>OY743172.1:34288388-39288388 GCA_963555705.1 Ligustrum vulgare | reverse complement strand
TTCCTTATAAATTGGACTTAGCCAACCTGTAGAGGGACATCACAACCACCATAATAATACTTTAAAACATCAAACTAACAACTCATTCATCATCAAACTACAATCAAATCAATCCAAAATTCATCCCCAACTCCACACCAACAATAATCTAGAATTAATACTCATCGCAACCAAATCATTTCAAAACTCAATCCGCAACAATAGAAATTCAAATCAAAATGAAATTCATTAATTGAACGAATAAAATTGATAAATAAAGAAACATAAATAAATCTTCATTTCAAATTACCACAAGAGGAAGAATAAATAATTTTTACCTTCATCAAATAAGCCTAATACAGCTTTTAGGCCAAGCACCAATACTTCCCAAGGCTTCACTAAGCAATCGAAACTCATTGGTAGGTCTGTATAAGGTCAAATGACTCATATACACTTCCTCGACCCAAACCTTCCAACAATCTCGTCCAAGTGGCATGTGATGCACCTTTGCACTTGGGTCTGTTGTTGCAATCTTCCCTTCGGCAACAATTTCCTCCTCATCACACTTGTACCAATGCAACAGTTGACACCTTGCGTTCTCCATATGTGTACCTCTTTGAACATCACTTCCTTGATGTGACTACAAATTTACAATTAAATGAAAAAAATTCTTTTTGAAGTTAGGACGCTGTAATATTAATTTATATTAAATATAAACAACTAAAATTTTAAAACAAAAAAACCTGAGGCGTATACGCATGTGAACCCCTATCTTAGGCATTCTATAAAATGACACAAACATTAAAAAAGTTGTTCACATTAAACATATTATCATATTAATGTAATGGTAAAGTGTTATACCTATTGACATAGCCTGATTAATGCTTCAACCTTTTCTTCTAGTGATTCCATTTTTTCTGACTGAGTTTGTAATTTTTCTGACTGAGATTATAATGTTTTTGACTGAGTCTGTAGTTTTTGTAACTGAGTTTGCAATTGATTCTCAAGTTCTTTCACTCTTTCATTGCTTTGAAATTGTACATCAAATTTTGATGGTGCAACTCCAAATCCAAGTCCCCTAACTCTTCCACGATTCTCAGGACCTAAAACTCGAGCAACAGCATCATCTCGGATGGAATCTTTTGCCGGTGTATCAGAAATAGATTGTGCACAATCTTCTATCTTTTTCTGCATTTATGAAACTGAGATTTTATGCTAATAAGTGATGCAAATAATAATAATGTAAATTTATTATTATTAAAAGAACGAACATAGATTTCAAGCATACCAGAGTTTCGACAACTGCTTCATTTATTGGAGTTCTGTCCTTTCTTAGATGTCCTTGAGTTCATACTTTGGTTCTTATCCATTTTATATCTGGGTTGTTTTTCCTCTGCAATAAAAATCCAAAAATTATATATATTAGCATGTGACAATTCAAGTAAAAATTAAAGATATGTTTGTAATTGTACTAATTCATGAGCTACACCTGGATAACCCTTTCGTCCAATAGTGTGGAGAAGCTTTTGATTATTTCTCATTCCGCTGAACATGGAACTTATTTCCTACTCACAAAATAAAAAGTTATAAAAAAAATAATTATAATTAAATAAAAATGATCATTAATATGCAAATATTACTTACGTGAAAGTCATTGGAAAGAGTATCTTCAACAAAGTTTCCCCATTCTTTTGGAGAGAGAACATTCTTTGGTCTAAGAAGGTTAATAGTACGTGTCCTATTCAAAGAAGATTTGACTTGACCTCGAATTTGTTTTCTAAGTTTGCATTTGTTCTTCCTCCAGTACTTTTCCATACATTGAAATGTCATTTTTTTATGACAATCACCCACATTGAGCCTTTGCCATATTTGTACACAAATATAAGTTTATAACTTATTTTTCCAACAAATAATCTTAAAATTCAATTAAGAAACATACCTGTACGATACTCGAAAGTTCTTTTTTACCTTCTCATCCACTTAATGCCAATCCGTAAGTACAACAGGCACATGTTCTCGTACCATAGCTCCATAATAATGAACTTTCCCAACTTGAGGTACATTATCTTTTGCACTCGATTTACAGATGGTTGTTGCTTCAACTAAAATGCCACTATTTTGACGAGACTTTTCTGCATCTTTACTGTGAAAGCGAAGATCATTTATGATAAAACTAGAATATGACATGGATTGGCATCTAGGACCACGTGCAAGCCACTTTAAAGTGTTTGAAACATTGTCAATCAATAACTGAGCTTTAATATGTTATTATTTTAAACGTGTTAGAAGTAAAATAATAAATAACACAACTAGATAATGGCTTTCTTGATATATGTTGAACCTTATCATCCAACCAGGCAACAAAACCTCATTTCTTTCCAATCGTTTGTCAAAACTCTTGAGTTTATCCATATGCATCCTAAGGTAAAAACAATATATCAAATGAAAATATGGTTGAATAAGTTAAAATCTTCTCGAAGTATATATTTAATAAACATACTTTATGTATGGTTGAACTTCTGCACTGTTTAGCAACACATAATGATGAGCAACTTTCAACATCTCATCAGATAGAATGACTGACGTCCTTTTAGAAATTGTACGCCCTACGACTAAGAAATCACTCTCATACTCTTCATTGGATGAATGCTTGGAACCTATTTTAGATACTCGTTTTATGTATTTGCTACAGAACATTGCATTTTCTTCAACAATATACCGTTCAGCTATGCACCCTTCAGGACGTGCACGATTCATAACATACCCTTTCAACACTTTCATATACATATACGAATGAAAAAATGTAAAAACATTGAAATCGAATTTGATAATGAGTTTAAATTTTGAGAATAGCTTAAATGAAGATTACCTCTCAAATGGATATATCCAACGATATTGTACTGGTCCACATATGTGTATTTCTCTCCCAAGGTAAATTGTCAAATGTACCATTACATCAAAAAATGAAGGCGGAAAATACCTTTCCAACATGCATAGTGTTTCAACAACATCTTCTTCTAATTTTTTTACCTTATTCCTATCAACAACTCCTTGGCAAATCTCATTGAAAAATGAACACAATTTAAAAATTGAGTTCCTGGGTCCATTAGGAAAAAGTCCTCTTAAGGCAACTAATAACAATTGTTGCATTAATATATGACAATCATGAGACTTGAGACCACTAATCTTACATTCTTTCACTGAAATGTAATTTCCAATATTTGATCCATAACCATCGGGTAATCTCAAGCTAGCAAGCCTTTTGCAAAAAAATTGTTTTTCTGCTTTTGATAAAGTATGAGGAGCAACAGGTAAGTAGAATGTATTTCCTCTACTCTCAGGATGTAAAAAATGTCTAATGTTCATAGCTTCTAAGTCCTTACGAGAGTTAATGCCATCTTTGGATTTTCCCTACACATCCAAAAGTGTACAAATAATGCTCTCACAAATATTCTTTTCCACATCCATCACATCCAAATTATGACGTATGAGTAAGGTCTACTAATCAAACATCAGTGGTTTAATGATATATTACAAGTAACTAGAAGTATAAAATATGAATGATAGAAATATCAAAAAATTTACCTTCCAATATGGTAGGTTGAAAAATATTGACTTTTTCTTCCAAGTTACATTAGATTGAGTTGTATTCTTCTTCCTTTTTCGTTTACCACTTTTTCCCAATCATTTGTAATTTTATCAGCTTCAATAAAATCTTCTTCACCACTTTTTATCTCCGACCTAATCCTTTTTCAACATGTCTATTAAATCAACTATTTTTCATGCGAAATGGATGATACAATGCAAGAAATCTTCTATGCCCCATGTATGCAAATTTCTTACCATGTGACGACCATAGTGAACATGTATTTTCATGACAAATAGGGCATGCAATTTTTCCCATCACAGGCCATCCAGATATATTTCCATATGCAGAAAAGTCATGTATTGTCCACATCAGAAGAGCTTTTAATTGAATGTAGACTTTGTAACTACATCATAGATCTCAACCCCATCACTCCATAACAACATTAAGTCATCTAGAAGTGGTGCCAAATAAAAATCTATATCATTACCAGGCTGTTTTGGCCCCGGAACCAATAAACTCAACATCTCCTTTGACATGCATAATGAGGGAGGCAAGTTATATATAGTTAAGATCACTGGCAAAAAACTTTATTTAGAACTTAGATCTTTGAAAGGATTAAATCCATCAGTGGCAAGACCCAATCTAATATTTCGAGGATCTGATGCAAAATCTGGCCACCTTCTGTTTATCATTTCCCAACCAAATGAATCAACTGGATACCTCATTTTACCATCTAAACTTTTATTACTTGAGTGACATCTAAGTTTTGTTGACATCTCATCTATTTCAAACATCCTCCTAAGTCTTGGTATTATAGGAAAATAACGCAAGACTTCTGCTGGAATTTTTTTCTGAATTTTCTTAGAACGTTGGTTCTAGGGATGTCAAACGGGCCGAGTCGGCTTGGCCCGTTTGACCATGGCTCGTCCGAGCCCTGAGCCGGAAAATGGGCCGGCTCGTGGGGGAACGAGTCGGGCCTAGCCAACTAGTTTCCCACGAAGTCGGATGGGCCGGCTCATTTTTATTTTTTTCAAACGGGTACTGACTGGAATAATTGAAAATATAAAAACTTAAATATTCTCCTTTAAACTGGGCTTGGGACCGGCTACATTTAATTTCTTGTAGGCGGAGTTAAAATTGTACAAGAACAAAATGTTATGTGTACAATTTTTTTATTTGAAAAAAAGAATTAAAAATACAGAAAAAGAAAAATGCATATATTATTATAGTATAATTGTAAGGATAGTAATTAATAATACAAAATAATTTATTCACCAATACGATTATTCTCCGAATTCCTCTGGCAGAATTTCACTTATCCTGCTTTGTAACATTTTCTCCTCAAACCGTCAATCCTTCAAGCACATTAACACTCTTCCACCTGCACTAAAAGCAGAATCCGATGCTACATTTGATACCAGAGATGCTAGTAAATCTCGTGCAATCATAGAAACAACTGGGTATTGACGCTCGTTTAGTCTCCACCACTTAAGAATGTCAAAATTATTTCTCTCGTCCTTGTCTAACATGCTAAGAAGGTGGTGTGAAATATACCTAGTTAACTCGCTTAGAATTTCATATGAACTATTATATGTACTAGAAGAACTAGAACCACAAGCATGTGTACTAGAAGTTCCCTTCATAGTCATAAGGTAGGAAAGTAAATTACTGTCTTCATTTTTTATCACATTACTAGTTGGAGTAGTTCTTCTCACATTTTTTCAAGACTTTTCGTCATTGAGCTCGTATATTTGACATAAACATTTTTCTAATCTGTACATGTCAAGGGAGTCCCAAAAGTTAATTTTTTTGATATTGCATTTATGGTATGTTTAGTTCCCTCTAAATTTATTCTAGGGTTCATAATAGTTTCTAATGGAAATAAATTGGGTACATCTTCCCAATATTTTCTAAACTTAGTCTCCATTGCTGAAATGATTTGCTTAAAACTAGAAAATGTTTTGTACTTATTAAAATTATTAGCAATGTAATAAAAATGCTTCAACACTAAAGGACTAGTGGAATAATAAACAACAGATAATTCGTTTGTAGCATCGTAAAAAAAAGTTTTAACATGAAAAATAAGTTCTCAATCATCAGCCCCCAAATCAAAACTTGGGCCATGTGAGTGCCGACCATTGTAATATTTACATATTAAATTCGCGTAACCTTGACAATGTTCAATCATTAAATAAGTTGAGTTTCATCTATTTCCTACATCTATAACAAATGATTGTGCTGGCATACCATTTCTACACAATGTGCATCAAAAAGGTGTTTTCTTGAAGGTGCTATCATAATGAAATTGCAAGCACACCTATTTTTTTCAATTGATTTTCTATATGCTTAAGACCATCTTGAACTATTAAACTAAAAATGTGACACACACAACAAATATGAAACAAGACTCCATCAAATTCATGATTCATGTAGTTAGCTAATCTATTTATCACCGATTTATTAACAGAAGCATTATCTAGTGTAAAACTACGAACTTTACTATCACAGTTAAATTCTCTAAGAATTGTAAGTAGTTAATTGAAGATATTTGTTGCATTATGTGGGTAATCAATCTTTAAATGTCATAATTCTTTTGTTCATTAACCAAGTATCATCAATATAATGACAAGTAACAGCTACGTAACCTCCATGGTTATTGCCAGTCCTCCGAAATAAATGATAAGTTACCATTATATTTATTTAACGCATCTATAAAATTTTGTTTTCTCTCGAAATATTTATTAATGCAATTAGCTCGTAAAGTATTTCTAGAAACGGGTTTGTACCTGAGTTGGAGATACTTTTGAATGAATTTCGTGAATTGTGAACTTTCTACAATTGAAAGCGGGAACTCACCACTCGATACGAACATGACCATCCCTTCTCGACGCGCTAGTTCTTGGTTGAAGACCCAATTTGTTAGACTCGATGACCAAACTGTAGAGTTGATTGGTTTGCTTCAACCGAGCCCGGTTTTCGACATGCTTTATAACGTCGGTTGAGGTGTGTTGTGCCCTCACCCTTCTTCCAAGAGAAAATTCCTCCACAAGTTTTACATTGTTCTTTAAATACTGGATTCCCATCAGCGTCTTTGGCCATTGTTTGAATCAAATCGAAAAAATTCCAACAATTAGATTTTTTCATCCTTTTTGTATTTCTCCTGGAGCCTGCCGTCGTGCTAGCGGAATCGGATCCATGTGTAACAGTAACATCTTCATCAACAATGTCATCCAAATTAAGAGGAGTTCTAGTATCTATATCTTCGATCTCATTTTCCAAATCAGCCAAATTGTCGGGAATTGGAATATCGTTGAGATCGGAAAATTCATCAACAAATTGGCTAGAAGAATAATCATGAGATTGTGAGTGTTCCATTAGAAATAATGGATTTGAAAATTTGGAATTGGAGATGAAAATGAATTATGGAATTTGATACAATATTGTATATGAAAATGAAATATTATAGCACTACAAATTAGAATATAACTAGAAGTAGAAGATTTGTAATTTAGATTTGAGACTTGAGACTTGAGAGAATTGAGATTGGTTTGTGATCCAAATCAAGAAAAATGGTTATATATATATATATATATATAAGGCGTGATCGTTTTCCAACGGTCTTGTGACCGTTTGATGCCAAAGGGTCACAAGACCATTTGGATAGCTCGTGAGAATGAGTCTCTCACGAGCTTCGGCTCGTTATCACAAGTTGAAACTCGAGCCGGCCCATTTTGGCCCGTTTGGCTATCCGTTGGACTGGTCCACGAACTTCACGAGTCGAACTCGAACGTCCAATACCCAATTTTTTTGTCCAGTCCAAGCTCAAATGCATTTTTTCACGAATCAAACCAAACTTTTAACGAACCGAACCGAACCAAACTCACGAACTCCCAAACTATTCAGCCTGTTTGACATCCCTAGTTGGTTAACTTTTCATCTTGAGCAACCACATTTTGGACATATTTCAGCATTCTCAAGCTCTTTCCTATATAGAAAACAATCATTTATGCAAACATGTATCTTCTCATAGCCAAGATCAAATATATTGACAAGTTTTTTCATCTCATAAAATGATTTAGGAAGTGTATTATTCTCTAGAAACATGTCTTGAACAAGATTTATAAGATCATCAAAATCACTATCTGATAAACCATGTATAGCTTTATGCTTAAACATAGCAATCGAAGCTGACATCTTCATAAACACCTTACAACCAGGATATAAAGGAGTTTCAGCATCATCAACTAAACTTTCAAACTCCTCTTCGCTTCCACCACTAGGATTTTCAGGATCCACATCATGTTTTGCATAGAAGTCCCTAAATATCATATGCGATTCTGGTATTTCTACATCGACCAAATTTGTTTCACTTGATTGTTCTTCATGAAATACCCAAACGACATATGTGGGATCCATATCCTTAATAACGAAATGTTCATACAGAGTATCATAATGGTGATGCTTTAGATTTCTACACTTAACACAAGGGCATACTATCATTTCTGAATTTATATAGTCACGAGCTAGCTCAACAAAATTTTGTGCTCCATCTATATATTGTTCTGAAAATCTACAAGTAAAATTTACTATGAGTATAATTTTTTTTTATTTTTGTAACTAGATTAATAGATGATCTAATTTTAGATGATAACCTTGATAATTTTAGCCATGTTTTGTCCATCATATGCAAAGATATTATCCAGCACTAAGCAACTTAAAGATATTATCCTTTAATCGAACATATAGATTCAAATTAAGAAATAAAATATGACATATCAGCTCTTAAGAAAGTGTAGATCATAGCCAAAATCAAATTCAAATGTCATTATCTAAATCAAATGACGCACTAACCTTGCTAGTCCTTGCAGACTTGTAGTTGCACAGTCGTTTTGGAGTCTAGGAGTCAAGTTTAACTCAAGAATTTATCAAGTTTTAGATGCCATTTCGCACGTTATCCTGACGCAAAACAAAAGTTCTAGGTTTACAAACGTAGACCTAATCGATAGAGATTTGTAATTCACACGAAAATAATAGCCTCCAAAATTGAATAATCTTATTTAGAAACAAAACAGTGTTTAAATAGTTCTCAAATCCCTAATTTAAGCAAAAAGACCAAAATAGACATCCACCAAATTAAAGTAATTAAAACGAAAATTCTAAAAAAAGTTTGACTATCTGGTAACACGCCTTAAACTGCTAATTTGAGAATGGAAACGACCTCAATAGGTAAACCCGGGTTGGGATGCTATAGAGCACTGAGAGACGTTTCGGAAAACATATTATAATAAGAAATCTGACTCCGATGCAAAAAGTTATGACCATTTCTTTCGAACAACTCTTTTACTCAAAGCCCCACCCATTATTATTCATTCAGATATACAAACACAGCATACCAAAATAATTAAACACGTAAAGTAATAAAATAGAGTAAAAAGGAACTTCTTTGACCACCTAACACTTGCCCATAAACATTTGCAAGAAATTAATTTTAGGATAGAGTACTGATAAAGAAAAACAATAAAAAGCTATACCCGTTCCCTTGAAGAACTTGGATTTTTAATAGCACCAATAATCTCATTAGATTCTTACAACTGGTGGAAGATAAATACTCTAATATTTTCTCTAAGACTAAACAACAAAGCAATGGGACTGATAGATTTCTTCCAAGCACAGACAACTCACAAGCAGTGACGGATGTAGGTACTGGCGAGGTAGCGCGGCCACGCTAGCTGGCCACCGGCCAAATTTTTTTTTTTTTTTTTTTTTGATTAAAAACCTGAAATAATACTTGAATAGAAAATCCAGAAAGAGTTGATTGTGCAAAGCGCAGAAAGAATAGACGAGCAGCCGAATATAGTTCTAGAAGAAGATGACCCCTCACTCGGCTGAGTCGGCTCCACTTGCAGACACAGACAGTCGTGATTCATTTCAGGGAAGAAGAAGACTATGCGGTCTTCTATTTTTGGGCTTGATCTTTTAGTTTTGGACTTTTTTAAAAGGATTGGCTGGTACTTTATTAAATTGGCCCATATTTATAATTTGAAAGATGATTTTCATTTTTTAATGCATTGATTTGAGACTTATTAAATTGGTCCAAATATATAGTTTAATTGATGATTTATGATTTCCAGGATTCTTAATTAATTTTCAAAATGAATTATGGTTTGATAGATGTTTTATGATTTTCAGAGTGGTTAATTGATTTTCATAATGAATTACAGTTTGATACTTTAATATATAATTTTCAAACTGATTAATTGATTTTAAAAATGAATTACAGTGTATGTTTGGTATTGTTTTAAAAGTTTTTTTTTTAAAATGAATAATGATTTTTAGGAGAATGGATGGTTGATGTTTGGTTAAAATGTCAAATATTGTTAGCTTGACTTTTAATGGATTGCTGAGATTGAGAATTGTAGGAAAGAAAAATTTAATGAGAATCAAACAAGGGCATAGTTTGATAATAATTTTCAAAATGAATTTAATGGCATTGTTTTGCATTATGATTTATAATTTTTATATTTTATAATTTTTATATTTTATAATTTGTAATTTTTATAAATAATAAATTTCTATATTCTAATCTTGATTCTCTTCTTCCTCTTGGTGTTCGCAATTGAAATGCCGACGTATTTGCCTTCAACCTTTACTAATTACCAGTCACCAGGGTTTCAACAGCAAGGTATTTCGATCGTTGATAGTTGTCGGTCAACGGTCCACAATGCACAGCCGGTCGCTCTAGCTGGAATTTAGTCCTGGATCCGTTACTGCTCACAAAAAGCATACTTTTCAATTAAATATTTATACCAACTACAAAATCTTTACAATTTTTAAGCTTTTCTGCCTCAGTTTATCATATTTACAATAACTAAATTAGAGGTAGATTTGGGAAACAAGTTTCTGCACCACTCCCACCCCCACAACGCTTAATCTCTGTTTTTAAGGGGACATCTTTCCAACAATATTTTTTACCAAGGATGAACTTTAGCAACTATGGAACATGGGCAGAAGGCTGAAGTCTGAAAGTTCCTAGTTTCAACTAATCGAGGATGAAAATCAACTGTTGCACCATACTGCCAGAGCATCAGTCATTCTATGAAAGGGAAAGATCTATTTCAAAATGATACCATAATAAATGTTGGAACTAACCTGTATGAGGCCCTTCACCTATGTCGCGATTTGGGGGTCCTGAGTTGCTGTTTGGGGTGGGGTGGTGACAAGGTGGTCTGCTGGAGATGGCCGAGGGATTTCAGGGGATGCACTTGAGAGGTCGAGAAAGATGAGGTCGGGGAGAAATGTTTTCGTTTACAAAGAGCTGAGAAGAGAGAGCTGAGGGATGTGCGGTTTAAGGGTAGGTTTTAATGTTTAGAGATTTGATATTTACAATTTAGTCTCAACCTTTGATAAATGTAAAAATTTAGTTCTAAAACCCTTTTGCAACGTGCATTGTGAGTTGCCAAAGGCTGGGCTTTCGCAAAGTCCAATGCGCTTTGCAAAAGCCCAGCCTTTGGCAACGCACATTGTGCGTTGCGAAAGACCCTTTTGCAACATGCGTTGCCAAAGGTTGGGCTTTCGCAACTCGTATTGATCGTTGAATACGATTTGCAAAAGTCCAGCATTTGGCAACACACATTGTGCGTTGCGAAAGACCCTTTTGCAACATGCGTTGCCAAATGTTGGGTTGCAAAAGGCTAAACTTATTGCAACATTTTCTGAACGTTGCAAAAACTTATTATTAGCAACACTCACTTACTGAATGTTGCTAAAGGTCAAATAAATGGATCAATTGCAGCATGCAACCACTGAATGTTTCCGTAGACCACTTTTAGCAACATTCAATTAACGAATGTTGCCGTTTGCATGTTGTAAAATGCCTTTTTTCTTGTAGTCCCTTTATTATCTTTTGTAAATGAATTAAGTGTTTTTCTAAGTTATGTATATACTTTCTAGCCTAAATTAGGAGACCTAAAAAGCTTTGTAGTTGTATTTTATCTTTTATATAATTATCAAATTCCTGTATTTTTTTTTCCGAATGGTAAAATATTTCATTCATAAAATTCTCTTGTGGTATATCTCAACTCTTTAGTTAACATAATATGGTAAAATCCTAATTTTAAATCAAACTTGGAGAAATACTTATTCCCCTAATTTGGTTAAATAGTAGGGATAATTATACATATTACTTATATTAGATGTCAAAATTAATTTTTGCTACCCAAATTATTATTATTATTATTATTATTATTATTATTATTATTATTATTATTATTATTATTATTTTGAAAAATATTTCATTGTCACTAAATTTTTTTTTTGAAAAGTATCATATAATCATACTGTGATACTAACATATTTAAAAAGTATAATAAGTATCAGATTGTGATATCTCACATGATTATGAAGTATTTTTCAGTTTTTACGATTTCATTATAATTAATTTTCAAATTTTATAAAATTCAAGTAAACATTACGGGACTTTTTAAAGAAAATATAACCAATGACATTACTTTCACTATTTTCCCTTACACGATTATTGGACACCAAGGACAAGTTAGTGGGAGTTCTTATTTTAGTAATAAAAACTTCAAAAATAAACTCAAGAGTGGAAGTGTCAGTAAAACAAGTCTTAGAAACGAGATCAAGACTCCACAATTTAATTAATGTTGTAAAAATACCAAAGTATTATAGAGAACAAGATTACCAAAATATTAGAGAGAATATAAAGATAGAGAGAATTTATGTATTCCAATTGTGTGTTAAATCAAGGAGTGAAGTACCCTATTTATAGGGGTAGATAATGGTACAATTATAATAATATAAACTTTACAAGGGCATAATGGGTCATTCACACCCAAGATATTTTTAACACTCCCCCTTGAATGACCTAATATTCAATGTCTGCCTCGTTAAAAACCTTGCTTAAGAAAACCCAGTAGGATAAAACTTAAGCTAAGGAAAAGAATACAGTCATTGTGGAGTATAAAAATAAATGCTACCTCATTAAAACCTTGCTAGGAAAACCTAGTGGGATAAAACCTAGACGAAGGAAAAAGAGTACAGCTACTCCCCCTGATATTAGTCATCGTAAATCGCTGAGCCGATACATTCCTATCTCATGTATCAATTTCTTGAGTGTAGATGTCGGTAATGCTTTAGTGAATAAGTCTGCCACATTATCCCTTGATTGAATTTGTTGAACATCGATATCACCTGCTTTCTGAAGCTCATGTGTATAGAAGAATTTTGGAGAAATGTGTTTTGTTCTATCTCCTTTGATATAGTCTCCTTTAAGTTATGCAATACAAGCTGCATTATCTTCATACAATATCATTGGACTATCTTTTGTCGAAGCTAATCCACATGATGATTGGATATGATGAGTCATCTTTCTCAACCATATACATTCTCGACTTGTTTCATGGATTGCAATAATTTCTGAATGATTTGAAGATGTTGCTGTCAATGTTTAATTCACGGATCTCCATGATATAGCCGTCCCAACACGTGTAAACACATATCCTTTTTGCAATTTTGCTTGATGTGGATCAGAGAGATAACCTGCATCTGCATATCCCACTAAAGAAGATCCCAAATTGTGAGAATAAAATAGTCCCATATCAACAGTACCTATTAGGTAACGAAGAATGTGTTTAACACCATTTCAATGCCTTTGAGTTGGTGCAGAACTATATCTTGCGAGTAGATTTACAGAAAAAGCTATATCAGGTCTAGTGCAATTTACAAGATATGATAATGCTCCAATTGCACCTTGATACGGTACTTCTGGACCAAGAACATTTTCTCCATCTTCAAGTGGGCGAAATGGATCATTTTTTGGATCAAGTGATCGAACGACCATTGGGGATGTCAATGGATGTGCTGTATCCATATAAAATCGCTTCAAAACCTTTTCTATATATGAAGATTGATGAACAAATAGTCTTTCTGAAATATGTTCAATTTGTAACCCAAGGCAAAATTTGGTTTTTCCCAAATCTTTCATCTCAAATTCATTTTTCAAGTAATCAGCAGTTTTGTTGAGCTCTTCTGGAGTTCCAATAAAATTTAAATCATCAACATAAACTGCCACTATTGCAAATCCAATATTTGTTTTCTTTATGAAAACACGTGAGCATATATCATCATTTTTGTAACCCTCATTCAACAAGTACTCGCTGAGGCGATTATACCACATACGTCCAGATTGTTTCAATCCATATAATGATCTTTGCAATTTGATTGAAAACATACTTTTCGGGTATGTATCATTTATTTCTGGCACTTTAAGTCCTTCAGGGACTTTCATGTATATGTCACTATCAAGTGAGCCATATAAATAAGCAGTTACTACATCCATAAGGCGCATATCAAGCCTTTCTGACACAACCAAACTAATTAAAAATCTGAATGTGATGGCGTCCATGACGGGAGAATATGTTTCCTCATAATCAATTCCAGGTATTTGTGAGAAACCTTGAGCTACAAGCCGGGCCTTGTACCTTGTAACTTCATTATTTTCATTTCTTTTCCTTACAAAGACCCATTTGTATCCTACAGGGATTACAGTTTCAGGTGTTCGAACTACTGGTCCGAACACCTTTCGTTTTTCTAAGGAATTCAATTCCGCCTGCATAGCTTCCTTCCATTTTGGCCAATCCTCTCTCTGTTGGCATTCTTTAACAGACAGTGGCTCAGGATCATTATTTTGAATTATTTCAAGAGCCATTTCGAAGGCAAAAATATCATCTATAACAACATTCTCCCTTTCCCATAATTTATGAGATAACAAATAATTTATTGAAATCTCATTATTCTCGGACATCTGTGATTCTGCAGGAATCACGTCATCACTATTAGATTGTTTCATTGAAATCTGTGGTTCTGCGGGAACCATGTCACCACTATTAGATTGTTTCATTGAAATATGTGGTTCTGTGGGAACCATGTCACCACTATTAGATTGATCAATCTTTTCTATTATTACTCGTCCAGGAATCTTTGGTTGGTTTAATTTCCTCTTACGAGGTATGATGTCTTTTGAACCAACTGGTCGACCACGCTTCTGGCGTTTTTGAGGTTCACTTGCTATAGTAGTTTTTCCTACAGGGACATCAATCTTTGCCAGAGTGTTTTCTGCTGGTATATATGACTTTGTCACTTTTCTTGTGTCAATAAATTCATCAAGTAATTGATTTGCAATTCTTTGCAAATGAATAATTTTCTCAACATCTTGCTCACATTGATTACTTCGGGGATCAAAGTGAGATAGAGTTGTTTCATTCCAAGAAATTTTATCTTGATTTTCAGGATGCAACTTTACTCCTCCTAAAGCTGGAAAGTTCATTTCATCAAAATGACAATCTGCAAAACGTACAGTAAACAAATCACCCGTTAAGGGTTCAAGATACCTAATGATGGAAGGTGAATCAAAACCAACATAAATCCCAAGTCTACGTTGGGGACCCATTTTGGTACGTTGTGGGGGAGAGATTGGTACATGGACAGCACAACCAAAAACCCTTAGGTGAGAAATATTAGGTTCATGACCAGATGCAAGTTGCAGAGGTGAGTATTTGATGAGATTTGAAGTGCGGAAGAAACGTCGGAAAGTTCCGAACTCAGGTTGTGGTTGGATGGTGGAATCTTGACCTGATATTCACGACGCGATGGCTCGACGATGCGGAATAAAGAACCAAGACTTTTGAAACGCCACAAGGAATTGCCCAATTTCCTTGATAAGTTTCTGGTTTTGAACGCCACAAATATTCTCGCGAATATTTGATAAGTTCGATTGAACGCCACAAGATTGGATCTTGATAAGTTCGAAAGAAAATATAGGAATTCACCTATAACTTTTATTGAATCCTCAATAAAAACTGTTTATATCATAATCGAAGTCTGAATTACAATGAATGGAAAAAACTTATAAATAAGCAAAATAAAACCCTAGTCGCTAATCTACTCAAAATAGAATTCTAATTAGACTAAAATAACTAAAACTAATAAGGAAATAAAATAATACGAAATCTGGAAAAATCTGATCCGTTAAGCAGTTACGGCCGTAAAGATAGAAGTGTGTTTCTGTTTAAGGTTACGGCCGTGATCCCTTATTTACGGCCGTAAATCGAAAATCTTGAAATTCTGCATTTTATCCCGATGGGAGGTTACGGCCGTGACATATGTTGGTTACGGCCGTGAAAACTCTTCTGCATAATTTTCGATTCTTTTCGACACGGTTTGATCTTCAAAGCTCGTCGAACCTGCTGAATTCTTATTTTGGCTTGAATATTTAAATTTTCCCGTCAAGCCTACTATGACTCCGATTGTCGAGGGTCCTGGATCACATCATACCCTCCTTCTTTAGGATGATTCGTCCCGAATCATAGATTTGTTCCTGTTGTTTCACTTCACCTCCTGGATCAAACGGAAAATTTCTACTTCCATGCCATGAGTTCAATAAATTGGAATCCTTTGATTGGAAAACATGGAAGAGATGGAGCTTGAACTTCCTTTGCCATTTTCGGTGTGGTTGAAGCTTCCAAACATAATTAACCTGCAAAAAGGATTTAAACAAAATGGGGAGGGACATGTTAGCTTCATGAGGTACAAGGTATGGATCCTTGTATTCATGACAAACCACCAGCAACTCCACTTTTTGAACCACGAGGCTCTTCTCTTTGCCTCTTTCCTCCTTTGCAATTTCTTGTTCAATTTTTTTATCTTCAAACTCAACCACATCTCCGACCTCCACATTTGAATCACCATATTCATGTACTACCCCATCACTACCAAATTGTGGATCTTCCAATTCAAAACTCAAAATTTGAACTTCTACCCCAACTTCTAATTCCTCATCATATTTTTGAGTTTGTTCACATAACTCCACGTTTTCAACTCCTACCACAAAGTTCGGGGTCTCTTCAACTACTTCTAATTCATGTTTCAAGCCTCCCTCCTTCTTTTTAACATTCATATCCCGAGGCTCAACTATAACATGTATTTCACTCTCCTCTAGCCATTTAATCACCGTCTTTCGTTTCTCCTCCTTCTTTCACAATTTAGCCAAATATTTTCTTTCTACCTCCCATTCACACCTCAATCTTTCCTCATAAATTTCTTTTTGAATTTTTAAAATTGCTTTTGGATCAATCTCAGCTCCTCTCTTAACCCAGATTCCATCCCTAGGTTTAGGATCACGCCTATAATCACTACAATTTGCTTGAGATCGCCCATTTTTCAATTTCCCTTCCCTTTCATCTAGTTTATCCAACCTCATCAAATCATCATTCAAAAATCTCCACATACAATCTTTGGCATTTTCATGGGAGTTGGACATTGTGAAATTTATGTGGAATGACACAGAAAAAGAATAATTAAAATAAAGGATCAAGAAATTCAAGAAAGTGGTTCTTGAATGGACTCTTTTTTTTTTTTTTTTTTGAATTTTGGATGAATTTTCGGAATAAAAAAAATTTTAAAAAAGTAATTTTTTTTTTTTATAAATTCGAAAATTAGACAACGAACACGACAAAAAAAAACGGAACTTAATTCGGATAAGAATTAAGCAAAACAAACACTTTTGAATTTTTTTTTTTGAATTTTTATATGGATCAAACTGGAAAAAATTTACTGGCACGAAGAACACTCAGGAAAAGAAAGATTCAAAACAAGATATGGATAATTCTTATGACAGACTCGATGATAAACATAAGAATTAAACTGGATAGAAAAACCTGAATTCAGAGTCCAGCTCTGATACCAGATGATGAGATTCGAAGCGCAGAATAAACGTCGGAAAGTTCCGAACTCAGTTTATGGTTGGACAGTGGAATCTTGACCTGGTATTCACGACGCGATGGCTCGACGATGCGGAATAAAGAACCATGACTTTTGAAATGCCACAAGGAATTGCCCAATTTCCTTGATAAGTTTCTGGTTTTGAACGCCACAAATATTCTCGCGAATATTTGATAAGTTCGATTGAACGCCACAAGATTGGATCTTGATAAGTTCGAAAGAAAATATAGGAATTCACCTATAACTTTTATTGAATCCTCAATAAAAACTGTTTATATCATAATCGAAGTCTGAATTACAATGAATGGAAAAAACTTATAAATAAGCAAAATAAAACCCTAGTCGCTAATCTACTCAAAATAGAATTCTAATTAGACTAAAATAACTAAAACTGATAAGGAAATAAAATAATGCGAAATCTGGAAAAATCTGATCCGTTAAGCAGTTACGGCCGTAAAGATATAAGTGTGTTTCTGTTTAAGGTTACGGCCGTGATCCCTTATTTACGGCATTAAATCGAAAATCTTGAAATTCTGCATTTTATCCCGAGGGGAGGTTACGGCCGTGACATATGTTGGTTACGGCCGTGAAAACTCTTCTGCATAATTTTCGATTCTTTTCGACACGGTTTGATCTTCAAAGCTCGTCGAACCTGCTGAATTCTTATTTTGGCTTGAATATTTAAATTTTCCCGTCAAGCCTACTATGACTCCGATTGTCGAGGGTCCTGGATCACATCAGTATTGATAATAAGCAGTTGGTCTTATGCGAATCAATGATACAGCATGTAATATGGCATGATCCCAAACAGAAGCTAGGAGTTTTTTTTCATGAGTAGTGGTCTAGCAATTAATTGTAGACGTTTAATAAATGACTCCGCTAACCCATTTTGTGTATGGACATGAGCAACTGAATGTTCTATTGCAATCCCAATGGACATGCAATACTCATTGAATCTCTGTGATCTAAACTCACCAGCGTTATCAAGACGAATTGTCTTGATTGAGTAATCAGGAAATTGAGCTCGTAATTTTATTATTTGAGCAAGTAGCCTAGAAAATGCTACATTTCTTGTGGACAGTAAACATACATGCGACTATCTAGTAGAAGAATCAACTAGTACCATAAAATAACGAAATGGTCCACATGGTGGGTGTATCGGCCCACATATATATCTCCATGAATCCTTTCTAAGAAAGTTGGAGATTCAACATTGACATTTGTAGTGGAAGGTCTAATGACCAATTTCCTTTGCGAGCAAGCAACACATGAATAATCATTAGGTGAAAGAATCTTCTGGTTCTTTAAAGAATGTCCATGTGAGTTGCTAATTATTTGACTCATCATTATCGCTCCTGGATGTCCAAGTCGATCATGCCAAAGTATAAAACTTTTTAAGTCCACGAACTTCGGGTTCGTGACGTTGTTTGATTCGACTTCTTTTATGGATGTATAATACATTCCAGAAGGAAGTGCCGGAAGTTTTTCTTTTATCTGCTTCTAGCCAGATACAAAAGAAGTAATGCAAAGATATTCAATGTTGTTTTCTTTCATCTTTTCAATGTGATATCCATTGCAGTGGATATCCTTAAAACTGAGCAAATTTCTTCTGGATTTGCTTGAGTATAGTGCATCGTTAATACATAGTAGTGTATTATTTGATAAAATAATATAGGCTTTACCGGAGCCTTCAACGATCTTCGATGTGCCGCATATTGTATTAACATTATTTTCCGCTAATGTTAAGTTCAGAAAATACTTTTTCTTCCGGAGAATAGTATGTGTTGTTGCACTATCAACAAGACATGTATCTTGACAATTCATCTAAAATATAATCAAATAGATATTTTAGAAAAGTGAATTTATGATAAAAAGAAGTTAAACATAATTTAACATCAAACGGACAATACATATTAAGATTTCAAAATAACATCGTGACTTTTTGATAGAGCAAACTAATCTATATTTTCCATATCAGCGGTATAAAAATCAGAGACATCTAAGTGTGTCCTATTAACTGGATAATTAGCTAAATTTGTCTCTATTTTTTATTTTCCTTTAATAGACTGTTGGTAAAGGTCCACAAGGTGTTTTTCCATACGACAGTTACGTGACCAATGCCCTTTCATGCCACATCGGAAGCAACTTTCTTCGTGTTGCTGTTTGATTATGTTATTCTCATTTGCCTTGTGCCTTTTGACCATGTGGACATGTTGTTGATGATTTTATCCAAAATTCCTTCCACGTCCACATCCTTGTTCATGTCCGTGTCCACGCCTACGTTCGTGTCCACGGCCACGGCCACGTTTGTATCCGTGTCTATTTCTTGATATAGCATTTGCTTCTGAAAATGCAGTACCACTTGCTTAAGGAAATGGTACAGAACCGGTTGGACGTAATCCGTGATTTTTCATCAACAACTCATTATTTTGTTCGGCTACCAAAAGGCAAGATATGAGTTCTGAGTACCTTTGAAAACCACACTCACGATATTGCTGCTGCAGGAGCACATTTGAGGCGTGAAAGGTGGAAAATGTTTTTTCTAGCATATCTGCTTCAGTGATTTTTTCTCCACATAAATTAAATTTTGAACATATTCTGAATAGTTCAGAATTGTACTCACTCGCAGTTTTAAAATCTTGTAAACGAAGATGCATCCATTCATAACGGGCTTTTGGGAGGACTACAATCCTCTGATGGTCAAATCTGTCTTTTAAATTTTTCCAGAGTTCTTGTGGATCCTTTACAGTAAGATATTTTATTTTCAATCAATCATGAAGATGGTGACGAAGGAAAATAAATACTTTTGCACGATCCTGCAGGGATTCGTTGTTTCCTTCTTTGATTGTTTCTCCAAGCCCTTTTGAAATAAGATGGATCTCGGTATCTAGGATCCATGATAGATAATTTTTCCCGAATAAATCTAGTGCAATGAACTCGAGTTTTGTGATGTTTGCCATTAGGATAACTATTCAATCAAATATGAGAAATAATTAATTCCTTGAAAAATCTCAGTAAAGAATTAATGACAGGATTTCTATATCGAGTTTTTATTCTTCTGGAATATTAATTATAATTCTAAGTTGTTGTAGCAATGAAACAAAATTTTGAAATTGCTATGTGCAAATCTAAGTTGTGGTATCAATTAATCCAGATAATAATCATCAAGAATAAATTAACAAATGATTAATACGTATAATGAGAGTGACATTAACAAAAAAATTTCAGAAATTGCATTTCAAGAATTATGTGGTATGTATGTAACCATGTTTCATAAAGTGATGCTTAATCATTACATCTTTTGAAATTGTGATTTTAATTTTCAAAAAGAAAAATAACTTTTTCTTTTTAAGTACACTTTATTGGAATGATGAATTGATTATATTATAAATTTATCTTTTTAGAAAATACATAAAATGTGATTTCATTTAAACCATATATTTAAAGAAATACAGTAGAACCAACAATAATAAAACTGGTAGAACCAATTATATAGGTGGTAGTATGATATACTTAAAAATTGTAAAACCAACCATGTAGGTGGTAGTATGATATAATTAAAACTGATAAAACCAACCATGTAGGTGGTAGCATAATATAATTAAAACCGGTAAAACCAACCATGTAGGTGGTAGCATAATATATAAAAGATATTTAAAATTATTACCTTCTTGATACAGATTGAACATTTGTTAACTAAGTTGGCTAGAATCTCGTGCTGATAACGTGTTATAAAAATACCAAAGTATTAGAGAGAACAAGACTACCAAAATATTATAGAGAATATAAAGATAGAGAGAGAATTTATGTATTCCAATTGTGTGTTAAATGAAGGAGTGAAGTACCATATTTATAGGGGTAGATAATGGTACAATTGTAATAATATAAACTTTACAAGTGCATAATGGGTCATTCACACTCAAGATATTTATAACAATTAACAAATATTAAGCTAATTCTTAAAAGTTTAAGGTCAACAACATGAATTTTAATTTCCATTCTATTTCGTTGATAGATCTAAAACAATGAGATTTTAAATACATGATCAATAATCGAAAATATATAAAAATCTAAGAAAAAAGTGAATAATATGTTGCGATTGAGCAGAATTGAAGAATAAATAAAACAAAACAATCAATAAAACTTAAATAGATATTTAAGTGAGTTGTATTTGAAGAAATTCTAGGTTTGACAAATCAAGAAAAGAGGGTTGAACTGAGTTTCCCCCCCCCCCCCCCCCCTTTCCTGATGAATGTTGGTTTGTCATATATTTTATTGTAGTTCCTTGATGAAGAGTATCATTTCGATTTGATCCCTTTGAATTCCATATTCGAAGATTCGAGTGGATCTATATATAAAAATGAATAGAAGAAATATAATTTATGCATCCATAAAAACTAGACAATCAAATAAAAATTGAATATATTTTTAATTTTATGATGACTTAAGTGAACAATTAATATTAGTTTTGTTCTAATGTCTTATTTATTTTATTTATCTGACAAAACAAAGATTAGGTTAAGAGCAACTCTAATAAGTAGCTTGCAATGTGCTACATTGCACATGGTTCATTGACTTGGAAATTATGTAAAGTAATTCAACTTAATTTTTTCAAGCATCGAGGAGAGTGCCTTTTAGTCAAACCCTTGATTCATGTGTAACTAGTTGCTAGAAATGTCATTTTAAATTAAATAATATAAAATTTATTTGTTCTTCATTTGAATATTTTTGTTCATATTGCTATGTGCGTGTATGTGTAGGATGAATCTGGCTGTGCACTCTCGTAAGAAGAAGCGTTACACACATGCCCATTAATGCTTCTCAAAAGAGCAGCTCAAATCAGTCCATGAAGGATATTTTCAAGCTTGCCACATGAAAGAAACTAATAATTTACTTCTAAAATAATAGTCTACTGAGATTACTGACATCATCATCCTTAAAAATGTCCGAAAAATATGAGTAATTGTTGGGCTGTCCTGTCCCCCCTTTGCTTGAGCATGGGTTAAGGGTCTTAAATTAATGTTTTGTATAATTTGACTATTTTATAGCTATATTTATTTTCATAGCACCTGAATCTTATTCACCAAGTTGATTCAAAAAGTTTATTAACTAGGGGCTTTTCCAATTACCAATAAAGTTGAGAAAAATTAACAAATATTCGCAGCATTTCACTTTATAAGTTAATTTAGAAGTCTAGATCTATTAAATTCTAAATTCTATTTGACAAATCATTTATAAACGATTATTTATAAATGTTGTTCATAAATAACGACATGATATTATTTCATTTGTCTATTATTTATTTATTTATTTTGATAAGTCGAAAATGGTGGAATGAAACTTTTGACGGTCAAACTTGTTTACTTTATAAAAAGTTGTCAAATAAGATATTGTCACATCATTGTTTATAAAAAAAAAAATTAAAAAAAAATTATAAACAAATTTTTATCAAATAGAAACTAAAATATTAACCTTACAATATCTAGACGCATCTTAAAAAAACATTTTAATAGATCTAGAACATTATATTAGATTAAATTGAGGTTTGTATTTATTTATATAAGTCATTGATAAGAGTGATCGGTATAATTTCTTACCTCCTAAATTAAGGGAAAGTCTATGGGCCACGAACTATTAAACCACGGGTCTTCCCTGGTAAGACCTGTGGCCTAGGCTTGCTACTTGACTTTCCTGGATCTCATATTTCACAGGCCTACAGGTCAGTACATATACTCGGGTTACTATCTGAACTTGTGATCGGGTCTTGATCGATCATATTTCCATCCCACTATATTATGAGTTGATAGGCCGGTCCTCATGCCCGGGCGAATTCCCATGGTATGGTCGGGTATTATCCATATTTCACCACGTCATGGGTATTTCAGGTCGGCCCTTCCCGGTCTAGTCACGCCGCAGGCTTCAAGTCCTCCTTCGTCAATGAGCCCCATTCTTGGGCCCCAAGATAAAGATATTCACTATGAGGAATGTTTCTTCCTTATAAGGATTCTTCTCTTAAATGATAAGTTTACACAAAAAAGGACTCCTTCTCATAATAGAAAAAGGTTACGGGCTTTTTAAGCCCTATAAATACAGCTCATTTGATCGAATATTATTCATTCATCATTCACAACATATTTTCCAGTTATATATTTCTCTCTCTACTTTTCTTTCTCTAGAAAACTGATTCTCACACCGAAGGGCGTCGGGGAGAACCCTCCTCACCTTTTTTCCAGGTTATCCAAGGCATTACATTCATCTTTTTCAGTGATCAAGCAACTCCAAACCTTGACACATCAAGGTTAGGAATTTTTATAGCATCAGTTTTCGCCATCTATGGGAAAAGATACAATCATCCATATCCACAGGACAACCCCTTCCGGCCAATACCTCGGCTGAAGGGGATAATCATCCACCTATTGAAGATGTTGGGGAAGAACAACATCCGAAAGTTACGCCAGGAAATAAGCCAGTTAGTCGAGAGACTTTCAACGAACTCCAACAGCAGCTCCATGAACTCCATCAAATTCTTCACCAGCAGACTAGTCGTCAAGCAATACCCGACCTGAACACTCCTAGAGAAATTCCCAGGGAAGACCACAGGCCCGTCAATCCTGTGGATATCAACTCCCCGGGAATCTAGGGGCCCATCCCATGATTGAGGCTTCCGCCAACTTGACACAGCGGGAAATTTCAAGAATTATTTAAGATGGAATAGCACAAAGGATAAGGAAAAACACGCAAGGTCAGACTTCTTTCACGAGAAGAACCCCTTTCACCCCTGAAATAACGTCATTCCCCTTAATAATAAGATTCAAGTATCCTCAGATAAAAGAATACGATGAAATTACAGATCCCAACAATCACCTGAATACCTACACCGATGTAGGACATGCAAAATGCTCCCGACCAAATATTATACAAGGTCTTTCCGCAAACCTTAACCAATGCTACTTGAGATTGGTTTTCCACAATACCATCAGGGTCAATCTCTTCCTTCGCTGATCTTACTGAGAAATTTATGGCCTTCTCTGCAAGCATTAAAAGGATTAAGAAGACAGCCGCTTCCCTTATGCAGTTGAGACAAGGGTCTAATGAAACACTACGAGAGTTCATGACCCGCTTCAATGCCAAGAGACTTCAAATTCCCGATCTTCACATCTCATCGGCAACCTCAGCCCTAACCCTAGCAATTCGAGGTCAGGAATTCAGAATGTCCTTGTCTAAGAATCCGCTTTCAAACGTGACCGAACTCCTCAGAAGGGTAGAAAAATACATAAGTATGGAAGAGACGCTATTGTCGATAAGGGCACAGGATCAGGTTCATGGAAAAACAGTACAATCTTCAGAATTCGTCAAGCAAGGGAACAAGAGGTCAAGGCAAGAGGACGGATGGAATTCTTCCCAATCTCACACGAAGGGGAATAGTTATGGGCACAAGAATTCCACCTTGCTGAATGCACCTCGGTCTCACATTCTCATGGAAATCAAAGGTCGGAAAGACTTGCGCTGACCGAGACCCATCAAGGGGAAGATCGATGAACGAAATCGCCATAAATACTGCGACTTTCACAAAAGCTCGGGTCATACGAAGGATGAATGCAGAATACTCCAACAGGAGATAGAAGCCCTCATCAAAAGAGGCTTCCTAGGACATTACATGAAGAATGACGATAAAGATCAGGGGAAAGGAGAAGAGAAGAATAGGCCCGCTGGCACCATAAATTTTATCGTCGGAGGTATATCTTCTGGGGGTGATTCAAACAATGCTAGGAAAAATTATGCTCGGGCATTGGGAAGTCAGGATGTAGGGTCGACCAGTCATGATCTCGAACTTTCAGCCAGCATAAGTTTCAGTAACTCTGACATGGAAGGAATTGCATACCCCCACGATGATGTTTTCGTCATCAGTGCCATAATTGCAAATTTTGATATAAAAAGAGTGCTTGTTGATAATGGAAGCGCAGCTAATGTTCTTTCTTCTGAAGATTTCAACAAGATGCAACTTCCAAAAGATCGGCTTCAGCAGGTCATTACTCCATTTAACTGGCTTTGGTGGAGGAACAGTAACACCAAAACGTTTAATTGACCTTCCTACTTCTCTAGGACCAAGAGAAAAATAGTTGACCAGGATGACCCCGTTTCAGGTCCTGAAGACCCCAGTGGCTTACAACGCTATCTTGGGAAGACCTTTTTTGAAAATCTTAAGAGCAACAGTATCAATATATCACCTGGAAATCATTTTGCCAACTCCCGCAGGCATAGCATAGTGCAATGTAACCAAGTAATGACCAGAAGTTGTTACATTAGCTGCATGGGAAAGGGAAAAGCAGAACTAATGTCAATTGAACCTCCCACGGAAGAATGTTTGTCTTCAGTGGAAGAGTTGGAGAAAATTCTCATTTCAAAAGGAAAAAATTTCACAATTGGGAAAGAGCTTCCCAAACTTATGAAAGAAGAATTGTCACAGTGCTTAAAAAGAAATCTCGACATTTTCGCATGGGGCACAAAGGATATGCCTGGGATAGGCCCTGTACTTGTTGTGCATAGGCTTAACGTCCAGCTGACAAGAAGCCTATAAAAAAGCGAAGAAGGCAGTTTGCTACCGAAAGAAGGCAAATAATCAAGGAGGAAGTGCTAAACTACTGAAAGCAATGTTCATCAAGGAAGTAAAATATCCAGAATTGTTAGCCAACGTGGTCTTGGTGAAGAAGGCCAATGGAAAATGGCGATTCTGCATAGATTTCATAGATTTGAACAAAGCATGTCCAAAAGACAGTTATCCTCTTCCCCAAATTGACAGATTGTTGGACCTAACATCGGATTCTGAGCATACAACTTCCTTGACGCATTCTCGGGGTATCATCATATCCAAATGGAGCAGGAAGATCAGGAGAAAACTTCCTTTATTGCTGACGAAGGAATATACTGCTACAAGGTCATGCCATTTGGGTTAAAAAATGTTGGGGCTACCTATCAAAGGCTCGTAAACATAGTCTTCTCTAGACACATCAGACTAAACATCGAAGCTTACATTGATATTATGGTCGTAAAGAGCTCGAGAAATAAATACCACATAGCCGACCTGCAAGACATCTTCTCTATGCTCCAACAGCATTGGACGAAGCTAAATCCCGCCAAGTGCACTTTCAGAGTAAGTTCGGGAAAATTCTTGGGATTCATGATCACCCAATGAGGAATTGAAGTTAATCCTGATAAAATCACAGCCCTTACATCTATGGAGCCTCCAAGGAACATTAGAAAGGTCCAAAAACTTACAGGAAGAGTAGCAATATTGGACCGTTTTATGTCAAGAGCAGCAAATAAATGCTTCCCTTTCTTCAATCTCTCAGAGGGAACAAAGAATCCAAGTGGAATGAAGAATGTGAAACTTCCTTCAAAAAGCTCGAGGAATACTTGGGGTGCCCTTCAATTCTTGTGAAGCCAAATCCAGGGGATGATCTTTTCCTATACCTAGCAGTATCAGATCACGCGGTTAGCGTTGTTCTAGTCGAGGAAGAAGGGAAAGTTCAGAAATTGATCTACTACGTCAGCAAGATGCTTCTAGATGCTGAAACTTGATACACTCTAGCAGAGCAACTCTCGCTTGCCCTTGTCACTGCAGCAAGAAAGTTGAGACCTTACTTCCAAGCCCATTCCATAACAATCCTCAAAAACCAGCCTCTAAAACAGATACTACAGAAACCCGACGTCTCTGGCCGCCTACTCAAGTGGTCAATTGAACTTGGGGAATACGACATTGAATTCAAACCCCGACCTTCCATAAAAGCATAGGTCTTAGCTGACTTCATCGTCGAACTCGTCTCAACAGGTCATGACAGGAAAGAGGATTCATGGACTTTATAAGTTGATGGAGCATCGAACGCCTTAGGCTCGGGGGCCGGAATCATACTAAGAAAGGATGATGGCACAATGAAAATTATATGCGAAATTAGATTCGACTTCCCAGCCACTAATAATGATGCAAGTAAGAGGCTGTAATCGCCAAGCTTCAGGCCGCTCAATATCTGGGGGTTAAGCATGTCAAGGTCATGAGTGATTCATAGTTGATGGTAAAATAGGTGAATGGAACTTTTGAAGCAAAAGGTGAAAAGATGTTATCTTACAGAATGATGGTTCTGGACTTGCAAAGGAAGTTCAAGTCTTGTAACATAGATAAAATACCAAGGACCACCAATCACAAAGCTAATGCCCTATCAAGACTGACTTTTTCCAAATTGGACCACTTGGAGAGGACTGTGTTTGTGATAACACTTCATGAGCCTAGCATCACACAGCAACCTGATGTCATGGATATTTCAGAACATGAGCCTAGTTGGGATGTATCCGATCATTGAATACTTGACGTTGGGAAGGTTTCTAGATGACAAAGCAGAAGCTAGAAGGATCCAGTCTAGAGCTCCAAGGTACACCATCATGTAAAACACTTTATTTCGTCGAAGTTTCACGCTTCCCTACCTTCGATGTCTAATCCCGAGAGAGGCAGCCCTTGCTATGGTCGAGGTTCATAAAAGAATTAGTAAAGGACACCAGGGAGCAAGAGCTATGGCTATGAAGTTACTGCGATATGGTTACTACTGGCCAACCCTGAGGAAAGATGCTCTCAACTATGTGAAAATTTGTGATAAGTGTCAAAGGTTTGCAACTCGATTGCATCAACCAGCGGAAGCACTCTCTTCGATTATATGCCCATACCCATTTGCACAGTGGGGAGTTGACATACTTGGACCATTTCACATAGCTCGTGGCCAAGTCAAGTTCCTATCAGTGGCTGTAGAATACTTCACAAAATGGGTAGAGGCAGTGCCTCTTGCCATAATCTCATAACAAAAATTGGAGTCCTTTGTTTGGAAGTCAATAATCTGTCGTTTTGGACTTCCCAAGACATTAATCACATACAATAAGCGACAGTTCGAGTGCCAAGCCTTCAAGAAATTCTGCAATAATTTGGGGAATGAACACAGGTTAACTTCAGTTTCACATCCGCAAAGTAATGAATTGGCAGAGGTAATAAATAGACTTATCTTGCAAGACCTGAGGACTCGCCTTGACAGGGCCAAAGGTTATTGGCCCAATCTCCTCCCTGAAATTCTATGGACAAATCAAACAACATTCAAGATAGTAACCAGGGAAACCCATTCATGCTAGCCTTTGGGATGGAAGCAGTAATTCCAATAAAAGTAACAGTCCACAGCTTCCACGCAATGATTACGGAATCACCCGATCATATTGAGGGGCAGAGGAAAAGTCTTGATCTCTTGGAAGAAGTCAGGTAGAATGTTTCCCTTAAAATAGCTGCTTCTCAACAGGCCATGTCCAAGAAGTTTAACCTCCAAGTCAAGAGGAGAGATTTCAGAATGGGAGATCTAGTCTTACGCCGAAGTGAAGTCGCTGGTCGTCAACTTGGGAAACTTGGACCTATTTGGGAAGGACCATACGAAGTTATTCGAAAGGTTGGGAAAGGCTCCTTCAGTCTCAAAACTATGGACTCCAACCCCCTCCCTCGATCGTAGAACTTTGAGAATTTAAATCCTTACTACATGTTGGCACTTTTCTTTCCAAAATTTTCCTTGTTAGCGAAGTTGTCTAGATATCGAAGAGTCGGGTCTGTGAACCCATTTTCTTTTATTACGGACTTGCACGTCCATCTACATTTTTGTCAATGAGGTCGGACATGCGTGCCTATTTAATCTACTTTTAGAGTCAGGGATGGGCACTCTTTTTCCTTATCCAGATTTTTTCCCAAAGGGTTTTTCCTGAGTAAGGTTTTAACGAGTCTCATAGTTCAGTCCCCCATTAATAAAAGTTTTCTTCCTAAGAATGAGCACCAAAGGACAAAATACTGGAATAACTTACAAGGTCATCCAAATGACTTTACAAGTTACTCCTCTACAAATAATTTACAATGTCTCATGACAAGACGTTACAAATTATTCCTCCACAAATAATTTACAATGTCTCATGGCAAGACATTGCCAATTATTCCTCTACGAATAATTTACAATGTCTCATGGCAAGACGTTACAAATTATTCCTTCACGAATAATTTACAATATCTCATTGCAAGATGTTACAAGTTATTCCTCCATGGATAGTTTACAATGTTTCATGGCAAGACGTTACAAATTATTTCTCACAAATCCACAAACTTAAGAGTTTGACCTCTTCTTTGTGTAAATTACTTAAGAGGTCGACCTTACTCGACCTTATGAGTTATTTCTCACAAATCCACGAAGTCAAGAGTTTGACCGCTTCTTTGTGTAAATTACTTAAGAGGCCGGCCTTACTCGACCTTACAGTTATTTCTCATAAATCTACTAGGTCAAGAGTTTGACCACTTTGAGGTATAAATTATATCAAAGGTCGACCTTGCTCGACCTTACAAATTATTTTCCATAATTGCATGAAATCAAGGGTTTGACCTCTTCTTTGTACAAAAAGTTACAAGATCAAGGTAAACGCCCGATCTTCACAAACAATTTTCGAATAAAACACAAGTAAAAAGCGCGTACTTGGAAAAAACTTGTAAATTCATTCACAAAGGATTACAAGCAGTTCACGAGGCATACCCCAGGTAAAAGACTGGAGTTTATAAAAATCCTTTTTGAACAAAAATAGCTTCAAAGCTCCGGCTTGCTACCATCCTCGTCATCCCCAACCACTTCACAGTCCTCTTCCTCAAATAGAGTGAGGTCAAGGTCGTCAGTACCCAGGGGAAACTCCGCCATTGGGCTGGTATCAAGGTCGGGAACCGTCAAAAGATACCAAGCTTTTGGCTGCTTGATCGCTTGAGCGTAGGACTCAAGAGCATAGTTGCCAAGAGCAAGCTTGTATTCTTTAGAACCCTTGAACTCTTCCACTGCCAATGCTTGGGCTCAGAGTTCCCCTTCCCGTGCCTACTTGAGCTCTTCAACCAGGCATTTATTTTCATCTCAGGTTGATTCCCGTTCTTGAATTGCAACCTCAAGTTCATCCCAGACCTTTCCGAGGTCTTCCTCAGCAGCATTAGCCCGGGTGGCCTCGTACTGAACGGAGTGCACCAGTTGATTGGCCGTCTCTCCCCATTCAATTCTTTGGTTAGAAACGCCTCGGGTGATACTGGGCATCTATAGATTGAGAAAATAAGTTAGAAAAAAAACCCCATAAGGAATAAAACTTGTGTAACATCTCAGGCCTTACCTAAAGGGCTGCACTCATGATGTGTTCAACTCCTCGCTCTAGCCTGATCTCATATTGATACTTCTTCACCAGGTCTGGATGCAGGGAGTCTTGCATCCTTTTTCTACAGTACACTAGGCCTCTTCGGCGATATGGGAGGACTGACCCTGGCCTGACAAGGTAGCCCTTGATCTTTTTTTAGGACGCTTTCGGGTGACCCCGTCCTCAGCTCGCTTGGCTATAGCACCCTGGGCCTTGGCCAAGGCAGCTTCCTTCAATGCTTCAGAGTCAAAAATCCATTCTGAGACAAAACGTCGTCAAGAAGGTTAGATCTCAAAAAATAAGGTACGCAACTAAGAATAAGACAGGCAGTCAGTAATGTTTTTACATAGTTTTAGAGGTCGAACTCTACCAGGATGAAGGTCGAGGCTGTCTATATCAAGGATGTCATTATTCACAAGGTCATTGGTTTCCTCGACCAATAAACCGAAATTACACACCTTTACAGCATCTTCCATAAGCTCGCTTATGGCCTCCTCACTCAAGTTCCCTACCCTATTGAAACTATCTACATCTTGCCTCCTAAACGTTGGCAAAAATATGTTCTCCCCCACTCTATATTTGATGAAAAAGAATTTCTCTTTCCAGTACTTGATAGAGGAAGGGACCTAGGGAACCTCAAAACACGCACATGTACACAAAACAGTTACATCGGGTCAAAAATTTAAGTTCTAAAAGGCATTTGTAAAGGTTCACTGTTGGTTCTATTCCTAGACTCCTACACAAAACAAAAAAATATACAAGTAACCTCTACCCATTAGGAGAGAGCTGACCCGGTAATTTGACCGCGGTCAGCAAGAATTCTACAAAAAAATGGTACATAGGAAACCTTAGCCCGGCCATTATAGCCTCATGATATACAACCATCTCCCCTTCCTAGAAATGGTAAGCGTATTCATCCCAGTCCGGGACCCTAGCATTATACACTTCTTGTGATGACCCGAGTTCTAAGAACTCGGAACGTCACGTTATCCTTTCAAAATGATTTTCAAAACAATAATCGAGCGGAAGAATTTAAAACTCAATGGACAACAATTCAAGTGTTCAAAATAACTTCTACAATAATAAGAATTTCGAAATCTCAAAATTAAATGCGCTTCAATCAATTATCTCAAAACAAATTTTCTAATTCTTCAATAGCCACCATCGCGCGCTCCATCGCCAACTCCGAAATCTGAAAATTTGTAAGTTTAAAGAAAGGTGAGCATTTCATAGAAATACTCAGTAGACTTGGCGCATAATAATAATTGGTATTACAAATAAAGCACATAATCATGATGTTCAAGTAGTCTCATGCATTTAAGCAAGTATATTCTCATAACATCATGCTTAAGCAAGTAATTGTCATGCACATAGGCAAGTAGTCTCATGTCCGAAGACAAGTAATTATCATGCCTGGAGGCAAGAAGTCTCATATCCGAAGACAAGTAATTGTCATGCCCGGAGGCAAGAAGTCTCATGTTCGAAGACAAGTAATTGTCATGCCCGGAGGCAAGAAATTTTCATGAACACAATCATACATGGAAGATCTATAATACAAATAATTATTTATGCGCATTTTAGAAAATAAGTTTGCAAGTAGGAGTCTACCTTATCTCTCGAGTTTTGAGCGAACTGGAATAAAACTTTCTAGTGCTCTTGTGCCTCGTCTAGCCAATATATAAAATAAATCTTAAACTAATATTTTGGAATTCAAAGTTTTTAAAACGAAAGAGTGTTTAAAAGGAGAATAAATGTTTAGAGTTTAAATTGAAAATTAAACATAGTTGGGATTTTAAAAGAGTCGAGACCGAAATAAATAATTTTGAAAGCGATTGAGTTGACTCATATGTTTTAAATATCTTGGGGACTAATTAATTTATTTTCAAAACGATTGGGGCTAAGATAAATGATTTGCAAAACTTAAGTGCTGAATAAAATATTTGCAAAGCTTTGGACTAAAATACCACACTTTAGAAAATTAGGGGCTGATGGAATAATTTTGTAAAATCAACTTTAATAAAATCAAATCCTTTTCTCTCTCTTTATTGGAACCAAGAGGGAGAAGATAAGTGAGGTCGCGATCAGCGGTTCAAGGCTTTTGGCGCCTTTCGTCATTGTTACGCCGGTGGTATCGCCACCATCATTGGGTGTCGAAAATGGCAGGTGTAGGGGGCAGCCGATGGAGGGATGGGCGATTTTTAGGTGCTGTGATTTCTAGTGATAATACGGCGAACTCCGGCTAAAATGGGTCCGACGATTGAGGTAAAATTTAGGTCAAGTTTTATTCTTGGTTTTGGGCTTTCTTGTGGTTGTTTGGGTGAATCTTTGAAGTGGGGCAGTAGGCGTTTTTGGTGTGGTTTGTGAAGGTGATTCCGACGGTGAAAGGGCATGGAGGTTGCTATTTTTGAGGTGATTGGTGGAAGTGATGGAGGGTCGGCTGAATGGATTGGCAGATTGATGGGTTCGTCCGTGTGTGTTTGCAGTGTTTGGGTTGTGGTTGCTAGTAGCCGGTCCCGGATGTGTGAGTTTTGAGGTGGTTTGTAGGTGGGAAGTCGACGTATATGGAGGTTGCAGTGGTTGGTAGTTAGAAATTCAACATTGGTGGTGACAGTCAGCATTGGCTATGGTGATGGTGAAGGAGGCAGCCTGGTAATAATGCAGTAATGGTGTCACGGGTTTAAGAAATTAAATATTTATTTTACAATCAACTGAGAAACTCTCAGTCACTACACTTCTAATAACCTATATCTCCTCATGTCTACCTCGATCATGTGCTCTTTCATTTGTTATAGTAAGTTGGAAGTTCAAGGTCGGCCTGTCACACTGATGCGTGTCGCAATGCACCAAAATAATAAATAAATTCCTTGTTCACTATTACTAAGAATATAGCAGTGGAAGCAAGGGTCGATCCCACAAGGAATGGAACTAACTTAGTGTCATGTCAATTAGAATCGTAAAAAGGGGGGTTTTGTTTTGAATTGTTTGTAAATGATTTAACTAATAACATAAAGCAATTGAAATGATTGAAATAAATATCAAATGTTGACGAGTCCTAGTTCTCAGGTTCGGTTGTATTCTATCACAATGTTATCACTTTCCAAGTAACGCGAGTTCAATTTCTTCTTTGATTTATCACCCGTAAATAGTTAATAAGCTCTAACTATTCCGATTCTCCCTTAATTGCATTTAATTAGAATAAGCTCTCTAATCAAACATTAGCCATTGAATAACCTAAAACAAGCTCTTTAGATTTAAGACAACAACTATATAATGGTTGAGAAGAATTAGGGTGAATTAGGTTATCAATCACACAAGCTCGTGACAATTAACCTAAGTTGGAATTCTCTATGAAAATTATTAAATTTCCACTTGCTACTATGATTTGAACAACAAGACGATTACGGATCCAATCATTCAAAATATCAAATCTCAATACAATAAATTAAATGATAAGGCCTTAATCAAATAAAGAATTGCATTGATTGAATAAAAAAACGCATAAGAATCCAACAAATCAAAGTAAAGAATTTAGAACTACGTTACTAGTTTGGAAAAGCAATAACAAATTGATATGAAATACAACTTCTCCTTCGAACTAGGTATGGAGTTTAGCCACTCAAAGCCATGAAAAATTCTGGAAGTTTCTTTTCTTGATTCGCCTTCTCGAGTCGCTTAATTTTTCTTCCAATCTCCAAGCAAGCCACTCCCTCTTTCAATAATTATTTCACACTTTTTTCTGTCATGAGAACCCCTTTTTATAGCCTCAATTTCGTGCCCTAGCTTTGGGACCAAGAAGTCCAAAATTATGGAAAGAATTGAAATATGGAAATTTTTGACCAGAATAGTTACGGCCGTAAAGGAGTTTCTGCACATTTCTCGCAATTTGAAGTTACGGCCGTAACACATCCATTTACGGCCGTAACTCACATTCTGTTGATTTTCCTTAATATGTTGAACACTCTTACGGCCGTGAATATTCATTTACGGCCGTAACTCAATTTTGCACCCAAGGTCCCCAATCTTCGATTTTAAGCGCATTTTGGTCCTTTTTCCTTCTTTTCTCTTCATTTGTGATCCTATACAATATAAAACATAAAATGCATTAATAATACTTAGATAGAATCACATTATGGCATATTCAAGGATATAAGTGTATAAAATAAACGTTAATATAACACTTATCACACAGTTCCCTACCTACGCCGGGATTATCCTCGACCTCTTCTTCATTATCAGATTCATTACCCAGAGGACTGGGCGAGGGTTGGTAGAAACCTAAAGGCTCGACCTCTAATGGTTCATCTAAGTTCTCCACCTCCCTAAGGTCGCCTACAAAAACTTGTCTCACCATGACTCCAGAAATAAATAATAAAATTGAGAGTGGTCGGGAAAGGTCGAGCGTACCTAGGTGCTAAGAAGTTTTTGTTAAGGAAGAGATCGTGCTAATTTCCCGATGAGTTCTCTGATCTCTCAAAATTCACAAGTAAAAAGAATGGGATTATAGGGACCACATATATATAGGCAAAATTAGGCAAAAAAAATTTTGAAATCTCAACCCTCCCCCTACCACTTGTCATGAACCTAAGATAGAACTATTCATTAACTCTAAACATTAAAGTACATGGGTTAGCAAAAACGCGTGATAGTTGTCATGCGTACATGCATCCAGAGATCTTGTTCCGATCTCTAACGCACGGGGGCCAATGATCGGTATAGTTTCCTATTTCCTAAGTTAAAGGACAGTCTATGGGCCATGGGCTGTTAAACCATGGGTCTTCCCTGGCAAGACCTGTGGCCCAGGCTTGTTACTTGACTTTCCTGGATCTCATATTTCACAGGCCCACAGGTCGGCCCATATGCTCGGGTTACTATCGAACTTGTGGTCAGGTCTTGACCGACCATATTTCCATCCCACTATATATAGGCTGATAAGCCGATCCTCATGCCCGAGCAAATTCCCATGGTATTGTCGGGCATTGCCCGACCATATCCATATTTCATTGCGTCATGGGTATTTAAGGTCGGCCCTTCCCAGTCTAGTCACGCCGCACATGCCTCAAGTCCTCCTTCGTCAATGGGCCCCATTCTTAGGCCCCAAGATAAAGATATTCACTATAAAGAAAGTTCCTTTCTTATAAGGATTCTTCTCTTAAATGGTAAGTCTACAATAAAAGGACTCATTCTCATAATAGAAGAAGGTTACGGGCTTTCTAAACCATATAAATACAGCTTATTTGATTGAATATTATTCATTCATCATTCACAACATATTTTTCAATTATATATTTCTCTCTCTACTTTTTTTCTCCAAAAAACTGATTCTCACACCCCAAGAGGCGTCGGGAAAAATCCCCCTAGCCTTTTTTGCAGGTTATCCAAGGTGAATCCATTCATCTTTTCCAGTGATCAAGCAACTTCAGATCGTGTCACGTCAAGGTTAGGAATTTTATAACATCAATTGACGCCGTCTGTGGGAAAAGATACAATCATCCATGGTTAATAGACGTCAAGCTCGTCCCTCCACATCCACAGGACAACCCCTTCCGCCTAATACCTCGATTGAAGGGGATAATCCTCCACCTCTTGAAAATGTTGGGGAAGAACAATATCCGGAAGTTACGCCGGACAATGAGTCGGTTAGTGGAGAAACTTTCAACGAACTCCAACAGCAGCTCCGTGAACTCTGTCAAATTCTTCAACATTAGACTAAACGTTAAGCAGTACTTGACCTGAAAACTCCTGGAGCGATTCCCAAGGAAGACCACATGGCCGTCAATCCTATGGATATCAATTCCCCGGGAATCGGGGGGGTCCATCCCATGACAGAGGCTTCCACCAACTTGACACGGCAGGAAATTTCCAGAACTATTCAAGAAGGAATAGCAGAATGGATAAGGCAAAACACGCAAGGTCGGACTTCTTTCACGAGAAGACCTTTCACCCCTGAAATAACGTCGTTCTCCTTACCAGAAAGATTTAAGTATCCTCGGATAAAAGAATCATTCTCGTCGTTTTTTTTGCAGTTTATCCAAGGTGAATCCATTTATCTTTTTCAGTGATCAAGTAACTCCAAATCTTGTCATGTCAAGGTTAGAAATTTTTACAAAATCAGAGAGGAATAGTTTTCTTTAAACTAGTCATCTCGCCCGCAAGTAAAATATTGTTCATAAAATGTACCACACAAAAAAATTGAAAGTTTGAAATCCAAAATGCTAAAGATAAATTACAGCTAAAAACTCTATTAACTAATAACATGATAGACATTTGGAGTATTTAAAACATAATTGACAATTAAAACATGATTGTTTTACCACAAAAAATTAAAAATAAAAATCAATATCTAAACATTTTCTTGTCTCGTCTCCCATTTTTTATTATTATTATTATTATTATTATTATTATTATTATTATTATTATTTTATTTTTTTATGATGATCTACACTCAACCCAACTTTCTACACATTTGCCCATTTTCTACCAGCTACAACACAAGTTCACATTAATTCTTCTTCATATTTTCTCAAAGTATAAAATATTGACTTATTTTTTGCGCTGTTTCTAAGAATGCAAGCAATGTTGGTTGGGTTGAGATTTGGATTTTTTTTGTATATATGTTCAAAAAATAATAAAAATTATAATTAAAAGTAATAATAATTAAGTAATTTTCAATGATATTATGAATGACATGTGTTGCGTCCAAAATTTCTATTAAAAAGGTGTACATTTATTTTTATTAATTACTAATCATTTAATATCAATTATTTTTTAAAAACGAAGCAACTCCAAACCGTATACAAATATCTGTTATTTTTGATAAAAACAATATCAATTTTTTTTTTTACGAATAACTTTATTTTATTATGGAAAAATTAATAATCATTTATTATTTAAATAGATAAATTGACTTTTACTATTCAAAGAATATATTATAATTTGAAGTAGTTTTATTCTTTGTAAAATTTTAATAATTATTTTAATATAATATTATTTTGTATGCATTGTGTGTATATAGGGGAAAAATTGTGTATAAGTTTAAAATTTTACAGATACTTATCGAAATCGATATTGTTGAATAGCAACTTTCGTCCATCGCACGGGAGAAATACTAGTAAAAAATAATCCAATCTAAATATTACTTTGGAAATATTCCATCATATGAATACTTAAGTAGAATTACATATAAGAATAAATAAATAAAATGAAATAATCATAAATATGTATGTAGAACATACGGAAAAGGCAAATATAGAATTATTATTAGGTACATATTTATTAGAACAAGTAAAACCATACTATATCAAAGATGAAAGAATGCTATCGACAATACAAAATGAAAATTTAGTAATACTCAGGAACATTCACTAAGATGAAGTATACTTGATATCTTGTATAAATTATCATGCCTTATTTGATATAGGCGCATCATCTAGTATATTTAAAGACGGTGTATTTCACACAAACAATGTGAAATAATATAAAAAATAATGAAAAAAAAATTATATTAGCATGATTTAATGAAAATACAAATCTAATAAATAAAGTAGTAAGGAATGTTAAAATACAAATAGGAGAATATGAATTACAAATAACATATGCATATTAATTTGATGATATGTTAGAGAATATATTATTAGGAAATAAAAAAAATAAAAATATTACCCTATAACTATAGACGAAAAACTAATAGTTTTATCTACCCCTTATCACCATACAGTAATTGTAATTAGGATTAATGATCCTATATAGAGGAAAAATACCTCGTATAGTAACTCAGTGTGGTGAGGACGAATAAAAATTAACACAAATAAAACTATTTATGTCCAATACAAATATGATAAACTTAGTAGAGAAACATTTTGACCAAATAACAACAAAAAATATAACATAAGAATTATTAAAGTTATTAGAAGATAATCCTTTAAAAAAATGACATATAAATAAACATATGATAGAAAGAATATTAGAAGATGACACTAAGATTATTAGTGTAAAACAAATAAAATATACACCAAAAGAATAACCCAAGTTTAAAATGCATAGAGAAGAAATTTATTAGTGAATCCAAAAATAAACATAGTAGTCCAGCCTTCATTGTAGTAAAATATTTAGAACAAAAAAAAAAGAGTCTAGAATGGTAATTAGTTATAAAAGATTAAATAAGTATACAAAAGAATTTCTTATTTTAAAGAATTGAGTTATCCAATTCCTAACCAACAAGTACTATTTAGGGTTGTCCACTTAAATACCCTACTTTAGGGATCAAATTGAAGTTTACTTAAATTTTATAAAATTTGAAAATTACTTATAATAAAGTCATAAAAACTAAAAAATACTTCATAATCATATGAAGTATCACAATCTGATACTTATGATACTTTTTAAGTTTTTTTATTTTTTAGTGACAATGAAGTATTTTTCAAATATATATATATATATATATATATATATATATATATATATATATATATATATATATATATATATATTGTGTAGTAAAAATCAGTTTTGCAATCTAATATAAGCTATCTATACTATTATCCCGACTATTCTATTTGCCCAAAACAATTTGTATTTAGTGATTGATGTTATTCTACTTAATTTAATGTTAACGACACGTACACAATACTCGAATTAGGGTTTTAAGTATGAAGGAATTATTCTGGCACACATTTTCACTATCGATCACATTTAATTCTTTAATCAAGGTTCATTACTTAACGTTGTGTTTGGTTGGATTCTTTGCACATATTCAATTTACGTCTCTCGAGTTCAAATAGGTTCTATTTAACTAAATCAATTTCATATCGCTATGAAAATTCAGATACACCTTAATTAAATTTATTTATCTAAAATCCATTTAACGATCGCACTAACTAGAAAATATATCTTTACACTTTATACAAGCTATCGAATTTTATTATGCGGTCTAAATCTATAATTTACCTCTTAATTAATTATAGATTCACAAGATAATTGAATTATTGGCCAAAGCATTCCCAACCATAGATAAACTCATCACATATAAAATTGAGAACTAGGATCTTGAAAATTAAATTGAAAGATCTCACTAAATTGCATTTCTCACCCTTAGAAAAAGTTTAGCTTGTTGTGAATTAGGAACCATAATTCTATTTTTATCGAAAGCAATTAATATGAAGAAAATAAAAACAATCAAGAAACACAAAATTTATAGAGGTTCGCCTCAATGTGAGACTAAGTCCTCTTTGCCACTGCAGAAATTCACTATAATGAAAAAGAATGTTTTATAAGAGAAAACATATACATGTCTTCTCTAATATATCTTCTTCTCTCTCTATTTGATGAATAATAGAATCCTAAGAATTACCCCTATTTATAAGATTGAATCAGGGCAAATTCACATTACACTAGGACTCTAATTATCTAATAAAGGAAAATACAAATTACACAAGGATTTCAACTCTTGAATAGGAGTAAATCCATATTAGGCAAGGACTCCAATTCTTTAATAGAGTTTTATAAGAATACAGTCTTCTAAGTTTTTCTTAGCAAGGATTTTCGTCCTTCTCCGATTGTCATATTATCTAGTAATACAATTGTCACCTTATCCAATTAGCAACTAATTAGGCTCCAACTTAACAAATTCCCACTTGGAGACTAATTCACCGTAAAAACTTGTTTACAACAGCGCTACAACTTCTCAATCATTAAAAGAAAAGTCCAACTAATGTGGCACACAACTTCAATTTCTCAATTGGAATAGTCTTCGTCAATTCCCATGTGTGATTAGACAATATTCATCTCATCCCACATGACTAACTACCAGTTGATTGATTCATCAACTTCCACGGCTTCTCTATAACTTTTTGATTCACCTCTATTAGTCAATAGGATATAATGCAATGCTGGAGAATATCTATGTGGAAGTCTAATAGTTCTACTAAATCTTCTGGGTTGAGTCACAGGGGTGCTCTAATCTACTTTTGGTTCTATGTTTTCTTGATTTTCACCATCAATATTCTTTAACTCAATCATTGGAAGATCTTTCAAATGAATCACCTCAAGTTTCTTAATTTTAGAACTTTAGTCTTCAGGGTCTGTTTCCAATTTGTCTTTACACATCACGTTTTCGTTGTAGATCAATTCCTTGCTCCTAATAACCCTTTGACCAACATCATCCAAACAATGATATCCAAACTCGTTATCACCATACCCAATAAATAAACACTTTTTTTTAATTTGGCATCAAGTTTTCTTATTCTAGTAGAGTCAATGTGAGCATATAAAACACAACCAAATACCTTCAAGTGTGAAATTTTTATCTCTTTATTGCTCAAAACTTTTTCTGGTATTTTGAAATTCAATGGTAAACCAACATGTAATCTCATGCTTATAGCATGCTCATTCAGAGTTTTATTCATCCTCTCAGCTACACCATTTTCTTGAGGTGTTCCTAAAATGATTTTCTTTATCTTGATTCCATTATCAGCACAATACTTCTTTAAATCATCAGCTACATATTGTCTACAATTATCTGACTGCAGACATTTCACCTTCAAATCTGTCTCGTTTTCAACCATCGCTTTCCATCTTTTGAATGTATCAAATATATTAAATTTATTCTTCAAAAAATAGACTCATACCTTCCTACTTGAGTCATCAATAAATTTCAAATGATAACTTGAACCTCCCATGGAAGTAACAGTTGAAGGTCCCCACACATCCGTATGAATCAAATCTTATTTTGTTGCATTTGGCTCCCTTCCGATTTTGAAGAAACTAACCTTTTTTCCTATGCAACAGATTTCAAACCTGGTAGCTTCCCTTTGGAATTAATCACTTTCATTCTGCAATGCCACAAATCAGAACTGACACCTGAATCAGCAAACCCAACCACGTCTCTACAATTGGAAGTGATGTAAAGAGTCCAAATTTATTTTCTTGAGTAAAGACAATAGACCACTTCGTGACTTTCCAAAAACCAACATCGAAAGTCACATTATGACCTTCATCATCAAGTTTTCCAATCGAGATCAGATTACACATCAATTTAGATACATGCTTCAACTTTTGAATTTTCTATACACCCTTTTGACATCTTCAAATTAACATCACTAATACCAACAATATATAGAGGTTCTCCATCAGCAAGATATACATTTCAAGAAATTCTAGCAACATAATTTTTCATAATCTCGCGATGTGCAGTGATATGAAAAGAAGCTCCTAAATCCATCACCTAAGAATAAATAGGACTATCAACTGAAAAGCATAAAACATCTTGTATATCTTCAATCAATGCATTAGCACTATCGATATTCCTTTCTTCCTTCTTCTTCAGTACTTTGCAATTTTTTATCATGTGGTCAATCTTGCCACAATTCCAGTATTCCACTTTTTCCGGACCTACTTCTTCAATTCATCCACTTTTTTCCATTGGCTTTATAATTGGAATTTCTCTCCAAATTCCTATCTTTGTTCTCGAAATTTAGGGTAGAATACAATGTTGAGACTTCTCCAAAATCTCTTCTATGACTTCCTTAACAAGAATAATATCATGAATGTCACTAAATTTTAGTTTCGTATTGTCTATAGAATTACTTATTGCAGCTCCCATAGACTCTCAATTATTTGGTAGTGATGCCAATAGGATTAGGGCATGGGCCTCATCAGATTTAATCTTGACAGAACCAACTGATTGATAATTGTATTCAATTTATTAGAATGTTCTACTACTAGAGTATCTTCAACCATCTTCAAATTAAATAATTTTTCATAACATGTACTTTGTTACAAGTGGATATATTCTCATACATATAGGAAAGTACCTTCATCAGATCCATCGTGATTTTCTCGGCCGCTATGTTGTGACCAACTTCTTCGATAGTGTCAATCAAACAATACCCAATACCTGACGATCAAAGAGTTTTCAGTCATCGTCACACATTTCGATCGGATTTTCCTCCAGAAGTGGTTGGTGCGGTTTCTTAGAATTCAAAACATTACCATCAAACTTGCACATTATCAGCGACCCTCCTTCTTCACAGTCATTGCTCTCAATCAAGAACCGAAGATCTGATACTAGTTGTTTAGAATTAGGAACCCTACTTCTATTTTTATCAAATGTAATTAATATGATGAAAAGAAAAATAATGACGAAACACAAAATTTATAGAGGTTGGCCTCAATGTGAGTCTACATCCTCTTTGCCGCTGAATGAATTCACTTTAATGAAAAAGAATATTTTACAAGAGAAAACAAGCACCTCTCTCTCTCTCTCTCTCTCTCTCTCTCTCTCTCTCTCTCTCTCTCTCTCTCTCTCTCTCTCTCTCTCTCTCTCTCTGATGGATGATAAAAGCCTAAGAATTACCCATATCTATAAGATCGAGTAGGGGGAAATCCACATTACACAAGGACTCTAATTATCTAATAACGGAAAATCCAAATTACACAAGGACTCCAACTCTTCAATAGGGATAAATCCACATTAGACAAAGACTCTTCTTTAATAGAATTTTACAAAAATGCATTCTCCGAAGTTGTCCTTAACTAGGATCTTCTTCCTTATCCAATTGTCACCTTATTCAGTTATTCAATTCTCACCTTATCTAGTTAAAAAATAATTAGACTCCACAACTTAACATTGTTACGCATAGTAAATGAAGAAAAATAAAGAACAATAATGAAATAGATCACCGAGTTTTGAATTAAGTGGAAGAGAATTGAATGAATCTTGCACCAAGATCTTCTTCTTGCTCCACTCAAGCTTCAAACCCTCGTTCTTCAATTTCTTAATCTAGGTTTTCTTCAACCGTTTGTTCTTTCTAATTCTCAAAAGTGCCTTCAACCATTTGTTCTCTCTAATTCTCAATAGTGTGGGACCCTTTTTGTAACGCCTCGAATTCCGTGGAGCTCGGGACGCCGCGTCATCCTTTAAATCTGATTTTATTGCGAAAAATAAATTTAATTCAAAGCATCTCATTCATCATTTGAAAACTTTAGCGGAAACTTAATTAATTGGAATATAGATCAATTCATAAAAATTTAATCTCAATTGTTCAGATGGAAGTAGCGATAAGAAATTTAAACTAGTATCATTCATAAAATTGACTAAAATATCATCATGTACTAAATTTACCAACGCTGCCCTTTCATTTGCCGCCTTCTCCGAGATCTACAAAAATTGTTAAAATAATGGAATGAGTATTTCGAAAAATACTCAGTAGACTCATCACCAATAATTAATTTACAGAATAATTGAACACGAAATTATGCAATCATACAGTGACATCATCATCATATTCTTGAGCTCTTGTATTTTCAAAATCAAGGCTGTTAAAATCATAGGGTGTACGTAGTCTCGTCTCGTGCACTTAAGGCACATAAGTTATGCATAACATCATCATTTATCATCTTATCTCATAAGAGATATTCTTTTCTCGTCTCATGCATCAAAGAATGTAAATCAAGTAATTTCACATAAGACATGCAATTATAATTTAAACTAATTAGTGGGGGCGAGTCTACCTCAAATCAGGAGTCTGAAAGTTAGCAAGAAAGTTCACGTTGTTCTTCTAAATGTCCAAGCGTCTCGTCTAGCCAATAATAAATAAACCTTAAAGTGGTATTTGGAAATCAAACGTTTCAATTGAAAGATTTTTAAAAGAAAAAATAAAAGTTTAGGGATTAAAATTGAAATCAAACATAGTTGGGGTTGAAAATGAGTTGATACTAAAATAAAAGATTTTGAAAATGAAGGGACTGATTAAAATTATTTACAAACTTAAGGGGCTGAAATTATAAGTTTAAAACTATAAAGATTGATTTGAAACATTTTTAAAACCTGGGGGACTAAGCTGCAATTTCCGAAAAATAAAACATTAAAACAAATCACTTTTCTCTCTCTCCCTCACCATTTCTCTCTCTCACTTCACACTGGCGGAGGGCGAAGCTCCGCCCGTTCCAGCTAATGTCGGCGTTTTGCTGGCGGGGTGTCGCCGTCGAGTGGTGGCAACGAGGAGGGGCATACAGAGGCTAAAGGGGCAGAATTTGAAGCGGGTTTTTGGCAGAAAATAGAGGCTCGGTTGGGCGATTTGGAGCTTGTTCCAGCGAAAATCCAGGTAGAGATGGGTCAAGGTCGAGGTAAGGTTATGGGCTTTGTCTATTTCTTGGTTTTGGGTTGATTTGGGTTTTGATTTTGATGGGGATTCGAGATTGGGCAGTGGAGGTGGTTGGTTCGAATGAGTTGGAGGTGCTGCAGGTGGTTTGGTAGTAGTGGTGGCCGGTTGTGTTGGTGGTGTTGGGGCGCTTTGTTGGTTGAGCTGGTTGTGTTGTTTGTGTATTGTGGTGATGATGATGATGATGCTGGTGGAGTTGATTGTGGTTGCAGCAGGGGTGAGGGTGAAGTGGTTGATGTAATGTAACGGTGGTTGTTCGGTGGTGGTGATAAAATTGCAGTGGTATTGGTTGATAAGGATTTTGGTGATTGGTTGAGGTTGTGCAGAGGCGGAGGCAGTGTGGTTGGTGGTGGTTTGGAGGTTGAGTACTGCAGTGGGGGGTTTGGCCGTGTGGTGATGTTGGTGATGAAGAGGGAAGGGGGAGATATACATTGGCTTGGATTCAAAATTGACAATTGCTTGATTTGTGATTGAGGGGGCTGAAGGAGAGGTTAATTTGGTGCAGATGGCGTGTGAGGGGGAAGGAATTTGGCTGATGAATTGCTGGTTATTGACTCAACTTTGGTAAGTTATGGCAGATTGTGAGAATTAGCTATGGAGGTGGATTATGGTTGATTGATGACTGAAGTTTTGGGATTTTGGAAAGAAGGGAATAAAAACGTGTGAGACGGAAATGGGAAGAAGCTGAAATTTCTGTAAGTGAGTGAAAATTACTTTGGGATATATTTGGTTGAATCATAGAATTTTGAGGAAATTGGGGAATAGCTAGTTAATTGGTTCCAAGATTGAGCCAAGATAATTGTGTAAAATGATTTTTCATTGGGATAACATGAATGTGAATTGATGATTTAAAACATTTTGGACTTAAATAATTAAAGTTTGGATTAAAATACATAAATAAATAAATGATGAAAATAAGACACTTTCATAAAAATTGAAATCGAACTATGATAAATTTAAATAATTTAAATTTTAACTTAAATGGCTAGACGAAAATGTGTTTAAAATAAATAGGTAAAGTCGTAGCGACACGTTTTAAATAATATTTATTTAAATAAGTCATGGAAAAATTCTTGGTCGCTACACTTTTTCTAACCTAAAATATGTCATTATATATTACAGTTCAAATAAGGAGTTCTCATGAAAAAATACTTTGATAAGAATAAAAAAATATCTATAAAAAAATCGCCCAAAAAAAATTAGTTAACTTGCTATCTTCATGATGGACTGAAAGTTGAATATTTCACTGTGAAAGATCCACAAATTCTAAAAACTTGACTGGATGATTTGACCATCAGAGAACTATAGTACTCTCAAAAGCCCTCTATGAATGGATGCATCTTCACTTGCAAGATTTCAAGACTATCAGTGAATACAATTTTGAATTGTTCAGAATATGTTAAAAATTAAACTTGTGTGGAGAAAAAATCATTGATGAAGATATGTTGAAAAAAAAAAATTCCACTTTTCATGCCTCAAATGTTCTCCTACAGCAATATCGTGAGTGTGGTTTTAAAAGGTACTCAGAACTTATATCATGTCTGCTTGTTTCTGAACAAAATAATGAATTGTTGATGAAAAATCATGGGTTACCTCCAACTGGTTCTGCAGTATTGCCTGAATCAAATGGTACCGCATTTCCTGAAGCAAATGCAATATCAAAACATGGACGTGGACGTGGGCGTGGAAATGGGCGTGGAAGAAACCATGGATGAAATTTTCAGCAAAACAATCAGCAACAAGGGAACAATTTTAAAAATTACAAAGTAAATGAAAATAGCATATCAAAAAATGAGCATGAAGAAACTTGCTTTAGATGTGGAATGAAAGGGCATTGAGCACGTACATGTCATACGGTAAAACATCTTGTGGATCTCTATCAAGAATCAATCAAGGAAAAAGAAAAATTGGAGACAAATTTTACTGATTATGATGGTGTAATTGATGTAATTCATTTGGGCGTCTCTAACTTCTTTGCTAACCCAAATGGCATGAGAAGGTGTACTAAAAAATATTGATTAGTTTAATTTTCAGTATCTGAGTAGTTATTTATTTATTTTGTTTAAAAGTTAGCATGAATTATATTTTTACTTATTCTTTAAGTTAGGGACATTTAAATTACTAAGCATATTTTTTAGTTAATTGAAAGTATTGCATGCTTAATTTATTTTTATGAAATCAACATTCCAAAATATTTATTTTGTTATGTTCATAAATTCAGGATGAATCGCCAGGATATCTTTTTAGTCGATAGTGCAACTACACACTATTCTTCAAGACAAAAAGTATTTCTTGAACTTAAGAGAATAATGTTAATACAATATCAAGTGCATCAAAAATTGTTGAAGGCTCTGGTAGAGCTTGTATTATTTTATCAAATAATACAAATTTATATATTGATGATGCACTTTATTCTAGCAAATCCAGAAGAAATTTGCTTAATTTTAAAGATATTCGCTGGAATATATATCACTTTGAGACGATGCATGAAAATAATATAAAATATCTTTGCATTACTTCTTTTATATCTGGCCAGAAGCAAGTAAAAGAAAAACTTTTGGCACTCTCTTGTGACATTTATTATACATCTATAAAGATGATTTAATCAAATATTATCATGAACGCGAAGTTCATTGATCCAAAAAGTTATATACTTTGGCATGATAGACTTAGACATCTAGGAGCAATAATGATGCATCGAATAATTAATAACTCACATAGACATCCTCTAAAGAATTAGAAGATTCTTTTACCTAATGATTATCCATGTGCTGCTTGTTCGCAAGGAAAGTTGGTCATTAGACCTTCGACTACAAAAGTCAATATTGAATCTCCAACTTTCTTGGAAAGAATTCAAGGAGATATATATGGGCCAATACACCCACCACGTGGACCATTTCGGTATTTTATGGTTTTAATTGATTCATCTACTAGATGGTCCCATGTTTGCCTACTTTCCACTAGGAATGTAGCATTTGCTAGACTTCTTGCTCAAATTACAAAGTTACAAGCTCAATTCCCTGATTACTCAATCAAAACGATTCGTCTTGATAATGCTGGTGAGTTTAGATAACAGACATTCAATGATTCGTTTATGTCAATAGGAATTGAGGTTGGAAATTCGATTGCTCATGTCCATATACAAAATGGATTAGCTGAGTTGTTTATCAAACGTCTACAATTAATAGCTAGACTATTACTCATGAAAAAAAAAAAAAACTTCCAACTTCTGTTTGGAGTCATGTCATATTACATGCTACAATGATTGGTTCGTTTAAGACCAACTGCGTATTATCAATATTCTCCTTTGCAACTTGCAATTGGTCATGAACCTAATATTTCTCACTTACGAGTGTTTGATTGTGTCGTCCAAGTTCCAATTTCAATCCCACAATGTACCAAAATGGGTCCCCAATGAAGAATTGGAATTTATGTTGGTTTTGATTTACCATCAATCATACGGTATCTTGAACCTTTAACGGGTGACCTATTTACTGCACATTTTGCAGATTGTCATTTTGACGAAATGACGTTCCCAACCTTGGGAGGAACAATATTACATCCTGAAAAACAAGGTAAAAATTGGTGGAATGAAACAACTCTGTCTCACTTTGATCCCCGCAACAATCAATGTGAGCAAGAGGTTGGAAAAATCATTCACTTGCAAAGTGTTACAAATCAATTACCCGATGCATTTGTTAACACAAGAAAAGTGATACCAGCAGAAAATATTCCTATACAAATTGATGTCCTTGAAGGACAATTTGCTGTAGCAAATGAATCTCAAATACGCCCGAAGCGTGGTCGGCCAGTTGGTGCTAAAGACTCTGTACCTCGAAAAAGAAAAGTACAAGAGAAAAACCAACCAAAAACTTTAGAAGAAGTAATATTGGAAAAGATTGATCAATCAGTTATTGAAAATATGGTTCCTGCAGAACCACAAGTATCCGAAAATAATGAGATTTCAATAAATTATTGAGTATCTCATAAATTATGGGAAAGAAATACTATAGTCATCGATGACATTTTTACCTTTAACTTGGCTCATAAAATAGTGAAAGATGAGGATCTTGAACCACTTTCTGTTAAAGGCTGTCAGCATAGAAATGATTGGCAAAAATGAAAAGAAGTCATACAGGAGGAGTTAAATTCCTTAGAGAAACGAAAAGTATTTGGACCTGTAGCTCGAACACCTAAAAATGTAATCCCTGCAGGATACAAATGGGTTTTTGTAAGGAAGATGAATGAAAATAATGAGGTTACAAGATACAAAGCTCGACTTGTTAGCTCAAGGTTTCTCTCAAAGACCAGGAATTGATTATGAGAAAATGTATTCTCCCATAATGGATACTATCACTTTTAGATTCTTAATTAGTTTGACTATGTTACAAAGGCTTGATATGCGCCTCATGGATGTAGTGACTGTCTATCTAAATGATTCACTTGATAGTGACATATTTATGAAAGTCCCTGAAGGACTAAAAATGCCAGAAACAAACAATACATTCCCGAGAACTATATTCTCTATTAAATTGCAAAGATCATTATATGGATTGAAACAATCCGTACGCATGTGGCATAATCTCCTTAGCGAATATTTGTTGAAGGAGGGTTATAAAAATGATAACATTTGTCAGTATGTTTTCATAAAGAAAACAAATAGTGGATTCGCGATTATTGCAGTATATGTGGATGATTTAAATTTGATTGGAACTCCTGAAGAACTCAATAAAACTCAGATTATTTACATAATGAATTTGAGATGAAAGATTTGGGAAAAACTAAATTTTGTCTTGGGTTGCAAATTGAACATTTCCCAGAAGGATTATTTGTTTATCAATCTTCTTATACAGAATAAGTCTTAAATCGTTTTTATATATATAAAGCACATCCATTGGCATCCTCTATGGTTGTTCGATTGCTTGATGTGAAAACAGATTCATTTCGTCCACCTGAAGATTAAGAAAAAATTCTTGGTCCTGAAGTACCATATCTTAGTGTAATTGGAGCCCTAACATATCTTACAAATTGTACTTGACCTGACATAGCTTTTTCTGCAAATCTCCTTGCAAGATATAGCTCTACACCAACTCATAGACATTAGAATGGTGTTAAACACATTTTTTAATACCTAAAGGTTACTATTGATATGGGATTATTTTATTCTCATAAATTGGGATCTTCTTTAGTGGGTTATGCAAATACATGTTATCTCTCTTATCTACATAAAGCTAAATCGCAAACAGGAAATGTTTTTACACATGGAGAAACAGCTACATCATGGAGGTCCGTGAAGCAAACATTGACAGCAACATCCTCAAATCATTCAGGAATTATTGCAATCCATGAGACAAGTCGAGAATGTGTATGGTTGAGGAACATGACCCATCATATCCTAGCATCATGTGGATTAACTTCAACTATAGACAATCCAACAATTTTGTATGAAGATAATGCAGCTTGTATTGCACAACTCAAAGGAGACAGAACAAAGCATCTCTCCCCAAAATTCTTTTACACGCATAAGCTTCAAAAAACTGGTGATATCGATGTTCAACAAATTCGCTCAAGTGCCAATGTAGCTGATTTATTCACAAAGGCATTTCCAACATCCACATTCAAGAAATTGGTTCATGAGAGTGGAATGTGTCGAATCAAAGATTTACAGTGATCTGCATCATGGGGAGTAGCTGTACTCTTTTTCCTTTACCTAGGTTTTGTCCCACTGAGTTTTTCTGGCAAAGTTTTATCGAGACAACATTAATTGTAATACTCCAAAATAACTGTACTTTTTTTTCCTTCGTTTAATATTTTTTCCATTGAGTTTTTATCAAACAAGGTTTTAACGAGACACATATTTTGTAATATGTCATTCAAGGGAGAGTGTTATAAAAAAATTATACTATATAGTGAATGACATTCATACCCCTGTAACCCTAAGGATAATTACTTTATCTATCCCTTTCTTCCCCTATATATATGGAACTCTAGTTCTTAATAAATCACAAATTCATTTACCTCTTAATTTTATTCTCTCTTTTTCTTTAGTTTATAACAATTTTTTTGGTTATTTAATGCGAGTTGGATATCATTTATTCATGATTCATAAATTGTGAATATGTTATGCATTTAACTTTTCTAAATATTGATTTTATAGACTTAATTAATTTTCAATTTGTTGGGAAAATTAACGTACATGAATTATATTCTAATAACATACATTTTATATGCATAAAACTAGATAGAATTTCGACTATCAATATCGAAGACGATAATGCCCTTTCAGGGTCTTGCAATTTTTCGACATTTTTCTCTCAAGATACAACGATCATGCCTAACAATAGGAGCACTCCAAATTAAGTAGATCAATGAACTTACTTGTGTTTTGAACTCTCTTTACATGAAACTTGAGTCAAAGTAAATGTTATAATTATTTTGAAGTGAATGCTTGAACAAAATAATGCATGATAATGCAAGATGAATTGATGAATGAATGAATAAAAATCTAAACGTATGGGCCAATATATAATTGTTGGAATGTTGTGTTTCAAAAAAAAAACCCCACTCTAGAAAAAGATACGTCCATTGAAAAATTATAATTCAAAAAGTTATGATCTTTTATATAAAAGGACACACGCATTCATCCAATTAGGTTCTAGAATATTTAATAATATTCTATTCCAACAATGTCACATATTTTAGTGGCTTAGATTTGGATTAATTTCGCATTCACTCACAACGGTTCCAATTAAATAATCACATAAAACTTGTTAAAGCCAATTTCTATACAAAATTCCAACAATCTTCCATATGAATGAAAATTAATGCAAATGAATATGCAGCCACTGAAGAGAGTATATGCAGAAATTTATAGCACCAGGAGAGGTAGCTTCTGACTTTGAAAATGCCTTAATGAACCACTATTGAAATTACTTGGCTTCAATGAATATGACTTCTTGAACTCTTCAGCCGTTGATGTAAACCAAGATAATAATACTCACACAATTTCTTCTCTAGCACTTTCAGTTCTTATGGATATGTTCATTTTGACCCTGAACAGCTCTAGAATTTCATAACTTTGTTGTCACGTTGAACAAAAACTTTTTATGATTAATAAAGTATTCTAATAATACTTTCACTACAACACCAATGGTTGATCCAAATTAAGATCATCTTATAGTTAGCAAGCATCAATGACCATCACCCCCCCCCCCCACCCCGGGTGATAAAGTAGTAATATTATCACCCACAAATCTTTGGTAAAACTAGAATTTAGAGTTCATCAACTCTTTTGAAGTTCGCTTATATCGTGATTTATATCCACTAAAGATACAATTTTATTCTACCTCTAGTCAGTTTATAAAATGACTAGAAATATCAATGTCTTGTGAAAGTCTATGTACTTCCACATTTAAATATATTGCAATCCCGTTTAGTACCTATGTTTATGAACTTTAGTATCGTTATGACCCAACTTGAGATCATGAGTCGCACCACATTTGATCAATAACAAAACGAGTCAAATGAACGGTACTTGCAAAAACACGCAACTATTTGATGTTCATTTTCCTTCTATCTTGCTGCATAATTTGCCCATCAAATGGGCCAAAAAAGCTTAAGTTAATTGTAATTAACTATAATATCACTACTTCTGGTGATCAAGATGTCTCTTTTTAAACTCGAAGAGTTGTCAAACTTGTCATAATGAATAAACACATAAATTTGGTTACTTAATGGAAACACGTGAAAGCATAATTTAACCCGATTGTCATGTGTAGAATAATTATTGCACTCCACTTCTACGCCCTCTACAATTGCTCTTAATCTGATTCTCCAATACTTAACCAAGAATTATGTTTTCAATATAATCATGATCCAAAAAAATAGCAACATCTTTAAATGTATGCAACTCATCAATGTAATGACTGGTGATGCGCGATCTAAGTGTAACATTTTATCAGATTGATCATGAGTGTAGCACACGATTTGATGTAAAGCATGTTGTGCATCATGTCATAGGCTTAGTGCACAAACTGGAGTTCAATAGGCTTGCACGACCTAACATCTAGATCATGGGACATCAAATAGAGTGAAAACTTGGGAATAGTGAAATGTCTCGTACAATCTGGAGCCGACGCCGTATACACAACCTATTTGATCATATAACAACTATTCTGACAGTAAATCTGAAAATAAGACAGTTGAACAAGGAAAAATCAATTGCTTCATCGTAATAACTCCTAGAGTTCATTTAGAAGTCAACATGAGTCGGTGAGTAAATGTAATAAACTAGCTCACCCATTTTTCTATACATATAGGGGAGAGTGGCTCATAAAACGATCTCATTTTTGGCAAAACTAGTCAAATTTAGATTATTACAAGAAAACATATATAGAGTCCATGTCATACACGATCTGGGATCCACCCTTACCTCCACCCCTTACCATATATTTTTACTATATAACTTACATTCGTCTCATTTCTTACTAACTTGGAATACTTAAATTTCACTGTAAACAATTGGCGCTAGAAGGGGTCCGCTTGTGACAAAAAATAGTCCACACAATCAGCACACTCAAATCAAATCATTCATTATAGACACGAAACAATATGGATCGTCACATTTCTGAAAGTCACCACAGTACTAGATGTCACCACGTCGACTTCCCTTGGGTCTTCAGAGAAGAAATGATGCCTGAAAGCCAAACCTCAACCTAACCCTAATATGGGAGCAATCATGCGTCAATTGAACGAACTAACATAGGCATTTGGAAGAATATAACAACAACATCCACCACAAACACGTTGATAACCAAATCATGATGAAGAGGTGGAGTCATCTCATCATCTCACAGAAGATAAGTCCCATGGTCAAAGAAAAATAGTTACATAAGTAGAAGATCTTGAAGTTCAACAAGGGAATGCAAACCACCACTCCCTAAAAAATGATCACCTAAAAGAACACAATATATCTTCAGTAAACTGGAACAAGTTCATCATCCCCAACTCAAAAAAATGGGTGTGTCGAGTCCTAGTTGAGCTTATATAGAATCAGGTCAATTTGAAAGATATGAACGAGGACCATACAATAGACCAACTCAGACAAGATGAGAGACATTTTGAAGTCCTAAAAAAAAATTGTGGCACCCTTTGTCACGACCCGTCCCAGAACAACCTACTAGACCTGAGACGTGCCGATGGTAGGTGACAACTAAATGTTAGACCCACCACCAAGGCAAACTTGACTTTTCTTATCTTTCAGATTCACCTTTTAAATAAATTTGATCTCATAAAAATTAATAAAAATTTTGACAGAGTCTCTCCTATATTATTGACATAACCAACCTGTAATTCAACGTCAAATCCTCAACAATCATGCATAATAATCATAAAGAATTTCCCAACCTTCCAAACATAACGTTAATGAAATAAGTCAATTGTAGCTCTAGTCAATTTTTTAACATATATATATATACAACCCTTATTACATAATCATCAGACCTATTACCGACAAGGCCACAAAAGAATATCACAGCTTATAACATGAGCCCAAAAGATAACTTATAAATACCATATCAGAATAAACCATAGAAATGCCTACTTTTTTAGTTCGTCGACAGCAATGACTCTATCCAAGCTGCTCAAAATCTGTTACTTTTTGCTATAAGGAAGAGATAGGGAGAAACGTGAACTTGTAACTCAGTGAGTGGGGTTTCTGAAATAATTTTTTTTTATAAACCATTTTTGAAAACATGATTTATTTCATAAGCTTTTGCCGCTTTAAATCAAATCATACATTCTAAGAATAATCATAAAGATCATGGAATAATCATCTGTGGCATAACTGATAAACTATAATATATAAGAAAATCACACCAAAGGTACCCAACTAAATCATCTGAAATCTGCATCTAGTCATACGCGCGTAGACTGCTAAGCACCTCCTTACCCGACCCAAAGCCCCTCTGGGTACAAAAGTGGGTCCTAAAGACCTCATATATACACCCTTACACACGGGCCATAGGGCCCCTCTGTGACAGAGCCTTAAGATCACAAATAATATCCGCTAATACACGGGCTCAAGGCCCCCTCCGTGCACTAACACAAGAACAGATAACCACATGGGTACTTCTGGTGATTTTGAAATCATACATGCCAACTTAACTAATCATGCTTGTAAAATATGGTAAAAAGAGTCATCACGATAAACAAATTTAATTTTTAAAAGATTTGTTTTGATAATCATGCTAAAATCAAGTAATTTAAAAATCATTTGTAACTTGTAAAAAATCATTGTGAATAACGTAGAAAATTCTTTAAGTTTATTCTCCACTCACAAAATAATTGACATTCCACTAGCTTGGTTGATATATAGCGCCAACTTCCTCGTCACCTCCTGAGATAAAATAAAATCTTCACATCAACATTTAAAATCACCTTAATAGATAATATAGCAAAAGAGCATCATTGTTGAATTAACTCATTCAACTTGTTTTCTCATATTACACCATACTTGCCATTTTTACTTAGGAACACAAAATCACCTCTAAAGACTAATTAAGTTCTAATATCACTTAAGATTCAAAATTAGAGCCACATTTATCTAAATCCCAATTTTCCATTTTTACGAGCTTACTAGTTTATTTACCCCTCTTCATAACTAACCCAACATTCATTACCAACACCAACAAATCCATTTCTAGCACAAAACAAACCAAAATACAAGTTTATCTCAACTTAATAACTAGTTTAACCCAATGGCATAAAACCCTAATCTTTAATACCAAGCATTTAGCTCAATAAACTTAACTATATAACTAGAATCGCCAAAATCATCATTCCCACATTCATATATAACTCACATTTAAACTATAAATCAAAAGCCATAATTTTACACATTATTGAACAATAAATATTTTACCACTTACCTCTTAATGTTAGGAAAATATGGTAGAATAACACCCACACAAACTTTGAGTTGGATGGGCTCCTCATTCTTCTTCCTTTCCTTTCTTTTTCTTTTCTTTCTTTTTTTTTTTTTTTTCTTTTCTCTTTTCTTTCTCCTGATTTTTTCTTTAGGTATTATAATAGGTAAGTATATAGTTATTGCCAAGAAGGTCCCCCACTCTTATTTCTTGATTTAATTAAATCCTCAACTTATATAAGTTTTAGAAAAATAACCCCAACAAATAAAATAATATAATTTGGTCCTAATTTAACTTTGACTTGACTAATCCATATATGACTTTGACTAGTAGAAGTTTGACTAATAAAAATTAGAAGTGGGTTGTTACAAACTTACCTCCTTCAAAGAATTTCGTCCTTGAAATTCAGTCACCAAATAGATGAGGATATTGAACACAAATTTGCTCCTCATGTTCCCATGTTGCCTCTTCTGCTGGGTGGTTTCCCCAGCGGACCTTTACTAATGAAACCATCTCATTTTCATCAATTTGCTCCTTCCGCTCCAATATTTCAACGGGGTGTTCTTCATAGCTCAAATTCTCCTTTAGCTCCACTGGTTGGGATTCCAATACATGAGACACGTCAGGGATGTACTTACGAAGCATAGATACATGAAACACATCGTGTATTCTGGACAACTCATCTGGCAAAGCAAGTCGATAAGCAACTGGACCAATCCTCTCAACAATCTCATAGGGTCCAATATACCTAGGACTCAGCTTCCCCCTCTTGCCAAACCTCAAAATACCTTTCCATGGTGATAACTTTCAGAAGACTTTATCCCCAACTTCAAACTACAAATCCTTTCTGCGTCTGTCAGGATAACTCTTTTGTCGATCTTGTACTATCTTTAGTCTTTCTTGAATAATTTTTACCTTTTTAGTTGCCATTTGAACCATCTCAGGGTCTACTAACTTTCTCTCACCCACTTCGGTCCAACAAACTGGAGTCCTGCACCTCCTACCATATAGTGCCTCGAAAGGAGCCATCTCAATACTGGAATGATAACTGTTATTATAAGCAAACTCCACCCAGCGTAAATGAGTATCCCAACTCCCTTTGAACTCGAGAGCACAAGCTCAAAGCATATCTTCTAGGGTCTGAATGGTTCTCTCAGATTGACCATCCGTCTGTGGGTGAAATGCAGTACTAAATTGAACCTTTGTGCCCAAAGCACTCTGCAACTTCGGCCAAAATTGAGACGTGAATCGAGGATCTCTATCAGACACAATAGAAACTGGAGCCCCATACAAACATACTACCTCATCGACATATAATTTTGCTAACTTAGTCAAAGTAAATGTAGCTTTAATCGATAAAAACCTTGCAGTATTGGTCAACCTATCCACAATCACCCAAACACCATCATTACCACTCTGAGTACAAGGAAGGCCAAATAGAAAATCCGTAGTGATGTGCTCCCACTTCCACTCTGGAATAGGCAATGGTTGTAAAGTTCCAGCGGATTTCTGATGAATTGGTCTTAATTGTTGGCAAATAAAACATCGAGACACAAACTCGACAATCTCACTCTTCATGCCTGGCCACCAGTAATGTTCCTTCAACATATGATACATTTTTGTGCTGCCTGGATGCATTGCATAAGCTGAATTATGTGCTTCTTCTAGTATCTCGTTTTTCAACTCTAAAATATCTTGAACACATAATCTATTTCCCATAACTAGAGTGCCATCATCTACGATAGAAAAATTTGTTCGTATTCCAGCTTCAACTTCTGCCTTCAATATTCTCAGTGATAGATCCTCAGACTGGGCCTATTTAACTTTATCCACTAGGCGAGGCTTCACCTGAAACATAGCTAGCACTGCCCCTGAAGTAGTGGCTGATAACTGAGCATTCAAGTTTCTAAATTCACACATCAAAGAAGCACATACTGCATTTGTTTGGTTCGAGGTACTATTGGCTTTTCGACTAAGTGCATCAGCAACTACATTTATTTTACCTGGATGGTAATCAATTTTACAATCATAATCCTTAATCAATTCTAACCATCTTCTTTACCTCAAGTTCAATTCTTTTTGAGTAAAAATATACTTCAAGCTCTTGTGGTCGGTGAAAATCTGACACCTCTCACCATATAAATAGTGCCTCCAAATTTTGAGAGTCAAAACCACCTCAGCCAATTCTAAATCATGTGTGGGATAATTCAATTCATATTTCTTCAATTGTCTTGAAGCGTAAGCCACAACTTTTCCATTTTGCATCAAAACACATCCCAAACGTTGTCTCGAAACATCACTATAAATCACAAATTCTTCACCCAGTGATGGAAGTGTAAGTATAGGATCATAAACCAACCTATTCTTCAATTCCTGAAAACTCTTCTCACACTCTTCAGTCCAAACAAACTTTGAGCTCTTCTGTGTCAAACTGGTCAATGGAAGGGCAATCTTAGAAAATCCCTCCGCAAAACGATGATAATATCTGGCTAAACCAAGAAAACTCCTCACCTCAGTCACATTATTAGGACGTTCCCATTTCATCACTGCCTCTATCTTTACAGGATCAACATAAATTCCTTCAACTGAAATCACATGTCCTAAAAATACAACCTTGTCTAGCCAAAACTCACATTTTGAGAACTTAGCATATAATTGTTTATCTCGCAAATTCTGCAAAATAATCTTCAAATGCTCTGCATGCTCATCATGGTTGGAAGAATAAATCAATATATCATCAATAAAGACAATAACAAATCTATCCAAATAAGGATGTAGAATCCTGTTCATCAAATCCATGAAAGCGGCTGGGGCGTTGGTTAAACCAAACGGCATCACTAGAAACTCATAATGACCATAGCGAGTCCTAAATGCAGTCTTTGGCACATCAATATCTCGAATTTTAAGCTGATGATACCCCGAACGCAAATCAATCTTAGAGAATACCTTGGCATCTCGAAGTTGGTCAAACAAGTCATCAATACGAGGTAGTGGATACTTGTTGCGAATCGTCACCTTATTCAATTGTCGGTAATCAACACACAATCTCATAGTTCCATCTTTCTTCTTCACAAACAAAATCGGAGCTCCCCATGGTGATGCACTGGGTCTAATTAAACCCTTATCAACCAATTCTTGTAATTGCACTTTCAATTCTTTCAACTCAGTTGGGGCCATTCTATAAGGTGCTTGAGAAATAGGAGTTGCACCAGGCAATACCTTGATAGTAAATTCGAATTCCCTGTCTGGCGGTAATCCTGGAAGATCGTCTGGAAATACATCTGGAAAATCTCTCACCATAGGTATATCCTCAATTTTAAGCTTACTGATCTGACTATCAATCACATGAGCTAAATATCCCTGACAACCCTTCTTCAGAAGTCTAAGAGCATCAAGAGCAGATATCAAACATGATGGTAAAATTCTCCTCTCTCCTTTAAGAATAATCTCAGGGTCTCCAGGCCTCCTGAATGTAACTTCTTTACAGAAACAGTCAACTGAAGCACAATTCATAGTTAAAAAATACATGCCCAAAATAATATCAAAGTCATGAATATCAAGTGGAATTAGATCAGCTTTCAACTCATGATCATTCACTCGAATCACACAACCCTTGAACACATCATTAGCTAAAAGAGATTTTCCCACCGGTGTAGCTACGACTAACTCATTGTTTAAGGGCTCTAATATCTTATCCGCATATTTAGTAAGTGCATAAGAAATAAAGGAATGAGTAGCCCCATAATCAATTAATGCATGAACATTTTTACCAAAAATAGATATCATACCCATAACAACATCTGGTGACTCCTCGGCTTGATGCTGTGTCATCGCAAAAACTCTACCTTGGGACTTCGGACGTCCCGCCTGTCCTCTCTGACTAGTAACACCATGGCCTGCAAGATTTGAATGAGTCCCACTCGATGATCCCACATTATCTTTCCTATTCTGATTCTGTCTCGCACCGCTAGCTTCAATCTATGGAGCCATCTGTGATGCACTACCCTCCTGAAATCAAACTGGACAATCCTTCTTCAAATGTCCCATCTGACCACAACGAAAACAACCACCACTACTCTTGAGGCACTCTCTCGCATGAAACTTGCCACACAACTGACATTGCGAAAATCTGGGACCACTACCACTGTCAGCCAATCTAGGGGCAAAAGATCTCTGAGAAGGAACCTGCATGTAAGAATGGCTATGTACTGGCTTCCGTATAGAACTCTGGCTATGTCCAGATCCTCCACTAAATCCTGTACTTCGAGACTTAGATTTGAAGCTCCTAGTTTGTGTGACACCTAGCCAAAATCCTTTCTTATCCTTCTTTGACTGTCCACCACGAAATAGCATTTGCACTCCCTGATTTTGTCCTTCCAAAAGTGCCGTCTCGACTCTTGAGGCCACTTCTGTAGCGCCCCGAGTTCTAAATACCCGATTCACCACGCCATCTTCTGGTCTAAACTTTAAAATAATATTTTAGAGGAAGACCTAACTGAAATTCATTTTTGGCAATATTAAATAAACTATAATGGTCGATAAAGTTTAAAACCTTTATGAAACAATTTGAAATAATAAATCGAGCCATTAATATTGTAAAACAATTGACAATGTCATAATTTCTCAAATTATTGAAATTCTCAAAATTATCCAATGTTTGGAAATACGAAAATCATTAAAATAAGATTTTCAACCCTTTAACGACTATTGCCACAATCATCCATCACTTGCCACCATCTCCGAAATCTGCAAATATTGTTAAAATAGACATTAGCATTTCTTAGAAATACTCAGTAGACTCATCGTTAATTAATTAATTTACAATATAATTGAACACATAAATGCAGGCTCTTTAGAAACATAAGGTGTGGGTAGTCTCTTCTTGTGCATTAAAGTACGTGGCTTCTTTTTGAAAAATCATACTCTTTAAAATCATCAGGTGTGGGTAGTCTCTTCTTTTGCATTAAAGCACGTAACTTCTCTGTGAAAAATCATAGGCTCTTTAAAATCATCGGGTGTGGGTAGTCTCGTCTCGTGCACTTAAGGCACGTAAGTCATGCATAACATCATCATTTATCTTGCAAGATATTCTCTTCTTTCTTTCTCATGCATAAAAGCACATAAGTTATGACAAGCATAACAACATAAATATTTCATAAGAAATATATTCTCATCTCAACATAAATATTTCCGAAGAAATACAATCTCGTCTCTTTTCATAAAAAAAATGACTTTCACATAAGTCACGTAACATACACATTCACATGCAATCATAATTTAAATCAATTAATAGGGGCGAGTCTACCAACTTAACGAGTGTGGTTGAGCGTGAATGACTTCAATCTTTCAAATCTCCGTACACCTCGTCTAGCCAATTAGAAAATAAGTTAAATTAGTCTCTTGAAATTTATAGTTTAAAATGATAACTTAAAATTTTGGGATTGAAATTGCTGATTTTGAAAGTTGAGGGATTAAATGAATACCTTGAAAGTTGAGGGACTAAAATGGATACTTTGAAAGTTAAGGGACTAAAATGAGTAATTTGAAAGTTGAGGAGCTAAAATGAATACTTTGAAAGTTTAGGGACTAAAATGAATAATTTGAAAGTTGATGGGCTAAAATAAATACTTTTCAAACTTGAGGGACTAATGTGTAAATTTTCAAAAGTTGAGTTGAAACTCAAACGAATATTAAACTATAGGGCTGAAATAATATATTTTAAAAATGAAGTGGCTGATTAAATAATTTAAAAACTCCAGGACTAAAATTATAAGTTTAAAACTATAGGGACTGATTTAAATCATTTTGGAACTTGGGGACTAAGCTGCAATTTCCGAAAATCAATTTATAAAGACCAATTTCTCCATTCTTGCTCTCTGGTCCGAGCAGTGACACAGGGAAGGGAGAAGGAAGGAGGTGCGATGGCACCTCGCGAAACCCGGTTCCACAGCCGGTAAGTTTGTCGACGAAACGCCGCCGTAGGGTGGCGGTGAGTGGAGATTTAAGAAGGGGGTCCAGGTTTGGGGTTCAAGTGCGAGGTTGGGTAGGAAATACCGAGGTGAAACGAGGCTCAAATCGCGATGAAACTTCGGTCGAAGAAGCGGCGGTCGAAGGGGAGTAGTTTGGGTAAGTTGTTTTTGGGTTTGATTTGGGGGGTATTTCGAGCTGGGCTGTGGGTGCGGTGATGGTGATGATGGTGCCGATGGTGATGGTGGAAATGGGTTGGGCTTGGAGTTGGGTTGGCCGCGATTGTGGTGGTGCTGCAAGTGGGTCGACTGGCTGGGTTGTGGAAATGGTGGTGCTGCAGGTGGGTTGACTGGCTGGGTTGTGGAAATGGTGGTGCTACAGGTGGGTCGACTGGCTGGGTTGTGGAAATGGTAGTTCTTGGTGGAGGTTTTTTGGGGATTCATTGATGATGGTGGTGGAATCAGAGGTGAGTTTGGTGCGGTTGGACAGTGGTGATTGAGGTGGTGATGGTGAGCTTGGGGTTGCTGGAATGAGGCAGCTGCAATGGCTGAGCGAAGAGGCTGCAATGGAGCTTGAGATGGAGCTGGGAGGAAGCTGTAATGGAGTTGCACAGGGGCAGTTTAGGTGGTGTGAGAATGCTGAGAGTTGGGTTTGGGAAGGGAAGGTGATATAGAGTTAGGTATGGCATGGTATTGGATTGATGTGATGGATGGGGGTTGGTGGTGTGAAAATCTAGACAAGCATTGCACGTAGTTCGAGGAAAATTCGTACGCGAAATCAACTGGGTCGGAAGAATGAAACTGATAAAATGAGATTGATGAAATTTGGAATTTAAAATGATTTTGAAAATAATAATTTAAATAAATAATTAAAATAATAAAATTTTGGAAATTCGGAATTTAATTTAAAATCGAATGGACTTTACATTTCTCGACTTGGTTAGACGAATACGTCGCGACGTTAACTTAAAAATTGTTGAGATCGCAGCGGCACAGTTTTCATAGTTTTAAAATAATTATTTAACTGCTTGAAAATTCTTGGTCGCTACAGCTTCTACAAGTTCATTGAAACTATGATGTCCATGACCTGTCACCATAGCTCTAATTTATGTCCTTAGTCCTTCCTCAAACCGCCGCATTTGTTTGTTTCATCAGCTACAAAATCAATAGCATACTTGGATAATTCCACAAACCTCTTCTGGTACTCAGCTACAGTGTATGATCCATGTACAAGATTTAAAAACTCCCTTTGTCTGGCCGCACGGTAGTTCGGGGGATAGCATGTCTCATTAAATGCTTCCTTGAACATGGTCCAAGTAATAGTTCTAGGATCACGATACCGACCTCGATATGTAGTCCACCAATCTGCCCCAACTCCTTTTAATAAGAAGGAGGCAAGGCGCAACCTAGTAGCATCTGAACGTACCATGACATCGAAAATATTCTCCAAGCTCCTCATCCAAACCTCAGCATCTACTGGATTTCCCGTGCTCTCAAAGTGTTTTGCCCCAAGCTTAATAACTCTTTCAATGCTATCATCTCTAGTTGGGTTCTGTAATACATTTGGTAAGAGAGAGGCAATGGCCGTAGAAATTCTCTCAGTCAAGGAATCATTCCCAGCTGCATTCCCCTGATTCTATTGTACTGATACACTGATTCTGTTGTACTAGTGCTTGGTGGACCGATTCTTCTCCCTGATTTAATCTCCTAACATTTGCTCTTTGGCGAGTATTTTGATTTTGAGGTTGTGGACGTGTCTTACCACCTCTAGCCATCTTGCACCTAAAAATATGCATTACAAGTTAACATATCAGAAATGAATAGCACAACTTGTAGACTAAATAATCATGTATTGCCCAAACGCCAATAACGATGCTCTGATACCAATTGTCACGACCCGTCTCAGATCACCCCACTGGACCTGAAACGTGAAGTGTGCCGATGGCAGGTGACAACTAGATGTTGGACCCACCACCAAGGTAAACTTGACTTTTCTTATCTTTCAGATTCACCTTTTAAATAAATTTGATCCCATAAAAATTAATAAAAATTTTGACAGAGTCTCCCCTATATTACTGACATAACCAACCTGTAATTCAACATCAAATCCTCAACAATCATGCATAATAATCATAAAGAATTCCCCAACCTTCCAAACATAACGTTAATGAAATAAGTCAATTGTAGCTCTAGTCAATTCTTTTGACATATATATATATACACAACCCTTATTACATAATCACCAGGCATATTACCGACAAGGCCACAAAAGAATATCACAGCCTACAACATGAGCCCAAAAGATAACTTCTAAATACCATATCAGAATAAACCATAGAAATGCCTACTTTTTTAGTTCATCTGACGGCGATGACTCTATCCAAGATGCTCAAAATCTGTAACTTTTTTCCTATAAGGAAGAGATAGGGAGAAACGTGAGCTTGTAACTCAGTTAGTGGGGTTTCTGAAATAATTTTCTTTTATAAACCATTTTTGAAAACATGATTTATTTCATAAGTTTTTGCCGCTTTAAATCAAATCATACATTCTAAGAATAATCATAAAGATCCTGAAATAATCATCTGTGGCATAACTGATAAACTGTAATACATAAGAAAATCACACCAAGCGTACCCAACTAAATCATCTGAAATCTGCATCTAGTCATACGCGCGTAGACTGCTAAGCACCTCCGTACCCGGCTCAAAGCCCCTCTGGGTACAAAAGTGGGTCCTAAAGACCTCATATATACACCCTTACACACGGGCCATAGGCCCCCTCCGTGCATAAGAGTGGATCTTAAGATCATCTGAACACGGGCCATAGGTCCCCTCCGTGACAGAGCCTTAAGATCACAAATAATATCCGCTAGTACACGGGCCCAAGGCCCCCTCCGTGCACTAACACAAGAACAGATAACCACATTGGTACTTTTGGTAATTTTGAAATCATACATGCCAACTTAACTTATCATGCTCGTAAAACATGGTAAAAAGAGTCATCACGATAAACAAACTTAATTTTTAAAACATTTGTTTTGATAATCATGCTAAAATCAAGTAATTTAAAAATCATTTGTAACTTGTAAAAAATCATTGTGAATAACGTAGAAAATTCTTTAAGTTTATTCTCCACTCATAAAATAATTGACAATCCACTAGCTTGGTTGATATATAGCGCCAACTTCCTCGTCACCTCCTGAGATAAAATAAAATCTTTACATTAACATTTAAAATCACCTTAATAGATAATATAGCAAAAGAGCCTCATTCTTGAATTAACTCATTCAACTTGTTTTCTCGTATTACACTATACTTACCATTTTTACTTAGGAACACAAAATCACCTCTATAGACTAATTAAGTTCTAATATCACTTAAGATTCAAAATTAGAGCCACATTTATCTAAATCTCAATTTTCCATTTTTACAAGCTTACTAGTTCATTTACCCCTCTTCATAACTAAACCAACATTCATTACCAACACCAACAAATCCATTTCTAGCACAAAACAAACCAAAATACAAGTTTATCTCAACTTAATCACTAGTTTAACCCAATGACATAAAACCCTAATCTTTAATACCAAGCATTTAGCTCAATAAACTTAACTATATAACTAGAATCACCAAAATCATCATTCCCACATTCATATATAACTCACATTTAAACTATATAAATCAAAAGCCCTAATTTTATACATTATTGAATAATAAATATTTCACCACTTACCTCTTAATGTTAGGAAAATATGGTAGAATAACACCAACACACACTTTGAGTTGGATAGGCTCCTCTTTCTTCTTCCTTTCCTTTCTTTTTCTTTTCTTTCTTTTCTTCTTTTTTTTTTTTTTTTTCCTTTCTCTTTTCTTTCTCCCGATTTTTTCTTCTCTGTACCTCAACCTCTGTTTTTCTCTTTATTTGGCAATTGTTTTGTTATATAGGTATTATAATAGGTAAGTATATAGTTATTGCCAAGAAGGTCCCCCACTCTTATTTCTTGATTTAATTAAATCCTCAACTTATATAAGTTTTAGAAAAATAACCCCAACAAATAAAATAATATAATTTGGTCCTAATTTAACTTTGACTTGATTATTCCATATATAATTTTGACTAGTAGAAGTTTGACTAATAAAAATTAGAAGTGGGTTGTTACACCCTTCATCTCAGTGATTTAGTTTCTGAAAAAACAAGTAAAAGACCTAGACGAATTGAATTTCTTGAAGAAATGATTGAACGATCTCAATCCTAAGCAAAAAGGGCAAGGTAGTAATGTTTATACCTCAATCAGGTCATCACCTTTCGCCAATGATATTTTGAAGGAATCTTTCCAAGCAAGATAAAGATGCCCCAAGTCCCCAGCTACAATAGAACATCATACCTCGTAGCACACTTGGACAGATACACTACATGGATGGAGTTGCAAGGAGTCGGCGATGTTGTGACCTTCCCGTTGGCTCTAGGAGATAGAGCTCAGAGATGGTTGCGTACATTAATGAATTATTCCATAACATGTTGGGAAATACTGTTATCACAATTTTATTAATTTCATGGTGGGAAAGATCACAACCACCCCTAAAGAACAATTAGTTATAATCTGGGAAGGCAAAACGGAATTCCTCAAGAGTTAACTAGATCGGTTTAATCAGAACATAATTGACACTAACAAAGTTTCTGATGATGCACTTCTTATGGATGTAATATCAAGGTTATGGAATGAATCGAGGTTTTGGTTGCCAATACATGAAAAGGGGTAAGAATCTTTCGAGAATATGTCTCCTAAGAGCTTACCAAAGTAACTCCTACAAATGACAATCTTACAAAGCTCCTCGAGAGTTGCAAAGGCTCCTTCGATGCTACTGAAACTCTTATTTTTCTTCCTATACTGTAAAGGTAGGGAAAAATATGAGCTTGTGACTCAGTAAGTGGAATTTCTGAAATAAAAGTATTTTATAAATCATTTTTGAAAACATAATTTATTTCATAAGCTTTTGTCACTTTAAATCGAATCATACATGCTAAGAATAATCATAAAGATCGTGGAATAATCATCTGTAGCATAACTGATAAATTGTAATACATAAGAAAATCACACCAAAGGTACCCAACTAAATCATCTGAAATCTGTATCTAGTCATACGCGCGTAGACTGCTAAGCACCTCCGTACCCGGCCCAAAGCCCATCTGGGTACAAAAGTGGGTCCCAAAGACCTCATATATACACCTTTACACACGGGCCATAGGCCCCCTCCGTGCATAAGAGTGGATCTTAAGATCATCTGAACACGGGCCATAGGCCCCCTCCGTGACAGAGTCTTAAGATCACAAATAATATCCGCTAGTACACGGGCCCAAGTCCCCCTCCGTGCACTAACACAAGAACAGATAACCATATCGGGTACTTCTGGTGATTTTAAAATCATACATACTCAATTTGACTAATCATGCTCGTAAAACATGGTAAAAAAGAATCATCATGATAGACAAACTTAATTTTAAAACATTTGTTTTGATAATCATGCTAAAAGCAAGTAATTTAAAAATCATTTGTAACTTGTAGAAAATCATTATGAATAGAAAACTTGAATAACGTGAATTCTTTTAAGTTTTTGAAAGAATAAATTTTCCACTCACAAAATAATTGACAATCCACTAGCTTGGTCGATATATAGCGCCAACTTCCTCGTCACCTCCTGAGATAAAATAAAATCTTCACATCAACATTTAAAATCACCTTGATAGATAATATAGCAAAAGAGCATCATTCTTGAATTAACTCATTCAACTTGTTTTCTCATATTACCCCATACTTACCTTTTTTACTTAGGAAAACAAAATCACCTCTAAAGACTAATTAAGTTCTAATATCACTTAAGATTCAAAATTAGAGCCACAATTATCTAAATCTCAATTTTCCATTTTTACAAGCTTACTAGTTTATTTACCCCTCTCATAACTAAACCAATATTCATCATCAACACCAACAAATCCATTTCTAACACAAAACAAACCAAAATACAAGTTTATCTCAACTTAATCACTAGTTTAACCCAATGGCATAAAACCCTAATCTTTAATACCAAGCATTTATTTCAATAAACTTAACTATACAACTAGAATCACCAAAATCATCATTCTCACATTCATATATAACTCACATTTTAACTACAAATCAAAAGTCCTAATTTTACACATTATTGAACAATAAATAGTTTACCACTTACCTCTTAAAGTTAGGAAAAGATGGTAGAATAACCCCAAAACAATAAACACCTTAAGTGGGTCGAGCTCCTCCTTCTTCTTTCTTCCTTTCCTTTCTTTTTCCCTTTTTTTTTTTTTCTTTCTCTTTTCTTTCTCCCGATTCTTCCTGCGTCTTCCAGCCTTTGTTTGTCCTTTGGTTTTGGCAATTGGTTTGTTGTAATACATATTATTATAATATGTAAATTCTTTAAATATTGTCAAGAAGGTCCCCACTCTTATTCCTTAATTTAATTAAATCCTCAACTTATATAAGTTTTAGAAAAATAATCCCAACAAATAAAATAATATAATTTGGTCCTAATTAGACTTTGACTTGACTATTCTATATATGACTTTGACTAGTAGAAGTTTGACTAATAAAAATAATAATTGGGTTGTTACATCTTGTGTGTGGCTGTTGCTAACAGTTGACATGGCTGGGTAGCAGGAATTTTTTTGAGCAGGAGAGGTAGAGAAGGATGTAAAGAAACTGTGAATTTGGTGGTAGAAGGAAGCAGGAGAAAGATGAAGGCGCACAGGTCGGTGAAAGGAAATTGTCAGTGAGTGGAGAAGAAAATTATAATGAATAGCGGCTGAAAAGAAAGTGTCCAGAATCCTTCTTGCTCGTGAGAAGCTAGATCTCTAATACCATTTAATATAAATCGAAGGTATATATTTTATTGATATGAATGGGATATAACTATACAATGATAAACTTGCAATGCAAGAAACGAATAATGTAGAATTTACATGGTATGGTAATATATGTAGACTAGGAAACATACATAAAATAAAACTCTAATTACGGTTGCAATATATTCACCGTCTTGTCATCCAAGATAACGGAATTATCATGACCGATTCTATGTCACTTGAGTTCAACTCGTCCCGATTCTTCTCCTTTACAGGAGGGACATCAAAATCTGCTATTAAGATCAAAACTCCAATAACTAGAACTAATAAATATATTTTAATTTCTAAGACCATAGGTTGGTTATGGAATAAGAAACGGACAATCACCCAACAATAACCTTGCAAAAGTGTTCACTATTTATTCACACAATGGATTCATGAGTCCCATGTACATATAACCATTAGATTATGTACATGTCAATGTCTCGAGGGAGAACGGGATATATAGTCTATACTATATGCACTATAAGGGTGTGTTTGATTACATGAAAAATGGGTTAAAAAAATATTTTTCATTGAATCGATTTGTCTAAAAATTATTTTCGTAAAAAATATCAATTGGAAATATTTGATTGATTTAATTTTCTAAGTGGAAAAATTGAGAATTTTTCCAAGTTTTATTATTTGATTGACATTATTTTTCATGACAAATAAAGTAAATTTTAGCGATTTTATTAAAAAAATTACTTTTCTAACATATTTGTATCTGATAATAATAATGTTATTTTTTGAAGAAAAAAAGTCAATTAATAACAAAAGTCAAACGTGATTTCCCACCAAAAGGCAAAACAGATATTTTCCCGATTTTCCAAGCAAATAGGGGCGCGAGGGGTTAGGGTGGAAAATAATTTCTTGACAAATTTTGGACTATCAAACAAGGCAATTAAGGAAAGTTGGAAATTATTTGCATTTTTCATCACAAATAATTGGTTATCAAACACACTCCAATACTCTTAACAGGGTCAGAAACAATATTTGGGTGGTTTGAATTATGCATTATAATTTTCATAATAATGCGCTTTCAAAAGGTACTATAACATAATTTGTACAGTTTTTCCACTCAATTAATGTCAATGGATTCTAAGCAATGATACTATCTACATGAGTTTCGATGTTTCTTATCAATTTTTGGTTAAATTTTTTTATGGGATATCGATTTAAGTTTAATTTTATATTTTAAAGATGTTTCTTTACGGTGAATTTGGATGTTTCTTATCAATTTTTGGTTAATTTTTTTATTGTGAAGCTCATAAATCTTGGTTTTTTACTTCTTTTTTTTTCTTTTTTTTCTTTTAACTGAACTTGGATATTTGGATTCTTTTTTTTTTTTTTTTTTTTTTTTTTACATGCTCCCTTGCTGCGCAGGAGTTCCTTGGGAACATGGAAGCAGCTTTTAGGGCACACTCCCTTTAAGTTGGATGTTCAAAGTTGAGAGTTCTGGTGAAGTGAGTTCTTTTTATTATTTTTCTTGACTCTGGGTTTGGGTTTCAATTAGAATAGAGCAACCCAACAAGAATGTATAATTTAATAATAATAAATATGTTTTAACATATTCAAGCAACTTCCAATAATTACAGCTTTGACTATTTGTTGGAGGCAATTTCCAAGAGTGAAGATATTGGTTTGATTGAGATTAAGTTTAATGAAATGAGGGATTGTGTTTGGGAGATTGATAAGCATGCTTTGCCATCGTTGTTGCAGTGTTATTGCATTGGTAGGGATGGGTTGATGCACATGTATTAAATACTTTACTGATGTCTTTTAGCAATTTGGGGAAGGCATCGCTAGGCCTATGTTGCTTGATGGAAAAGAATTCTTGGTTTCCATGGCCACCATGGAGCAAGGACGAATCTAGCATATGGTTAGGGTGTTCGACCGCTCGGGCTGGATCTAAAAAAAAAAATTTTACCTTAAAATTTTGGTGTGGAAATTCTTTTTTTCCTTTTAACTAGTAGTGTCCGCTCGTGCTGGATTGATTTTTTGGATTCGTCCCTGCCATGGAGGGTTGCCTGTCTTCCTAGGAAGAGGATTACTCAACTTCTTTATCAAGCATATCAAATGCTTTGCACAATTCTCCTCTCTGTACTTCATTAATATTCTAAAATGTTTCTTTAGACCCTCACAAGGTCAAATCGGGAGCTCTGGATCGAGAACGTTGCGGCTGGGTTTTGATTGTGAATTGCCTGATACCATTTTCATGGGTGACCCTAAAGCTAATACAGAAAATGAAGTCTTGAAAATTGTGCAAGAAGTTCAGGTTTGTACTTCTATTATATAGTGACAATTCTCCAGCCATGTATCACCTAATTCACATTGACAATATTTTAAAAGAAAAAAATATAATCTTGTTGGTTGTTCTCAGTTATAATCTTGCATATATAAGTATATCATTTTGTATCAGTGATGTTCTGTAAGTTTTTTTGTCGGTTTGGATGAGAGAAATTCACCTCTTTGAGAAAAATATGGCACGGAAAATGTTTGAGAAATTTACAACTCTAATTAAAATTAAATACTCTTTATTTGAATCACATATATTTTGAGTTTGTGGGTGAAGAGTAAGGAACCAGCAAGTTTCACTACTTTTTCAACGAAAAAAATAATTTATTGAATGTCCATGCGCCCAGCTAATTGAAAGACTGTTTATTTTTATTTTTTTATTTTTTATTTTTTTTAGCTACCAATTGAAACTAATGTTATCTATTTTCTTGAAACAAGGGAATAATAATGACTCTGTTTGGTGAACTGTTTATAAATATTGACCCTATTTTTTTAAAGTAAAAAATGTTTGGTGATAAGTATTGGAGTTCAAGATTATAATTTACATCTAGATTATTAGATATATGATTGGTTTTTAGGTTCATATTATTTAATCATTACTCCATTGATTCACAGGTTTTGCGACACATTCTGAGTTTAGTATTTTTTGGATGCATTGAAGCCATTTCAATCAATGAAGAAGAAGTTTTCATGGTTTGAAGTGAAGTGCTTGAATTAAAATTCGTAATGTCATTGTAAATCAATTTGGAACAACATTGTATCTGAATTTTTATTTTATATTAAAATATATTTAGTCTGTTTTGCTTTAAGATGTTTGTACTTTATTTTAATTAGTTGATTTATTTATAAACACGTTTCATATTATTACATATATGTTTAAGAAATTTGTTGATTATCAATAGAATTATCTATATTAATTTGGGAGAAATTGAAAAATAAAATTTAAAATTCAACACGTAAATAAAAGTATGTAAATTGAAGTTTGAATAAAACTATGTAAGTAATACATTAAAAAAATTAACTTAATCATAATTTAAAATATATTAAAAGAAATTTTGTGACGAGAACGACAAATTCTCAGAGAAAAATATAAATAAAAGTTAAAATAAATTTAATACAAAAATTTAATTAATTGTCAAACTCTAAGACGTATGATAAACTCGGGTATTGTTTCTTTTTTTATTTTGATTATTTTGTCTTTTTTAAAATTTCAAATTCGATAAAATTTTGTAATAAAATGTTAGTTGTACTATTTTTTTAATATGATACTATAATCAACATATTTTCATAAATTTTCATTAAAATCATTATCATTGATATAAATCTCGTGCATCGCACGAATGATAGTCAGAAACAATATCTTCAAAAACTACAACTACCATAGTACTTCATAGCTAGCATTTTATTACAAGCTTGTCTGAACTTCAACGTAAACACAAATCAACACATTACATAGTTATTTCCAGATGTGCTGAGGCTAGCAGCCTGAAATAGAAGTCAACTGATGGCCAAGGGAAATAGGAGAGATATACCAACAAACATATACGACTGATAAGCAATAGTTCGCAATTTGTACAGGGACTTTGAAGTCAAATAGATTTAAAAGAATGGAACTATTATAAACTGCTGGGTCGAAGTGCTTTGATTGTCAAATGGTGAAAGTTTTCCACGATAGGACCGTATCAACGAGAATATGATCTCGCGAAGCCAACTAAGAGGAGCAGCAACCGCTCTTCTGGCCGACAGGTTGTCCATGAATCTGCACAGTGGGAGGCCTTGCATTGTTTGATGGTTGACTTGCCATCCTGCAGTTATTATGACAGAGGTTGAAAGGAAAATATTTAACCCATTTACGATACCCAGGCCAGGCAATGACTCAGAAAAGGTGAAGGGTCAACATTAAAAAAGGGTTCAACCAGACATCAAAAATAAAATAAATGAACATAAAAACCATAAAAGATTTATAAACACAAGTTAATTTTCCCAACATTAAGGTATTATGGCATCAAGGATTGATATATTCATGGTGATTATATACAAATCTCAGAATTTTGGAGGAGAAAAAATGATACATCATACACGAAAGAAGAATACCTAGTCTTAATGTCAGCAGCCATTGCCATGAAAGCCTGTTCAACATTAGTGGCATTTTTTGCACTGGTCTCCATGAAAGGAATGCCAATTTCATCAGCAAAAGCCTAAACAGCAAGTAAAGGCGATATCAGTTAAAAAAGAAGTTTTGAACATTACAAATATAACTAAATCCCCAATCCCAACCCCCCACAAGGCTCGAACCGACGAACCCTAGATCATGGCCTTGGTAAGGGGTGCCCTCTCCGCTAGGACAAGCCCCTTGGCATTGATATCAGTTAAAATTAGTTTGTCAAACAGTACACATGTCAAATGACAAGATCTGTACCTTAGCTGTATCATATGAGACAGCTCTGTTATCGGCCAGGTCACACTTATTTCCAACTAGAAGCTTGTTAACACTTTCACTAGCATAACGGTCAATTTCATTCAACCATTGCTTCACATTGTTGAAGCTTTCTTGGTCAGTCACATCGTAAACTATCTGCCAGTATATTCCACCAACAGAAATCATTCAAGAACACTAAACTAAATTGATGTCGAGAGATAATGAGACAAAAGAAAATTACTATAATTCCATGTGCACCACGGTAGTAGCTACTGGTAATCGTTCTGAAGCGTTCTTGTCCAGCAGTATCCCACTGCAAGCCACAAATAATAACAAATTGTATCAGCAAAATTAGTTAAACTGCGTTCTTTTACACAGATGATTCTTCATCATACATATAGGCAATCTTTATGCAATAGATGAAAGTCTCCAGCAATCAGAAGCATTTTGTTTAGAACGGAATGAACAAAATCTATGGGGAGAATTTGACGAATGCATGCAGCCTCCTAGCAGCTAATTGAAAATAGGCTTCATTCTGAAAATTTACCGCATTAACTTGTTTTCTCCAAAGACTTCAAAGCAGTCAATTAAGGACATCAAATTATGTAAATGCATCTATTTTTTGCAATTCCAAAGTTTAGTGGGTGTTTCATTGTACTCCGCTAATACCGACAAGAAAACTAAGAAAAAGTGCAAAAGGTTTAACCACTACCCCATGGAACCAATTTAAACAATAAATCAGGCAAAAACATAAATCGGTAAGAGAACGCACAATCTGAAGTTTGATCGTCTTTCCATCTTGCTCCACAGTGCGTATTTTCTACAAAAGAAGGAAAAAAACAGTCAAAGCTTCAAACTATTCCAAGTAAAATTTATCAACCTATGAAATCTAATCTCTTACAAAGTCAACACCAATTGTACTGATGTAACTGTCCAAGTACGAATCATCCTGCACAATAAAAATAAAGAAAAGTCAGTTATTAATCACTATTCCGAAAAAAATAATAATAATAAAATAGAAAAATAATAATAATAATAATAATAATAATAATAATAATAATAATAATAATAATAATAATAATAATAAAACTTTTTTTAGGAAGCAAAAAATCAAAATTTACCGCCATTGAAGCAGCACTCGGCTTGAAATTGTAATGATAGGAATGCAGACTAATATCCTATTACCTTAGAGGCTTAGACTGGTAAAGTTGTGGTGGCAAGTTATTAACATAACTTTCACCATGGAATCTAAGGGGCATAACAATTGGTTCTTGAACAGAACATTTCAGTTCCATTTGAAGAAAAGGAGAGCCAGAAGCCTAATTACAAGCTTAGAGCATCTCCAGCAGACTCTTTAAACTCAAAATCCTCTTTAATTTAAAGAGCAAGGTCCTAAAATAATACTCCAACAGCCTCTTTAAATTAACTTTTAAATTTAGAGAGTGGATTTGGCTCTCCAAATTTGGAGAGCCAAAATCACTCTCTATTATTAAATACATTGGAATATTTCACTTTTCAATACCCTCCCTCTTTCTTTATTAAATATCATGCACAATTATCAACCCCATTTTCAACTACCCTTGTATCCACCGTCCACGCTATATTCATATGTATGTATATTTGTTCTCTGTGTTTGCAATTTTTCTTCAACGTGAATTTTTTTTTTTTTTTTTTTTTTTTTTTTTTTTTTTTAGGGGAAACCAGCAACGTGAATTTTATAATTGATAGGGATGAAAAGAAAATCAGTACAATAGCTCAAATGAGAATACTTGACAAGGAAGAGATTTATTTAGAACTAGAGGAATAACAAAATTTGAGGGGAAAAAGTTAATGCTCTTTGGAAAAAGAAAAATATAGGGGAAAAGATAAAGTGGTTGTTAGAGTAATTTAAAAAAATAGCTCTCTAAATTTATAGATTTTCTCTAAAGTGTGAAAAATGCTCTCTAAATATAAAGAATCTGCTGGAGATGCTCTTAGAGTGCCTAAAAGAAAGGGGTCAAATTCCAACCTACCCATAATTATACAAAAATGAGGAAGGCAAAGAGCTATGGAGCATAACTAATAGTCTTACCGTATGACTTTTGAATCAAATTGTTGAATTAACGGAATAACTGAAAATTAAGAAAATTATCCCAGTAACATAGTTAAAAAAAACACTATACTCATTACTTTCTTATTTATATAGGAAGCCTTAACATTAATATAATGTTCAAATCCCCTGAACTTCCATATCTGTGCAAATTGTGTGGAATTACAAGTTTAGAAAGGCATGTACAACTTAACCACAAGATTCCATGCAAAACAACTCGATAAATGTAACTGCACCAAATCAATTAACTAAAGAAACCTCAAGAAAGTAAAGATTAACTAAAAACCCATTCTTATCCTATTAGCTGCACTCTTTAAAAGCCTTGCAACGAAAAACAGCTTGCCCTTGAGTACATGGAAGTTTACAGAACTATAGTGATTTACTATTGAATTTCCACACTGTTCATTGCATAGTGATGAAATCAAAGATCCCAAGTCCAAAACCATGAATTAGATTGGCACGATAATGGTTGAATATCAATCTAACTAACAAGTATAAACATTGATCTCTTATTCCATCCAAAAACTACTATATTCAATTTCAATGGCATGGTTGATGCATCACCTTGATCTGAATATTAGTACTAATGAAGTAACATGTCTTCAATGCCAACATTTTACTACTGTTCTGTTGTTTGACAATAATAGAACTATGATTTGAAAATGATAGTAGCCACTTTGTGCAAATAATGACAGTGATTAGTTCATGCTTAGGGAGCTGCAAGGTTTAATTTGAACAAACACCTAACTTTTGGCATTTTTTTTTTTTTTTTGGTCTAGATTGGAACTCTTAAATTAGGAATGAATAAATTAGTTATGTCTACAAGGCTAAATCAATTGCAGTGATTGGAAAAAATAATTTGAAACAAGAGAGAAAAAAGCACCTGACATTAAATGCAAAGTTTATGCAACCAACTATAATTGAGCGACAGCTAAAGACTTACAGCAAATCTTAGAAGAAGGCATGACTTGCCAACACCTGAATCTCCGATTAAAAGAAGTTTGAACAAGTAGTCACTGCAGGACACAACATATATTTAAATCAGTTATATCATACCATTTTCAAATGCAAAGAATTACATACAATGTCCTTGATCATATAAACAGTATAAACTGATTAAAGAGAGACCAAAATACACACACAACCCCAAAAACATATTGTCGCATCAAAACTCTTTGAATCTGTCAGTGTATTAATAACATTATGAAAATTAAACATTGCAGAAAGTGAACGAATCTTTCTCACAAAAATCTTATAATTTTGCCCTGCTCTAGTTAGACAGATATTAACACTTGGTACCACCATCCATAATGGATCAATTGCAGAAGATGATCATGTTTGATATGCTACTTTGGTATCATGTTTTCAGATGAAACTTTATTTACTTCAAAAGGAAAGCTTACGAGTTAGGATTCTACAGCAATGTTTTTTAAAAGATTATTTCCCGCAGAGCTATATCACCTATTACATCAAATTCTAGCCACAGTTTCTATACAACCAATTATATGGTCCACCAACTTTAAGACCCAATGTTGCAACTGAAATATGATACTGCAATGTAAAGCAAGATTCAAAATTAGATGAATTTTGCAAACACAATGGGCAACAAGGAACTAAATTTTCGTTCCACAAATAAAGCTTCATATTTACGGACAAAAAGACGTTCTTTGCTGTTGATATTTTTCATCGATCAAATGGCACAGTCCAGAGACTAAAACCAGCATTAATATTTAAAAATATCAAAATACAGCCAAGTTGTGTAAACTTTCAGCCAAATCCAGCTCAAATAACCCGATGTATAATACAACCTAGTTCTAATATAATTATAAAATGGAATTCAAGTATCTAGAAAATAATGAATCGAGGCATAGAAAAACATAATTCGTAAAATTTTGAATCAAAATCTATGTGGATCTGATCAAATTCGAAGCTAAAATAAACAATATTTTTCTTATCTTCCCTTAATTTTGAATGTAAAAGGAAGAGATATTTACTATTCGGTTGTCATGATAGGATGCAGTAATCGATGTAGGGTCTAGGATATTCTCCTTCGCACGGACGGAGTGGCTGGATCGATGCCGGAAGAGTTGAAGGGAAGCCGACCGAATTTAATGGAAATATGACCTTCTGTTAAATAATGAGATGAACGGATTTCAGATGAGAAATGCACCGATTCAGATTTTATAATCTCGAGGATTTTGACCAAAGGCCCTGTAATTTACGTAAATTGCACTGGCGACCCAAATTGTTTAGCTTGTATAGATTATAAAATCAAATTTCTAGTAAATTTTAATAATAATTGATAAAATATATGGTTTGAAATTGTTGATCCTATACAATATATGGTTAAAATTAATTGTTGATTTTGATATATTTTAATCTGAACCAAATAGGGGCTTAGTACAAGAAATGTTATTGCGAGGGGTCCGGCCAACCCAAATACGAGAAAACATTTTGGATGATAATATAGGTTAAATATTTCAATTTTCACTGAATTTTATAAATGTTTCATAATTGATTTGAACTTTAAAAATCCTTTGAATTGCCAATAATTTTTTCTATATATTGTTTAATTGTCATTGAATTTTAAAGGCGTGTCTGAAATGGGTTTAGAAAAGTCAAAAGTTGCTTTTAGGATCCAAAAGCTACTTTTGACATGTATAGTTCTTCTAATAGTTCTTATGAAGGAGTAGGAAGTACTTTCAAAAATTAGTTTCAAACAAAAATTAAGATGGCATTTTAGGAAACTCTTCTTCAAGAAGCAAAGCTACAGTAAAAAAACGTGTCCATCGAGTGATCATAAATGTTCTTCATGTTTAAACTGAACGTATCAAATATTATCACATTCCTCATTTCATCACTCGTTATTTTAGATGTTAACAGAATATATAACCGGTACACATATTCTGATTAGTCATCAAGTTTGTGAATTTTAAAATAGCGAGTTATTGAGTGACTAAGTGGTTGTTTGGTACTAGAGAAAATATGCATTTCTTGTAATTTTACTCAACATGGTGGAGTCCACATGAATTTTATGTTCATGCTGTGAGAAGGTTGCATAATGTGCAACGGTCAACAACCTATAAATTCCACTTTTACCCTTGCATTTTCAATGTATTACGCTGGACCATTTGGACTCGTCCCAAACAAAATCACAGTCTTTAGAGTTAAGGGTATTGTTGTCCATACGTAACAAAAGTTCTATAGCCATGTCTGACAGGACCGTCCTTCTCCATATTTTTTTTAGCTTTTCAATTGACGAGTCCCACGGTTCCAATGAAAAATTTAACCAAAGTTCATGTTTTAATTGAGACCAAACAAGGCCTAATTAGATAATATTTTAACAATCATAATAATTGTTAACGACCAAACTGGACTGGGAAAGTGTAATCTCATTATCTGGGCCGTATGCACCATCATTCGACGTGGATATGGGGCATGTGGGCCTAAAAACAAAGTGAATGTAAGCATATCTACATTGAATGTAAACGAGCTGGAGGCCATCTAGGTCAACACTTTGCATACCTTAATATCACTTATTTCGTCCCTGTAACAACAATTTCGAATCTCCTCCTGACAAACATACTTCTATTTGTACTTCCTTCAAACAACAATATTTCAACAACTTATCAGCCCACTATCCTCAATAAATAACATATTCTAAGCAAGACACTATATACCATTATAATTTGCAGCTCCATCCGAAGTGATTAGATCTTTTTTCATTCTGTTGGTATTTCCCACAGTAGGCTACAAGATAGAGGAAAAACTGTCCTTCCCAAAACCACAAATTACAATTTTTAGATTGTGTATCTATTAAACAAAATCGATCAAAATAATTCACAAACTTAATTAAAAAATAGGTTACCAGTTTTAAGCCAGATGGTTGATTTGCAAGCATATATGTAACTACAGAACAAGGTTTAAAAAATACAACTTTACATAGCTTAAACAAAGGAAAAAAATTATTTAAAAAATTATTTGGTGGTACCCGTCTACAATCTCTAGAGGAACTTGGAGCTTACCTAATGGAAAAATCACATGTTAAATGTTACCTAAAATAATAAAAATGCTAGACTGTAAGCATAAGTAAAGAAGGGAAAAATAGGTACCTCAAATGGAACATAAATTTTGTTTTATTGGTAGGGTTTCATGGGAAGCAGTAGCCAACATTCTGATGAAGTTTAATATCTAAGATATGATTCATTCTTTAAATTAAAAATGTTTTCACAGCTTTTTTTCTATTTATTTGATGCTTATTGATCATACTTTCATAAGACAGTTTATAAAAATAACTAACCGAGATTAGTTGAATACAAGGTTAAGTATAAGAAATGACTAAAATCGTACAATTATAACTTACAGCAACTCATGTAGCATTAATAGCAGGGCGAATCCAGGATTTCAATCGAGCACGAGCGAAATTGTTCCAACACGAGCGGACACTACAAGGTAAGGAGAAAAAAAATTTCGACACCACAATTATAAGATTAAAAAAAAAAAATTTAAGCGGATCCAACACGAGCGGCCGTACTCCCTCGCGCAGGGCTGGATCCGCCCTCGATTAATAGCACCTTGATCTTCCTGGGCAAAGATAAGACCATCTATTATAAAATAAGATAAAATCCTAAAATGTCTCCACCAAAACCAATATTATTAGAAACAAATATTTTAATATGCCAGAGTACAGCACATGCTTACGAATAGATGAGAAAAAGCTCTTATCTAACGTTTACCCAACAAGGTGAAATTAGGTTCAGGTAACAACCATAAGACCTCTATTTTTTTCTTAAATCATTAACCAATTATCTATTTGTTCCTTTTCTTCTCTACCAACATTAAACTTTCACGAAAGCAACAAATGTAAGACAATCTTGTAAAAATAAGTAACACATAGTAACGAAATAAGCTAACTATTCAAGAGAAGAACAGGGTCGAAGGAAGCACAAAATAGCTTCAAACAGAATTTTTGTATTATTTCTTAATTCTTTAACCAAATATTCATCTGCTCCTTTCTCCTCTACCAACACAAGTAAAGACTAATATTAGAATAAACACACTTACTAAGATCTTCAAGAACAGGCAAATAACCTGCATAAACAAGAAAAGATATCAAAATATATTTTTCCCCAAATATATATATGTTCACGCACAGCAATTATCATCAGCATTAATATCTGTTGAAACTTCTTACAAAATACAATCAAATCACATAAACATCTATAAATCGTGTGAAATAAACCCGAAATTAAATATTATAGAAAAACTATGTTTTGTTCGAGATCATGTGAAATCCAAGAAAAACACATGAAGAACTAGGACTTGTTCTCTTTGTTGTTTTCAATTCGTTTTGAGTTTTCGATTTTCGGAAATATCAAAAATGCGTTCACTTTGCCCATTTTCATAAATTCATTTTCCAAAAAAAAAAAATTAAAAAAAATACAAATGAAACTCAAAATAAGTTTATTACGTTTTGGATATTTTGCGTTAAAAAATCATTATATATAGATTCATGTTATTTTTTTATTTTTTTTTGTGTAAATGTGATATACTTACTTCACTTAAAGTTCTTATATTATTTTGTCATTATATATAAATACATGTTAAGATTTTTTTTTTTTTTTTTGTGTAAATGTAAGACATTTCTTTCACTTGAAGTTCATATGTTATTTTGCCATTATATTATTCATATGTTATTTTGCCATTATATATAAATTAATGTTAAGATTTTTTTTTTTTTTTTTTGGTAAATGTGAGACACTTCTTTCACTTGGAGCTCTTATGTTATTTTGTCATTAAATATAGATCCATTTTTTTATTTTTTTGTAAATGTGAGACACTTCCTTCACTTGAAGCTATTATATTATTTTGTCATTATATATAGATCCATGTTCAGATTTTTTTTTTTTTTTTTTGTAAATGTGAGACATTTCCTTCACTTAAAATCCATATGTTATTTTGCCATTATATTATATATAGATCCATGCTAATTTTTTTTTTTTTTGTTTTTTTTTTTTTTTTTGTGAGACACTTCCTTCACTTGAAATTCTTATATTATTTTGCCATTATATAAAGATCCATGTTAAAAAAAAAAATTTGGTAAATGTTAGACACTTCCTTCACTTGAAACTCTTATATTATTTTGCCATTATATATAGATTCATGTTAAGATTTTGTTGGCATGGGGTTGGATTTTTGTTTAGTTGAAACAATATTAATGATGAATTTATTGATATAAAGAACTAATGGATTTATTGATATTAAAATAATGTAATTCAACAAATCAGCCATTTTTTACATATAAAATATCACAAAATAAATATATCAGAAAATTACAAATCAGAAAATTACAAAGTAAACGCATTTTTTAGTTTTCTATTTTTTAAAACAGTTTTCCAAAATTACAAAGAGAACGTGTTTTCAGTAATCCTAAAACAAACAACCAAAATTCAAAACAAAAATTCAAAACTCAAAATTCAAAATCCAAAATCGAAACACAAAGAGAACGGCCTCTAAGGTGTTGACGGTTGAAATATAAGAATTCCAAGTCAGCAAGAAGAATAAGTGAATACCAGTTATACGAAGAAAAAGTGATACGAGGAAGAGGTGAACCCCAGTTCGGACTTGCCGATCTGAACTTCACGTATGATTTACTATATTAATATCGGGCTTTGAATAGCCAAAGTTGGAATCCTTTTATGAGCCATATTCCTTTATATTTATAGGGAAAATGGATGAGCTGACATATTACAGTGCCTGACTGTCTGATAAGACATAACTAACCTAACTGAACTCTTACATAATACTAGGTAGTTGACTTTTCTGCTCTAACTGATTACATGTCTGAATAACTGTTTCAACTACCATGCAAGAAAGTTGTTATGATCACATTCAATTATTACAAATCAATGTCCGACCTGACTCTTCCACCTCGGTTCTAGAGAGTGAACCTCGTCTATTCACCGCTGGGAGTGAACGAAGTATTTTCGACCGGACATGTCCAGGTCGGAAACATGATTGGAACCTCTTCTTTGGTTTCTAGGACATGGTTTATTCATTATCCAACCTAACACTGTCAGGTCGGGATCCATGTTGTCATCCAGGTAGGATTGTCCATTAACAATTGCCCCTAAGAGTGGAGTTGAAAGGATTTCTGATCTGCTCCTATAGATGCTATTTGAAAATTAATATTGAAGCCCAAGTAATGATGGCGTTGCCATGTGTCATTTGCCCATTGTGGCTAGGTCTAACCATGCCAGAGAAGTGCAATCAGCCGTCATTTCCCTTTTTAGGGGCTCAAGGTGTCTCTTCGAATTCTGTACTGATAGTTAATAATATCCTTATATAAAGAACTCTTGCGTTTTTCCTCCTCATAAAATTCTTACTTCTCCCAGAAAGCTTTCAATTTCGTCATCCGAAGTGAAACTTTGGTCGGCTAGCATACAACACGAACTCAGATTCAAATCTGCCCCTTTGTCCAGGTATTTCTTCATCACTTAGAAAAATCATGAGTAATTCTGGTAGTGATAGTGAAGCTCCTAGGAATGAGTCCTGGGGGAGGGGTAACGAGAATTCCAATCCAGACTTAGGTTCTTACTCTAGCGGGTCGGATGCTAGTGCATCAAACTTAAGAGACGTAGCCCAAGAGGTACAACCACTCCGATCTGCGAACCCCTTGTTAATTCCCGGTCCTATACAGCATCCCCCCAAAATCGTACTAGGGCCGATCTGTCCACTTCGAGTTCAACATTCTGGCAGGCCGACTATCATCCTTTAATAGTATCGGAGGACAATCTGATAGAATAGCGTTACAAATTTAAGATTCCAGACTCTGTTCTTTTATTCTTACCTAGGAGTGATGACCGGGCTGATGAGCCTCTAGCAGGGTGTGTAGCTGTAAATAGAATGATGCTGGAGGCAGGTCTGAGGTTTCCTTTGTCCCGGATTGTCACCAACTACCTTAGGTATTGGGGACTAGCCCCTTCCCAAATAACTCCAAATGGGTGCAGGGTTATTATAGGGTTTTTTATCATATGGAGTAAGATGGGGTTTTCACCACCCCGGGTGAGTGAATTCGATTCCATCTATCAACTCCGGGCTGAAGGGAAAGACTCAGGTTGGTATTACGTTATGGTCCGGCCTGGAACTGGTGGGAATTTAGTAGAAGAACTCCCTGACTCCATCAAAGGATGGCGAGATCGATGGTTCTTCGTTGGAGGTGAATGGCAATCTCCAGTCCGGAATGACGACCTGGACTACATAGTTCCAACCCATTACAAACCTTATTGTATGTTTTATGACCTTTTGAGTTTATTCAGGGCTGCTTCTTTCTAATATTAATTACTTGCCCTTTTTTTCAGGTCCCTCTAATCTGTCCAGGTCGTTGGATTTTGAACAACAACTGCAAAGAGCCCGCAACCTTGATAGAAGAGATCGTGACTTTAGGGAGTTAATCATAGAAGAAAATTTGTTCCGGGTTCGCCGACCACAGTCTCCCCTACTGCCTTCTTTCCTGCTCCAAATCATAAGTGTTTTTTTTTAAATTCGCTTTTCTTTGTAGGTTCGACCAGATCAAAGAAGAAAACAATGCCTCCATTTAACAGGTCTTCCTTTGTTGGTAATAAAAGGAAAAGGCCTACTACTGGGGGGAAGACCTTACCTACCGGCATGGGACCTGTTCCTTCTTTGGATCAATCCAGTGGCACCCAACAGTCCGACCTGGGGCTTTCCCGTTCTACCTCTAAGGGAAAGATGGTGGAGAACACGGAACCCACCTTACCTAAACATTCTGACCCGTTGATTTTGTCCGATGATCAGGCCTCTCCAGAGAATGTCGTTCAATCCGACCTTTTAGTGTCTCCAGACCATCCGGCTTCTTCATCTCTCGTTGCTGATGACCCCACTGACTTTTCGTGTTTTGGTATACACAAGGCACGAGCAGTCGAAATGGACAAGCTGAAAGGGAAGATCCCTAAAGCTCTCAGGGACGTACGATCTTACAAATGCCCGGGGTCGAACTCCTTGAATATTTTTCCGAATAGTGTACACAATTCTATGGATATTGTGGTGAGGTCTTGGGATGAGAGGAGGAGGCCATGGTGTCCGATATGGACTTGCTCAATACTGCCCACGCCACATCTGCTTTCCTGGGACTAGCATAGAACTACATGTCCCATGTCCGTGCTAAAGCTCACGAACAAATGGAGCTGCATGACGAGCTGATGCGCCAAAGTATTGTGGTGAAAGATCGAAATAAGGCATTGAAGCTGGAGCGTGACAGAGTGCCTGAGGCTAAAAAGTCACAAGAGCTTCAGTACGAGAGCCTAACTCAGAGGAATGTCCTTCTATTGTCCGAACTGGAGAAGGTCAAGCTTGAGAACGCCGAACTGAGAGCTCAAAATGCAGCTGATAAAAGAGCTAAAGTGGAGGTTGATACCCAACTGGATGCAGTAAAAAAGGAACTTGAACAGGCTCGAGCCGACCTTGTTTCTTCCGTGGAGACTTATAAGGTATCCAAAGAGTATGAGGTAGACCATACTGACACCTACATCTTGGCTCTGGAGGATGCTATAATCCAGTTCCAAGAGCTCCAGCCCACATTCGACACTACCCAGCTGAAGAAAGAGCTGGAGGACTTGAAAGGGCAGTAGGCCTCGGCAATTGCCGAATTGGGTAAAAGGAAGGCCTCTCCAGTAGAGCAGTGAAACTTGTATATTTAGATTTATATCAGTTAGGTCGTCTGTAAGGGCTTGTCCAGCCCAAATTTTGTTTATTTTAATAGATGTCGCATTGAACCGCTTGTTTACAATTCTTTCGACCTGATGCTGTAGTCATTAACTTGGTACTTAATAAAAATATAAACTTGCCTAACTGGAGCAATCAGGTCAGCGTGGTCGAAAATAGATTGGCAAAATTTCAGTCTGCTGCCTAGCTGAAGCAGTCAGGTCGGTGTAGAATAAACTTATAGCATTTCAACTTGTTTACCTACCTGAAGCAGTCAGGTCAGCGTGGTCGAAAATAGATTGGAAAAATTTCAGTCTGATGCCTACCTAAAGCAGTCAGGTCAGTGTAGAATAAACCTATAGCATTTCAACTTGTTTACCTACCTGAAGCAGTCAGGTCAGGTTTGTCCAAAAAATGGACTTAAGTTTAAACGTATATCCTAACTGGAGCAGTCAGGTCGGTTGGGTTCGACTAAAGACTTGGCGCTTTAGCGCTTTGTCTTATTTGGGGGGTCCTAAGGAATTCATAAATTCTGTTATGCGCGGACCTTTTGAGCACATAGCTTCGAGTTCTAAGAAATTCGTAAATTTCGTTATGGCGGACCTTTTGAGCACATAGCTTGAGGTCCTAAAGAATCCGTAAATTCCTTTGTGACAGACCTATTGAGCGCGAAGCTTTTTTTTATCAAGAACACTTGGAACTTGTGAAAAGTTTTATTCAACGGAATATTCTCATAACACGTTGGTCATTACATATTTTGGAATTCTCGATTACTGAAAATACTTCTTGAGATGCTCTGCATTCCATGGATGTGGTAAGGTCTTCCCTTCCAAAGTTTCCAGTTCATATGCCCCATTCAGCAAGGTTTTCTTAATCCTATAAGGTCCTTCAAAAGGTGGGGCAAGCGAGCCTGACTGGGCTTCCTTTGTAGCTATGAACATCTTCCTGAGTACCAAATCTCCAACCTGGAACTTCCTGCCTCTGACTTTGGAATTATAGTACCTGGTGCTTCTTTGCTTATAAGAAGCATTTTTGAGATCTGAGTCTAACCGCTTCTCTTCAATTAAGTCCAGATTGGATTGTAGCATCTCGGTGTTCATCTCTTCCTCAAAATGCTGTATCCTGCTTTAGGGGATGTCAATTTTGATGGGGATCACAACTTCAGATCCAAAAGCTAGGGCAAAAGGAGTTTCTCCAGTTTCTGTCCTACATGTTGTCCTGTAAGACCACAATGCCGCTGGAAATTCATCGGCCCAAGCCCCTTTCAATTCATCCAACCTGGTCTTCAAAGTGTGTTTGATGATTTTATTAATTGCTTCCACCTGTCCACTTGCTTGTGGGTGGCAGGGGTAGAATAGTGATTCCTAATCTTCAGCTCTTCACAGAATGACCTGAATTCGCATTGTCAAACTGCCTCCCGTTGTCAATGACTATTGAGTGAGGGATGCCAAAGGGGAAAATGATGAACTTCCATATAAAATCAGTGGTCTTTTGTTCGGTGATTTTTGCTAAAGCCTCCGCTTCTACCCATTTTGTGAAGTAGTCAACCGCCACTATTGCATACTTCGTTGATCCTCTTCCTGTTGGCAAAGGTTCAATCAAGCCAATGCCCCATTTTACAAATGGCCATGGTGCCATGACAGAGGTTAGTTCTTGTGGGGGAGACCTAATCATTGGGGCAAATCTCTGACACTTGTCGCACTTTCTTACGAACTCGAGGGCATCCTTCTTTATGGATGGCCAGAAGTATCCTTGCCTCAAGATCTTGAATGCGAGAGATTGTTCTCCAGTATGGTTTCCACATACACCTTCATGTATTTCACTCATAGCATATTGGGCTTCCTCCTCATTCAAGCATCTGAGTAATGGGAGGGAAAAGCCTCGTTTGTATAACACATCATCTATCAAAGTGTATCTGGCGGATCTGATTTTGAGCTTCCGAGTGTCATCCTTGCTTGGGGGCACCACTCCCACCTTGAAGTGTTGGATGATTTCATCCATCTAGCTCTTGTTTGTGTCAATTGCCATAGCTAACACCTCTGCTTCCGTTAGGGCTGAGTTTTGAACCTTTCCGATAGGCACACTGTCCAAAGTCTCGGCTCCTTCACTAGTGGCGAGCCTAACGAGAGCATCTACCTGACTGTTTTGGGTTCTTGGTATCTGTTTGACATCAACATGGATAAACTTGTCCAATTCTTTTTTAGCCACCTTGTGATAAGATGCCATTTTCTCCTCTTTTGTGTTATAGGTTCCTTGGATTTGGTTCACAACCAACTGGGAATCGCTATGTACAGTCAATCTGGTTATTCCCATATCTCTTGCCATTTTTAGACCTACAATGAGAGCTTCATATTCCGTCTCGTTGTTGGTTGCGAGGAATTCAAAGCGGAGGGACAGACAATACAGTAAGTTTTCGGGGCTGCCCAGAACAATTCCAGCTCCTGCACAGTTCTCAGTAGATGAACCATCTACATAAAGGGACCAGAGTTCATCTCAGTCATGCAGGTCAAACTCCATGTGGAATTCTTCTATGTCAGCCAATGCTTATCCCTTGATTGCAGTCCTTAGTTTGTAGATGATATCGAATTGTCTCAATTCGACTGCCCACTTCATCAATCTTCTCGAAGTGTCTGGTTTCTGTAAGGCCTGACGTAGTGAATAGTTGGTTGGCACCTCCAGTGAGTGCTCCAGGAAGTAAGGTCTCAATTTTCTCGAACTCATAACTAATGCCAGTGCTAATTTTTCCATTGGTGGATATCTTAGTTCTGCATCTTTCAATGCGTGACTAACATAGTAGACTGGGTGCTGGATACCATCCTCTGTTCTGATTAGAACTGAACTAAATGACCTCTCTGACACCGCTAAGTATAATTCTAACATTTTCCTTGGTACTGGTTTGGAGAGTAAGGGTGGTGAGGTGAGCTGGACTTTCAAGTCTTCAAAAGCTTTCTAACATTGCTCTGTCCAATGGAAGTTCTTTTCCATCTTTAGTGCTTCGAAGAAAGGTCTACACTTATCAGTTGATTTTGAGACGAATTGATTCAAAGCTGCTATTCTTCTAGTCAGACTTTGAATTTTCCTTATATTGGTTGGGGCTTTCATGTCAATCAGGGCTTTGATTTTTTTCGAATTGGCTTCGATTCCGCTTTGATGTACCATGTATCCCAGGAATTTTCCAGATCCTTCCCCAAAGGAACACTTTTATGGATTTAGCTTCATTTTGTATTGTCTAAGAATGGTGAACATTTCAACCAGGTGTTGGACATGATTTGATGATTTAATGCTCTTCACCAACATGTCATCCACATATACTTCCATAGTTTTACCAATTTATTCTGCGAACATTCTGTTGACAAGTCTGTGGTAGGTTGCCCCTGCGTTCTTCAACCCGAAGGGCATCATCCTGTAGCAATATAACCCCCTGTCTGTTATGAATGAGGTATGTTCTTCATCTGGTCCACACATTGGAATCTGTTTGTAGCCTGAATATGCGTCCATGAAACTCAACAGCTCATGCCATGCCGTGGCATCTACCATTTGATCTATACGTGGAAGTGGAAAGCTGTCTTTGGGGCAAGCCCTGTTCAAGTCTGTGAAATCTATACAAAGCCTCCAGGATTTATTGTTCTTATGCACAAGAACTGGATTGGCCACCCACGCTGGGTATCTTGACTCCCGTATGAATCCATTCCCCAATAACTTCAAGATCTCATTTGCGAGAGCTTCATACCTCTATCCATTTAATGGACGGAGCTTCCCTTTTTGGTCTTGCTCCACGATCAATATTGAGCTTGTGACAGGCCAGGTGTGCAGGTATTCCCTCCATGTCAACATGAGTCCAGGAAAAAACATCCCTATTCTCTTTCAGAAAGTTTACAAGTTCAGATCTTACTGGTTCTTTGAGGTCTTTCCCAATCTTCAACTACAACTCAGGCCTATATGGATCCAAAGTTACAAATGTCAAGTCCTCAACTGGTCCGGTCCTTGTTTCATTCTGATCCAGGCGTGGATCTAAAGTTTGGATTTCTTCAGTTCGGTCTTCCATCCGGATAACGTTTACTTGGGGTACCTGGCAGGGACAAAAACTCAAATTACATTCTCGGGCCATCCTCTGGTCTCCCCTCACTACTCCTACCCCTGAGAAGTGGGAAACTTCATCACACAGTGATATATTAAGGTGGCCGCCTTCAATTCATGTAGAATAGGCCTACCCAGAATGGAGTTATAGTTGGATGGTATATCTGTTACGACAAAATCCGATATTACTCTCTTGGTACACTGTGGATTCTCGAGTTCTACCATGAGAGCGATTTGACCTAGCTGTGTGACATAATCCCCGGTGAAACCTTGTAACTTCGTGGAGTAGGGGCTGAGATGTTGTTCTTCCACTCTCATTTGGAGGCAGGTCTTCCAGTATAAGATGTTCACGGAACTCCCGTTGTCTACCAGAGTACGGTGAATCTTCACTCCCGAGACAGTCATGGTTATGATCAAAGCATCCGCGTGTGGTTGGAGGACTCCCTCAGCATCTCTTTCATCAAAGCTGAAGGACTCGTCTTCCCTTACTGGAACTGGAGCCCTTGCCGATAGGATATGATAAATGTTTCGAGCATCCCTGATGTGTTGGCGCCTTTGCCTTTTAGATCCTTCCTGATTTTGACTTCCGCCTACTAGCATGCGGATCTCAGCTGGAGGTATACCCCCCAGTTTCAGCTTGGCCCGGCTTTTCTTGATTCACCTGAGGTTCTCCTTCATATTCTTTTAAGTGGCCTACCTTGATCAATTTTTTGAGTTCAATCCTCAGGTCTTTGCAGTAATCTGTGTCATGACCCACAGATCTGTGGTACCTACAATATCTGGATTGATTCAGTTCAAATGAACCTGCCCTTAATGGCCGGGGCCGGGACAACAAATTTCGGTCCTTAATACTTATAAATATGGTCTCATGTCGATCTTTCAAGAGGTCTATTGGCATTGAATTGGATGAATTGGGTCGAAAACTTCCTGGTCCCCGGAAATCTCTCTTCTTTTCTTTGTTGAACCTATCACTCTTCTGTGTTTATTTTTCCTTCCCTTTAGATCTATCTTGATCTTTTTCTTCTCCCTTGTCTTCTATCCTACTGGACTTCACTTCTTCAGCTCCAATAGCCCTATCTGCTATTGTGAGGAATTCTCGGAAGGTCTTTGGCCCCTCTTCATGCACTGTCCACCAGAACCGGGATTCTGGCCATAGACCTGATGTTACCACCATTAAGAGTGCATCATCTAATACTTTGTCCGTATCCATAATTTGTTTGTTGAACTGGTCCAGATAGCTCTTCAGCGATTCAGTTCTTCCCTGCTTGATGGTTACCAGTTGTCCTTGTTTTTGCAGCCATGAAGTTATAGAGGAATTGCGAAGACAAATCTATCCAATTTGTTATAGAGTGGTCTGGTAGAGTACGTAACCACCTCTGAGCCCTATCCCCTAGAGTCAGGGGAAAGGTCCTACACATGATGGCATCACTAACACCTTGTAACTCCATCCATGAAGCATACCGATCTATATGTGCTACCGAATCAGTTGTCCCATCGTAGCTTGGTACTTGTGGAACTTTGATCTTGCTAGGTAACGTCTCTTTCAGAATTTCCTTCTAGAACGGGGAAGACTTGGAGGAAGTATACTTGTCAGTCAGGTCGTCCTTTTTCTGCCTACCTTCCAAATCGCTTAACTGTTTCCTCAGCTCGTTGAGTTCTTCCAACCTTCCTTTCCCATCAACATAGGGTGGATCACTGAAATTCAAGGTTGGCGTGTCCTCGGCGGTAGCCTTGAAATTCCTACCTCGGGTCCGAGTAGGCTCATAATATGGACTTCATGCAGATCTTTCTGAACGGTACAAAGTAGCAGGTTTTCTGTTCATTCCCAATGTTAGATCCTTCCTTGCAGGAGCTGTGTGGTCCGGACCTAATCTACTAAATACGCTATGAGTTCTTTTGGGCGACCCCTACGGGGAGAACGGGAATTTCTCTCTCTAGTAGAACTTTCAGACTTATCATGCACATAACTGAGCTTTCTGCACACTTGTTGGTTTCCAGGGGGGTGGTGAGATGGTGTTGGTATGACACGGGGGGCCTGAGGGTTTCCCTGTGGTTGATGTTGCATCCTTTCAACTGTTTGTGTCAAATTTCGCAATTAACACATTACCTCAACCATTTGGGGATCTGGATAAGGACTGACTTCCAGGTCGTCTTCCTTCCTTGCTCCACCTTGTGCCTCCACCTTCTTCCCATGATTGTTCCTAGAACCTTGGTCATTCATGTTATCTAAATACTGCTGAATGTGAAGTTCTTGAATAAACTGGTGGAATGGACTGATATTTTATCACAAGCGGCCCTCCTTATAGCGCCAAATTGTTGACAGTTGAAATATAAGAATTCCAAGTCAGCAAGAAGGATAAGTGAATACCAGTTATACGAAGAAAAAGTGGTACAAGGAAGAGGTGAACCCCAGTTTGGACTTGCCGATCTGAACTTCACGTATGATTTACTATATTAATATCAGGATTTGAATACCCAAAGTTGGGATCCTTTTATGAGCCATCTTCCCTTATATTTATAGGAAAAATGGATGAGCTAGCATATTACAATACATGATTGTCTGACGTAACTAACCTAACTGGACTCTTACATAATACTAGGTAGTTGACTTTTCTGTTCTAACTGATTACATGTCTGAATAACTGTTTCAACTACCATGCAAGAAAGTTGTTATGATCACGTTCAATTATTACAAATCAATGTCCGACCTGACTCTTCCACCTCGGTTCTAGAAAGTGAACCTCGTCTATTCACCGTTGGGAGTGAACGAAGTATTTTCAACCTAACATGTCCAGGTCGGAAACATGATTGGAACCTCTTCTTTGGTTTCTAGGACATGGTTTATTCATTATCCAACCTAACACTGCAGGTCGGATCCATGTTGTCATCCAAGTAGGATTGCCCATTAACATAAGGTAAAAACGAAAACAAAAAATCCTCATAGTGAATGGGTATCTGGACATAAGATCATTCACGAAAAAAAAATCTGCTGAACCCACATTCAAATCAGTAGCCCAAATGTGGAAAATTAATAAAAAAAATCCTCAAGTAATACTCGTGTGGATGGACTTGCGAAAGGGGTCAGAAGATAGACAACGGAGGTAGTTGCTGAAGTTGTTGTGCTTGATTCGACTAGTAGGCCATTGGAGCAACTTCACTGAACCATAGAGGCGCCACACAAACAGTCGAACAAAAAAACACAAACGTTTATCAACTTACGTTCAAAGGAAGGATCGTTTTTTACAAAACCCTAGATAGACGATTTCTACCAAATCCTAGGTAGACGCAAAGCGAAAGAAATGCTAGAGGCTGAACGGATGAAGAATAAGTGAGAGACATTCCAGTGACGATGTGTTTATGCTAGATATGGTTTAGGGTAAATATTACCACCACAATAATTATTTTCTGCACCACATTATAAATATAAAACAAAAAATATATATTTATGATAAATACACTACAATAAATGTACAAGTATACCCTTGTTAAACTTAAAAAGTAGGGATGGACGTTGTTCGATTTGGTTCTGGTTCTGTTTCTAGAAGAACCAAACCAAACCATAAATCGATGGTTTTTTACTAATGGAACCAATTGGTTTTTTTTTTAAAGATATGGAACCAAACCGCTCGGTTCTAGATTGGTCTAGTTTGGTTCTGGGACCATTACTTGAATTTTAAAATAATAAATGCAAATTAATCCATCTACATCATTACTAAATAGAAAATGAAATTTTTAGTTAACAAAAATAAAAATTTAGAAAAAATAACATGTTTTTCTAAGTCAAAAAAGAAGAAACTCGCCTGAAGGAAGCTCGTCGACCCGTTGAAACTTAGAGAATCGAACATAAAGGCCGTTTAGACTTATAGATACAGGTTACGATGAAATTCTGAGTCCCATTTTACCGTGGTGCCGTGTGAGTTAGGGATGAAATTTGCAATTTGAGTTTGGGTTAACTCTTGAGAATTGACGAATTGGTCCGAGGTTTATATATACATAAATTTTAAAAAAATAAAAATCAATGTCGTCGATGGTGACTAAGGAGTGCAACAATTGCTGTGTTATATGAATGCAAGTAAAGCAGTGTGAATGTGTGTCTATAATTGAAAAGAAGAAAAAAGAATTAGAATTAGAATTTAGATTTAAAATTTAAAATATTTGTCTAATAGGAAATGAGATAAAACGTATGGTAAATAACATTTTTGTACATTTCACATTTATAATTTTAGATTTGAATTTTTTGGTGAAATGAATATCCACTAATTTGTAAAAAAAATATACATATATAAAAATTGAGTTTGGTTCTTGGTTCTGGAAAGAGAATCGGAACCAAAATCGAAACCAAATGGTTCTTGATTCTAAGAATCAAACCATTATTTTTTTTATGTGGAATCGAACCAAACCGCTTTGTTTGGTTTGATTCTGGTTTGGTTTGGTCTGATTCGATTATTTTGTCCACCCCTATTAAAAAGACAAAAATGTACACCACACCAATCATCACCTCCGATTCTCCACCAGTCCACCACCACTTCTCATTCTCTCACCCACACCGTTGGTCCTCCACCACGATTCTCTGTGAAAGAGAGAGAGAGAGAGAGAGAGAGAGAGAGAGAGAGAGAGAGAGAGAGAGAGAGAGAGAGAGAGAGAGAGAGAGAGAGAGAGAGAGAGAGATGCCTTATATATGCAGAACAGTGCATTACAGAAAATCCCCATTTATTAATCTGCTGTTGGTAGGATTTTATTTTTTTTAACCAAAGAATATAATATGAAACAAGAATCACCAGAGACTCCGCTGCTGCACCACCACCCCTACCGAAAGAGGCTGGTGGTTTTTTCTGCTCTAAAAATGTTCATCAAACCTATTGCTTATTTTATCATTATCCTAATAACCTACTTTCTTGGTTATCTATCTGCACCCTCTTCCACCTCAAACAAACCTATTGTAACATCAAGAATTCCTCTAGAAACTATCCCGTCCACCACCTTCAGGTTCTCCACCACTAGCACCTCCGCAGCCAGCACAGTAGCTGACCACAATAGCTTTTCTCTTCAGTGTGTCAATCCAGTTAACTCGAAAAAAGTCCGCCAAACAGTTCTTGACTGAGTCTTCCATGGCAAGTCCCAGTGGCAAAACTTCCCCGCTACGCGTGTTAGTACCTTCCTCCGCTAGAACTAGATTAGAGGTTGGGGATCAACCGGTGCAGTCTTTGAGAACCTCGTTCGGCGGGTGATAATGGAAGATATTGAGGATAAGAAGAAAAAATAAAAATAGATTATCTGTATTGGAAAAGTGTGGTGTGAGAATAAAGAGATACAAGTAAAAAGGATATTTATGTCTTTCTATTCATGTCTAATTTTGTAAGTGAAGAAAATAGTTAAAAATGTGGTGTAAAAAATAATTTTCGTAGTGTCAATATAGTCACCCTTTCCCCAATGGTTTATACTCATTGACAAATCGCTTTAACTAAAGTGCTAAATCAAGAATCATAGACCTTCAACCCATCAATACATGCACATTCTAATCATTCCATTCCCAAACTTGCTTTTCAAGCTATGTTTGATTCTAATTTAGGGACGTGATGTCTATTAACCTAAGTTTAAGAATTTTCAAGTCATTCCCAAGTTCAAGGTGCATAAAAATTGCCCCACACGAGTTAAACAAATCCCTACACAAGTATTTATCCAACAATGGTTATGTGCACAATGGAGATTAAATCTAGCAAGTCATAACTAGTTCAAAAGAAATCCAAGTTTTTATGTTGTCCAAAATCCAAGCTAAAGTAAGATTTGATTCATACTACATCCTAGGCAATAAACATGTTAACAAGTTTTTTTTTTTTATCCCAATAGAACAGAATGAGAGCATAGAATGAATAGTGTGAATATGGAAGCAATTTGCATGAATGAGATTTTTCACCCCCAAACTAGAAAGAAACATTGCTCTCAATGTTTGTCAAAAAGATTCAACAATGTAAAATAAGACAAGAAGAGAGAACGAGAACGAGAACTTCCCAAGTGCAATGAAGATGTTTTGTAGCTTTGAAGCTTCCATTTGAAATGCGTTTTGATGAATTTGACCATATTCTTGCTTTGCCAGACTTGAACTGTTTTACAGATGCAATGGTCTGTAGTGGCCTTGCAATGGGGATGCCATGATGCACAAGTGGTTTTTGTGATTTTCATGTGATGTAGTGAACTAACTCATGAAATATACACACACAATCAATTATAGACATGTTATGAAAATAAATGCTCTGAAGATTTTCTCAAATAAAAACAAAAGTGTCATTGCGACATATCATCAAACACTTTGTGTGCATTGTGGAAATTCAAGAATATGCATAAATTTGGGTGCATGGATGAAGCCAAAATTTTCATCTATCAAAGCACAAAGCACAATCTTCAACAACTAACCTAAGCCCATTCTTCACAATTCCAAAGTCCAAAAACTCAAAGAAAATCTCAAAATTTTGAGTAAACATTGATTTAAGTGAAGAATTGCATACCTTTACTTTGAATTTGAAGTGATAATAGCAAGGTAAATGATGCGATAAGGTGTTGATGAGATGCATAATCAATGAAAGATCATATATAGAGTGATGTGTGGAGAGAAAATGAGTTTGTGTTGTTTAAAATTGAAAGAACCAAGTGAAGTACTTAAATCTGCCAGAATTGGTTCCAGGTCAACCACGCGATTGTTTGGTTTTGATGCCAACGATCGCGTCATTCAATTCTGTAGCAAAAAATAGTTTTTAACACAGTCGCGAGATCGCACGAGAGTAATACAGCGCAATCGCGCAGTAGTTTCTGCAGCAGTGAAAATTTTTCCTTTTTTTTTTAAAGTTTCAACCTCGTTTTTAACCCCCCATTCACTTCTTGATTTATGAAAAGCTTTCCTAAACATAATCTTCACGATCAAAACTAGTGTGTGCGTGTTTTTGGAATGACGATAAAAATCCTAGCCTAGCAAAACATGCAAAATCAAAACAAACCTAAAAAAAATGCAAAAAAAGTGCATCAAGCCTAAGTATCTTGACATGCATATATGCAGAATACTTAAATATGTCACCTATCATGCAATTATCTCAAAATAGGTAAATAAAATAAATACTTAAAACATAATAAATGAAAGGGAAGAAAGGTTGGGTTGCCTCCCAACGAGCACTCTGTTTATAGTCTAAAACCCGACTTTTTGCACTTTTTCATCAAGGAAGCATGAATGATCCTCTTGAAGCCTTACATTGCTCGCAATTTCCTGCTTTGCAGTTCTCGACCCATTTTCTCACTTTCTTGGATTCCAAAGCCTCATTTTTAACTGTTTGTTGAGCGATGTTAGGTTTTTCTTTCTTGTTGTCCCTCCATCGATCTTTTGCTTGCACGATTTCATGTTTTGTTATTGCAGCCTCCTCCAACTTAATCTCATACTTCAACTTTCCTTCTGGTTTCTAGACCACTTCTTCCACTTTGAAGCAACTTTCATTTCGAACTTCAAGATCTTGCCTTAGCTTAATGCTGAAAATGACTTGTTCGTTTTCAACCCTAAAAATGATTTCTCCCTTTTCAATATCGATTAGGACTCTTCCTGTAGCGAGGAACGGCCTTCCAAATATGAGGGGCATTTGAGTGTCCTCTTCCATGTCCAGAATCACAAAGTCGACTGGAAAGAAAAAATTTCCCACTTTCACTATCACATTCTCAACTATTCCATAAGGATATTGAATTGATCTGTTTGATGGCTTCAAAGTGATGTTTGTTGTTTTAGACTCCTCCAAACCAAGTTTCCTATACATAGATAGACATTAAATTATCACTAGCCCCTAGATCAAATAAAACATTATCAAAACTGAAATTACCAATTATACAAGGGATAGAGAAACTCCCTGAATCTTTTAACTTATATGGTAATTTCTTTTGAAGAATGGCGCTGCACTCCTCACTTAGAGCTACTGCTTCAAAGTCTACCAATTTTCTTTTGTTTGATAACATTTCTTTCATGAATTTCAGATAGAGTGGCATTTGGGCTAAAGCTTCAGGAAACGGGATATTTGTGTGCAGTTTCTTAAAAATTTTCAAGAATTTACCAAACTGTTGTTCCAACTTATGCTTCCTCTGCCTTTGTGGATATGGGATGGGAGGCACATAAGCCTTGACTTGGGGTCGAACTCTAACTTCTTCTTCAACTTTTTCTTGAACTTCTGAAGTAGGCCCCTATTCTTTTTCACTTTGTTGTTCTTCCACCACATTCTGCCTCTAATTCTTCTTTTTATATTCTTCAACGGACACTTTAGGTAATTGAACCTCACTCCTTGTAGTTATTGCATCGACATGCTCACGAGAGTTCATTTTCAGTGTTACTTGGTAACTGTCCAAGCTGTCTATCTGTTCTATTAGCTACCAACTACCCCATCTAATTTTTCAAGTTCTTTATCTCAGCTGCTTGACTTTTTAATTCATCATTCTGATTTTGACCAGATGGATTAACATATTCATGTTCTCCTACATTGTATTCTGAACTTGCTGTTGTTGCTGTTGTTGAAATCCAAGTGGGCGTTGAACATTTTGATTGTTAGACCATGAGAAAATTGGGGTGGTTCTTCCATTCTGGTTTGTAAGTTTGTGAATAAGAACAACCTTGTTGCCTATTTCCCACGAAGTTGACTTATTCTGAATTTGATGAATTTTGACTAGCCATGGGACATGCATTCACTGCGTGATTCTCAAAGCAAAAATCACATAGAGCTGTCTGCACTAAATTGATTGACTGCATACCTATATTTTCAATCTTCTTCGTCAAAGCATCCAGCTTAGCATTCAATGATGTGATCTCATGAACTACAACAATTCCCCCAGACTTTGGTGTAGATCGATCTGAATATCACTGGTAACTATTGGTAGCCATCTTCTCAAATATCTCAGAACCTTCTTCATAAGTCATATCCATTACTGATCCCCCAACTGCTGAGTCTGCATACGTTTTGTTTTCATTTGTCAAACCATTATATAATGTTTGAACTAATATCCAATCAGCGATTCCATGTGTAGGAAACTGTCTGATGAACTCATTAAACCTTTCCCACGCCTCAAAAATTGATTCTCCTGACTGCTGACTGAATGAAAATTTATCGCCTCAACTTTGACATGCAGCTAGGTGGAAAAAATTTGTCTACAAACTTCTGGCTCATGACTTCAAATGTAGTGATTGTGTGTAAAGGCAATGAGTAGAACCGGGCTTTTGCTTTGTCTGCCAAAGAAAAAAAAGAATAACTTCAACTTCACGGTATCATCTGAAACTCCATTCACACGCTGCATATCACACAATTCCAGAAAGGTTTGAAGATGTGCTTGTAGATCTTCAGATGGCAATCCGTAAAACAACCGAGTTCTGGATCAAGGAGATCAATGAAGTCTTGATCTCAAAATTATTTTCTCAGATTGCATGAGGCACTATGCATGTTCCAATGTTACCTACGGGAGGAACCATCCAGTCTCTTAAAACACGCCTCCCATGATTTTTGTTACTGTCCAATAACAACTGCTGGCAGATTATCCTAATTATCCTGATTGTTCTAATTTCTGTCATCTACCGTGGCTAAATATGTTTGTGGATTTGCTTCCAAATGTTGTCACACATCTATAGAAAGGTGCATTTAATTTATGTATCAAGAGGAAACAAATCACACGATTTAGTTCTTCTTAGCATAAATTAAATTAAACAAAAATCAAAATCAAAACTAAAAATCAAAATAAATCGAAATAAAGTTCAAAGTAAAGTGAGAACTAATCGGTGTCGATATATTCCCGCAAGTGTACGGGCCGTGAGAAGTAATAAGTGGACTTAGATTCCGGATTATCGTTCCCACAGAGACTGCTCTTAAGTATCAAAATATTTTAGTTCTACACCCTATTTAAACGGACAAAAGAATTTGTTGTTTTAACTAAAACTAATAAAATATAACTAAAGAATTAAAATGCAAATTTGGTTTTGTTTTCAAAAACGATTTTAAGGTAGTTGGGATTTACGATTTCACCTAGCCAATTAAATTAACTCCAATTTCAGTTTTATTTCCTAATAATGTATTCGATCGAATTCACTAATGTAAATCGAAATTCCTCTCTCAAGTTTAAGTCAAATCTACCTAAATAACTTAACCATGTATCTTTACAGAGGGTCCGACTATTCCTTATTTAGATGCATAGCACACAAGAATTCACACACGACCGAAATAATAACAAGAGTATATCTCTATCTCTTGTTCACTTACCAGATTTGTTATAGATATCTAAGTTATTGACTCACCTCTCAGATTATGGAATTAACTCATGCCACGTTCTTAGGAGAGGAAAAGGTCAAAATTCGTGCCTCTTATGTTCTATATATCGGTATTGGAGAAACCTAGGTCAAGCGGGCTGAGAATCTGTTGAAAATCGTGAAAAAATCTGACTCGCGAACTAACCGGAAAGCCACGGGATTGCGTGGTTGAATCCTAGGCGCAATTTCCATCTTTTCTGGTTGTATAAGTTGGTCCCTGGCTTTTAATTGCACCTTTAGTCCTGAACTTCCAATTGTTGCGATTTAGTCCCTCTTTGGAATCTTCTCGATTTGCTTATTTCAGCTTCCAACTTCCTCAATTGGGTCGTCCAACTTCTGATTTATTCACTTGGCACCATGAATCTTTCTCGGTTGTTGTCATAAACTTTTCACTTGCTCAATTAAGCTCCAATTAGTATCAAATTATGAATTTTCCCTTCAATTACTTCATTCTTTATCTTTTGGGCTATTTTTTGAAATGTAAATAAATAAACAGAAATTAAATAGCATTTATTCTAAAACGACAATAATATATTCTACTTTTAACATATAAATAAGTGTATAAAATACACTCATTAGACTGCGGCACAGACGAAGAAGTGATATAAATGTTAGAGACTGCGACACAGATGAAGGAGAAATGAGAGAATTGTTGGAAGATGGTCAAAGAACGAACAAATTTTCTGCACGAACCCTAACTCAACGCTAATATACATGGAAAAAGGCATTGTTTCATCCAAAAGTAAAGCTGTGATGTTTTATGTAAAAACGCATTCAAACCACGTCATTTCAATTCACCTTAAACGACGTTGTTTTAGGTAGCAAGGATGAAATTAATGAATTTCAAAACAAAATTTATTCAACACTCAATATCTACCTTTCATATTAGTCAAACTTACCATTTTTAACTTTTTAAACATTTTTTAACCACACATTCTCCCAAGTTTACTTTTCACAACCACATTTTTTTCCAAAAAATGGGGGTCAATCACATGCTATATGTATGTGTATGTATATGTACATGTAGGATGTATCTACATACATACATACATATAGATGGATAGATTGTAGATGTAGCCTCCATTCGACGCCCATTGTAAATTACAATGATTGTAATTCATAATTTACACCATTTCTCAAACCACTTTTTAATAGGGGTGTAAAGAAAATTGGAATTGAGAGAATCGAGCTGGAACTAAACAAAAAAAAAATCGAAATCGATCGGTTCTTTAGGAAAAAATGAGAATCGAAATCAAAAAATGGAAAACCGAAAAATCGATCAGTTCCTATTTGAAAACCAAAAATCGAATCGAGAACCGAACATTCTTAATTTAAATTAAGCTCACATAACAATTTTGACACTTTCCGTATTACTTTACATGATAATTGTTGAATTATTCATATCATGTTGCATCTTGAATGAAACTTTGTGTGGTTTGACATGTGCCGAACTAATTTCAGGAAGGATGTGTATGACATTTACGTAACTTTTGTAGAGGTGCATTAGAAAATTTAGGTTTGACATTGAAGTCTGAAATAAGAGTTCATTAGAAATCATTTTTATCTTCGCATTATATATAGATTCAAATGAGCTAAATGGTTTAATGTTATAGTAAATGTGTCTATTTATCATCATTATCATTTAATATTTAGTTCGGATGATCCAGACATTCCAGCATTAGTATATAGAACAACAGAAGATGAAGATCCTACTTTTTTTGATTGCCTGTGGGGATATATAGAATATTATAACTGTCCTTAGTGTTTTTAGAACCCGAATATATTCAATTTGAATATTTTACAGCATTGATGGTCTTGTTTGAAAAATTTTGACTCAACACTTATTTATTTTTTGCATACGTTTTTATATTTGCTTAAAATTGAATTTTTTAACATAAGAACCGAAAAATAATCAAAACCGAAATCATTTGTTTCTTGAGTTTTGAGAATAGGTTCGATTCTTATTCCTTTAGTAACCGAACTGAAAATTGAAACTGTCATACCTACTTTTTAACCACACATATTTTTCCTCTCCAATTCTTAACCATACATTTTACCTATAAAATACAAATAATCAATTATAATTGGTTTAATGGGCCGGCGAACACTACCGTAGATTGTTTCATTTTTTAAGGGTTAATTTCATAATTACAAACATTTAAGTTTGGGAATTTTTGAAATCATGTGATCTGTAACTAATTACAAAAGTATCAAAATAATAATCTGAATCAACTTTTTTTTAATTAGAACCATGTTTTGTAATTATTACAATTATAATTTTATTTCAATTTTGTAATTAATTACAATTGTAGCTTATGAATTAATAAAACATTAGTGTAATTCATAATTTGTGATTAATTATATTAGCGTAATTTATAATCTGTCACCGTCACAACATTCGTAGTCAAAAATATAATTGTAACTTTATTTCAAATTTACAATTAATTACAATTGTAACTTTATTTAAATTTTAATTAGTTACAGTTGTAACTTTATTTCAATTTACAATTAGTTACAACTGTAATTTTAATTACTACCTCAATATCACCACCACCTCGACCATCAGTCCTCCACCAACCACCATCACAATCAACGTCTCAATAACAACACAAATGTCCCAACACCCAACACCAACCACCGCCACTACAAACTCGATCACAACCACACCCGACAAATCCACTATCATTTGATCCACTTTCATACTATCTACGATTTCAAAACCCGAGCTCCCTTCTCACTACCCTAGGATCTGAACCTAATTCTACTGATATCATCAACCCCATATTTACTTCACCTGCTTTTATGGCCACTTTCACCAATCGCTCCCCCTGCAGTTCCATTCTCTTGTGGTGTAGACAACCCTACAAGTGATGCACCACCAATTGCTCTAATATCTGATAATCAAATTCAGATTCAAAGCTAGGATCAAACGACAGTGCATATAACCCAAAGAAAAGATCAAGAGTGTCTAAGTGTGCATCGACTACTGTGCTAACCACAGACACCACCAATTTCAGAGCCATGGTACATGAGTTTACAAGTATCACAATACCACCCATCACTTCTTCACCTTTTTCGAGAAAGCCGGCTTGATCTTTCTGATACACCATCTAGTGCGAGATCTAGCCCTTGGACATTATACAACCATCCTATCTGCTTCGGCCTTTTGAACAGAAAGTTCAGTCACCAACTCCATTTCTTTCTTCTACATCCTCTTCTTATCGCCATGCATTGGATTGCCATGATGGATTATAATTAGCTGCTTTTAAAAACTTTCAATTTATAGGTATGATTTTGTGTAATTTTCCTTTCTTTTAAAGTATGTATATATATATTTATATATATATATATATATATATATATATATATATATATATATATACAAACACACACATTTGCGATTTTTTGATTTTTTCCTTGTTCACTTCAAGTGGAACTTGGATCGGTCTGGGCCTGGGTTCATGGGCTTGTATTTACAGCCCTTTTGGGAGCTCTTAACAACAAGCTCAAGACCGTATATGAAATGCAGTGCTACCAGAAAATTCAAGGTCTGCTCTTCGGGGGATTTATTGAAAGGGCCACAGTCAAAAGGCATTAAGTCAAAAGGGCAAATTTTTGTTTGATAAGTTAAAATGGCCTCCATCCTTATACAAAGACTAAATTATCCTTGTTATCTTGATAAATTTTCAAACTTACCTAACAATTTAGAAGGACTGAAAAATCCTCAAGAGAAAACCAACGTCTCTCTCTCTCTCTCTCTCTCTCAAAATCGTGTCCATCAACAAAGATCCTCCCCCCAGCTACCCACATTATAATAAACTCAGTTTTACTATCTGTGATCTTCTCCACCTTCTTTGGATTTGTTACAGAACTATTCATCATCTTCTCAAATGTTGATAAAAACCCTAAGTTTTATGCATTTGATATTGGTAAGATATCCCAAAATTAATCTTATTTTGAGGTGCTTTGATTTGTTTAAATTGTATTTATATCAGTTTTGCTTGTTTTGGGATGAATTTTTTAGTATAAACTTCATCCATTGCAAAAATCTCATTCTAGACAGCGGGTAATATGATTTTACGCACACAGATCGATTAACCGACTTCATTGGTCGGTTAACCTACTTCAGTAAGTAGGTTAACCGAACTTCAATGAGGTTGGTTAACCTACTTACTGAAGTAGGTTAACCGACCTCATTGAAGTAGGTTAACCGACCTCATGAGATCGGTTAACCTACTTCAATGAGGTCGGTTAACCTACGTACTGAAGTAGGTTAACCGACCAATGAAGTCGGTTAACCTACCTCATTGGTCGGTTAACCTACTTCAGTAAGTAGGTTACCAACTTTGCAGTAGGTTGGTTAACCGACCAATAAAGTCGGTTAACCTACCTGAGTGAAGTCTGTTAACCAACTTTGCAGTTTTCTAACCAATTGTTAACCTGCTTGCTTAATTGTTCAAAAAAAAATTCCTTTAATAAATTCTGGTGTTAACACGTAACATTTTTCAATTTTTTTAAATGCAGATATGAATGATACTACATTAATTCCTATTTGTTACTATGGTGAGTTTGTGAAGAATGATCAATCTAAATGGATATGGAATTGGAGCAATGAAGAAGCAACAGAAGCAATTTTTTGTCAAAAAATGCAACGTATACAGAATTATATCATGATGTACAAGAGCTTCTTCATATTGATTCTTCTTTACACACTTTGGAGATGAGATTTCTTTTCCTTGATAATAATACACAAGTTTCTGTTCCACCAGTCAAGATTACTTCAGATAGGCAAGTGAAATGGCTCCTAGAACTTAACAGAAAAGGTCAGTCTCCCCTTTGTGTAACAATTGTGAGCAAGAATCTCATTGAACGTGAATTTGAAGCAAGTATTGTTGAACATGAACATGCTATAGATCTTGTTGAACTTGAACATACAATAAACACAGTTGAACACGGACATGTTGTAGATCATGTTGAATATGAACATGTAGCAGTTAATGATGAATTTGAAGACGAGGTCCGTAATGATGTAGATTCTGAGATGAGATTGGATGATGACAATGATGGGAACTGCGGTTTAGATGATTACTGGAATGATTTGGAGGTTGTTCGAAACAACAATGGTGACACTATTGAGGAAAATGGGAACAATGTTAATTTACCTACATGTGGACAAGAACTAGTTCAACGGAATGAAGCTGAAATTCGTTTTACTAATGAGGATCTTGTTGCATTGTCTGCACGTGGTAGCACATCAAGCCACACATTTGAGGTTGGATCAAGTTTAAGGTACGCTCATACGTCACATGTGATTCCTGAGGAAGAGGATTTGAAAGATCATCAGGTGTTTGAGAACAAGAAAGATCTACAACAACACATTCATTTGCTTGCATTGAAGCACAACTTTGAATTCAAAGTTAAAAAATCAAATAAGAGTACATACAGAATTATTTGCATAGATGATAGTTGCAAATGGCGTTTGCATGCTACGAAGTACAAGGAGTGTGATTATTTTGAAGTTCGTCGTTATGTACGTGAACATACTTGTTCTTTGGGTATACATAGAAATGATCATAGACAAGCGAGGTCATGGGTTATCGGTACACATGTCATGCATAATTTTCAAAATCCAAATCAAGAATACAGACCTGTAAACATCATCAGTGACATTCGTCGGGAGTTTGGGGTAAGTATGAGCTATCAGAAAGCATGGACGGCTAAAGAACGTGCCTTAGAGATATTAATGGGTTCACCTGATGGTAGCTATGCTAGATTGGCGGTGTATTCCCACAATTTGGTTAGATCTAATCCTGGCACAGTGGTATGTGTTGACACCGATCCAAGTAGTCATCGCTTCAAGTACTTTTTTATGGCGGTTGGACCATGCATTCGAGGATTTCACTCATCGATGCGGCGAGTAATTTCTGTGGACGGAACATTCTTGAAAGAAAAATATGAAGGTACACTGATAGTGGCAACATGTCAAGATGGAAATATGCAAATCTATCCTCTCGCATGGGGCATAGTAGATTCTGAGAATAATGAGTCATGGAACTGGTTTTTTGAAAAATTGAAGACAATAATTGGTGATATTGAAGATCTGGTCTTTATATCTGACAGGAATGGGAGTCTACTCAAGGGTGTAAGAGATGTTTTTCCTAATGCGCATCATGCTCATTGCATATACCATATACAAGGCAACATAAAGGCCAAGTATCGCATCTCCGAGATGGTGTCATTGTTTAAGAAAGCGGCATATGCATATACAGTTGAAGAATTTAATAAACATATGGATGAGATTCTTAGCAGGAACCCCGACCTTTGGGGTTATTTAAAAGAGGCTGACTATAAAAATTGGACTAGGTCACACTTTACAGGGATCCGTTACAATATCATGACGTCAAATAATGCAGAGTCGCTGAACTCGGTATTCAGAAAAGCTCGAGAGTGTCCAGTACTTGCTTTGGTTGAGTATATCAGGTGCAAATTGCAAAAATGGTTTTATAAGAGGCGCATCAATGCAGAAAACTGTACAAGTAATCTAACCCCGGCAATGGAGAAAAAAATTCGGAATAAACTTGAGTTGTCCAAGAAGTTCGTAGCGGATCCTATGGATGAATATATGTTTGATGTGGGTAATGGAATCAAGCACTTTGTTGTTAACTTAATCGATAGAACTTGCACATGTGGGCAGTTTCAGTTGGATAAGTTTCCATGTGAGCACGCTATCGCTGCTTCAAGACATGCAGGGAATTCTGCATATGATTTGTGCTCTCCATATTATACTACTACAGTTTGGAAAGCAACATACTCTGATACTATAATGCCTCTACCAAATGAAATTGATTGGGAGGTTCCAGAACACCTTAGGTGGACGTTGAATATCTTGCCACCGTTGATGAAACCAAGACAAAGTGGACGTAAGCGAAAAAGCAGGATACCATCGACCGGAGAGTTTTCTACGACACGTAAGTGTGGTAGGTGTGGTGCATCTGGGCACAACCAACTACGATGTAATGATCGAGTACCACTATCCAATAAAACAATAGACTAGTAATTGTGGTAGTATTAATTGTTCATATTTATAAGGTTACCATACTGATCAAATAGCGTATATGCATGCTATTCAGTTCTGTAGTAGGTTAACCTACCTCCGAACCGATTTGGTCGGTTAATAGGTAGGTTAACCGACCTCTAACCGACCAGGATGGGGTTTGAAACGTCTTGACTAGGTAGGTTAACCTACCTATTAACCAAAGTGGTCGGTTAAGGGGTAGGTTAACCTACCTTGTAACAGACCACGTCGGTTAGTAGGTAGGTTAACCTGTTGAAAAACCTACTAGTAAATACAATCAAATTAGACCTATACAAGTCATGTCATGAAAATCCTAAACAATAAATTCAAATTTTTTAGTCATTTACCAAAAAGAAAGATTCGATAAATTCAACACGTCACACTTGATCTAATTGAGCGAACGTTTTGATTGATTCGAGAAAGTTGCTAAACTTGATCCCTATTAGTAAAATCGATTGTTTACGTCACACTTAATGAACTCAATAATTAATCAAGCGTTTTAATAAATTTGAGAAAGATGCCAACGTAAGACCTCGATGGGTAAAATCCTTCGTCCAATTTCACACTTAATGAATTTAATAATTTATCAAACGTTAGCGACAGATTTGAGAAAGTTACTAATGTTGATTCAGATTGGGAAAATCGATTGTTCACGTCACACTTAATAATGAACTTAATAATTGATAGAACGTTTTAATAGATTTGATGAAGATGCCACAGTAGGACCTCGATTGGTAAAATCGATTGTTTACGTCACACTTAATGAACTTAATAATTAATCAAACGTTTTAATAAATTTGAGAAAGATGCCAACGTAAGACCTCGATGGGTAAAATCCTTCGTCCAATTTCACACTTAATGAATTTAATAATTTATCAAACGTTAGCGACAGATTTGAGAAAGTTGCTAATTGATTCAGATTGGGAAAATCGATTGTTCACGTCACACTTAATAATGAACTTAATAATTGATAGAACGTTTTAATAGATTTGATGAAGATGCCACAGTAGGACCTCGATTGGTAAAATCGATTGTTCACGTCACACTTAATAATGAACTTAATAATTGATCAAACGTTTTAATAAATTTGAGAAAGATGCCAACGTAAGACCTCGATGGGTAAAATCCTTCGTCCAATTTCACACATAATGAATTTAATAATTTATCAAACGTTAGCGACAGATTTGAGAAAGTTGCTAATGTTGATTCAGATTGGGAAAATCGATTGTTCACGTCACACTTAATAATGAACTTAATAATTGATAGAACGTTTTAATAGATTTGATGAAGATGCCACAGTAGGACCTCGATTGGTAAAATCGATGGTTCACGTCACACTTAATAATGAACTTAATAATTGATCGAACGTTTTAATAGTTATTAACTAATCAAGTCGGTTAATAGGTAGGTTAAAGGTAGGTTAACCGACCTATTAACCAAAGTGGTCGGTTAAGGGGTAGGTTAACCTACCTAGTCGATTTTTTAGGGTTTAGGTTATTCAGTCGTTTAAACCCTCAAAAACCGACTAGGTCGGTTAACCTACCCAGTAACCGACCATGTCTGTTAACGGGTAGGTTAAAGGTCGGTTAACCTACCTGATATGTAGTAGGTTAACCTACCCAGTAACAGACCACGTCTGTTAACGGTAGGTTAAAGGTCGGTTAACCTACCATTTAACCTACCTGATATGTTACTAATAGGTTAACCTACCCAGTAACCGACCACGTCTGTTAACGGGTAGGTTAAAGGTCGGTTAACCTACCATTTAACCGACCTGAGTTTTTATGAGTAGGTTAACCTGCTGAAAAACCTACCAGTACCCAAAAATTGATATATGCAAGTGGACAGGTCATGAAAATCCTAAAAAATATATTCAAAAATTATAGTCATTTACAGATATTGTAATTTAGAAAAATACAAAGAACATTCAGTTATAGAAATTTAAGGATCATAATCAAGTCCGTGTAAATCAATCGCCAATTTCTTTCTCCACTGGAGCATATACAGGTTACGGACTTTCTCAGCTTCCTCTCCAGCAATTAAAAATTCAATAAATTTAATGGTAAAAATACCACAATCTCCTCTGCAATTAATGAGATAATAAAGAATGAGTATATTTTTGTAGAAAAATAGAAGAACAGTATGGACACAATATTTATCGTACTAAAAAAAACTTACTGTGTACTTTTCTTTGCAGTGTTCTCGACCCTTTCAATTGTAAAATTACCATTCATAGTAGATATGCCTGCTCTCTTTAAAAGGCTCGGCAGAAGTGTAGTCAGTGGGTTCAATATGTTTTTCAATTGCCCTTCCGTAAGGCAACTTTTATCCGGGTCATACACATATATAGTTTCTTCGTCGAAACATACCTCAACCGCAAACCAATGACTATTTTCTACAACAGGTATGTACAGATGTGTACAATCTCGCCATCTCTTACCCAACTTTGGAGAATCACCATCTATGAAACTCTCTACGCATTGGATCCCCTCCGTCAAAGCAAACTGTAAAAGATTCAGAAATGTACTGTCCAGTATAGCAACGGGTCTGTTGAATGTCTTTGGGTAGTTCTTTGCCCGAAGCCGCAACAAATACATCGCCAAATCAACATGCTGAAGGCAAAAAAAAAAATATTATCAAATAGCTCAGAAAAAAAACATATAAAATGTGATCAAATCCTTAAGTTTTACTTACATAGGAGTCGAGCCAGGCACCTGAATCCATGACCTCCTTAAACCACTTCTTCGCGTCATTTATTTTGACCCAGTCTAACTCGTATGCGACACTAAAAAGGACAATATCAACTAAAGGACATAAATTATAAAAAATTGAATTGATAAAAATATAGATAGGATATTTACCCGTCCTTTAATTGTGAATACCAAGTATCAAATGTCTTCTCCTTCACTGGATCAATCTTCTGAAAGGGAAGAAATGTTGAGCCATCCTCAAATTTTCTCTTCTTTCCCTCGGCTGTGAATGGAGAAGATAAGTACTTTGATCGTTTTGGAAGTCGCTTTTCCATTGGTCTCACATCAGCTTCGGGTATTTGACCGGCCAGACTTCTCTTATTACGTGAATATGTTCTGGCCGCCTGTCTCGTAGGAGGATCATTCATAGGAGATGCCACCTCCGTCTCCCTCACCTCTGCTTCATCTGTATCCCAGGGAGCTGCCACCTCTGTCTCCTTTATCTCCGCCTCCCTTACACCCGCCTCCTCCGTACCCCTCATCTCTACCTCCTCCGTCTCCCTAATCTCCGCCACTTCTGTCTCCTTAATCTCCACCACCTCCGTCTCCCTCACCTCTACCGTCTCCGTCTCCCTCACCTCTACCGTCTCCGTCTCCCACACCTCTACCGCCTCCTCTGTATCCCCAGCAGCTGCCACCTCTGTCTCCCTCACTTCATCCTCCTCCGTATCCCTCACCTCCCCCTCCTCTATATCCCTAGGAGCTGCCTCCTCCGTCTCCTCATCTCCGCCTCCTCCGTATCCCTTACCCCAGCCTCCTCCGTATCCCTCACCTCCCTCTCCCTCTCCCTCACATCCTCCACCTACACCCCATCCATCATTGGGCCCATCCTCCCAGTACTGATAATTTTCATTTGTTTGATTGCGCTGCATCCACTCCATCATGCTATCAACTTTGTTGTTTACTAGTAGTATATCTGATCGCAGTCGCTCCTCCATCCGATCCATATAATTGAACAATCTAGGAGCAACAATCTGGTCAATGTGCGTCCTCAAGCCCTCCAATATGAAGTCCAAATCGTGAGAAGGCTGATGTACATGAGGAGCCTGCTGACTAGCATGTGGATTTTCATGTGCAGCATCAGGTACTGAAGATGGAACCTAAGCAAATCAAATAATTAAAAATAAGCATTAATTCAATAAGAAAATGGACAAGGGAATAAAAGAAAATCACAAAAAGATTAAACAGCAAAGTCCTATTAACATACCCAAGTGGTCGGTTAACGGTAGGTGGGTTTTGAATTTGAGGGCAGGTTAACCTCCGAACTCTTTGGTAGGTTAACCTACCTTTTGAATTTGATGGTAGGTTAACATCTACCAAAGAGGTAGGTTAACCTACCAAAGAGGTAGGTTAATATCTACCAAAGTGGTCGGTTAGCAGTAGGTTAACCGACCTCTTTGATAGGTTAACCTACCTTTTGAATTTGATGGTAGGTTAACCTACCAAAGAGGTAGGTATTAATCTACCAAAGTGGTCGGTTAGCAGTAGGTTAACCGACCTCTTTGATAGGTTAACCTACCTTTTGAATTTGATGGTAGGTTAACATCTACCAAAGAGGTAGGTTAACCGACCACTTTGGTAGGTTAACCTACCTTTTGAATTTGATGGTAGGTTAACATCTACCAAAGTGGTCGGTTAGCAGTAGGTTAACCGACTTCTTTGGTAGGTTAACCTACCTTTTGAATTTGATGGTAGGTTAACATCTACCAAAGAGGTAGGTTAACCGACCACTTTGGTAGGTTAACCTACCTTTTGAATTTGATGGTAGGTTAACATCTACCAAAGTGGTCGGTTAGCAGTAGGTTAACCGACCTCTTTGGTAGGTTAACCTACCTTTTGAATTTGATGGTAGGTTAACATCTACCAAAGAGGTAGGTTAACCGACCACTTTGGTAGGTTAACCTACCTTTTGAATTTGATGGTAGGTTAACATCTACCAAAGTGGTCGGTTAGCAGTAGGTTAACCGACCTCTTTGGTAGGTTAACCTACCTTTTGAATTTGATGGTAGGTTAACATCTACCAATGAGGTAGGTTAACCGACCACTTTGGTAGGTTAACCTACCTTTTGAATTTGATGGTAGGTTAACATCTACCAAAGTGGTCGGTTAGCAGTAGGTTAACCGACCTCTTTGGTAGGTTAACCTACCTTTTGAATTTGATGGTAGGTTAACATCTACCAAAGAGGTAGGTTAACCGACCACTTTGGTAGGTTAACCTACCTTTTGAATTTGATGGTAGGTTAACATCTACCAAAGTGGTCGGTTAACAGTAGGTTAACCGACCTCTTTGGTAGTTTAACCTACCTTTTGAATTTGATGGTAGGTTATCACCTACCAAAGTAGTCGGTTAGCAGTAGGTTAACCGACCTCTTTGGTAGGTTAACCTACCTTTTGAATTTGATGGTAGGTGAACATACAAAAGTGGTGGTGAACGGTAGGTTAACCGACCTCTTTGGTAGGTTATCTATACCTGTCTTGGTGAAGAAATCTGATCTCTCCCACTGCCTGGATCTTCATCATGTCGAAGAGGAGAGACTCTATCTCCCTGGAGAAGATCCACGTTGTCGTCCCCTCCTTCATTATCAGCCATAACATCACCTCCATCCTCGTGGATATAAGCATCAAGGACTGGGTCTGCTCGTCTTGAAAAAGGTTCAAACAATTGCATGTGACGTTGCCTCTTCTCAACCTCTGTAGCCATTAGTCTGACACGAACTTCAAGCTAAAAAGTTGACAGAGTTAATATTTACATACCATTTACATTATTGTGTGAAGGTAATAAAATAATACCATATAACAGTTACTCACCTGTGGATGGTCTAAAACGGAACTGATTTCATTTTGTTCAAATACTCAAGTAGCCGTCCAGTTCACCATCTTCGGAACTTTAATCACCGGTTTCCTAGTTGCAAAATCATTGCCAATGGCCGACAAAGCCTCATAAGCCCATACCTACAAACAGACATGATCATTTATTCATTCTCACATCTAAAAATAAAGCACAGTATAAAGAACTACAAGTGTTTGCTATTTACCTGCAATGCGTAAGGAAAACCCTCAAGGGAATAATTATAGACGCTCTTCCCCCCCTCTTTGAGTTTTGTTGCAATTTCTCCCCAACTCCTCAAAAAAGCATGTATCGTGCTATTATAGCACCTTCTTCCCATTGGATATTGATTAAATAAATACCTATCGTCGACTATATTCAAGACATGCATATCAATAGATGTCTTGTAGTGTTTGGATCTCAAAACTGACTCATAGACATATGCCAAACCCAATTTGTACTTGTCTTCCATTTCTTCGCAATTGTCAAAGGCAAGTTTTAACTGGGCGGGAACAATCTTATTAGCTCCGTTAAAATATGTCTCTGCCAGTCTATTGGTCACCGGTATTTGATCTTTGTACAATGCTTCATCCTCGGGGTTCAGCCCCGTAATCAGAGTGAACTCTTCGAATGAAAATCTAGCAGCCTTGTTATTCCCGACTCCAAACCATAGCTCATTCTTATTCTCGGACTTCAGCATTCTCAATGCTAGACCATGGATGAGTTGGCCAGATAACTGCATTTTTCTCATAAGATAGAATTTTCGAAAACAAGACCGACGGAAAGCTTGTCGATGATTTGCATCCAGTACGCTATAAACCTCATCTATAGCATCTAGGTTACAGAGGTTCGTACATTTTCCTGTAAACCGATCATTGATGTCCACTTGAAACTCCATCCTGCATAATATAAGACAATTTTAGTCAAATGGGTGTGCTAATTACGCTATGAAAATGGACAAGGAAATAAAGAAGAAACACAGAAAAATATTTAATAACAATACACTGTTCAAAAGAAAGTTCTAACAACAAAATGTTAGTTAACCGACCAAAGTTGGTAGGTTAACCTACCATTACCATTACGATCAGGTAGGTTAACCTACCAAACCTGGTCGGTTAACCTACCAAACCTGGTCGGTTAACCTACCATTACCATCAGGTAAGGGTAATGGTAGGTTAACCGACCACGGTTAACCTACCATTACCCTTACCTGATGGTAATGGTAGGTTAACCGACCATATACCATATGGTTGGTTAACCTACCAGGTTTGGTATCAATTCATTAATGGTAATGGTAGGTTAATACCTGATGGTAATGGTAGGTTAACCGACCTTTTGATTCTAGGGTAGGTTAACCTACCTCTTCACAAACAAAAATTAAGAATACATCAAATTAGATTTAGAAGCCATCTGTTAACTCTTCATTATATCCTTTTTCATGGCATCATCAACAGAGATTCGGTATAAATTACTACATCATTTTAATGCTACTTGGAAGAGAAGGAAACAATATCCAAAACTAGTAACCGAAGGTAAACAAATCGAGCCACATAACCTCACCAAATCATACAAATCATTGTCACAATTCAGGGTTCTCGATAGGTTAACCTACCATCAAAGGGCGATTTACAGATTGCTGAGGGTAGGTTAACCGACACTGAGGTAGGTTAACCCCCTGATGGTAGGTTAATCTACCAAATATTAAGAACTTGTCAAAATTTGTCAAAATTACAGAAAAAGAATCTCAAGAAAACATCACGCAATTACAATGCTTAAAATAAAGAAACAACACAAGCAACTAGCTAAGAAGCGTGGCGGTTCAGTGTATGATCCAAGTGAATAGGTGAAGAAAGTGAAGACATCAAGTAGAGAACCCGTACCAGAACAGCCTCTGAGAAGATTATACCCAAATCCAAAGAACCCTTTTGAAGAATGCACCAATTCTTGAATTTGCAGAAGAAGAAGAAGAAGATGTCTGCCTAATTCGTTTTGCCGAAGAAGAAAACCAAGGGAAACCCGGAAAGGAGAGGAGAAGTCGAAGGGGTAGGTTAAGAGTCGGGTAATTCTAATTGAGTATTTGAAATGGGAGACGTTTTTTGAAATTGAAACTGAAGGTTATATTAGGAAACAATAAAATTTATTTTTATTACTATTATTTTAAATAAAAAAAATTTGATCAAAGGCCATTTCCATAAAATGACAAATTGGGCTGGCCATTTCCCCATATTCCCACATGCTCTTCACTCTCTATCTACCCCGGCCCAAACAACACAAAAAGTGCAGAAAAAAACGAAACCCTTCAAATCTCAATAATGGCCGACGGCGAAGAAAACGACGAGTTCTACCTCCGGTACTACGTGGGCCACAAGGGAAAATTCGGTCACGAATTCTTGGAGTTCGAGTTCCGACCCGATGGCAAGCTCCGTTATGCTAACAACTCTAACTACAAGAACGACACTATGATCCGCAAGGAGGTCTTTGTAACCCCCTCCATTCTCAAGGAGTGCCGTCGCATTGTCTCCGAATCCGAGGTACGCCACCGCCACTGCAGTTTACTTTTTCAAGTTTTTGATTTATTCTCCCGCTGATAGGGTTTTAATATTTGTAACGATAATTCCTAAGAAATTGTGTTGCAGATACTGAAGGAGGATGATAACAATTGGCCGGAACCGGACCGCGTGGGGAGGCAGGAGTTGGAGATTGTAATGGGGAATGAACACATCTCGTTTACCACATCCAAGATTGGCTCTCTCATGGATGTCCAGACCAGCAAAGATCCTGAGGGTCTACGTATATTTTATTACCTGGTTCAGGTATGATTATTTGCGATTTTTTCCTTATTTCTCTTGATTATTGCTTGAATCTATTCTGTTTATTGGACAATGTATAACGAAGAGGCATGTGGCGTGAGTTTTGATTGCAGAAGTTTGATCATTTTGTTCATATGAATTACCAGGGGTTGGAATTTTTTTTTTAATTAACTATTACCTGATGATATGCTATTCATTATTATTGTGGCGCCCATTGTTATTATTTAAGAAATTTCTGAAGTGACTGCTTTTCTTGAAAGGTAAAGGTAAAGAGATGCATTGGTTCGTCCCCCCTGTTGTGTTAGAATTGGACAAAGAGAACAGAAAGTATGTGATTAATGTTAGTTTATACGTTAGATTACACTTTAATGTTTTGGATTACATATGATTGAGAGTAATTTATTGCATACATAAAGTGTTGGAATTCTAATAAAAATGTTAGTGCCTCGATTATGAATGTGATAGAACAGTGATGTGTTTGAGGCCTTGATTTGCAATAAATTATTGCATTACTTGTATGGTTAGCACGTCTTAAGGAAGGAGTGGGTAGTGGATTAGTGTGGCTATGTGAAATCTATGAAGTATGTAAGTGAAAGGCTAGAAGAAAGCTGGACAATTACTCCTTTCCATGAAGAAATAGGAAATCAATAAGTGGTTTCTCTTTAGTTCTTTGCCTCGTTAATTCACTCAAGTTGTTTTGGGTCTTTTAAGAAAAGTATTTTTCGATTTCTTTGCCATTTTTTGGTTTCTAAGTTCCTCAAGATAAAAAACAGTAGAAGGTATAAATTTTTAGGTACTTATTTTATTGTATTGTACTGACAGAAAAAGATACAATGCAACAGTACAATATTGGGAAAGTAGAAAAGCAGTTGGGATAGTAATCAGAAATTCTCAATAATTCCCACTCGATTTGACGCTAGTGACTAGTCCATCATGCATATCTTAATAACATTAATATATTATGCCCCTGTTTGGTAAGGATTAAAATCTGATTTGATTTTGATAGAAGTTGATGAATTATGTGGTTGAAAAGTTGTGAGTTCCAGAGAATGTATTTTTAAAATTAATTGTTGACTTTGATTTAGATTAAAATATGATTTTTAATTTCTCCCAAAAAGGGGCTATATATCTAGTGGAAGTCATTCTTCTCTAGCACAAACAGTCCCACTTCCCTAGACACTGTACGATGTCTTTTTCTAAATTGAATAAATACAAAAACTCGTTTTTTAACTTCATCTATACTTTTTCATTAATCTTTGAATTATATAAGTAGCTTCCATGTGTTTGTCCCTAACATAAAAGATACAACGATAGAGAGTACTTTTTAATCACACCTTAGCATGTTGTCCTTTCCTTTTTCTTGTAAGGTGAGCCATGAACCTAATGCTTCTATAGTTTGTACAAGCATAGATAGCCTCCGTTTGGTAACCGTACTTTTTTGATTTATAAACACTACATAATTTCTCAAATCACTTTTTAATCACACACATTTTCTCTCTCCAATTTTTAACCACTACTAACTATCCCAAAAGCATAAATAAATTAGTTTATAAAACAAACAATGTTTTCAAACAGAAGCTAATTTATTCTTATAAATAAGCATTATAACATTGTTCCTCCACTTTTTAGGCCTCTCGAACTCTTTAAGATACACTTGCATTCTAAGCCCTTTTTTGATAGAAATTAAAATCAAATTTTTAGTTGATTTTAATAAAAGTTGATGGGATGTGTGGTTAAAAAGTTGTAGGACTCATGAAATATATGGTTGTGATTAATTGTTGACTTTGAATTTGATAAAAATCTTATTTTTAATCAGAAACAAACATGCACTAAATAAGGATTTTGTTTGTACCAGTTGCTCTTTTTTAAATTTTAGTGGCTTCCTTCATTTTTGATTTTCAGGTCCTTCTAGTATAATTGATATTTCTACCTTTGCAAGGTTTGATAGAATTTAAAGCTGTGGTTCCATCAAATGATTCCTCTTATTTTTATGTGATCTGGGTACGATGAAATTGATCTTTTTAGTTTTCATCTAATGAACTTGTGGCTTGTTGGATTTTACCCTCTCATGGTCTCTGCAAGGAAGATGGAGAAGTTGAAATCTTTGTCATTGTATTTTCGAGTGCAGTCTGATATTGCATAGGAAACACGCTTTGATGTATATCTCTACTCTGCTTTTTTGACAAGATATATTATGGACATCTTTCTACCCTTTCAGTTCCAAGATAACTATTCAACTTTCATTTGTCAAATCATAGAAGTAAAGCAATTGAATACCAAGTTTGCGAAAGAACGTAGGGGTTGTTCTATTGTGCCTAATTGATCCACACTGCAAACTTATATCCCTTGCTGTAGAAAATGTGATCCTTTGAGTTATTGACAGATTTAAATTAAAATTTGAATGTTGCACTCATTCTTTGACGAGTCATGCTTGCAACATAATGTACAGTGTTCTAGAACCCCATATATTGTAACATCATGATAACATCTTTATTCTCCTCAACAGAGGATTGTTGTCTTGTTGAATTCATTTCTCCTTTTTAATGAAGGATGCATCTTTTTCACATTCTCTTGCAGGATTTAAGGTGTTTCGTGTAATTTTTAATGATATTATATTATACTTGGGATCAAAACCTATACCATAATGGATGTTGTTCTTTTGTCATTGGCATTGCAGGATCTTAAGTGTTTTGTGTTCTCTCTAATCTCCCTACACTTCAAGATCAAACCCATATGAGGAGGGAAGTCGTGAAGGATATCTTTGGGTGATCGTTTTTAAAAGCTTGGGGCACGGTTTTGGGTTCTTATAAGCGAGGTTTTTGGGAAAACTTGAGTACAATCTCAATTTGTAATGAGACGTGATTATACTCCCTTGTTGCTGCATGTATTCGTTTCTTTAGTATGTATTAGAATGTTCGACTGGAGTAGATAACTTTTGTTGGACATATTTCATTTTTAATCTTAACCTTAACCTGACTAAGCCTAAATGTTCTAGAGAAAAAGGAAATACGATAAATTGTGCTATGTGAACAAAACTGCTTTGTTGCAATCTCTAGACTCTATACGTCAGTTTCAATATGAAAAGTCGTGCAAGTAACCCTTCTTTTTTTATTTTTTTTTGAGGAGGGGGGTTGGTTAAGGATAAATTGTGCTATGTGAACAAAAATGCAAATTTCAATATGAAAAGTTGTGCACGTAACCCCCTTTTTTTTGGGGTGGGGGTGGGGGGAGGTGGGTGTAAGTGCCAAGTACTACAACTTTCTTATAACTTACACCAACTCTTCCAAAATTTACTCGTAAATATAATTTTGGGTATGAAAAAAAAAAAAAATTGTCTGATAAAATTTTACTTCAATTGATATAACTTTAATCTTAATCAAACGTTTCGTGAAATATAAAATTTTAATTATTTTGTAATTATATATTTAATGAATTCTTATCAAAATTAGTAAAAAAAAAATTGTAAATAATTTTGTCACATAGCACGAAGTCAAATATCTTTAATTTAGTAAATTTATAGATATAGTTTACAAAGATGAATAAAAATGAATTTTACGAAATGAATAAATAATAAGAAATCATATCATAGTTATAAATGAATACTAATATTTTCATCCGTGCGATGCACAGAATTATAGTTGTGATAGTGATTTTGATCAAAATTTATGAAAATATATTAATTATACAATCATATAAAAATATAGTATAATAACATTTTAATACAAAATATTATCGAATTCAAAACTTAAAAAAAAAAAAATCAAAATAGGAAATGCAACATTTACAAAACTAATAAAAAAATAAGAAATTATGATCATTATAAGTTTTTTTCTTTCTTTCTTTTTAAAATTGTTTGTATCTTTAAAAAAATAGTTTTATTTACTAATTATTTGTTTGTTAAACTTTTTTTTTTTTAAATTAAGTTATTTTTATCTTGTTTTTGATATATTAAATTATTTTTAAAAAAAAATTAATAAATAAAATTAAGAACCACAAATCTGTATTTGCTTTGAATTGGTAAAGAATATTGTTGTTTTATCTTTTTGTTTATTTAATTTTACTCCAAATGAGTAAATGTCATTTTATTTGTAAAATAATTTTTTTTAGAAAATTATCTGATCTTTGAAATAATTATTTATTTTTCAATTAAAAACGATTCGACATCAGTTCAACTCGATTCGATCTTCTGACCCTTGACCTATTGCTTCTTTCAGGTCGAAACATTTTAAGTTTTTTGAACACGGAGTATTATATAACATAAATGATATAATTTAAAATGAAGTAAAAAAATATGAAGTAAAACTTTGACATCTGATCATTTGAACGATTTTACGAACAATGTTTTTACAGTTTGCTCTAACTTGTTATATTGTATTAAACTTCTTGTTGAGATATTCAATTTGACTGCTACATTACATATTTTTCGACTTCAAAATAATACAATAATGGGTATGGTAAAAAAAGTGGTTTGGGAAATTATGTGGTTTATAAAATGATTTATAAACCATATTTGCAAGTTTATTGAACGCATGCTTAAACATAATTTTAATACGGATAGTTACCCATAGGATTTTTCAAATACATTCCAACATACAAGAGTGATTACTTCTAATTCTTGTTAATTGTTATTACATATGCCGGAAAATTATATTCAATCAAGTATGAAATTATTCGTTTTAAAAGAAAATTTCTGGATTTGTCATTTAATTATTTATTTTTTATATAATCTAATTGGAAAACTTATAAAAAATACACAATATAAAGAATGTTCTTAAGTTCTTTAAACTAAAACATTTTTCGTTCTTTAAACAAAAACATTTTCGGGTTATTTAAATGTTTTTCAACACATTTTATAATATAATTTTATATATTTAGAAATAATTTAATGTTACTTTACCAAATTAGTTACACTATGATTAAGTTGGATATTTTTTAATAATCTTTCTTTTTAATTAATTTAACAAAATTTCTAAATTACGGATCTTGAATACTTTTTTATAACAATAGAGAATTATCTATTTATTTTTTAAATTAGACTTATGATGTTTTTGACGTAATTTTTCACAAAAAAAAAAAAAAAAAAAAAATTAAGTTAGGATACATAATAAGATTAATATTGATATTAAAAAAAATTTGTAAAAAAATTAATTTTAAATTGTCCTTTTTTGGAATTGGAACGAAATATTTCTGTTTGACAAAATATTTTTAAATAACACACTTTTAAACTAATTTTTAATCATTCAAATTTTTTCTCTCCACTTTTCAATCACTAATTTTTACCTCGAAAACATTGTATTCTTTTTTTTTAAACAAAAAAATTTTAACTACCATAATTTTTTATATAATTTACCAGTGCTAAAAAATGTAATTCAAATTTACAATCATTACACTTTTCAAAATACAATCATTTTTTATTTGTATTTTTTAATTTTTTAATTCTTGTATTTTAGCCAAAACCTTTCCAAATTTAGTAAGTACATTTTGACGGGAAAGTATATGTTATTTTTTACAAAGACTTTATTTTTATATATATAATATAGATATAGATATATAGATATAAAAAAATATTTAACTTTAACTTATAAATTTATTCAAATGTAGGTTTGGCAAGTGGTTTGTTGTCTAAGATAATAACCACGTGTAACACGAAATTGACTCGTGTTGTCAAGTACAAGTACGTGACCTCGCATGATTACGTCTCTGTTTGAAAAAGTTTTTTTTATTTATAAATACATAGTCTTCGTTTGGTAAATGTCATTTTTTGTTTATAAATCACACCATTTTTCAAATCACATTTTAATTACACTTTTTTCTCCCTCATAATTTCAACCACTACTTTTTACCTCAAAATCATAAATAAACCAGTTTATAAACCAAACAGTGTTACCATAATGTGATATTTTTGAGGTAAAACATGTGATTGAAAAATAATTTAAAAAATGTATGTTGATAAAAAGTGGTTTGTGTTATAAACTAGAAAGAAAAAAAGAGAAAAGTAGAAATACCAATAAACTTATATGTTTTATTATGAACCAGAACCTCATATATATAGGGGAGAATAGTGATATACAAAGTAATAATATCTAGGGTTACAGGGATATAATTATCATTCACTAACACAAAATAATATTTACAGCACTCCTCCTTGAATGACATATTACAAAATATCCGTCTCATTAAAACCTTATTTGATAAAAATTCAATGGGACAAAAATATCAAATCAAGGAAAAAAAGTACATTTACTCTTGGAGTATTAAGATGAATGCCGCCTCGTTAAAACCCCACCAGGAAAATCCAATGAGACAAAACATTGGTTAAGGAAAAAGAGTACGTTACTCCCCCTAGTGTTAATCGTTGTAAATCATCGAGTTGATGTATCTCAATCTTATGAACTGGTTTCTTGAATGTAAATGTTGACAATGCTTTTGTAGATAAATCATCTACATTGTCACTCTAGTGAATTTTTTGAAAACTCTGGAATATTTTGATGTTGCCTCGTTAAAACCTTATCAGAAAAATCCAGTAGGAAAAATCTTAACGAAGGAAAAAGAGTACTACTATCGCCCGATTTAATATGTATTGAATCATCCATATAGTTACTCCCCCTGATTCAATCTCTATTGAATCATCCATATCTTGATCTCTTCAGGAGTCTCGTATAGGATAGTATATCAATAAACATTGATAAAAGTCACCTCATTAAAAATCTTGCTAGGAAAACTTCGTGAGACAGAACCTCGGCTAAGGAAAAAAATGTGTAGCGCATATTAGCTCCCCCTCATGGAAACATTATAATTATTTGGATATTGCATATAATTATTTCAACTGTTAATTGGTATAATATCGAATATCTTCACCAAGCACATATAAATGGCGCATATCTCATATTATTTGTTCTTCGAAAATAAATTCAATTATTCCTTTGAATTTGAAGAACTATAAAATATTTCCAATCATTTGAGATGCTGCATTGAGCCATATTCTATAATCAATATTATCAATGCATTTAATACAATTCTAAAATTTGGAAGCGACTTATTCACTTCAATAAACAATTAACTTATTCACTTCAGGTGAATAATTAACCATGAATTTGTATCTTGAAAATCAACTGCCTGAATTTTCAAATATAATTTTATGCGACAATCACATTTAATTACAAAGTGATTCTATTCAAGGCATATTAAATATTCATATCGCAAAGCATCTGTATATTTTGATCAAATAAGTTTCTTAAAAACTTGAACTATATATTTCAGATATATTTAATCATTCACGGATTATACTGTATGCTTCAGGCATCGTATACATTTCACATTGCAATTGTCAAATTGCTACCACCAAATTTAAGTCGTGAAACTTTAGATAGATAACGATTCCTATATTTCAAATAAATTTTCTCTAATCATTTCACCGCACTCCCAAAATACCGAGGTATTAATTACCCTTTTTAATCTCACTCATTGGTACTTCAAAGAATACTCTCAACGTACCGAGTTGATGATCATACATTTTAATATCACTCATTGGTACATCAAAGAGCGCAAGCTAGTAATTAGAGTCAATCATCTTTCATTATATACGTTTCTAATAATCATATATTTATTGGCACATATTATGCATTTTTTAGGCAAATAAAATATTGCATTTGTGCCAGATCTTTGAAACATTAGTTGAGCAACAAGTCGTGTATTACGACTATACCTATAGGTATTTTACTGGCTTTACACTTTTAAGTGTTTGGACTTCAGGTCCCAAAACTTCAGGTTTTGTAGTAAGTTTAATTTAGCCTGAATGCATACTTTTGCCAACTATTTTTATGTCGATTTTCTTCTACATATTTTTTTTTATTATCCTCGTTATCATTCAAATTATGATGCGGCTAGTTTCGCAATTTGCTTTTGCATAAGTGTTTTATAAAGTGTGTCGACACAATTATTATCTCAATTCGATTTCTTTCCCCACAAGACATAACTATAGAAATCTCAATTTTTCAATATTTCAAGTACTTGAACCTCTTCTGGAGATATGCAATTAGTTATGTCAATATACACTCTCTCATGAGTATATGCCTCATCTATAAGACCATCATAATAATTTGCTCTATTTTTATTTATTTGGGGATCTTTGTTCGGATCAGATATCGCTACGCTTCAGGCGTGCCATATATATCAATATAAGATAGAGCATATGTAGCTAATAAATAAGATTTTATCAATCTCTTATGCATCTTGTAATTATGATATGTCTTTAACTTTTCGTTCGTATTTTCAATCGAACTTCTGGTTCGTATCATCAATCGCGAGAATATATATAACATAATATGATGCATTTGTTTGATTTTAAGCTACTAATCCCCCCCCCCCCCCCCCCCCCCCGAAAATTTGAGAAAATTGTCCAATCAAATTAACAATCATTTTTTCTGCTTTGTAAAATATCACCCATTTGTGATATATGTTTAAACCAATCATTTTTCTCAATATTCTTTATTTTTCATTTCAGTGCATTACGGTGGATCAATTGCACTATTAAAAATTTAGATGAAAAAAATTAGGTTATACCATAAGTCAATTATAATAGAGAGAGAACTATGATGTTGGCATAATGCATAATAGAATTCCCCAAATAAAAAGAGAAGTATTTTGTTCTCAATTAAATTAATTGGAGGCATTTAAAAAGTAAAAATGTTAAACCATTTATCGACTTCCCAACTAACACTTATTAAAATGTTGAGATTCGTGTTCACTAGCATTATCAAGACACATTCTTGATTATATAATCTGAAGATTATGCTCATAATTCAAAATTTGAGCAATAATTTCGCAAACTTCAGGTTGCGAACACCATGGAATCATCTAGTATATGTATCTCAAATCTATTCGATACAAATAATATTTAGATGATCAACGTGGAGGATGATGGGGGACCATTTATCACCCTAATTATTTTCAGAAATATTGGGAATTTAATCCATATTTTAGTTAGTGACAGTCAAAAAATTTTATGAAATAAAACAAAATCATATATGATTGAATTGAAAAATCTTCTGGTTCTTCATTGAGTATCCATTTTAATTTCGCATCATTATTGATCTAGTGATGATCCAACTGGTCATACGAAATAATAAAATCAAATTTAACTTCTGGTTCAATATAAGATATAATTCAATGATTAAACATTATATAATCATATATCATTCAAGTAATCAAACAAAATCAATGTCCTTATGACATTAGTTATAGGGATAAATATGGATAAACATGAACTGAAATGATATATTCTTCGAAACATATGATACTTCGAAAGCACGTTTTTATTGCTCATTCAAAATCAATATGTCAATATTCTCCTGCGATATTGAAATTGTAATATCATACTCTTTAAGAGCAGATAATATTATTTTATAATTGTTGTGCTTCTTCGGGAGCAACAACATATTAAACTTGAATATTCAATGTGAATTGAGATTTTGCTTCTTCAAGAGCAAAAACGAAATATTCTTCTAGAATATTTTATTAAATAACTCAAATGTGATATTTCTAATGCTGCAATATTTTGCTGAAATATCGATTTAGATTGTTTCTTTTTCTAGAATAGTAAAACAACATTCTTCTGGAATATTGTACTATATTATTAAATGTAAAGTATACATTCAAACAAATGTTTATTGTAAGTTGGTATAATCAAAACGATATGACAAGATCGAATAACTATACTACTTTCTATGGAAACTCATAGTTAATAGAATACTAACATTTATTTAAACAGAAAAAGAAACTACGTTATTCATGAATAAGTAACATGATAAATTGAAATATTTATCATAAAATAAAGTTGTTATTCTTCAGGAGTAATAACAAAATATTATCCCACAATATCAAATTAATAACATATCTCATAATATTGGGCTCTTCGAGAGCAAATTATATTCCGTTATAATATTTCTTACAATAAAAAATTATGATTTTTCGGGAATCACCACAACAATATATTATCCTATATCATAATAATCTTCTGAATTACTAATAATAAAGTCAAAAATTCGAATTTCTTTGAAAAAAAGAATGCAATATTGATCACATGGGCAATAAAATAATATTCTTCTATAATATCCAAACGTAGCAATAACGCAATATTTTCCTGGAATATTGATTCGAAACTCATTCAGTTATAACAATAATTAATATCTATTATGCTAGTTAGGAGCAAAAAAATGAATTATTCTTCTGGAATAATTATATTTCTAAAATTGTGATTCTTCAAGATTAATAAGTCAATATTTTTCTGGATATTTACAAATTATGCTCTCCGGGAGCAAATAATTTTCTTCTAGAACATTGATATTAATGATTCATTCTACATTATGAACTAATAATATTTGTCCTCTACACGAGTGACGATAAAATATTCTTCTGGAATATTTATTTAATGTGAGTTGTATTTCTTCGAGAACATCAACATCATATTCGTTTAAAACATATTTTAAGTTGTGTTTCTTCAGGAGCATTGAGTCAATATTCTTCTGGAATATTGAAATTGTAATATACCGCTCTTAATGAGTAAATAATATTATATATACAAGATATTACTTGGGTTACAAAATAAAGATAAAATCTAAAGATTACAAGAATATTAGATTAACATAAACAAAGATATATACTACAAATAAACCATGAACATGGTTATCCAATCTTTGCTGATTTTGATTCCAAGATTTTAGACTAATCTTGTGCTTCATAAATGATACAGACAAACATAATTGATGTAGGCAAAAAGCGAATGATAAATTTTCATTACCTTTTAGAATGAAAATTAATGTGCTGGAACAAGATACATCTTCTTTCGCTAACGAACTTATTTCGATTCTTCAAAAATAATAAATCAATATTCTTCTGAAATATTGAAAATTATAATTTATGTCCTTCATGAGCAAATAATATTCTTCTTGAATATTAATTATAATATTGTGCTACTTTAGGAGTAATAACAAATTATTTATAATAGACAACTATATGGTTAATATTAATTATCCAGTGCTAATTCAGGAGCAATAACATAATAAATTATCAATTTAAATCAATAATAACAATAATACTTGTAATTCACATATCTACAATTAATATTCTTCTGGGATATGAATATATATACTGTTGTACTATTTCAGGAACAACAACACAATAACATCAATAAATTTGTAATGGACAAATTTATGATTAATATTCTTCTGGAATATTAATATAATATCGTGTTACTTTAGGAGCATGCTGTATTTTTTTATTATTTCTTTAATAATAGTTCAGAATATTGACAATTATAATTTATACTCTTGTAGAGCAAATAATATTCTTTCTAGAATATTATGATGTTGTGCTCAAAGTAGAATCATAGATTAAAACAATTTTAGAAATGAAATAATTATAATCCATAAACACCGCGGAATTGAAACAATTATTATTGGAAGTGAAACACGAAGATGTCATATTCCAAATCGGAATTGATAATATGCGTATAGGCAGCAAAATTGTGGTTGGTTTGAAAAACAATATGCACAAATTTCAAAAGAATTAAGAAATGAATTGTGATTCACACAACACAGTAGGAAATTGAAAAAGAATTCAACTGCGATTGCATTGAACTTGGTTGAATAATAATTGGAATTGAAATTTCGTGTACTGAAAGCAACAAAGTTTTAAGTAATTAGTTTGAATAATCAATTCGGAATTTATTGATTTCGGAAATTTAAAAAAAAATCATATGCCACCAAATTAATTTCGACGCACATGAAATCTTCTAACTCAATTTGGTGGAGACTCGTACTGATAACGTGTTATAAACTAGAGAGAAAAAGAGAGAAAAGTAGAGATACCAGCTTGTATGTTTTCTTATGAACTACAACCCCATATATATAGGAGAGAATAAAGATATACAAAGTAATAATGTCTAGGGTTATAGGGATATAATTGTCATGCACTAATACAAGATAATATTTACAACAGTTTGAAAAATGTGTAGTTCATAAACTTATTTATAAGGAAAATTGGTGCATTTAGTCCCTAAACGTTTGCCTCTTTGTACAATTGGTCACTAACATTTCATTTTTGGCATTGAAGTCCTTAAATGTTACATTCTTTGGAGCAATAGGTCATTTTGGATGATTTCCTTCCATTTCAATATTAAAAAAATTAAGGAAAGACTTAAATTTCCTTATAAATAATTGGCGCAATTAGTCCTAGAGGTGGCAATGAGCCGAGCCGACTAGGCTCCTGGCTCCGTGTGCTCAGCTTGTCAAATGGACGAAATGTGCCACAAGCTCGTGTCAAATGTAAGCTCGGCTCGTTTGATCGGTGCCGAGTTTGGCTTGGCCCACGAGCTCGCGGCTTGTGGGCCGAGTCGAGCTCGACTCGTCTGGCTCGTATAAATTTATTTATTTTTTAAAATCCACTCTTACATTGATTAAGTCGACAATCAGTAGTTAAAAATTAAAATACTTGAAGTCTTGAATATTAATATTATTGATATAAATTTGTAATTAGTTATAACTTATAAGTTATGTATTAAATAAATTATTAATAACTTAATAAGTAAAAAAAATAATGTTATACTTGTTAGTTATTAGTGAATTAAATTGAAAGTCGAAATGATTAATTATAATTTATAAGTTTATAATGTAAATAAAAACTTGTTAAAATAATCAAATATCTAATTATAATTTAAAAAAAACTAAAATTAAGTAAATAAATTAAAATTTAAAAGTTTAAAAAATAAAATAAAACTCTCCTCTTTTTTTTCGGGGCTTGGGACCGGCTACTAAATAATCTTAATTGAATAATTGAATATTTTAGTAGGCGGAGTTAAAATTGTATACGAACAATTTGTTACGTGTACAATTTTTGTTTTGAAATCAAAATTATATTTTATTTTATATATATAAAGAAATTAAAACTTTAAAGTTAAATATCATTTACCTGACTGCATGCAATTTCGGATACTTATGTTGTATGCGTAAATCACCGTCTTGTCAATCTTTGACACACATCAACGCTTCCAAAATATCTTCTTTGAGTCGGCTCCTGACTTCTGACAAAACCCTTTTACCTGCACTAAAAGCAGACTCCGAAGCTATCGTGCTAACCAGAGGTGTTAGTAGATCTTTTGCTATGGCGAAAACAATCGGATTTTTTCGTTCGTTTATTTTCCAATAATGAAGTAAATCAAATTCTAAAGAATTAGTAGACTCCACATTTTTAAGTAGATCTTGTCCAAAATAAATTTTCAATTCTTCAGGTATTTGAAGTTAACCTGATTCGTTGGTACTAGAAGACATACTGTAAGAAGAAGTTCCTTGTACTTGACTCATCTCTTCCATTAAATTGTATAATTCTACATCGTCGTCTCCAAGTATAGTGTCACGTGATGGTGCAGATTGTGTATGACTAACATTAGTTCCTAATCGTGCAGCATATACAATATACATGTTTACTAGCGTACTTTCTAAATTATTATAAGTGTTAGGTTTATCCAAAATCAACGAGCTATTGATTTTTGAAACAAGAATTTTCGTACCCTTTAAATTGAAATGCGGGTCCATTATGCATACTAAGGGAAATAACATAAGTAAATCTTCTCAATATTTTCTAAATTTCATTTCCATAGCAATTATCATTTCAGTAAAAAATGAGTCATATCTATATTTATAAAAAGTTTTTGCAATAATATAAAGACGTTCAAGAACTCTTGAACTAGTTGGGTAATATATCCCAGATAATATGTTAGTTGAATCGTAAAAACTTGTCGAAAAATTTTTCACTTTAAAACTAGCTTCCCAATCCGATTCTATTAATAGAGGATCATTGTCCTTCTTAAGTGTTTTACTGTTATAATATTCCATTATTATGTGTTCATAACCTTCGCATGATTTAAGTAACAAGTATATAGAGTTCCACCTATGGCCTACGTCGGTGATAAATCTCTTAGAATCTAAATTGTATTATGAACACATATCTTCAAAATATTGTTTTCTACTTGGTGATATGGTTATGTATACTATAGCATCTCTAATTTTATCCATTTCATCTTTAATATGTTTCAATCCATCTTGAACAATTAAATTTAAAATATGACATACACATCTAACGTGTAATAAGAAATCACCAAAATTCGGATTAAGAATTTTACATAATTTATCTACTACATGCTTATTTATACTAGCATTATCGAAAGTAAATGATCGAATTTTACTTTCGAACCTATATTCTCTAACAATATGAAGTATAACATTAAATATGTTGGCTGTGTTATGAGGAAATTCTAGAATTTTAAAAGCAATAATTTTTTTATACATAACCCAAAGTGGATCAATGTAGTGTGCAGTTGTAGCAATATAACCTTTTTTGTTAATGCCTTCCCAAAGATCGGAAGTAAAAGAAATAACACCACCATAATTATTTAAATCGACTATTAATTGTTTTTTAGTTTTAAGATAATATTGTATTGTATCAGAACGCAGAGTGTTTCGAGTAATACTGACGTACTTGGGTTGAAGATAACGCTTGATGTATGTAACAAAGTGTTCGTTATCCACTATGCTTAGTAGCAACTCCACGCCCCGCAACGAATTGAACCATCCCAGTTCGATTCTCAACTTCGGAATACATCCAATTTGAAAGTGTTATAGATCCCGCTCCAGAACCATTAGCGCCCGATGAACCAAATTGTAGTTGACTTTGATTCGGTTCAACGAACCCGTGCTTAATCTAACACTTGCGATAGTGACGTTTGAGGTGTGTAGTACAAATCCCCTTTGTCCACGCCAATTGTTGTGCACAATATTTGCACACAACTTTGAATTCATATTTTCCTTCAATTTTTTTTCCCGTTGCGATCAATTTAAAGTGATCCCAACACTTTGAAGTTGGCTTCTTACCTTTTCTAGCTTTTCTTTTTCCTCTTGCATCGGGAATATTTGAATCATTTTGTAAGATTTAAACATCCGTATCTTCTTCAACATCGTCTAAATCGATTCGTTGATTTAATGGATCTTCTTCAATATTGTCGAGAATCGGTATGTCGTTGAGACTGACAAATTGATCGTCGAAATGAGCGTGAGATTGTGGTGTTGAGTCATTACACCTCCCAAATCCAGGTGGACCATCGAACAATTCATTAACAAATGTTCGGCTGTTGGGATCCATTTTTTTGTATGTGATGTGGTGTGGTGTGGAAAAATTGAAATATAAAATGAAATATGTGTAATTGAAAGATGTAATGACAAATTGAGATATTGAAATTGAAATATCAAATATGTAATGTAGAATTATAGAAACTAGAGTAAATAAATGTAGTAGAGAAAGAGTGTAGAATAAGAATTAGAGTAATTTAGAGAGTTGTAGAATTGTAGAAATGAAGTTGTGTTAGTGTAGTATTTATAGGGTAAGAAAAAGAAAAAAAAATAATAATAATAAAAAAATTTGTGATGTGACCGTTCTGGTCAAAAAGTTTTTTTTTTTTTTTTTTGGCAACAGTCAATTGACCATTGCAATTTTTTTTTTGTTGTTTTTGACGAGCCGGTGAGCTGCTAGACTCTCCGGCTCGTTAAGCTCGTTGGCACAAGCCGCTCGTGGCTTTTGCTAAGAACTGGCTCGGCTCGTGGTTCAACGAGGGTGATTGGCTCGCCCACGAGCTCGTGAGTTTGACGAGCCGAGGGCGGCTCGGCTTGTGTTTTTGCGAGCCGAGCCAATGAGCCGACGAGCGGCTCGACCAGTTTGCCACCTCTAATTAGTCCCTGCACTTTAGATTTGATGCTTAAGTCCCTAACCTTTCAATTTGGTGCAAGTAGTCCCTAAACTTAGGAATTATTTAGTGCAATAAGTCCTTAACCTTTAAATTTGACCCTACCTAAATATTGCATTATTTAGCACTACGTATCCTTTTAGATGGTTTTCCTCCATTCCACCTTTAAAAATTTAATTTAATTTTTATTAAAAATACTAAAATGCTCTTATATTAATAAATAAATAAACCTCTTTTTGACAATTTAAAATTTTTATTTCTTGTTTTGTTAGAGTTTGTTCTACCATGTCAATTGGGTTTCCTATAAAGGTTTTTATTGTTCTTACACAAATTCCCCAATTTACCACTTTTAAAAAATAAATTTTCTTTTTATTAAGAAAAAAAAGGCTTTAATCATTTGTTTAAGGCTTATTTAAAAGATGAAATTTATCTGAAATCAAAATTTTCAAATATTTCCTTGACATTCTAAAGTAATTTTGCAAATTGAGAGTTATGTTCACTTTACTTTACAGTTTTTTTTTTTTTTTTGAAATTGCACAAACCTTAAACATTTGAGAACTGAAAAAGTCGTCAGAGTGTGTTTACTGCCACATCCTTGATTTAATATTTTGTTCGTAATAGGGGGTATATGGAGAGTTAGGATTTTACGTGAAAGGTCCTAGAGGACGTGAAGAAGTTAAAGAAGCTGTCTTTGGTGTTCCAAATCAATCCAATTAATAGCTCATTTTTTCGATGTATCCTTATACCTGAATGTTGGTTTATCGTGTATTTGGATTCATGATTCAAATTTTTTGAGTAAAAACCTTTATTCAAAGCCTAATTGACACAAGACTTTTAAAAAGCAAAATTTATAATATTGAAATGAAAGGTAATCATCTAAAAAGATCTATTGTGTTAAAGAATGCAACGTTTAATGATTTCAGTGCCAAAAATGAATGGTAAGAGACCCATTACACAAGATGCAAATATTAAAGGACTAAATGTGCTATTTTCCGTATTTTTTATGAACAATAAACAAGTTTACCCAAGACCTAACATGTGTTGCGTCACATTGAACAAGAGTTGAAATAAATTGATAGAAGTATTTGTTAATAATATATCTCTTACCAAACAGTAATGAGTCAAGTATCCATCCAATATGCGTATATTCTAATATTCACATCAGGAAATGACTTTCTCATCCTGTTGAAATTTTCTTGAAAATGACATGTAATTTTGTACACGCAGTCCCCCACACGGAATCTCCACTCAGAATGATCTTCAAAACCACGATCCCCACCGCAAAAACCACCCACTCCGTCCTTTCTTCCTTATCCAAACCCTCTTTTTCCTTTCCCAAATTACCCTCCCCAACACCCTTTAGCTCCTCCTACGCCCCTAAAAACCCTCCCATTAAGTTCACCTCTCCAAGAATGAACTGGTTCATCAAGCCCATATTTGGTCTGCGCCACTCCACTGACTCGCCCGTGGATTCCTCTTCCTCCATAGCGCAGGGACCCGACGATGACGTGCCCGCTCCGGGTCAGCAGTTCGCACAATTCGGGGCGGGTTGTTTCTGGGGAGTTGAATTAGCCTTCCAGAGAGTGCCTGGTGTTACCAAGACTGAAGTGGGATACTCCCAGGGGCAGTTGGACAATCCCACGTACCAGGATGTTTGTTCTGGTACCAACCATTCGGAGGTGGTTCGTGTCCAGTATGACCCTAAGGAGTGTAGTTATGAGACTCTGCTTGATGTTTTCTGGGCACGACATGATCCTACAACTCTTAATCGCCAGGTGAGTGGGGTTTATTATGAGTTATAATGAGTTTTGTATTGGGTTTTTTATCAGATTATTATTGCTTTTGAATTTTGAAGATTTTTTTTTCTATCAAGGAGACTATTTGATTTAGATTTGATGTTTCAAAATTTGGCTAACTTTTGATGGAAATACCTGGAGGAAATTTCATAATTATTGGTAGATTTTGCTGCAGATATTTCATAGTTAACTAAAAGTAACAATTTTGATGTTTTTCAGTGATAAATAAAAATAATAATTACTTGTTTTAAGGGTCTGTTTGAGACAATTCTTTCCAAAATCAATGTTTTGCTTTGCAAATAAGTGATAATAAAATTACTTCGATAAAAATACTTCACTTCCATGGATGATAGAATCAGAGAAATATAAATATGTGTTGAAATTGTTGGACCTCTAGAACACCAAACCGGGCTCGATTAGCTCTCCAAAATTGGCACCAAACTTCAAGCTCAACTCCACAATTGACCCACTTTGGTTGCCACAATATTGCTCTAACCCACACCTTAGTCGAGGGAGATGAACAATATCACAAAGGGAGAAAAGAAAAGAAGACTAGCTAGCAATGGAAGGACTCCAAGAATGGCAGCACACCTCCCTCTCTTTCTCCATCATTCAAACACAATTGCAACAATGAGACTAGGTAAGGTTATATGCTTAATTGAGCTAGGTCAACCATTAGGGCTACTTAACTACCCAAAACCTCTCAAGTCCAAAGCATGAACTAAACCTAAATGGTTCAACTTAACCAACCAGAAGGCAAGATAAAAGACCACTAAATGGGCCAACACAATTGAGTCTCCCCAAGTGTGCCACCAGCAACTATTCAATTAATTTACTTTCAATGGTCACAAGTCATTATTTAGTCGAGTTATTCATTGTGGTGTTGATATAATGCCACAACGTTATAATATCATCGCCCGAATTTATTGGGTATAAAAAATCCAACAAATCTACACCTTGATACCTAATCGACCCACAAGCAAACAACACAATGTTTATACTTTCCGAATCAAGGTAGTCAATATAAATTGGAACGACAGACCTTACGTCGTGTTTCAAACCGAAACATAACCATACACGCTCCATTTACTAATAAGGGCTAAGATTAAGAATATTCAAGTAGAATACAAATAATCACAGTCAATCAAAAACATATAACACATATGATGAAGATATAAACATGGGATAATAAACAAGCATTTCAAACATGTTCATCAAGCAAGGAATATAAGACTATCATCAAGTTAATCAAACATAACAGTCAATATATACAACACAATGCATAAATGACCTCATGAAAAGATCTCATCATAATTATCCTACCCCATTCTGTGTAGCTCACCTTGAGAACACAAATCATACAATATGATCATTACTCATGTCTAACTAGGAAACCAAAATAGATCATAAGTCTATGAGATATTCCTCTATCAATACCTCACTTATCTCAATCTAAGGGCATCTTTAATGGGTGTGTGAAAAGTGGAGATGAGTTGGATGAGAGAGAAAGAGAGAGATATATTATTTTAAGATTAAATTGTGGAAAGAATGTGAATGTTGAAAGTAGAAAAAAGAGAGGGAAAAATGAAAAAGAAGAGAGAGATATACACAAATTCAAATTAATTAATAAAAAAATAGTTGAAGAGATCAAGTAGATGGTCTAATTTTGGACCTTGTGATTGACCAAAGTGGGGAAAAATGAGAAGAAAGTGGAAGAGAGAGAAGAAAAAAGAGATATTAGAGTGGACCCATGAATTTTTTTTGTGTCAATCTCTCTCACATAGTTAAAGGTCCACCATTAAAGATGCATTAAGTGAATAATGGGTCACCACCTAATAGAAGTGATCAAAGTGTCTCTCTCATACTTTACTCGATTAGGATTCTCACAAATGGAGGACGACAAACACATTTAATCATATTTCAACTCGTGATTCAAATGTCACACTCATCCTTGTACATATCACAAATGCACCTTAAACATCTATATTACATATTACCAAGACATACTTGTTGCTAATGCACACTGACCATATTCATGCACAAATTACACATAGTAAAATAGTATCACACACAAAATCATGCAAAAAACACATCAAACAAATTGAAATGTAGCACAACACAAAACAATGCACAGAATTAAGAAATCAAGCGTGTAAATGGATTTTACAAAAATGCACATGCAGTAACTAAGTTCCCTATCGATGAGGGTCACCATCAGTTTTAATTTGGGTCATAACTAGACCCAATCACATTCGCTTCACCCCTCACATTTTCCTTATGCTTATCATTCTTCTTAGGATAGTTCCTAATAAAATGAACCGCCTTACCACAACTAAAATGTAGCCACACATAATGGACTTCGAATTGTCCCAACTCTTACCCTTATATTTTTCACCATCATTGCTCAAGTCATCACTTGAGTCATTATTGTTTTAACCATGCCACTTTAGCTTAAAGTAACCCCTCATTTGCACTTCACAACCCCCTTTTAACTTCTTTCTCAGTTCTAATTTTCATTTCTTACCATTGAGGGAATTTATGACAATATAAGGTGTTAGGTTGTTCTTACCCCACATAATTGCATTCTTAACCTCTCTATGATTTAGGCATGTAATTAAGTAAAATAATGGTCTTATAGGTTTCAGACACCTCTTCATCACAGTTATCAACAACTTAAACAAGTTTGTTAAACACATCTAAATTGTCATCTATCTCCTTTGCAAGATCTATTTTAAAGTTGAAAAATCTTTCAAGTAGGTAAAATTTGTTAGATATAGTTTTAAGCAAATATAAGGGCTTGTTTGCTTCCATCAATTTTTTCAACTTTTCCCTCAAATTCATTTCCAACTATACATATTTATGGGACTGACCACTTTTCATACTTTTCAATCACAAATTCTTTTAAAAACTCAAGATTTTCCAAAATTCCCCAAAAATACTTGTACCAAATATGCCCTAAGTCTTCTTATTTTTTCAATTTTTTTTTTTGTGGTATCAAGTTTACCAATCTTTCTCAAAATAGTATCAGATATGTGTAAAATAATTGAAGTATAAGCAAACTAATCTAAATCATCCTTTTGTTCATTTGACAAATCAGAGGGAAAAATGCAACTAATAGCTTTTGAAACCTTTTGTTGAACTAAAATTTTCCTTATTTTCTTTTGCCAGATGGAAACTCCTCTTTCCCATTGAAAAACTCAAAATCAAAACGTGCATTTATTTTTGGACACAAATTGAATTAGGATATATTACGAATTGTCAATTAACTACAACAAGTAGTCTGAGAGTCGGAAAGAATCTTACACGATCAACAAAAAACGCAACGATAGGAATTAAGCAAACACACAATAATAAGGCAGAACAAAACTTGTAAGCAATTTCACACCTTAAACACATAAGAAGGTAAGACGATTAAAACTTAAATTCTAGGAACCAAGAATGATTACGCCTTTTATCGGTAATCACAATCATAATGACCAATCCATAGGTTGGTCTGCTACTGCAGGAATTTAAAAGGGATAAGTCAATTTATTGAGTACACCAATCTGTCGGTTTGAAAAAATGCTCTAGACTAGAAGCTTCTCCTCGACTTGTTGAGACCACTGAAGGTCACCGTTTCTCCAACAGACTTTTGGTTTGGCCGAAAAACGAGTTTGAAGTTCCGGTTTTACACATGAAAAATCCAGACAGATTCTGGACTGATTTTCTACCAAATTTCAGCTCCGCTTTTTCAGCTTCTTGCACAGATTCAAGCCCCAAGTCACGTCCAGCTAAGCTTTGATACTTTGTTGAAGTTTGTTGGACCTCTTGAACATCAAACTGGTCTCAGTTAGCTTTCCAAAATCGATGTCAAACTTCAAGCTCGACTTAACAATAGACCCACCTTGGTTACCACAATATTACTCTAACCTACAAATTGATTGAGGGAGATGAACAATATCACAAAGGGAGAAAAGAAGATTAGCTAGCAATGGAAGGACTCCAAGATTGCACTCTTCCCCCTCTTTCTCTATCATTCAAGCACAAAAAGTAACAACGAGATGTAAGGTTATATACGTAATTTGTCTAGGTCAACCATTTGGGCCACTTAACTATCCAAAACCACCTAAGCCCAAAGCATAGAACTAAACTCTAACCCACAACTTGATTGAGGGAGATGAACAATATCACAAAGAGAGAAAAGAAGAAGATTAGCTAGCAATGGAAGAACTCCAAGATTGCACTCTTCCCTCTCTCTCTATCATTCAAACACAAATAGTAACAATGAGATGTAAGGTTATATACGTAATTTGTCTAGGTCAACCATTTGGGCCACTTAACTATCCAAAACAACCTAAGCCCAAAGCATAGAACTAAACCTAAATGAACTAACTTAATAACCAAATGGCAAAACGCAAGACAGCTAAATGGGCCAACACAGTTGGGCCTCCCCGAGTGGGCCACAAGCAACTACCTAATTAGGGCACTTTCAATGACCCCGATTCGTTATTGAATCAAGCTATTTATTATGGTAGGTAATCTCACAACGTTTTAACATCATTGCCCGAATTTATTGGGTATCAAAAACCCGACAATGTGAAACATAAATGTTCTCTTGATGCTTGATCTGGTAGATGATATGTTGTTTGTGTTTCCCTAACATTGTATGCCTTGTTTTTACTGTACTACAGATTTCAATCAAATTCCTCAATTTTCCTTGTGGTAAAGCACTCTCTTTGGTCATTTTTATGTTGCAGTTTTTCAACCCCGATGATTTGGGCAATGTACATTTTTTTTTTAAATAAACAATAAAGAGAATACTTTTAGACTCCATTTGATTTTTATCTCACGTGACATACTTGAAATCAGTTTCTGGGATGTAGAAAGTTGAAAGTTAAAGAATGTGGATCATTATACGTTCACCCTATTTCTTTATGACTCCATTTATGCTCTATACAGGGGAATGATGTCGGAACCCAATATCGATCAGGAATATACTACTACACACCTGAACAAGAAAAGGCAGCACTGGAGTCGAGGGATAAACAGCAAGAGCTTTCGAATAGAAAGATCGTAACTGAGATTCTGCCTGCCAAGAAATTTTACAGAGCCGAAGAGTATCACCAGCAATATCTTGAGAAGGGGGGACGATCTGGACTCAAGCAATCGGCTGGCAAAGGTTGCAATGACCCTATTCGGTGCTATGGCTAAAGTTTCATATAGTTTGCTGAATAATATAAGTTCCATAAAATGGCCGTCATAGATTGAATTTGTACTTCCTAAAATGAACGTTTATGTTCTCTATTGTAAAGTATATGAAAGTTCTTAAGATGGATAACACATGATTGTAATATTAGTACTGAGAGCTAATTTTTAGTACCAATAAAAGGGTTTTTAATGTGGAAATTACTTTCACTTGTACATTTCAACTTCCTAATTAAAAAACGAGATTTCAATGCTTTTTTTATTCAAAACTCAGGTGTGAATTCAACTTTTTAATAATTACTAAATGAATAAAACTTAATTAACCCATCCCACCCCACCCCACCCCACCCCCACGCACATACAAATCCTACCTTTCCTTCATTTTGGGTACTGAGTCTGGGGAACGAGGTCAAAGATGAAAGGTCGCTGATGAACAAGATCACTGATGAAATAGAAATTGTCGATCGCCCATGGTGTTTGTTGCTGCAAGCCTAGTGGCTGCGAGCGGCTGCTGTTGTTGATGGTTGGGGCTGTCTATGTTGGCGACAGTGCATCTTGTGGTAACAGTGGTAATTGATGTGTGGGAGTGGCGGTGATATTGTTGGGTTGCGACGACGATGATGGCGTTTGTCGCGGTGATGATGTTGGAGGTGGTGGTTGTAGTAGACTCGTAGTTTTGCAATGGAGGTGGTGGTTGTGGCATTAAAGGTAGTGGTGATAAGATGGCTTTTTGGGTGGCATCAATGGGGGTGGGGTGGGATGGAGAGATGAAGGGTAATTTGTCACCTTAAATTGAAAAATTGTGATATAATAATTTGATAATATGGAACCAAAAAATAAGGTGCGGCGATTTAATTTGTTAATTTGTGACCGTGAAATCATTGTAATCGAGAAATAAACCGTGCATGTTAATTTGATGATTGTGATCGTACAATAAATTATTGACCTAAAAGATTTGTGATTTGTGATCGAGAAATAATTCATGATCAATTAGCTTATTAAATTGTGATTGTGAAATTAGATGTGACCTGGAAGATTGACAATATGTTTGACAAAATTTTGTTTCTAATTTTTTCATAAACGATCATATGACAATATCTCATTTAATCATTTTTTTTTTTAAAAGTCAACAATTCGCTAGTCAAAGATTCCCGTACTTTTCAAGAAATAAACCAAACGAAATGTTGTCACGTCATAATTTATAAACAAGTTGTCAAACAGATGCTCGTGTGAAAATTCATTTGATTGTTCCTTAATTATTAAAATCATGACACATAAGATATCATATAAATTCATTCACCAAAATAATAATATTATTAATTTTCTCATCATTTTCTTCATAGAAAAGAATCTTCTCATTGCCATTATAAAAATGAGCTATGAAATTCTCAAAATTAAATGCGAAAAAGGATTTAGAATTATAAAAAGGTTTTGAGATGCAATCATGAATCGAACTAGATCAATACTTTTAATTGTGAGATGGACAAAATTGAAACGCAAGCTTCACTCATCAAATTTGACTTCTCATTATAATTGTAAATCACCAGCTATCATCTTCATGATCATCGACAAAATTATCGGTGATTAATCAAACAATATTATGGATTAATTGAAGTGCTAATTGATGTTGATGTGTGGGCCCATCTTCATTGATGTAATAATGATCAAGATTTGAAGATTGTGGCAAGTGTAGAGGTAGCGGAGGAGAGTGTTGCAGCATCTCTCTTTGAATATAACAGCAGTATGTATGGAATGTTTGAGGTGTGACATTTAATTGGAACCCTAATCCAAACAAGAAATCCACTTCAAGAAGGTTCATTTCTGCTCTGCTGATTCCTCCTACTTTGGCGTAGTATGCATTGTTGTAAAATCTGCATTAAAAGCATATATAAGAAGGTCAAATTATTGATCCAAAATAGGATGTCATCGATAGATCGTTCGACATATAGATCACTCGACGTGTTTAATATGTTGGATTCGACAAAGAAGACGGAGTGATGAGATTGCTAGATCTATACTTATGCTTTAATAGAGTCATTATGTCCTTGTTAGGGAAAAAATAAATCTAATGGGAACCCAAGTTACGAAAGTCAACAAAATTAGATTAAGTCTTTGTTTGGCAAACTGTTTAAACAGTACAATTCTTCAAATTACTTTTTAACCACACACATTCTCTCTATCAATTTTTCAATCGCATATTACCTTGAAAACATTAAAAAAAACATGTTTTTAAAGGAAAAAATTTTAACAAATAGAACCTAAAATGACTTGATTGAAATAACATCATGAATCTAGTGACTCAATTGCAATGAAATGAATTATTATTACTCAAAAAATATCATACATAGCCAAGCCAAGCAAAGCTATGATTGATAGATTATGATTGAATGCCAACTAATGCATTGATTTCTTGAAATAGAAGATATGGTGATGATATAAAGGAGAGGAAGAAATAGGTTCGTGGCCACCCACTATGATATGTTCTTATTATGACATTTTCCCCCTAATTTGTCAAACTAGAAAACAATGTTTTAAACCGTCGGAAAAAAAAAAAAAGAAAAAAAAGAGAGAAAATGATCGATTAAGAACAAGGACACCATATATTACGGTTATCGTTTAATGGAACATAATGAATTTCACACAACTTCCCAAAAAAAATATTAAGAATTTCACATGGTTGAGGTTGGCTTCGAAAGCTCGTATACATTGAATTCTGAGAGAGAGAGAGAGAGAGAGAGAGAGAGAGAGAGAGAGAGAGAGAGAGAGAGAGAGAGAGAGAGAGAGAGAGAGGAATAGTTCAAGAAAGATTGCTTATTCTATCTGTACATTTATATGTCACATACATTGAATTTTTAACATTGTTCCACCAGACAAGAGACACCAAATATTAGGTGTCTTTGTCTAGTGGATCATAATGAGTTTCACACGCTATTAGATAAAATTATAATGAATTTCACATGTTGTCTTCAAAATGTGTTAGCAAATTGCACATTTGACCTAAATTTATTCAAATTAATTGTTTTTATTTTTTAGCTTGACGACCTCATTTAATACAGATCAGAAATATCTGGGGAGTAATCAGTTTTGGAACAAGGCGACATGATTTAGTTTGAGGAAGTGGCGTGGAGCAATTTTTGCGATTGTGAAACTCAAAACCATACAAAATAATAAATAAATAAATAATCTTGAAAATAAAAAATAAAAACCATTTCTCTTTTGAATTGTGAAGCTTGGTCCCATCACTGGGAAAAAAATATATTAAACTACTAGAAGACGACGACAACGAAACTATGACGCAATAAATTCAGTTGCATTTTTCTAATCAAGAAAATTCGACTAGTGAAATGCTTAGTTATAGTGGCTCCTTCAGGAATATGAATATCCAATGTGAAAAATCTAGTTGAATCAAGCAAAAAGCATTAGTACATAAGAATTCGGACACAACATTGGAAGTATTGTACCATGTATAGTACAATCGACAATTTTTTTAGTATATCAAACATTGAGAATGATCTGTTGCCTGAATCCGGCACACTATGTTGTCCGACACAGACACATTATAGACATCTGTAGCTGGCAACATAGTTTGTCCGATTCGGGCTACGGATCATTTCTACATCAAATCAAACATTCCAAAAGTGTTTGAAGTACTAGTGGATCAAAGGGGTTAAAAAGGAAAAGAAAGAAAACCAGTACTTTTAAAAAGAACACTAGATTTCATCAGATTATGAGAGATTATTAAAGCATCAAGAGAACTTACATATCATCCATAAACTTTGCAGAAACCAAAACACTTGTAATAAGAAGTCGATGAACATTAAAAGAATTGATAGGCAACAATGGCTGTTTCTGCGTAAACCGGTCGAGATAAATGTATGCTGTGATATAGCAAGAAGGGCTGCAATTTGCATACTTGAAGATCCTCAGCAAGTAGTTGTTGACAGAAATGGTAGGCCTTGTCATGCCATGGAAGAGAGTGATTTTCTGAGAGTCGAGACGAACGTCGTTTGTTTCAGCTACTCTTTGAAGAAGGGAAGAGAGGAATGTAATCACTTTAGGAATTTCTTGAGAATTCTCAAAGTCTGCCATTGATGAATCTTTTGCTAGCTGATTGTAAGTATTTTGTGGTATATAAATTTGTGTAAGAAGAGTATGTATGATGTGAAAATAGTTTTTATGTGTTTGTGCACTTATATAGGAATGCGATTGACCCGGAAGTTAATGGGGCTGGAAATGAGCTGGTAATTGCATTCACAATTGTAATTCTATTCCTACTTCCTAGTGAGATTCATATACTCCCACCGTCACAAAAAGATAGTCTCGTTTTTCTTTTTTTTTTTGTCCTAAATTATAGGCCACTTTTCTTCTTAAAAGTATATTAATTAATGTCTTAATTTTCTATTATACCCCTATTTAATATGCATTTTTATCAAAATAAATAAACAATTCATTATTCAATATAAGGGTATATTAGATAAAATATAAGTAAATTTATAGTTCTAACATTAATTAGTTATGTTTTCTTAATCTATGAAAAAATAGAAATGAGCTTATTTTTGTGGGATAGAGGGAGTATCTTACATTTTCTTTTCTTTTCTTTTGGAATATGAGCATGTTAGGTAAGAAATTATAATTTAAGGGTGTCTTTGATTACAAAAATTTGTCATGAAAAATATCAAATCATTTCAAACATTTTCTTTTACTTGTGTAATTGTGTTTGGTTGGAATATTTTGTTGGAAAAATGGCAGAAATTTAGGCAGCAAATGGCTGCCTTTGGACTCAATTTTGGGTGGGATCCACTTGACCTTTGCGTAGGATCGAAGTTGGGTTGTGTTCTCCTCCGTGAGAACATTGAAATGATATGTTCACTTGCCAAAATTGATGCTCGGATGAATGAGAAATTGGAGTTCAAAGAGGACCATGTGGAATATGATTTTTGGAGGGAAATGAGTTAAAACTTGTCCCACATAGGAAAGAAACAAAAATTGGAACCACTTTATATATGCTTACACTTTGAGAGATTGTAAGAATGTGTAGCATAGAGCTCTCTCCACGTGCGCGCAGGGGGGTGCAAATCTTGGTTCGAATTGACCTTCGAGCCTTGAACTTGTGTGCGGGCGTGGCCTGCGCACACGAATGTCGAACCAAATGAACCAAAAATTGGCTCCTCGCGTGGTACACGTTTTGAAAAAATTCTAACTACAAATTTGAAACTCCTAACTCCCAAATTAATTTCTGTTAATTGGAGAGTTATTGTGTAACTCCTCCTTCACTGCTATTTAACCCCAACTCCTCCTTCGTTTGAAGATACACGTTTTGCACTCAACAATTCTCGTCCCAAATTTCTTTCTTCTTCTTCCCAGCTTTCTGGTTGGTGATTGTTCAGGCATCCGTTCAGTTCGTTGGAGCAGTTCCATAGTGCTTTGCTACTGCTCGTACCCATTGTATCCTGGGAAACAATCGTCCATACAACTCAAGCACGGATTGGTGAGAGGGCGAATCTGTTTTAAGGAAACTGAGCCCGCACAGTCGTCCATAACATATTTGTAATGACAAGTATTTTTCATGTACAAGTGCCTAAAGCATATTTTAGGCAATTTTTCAACAAAGTATTTTCTCACATTTTCGTGAAAAATTATACATTAATAAGGAAAATGTCATGTTCAATCAAACATATTATAAGTTCGTTAACTTATCTATATTTTGTAAATCGTAAATCCCACAATTTAAAAACACGACCAAACAAGTGCACAATATGTTCGTTCTCATTAATATTTTGTTGTATCGGATTTGAAGAAAGGGCAATAGTTATGATAGAGTTAATGAAAGCAAAATGGTTACGATAAATTGACGACCAATATAAAAGTTTGTAGCATCTATGACATGTAATCTCTACATACATCTTGGTTGGACTATGCCTTCCGAGTAATAAGTCATTAAATAGTGTGAAATCTCAAATTAAGTTAAAAGTAGGACATGATTAACTAGGGTGTGTTGGGGTTTTTTGGTCCTAATCAAACCTCGGGGGCAATGATGATACACAGTGTCGGATTAATTAAGCTTCGTATGCCCTCGACCCACGATCGAAGTATTGCCCAATCTCCATAATTAGGCAGCCCACGTGCAAAGAGATTTACTGCCCACGTCGAGGTTTTAATTGGGACTCGACCCTGTTGCTCGATGGGTAGGTTTCGGAGACGACCCATTTAATTAGGGCTTCCCTAATTAAACCATAAACCTATATCTACCCACACCCCTCCCTTTGGCTCGACAGAACACTCATTTCACGACATTTCCTCTCTTCTCTCTGCGCAGCGGCGCCCTCTCCCTCTCTTGGTGAGAAACCGATTCTTTTCTCTGTGAAAAGCCATTACCTTACCTCTTACCCATGGCTTGCTCGCTGCCCTCCTCTTCGTGGGTGTTGGCGCTTGCTTTTGTGCCCTCGTGAGGTGTAAACCGCGATCTTCTGTGCTTGGGCAAACTGTGTTCGGTTATTGCTGGGTTTTTGGCCGAGTGTTGTGTAGAGATGGCAAAAAAATCCGATCCGCCCCGTCGACCCGATCCGATTCGATCCGAAAAAATCCCGATCCGTGGATCGACGGATCGAAATTTTTGTGATCCGCCCCGATCCGAAAATTCACGGAGCGGATTTGGATCGGGGCTGATCCGATCCGCGATCCGAAATTTTTTTTAATATAATTTTTTTATCATGTATAAAAATCTAATATTATAAGTTTTGTAACAAACTTTAATTTTTGGGAATAACCTGCAATCTTTGCATTTTAAAAAAAACACATTTTTCATGTTCTTCATTTGAAGAAAGAATTACAATAAGTGATGGCAAAAAAACTCGATCCGTTGAATCGGCGAATCGGCCTCTATACGTCTCGTTTCAATAAAATAAATAAAATTTAATAAAAAAATAAATTTTCTAAATTTTTTATAAAAGATTTAATTTAAAATATATTTAAAAAAATTTTAAAAAATTTTAAAAATAAAATAAAAAATTTTTTTTTTGGCGGATCGGTGGACCGATCCGCCCCGATCCGAACCCGATCCGCCCCGACCCGAAATTTGACTGATCGCGGGGCGGATCCGGATCGGACAAAAAAATCTCGGGGTGGGGCGGATCGGGGTCCGATCCGCCCCGTTGCCATCTCTAGTGTTGTGTGCTTGGTTCTTGCTGGCTTTGGTCATTTGTTGTGGCTGCTTATTGTTGGGTCTTCTTGGTGCAGTCCCTGTTCGGCCTTATTGTGGTACCTCTGTGCAGCTCTTGTTCGGTGTTTGGTTGTGGGTGTGTTGGCAGTGGGTTTAGGCCAGTTTGAGGGGTTGTCTTGAAGTGTTCTCTAACCGTGTGTAGTGGTGTTATCATTGTGGGGAATTGGGCAGAATCTGAGCCCTCGATTTTCACCTCTCTCAATCGGCTAATTTGATGCAATAAAGGGAGTTATCATTACTTGCTTTTACTGCTTATGCATTGATTCAATTACTTTGCTAATCATATTGTTTTCTTCCGTTGTATTGTGATTAATCTCGATTACTTTGTGTTTTGCGAGGTTGGATTCCTCAACAATTGGTATCAGAGCCTTGGTGGCGTGACTGTAGCCTTGGTAGCGTGATTGGCAGGATTGGAATCAATATTGGAACTATTGACTGAGTTCCTTCATTCCCTGTTTTAAAATTCTTTCATTCATTGAAATTATTAAAATTGTGTGCGTTTTTTTTGTTGCTGAAATTATTTAAATTTCAATTGTGTTTTCAGAATATGTGTGATTGGAAACTATTGATTGATTGGTGCTTATTGGCTTTTGCAAGTTAGGTACCATTTTGGAGACTCTTGAGCTTGGTGCTGATTTACGCTCCAAAGATCGCTAATTGCAAAACATAAAACGATAAATAATTTCGCATCTCTCCATATTACGGACTTAGAAAAGTTCGCTCTGGTAAATTGGTTGATCAATTTTAAATTTCTGTAATAGCAGGTCATCGTGTGGGGTGACCATTAGACTTGCGGTTGCCTGTTGCTAGTTGTAGGATTTAATTGCTATTACCTGTGTTTTGGGTATTGCTGTGTTATACCTGTTTTTGATATATCTTGGTGATTATCTATTTCCTGTTGCATTATTATTAGAACTGTCACCTAGACTACCGTGTCGAAAATTCCCTTGACCTGAGATTTTTGAGTCTCACGGAATCCTGAGAATTTAGAACGGTGTATATTGCGACTTTTAGGATCTTCTGTGTGACTTTCCATGTGGTGCTTATATTGCGTTGTGTGTTTTTTATTTGTTAAGATGTTTGCACATCGTTTTGAATTGAACATCTTTGATGGAAAAGGTGATTTTTCTATATGGCAACAGAAAATGAAAGGTATTTTGGTACAACAAAATATTTCAAAAGCTATTGACAATTCTTTCCCAAATACTGTGACCGTTGAATAGAAAAAGGATTTTGATGAACTCGCGTACACTTCTATCATTTTGCATCTATCTGACTCTGTTTTGCCAAAAGTTGGTAAACACGAAACCACTGAAACTCTTTGAAAAAAGTTACAAGAACTTTACTTGACTCAATCTACTCCTAATAAGCTTTACTTGCTTGAAAGTTTTTTCAGTTTCAAAATTGATCCCTCTAAAGAATTAGATGACAACTTGGATGTCTTTAATTGTGCAAGACATCACTAACTGTGGTGAAAAAGTACCTGAAGAATATAAAGCTGTTATATTGTTAAATGCTATTCCTGACACTTATAAAGAGGTTAAGAATGCTATAAAATATAGGAGGGATACTCTTACACCTGAAATTGTCATTGATTCCTTGAAAAGTAGGCAGAGGGAGGTGAAAGCTGAAAGAAATGAGAGGGGTGGTAGTGGTGAAATCCACATGATGAGAGGTGGGCGTGGTAAAAACAGAGGTGACTCAAACAATGAGGGTTATAGATGGAAAGGTGGAAGTAGTTTTAAGTCACAGGGTATGGCGAAGGGAATGAAGTGCTATGGTTGTGGTAGGTCTGGCCATTATAAGAGAGACTGCCCTGGAGAGAAAAACAAAATAGGAGATGGGGATAGAAACGTGGTCAATATAGTTAGTTGCTCGGATGGTGATCCAAGTGGAGTTTATTGATGCTCTTATCTCACTTGCTGTTTCTACTGAATAATTGTGTTCATCTGATTGATTTTTTACCCTTTTGCATGTGTGGTCACTTGATTCGGTTGCTTTTCTTATGTTGCATTTCATTTGTATTGATTTGAACATGTGCATGAATTTGAGTGTGATATGTTATGTTGTGTATAACATGGTTACATGCATGGTGGTTGGGTTTGGTGTGAGATTCTGATACTCTGTGTGTTCTCACAATATAGATCAGATGTGTTCCCTTGGTGGGATGGGTATTCAGTAGTTATGTTAGAAGTGAGGGCTAGTTGGTAATGTTGAGGCTAGATGCCTAAGAGTATATTTGGTGACATATTAGGGGATGTGTGTTTTTTGACATGTAGATCACGAGAGGTGAGGTTGTCAAATGTCTTATTAAACTTTATCTGTGAGGGTCTCAATTAGGTAGAGGACGCTCCCATTATCTCTAGGTGAGGTGGTGATTTGAGTTTTATCTTCTTTGGGTAAGAAGTGAGGTTGTGATAGAGGTACATCCATTGTCTTAGGATCTTAGTAGTTTACCAGTTAGATGTGATTGTTGAGTTATCTAGTGAGCATAGATGGCGATGAGAGGAGAGCTACATCGGTTTTTGGAATGGGGTAATTGTGATTATATCTTTTCTTGGGGTCATTTGCATCCGTTGTTTGTATTGACCATGTTTGATTAACTTGGTGTTATGTTATTTATGTGAACTTGGTGAAAAGATTTGTAATTTGCCTTTGATGTGCTCTCATCGCATTTGTAGAGTCACCTATAACTTTGTGATATAATATGCTCTTGATTGACTCATGTGAAAATGTAATTTGTTTACATTTTTCTTTAGAAAACATGTGTTGTTTTTCTAAAGTTGTATTACTTGCTAATGTGATATAAATGCATAGTTTGGCTCGCTATGATTTAGTGTATTCTTGGGTTTTACCTTGGCCCTTTGATGAGTACTGTTAGCAGGTATGAGATATGTTTCTAACTTGAAACATTGGATAAGATATGTTGAGTTCTAATTCGTTTGGAATTGTTTTGTGCAACTAATAAACTAGGTTTTTTGGTGTTGTAGGTTCGATTGAAACCAAGGTGGAGGTTTTTTGGGATTTTTTTGGTCCCAATCAAACCTCGGGGGCAATGATGATACACAGTGTCGGATTAATTAAGCTTCGTAGGCCCTCGGCCTATGATCGAAGTATTGCCCAATCTCCACAATTAGGCAGCTCACGTGCTAAGAGATTTATTGCCCACGTCGAGGTTTTAATTGTGTCTCGACCCTGTTGCTCGATGGGTAGGCTTCGGAGACGACCCATTTAATTAGGGCTTCCCTAATTAAGCCCTAAACATATATAATTACCCACACCCCTCCCTTTGGCTCGACAGAACACTCATTTCACGACATTTCCTCTCTTCTCTCTGCGCAGCGGCGCCCTCTCCCTCTCTTCGTGAGAAACTGATTATTTTCTCTGTGAAAAGCCATTACCTTACCTCTCACCCGTGGCTTGCTCGTTGCCCTCCTCTTCGTAGGTGTTGGCGCTTGCTTTTTTACCCTCGTGCTGTGTAAACCGCGATCTTCCTTGGCTCTGTGCTTGGGCAAACTGTGTTCGGTTATTGCTGAGTTTTTGTCCGAGTGTTGTGTGCTTGGTTCTTGCTGGCTTTGGTCATTTGTTGTGGCTGCTTATTGTTGGGTCTTCTTGGTGCAGTCCCTGTTCGACCTTATTGTGGTTCCTCTATGCAGCTCTTGTTCGGTGTTTGGTTGTGGGTGTGTTGGCAGTGGGTTTAGGCCGGTTTGGGGGTTGTCTTGAAGTGTTCTCTAGCCGTGTGTAGTGGTGTTACCATTGTGAGGAATTTGGCAGAATCTGAACCCTCAATTTTCACCTCTCTCAGTCGGCTAATTTGGTGCAATAAATGAAGTTATCCTTACTTGCTTTTATTGCTTATGCATTGATTTAATTACTTTGCTAATCATATTGTTTTCTTCCGCTGTATTGTGATTAATCTTGATTACTTTGTGTTTTGCAAGGTTGGATTCCTCAACAGGGTGTATCCCATAATCAAGATGACTTTTCGATGTCTAGAGGTGTCGAAAAGTAAGTAAAAGCTCTTGTTCTCTAATGGGCGGGATTATACCAAAATTGTCGAAAGGACTCTTGAAAAATTCACTTTTTGGTGGATTTTATTTTTAAAAAAAATTTTTTATTAAATGTTCAACCGTCAATTTAATAAGGTTTATTTTTATTTTTACCATAAAATTGGAGTTATGATAAAAATCGAATAATGTTATAAACTAGAGAGAAAAAGAAAGAGAAGTAGAGACACCAATAAATTTGTGTATTATATTATGAACCAGAGCCCCATATATATAGGGGAAGAAAGGGATATACAAAGTAATTATAACTAGGGTTTTAGGGGTACAACTGTTATTCACTAATGCAATATAATATTTACAACACTCCCCCTTAAATGACATATGATATTACAAAATATCTGCCTCGTTAAAACCTTGTTTGATAAAACCCAATGGGACAAAAATATCAAACGAAGGAAAAAGAGTACAGTTGTTCTTGGAGTATTAAGATGAATGCTGCCTCGTTAAAACCTCGCCAGGGAAACCCAATAGGACAAAACATTGGCTAAGGAAAAAGAGTACAACTACTCCCCCTTAGTGTTGATCGTTGTAAATCATCGAGTTGATGTATCCCAATCTTGTGAGCTGGTTTATTGAATGTAGATGTTGATAGTACTTTTGTAGATAAATCGGATTCATTGTCACTTGAGTGAATTTGTTGAAAATTCTGGAGTCTTTTGATGCTGCCTCGTTAAAACCTTGTCAGAAAAACCCAGTGGGAAAAAACCTGAACGAAGGAAAAAGAGTACAGCTACTCCCTCTGATTCAATATGTATTGAATCATCCATATAGTTACTCCCCCTGATTCATCATCCATATAGTTACTTCCCCTTATTCAATCTCTATTGAATCATTCATATCTTGATCTCTTCAGGAGTTTCGTATAAGAGAGTATATTAATAGATATTGATGACAGCTACCTCATTAAAAACCTTGCCAGGAAAATCCTGTGGGACAAAACCTCGGCTAAGGAAAAAAGAGTGTAGCGTATATTAGCTCCCCCTCATGGGAACATTACAGTTATATTGATACTGCACATAATTATTTCAACTTTAAATCGGTACAATATCGAATGTGTTTACCAAGCATTTATAAATAACACATATCTGATATCTGATATTATTTGTTCTTTGAATATATTCAATATTTCCAATCATTTGAACATGCTGCATCGAGCCATATTCTATAATCAATATTATCAATGCATTTAATGCAGTTCTAAAATTTGGAAGTGACTTATTCACTTCACTGAACAATTAACTTATTCACTTCACTGAACAATTAACTTATTCACTTCACTGAACAATTAACTTATTCACTTCAGGTGAATAATTAACCATGAATTTGAATTTGAAAATCAATTGCTACGATTTTTATTCAAAGTAATGGTACATCTCAATTTAAACACTTTGTCATATAGAGTCATTTGTACCATTCTTCATGTAATCTAATTTCATACTATCTATCACATTCCATTGGAAATTGAATCTATTCAAGGCATATGATATATTTAGATTGCAAAGTATCTTTATACTTTGATCAAACAAGTTTCTTAAAAACTTGAATTATATATTTCAAATATATTTAATCCTTCAAGGATTATACTGTATGCTTCAAGCATCGTATATGTTTCACATTGCAATTATCAAATTGCTACCACCAAATTTAAGTCGTGAAACATTAGATAGGTAACGATTCCTATATTTCAAATAGATTTTCTCTAATTATTTCACCGCAATCCCAAAGTACCGAGGTATTGATTACCCTTTTTAATCTCACTTTTTGGTACTTCAAAGAATACTCCCAACGTACCGAGTTGATGATCATACATTTTGATATCACTCATTGGTACATCAAAGAGCGCAAGCTAGTAATCAGAGTAAATCATTTTTCATTAAATACATTTCTGATAATCATATAAGTATAGGCACTTATTATGCATTTTCAGGCAAATAAAATATTGTATCTATGCCAGATCTTTGAAACATTCGTTGCGCAACAAGTCGTGTATTACGACTATACCTATAGGTATTTTACTGGCTTTACACTTTTATGTGTTTGGACTTCAGGTCCCAAAACTTCAGGTTTTGTAATAAGTTTAATTTAGCCTGAATGCATACTTTTGCCAACTATTTTTATGTCGATTTTTTTCGACATATTTTCTTTTATTATCCTCGCTATCATTCAAATTATGATGCGGCTAGCTTCGCAATTTGCTTTTGCATAAGTGCTTTTAAAAAGTGTGTCGACACAATTATCATCTCAATTTGATTTCTTTCCCCATAAGACATAACTATAGAGATCTCAATTTTCAATATTTCAAGTACTTGAACCTCTTCTAGAGATTTACAATTAATTATGTCAATAAATACTCTCTCACGAGTATATGCCTCCTCAATAAGACCACTATAATCATTTGCTCTATTTTTATTTATTTGAGGATCTTTATTTGAATCAAATATTGCTACGCTTCAGGCGTGCTACATATCAATATGAGATAGAGCATGAGATTTTATTAATCTCTTATGCATCTTGTAATTATGTTATCTTTGAACGTTTCGTTCATATTTTCAATCGAACTTCTGGTTCGTATTATTAATCGCGAGGATATATATAACATAATATGATGCATTTGTTTGATTTTAAGCTATTCCCCCCAAATGTTGAGAAAATTGTCCAATCAAATTGACAATAACTTTTTTTCGACGTTGTAAAATATCACCCATTTGGGATATATGTTCAAACAACGCATTTTTCTCAACATTCTTTATTTCTCATATTAGTGCATTGTGGTGGATCAATTGCACTATTAAAGAATTATATGGAAAAATTAGGCTCTAACCATAAGTCAATTATAATAGGGAGAACTATAATATTGGCATGATGCGTAATAAAATTTCCTAAACAAAAAGGGAAGTATTTTGTTCTCAATTAAATTAATTGGAGGCGTTTAACAAACAAAAATGTTAAACTATTTATCGACATCCCAACTAACACTTCTTAAAATGTTGAGATTCGTGTCCACTAGTATTATCAAGACACATTCTTGATTATATAATCTGAAAATTATGCTCATAATTTATAATTTGAGAAATAATTTCGCAAACTTTAGGTTGCGAACACCATGCAATCATCTAGTACATGTATCAAATCTATTAGATACAAATAATATTTAGATGATCAACGTGGAGGATGATAGTGGCCCATTTATCACCCTAATTATTTTTCAGAAATATAGGGAATTTAATCTCTATTTTAGCTAGTGACAGTCAAGAAATTTCATGAAAGAGAACAAATATCATATATGATTGAATTGAAGAATCTTCTGATTCTTCATTGAGTATCAATTTTAATTTCGCATCATTATTGATCCAGTGATGGTCCAACTGGTCATGCCAAATAATAAAATCAAATTGAACTTCTTGTTCATAAGATATAATAATATATTATTCAAGTAGTCAAACTAATCAATGTCCTTATGACATAAGTTATATGTTTTCCTTCAAGGATAAACATGAACTCAAATGAGATATTTTTCGAAACAATGCTACTTCGAAAAGCACGTTTTATTACTCATTCAAAAATCAATATGTCAATATTCTTACGGAATATTGTAATATCAAATTAATAACATATCTCATAATATTGGGCTTTTCGAGAGCAAATTATATTCCAATATTATATTTCATATGAGATAAAATTATGATTCTTCAGGAATCATCACAACTATATATTAGACTACATCATAATAATCTTCTGAATTATTAATAAATTCGAATTTCTTTGCGAAAAAGAATGCAATATTTATCACTTGAGCAATAAAATAATATTCTTCTAGAATATTGAAATGTAGCAATAACGCAATATTCTTCTGGAATATTGATTCAAATCTCATTCAATTATAACAATAATTGATATCTATTGTGCAATTTAAGAGTAAAATAACGAATTATTCTTCTGGAATAATTATATTGCTAAAATTGCAATTCTTCAAGAATAATGAGTCAATATTCTTCTGGAATATTGATATTAATTATTCATTCTTCCTTTCAAGCCAACAATATTTGTGCTCTACACGAGTGACGTTAAAATATTCTTCTGGAATATTTATTTAACGTGGGTTGTGTTTATTCGAGAACACCAACACCATATTCGTTTAAAACATATTTTAAATTATGCTTCTTCAAGAGCATTGGATCAATATTCTTCTGGAATATTGAAATTGTAATATACTGCTCATCACAAGCAAGTAATATTCTTCTAGAATACTACTATTGTTGTCCTACTTCGTGAGCAACAATATGATACATTATTAAATCAGAATTTATGAATGAACATCTACAAATATTTAATCATCTTAAAGAATATTAATTACCATATAAACATAGTATGAATTTATATATAAAAATGAATTACCAAACATATATCAGGAAAAAGAATCTCCATATATAGAAGTTAACAAAATTGACTAAATCTTTTATTGGCTAAATCTTTTACCAATATGCAAAAGATACTAAACATGCACGTGAATTCCATATATAAAAATTAGATATATAACTAATATATAGTATAATCAAATCTAATAATGTATTTGAGAATTCAAAATAACGTAGTGATTTCCAATGACAAAATTGAAAGAGCAAAAAAATAATAACAATAATAATTTGTTGGAATAAGGTATACTTTAACGAATTTATTTCGATTCTTCCAAAAGAAATAATAAATCAATATTCTTCTAGAATATTGAAAATTATAATTAATGCTCTTCAGGAGCAAATAACATCCTTACAGGATATTAATTATAATGTTGTACTACTTCAGGAGTAACAACAAATTATGTATAATAGACAAATTTACAATTAATATTTTTCTGGAATATTAATTATTTATTGCGTTACTTCAAGAGCAATAACGAATTATTCTTTTGGAATAATTATAAATCTAAAATTTCTATTATTCAAGAATAAAATGTCAATATTCTTCGATATATATGCTACTTTGGGAGCATGTTGTATTTTTCTATTATTTCTTCAATAATAGGTCCAATATTCTTCTGGAATATTACAATTATAATTTATGCTCTTCTGGAGCAAATAATAATCTTTCTTGAACATTATAAAGTTGTGCTACTTCAGGAGTAACAACAAACTATTCATGATAGTCATATTAATATTCTTCTGGAATATTAATTATATACAGTTGCGCTACTTCAGGAGCAACAATAAATTATTTATGATAATCATATTAATATTCTTCTGGAATATTAATTATACAGTTACGCTACTTCAGGAGTAACAACGTAATGAAAAAAATTCAATAATAATATATAAATTAAACACCTATATTAATATTCTTCTGGAATATTAATTATACAGTTGCGCTACTTCAGGAGCAACAACGTAATTCATTAAACACGCATAATATGTAAAATACATATGTGAATAACGCATCAACTAAACATTAAAATATGACACAAAATTTATGTAATTCGGAAACATTAATTGAATTTGAAAAAAATAGAAGAATCAATTGGAAAATATGGACGCAATTCAACAATTAACAAAACAATCACGCAACCCAATGAATGATTGTGATTTGGAATGAATTGAATTCAGATTTTTAATTGAATTGGATTCGGATTATGCAGGAACTGATTTGGAATTGTAATGATTTGGACTAAAAAAAAATCAAGCTCCATGAATCAGATTCGCATTGATGCAGTTAAAAAGATTCATGTGTTATCAAATTAATTTTGATACACATGACAGATGATTATAGCTAAAAAAAAATTACCTTCTAATAATTTTAGAGAATTGTGCTGATAACGTGTTATAAACTAGAGAGAAAAAGAAAGAGAAGTAGAGACACCAATAAATTTGTGTATTATATTATGAACCAGAGCCCCATATATATACGGGAAGAAAGGGATATACAAAGTAATTATAACTAGGATTTTAGGGGTACAACTGTCATTCACTAATACAATATAATATTTACAACAAATAATTAAATGTAAACACTCAGTTTACCAAGAAGTTTAAGTTGGTCGTTTTACCATAAATTGAACTTAAAAAAGTTTGGTATTGACTTTTCTTATAATGGAAGAAAAGGGTCAAAAAAGAGTGTAGCTAATTTAGAGGAGAGATTTGTGTTACTAGGTGACCAATCGAATGATAAATACTTGTGGCCACCTCATCTATTCATCATAAATTGGATTTTCTCGATTATCACAAGAAAAGAATAAGTTAGTTGTACCTAAAATAAGTTATTTTAAGTTATTTATTTTATTAAATAATTTTTTTAAATAAAGAGTAAAATCTTTAATACAACTAAACATGTTCTAAGTCCTTAATGATTTTACATTCATTAGATTCACATTTAAATTAAAACAACACTATCAATAATTTAAAAAAAATATGTATATAGTCCAAGGGTTATAAATATTAGTTTTAGAGTAATTTCAGGGAGACTTTTTTTGGAGACATTTTTAATTGACATTATGACATGTTACACATTCATTGGGTGGTGAAAATGTAAGTGGTGAGATAGTTATTTTTACCACCCAATGAATGCGTGACACTTAAAAATGTCTCCAAAACTATTTCCCTGTATCAAAATTGATAAGTTTTAATAAGTTGATCCCTTAAATGCTATGGATGTACATTTTATGTTCAACCACGCTTGTTGAACATATGGTTACCACAGCTCAGGACAAGGTGGGATACATACAATCCAGTTGAGACTTGAGCAAAGTTTCTCGGGCAACTAGTGTGGCTTCATCTATACATTTCATCTATAGCTACAAATAAAATACAAAAATGTGATAACCAAAAAATATCTAATCAAGAGAGTATTGAAATTAATTTTTAAATGTTTTTCAACAAATACGCTCAAGTTAAAAACAATTTGCACAAATATGAACAATAAATATAGTAACTAATAATTAAACAATTAATCTAGTAACAAAAATAAGACACTATGGGATGTATTTAATTGAGTCTTTTAAAAACTTGTTGGGATTTAAAAAGTTTTAAGAGTTAATGTAGACTTTTAAAGACTGTTTAAAAATATTGATTTTTTCAATTGAGAATTTTTTTAGACTTTTAAAAAGATTTTAAAAGTCATGATCCATTCAATTAAAACTTTATATAAATCTCTACAAGTCTAGGAGTATTCAAATTGTCAATGACTTTTAAAATCATTTATGAAAGTCGCAACGTTACTAAATTTTAAGCATAAAGCACGAAAATAAAATCTCAAAATTTGTTTCTCATTCTTCCCAAGATTTGGGAAACTTTCACTATATATATATATATATATATATATATAAAGAAAAAAGGATTATAGCGACAATAAATGTCGTCGTTGAAATAAAAAAAAGTTGTCGCAATTAACATACTGAGAGGACAATGTCGTCAATGAAAGTCGTTGCAGTAGGTTTGTGCCTATTGCAATTTTGCAATGACAAATGAGTCTTTGCTCTTTATCTGCTCGCTGTAGGTTAGGTCAACAGTGTCTAAGGATGGCAAAAAACCCGTTTTGACATGAACACGATGAGATCCCGACCCTAATGGGGATGAAAGAAATCGCCCCGCAGGTCGATGGGGGCGGGTTAGGGTTTGATTTCAATTACCCGAAACGGGCTTGGGGCGGGACGTGTTTTGGTTGACCTGTCCCACTAATTTACTTATATTAAAAAAAAATTAATGCAAAAAACACAAATAACACACTTTCAAGATACAATTTCTTACTTATGATAACATTTTTGATTCTGTGATGAATTGGGTACTTGATTGTTTTGACTTTTACTTTTTTTTAGTGGGAAAAAAAATTAGAAACTTGAAGAAAACTATGTTTTTTAAAAAAAAAAAAAAATTATGGTCGGGGCGGGACGGGTCGGGGATGCCCCGTTTTGATACCCGCCCCAACCTGCCCCGTTTTGATTTAACGGGTAATGTGACGGGTATGATTTTGATAATCTACTCATGGGGCGGGGCGCGGGGTACCCACCTCGAACCCGCCACATTATCATCTCTAACAGTGTCGACAATAGTCGTCTCTGTTGACCTAATCAACAGTGACGACATTTGTCGTCAATGTAGATTAATTGTTGTCGCTGTTGACCTAATCAATAGGGACGATAATTGTTGTCGTAGTAGGTGAAATTTCATTTTTTAAACTAAATAATTTGTTAATAAAATGACGAAAAATATTCTTCTAATTTAATTAAATTACATAAAAAAATTGATTTTAATGAATTATTAATAAAATATCGAATATAATATTAAAATCCATAAAATATCGAATATAACATTTGTTAACTTATTTAAGTTGACATTTTCTATTTTTCTACATGTTCGTAATTTAAGTAAATTAAATTTAATTACTAAATACATGTATTTTGTAATTTATTAAGTTTAATTAAATTACTTGGGACTTAGGATTATATTTACCTTCCAAATTTGTTGAAATAATTATCTCATGTAATTGATATTGTTTGGAGATAAATTGTGTCACTTATCTTTTATGATAATGATCAAGAATTGAGATAATGTTTTATTTAGCCTAAAATTCTATCACCTATATGTTTGTGATAATGATTTAATATTTGGAAATAATGCTTGTCACTTATTATTCTTTATAAGTATTGTGCTTGCTAAAATATTCCTATTGAGCGGAAATTATGACCTTATTTCTTGCTGTCCAAGTTTTTGAATATCACTTGGTTGGTAAGTGATTCACTTATGGCAAGATTCTTTTAATTGATTATTATCTTTGATTTCTTACCTTATCTCTATTATACTTGTAATTATCTTATTGCAGGAAATAGAGATTGTGCATATCTAGGTTTCTCGGTGGACAAGAAACTCGTGTGCCTATAAAGAGAGAAGACCTAGACATTTTCTCTCAAGTCCTGAAGCCGAAAAATTCTTGTGGTGCAGAAAATATAATCGATTTCTTCATTGTGTGACTTCTCGATCTGCATGAATATTCTAGAGATATAGAGCTTATTCATTCATGCAAAAAATAGATAAGTAAACTACAAATTGTGGTTCTCCGGGAGAAGTTTTTCAATCACTACAAGAAGAAAAGACTTTCAGCCAGAAGATCAAACGGGTGGTTTGGATCGAGATCGAACGAGAGTTCGGATTTGCTGAAAACCCTTGCAGTGTCAAATGAAACTACTGAAGAGTTGTGAGACACCAGCTCATATTACACACCATAGAAGATCAGGGAGTGATTTAATTCATGGGTGTTTTATAAGTTTATGCGTAAATTTACCCTGTAGCATGGATTGAACTATGTAATCTATTTTCTTATTAATAATTGATTTTTGTCCAAAGGGTGCGGGCACGTGGGTTTTCCCTATTAGTGTTTTTCTCACGTTAAGCTCAACTATTGTGTTTTTGTCTCTTTACAATTCTACATCATTTATTTAGATTGTTCACATTCTATAATCCGGCTGAATTTGGTATCACGTTAATACTCATTTTTCCAGATAAATCTGTGACAGTCAGTTCGTTTAACAATAAGTTTAGACAACTTTAAATTTTCAATTGGTATCAAAGCGGGTACACTTCTAGAAAGTGAGATCCGGTTGTCTATATAATGGAAAATTTTGTATCTCTTAGACCACCTTTGTTGAATGGTAATAATTATGCATATTGAAAAATTCGTATGGAAATTTTTATTCGATCTATTGATGAACGTTGTTGGACATCTATCCTTAATGGTTACACTTACACAGCATCATGACTTCTGGAGGTGTTGTCACAGCTGTATCTAGAAGGGCTTATACTGTTGATGAATTAGTTAATGCAAATTGGAATTCAAAAGCACTTAACACTATTGTTTCTTTGGTTGATCCAGGTCAATTCAGGCTGATTTGTTCCTTAAAAATTGACAAGGAAGCATGGGATGCTTTGAGGATATCAAATGAATGAACTAATGCTGTCAAAACCTCAAAGCTACAGATGATCACTCTTGAGTTTGAACAACTATCTATGGATGAGCGAGAAGACTTCAAAAGTTTCCACGCCAGATTGAGTGATCTCACAAACTCAGCCGAAGCCCTTGGGAAAACATACTCCATTGAGCAGATTGTATGAAAGATTCTCAGATCTTTACCAGACAGATTTCATGCAAAGGTCACTGCCATAGAAGAAAGTAAGGATCTTTCAACCATGCGAGTTGAGGAACTTGTAGGCTCATTAATGACCTATGAGTTAAATTTGGCCGAAGAAAGAAAGAAAAGAAACCAGGGATTGAGTTCAAAGCATGGAACGAAGAGCCAGACGAATCTGGAGAGACAAATGAGGATGAAAACTTCGCTCTTCTCACTAGAAAATTTAAGAAGTTCATCAAAGGCAAACAGAAGGAAAGATCTGCAAACTTTCAAGGCCAGAACAAAAAACAAAGGAGGAAAAAAAATTTCCATCCTAGGAACAATGCTAATTCATTTGAAGTGAAGCCTAAGAACCATATTCAGTGCAGAGAATGTGAAGGATATGGATACATCGCAACAGAATTTCCCAACACTTTAATGAAGATCAAAGGGAGGAAAGCGATGAATGATACATGGAGTGATGGAGATACAGATGAATCTGAATCAGATTCAGATAAAAGCAATTCTGAAAAATAGGTAATTACCCTTACTGCTTCACATTTATCTAGAAATTCATCTTATGTAGGTACCTGCTCAGATGAATCTGGATTAAACATTGAAAGTCTGAAGAAAGAACTTCAAAAAGTAGAAGAGAGGATACAACTGTTGCAAGCCATAGCTGAACACAACAGGGAAAGTCATCTAGATGTATCTGCATTCCCAGATAACGAAAAAAAGGAGGTAAGTAAGTTGAGCGCAGAACTTACTAAAGCACAAGACAAGATCAAGAAACTGGTACTTGGATCTGTTCAACTTGATGAAATTCTGAACTCTAGAAGACCTGCCAGCATGAAAAGTGGCCTTAGATATGAAGGTAAGGGTAAAACTCATGAAACACAAGATGGTATTTGTGAAAGAAACATGATACACGAAGAAGGAGAAAAGTAGAAACTACTCAAATGCATCTACTTCCTATCACCATCAATTCAACACTGCTGGAACTCAATACTCATATCTAGCCAGGAACCATACGGGTAGACAATTTCAACCGAATCTTTACAAGCAAGATGAATCTGTCCGTCATGCTAGCAGAAAATTTCAACTTCGTCAAAATCGGTAAGATACATCTATGTTCCAGGTATTTTGTAATTTTTGTGCCAAGTCTGGTCATGATGTTTTTAGGTGTCATGAGTACTTGAAATTAAACAACTCACACTAAAGAAGACTTGTGTCTAGGAAATATGAGAAAATTAGAACTTATGCCTATGTAGTTCAATTATCTTTCAGTGCCTTGATTCCTAACACCTGGTATTTTGATAGTGGATGCTCTAGACACATGACAGGTGATCTCTCCTTGCTGTCACACTTTGAAAAAGGTGAGACATGTGTTGTTACTTTTGGTGATGGCCAAATGGGTAAGATATATGGATCTGGTATCATCAATATTAAAGGATTTCCTACATTAACCAATGTATTGTATATTATTGGGCTTAAAGCAAATTTGATTAGTGTAGGACAATTATGTGATGATAACCTACTTGTTATGTTTTCTAAAGACTATTGTAAGGTATTAAGTTGTAAGAAGAATCAAATCCGTTAAAAAGTGTCTTGTTTAAGGGAGTTAGATCCATGAACAAATGCTACACACTTGAAAGTCATATAACTTGAAATTCTGTGAGGACCAAAATTGAGGAATTGTGGCATAACTTGTTAGGGCATCTAAACTGCCATGATCTCATGAAGCTGACTAGACTACAGGCTGTGAGAGACTTGTCTAGCAGAAAAAACATTCCAGATGGAATATGCAGTGACTGTCAAAGGGGTAAGCAAATCAAAAGTCAAGACAAATCAGGTACATCTATTAATACCTCTCATATACTTGAACTAATTCACATGGATCTGATGGGTCCTATTCAAAAGGAAAGTATTGGTGGAAAGATGTACATTTATGTTTGTGTTGATGATTTCTCCAGATACACCTGAGTTATGTTCATCGTAATAAATCTGATGCCTTTAACAATTTTGCTAATCTTTTTCAGAAATTGAGTAATGAAAAGGCTGACGAACAGGTAAGAGTCAAAATGATCAGAAGCGATCATGGAAGAGAGTTTGAAAACTCCGACTTTGCTGATTTTTGTATCCAATATGGAATCAAGCATGAGTTTTCAGCCCCAAAGACTCCTCAACAAAATGGAGCGGTGGAAAGAAAAAATAGAACTCTGCAAGAAATAGCTCGTGTCATGCTAAATAGCAACAAATTTCCTACAAAATTTTGGGCAAAAGCCATAAATACTGGTTGTTACATTATCAATAGAGTCATTCTTAGAACAGGAACAAATCAAACTCCCTATGAAATCTGGAAGGGTAAAAAACCTAGAGTTGACTACTTTCATGCTTTTGTAAGTAATACTATATTTTAAAAGATAGAGAACATCTAGGAAAATTTGGCTCAAAACTTGATGAATGAGTATTTTTATGTTATGCTGAAAATAGTAGGGCTTATAGAGTATACAATCTTAGAACCCAAACAGTTCTTGAGTCAGTTAATATGAAAGTGGATGAAACTAATGGTTTGAATTCTGACTTGCATGAAGTAGAGGATGATCAGTTGGAGATTCCACCAAAACAAGAAGATGAAACTGTAAAAAACAGTAGAGAAACCACAACTAGCAGAAAGTCAGAATAATACTGAAGAATGTGACACAGATGAATCTGGATGTCCAGATACATATGCCTTTCCAGAGGCATCTAACTACCCAGATACACCTGATGTTGTAGAACCAGAAATGTTGAAAAAACCATCTGCTAGAGTTCAAAGAGCTTATCCACTTGAAAACATTCTCACTGGTCTATCTAAACAATTTGCTGTCGATATGGGAAACATCTGTCATATGTCACTAATTGAATCAAAAAATGCCAAAGAAGCCTTGACAGATGAACACTGGGTACAAGCAATGCAGGAGGAGCTCAATCAGTTTGAAAGAAATAACGTCTGGGAATTGGTGCCCCATCCAAAAGAAGGAAATGTAACTGGACCAAATGGATCTTCAAAAATAAGTCAGATGAACAAGGAAATGTGGTCAGAAACAAAGCCAGACTTGTTGCTTTAGGTTACACCCAGATTGAAGGGATAGACTTTCACGAAACATTTGTTCCTGTAGCCATACTGGAATCTATCAGACTGTTGCTAGCTGTGTCGTGCTACATTAATTTTAGATTGTATCAGATGGACGTCAAAAGTGCCTTTCTGAACGGTGTACTTAATGAGGAAGCTTATGTGGAGCAGCCACAAGGATTCATAGATCCATCTCACCCGGACTATGTCTTTAGACTCAAAAAGCCCTTATATGGGTTGAAACAAGCCCCCAGAGCTTGGTATGAAATGCTCACATCATTCTTGCTAAGCAAATGATACAAAAGGGGAGGAACTGATAAAACTCTTCTCATTAAACATCTGAATCCTGGACTAACTGTACCTCAAATATATGTTGATGACATTGTATTTGGGTGGGTCTACCTTAAAGTCCAAAATTGATGAATTTATAAATACAATGAAAAGAGAATTTGAAATGAGTATAGTCGGTGAACTAACATTTTTTCTTGGTTTGCAGGTACAACTGGATGAATCTGGTATATTCATATCTCAAGCAAAATATACTAAAAATCTGGTGAAAAAATTTAGATTTGAAGATGCAAAGGCTATGAGAACTCTCATGGTAACTGAACTGAAACTTTCAAAGGATAACTTTGGCAAGGAAATGGATCCATCTCTCTATAGAAGCATGATTGGAAGTCTTCTGTATCTCACTGCTAGTAGACCAGACATATCCTTTAGTGTTGAAGTGTGTGCAAGATATCAGGCTAAACCCAAGGAGTCTCATGTAGCTGCTGTAAAAAGGATCATCAGATATGTAAGTGGTACATTAAGTTATGGAATTTGGCTTACAAGAGATACCACTGCCCATCTTGCAGGATATTCGGACGCAGATTGGGTTGGGAATGTTTATGATCGGAAGATTTATGGAGGTTGTTTTTACATTGGTAACAACCTGGTGGCATGGTTAAGCTGGAAGCAAAGCCAGGTTCATACCTTTTTTCTAATCTAAAGGGGGAAATCTAGTAAGATAACTTCTTGAGATTGTGTGAAGCTATTTCCACCTCCAAAAGATATTGCCACAATATTGAAAAAGTTGGCAAGACGATTTGAGAAAATGCACGATACATAGATATTGATAGGTCTACTTATGCACTAAGGTGACAAATCAATAAGTCAGGGCAATTATATGATTTTTTACAGTATGTGGATGACTAAGGGTTACTCGGATCACACACTCTTTAATTCACTTAATCATGTAAGTGGTGGACTGTACACTACCAGATATATATACCTCAACAGATGCCAACAGTGCTCAGATGTGTCTCAGGTACCAAGATGCATCTAGATTTTTCATTCACAAATTTTAGATATTTTCCTGATAATCTTTATTTAAGACAGTATATTGTGGGGCTCATGTGCGCGAATCTTGCAGAATAAGTTAGTTAATTGTAGGGGCCAATTTTTGATACTCCCTCAATCCCACAAAGATAGACTTACTTCTATTTTCACACAGATTAAGAAAACATAATTAATTTATGTTGGAACTATAAATTTACCTACATTATACCAATATACCCCTACATTAAATAATGAGTTGTTCATATTTTTTTTGATAACAATGCATATTAAATAGAAGCATATTAGAAAATGAAGATATTAATATACTCTCAAAAGGAAAGTGACATATCTTTGTGGGACAAACAAAAAAGGAAAACAAGCCTATCTTTGTGGGACGGGCGGAGTAATTTATTTGTTACCTAATTCTTGAATTATTCTGTTTCCATGCTTATCCTATTTTTTGAATGAAATGAAATTGGCAAGAACTAGGATTCTCAAGAGATATCTTTGTCTACAAGGAATGCAATTAAAACAAAATCTTTTGAATTCTATTTGTACTCAAATTCCTCAAAAATCTCTCCTCAAATCTCCTTCACTGCCTCCACATCGGCCATTCTTACTCATGCCAGAACGAGTTCAAATTCCAACTCTGCCAATAGCCAAACTAAGCTAAGCCAGCTCCACCTTCGTGCTACAAGTCATGGGTAATCTTCTTACTAGTCACTTTTCTCCCTTAGATACTCGAAGTGAATTAATGGGTGGAAGAGAAAGTTTGAGTAAACAGACTGAAACAAAGGGGGAGATGCCAAAAGATGATAAAGATGTAGAAGAAGATAAATCCGAAAACAAATTACCATAAAAGAATCTGGAAAGTCAGAGTTTGAGATATCGAAGAAGCCAATGAATATGTAAGTGAGGATGAATCCAATGAGACAGAGGGGTCTAAAGGTCAAGATGAATCTGATAATACTAAAGGAAGTGAAGATGAGGATAATGCTGATGAAATAAAGGAATCTGAAGAAGAAGAGACTGCTCGACCAGACATAAAGAACAAGAAAAAAGGTGAAGAAAACAGTGCCTACAAAGAAAAGGAGATCGAGCAAAAATGCGGATGCATCTGCCACTCCAGATGGATCTAGGTATTATCTTTCATCGTTTTTTAGTACTCATATGCAAACCGCCAAAGGTATATTTACACCTTTCAATTTCAAATTCTGGTCGATTGGTGCATATGATGATTTCCAAAATACACATATCTGGTAAGAGAATGTAATATGAGACTCGAATATCTTGAGTGAAACAAAGGGGGAGATGCCAAAAGATGATAAAGATGTGGAAGAAGATAAATCTAAAAACAAATTGGCATAGGTGAATTTGGAAAGTCAGAGTCTGAGATGAAAAAGAAGCCGATGAATCTGTAAGTGAAGATGAATCCAATGAGACAGAGGGGTCTAAAATTCAAGATGAATCTGATAATCCTGAAGGAAGTGGAGATGAGGATAATGCTGATGAAATAAAGGAATCTGAAGAAGAAGAGACTGCTCGTCCAGACAGAAAGAATAAGAAAAAAGGTGAAGAAAACAGTGTCTGCAAAGAAAAGGAGATCGAGCACACTAGCGGTTGCATCTGCCACTCCAGATGGATCTAGGTATGATCCTTCATCGTTTGTTAGCACTCCTATGCAGACTGCTAAAGGTATGTTTACACTTTTCAATTTCAAATTCTAGTCGACTAATGCATATGCTGATTTCCAAATTACACATATCTTGTAAGAGAATGCATTATGAGTCTCGAATATCTGTAGAAGAATTTCATGATATAGTGAGTCATTTTGGTTTGGAGAAATTGTCTCGATGTGAGGGGGAGATCAATAAACTTTGGTTAAGGAATTTTTGGTTTATCCATGGGTTATTTCACAGTATTTGATTGATCAGGGTGTCAAGAAGTTAAAAGATGATCTGGTGATCACTCCCAGACAATTGAACATGGTAAAATGCAAAAAGACTCTTGACACACAGACTCCTCATCCAAAAATAGAATCTGGGTACTACAGATGAAGCTGGGAAGCAAGATACGTCTGGACATGATGGGAAATTTGGGCTGTTGGAAGCAGAAGTTGTTGAACTCAAAACCACTGTCAAAAAGCTTGAGGACAAGCGAAATACGCTCTATGCAAGATCTTCCAGAACTTTGGCCAAAAAGGCTAAGACCGAGAGCAAGAAGCCTACTGGAGCAAATAAGCAGAAAAGGAACTAAGATCCATCTCAGTAACAGAGGCTCGGTCCAGATGCATCTGACCTCACTAATTTTGAAGTTTTCTGAAACTCTACTTTTATTTTCAGTATATATGGTCTGTAAACAATTTTTGCCTAATTTTTGTCTACTTATGCTTGTATTGGCAGGTTACAAGACGTGGAAGGCTTCCCCTATTTTTTCCAAAAAGGGGGAGGAATATTTTTTCTCATCTTTTTCAGATTAATTGATTGATGAAGTAACTTTTGACTTATTTGAATGCTCCTTTATATGCCTATTATTATGCTCTCTTTACATGCATTAATTGATTGATGTGAGCTTATTTGATGCATAACTTGAGGGGGAGGATTTTGATAGGGGGAGCTTTATGGTTGCATGTTACTTCTATCTATATTTGTGAAAAGATGATTAGGTTTTGAAAAAATAGAAAAAGTCAAAGGGGGAGATTGTTTACTTATTTAAGTTGGCTTTTTCTATTTTTCTATATGTTCGTAATTTAAGTGAATTTAATTTAATTACTAAATACGTGTATTTAGTAATTTATTAAGTTTAATTAAATTACTTGAAAATTTCTTGGACCTATGATTATATTTATCTTCCAAATTTGTTGGAATAATTATCTCATGTAATTGATAATGTTTGGAGATAAATTGTATCACTTATCTTTTATGAAAAGGATCAAGAATTGTGATAACATTTTATTTGGCCTAAAATTCTATTTCCTATATGTTTGTGATAATGATTTAATATTTGGAGATAATGTTTGTCACTTATTATTCTTGATAAGTATTTTGATAATATTTTAGCCTTGCTAAAATATTCCTATTGGCCGAAAATCATGGCCTTATTTCTTGGTATCCAAGTTTGTGTATATCACTTGGTTGGTAAGTGATTCACTTATGGTAAGATTCTTTTAATAGATTATTATCTTTGATTTCTTACCTTATCTCTATTATACTTGTATCTTATTGCGGGAAATAGAGATTGTGCATATCTAAGTTTCTTGGTGGACAAGAAACTTGTGTGCCTATAAAGAGAGAAGACCTGGACGTTTTCTCTCAATTCATTGAAGGCGAAAAATTCGTGTGGTGCAGAAAATATAATCGACTTCTTCATTGTGTGATTTCTCAATGTTCATGAATATTCTAGAGATATAGAGCTTATTCATTCATGCCAAAAATCGATCAGTAAACTACAAAATTTGGTTATCCGGGAGGAGTTTTTCAATTACTACAAGAAGAAAAACTCTCATCCAGAAGATCAAACGGGAGGTTTGGATCGAGATCCAATGGGAGTTCGAATTTGATGAAAATCGTTACAATGTCAAAGGAAGTTATTGAAGAGTGGTGAGACGCTAGCTCATATTACACGCCATAGAAGATCAGGAAGTGATTTAATTCATGGGTGTTTGATAAGTTTATGCGTAAATTTATCCTGTAGCTTGGATTGAACTGTGTAATCTCTTTTCTTATTAGTGATTGATTTTTGTCCCCAGGGTGTAGGCACGTGGGTTTTCTCTGTTAGGGTTTTTCCCACATTAAGCTCAAATATTGTGTTCTTGTCTCTTTACAATTCTGCATCATTTATTTAGATTGTTCACATTCTATAATTCAGACGAATCTGGAATAACATGATTCATCTAAATCTGTGCTAAATAAAACTTCACGTGTTTTGTTAATACTCAACTGCCCTAGATAAATCCGTGACGGTTAGTTCGTTTAACAACAAATTTAGACAACTTTAAAATTTCAACATTAAAATCCTTGAAATCAATATTAATTTAAAAATACCCAAAAAGAGACCCCAAGGATTGCCTAAGAACTAATCTAGATCATCACATGCAGGAGGTTGATCCTCCACTCAAGGTTGGCGACATCGCATCTGAAATCTACGTACCAAGTTGTAGAGCTCAGCAAACATTGCATTGAGATCATTAATCGTCGCTAAAGTGCTGGCTAGCTGAGAACCTTGAGTAGCGACAGTTTTCCATAGCTCTGCAACCTTGGTGGCAGATTGATCAGATCCATGTCTGACTGCTGATGTGGCAGAGCCTGAAGATTAGGAAACTCCCCTTACTTTCCTACCAATTCTACGAACGTTACCTCGTCGCTCTTCGAGCACCTTGCGTAGGACGTCGTGCTATCGACCGCTGTCCCACTGAAACTGGCTTCTTGTGTCTAGATCCACTTTTCCTCTATCATTGTAGCCATAATAATTAAATAAGAATAATTATAATAAAATAAAAAATAATTCAAACACGGAAATAAAATGAATTGTTGTTGAAAATTGACATTTAACTTATGTAATCTCGCTCAGCATCGGGACTAACCCACTCCGTACCACTCTCACCCGTTCGAGTGTGCATGGATTTCTATGTATCTATCACTCCTGGCCACTCATGTGTCACGGGGTCCCTCTAATAAATAGGTAGCCCAATTCAAAAAATAATCAAATTGAGCACTTACGTTAGCCTATCGGGTTGCCAGGAGTGATAGATACATGGGTTGCCACAATACATTTTGACCCTTGCAGACTCGAATGTTATTGTCTAGATCTATTGCCTTATTCCTTGCCGACCTTGCCTGAATAACATGAATTACAATTGTTGTTATGAAACAACTAGTATATACCTAAAAGTAATATCGATTACATAAAAATAAAATGAGATGTGTATACTTACAAGAAACACCGAACTCGTGAACACTTGGCCCATTAAAAAGTTAAATCTCTCTCTCTCTCTCTCTCTCTCTCTCTCTCTCTCTCTCATTTTTAATATGAGAAATATAATTGTAATTAAAATTCCTATAACTTTTTTCATCTATTTTTTATGGAAAAGATCAATTAATTAAAATCTTATAATATTTTTATAAAAAATAAAGGACTAAAACTCTGTTTGGCGGCCACTACTTAGATTATAAATGAAATCTTATTGTTTTCGAGGTAAAACGTGTAGTTAAAAAGTGATTTTGAAAAAATGTAGTTAAAAAATAATTTTTGAAATTGTGTTGTTTATAAATTGGTTTATAAATAGTTTAAAGAACACAAAATAATTTATAATTAAGTTAAAATATATTGATTATAGTAATTAAATTAAAATATATTGATTATTGTTTACTCAAAGGCATATGTCATATTGATAAATTGAAGAATGAAATTTTTTATTTATTTTTATCAAAGAACAATAAACTATATATAAATATATATACAATGTATTTTGATTTTTACTTATTTAATTAAGGTTAATTTTTTTAGTTTTTAACTATTTTTTTTATATGAGAATGAGAAAGTGAATTATAGGGATCAAACCACCAGCTGTTAGGTACCACTAGATCCAATGGAATTCTAGTTTAAATAAAAGTTTTTGAAAGTCCTATGAAAATCACGAAATCCACAAAAGTCGTTACATAAAAAAGTCTACATAAGTCTTCAAAAGCCCCAAACATTGAATATAGAGAAATTCCCCTTGTACAGGGGCCTTTACAGGCCCCTCACAGTAAAGGGGGGGGGGGGGGAGGCCCCTGTGCAAACCCCCTATACCAACAGCAGGACTCTTGAATACATCCTCCTAAGAGGTATAGTTGCACAAATTAGATAATAGGGATGAATAAGTGCAATAAGTAAAAGGAAGAGAGTAACACAACTTAGTTCTTTTAAGGAGGTTCGACAAAACCACTGACCTACATCCTTCTTTACCAAGCTCACTGTTACAAGCTAAGCTTTTAAATTAAAGGGGGGGGGGGGGAGAGGCCCCTGTGCAAACCCCCTATACCAACAGCAGGACTCTTGAATACATCCTCCTAAGAGGTATAGTTGCACAAATTAGATAATAGGGATGAATAAGTGCAATAAGTAAAAGGAAGAGAGTAACACAACTTAGTTCTTTTAAGGAGGTTCGACAAAACCACTGACCTACATCCTTCTTTACCAAGCTCACTGTTACAAGCTAAGCTTTTAAATTAAACTTATCAATCTTTTACAGGATCTTGAGATGACCTGTTAGGACACCATTTCTTTTTTGAGCTTTATAATCGAATCTCGAAATGACTGGGTGACTTATAATAAAGATCAATACTCCTTACACAATCAGGCTTTCAAGAGACCTCGATATGACCTAAGTACAATGGATAATTTTACAATTAAAATATTCCTCTTGACAAATAATATTTTGAAATTTAAGTGTCAACAGAGATAGAGGTTAACGTTGAAGCATGGATCAATAAAACTTTCTTTTAAACTTGAATCTTTGAAGTAGAAGATGAAATAAAGTTTGTAACCAATGAAATATTCTTGATAATCAGTGTAGTAGAATTGAATGCAACGTAAGATCAATGATTCTCAATAAATAACTATCTTAGATGTTCTAGTAAGTAGGTTTTATTGACAGTAAAAAAGAGGGTTATTTATAATTCTACAGGAAAAACTTTCAAGCATCTTCAATTGAGAAATTTCGGTCGACCAAAATGTGGAAATGTGACAGTTAAAAGTGTAACATTATACTTTTGGTCGACCAGCTTTGGTTGATCGAAAGTTGACTTTACAAATAACCTTTAAAAACTTCAATTTTTGGACATGGACTAGTTTTGAAAAAAAAAAAAAAATAAAAAAATATATATATATATATATATATATGAAAGTGATGAAATCTCTTGATGCACAAAATCATATTAGAGCTCGCTTATTGCTAAAGATTGATGAGTTGATACCTTTACATTTGTTTATAGGATTCAATATAAACTATATTCTATCAATCTTGAATCTTGATCTTCTTGAGTTTGATCTTGGTCTTTGCGTCTTGTTTGATCACAACATCCGTGTTGAATGACAATTTGTACCTTTTAAAGCTTTTGAAATTATACATGAAATGCTAAAAGAAATCTTGGTAAACATATAAACATTTTGTTTGTTATGATCAAAACAATGGAATTGGAAACAACCATAGGTAAAAAAAAAAAAAAAAAAAAAATCCTTTTTGATTATGACAAACAAGTGTAATTTGCAAGGATATTAAAGACAACAATCAATATTTTTCCCTATGTTTTACACACCAATGAGTATAAACTTTAAAATAATGTGATCACATATAAGCGTAACATAACAATATCATCAATAATCACGTATGTATATAACAAGATCATAGTCACCAAATATGTATATTCACAAAAAGATCATATTAACCACGTGTATGAATATATATCAAATCATCTATATTTTTCCCTCTTATAACATCATCAAAAACGAGCCACGAAGTTGAAACTACTTCTCCTTTTAATAATGCATAGATGCAATAATGAGATAAACAACGGATTTCAACCATAGAAAATAGATTTTAGCATGGATAATGTGAACAACAACAAAGATGCAAAAGCAAAAGTCTTGTCCTATAAGACGAGATCCAACGTATTAAACTTAGGTGACATGATTAATCAAGGAACATGAAATTTCATAATGCAATTTTAGATAGTTCATAATTCTAAAATATAAGTAGAACATAAAGAGCTTCAATAGGTGGAGATAGATTAGGAGGATAGATGGAGTAGAAGTGAGTATAAAAGGAATATTGTGATGTATGTATTTGTTGAAGCATAGAAATACCTCCATCAAGTGATTGTTGTAATCTTCCAACCGTGTGTTGTAGACCATCAACTGCAGAAGTGAGAGAGTCGACGTACCCATTCAATAGATTGTATTGATCTTTTGAAATGTTGCGACTGAAAGGTGGAGCTGCTTGAAAAATTGTGCGTCGATGTCTCGGTCTAGTGGACTCATCATCCCTTCATCTACCAAATCATCATCTTCTTTTTCTTCGGTGAATGGACAAGTATAGGGCCCGGAAGCATCATCAAAACCTTGCGTATGACATAATCATTGCCCATTTCTTTAAAAGTATCAATACGCTTAAGGGTATTCGTGTTGATAATGTTCGTGTGTTTGGGCTTGATGCAATGTTCATTGTCTAGAGGTACATGAAAATGTCCACGGATATTGGTGAAGATCATTTCCTAGGGTAAGCCTAGAATCCGAGGATAAGAGTGAACACGTCCTATAAGTTTCATAAAAATGAAATGGAAGTCCAACTTTAGACTGAAAGAGAACAGATCAAGAAGAAATATATCAAGATGATGTACTTCCTCAAAATGATCACTATAAGGAATTATAATGTAAACTATTGGTCGATGGAAAATTTTGCATGGAATAGTTAGATGATTTAGTTGAGAGTCATAGATGCTTCTAAGGGCATGTTAGTAACTCGACCACATGTCTCTAACTCATTGTACCCCTCAAAAGTCATAGCATAATTTTGAACATACACACTATTCTCAACCTCACAAAGTTTAAATAATTCCCATATGAGTGCCCTATTGATGGTTATATGTTGTCCCTTGACAATGTTTGTGACGTGGTCGGGATAAAAACTAGCACTGCAGTAAAATTCATGAATGAGGTGGGAGTATGTATTAGTGTTCAGAGATGCAATGTTTGTCCATTCTATATCGGTACCATAATTTTCTATATTGAAGGAAGGTACTTGAAGATTAAAAGAGATGGGGTCAATGCCCTTACCTATGAGAATCGATCGGCAATAGGATGTCACTTTGCACATTGGACGATGAATCTTTACCCTTCTTTGACATTTTCTTTGGAGGCATCGTCGATTTGAGGAGAAAACCCAATTTGAGGAGATAGGGTTTATATGGAGAATTGAAATTTGGGAAACATCAAGTATTTTGGTGAAATTTGAAGGGAAATAGGAAGTAGATATCATGTGTATTGTTTTTGTTCCAAGAATTTTGTGTTTAAAGTTTGATTTTGATGGATGAAGAAGACATTTAGGGAGAGAAACCAAGAAAAGAGAGAATGGTAAAAATGGGGGGAAATGTGATTTTAAAATCTGTATCCGCATTTTTTCCGATCAACTGAAATTTTTCAAAAAATCTTGGAAAACTTCATTTCTGGATTTGACTAGTTTTTCAAAGAAATATGCAAGTGATGAAATGTGTTTAATGCACAAAATCATATCCAGTGTCATTTATTGCTAAAATTTGATGAGTTGATATGTTTGCATTTGTTTAGAGGATTCAATGTAAACTCTATTCTATCAATCTTGATCTTCTTGAGTTTGATTTTGGTCTTTGGTCTCGTTATCTTCGGTTAATGATGATTTGCACATTTGAATGTTTTTGAAGATTATAAATGGAAAATTCAATACAATCTTATTAGTCATATAAACATCTTGTTTGTTAATATCAAAACAAGAGAATTAGAGTCAACCATAAGTCAACTAAATGGACCGTCTTAGTTGATCTATTTGCTACTTTAAGACAACTATTATAACGCTATTAGACAACATCTGTAAACGTGGAATGCGGTCCATCCTCGAGCCGACCAGTTAGCATAACCATTTTTTAATCCTTATAAAGAATACACTTTTCTCATTTTTCATAAATAAGTTTTGTTAAAGTATGATATACATAGGCCACACATCAATTTCCAGCAACCATAATATATTACACTCAAACTTCTTCCATAAGCAACAATCAATCATCAATAGGCAGAAATATTTAAATTAATGATTATAGTTAGTTCATAAAAGCACACTTTTTGGCAACACTTAGCATTTATATTGATTTATTTATATTTTTGAGATAAAATATGTGATTATAATGTATAGAGAAAAACACGTGTCAATAAAAATTGATTTGAAAAATTATTTTATTTATAAATTATAATGATTACGTTAAAGAACGAAGGTTTCCTCGAAGAGAACTTATTGGAGTAAGGTTGCAGCTTTCAAATCATCATGATAAGTGGAAACCCTATCTAAATTTATATTGAAATAATAGTATAATTGTCATCTCCAACTATTGTCATAGCATAAATTGAAAAGAAATAAGCACAAAAAGGAATTGTAAAAAAATCATCGAAATAAATTGTCCTTATTTTGTTTCATCCATTTGGTAAAAACAAATGATGATATGAAATTGTTTGGATTTTTTAGAAGAATAATAAATTTGGTTGAAAGTATCAGTGATTAAATTCCATGCTTTGGATAATGCTATAATTATATGGTAACTTTAACTTGTGCTTGCAGAAAAAGGATATATTTTGGAGTGAATTTCACCAAAAATGATAATTGATTTTCATAAGAAACCACGTTTCTTGATATATTGACATGGTGGAAATTGTTTACATGAATATAATACGCCATCATCACATTAAAAAGTCTACACCGTGACCAAGGGCCTTGCCCTAGTGGTTGAAGGCAAGCCCTTCCGTGGTACATAACCAAGGTTCGAGTCCTCATGCCTCACCAAAAAAAAAAAAAAAAGGTCTACGCCGTCACAAACAATATATGTGAAGTTATGTTTGAAATTTTGAATGACTGAGTAGAAGTTTATATGAAATAAGAAAATTTCGCCTTTGTTTGGTAACAGTGTTTGATTTATGATTTTGATGTAAAAAATAATGATTGAAAAGAGAAAATATGTCTGCTTTGAAAAATTGTGTAACTTATAATCTGATTTATAAATCATTTTATTTTGTTAGGTGATTCATGAATAGCAAGAAAGACAATAATTTTTAGAAACTTCTAAACACTCTTTATTAAATTCAACTACCGGTCGTAAGAGTAACAAATAAACTCCTAGATAATAACGACTAACTCTAGACAATGATAAGAATTGAAAGAAATTAATAAGAATTAAAAGAAATTAAAGGTTAATCTAATTAAAATTAAGAAAATTAGCTAAAATAACGAAAATACATTTTCGAATCCCTAAACGATGAAATTTGGTCAAAATGGGCTCTATGTCAAGGACGAGGTTGCATCACATTAAATATAAAATACACCTAGAGGTTTCTCTATTATCTATCAGTTTTTTGGAGTTTGATGCATTAATATGTTTACAAAATTTCAAAATATCATTATTTAAATTAAAAAAAAAAGGTTACAACTCGTATTTATAGCAGTAAATAAAATTTTTATAACAACTAAACTACACTTCTAGAAAATGATAAAATTAAAAGTAAAATCAAACTCTAAACGAAATTTAAATTCTAATCTAATTAAAATTAAGAAATAATTCAAAATAGCAAAAAAAAAAAAAAAAAAAAAAGGAGTTTTGGAGTCATAAACGATGGAATTGGGCCAAAACTGGCCTTACATCATGGTCGAATGCCATGAGTATTGCTCAATGGACCGTTTCTCTCAAATTAGACAAACATCTCCTAAAACTAACATTTCGAAAAATTATTCCACTTTTTCATCGACTCTTGTTCTTTTTGTATAGCATCAAGTTATGCGAAACGAATTGTATGAGTCTAGTCAGTCCAACTGCAGCGTGGCAAGAAAATGTATGTACAACGTTGAATATGCATTTGCTTTGCTCTGTTGGATTTTTATTTTTTCAGAGAGTTGTACCTTGTAAATATCACCAAATATTGGTGAAGTATAATTTCAAATTAGAGTAGGAGAAAACAAGATTTGGGAGAGAAATTGGCAATGAGTGGTCATCCTCTAACATTTTAAAATATTATATGACCACACGTGGTTGAAATGTCTGTCAGAATGGGTATGAATTATCAGCTGTTCCTATAGCCTTTTTGACACGTTCTTAGTTGTATAATATAGTGAGAAAGTACGGATCATGGTGGAGAGACAAAATCTTGAATTTGTTTTACACACGTTAAGAAGGCATGAGTACATGTTGTGTACTAACTGAAATGGTAATAGTCAATAGATGTATATTTCAATTGTTTGGTGGAATATTTTGATAGATTTTTCATGTTTTGGATATTTCAACGTAGGCATGTAACATGTGGTTAGATAGGTAAATTATTTGATCCAATCAACCACTTTTTTCTACTTTTGCTACTAATATCGGTTTCAACTACATATGATTAGACCTTGGACCAAATTCGAATCCAGAACTCCAGCCAAAACCACTAGTAGATCTATGCCCCCACCACTCTCCTGGGCTTGAAGCCTTGAACCCTACCTCCAACTATGGTTTGAAGTTGGACTACGTGCTGTTTCACTCAGTGGCGGATTCAAATTTTTTTCCAGCTAGAGCGGTTGTTAACCGTTGACTTTCGATAGTCAATAGTTGCAATAACGAGATCGTTTATTATTATTATTTAATTAAATAATTTTAAAAATTCTTCCATTTTGTTCCCTTGTGCAAGTCTTCTTATGCACTATGTTAATTTATTTTTTGGATATTTGTTTGTACTGTATATGTGTGTATATTGTGTATTTAGCTTCACTTTCTTACTCCAAGCCTTCAATTTATAGGCATTTTGTCATATTTTTTTTTGTTACAATTAGGCCATTGGATCAAGTTTTTGGCAGACTATAAGCTTGATTTCTCCGGTATTCAATTCCAAACCCAATAACAAGCAAGATGATTAAATGTTTCATAATCTTGTATAAATTAAACAGTAAGAATAGCCAATAAACATATTACTAGTTTACTAGCCAAATATCAAATCCAATAACAAGCAAGATAATCCATGATTCAATATTCTATTTAATTTAACATTTACTTATTTTCTAATACCAAATTGTGAACTAGGAATAAAATTATAAAACAAAACTTGCAATTGAAAATATCCATCACCAGAAAATGATAAGTTGTATTCACTGATTACGTTTCATTTCTAAATTCCAATCAAAGTTTCATCAAATTTCAAGCCACAAGTTTAAGTTTAAACAAAATTACTAATCCCAACAAATCAATAAAAAATAGCATCTCAGAAAGTCGGCATTCAAATCCTCAAGCAAAGCAAAGTGTTTTATCAAATGAAATCACAGATGGACCTCACAGGTGGAGGTAGCGTGGCAAAAGAGGCGAATTTACTTGAGGGCAGTACTGGGCTACAGCCCAGTACTGTTGTAGTCCATATTCAAAAGAAGAAGAAGAAGTAGCTCGGTCTAAAATCTGACTTAGCTCGGCCCAAAAATGAGCAAACATAATATAATCCAACAAATCTAACACAAATCACTCTCGTCTCTCACTCTTTCCAGACTCGATGTCTAAGTCCAGTCCCCGTCCCCATCCCCATCCGTCTCTCCCCTAAGAAAATGCCAACCCAACAAAACCTAGTCGCTGGCTCCTGCCGCAGCGCCACTGCTCCGTCTTCTCCTTCGTTGCAACATGCGTGCCCCGTGTGGACTGAGGTGAGGTGAGTCGTTGTGCTCCCTACTGGCTGCGCCCGCTATTCTTAGTCTTATGGACCTCTGGTTTTTTCCTTCTAAGAGCGGGTTCCGGCCCCAACACCACTGCACCAGTCCACCTCCAGCCGCCACTCCCAGCCCCTTACTTGCTGGTGGTGTTGGTGCTTGCCTAGTACCTGGAGCCCTGGACTAACATTTATAAATGACCCTTAACAAATAATGTTGTTTATTTAAGCTCCAATAACTAGTTTGATTAGATTTCTTGATTTTCAATTTTTGTTTTTAGATTTTATTTAGCTTAAATTTAAATTTGTGTAATTTCATTTCCCTTTAACTTTAATAACATCAACATCACAATTCACATATTTGCATTTGAGATTTTCACTTTGCACTTTGCTGCCATGCCTTCCGTGCCTTGCTCAGTTGGTTGATATTTGTTGAGACTAGACTCTTGAAATTGAATCAGACAATTGTGAGGTTACTGAAAATGTGGTTTCGAGATTTGATTTTTGAATGTGATTCTGCGAATGTGACTATGTGATATTGTGATGGGAGTTACAAATTATAATGTTATTTGATTTGGAGAATGTGAATTGAATATTAATTTGTGCCTGTAAGGTTAGTGCCTTTTCATTTTTATTTGATATTTATTTTGAGAATCTGATTTTAAGATTTGCATTTGAGAATGTGGTTAGATAATATGATTTGGCTTGGTCAATTTTAGATTATTGTGATTTAGATATTAAATTATTTGATTTTTAGAATGTTATTTGATTTTGGGAATATGATGTAGATTATAAACTTATATGATTTAGATTCCTATTTTCGGAATGCCAATGTGAATTGATTATGGGAATATGATATATTGATTTCTAATCAGTAATTTGTAATTGCATATTCTAGAATCGCATATTTTGGGAAACTATTGATTTTTTCTTCTTTCTAATTTTGAAATGTGAGAGTGTGAACTTAGCTTATCTAAAAATGTGATTTGTGGAGACTATTGAATCAGGATACAAGTAAAAACATTTTGATTTTAGAATGTGAATTTGCTAGATTATCAGACTTAGGCTTGGATTTTTCTTTAGAATTTAGATTTTAGAATGTGATTTGTGGGCTTAAATGTGATTAACTTTGAATGTCATCTTAGGCTTAGAATATGATTTTATTCTTAAATTTATGAAGTTAGCATCAAGTCCCAAATATCGCTGCTGCGAGGTTGCTCGCCCCCCAAAATAGCCCCCTTACCAAATTTTAAAATCCAGCTCGGTTCAACATAAAATTCTAGATCTGCCACTGCATGACAGACTACTAGCTGAGGCGCGACGACCTATACTCTGCAGAGCGAAGAGAAGACAAGGAGCGGATGTGCAGTGTGTAGCTTTTGTCTCCAACTCCAGTCATTTCCTAATTCCTCCTTGGGTTGAGCTTTGAAGCCCACCGACTTGCAGTCTGCAGATATGGCACAACAGAAACCAGTGATAATTAACAAATCCTATGTGGCATGAGGGGAGGATCTGGATGACAGAACGAAAGGCTTTAATTGAATTTTGGAGAGTTTTGTATTTTGTAAATTATTGAATGGGTTTGGGCTTTGCCATTGAGACAAGACCTGCCAAATAGAAAACAAAAAGGCCCAAACGTCATGGCCCAATTTTTCATCTCCTACAGCTACTTCTCATCTGGAGCCTAGTGCAGCGGTGCTGGTTGTTTCAACCTTCAGGTAAGTTACCATTTTCTTCTTTTCGGCGAGCCAGCTAGCGCGGCCGCACTAGCTCGCCATGCACTGGATCCGCCTCTGGTTTCACTATCTTCTATCTTGGTCCTTATTGCATCACTAGGGCTCAGGATACTTTTTATTTACTTTGTCTTCTATCCACTTCTACCTCCATCGATGTTCAAATTCGTTGCAAAGTCATTGGTCCCAGATTTTGTACATCAAGATCGATTTACATAAATATTTGCATAATGTAAAAAATACAGAAATCTTAAAAATAAGAAACCAAGATTTTTCACCAACTAAGGGGTTCAAAATTTTACATGCTCTAAACGCTACTTACCCATTGAGCATCTACAAAAAGATATTGCTTTAAATCACTAAAATCAGCCAAAACTATTTGTACAAAATATATAAAGAAATTAGAGATTTCTTTAGTTTTCTATAATCCTAAAAAATAAAAGTCTACCATAGTAAATCACAACTCCAAACCCAGCTTACACACTCAGCATAACTACATTACCCACTAAAGATTACAAAGGATGGATAACAGAGAGAACACCATAACGAAGATGAAAATCCTAGAGAAAAAATGGTTCATACACCAAACTATGTGTCTAAATGAGTCTGAAGATGTCTTTTAAATGCCATAGCCAAAACAGAGATCCAACGACTATAAATAAGCCATTTGTAGGGTTAGATAAACCAAATGCCACAAAGTGAAATACATGTTTCCAAGACTCTTTTTTCACATTTTCTAACAAACTCCAAAGTGTCCTTCATATCCTTTCGCAAGATCTTAAATGAGAGGGACTGACCTCCGGTATGGTTGCTACATACACCTTCGTGTACTTTCCTCATCGCATATAAAGCCTCTTCTTCATTCAAACATCTGAGACTCTGAGTAGCGGGAGGGAGAAACCTTTTTTGTACAGTATATCATTAATCATTGTGTACCTGGTGAATCTAATTTTTAGCTTCCTAGCTTTGTCTCAACTTGAGAGCACTACTTCATCATTCAAGTGTTGGATGATCTCATCCATCCAGCTCTTTCTCATGTTAAAAGCCATAGTTAATAATTCAGCTTCCGTAAGACATGAAATTGTTGCTTTACCAATGGGGACACAGTCCATAGTGTCAGCTCCTTCGCTTGTGGTAAATGTTGCCAAGGCTTTGGCTTGACAGTTCTGAGTTCTCGTTATCTTTTTCACCTCTGCATGATCAAACCTATCTAGTTCCATCTTGGAAACTTTATGATAGAATGTAATTTTCTCGTCTTTGTTAAAGGTGCCTTGGATTTAGTTCACTACAAGTTGTGAATCACTGTACGTGATTACTCTTGATATGCCCATACCTCTTGCCACTTTAAGACCTACAATGTGAGCTTCGTACTCATCCTTGTTGTTGGTAGTTGGGAACTCAAAACAGAGGGACTAAAAATGTAGGTATTTTTCTAGGCCGATGAACACAATTCCTACACCTGCACTAGCATCTGTAGATGATCGATCAACATATAGGTTACATGGCATGTTCAAATCCGGTCTTGCAATATCCACTTCGTGAAATTCAACTATGAAGTCGGAAAGGGCCTAACCTTTGATTACGGTCCTTGGCATGTATGGTATGTCAAATTGCTCCAGTTCTACTGCCCATTTCATTAATCTCTCTGAAGTGTTTATTTTTTTAAGGTCTGGTGTTGCGTTATTTCTTACCGCAAGTGTAAGGATCGCATAAGTAATATAGTGAACTTTGAGTCCGTGTGTCGATTTATTATCCTAGATTATTAACCTTAACCAAAATGAATAAAATCAAGTTATTTTTGTGAATTATCTGCACTAACAACTAAACTACCAAATTATCTATAATTATCGAATGAAAGAAAAATGCAAGATTTGTGTATGTAATTTATGTGAATATAGTACTAGGGTCTAGAATTCATCTTATACTCCATATTCACACATTGGTTTAAATAAATAATGACAAAGTAATATTTATGAAAATCAATGTTCCTATAACGTTTAAAACTCTTTTTCGAACAAGAATTAAACATTTTCCGATATGTGATACACTTATATTTCTGTGGTGTAAGTGAACATGTAGAAAAGCTTTAAATATTATTTAACAATGTAAAATCACATAAAGTATAGTGGTATATTTCTATCCCTATAAAACTTTATGGCAATTAATTCAAGTCTAACGATTTCCTACTCATTCAAACATAGAAAAAGGCCACAAACATTATATAATTACTACGCATATAATTATAGATGCAAAACAATACGAATTAACCACTCAAATACAAATTGTCATTAAATTAAAAAACCAAAGCATAAAAACACGAGTTTAAGACTTCATTATGATCCTAACACTATGAAAAGTTTAGCCTAGATACATAACATAGATGATAAGCAATCATAAAATATGGAATTCATCACCTAGAACGTAAAGAAATCTAATCTTCAATGAAAATCTTCAATCTTTTTGCCTTGTTGCTCCTTGAATATGATGAATTGAAAATATTGAGTGTAGATGTGTAAGAGTGAAGAAGAGAGCAAAAATCCGTGCACACTAATGTATATATAGTTAGGGTTGAGGCTTTGCACAAAGTTGGAAATGATATCACAAGTTGAGTTGCAAAATGAAACTAGATTTCTGTCTCAAACAAAGGTGCGATCGCGTGGTTATGTAAAAATGGTTACTGTTTGTTTTCAATGCAGTGATGGGATCTCGCGGGTATAGTAGCCACGATCGCGTGGCTTTCCAGTTTTCTGGAATTTTCAACTTTTGAATTCGTTTAAGTTGGTCTGTATCCTTTATTTTCATGGAAAGTCCTTCAACTTCTGATTTGATCAATTTAGTCCTCAAGCTTCTGAAGCTCTTCAATTTTGTCTTTTCTTCCTTTGATTTCTTCAATTCAATTCTTGATCTTTGGATTTCTTTCGATTAAGCTCTTCCTTGATCTATGATTTGTATCCATGACTATTGCTTTGTCCACTTTGGTTCAAATTGCTATCTTTTTGCCTATTACTTGCTTCAATTGCTTCCTTTTCTCAATTTTACAATAAAACTTAAATATATATAAATATTAGATAAATCAGTAGTATTTATTCGCAAAAGACTACATAAAATTCTAATTTTAACATATAAAGAAGTGTATAAAATACACTTATCATCTGGCATAGTGGGTAATTCATAAGTACTTCCAATGTGTGTTTTTGAAAGTAAGGTCTTAACTTTCTTGAGCTCATAACTAGTGTGTAGGCTAGCTTCTCCATAGGTGTGTATCTGAGCTTCACATATTTTAGTGCTTGACTGATGTAGTACATCGGGTGATGTATGCCCTCTTTAGTTCTTACTAAGACCAAACTGACTGATCTCTGCGATACGGATAAGTACTAAGGTCTCACTTTGTATTGGTTTAGAAAGTAGGGGATGAAAAGCAAGTTGTAATTTTAGATTTTCGAAAGACTTCTGGCATTGCTCTATCCAATGAAAGTTCTTCCCTGTTTTGAGGGCCTCGAAGAATGGTCTGCATTTATTTGTTGACTTTGAGAGGAAACTGCGCTATCCTTCCAGTCTAGCTCTGAGTCTCTTTTATTTTATTGGGAGTCTTCATTTCAGTCAAGGCCTTAATCTTCTCAAGGTTTTCCTCGATTCTCCTCTATTGCATCATGTATCCAAAAAATTTACTAGATCCAACATCGAAAGAGAACTTTTGCATGTTGAGCTTCGTTTTGTACTATTTGAGAATGGTGAACATCTCAACTTGGTGTCAAACATTGTCCGATGAATTGATGTTCTTCACTACCCTGTCATCTATACTGATATGTTTTGTGAACATTGAGTTAACGAGCCTTTGGCATGTTGCCCCTGCGTTCTTCAGTCCAACGACATTATTTTGTAGCAAAATACATCCTTATCCATCATGAATGAGGTGTGCTTTTCGTTAGGCCTAGCATGGGGATTTGATTACCCTGAATATGCATTCATGAAGTTTAACAGTTTGTGTCATGTGGTTGCATCCACCATTTGATCTATCTGTGAAAGTGGTAAACTATTTTTGGGACAAGTCTTATTCAGATATGTGAAGTCTATGCACAATGTTTACTAAAATAGTGTACCGTAAGTATATAGGTCGCGTTCAAGTAATAAAGTGGATAGTGTACCGTAAGTATATAGGTCGCGTTCAAGTAATAAAGTGGACTTTATGAGTCCGGATTGTCGAGAAATGTATAATAAATTACACTCTAATTAATTTAATTTTAACAAAGAAGATACAAAAAAAAAAAAAGTTTGATTTTTGCAATTGAAAAAAAATAAATAAATAAAAAACTAACTTTAAATTCTAATAAAAATAAGGAAAATGAAATATTAAATAGTTGGGATTTATGATTTCACTTAACATTCGATTAATTAACTTTTTCAACTTGCAAATAAACAAATTACTCGTTTACAATGTTATACTCGATTTTCCTATTTTAACCAATAGCCTCTCTCAAGTTAAATTAGTCCTAATCAACTGGTTTAACCTACTATATCTCTATGTCGATTAAAAATCAATCAAAAGCATTTATACTTTGTGAAAATAGCTCAATTGATCATCTAAGGTTATGAGTATATCTTTATCTCCTAAATAATGACCCTGGGCATTTGCTATTTGGTCTAAAATGTACAATATCTCTCGATTATCATACACCTCACAAATCATATATTTGGTGATCATTCAAAAAATGAAATAATCTCAATAAAAAGTACACATAAAATATGTATTTAAATTCAATAAGAAAATATTAAAATTACTTAAGCTAAGTTAAGCTATATCAATCATCCCAAAATTAAAAACTAGTACATTGCATACATAATTAGAATAATGGGTACCGAAAATGGGCTAAATGTAAAAGACAAACACAATATATAAGCAAAAATTTGCTCAATATGTCGATTAAAATATCAATTTTAGAACTAAAATAAGTGTTTAAATCATACCTATCACACAACCTCCATGTCTTATTGCTCTTGCGTACAAGGACCAGATTGTCGACCCATTGTGGATATTGGGCTTCACGTATGAACAAATTCCCTAACAACTTCACGATCTCATTTGCGAGGGCTTCATATCTGTCTCTGTTTAGAAGACAACACTTCTGCCGTTTGGGTCTCACACCATGTTCAATGTTCTGTTTGTTGCAGGAAAGATGTTCTGGAATCCCCTCCATGTTGGCATGAGTCCATGCAAATACATCACTATTCTTTCTCAAGAAATCATTCAATTCAGATCTTACCGGGTCTTTGAGGTGTTTACCAATCTTCACTTGAAGTTTAGGTCATTTTTCGGCCGAATTAATCACGATAAGGTCTTCCTCTGGATTGGTTCTTGCCTTGTACTGATCAAGATGAGGATCTAATATCTAGATTTCTCCAAACTTGTCTTCCTCCCTAGTGACCACTCGGTGTACTCTGCTAGGACAGAAATCCAAGTTGCATTCCCTGACCATCATCTAATCTCCCTTCATTAAACCGACTCCTTGAGTGGTAGGGAATTTCATCACGTAGTGATAGATTGAAGTCGCCACTTTCAACTCATGAATGATAGTTTTGTCCAAGATGGCGTTATGGTTAGATAGTATGTCAGCTAAGACAAAATATTCTATAACCCTCTTGGTGCACGGATGGTCTCCCAATTTAACCATCAATGCAATCTGGTCTTTCGGAGTAATGTAGCCTCATACGAATCCCTGTAGCTTCGTAGGGCACTGATGGAGATGACGCTCATCCGGGCCTATTTTAGTTTAGGTCTTCCAATACAAGATGTTAACAATGCTTCCGTCATCTACTAAGAAGAGTTGGTGATTCGGCCTGCCATCAACGCATCAATGTTTTAAAAATCAACCTGAGTCGACAGAAATGAATAATGAATAAGTTGAGTCGAAAAAATGAATTGAATGTTTATAAAAATAGTCAATTGTCAAAATCTTGAATCAAAGTTTAACAAGTGGTAAAACAAAGTTTAATAAACAAAATTAAAATAATTTTGATGGAATGGTTCGGTTTTAATTGTAAACGAGTTGATTTTGAAGTTGAACATGCAATTCTTAAATAATTTCAATGGGTTCTAATTTTTTCACCTTTTTACTATAACTGGATGGAATCGATGGATTCTTGATTGATTGATTGATTTATTTATTTCAAGTTAAACTAGCCATCTTCCATATCCAATTTGATAATACTGAGTTTACCTAAGATTTGAAACGCTTCTTTGTGCAAATGTGCTCTTTTTTAAAGTTTAGAGATCAATTTGCTATTATGACAATAGTTTGGGACACAATGCTGCAATTTTACATAATGATAACCATATAGATATAAGAGAATTTCAATGATGATGAAGCTCATTAGGATCATAATTGATAATTAAGTATTTTTATTACCTATTTAGTCATTAAGAGATAGCTCAGTTTGATGGAAATTAAAATAAAACTTTTAGTAGATTTTGATAAAAATGATGAAAAGTGGTTGAAAATTTGTGGATAATATGAAATGAGTGGTTAAAATTAATTGTTCACTTCGACTTGTGATTAAAATCAGATTTAATCGGAAACTAACAACGGGTTAAATAGTATTACATAATTGGTCACTCCATTAGCTTGATTAATGTCACATACTGCATATAAAATTATTAAACATTAAAATCGTGACGTGAACTAGCTGTAATTAAAACGACCAATTCCTTCCATCTGAACTCCTACTTTAGCTCTTGTTCCATGCGGGTGTTTTTCGCTCGTGCTAACAATTAAAAGAGATCAGACGAAAGTGTAACAGACAAACCTTTTAAGACAGTCCCAAAAATGAGTATTTATACTAAAGAAAGCTTGGTTTACAAGAAGTTTCTAAGGGGAGCAAACACAAATTAAACTAGGATAATTTTAAAATCTAAAATAAGAAAATTATATATCTATTTTGAGAGTTTTGATTTATTAGTCTTTCTAAACATCTAACTTTCTACAATATATACAAGTTGGTGTAAACTGTCTACTACTTTAAACTTCTGATTTGCCATTTTAACTTCGTAACTTGTTTGTGATAACCGTTGTCCACTACTTTGCTTAACTGTCATCCACTCGTTTGCATAAAAAAAAACTTCTCATGACCTTCCCCAATTGTTCACATCGTGATAACTGCTTACAGATGGCTCTAATAAATTGTCTTAGATTGTGATGTAAGTAGTGAAAATTGCTTCTCTATTCGTCCAACCGTCCAAGCATCCAAATACTTTTCCAATCGCTCAATCATCCAAACTAAACAAACTTCAACTTCATCTTGACCAGTATCAATGGCATGTACATCAAAATTAGGGTTTATATAATAAGTCTTTTAACTAGAATTTTTCATTTGTGCCTTTTCCCTCAATAAACACTCATATGTAACGACATTTGCGCTAAGTTGAAAGAGATCAGGGAACTCTCTATCTTGGAACTTCTTTTTTAATTAAAAAAAAAAAAAAAAAAAAACCTAAAATAGCTTTGGGTGATTTTGACCAACTTTTTTTCATCTAAGGGAAAAACACTTGCTCCTATCTGTTTAAAGTCTTTGAATAAATGAGTAAGCCCATTCATTTGGTAGGTGACGCAAATTTGTAAATTTTTGTCAAAGTAACTTTCGATTTAGTTTTGCACAATTGAACGTGGAATAACTGTTCTAATTGCTGCCAGTTTTAAATAGAGTTTCTTTGCAAGTTAATGAAGCATGATAATACAATCCCAATAAGTGAACTTGGAAAAAATCTCATTTTATGATAATCCGCAACTCCGCCACATTATAACGTAAAACGTCTTATGTGCTCCAAAGCATACACTTTCCCTAAATCAGTAAATAAAGAGAATTCAACTGCTCTAAACCTTCTAGGCTAAGGATACACTTAATCTACCCAATTTGGATAAGGCTTCTCATATGTTGGATGAATTATTGGCCGAGTTCCAAAAGTCATTTGATCATGTAAGATCTTCATTAGTTGCTCCCTCAGCATAGCATTGGGATCAAATGTAGCTCCAACTGACTATGGTGCACAAGACACTGATAGTGGTCTAACAGAGCTTATCCCAACATTAGCCATGAATGAACCATTGTTTACTTCATTGACACCATTGCATGGTTTGTTTGCTCCTTCAATGGTGCGTGTAACATTTGATCCTACATTTTTGGCATTTTCGCTCATGTTAAGGGTACCTCCCATAGTTGATGTTCCAACACCTTTTGCATTAGAAGGTCTAAGACCCCCAAGTTGGATGTACCAATATGTGACGTTCCTAGGCCTTGACTCATATTCATGACTCGTAAACCGACATTTACATTTATGTTTGGGAGTCATTAGCTTTTAGGCTCTTAGTTTGGAATTTGTTACCCCTTCCCATATGATCAATTCATTAAAAGTGCCTAACTGTTTAGCATGTTGATAATGTTTATTTCCATTTTGAGCAAGTTTTTTTTTTTTTTTTATACAGTATGAATACTTTATAAATTTACCTACACAACGATGTCCCGAGTGAGTTCTCCCAACAAAGAACGCATGGTACGTGGGCTTAACTCCTTCATTGGTTCATAACGAACATTCAACCCTCATTTGTTTCGTACGAGTGTTGTTTCACTCGTGCTAACAATTAAAAGGGATCACAAGAAAGTGTAAGGGTCGAACAGCTTGAGACAAGTCCAAAAAAGGGGTGTTTGTGACTCGATGTAAAATCTACCCTCCAAGTATAAATGGGTCAAGTTATAGCCTAGCAATAATCCAGGGTCATTCTTCCTAGGGATTTTATTGGTATCGTAATATTTGTTAAATTCAAGTCTTAAACTATAATTTCGAAATTACTTAAATGATAAAAAGAGAATATAATTAAATTGCAATGAAAGGGAATTCGAGCGGAGTTATTCTTTCGCTATCAATTGGGCTTGCAACTAAGATTAATATGAATTTTTTGAGATCGATAAGATGTAAACATATTCGTACGAAAATTAGTCAATTTATTTTACGGCATTTAGTCGAGCATGTTGTGTGCATATTTAATACATACCACATCAACAACATCAATCAAAGTAAAATAATTTGAAAATTTAAAACACTCGTTAATTATCATCAATCACAAGAATTCATCTATAGAAAATTAACATTCACCCATTGAAGTTAAGAATAACTCCCCTCAAATATAATTTAGCCGAACATAATTAAATTAACTAAAATAAAATTCAAACAAAACGTAACTATTACTATAAATGAAATTCAAACTGGAAGTGAAAATTCAATAACCAAAACATTTCTCAAAACCAAATAACATCTAAAATCTGAAATTACTAAAACAATAATTGAAGGTTGAAACAACTAAAATTCTAAGCAATATATATGAAATTGAACTAGAACAAATCACTCAAAGATGGCTGGCTGCGTGTGTTGGAGGCTGCTGGAATGAGGGAGCTACTGCTCTAGTGATGCGTGTCTGCTGGGGGGGCTGCTGCTGCTGCTTGTGTTACGGCTGTTGAAGTTGGTGAGGGAGGAGAGAAAACGGAGCTGTGGCTGGCGGTTTCGAGCAGACAGAGGTTGCAGCTGGAAGAGGGTTGTGGAAAGAGAAGAGGTTGGCGGGTTATGTGAGGGAGAGAGGTGGCTGTGAGTTGAGTTAGAGAAGATGGAGGATAGCTGCTGGTTGTTCTTCAGACCGAGAACGAGTGCTGTTGGTGATAGAGATAGAGAGACTGTGTGAGCTGCTGGTTGAGGAAGATGGGAGAGAAAGGTTGCGGCTGAAGGTGTTGAGAGGGCGGTTGGTTGAGTTCGAGAGAAGGTTGGCGGCTGAAGGTCCAAGAGAGAGAATGATAGTGGGTTGCAGCTGGGTTACAGGTTGAAGGTGCAGGAGGTTACGGTGGGGAATACCTGGTTGCGGCTGGAAGTGTTGTAGAGAAAGAGATGAAGATGGCTGGTGAGTTGAGGATGAAGTCTGGCGGCTGTGGGAGTTGAGAGAGCAGAGAGCCGACCAGAATGTGTGAGTGGTAGGTTATAGAGAGAGAGAGAGAGACAGAATCCGTTTTTGGGCTGGGTTTATGGGTTTTATCCATTTTGGGCTTTTTTAGGTCAATTAAATTAGGAATTTTTGAGTTGAAATTGTCGAAAATGTACCTGCAATTAAATAAATGAAATTATTAGCAAATAAAATCAATTTAGAGTTAAAGAAATAAAATTGAATCTTTTTTAAGTTTCACTCTAAATGACAAAATTTATATCCCAAAATTATATATTTTCATTTATTTATTTCTTTAAAATAAGTAAAATTGAACAATAATCAGTTTGTACTAAAAGAAACTTGATTTACAAGATCCCTCCAAGGGGCGCAAGCACACAAGTTAAACTATGGTAGTTTTAAAATCTAAGATAAGAAAATTACATCTCTATTTTTAAAGTTCTGATTTGTTGGTCCTTCTAAATGTCAACTTTCTACAATATATACAAGTTGGTGTAAACTGTCTACTACTTTAAACTTCTAATTTACCATTTTAGCTTCTTAACTTGCTTGTGATAACCAATGTCCACTGCTTCGCCTAACCGTCGTCCACTCATTTGCATCAAATAACTTCCCATGATTTTCCCCAACTGTTCACATCGTGGTAACTGCTTATAGATGGCTCCAATAAATTACCTTAGATCGTGGTATAAGTTGTGGAAACTGCTTCTTTGTTAGCCTTATCGTCCAGTCGTCCAGACACTTTTGCAATCCCAGGCTCCTCTACACCATCTTGTTATTTGTAATAGGATTTCACGTTTTAGAATTCTATGTTGGGCTTTTGAATTGAGTATTTTTATGTATCAACAGCTCTCTTGTAACTTTTTCTTACTGTTAGTGCTAATTAAAAATAGAATAACAATCTATGTTAAGAAATTTTTTTTTTCTAAACGTGAGGTTTTTAGTTAAAAGAATTTCATTTTATTTAGGGAATTTGTGATTTCATAGTATGGATACAACTATTGCTAATTGATATGAATGTAGTTGGATGAAGTTTTCTGGAGGGGAAAAGTACACAATTCTTAGATATAAGGTTAACCTTTTAAAATAAAAAAAACTTAAGATATATATATATATTTATATTTTTCAAGTGTTAAATAGTAATTAATAAATATAATATTATATTTAATATAATAATAATTATGTCTTATTTATTAAATTAAAACTAATATAATAGTAAATAAAAAACCCAAACAACCACCCCATCCCACCCACCCCACCCTACCATACCCCACTTGAGTCAGAGTTGGTCACACACTTTTACAATTACCCGGGCTCCTACACATCGTCATATTATGTGCAATGGGGGGATGCCATGTTTTGGACTTGCATTTTCGACCTTCGAATTGAGTATTTTTATGTGTTAACAGCTCACTCGTAACATTTTCTAACTATTTATTATATATTAAAGATAGAATAATAATCAAAGTTAAGTTTTTTTTTTTTTTTGGGTCTCAATGTGAGGTTCTTAGTTAAAGAATTTCATTTAATTTTGAAAATTTGTAATTTCATAGTGTAGATACAACAATTGTTAGTTGATATGAATGCAGTGGGCTGACGTTTCTGGAGGGGAAAAGTACATAACTCTAGATATAAGGCTAAATTTTAAAAATTAAAAAACTTTATTATTTTTTTAAAAAAAAATATGGTGTTTAATAATAATTAATAAATATTATATTATATCTTAATCTCAATTTTAATCTTAATCTTATCTTAATATCTTAATCTTAATATTTATTAATTTAATTTAATATATATAAAAGTAGAATTGCCATCACCAAAATACACACATAGTTTCCCTAAAAAAATAACTTTCTAAATTTGGAATTTTTTTGCTAAAAAATATTATATTAAGTATTTTAGCAATTATCTTTTTACATGTATCATTAATTGCATTGGCATCCGTGCTATGCTATTATTAATAATATTAAAATGTTATTTTTTCCTATTTATTATTATTCTTTTAATAATTATTGTATTATTTTGAAATCGAAAAATATGTAATATGTGTGTCAAATTAAAGATCATAGTGAGAAATTTAATTCAAGCTAACAAGTGAGAGCAAATTGTAAATATATTCTCCATAAAACCATATAAAAAATTAAAGGTAAAGTTTTATTTTTTATTTTTCCTCAATATCTAATTCATTTTAAATTATATCATTTAAGTCCTATAATATTATCTATAATTAGTTAACTAAATTCATTTTAGTCATAGATGATTAATTTTTGTTCTAATTTTTTCTCATCAAATTAAAATAAATAATAATTATACGAATTTTTAAGGCAAATTCAATTAAGTTGGATTAATTTTACAAATTTAAGATTTTTCAATTCATTCATCATTTTCACATTATTTTTATTTAGGGTAAACAGCACAAATAGTCCCCAACCTTCAGGTTTCTTGCTGAAATGGTCCCCAATGTTTAGATTTTTGCATTTATATCCTCATAATCATCAAACGTTGCGAAAATGATTTCTACCGTTAGATTCCTTCAGTTATCAAAATCGAAAATAGAATTGATAAAAACATATTTTTTATTCAATTCCTAAAATAATGTCCAATGTATTTGTTTGTTTATGTTCCATGGATTCATTATTATTTTTCCAATAGGTTGAAGCGGTGAATTTTTGTTAAATATTTTATTGTGCATTTGAGAAATCCAGAATAAATTTTATTTTTTAAAACTCGTTTTTAACCACACATTCTATCAATAAAATAATTTACAAATAAATTCAATTTTTTTTAACAACAAATTCTTCAAAAAATTACGATTACAAACCATATTATTTTAAATAATTGGTCTCAAATAGGGACTTAATATGTTAGGGACTAAATATGCCAAACATATAGGAGTTTAATATGTTAGAGATTAAATACGTTAAACGTTTGAATGTTACAAACTAAAAATGCCAAACGTGACCTTAATATGTTAGAGACTATTATCGTAAAAAAACTCAAAGGTTATGGACCATTTGTACTATTTACACGTTTTTAACGGTAAAAACTAACGGAATCTAACGGTAGTGACCATTTTCGCAATGTTTGGTGAGTTTGAGGATATAAATGCAAAAATCTAAACATTGGGGACCATTTTCGCAAGAAACCTAAATGTTGTTGACTATTTGTGCTATTTACCCTTTTATTTATTTACTGATTCTGTTCATTTTTCTATTTTTATTATAGATTTAAATAACTAAAATATGTAAAATAGATTTTAAAAATTAGTTCATATAATATCTATTAAAAAATTGGTCGATCAGTAATTTTTATTAAAATAATAATGTAAATATATGAATAAAAAAATTGTCAGTATGAAGAAAAAATAATCAATTAATGTAACAATATTTATTAAAATTAATGATTTTTTTTTTAGAAAAACACTTGAAATTAATAATTAATGCTTAAAAAATCAAATTATACTAAAAAAGTAATTCCACGTTCGTGCACCACAAATCTTGAAGTTGATTTTCACTTTTGTGCATCGTCAATATTGCTTAATTTGTTACACTTATTTATATATAGGACTTTATATATTTAATTTGTTACAATTACTTTATTTTATGTAAATTATAATATTTTGAGGGTTATTATTTCTATTTATGTCTGGCAAAAATATTTGGATGAAAATTCTTATTTATTCTATACAACACATATTTGAAAATTTGCATTATTTAATTTAAAATTAAGCAATTGTTTAAATATATTTTGTCTATAACAACTTTCGTGCATCACAACAGTATGAGTAACTACAAATTGTACAAACAATGTTGTATTATTTAAAGAGATTTTTCAAAATTGATAAGAATTGTAATTTATTTCTATTTTGAGCATTCGTTGACAGTTTGTATCATTAATCAAAACAAATTATGTGTTCAATTTTTTCCCTATTTTGTAATGATATTTACAGACGAATCATTTCATATTGTTCTTCCGCGCAACGAACGTGTATGATACTAGTATAATATAAAAAACAATTATCACTTATTTTTATTAAATTAAACTAATAATATTGAATAAGAAACCCCCCATTCAACATTTTCTATCATGTCCAGTCTCCCCCACTCACCCCCACCCAAGTCACATTTGATCACACAAAGTCATAATTCAGTCACAATTACAACTTTAAATGCAAAATTCATCACACCCCACCACACCCTCAACCAACCGTCACAAAGTCACATTTGGTCACACAAAGTCATAAGTCGGTCACAATTACAAATTTAGTCGCAATCCCACCCCACTCGCAAACGTCACAGTTACCTAATTATTGGTCACATTTGTACGATAAAATTTTGTAATATATAAATTAATTCAACGTATCGTCCAATGGTCACACAAAATCACAGATGATCACAATCTCTCATATAATTGGTTACTTTTGTGACTAGAATGGTCACATAAAGTCATGGTTGATGCAAATCAAATGGTTACATTTCGAACTTATAAGAAGTCGCACAAAGTTATAATTAGTTAATATTTTTGTCACAATTACTTGATAAATTGGTCACATCTGTGATTAAAAGGGTCTTACAAAGTCACGGTTGATATAATCAAACGATCACATTTTTTACTCATCACAAGTCGGATTGGTTAACATTTTGGTCATAATTACCTTATAAACATTTATGACTAGAAATGTCAAACAAAGTCACAATTGATGCAAGTCTAACAGTAACATTCTGTACTTGTCACAAATCTCACGAAGACATAATTAGTCAATATTTTGATCACAATTACCTAATAATTGATCACAGTCATCCATAGTAGGTCACATATTATTTATTTATTAGTCACAATATACTCTTTTTTTTATCATGTTAAGTCAATACTTTTATCATAATTACCTAATAATTTGTCACATTACATACTCGTCACAAGGCACATAAAGTCCCAATTAGTCAATATTTTGGTCACAATTACTAATAATTGATCACAATCACATATAATTAGTCACAATCACTATTCAAGTCACCCAATCTACCCTCCACTTACCCCATCCCATCCCCCATTCCCTAACTCAACTTCAACCCAACCCACTACCTTCAAAACAGTTTACTTTCCTCCACTACAATCGTACTCGTCACAAGTTGAACAAAGTTGCAACTAGTCAATATACTGATTACAATTACCTAATAATTGGTCACGATTATGATCACCCATAATTAGTTACGCACCCTCTACCTCCGACACTACTGCCAACACTATAATTGCCACATCAACAACCACTACCTCCACATTAGAATTACCCCTCACAACCACCATCAACAATAAAAAAACAACCAAAAAAATACCCACATTGCAACACAAATATCATTAATCAAAGTTAGGCTGGTGAAACATGCTCAGGGCTCGACAGTCTGCCTCTTGTCTAATTGACTCAAAAAAGAACCACCACCTCATCACTACCTGCATTACCAACTCCGCAATGTCACCTAAACCACCATAAAAAAATCACTGCTATAGCCAAAACCAAAAACCACTACCATCTAACAACCATCCAACCTCTATACATCAAATCTACACACATAAATCACAAATTGCAGCCTACATATTACATTTGACAAGATCAAGAGTAACGACCATGTCAGAGAGACCACAGATCTGCATTCCGCCAACAGTGCATACAACATAGAACTGTGGAGAGTACCTCTCGATTTTTCTTCGCTCGCTCGGCCCCGTAATCATAAAGCTCTTATTTTGAGTCGATGTATATGAAGGCAATATCGTGAAGCTATGTTTTGAATTACTAACCATTTTGATTGATGACGAGAGTTTTCGACATGAAAGCCATGAGTGACTGAGTTAGAGATGGTAGAGGAAAATTAAAAGTCAAAGAGATCAACAACAAAGAAATTTAGATGTACCAATTTCTCCTGCTGCAGCCGTGCACGCGCCTTTCTAGTGTCGTTGTCGATATCTCGCCGGATTGTAGAGAGAGGTGGTAGATATGGTAGAGGTCGCTGATCACTTGAGAACGTGGGTGAGATGGTAGAGAAGGGTTGGGACGTTTTCAGGTTTGAGTTGATTAAGGGGGATTTATTTAATTAGGATTTGAAAGGAAATTTAAAGACTTTGATGGAATTTAAAAGTTTAGGGGTATTCAATCTAGACTTTTTTAAATCCATTAAAATCTTGAGTTATTCAATCTAGATTTTAATAGACTCTTAAAATGTCTTTTAAAGTCATGGTGTATTGTATAAAGATTTTTAAAAGTCTTTAAAAGTCCCGTGTTATTCAAATTATCGATGACTTTTAAAGACTCCTACGAAATCCTCTATGTACTAACTTCTAAACATAAAGTATAACCACAAAATCTCTTTATTTGTCTCTCATTAACCTCCAAGATTTTGAAAGACTTTTATAAAAAAAAAAAAACATCTTTTAAATTGTAATTTTATTTATTCTATATTTTTCTTCTTTCATATTATTTTTAGAAATCTTAAACATTTGACTAAACAAATCATTATTTCTCTTCTCTTCAACTTTTTGTATTTTTTTATTTTAAATATTTTTTCTTTATATTTGGACTCTCTTTTATTTTCATCCTTTTTTTTTGATTTTTTTATGAAAATAAATCTAATTAAAATTCCATAAGATCTTATAGAAAAATAATAAATAAATTGTGTCAAAACAAATAATAATAAGTAAATTGATTCAAGAATTTTCTCTAGAAATTTTTTTATGAACATAGTACAATTTTTATGTCGATATCAAATGCGATTTTATTTCCCCCCCTTTTTTTTAATCACAAATGTTTCTCTATCTTAAAACTATTTATATTTCTCACGCTTTTTTTAATTCACTTTACATATAATTATTATTAACGATTCATATTCACATCATATGAAAATTAATCTATTAGCGTTTATGTTTTTCAATTAAAAAATAAAAGTCTGTAAAAGTCTTTAAAAGTATTTGGAAGTCTTTTAAATCAATCTATAAAAGTCTTTGAAAGTATATGAAAGTCTTTTAAATAAATGTTCACGAAAGTCTTTAAAAGTCTATATAAATTCATAAAAGTCAATCAAATTCAATGAAATTCATTAAAAAAAGTCCATCAAAAAAAGTCCTTAAATGTCTTTCGAAATCCCAATTGAATAAACCCCCCTAACTGATTTGATATTTATTATAAAATATTTAGATAATAAAATATTTAATTAATGAATGTCATTTTGGTAATTAGCACCTGATATTTAAAAAGCAAACTTCATGATCTTATTCTTACCGCGTGATCTTTAAATAGATGAGTTTATGTAATTTTACCTTTCTGGAGTCAATGTCACTAAAAATCGACCAATTATATAAGATTATATAATTTTAGTGACCAAATGAGTTACAAAAGAACTAAATGACCAATTTGAGATTTCAATTTAACTTAAGTTACAAATTGCAAAACTAACTCCAATATTTGTGTGTGTGTGTATTTTTTTTTTTTTTTAGGGATCGTAAGGGAGAGGTGGGAATAGGATTTGAGAGAAATGATATGTTCCCCACAGTGTAGAATATAATTCATTCCCACATGCAATTTGATTGGTTGGTGGGGTGGACCCTAGTGTCCACCAACCAATATGGGGACTTGTGGGAATGGATTATGTTCCCCACTTTGGGGAACATATCATTTCCATAGGATTTGAATCCGAAATTAGTATGCAACACTCTAGAAACCCTTGTATTTTGCAGTTCTACTGCTCGTACAAAATATTATCTACAGAAGTGTACTGGTAGCTGATGTGGCACATATTACCAAATGACAATTTAGACATTCTCCTTTTCTCATTTCATTCAAATCCAGATATACGCTATTTTTAGAGAGAGAAGTTCCCAACCTCAGAAAAGCAAAAAACCAAACTCTCCTCTCTCACGCCTAATTTCTTCTCGCCGCCAACGCCATCACTTCCTTCACTCCATTATTTGTCTGTATTGTAGGGATTCTATTGTGGGTAGCTAGGCATTTCGCGCTATTTCGTTATTTGTCGCAGTCGGCGTTTTCTAACTCCTCAAACTTATCCACTTTCCTTGAAACAACTTGCAATCTCGACAGAAAACACATGAAGGTTTTTTTATTTCATTTTTGTATTTACGGTGTCATTTTTGAAATCTTGGATGTTTTGGTGAAGGGCGTGTTTTTTTTCCCCTTTCTTTCTCTAGCTATTTTTCCACATTTAAAGAGAAGAGATCTGGTTTTATGTGCTGCTAATCTTAATTCATCAAGGAAGTTGAGTTTCGAGTAAATATCAGCAAGGATTCAGAAACTTTTCCTAGTAAATCTTGGTTTGTTCTATTTGGCGATATAACTCACCAGTATGTTGAGGAAATTCAATTGGTATCAAGTTTATTTTAAGGAAAACTTTGGCTCTTTACTTTGGGTTTTGGCTCAATTTGCATTGATTTGTTGATGGACTCTACTGATGTTTGGCTTAAGATTACTGACAAATTGTAATGGTTAATGAACATGCTTCAATTGTAATTGTAATGGTTAATGAAAAACTTTATAGTTATTTTGAACGTTGCTGGATTTATTTCTCTTACTAAAATGTGTTTAGTTAGTACAAAATTACACAAAAAAAAAAAAAAAAACATACTAGCGTCGTTTTTCTCAAAAAACGCCGCCTCAAGAAATGCGGTGGCAAAATTGTAAATAAAAATTATAAAAAGAGTCGGTTCTTTAGTAAGAACCGACGCTGGTGGAGCCGTCCAAGTAAAGGCGTCGGTTCTTTAGTAAGAACCGACGCCTATAATAAATTATAGGCGTAAAAGACGCCTATTAATTAAAGGCGTAGGTTCTTGGAAGGAACCGTCGCCTTTAAGTTAAGTATATATGCCCCGCTAGGTCTTAATCTTCAGCTCTCCACAGCGCTGCTCACTCCACAACGCCTCAAAGCTCAGCCTCCAAGCTCTTATCGTTCATCACACTCCCCCGCCGTCGCCACCATCACCACCGACCGGCAGTGCAGCTCTAAACTGGTGTAGGTGACGACATTCTCAACCTTATTCAGATTTGCAGGTTAGTCGTTTGTGTTAATCCCCACATGGGTCACTCTAATTTCTGATTTTGTAACTGATTGGGGCTGGGTCTGTGGTTGTTCGGTTTTGTGGCCTTGAGTTCGGTGCTGCATTTGGTGTTTATTTGGCCGATTTTCTTGATTTTTGACTTTGGTTCTGTGATTAGGGGTATAGTAGTTGATTCTTGCTCCTTCCTGCCGTTTCAATGGGTAAAAATAATAGGGAAAAATAGTCATTTAGGTTAGGAGGTTGGATAAAAGATTAAATTTTGATCTGTGGCTAAAACCAATTAATCATTATACATTAGCTCCAAATAAGTCTCAAGTCAGCTAATGGAGAAACAAATTATGTGAACTTTTAATGCTCCGTTGATTTTGGTTGTTTGAGTGTTTGGTTAAAAGATTATATTTTGATCCGTGGTTATATGTATGAATCACTATGCAAGAGATATGGGTCGATTATGCTAATGGGGGTATTTCTTAATACAAATGTTTTCCATCCTGATTTTTGGTTTCATTTTTGTGTTTGATAGATCTTGAGGAGAAAAAAGGGCAATGAATTAGCAATGGCTATGGAGGACACTGAGACTGAAGACACTGAAATGGAGACTAAAACAGATGTGGCCATTCTGCTCGTTGACAAAGGTGGTGCTGCTCTCTCTTTCAAGTATTTCTCTAAATTTTAATTGCTCTCTCTTTTATCATTTTCTCTATATTTCTAACATTTCCTAATTTATTTCCTGACAGCAAAGGAAAGTTTACCAAACAGAGGCTTAATTATCTAACATCCATAAATTCCACTTGCACACACATACTTCAGAGGTTTAAGGTGGTTTGACAGAATATTTGCTTTTAATTTCTTTTTTCTCAACTGTGATGATTCCTTCCTTTCTTGTTCCTTCGATGGATGGAGCTGATGTGAGCTATATATTTTCTTGTATTTATGTAACTTGATTCTAAAATATTGTTGATTAAGGGGGGAAAACCTTGTTTGGTTCTTGATTCTTATTTTAAAACACGTGCATTCTTAATATCCGCATCTTTGAGAAATACTCACTCAAGTAGTGTAAATCTGAATTATAAATATATAATTTGTTAATTAATTCTTAGATTCTTTTTCTTTAGGTAAATATATCTTCTTGAGGTAGAGAAAGTTGATGTCATACAATTTTAGAAGTGATTCTTTTGCTATTTTAATTGACAGTGTAAATGAACTTTTTAGAGAACTCTATTTATGACAGTGTAATTGCCTCCCCTGTTTCACATCAAGTTAAATGTTTTTTATGTATGTTTTTTGGATTTTTTTTTTAAATAACAAAAACATATTATGGTGGGTGCATCATGAAAGCCTGCTAATGAACGTGAATTCAAGAACAATAAGATAAATACAAAATCTAAACCAGTAAGAACTTCCATAAGAACATCAAATAAAATCATAGAACTTCAAGAAAAGCATTTGGGATTATTTGAACTTTTTCGATTTGAAGGCTGTGTTGGTAATTGAGTCTTTGAACTTTGAGGGTTAATCTTTAGCATCAATTTGAAGGTTGTGTTGGTGATTGAATCTTTGAACTTTGAGGGTTAAATTTTTATTATAAATTTGAAGGTTGTGTTGGTGATTTAAGTCACTTTCCTGTCGTTCCTAATTTTGCTGATAGCAAGTTACCTCTGCTTATTCAAATAATTATATTACTGAGTTTTATTAGATGAAAGATCACTTGAAACTTTCTAATCTTCTTTGAAATTTTCTAATCTTCCAAAATCGAATTTTTCTTCTTCCTTTTAATCCTTTCCATTTCAAAATTTTCAATAATGTATATTTGCAATTGAACTTTGTAGAGATGCAGGGCCAATTGGTTTGCAGTGGGTGTATGACCATCCTTCTTTATCCCAAATGAGCTGCAAACATTTGTTGTTCATTGTGCAATGCAGTTACTTCTATTCCCCCATCCGGTATTGGTCAACAATCTTTTTTCCAGATGGCTATCTTACTTCCAAAAGCAACGAAAAATATTCAGTTCTTTGCTATGTCACGTTTTATTGTGTTCCTTGAATATTTATTATGAATAAATGGGATACAGGGTAAAGGACATAGACATAGAAAATGATAAATTTGTTATATGTATGGTTACAGATCTTCATGTTTTTACTTCAAGTTGGCTTTGGTTTTTATGGATTATCAATATAAATGCTAAGTTCACGCTGTTGGATAAAGGCAGAGTAACATTGGAAGGGATGTCACTGCAGCGCCACCATCATTGGAAAGGTAAACCGCGAGCTTTTGGTAGTCATGCAAGAGTGAATCTGCAAGGACAAGTTCAAGTTATACTTCTTTGATTACATCAATTTTAATTGCATTAATAGATGTTTGGCATTGCTGACAGTCATTCGAGTTCAATTTTTGAATATAAATTGATGTGAAAAGTAGCGACATTGTTTTAGTATACTTTGTCTATTTATTGTAGGTTTTTTAAAAGTGTAATGTTCTTAATCTCATCTAATGTTAGAATGAAAAGGATTTATATCCTTGTGCATCAGCCATCAATTATGCCTATTGGTTTTTTATCCAGTTGATAAATGATTTTTCTCTGTCAAATTTCTTATTTTTGATTCAGTGAATGGTCCCCCCCCCCCTCCCCCTCGAAAAAAGAAATTTTTTTCCGTGAATGAATATTTCTGAGAGTTACGTGAAAATTGCACCAAGAAGATCAAACTAGGAGACATAAGTTTTTTTGGTTGGACGAGGTGAATGAATCTCCCATGTTTCCTTCACTTAAATTGTAATTGCTTGATATCTTCATTTCCTCCCAGTGGCTTGCTAGCACTCTTTTTAGCAAGGGCAGATGTTGCTAGCAGGAATTTTAAATGAAAACCCTTGGTAAACGAAGCACGGGTGAGAATGAGCAACGACTTAGAGTGTAGTTCTTGAGTTTTGAGGGTTGAAAGTAAGTTTGTGCAGGGGGTAGCACTTAGATCTTAATAAATAAATAAATAGAATAGAATAGAAGAATAGGTATGTGGACATTTGGAAATGCATGATTCTCAATTTATTTTTTTTTAAGGAAAAACATAGTTGCATGGAATATTTCATGAGAGTAAAGTGAAAATAAAATAGGAAGTATTTCGTTTTTATCTACAATGATATTATTGAGCTCCTTCAAAATATTATACCTAAGTTCTATTTATACAAAAAGGCCTGGCAGATTTGGTTATACTATAAGCAGAGAAATGTATTGCTTCACGGAAAAAATACGAAACATTTTTCTATGAAGATTAAAAAACTTAGGGAAACATTTGCTCTTATTCAAGGCTTCTATAAATGTTTCATTACCTGTCATTACTTAGAAGTTTATTGATTAAATTTCTGTTACTTTATATACATTTTTGATGCAGTTTTTTACCTGAGAGCCACATGTGATTGATTTTCAGGGACGTGAAAGTGATTGATTTTTTTCAGGGACGTGAAAGTGATTGATTTTATCCATCGAAAACTTCATAGGTACGTGATTCATTTTTTTATTATTATAAAAGAGCCAACTTTAAAAAAGTCAGTTTCTAAATTTGGTACATCTCCAAGTGATCTAACTTAGATTTTGTTGACTAATGATTTTCTCTGCACGAGGTATAAGTTATTGATGATAGTTGTTTAATTATGATTTTTATGTAATTTTCATAATAAATATTAATTCTTATTAATTATTTTTAGGCATTTCAAGAATTTTATTCAACAGTGGAAATCGACGAGGGTCGGAATTTATGGGTCAAATACTTCGTCGAAGAGTGTGTAAATTTGGCTCATTTTATGTTAACATGTACACATTTTTTTTAACAATATTGTGAATACAAAATTAATTATTTTGAAATTCTGTTTATTGAGTTATTAAGTTTTGTTTTGCATTCCTCGATTATATATTTGTTGAAGATAATTAGTTGATGTGTATGTAATTGTTATAGTGTATATACGTATAATGGAAATATAAATAAATGAATAATTAAAAAAAATTCATACTAAAAGGCATCGGTTGTTGTTGAAAATCGACGCCTATAAGTATGACTTAAGGCGTCGGTTGTTTATAAAAACCAACGCCTTTTATATGACTAAAGGCGTCGGTTGTTACTTAACAACCGACACCTTAAATTAATATAAAATCGACGCCTTAAGTATACAGTTTTAGCGTCGTTACAATAGGCGTCTCCTGTACAACCGACGCCTTTGACTCTTATTGTACTAGTGCTTAGAGATTGCTATTGCTTTGCAGAAACTGTTGACTATGAAAAATGAAATGCAGTATATGTTGTTACAAATATCCAGTTAAAAAAAGAACATTAAATAATGCTAGAGTGATCATTATAAGTCAGTAGTGGGCATACAAGGAACTGAATCAGCTCATGAGCTACTTTCTATCAAGTGATCAAAATCCATATGCCAATCCTGCTCATCAAAAGGATGTTGCATGAAGAACTTATTGTATGGTGTCACTTGGTGCATCATTTGCCACATCTTGTGACGTGATTTAGATGGGGTTCCTGCCTTTCATTGATTTCGATGATACTTATCCGAACACCATTTTTTGGCAAATTATTTTCGAATAAGTTAACAATGAGTTGATGCTATTATAAAAAATAAACAATAGATCATAACTAGAAAACCTTCTTGATAACCATACTTTCCGTTGACCACAAAATTCGACTGGACCTTGGACCAACACATCTCAACTCCTCCCTCTTGAAAACATTGATCTCCTGCGCACTATGACAAACAATCAATTTGCAAAGGGAGCCGATGTGGCTCTCGCTTGCACTCCGATGTCAAAGTCAGTACTCATTTCAAGTGAATATACATTGAATGGGGGAAATGTAAAATGTGTAAAAGAGAGAAAAGGGAATGAGATTTTATATATTGAGTTAGAGTATTGAATTACCAACCCCCTCTTTGGAGGTGAGAGTGTTCTATTTATAGGAGAAGTCGCGGTCTTAGATGGTGACACGTGGTGGACTTTACACTTGTATTTACCCTAGTTGTTGGAGAGGATAACCAACTTTCTTGTAGTAATCATTGCTACGTTTGGTAGGGGATGGACTCCTGTCACATCTTCGATAAAGGCAATGTCTCGTCCAGCCACATTCAACCATCATCTGTCCGAAGCGTTACCATAGAGCACCCTGACTAGCTATAAACCAATTCGGATAAAGAGGTTTGTGCGCTGTTCCATCTCGGCAGTCGGCCCAAAGAGATACCCTAAGCTCTAGTCATGGGCCAAGACCCATTGAGCATCTATTGGGCCTTTTCTGGTGATTCATTGGGCCCCTTTTTGGACACGATCTCAACACTTTCTATAGAACTCAATTATTGTTTTCACATCCTCGAATTTCATCCCAACTGTTGGCACAATTGCACAATTTTCTCCTAATATTTTCTCATTAAATCCATAATGATTTTCTAGTCTGGTCTCGCTCCCAAGAACTTCCATGCTTTTTCGTCCTCAGAATCTAAACTTTGATAACCTGAAGATTGATAAATGTCATTAAATTAAGCGCCTGTTTGGTTCCCATTTTTTTCATCTCATTTTTTACAGTACTCAATCTACACTACACATCTTACTTTTTCCCTACATTTTTTGACTTTTCAACTAAATCTACACCCCCACATTATCCAAAAACTCAACTTATTTCAACTTTTTCCAAAAATTAATGGGAATCAAATAAGGGCTAAGTGAGCAATAAATTCGATGTCACAACAAAAATGCATTTTAGAATTATAAGTTTACCACTTACTGTGATATAGAATGCGATATGATCCGGACCAGTCATCGAAGGGCGAAGTCGAGACATCGACGGTATGACGGTGATCTACGTGCAAAACGGAGTAAGTTCCATGTTGGAATCGAGCCGAGAAGGCGAAAGGATCAAGCCGAGTCGAGTGATCGAAGTAATTTGGGCAGAAAATCCATCACGGCCGTAATGGAGGACCTTCACGGCCGTAACCCATATATTCACGGCCGTAAATCATGTTATCACGGCCGTAATCATTTATCGAAGAAAAAAGAAGAATTTTAGCAGAACGAGGCTTACGACCGTTAGCCTAGAAGTTACGGCCGTAACATTCAAAAAGGGAAACTTCACGGCCGTAAGAAATTCGTCACAGGCGTAACTAATAAACGCATTTTTGATCAGAGAGGCATTTACGGTCGTAAAAGAATTATTCATGGCCGTAAATGAGTAGCGGCCAGATTTTCTGGATTTATAATTATTTTATTCCTTTTTTAGTTTTTAGGTTATTTTCCTATTTTAGAATTTTAGTCTAATTAGAATTCTATTTTGAGTAAATTAGATGCTAGGTTATTTTGCTTATTTATATTCCTTTCCATTCATTGTAAAAAAACAGATAAGTTTGAGTTTATGAATTAAATTGAGAGAGGATTCTCTTGTTAAAGGTTGAGTTTTTCCCTTTTGTGTTCTTCGAGAACAAATCCAACTTATCAAATGTTGTGAAATATTTGTGGCGTTGAACTTATCAAATATTCGCGAGAATATTTGTGGCGTTTCCAATTAGAATCTTATCAAGGAAATTGACAAGTCCTTGTGGTGTTTCGAAAACCTTGGATCTCGATTCCGCATCGTCAATTTCTTGCGTCATGAATCTTGGGTCAAGATCCTATCGTCAATTTTATCTTTCCAGTAGTTTAATTCTTGTTTAATTTCGTGTTTAAATCTGATTTAGATCTTTCCTAGGTTTTAATTTCATTATTCCGCGTTCTGACGAGATTCCTCGACTGGGATCTCATCATCTGGTATCAGATCTTGGATCTATTTCAGATTCTTGCGTTTCTTGTTAATTTTTGATTTTTTTGATTTTTTTCGTATTCTTCGCATTCTTCGTGTCAGTCATAAATTTTTTCAGTTTGATCCATAAGAGTTAGTCCTAAAAATTCAAAAGTGTTTTTCTTGTTCGTTTTTCGTCCAAATCCAGTTCCGTTTTTTTGCTATACTCATAGTCCAATTCTCTGGCAGATTAAAAAAAATTCCGAAAATTTCAAAATATTATCCAAATATTCCGAATTTCCTTGTTTGTGTCTTAAGAATGTCTGTTGGAGAGGTTTCCACATCTTCATCTTCTATTGGAGACAGAAAACAGCTCGGGAGTGTGAATAGAAGGAATGAACAGGTTAATAATGATATTGCAGCAATGAGTGCACAATTTGAGAGGTTTATGGCACATGGAGAATCGAGGTGCAGAGCGTGAACAAAGACCTCGGGATCAATCTCATGATGGTTTTCGAGTTAAGAGAGGTAACAGGCGTGAGGTTGGATGAAATGTTGGGAATACATGTCAGATGATATATTGTTTCGACATAGATCATCATTAGGAAATCAAAGTAATTTTATGTTGTGCAGTTTTTCTGATGTATAATAATCTATCTTATATTTCTTACTTCGTTGACTTATATTAATTGATTTTTTTTATAATTCTTTATATGTTACGATATTTTTAAATCAGATTTGGAGCTAACTATTGAGCAAATTCAAAATTATGCTTTATTAGAGATCGAGAATACTTTGCGTAGCAAGGGTAGGAGTCTTCAGGAATACCCTCGATGCCATTTCCGTCTGTTGTTGATGATTCGTTATCATGCAACAGACTTATATGCAATGAAATGGCATATGATAGAGCTTCTTTGTCAAATGAGCTTAGGAGGTTTGTGGGTCTCTTGAAAGATGAATAGAGGAATGTTTATGATACCATAATGGCATCTGTAAATTTTGGCAAGGGTGGTGTATTCTTCCTTTTTGGATATGGAGGTACGGGTAAGACTTTCGTTTGGAAGACTCTCTCTGCAGCTTTACGGTCGAGAGGGGATATAGTTCTTAATGTTTCCTTCAGTGGTATAGCATCCCTTCTTTTACCTTATGGTCGGACTGCTGATTCAAGATTTTCTATCCCTCTGAGCTCTGATGAAAATTTGACATGAAATATTAAACAGGGGAGCCCACTTGCATAATTGATATCGAGGACAAGACTTATAATATGGGATGAATCACCCATGATGAATAAATATTGCTTTGAAGCACTTGATAGGAGTATGAGAGATATATTAATGTTCGACAATCCCAATAGCTTAGAAGAACCATTCCAAGGAAAGATAGTTGTTTTCAGTGGAAGTTTTAGACAAATTCTTCCGGTTGTTCCAAAAGGTATCATGCAAGATACTGTTCGTGTAACCATAAATTTATTTTACTTGTGGCAGCATTGCAAGATGTTTCGGTTGACAAAAAATATGAGGCTTCAACATATGGTCAACATTGATCATAATAACGACTTAAAAGCTTTTTCTAATTGGATGTCAAGCATCGGGGATGGCACAACCAATGGGCACAATGATAGTCACACTGAAGTTGAGATGACAAATGAGTTATCGATAGATCCAATGGGAGATCTGATTCGATCAATAGTTCAAAGCATGTACACGTCCTTCTCGGGAAATGTATGTTATGCATCTTACCTGTAGGGGAGGGCAATACAGCACCAATAAATGATGATGATGTTGATGTTGTTAATGAGTATATGGTCTCAATGGTTCATACCGACGAGAGGACGTACTTAAGTGCTGATGTTGTGTGTAGAACAGAGGGACGTGGTAGTTTGATGGAAAATATACATTCAACCGAGTTTTTGAGCAATATAAGATGTTCTGGCATTCCAAACCATGAGTTGAAACTTAAAGTTGGAGTTCCTGTAATGCTGTTGAGAAATATTGATCATACCTAGTGACTATGCAATAGAACAAGGTTAATAATTACGAGACTTGGAAATCATATTTTAGAAGGTCAAACTTTATCTAGCAGCAATGCATGTCATAAGTTTTTCATTCTAAGGATGTCCTTGAGCCCCTCTGATTCTAGGATACCAGTTAGATTTCAAATGAGACAATTTCCATTGATCGTGTCCTATGCAATGACCATAAATAAGAGTCAGGGACAGTAACTTTCGCATGTTGGACTTCTTCTTAAGAGACCAGTGTTCACTCATGTATAGCTTTTTGTTGTAATTTCTAGGATTAACAGTCATTCAGAATTGAACATGTTGAGAAATATTGATCATACCTAGTGACTATGCAATAGAACAAGGTTAATAATTGCGAGACTTGGAAATCATATTTTGGAAGATCAAACTTTATCTAGCAGCAATGCATGTCATAAGTTCTTCATTCTAAGGATATCCTTGAGCCCCTCTGATTCTAGGATACCAGTTAGATTTCAAATGAGACAATTTTCATTGATCGTGTCCTATGCAAGACCATAAATAAGAGTCAGGGATAATAACTTTCGCATGTTGGACTTCTTCTTAAGAGACCGGTGTTCACTCATGTACAGCTTTTTGTTGTAGTTTCTAGGGTTAACAGTCATTCAGAATTGAACGTGTTGATTTATTTTAAGGAAGGAAGATCAACTAATTCAACAAGAAATGTAGTTTATAAAGAAGTTTTTCAAAATTTGTAGTAATGTGAAACCAACATTTAATGATGTAACATTTTATCTACAAATGAACTAAAGTTGCCACATCATCCATTCGGAAAAATATTTACAGACAATGGTCTGTACGTAAATCATTCAATAATTCTAGGGAGACATTATTTATGGACATTTTTAGGGGGACGTTATGACGTGGCACATATTCATTGGTTGGTGAAAAAACAAGTAGTGAGTAGTTATTTTCATCAACTAATGAATATATAATATCCCCTAAAAATGTCCATAAATAATGATAAATCATTGGAGATGAAAACCTTCCAACGTTAGAATCATTATGCACAAGAAACCAAAATCTCATCTTCAATGGCGATTTTTCTCACTTCATATTAACAAGGTAATTTATAAATTCTATTTTTTGGACAATATTGATTGTTGGGCTAAAATTTTCTTCATTTTTTGATGTAGATGAAGATGAGCTATGTATAGTTTGAATGTTGACATTTGGGTTAGAGTATAGATAATTTATTGAAAATCCATATATACATATGAAATGTGATAAAATGAGTAATGCTCTTATGGTGTTTGATGAAATGACTCAAAGGGATGAGTTTACTGAAAACACCATGCCGTTCCAGTTATACCATAACGTCATTTTTGCCCTTATGAGTCTGAGAGCTTTCAATTGCATTCTCGATCGGTTCCACACACTTAGAATGTTAGATACACAATATTTAGCTGTTTTGAGACTTGAAATATTCAAAAAAATATATAAAATTTTGTAACGGCATGCATGCCGTTATATCTTATTTGTATGTTATTATAGTTAAATTATTGTTGGGTGTTTTTCGTTATGATTTAAAATAGAATGTATCAAATATTGAATGTCCAACAAAACTGCATAATTTCATAATAGTAACTAAACAAGTTTTATGTTCATAACTATAGAAAAAATTTATGTTCATACTTGAAAACATGTTTTATGGGTATGCTTGTAAATGAATTTTTGTGGACATTTTATATGGACGGGTTTTGTAGGTATTTTATGACCGAAATAGGACGTAAGTTCTTATAGTCATCTCATAACGCCAACAATGTCGTTACGAGTCAAAAACATTCAAAATGGTTCTAAAATGTCACATTAACTATTTAGCATTAATTAAATTTAAATAAGAAATAATTTAAGTCATTATAGTTATCACATAATGTCACATATAATAATTGAGAATATTTTTTGTGTTCTTGCTTGTGGACGTGTTTTATGTTTATATACTAACAAAAATTTTATTATCATTATTGATACCTCTCAATTGCTTAGCAGATTCAAATGTGGACCTGCATCTTGTTCAACCTAAGCATATGCTAATATGGAGATAGAAAGTGGCATCTGAGACTTTTGTAGGGGAATTTGACTGAATTTCATTTGATTCTTATGTATTATTGGAATTCAACATGTAAAGTTGTTGTGTACACACTATTATTCGGTAGGTAATGTGAATGATTAGTTGGTTAAATTTATGATTTATTGTTGTTTAGGTTTTTTATTATGTTAAGGTGTTTATTATAACAGCATACATGCCGTTATGACTTTACTTTTATTAGATTTTGAGATGTGAAGTTGATTAATGTGAATGGTTAATGTGTTTAGTTTTAAACAAAAAGTTTTTGTTCAATAGGTAATGTGTTCAGTTTATAAATTTGGTATTGTATAGGTTTCTTCCTTAAGTATAATTGATAGCAGAAATCTTGCCGTTATAGTTATACAAAATTAGGAAACTTGTAGTTATGCCTATGAATGCAACTGGACATGTTCTAGGTTATGAAATTATGAACTTATGAATTTTTGGATGTGGAGATGTGGTTTGGGCATGACGGAATAGATAAATGCTTAAGTTTAATCTATAATTGCATTCTTGTCGTTATAGTGACACCAAAGCGGCAAGCTTGCTGATATGCCTACGAATTGCAACCGGATAAGTTCTAAGATGTGAAATTTTATTTATCACTGAATTTTCATTTGATTCTTATGTATTGGATTTTAATATGTAAAGTATTGTGTATGCATTATAATTCATTAGGTAATGTGAATGGTTAATTTGTTAAGTTTATGATTGGTTATTGTTTAGCTTTTTGTTATGTTAATATGTTTACTATAACAGCTACGTGTCGTTCTGGTTAAACCATAACGGCAAGTAAACCGTTATGCTTATAAATGTAATCGGACATGTTCAAACTTATAAATTATGAAATTTATGGACTCATAATTTATGGACTTTTGGACATCGAGATGTGGTTTGGGGTGTTAGAATAGATGAATACTTAAGTAGACTCGATAATGTCATACTTGTAGTCCTAGTTATATAATAATGGATTGCACGCCACTATGCCTATAAATGCAAACGAAAGTATACTAAACCCTAAAATTATGCATTTTAGGTGCTTTTGGACATCAAAACGTCGTTTGGAGGTGTCGAAATAGATGCATACTTCAATGGATTGAATAATGACATACTTGTCGTTCCACTTATATCGTAACGGCATGCAAGCAGTTATGACTTTAAATCAACCAGACATGTTCTAACTCCTAAATTTATGAAATTTAGGTACTTTTGGATGTCAAAATGTCGTTTAAAGGTGTCAAAATAGATGAATGCTTTAGTGGACTGGATAACAACATACTTGCCGTTCTAATTATACCGTAACGGTATGCATGTCATTATGACTTTAAATGCAATCAAACATATTCTAGATCCTAAAATTATGAGATTTATGTACTTTTGGATGTAGAAATGTCGTTTGGAGGTGTCGAAATATATGAATACTTAAGTGGATTGGATAATGACATACTTACCTTTCTAGTTATATCGTAACAGCATGCATGCCGTTACGATTTTAAATGCAACTGGACATGTTTTAACTCTTAAAATTATGGAACTTAGGTACTTGAACGATGAAATGTCATTTGGAGGTATCGAAATTGATGAATGCTTAAGTGGATTGGATAACGACATACATGTCGTTCTAGTTATACTCCTAACAGCATGGCTGCCGTTATGAGTTTAAATGGAAACAACACGTGTAAATTATTAAATTTTGGTACTTTTTGACATCGAAATATTGTTTGGAGATGTCGAAATAGATGAATGCTTAAGTAGATTGGATAACGTCATACTTGTCGTTCTTGTTATATGGTAACGACATGCTTGATGTTATGTCATGAATCGTTTTCATATTGATTTTTTGAGCTTTGTAGGTGCTTGCCAATGTTATAAGGGTTATTATACTCATTCAAAATCAATCTATTCAACTATAACTAGTCTATCTCATCTACTCCATCCTGAACACAATATATATATTCATTTAAAATACTTGAGTTATTTGTTATGAAATCAATAAAACTATGTGTCGTCAAATTCATTATAACAAGTAAGACTCTAATTTTGATTACTTTTAAATATTTACATATTTAGGGACCAAATAAAACTAGAAATTAGTAATGTATGACCATAACGGTATGTATGCCTCTTTAATGTTCCCATAGCAGTAATTTTGCAGTTATGTCTCTAGATTTTTTTGAATAAAATGAAAACTGATATACTAAGCTATTAGATTGACTTTATATAAAATAAGATGTCCACTGTCCATGCAAACGAAAGACAAGCTCATTTATGACCACAACAGTATGTCTGCCGCTAACAGCAATTGTGTCGTTGTGTGTCTAAACTATTTGGAATGACATTGAAATCAATATAAGGACTTATTTAAGTAATTTTATCAAAAATAAAATGTGCGATGCAAATGATAGAGAAACTTGTTTAGGACCAAAACAATACTTTTGCCGCTTTAGCGTATCTATAACAGTAATTGTGTCGTTATTTATCTAAACTATTTGGAATGACATTGAAACTGATAGAATGACTTATTAAAGTGACTTTATATAAAAACGATGTAAAAATAGACAAGTCTGTTTAGGACCATAATGGCACGTATGTCATTTTAGTGTGTCGTTATGCTAGTAGAATCTAAAAGCAATATAAAGCAAAAACTTTGTTAACTCCCCCGTTACATATTGAATTTACTGCACAATATATAATATTAAAATTCACAACCTTCATCAATTCAATAAAATTTAAACAGGAAAAAACACGTAGAAATACCACCACTTTACAGTTTCAAGAATAGCAAAATGGATTAAAAATCTAAAATGAAAATTAACTAACTCTAAAAGATGTTCAATGACTACATAAGTGTGTTCAATTCTCTATATCCGGTTGTACAAGTAGTCCTATTGTTGTCAGTCTTCAAACACTTTGACTCATATAATGTCACATTTGATTGTTCATTTCTTATATGCCTCCATGTCCACCAACCTTTTCCAACACATCCATTACTAAAATTCAACATAAAACAAATAGAATTCAGCTGGTCGTATCACAAAGTGATATATTATATAAAAATAAAATCCTCAATCAATACATGATGAGTACTAACTATTTACTCACATCCAATATTAATAAACTAAACATATTTTCAAAGCCAATTATCACACCCAATGCTAGGTAGATGGTATTACTCACAAATTAGATAACGCCACTAGTGCCGTTATGCAATGTGAATAACGTCATACTTGTCTTTCGCATTTTAGTAAAACAAACATATATTTAACGAAAGTTTTCACATTAAAAGTTATATGCACATTAAAATTGAAAAATAATATAACGGCATGGGTGTCATTATAGATCACAAATAACAGCACATATGATGTTATGGAAAATTCGTAAGCAAATGCATACACCAACAACAATGTTGTAAACCCCTAAAGTTATATACACCCTGACAGTCGAAAAATAAGATAACAACATGGTTGCCATTATGCATCACAGATAACAACATATGTGACGTTATGGAAAATTCTTAAGCGAATGTATAAACCAGCAACGATATAGTATATCAGAACAAAAAATAGCAAAAAGTGAGGAATTGATATTACCTTTTTCCTTCAATTACAAATCTTGAATATTGATGATTTAACAAGTTTTCAAAATACTCAAAGCTTCAATTGAAAAAAATGGAGGACAAACAAGAATCTTATTGAGTTTTTATATAGAACAAAAGACAATGAAAGAAAGGGAGAGAGCTCACACAGAAGAGAACGATGGAGTTGGGCCATTCATTTTTTGTGAGAGATTTGGGCTTGTTTGGTAGGGATTGTTTGGTTGTATAACTTAATGGTTATTTTGGACATTGTATAATATCTTTTATATCTTATTTAATGATGGAGGTCATTTGGCAAAACATAGTAGAATGAGATCTATTTTCACCGATCGTAGGAAGGTCTTTCTCCTCTACGTGGCAAAAAAGACAATAATGTCTATCTTGTTGTGAAACTACCATATATATATATATATATATATATATATATATATATAGAGAGAGAGAGAGAGAGATAGAGAGAGAGAGAGAGATGAGAAGAGGAGAGAATTCTCATTCCCTCAAGGCCCTATTTATAGAATGAAAATAGGGATAAAATAGAAATAATTCATACCACTATGGGATAAAGAGTGGTCATAAGTCATTCACACCTAACAAGTTAGGTATTTAATATTTTTAATAATTTACAACATTCCCCCTTGAATGACTTATTGTTCAATAGCTCAATTGTCTGGCTTGTTAAAACCTTGTTAAGAAAATTCAGTGGGATAAAACTTGAGCGAAGGAAAAAGAGTACAGCTGCTCCCCCTGATATTGACCATCATTAATCATTGAGTCTAATATCCAAAATAACATCAATGATAAGTAGTACAAATCATGTACTGAAATTTGAAGTTCTGAAGTGTTGAAGTGCTTCAGTGTTACCTCGTTAAAACCTTGTCAGTAAAACCCAATGGGACAAAATTTGAACGAAGGAAAAAGAGTACAGCCGCTGCCTCGTTAAAACCTTGTTAGGAAAATCTAGTAGGACAAAACCTGGATGAAGGAAAAATAGTACAACATGATTCTCCCCTTGATGTGTGCAATCAAGTATTCATGAACCTATTGAATAATGATATCATCTTTCGTCTGGAATATGTATATATGAAAATCTTCTTGTGTATAGCCGATATCATAACATTCTTCATAATATGTCTATAATTTTCTTCATTTGTTGATACCATTCCAGATGTCTATAATTTTCTTCATTTGTTGATACCATTCCAGCACAATTTAAAGAGAGAGCTTGTTGTTGAATTATTACTTTCAGATAGCTGTGACAATGTCTCAAAAACCTTGCTAGGAAAACCTTGTGGGACAAAACCTTAGTGAAGGGAAAAAGAGTACATTATTCTCATTGATACTCTCCAATTGATGCCTCATTAAAAACCTTACTAGAAAAATCCCGTGGGATAAAACCTCAGCTAAGGGAAAAAGAGTGCAGCGCGTATTTGTTCCTTTCATAGGAATATCACAAGTATATTAATGCAATCTCAAATCATTTCATCAAACATATAGTTTGTGATGAGCTTTTATAAATAGTTTACAACTCATTTATGATGTCATAACTCATTTATGATGTACTGAACATGCTATACCAAGCAATGTTTAGTTAGTTGATTGATTGCATTACTCAAATCCAGAATTGATTCACTTCTGGTGAAACTATCAAAATCTAGAATTCACTTCTGATGAATAATTAAATATTCATTTTCAATTTCACTTCTGGTGAATATTCATTTTTGGTGGATAATATAATTTTGCATATTGAAAATCAATTGCATGCCCAAATATTAAAATATAATAATAGTACACTCCAATTTCATTTTCAACATATTATATTATGGGGTCATATGTATCATTTTTCATGTGATTTTATTTTAAGAATCACATTTCATTCTATAATGATACTATTCTGGACAAATTGAATCTTTCAATGATTTATACATATACGTTCTTGCACTTTATAAACTGCAATTTCTAATTTGCAGGAGTATATTCAATCATTGAAATAGATATTAATTTCAACATATAATATATAATCATTTCGCTTGAAATCCCAACGTACCGCGATCAACTGGTACATCAAAGAAAACTCCCAAAGTACCGAGATGAGAATCACACTTTTTGATTTCACTCATTGGTATATCAAAGAGCTCAAACTAGTGATCTAGATTATAGTCCCATCCACCATATGTCATGCCAGTTCTTTGAAAAATTTCGCGCCCAACGAGTCGTCTTTTATTACTGTGTAATATTTTTCATTTGTACAAATAACTACTGGTATTACACATTTAAGTGTTTTGGACTTCAGGTCCTATAACAATAATCCCTACATTGAGATTTTTATATTTGGCCAAAGTATTATAATTTCAAAAACCTCATTTTCATAAGAGGGTTGTGTGTAGTCGACTTATTTATCGATTCCATTTCATGTCAATATAAACATAATATAGAGAGATCTCTTTGTTTATTCTATCATCAAGTACCTGAATCTCTCATCATTTAACTATGTCCCTTTTACTCACCATGAGTATTTAGTCTCAAAAGGGATCATTTCAATTATTCAAAAAGATATTTGTTTTTGGAATCGATTGTCATTATGCTTCAGACATAATTATGCTTTAAGCATGATCACGCTTCATGCGTGTTATTGTTTAATTTCTCCATAATATTCAAGAATATTGTATTATATCAGTCGGCTAAAAATGTCGCAACACATGTCATTCGTAATTATGGATATAATCACAATCATATATCAAGTGCGTATTGTTGGAGTGTATATAGATACCGCACTTCTTAGAAATCATAAAGCTTCACAAGAGAATCTTTATTTCATCGTATTGATATGTTTGTATGTAGAATATTGCTGCATGAGAAATATTTATATTCAAGTTGTTCTCATAGAAAATATTTGGAAACTTTTAATATGCTAAACCATTAGCAACATAATGCTATTATCTCCACTAATTCGTAAAATCATTAATGACTTTAAGATATATTCATGCTAGCATTTATCACTTTGCTTGTAATATCATTACTTGAGCAAATAATTAGTCATTCATTTTCTTAGTGAGATAATTAATTTGCTTTTGAGAACAAGTAGCAATGATAACTTGTTAACCTGAACAATCTTCTGGTTCTTTAATGAATGCCATTTTGCATTCTCAATAAATCTCATTATTGAATTGGAATTTAACCAATCATGCTAAATTATAGAACTTCTGGTTTAGTAAGATATTTCACTTGTACATATGTATGTACTTCTGGTTCAATATAGTATTTATTTCATCAGTTCGTATTTCTGTATAGTACAAATCAGTATACCTTTATTTAGTATATCCAAAAAGGTAATTAGAATGATATCACAAGAAAATGATCCTTGCTCCCACCTTTTGATTACAAATATTTTCCCTTTTCTTGGTGGAATCACTGACACGCGGAGACACCGCTCTTTTACGCGTTAAATAATGCATTTAAAAAGATCACTTTGGGAGAAGATCAGATCCATCAAAATTGATGTTATATTATCAAATATCCGCAAATACTACTCAAATCTTCCGATAAATGTTTTGAAAAAGATTTATCGAGTTCGACTCGGAAGATTGAGGCTGTTGATGGATCAAGGTATCCAGAAGATGTTCGTTGGTTGATCGAAGCAAAAGTTTGATTAGTTGGTGAATAACCAGATTCATTTTCTAAGAACATGCCTGGCTTAGGTAAGAGTACTTTTGCAAAGAAGCGAAGAGCAAAAAGATTGAAAGATTGTTACAAATGTGCTCGATGGACATGTAATGCCCGTTGTAAGTCAGTAGGATATTCATCCATAAATCGAGATGATAAGATAGACTTCATTAAGGGTGGACTGAGTAAGGAGTCATTGGATGATATCCGATTGACTCTTGAGAGGCACCCTAGTGGGTAAGTGCAGCGTGAGCTACTATCTTTATGGGCTAAATTCATCAGCGATAAAGACCATTATAGTCTAAAAAATATAATAGCAAAAGATCCTGTTTGCTAGACTATTATAAACAATGATGTTTTAGGTACTCAATAATGATACAAGGTAAATCAGTATAGTGTATATATTTTAACAAAGTATTTTGTATTTTCATTTTTCGCGTATTAAAAGATGGTATCTGAGAGATCATCGAAAGATTATCCATTATGGAGCAAAATATATGCTGTCAGAGATAATATCAAAAGTGGTGTCATTTAGTTAAAAGTAAATAGCAACTTTTTCAAAACAAAAACAGTAAATAGTGAATATTTTCAAGTTTAAAACGTCTGATAATTTCGTAGTTTAAAGCATCCCAAAATAACAATTTCTTGTAAGTTTTTCTTTCCTTATACTCTCAAAGATGGAAGGACCAAAATTTCGACAGATCAAAACTATCTGTGTATTTTGTGGATCAAAAGTAGGGAAAGATTTTGGGTATCTAGAAGTAGCAGTGGATTTAGGAAAGAAGTTGGGAGAGAAATGTATAAATCTAGTATATGGAGGAGGTAACAGTGGATTGATGGGTTGTGTTTCCCAATCTGCTCAAACAGAGAAAGCAAGAGTGATATGTGTTATACCCGTTCCTTTAGTTGATATCGCAGGCAAAACACGAGGGCATGAAGTACAGACGTTATCTATCCATGAACGCATAACTTGCATGTTATATGGTTCTGATGCCTTCATTGCCATGCCTGGAGGTTTTGGTACTTTAGATGAAATCTTTAATATTACCTCATGGTCTCAGCTGGGTCTCCATACTAAACCTATTGGGCTTTTAAATGTTAACAACTTCTTCGATGGTTTACTAACATTTCTTGATTATGCTGTGGAACATGGATTCATCTCTTCATTTTTAGGAGGATCCTTATTTCTACTCCTACTATCGAGGAACTGCTGGATAAGTTGCAATCATATATTCCAATACAAGATCCAGCTGGATTAAAGATAGATTGGTCGCAAGGAAGGGGTGCCAAGCGAAAATGGAGTCTGGTTAATGTAAATTTATCCTTGTGAATCTCAAAATATTGTAGGTGGTAGAGTATGGGGTATTCTTACTCTTAAGACACACCTTTAATATTGATGAGTATTTGAACTTAATCTTGTGAACCTCAAAAGGATTTGGAGTGGTGGAGTACGGAGTATTCTTACTCTTGAGACACACAAAAAAAGATTAGGGGTGGTAGAGTATGGAGTATTATTACACCTGATACACACCTCTACTTTTGAGGATCATAAATATTTCTCCTTTTGTATTTTGCATATATGACTCGTTTATACTTCTTCAGGAGCAATAATAATAATATCATTTTAGTATGTTTAGATGATAATTTTTACTTCTTCTAGAGTAAATATGTACTTCCTCTGGAATACATAAGTGTTTATGCAAGAACTTTTCCAGATATTTATCATCTAATATTTATCTCATAATACTGATGAGATTATTTTCACATTAGCTATGTTCGTACTATCATGTGATATTATCTTATCATACATCAACATTCTCTTGTTGGATAATTCATTTTTTATCTATCTTTTCAATACAGATAATGGTAACTTCTGGTACTGCTTGATAAAATATTTTTTATCAACATTCACCAACTTTTTGGTAATGATTACTTCTGGTATCATTTGATAAAATATTATCTAACTTTAGTATTGATAACTTCTGGTATCATTTAATGAAGTATCAAATAACAATAATATTGTATATATATTAACAATAATAATACTAGGGTTATACCACCACGTATATATGTTGACAACAACCTCTAATATGTTAGAATTAACCAACAACTGAGGTGTTTCTGAAATAATATAAAATATGAATATATGTAAAGTATTCCATGTATTCAATTGATAAATCGACCATATAGGCGGTGTCAATATAATGAAATAATTACCTTTCATAAGTGAGCGAGTCATATCTTCAAATCCATTCAAGGTATTTATAATAGCCTAATCCGTTACGATAATGAGTCATATCCAGTTAAAGTATAAATTCAGTCCATAAGAACTCAATCCATCACGGTATGACAATGATTATATTACTTATACCTTGTTTAAAATCTTTAATTTATTTAATAGATCCCTTATTATATATTTTATTAATATTAATCATATGGTTAATATGTATAATTAAACAAGTTAAAATATGATAATAATTTTGAAATCTTACTAGTATACCTACCAAGTTGGTGAACTTTTGTTAATTTCCACCAAGTTAGTGTTGGACACCATGATCACAACTGCAGCCGTGCCTTTAATCTAAATTTTCACAAATCTCCTGAGCATGAAGCAGCGTTTCTCTTCTCATTTTTTTTTTCATCAAAATATTCATCTTCAAGATCAATTTTGCAATTCCAGCAGTCTTAGCAACAATATGGGATTTAATTGAGTGGTTCACATTGATTAATAATAATCATGTTTCTGATATAGATGTTTATCATTTAGATGCAACTGTAGAGCATACCCCCGTCATATTACTCAATTGGCTAGAGATTCGTGCTGATAACGTGTTGTGAAACTACCATAATAATAATACTAGAGAGAGAGAGAGAGAGAGAGAGAGAGAGAGAATTCTCATTCCAAGAGGTGTAGGAAGTGTTACAAATCAAAACTCTATTTATAGAATGAAAATATGGATAAAATAGAAATAATTCATACCACTAGGGAATAAAGAGTGGTCATAAGTCATTATTAGGTATTTAATATTTTTAATAATTTACAACATACCTTGGCCTATGGAATATACTTGATGTAAAGAGTTTGTTTAACATATTATTATGTTCCCCATATCTTGATGATCCTTTGTATATAAACAGAATATTTAAGCTGATTTGGAATACAGTTAAGACTATATGTTGCTTGAACGGCACCGGAAATGGAGCCCTCTGCTTCCTGCAAGAGGTGCTGGTGGCGTTGGCTTATGCTCCATTTTCCCTCTTGTTTAATTAATTTTTTTCCTCCTTATTATGAAACACGAAACCTCTTGCATTATTTTTTTTATTTTTTATACGAGACTGGACTCGAACACTACAAACATGATTAAAGCGGCTTCAGATTTACATGAATCTAGGTTAGATATATTAGGAAACATGACCAAAACAACTTACATTAAATCCTCACTAGTCATGATATTGGGACAAAATTAATTTTATTGCCATAAGGATGCTATTATTATCTTAGTCTTTATTTGGTAACATTGTTTGATTTATAAATTGATTTATTTATGATTTTGAGATAAAAAGCAGTAGTTGAAAATTAGAGAGAGATAATGTGTTTGGTTAAAAAAACAGTTTGAAAAATTGTATAATTTATAAACAAATTTATTTTGATTATAAAACAGGGATTTAATTATAGTTGTATTTCTAAGAATTATTGTTTTGAGTCTTTTGGCCTAGTTATTCATAGTGGAAATTACACCTACCCCTACTTTTAAAAATCTAAATACAAGAATAAGGTGAAACATACATATATATATATATATATATATATATTCAATTTTCAGGTTTCATTAAGATTTTATTAATTAATTAATAATATTACAAAATTAAATTAATTATCTAAATCCAACCCATCATTTCCAAACCCTAATTCATACTTTCCTCATTCTCGCACTACCTCATCTTCCTCACTTCTCCTTAATCTGTCTCTACATCCTCTCCTCCCCTTCCAACTCTGGCACCGGTGCAGCAATAGAGTTAGGCCTGGCTCCACAGAGGCGAGAAGCTGTGTGTAGATCTGTGGTGGTGTTATGTCGCTACATAACAGCAAGTGGCGGTGCATAGCAACGAGACACCGTGCACTTGTCTGTGGTGATATACTGCACTTAGTTGCGAGTGGCCGTGAATGACTTTTGGTGGAAATGGGTGGTGATGGAAACGACAACCGAGCGGGCACGCAGTGATGTCACGCCGCTGGACCAACGACTTCGATGTTTTTTCATCTGTCTCTGCAAATCTATGTGGTGGCTGTGGGTGGTGATGGAAGCGGTGGTTTTGTACGATGCTACGTGGTGAGGGGGGTTCAAGTGATGGTTTTGCAGCAGCATTTTTTTTCTTTGGTTGGGGCGAGGGCGACAGCGTTGAGAGGGTGGTGGCGGCGACGACTTTGAGATGGTGGTGTGGTGGTGGCAGACTAGTGGTGGTGTGTTGATGCCTGCGGCGGTGGTGAGGCACCGTGGAGGACTCACGGCGCAGAGGCATCTTGGAGCGGTTGGGCACATTCCTTCTCAGCTTCTTTCTTTTTCGGAGTTTGTTGGTGGTGGAGGCTGTGACGCGGTTTGTGTGTGGTGGTAGTGAGACCGAGGAGGCGGCGGTTGATGGTGATCGATAATTGATAAATGTGACCTAAGAAACTTGTGACCTAATAATTGATAATAAAATATAATAATTTGATATGTCGTGAGTCTTGTGACCTAATAATTGACAAGGATAAAATAATCTGTCACGATAATGAGTCATATCCAGTTAAAGTATAAATTCAGCCCATAAGAACTCAATCCACCACGGTATGACAATGATTATATTATTTATACCTTGTTTAAAATCTTTAATTTATTCAATTGATCCCTTATTATATATTTTATTAATATTAATCATATGGTTAATATGTATAATTAAACAAGTTGAAATATGATAATAATTTTGAAATCTTTCTAGTATACCTACCAAGTTGGTGAACTTTTGTTAATTTCCACCAAGTTAGTGTTGGACACCGTGATCACAACTGCAGTCGTGCCTTTAATCTAAATTTTCACAAATCTCCCGAGCATGAATGTAATACCCCGACTAAGAAAGATTAAAAAAAATGATAGGTACTACTTATACCAACAAGATGCACCTTCTTTTTCGGAAGTCCATCGTTAGAAACTCCAAAGTTAATCGTGCTTGGCTTGGAGAAATTCTGGGATGGGTGACCTCCTGGAAAGTTTTCTCGGGGAGCGTGCGAGTGAGGACAAAACATGCTGAAAAGACCCGTGTTGGTACGGTGGGGACAGTACGCCGTCATCTAACGGCCGGGACAGCCCTTAAGTGGGACCCGAGTCGTTACAAATGGTATCAGAGCCGGCCGCCAGCCGGAAATCGGGAACTAAGTACTACGCCATAAGGCGGGAGCCACCTCTAGAATCCCAACGCCTGTCAACAGATCCTCAGATGGGTTAAGCGCGACAAGGACGTCGCGAGTTTAACAAGGGGTGATTGTAATACCCAGACTAAGAAAGATTAAAAGAAATGATAGGTACTACTCATACCAACAAGGTGCACCTTCTTTTTCGGAAGTCCATCGTTAGAAACTCCAAAGTTAAGCGTGCTTAGCTTGGAGAAATTCTGGGATGGGTGACCTCCTGGGAAGTTTTCTCGGGGAGCGTGCGAGTGAGGACAAAGCATGCTGAAAAGACCCGTGTTGGTACGGTGGGGACAGTACGCCGTCATCTAATGGCCGGGACATCCCGTTAAGTGGGACCCGGGTCGTTACAATGAAGCAGTTTTTCTCTTCTCATTTTTTTTTTCATCAAAATATTCATCTTCAAGATCAATTTTGCAATTCCTGCAGTCTTAGCAACAATATGGGATTTAATTGAGTGGTTCACATTGATTAATAATAATCAGGTTTCTGATACAGATGTTCATCATTTAGATGCAACTGTAGAGCATACTCCCGTCATATTACTCAATTGGCTAGAGACTCGTGCTGATAACGTATTGTGAAACTACCATAATAATAATACTAGATATAAAGATAGAGAGAGATGAGAAGAGGAGATAATTCTCATTCCAAGAGGTATAGGAAATGTTACAAATCAAAACCCAACTATAGAATGGAAATATGGATAAAATAGAAATAATTCATACCACTAGGAAATAAAGAGTTGTCATAAGTCATTGTTAGGTGTTTAATATCTTTAATAATTTACAACATATCTGCCTCCAAAATTTCTCGAAAACTCATCCAAATTTTCTAAAATTCACCAAATTTCTCAGATTCTTTACCTAAATCTCCACTCTCTCTTTCCATATTCTCTTCCATGTGAAAGTCTGTTCAAATATAAACGTCAATGTCATGGTATTCGATTATGAAATGGCCGAGCACAGATTGAAGAAGCATCGACAGACAGCGTCGATTTCTGCCGCCAATTACAGTAACCCTCCATGAGGCCTAGGAAAAGACCTGGTACAATTTCCTTGCATTTCTTCGATCTCACTATTGCCTCTAACATCGATAAAGCAACTACTCTCTCGATCGCCTCTAATGCTAATAAAGCAACTGTGATTCCAATCGAGTGTACAACTGCATTCTTTTTCCAACATGTGAAGTTTAAATGCAAAATCAGATGTGGGCTTACGGGGAGCAAATTCGATGCTGAATTTGCCTTCAAAATGATAGTATGATTTCTTATTTGCTTTCAGTTTCACTCTTGCTTCGATCATTGATGAATTTCACATAAATGGTATATAGTGTCCCCTATTTGGGAGGGATTTTTCACAATTTTATCAGATTTTGATAAATTCAAATTGTCTTTTTTACCCAAATATATTTGCTTGAGGACTTATAAGTACAGGACAAAATTGTAATTCAGAGTAAGAAAAGTCAATTATATCATGCTAGTTTTATCAAAATCTGATAAAATTGGTGGAAAAATCCCTCCCAAACAGGGGCAAATGCGAGGATTGAACAGACTATTCAGCATCAAATTCAAATTCTTCTCACACCCCTCCAAGCCTGTAAACAAAGAATTGAAATTCTCCATGCAGACATATTGTCTCGTTTACAAAACCAACTACCTTTTGATATTCAAGAGAAAGAAATCAGAAGTCTAAAAACTCAGCTCGCATCTCTTGAGTCAAATTCATTGATCCCTCCATCAACACCATATTACCCATCCTCGTCTTCAACCTTTCAAATCTCTCAAACAGGACCTTTGATTTCCTCCACTTATGAAGGATCTACATCAAGCCTTTTCACACCTGAAGAATGGGAACAAAAGAAAAAAGCTTCTATGCCTCCTAAAAAGACCAGAGTTATCATTCTTCAAATGGTGCTACTCCTCCAAAGTTTACATTTGATGATATCCCTCCTCCACAGTGGAAATATAGGATGCAAGAAATGAAAGCCTGGTGTACTGCTGAACTCCTAAAGCCAAACATGACCCATACAAAAGTCATAAAAGCCTTTTTGGAAAGGATCACAGGATTTCTCAGAGATTGGTATGATTCAATGAGAGAATACAGACAACGCCAACTCACTCAGGAGACCAACACTACAGATGCATTTTTAAATGCAATATATTGAGAATTCTGTGGAAAATCTGATCATGACAAGGAAATTTCCAGAGAAGAATTCTTCAAATTAAAGTGTTGTTCCTATAATCCAAAAGATCTTGAAAAACATTTCAAGAATGCTGCTCAGAGATACTATCTCATTGGAGGACCAGATGATTCAAATATCAAACAGGCATACCTGGAGTCAATTCCACAACCTCTTGGGCAAGAAACACTAAGGACCATGGAGTTAAGAGGACAACCTTTAAATGCCACTTCTTTTGGAGAACTTCATAATTGGATAATGAAAACACTGAAGAAGTTGTGCAACCAAAATGCTTTCCTCAAAGATATCAATGCAACTGGCAAAAAATTGGAAAAGGCTTGTGAAAAGCCTTATTTACAAATCAAGTGCGGCAGAAACATGAAAGATTGTGAATGCAGAGGAAAGAATAAATTCCATAAAAGAAGATTAAAGCTTTCCCGAAGAGAAGCTTTTAATCCTTTTCGAAGAAAGAAAAGATTTTTCAGGAGGAAGTTCACAAAGAATAAAGAAAACAGGTGCTTCATCTGTCGAAAGAAGGGTCATTTTGCGAAAGCTTGTCCAAATAAGAAAAAGGACAAGATTCTTCATCAAATTTTCACAGCCACAAAGATTGATTATGATGATGAAGACCTTGAATCATTATTTTCTGAAGAAGATGAGCAAACTCAACAAACTGTCTTCACCATTGAATATGATTCTGATGAATCCAGTGACACAGAAGACACAGGAGAATGTTATGGCGTGCAACTTGTTAATACAGCCTTTTCATCCATATCAGTACCTATGATTGAGGTAAAAATTTTGACAGGAAAATATGAAAGGCCAATTACTGTTGCAGGGCTATTTGATACTGGTGCTGCATGCTCCATCATGAACCCTACCATTCTCCCTGAGCATATGTGGCGAGATCACAAAAAGGTTTTTCAGGCGGCAAATGGAGAAAGTTTCTCAACAGAAATAATCAGCAAGCCTGTTAAAATCCAATTTTTCCCTGAACTCAGTATTTCCCATAAATTAATTGGTTCATCTTTGCCTGGTAAAGATATTATCCTTGCATGGGATATTATTAAACAGTTATGGGATAAGAAAGTTTTTCCTCGTTCTAATGGCCTCAGGTTCAAGTCCTATTTCCAGCCATACATCCAAATGATATCCTATTTTTCCTACACCATTCCAAACATCACTGAAACACTTATCCGAGATTGTTGTGCAGAATCTCATTCTGAATTCCTTACTAAATGCACAAATCCCCTCTGGAAAAATTCACATTTCTTCATTTCTCTCCCTTTCAAGAAAAATGAAGATATTAACCCCACAAAAGCTAGCCATCTTGGAATGAATCCAGAACATCTTCAACTTGCTACCAAAGAACTTTCTCAATTGCAAAATGAAGGACTTATTGAACCAACAAATTCACAGTGGGCATGTCAAGCTTTCTATGTCAACAAGTTCGGGGGAAATTAAGACTTGTCATTGACTACAAGCCATTGAATGTCTTTCTTGCTGATGACAAATTTCCTCTTCCAGATCGGAAGACAATGTTTGCAAATTTGTCTCGCGCAAAGATCTTTTCAAAATTTGATCTTAAAGCAGGATTTTGGTAATTAGGAATCAGACCAGAAGATAGGCACAAAACAGCTTTCTGTATTCCTAATCATCACTACCAGTGGACTGTTATGCCTTTTGGATTAAAGACCGCTCCTTCACTTTTCCAGAAAGCAATGACAAAAATCTTTGATCCATTACTTGAAACAGCGTTGGTCTACATTGATGACATCTTATTATTTTCTGGAGATGAAGAATCTCATGGCCAATTGCTTTCTAAGTTCACAGATATTGTTAAACAACATGGTATTATGCTTTCCCAGAAGAAAATGGTGATTGGTGTTAGTGAAACAGATTTCTTAGGAATGCATATTGAAGATGGTCAATATTCACTTCAACCTCATGTTGGTCAAGAACTTCTTAAATTTCCAGATGAAAATTTGTCAAAAAAGGACGTTCAACAGTTCCTTGGAGTTGTAAATTATATGGCGGACTTCATTGATCATCTTTCATCCATAATTAAACCACTCCAGCTCATACTCAAAAACGATCCTCCTCCATGGTCATCCACTCAAACTCAGGCAATCAAATCTATCAAAGGAAAGATGAAAGATCTCCCAGCCCTACAAATCCCTACGGATGGAAAACGTGTCCTTCAAACAGATGCAAGTGATTGTTTTTGGGCAGCTGTCTTGCTTGAAGAAAAAGGAGGGAAAAGAAGAATCTGTGGATACAAAAGTGGATCATTCACTGAATCAGAAAAGCATTACCATTCCACTTTCAAAGAAATACTGGCGGTCAAAAGAGGAATTGAAAAATTCCAATTTCATCTTATTGGGCACAAATTCTTAGTGGAAATGGATATGTCAGCTTTTCCAAAAATGCTTTCTTTTAAAAGGAAACAAATCCCAAACTCTCAACTACTCAGATGGGCAGAATGGTTCTCAAACTTTGAATTTGAAGTCAAACATATCAAAGGAAAACACAACCTCCTACCAGATCTCCTTTCCAGACCAAAAGTTTCTCTCATATTACCTCCAAAACCAATTCCAGTTATCTACATGATGGATTCAAATCAATTTCCCTTCAACAACTCTACTCCTTTTCCTCCTAAACTCTATGAACTCATAAGATCCAAAACCCTCAAAACCAGATCACAAGAGCTCATGCTAAAATACCAGTCCCTTGTTATAAGACAAACCGGAATTGAAACACTCGGTGGTCTAGGATTTCATCCAGATTACCCTTTTTTCACCTTATTCCGTTTTGATCTCAGGCACCATGCAGTCAAATTTTCAAAAGAAACTCTTTGTTTTCTGTGGTACCTTTTAGAAAATTGGCAAATCGGGATTTTATTTGATGTTCAAAGTACCCTCGAGCTTTTCACCCGTTATCAAAATGATTTGCGTTTTGACTATTTTGCAAAAAGGTTCTTTGAATGGTTTCACCCAATTTCACACTGGATTAAAATGTTCCAAGCCTTTTCTTTAAAATTTAAAGATCTCAAAACTTCTGCACGGAATGATCATGTGATCTTAATTTTTCAAAGACAGGATTATTTCACAGAATCACAGGTCTATACTCATTTCAGCAGTGTCAAGGAATATGCAGTTCAACCTTTCAATATGCATAAAGATTGGGAGCACTATCCAAAGGAATTTCGTAATTTCCAGAGACGCATGGCAGAAATCAATCAGACAATTCCACCACAAATATGGCCAGATTATTCAGATGATGCTCCATGGGAAGCTTTGCCAATTGAGTATACCAGAAAGATCCAACAAGATATCCAAGCTTATCAGGATACTCATCTACAAAGATATCCTAATTCATATACCACAGATTATGATTACGCATTTGATATGCAATATGGACAGTTATACCAGGGAAGGCCAACGCAAAGTCTGGGTGATACATCAAGATATTCAGAAAAAACTCCAGAAGGACGCCAGCTAAGGAAAAAGCAAATGGAGATCACTGACAAATTACTCAACAGCTTGCATTACAGTATGCAAAAGGAAAAGGCATATAATGAAGGAAAAATTGGTCCCAGTGATACAAGGCTATCATACAAACAGCTTTTGGAAAAAGAAAAAGCAAAAGCAAAAGCAGGAGAATCAAGCAAATCTAGCCAAGAAAATAGCCAAAACTCACAAGATCCATGGTCTCTAACGAATCTAACAAAATTAGTGGTAAATTCTGAATCACTAAAAATTTTGGAAATGGCAAAAGAATGGGACCATAACAAACAAATTGTCAAAATCATCATAACACTGGATGGTTAAATCAACATGGATTACCCTTACTACCAGGAGAATCACAAGAAGAAGACACAATGAACCTGGACGAACCATGACAAAATACCGTCTTTATTAAAGAAGGAATCTTTCCTTTTTTCTGTCAAGTGTCAGTCTGTAATAAAGGTTGTTTGTCCGTTTTGTATTATTTCTGATCTGAAATCTTGCTTTTCTAAAAGTAAGATTTTACTTAAAAAAAAAAAAAAAAATGAATGACGCGTGTCTGTAATTATTTCCAGCATCTTTATTTCCAGCTAAGTTGATAAGGCTTGCAAGTTTGTTTTGACGCGTGTCCTCCTTGTCGGCCACGCCTTTAGTCTGTTATGTCTTCTTCTGCCTCTCCCCCCTCTATAAAAGGGGAGCTCTTCTCCATTGTAATGGCATCGAGTCTTCAGCAATAAATATCAGAGTCTTTGTTCATAATCATGTTCTTCTAAAATTTTCCAGTTTTTCCTTAGTTTCCCAAAGTTCTAAGTAGCATAAGTAAGAATGATATGAAGTAAGATCTTAGTAGTAGCTAGTATGCTCTGTAGTTGCACCTTCATGGTGATCTTCTGCATCAGAAAACTCTACTGATCATTGATCCGTCCGGAGTTATGGTAACTTACAGCAAATCCATAAGCCGGGCCCTTTATCCTGAGTTATGGAAATTTACAGCAAGCAAATCCAAAAGTCAGGCCCTTTGTTGAGCTTTGTTGAGCTTTTGTGGGCTAGAATACCGTGATTTGTTTAACTGTAAACTCCCATCAACTTCGGTCTGTGGGCTATTGAATGTCCATATCTTTGATTTGCTAATGGTTATCATCACCCCGTCTGTAATGGTATCAGACTTTTTTTTGTTGTGTTGCATTTTCTGACTGCCAGTTCAAAGTGGTTTCTGCTGCTGAGAGTGGTTGCACTGATCCATCTGACTTCCTGATATTTGGATTTTTGATCTTCCATGAATGAGTGGAATGATCCTTTTCAAATGTCTCAAAAGGAGGAAAATCTTCTCTAGTTGGGGGATGAAACATGGATATTGAAGATGGGGGAGGATTATTATCCCAATCCCATTTTTTATGATAATTGCTGCAATCATCGTCATCGTCATCATCCCATCCAGTAGGAACAATTGGATCATCATTTGTGAATATCCATATTTCATCCCCCAACTAGAGAAGATTTTCCTCCTTTTAAGACATTTGAAAAGGATCATTCCACTCATTCATGGAAGATCAAAAATCCAAACATCAGGAAGTCAGATGGATCAATGCAACCACTCTCAGCAGCAGAAACCACTTTGAACTGGTAGTCAGAAAATGCAACACAACAAAATGCCCTGTTAAAAAGAATTGACCAAAGTCAACAGAGGATTGAACAGACTCTTCAGCATCAAACTCAAATTCTTCTCACACCCCTCCAAGCCTGTAAACAAAGAATTGAAATTCTCCATGCAGACATATTGTCTCGTTTACAAAACCAACTACCTTTTGATATTCAAGAGAAAGAAATCAGAAGTCTAAAAACTCAGCTTGCATCTCTTGAGTCAAATTCATTGATCCCTCCATCAACACCATATTACCCATCCTCATCTTCAACCTTTCAAATCTCTCAAACAGGACCTTTGATTTCCTCCACTTATGAAGGATATACATCAACCCTTACATTACAGACGGGGTGATGATAACCATTAGCAAATCAAAGATATGGACATTCAATAGCCCACAGACCGAAGTTGATGGGAGTTTACAGTTAAACAAATCACGGTATTCTAGCCCACAAAAGCTCAACAAAGCTCAACAAAGGGCCTGACTTTTGGATTTGCTTGCTGTAAATTTCCATAACTCAGGATAAAGGGCCCGGCTTATGGATTTGCTGTAAGTTACCATAACTCCGGACGGATCAATGATCAGTAGAGTTTTCTGATGCAGAAGATCACCATGAAGGTGCAACTACAGAGCATACTAGCTACTACTAAGATCTTACTTCATATCATTCTTACTTATGCTACTTAGAACTTTGGGAAACTAAGGAAAAACTGGAAAATTTTAGAAGAACATGATTATGAACAAAGACTCTGATATTTATTGCTGAAGACTCGATGCCATTACAATGGAGAAGAGCTCCCCTTTTATAGAGGGGGGAGAGGCAGAAGAAGACATAACAGACTAAAGGCGTGGCCGACAAGGAGGACACGCGTCAAAACAAACTTGCAAGCCTTATCAACTTAGCTGGAAATAAAGATGCTGGAAATAATTACAGACACGCGTCATTCATTTTTTTTTTTTTTTTTAAGTAAAATCTTACTTTTAGAAAAGCAAGATTTCAGATCAGAAATAATACAAAACGGACAAACAACCTTTATTACAGACTGACACTTGACAGAAAAAAGGAAAGATTCCTTCTTTAATAAAGACGGTATTTTGTCATGGTTCGTCCAGGTTCATTGTGTCTTCTTCTTGTGATTCTCCTGGTAGTAAGGGTAATCCATGTTGATTTAACCATCCAGTGTTATGATGATTTTGACAATTTGTTTGTTATGGTCCCATTCTTTTGCCATTTCCAAAATTTTTAGTGATTCAGAATTTACCACTAATTTTGTTAGATTCGTTAGAGACCATGGATCTTGTGAGTTTTGGCTATTTTCTTGGCTAGATTTGCTTGATTCTCCTGCTTTTGCTTTTGCTTTTTCTTTTTCCAAAAGCTGTTTGTATGATAGCCTTGTATCACTGGGACCAATTTTTCCTTCATTATATGCCTTTTCCTTTTGCATACTGTAATGCAAGCTGTTGAGTAATTTGTCAGTGATCTCCATTTGCTTTTTCCTTAGCTGGCGTCCTTCTGGAGTTTTTTCTGAATATCTTGATGTATCACCCAGACTTTGCGTTGGCCTTCCCTGGTATAACTGTCCATATTGCATATCAAATGCGTAATCATAATCTGTGGTATATGAATTAGGATATCTTTGTAGATGAGTATCCTGATAAGCTTGGATATCTTGTTGGATCTTTCTGGTATACTCAATTGGCAAAGCTTCCCATGGAGCATCATCTGAATAATCTGGCCATATTTGTGGTGGAATTGTCTGATTGATTTCTGCCATGCGTCTCTGGAAATTACGAAATTCCTTTGGATAGTGCTCCCAATCTTTATGCATATTGAAAGGTTGAACTGCATATTCCTTGACACTGCTGAAATGAGTATAGACCTGTGATTCTGTGAAATAATCCTGTCTTTGAAAAATTAAGATCACATGATCATTCCGTGCAGAAGTTTTGAGATCTTTAAATTTTAAAGAAAAGGCTTGGAACATTTTAATCCAGTGTGAAATTGGGTGAAACCATTCAAAGAACCTTTTTGCAAAATAGTCAAAACGCAAATCATTTTGATAACGGGTGAAAAGCTCGAGGGTACTTTGAACATCAAATAAAATCCCGATTTGCCAATTTTCTAAAAGGTACCACAGAAAACAAAGAGTTTCTTTTGAAAATTTGACTGCATGGTGCCTGAGATCAAAACAGAATAAGGTGAAAAAAGGGTAATCTGGATGAAATCCTAGACCACCGAGTGTTTCAATTCCGGTTTGTCTTATAACAAGGGACTGGTATTTTAGCATGAGTTCTTGTGATCTGGTTTTGAGGGTTTTGGATCTTATGAGTTCATAGAGTTTAGGAGGAAAAGGAGTAGAGTTGTTGAAGGGAAATTGATTTGAATCCATCATGTAGATAACTGGAATTGGTTTTGGAGGTAATATGAGAGAAACTTTTGGTCTGGAAAGGAGATCTGGTAGGAGGTTGTGTTTTCCTTTGATATGTTTGACTTCAAATTCAAAGTTTGAGAACCATTCTGCCCATCTGAGTAGTTGAGAGTTTGGGATTTGTTTCCTTTTAAAAGAAAGCATTTTTGGAAAAGCTGACATATCCATTTCCACTAAGAATTTGTGCCCAATAAGATGAAATTGGAATTTTTCAATTCCTCTTTTGACCGCCAGTATTTCTTTGAAAGTGGAATGGTAATGCTTTTCTGATTCAGTGAATGATCCACTTTTGTATCCACAGATTCTTCTTTTCCCTCCTTTTTCTTCAAGCAAGACAGCTGCCCAAAAACAATCACTTGCATCTGTTTGAAGGACACGTTTTCCATCCGTAGGGATTTGTAGGGCTGGGAGATCTTTCATCTTTCCTTTGATAGATTTGATTGCCTGAGTTTGAGTGGATGACCATGGAGGAGGATCGTTTTTGAGTATGAGCTGGAGTGGTTTAATTATGGATGAAAGATGATCAATGAAGTCCGCCATATAATTTACAACTCCAAGGAACTGTTGAACGTCCTTTTTTGACAAATTTTCATCTGGAAATTTAAGAAGTTCTTGACCAACATGAGGTTGAAGTGAATATTGACCATCTTCAATATGCATTCCTAAGAAATCTGTTTCACTAACACCAATCACCATTTTCTTCTGGGAAAGCATAATACCATGTTGTTTAACAATATCTGTGAACTTAGAAAGCAATTGGCCATGAGATTCTTCATCTCCAGAAAATAATAAGATGTCATCAATGTAGACCAACGCTGTTTCAAGTAATGGATCAAAGATTTTTGTCATTGCTTTCTGGAAAAGTGAAGGAGCGGTCTTTAATCCAAAAGGCATAACAGTCCACTGGTAGTGATGATTAGGAATACAGAAAGCTGTTTTGTGCCTATCTTCTGGTCTGATTCCTAATTACCAAAATCCTGCTTTAAGATCAAATTTTGAAAAGATCTTTGCGCGAGACAAATTTGCAAACATTGTCTTCCGATCTGGAAGAGGAAATTTGTCATCAGCAAGAAAGACATTCAATGGCTTGTAGTCAATGACAAGTCTTAATTTCCCCCGAACTTGTTGACATAGAAAGCTTGACATGCCCACTGTGAATTTGTTGGTTCAATAAGTCCTTCATTTTGCAATTGAGAAAGTTCTTTGGTAGCAAGTTGAAGATGTTCTGGATTCATTCCAAGATGGCTAGCTTTTGTGGGGTTAATATCTTCATTTTTCTTGAAAGGGAGAGAAATGAAGAAATGTGAATTTTTCCAGAGGGGATTTGTGCATTTAGTAAGGAATTCAGAATGAGATTCTGCACAACAATCTCGGATAAGTGTTTCAGTGATGTTTGGAATGGTGTAGGAAAAATAGGATATCATTTGGATGTATGGCTGGAAATAGGACTTGAACCTGAGGCCATTAGAACGAGGAAAAACTTTCTTATCCCATAACTGTTTAATAATATCCCATGCAAGGATAATATCTTTACCAGGCAAAGATGAACCAATTAATTTATGGGAAATACTGAGTTCAGGGAAAAATTGGATTTTAACAGGCTTGCTGATTATTTCTGTTGAGAAACTTTCTCCATTTGCCGCCTGAAAAACCTTTTTGTGATCTCGCCACATATGCTCAGGGAGAATGGTAGGGTTCATGATGGAGCATGCAGCACCAGTATCAAATAGCCCTGCAACAGTAATTGGCCTTTCATATTTTCCTGTCAAAATTTTTACCTCAATCATAGGTACTGATATGGATGAAAAGGCTGTATTAACAAGTTGCACGCCATAACATTCTCCTGTGTCTTCTGTGTCACTGGATTCATCAGAATCATATTCAATGGTGAAGACAGTTTGTTGAGTTTGCTCATCTTCTTCAGAAAATAATGATTCAAGGTCTTCATCATCATAATCAATCTTTGTGGCTGTGAAAATTTGATGAAGAATCTTGTCCTTTTTCTTATTTGGACAAGCTTTCGCAAAATGACCCTTCTTTCGACAGATGAAGCACCTGTTTTCTTTATTCTTTGTGAACTTCCTCCTGAAAAATCTTTTCTTTCTTCGAAAAGGATTAAAAGCTTCTCTTCGGGAAAGCTTTAATCTTCTTTTATGGAATTTCTTCTTTCCTCTGCATTCACAATCTTTCATGTTTCTGCCGCACTTGATTTGTAAATAAGGCTTTTCACAAGCCTTTTTCCAATTTTTTGCCAGTTGCATTGATATCTTTGAGGAAAGCATTTTGGTTGCACAACTTCTTCAGTGTTTTCATTATCCAATTATGAAGTTCTCCAAAAGAAGTGGCATTTAAAGGTTGTCCTCTTAACTCCATGGTCCTTAGTGTTTCTTGCCCAAGAGGTTGTGGAATTGACTCCAGGTATGCCTGTTTGATATTTGAATCATCTGGTCCTCCAATGAGATAGTATCTCTGAGCAGCATTCTTGAAATGTTTTTCAAGATCTTTTGGATTATAGGAACAACACTTTAATTTGAAGAATTCTTCTCTGGAAATTTCCTTGTCATGATCAGATTTTCCACAGAATTCTCAATATAGTGCATTTAAAAATGCATCTGTAGTGTTGGTCTCCTGAGTGAGTTGGCGTTGTCTGTATTCTCTCATTGAATCATACCAATCTCTGAGAAATCCTGTGATCCTTTCCAAAAAGGCTTTTATGACTTTTGTATGGGTCATGTTTGGCTTTAGGAGTTCAGCAGTACACCAGGCTTTCATTTCTTGCATCCTATATTTCCACTGTGGAGGAGGGATATCATCAAATGTAAACTTTGGAGGAGTAGCACCATTTGAAGAATGATAACTCTGGTCTTTTTAGGAGGCATAGAAGCTTTTTTCTTTTGTTCCCATTCTTCAGGTGTGAAAAGGGTTGATGTAGATCCTTCATAAGTGGAGGAAATCAAAGGTCCTGTTTGAGAGATTTGAAAGGTTGAAGATGAGGATGGGTAATATGGTGTTGATGGAGGGATCAATGAATTTGACTCAAGAGATGCGAGCTGAGTTTTTAGACTTCTGATTTCTTTCTCTTGAATATCAAAAGGTAGTTGGTTTTGTAAACGAGACAATATGTCTGCATGGAGAATTTCAATTCTTTGTTTACAGGCTTGGAGGGGTGTGAGAAGAATTTGAGTTTGATGCTGAAGAGTCTGTTCAATCCTCTGTTGACTTTGGTCAATTCTTTTTAACAGGGCATTTTGTTGTGTTGCATTTTCTGACTGCCAGTTCAAAGTGGTTTCTGCTGCTGAGAGTGGTTGCACTGATCCATCTGACTTCCTGATGTTTGAATTTTTGATCTTCCATGAATGAGTGGAATGATCCTTTTCAAATGTCTCCAAAGGAGGAAAATCTTCTCTAGTTGGGGGATGAAACATGGATATTGAAGATGGGGGAGGATTATTATCCCAATCCCATTTTTTGTGATAATTGCTGCAATCATCGTCATCGTCATCATCCCATCCAGTAGGAACAATTGGATCATCATTTGTGGGATGTGGTGTATATTTGACATAGTAGTCAAATTTTCCCGATGGCTCTCCAAGTAATCCAACTCCTGGATTATTGTTGTAGAAGGCTTTATGTAGTCTTCTCTGACTGTTTTTCTTAGAATTCCTTCTTTGTCGGGGAGAATCTTTTTCTTCAAGATCTGCTTCAAGGCAACTGGAACAATTGCAAACATCCCAGAAGATATGTCCAGTATTATCTGCTTTGTTATAAACTGGCCTTCCATTTGCATCAAAGGCATAGATTGGGATTTTCTCCTGAGTATACATGAATTGTGTATGGAAGTAGGGAGGTTTGTTTTCCGTTGTCTCTCTTTTGAATGCAATCTCAATATCTCCATTAGACTTTTTTCTGAAAAAAGGTTCAGTGAATTGTATTTAGAGGTTCATTTCTTGCATTACATCCAAAATGTAAACTCTTTTGAATGCAATCTCAATATCTCCATTAGACTTTTTTGATAAATTTATGCTCGTATTTACTGAGTTAGTTGGTAATTTTTAGAATTTCGGTACTCTATGCTCAGTACATTTGGGTTTATTTTGTAAACTATATTAATGCTACTGTTGTTTTTGAATAACAATAAATATTAGTCATATGTTGAGCTTTAGATTATTTTATTTTATTGACTTTATGTGATCACATGTTCTTTTTACCGGAATTCATTAAGTTCTAGTTTAAAGCTGCTTAATTTATTTGAAAGTTTCCTACAAAGTAATCTACTACTGTACTTGTTTCAGTTAGGGGGTAATAATTTTCCTTGGCGTGTTTAACGAGAAACATCATATTGGCACTGCTAAAATTTTGGGTTGAGGGTGTATACATTAGGCCTTTCATTGAGGATTTCATAATTGTGAAGGAACATTTTTTCATTTATTGTTTGTGCTTAGAAGTTCCAATTGAAAACGATGATTAGGCTTTCATTTTTCATCAAATCTCTTGACATTCTTGGTTAGTTTTTTTTCTTTCTTTATTTTTAGAAGTTAAGACATCCACTTAATTTGTTTGTTCTTAAAAAGTAAAGAAATATTTCTTCAGATCAATATGCATCTTTACAATAACCTTTGTTGATGGCCGATACAATCTGGCATTTTGATGACGTGTCCAACCTAGAGGTGTTAGATCAGATCGGATCCAACAGAATCCATGTATGTCCGACCTGGATATGTAAAGTCGTATAATATGTTATCACCTCCTGTGGTGAAAACATTGAGGTTCTAACTATAAAGCCGACCTAGAGGTGTCAGGTTGATCGTTGACCTGCGAAGATTGAACAAGGCCATAACTACTTTCTTACATGGCCGTTAAAACGGTTATTCAGACATGAAAGTAGTTAGAATAGATAAAAGTCAACGGCTTTATACTATGTAAGAGTTAAAGTAGTTCAGTTTTGTAATAATTTCAGGTAATCAGGTATTGTAATAAGTTAACTCACTTTTTCCTCCCTATTTAAGGCCATATATATATAGTTAAAAGATCATACGTGAAGTCCAGGTCATCCTTCCGATCTGGGATTCACCTCTTCCACACACAATTTTGCATTGCATACCTGACATTCACCTATTTCCTTGCTAACTTGAAATATTTGTATTTCAACCGTCAACAGCCTCTGCTTTTAACACTTTAGGATCATACTTATGGTTAAAAACTGGTGCATAATAGGACAAGACCGGAACTGAGCCGTCCATTTCCAATTTTGTATATGGAACCATTGGTTTCAGTTGCACAACTCCCAATGAGAATCATATAACTAGACCAAATCAAATCAAATCAAACCAGACCAGACAGAATGTACCCATCTCTGATCTTTGCAATGTGACATTAGTTTTCTTGACATGTATTAGAAATAGTACTGTTTTATATTTGATGAATTTGCAATCGTTTTCTTCAACTAATTCATCTAATTGTTTCTTGCTCTTGAAATTAATCTTTGTAGTAGTACGTTTTTTGCTCCACGGTGCTTATCACCTACGCATCAAAAAAGAATATGATTGTCTGTCTGTAAAAAATTGAATTCTCTTCGAGATTTCCATAAAATCATCGCAAAATATATCGAAATTTTTTGATACAAATTTTGTTCATATCTACTTTCCATTAAATTTATAGTTTCCCCTACGGTAAGCTTCCAGGACACATCTCTCAGCGATGAAAGGGGGTGGTTTAAAGATCAGACTCGCTTGGTCAGGAGTTCGAATCCGATCCTTACTAAGTTAAAAGATAAGTCCTCACCCTACACTCTAGAAGGCATAATCTGCAATTTACATCATTCACCAAGGCTCATCCCTAAATCCTGAGGTTAGGGTTCAACTTTTTTCTTTTTTTTTTAGTTACCCCTACGGTCATCCCAAAAAAAAAAAAAAAAAAAAACTGTATATAGCAAAATACCCACCACTTGAATCAACACTGAGCACCCATACTATCTTTGTCTCCTTTCGTCGCCATTGAAAAACCTGCACACACTTCACAAATTCTCTCTTCAATTACCAAAAATGATTTGTTCAGGAAGAAATTTAGCAGTTTCGTATTCAAATTCATCTATTCATTCATCGAATCCACGCTTCTCCAACTGCAGATTTCTTCCGGTAAAGCTAAAATCTCATATCAAATGGAAGGCCATGGCATCAGACTCCGATGCATCTATGATTGCTTCTTCCGTTGATTCCGATACATCGACTGACAAAAACTCTGCGGCGTAATATATTATATTTATGTCCGTAAAGTTTTTTTGTTGTATTGAATTGAGTATTGATGTTAGTTTTATTGATTCAGATATGGATTTATTTTTGATTAGTTTAAGAAGATATATAATGTACTTGCATGTTTGTAATTATTTGATCAATCAATTAGTTGTTTGTGCTCATTGATGGTGTATTGGATAGGTCTGATTTGGTTTGTTTGAGTACAGGTTTTGTATAATAGAGGGGCCAGAGATGGTTAAGGATTTTGCGAAAATGGAATTCCAGGAAATTCAGGATAATATTAGGAGTCGTCGAAATAAAATCTTTTTGCACATGGAAGAGGTCGGTTTACTTTATAAACAATATACACGAACAATTTTTTGTTTTAAAATTTGTTGAATTCTAATTTTTGAATAAATTTTGTTATGCCGGTCTTCAATTTCTAGATTTGTTGTCTTTTTAACTGTCGTTCTACTGGTAATCGCTGTTTTGTGAAAATTTTGTAGGTTCGTAGGCTGAGAATACAACAAAGAATTAAAAGTGTGGAGCTTGGTATTCTGAAGGAAGAACAAGAAAATGAGCTTCCTAATTTCCCCTCCTCCATTCCATTTTTACCTCCTTTGGTATGCTTGTTGATATGCTGCGCACCTGTTCGATTTTTATTATTTCAAAACCATGGGTTTCTCTATTCTTTTCAATCACGCATTTATCAATAAAATAATATTACAAAAAAATCCAAAAAAGAAACCACACGCATTCTCCTAAAAATCACTATTCAAAACCACAAAAACTCTTTTTAAACAACATCAAACACACCCGCAGTTTCTTTGTTTTCACTATGTGCTGAGTGTATTATACTCAGCAGAACTTCTATGAGTGGTGTCTAACAAATATATTTGTTGCAGACCTCTGCGAATCTTAAACAGTATTATGCAACTTGTTTCTCTCTTATTTCTGGCATCATTCTTTTTGGTGGTCTTCTAGCACCCACAGTAAGTTCTCCTGCACCTTGTCAATAGCATTAGAACAAGAATTGTAGGATTACAAAAGCAAACTGTTTTACTGCTGAATATAATTTACCTTCATGCATTAGTGACTACACTTTCCAATTTTTCCATTTAATTTATGGGTCTGTGACTCAGTGTTTCCATCCTGTTACTTAATTGGAGATAATCTTGTAGTATAAGCTTTCTGAATGACTATAGTTATTTGAAGCAAATTGTAAAACTGATATCCCTCTGTACCTAACTCCATGCCATTCTTGTCTTATTTAAAATGTTTTACGACTACATTACCTTGCAAATGGAAAGGCCTTCTGTTATCTTTTCTTTTCCATTCCCCCCCCCCCCCCCCCCCCTTTTATGGCTAAGAAGAAGATATCTCTTTTTGCAGTATACTGTACTTTCTTAGTGTTTGTCTGGAGACAAAAGTACTTTTGCTTTGTGCTTTGTGCTTTAGGAATGACGAGATACTAGCATGACACTAGATTCAGTCCCTGAAAGAAATAACGATTAAGCTGATGATAACAATCCATACCTCACACTTTCCAGTCTCAACCGCTTTTAATTGACTTAAGCATTTTTGGTACCCCCAAAAGCAGCAAGTATATGAATATTATTAACCAAGGAGGGAGCTTTACTGGACTATTTAGATGAGATTCCCAAAAGCAGCAAGTATATGAATATTATTGACCAAGGAGGGAGCTTTACTGGACTATTTAGATGAGATTTTGTTATACTTGTCTATGTGTTCTCGAAATTTACGTCAAGGTCCTAATCCATGTCTCTTTTCCATTGTTATTATACTAGCTTGAGCTGAAACTGGGATTAGGAGGTACATCATATTCTGATTTTATCAGTAACATGCATCTGCCAATGCAATTAAGGTATGCTGCTGGAATGTCCTTATTTATTAACTAATTTTATGATCTTTTTCCACAATGATGTCACTAAGAATGGTTTCTTACTCTTGCCTTTTTAAGGCATCATTCTGGGGGATTGTAGTCCACACTATATTTCACAGTAACGGATGATTATTATTTATAATTTCGGAACCATCATTTAATATGCAATTAAGGGGTTGTTGTCCCGATATATCCAATACTAATTTTAGATTATTTGATTATTCCATTTGAGGAAATATTGAATCTTGATTCTGATTTTCTCTTACTAAAAGAGTGACTCTTTGAACTCTGTAGTGACGTTGATCCCATTGTGGCATCATTCTCGGGAGGAGCAGTTGGAGTAATATCTGCATTGATGGTAGTTGAAATAAACAATGTGAAACAACAGGAGCACAAGAGATGCAAGTACTGTCTGGGTACAGGTAAGCAATATGTGTCCTGGCTTTCATTTCTTGTTGGTTTTTGATTAATTTGTCATGGCTATATGATATCGAAATACTTACTGAGCTTAACAGCACTTTTGTCACTTAGACCTTTTAAAAAAAAAAAAAAACCTCTGAGCTGGTTGGCTGATCTTCCTATCCTCCTAGACCTGAGTTTAGAACCTGGGTCTGAATGTTTCAATGATTATTTTTTTTTTTTAAAAAAAAAAAAAATCTTAAAACAATGTGGAGCTGGAAATGTAGTAAACGTTCCATCTTTTTTGCTACTGATGATATTCCTTCTTCATTCCTTGACTCCTAATAGTTTATAATTTGCCTGTTAAAAATCAAATTCTGTGCTATGCTAGACAGAATGCTCTTGGTGCTTATGGAACTAGCATTCTGATTTGCAGGATATCTTGCTTGTGCTCGCTGCTCAAGTATTGGGTCACTTGTTCTTATCGAACCAGTCTCCATAGGCAGTGGTGGGGACCAGCCAATGTCAGCACCTAGAACTGAAAGATGTTCTAATTGTTCGGGAGCAGGAAAGGTATGGTCTGGGAATTTGGGTTACATTTAACTTTGCCTATCATATTAGAGCTATTTCCTATTTACATTCTAACTCTGCAAGAACAGTTGTTTGCTTGTCCCTGGGTACACATGGTCTTGATATGCATGCTGGATTGAAAAGAGCGCAGGATGGAACTAGTTTATGGATTTTGTTATATATGAATTTTAATTGGAAAGATAGAAATTGATTAAGATTTTAATCTAAAAGAATGAGCATGCAATGAAATTATTTTTTTAGTTGTTTACCTTTTTCCTTTATCTTTGGAGTTGGGATGGGAAAGCGAATGGAATTTTCTGTTTGTTAAAGTTTTGTGTTTAAAAACGTGTCTTTTTTAATGTTTTCGAGATAAAATATGTGGTTTTGTGTAGTTAAAAAGTGGTTTGGGGAATTATGTTTTTTAAAAACATGTTTTTAAACCGTTTGCCAAACAAATGCTTAGTTTTAGGAGTTTGCGCATATAAAGTTGATGCTGTCACTCTACTTGATATGGAAGATCACATATCTAGTCTCAGCTCATCTAGTCTCAGCTCCAGCACAGCTATTCAGTCCAATCTTCTTCTCTCTAACAACTATACATATCAGTTCAACATACCTGGTAGCTTAACAATATGTACAAGCTTTACCTAGTGATTTCGTCGACTATTTATTTATGACCTTCAAACACAGAAGACAAAATATCTCTCAGTTTTACTTTAATAATTATTTCTTAATAAATTGCACTATGCTTCATTTCCATTATGTTATGCTATATAGAAATGAAGTGATTGGTACAGTTGCTAACCTACGAAGAAATCAGTGGATGGAATTGAAATAGCACAGATGGAATCTGCAACCGGGGTTAAGAGATAGGATATAAAGTGATGTCTAGTGATGGATCTAGGTTGAAATAGGTTGGGTCTTTAAGTTTATGGGGATTTTGGGTCCAGTTGCAAATTTGTGGGTGTTTTCTGTTTCAGAAGTTGGTACTTGGAATGTTGAAGACAACATTGAAGTTCTAGCCCAACTTAAGTTAGCTAGCATTCGATGGAACAACCTTGGAGTTGTTGCTTGGCAATGGCATGTAAAAAAACTAGTTTTTAAGTATGTTCAAATGCTTTTTCTTTGCAGGTCATGTGCCCTACATGTCTTTGCACGGGGATGGCTATGGCAAGTGAGCACGACCCACGTATTGATCCCTTCGACTGATTATGCACGAGTTTTACCTTGGCCTATGGAATATACTTGATGTAAAGAGTTTGTTTAACATATTATTATGTTCCCCATATCTTGATGATCCTTTGTATATAAACAGAATATTTAAGCTGATTTGGAATACAGTTAAGACTATATGTTGCTTGAACGGCACCGGAAATGGAGCCCTCTGCTTCCTGCAAGAGGTGCTGGTGGCGTTGGCTTATGCTCCATTTTCCCTCTTGTTTTATTAATTTTTTTCATACTTATTATGAAACACGAAACCTCTTGCATTATTTTTTTTTTTATTTTTTATACGAGACTGGACTCGAACACTACAAACATGATTAAAGTGGCTTCATATTTACATGAATCTAGGTTAGATATATTAGGAAACATGACCAAAACAACTTACATTAAATCCTCACTAGTCATGATATTGGGACAAAATTAATTTTATTGCCATAAGGATGCTATTATTAACTTAGTCTTTATTTGGTAACATTGTTTGGTTTATAAATTGATTTATTTATGATTTTGAGATAAAAAATAGCAGTTGAAAATTGGAGAGAGATAATGTGTTTGGTTAAAAAAACAGTTTGAGAAATTGTATAATTTATAAGCAAATTTATTTTGATTACCAAACGGGGATTTAATTAGAGTTTTATTTCAAAGAATTATTGTTTTGAGTCTTTTGGCCTAGTTATTCATACTCCTAGCTAGTGATATAATCATATAGAGGTAAAATATGAACTACATTAATAATTAATTAAGATCATGTCGAATTCAAGGAATAGAGAGATATAATCTCAAAATAGCATATATTTTTGCCAAATACTAATAAATGTTACCATGTAAAGGCAATAATTATAAATTATTACGATATAGAGTTTTTTTTTTTTTTTATAAGTTGTCCAAGTTGGGACCAAAATTTCCATGACTACATAGTGTCACACTAGAGAGTAACAATAAATTGAACAAAATGATTTGAAAAAGTTTAATGTGCCAATTTAGTCTATGTTTGATGGCTAACGATCCATGGACCCACCCACAATCATGTCTATGCTAGATGCATAACACCTAGCATATTTTGCCGCGGTAACATCATGCAAACAATTAAGTTTGGATTCACAAAATCGCACAGAAAATTCAACCAAATCAGCTAAACAATCTATAATGTGTTCCGGACCCTCGACAATCGGAGTCATAGCAGGCTTGATGAAAAAAGTTAAATATTCAAGCCAAATAAAAGTGCAATCCAGTCAACCATGTCGGAATTAGATGTATAATCATCGTCGAGCCATCGCGTCGTGAATATCGGGTCATGATTCATCCGTCCAATCACAACCTGAGTTCGAAACTTTCCGGCGTTTCTTCCGCGCTTCGAATCTCATCATTCTACAAACACCTTACTTCTTAGGATCATCGTGAATTTTCCTTGATGCTTGCCATTGCTTGTCATAAAATGTAGCCTCCTCAGCTAAATTTTGTATATTTTCAAAATCTTGCGTCTTTCTAAAAAGGATAACTCCAATAATTGTAAGAAAGAGAGCTGCCTTGGGCCCTTGGCCCTTGCACATGAAATTTCCTGTCTGACCAACCACATCAAGCCCCGTTAAACCATCCACAATATAGGACATGAAAAATCCCACCATTGCAGCTCTACCTGCAATAAATAATACATACAAGTACTGAGAATTGTTCACGTTGCCAACTTTTAATTTTATCGAGAATATATAATAGATTAATTTGCCGTTATAAAATTAGAGACAAGTAAAATTTAACCGTTTAGGAGCTCAGCCTCAGGGAGATGAGAATGCTTGATCCATGCCCACAAAGGTATTATAGAGCTTGTAAATAGCACCTGTTCTTCATGGGTTGCTGCTTCCGGATGCTTTTCAAGAAGCTTTCTCCTCCTCGCTTCTTCAAGGTTTAAATGACAAGAAATGCAGCTTGGTTAGCATTTTATTGGTTTATTTTTAGTGAAGTGAGAGATTAAAAACCCTAAAGTAACAATTTGATTACTCGACGATTAATCTTAATCATGAACCGCGTGTTGAGCCCGTTCTCCCATAAATGTGATTCATTCACCATTCCCATAAAGTTGGAGACAAATGAGTGCATTTCAGCTCATAAGGATATAATTGAGAGCACGTTGGTGTGCAGTACTTGACAGAATAAAAAAAAAGAACCACATAAACCGATACTCAAAACTCCCATTAAAAGAAAATTAAACTGAACCCCTGCCCCGTACAAAATAGATTTGATAGCTGAGCAGACGTTTTTTTCCTCCCCGCATTGATAGGAGTACATAAATGGGAATTACAAGAAGTGTGATAAAAGCATAGAAAATCAGGCACAAATCTTAGCCTATGAAGTAATTTTGATGGCATTTTTTGAACTGTGAACAGTAATATCAGTTTACCTGCAACAATCACAGCATCCCAATCCATTCTACCATGCTTAACGTACATGGTTAGATCCCACGTCCCGTTCTTCCATCTTTTGTCTGAAAATCTTGGATACAAGTCAATTTCTTCTCTAGCTTCCCTGGGAGTTTCAGCAGCTAGGAAAGGAGATTTCTCTTGATTATCAGCTAGTTTAAGGCCATCAAGATTGGGAGTGACAACATTTGTTGCTTGCTTTAAGCGTGCAGGTCTAGTTTGATGTGGCTGTTTCTTGGTTAAATGTTGAGAATTGCAAGCTCTTTGTATGGAGGCAGTAACACCAATTGATGCCATGGGGAACTGAATTTTTTTGCTCTTTTTGGGGTTGGGGTGGATAAGAAGTACTAAAGAAGCCCATGCTTTTAGAATAAATAAAACTTATCTTCTGTAATAATTCTCTGCTTTCCAGTAGTATCATGGACAGCCAATTCTATAAGAAGTACTAAAGAAGCCCATGCTTTTAGAATAAATAAAACTTATCTTCTGTAATAATTCTCTGCTTTCCAGTAGTATCATGGACAGCCAATTCTATTCCATGCGTGGGCAGTGTCGTGCTTGTGATTTTGTAAGACTTAAATAAACACTTTGTTCTTGAAGACATAGGCCCCAGACTTTACGAGGGTTCGGGGGCAGTGACCCGAAAATTATTTTTTTTTTGGAAAAAAACTGAAAATAGTAATAGAAATTCATTTTCTTTTTGAATTTGATATTGCCTTATTGAGTTACTTAGCTATTATGCATTGACCATTAGGCTTGGACGGATTTTTTTTTAAAAGTATATATATGGGCCCCTAAAAAAATTAGGCATGTGAGCCCTGAAACAAAGGCCTCACTGGCCTCTAAACATATTCGACCATGCTCGAGCATAGCAAAGTAATTCAGATTCTTTGCTAATAGTCCGTCATGCGAGCCTCTAAATAGGGGCTACACCAAAACCCGACTAAAATATAAAGGAAAGTGGTGTAAATAAGCGAATATTAGATTGTTCGAGCTCAATTAAATCGTAACAAGTGAATGATGAATATGAAAACTGTCAAAGTCAACCTTGTTTGATGAAAATTAAAATCAATTTTTTGCAAATTTTGATATAAATTAACAAAATATGTGATTGAGAAGTTGTGAGTCCTACAAAATGTGTTGTTAAAATTAAAAATCCTTTTTAGCATATGAGTTATTTGATGAATTTTGAATTTTTTGAAGAATGTATAATTAAAAAGTGATTCAAAAAATATGAAAAGTGATGGATATCAAAATGTGTGATTGAAAATAAATATGAGAAAATTTTGAAAATTTTAACTTTACCCAACAGGCTCTAAGCGCCGACTTCAGCTTAGATTAATATCTGAATTTTAATCAGTATCAAACGAGAGCGAAATATTGAACCACAAATCTACTTGACTAAATCTGAGGGTGAGCAATATGCATCATTCTTCGAAACTTTACTTTCTCCTAAAAGATATAAAACAACTAGATAAAAAAATGTAAAGATGATAATAATTACACAATTGTAGTAGTAAACAAAATGATACATCAGTACGAGGAAGAAAATTTAATCTGTAACATGTTAAATTAGCTGAGTCACTCAGAGTAGAACTTTTTACATTCGAAGCGGGCAGACATTCCTTTTGATATAAACCAAATCTAAATAAGTGCTGAAAGGCCACACAACCAGATACTACATTATACTTTCATTCCTCACAGAGATGGTTCTTCAGTTTGGAGAAGACTGGCAAAGAAAGTGAATATATAAAAATCATCCTCAGCAGTTAATTGAAGCGAACGATATTTCACATAAACTAGAAAGGATGGAAATACATGACAAGGTGAGCTGGTCCTTACAGGACTTTTATAGTGCCAAAGGAGTTGAAAAACACACACACATGAAGCTTTTTAAAACTAATATGCTCTGTTGAGGAATTGTATCTGGACTGTTGAAATCACCCATCTTTCCTGGTCAAACCATGAATAGACACATGAGAGAACTTTTAAAAAAATATATCTTATCTTGTGCGACGGATGAAAAGGGGAATAATCTACTTTCTCTTTCTTCGATCAACGGCACTGCTTCTTGTGTCATTTCTAGCAAGAGCAGATCCAGGCGGCATTCCATACTGCATTGGAGAGAGAACTTGACCAGCAGAAGAGGAAGGAATGGGAGGACCAGGAGGAGGAGCTGCCACAGCAGGTGGTGGCAAAAGGAGGGGGAACAGATGTTGTGGGTGTGACAGCAGGTTCAGGAAGTGGCTTTGGTAATATATGCTTCAACCGGTTGTTCCGATAGTTCTTCCAAAAATAAAATTGCTGCCTGTGTGCCAGTTCCTAAAAGATCAGAGCATATACATTAGATTAAAAGCAAAACTGCGTATCTAGGAGAACGTAGTTTAACAAGTAACCATTATTGGTAGGCATCAAGAAGATACAATCCATTAGGAGAACTGATATGCAGCCTTTTTCACATGAATTGTTTTATACTTTACTGGGTATACAGCATACAGAGCTCTCTTTAGACACAGGACAAAGAGAATGTAATTCAAGTAGTAGTGTCATCGAAAATTCTAGAACGTTGTTTAATTTATAAGAACTAACAGGGAGATAAAATAAGAATGGTATGAGGAACTATAATATGAAGGTCTGTAAAATTCAACCTTGCTTCCAGGATGCGCCATTGCATTTCGAAAGTTGGGATTTTGGAGAAGCTCGAGAAAGAAGAGGCAATGTGGATACCTGTAAACATCCCCAAACATGAGTCCTATAAAGCTCAGCGGTAGGACCCATAAGAAACTATTATAGAATGCAATCAATCTATTTGGTATCTTTCAGCACCACTTATTGCCCAAAGAAAAACACTTTTGCACCAAGAGAAATACAAAAGGGGATTAATGTATATCACTAATTTGAACAAGGGGGAACATTATGCTTACATTATGTACTTTGTATACTCAGGTCTTTGCCAATATTGAAGGTATTTCAGGTACCCAATAAAAGCTTCATCTTCAAAATACCTATTCTGAGCTAAATCTGCACCAAGAATACAAAGGGCACACATAAAATTACGCCAAAAAATAATAATTAGAGGTAATGAATGCCATATATTAACAGCACCAACATATTTCATAGAATCATTAACTTTTCTTTACCTAAAACCAGGGGCGGATCTAGGGCATGGCGAACACTAGCGGCAATTCGTGCTGGATTCGTGGGTAATAAATGTTTTTTAGACAATGTGTATATTATTTTGGATATATATACATAATTCAACTGTTCTCAAGCAATTCTCGTAACTTAGTTGGTTAGAGTATTCATTTGGTAAGCAAGAGTTCTTGAGTTCGACTCATAGATCTCTATGAGAGCAATCCTTTATGCATTTGTTTTAGTTCAATATACTTTCCATCATTTTGAAGCATAGTTATAAAACTAATGCAATGGGAAAGATTCGAAACCATGCTCTCCAATGAAATTATGGAAATTTTGACCACTACGATATTGATTGAATTTGAACCTACAAAATCAATAAATTTGTAATAACTTTTATAGTTTATATTAAGTTATTTTCCTATCAAATTTTATCCAATGAAATGTTATACAATCCACTCTTTGCAAATTTATCCCAATGCATAATGAACTTTTAAGATTAAAAAAGGTGATAATATATAATAATTTCACGTAATGATTCCACTTATATATATAAAAAATTCATTGATCAAGTCCATAAGAAATGAAATATTATTATCCTCTTTGTTGACATTGAAACCTACTTTAATTTTTATTGCGACCATTGTCGGTCAACGGTAGCTTGTGCTCACTCAAGATCCTAAACCGGCCACTGCCTAACACTAGATTATAAACCCTTTTTAACTTATATCCTCTATCCATTTAAGGAATGGATTATCAACAATAAAAATACATGAACTTGAACTACTTTTGGTGCCAAAGAACTATATAACAACACAATCAGTATTCACAGAAACATTCAAGGCAATTAAGAAAAAATAGGAATGAAAGCAATCGCCACAATACTTCTCAATAGCCAATAGGAAAGCTAACACAAAGGCATTAAAGGAAAAAAAAAAGCAAGATAAATCTTGAATGAGAGTATCCATATTTACTTCAAAAGGTTTTCTGCAAAACATGCTTACAGTGTATGTAGGTGGGATTAGCAAGGCACTGAACGAATTCGAGTTCCAGCAAGAAGCGCTGGCGACCATCATCTGGATCCTTGTATATGTTCTTTGGCCTGTACTTAGATTAAAAAAGAAAGAATGTAAAATTACTATACTTTAAACTCCCAGGGGAAAAGAAATCATAAATTAAAAAAACATATACAGGATTTTATGAGGGAAGAAGATGTTTACGAGGTCAAATTGGGTTGTTCACTGGAAGAGTCTCGATTTGAACCCATGGCTTAATTAATTAATTAACAGTTAAATAATGAATAAATAAAACCGTAATTTCCTTTTCTTCGTCTTCAGCTTCAGAAGCAGAGAGCAACTGACTCGAGACGAAAAGATCCGCTGAAATGAGTTTTTTCGAACCTCCTTGTAGACAGTACCACTGCCGCTCCCGAAGCGATTTACCCCCTCAAGCTCGGCGAAGGAGGTCGAAGAAGAGGCCAGAGCGGAGTTGGAGGAAGAGGAAGAGGGACTGCTAGAGCTGCGCGCTGTGACAATGGTAGGCATTGGAGGAGCCAGACTTTTGATGGGTCCGTAAACGATTAATAAAAAATTTCAAAATAAAGTAATAATAGTGAAATATTTTAGCCTTGTTTGATTTTTATTAAAAGTTTTTAATTTTTTTCATGGTACTCAATCTCAATCATTTATTAAAAATTTAACCCACAATATTTAATTTTTGGTATCATAATTGAAACTTACTTTATTTTAAACAATAACCGAAAAATACTTCATTTTTTTTTTAAAAAAAAATACTGTTTTATCACAAATTTTATATTGTGATACTTTAAAAGTATCTTATGAAAATATCACAATATAATACTTGTAACACTCACAAATTTTTAATATCATAGCAAGAAATTTTTTCAAATTTCTATGATACTTAGAGCAAAATTTTGGTACCACACCATGATACTTTACATAATTTTTATGATACATTTGTCTCAATAATAACATCAGACACTTTTCTTGCACTTTCTGGTTGTCATCAGTTCTCTTACGAGTAAAAAACTTGAAAGAGAGTTTATATAACAGAGAATTTGAGAATGAAGATTAGATTCACGGTCTTGAGCCTCGTCCTCTTCATCGATGGCTTGGTGCCATTTATTCACCTGTAGGTGCCACTTGAAGTCAGGGAAGAAGATGAACTTCGGAGTCAGGGAAGAAGAGCAACAGTGGAAGAAGACGAACTTGTGAGTCGGTGAAGAAGACGAACTTTGGAATCAGTGTTAAGTTGATGGCCGGCGGTGGTGATGGCAGGCACTGTGCGAAGAAGACAAGGAAAGTGGTAGGCATGAAGAAGATGAGGAAGTACGGTTAAGATGCATCGGGTGAATTGCACTCTGCTGGTGAACTGCAGATGCGTACACGATTGGTGTCCACGGTCGGCATCCACGGTCAGCGTTGGCAAGCGTCCATGGCCGGCGATGGTGTTTGAATGGTTGAGGAGGTGGAATGGTGTGGATCGGCAATGAAATGTGGTTGAAGACGAACAGCTGTAGTGGAAGTGGTCGAGGATAGAAAGAAACGTATTTTTTCATTTTTTTCTTAATACAGTGATTTGTTCAATTGATCCAAAAAAAATAGTATAGGGTGCAATTATCCCTTTGACTTTTCAATCAACTCTCGACTTTCATTTCTCCTAAAATTCATTATTCATTTAAAAAAAAAAAAAACTCATTTTAAACAATATCAGACACACTCTTAATATTTTTTACAAGCGTTCTGTGCGAGTTTTCTTGATAATGTCGTACAATTATATCATTAATGGTCTTGTCAATATACATATTTTTCAATATACACAATCAAACTTTCTGCCATTGATCTTCAAGATTTAATAATCAATAAATAAGTAAATTTTCAAGGTGAATCTTTCTTTTCTCACTCTTAAAATCAAGAAAACAAAAAAAGTGCTAACATTTTATATTTATATTAGACCACCCAAATTATAAACTTCATGTCTCATGTAAATCATCATAATTTCATAAACTCCAACAAAATCTGAAAAACTCATAAAATAAATATGTATACTAGATTGAAAATTATTTTAAAAAAATGAAAATTACAAAAAAATTAATCCAAATGGAAAACTCGCTTTATTTATTATTATTATTATTATTATTATTATTATTATTATTATTATTATTATTATTATTTTTAACAAATTGTGCTCCTGATTGAAATGTCTCATGCTCTAATCAAGCAATTGAATCCTCGACTTCGAGCCTCGAGGGATAGTCCGTAGTCAAATAGGGCAACTAGCGGTCATAAGAGTGTGTTTTTCTAATTGACTGAATATTAATGATTATATGGATAGTGGACTGTGGACATACATAATGGACTCTTCAAATGGAAGTTGAACTTGGGCCGTTCAAAATCTGTGATTGAAGCTATTTAGAAAAGGAATCAGGTTTACAATAACAAATTTCAATTGCAAAGAAATAAGTTCAAAAATTCATAAATTATGTTGTAAATAAATATAATAAATATAGTATATAAATTACCCCATCCCATCCCACCCCACCCCAATCTATTCTTCCATATTTGTAATGACATTGATAATCACCATTAAGCACGATCACCACCACCACCAACCTATCAATCGCCACCATCGCCATCACTGTCGCCATCGCCTCGCCGCAGATGCTTGTATCTCCAATCATTGTCACTTTCACCAATGTTGTAACTTCTGAAGCTCCTATGACAACCACCTCCATCACAACTACCACCATCTCCGATGCACAACCACCACCACCAACACCCAAAAAAATGTTACTTCACACATTCACACATACATAAATATATGTACACAAAATTTTTGAATTGAAGCATATGTTATACTTACCAGAACTCTCAGTTTAGGAGGACTGGAACAAGGATAATCTCGAAAATATGGAATAATGACTGTCTCAGGACTATATGACCCAGTTCATCAACACTTCTTAGATCTATGACTGCTTGAAATTGATATGTGACATATGTATATGACTAGCGACCTGAGTTACCCTGGATTAAAACATATGAATTGTGTCATGTGACTTCAAAGTACAACTTGTGACTTGAATATGTAAACTTGTGACCTATGACTTGAATAAATGACATGTGACCCGTGACTTGAACATGTGACCAGTGATCTGTGACTTGAGCTTGTGACTTGTTACTAGCATATGTGACCACAGTTGAATTTGCAGTGAACATTAGTTTGCCTACTGAATTATCTTGCCCCTAACTAGACTCAGATTCTGATGTTTGAACAAGCGATATGTGACCTGAATATGTGACCTGTAACTTGTAATTTGAACATGTGACTCGTAACATGTGACTTGAACTTGTGACTTGTGTATGTGACCTAGTTGAATTCGTAATAAACATCATTCTACCCGTGACTTGAATATGTAAAATGTGACCTATGACTTGAACATGTGACCCCTGATATGTAACTTAAACTTGCGACCTGTGACTCGTATGTGTGACCCTTATTGAACTTATACCCATTGCTGAAACTTAATCATTTGGACAGGCAACCACTTACTCCATCGCTAACACCATTCATTGTGAACATACTACTTCTGCGGATCTGCCAACACCAGAAATATAGTACCACCATCGTTACCACCACCAGGAAAGACACAACACCACTAAACCACCACCATACCCTACCCCCAACAAACTAACACACGACAATCTGTCTCAGAAATCAAAAGGCAAGATGCAACAATGAAATTTTTAAATTCATCTTCCACCATAACACATGTTGCACCACCACCGTAAATGCACTACACCACCACCCTCCGGAAAACAGATATGCACTACTGCCACTTGGACTCCGATTATAAGGTTGAGTGCAGCATCTTGATGGCGTCTATGCACAGCCAACACCATTTACCGATGACACCTCATCCCTCTTAACGCAGACAACACCATCACTGCACCACAACTATGCCACCACTACAACTCCCCCACCATGCCAAATTCAAGCCACATCGTATTTGTAACAATAGTGACATTTGACCTCCATACTTAGATATGTGACTTTACATCCAACACCACCTCCATTTCCAACTGCCCAATCCTCCATCTCCATAACCGCACCTTATACCCCCACCAAATCACTGAGCCTAGTTATCAATAACTTCAGGCCAGGGAAATGTTTGACTGACCTTTAGATCGGCGACATCGCAAGATGAAAGAGCGTAGACCGTCGGGCGATGTCTCCGATCTAAAGGTCTATCGCACCACTTCCGAAGGCACAGCTCACGCAGGCACTGTCACTTCCCATCTCTGAGATGTTCTGCTTCGGTCATGAGATCATCGAAATCGCGCAAAACCATAGGTTGGAGCTAAGCTTGGAGCATCGGTGGTGGTCGGAAGATAGTTTTACCAATGACGATTTTGGGACGACCTCAGAGTTTTCCTTGCTTGGTTTGAGAGAGAGAGAGAGAGAGAGAGAGAGAGAGAGAGAGAGACGGGTCGTCTAAGACTTGAAAGTGAGTGAGAGCAGGATTAGGGGATGGTGCGTTGGGTAATATTATTATGATTTTAAAAATTCTATTTATCTCCTGATTTATAAATACTCCCTCTATCCCATTTGTATAGGCTAGATTTCCATTTTCATTTGTCCTAATTAAATAAGTTTGTTTCTTTATTGGGAAGTATTTATTTTGTTTGTTTACTAATGTACCCCTATTTAATACTTCCAATAATAGTAGTTTTGGTACTTAAATAAGGGCATTTTGAGAATTTTCTTTACAAAATTACATTAAATATGTTTTCTTAAAAAGTGTGAAAAGTCAAACATGTCAATACAAATAGGACGGAGGGAGTATGACGCAATCCCAATCGGGAATCTCGACAAAAATGCGGAATAACACAATTAAAAACCTAGGAAAGATCTAAATCAGATTAAACTAAGAAACAATAAATAAATTAAACGATAGGATTCTAACCCAAACCTCACGACGCAGGAAATTGACAATGCGAGGGAAAGAACTGGAATTGTTGAACACCACAAGGATTGCCTAACTTCTTGATAAGTTCGGGGTGAACGCCACAAAGATTTACTCTTTGATAAGTTCGAAACAAAGGGAATAACTCAACCTTTCAATTTGGAGAATCCCCTCTCAAACCGTATTAATAATCTCAAAAACTGTCTTTTACCATAAATGATAATGATAATATAAAGAGAATTTGACCTAAAACAAGGTTTAACTGCTAATTGGGCCCAAAACATGGAAAGAAATAATTAAAAATGGAAAAAATAACAAAATACGCGAAAATCTGGAAATTTAGGGTTACGGCCGTGACGAACTCATTTACAGCCGTAAATGACTTTCTGTTTAAGACTTACGGCCATGACGACAGAACTTACTGCCGTAAGTAAGGATTTGCTGAAAATCTTCGTTTGAACCCGAGAACAAGCTACGGTCGTGAGAGTCATGAGTTACGGCCGTAATGGTGATTATGTTCTTTGAACTTCGATTCCTTGATTTGGCTTGATCCGTCCCTCTTCTCGGCTCGACCCAAACATGGAACTTGTTCCGTTTTTCACGTAGATCACTGTCGTATTGTCGGTAGCTCGACTTCTCCTTTTGACGCTACTTTGGATCACATCATCCCCCCTCTCTTGGAAATGATTCGACCTCGAAACAAAGTTTGTCCTACTTTTCAAATTCTTCCTGTTTTTGTCGCTTGCCGATCATGCTTTGCCTCATACGATCCTTTAAACTTTTGGGCTGCTCATTTTTACTAATGAATTTCTTCCCCGCCTTAAGATCATGGTTTGATTCTGGAACCTGCAAAATAGATTTAATAGAACTAGGGAAGGATTTGTTAGACTGGTTAAGTGCAAGGCATGGATCCTTGTACATTAACCTTAATGCAAAAAAACTCATTTTGGGGGTGGACTCTCTTTTCTTTTTCGTTTTGCTCTCAAGCTCTCTTTTTTCTGAGATCGTGACCTCAACTCTCTTGTTTTCAAATTTCACACCCTCTCGTTTTTCTGAGGTCGTGGCCTCAAATTCTTTTTTTTTTTTTTTTTTTTCTCGAACTCACTTTTTATTTTTAATTGATCTTCTCGGACCTCTTTAGGAGATAAAGGTACAAGAGTAATTTTCCTCCCACCTTTTACAAACGAATATTGGTTCTTGAAATCATCGTGCACCGCCCTCTTATCATGTAGCTATGGTCTCCCAACAAAATATAACCAACATGCATAGGCACTACATCGCAAACGACCTTATCCTTGTAACCCCCAATGCTAAATCTGACCTCTACCTACCGGTTCACCTTGATTTCCCCCGACTCAACAACCACTGTAGTTTATAAGGGCTCGGATGTTTTAGCTTCGACAACCCCAACTTCTCAACCAACAATGTACTAACTACATTAGTATAACTACCCCCATCGATCACCATTCCACATACTTTTTTCACCCACTAAGCACCTAGTGTGAAATAGATTGTCCCGTTGCTCATCAATTTCACCTATTTTAACCCGAGAACTAAGGACACGTCTATTAAGTATTAACTAGTGACCCCTTCACCGCATAAGTTAGCCCCTCTTCATCTACTACTAGCCCCCTACATCCTGTAATCTAGGCATTCCTTTAAACTTATCCTCCGAACTAATATTTCCATTTTCACGTAAAATCATAACCCGTGTATTGGGACAGTTTGAAGCAATGTGCCCCGAACCTAAGCAATATTTTTACCTTTCGCTGTCGGCTCCTCCTTTGCCTTCAAGACAGGATCATCGTTGATTTCCCGTTTTGGATAAGAACCCGAATGTTGCCTTGCTGCTCCCTTCTGCCTTAGCTGTCTTTCCACTTCCATGGCCGTGTGTACCATTTCATCTAGTTCCACATAGTGTTGCAGCTCGATCATGTTAGCAATGTCCCTGTTCAACCCGCCCAGAAACCTTGCCATTGTAGCCTCTGGATCTTCCACCACGTTGGCCCTAGTCATTGCCACTTCCATATCCTTGTGATAATCTTCCACACTCCTTGTCCCTTGAGTCAAACCTTGTAGCCTCTGATATATATCCCTATAATAATGAGTTGGCACAAATCGCTTCCTCATTATAGTTTTTAGTTCACCCCAAGTCTCCACAGGCTCCTCAAGGTTCCTCCTCCTACCCGTCACCAATTGATCCCACCAGCTAATTGCATAGCATATGAATTCAACTACTGCCAATTTTACCTTCTTCTTCTCAGAATAATGATGACAATCGAAGAGTAGCTCAACTTTGGTTTCCCAATCCAAATATGCCTCCGGATCACTCCTACCTTGGAACGCAGGTATTTTCATTTTAATGCTCCCAAGGTCCCCATCCTCAACATCTCTACCCTCAGGCCTCCTTCTATGCCCCGTTTCACACCTATCACCTCGCTCTCTTCTTCTACCTAAGTCGGCCATAGATACATTCCCGCTATCACCATCACTATCAACCCTTCCGACATCAAAATCATATCCAACCCAATGATCATCTTCCCTCCTATGCTCCCTCTCTTCACCCCTATGATCCCTATGAGTTTGCTCCCTACGCAATTGGTTAATAGTCTCCTCCTGCCTATCCATTCTAGTCATAGACTTCTCAAAGTGCTCATTTAAAGTAGCCATTACTCCTACATCATTCTCACCCACCTTATTCATACCTCTGGGTTGTTTGTTGTGGCTCATTGTTGAAGTTGCTGGCTCCCTCCATTTCCTTCCTTTGTTGTCACCAACAGATGAAGAAGATGATCCTCGACTGCCAGACATTGTTAGGGATCAAAGACACAAATGGAATAACCTCACGTGTTTAATTTCGCTCGTGTATATCACTCAATTCCCTTTCCAATATCACCCAAGAACTAATCAAGAAAAAATAAGTAAGGCATTTATGGAAGACACGAAAAAAAAGGAAAAATTGAGATTTAGAATTTCTAGGAATTTTTGTCGAGTTTTCCAGCAATTTCCGAGTTTTTTTTTTTTTTTTTTTTTTTTTTTGAACTACTAGAAAATTTGACTATGAGTATGGTGAAAAAAAAGGGAATTGGATTTGGACGAAAAACGAACTCGAAAAACACTTTTGAGTTTTCTGTAGGATTTTTATGGATCAAAGCTGAAAAAGTTTACTGGTAAGAAGAACACAAAAATCAAGAAAAATAAGAAAATGCAAGAATCTGAAATAGATCCAAGCTCTGATACCAGATGACGCGATCCCAATCAGGAATCTTGACGAAAAACATGGAATAACACAATTAAAAACTTAGGAAAAATCTAAATCAGATTAAACTAAGAAACAATAAATAAATTAGACGATAGGATTCCAACCCAAACCTCACGACGTAAGAAACTCACGATGCGAAGGAAAGAACTGGAATGGTTGAACGCCACAAGGATTGTCTAACTCCTTGATAAGTTCGAGGTAAACGCCACAATGATTTAATTTTTGATAAGTTCGAAACAAAGGGAATAACTCAATCTTTCAATTTGGAGAATCCTCTCTCAAACCATATTAATAATCACAAAAATTGTGTTTTACAATGAATGATAATGATAATATAAAGAGAATTTGACCTAAAACTAGGTTTAGCCGCTAATTGGGCCCAAACCATGGAAAGAAATAATTAAATAAGGGGTATATTTGTATATGTAGTGTAGTGTATTTATTAGTAGTAGTAATATAATGTGGTGTTTTAAGTAAAATTTGTGGTGGTAATATATTTAGTCTAAAAGTAAGTCCCCACCCCCGGAAAATAGATTTGTTTCTTTTTCCACATAGATTAAGAAAATATAATTAAGGTAGTTTAAAATATAAATTCTCTTATATTTTACCTAACATATCCCAACATTAAACAATGAAATAAATATGATTAGTTTATATTTGTTTATAACAATGAACATTAAATTAGGGTAAATTAGAAAACTTTAAAATATTTAGATTTTTTATAAGGAAAGTGACTTATAATTTAGAACGGAAAAATAAGGAATACAAGTCTATCTTCGCAGGACGGAGTGAGTAATAATTATTTCTAAGGCTCTGTTAGGCGGTCTTGTATAAATTATAGTTTGTTTTATTTGTATTTTCTAAATAAAATGTGTGGTGAAAAAGTGGAGAGAGAAATATTTATGGTTAAAAAGTGATTTTAAAAATTGTGTACTTTATAAATTGGATTATAATTTGCAATGATTGCGTCATTGATCACCCAACTTCATATTTGTTTGAAACTCATTATAATTAAGCTCATGTTTGATAGAGATTAAAATCTGATTTTTAGCGAATTTTGATAAAAATTGATGGATGTATGGTTAAAAGTTGTGGGACATATGAAATATATGATTATGATTAATTATTAACTTTGACTTTGATAAAAATCTAATTTTTAATATAAAAAAAAAACATGCACGAAATTATTTGAGATAATATATTTTGAAATAATGATTTTTGAATAATTTGTGGTTAAATAAGGCTGGTTGCACGAATTGGAAGAGGGACCATGCTTGTAGAGAATCATTCTTGGAGGCTAAGGAAGAATCACCATGATGGCTAAGCTTGAGGTGGAATGGATTTTCATGCAAGGAAGGGGTGTCCAAGAAAGATTATGAGTGACTCTTGTAAGCTAAGGAGAGAAGTGGAGGTCTAGGGACGTCCTTGTGGTTGCTTAATTTCAGAATTTCCAGTTTCCCATAGTTTCAAAAGATTAGGTTTGAGCTTGGTTTTGAGGACCTGAGGTAGTAAACGATATCCAAATTAATTGTTCTTGGTATCTTTAAAGTACTCATGGAGTAATTTCATATGAAATTTATCACATAAGATTTGGTTAATCAAGGATAAAGTTATGGCGTTCCAAAGTTGGCTAAATAAAACTATTTTTTTAGGTATCGTGTGGTGAGCTGCCAACTTTGAAAATTCGTCGAGAGCTGTACATTGATCAAACTAACAAACGAATTTTAGATTCTCAAATTCGTTTCAAGTACTTATTCGTACATATATGATATACAGTTAACGAAGATTGAAAATGATCAAAAGAATCTCCTAAAGAGAGACGTTTAAACACGTTTCTTAGGAATTTTTATTAAATAATATTTTTCATTTTTAATTTTTTTGACCACCATAAATTAAATAAATTCTAAACTATTATTATTGCATAATAACGAGTACATAAGAAACGTCATAATTTTTCGGGACATCACATGCTCGATCGCCCACATTCTCCAATGCGAGATTGCTTGCCTCACGTTGGACCTCCTTTTTCGACTGCTTGAATCAAGTTGTTTCACTTTGAATCCCGACTCGCGTCCAACACGAAATTTGCACATTTGCCCATCAATATTGTGTTTTCATCCATCGTTGCTTGCGCTAGGATCTCCATCTCTTATTTGACCTTTTTTACTCGAAATCGAGTCATGTGACATTTTTCAACTATTAATGGATCTTTGCTCGGACTTGTATACAGACTCTGGATCACATCACTCTATGAGGATTATGCTAGTGTTCGATTCAAATCACAAGATGTCTTGACGCATAAGTGTCGTTTGCAATATAATTTTGAAAAAGTGAGGATTGATAGGATTTTGATTTCAATCATCCAAGTTTTGTTCAAAATAAGATTGACGAGGAGAATTAGACTAATTACTGTCATTGGAAAAGAGAATAATCAAATGGAGAAAATTGGCCAAAATGATGCACATCTCAGTGTTACAAACCTTTGTGATTAGCATCTCACTTTAATTCCAACTCCATTAATTATACTATACACAAAACACAAATGAAATAACAAAGCTGCATTAAAAAAAAAAAAAAATTGTGAAGATGATATTATTATTAACTCTAACACAACTCACCAAGACTCAACGAAATATGCCAAGCACTGTAACTTATTCGCACCAATATTAGTACCATTGATAGAAGCACTATGTTGGGTGGACCACAGTAGAAATTCATATAATTGTACGTAGCCCCTTTCTGGGAGCGACTTTCATCTGAAAAAAAAAAAAAAAAAATTCAATTATTTGCCACAAACATGGACCCCACGTCCGTGCACTCCACAGGCTTTGACCGACAATTACCTTTTTTTTATACATTTCTGACCTTACAATAGGTTGAATTTTTCAATTGCTGTATTTAATGGAAGGGTATAAATGGGATTCCATTTTTTAGTTTCTATTTCTTCTCCTTGCAGCCGTGACTTTTGACCAAGCATAAATTAATAATTTAAGGTAATAAGTATCAAATTTTTACATGAAATATTGAGGAGAAGACTATCAATTTGACTTATATTTTCTGATAATAAGCGGTAATTTGATTTAAAATTTTCTTATACATGATAAGATATTAAGATAACTCAACGAATTCAATAAAATGAACATCTATATTTTCTCATATGGGAGAATTCATAAATTCTCAAAAAAAACACAAGATAGTGGCATATTACAGCGAGTCTGCTCAAACAAAGCAGTGAGCGAGCTTTAACTTTAAGTTATTCTACTAGTCCAGAACAACAGTAAAGTAATATTGCATGAGGATCTCGATTATTTCACGCATATATAGGGATAGGATAGTTCATGGTGGAGAGGTAATACCTGCAAATAATAAATTTATCTGGTAAGTTAATAGTTGCAATATGTAAAAATAAAGTTAACTTTAGAACGACTTTAGAGAAGCCAATCTTGAGACTCAAAAATTGTTTTTGACCCGTTTTGATAATTTTCCGCAAAATTGCTTCTACAACTTTTACATGAAACTAACTTCCTCCAAAAATACTTTACGAGTACTAGGACTATGACTCGAAATTGTTTTTGCATTTTTTGAACTACGACTCGAAAAATATAGTTATTTTACTGAAGTCCGTTCTAGCTGGACAAAGTTTCTGGATCCGTCGCTACGACTACTAAGAAATGCTTTTAAAAGCGAGTTTTCAAACCAAAATTAATTAAGAGAGTTTTTTAAGCAAGTTCTTCAACATAAAGCAAAAGTCGTGCCATACCGTCCCAATAATTCTTGACCATTATTATGTGTAAGCATTGTTTGTGATGGAGAGTGAGAAACTTACTTCCACACTTGTAGTTGCGAGGAACAGACCTCCCACAGCCTTGAATGAGTCTGACAACACGAGGTACCCCAATTCCTTTAATGACTGCTGCTGCTTTAGGGCCAAGATAAGGACAAACACATTGAATATGAGCATCCCTTACGTTCTGGCAACATGCAGCTGATGGATTCCTCCCAAAAATAACTGGCCTGCAGTTATTAACCAGATTATTTTTCTCATCCTTACATTGACTTGGAGTTTGTCCGTGTGCCACCGGAACAACCCACCCACCGCCCACCATAGCAATCAAAATTAGCATCCAAATCACTTTTCCAAACATTTTTCCCAAACTTCAGTACGTACTGGTAGTTAATTGAAGTGCTTTCAATATCTTTTCTATATTTGTTGCTTGAAAAATTTACTTATCTATAACCCTTTATATAGGGGAAAGAATGGTTGTGTTGCCGTGTTGAATGTTCCATATTAACAAGTTGACATATACTGGTCTTTTTATAATGAAAATTTTATGGAACCAAGTACTAGATTCTTTATGGAACCAGGTGATGAGATGACTGTCTAATTAACTATCAATTAGACATAATTTGTGGACTCCAATTTTGATTTTAAACATTTTAATTGGACTGATTAGACAACCATCTCATCACCTGGTTTCTTATGATTCCATAAAATTTTCACTTTTTATAATGTTAGTTATATATATATATATATATATATATATATATATATAGAGAGAGAGAGAGAGAGAGAGAGAAAGAAGCATGGTTGGTGTTTCCTTTTGTGTTCGATAATATACCATTTTCTATGGAAAATGTACATCCGTAAATATATTTTCTAACTTTTGCTATTTGGTTGTAAGTTGGAAATGAAATTCGTTTTCTATGATATAATCACTTTAAGCACTTTTTTTTTATCATTTTCATGAAAAATATGGGATGGTAATTTTTTATTTTTTATCTTGAAATTTTGTTAGAAACCAAAGGAACAAGCAAACGGAAAGTATAGAAAGAAAATAAATAAATAAATAAATAAATTCTTGTAATGCGCACATAAGCGAAAATTCGATTATGCTTCGTGTTTTGTCCTGTAGTTTGATGTTTGTATCTTTCGGGCCATAAAGTTAGTTATGCCAAATCAAATTCGGAAACTACTGAAAAGTATAATTAGTTTGTCTTCTTCTATTTATTTATTTTTTCCGCGGGCAAGAGTTGAACCAGATACATCGTCCGTAAAGTAAATTATTGTACCTACGGTCCAACCAATTTCATTTTCGAGAGTGATTCATTCTTCGTGAACCTCCGTAACATAAAAGACTTAAAAGTAACGTTAATTTGTAAATTAATATTCCTGTTACACGTACAGATATTTGTACATACAGATGTCTCAGATAAATCCTATGTAAATAGTATTGATTATTCCATCCATGATAGAAATTTAAGTAACAAACGTTAGAAAAGTATGTGTCATAAAACGGACAAAACATTTATTGATTGAGCCCGACTCACAGACTTATGAATGTGAAACCAAGGGAAAGACCAAGATAAGGCAACTCGAAGAGGAGAAAGTTCCATGTAGTGGGAAAAAGAACTTGCTTCTCCATAGAGGAGAAAGTTCCACGTAGTGGGAAAAAGAAAAAATAAAAAAATAAAACAAAACAAAACAAAACAAAAGAGAAAAAACTTGCTTTCACACTTGAAGACTGAAGTTCCGTCGCGGAACTTATACTTGCAAATGCATTTAGGATTATGCTACACACACAAAATGGATTACACATTGGATGACACATCCCTCACATGAAAAGGGGGTCCGCACACTGTGGGTCATCTTACATGTGAGTAATGTGTCATCCAGTTTGTCAAGCATTTTGTGTGTTTAGCATTATTCATGTATTTAATATGAAAAGAATTGTCAACGTGCAAATTGAGCAGACCATCTTCTTCTTTTTTAAGCCTCTTTTGGTAAACCATTCATAAAGATATTTATAAACAAACAATTTTTTCAAATCATTTTTTAACCAGACAGTTTACCTCCAGAACATCACATTTTTTTTTACATTGACTCGTTCTCAAGCCGCCATGCATCACTAGAATCACCCACTATAGCAATCAAAACTAGAAAGTCCAGTAATTAATTGAACTTCTTTTTCTTTCTTAAATTTCTTGTATTTGTTAAATCTTTGTCGCATATAAATTGAATAATTTGGCTTTATAGAGAGGAGAGTATAGTTGGTGGAGGCCAGTGTCACGACTCATCCCGAATCACCCTAGTAGACCCCGAGACGTGACGTATACCGATGATGGATGCCAGCTAGACATCAGATTTACCACCAAGGTAATTTGACCTGTTTCTGACCGTAAGAATTTCTAAAAATAAAAAATTGACAAAGTTTCTCTTATAACTTTGACTAAACCAACCTGAAAAGCAACAAACTCCAAAACAAAACATATATATTACATCAATTGGAAACCACTTGTTCCAAAATATGAATAAACAAAAAATCAAATGCAACAAACTCCCAAAAAATATATATATAATATCAAATGGGACGACAAGCTCATCAACTACGACATATCACATGTTATGCAAAAATACATATACAAAATACTCGACGTATGACCCATGAATAACGAGGACTTGTTTAATGAATGGAATCATACAGACTATTAGGTCACATGGCTCTGGTTCCCTTCACTGCAGTTTCTTCCAAAAGGCTGCTTAAAACATAATGTGTCCTAAATAGAAAAATTATAAGATATATGAGTTGGCAAACTCAGTGAGTGGAGAGTTCGAAAATAAGTATACTTTTCTCCTTTATAAATATTTCCTGAAAATCTTTTTCTCTATTATCGCTTTACAGAAATTTAAATTATGATATTTTCCTTCATTATTGAACGTACTGGAACTCATAAAATCATTCATTCTTGAGTCTAAATGATATAAGTCAAGCAAAAGGATAACAAATACTCTGATATCAATAAAAATCATTAAAAACTGTCATTTCACAATACTATAAGTTGAATTCTTTATTCGGTAAACTGGATAAACTGAACTCTGTTATCTAAAATCGTATAAACTGAAGTCTATTATTTAAAATCTGAATAGTTGAAGTAATACTGAAAATCACACTAAAATGTACCCAATTAATAGCCTTACTCATGTACAAAGTGATCTCATGTACATGACAAAGCCATTTAAATATGATAATCTAAGTCTGATAATCTGGTAATCTGGTCATATGTGCACAAAGCTGTCCCAAAGGCTAAGCACCCTGGTACACATCCGAAAGCCTATATGTGTACAGGGTGGGTCCCAAAGACCTCTCATAATCTGGTTATACACTGTGGAAACGGATTCCCAAAGTTCAGAGCGGTAAATTCATCATATCTGGTCATATACTGTGGAAATGGATTCACATCAATGCAAAGCAGGTAAAATCCAACTTGCTATGAAGAGACTGTGAGATATGAGAAGTGGAGGAATGCGATGGATTTGGAGATAGAAACCATTGTGAAAAATGAGACTTGGGAATTGGTGAATCTTCCAATTGGAGCAAAGAAAATTGGTGTTAAATGGGTGTATAAAACCAAGCTAAATGAAAATGGGGAGGATAAACACAAAGCTCGCTTGGTGGCGAAAGATTATGCTAAGAAACATGGGATAGATTTTGACTAGATGTTTGCTCCAATGGCACGATGGGATACAATTCGAATGGTCTTGGCTTTGGCTGCTCGGAAGGGATGGTCAATATTTCAGTTAGATGTTAAAGTACGTTCTTGCACGGGGAGTTAAATGAAGCTGTGTTCATTGAGCAATTGCAAGGTTATAAGGAAAAGGGTGAAGAAGAGAAAGCTTACAGACTCAAGAAAGCTTTATATGGCCTAAAGCAAGCTCTGGGGGCATGGTACAGTAAGATTGGTTATTTTCTCAAACAAGGTTTCAAAAAATGCAGTCATGAACCTACTCTTTTTGTCAAAACCGAAGCTAGAGGGAAGATCCTAATTGTAAGTCTTTATGTAGATGACTTAATTTTTACTAGGAATGATGTTTGTTTAATTGAGGGGTTCAAGTGTTCAATCAAGTCTGAATTTGAGATGACAGACCTAGGAAAGATGAGATATTTCGTAGGTGTTGAAGTTCAGCAAAGCTTGAACGGTATCCATTTGTGTCAGAATAAATATGCCCAATAAGTTCTCTTTAGATTTGGTATAGGAAATTGCAATCTAGTACAGAATCCCATAGTGCTTGGTTCGCAGTTGACAAGAGAATGTGGAGGGAAGAAGGTCGATACATCTCAGTTCAAACAGATGGTCGGTAGCCTCATGCATCTAATAGCTACCAGACCTGATTTGATGTACAGTGTATGTCTTGTGAGCAGATATATGGCCATTCAAACTGAAGAACACTTGCATGCTGCTAAAAGAGTACTTGGATATTTGAAGGGAACTCTGGAGCTGGGGGTATTCTATGAAAGAGAAGGTGCAGCTGAGTTAGATGAATATCACGAACAGCGATTATGCCGGTTATTTTGATGATAGGAAAAGCACCTCAGGTTATGTGTTTAAGCTAGGTGGAGGTGCTATAGCTTGGTCCTCTAAAAAAACAGCCGGTTGTAACTCTTTCTACAACGGAGGCGAAATATATTGTTGCGGCGAGGTGTTACAGCATTTGGATGAAGAGAGTGTTGAATCAAATAAGTCCTTCTCCGAGTAAGTGTATTATTGTGTTTTGCGACAACTCATCTACTATTAAGTTGTCAAAAAATCCGATTCTACATGGGAAAAGCAAGCATATAGATGTGAGGTTTCACTTTCTATGAGATCTCACAAGAGATGCGTTGTTAAGTTGAAGTTTTGTGGTACAAATGAGCAGCTAACAGACATTAAGACCAAACCTTTGAAGTTGGAGAGCTTTATGAAGCTTCGGGAGCTGCCGGGAATGAAATTCTTGGATGAGCTAAACTGATTGCTTTTAGAAACTTCAATTTAGGGGAACGAATTGTTGGGGATGTTTGAATGTTTCAAATGTCTGGTTCTTAGTATTTGTGATTTGTTAGTCCAAGTAAGTCAATAACTCATAGAGTTTAGAAGCTCTTTTTTTTGTTTGTTTGTTTATATTTTACCATTTCCCAAGCCAATTACCATGATCTTAGGACCTGTGAAAGACGTGGGCTGAACTCTTGCATTTCTGCTATTTGTATTGGCTTTATAAACCAAGTTTCATTTAGTATTGAATAACACATTGATTCAGTGAGATTGAAAGCATCTTCATTAGAGTCTGGTTGTTCTTTCAAAGAGGACTGTTAATCAAGGTATATTTGTAATTTTGTATATTTATTGTTGTGTATTTATAAAAATAATATTTTATTAATAGTGTTAATATAATGTGGTGTATTGAGTAGTATTTGTGATAGTAATATATTTAACCAAACTTAAAAGGTATTTTATCAGTGTTTTCAGAGAAAAAAAAAATTAAAAGGCGAAAAACACTAAAATATTAAATTCTAAATTTATAATTAAAAAAGGAAAAAAAATATACAAAACCTACCCAAATACCCAATCTCTCATGTTGCAGGATTCTAAGAGACAAAGAACCCTAGTGCTATTTCTCAATTGTAGTTTCATCTCTTTTCAGTGAAAATTCTCAAGTCTAAAATCTAAAGAGTCGAGATAATTTTCTAATTTCTCAAACGGTATTTTCGTCTATATGGTTAGCCCACACAATTGAAAATCAAATTTTTTTACTTTGAATTGAACTTAGATCGACCATATGCAGGCCCAGACCTGCCTTGATGATTATGAAGCCCTTGCTTCAGGGCCCACTAGCTTATGGGCCCTTTTTTTTTTTTTTCTTAAAATTTTTTTTTTCGAGGACGATGCCCCCGAACCCCCGTAAAGTTCAGGGCCTATATCTCGAAAAACAACTGTTTGTTTCAGGTCTACAAAATCAAAGATACGGCTCTGACCATATGTGATTATATTGTAGTTATTTATAAGAATTAAGGCAATATAATTGCACATAGAAGTGTACCACCCCCCCCCCCCCTTTTATTTTTTGTTTTGAACTCTGTTTATTTTTATTTCTGAATGTTCTCAATTAGATTGAACTAAAGTTGGATGCAAAATTACTCGGATAAATGGAAGAATGTGGGCAAAATAGAAAATCTGAATATGAAATTAAAAAAACTAGAACGAGGTGGAGCTTGCAAATGTCAAATTGTCAATGTAAGCATAGAAGTTGTCATAATGTTTGTGCACTAGGAAAATACATGTTTGCAAAAAGGTTGAATCACAATCTTGACGGCTCTCACTGTCCCGCTCCTATACCCTTGTGAATGTAGTAAATTGCGAGATGTGTCTCAATTAAACAGGGTCTAAAGCTTGTCAACTGATTTTCACCACAAAAAGGTCAAATCCAAAACATTTGTCAGGATTCGAATCATTTACCATGTGGCTCCCAGCAATGCAGGCTTTAGGTCACTTCAGCCTTTGCCAACTGAGTTATGTCCTGAGGGCAGAAAATATATGTTTGCATCTCTATTATTGGACGTTATATTGGAGTCTTAGCCCCAGTTTGGTTCATGACGTTTTGAACAATGTCCTTCCAAAATTTATTTTTAACCATATACATTCTCTAAAAAATTAAAATCTTCTCCAAAATATTCTACACCAAATGGGCTCTTAAAAGACAAGATTTCCCATTTAAAATTAATTACAATTATTCATTTAGTAGGTAAAGATAAATCTCCTTAAAGTAAGTTTTACAATACATAACTTCATTAGTAACGAACATGCCTTTTTTCCACTCAATATTCAGTGGAAAATATTATATTAGTCCTCAAACTCACATTTTCCTCCAATTTCCACCACCCTATTTCTGCCTTGTTGTCTTTAACCGTCGACAAAGAAACTTGTTAGTGCATTATTTTTATGATTGTATAGATGTATGTACATCACAACTTAATTTGCTTACCAATATATGATCTGACAAGATTTGATTGATTCAAAAATCATCAACAAAATAAAATAATAATAATAATAATAATAATAATAATAATAAAAATCCCTCTCTTGTTTTCTTTATTTTTATCATCGAGCTAGTATATTATTGGACGACTAACTTTTTCGTACATTATCACATTACGTTTTTTGATCGAAATTATCATATTACGTTAGTTCGAAAGATTGAGGTATAAAGAGTGCCAACTAACTTTAGACAGAAAAATGGACATTTAAGCCTCTGTTTATTAAAAGTTGTATGTTTAAAAACATGTTTTTTTTAATATTTTCGAGGTAGAATATGTGGTTGAAAAATTGAGAGAGAAAATGTGTGTGATTTGGGGAATTGTGATGTTTAAAAACATAAAAAGGTAACACACAAGATATTATGAGAAAATCCGATACAGTAGTCAAAATGATTGAGATATCCGACACTTCAAAAATGGAAGGGAGACCTTAAAAAAAATATACTCACTGTTGTGAGTATTATATATATTCTAAAACAACTTGTTTAATAGCAAAACTGAGATAACTTTCCCTCACACTTCCCGTCATCTTATAGGTGATGTCTTGAGGGACAACAGATTATCCAAATGTGAAATCCTTGAATTGGCATCCCGGGCCGGGCCAAATACCTCCCAGAAGCGAAGAGTCTCGTCCGCTCCAGCAGAAACCACCGTTAGTCCATCCGGGCTCTGCATAAGATAAATCAGATGAATGAAAGTTAAAGAACATTCAAAAACTACACCCCAATAATAAGAGATAAGTTTGAAATATTAATTCCGATCCGACCTGGGATAAATGGAGAACTCTTGATGTATGATTCATCGACTCTCCGATTTTACACATCGAAGGGTACCTCCACAAACACAACTGGTTTTGACACTCGTAGCCAAAGCCGTGACCACTTAATATCTCTCGATGATGCTTGTTCCATTGCAACCCGCTAATCTGTACACAACACAACATAACATCAGATAAATAAAGCTGAGTTTTTCGGAGCGGACCAATCTTCGATAGTAATGAATAACCAGAAACACTGTAAAATGTTTAACTTGCCTGTGCTTTTGTGTCAATGCTGTTAATGCATGTACCCTTTTGCATATTCCATATCTTTAGAGTACCATCGTCGGTGCCTCCTCCTGAGGCGAGCACATCGGAGTCATATGGACACCAGGCGAGGGCCTTCACTGCAGCACAATGATCACTGAGCCGGTACATATATTGCATGGCACTCATCTTTCGCGCGTCCCATATGTAAATGAGGTTGTCGCTACTGCCACTTGCTAGTCTGTTTCCTGTGTTCGACCATTTCAAACCGCAAACTTCCATAGTATGCATTTCCATACGACACACCAAACTGTTCCTTGCTCTCACTGTGAAACAAAAAAATCAGGAACAAATGGTACACTCTTATGCTTACTACTTCGATCAGTGCCGGCCCTGAGATACCGAGAGCTTAAGCGAGACATTATATGAGGGCCTTTTTGATAAACAATTTGAAAAATCAATTCTAAAAATATATATATATATATATATATATTTTTTTTGGGGATTCTGTGGACTTTGTATAGGATCTATTTAAAAAAAAAAAAAAAAAAAAACTGATTTGTTGGGGCACTAAGCAGGCATTTGGACAGCCTAGGTTCAGGGCCGGCTCTGACTTGGATTATAGTAACAAGAGATGATCGAACTTGATTACCGTCGTGATTGATGATAGCTTTATCACTGCTTCCAGAAGTCAAAATCTGGCCATTCCATGCAACAGAACCAACCCTATTCTGGTGCCCTTTAAGGCATCTCACCTGTGTAAATAGAAATGTAAAAGAGCTAAAGTGTATAACTTGTATGAAAGCATGATTTGACCATGTTTGGCTAAGCTCAAAAACTTCCCTTGCCATGAAATAAGTAACTTTATTTTACTTCAACTGAGATTAAAAGTAACATATCCAAACAAGTTTTTGCTACAAAAAAATAACCCTTTTACTTCTTTTTAAGCTTAACCAAAACAATTCGATTCGCGTAAAATGTTAGACTGAAAGATCTTACGAGCTTTAGAGTCTCGGCATCCCAAAGATATATTCTCGAGCTCTGGTGTCCTGCTGCTACTGTTTTGGCATCTTCCGACCAGGCTACACCAGTAGGATAATCATCACCATCGCTCACTTCTGATAACAACTCAGTTTTTCGATTATCAGCATTCCATAAGTATAATTTTGAGCCCAAAGCAATGGCAAGAAAGTTGGTTTTTCCCCAGTCCATGATGTTCAGGTAGAAATCGTCCACTATATTAGGCGCATCCAAAATGCAAGATTCTCTCTGCAAAGAGGATATTTAAGAAGAGATTATTGTAATTAACAAAACACAGAAAAGATCTGTTGCCTGTAATGGGCTCACTATGTTGCTCGATACAGACACATTTAACAAAATAGTTTGCTTGATCTCTTTCTCTATAAAATTTTTACCTTGGGGAATTGTCGACGTGGCTGACGAGTCAAGATCTCCTCATCACTGCGTCGCATCTCGTCTATTAGACGGTTTGATTTTCTATTTGATTTGGGGCTGCCTCTAAATACCAGCATTTGAAATGGCTTTCCTTCAACATCCAACTTCAGATTATTTTCCAGCTTTCTTCTGTATTCAACCTATCATTTAAGATTTCATTACAAGTTATATATACATACTTTATTGAACGGCAATCAAACCTCCAAGAACATAAAAAACCCACAAAAGTAACCCAAGAAAAAATTAGAAAGTTCCAAACACGAAACTCGACAAATCAAAAAAAAAAAAAAAATAATAATAATAATAATCAACTAACTTTATACTTGGGCTTGGTCGGTTGTTGAGTCGGAGTTGTTAACAAACTGTTGGCTTGATCAAGATCCATCAGGCTCCTATTCGGTATAAATCGATCTCCCTTAATAAAGAAAAATAACAACAAATTAACAAAATTAATCAACAAAACAAGAATGAGAAAATCCCTTCAGAAAATCAAGAAAAATTTCTGGATTACATACCGGAAAATCGTACTCCACAGGACTGTTGTGGAGGCGAGTTGGAGAGTACCAATCGGATTGAAGTTTCCAACTGCTGCTTTCATCCATTTAGTGCAGATCGTCTAATAATCCCAGAAATGAGATTTGTATATTTTGGTTTACTGTTCCTTAATTTGTGCATACAAATCGAAATTTTCAAGATTTTTTTTATTGCTATCTCGCGCCAAAGAGGCGTGTCCCTTCTACTGGATTTCTAGTGGCCGTTGAAATCTTGCCTAACCGTTGAGGATTTTTCCTTGCAATTTGAAAAAATAAAAAGAAATAAAAAATAAACGCATCTCTAAAATTTTAATTTGCTTAATGTTTTCTTTCAATTATTTATTAGGGTGAACGCAGTCCAATTTGGACGGTTTGTAACAAATTTTCAAATCAAATCATTTAGGCGGTTTGACATGTTTTTAAATCAAATTATTTTTTGCGGTTTAGTTCGATTTTAAATCGCGGTTTACGTATGGAAATAGTATAACACATTTATGATGTTAAATTAATTCGTATTTATTAATATATATAAAGTTAAAACAAGTTATAATATACAAAGCTAAAACAAGTTGTAATATATAAGCTAAAACGAAACTAATAAAATGAAAAGGAAATTGGACAAATCAAGGATTAATTCACAATCTCACTGCTCAATATTAAGAACAAAATCATATAAGCATTTGCTTATACATACACTGGTTTGAATAAAGTTTATCCAAATTAATTGATAATTAAAACATAATGTTGATGTTAAATTTATTAGTTTGAATAAAGCTTATCCAGATTGAAGATATGTAGTAGTTTTTGGAGTATAATTCATTTAATGCATTGGTTAGAGAACCCAAAAAAAAAAAAAAAAAAAAAAAAGTTTCCGTTGAGTCTGAGGCTGCAATCTTTCTGAGTTTTCTTCCAAGTAGAACTGAAATTTCATTATTCATGTTCTTATAAGTTTTTATTTAGCAATATATATACAATTTTGTAATACAATATAACACCAAACACTTCATTATGACATTGCACTCTAATCTACTCCAATCAAATCACCCTACACTCCTTGGGAAAAATTGTGATGTTAAACAAGTTTACCAAACAGACCGGGGAGGGAAAGTTCCAGTTGTTGGACTTGTAAATTATGGTGGATTGAATATGGTCAGTGTTTTTTGTTTCTTGGTTGGTTTCACATCTACATCCAAATGGTAGATCCAAATGTTCAAACGTGTATAATTTTTGATAACTAAATTTTATTCAACCTAACCATTTATAATTTAGCATCTGTTTAAACGCGTATCATTTTCTAACTAAATTTTATTCAACCTAACCATTTATAATTTAGCATCAGTTTAATAACACTATTTGGTTTATAAACTTGTTTATTTATGATTTTGAGGTAAAAAGCAATGGTTGAAAATTAGAGAAAGAAAATATGTGTGGTTAAATCAGATCATTTTGAAACGATTTGGTTTGGTTTGAGGAAAAAAAAGACCACGGATCCATGCGATCTCGAAAAACGAATTCAAACCAATGAGTTAGGTTCAGTTTGCGATTTTAGGAATAATTTTTTTTTTTTTTTGCAGTCCTATTAGTTATATCATGTGTTACTTTGGATGTCCAGACCATCAAATGTTGTTGAGACTTGAGAGTGCTTTTGCTAATTTCTAAAAACTTTAGGCCCTGTTTGATATCCCTTTTTTTCATGGAAAATGAAAAACTTTAACCCATTTTTCGTCCTCTGTTTGATGGACAAAGTTTTCCAAGTAAAAGTGTGAAACAAGTTCTCACTTTTTATCCTATGACTAGATTTTCCTTCAAATCTTGGAATTTGTTTTCTCAATTTTCCAGTGAAAACAACTCCTCACGCACTTTACTGGCGCCATAGTCCTAAACTTCATCCCTATTCTCCTCCCTTTCATCTGAATGACTTCTCAAGCTCATCCCCATCGCTGAAGCAACGAACCGACCCGTTTCAAGGTTGAAGTAGAAGGTATTGATTGAGATTTTTGTGTCATTTTGGGAATTGAGTCCCTGATAGTTTATCTCACAGTTGAACACTTTTGCTTTTGGTTCAGTAATCTTGCCAAACAACAACAAAGAAATTTTGGTCTTCATTTCGTTCCAACTGATGAAAGGTAATTCCAAAGCTATTTTCTTTTCCTCTTTTGTTTGTTGTCTGGTATATATCCTAAAATAATTATCAAATGTGTGTATGTGGTTTCATGTTTTGGCAGGGTAGGATTGAATTTGGGGTTAAATTTTTTGAGTTTATTTGTTTTGATTTTCGGATCGACTTGAGTTTGGAATAATTTTGTTGGTTTATTGGATAACATCAATTTCAATTTTACACCCAGTATATGCAGTAAAAATATTGTCCTAGTGCATAATTAATTTATTCAAAACAGCAGCCTCATTTACTATCTCCTCCAGTTTAGATTTGTAAAATTTGCAACTTTATTAAACTCGCAATCAAGTATTTCCATGTAAACAAGTTCTAATTTTCCTCCCCCATCTGCTGCATTGAGAAATATAGTTTCATAATCTTCTTCTCCATTTTGTCTCAATGTATACACAAGAATGATTTTATTTTCAATGTCTGATGGAGTTTTGGGCTTAGAAGAATTTCTTCTGGGTATTATTAGTCCACTGAATGCTCTTTGTAACTTTTTTCTTGCTGCCATCTTCCTTGATATTTGGATTGATTCTTTAGTTAAAAATTTTCTTTCAAAAGGTTTTGATAAAATTTATAATCCATGTAGGCCTCTTGCATCCTGGCACCATTTGAGATACAAATTCTTTACCAAACTTTATGATCTTTTTCCCTCGTTATGTTGAGAAAATTTGTTGTTTAATGCCTGTAAAATATCAATTTTTGAGGAAGTAGGCGTGTGGACTTCCATGGTTAGTGAAAAAGCAGTCACGGATTGGTCTTAATTTCCCTTGTTAGGGACAAAGAAGTCACAGATTGACTTCGTTGGTCACTCAACACAAAATTACTCACATAAAGGAACATGGAAAAAGAAAGGATGAAAAGTGTGTTATATGAATATGCCGTCATCCATTGGTCACTGATTTATTTCTAAACCAGACAGCTTAAGCTTCATACCATCACCTATTATTAGCAATAGGTTTTAAAACTAATTGTCAATAAAATACTTGAGTCACACAGTATTAACGATTTGCTACATTTATTTAAAGTGAGAAATGCAACAATAAGTGCCATGACTACCACAAGGAACCAAGGTCGTCGCCAACGACAACAATTGGATATATTTTGGATGATGGTCATGCAAGCAATAGTGATATATATAATAACATCTGGCATTGAAATTGACGACTCCCTAGAGCCCCACATAGAAACTAGGATTCTGAAAGAGAAATGACACTTACATTGATGTTCGGTACGAATGATAGAATTTGTCATGATCTACTGAGGATGAAAATTGCTCCTTTTGAAAGATTATGTACTCGTTTACGAACATATGGTTTGGTTGATAGTAGATTTGTTAAAGTAGATGAACAAGTGGCTATATTTCTCAACACCGTTGGGCATGACCACCATAATCGAACCCGAAGTTTTACATTCTTTAGATCTGGTCAAATAGTGAGTTATTACTTTCATAGAGTATTACAGTTTGGTCTTGGATTGTATAGAGATGTTGTGAACAACGCCACTATCCATAACTCGCCATACGAGAAGGATAATGTGAAGCCATGAGTCCAATTTTTTTAGGTTAGTTTTAAAATATTCACTGCCTTCTTTCCTTCACTATCACTATTCCTTTGTAACCAAACATTTTTTGTTTTCCTATTAGGATGCGGTGGTGGCAATCGATGGTACTCATATTCCTGAATTTGTTCATGTAGAGGAACAAGCGAGGTGTTGCAATAGGAAGCAAATGATAACTCAGAATGTTTTGGTCACTTGCACATTTGATATGAAGTTTACTTATGTGCTTGTCGATTGGGAGGGATCTGCCCACGATGATCGTTTATTAAGGAGTGCAAGTTTATGACAAGGTACTCGTTTGATTTGGGTTAGGGCGGCCAAAATTTGCCACGTTAGGGTCGGGTACCCATTGTATTAGGGTTGGGGCGAGTTTTTTTGCCATCCCTATGGGAAACAAGTCTTTTTTGAAGGAACTCAAATTTGGACAAGGTGATGGCCAACTATACTATTGTCTGTATAATTATCGACTAAGCAATGCTCTGAAACCATCTGAACTCGGCCTTGTATTATTATAATTTGTTCCATGATTGCTGCCTTAGAACAATTCTTAGTGTCTTGCTCGTGTTGCCTATTGAGATAGTTAATGAGTTTGTCCTTTTGATTTGTAAGTGTAAGATTTTGGTAATTTGGAGTAATTCTTGAGCTATATGATACTTATGTTGGATAGAGAGTTTTTGCAATAAATCAAACATCTTCGCATATTTTATAATTTGCTAATGAAATTACGAAAGGTTGTACTGAAAGAAATCTTTATCAATGCATTGATCGGCTATTAATAAAATAAGATTCTTGTTTATATAATGAAAATTATAATACTCTGTTCTTACCATGTTTATATCTTTCAATGGTTTCATAGCATGAGATGATGTTAACGTATTTTCCCCTTGTTTGCCAAAAAAGAGCTTTGATCTATTCTCAATAAGCACCTTTTTTTTCTTTAAAAAATAAAAATAAATAAATAATTCTGAACATAATCACCTTAAATAGGCTATAAATTGATATTGTTTTACATTTTTTTGTGGATTTATTTATCTTTGTGCATTTAAAACTAAATGCTTTTCTTATGAGTATATCGGAGCAAATAAGCTTATTTTAGCTTTATATATTAAAAAAATACGAAAAATGGTTTGGTTTGTAAAATGAAATTGTTTGATTTAGTTTGAAAAAATGTCAAATTGCTTAAAATTGTTTGATTTGAAAATATGTCACAAACCGTCAAAATCAGACCGCATTCACCCCTAGTGCAAAGTGCGTGCTATTTGAGGGCATGTCATGTTTTCCCTATGTGCAAGGTGTGTGCTTCTTTTACGATAGAAAAAGTTATGAGCCTCAAGTTGTGGCTCAATAGGATATGACTGCTTTTAGTAATGAAATAGCCATCCACTTAAAGTTAGATGTTTGTTAATGAGATGCTAGGAAAATTGTAGGGCCTCAAAGCTTCTCTTGCACATGCCTTCAAAGTTAAAATAACTTCATTGGTGAACATTAAGTTTGTGTTTCCCTATAACCATGTCCATTCCTTGGAGCTCTTGGTGTGGTAGTTCATAGAGTAGCTCTACCTCGAGTGGAGCTTCGAATCGCTGCATTTTCCCGTATTGCATTGAGATGACCATGTGCTCTCATTGTTAAATCATGATACTTCTCCCTTTTTAAAATTATTAGTATTTCCCCCGCACGATGCACGAAAGTAAGTTTTATCCGCAATATCGATTTCAATAAGTATTCGTAAAATTCTAATGCTTATACATAATCAATACATATATATAAAATTTTCTATTAGAATTCAAAAAATAACATAGCTAATTCAAATTATTAAAAACTTTTTTGAATAGTAAACGTCAATTTATATATTAAACTAATAAATGACTACTGATTTCAATTATTTTAATGAATTATTATTAACTTCATTGAAAATTGAAATTTAGTAGTTTTTTTAATGTTATATCATGTCTAAGGTAATATTATGTGTACAAATATTGATACATGTGAAATGTATTAATATATTTCTCATAACTTCTACATTAGCATCTCGTATTTAACATATTTTTCAATTTTCATTCAAAAAGGTCAATTACAATAATTACTAATTAGAAAATAATTAGTCAAAATATATGAATTTAACCAATAAAACTTTATTTACAAAAATAAGTAGTCAAAATAATAATTTTGAAAACCTCACAATTATCATAATACGACAACAGATTAAAGTTGGAGATCACGAGGTTATACCCAAATCTTATACCCTATAATTTTTAAAAATTTATTAAACTTAAGAATAATTAAAAATATTAATTATTTTATTAATATTATTAACTAAAAAAATCAAACCATTAACTCTTCAATATTAGCTTCTATTCGATAATTTTTTCTATAAATTATTTATAAGTAACACATTTTTTCAACTGACTTTTTAACCACATATATTTTTTCTAAACTATTTCTCAACAACACATTTTACCTTGAAAATAAAAATATAGCAGTTGAACAACAGCTTAATTAATTAAAATTGTTAATAATAATATATAATAAATATTTCAGAAAATATGATTTGTAATATTAAAGATAATAAATGATTAGACCATTAATATATAATTAAAACACAGTTTTAATATTAATGGCTACACATAGAATTTATAATATTAAGAACAACAAATAATTAAAAAAATTAATAATTAAATAATAATTTTAATACTAATAACTAAAAATATTGATTGAACCAATTCAGTATTAGTGTTAATAATAAAAATAGTGATAACGATAATTATAACCAAAATTTACAAATAACAATAACATCATATTAATTATTTACTATAATACTAAAATATAAAGAATTTAAGAATTAAACTCTATCAGACTATTCTACTTTTATATATAGTATATAGTTTCACCAGTGCGATGAACTGAAATTACTATCTACAATATCAATAAGCAATCTTAAAATTTAATGATTATACATAATCAACAAAAATACAAAAGATACAAAAATAATTTTTTATTACAATAATTATTAAAATTTAAAAACAACATAGCTAATCCAAAATACCGAAAACTTCATTGAATGATAAATGTCGATTTATATATTTAAAAAAATATGCGAATGTCAATTTAAATAATTTTTATAAGTTACAATTAACTTCATTGAAAATGCAAATTTTGTAGTTTTTTTTTAATTATATATCATGTTTGATGTAATATTATGAATACAAATATTGCTGCTTGTTCAAGGCATCAATATATTTATTATAATTTTTGTATTTACCTAACATATTTAACTTTTTTTTCTCTCAATTTTCATTCAAAAAATCACAATAAATACAAATATGTGTTAATCTTAACTCATTAAATATACTATAATTGCACAATTATTAAAATTAAAAATGATTAAAAAATATTAACCATTATTTAGTTTTTATCATTTTGAGTAAAATTAAATTTATTTTAATTAGTTGGCAGTGTTAATGATACGTGATAGTTAGTTTTTACAAGTATTTAATTTTTTAAAAAGAAATAATTATGTAAAATAATAATATATGGTAACAAATTAATATATGATTATATCCATAAAGCTTAAAAATTGTTAACCATCTATTTTTTACATGTTCATAACATCTATTTAGAATTGTTAACCATCTTTATTAATTGCATAATTGGTAATAAGCAAGGCATAATTGATATTAATTTAGTCTAAATTCATATTATACTAATTCATATTTATTTATTATAAGTAAGTATTCATTTAGATTAAATGAAAAGTCACATTTTCTTCAATATTTTCTGAAATCACATCAAAGATTAAATGTAAAAGTCTTATTTTGTACTTTTTAATTTTTCCACATGTCTACTATTTCAAAATTGTTTTATATAAATAATGATATTTATAATTTCTTAAATAAATTTAATTTGCTTATAAATAATTAATTTCAATTCAAATTGACACTCATATTACTCGTTCTGTATAATTTATTAATTTATTTATTTACTCATTTTGTTTTTTAATTTATTTATTTATTCATTTTCTTCATTTATTTATGTTTAATACTGTAGGTTTAAATAATAAAATTATGCAAAATACATATTACTGACTTTAATGATTAGCTTAACTAATTTTTATCAAAAGAAAAATAAAGACATGTTAGCAAACTCATAATATTTCAAAATAGGGTGTAGTTAAATATATTTATTTAAAACGTATAAAAATAATTTTTTTTTGTAATATAACACTTTGACTGCTCGGTGAAAAATGAAAAGTCACGTTGTATTGGAAATTATTAAATAAGTTTTGAATATTTTGATAGTTCGTATCCATAATTTTTTAATTTTTTAAAATTCTGTCATTGTGGTGTTTCAAGTTGTAGACCAGTTTATAGAAAATTTAACTATTTTCCTTTTCGTTTTAATAAAATTCTGAGCATATATCACAGATATATCTATTTTTTTACTTAGTACAAACTCTATTTAAATGTAATTTTTATTTTCCATTTTAATTTAAATTAATTTAAATTATAATATTTAAAGAAATCCTGGAACAATAAACATACGAACCGTAAAAAGAAAGTTAAAAAAAAAATTTAAGTATATGTATTGTACCCTTTTTGTAATTAATTGTACTCTTCCTTCGTTTTTCATTTTTAATTAAATATTCATTTCATATGTTAACATATAAATTTAATATATGTGAGTAATAAATGATAGTGCATCGCACAGTATATATATAAAGGCAATAAATGGATTCACATCTATCCAGATTTTGCATTCATACTATCTCCTTTGCATTCACACTGGCCAGACTATTCTGCATTGAGGGATGATATGTTCCCCATCGTGGGGAGCAAATTCATACCCACAAGGATTTTGATTGGTTGGTGAGGTGAGCCCCACTACCCACCCACCAATAGGGGAGGTGTGGGTTTGGAATATGTTCCCCACAGTGGGGAACATATCTTTTCTGATTCTGCATTTATATATAGAGTATAGATATAGATTTTCTAATTTAGGTCTTCTGAGGGACGCTTCTTATGAGGCCTTGCAGACATTTGTTTTTTACAACGTAATCATGTTGTTCCATTCTTTGTTGTTGCCTTCCTTTATACACAGAAAATATACAGTAAAACATACTAATGTGTGTGTTTCAATTTCTGGATTATGTTTTAGTTTACTTTACTTAATTTTTGGTTTAAGTATACAAGCCATGTGGGATTAATTGTCACCTAAAAGGAAAACATAACTTGTTTTAATTTTCAAATAATATACAATCTTATCCTCTAATATTTCACTTCTTCACAATTTATTTATTTATTTATTATTATTATTTTTACGCTGATAGACAACTATTTGGAAGGTGAACTCACCATGTATTGAATCCAAATTGAAAAAAACAAAGGATGCAGTTTCTATTCTAGCATATAGCACTACATCTCCTTTCTATACATCAATTAGTGCTCATGCATTGGCCAGAAATGGTTGACCAAGTATCAAATGAACTTTTTCATCTTCCTCCATGTCTAAAATGACAAAATCAGCAAGAAATATGAATTTATCAGCTTTAACTAGAACATCCTCTACAACTCCATAAGGGTAACAAATTGATCGATCAACCAGTTATAATATGATATCGCTTCCCTTTAGTTCAGCCAATCCCAACTTTTTGTACATGGATAGGGGTATCAGATTTATACTTGCACCTAGATTACTTAAGACCTTGTTGAACTGTAAATCCCCGATGATACAAGGTATAGAAAAGCTCCATGGGTCTTTGAACTTAGGTGGCAACTTATTTTGTAGGATTGCACTGCATTCTTCACTCAAAGTCACCTCCTCAAGTTCTTCAAGCGTCTCTTGCTAGAAATCATTTTCTTTAAAAGCTTGGCATAACTTGGAATCTGTGTGATGGCTTCCAAGAAAGAGATATTTATGTGCATTTTTCTAAGCATATTGACAAACTTGTTGAACTTCTTATCCTCTTATGTTTTCTTCGGCCTTTGTTGAAATGGGATAGGAGGCTCGTGGGGCTTAATTGTCAATTTCACCTCATGGTCCTCTTCCTTTTCAGCCATTTTTTTCCAACTTCCACAGTCTTCTCAAGAACTCCAGCTGGCCTTTTGACTTGAATCTCAGGAAGTTGCACACCACTACGCATATTGATTGCATTTATCTCATTCTGCACTACATTTATAGCCACAAGTTGTTCCCTCGGGTTTACCTCAGTGTTTGTAGGTAAAGTGCCCGGAGCTCTGTTTGTGATCAGCTGTGCTATTTGCCCCATTTGGTTCTCCAGATTTTTGATTGATGCTTACTGATTTTGGGATGCGGTTGGTTTGGACACTTCCTCTGCATGCCCTTAAAACTATTCCAAGCATCATCAAAAGATTTAAGATCCTGCTGCTGAAACATAGTGATTTCATGTTGAAGCTTGGAAACCTTTGTTGGAGGCTTGAACTTAGTGCAAAACTTCTGAACCAAGTAGTTCCAAGTGGTGATACTCGCAACGGGGCGAAAATCTAACCAATCAACTGGTCTATCTCTTAGAGTGTAAGGAGATAACCTGAGTCTGATCGTGTCGTCGGACACACCCTAATATTGAAAGTGTTGACACGTGTCTAAAAATTTAGAAACATGTGCGTGTGGGTCTTCATCAGGTCTCCCATAGAATTGTTGTCCATTTTGGAACATGTTGATGACATTGGTCTTCAACTGGAAGTTTTCTTTCCCAAATGGTGGATTGACTATGCTGGATTGACTTTAAACCACCTGTGGTGTCATGAAGTCACCAACCAACATGTCATCCTCATTAATTGGCTCATTAGCGGGCAATCTCAAATTGTTGTTGTTTGCTATTTGATTTTTTTTGGTTTTTTGATTTATTTAGCTCTCTAGTTCTCTTAACCTACGGTATAACATACGTTGTATTTTCAGGTCAGCTCTGGAAAGATCCTCGTTTTTTGAACGTAGTATACACAACTACATGAAAAGCAAAGAAACTAGTAACTAAACTAAAACTAAAAAATTAATATCCTAAAATAAAAATAAAAAATAAAGCAAGTAGAAAGTCTGAATTAGTGAAAGTAATCTAAAATAAATTTAAACTACAATCCCCAACAAGGCTCCAAAAACTTGTTCGATAACCGCAAGTGTATGGATCGCACAAGTAATAAAGTAGATTTAAGTCCAGATATCGTACCTACAAGGATTGAGCAAATTGTATTTTTGATCACGAATCCTTAATCGAAACTAAGAAAACTTTGAATTTGAGAATTTTGTTTTGAAAACTAAACTAAAGATTAAACTAAAGAAACAATGAAAATTTGATTTTAAAACTTATAAAAACAAGCGCGTTAGAATTATGAATCCATTTTGACTCTATCATCCATATTTTAAACAAATCATTTAAATACAATTCATGGGCTTTGAAAATTCGTGTTCCTAAAGTTATTTAAGTCCCCTTTCGAGCAATGCATAAAAACATTTTTCCTTAATGCAAATTGACTATATTTCTATGGCAATTAATCATATAGAAAAGTATAAAAGGATCTATGAACACTTTCAAGGATAACATAAAGTATAGGGGTATATTTCTATCCCTTATCGGACTTTGCGAAAATTAACACAAGTCTAATAATCTTCTACTCTTTCAAACATAGAAAATTTTCACCATGATCAAACAATAATTGGCCAGAGAATTGCATGATAATTCAAAGCACATGTTAATTGCACCAAAACCATAAATTGTATGAAATAAATAATAGATTAAAACATGGATTTAAGAAGTCAAAATTTCATGACAATTCTAACACTACGAACCTAGCCTAGATACATGATAAAAAATAAATAACAAGAGGTATGAAAAGATATAACCCTATCCATCTTCTAGCAATCGTATCTTAAATCTTGATCTTGGTGTGGCATGGATCCCCTAGCAATTGGACAACATTTTGGCGTGAATTAAGCAAGTTGGGAACCCTCTATTTCGTGCCTCAAGTCATGTGTTTATAGATGTGCTCGAAACTTAGGTCAAAAGAGGAGAAAATCAATTGAAATCTGGGCAAAAGCCCAACCAGTCGGCCTAGGAATAAACCATGCGACAGCACGGTATTACAAGTTCGGCCTCATTTTGCTGCAGTTGAAGCAATGCGATCACACGCCTTATTCTCATGTTGTCGCGCGCCTTTGGTGTTGAAGGCAATTTTCTTCTTTTAAATGCTATAAGTTGGTCCATGTTCTTTTATTGCACGGTAGGTCCCTCAACTTTCGATAGTTGCAATTTAGTCTTTGAACTTCTAATGTCTTTAAAATTTGACTTCTTTGATTTTTCTTCCAATTGGCACTTTAATTCACTTTATCAACTCTTGATTTGCACCGTTTTGCACTTTTATCATTCAAATGACTTGGTTTTGCTTCATTTTCTTTGTTTTCTTGACTTTGAGATTATTTCTGAAATATAAAAAGATAACAACAAAATCAATAGCAAAAATTCTCAAACGAACATATAAAATCCTACTTTTAGGATAAAAATGAGTGTATAAAATACACTTATCACAGATAACAAATTTTATAGGTCATAGTTTATTTCACAGTCACAATTTATCAATTTTTTTTTGTCATGACTCATTTTTTGGTCACAAATAATCGATTTAATTGGTCACAATCTATTTTTCAATCACAAACCATAAATTTTATAGGTCACAAATTATTATCACAATAATTAATTGGTCACGACTTATTTTTGGGTCACAATTATCAAATTATTAGGTCACAATAATTCAATTAAATGTCACAAATTATCAAGACTTTTAGGTCACATATTATTTACTAGTCAAAAATTACGTATTATTGGTCACACATCATCAGCACCACCACCACCGACCTCCAACACTGCCATCATTGACCACCTCTACCAACACCATTACTGACTACAACAAACATCACCACGACCACCACAACACCTAATCTCACACCCGCCACCACAACCACCACCACAAACACATGAACCACCCTACCCTACCCCTCATTCCTCCACCATCAAAGCCATCACCACCATCCGTCAGCACCCCAACTACCACCACCATATTCAGTCCATAATCACCTCACGACTTTAGCCACCCACCACTGTCATCTTCAATCACCTCCACCACCACTACAGCAACAACACCACCTCCAAATTTACCACCGCTATCACTGTGGTCAGTACCACCATTGCCAGATCCACCACCTCATCGTCGTTGCCACACCTCACCAGTAGCACCACCACCTCTGCCACACCCACCATCACTGAGCACCACCGCCAAAACATATCACCCAACCACCATGCCACCACCACACACCACCGAAAATCACCATCACCACCACTCAACCAAACAGGAAAAAAATAAAAGAAAGGAGATGGAAGTTGCTCCTTCGGCTCCTTGTTGCTAGAACGAAGCAAAGCCTAAACAACGGAGAAGGCATTGCTTCCATGGAAGCCAAAATGCCACTGGGAATGTCCGGGGAAGGGGAAGTCATGGCGGAGATCCGACGATAGCCGTTGGAGTAGGCGCCTAAGTGGTGGTTGTGTGAGAGAATAGAGGGATATGGAGGATGAAAATTATTAGGGTTTAAAAGTTGTGTGTTGTGGGAATGAAAGATGGTAAATAATGTTATTAATTAATATTTCAAATTAGGGGTGAACAAATAAACCACCAACCCGCTAAATCGAATGAAACTGCAAAAATGGTTTGGTTTGGTTTGGAAAATTTTCAAATCGCTTTAAACGGTTTGGTTTAGGTTTCAATTGTTGAAACCGAGATTTCAAACCGCAACCTGCAAGATTTTAAAAAAAATTATAAAAAATAAAAAAATGAGTGCTGGAATAACTTATAAAATTCAGATTGTTATTGAAATATTTAAGTCATTTTGAGTGGTGATTTGATTCTTTTCCAGTGGCAATGAGTTATAAAATATCTTTTATCGAAATTTGGACGTGTTCTTGAAAAATTTCTAACCTCTGTCAATTGTAAAAAATGTGATTCTTTTTTCTGGAATAAAGTTATATTTTAATCTATGCCTGTTCGATCCCTCCTATGAGCAATACAACCTCATTTCCAACTAGAACTATTGCATGTTATAGAAAAGTTAAATGAGGCATGTAGTTTCCATTGAAGAACTTTATAAACAAATTAGAAGAGAATTCATTAGGACATATATTTATAGCATACTAAAGAGGATAAATATTCTTGCAGTATCACATTGTGTTATCTTTTATTTATGTGAATGGTTCTGAACAAGTAAATTTCATTTGTAGTTGCAACTTGTCGGAGTAATCCCCTTGCCAATGGGAGTTGCATCTCGAAAAAATCCAAGAACACCTTTTGACGTAATCTACGTAATGATCGGTAGGTATTTCTTAGTTATTGACCACAAAGTTGGTGTTGATCTTTCACTCAATGTTGTGTATCGATTGCGAAATCTTAGATCTTTACTATTGGTAGATTAAACATTCATTATTTCTTGCTTTATCGTATAAGAATGGACATTGGTTTGGGATCTACTAATTTATTTGATTGCAAATAGCACCAAAGCGCAAAAAATAGTTTGGTTTGGAAAAATTTCAAACCGTTTTAAACGGTTTAGTTTGAAATTTTGCTACAAACCTCCCAAACCAAACCGCATTCACCCCTATTTTAAATATTGAATTAGGACATCATTTTGTACAAATAACTTTTAAATTTGGTTTTTGAATTGTGTAGTTCAAAAGCATGTGTGTGTAATTTTCACTTTCTAATTTCTAAATATTTTGGGAATGATGTGATTTATTATTATTATTATTATTATTATTATTATTATTATTATTATTATTATTATGCCACACATGGAATTTCTTTAAATGATAATATGTATAGATGTGTTTATTGGTTCAAACTTTTCATGAAAAATCGGATTACAACCAACTTAACTTAATATACCAGTTTGAGCTGAAGGATACAAGAAGTTCCATGTCTATTAGCTTGAATCAAACTCGAATTACTATTTTTAAAGGCCTCCCTTCATGATAAAATTATACTTAAATCGATACAAGAGAATTTGTATTGAATCGACCTTATGAAATTAAAATTCATAGAAGTTTGGTGAGAATGCAATACCACAAGGAATACATGCATGTAGGCTCTTTTTGATAAAGGACAGCTATATTGTCACCACAATTTTGTTTTCTGCAACCACATTTTTAAGTGTTTTTATTATTTATTAAAAATGTCATAATTTAGGGTATGTTTAGCGACCATTTATGTATTATAATGTGTTTTATTTGTGTTTTCTAGGTAAAACATGTTGTTAAAATTGTGGAGAGAAAATGTGTGTGATTGTGTAATTTAAATTTAGATTTAAAATGGAAATGATTGCTAGTTGCTGAACACAACCTTAGATTATACAAAAAAAACATCATCCTCTCTCTAATTTTTACTTACACTGTTACACCACAAATCTTCATCACAACACTATTCTTCTTGTTCTTATCTTTTCTTTCACATTTACCCTTTGTTGCTTTCTCACCACCACCTCTTTCTCAATGTAAAATGTAGATCATCATCAACTATAATTGATCATCCCTACCATCTCTCCTTTGTTAATTGTTGAAAACATGAGATGCAACTCCTCATAAGAAACGGTGGGATAAATTTGTCACAAAGAGCCACCAGATAAGCCGCAAGAGGAACTGATACAGTAGATTGGAAAAGGGAAAAGAAGGAACTGTAAGCAACAACGATCATAACTAAAATCTAAAATATTGAAGACGGCATCGATCGAAGGAAGGAGCATTTTCAATTTTAATAAAGTATTGTAATGTTTTCTTCTGAATTGGAAAACAAAATTTTAGCCAACTGATAAAAGGCTGAACTCTGCTTAATTTGTTAGTTAGTTGGATTATTCTGCATTCTCTTTCTTCTTCAACTTTTGCAATTCTTCTTCTCACCCATATTTTGTTTCTTCTATTTCTCATCTTCAATTCATTGTAATTTCGTTCAATTCAAGATATTAGCAACTGGGTCTTCAATTACCCAGCTTATTTGAGCTGATTTGCAGTGTTTGAATTACTTTTCATTGTCAAGTTAAGCTGAGTTGGGACATTGGTATCAGAGCATTTGAGATTCTTCTGGGATTATGGAAACCAGAGCTAAAGCCATGGAGGAAACTATCAAATGACTTGAGCGGGAGAAACGTGCATTAGAAGGTGTGGTATTTAGCTTGAAGGAATCGATTGATGAACTGAGTGAGAAGTATACAAGGTCCGTGGAGAAAATAGAATTACAAATTACCAGAGTTAATGAAAATTTGAAAGCAAAGCTAATTCCATTTGACTAAAAAATTGAATAGATAGTGAAGAACTTTCACCAAAAAATGGCTGATATGCGTGCACTCATTGAAACTAGCTGATATGCGTGCACTCATTGAAACTAGCTGATATGCGTGCACTCATTAAAACTGGCATGACTTCCAGACCGCAATATACTAGATCAAGCAGTCATGGTAAGGAGAAGGTTGAGATACCCAATATTCCTTGCTTTGTTGGAGGTGGCCTACTACTTACACCAACGGGTAGTACTTATCAATCTACAAATATAACTAGTGATAGGGTGCATGTTAGGCTTCCAAAAATAGATTTCTCGTAATTTAATGGAGAAGGGCCTAGAGAATGGATAAGGAAGGATCAAAAGTATTTTCAAATTCACAACGTCAGGGAAGAAGTTATGGTGGGAATTGTTGAGATGTACCTACAAGGAAAGGCTGATATATGGTTACATAGTTTTTCTGCAAGTCATCCAAATGTTACTTAGGGAGTGTTTTCGACTGAAATCTGTAGGAGGTTTGAAGAGAATGCAAGAGAAGAAGTAGCAGAGGCCTTTTGTAAAATCAAACAAAAGGGCAGTATGAGTGAATATCATGAATCCTTTGAAGAATTAAACCCCAAGTAATGATGTTGTTACCACTGGCTCCAAAGAGTTATTATATTTCAGTGTTCATAAGTGGATTGAAAGATGAAATCAGATAAATGGTGAAGATGATGAAACCCTCTACATTATCCCAAGATAAACAACACCCATAGAACTAACCCTCCAAACCAAACCACCCAAAATCCAAGTTACAAAACCATTTCTCCCTCTGATATTCAAACAAAAAGAAATTTGGGGCTATGTTTCAGGTGTGATGAAAAGTATACTCAAGGGAACATATGGCATTCAATTACATTGTAGTAGAGGAGACTGAAAAAGGAAAATGAAGAAAAGGGAAGTGAAGGTATCACGGTGGATGAAGAGGCTGAGGAATTCATGCAAATCTCAGTAATGCTTTACTTGGAAATACCAAGCATAGGACAATTAGAATCCCTAGGAATTTAAGGTGCAAGCATTGGGGTATGAAAGTGAAGATAGTAAACCAATGACAATTAGGGTAGCTAATGGCTAGAAGTTAAAGAGCAGGTGTATAAGCCAACCCTTAAGTTAGTCGACGCAAAATTATGAATTCCAATTTAAGTTTAGAACTCTCAACCTAAGAGGCAGTGATATAGTGCGGGGCATTAATTAGACCAATGGTTTGTGATTTTGGAGAGGGCTATATTAGTTTCAATTACAAGGAACTAAGGGTTGCACTAAGGAGTGAAGATGACCTCAGCCTCAGCATGATGAAAGTGGAACAAATAGATGAATAATTACAAAAGCAGGAGTGTAGAATGATTGCTTAGTTATGCTTAATTACTGAGGAAGAAATACCCGCCATACCAGAAGAAATCCATCAAGTTATCACAGAAATTGAAAACGTTTTCAAAACCCCTAATACACTGCAACCAAAAAGAGATCATGAACATACCATTGTGTTGAAGGAAGGGGCCCAACCTTTTAAATTAAGACCTTACAGGTCTCCATATGTTCAAAAGGCAGAAATTAAGGTGACGTTCTGTTTATATTTTATTTTGTATTTTCATTTTTGAAAATGTTTTATATTTCCTGTTTTATTTTTGTTTTCAAATTTGCTGAAAACGCGTTTGGTTTGTCATTTCTGAAAACTGTATTTAAAAATGAAAAACTGGAAAACACGTTCTGTTTGAAATTTTGCAGAATACCACTTAAACTATTTTTAACTAATTTAATTGCAGAGTACTACTGGCTAAAACTCAATTTCCTTTCACAATACACTGAAAACATGGTTAAATGCAATACACTAATGTGAGCACTAAGAGTCTGACTATATTAACATAGCTTGGTTAGGTTCGGGATTTGAGGAAGCTCTGATTCGATTAAAATTCAGAAAATGCAAGTTCTTTCAAAACTAACATAGTCCATTTATCAAGGCATTTTTTTTAAATATAACAATAAGAATTCTCACTTAATTTTTTTTGTAATGCTAATATTGAATTCAATAAAACTTTATTTTAGGCTTAGTTCCAAGTTATGATATTTCTAATAAATAAATAAATAAAAATAATAACAATAATTATTTAGGCTGAGTTCCAAATTAGGATAATTCTATTAAAAAAAAAAATTATTTTAAGCTTAGTTCCAAGTTAGGATAATTCTTTAAAAAAAAAAAAAAAAAAATCCCAAAACGCGTTTTTCGCGTTTTGAACATTTTCTATTGAAATACACTCAAAACGCCCAAAACGAGGTTTTGAATGTTTTGCGTTTTATGTACAGTTTTTTTTTCCCAAAATGTGTTTTCGAAAATGGTAAAGAGAATGCGTTTTTAGTGTTTTAGAAAATAAAAATAGAAAACGACCTCAAAATAACAAAGAGAATAGTGCCTAAGATATTGTTTAAAGAAATGATGGAATTTGGAATTATAAGAGCACGTGACAATTCATTTGCTTCTCCAGTCTTATTGGTCAAGAAAAAGGATGGAAGTTGAAGGTTTTACGTGGACTTTAGATAGCTGAACAATCTCACAGTTAACGATAAATACCCCATACCTAGAATTGATGAACTCTTGGATGAATTATTTGGGGCAAGATATTTCTCCAAGATTGACCTTAGAGTTGGATACCATCAAATCAGGGTTGAACCAAAGGAAATCCATAAGACAGCTTTTAGAACACATCAAGGCCTTTATAAGTTCAAAGTCATGCCCTTTGGCCTAACTAATGCATCGACTACCTTCCAAAGTCTCATGAACAAGGTATGTCTTGAACACTTGAGGAAATCTGTCTTTTTTTTTACCACATTATGGTAAACAGTTGAAGCATATCTGAACATTGTCATCACCTAAGAATAGTTTTGGAAGTTCTGAGGAAGTAGCAACTATTTTCCAAGCTCAGTAAGTGTGCTTTTAGCCAAACTAGTATTGAATACTTGAGGCACATGATCAGTTACAAATGAGTGGTAGTCAACCCTCAGAAGGTAGAAGCAATGAAATCATGGCCTACACCCAAGAATTTTAAACAACTAAGGGGATTCCTCAAACTGATGGGGTATTACAGAAAGTTTGTTAGAGGTTATCAAACTGTGGCTAAGGCTCTTACAGAACTATTGAAGAAGGATGCCTTTGAATGGAATGAAGCGGCTAAATCAGCTTTCCAGAAATTAAAAGAGGCCATGAATTCTACACCCATACTATACTGGCTATGCCTGGTTTTAGCTAGCCTTTTGTTATAGAAACCAATGCTTGTTATGGAGGAATAGGGGTTGTGTTAATGCAGAGGAAACAACCTATAGCTTATCTCAGTAAAACTATAAGTATAGGGAAGTTGGGATTATCTATCTATGAGAAAGAACTCCTAGCCTTGGTTTCAGCAGTGACAAAGTGGAGGCACTACCTTGAAGGTCACAATTTCATCTTGAAAACTGATCACCAGTCCTTGAAGTTTTTGTTGGAACAGAAGATCACTACACCACTTCAACAAAAATGGCTGACTAAACTTATGGGATTAGACTATAAAATACAATATAAAAAGGGGGTAGAAAACTTAGTAGCTGATGCTTTGTCCAGATAAGGAGAAAATGAGGGAGAATGTATAGCTATATCCACAGTGATTCCTATGCGGATTCATGAAGAGATTGGTAGTTAGGAAGGAGATTCATTCTCCAATGAAACCATTCAAGCTCTGATTATCGATTCAAGAACAAATGATAATTACAAATCCCAAAATGGTGCACTAAGGTATGGACAGAAGATATATATTGGATGTGGCAGTAGAGTTAGACAAAAATTAACCTAGAATATCCATAGCTCTCAACAAGGAGGGCACTCTGGTATTCAAGCTCGTATTTATAGGGCTAAAAAAATTTTTTTTTGGGCCTGGCATGAATCAGGATATCAAAAGAGAGGTATTACAGTGTGAAGTGTGTCAAAAATGCAAAAGTGAAAATGTAGCTTATCTAGGACTTTTGAAACCCTTACCTGAATCGGGCTATTCTTGGAGTCATATCTCCATGGATTTTGTAGAAAGGTTACCAATCTTGGGTGGAAAAACAGTTATTATGGCTGTTATTGACAGATTCACCAAATATGGAAATTTTGTGGCTGTAAAACATCCCTACACTGCCTTAAAAACAGCCCAGCTATTCTTAGACAACAACAGCAAACTCCATGGGTTACCTTAAGTATCATTTTTCTGACAGAGACAAGATATTCACAAGTTCCTTTTGGCAAGAACCTCTTAAACTATTAGGAGTAGACATACTTCTTAGCACCACATACCACCCCCAAATAGATGGACAAATGGAAAGGCTGAATCAATGTGTAGAATCATACCTCAGATGCATGGCATAAACCAAACCAAACCTAAATCTTGAACAAGTGGTTACCCTTGGCTAAGTGGTGGTATAATACCACTTATCATTCAGCTATTTAAAGAACACCTTTTGAAGCCCTTTATGGAATCTCACCTCCTTAGTTAGCTTTGGGGCCATACCAGCAGACTAATGTAGCATCAGTAGAAGAGTTATTGCAGAAGAGGTATGAGATGGACAAGAAATTGAAAGAAATTTTAGCCCAAGCTAGATCTTGAATGAAGATGTATGCTAATCAGAAAAGGACTAATAGAGAATTCTCGGTGGGAAATTGGGTCTCCTTGAAACTCCACCTTTATCAACAACAATCCCTATCTAAGAGGATCAATCAGAAACTCTGTGTTAAGTACTTTGATCCCTGCGAAATTGTTGAGAATATATGAAAGGTAGCCTACAAGTTAACTCTTCCAGAGCAATCAAGAATTCACCCAATCTTTCATGTATAATTATTGAAGAAAAAGTTGGGTGGGAGATAAACAGGTGGAAGTTACTGAATTACCTGTAATGGGGCCACAAACCGAAGAACTACAAACCTGGATCTATAATACAATATAAAGAAGTAAAGAAGAGAAGGTCCCAAGTACAATGGTTGATCAAACGAAAGGGCAAAGATGATGAAGAAGCGACGTGGGAGTTACCTAAAGATATCTTACACAAATTTCCACATTTTGAGTCTTGGGGGCAAGGTTCTTCTATGGGGGAATGGATGTCACAAAGAGCTACCAGATAAGCTGCAAGTGGAATTGATACACTGGATTGGAAAAGAGAAAAAAAGGAACCGGAAGCAACAACAATCATAACTGAAATTTGAAATATTGAAGACAACGTCGGGAGGGATCATTTTCAATTTTAATAAAGTGCTGTAACGTTTTATTCTAAATTGGAAAATACAAGTTCAGCCAACTGATAAAATGACGAACTCTGCTTAATTTTTTATTAGTTGGATTATTCCGCATTCTCTTTCTTCTTCAATTTCTATAGTAATTCTTCTCACCATCTTCTGTTTTTCTATTTCTCATCTTCAATTCAAGATATTAGTTGCTGGGTCTTCAATTACCCAGCTTATTTGAGCTAATTTGCAATGTTTGAATTACGTTTCATTGTGAAGTTGAGTCGAGTTGTGACAAAATTATAGGCTTCCTCGTCCTCATTGTCCTGCATCGCCATCTTTGATTTCATCTTAGGATTACAAAACTTGCCAATTTTTTAATTATTTTGTTCGTTATGGGCCTGCTACTATCTTCTGGGAAATAGAGGGCAACAGAACATTAGTTTTCAAAGGGCAAACAAGCATTTATTGTACATCTTAAAAATAAAATCAATAATTACGCAAAATTAGTAAATAATCAAAGGTCTACTTAGAGCACGCCTTAGATCCTATTGCTGATTTAGTGATTTCACCAATATAAGTAATTGAAGTTTGCAAGCATTTAATTATTATCTTTGCACGTGATTTAGCGAGGAAGAATGGTTGGGAGAGACGATGGTAATGAAAAGTAATTTTGGTTTTTGGAATCTATACTACATATAAAAGTAAAAAAATTTCCTCTAAAACCATTTCATTTTTATTTTATTTTTTTAACATTAATTGCTTGGATTGCCCAGCAATCCAAGCAATGTTGTCAGCCTCTGAAAAGCGGCTGAAACCATTTCAAATTTATTTAGTGTTTGGCCAAATATTTTTTGGTTTATAAACAGTGCACGAATATTGGTGAAGCAAGCTGAATGTGTTTGTAGGAAAATTCTAATCAACTATAGTGCAAAAAAATATTAAAATAAGTGACGTTTGCATAATTTTCTGTCAACTCCCCTTTACGTGTCCAATTCTGCAGGCCTTCTGTCCAATTATACACCCTGTTCTGTCACAGCTTGCCAGTATTCTATGTAACAGAAAATGTATGGGACTGCACTGATTTGTGTGCTCATGTTTATAAACAGGAGAAAAATTGAAACCGTTTATTTTATTTGTTTTATTCTTTTTTTGTCTTTAAGTCTTCGTTTGGTAATACTGTTTGATCTATAAACTGATTTATTTATGATTTTGAGGTAAAAAGTAGTTATTGAAAATTGGAGAGAAAAAATGTGTGATTAAAAAATTGTTTGAAAAATTGTGTAGTTTATAAATATGTTTATAATTTTATTTTATTTTTAACTTTTACCAAACACATGCTATTCTTTTTTTTTTTTTTTTGGTCTTGCTATGTATATTTTTGTAATTTGTACTTTTTAGGTAGGATGTGTTGCTAAATATTGGAGAGAGAAAAGATGTGTGGTTAAAGTGATGTTGAAAATTGTGTTTATTATAATATAGATTTACTAAATACATGCTTAAATACGATAGGAGAATGCAGAAATCATGAGAAATATATTGATGTCTTCCACAAAATTAATAGTGTACTTAAAAAAAAAAAAAGCTCATACAAATTATTGAAATTAAGTATCATTTATTGCTTAAATATAAAAATTGACTTACTAAAAAAAAAAAAAGGTTATTGTAATTTGAATTAGTTACATTATCTATTAATTTTTAATAGTCATTGTGATATAATATTATTTTTTTATGCATTTTGGATTTGTGTTAATTGTGTATGAGCATTAAAGTTTTACAAATATTTATCGAAATTGATATTTTTAAATAACTTCCGTTCATCGCACGGAAGAAATACTAGTGAAGACTACACCACAATAGTGTGATTTTTTAGGATTACAATTGTAAATTTGTTTGCCGTGTATTTATTTAAAAAATATTTAATTATATTATTGTGTTTATAATGTGTTGTGCAATTAATTAAAATTTATGATGACAATATAAATTATTCTTTGATAAAATATACATTATTTTTTCGACTCAAACAACTTTTAACTATTCTAGCAATGAACTTACATTTAAGATGTACACATGCACACACCAACTAGGCTATATTTTTCTTTGTTCACTAATCCTTTAGGTACGACATTCTCCCTAGTTCGCCCTCCAGGTATGTTTCTTTATCTTTATAGAGGGAGATGGTGAAATCACAAGAAAAATATTACTTATTAGTTGAGACTCGCTTTAAAAAAAATTATGTCAAGAATATTTTAAATTTTATTATTTTATATTGCTTGAGTGCCAATAAAAATAAGTATACAAATTATACCAAAATCAAATCATATCTAAACTTGAAGCAATACGGTTCGATTTAAATGCCAGGCTACTTTGCGGTTCGGCCATCCATTCTGAAAAGAAGATGAATGAATGAATGAACACAGTATATAGGCTTTAAGAAAATTCAATCATGAAAAGTAACAACTGCATATATATATATGAATTATTCTAATTTCACAATTCCACTCACAATGTGGGTGACAATTCACTCACATTGGAGTGGGACCCTCAAAATTTGAATTTTGAGGGTCCCACTCCAATGTGAGTGAATTGTCACCCACATTGTGAGTGGGATTGTGATTGTAGCAAGATTGTATATATATATATATATATATATATATATATATATATATATATATATATATCTATCGACAGAGTTTTCAATTTACAGTCTCTCTTGGTCTAGAGTTCAGAGTATATAGTCACATCAACGGAAGATAATACACAGTGAATTAGCTATACGATAGACGACCCTTGACGTACTTACACGGGAGATGAGGGCATGTAGCTCATGCAATACGCAGATAACCCTATCTTGGTCTGGTTTCAGTTTTCAGAAACCTGATATATTCCTGCTGCACCATCATCCCTCCATTCACCGGATCGAAACGGCATCTGTAAAAACTGAAAATGGGGCCAACAGGAATTAGAAGAATGTCAAAAACTTCTAGCTTGCTGATAAACTGTAAGAAATTCTTCAAATCTGCTTTTAATGTATTTAACTTGTGGAGCACCCTGATATGCTAATGTACGCATGTGTGGAAATATATACAAATAAACACCCACAAACAATACGTGTACCTTACCTTCCATCCAAGCCTGTGATCATGAGGGTGTTCTGAGAACCAAAGGCTGTGATGAACTGGATACAGTCAGGTAAGTGATACTGAGCAAACGACCATTCCGAGCTGAAATATTTTGGTAAAACCCCTGGAGAAGTTCCCAATATGTGAAAATAACCAACCTTTCTGGTGTAAGATAAGGATCCCATCTCATATTAAGTAATAGCAGCAAACAAAATTTTGACTGAATCAACCATGACTCGAGATAGACCATATGAGCACAATGATACTACTTAAAAACAATATTTAAGTTGTATACGCAGAAGGTTCAAGTTCCATCCAAGAGGAATCTATCGATGACATCAATACTCCCTCCATTCAAAGTAAATGGGATTATTCCCTAATCAAGAAGTTCATAAAAAATTACCACTTACCCAAGCATCAACATCCATCCCACCATCCACTTGATTCCTTCTCCACAACCTTCTCATCCTCTCTTTCCTATAAATCATCTTGTTGAACCTGTCTCATTCATGTACCCTACTAACAAAATTTGAAACCATTACAAACTACTAAAATTGGCGTTTCTTAATACCATATCAGAAGTTAGATCCTATAGTTCAGAGATCCAAGCAACGCATCCGCCACATCTAATTTTTGAAATTTGAAGTCCTGGAGTTTCAGTTTTTGAATATTGGGTTAGATGTCCTTTCCAGCAGCAGCATGGAGAATGGTGATATTACCAATTTTGGTAGGTTTCTATTTTGAGAATCTGTTGGTCTTGGTGGATGGAATCAGGAGGTGATTGTGTTGTGTTGTTGACTGCATAAGACTTCAATTTGATGAAGATAAGTAAGCAGAGGTCAACTGTTCAAGTCTCATCACTATCTATTTATAAATATTATGCACATGTCAGATCTTCAACAAAATGAAAAAACCTGCATGAGGGAGCACGTTGAAGACTACATAAAATGCATCCACTCCAACAGATTAAACTCATAAATCAAGCAGTTCAACATTGTTTTGTGATATCATGTTGGTTGATGGGAAAATTGCATAGGACACAGTGGAAGTGTGGGGAAGAGAGAAAAAAGCTGGAAGCTAAATTTTTCTTCAGTCTTGGTACAAAGTCATTTCACTAAGCTATAGAGAAAAAATGAAGAGCTTTTTAGCCTTGCATAAAAAACAGATCCAAGTAAAATGATCCCATCAACTTGAAAAGGAGAGAGTGGGTTTCTTTTCAATTGTCATTTCGCATCAAGCAGCCACCAATAATCTTCAAGCCACTCTGTGCAAGCAGTTCTTTATAGAAACGTTATTCATAAAATCAAATGCATGTCCTACCTTTCATGAAAGATAATGATGAGCCGGGGTTAGAACTGGTGCTTGAGGAAATGAGAGCATCAAGAGAGTTTGAAGAATTCTGGTGAAAAAATGCTGGACCACTAACGACCGCAGAATCAGTTGAACGATCCTCTCCAACCACCCGTACTCTGAGACTGAATATGTGGACAGTACCTTTGTCACTTGACACGGCCAACCACTGAATGTTCGGAGATAGAGCAATACTATATATGCCAGCTTTGTCCACCCCTCTGCGTACCTGTAGCAAGCAATTGTAATCAAAATAAATGAGCTTCATGGTGATCTTGATAATGAACAGTCATCCAAATACAGATTAAATCTGGACCTGGTTGAGATGACAAAGAACTAGTAAGAGCACTCGTTCAAGGAAATAATACAAGCACCGTACCTCTTGCAATCGAGATCCATCCATTGTGTTAAAAATTCTAATTAAAGTGCCTCTGACGCTGGCAGTAGCCAGAAGAAGCCCATCCATTGTCAAGGTCATGCAAGCTATTTGAGAATCGTGAGCATTGATTAATTTTGTCATATTCAGGCCAAAATGTTCAACCCGGACCTGTCCTCGCCGAAGGCCTGGGCATGCCAACACAGATGTATTCAGGTGATGCGAGAGGTAACAAAGTCCCCTGAGATTCGTCAAAGTCTCTATCTGATGAAGCAGCCTCAGGTCCATGAAATTATAAACATATATCTTGTGCTCAAGAACAACAACAACACGATCCCGTCTTAGTTTTACAGAACGAACCTCGGACCTAAATGAGAATTCACCAATACACCGGCTCTGATGATCATCCCAGATAATTACTTTATTTGGAGGGTATTGGGTATTGATGTTACTGCCAACAAGTGCTAAAATATTGCACCTAAACATCATCTCCACTATCTTAAATCCTCCACTTTTTAGATCACGCCTGAAGGTTTCCTTGAAAGGATCACAATTATATATACGAAAACCACAACTAGTGCCTGCAGCAAAGCAACCGTAATCTTGATTCCAAGATACAGAGTATAATTCCGTTTCACCATTGTCATCTGACTCTGATTCTGGTTGAACATAAGTGCCAGAAGGTCCAGCCATTGATGACTCATAAACACCAAAACCTGCTGGCGGAAGTAACTCTTGAGATGGTGAACCAGCCCAATTCATCGGGTGAGTGAAGAACAGTCATCAGCACTGGAACAACCAAAAGCCATAGAAATTTTAGAATGCAAGAGTAGAAATAATTCAAGTCAAACTCCCGGATTACAAAAGTGTGCCAGCATCGACAGATTATATCATCCAAGAATCAGGTAAGAAATGCTAAATCAGGAGTCCCATAAAATTAATAATAAGAAACAAGATTCCGATTAACTCATTATTCTGAAAAAAATAAAATTCAATCATATACGCCATAAGTCACCAAATTATCAAATCAATTCGTCGATATTATTTATTATGAATAAAAATGCATTAATAAATACTTATGAAGCTTCAATGACTACGGAATTCTCAGAATTTCCAAAAAGCGCAAATTGCCCAGCATAATTTCAGTCGATCAAGGGACCATGCGTTTTCATCAACAAGCGCTTTCTCCGTGATTTGCATAAAATGTAATATGACAATTTACATTTCATTTCAATCAAAACCCCCAAAAAACCCAAAATATAACTACATATATATTTACATATATACAAATATATAATCTGGAGATTAGAGGATGTGATACATCACCTCTACGTGCTGAAGAAAGTTTCGATAACGAAACAATTAAATTTTGAAAATTCCCAAAGAAAAGAAAGATAATTTTGATGAAGGAAAAGCTAAGGGGTGACTATTAATTATTTTTCACACCATAATTTTAAATATTTTCTATACCTACAAAAATAAACATAAATAAAATTATATAATAACATTTTAATTCTCCATCACTGAGCCCCTGTTCTCTTTGCTGTTTTGATATCGTTTTCTGTTTTTATTTTCGAAAACGTTAAAAACGCGTTCTCTTTACCATTTTCGAAAACGCATATTGGAAAACAAAAAAAAAATTTGTACACAAAACGGAAAACACCCGAAACATCGTTTTGGGCGTTTTGTGCGTATTTCGACAAAAAATGTCCAAAACGCGAAAAACGCGTTTTGGGAATTTTTTTTTTTTTTTTTTTTTTAAAATTATCTTAACTTAGAACTAAGCTTAATATAAAGTTTTTATTTTTTTATTATTTTTTTTAGAATTATCCTAACTTGGAACTTAGTTTAAATAAAGTTTTATTGAATTCAATATCAACATTACCAAAAAAAAAAAAAAAAGAGAATTCTTGTTGTTATATTTCAAAAAATGCAATGATAAATGGACTCTGGTGGTTTTGAAAGAACTTGCATTTTCTGGATTTTAATAGAAGTAGAGCTTTCTCAAGTCCCGAACCTGACCAAGCTGTGTTAATATAGACTCTTAATGCTCACATTAGTGTGTTTCATGTAACCATATTTTTAGTGTATTGTGAAAGGAAATTTGAGTTGGAGTTAGTAGTATTCTGCTAGTAAATTAATTAAAAATAATTTAAATAGTGTTTTGCAAAATTTCAAACAGAACGTGTTTTCCATCTTTTCATTTTCAAAAACAGTTTTCAGAAATGACAAACTAAACGCGTTTTCAGCAAATTTGAAAACAAAAATGAAAACACAAAACACAAAACATTTTCGAAAATGAAAATACAAAATAAAATACAAATAGAACGCCACCTAATTTTTTTACACACTACAATTTCTCAAAACATCTCCTCTGCATCTACGCCTTTTCTCTCTCCAACTCCACCCTTTCCATGGAGCCTCCATTACCACTCCACACTCTCTTGGTCACTGTCACCACAACGGAAGGTCCCCAACTAAGGCCTTTGCAACCACTAGCCAGCATCACTTCCTTTGATTCTTGGAACAATCCATCACTGTCGAAGTTTCGCCTCTTTTGCAGCTACGGTGGACGGCTACGACACCTCTATGATTGTTATTGTCCAACACACCTCCCTTTTCGACATCCACCACCGTCTCTCAAAGACCATGTTAAAAAATCAACCCTTCACGTTGAAATACCAACTCCTAAATGAAGTCTGGACTCATTAATCCCCATTGTTTCAGATTAAGACCTTGAGAACATGGTTGAACATTACGACCGTTTGAATAACAGAAACATTATTTTGAAAAATTCAAGCCAGTTTCATTTATTTTTGTTTCCAAAATCTTCAAGTATTGAGCAATTGCTGAGAGAGACCTCTTCTACTAAATCAAAGGACTGGTAAATGTACCGAACTAATAAGGTACTAAATTTATCTAGTGTTGTGTGAGATCATGGGTTTTCAGACATATTCGATCAACTTGTCATCAACCTTACAACTAGCCCTTTAGTTTGTTATGCTAAGGCATTTTGGGATTGTTAACACAAATTGAAGGGTGGATTGATAATGGTGGTAGGGGTGAGCTGAGAGGGGAATGGAATTCAGCAGTAACTTGGGATCGTGGTGTACATCTTTACCATTTTTTTTTGTTTAAATAATTAGATAAGGGTATATTTGTATATGTATTGTGGTGTATTTATAAAAATTATGTTTTATTAGTGGTGACAAAATAATGTTGTGTATTGAGTCCAATTTGTAGTGGTAATATATTTGGCCAAAGCTAGGGGGAAAATCGATCGAGAGAGCGAGAGGGGAGTTCTAGGATGTTTACACGTAATGGAAGAGAGAGATCTTGGTGCGGAGTATTCCAATTGACTTTCTATATGTTTTTTAAATGATGATTTGTTAAAAATTTGTGTTTAAAAATATTTTTCTTTTATATTTTTTAGGTAAAAAGTGTAGTTAAAAAATAGAAAAAGAAAATGTGTGTAGTTAAAAAGTGATTTGGGAAATTATATTGTAAAAAACATGTTTGTTAAACTGATGCTTAGCCTTTGTTTGCTAAGGGAGTTTATAATGTTGTGTTCGGCAACTATTATAACAGGTAATAATTGATGTTATTTGTGTTTTTTAGGTAAGATTTGTGGTTAAAAATCGGAGAGAGAAAAATATGTGATTAAAAAGTGATGTTGAAAATTGTGTTGATTATAACAAAAGTTTACCGAACACACCATAAGTCACACAATCCCTCAAATCATTTTTAAACGACACACATTTTCTCTATCCACCTTTTATTTCTTGAGATTTAAAAAGAAAAATCAAAATTGACCATTCATCAATTATGAAATTATTAACTCATCCTCAAACTATTAAGAACTAAAGAATAATCTTCAAACTTCTTTAAACATTAGGTCGAGTGTGTGTCTTGTGTGCGGAATGTAATGAAATGTTTGATTTAAAATGTTGTAATCCAAGACATGTGATCTATTCAGGAAACAATTGTAAAACAAACAAGCTGAAGTAATTGCAAAATTAAACCTTCTTTGTGTAATATGTTGGTTGCTGTTCACTCTTTCTCTTTTATTCTGTATACTCCTCACGCCTTACTACTAGAACTCCAATGATGGTATGTCTTGTGTGCGGAATGTAATGAAAGGTTTGATTTAAAATGTTGTAATCCAAGACATGTGATCTATTCAGGAAACAATTGTAAAATAAACAAGCTGAAGTAATTGCAAAATTAAACCTTCTTTGTGTAAGTTGTTGTTCGCTTTCTCTCTTTTGTTCTGTGTACTCCTCACGCCTCACTACTGGAACTCCAATGATGTCCTTTCCCTAACGGCCTCCTGCCTAGCGGTACTCCTTGATGAATCTGGAGTTTGTGTAGATCCGTACATGATTTGTAGTTGAAAAAAAAAAAAAGATAAAATATAACATGTAGTTTTATTGAAAACAGAAGGTTTAAGAGCAACTACTCTTAAACTTATTTAGTTACAAAGGTTGATCCATTGAATAAATCACTGTCCTGGAGGTGGTTAGCCTCGACCTAACATTTTGAAGACTTCAAAAATTACAAGAAAAATTTTCAGAGTAGAAATCTGATGCCTTGTTCTTCTCTTGTCCATTTATAGCCATGTCCTTTGCTTCTTTCCAGCTGTCTTCCATTTCTTGTGATCCCATGTGAACCTGCTTTTTCAAAACTTGTCCCCCATTATCACGTACTTCCAATTTTTCTTTATTTGTGATGTCTTTTCAACTTTTTTTCTTTTGACACGCATTTCACCGAGAAACTTCTGGTCAAAAGTGTTTTGTCCTTGTTGATCCATCTTTTACATTGATTGACTACTGCTGCTGCAATCTATACCTGTATCTGATCCTTTTTCTTGGATTCCTTCACTTTCTGTTTTACACCATTGGCGAAAGTTATCCTTTCCAAGACTTGATCTTAATGCTTGACAGAGGTGTCCTTTGTAGTTACTTGGGATGTTCGGAAGATAGTAAAAATTTTGTTCAAATTTTCTAACAGATCTAGATCTTTTTTGTTGATGAGTGTTCCTATCTTGCTTGTGATCAAAATAAATTTTGAAAGATATTTTACTTTGATTTTTGAACTGTTGTTAATATTTTTCAATCCTATAATTATCATTTGGTAGGATAAGGATCTCCAATCCTGCAGTACTTGTGTATTTACTTCAGTGAGTTCTCCTTCAATTGGTTTATTGATCTCCAATTCAGGGATTGTCTTGATTTGTATGTGATAATACCCTTTTACCAGAACATTTTTCTCATTCCAAAAGGGAATTGTACTATTGATTTTGAGAATCATTTTTAAGCTTTTGTCTTTAATAACAAACTTATTAAAATCTTTGATTGTTTTGAATAAATTGTTATCAATTAATTTGATTTCTTCAAAATCCTTTCATGGGACAATTTCCTTAATTAATTCGCAATGAAAGACTGTCTATACCATATTTGGCTCTCCTCCTTCAAAGAAGATGAAATGTCCAAATTCTTTCTCAATTGTTCCGTCGTAACCTCCCTCTGGTGTAGAAGTTCCTATTGTACGTGCTTCTTCTTCAGAACATTTTGCTCATTCCAAAAGGGAATTATGCTATTGATTTTGAGAATCATTTTTAAGCTTTTGTCTTTAATAACAAATTTATTAAAATATTTGATTGTTTTGAATATATTGTTATTAATTAATTTAATTTCTTCAAAATCCTTTCCTAGGACAATTTCCTTGATTAATTTGCAATGAAAGGCTGTCTGTACCATATTTGGCTCTGCTCCTTGAAAGAAGATGAAATGTCCAAATTCTTTCTCAATTGTTCTGTAGTAACCTCTCTCTGGTGTAGAAGTTCCTATTGTACGTGCTTCTTCTTCAAGTCTTAAGAAGTCTTGAAGTTTGATTCCTGGATATGTTGGTTCTTCTTTTTGTGTTGGGATTTCTCCAAGGGTTTTGAATCTATCTGGAAGTGTTTCTGAGACAGATTGGGCTGCTTCTTTATAAGTCATCATTCTGATTCTTTGATTTTCAGAAGGTGGCCTAAAAAGAATGTTGGGTAGTTTGGGCCTTGACCTAATGTTTTGCCGACAATAGTTAGGGCTCAGAATCAAATTGCTTTGGTCAAAGAGCTGTTTGAAAGGTTCAGGGTCTGTTCCTTTGTTTTACAAAAGTCATGGTAGGATTGTTGGGCTTCAATTTAGGTTTTGAAACTTTTGTATTTGTATGGTTTTCCTTTCACAAGTGGTTCAACTTGTGTCCAGTTAGTGTAAAATCCTCTGTATTCTCCATCGTAGATTACATAGAATTTTGTACCTACAATTGAAGTATTAATCCCTACCAAAGGTGTGGCTTCCAATTTTGTAATTTCATTTGGTTTTTGAATAACCGAATGTTCTTGCGAACATTGAAGTTTTCCTTCTTCATTTGTTGTCAGAATTGGAATTTCCTTTTGTTCATTAGAACACTAAGATTCCCAATGCTCTTTTCTTTTTTGTTCTTAGAAGGTACAGGAAAATTTTTCCCTTTCGGTTTTCTCTCTAATAGACTTGCTATTTTCGATATCTGACTTATCCAAGTCGTTTGTATTATCTCCAGTAATCTTGTTACTTTCGCTGCTTGAGGAATCTTCTTCCCCTTTCAAAAATGCCAATCTTTTTTCCAGCATTTTAACTCTTTGTTGTCAGTTGAGATTTCCATTTTTTCCATCTCAATCTGTAGTTCAATGTCTTTGATTTGATTCTTAATATTTGTCATTTTTACTTGTAAAAGCAAACTCTCTTGTAAGCGAATCAGCTAATGAATTATCTTTACCTTTAACAATTTCAATGTCAAATTCATAGTGGCTAAACCACATTTGTCATCTGACAAGTGTTCCTTGTTTGTAATCCGGATGTACCTGATTTTCATGAATGATTTACAAGTACTTGAATCAGTTCTAATAAGGAATTTATTAGAAATAATATACAGTCTAAATTTTGTGATAGCTTTTATTATATCCAAAATTTCTTTCTCATTAATATGGTAATTCTTTTTCAGTACTATGAAAGTACCTGAAGCATAACCACAAAGTTTTTCATTTTGTTCTTGCTGATCAATTGCTTTTAAAATTGCTCCCCAATGTTCTTTGTTATGCATTAGTTTCAATTATCATTTTATCATCCATTCTTAGGTGATATAATGATGGCAAATTTTTAATTTTAGACTTAATTTTTTGTACATAAAGAGTATCTTCTTTAGTCCAAATCAATCTAAAATCTTTTTTGAGTTTCTTTTGAAGTGGTGTTCTCAATTTTGCTAAATCTTTGGTGAAAGATTCTGCAGAAGTAAGACATCCAAGAAATCTCATTAATTGTTTTTGATCCTGAATTTCATTTGGAAATTCCTGGATATGAGTAAGAACATGTGGTTTTAGTTGTTTATAGTCATAAGCTATATCCAATCCAAGGTATCCAATTTTTTCTTTGAATAATTCTACTTTCTTTTTTGAAAGTACAATTCCAAAATTACATGCAGTCTGTAAAATGGTTAAAGCGTGTTTTTCATGATCTTTCTCAGTATCAGAAAATACTAAGATATCATCAATGTAAACCAACAAAATTTGTTATGAATTTTAAAAATGCTGTCCAAGTGTCTTTGGAAAATTCCTGATGCTTGTTTTAAGCCAAAATGTATGATTTTCCATTGGTAATGTCCTTGAGGGTAACTAAATGCCATAAGATGTCTTGCTTCTTGGTCAAGTATTACTTGTCAAAAACCTGACTTACAATCAAATTAAGAAAAAATTCCTTTCTCTTTTATCAATTGTAAAAGACTTTGCATATTTAGAATTAAATACCCATCAGTCTTGGTAATTTTATTAAGCTGAGAATAGTCAACAACCATTCTAGCTTTTCCTCTTCTTTTTCTGCTTCTTTTCTTACCATGAAGACCGGTGAAGAAAACTGAGATTTACTAGGTTCAATTACTTGTATCTCAAGCAATTATTTGATTTGTATTAAGAATTCTTCTCTATCTTTAGGGCTATAAGCCATTGCTTTTGCTCTAATGATTTAACTTTAAAGTTTTGTTGTTCTTCAGTACTGATGAAAATATTTATTTTTGGTGCAATATTTTCCCTTTGAAGAGTTTTAAAAATTTTCTTTCTGTTGTCAATTTTTATTGTTTCTAGAAATTTTTCTGAAAAAATATTCATTGCAACAGCTTTCCTTTGTTTTGGTATCCACAATTGTTTACCATTAAGGGTAAAACTTATGGATTCAAAAATTATTACCAATTATAAAGTGAATACCAGTTTCCAATTGATATACTGTTGGTATTCTAAAGAAGAAGGTTTTCCATTATGATTTGTGATATCCGTTGATCTCAATATCTAAATTTTTTGTTACCTTGAATCTTTTGATTTCAGATTTGTCCGCAATTTTTAGGTTTAAAACCTTTTCAGATGACACCCAAAATTATTTTGGAATAATCCATTTACTTGTTGCACATACTAATGTTCCAGTATTTACATAAGCATGAATCGTGTATTTTCTATATCCCTCAAAACTTAATTTGATTGGTATGTAGATGGAATTAGGATTTTTAAAATTCTTTTTACTCATCCTCATATTCTGATTCTAAATAAGAATATTCAGATTCAGTTGTTAAGTAATACAGTGATTCTATATCACTTAGGTCTTCTACTGGACATAATCCCTATTTTTGAAATGTATCAAGGATTAATCCTTTCTTCATTTCCAACTCGTGTCGGGCACTCATTAGCATAATGTCCAGATTCATTACAGAGCCAACATTTGTAATTTTTCCTTTTTTTTTTATGTGGACAAAATTTTTTCTTTTGTTCAAATTTTTTGGTATTGTTATTGAGATACTTTCCCCTTGAAAATTTTTTGAAAAAAATTTTCTTTTGAATTTTTTTTTTTGTTTATATAGTTTTTTGTGTTTCTTGAAAATATATCTTTTATTTCTAAAATATTTTCTTTTCTTCCTTTGGATTTTTATTGGTTGGCAATTATATTATCCAGGTATTTTATCAAGATAGTTGTTACAACAAATCCTTAGATTTCTTGTTAGTGAAATGATCAATCCAAGTGACTTATCAATTTGTGCATTGAGTCTCGGATCAATGCCTTCTTTTTGTATTTTTATTGCATTATCAAAATCTTCCATCACTTCATGATTGAAAGGTTCTGGAAGTTTTATGATAAATTTCTCTGCTAATGTAGTCCAATTGGTTGTTGGACACATGTAGAAATATTTTGCATCTTCGCATGCATAATTTTCAAAGTAGCACGTGTCACATATAGAGATTTTCTCTAAATGATTAAAAGCATCTGTTTTTTCAATTAAAATTCTTTTACTTTTAAAAACTTCAAAAGTTTGTCCAGTAAATTGTTTGTAGAGTTAGTCTACCATTCTTTCAATGAATTTTGGAATATTCCCCCCTGAATCTTTCCAAATTTGATTTTTTTACATCATATGTAAATTGTTCTAAGAAGAATCTTGCATTCCCTCTTGTACTGGAAAGTAAATAATTCCATGAATTTATTTCACTCTTGATAATTTCCTTATTGACAATCATTGCAACCATGATGTGGCTATACCATGAATCTATAAGGTTTTCCGAATCAAGGGTGCAATCAATGTCTAGAATTGTGACTTTTTGGTTTTGATTCTTTTTAGGAATAAAATCAGAAACTAAAAGATTCTGGTAAATATTCCTATTAGGCATGATTCTGGGATCAATTCTTGGATTTTGATCACCAATTACTCTTTTTCCATCTCCTTTTGGATTGCTGGATGATGGATTATCATCTTTTACCTCATATGTTTCGGGTTTAGGTTCTCTGATGGTAGGTCCAAGTCCTATTTTTGGAAGTTCTTCTCTTCCAGTATTAAATCTTTCATGGATAACAATCTCTTCACCAAAGCTGTCATCAGAATTGAGTTGTTCTTCTGAATTTATAATAGATTTATAATTTTAAGATTCTTCATCTTCTGATTTAGCTGTCATCAGGATTTCGTTATTTCCTAAGTTAATGTTTTTAACAATGAAATTATTTTTGTTAAGTTCATTGTCTTCAAAAGCAAGTAATACATTTAAGAGTCCTAGATCTTGGTGAGTCTCATAAATGCTTTCAAGATTTTTCCTTAGATTTGACATTATTCTAGAAAATTAATGCCAAATTTTCCTTCAGGAATTTCATCTTGTTTTGCATTTGTGTTTTGGAGAATGTTCTCCTCTTTTTTCAAAGATTCCTAAATGATTTGTTGTAGAAATCCTTATGATAGCTCGGTTTTCATTATTATTAACGATTCCTGCTGGCTGATAGCAGAATGATTTTTCGTACTGATTTTGGAGAAGATTAAGATTGATCTTAATTTCTTCTATGTTTTCTTTTATGATTCTGATTTATTTTAATATCTCAGGAATGGACATATTAATTATCGAATTCAATTTCATTTTCTCCGTAAAGGGTTTCGGCCATCCTATTAACTGTTTCACTTAATTGTTTGAGTTGTTGGGCCTGACTGGTTTCAGATCTTTCTTTCCATTTTATGTTTGGATGCTTATTCCTATTTAGGGACAAGCTTCTCGTCAAAAGTGGTTTTTGTTCCCTTATTAAGGGTCTTTGATCATCAAGTTGAATGTCAACAGATCTTCTAGATGGTTGGACTAACCATTCGAACTCTGTTTCTTTGTATTCAAGATAATCAAAGAATAAATGGTCAATTTTTATTCTTTTTGGTGCCTTAAAAATTGCTAAATTATGTTGATTGTGAATAGCATAACTAACAAGATAAGTTATTGAAAAAGGTACATTATTGTCATTAACCAAATCTCTTCTTCCAAACTTGTGTATGCAAGAAAGAATTCCGTCAAAGTTTTGGTCATGAAGACTTACTGAAAGTTTTGGGTAAACAGTAAAAACTAATTTACCACATGCCAAGTTCCCTACAAGGGATCCTAAACATCCTTCAGTTGGATTTTGGATTCGTTCATCAATTAAAGCCATTGCAATGGGTTGTTCTGTTTTTTCGAATAAAGTACTTTTAATTTGGATTCGAATAGTTCCTATGGTTACCTAAAAAAGATTCATCTTGTTGTCAAGATCCATCTTTTGTTTGGATTTGTTGATATCTTGTTTAGTAAGTAGAGAGATCCCTATTTTCCCATAAGTGTGTTGTACATGTATCTCAAATTCTTTTTGTGATACATCGTAATACACGTCTATTATGGATTACAAACCTGTCAATAAAACCTTGTTGGAAAATATCCTTAGAGTCTAATGTCAGTTTTGTATTACAAATCTTTGCTAACTTCTTATCAGAGATTAAGATCTCTTTAGAGAAGTTTCCTTGTGATTCAATCTACTCACAGATCTCTTCACATCCACTCAAGTTCTCACTGCTATGCTCAAGACTCATAACTAATGATGACAAGTAACATAATGTAAAATAAATTCTTTAACCATTTTGTCATACTTGTGAAAAGTTCTTTTTTTTTTCTCTCTTTGTTTTATCATTTGCAAAGATTTTTTGTTAACTCCAGAAAAACTTGGTAAAAATAATCATGTTCATAATATTTGTAAATTTCTTATTTTGCTGTAAACATGGTGATAAACGTACTGCAATCTTCACAAATTATTTCATCATTATTCATTGTAACCATAACTACGGTGACAATTATGATAATGCATAATGAAATCATTTATAGACGTATTGTACTCATTTAATGCTTTTACTTTCTTTTTTATAATTTCAGATATGTGTTGATTATAAAAATGATGATTAGCATATTTATGCTCATACCATTCATATAATGCATAACTAAATATACTTACATTAATTAAAATGTTGCAAATGTGACAATTTAACTCTATGTGTGTCATGGCTCTGATACCAATTTTAGGGCGAGTGTGTGTCTTGTGTGCACACGATATTGTCCACCGGATAATTGGTTTTGTTCCACGCTAGGTGGACGCGTTCCCATGGAGTTTGGAACCATGAACCTATTGAATATAATATTTCCAAGTAGCTCCCTGGTACAACCTAGCGTGGAATAAAACCACTTCTTAAGATGGACAATACCGTGTGTTGACGATCCGTAAGCACCCCAAGGACAGGGAAACGTCAGAATATAAATGCTCGTTTATATGTTGACGTTGCCCTTCCCTTAGGGTTCTTACGGGTCATCAACAAATATCAAGTGTGACCCTTCATCAATTAGAAAATTCCAAACTGATCCTCTAACTATAAGACAATTCTAGTTTGACCCATAAATTAGGAAATTTGTAAGTCATCCGCTAAATTAACTTCTTAATTAACACTCAAACTAGTGGAAAACATAATTGATCCTTCGTAATTAAGAATTTTTTGTCATCTTCTAACTATTCGTAACTTCTTAATTGATCCTTAAACTATTAGAAAATTCAACCTTGATCAATCATCAATTAAGAAATTATTAAGTAATCCTCCAACTATAAGGAACTATAAGGAACTACAAAAACGATCCTCCAAATATCTGGAAATTCAAATTTGACACTTCAGTAACTAGGAAATTCTCAATTGATCCTCCAATTATTAGAAAAATCTAGTTTGACCCTTCATCAATTTGGAAATTCTTAAGTCATCCTCAACTATGTTTATTCAAATTTGACCCTTTAAGAGTTATGGAATTCTGAATTGATCCTCCAAGTATTATAAGAATATAATTTGACCCTTCATCAATTAGAAAATTCCTTAGTTTTCCTTATAACTTTTCGTACCTTCTTAATTGACCCTCCAACTACTAGGAATTACAATTAATCCTCACGCTATAAGAGAATTAGTAAGTCAACCTCTAACTTTTGGTAACTTCTTAATTGATCCTCAATCTATTAGGATATTCTAATTTGGTGTTCCAATGATTACGGAACTTTAGTTGATCCTCCAATTATGTAGAAGAACTAAATTGAATCTCCAAGTACTTGAAATATCTTTAGCAATCCTCGACTATAGGAATGTCTTAATAAATCCTCCATATGTTAGAAAATTCTTATCTTAACCCTTCAGAAATTAGAAAATTCATTAGTGATCCTTCAACTACTAGGAAATTCTCAAGTCATCCTCCAACTATTGGAACTTCAAGTTGATGCTTGAAATATGTATGAAAATTATATTTATCCTCAAATTATCGATGTCGATAGATGATGAATATGATGCACATTGCATGGAGCTTTCTGGTCAAAGATAATCAAAAAATTGAAAACCCCAAAAGAATGTAAATATAATTTGATAAAGTATATACTTATGTAATTTCTTGCCTATGTCATTGTAGTTCATCCTTGAATGTGACGGTGAAGATGGAGAATAGGAAACATGATTCAATTGTTCCCTTCTCAGATTTTGTGAAAATGAAGGGAAAGTAATAGAGATTTTGACTGAAGATTGGTAAAACATTGTGTGACCTGTCTATGATTTTGAGCTAATTTACTGAATTAATTGACAATGGGATACAAGTGTTTTATGTTGGTAGAGGTATGATTTCTAGACTATGTAAGTGTAGTGGAAATTGTTGGTCTGTATTTTTTTTGAAGTAATTGTGTTAACTAAGTAACTTATTCAACCATTCATTTAATATAAATTTGAGTTAGTTATGACTTTTAGTTGTTGCTCTGAGACTTGTGATAGTTGTCTTCTTGGATTCAATAAGACATCACATATGTCAAAATGTGTTTGTTGTTAGCTTTCCTAATTTTTTGGACTTTTGAAATTTATGTTTTCATTCGATTTGCATCCGTTGACCTTGCTTATGGTGTTTACAATTATTTTTGCAGACATATATGGTCCGAAGGGCATCAACTTTCCAGTCTTTATCTTTTTGGAACCTTTCATTCAATGAATGCACTTCAAAGATCATAACAAATTCATCAATACAATATGTTCTTCTTCACATCAGCATCCGCTGATAAAGTAAATAATAGTAAAAGTTCTTTTTTTTTCAAAAAAGCTATATCAAAGTGGTAAAAATGTAAGAAACAGGGTAGGACCTTTTCTTACTATTGTTCATTTTGAGAATAAAAAGTCTTATTCCTATCCTTATGAATCCGAAAATACTATGTTATTTTCTTTACTTGTATTGGGCATCTTTACTTTGTCCGTTGGATCTCTAGGAATTCATTTCAATCAAGAATTGGATCACGTTGAATGATGTAATCATACTCAATCCATTGAATATCTTTCAAGTATGTGAACAAAGGGCATGATCGAATTACCCTCAACTTATTATTATTATTATTATTATTATTATTATTATTATTATTATTATTATTATTATTATTGACACTAGCTGTTTTTAATTTTTTTTGATTTTTTTTATTGTAATGTTCCATGTTAGTATATTATACTTTCTCATTGTTCCATGTACCAAAAAGAATTATTATTATTGCATAATTTGATTATCGTAGACCAGGAAGCTCCATGCAATGTGCATCATATTCATCATCTATCGACACCGATATCCTCAAATTATGCACTAATTTGAGGATAAATATAATTTTCATACATATTTGAAGCATCAACTTGAAGTTCCCACACTTGGAGGATGACTTAAGAATTTCCTAGTAGTTGGAGGATCACTAATGAATTTTCTAATTGCTGAAGGGTTAAGATAAGAATTTTCTAACATATGGAGGATTTATAAAGACATTCCTATAGTCGAGGATTGTCAAAGATATTTCAAGTACTTGGAGATTCAATTGGAGGATCAACTCAAAGTTCCATAATTATTGGAACACCAAATTAGAATATCCTAGTAGATTGAGGATCAATTAAGAAGTTACAAAAAGTTAGAGGTTGACTTACTAATTCTCTAATAGCGTGAGGATCAATTGTACTTCCTAGTAGTTGGAGGGTCAATTAAGAAGGTATGAAAAGTTATAAGGGTCCGTTTGATAGCGAGAGTGAAATTTGGGTGGAAAGAAAATGAATTCCAAAAATTTGAATTCGTGAGAACTAATTTTCCTAGAAATTGGAAGTTTAATGTGTTTAATTGTTTTAATTTTTTAGGTAAAAAAAGTGAGAAATTTTCAAATTTTGTTGTTTTATTGACATTATTTTTCATGACAAATAAAACAAAATTTAACTATGTTAATAATAATAAAATATATATATATATATATATATATATATATATATATATATATATATATATATATATTGCACATTTGTATTTGATAATAATAAGGTTAATTTTTTTTTAAAAAAAAATAAGTCAATTAAAAATAACAAAAATTACAAAACGTAACAAGAATTGTTTGCCATGCAACATGGCAAACCAATTCCCACCAAATAGGTTGAAATTGATTTGCAATGAAAACCAGTAAAAGCTCAATCATCTGAGGGAAGTAGGCAAATGAATTCGTTGCCAAACAAATACTATCAAACACCAATTAACTTGAAAAGTGAGAATTTATTTTCCTACTTCCTAGGCAAAAAGTGGTTATCAAACACTACCTATAAGAAAAACTTAGGAATTTTCTAATTGATGAAAGGCCAAATTATCTTCTTATAATACTTGGACGATCAATTCAGAATTCTATAACTCCTGAAGGGCCAAATTTGAATAAACATAGTTGTTAGAACTTCAGCTCGTAGCTCGGCTCGTTGACATCCTTACATGGAGGGCTAAGGTGTTATTGGAAGAATATGTTGGACAAATCAGTATACTAATAAGTAATAATTGAATGGTTTTTGAAATTATATTCGTGTTAATGGAAATTAGTAATGGGGGTTATACGTAAATATGTAAATGGGCAAGATTGAAGGTTATGATGGGTGGGATGGAGTTATAGGGGTTATAAAGGTGGAGATTGTCGTGAGTCCAATAGTTGTTTCAAAAATACATATGTTAATATTTTTTAGTAAATTTCTTCAATGAAAATACCATAAATAAAATATTATCATACTTGAAATTAATATAGAATATAGATTAATAATGTTGTTGGGTTTTTTGATACCCAATAAATTCGGGCGATGATGTAAAACAGTTGTGGGAATAAAACGACACCTCGATAGATAGTTCGGCTCGATAACGACTCGGGACCACTCGAAGTGATTTAATTGGTAATTGCTCGTGGCCCACTTGGACGACCCATTTGTGGTGATTTTGGGTCATAGCACTTGGGCTTGGGATTTATTGGGTTGGCCCATTTATTGGTGCCCTTAGCCCAAATGCTATATATATGGCGGTTGGCTCATTAGTCTGAGAACTGAAGGCTGGAACCTGAGAATTTGAATTTGAACGTGAGAGCCTTGCTTGGTAGCCTCCACTTTGATTCACTTTTCTTCCTCTTCTTACATTGGTGTAACCAAGGAGTGTGTTGTTGAGTCGAGCTTGGAATCGAGGTGTCGTATTGAAAGTTTACTGAGCCCGAAGGTGTATCGAAGACCCAACCACAATTTCAACATGGTATCAGAGCTAGGCGTGATTTAAGGGCTGAAACGGGCTGAAAAAAAAAAAAAAAAAAAAGGGTTTGCTGTCAATTTTTTTTTGTTTCTGGCCGGACTGAAAAAAGGCGATTCCGGCCGATCTAGAACTCCGATCGACGATCGGTCACCGCCATCAGAACGGGCTCTTCGAGGAGAAGACTCGCCTGAAATTTGGGGGCAATCCGACGGTTGAAACAAAAGTTATTCACCGGAGAAGAAAATGCTGGCGGACTGAAAAACCGCGATTCCGGCCAAACGGGAGCTCCAATCGCGAAACGGTCACCACCGTTGGGTTCGTGACGAGGAGGAGAAGCTTCCTGTGTTTTTTGGCATTTTCCGATCTCCGGCGACAGTGGTGGTTTCCGGCGGAGGCGGCGGCTCCGGCGAGGCGTTTCCGGACAGAATCTTCAGCTCGACCTGCTCGTCCCATTTCCGAAGTCCATTTTGCAAAATCAACTCTCGATTATACGGACATTGAAAAGTCCGCTCTGGTAAATTGGGTGGGTTGGTCATTAGGATTGGGGGTTGTCATTGCTTGACAACCATTGCCTGTTGCTAGAATTTAGGTTTTAATTGTCTTACCTGCTTACGTGCTTGAGGTGTTAAGCTACTCTTAATTGCTTGTTCGGTCTTTTGATTGTGTATTGACGAATTTCCTATTTGTTGTGTTCTTTTGTTAATCTTGTTAGATTTCTTTTGACTTTAGGACTACTTGTTGTGGTTAATTGTCAATTTGTGATTTCTTGTTCATTTCGTGTCTTAAAATGACTGCACGTTTTGATTTGGGGATTTTCGATGGGAAAGGGGATTTTTCCATTTGGCAACAAAAAATGAAGGGAATTTTGGTTCAACAAAAGGTTTCAAAAGCTATTACTGGCATTTATCCCGCTGATTTGTCAGAGGAACAAACAGAAGAATTAGATGAGCTTGCTTACACTTCAATTATTTTACACCTATCTGATGCTGTTTTGAGAAAAGTTGGTAAACTTAAAACCACGAAAGAACTTTGGAATAAGTTACAGGACTTGTATTTGCTTAAAACTACTTCTAACAAAATTTACCTACTCGAAAAATTTTTCAGCTTTAAAATGGATCCTACAAAGGATTTAGATGACAATCTGGATGTGTTTAATAAACTTGTACAAGATATTGTTAACTGTGATGAAGAGGTGTCTGAAATGTACAAGGCCATTATTTTACTTAATTCTATGCCTGAATCATTTAGAGAGGTTAAGAATGCAATTAAGTATGGTAGGGACAACCTAACACCTGAGATTGTCATAGATTCCCTTAGGAGTAAGGAAATGGAAATTAAGGCTGAGAACGAGGTTAGGAGGAGTGGTGAATTGCATATGTTGAGGGGTCATTTTAAGCAAAAGTGTCATATTCAAAACAGTGGTGACTCGAGTGATGACTTGAGTGAGGATGGTGGTAAGCATAAAGGTAAGAGTTGGGACAAGTCAAGGTCCAGTATGGGTGGCAAGCGATGTTTCGGTTGTGGTAAGAGTGGACACTTTATAAGAGACTGTCCAAAGAAGAAGAAAAAGGGGAGAGGTGAGGCGAATGTGATTGAGTCTAGTTATGACCCAAGTGTGATTGAGGGTGACCCTTATTGATAGGGATCCTAGTTACTGCATGTGCATCTGTGTGATCCTGTCTGCATGTGTGTGATTACTTAATTCAATGCATTGTTTTGTGTAGCATTTCACGTTGTTTGATATGTGCTATTTTGCATGAATTTGTGTGTAATCAGTCTTTACTTAGTGTAATGTGTTGGCATGCATAGTGGGTTTGTGATGCATTAGTAGTGAGTGTGTGTAAGTGTATGTCTTTTGGTAATGTGTGGAGTAGATTCCTGATAGTGCATTGATGAGATGTACGGGGGGTGAGTGTGACTTTTGAATGTCCTATAAATCTTCTATCTGTAAATCCTGGCCGGGTGGAGTGTTAGAGACACTTAGATCACTTCTATTAGGTGGAGACCCATTATCCCCTTAGTTGAGAGGAGTGATGTATTGATAGAGGAGCATCCCATAGATGTAGGATCTATTCTTGTTTACCAGTTAGGCATGTGTGGTGACCAATCTAGTGAGCATATGTGGCGATGTGTGTGATATGTGTTCTCGAGGAGAGAGATACACGGAATGGGATAGGATAATTGTGTGAGGTCTTTTCATGAGGTCATTTATGCATTGTGGTGTATATGTGTTGGCCTTAGTGTTTGATTAACTAGCAGTTAGTCTTATGTTCTTGTGTGAGCATGTTTGAAAAGATTTCTGTATTATCTTATGGTTATATCTGTCATCGCATGTTGTATGTTCTTGATTGATTACTGTGATTATCTGTCTTCTGCTTGGATATATTTGACCTTAGTCTTAGCGAGTAAATGGAGCAGGTATGGTGTGCGTTTCGAGTGCGAGACACGAGGTAAGGTCTGTGATTCTAATTTTATTGGATTACCTTGATTGGGCAAGTATAAACATTGTGTTGTTTTTTCTTGCAGGTTGATTGGGTATCAAGGTGGAGATTTGTTGGGTTTTTTGATACCCAATAAATTCGGGCGATGATGTAAAACAGTTGTGGGAATAAAACGACACCTCGATAGATAGTTCGGCTCGATAACGACTCGGGACCACTCGAAGTGATTTAATTGGTAATTGCTCGTGGCCCACTTGGACGACCCATTTGTGGTGATTTTGGGTCATAGCACTTGGGCTTGGGATTTATTGGGTTGGCCCATTTATTGGTGCCCTTAGCCCAAATGCTATATATATGGCGGTTGGCTCATTAGTCTGAGAACTGAAGGCTGGAACCTGAGAATTTGAATTTGAACGTGAGAGCCTTGCTTGGTAGCCTCCACTTTGATTCACTTTTCTTCCTCTTCTTACATTGGTGTAACCAAGGAGTGTGTTGTTGAGTCGAGCTTGGAATCGAGGTGTCGTATTGGAATGCTTACTGAGCCCGAGGTGTATCAAGGATTCAACAACAATATTTTCAACAAATGTGATTACAAATATTTTTACAAAAAAACTGAAAAATAAAAGCTAGAAATTGATGTCTACTCGACCACAACTTTTTTGAAGGTTGGTATTCAGACCTTCCCTGACCATGGTAACAAAATTCAATACAATTATATATGCATGAAGCTAGTAATATTTGGTCGTGCTTGAAAATTAGTTTGTTAAAAAGTAAAATTATTTTGAGTGTAGTTAATCACGTTATGCAATTGGATCATTTAATATATCTGTGGCACTTCCCTCGTGGTCGTGGATAAGAATCAACTAATCATAGTCTTGATAGGTGAGTGTAGAAAAGGAAACAAATGAAACGAGTTTGAAATTTTCTGGGATGGATAAATTATAATCCCTTCAGAACTAGGTTACTCTTAACTAGTACTACTTACTAGTATTTATATGCACATTTTCGTATGGAAGTCTCATCCTTTCATATTGTTTAGTTTCTACACACACTTGTCAAACTATTATTAATGATCCTGCTTGGTATTTTTTTCCATTCTTGCTTAAGATTTTGAGGATATCTGATCTTTACCTCGAAAACCCTTCTTCTGAATTCATCTCTCTCAAGAAAATGGGTGATGATCAAGTGTTGAAAGCGATGGAGCCAGTGGATTTCGACAAGCATCCATCAGGAATCGTCCCAATTATTCAGAATGTTGTTTCGTCTGTCACTCTGGATTGTAAGTTGAATCTTATAGAAATAGCACGGAAGGCGCGCAACGCATAGTATAATCCTAAGCGTTTTACGGCGGTCATGATGAGGATCAGAGAACCCAAAACAACGGCATTGATTTTCGCTTCCGGGAAGATGGTATGCATAGGGGCAAAAACGGAGAAACAATCCAAACTTGCCTCCAAGAAGTATGCCCGAATCATCCAAAAACTCGGTTTCCCAGCAAAGTTCAAGAACTTCCAAATTCAAAACTGTTGGGAACCGAGTTGTTCTACTCACAAAAATTGATTTCTTGTGATAGATCATCCTGTTACAGGATTTTCTGTTCTATGTATTCAACTTAGAATAAATAATTTTGTGCACACAAAAAGAAAGAGATATTACCCTTATAGTGTGCTTTACAATATTCTTGTTGCTGCTTCTTGATTTCACCAAAGTTTCAAACCCTCAAGTTTTCCTCGGTGTTCTCCAATGGCAGCTGTGCAGGTGTGTGGTCACCTTTCTCAAGACCTAGGTTAAGTTAGGATTAGGGTTTCTTTGTAAAGAGGAAACACACACTACACACTTTAGTGTGTGTCTCGCCACTTTTCCAATTAGGTTAAGAAAAATAGTCTTAGGAGACTATTTGTAACATCTTTACATTTCAAAACCCTACCAGTCCTAGCACCATAACCTAGGCCCATTTCTGCACAACCCAATACATGTAATAAGCCTGTATAAACCCATTATAGTGAAGCCACTGAGGGAACCTGATCGAACCCAATTAAACTAAGCTACAATAAATTAATTATGACCCGATCAACTCTTGATCAGTCAAAATTAATTTATTAATCACGTTCTATTCCACTAAAAGAACGAGATTGCACTCTTAGTAAAATTGAAATTACTGAAACAATTAATCAATAATTATATCCTCTGACTTATCGTTCTTACATGTTACCCCCGTTGATCAACTCGAATATTCGGAGCAAGTTAAAATGACCAAAATGCCCTTCTCCGAATATTCATAAATTCTCAACTCTCGTATTCTATCTGACAGTTCGATGTGATCTCATCACATCATAGAATTCAACAGTCGCTGTCGAATTACTGAGCTCAGATTCAACTGTCCACTAGAAGAACCAGTGAGATTATGATCATACTTAAAAGGTGACGGATTCCATAATACGAATATATGTTCCTCGTTAGTTCACTTTAATTCCCAAAGTATCGAGATATTGATCAGCAATTTGATCTCACCCATTGATACCTCAAAGAACTTCAAGTTAGTAATCGAAGTCCATTATCCGATTAGGATTAAGGTCCCACGTACGATAATCAAGTGAAATTAAATTTGTACGGTCAATGTCACAAATTAATTTCACGTGGTCTCGTCCAATACGTTCCAAACGTACTCTCAATTTTATTACCAAAGTCAAAGATGGACTTTAATAAAATCGAGACGATCTTATCAAAATAAATTGTCCATATTTATTTACTGATCGTGAACGTTAATTTTAGATCGAATCACAAATTGAATCTTTCTGTGTTTAACAACTTAAACACTCAATTTGTAATATCAAATCGATCCGTGGACAAACGCAACTTCATATTAATACAATCAATTAATATTTTATTTTAAATGTCGTGAATTATACTCTATGGGCATATATAATTCCAACAATCTCCCACTTGCCCTTAGAGTATACATGAAACATCGAATCATCCATCTTGTTAACATCATCATTACATTAATGATTATGTTCTCAACCAAGATGATAACTCATTTTAATGTAAGTCAAGGTTGTATAACAAACAATCCAAGGTTGTGTTATACCCAACCAATTAACCACATTATCTCTCAGTTATATTCCAATTTTGACGACTCTCAAGAGTCCTAGTCAAATCAGATCTTAATTAGTTTTAATCCATCAGATCACCAACTGAATAGATAAGCAAATATTTACTCGTTTTCTGAAAACACTTCAGTATATGTTTTACCTCTATTCAATGATCTGATCCTGGATCAAACTAATAATCACCAACAATATCCCCTGCATAAGATATGACCTATCTAGTGCAGAGTAAGGCTTCCTGTAGCCAGAGCATAAGGAACATTATCTATCTTACCATGAGTCTTAGGAGAATACTAATAAGATAGATAAAGTCCACAAAGAACATCATTCCTTTCAAGACTTCAATATTGAAAATGTAGATAGTATCTTATTATTACATGAAACTTGAGACTATTCTATTCCATTTTTCTCCCACTCCGAAAAGTACGGATGTCTAGAAAAATAGACAGTCATCTACAAGTCCTTCATGTCTAATTGCTGGTACCAACTACTATTTAATGAAAATACTCTCACACATAAGTAGAGTATCATTCAAATAAATAGTTGCGAAAACTGTCTCATCTTTCTGTATACACGAGTATACTTAAGATATATCAAGATTTTGATCAAGAACATGTATTACAATGGTTCTATCAAATTCTATATTCCATATCTTGAACACTTACCCAAATCCAAAGTTGGAAACTTGTAAGTCATGAATTTTACTTTCATGGTCTTTAATATGAACTCATCAAATTACACTTTGTAAATGATTTCCTCAAGATGTATTCAAGAAACAACATCTTGACATCCATTTGTCGTACCTCATTTGCACAATGAACGAAAATGGATAAAAGATCCAGGTAAACTTTTGCATGGCTATTGGCGAGAAGGGTTTCACAAACCCACAACCATAAGCCTTGCACTAAAGGTATCAACCTTTTCATCTACCATTCTTTTATCATCTTAAAATATCATCACACCCTATAGGTTTGACCCCATTGGGCGCGTCTACAAATATCCAAACTTGTTGGATTACTAGGAATCTAATTCCGAGTTCACATTCACCTTCCATGATTTCAAGTCTATAACTTCTACCACTTCCCTAAATGAGGAGTTCTTCTCTTATTTCAGTAGAGACTGTCTAAAAAGACTCTCTGTAGAATAAGCGTAAAAAAGGTGGTCTTACAACCCTCCCACTCCAATTAGTTGCTGGAAGTGTATTTCCATTATGTCCAAACAGAGTCCCTTCATCTCCTCCCACTACTTGGTATATCCCTAATTGGGATCAACCTCTTCACTGCCTCTTTATGAACATAAAGAAGAGACATAACAGTTCGACTACAACCTTTGGTTTTTCCCTGTCCATTGGGATCACCAGGCAAGAATAGTGGTTAAACCACTTGCCCATTCTCCCACTAGGATCAGCAACCATCGGTTCCGTAAGAAGTTCCAAATCATCAAGATTAATTCTATGCAGAAATCTGGAATCAAGTTGTTTGAACCACGTTCTAACATCTCATCCAATAGAATTTTACTTGTTGATTTGTATTCTTCTATATGCCTTATCCTCTAAGAAAGGTACATTTGTACTCAACAAATACTTTCTTAACCAGAGGATTATAGAAGAAATAATTTCTAGTTTCGTTGCATGCCTTATAATCAAACCTTCATTGTTGCCTATATCTCGTCAATCCTTGCTTTCAGCTAGTGTGCTAAAATTTCCCAAATCTGAATGTGGTGTAGACTGGGCTTGCACCCATGCCACAACTTTAGGGGTATTTTAGGAAACGAATCAATGGTACTAGGCTATGAAGGAACCTGACTATCTCCGGTATACATTCCCAAATGAAACTAGTAACGAGGATAACTCATCATTGATTTGGTATTACCTTGTTCTCCTTTTCCGATAAATGGTTCCTAAACTCATATGAGAGATACACAAACCTCAATCAAATCGAAGTATCTCGATTCTCTTAATTACTTCTCAACTTTTGTCCAAAATTCTAGAAATTCTTCAACATTTCAGATCAATGAGATATTAAGTATAGAATCGAGATCTGGAGTGATCATCAATAAAAGTGATGAATTACTCGTACTCTCTCGTATCTTGAGCACCAAAGAATCCGTACATATCGAAGTGTATTAATCCCCAAACTCTTAAGTCCATTTAATGTATAAGGACTCTTGGTTATCTAATCCTCTAAACAAGATTCAGAAAACAATATAGATTCCACCTCAGATCCTTTTGAGGTCCATCCCTTACTAGTATTAGAATCGAGTTTTGGATAAGTGTGACAAAGCCTAAGATCTTAATCATTTTACCCTCTAAATAAAATTCAAAAGCCCACATAGATTCCACCTCCAAAATACTTAGAGGCTATCTTTACTAGTATTTCAATCTTATTTAGATAAATATGATTATCTTAAGATCTTATCAAAGAGTTCATTAACACAAGGAGTCATCTATCCCTTATCACTTGTAGTAATATTACACTTAGAACAATTTACAAGGCTTTGAGATTGTTAACCATTTGTCTCGCAATAATAAGAGCATTATTTAACTTAATTCCAACTAATAACTGGAGATTAAGTGCTAAATAATTCCGCTCAAATAATAAAGAGACAAAATAACAATTAAATTGTTTCGCAAATATAAAAGCCTAACGGCTATTTCCATATTACCGTACCCGTGCTTATCCTTATAGTATACTCTATCTCATTGTGTCATTTGGTCACCTGGGACCATATTTCAACAACTTGCAATAGTGATTAGTTACTGTAGAATCTATAATCAATATAGACTCAATTACTAACCATAACACAATGAATAAAGTCTTACTCCATTATAGAGTTTCCAGGAAAGGCTACTTCCTCAGTAATTCTATCTTTGCTCAAAAGCAAAAAGGTTAGAGGGCCTACCATACTATCCGTTGCATTAAAATAATCTTTTCTTTATGAATAGCTTACATTGAACCTTTCAGGGACACGTTCATCCTGGTGAATATAGTCCACACTGAACCGCAGGAGATCATCTTAAAATATTTCTCAAGCATTATGTCACATGAATCAATGTTTACAAGTGGAACCTCCACCACGTTAAAGTGACCAATCATGTTTTACCAAATGGTCTCTTGTAAAAATCGTGATCGGTTCATAAGTAGAGATATATTATAGCTTGATAGCATATTTTGTGTAACTCCATAATTAAAATGTTCAAATTATCATAAATACCCTTCCATCGAGAAAATAAATATGGTATCCTATTTTGATGTTTTTATTGCGAAGTACTTGACGTAAGAATCAAAACTATGCAATAAACCATCTCATCAAAATAAAACCATTTTCATTGGAAGATTTATAATTATTTTTGAACAAGGATCTTCTAGCACGAACAAATGTCATAAGTGGAAAGAATTATAACGAGACATGTTACATTTTTCGCAAATTAGTTGGTGATGTCTAAACATATAACTAGTTGTGGAAATACGACATTCAAATAAAATAAATGTATTAAACACGAGTTGCATAAATGATGAATACTTTCATATATGATGCATGAAGAAAAATTATGCACAAGTAGACCCAAAACTATTATAATATGACGACAACCTAAAACCCCAAAATCTTAAACACATTTCTCTATAGGAGAAATAAATGTGATTTATGGTTAGGCTGGAACCCTCCCACTAAATTAAATATATCTAGCATTTCATGCAATATTTAATTTATAATCGTTAAAATTTGGCCATTATTGACTTAAGTGTCTAACCCCTATATTGATAATACTTCAAGTACCAAATTAATTACGTTACCTATAGGGTAATCATGATTAATTCACACTTAAAACATCACCACCTAATGGGCCCAATCTAGTAATCAAAACAGTGCAGCCCTCCTATAGGGAGACTAATTAGATTAGCACGAGGCATACACAAATTTTTTTACTAATGGGCTAATAGGGGAGGCCGTGGGTTCAAAAATTGCACCCTCGCTCACTTAATATTTTAAACTCTTGGATTTTAATTAATAATTACCCAATCAATTTTAACTCTTAAAATCAATTTAATTATTAATAAATATATTTATTTTTTAATCTAAAAGTTAGAAAATAAAATAAAATATAAAATAATGCATGACAGTATAGTACCTAGAGCGGTATTTATGTGATCTACATGACATGTTATTTAATGACATTCATTCACAAATTATTAAAGCAATAAATAAACGCGATAATAAAATAAATAAGAACATAATTTATGGCCCAAATCTAGACACAAAATTACAAATTAATTAAAGAATCTATTGAACCACAAGCCGGCCCAATTCTTCAATTTCTATTTGTAAATGTCCAGTCCATTACTTGAACTCTTCAAATAATATTTCTCAGCCCATTACCAAACTGGTCCAATCTGTAAAGCTTCAATCTTCAGCTCAAATACCAAATTCCAAATGTAGTGATCCAATTAAATATTCTAGTCCATTGTAAAATTTAGTACACATTGCATTGGCCCAGCTAAACAATTTAGCCCACATTGCAATTAATCAAAGGGAAAATTACATAAAACTTTGTATTTCAAAGATGCAATTCAAAAATCATGTGAAGGAAATCTTTTTTTTTTAAATTCAGGTATTAATTCATTTAATTAGGTGTTTAATAATTAAAATTAAATATAATGATATATAAAAGATAAACATAATTATCTACTATATATTATATTAAAACTAATATAATATTAAATAAAAATTTCAATTTTTGACGTCACAACCTACCACCACCCCACCCAGCCCATGCCCCGTCCACCACCCCACCCCACACCAAAAATAATTTTTATTTTTTTCCTTTCGATGTTTTCCTATCATTCCTCATCTCACTCCCATCCCAACCCCAACCCTACTCGACCCTACCCGACTTCATTACAAAGTGACAAATTGATATCACCCTAACCACATCCCTCGACCCCACCCACCCACCCTGCCCACCCCAAAACAAGTTTATTTTTATTTTCTCTCGATGTTTTCTTACACTTTCTCATCCCACCCCACCCCACCCCACCCCACCCCAACCCTACTCGACCCCACCCCACAGCAAAGTGACAAATTGATCTCACCCTCACCACATCCCAGACCCCACCCACCCACCCTGCCCACCCACACCATCTCACCACCTATATCCTACTTCACCTCAAAAATAAGTTTATTTTTATTTTTTCCCAATGTTTTCCTACACTTCAACCCCACTCCACTCGACCCTACCCTACCCTACCTCATCGCAAAGTGACAAATTGATCTTATCCTAGCCACAGACCACCACCCCACCCCACCCCACCCTACATAAAAAATAATTTTTATTTTTTTCCTTTCGATATTTTCCTATCATTCCCCATCCCCATCCCCATCCTACCCCACCTCATCTTAAAGTGACAAATTGATCTCACCCTAACCACATCCTCCGACCCCACCACCCACCCTGCCTCACCACCCATATCCTACCACACCCCAAAAATAAGTTTATTTTTATTTTCTCTCGATATTTTCCTACACTTCCCCAACCAACCCCACCCCGACCTAACCCCACTTGACCCTATCCTACCCCGCCTCATCGCAAAGTGACAAATTGATCACACCCTAGCCACATCCCCCGACCCCACCCACCAACCCAACCTCACCACCCATATCATATCCCACCCCAAAAATAAGTTTATTTTTATATTCTCCCGATATTTTCCTACACTTCCCCATCACATCCCACCCCAACCCAACCCAACCTAACCCAACCCTACTCAACTCGACCCTACCCCCACTTCATCGCAAAATGACAAATTGATCTTATCCCAGCCACAGACCACGACACACCCTGCCAGCCTCACCACCCACCATATCCCACCTCACAGTAAAAATGATTTTTTTCCTTCTACCTTTTCACCTACCCCCACCCAGCCCGACACCACCATACCGATTACACGTCACCCCAAAAATGATTTTTTTTCTTCTACTTTTTCACGCCCCCACCAACCCCACCCCAACACCACCCTGCCCACCCCACAAAATGAATTTTTTTTTATCTCTCCATATTTTCCCACCCTACCTCGCCACCCACCCCACCCAAAAATGATTTTTTTTTTCTTCTAATTTTCTACACCCATCCCGCCCCTACCAGCTACCCACCCAACCAATCGATCCCACCCCACCCAAAAATGATTTTTTTCTTCCACTTTTTCACACCCCACCAAGACCCTACCCTTGCACCCACCCCACCATACCCACTCATCACATTCCTACCCACCCCCAAAAATGATTTTTTTCTTCAATTTTTCACACCCCCAGCCACCTCGTTCCCGACCCTACCCCGTCACCTACCCAACCAACTGACCCCACCCAAAAATGATTTTTCCCCTACTTTTTCACACTCCATCCCGACCCTACACCCGTAACCCAATAACCCTGCCACTACCCACCCCACCCAAAAATAATTTTTTTTCTTTTCCACACCCCGTCTCGACCCTATACCTGTCACCCACCAACCCCACCCCTACCCAAAAATGATTTTTCTTCTTCTAATTTTCCACACTCCATCCCTGCCCCGCCACCCACCCAAAAATGATTTTTTTTCTTATACTTTTCCTCGTCCAATGGTCACAAAAAGTTATAGTTGGTCACATATTATTTATTTATTGGTCATAACTTACTCATTTTTTTCATAATTAGTTAATATTTTTTGTCATAATTACCTAATAATTGGTCACATTTAATCGACATTTTGGTTACACTTATCTAATAATTTCATCACCCCACCCTAACCTACCCCACCCCCACATGCAAAGTCACAACATGTCACATAATTGGTCACACAATGTCACATTACAAATTTAGTTGAAAAACATCACCCACCTACCCACAGATTCCTAAAGTCACAGTTGATCACACAAGGTCATAGTTTGATCACACAAGGTCATAGTTTGGTCACACGAGGTCACAGTTAGATCACAATTGGTTTAGTTGCAAAATTCGGTCACACAAAGTTACAATTCGATAACATAAAGTCACAGTTGGTCACACGAAGGCACTGTTCGATCACATAAGGTCATAGTTTGGTAACACATGTGACCGAACTATGACATCTTGTGATTGAACTATGACCTTGTATGATCGAATTGAGACTTTTTGTGATCGAACTGTGACCTTGTATGTTCAAATCGTGACTTTGTGTGATCAAGTACGGGATGTGACCAATTATTAGGTAAATATGACCAAAATATTTACTAATTGTGACTTGTGAGAAATGGGGGATGTGACCAAGAAAACTAAGAATACGGAATGTGACCAAATATTAGGTAATTGTAACAAAAATGTTAACTAATTGTGATTGAGGAAACTGTTAGCCCAAGAGTAAACTAACCAAGAGGGGGGTGAATTGGTTTATAAAATTTCTTCGATAAATAATCTCAAACTTAAAAACCAATGGGTACAAGTATGAGCACTTAGTGTTACAAGTAACTAAACTATCAATGTATTGTGCTATATATGTGTAAACTTAATTGATAAGGCAAGTATAGCACTTAGATATAGTGTTGCACAATATAAATTGATAGAATAGAGTAAGTGCAATGTAAGTAAGTAAAAGGGATAAGAGAGTGCAAATGAGATTTATGGAGGTTCAATCAACCAACGTGATCTACGTCCCCCGTTACCGAGCTCTCCGTCACGAGAAATGCCAAATCCACTATATTGATAACTTACAACAAGGAGTACCAAATCCTTAGGCGACTTACAACAAGGAGCGCCTATCCTTTACAATCGAGTTTTCACAAGGCTCTCGAAACCAACAATCGAGTTTTCACAAGGCTCTCGAAACCACAATATATAATGAATTGAATTTACAATTGAAATAACTCTCTTGACAAATGATATACTCAAATTAAGTACCGAGAGAATTAGGCTAACACTTCAATAGATAGCAATGAATTAAGCTCGAGTGTTAGAGAAAAACTTTGATGCAAATGATAATGAAAAATTCAATGCAATCAAACAAAGTTTTTCAAATAATCTCTTGTTAAAATGTTGAATCAAATTAAGTACCAAGATATGCCACACTTGAATAATTAATAATGAGTTAAGCTCAAAGTGTTTAGGCAATGGAACTTTGATGAATCAAATGATAATGAAAAATGTAGCACAAATAATCAAAGTTCCTTAATTGGAATTTTTCTCTTTTAAAAGATTAAAACAAGTTTAGAACAAAGAGAGACTTACACTTCAATTCCAATATAATGTGAAGATGTTGAAGAAGTTTAAACAATATAAAACCAATAATCTTCACAAAACTTTCTTCCAAAATCTTTGATGATTTGATAAAACAAAGTTTAGATCAATCAAAGTTTTGTAATAAAAATAGATGAATATAAACCAAGTAAGAACAATGAATTTTCACAAGAAAGTTTGTATAAAATCTTTTCTATATCATATCTTTTGAATGCAAATGAGATGGCTATTTATAGATCAAGAATTTGAGCTTCAGCCAGTTTCGGTCGACCGATTCACACTTTCGGTCGACCGAAAGTTAAAAAAATAGCCGTTGCATTATAGCCGTTTAAACTTTCGGTCGACCAGAGTTTCGGTCGATCAAGTATATTTCGGTCGACCGAAATATGAAACTTTTGAATTTTTGTTTTTATGTCAAAAAGTTTATTTTTCCAAAAACTATTTCATGTTATGATTTAAGATCAAATAGCTTTTAAAAATATTTTATGCAAGTAATGAATTTTCAAGTAAGTTTCTTGATGCATAAAAATCATTTTCGAGCTCGTTGAATTTCATCACTAAAGATTGAGAGTGTTATACCTTTACATAGGTTAAATCAACTATAATCTTGTATGCTTGAATTCTTGATCTTCATGTCATGCTTTTCAACTTCAATTTTGATCTTCGAATATCTTCAATTCTTTCATGATCTTCTTTGCGTCTCATGTGCTTGATCACATAGTTTTGATTTATATCTTTGAGAGACGATTTGAACATAGAGTGCTTTGAATATTTATCATTACATGAAACACTTGAAGTACACTTGTTAATAACACAATATGTTCTTGTTTGTTATGATCAAAACAATAAGGCTAAGTTAACCATAGGTCAACAGAAACGTGTAAATTATGACCAATAAATAAATAATATGTACCAATTATATGATAATTTTGATCAATTATAGGTAAATGTGATCAAAATATTGATTAATTGTGAGTTTGTGCGACTTATGATAAGTGCGAATGTGATCAAGAAAAACAAGTAAGTTTTGATCAATCAATAAATAAATTGTGATCAATTATTGATGACTATGACCAATTATTAGGTAACTATGACCACTAAATAAATAATATGTAATCAATTATGGATCATTGTGACCAATTATATAGATTGTGACCAACTGTGACTTGGTGTGACCTGTGGACGAGGACGTGATGTAACCTACAATTGTGTCAAATATAACTATGTGTGACCGAACTGTGACTTTGTAAGAACGAAACGTGACTTTATGTGATCGACCTGTGACCTCGTGTGATCTAACCATTACCTCGTTTGACCTAATTGTGACCTAACTGTGACCTCGTTTGATCAAACTGCGACTTTGTGTGATCGAACTTTGACCTTGTGTGACCAACTTTGACTTTGGAGGGGTGGGGTTTTACAACTAAATTTTTAATTGTGACTCTGTATGACCTTGTGTGACTTAATTGTGATCTCGTGTCAACTTACGTTATTGATTGTGATTTTGGGGGTGGGGATAGTGGGGTAGAGGTTGGGTGGGGCTAGAAAAAGTAGAAGAAATCATTTTTTATGGTGCGGTAGGGTGGGGTGGGGTGGGGTCGGGGTTGGAAAAGTAGAAGAAAAAAATCGTTTTTTTGGTTGGGTGGGGGTAGGGTGTGGAAAAGTAGAAGAAAAAAATAATTTTTTTGAGTGGGGTGGGTGGGTAGGATGGGGTCGAGGTCGGGTAGGGGGTTGGAAAAAGTAAAAGAAAAAAATTATTTTTTGAGTTGGTGGGTGCGTGGGTGGGGTGGGGTAGGGTGGGTTGAGATGAGTGGGTTGGTGTGAAGTGCGAAAAAATAGAAGAAAAATAATTTTTTGATAAGGTATGGTTGGTGGCGGGTGCGGTGGGATGGGGTGGGGCAGTTGGGGGAAAATGTGAAAAAAAACAGAAGAAAAATCACTTTTGGGTGGGGGTGGGGTGTAAAAAATAGAAGAAAAATCATTTTTGGATGGGGGTAGGGTGCAGTGTGATAGGATGGGGCGATTGAGGTGAAGTGTGAAAAAATAGAAGAAAAATCATTTTTTGGGTGGGGTGGGTTGTGGTGGGGTTTCTAGGGTGGGGTGTAGTGGGGTTGTTAGGATGGGGTGTGAAAATATAGAAGAAAATTCATATTTGGGTGGAGTGGGTGGGTGGTGAGGTAGGGTTGGGGAGGGGTGGGCAGGGGTGTGGAAAATTAGGTAAAAAAAATTAATTTTGGGTGGGGCTAGGGGGATAGGATAGGGTAGGGCCTGGGCGAGTTGTGGAAAAGTAGTAAAAAAAAAATTCATTGTTGGTGGGGTGGGTCGGGTGGAAAAATATCTCAAAAAAAAGAAAAAAAAATTTTGGGGTGGGGTGAGGTGGGTGGGTATGATGGGATGGGACTAGTGGGTGGGTGATTGGGTAGGTGGGGTGTGGTTGGGGTGGGTGGGTGGGTGGGTGGGTGAGATGAGAAAAAAATAGAAGTAAAATCATTATTGTGGTGTGGTGTGATGTGTGGGGTGGGTGAGTGAGTGAGTGGTGGCGAGGTGGTTGGTTGGTGGGTGGGGTTGGGTTGGGGAGGAGTGGGGGTGGGTAAGGTGGTGTTGGGCGTGGGGGTGAGTGTGGAAAAGTAGAAGGAAAAAAAATTATTTTATGGGGTGGGTAGCGGTGGTGTCGGGGTGGGTGAGATGCGTGCGGGGTTGGGTTGGGATAGAGTTGTTGTGGATTATGTGTTGTTTTGATTTTATTATTTAATATTAGCCTTTGTTTGGCAACTCGTTATAATTATTATAATATTGTATTAATTAATTAACTAATTAATACCTGATTTTTTTAAAAAAATCTTAAGTTTGTTATGTTTAAAAAGTTAAAGTTTTAGTTGTATAGTTATCTACTTTTCCCTTAATCAAAATGGACCAATTTTACAATTTCAGGGCCATATTTAATTTCACTCAAAATTGACCCAACTGATACAAACCGGTCCAAGTGAATAGGAGGCCCAATTGCATCAATCCATTTTTTCTCCTTTCTACATGGCGACACAGAAACTGGATGGAATTTCAGTCGCCTTCAACCGAGTTTGCCAACGACGAAAAATCGGACCTCATGGTGGGATTCAATCAAGTCTTCGGATACCATCTTTGTTGCCATGATGGCAGCTGTGCGACCACGACTGTACCACGCACGGGCGCAATACAAAAAAACCCAGCAGCGTTGTGGCCCTCTGTCGCCGCCTTCTTCGTCACTCGCCGGAAAGAAGGAGTAAGAGGAAACTACGAGGAAGTCGCCAACAGCCTCCTCCATCATCGCGCAGCGTAGCCACGACAAGCACAACGGTGCCACGCACAGGCGGTTGAACCTCGACCGAAAACGTAACTTTGACTGCGTTCCCTTACCGGTGCTATCAAGGGTAGATTAAGGTACCAAATGTGCCACTACAGTCACCGACAGCAGCGGCAGTCCTCACAGGCGCTGCCATTGTTCGTTACCTGTCCCCAACTCGGTTTGTTTTGGTTTTTGGTGATTTTGCAGTGAAGGTCCTCCGAGTTCTGAAGATGGTGAAGTTTAGCCCAGCCATTGAAATTTGCAAGCCAGGTCCTCCGAAATTGCCAATGCAGTCCCGTAATCAGAAAATGCAGAATTTGTCCCCCTTCAAAGTGAAAATACAGATCTGGTCCTTTCAATTTTACAATTACAATAGAAATAATACAAACCATAATTCTATTGCAAAATTTAAAATCAAAGGGAAAAACATGGAGTCGTAATCCACCCCCTTTGTTACAAGACTCGATAATACAAATACAAGAATTTACCACAAAAATTCTATGGCCATAAATTTGTTCAAACAAGAATATCATTCATCCAATAACAAATAATCACATAATCATAACACTACTCAACTAACACATGCATAACAAAATTATTTAATCCTAAATACATAAAACAGTATCAAAAACCCGACGCTATGATACCAATTGTTGGGAACCGAGTTGTTTTACTCACAAAAATTGATTTCTTGTGATAGATCATCCCGTTACAGGATTTTCTGTTCTATATATTCAACTTGGAATAAATAATTTTGTGCACACAAAAAGAAAGAGATATTACCCTGTAGCGTGCTTTACAATAATCTCTTTTCGCTGCTTCTTGAATTCACCAAAGCTTCAAACCCTCAAGCTTTCCTCGGTGTTCTCCAATGGCAGCTGTGCAGGTGTGTGGTCACCTTTCTCAAGACCTAGGTTAAACTAGGATTATGGTTTCTTTGTAAAGAGGAAACATACACTACACACTTTAGTGTGTGTCTCACCACTTTTCCAATTAGGTTAAGAAAAATAGTCTTAGGAGACTATTTGTAACCTCTTTACATTCCAAAACCCTACCAGGCCTAGTACCATAACCCAGGCTCATTTCTGCACAACCCAATACATGTAATAAGCCTGTATAAACCCATTATAGTGAAGCCACTGAGGGAACCTGATCGAACCCAATTAAACTAAGCTCCAATAAATTAATTATGACCCGATCAACTCTTGATCAGTCAAAATTAATTTATTAATCACGTTCTATTCCACTAAAAGAACGAGATTGCACTCTTAGTAAAATTGAAATTACTGAAACAATTAATCAATAATTATATCCTCTAACTTATCGTTCTTACATGTTACCCCCGTCGATCAACTCGAATATTCGGAGCAAGTTAAAATGACCAAAATGCCCTTCTCCGAATATTCATAAATTCTCAACTCTCGTCTTCTATCTGACAGTTCGATGTGATCTCATCACATCATAGAATTCAACAGTCGCTGTCGAATTACTGAGCTCAGATTCAACTATCCACTAGAAGAACCAGTGAGATTATGATCATACTTAAAAGGTGACGGATTTCATAATACGAATATATATTCATCGTTAGTTCACTTTAATTCCCAAAGTACCGAGATATTGATCAGCAATTTGATCTCACCCATTGATACCTCAAAGAACTTCAAGTTAGTAATCGAAGTCCATTATCCGATTAGGATTAAGGTCCCACGTACGATAATCAAGTGAAATTAAATTTGTACGGTCAATGTCACAAATTAATTTCACGTGGTCTCGTCCAATACGTTCCAAACGTACTCTCAATTTTATTACCAAAGTCAAAGATGGACTTTAATAAAATCGAGACGATCTTATCAAAATAAATTGTCCATATTTATTTACTGATCGTGAACGTTAATTTTAGATCGAATCACAAATTGAATCTTTCTGTGTTTAACAACTTAAACACTCAATTTGTAATATCAAATCGACCTGTGGACAAACGCAACTTCATATTAATACAATCAATTAATATTTTATTTTAAATGTCGTGAATTATACTCTATGGGCATATATAATTCCAACAAAAACATCGTTGGTTCTTGCGATGTCAAGTTCGCTATCAGACTTGAACTTTTGTCAATGGGTAGCCATGGAGTTTTTGCAAGTTACGAACCAGAACTACTTCCTGGCTTGATATACAGAATGAAGAATCCCAAGACCGTGCTTCTGGTTTTTGCATCCGGAAAGATAGTCATCGCAGGCAGGGACAGAGCTAGAATTTTAATTGAGTGGGGGCCAAAATTTTCAAATGGTGGGAGGAGGAGGCCCCCTCCCGGGGCCGCCCCCGAAATTTTTTTGAACCAAAATGATTGACATTATGAAGCAACAAACCAAAAGCTAAACTAAGTTAATTAACAAGTAACAACTAACTAGTGTAAACTAGTAATTTACAAAAAAAAATATCTATAACTGAAAAGTAAATGTAAACTTTCAATGTAAGAGATACTAGTAATAAATATTGTATTTACTTCTTGCATAAACATAATGATTGCAGAGCGAGAATTAAAATTAAAGAAAATAAATTCAAGATGTCAATTCTTTCTTTCTTCTTCTTCCTTTTTTTTTTTTTTGGACTCAATTTTTTTTTTTTTTTTTTTTTTTCAGTGGGGGCCATGGCTCTCACTGGACTTTATAGGCCTCCGTCCCTTATCGCAGGAGCAAAGGTGAAAGATGATGTTTATACAGCTTTTGAGAACCTTTTCCCTGTGCTTACTCAATACTGGAGAAAGTAGACATGATTTTCAATCAAGTAACGTGGAAGAAAGAGCAAATTAGTTGAATATTTGGAAGAATTCTAGGAGTTTTTTCGTTTGTTACTATATTGTCATCTTTGTATAAGCACATTTTATTATTCATACTGTAAAAAGAACTTCACAGACCCGATTTTGTGGGTGAACGAGGTTTGTTGGAAAATTAGAAAAATTCTAGATAATAAAATTTTACTTTTTCATAAATCTTGATCCAAGATTTTTATTAATTATTTAGATTCACGTTATAACATAATTAATCATTCAAAACGATTGAGGGATTATCTTTGAACCAAAATGATCATGTGGAGGGGATCTTTTCCCCCACCCACTTGTGAGGGGGGCGGGTTTTTTTCCCCTCCCTGTCACTGGGAGGGGAAGGGGAAACCCCCGCCCCCCCCCCCCCATCTTTGAAATTCTTGAATTCTTATCTCTTGTGTTTGAATCTTGATATAGAATTAAGGATGTTCACCGTATATAATATTCCAAAATATTAAATGATGTATGGCTCTCATTTTTTTAAAATTAAATTTGTTCAACACACAATTTCAACCATCCATCTTAATCAAGTCTACTATTTTTTACTTTTAAATATTTTTTAATCACACATTCTCTCAAAAAACTATTCAAACCCACATTATTTTCCAAATAATGAGGACCAAATAGGAGCTAAGTTTTTGACATCTCTTCAATGTTTTCTTCGATGTGCATTGCTAAGAAACAGAGCCATCTAATTATAGTGGCGATAGGCAAAGAGGAGCAAAGGAGGAGCTGGATAGTCGCACACTCGAAACGTCAAATTGATCGTGCTCTATAGTTGCATTTATGAGAAAAAAACTTGATTTTTCACTGTTTAGAACATGTACACTGCTACACTTTTCACATTGAAAAATGTTTGTCACATCATTAAAAAAAACATTGTGTCAATATTTTTATTTCCAATGCTTTAAATTTTGAAGTCCATCGTGATGACATGGAATTGGAAACAATAAATGAAGAAAGTTTCAAGCCAATTTTCTACAACTTGAAAGAGAGTTTAATATGATGACTAAGCAAATTTTGTTAAATGCTATTTTTTAGTTTATTTTATTTAAACAAATGAAATACTACATGGACAAAACTATGAGATTAGAAATAAAATAATGCATTAGAGACAATGTTGCCCAACCGGACCCGGTCGGGTTGACCCAAAAACCCGCGACCCGAGCAAAAAATCAGGCTAGGTCACATTTAAAACTCTGTCGAGTCAAACTCGACCGACTTGGTCAACCCGGACCCAGGTCTGATCCGGGTTTTATATTTTTTTGTTTTTTTGAAATTTTTAATATTTTTTTAATGCTCGGGTCGACCTTAAGTCGGCTTCGAGTTGACCTTCTGACCGTTGACTCAGTCTATCAGTCTGGTCAATCGGGCCCGGTCTGAAAACATTAATTAGAGATGACATTTGAGATTCTCTTTCTTCTCATTAAACATTCATCCTATGTAGAAAGAAATTCTAGACATTAATTGCCATATGGAAAAAATTATTCAATGTGAAATTTTAGCATTGTAGATGCTCTTAGTTTTCAACAATATAAAACTTTTCCTCTTTCTCTTCTTTTTTTTTTCTTTTTCCCTTCATCAGGATAGGCATTTGATTATCATTCTATTTTACAGAATATTAAATAATATAATAATTTATTTATTAATCACTAGTTGATTTAGAGTTTGTTTGGTAAAGCAAAAATTTTCACCATATCTTTTCAAACTTAATTTCAACCATCAATTCTTAACCAAGCCCACAGTTTTTTACTTTTCAAACATTTTTATACCACACAAACATTAAATAAAAATAAATAAAAAACCACAAAAGTCAAAACTTTTCACATTATCAAACAGGCTCTTAGATATCAATTTTTTTAACACATGTTAATTTCATCGACAGTTACTGAAGTTTAAAACAAATTACAAAACGGTCATTGAAGTAACAAAGTTTCAGCAACGATAACTGAAGTTACAAATTCTTTAACCCATGTTTACTAAAGTTACAAAGTTTCAAACATGATCATTGAAGTTACAAAAATTGAATATTTTTTTATTCTGTAGTCATTATAAATTAAACACAAATTAATGTTTGAACAATTTCTTTAATTCAAAAATTAATTTATCAATATTTGGAAAACAAGGAAATCTTTCGATAGTTTTCTATACTTGTTTTTTACTAAAAATTTTTTAAAATATTTTTTTAATTGTTTTTACTAAGGGTGTGTTTGATTGCAATGTTGTTTCCGTCCCTGCTATTCCGACCAAAGGGCTGACTAAGCGAGATCGATGGTGGAAAATGGGTAAAAAAATATTTTCCAAGGAATTGATTTGTCTGGAAAATATTTTCGTGAAAAATATAATGAGAAGTGTTTGATTGGTTTAATTTTCTAGGTAGAAAAAGTGGAGAATTTTTCAAGTTTTGTTATTTGATTGACATTATTTTTCATGACAAATAAAACAAATTTTAGCTATTTTAATCAAATTTTTTTTTTTCATAAATTTATACTTGATAATAGTAATGTTAATTTTTGTAAAAAAAAAAAAAAAAGATAAGTCAATTAACAATAATAAATAGGACCAAACGCGACGAAAAGTGTTTTCCATGCAAGGTGAAAAATATTTTCTCAACTAAATCCAAATAAAATATTTTCCTTGTTTTTGAGGAAAATAACGAAAATCGAGATAAGTTAGAAAATATTTTTCATGGCAAATAAAGGCAACCAAACTCAGTACCAAAAGCTGGAAAATGAAAATATTTTTCAACTTCCAATATAAATTTTGTCCAATCAAACAGAGCCTAAAATTAAAATTTGATTTAAACTTCAGTGATCGTCAATGAAATTAACAATTTTAAATACTTTAAAAGCTTAACACCTTTGTTATTTAACAAAAATTTTTTTGAAGCTTCTTTGTTATTTAACATTGTAGCAACTATAAATTGGTTTATTTGAGTTTTGTTTGTTATTTATGTATTTATTTATTTATTTTGGGTTTAAAAACAAAAAATGAAATATTTTCGAGGTAAAATATGTGGTTGAAAAGTGAATAAAGAGAGAATGCGTGTGATTAAAAAGTGATTTGGGGAAATGTTTTATTTAAAAATAATTTGTCAAACAGAGACTTATATTTTTTAGGTAAAATTTGTAGTTAAAAGATGGAGAAAGTAAATGTAAGTGATTAAAAAGTTATTTGAGGAATTTTTTTTATATTTATAAATTGGTTAATAAATGAGAAATTTACACAACTACTTGATTGTAGTGGTTGATAATTGAAAAATACGTAATTTTAATACTATTTGTTATATTATTACATGATTTCATTCCTCGATTTCAGAAAAATACTGATTCAAGGAGAGAGAAAATATTATTATTTGATTAAAATCATTAATTAGGGTAACCTTAAGACAATTTCCAATAAATACCAATTTGGTGCATCATTTGCACCAAAATGGCACACAACTCACACCATTTTTTTAACTCATCTCCAATCACACGTACCAAATGTTACACCAAATTTAAATTTCAATATTTTATTATTTGTATTCGATTCTTTATTGATACCATTTTTGTTATTTTTTTAATGCATAATTAAAACAAGGGAAATTGGTACATTTAATCACCAAACGTTTGCCTCTTTGTGCAATCCTTAATCTTTCATTTTTTGCGCTAAAGTCATTAAACGTTGCATTCTTTTGTGCAAGAGGTCCTTTTAGATGATTTTCTTTCATTTCAATGTTAAAAAATTAAGGAAAGACTTAAATGCCCTTATACATATTTGGTACAATTAGTCCCTGAACTTTAGATCTGGTGCTTAAGTCCCTAATCTTTCAATTTGCCACAAGTTAGTCCCTAAACTTTGGAATTATTTAGTGCAATAAGTCTTTAGCCTTTCAATTTGGTGCTTAAGTACCTAGATGTTGCATTATTTAGCGTCACGTATCTTTTTAGATGGTTTTCCTCCATTCCACATTTAAAAATTCAATTTTTTTTATCAAAAATTAAAATGCTCTTATACTAATAAATAAATAAGCCTTTTTTGGGCAACTTAAAATTTTTATTTCTTGTTTTGTTAGAGTTTGTTCTACCATGGTAGTTGGGCTTCATATAATATAAAAGTTTTTACTGTATTAACACAAGTTCCCCAATTTAACACCTCTAAAAAAATCGATTTTGTTTTTATCAAAAAATAAATAAATAAATACAAAAAGAGGCTTTATTCATTTGTTTAAAACTTATCTGAAATCAATTTTCTTCCTAAACATTTCCTCAGAATTCTGAAAGCAATTCTGCAAATTGAGAGTTATATTCACTTTGCTCTACATTTTTTTTCTATTTTGAAATTGTATAAACCTTAAACAATTGAGAATTAAAAACTCAAAATTGTCAATGTGTTCACTAATATATATATATATATATATATATATATATAAATATAAAGAAAATTAAAATTTAATGGTGGTAAATTTATGAATTTGTATTAGCACAATAAAAACCTTTATTGGAAGTTTAATGACAGACTTTGACAAAGTAAGTAACAAAAATCTTAAGTTTCCAAAAAGAAACTTATTTATTCATTTATTTATTAATACAAGAGCATTTTAATATTTTTGATAAAAATGAAATTGTATTTTTAAAGGTGGAATGAAAGAAAACCATCTAAAAGGATACATAACTCTAAATAATGCAACGTTAGGGACTTAAGAATCAAATTGAAAGGATAATGACTAATTTCGCTAAATAAAGCCTAAGTTTAGGGGCTACTTACACCAAATTGAAAGGTTAGAGACTTAAGCACTAAATCTGAAGTTTATGGACTAATTGCGCCGATTATGTATAAGGGAATTTTCGTCTTTCTTTAACTTTATAACATTGAAATGGAAGTAAATCATCCAAAAGAACCTCTTGTGCCAAAAAAATGAAACAGTTGAGGACTTCAGTGCAAAAAATGAAAGATTAGGGATCCAATGCACAAAGAGGCAAACGTTTAGGGACTAAATGCGTCAATTTCCCTTAAAACAATAGGAGATATGTCAATGTGGAAGAAGCATAAATTTATAGACCAAAAAATAGTTTTATAATTACTTCTCTTATTTTTTGGTAAAAGAAAAAAAATAAAAACTGCAAAAAATAAAAAATAAAATAATAATAATAATAATAATAATAATATACAGTTAAATGTCAATTTGTAAATAATGTAATGTCAATATTGTAATAATATGATGGAAATTTTGTAAATGTGTGTCACTATGCAAAACACTAAACTGCTCCACAAATTTGGTGTTCGGTTGTAGACAATTTTTGGATCAAATTGGTGATTTGGTCTTAACAATCTTATAAGAGTGATTTTTTTAGTCACTATTCATTTATAACAATGTTATTTTTTTTTTTCTTCACTTTGCTTTTTTCTTTGTTTGGTTAATCTTGTTTGGTCAAATGATGTTGTAATATCAAGATCTTGCAGATTTTTTCTCCTACCCGCTCCTACCCTCCAGCGGCAATTTCAATGGTTGCAGCCTTTTTGACTTTTTTTTTATTTATATATTGTAACGTTGCACAGGTATGTGTGTGTGTGTGTGTATATATATATATATAATTTTTTTCTTTATGTTTTTAACGTTGCACAGTTTTTTTGTTAAGTTTGAATTTTTTTTTCCTTCTTTATGTTTGTTATGTTTTATAGGTATTTTTTTAAGTTTGGAATTTTTTTTTTTTTTTTTTTCTTTCAGTTTGTTATGTGTCCAAAAATCGAATGTGGTATAAAGATAGAATGTCTTTATCATAATTTAACTTCATCTTATTTAAAAAAAAAAAAAAAATACAGAGTCATCACGTTATAACGTGAAATTCATCGTAAATTTGACAATAATTAACGTATTACAATTAAATAACATTAAATTAATCGTCACTTAAATCGTAGTTGTCTTCACCGTCCTCCTCATTACCCGTGAACTCATAATCTTGGAATCTCGTCGTTTCTGCGTGACTGTAATGAAATTGTGGGTAGTATGCACTGTGTTTGACGTTCATACAAGGTGCCTCAGTGTGACTAGAGTAGAAGTGCGGGTAATATGTATTTTCATCGACATTCATCGTATTGCTGTTGTGCAATTAACAAGTTTCAATATAGTTATATGAATATTATCAAGTTAAAAAATACGAATTTAATTGTAAAGGAAGGATACCTTGAAATAAATTGTGAACAAGTTCTTCTATCGTGACCTGTTCTATAACAGTGTCCACATTGTCGTTGTGACTGGGTCATACATTTCTCCTTGCCAGATTTCAAGTGTTTTCCACATCATTTAGTCCTTACGGGTTGTGGATCCATTAGTGAATCAGTGCTGTCGTGAGACCTCCCCCTAGCCTCAAAGCGCGGTGGAATTCTCCCCTCAGACTCGTTGTTCTCCCTGACCGTGATTTTCATTTCTCTCATTTCTTTGAGTACATAATTGCTTGAAATCTGCGTTAATGACGCATCCTCAATCAGGTCATTAGACTCATGTCTCAAAGTGCGAAATCATGAAGCAACTGAGACTTCCTCGGTAAATGACTCCACAGGGTCGAACACAGGTTTCGCTTTCGCATTCTTCGTCCTCCTGGGCATAATATACATTTGAGGCAGAAGCATTATATCTTTTTTGCTCAACATATGAAGAATGTGATGACATGGGTAGCTCGCAAACTCGAACAACATGCAACTACAAGTCATGAATTCCATTTGAGGATGGTAAACAACGTTCCTTTGATGATCGTAATCCCCACCTGACGTTGTACGTTGAACTGCATAAATCTTCACGTGTTCGTTGCTTGATCGATTCATTGTATTGTAGTGCGTACTCTGAACGAGTTCATCCTAAAAGAGCCGGAAAATTGCTTTGGTGTAAACCTGGGACATTTGCAATTCCATATCGACCCTCGTAATCATTCATGGGCGTTGGTACAAATCTGTATGAGTTGCCATGAGTTCCTCATGTCTTTGGTGATCAACCACCCCCATCAATCTGGAAATGAAATCCATCAACTCATTTTGCTTATCTACATAAACACTTAAAGAAAGCATGGTTGCTCTAGTTGTGTTGGCTACTATGCATTCCCGCTGCAAATATATGTTTCACGTAAGCCGACACCCACTTTTGTCTAATTTCATAAATAGTTAGCAACCACTCATTGGAACCCAAACTAGTGTTATGCATAAGAACTACCCAACGTTGCTCAAACTCTTGTGCTGTCTGGGAATTCCAAATGATGTACTTCAAGTCCCCATCATATGCATTGTAAAGAATTGGTCCTAGCTTTTTGGGAAACTTGTACGTGATGTGCTACAAACAGAGTTGATGGAATGTCATAGGGAGAATACTTATGACTGCTCGACCAATAGCTTGATCTTGATCGGTGATAATTACTTTCGGGGCTACATTTGTTGGCATCGCCTTCACGAACTTTGAAAATAACCACTCAAACGACTCAATCCTCTCGTCGCTTAGAAAACCACATCCAAATAATATTGTTTGCCTGTGGTGATTGACTCCCATAAAAGGAGCAAAAATCATTAAGAACTTGGTCGTGTTATAGGTAGTGTCGAACACAACATCACCAAAAACTGCGTAGTTATTTCTCGAAACTGAATATGCCCAAAAACAACTTGTGAAAACACCATTCTCAAGCTCATGTGAAATATAAAAATTGTCGTCCCTTCGTTTTCATGTGCCATATGTTGTACGAAAGAATCTGCGTCACGTCCAATAAGTTCCATGCGTTTATCTCTTTGATGATTTCTTAAATCTCTCTTGGTGTGACCCAAAGATGATGGACCACCAAACTCTATCTCAAATAAACGCATCTGCTGCCAAGTTGGAATATTTTCCTGAGCAAACTGTTCAGTCAATGATTTTTTTGAAGCAGAGACATTACGATGGGTGTGTAGCAAGTGAACTTTCCTTGGTGTAATGAGGGGATGAGTGCTGAAACCCGCCTCCTTTGCATAAGCGTTGTAAAAATCAAAAGCATCTTCTTCTGATTCGAATTCTTGGCCAACGACATAAATAAAAATTTCGGATACTTGAGGCACATATATTCTATCATTCATTTCCATCACTGTATTAATAAAAGAAAATAAATTAGCAAATATGCATATTTGAAATAAAAACATTTGATAAATTTACATTTAGAAAAAATATTAAAAATAAAATAAAAAACTTACCCAACTCAAATATGTAATAATCTTCAAAAAATTATTTAATTCGCACTTGTCGAAATTGCATCTTAATATGCACACTCTATTCTTCTTTATTTCTTATATAGAAGAAAAAATGTAGTAATCTTTTGAAGGATATTATGAACATTGTGTTGAATTTTTTTTTGTTTATATAGAAAAAAACTTGACCATTATTTTTAACGTTATAATCTTAACGTTACCAAAAATTAAAAGGTCCAAAGGTTGCAGCCAGGTTATGCACAAAAAATAATAATAATGATAATAAAAAATTAATTAAAAATGTCAAAAAGTTGTAGCCATGTTGGATAATCCTACCTTCCAGCGGGTAGGAGATCAGGTGTGCAAGATCTTGATATCAATGTAAAGTTTCCATACAATTCTTTACCACATTATTTTCGAATTACGTAATTGTAAACCATAATAGAAGTTATAGCTGTTTAAAATGACCCATTAACAATGTATTGTTTATTTTTTCACGAGTCAATTTTTGTCTCATTTTCAACATATGCACTCTAAATAAAACAAAGCCTCTATTCTAACGCAATCATTATCACTACTATATATAAATCTCACTTCTAAAATTACTATTCATAATGACCAAAAATGACACTTTTGGACCGAAAGAAAACACGCCTTTTTCTTCAATTAACGATATCTCAGTATAATAATAATCAGTAAAAAAAATGTCGGCATTTGTGAGCTTCGCCTTCCAGAATTTCCAGACTCTTTCTAGGGTTAGTCTCTCTTCCACTTCTTCGTCTCGTCGATTTATTTTCTTTAGCGTGCTGGGTTCTTTAAGTAATTTGTTTTCTCTAGATTTCTGATGGTTTTGTAAGATCATTGCTTTCTCTGCAATTTTGCAGATGTGATTTGGGGTTTCTTATGCGATTTCTTCGATCTTCGACTAGAATGGCATCTCAGAAGGTATGGATCAGATATATTTGTAATTTGAAACCTTGGAGCTAAGCAAAAGGTCCCACATCAAACCAAATGCTCAAAATCTTCAAACTCGAATAGCCACTGCTTGGATTTTTCTTTTTGTTACGAAGGTATTAATCACTCCGTTTTGCAGTCCAATCCCAGTTTTTTTTTCGATGAATTCTCCGTCGTGATTCTCGGTACTGAGGCAAAGAAATTTGGGTTTCCATCTTGATGCTTGTATGGGTTTTCGATTATCGCAAGACTCGCCGCGATTCAGTCCACGAGGGTTTGTTGAGAAGTTGTGATTCCAGGATGTGGTTTGAGGTAATTATTGTTTTTCTTGGTTTTTAAGATTTGTTGGATTTTGAGTTTTTGACCACGAATTGAAAAAAAAAATGTAGATTTGTTTAAAGAATTTTGCTTATAATTAATTATCTGGTTAACCGAATTATAATTCAAAATGAGTTATTTTGGGTTTTCCATATTATTATTTTCATTGTCTACGATGATTGAGCCAAAAATGTAGCCCATCAATTATCTAGGAAGATACCTTGCTGAAAATCTAAAAATTATGCAGAACATTGTCCGATATTGCGCTAAAAGAATATTTGGTGTAAGTTGTCATGATGATTTTACTAAAATCCACGTCTAAAATGCTTTCTTTAATTGTAAATTGAATCAACCAGCTTTCTTGCAAGATAATTTCACTATTCTGTCAATCCTCTATTTCTTCCATTCTCATTTTTCTCAGATTTCTTTCTTGCTGATTTTTTAAGTAAAAAGGCAAAGAAGTTCTTCTCTTCTCAGCATCAAACAGAAACATGATCAAGATGTCGTGGGTGATTATTCTTTGGTTCAATAGGATGTTGAAGGGGAGATGTAGGATGGTAGTGGTTATACCATTTCTTAGACATTTTTTTATGAAAGTGGAAGCCCATTTTTTCTATATGTCAGCCTCTTGATATACTTCTAATTTTAGAAATTTACTCATGCACATATAGAATAAAGTCTGGGGATGGACAAAAACTAATTACACAGTTTTAGGGATTTTCTGGAACTGTCATGTGGCAGGCCCTAACAAGGAAAAGTTAAAGGAGTAGGGTATGTTAGTTGGAAAAAAATTGGGTAGAAGAAAGTGAGATAGGACATCACGAATTGGTTGCAGCCATGACACTCATTGTCTGGTCAACTATCTTCATGTGGATTTTGTCCTAAAACATAAGTTTGTGGAGATAAACAAATAGAAAACCATTGCAGCCTATTGTTCTCACTTTTCTTCCTTTTTCTTGAATATTCAATGCTCGAGATATAAGGTTGAGGGGAGGGAGTACTGAAGAAGATACAAGATGAGGGTGAAGAAGAAGATGGTTAGAGTATATCAGAATTTTTTTCATTTTTCTTTCTTCAACTTTATCCTTTAATTCGACCAAAATAACTACCACTTCTACAATAATACAAGTACAGGTGCTCCATGCTTTCCTTCTTTTGCTTCAAGAAGTGAGTTGCCCCCAAAATCCTTTGAAGAATGATACTAATATGTGCTAATAATTCTTTCAGGCTTATATGTTCCTATACGACTTTACTCAGGGAACAATCAACTTTGTAGATGAAATCCACTTTGCTGTATTAAAACTTATAGAAACAACATAGCTGAAAATCCCATTTCAGACCTTCATTTTTAATTACATTTGCTTATGTTAATATCTTGTCCATCATTATAGTAAATTTTTGGTGTAGTTATAGATCTTAGAATCTTCATCGAGATCACAACTTTCTTGGATGATCTTTTTTATGTGTAATTCAAACGTTGGTGTGCATTCTTATTCTTAATTTAATCACATCACAATTATTTTAAGTTTTATTGCTATTGCATTTTCTTATTATTTTTTATTGAATGTTTTATTGTGTATTCTACTTAAATACTATGATTAGTAAAGAATTGATCTTTTGCATTTTTTCCTTCCCAGAAGTTTAGTACATGTTCACTTCCATTATTGTACTTGCTTGCAATTCTTAGGTAAAGTAATTTTCTAATATGTTCCTTTATGCATACAGACTTCGTGATTTGAAGCAGCTTAGTGAGTGGGGAATTTTTAAATTGTTCTGAATTGATAACATTCAATGAAGTAAATAAATGGCCAAAGTTGTATGTTTGGCCATGAAACTTGGGCTGTTGGTATGATGGATGTGAAACCATACAAGAGTAAATAAGATCGAAAATGAGAATAAACGCCTACAAATTGAAGTGACATAATTGATAATAAATTAGGGGAATTACCTTGGTAGTTGGGGCATATCCTGTGTAGACTTACCAAAGTTTATATTGTTTTATGCGGTAGAATAATTGGAACCAAGATGTGGTGAAAAAAGAATATATTAGGCTTAGATTTTTTGGTTTGAGCATTCGATTGGTGACTATTGGCTGGCTAGCGAAGCTATACAAAGATTGAAAACCTATCAAGTACATACACATGGTCCGGTTTCTCTCTTTGTAAACATAATAAGAGATTTAATGCGTACTATCTGTGTAGGGAGAGACCTTGGTATTGAATGATGTGATATGCGATACAAACAGTTGTTGGTATTGTTTCTTCTTTTACAACGTTTCTTTGGTAACCGTGTTTGTTAATCAATGTACTAATTGATATGCAATCACTATGTTTACACTCATAACATGACTCTGTTTTTTATATAGGTCATGATGTGGGCCATGTACCATTCAGCAACGTGTTTGAGTGCAAGTTTCTACCCTGGATAATCAATGGCCTGAAATGGTGATTTTCTATGTTTCAGTATTATATTTTTCCCATTGCTTCCATCAGCATGTAATTACATGGTTTCTTATTCTAATTCAATATTTCCATCTACATAATAAACCCCCATTTCAGTTGCCTCCAATTATCCATCTCTTTTTTGTACCAACACTCAGTCATGTGCTATTCAGCCATATGTTTGAGTGCAAGTTTCTTCCTCGGGTTCTCAATGGCCTGAAATAGTGATTTTCTATGATTCAGTATTATAAATTTTGTTCACCCTTACATTTCATATTCTAACTCAGCATTTCCATCCACACTACCAACGTCCATTTGTCTCCAATCACCCTTCTTTGTTTGAATAAAAAATTTGTCTTAGCAAGTTAAAAGAGAATTCAGGTAACCATTTATCCTAGAGTGGAAGATCACTATTGAAGTAGTATCATTTGAAAGCTATTTCTTCATATACCATGTGTGCAAAGTCTGTAGCACGGACACTTCAATTAGGGTAGCGTGTCCGTGTCCGACACCTGTCGGATCCGACACTCTACTATGGTCACTCCGCTTTCTTTATAAAAGAAATCATATAAATTTTAACTCAAAATTATTATAAAATAATAAATAGGTACTCAAAGATAAGATATTTCAACAAACAAAATTAATAACAAGTATAAAACTAAATTTATAATATATAAATGAAGAATTTTAAATATTTTAATTAACGTGTCGACAACGTGTCGTGTCGGTATTTTTTTGAAAAATTGCGTGTCAACGTGTCCGACGCGTATCATGTCGGATACATGTGTCCTTGTCGGTGCATCATAGGACTGCAAACTTCTTATGTACTTATATGGATTGCTGTGTGTCTTTCAAATGTTTCCTAATTATTATATTTGGACCTCAAAAACTAAATATTTTTTGTTTCCGTTTGATTGGAAATTAATGCTTCCTATGACACACGTGAGAGAACAATTGTTTGACTTTGGCACATGAGGTGGCGGGTTTGATTCTCAAATCTCAATCTCAATCTCATACTACTTAGAATTATTAACTAAATAACTTTGTCATTCAAATATTCTTGAGGAGATGGTGCTTACCTTACCTTTGATTTGTATGATGTAAAATTAATTTCTTAGTATTAAAAATATCTAGCAATTTACATGAAGGTATTATTAATGATGTCCTATGTTATTTACTTATTATTTAATATTTTTGCAGAGTTCTTTTCGTGAGCTAAATATGCAATCTATAAATGTTTTTGTAAAGTTCAGAGCTTATATATTTTCTCTTTCAAGCTGGGACTTCAACGGGAGAAAAAAATTCTTCTCAGATGTTCTTTTCACTTATTTTGGTGAGGCCTTGAGTTGTTTCTTAGGGAAGGGATGCAACAAGCTCGTAGAATCTGCCTCCAAACATTGTTATCTCACGCATTTCCATGCTATGGACAATTAATCTTTTGATGACATCGATTACTTATAATGGCTTTCTAAACATGATGGATATTATTAACCTGTTAGAATTAGAACGCGATGTATGAGTATGAGATCTATCTCTCCTTTCTATAGTTTGACACTTTGTCTCTTTTATCCTCTGGAGATGATAATTGCTTGTGAAAATTATACATCAAAAGTAAGTGATGCAGTGAGAGAGATTCTAAGGAAATGATATTGCTTAGCTGAAAATCAAGTGTCATAGTCTAATTTCTGAATGTTTATTATGTAGAGCTCCAATGAAAAACATTTCTTGTATGACATTGTTGCTAATGGGCATAATGGAATTGATGTGGACAAGTATCTCTTTGAGCCTATTTCACATCCTTTTTAGATTAGTTTTTGCATTTTTTTTAATGCTACAGTAGTACTGTATTGCACAATTAGAGTTATTTCATCATTAGCAAGCAATTAATTACAGGGCTGCTTAATTACAGATTTGACTACATTGTCTGTGACTCCAGGGCTTGTGATCTTGGCTGCAATTCTCAGTTTCAGAGGTATGCATAACTCCTTAAAAGCTGATTAATTCATATATCAAAAAAATTTCAAACCTACTACCTTCTTCTATATTATGTATTTTGTTAGAAAAAATATTTCAAAACAATATTAACATATTCAAAAGCGTCGTTGATTTTTTGTCATAAGCATGTAGGGAACCCGAACATAGCTAAGCATATAAACTAAATAACAATTATATGCTGCAGGTTAGCATCATTTCAATGATATTATGGAGTTTGCATTAAATAATTTCAGTGCTAACATGGTATAGTTTATCACATCATTTGATCTTAAGCAAATGATGTACAATTTAAACAAGAAATGGTTGTTTAAAGTCTTTCTGAATGAAGAAGATTGTAACAGGATTTGTTAAGTTAATTTGTGGTTGATGTTTTAACTTGCAGTATTATGACATTAGAAAGAAATGTCAAGGCAGAATCTGCTATGACTTCTCAAACTTGGAGAAGTTTCTCAATCTAAATTGTGTTAGGGGTGTGCGTGGAATCAGAAATATAGATTTTGTCTCATGTAGTTCTACTGTGTGCAAGGCCTTACTTATGGACTAGGTAAGAAATCTTGAAGTCGGTATTCCTACTCTTCTCGGGTATGGAGTAAAGTTGCTTGTATTTGCAAGAGAATATGATTTTATATGTAATTGGCTTGGTGAGTTCTATTTTAGTACTCTTTTTTTATAACTTATATTGAAGTTTGGTGCCTATTATATATTATATTGGACACGGATATTTGACATCTTGGTCTCCTAACTTTTGCAAATAAAGTCATTGAACCCCCAAACAGTTTTTATATTTTTTATTTATGGATTTTAGGCCCTCGAAGTATTTCTCTCCTCAAAATTTTCACATGGAAGTGAGTTCTCACGCTCAGCCTCGGTGAATCTACTCATTTCAAGTATATTCTTAAAACCATTGACTTTCATAACACCATCACTAATAGCATCCACATACAACACACAACTAACCATTATGTGGCAAAAATATCTAATTTCCCTAAAATTTCCCTTGAAGAAACTGATCAATATTGATGGATCCAAAAGGTCAAGCCATAACAATGTAAGGATTTTTCTGTGTATGTAGTTATTTCCCAACTTTCTTTTAATGGGTGCATTTCAATTCCACGCGAATAAACACAAATATAATACGTTTCGTGCAACGCACGTATCATCTATAGTAATTTATAAACTAAATTTATGAACAAAATTTCTCAAGGACCATTCTAGTCGTACAACAGGGGCTACTGTACCTACCTCTCAAAAACAGGGAGTAGTGGGGCCCCCACCGCAGGGGTTAACCCCTTGCGGTACAACCAATTTAATTGATTTTTCAAACTACTTTTTAACAATGCACATCTCCTCTTTTTAACTGCACATTTTACCTAAATAAATATAAATCAATCAATTTATAATTGATACAGCAAATAGAGCCTAAGTTTTTAATGCACCACTTCGAAAAGCTCGTAAAAAACTGTACAGTTGCCTTTTCAAAACAATATAACGTCAAAATAAGGCGAACATGCATCCGAAAATTACCGCTCACATTTTTTTTTTTTAAAATTCTTGTGGTTATCGGTTCATAAAAATCTATTTTTCGAATTTTTTTTTTTGTCAACTTTCGTCCAATTTTCAAAATCATGCATACTTTTTGGTAAAACTATGTTTTTAATATACTACTCAATGAGCTCGCAAAGTACATAATTTTTTTTTTTCGAAATTGTATAACAGCTGAGCCGCTGAGGAATAATAATTTGACCAAATGTTATTTTGATTCAATAACACTATTACACACATAATTACAGAGAATACTTGTACATCGCACGAGTTGGACTAGTCTATACTACATTTTAAAGTGGAAAAGTCTGACCATGAGTTGACCAATATTCTTGCTCAAATAATTTTTGGATTAGAATATCTGAACTCAAAAAAAAAAAAAAAAATTCCATAAAAATTTGTTGCGAGGGTGTGTTTTCCAATGTCATCATGTGCCCACAACCCACTTCATTCATTGGTACAAATTATGGCTGGTTTGAGTAAATTTCGAAAATAAATTTTAACCGTCAAAAGGTGATTGGCAAGCATGCACTATTTCCACTGTTTGTAATAAATGTTTCCGCTGTTTAAATTGGAATTTTCGATTATATCCTTAATTTTAGCTGTAGTATTTTTAATCAGCTGGGTATAATAATAAATTTAAAAAATGAGTTTCGACAATTGAAAGAAGAATTAAGAATTGTCAGAGGACATATACCTTTTTTATCTATTTAGGGTGTGTTTGATTGAAAGAGTGGAAAATGGGTGAAAATGAAATATTTTTCAAAGAATTGATTTGTCTAAAAATTATTTTCGTGAAAAATATCAATTGCTAGGTGAAAAAGTTGGAAATTTTTCAAATTTTATTGTTTGGTTGACTTATTTTCCATGAAAAATAAAATAAAATTTAACTATTTTAATCAACAGCAAAAAATGGAAAAAGAACAGAGTGTTAGATATAACTGATTAATCAGAATAAATAATGCAGTCTGAGTTTGAGAAAAGAAATGGGTGAGTTACTTAAAATTATCGGTGAAATAAATTTCTTGAAGACCCAATAAAAATTGAAAGTTCGAGTCGTGAAGCTATGGAATGTTTCAAGTTACAAAGACAAAGAACATAATAACAGCATCGAGATGGTATTCAAATATCGTCACATTAGTGCATTACCTTTTTAACATTATTTGCAGTTTCTTTCTTTCTTTCTTTTTTAACATTTTATTTTTTTTCCAATATTAGTGGTAGAATTAATTGAAGACCATGGTTTTATACAATATCGTCCAAGCTTCATCAATGCTTGAAGTTCGTGCATGTCAAGTCATCACTTTCGCCATTAAATTAGTAGTAGAATTATAATTACATAAGTAAGGAAAAAAAGAAATAATAAAAGTACCTGAAGAATACCGCATATGAAAGTCCACTTCTGGAAAATATTTTAACATTGAAATATCACATATAAACACACTGTTGATTTCTACTTATTAGATATAACAATGCAATAACCAAGGAAAAATAATGAGTAGATTAATTGTGAATAAAAATAATCATTTGTGGATTTTTTTCCATGACTTTCACATAGAATAGAATACGAAAGCATGTAATATAACAACTAGTATTAAAATTACGTATTTTTCAATTACTAACCATTACAATCAGGTTGTTAATGGTGTAAATTTCTCGTTTATAAATCAATTTATAAATAAAAAAAATTTCTAATAATTTTTTAATCACATACGTTTTCTCTCTCCACTTTTAATCAAATATTTTACCTAAAAAATATACATCTCTATTTGGAAAATTATTTTTAAACAACACATTTCCTCAAACTATTTTTTAATCATACGCTCTCTCTCCACTTTTCAATCACATATTTTATCTCGAAAATACCAAATTCTTTATTTTTAAACCAAAAATAAAAAATAAAAAAAAATTAACAAACAGAACCTAAATAATCCAATTTAGTTATTACAACGTTAAAGTAAAAAGCTATTAAGCTTTTAAAGTATATAGAATTGTTAATTTCATTGACGATCACTGAAGTTTAAATCAAATTTTAATTTTTGTAAAAAAATTACTAAAATAATTTAGAAAATTTTGGTAAAAAACAAGTATTGAAAATTATCGAAAGTTTTCCTTGTTTTTCAAAAATTGATATATTAATTTTTGAATTAATAAATTTTTTCAAACATTCATTTGTGTTTAGTTTATAATGATTATAGAATAAAAAATATTCAATTTTTGTAACTTCAATGATAGTCTCTGGAACTTTGTAACCTTAGTGAACATAGGTTAAAGAATTTGTAACTTGAGTTATCGATGCTGAAATTTGTAACTTCCTCGACCATTTTGTAATTGTTTTAAACTTTGTAACTGTAGATGAAATTAACTTGTGTTAAAAAATTTGATATCTAAATTTATATATGCTCTCTAAATTACAAAATATCCTAATTAAAAGTAGCGTTCTTGGAGATCAACTAAATATTAATAGATAAATTATTATATTATTTAATATTCTCTGTAAAATAGAATTAGAATCAAATGCCTATACTGAAAAAAAAAAAAAAAGGAGGGAGAACAAAAGTTTTATATTGTAGATGCTCTAAACCGTGAAAAATATGTTCAAGGCTCATCCCATATCTGATAGATTGTGAAACTCACTGTGACACCCTTTCTCCAAAAAGTAATGATCTACGCATTAGATAAATTAATGAAAAATCCTGACTATTCTAGCCTTCTCTAGTATGCTTACTGCTATACAATTTTTATTAATGGAATCTTGACACATGATCAAATCATAAATGGAAGCTACTGTACATTTAGGAAACAAATATGAGATAGAGCAAATATAGAATGGCCTTGGTGTAACGCAGAAGTTTCGATTATTAATAATGACATGTATGGTTATATATCACAAATGCGAACCCATAAGGCGTCTCCGGTATGCATGAGAATGTGAATGTGTTTCCTAAGTTAATGGAGGAGATGACGACGGTATATCCCTCCCATTCAATGACTTGATAACCGTCATCAACTTTGTCCCACATCGATTTTGCACAAAAAAGATAACATGTTTATAAGTAAATGATCAACCACTAATGTCCGATAGTCAGTTAAGGCGTCTGCCACGCTACTTTCGGGAGTACATCCACATTAAGGAGTACCACTCAATTTTCAGAAAAATAACTAGTAAAAACCCTTAAAAAGCACAAAAACGGCGACTTACCTGACTACCTTTTGAGTAAATGCCGAAACTTTTTAAGTAAAAGCCATAATTACTTTTCAAAATAAAAATGAATCATATACCATCCATATTGAATTATTTTTCATTCTTTCACATGGGTATTATTTTCAACTTGCAATCACCCTTTTGGGAAAAAGACCCACCAAACTATTACGAAACTCAGAGGAGGAAAGAGCTGCATGCAAATGGTAAACTCAATCACGCCATTAGAAAATCGTTTGAAATAATCTACCAATATAATGCATGGAGAAAATTGTTGTTATGAAAATGCACATAATTGAGTTCAGATATTAAAAGATTAAAAAAACAAAACGAACTAGAAATCTCATACAAAGCAAAAACATAGATTGCTCGACTTAGAGGTGGCATTCTACATAAACAACTTAATGTGGATGCAGAAGTATAACAAACAAAGAATGAGATGTTTACGTTTAAACTTAACTATAAAATATAATCTAGAATGGGGGGGGGGGGGGGGGGGGAATTAATGGGCTATTTGGAAAATTGAACTATTTCAACCAAAAAATTTCTCTTTACTAATTGAGGCATAGAAATATAGCAAATAAGTTAAATAACTAAACAAAATAGAATAAACTATCAATCATATTCATCTTTAAACTAACATGCTGAATCTATCAGTAACATAAACCCAATATTTCAATTATGTTTAGCAATTGTTTATAAATGTTAAAAGTCATATCAAATAATTAAGCAAAGCAAGCAATTCACACTGGACTTATGTTAAAAGAACAAAAAATGTAGACAACTACAAAAAACGAAAAGTTCTTAAATACTGCTTTTTCTTTGAACTACTTTTTTGAAAAAAATTGTGTTTCAGATTCATCTGATATCCGATAGATTCCTAAACTCTATTTTAGGCACTTTGTAATAGGTTTTGGATTTCTCCAAAACCTCATAGCATCACTTCATAAAATTATTGATCTATGGGAATAACAATACATTAGATAAATTAATTTGTTAGTGAAACGGAAAATCCCTAAAATCGTTCTAGTTTAATTGATTTTAGTTTGAACTTAGGTGCCAAACAACCTAGAAGAGGGTTTGAATAGGTTGTTATAGATTTACTTTGAGTATGAGTGCAATTTTTTAATCATATATTCAAAAATACAATCTATTGATCACCCAAACATTCACTTGAATGTTCTAATTTTGATAGAATATTAGTTCAATATCATAATGTTCTAGTGAACATTGAATATTGTGAGTTGGATAAAATAAAATATAGTAACTGTTGTCGTATACAACAAACGATATAACAATTTAAAACTCCAAGGGAAAAATCCATGGGCTCCCATGCCATGGGTAAATGAAACCCCTATTTTGGAACAAGATAAAAATATCTCAAACTTTTTGAAATTAAAATTTTATACCAAATGTAAAACTTTATCGGTAATTTAACAAAATGTAAAGCCATTGAAACGTATAACAAAAACTCCTTATTTTTTATCTTCTCAATCGACTAGGAATTTAGTCAATTCTTTAGGTCTTGATCTTGGTTCATTCCACAATTGCACACGAATTTAATCCACAAATGGAAATAAGGACTCGATCTTTATCTTACAGTCAAAATGTCGTTATTTCTCTTAGTGATTTCTTCCAAGTTTTTAGAGTCTTTCAGAAGGATGAAATTTTGATCAGACTAGCTAGTAATTTTCTTCATCTTGTAAGTGCTTGAATGGTGTAGAATGAAAGTATGTGAATCTCTTTTACTTGCTTTTATTTTAAGTTTTTTTTTTTTTGACAAGTTTAAGTAAAAATATTTTATCCGAATTAAAAACTTAATTTCATTATTTAAGTAGATAGTTTTGAGATCAGCATAACATCAGATATGCACACATATTTATCTACTTAGAAACGCATGTGCATTTTTAACTCTATTATACAAACGAGATTCAAACAGATATAGTGATTAAAAATATTTCAATATTGCATAGACTCCCAAATAAATCTAATTTTCGGATAAAAATCTTTCAAGCATTTAACTTACTTTAAAATAGATAAAAATTTTTTTCATCAAAATAGAATTAAAATATACATTTAGTTTTATCTAATTAGAAATTCAATTTATGTGAGCCTATACAAGATGAAATTTAACTCAGCCACTTATGCCACTTATGCTTTCACATAAGGTCCAAGAGTTTTAATACAAATAAAATCTCAATTGATAAATGACTTTACCATATGAGGAAACTTAATACAATTAAAACCCTAATCAGTAAGTACTAATATACGATATAACAATATGAGCTCTAGTTTTGTCAACCACACAAATGAATTTATTTCAACTTAACTTACTTTAAAAACAATCTTAAATATTATTAAGTCAAAATAGAGTGTGTCAATAAAATTCCCAACACTTGAGAATACTTACTACTCTGTAACCTTCATTAATGGAAACTTAACAAAATCTCAAACCATAAATTGAAGCAACTGATTTGATGATAAAGAATAAAGACTGGCCAAGGGCTTAAGGCAGAAATTATGATTATTAAAAGTTGAAATTATACCACAATCTTTGATCAATTAGTCAATTACAGGATGCATGAGAGTGAAGATGTGGTTCCTCAGTTAATTAGCATCACTCAATCAAAAACCAGCAACACGAGTATCATGCAATGGAGGAATTGAGTATAGGATATCCCCCTCTTTAATAACTTGATACCCATCATCAACATTGTCCCACATTTAACTTCGCATGGTGAAATTTTAAGGTTATATAATTTATATCCCATATGTCCCACATTGCACATTTAAGTGAAAAAAAAAAAAAAAAAGCCTAAGAACAGCTACTTACCCGAGTGCCTTCTTAGTCAATGAAAATCCTTTTTTTTTGCAATGGAAGAAATCAGAGAACGAGATCCCCCTTTATTATATGACTTAATTCAGATTGACAACATTAATGTCCTACATCAACAATGTAGTAGAATGTTAACTTGTTTATAAGTTATGTTCAACAAGTACGGGAAAGGTGACCAGGCAAGGCATCTGCCAAATTTCACGTTTTAAAATAGAAACTTACCCGACTATGTATTGCTCAGACTCTCCATTTTTTAAGAAATACTCGTATCGAACACACGGAGTATGAAATAAGGATATGAGATTCTTCTTGAATCCTTTAAACTAAAAGATGATACTTTATCAAGACCTCAATTCACGAAAGTGATGATCTACCATTTAGATAAATTAATCTTAGTATTGAAATGAAAAAATACTGACTATTCTAGCCTTCTCGAGTATGCTTACTGCTATACAATTTTTATTAATGGAATCTTGACACATGATCAAATCATAAATGGAAGCTACTGTACATTTAGGCAACAGATATGAGATACAACAAATATAGAATGGCCTTGGTGTAAGGTAGAAGTTTCAATTATTAATAATGACATGTATCCACAAATGCGAACCCACAAGTCGCTTCCGGTATGCATAAGATTGTGAATGTGTTTCCTTAGTTAGCGGAAGAGATGACGACAGTATATCCCTCCCGTTCATTGACTTGATAACCATCATGAACATTGTCCCACATCGATTTTGCACAAAAAAGATAACATGTTTATAAGTAATGATCAACCACAAATGTGCGGGTAGTCAGTTGAGGCGTCTGCCACGCTAATTTGGGAGTACATCCACATTCAGGAGTACCACGCAATTTTCAGAAAAATAACTGGAAAAAGCCCTTGAAAAGCACAAAAACGACGACTTACCTGACTACCTTTTGAGTAAATGCCGAAACTTTTTAAGTAAAAGCCATCAATCACAAGATTTACCTTTTTTAAAATAAAAATGAATCATATACCTTCCATATTGAATTATTTTTCATTCTTGCACATGAGTATTATTTTCTACTTGCAATCACACTTTAGGGAAAAAGACCCACCAAACTATTACGAAACTCAGAAGAGGAAAGGGCTGTAAATGGTAAACTCAATCGGGCCGTTAGAAGATCGTTTGAAATGATCTACCAATATAATGCATGGAGAAAATTGTTGTTATGAAAATGTACATAACTTAGTTCAAATATTAAAAGATTAAAAAAAAAAAGAACCAGCAATCTCATACAATGCAAAAACAAAGATTGCTGGACTTAGAGGTGGCATTCTACATAAAGTATAACGAACAAAGTTTTAGACGTTCACGTTAAATAAAACATAATCAAGAGGGGGTGCGGGGGGAACTAAGGGTGCGTTTGATATGCGCCAATTTCCATGGAAAATCATATTTTCCATGTGATTTTCCAACTTTGCGCTGTTTGGTTGCTTAAGTTTTTCATGGAATTCATTTTTCCACTTGCCTCGAAATTTGGTATTTTCCTTATTTTGAATGAATTCATTTTTCAAGGGAGGGAGGAGGTTTTATTTTCCATGGAAAATCTTATACCATGTTCGTTACGTTTGATCATTTTTGTTGTTGTTAATTGATTTATTTTTTTTTCTAAAATTAACATTATTATTATCAAGTACAAATTGTGAAAAAATAAAAAAAAATATTTTTTTTTATTAAAATAGATTTATTTTACTTTATTTTTCATGGAAAATAATGTTAAACAAACAACAAAAGTTGAAAAATTCCCTACTTTTTTCACCTAGAAAATTAAACCAATCAAATACATTAAACTTCCAATTCCCAGGAATTTAATTCTCTGAAATTCATTTTCTTTCCACCTAAATTCCACTCTCGCTATCAAACACAGCCTAAAGAAAATTAATGGGCTATTTTGCAAATTGAATTATTTCAACAAAAAAATGTTCTCGTTATTAATCGAGACATAGAAATATAGCAAATAAGTTAAATAACTAAACAAAATATATAGAAGAAACTATCAATCATATTCTTCTTGAAACTAACATCATGAATCAATTAGCAACATAACCCAATATTTAGATTACGTTTGGCATTATAAATGCTAAAATTCGCATCAAACAATCAAGCAAAGCAAGCAATTCATACTGGACTTCTTTTAAAAGTGGAAACAAAAATGTAGACAACTACAAAAAAACACCAAGTTCTTAAATACAGTTTTTTCTTTGAACTTCTTTTTTGAAAAAAAATTATGTTTCAGATCTATTTCAGGCACTCTGTAACAGATCTCCAACACCTCATAGCATTACTTCATAAATTATTGATCTATGGGAATAACAATAAATTAGATAAATTAATTTGTTAGTGAAACGAAAAATCCCTAAAATCATACTAGCTTTATTGATATTAGTTTTGAACCTATGTGCCAAATAACCTGGAAGAGGGGTTGAATAGGTTGGTTTTTAGCTTTACTTAGAGTATAAGTTCAATTTTTCAATCATTTTTGAAAATACAATCCATTGACCAAAACGTTCTGTTTCGCGCGAATGGGAGTCTCGCTAATAATTAAACTGATTCAGACGATGTGTAAAGAACAACAACCTTTCAAGACAAAGTCCTAACGAAGAGTGCTTTATTTACGAAGATTACAACGAAATCTAAGCAAAGCCTCCAAGGGGCGCAAGTACAAGAACTAGACTAGGAAAAATAAAGATAAAAGAAAATTACATATCTTTGTTTGAGAGTTGATTGATTGATCATTCTAAATGCCTAAGTTTCTACTATATATACTGTTGACCACAAAATTCGGCTGGACCTTGGACCAACACGTCTCAATTCCTCCCTCTTGAACACGTGGATCTCCTGCGCACTGTGACAAACAATCAGTTTGCAAAGGGGGCCGAGGTGGCTCCCGTTTGCACTCCGATGCCAAAGTCAGCGGCCATGTTTAGCGAATATAATTTGAATGCGAGAAATATAGATGTGTAAAAGAGAGAAAGGGGAGTGAGAGATATTTATTTAGTTAAGAGTATGAAATTGCTAACCTCTTCCTTGGAGGCAAGTGTGCTCTATTTATAGAATGAGTAATCCTTTTGGATTGTGACACGTGTTATGCTTTACACTTGTATTCACCCTAGCTCTTGGAGGTGACAACCTTACTTTTTGACCATAATCATTGATACTTTTCGTAGGGTATGGGCGCATGTCACATCTTAGTAAAGGCTGGGTCACATCTCTGACTTCATCTCTCTTCTGGTCATCGCGGTAGAGCGCCCCGGCTGAGTATAAAGCACATCGGCCATACGTAAATAAGTTCGGCTAAAGAGGTTCACTTAACACATCACCTCGGCACCTGACCCAAGGTGATATTTTAGACCTTAGCCATGGGTCAAGGCCCATTGGGCCTCTATTGGGCCCTTACTAGTAGATCACTGTACCTCTCTTTGGGCTTGGATTCAACACTAGTCCCTCAAATTCGAAGTGATCATTCATGGACGTGTAGGATTTGTTGTACGCTCGAGACACTAACTTTGTTATGGTGGCTTTCGTATGATACTGCAGACCTGAAGCCTAGGATGACATTCCTTATTGGAGGTTTGGATTTGGAGTAAAGCCGACCACCTACTTCGGCTTTTCTCTCCTGAGTGAAGGTTGGGGACGCACTAGCGTGCATTTTAAGCAGCGTGTTTAATAAAAAGGGGCTACTGGTATCGGTTCCCAAGGAACATAAAAGGTGATGGAAGTGGCATTTCTTCCGCGCGTGGCATTCACTCTGGTAGCTGAACAGTTTTATCCCTTTCTTTGACGGCTGGCGTTTTGATTAGCCTATTTCCCAAGAGGCGTGAGTTACCCACATTAATCATACGGCTCAAAACCCAAGGGGTCTAGATCATTAGGATCCTTATAAATCCTCCTTCGTTTCATTATTTTTCCCTTTACTGTTTTCCCATAATTTTTGCAGCAACACTCTCGTGAAAGATTGTGTCGTTCTTTTCCTTTCTTGCAATTCCAGAATCTTCTTCCCAAGGGTTTTCTACCCAACTCCCGTTCTTAACATTCAACAGCTTTCATTGGCGAGTTCCTCCTTTCAAGTGTACAATCTCTTTGAAGGTAAATCTCTTTGTTTTTGTGTGTGCAAAACTTTTTTATTTCTAGTTTTTCATTGTGGGTTTGAAAATTTTGTTTCGCATTTTCTTTTTCTTTTGATGAGTCTGACCCGTCTTTTAAGAATAAATGGAAGGAGTTGGGGGAACGGGTTCACAGGAAATGCTAGCAATGGCGATTCCTGTCATAGGTTTTTGCCCAATATCTTTGTCGGTTTTTAGTTCCCGCTTCTTTAGGGAGCAGATTAAGAGGAGGAATAGGAAAACTAGCGGTATAATTTATTTGAGTGATTCTGACAACGAAGAAGAGAGAAATCAGAACTACATGGCCCATCTTCCGAAGAGGAATCCGCGCTAAGAGAACTCCAAAGCAAACGTGATAGAGACATGGGGAGAGAGAGAGAACAACTGGTTCTTCTTCTGGCCCACAAGATCTTGATTTGGGCACCAGGGCCCCTTTCCGGGCGCATAGAGAGGAGTTGGGGCTCTCATAGGAGGAGATAGCCCAGGTCGAAGGTTGGGTGGACCTGGTAAATAAAATATCAGGATATCATGTGGACCCTGATCCAAACCCAGATTTGTGGGAGACCAGCGAGATCGCTACTGAAATCCGAGGAGTTGATTTGGCTGGGGCCTCAGAGAAATTCAGGATGCCAGAAGAGGTCCATTTAGTGTACCCTACACCTTCTTTCCAGCCTTGCAGTCCTCCCCCTAGGCCAAGCGGCCATATTTTACGATGCTCTATCCTGCGGGATGAGGTTACCTCTGCATCCCTTCTTCCGGGCCTTGCTTAGGAGCTATAACTTGTGCCCCTACCAGTTGGCACCCAACTTCTGGACACATGCCGTGGGCACTTGGCTAGTGTGGTAAGATGTCAATCCTGACCATCCCATCTCACTACACATTATTCATACTTTATTTTCCATTAACCTTTCTTTACTGGTTCTTAAAACGTTATCGATTTGTGACAGGAGACACTTTTGCCCGCCTACTCCCTGATGCAGATTTAGCGGCCATTAGGCGCTTGTTCGCTTACAAGGGCACCTTTCAGGGGGACTATTCAACAAAACAAGGTATTCATCAAACACGGTCTTATGCGAGCCATATGTGAGTTTGTTTCGTTACTTCCTTTATATCTCATGTCCCTGTTGTTCATAGCCTCATTTTACTTCTTTTCTGGTTAGGTTCCAAAGAATTCCCGAAGATTTCTTTGAAGGGTCTCATGGCTAAAAAGATACCTCCAGCCCTTCGCCACGGTAGTGACATTGAGAAAAAGCAGAAAGCAGTGCTTGCTAATCTGCAAGTTAGGGTGTCCAAAGAGGTGTCGGAGGCGTCCACAACCCAACTTCAGGGTCCTCTTCTAGCACTATTGCCACCACCCAACCTGTTGCCAGTGGGTCCCCAACAGCCCAGCATGGAAAGGGAGGCAGATCCTGCAAGAGGCATTGCCAAAGGGAAGGAGAAAAGGTCGGACAGAGGGGGATCCAAGAGGGACAGGGAGACTAAGGATGCCTCGCTTCCACCTTCCTTGATCGAGGACATATTTGAGTATGCACCTGAGGAGGAGCTCGCCCCCTTGAAGAGGCTCAGGAGAGGTAAGGGCAAGGAGTCCACCTCTGCACCTCCGCCACTAATGATTGAAAACTTGGAGGATGAGCTATCCGTGTACCTCCCTGATCTGGCTTATGAGGTGACGCCTGAGGGGGCAGAAGAGCTGAAGCGCATCAAAGCCAGTGTTCTCCCCAGGGATGTTACCTTCAGCCCTACTTTATTTGACTCCCCGGTTCTCCTCCTGTCAGGGCGGGCTTAATCACTGAGCAGTTTTGGACAGAGGGTTGGGCTACCTTCTCCTCCCGTGCCACTCCATCTCGGAAGCTACTTGCTTCCAAGACCATAAACACTAGAGCTCTGGCCCTCATTGACGAGGTAGAGTCCTCTGTGGAGGTAGCACAACGGGACAAGAAGGACGCTGAGACTGCTCTCCGCCATGCGGACAACATGCTCAAGGAGATCAATGACCTCAATACTCAGTTGTCCATAGCCCGTAAATCTTCCTCAGAAGAGAGGGCTAATGTGAAGCGCCTCCAGGAGGACAATGAAAAACTGAAGCATGATCTCCGGTCCTCTGAATCAGACTTGGCGGCTCTGTGCAAAAAATTAGATGATTCCAACCGAGCTTAGTCAATCACCTCTGAAGCTTTGTCCACAGCTAATGCAGCCAACTCTAAGCTAGGGGCCGAGGTAGCAGCAGCCACCGAAAAATTGGAGAGAGAGGTGGAAGCCAGGAGGAAGGCAGAGGAGGACCTTGCCTCTTCGGAAAGGCATATGCAAACGAGGATCACTGAGGTTCTGGAGCAGACTATCACGACATGGGTGGAGAATGCTTTAAGTACCAGAGTGTCTGAGGCTGTCCAAAACTTCAAAGACACTTTTGAAGAGACCCCAGAGTACGAGGCTATGCAGAGGGTTTTTGGGAACTTAGGGGCCAGGATGGCTTTGGGGGACGTGAAGGAAGCTTTCCGACTTTGGACCTGTCCTCCATTGACGCCTTGTACCCCGAGCCTCAAGAGGCTCCTACGGATCCTCTGGATGCATCTGGCAAGGGCTCTTCAGAAGATGTCCCTCCGCAATAATCCTCTTCTGTATTTGCCTTATTGTTGGGTTTTTGTTTTGTTTATTGTTTATTGTTTTGTTTTTGTTTGTTTTTTTTTGTGTGGCACCAATGGCGCTTTATAATGTAAATGTAACATTTCAAATTGTAAATGTCTTGGTTTTATGAATAAAATGACTTATTCATATTTTGCCCAGTATTTTGGCAGCAACATTTCAAACTGTTTAAGCATGAATGTTTCCAAGCGCGGATGCCTTGTAATTGTAAATGTCTTGAATTGTATGATAATTTATTCATATTTTGCCCAAACTTCCTGTTGATGGCGTGAACATTTTCAATCTATACGCAGTGGTTGTAGTGTAAGTTCACAGGAGTCCTTCGTTTTTAACAAAGTTCATGCCTGGCGGAGGCGTGTGGTTTTGCAACCAAAACAATATAGGAAATTTTACGTTTATCCTTTACGCTTGTTTACACAGTACTTAGTACACATATGTCTTGCAAACGCTTTGCCTGAATATATGTATGAAAGTATCAAACACTTTGCGGAAACGTTTAACACTTCGCAAAAGAAAGCGCTCTGTATGTATGAACTAGATTAATGCATCCACATTTGCTGATTAGATCTGATTTTGACCAACTTTTGGGCATTTTTCTTTTGTATTCTGTAGCTCTTGCATTTATGAATTCATGTGGACTTCTATTGATGGTGTTTAACATTTTCGACCCTTACGCAGTGACCGTAGCGTAGGCTGATAAAAGTCCCTCGTTTTTAACAAATTTTATGCATGGCGGAGACTCGTGGTTTTGTAACCAAAATAGTTTAGGGGAATATTGTACCCATTGAGGAGGAATTTTATTTATTGGAAATAACGACGAAGGTGATCTGTGTTCCAAGGATTACATAGAGGTATCCCAGACAAGTCTTCAATCATGTATGTTCCAGGTACCACCTCAGCAGTTACTTTGTACGGACCTTCCCAGTTAGGACCTAGAGTCCCTACTCCTGGCTCTTGGGTTGAGGGAAGAACCTTTTTGAGGACCAAGTCCCCAATATTAAAGTTCTGGCTCATCACCCTTTTGTTGTAATAGCGAGCCATTTTCTCATGGTACCTGGTCATTACCACTTGGGAATCATTCCGTTTTTTCATGAGGAAATCCAAACTGGCCCTTTGTGCTCCTTCATTTCTCACTTCGTCGTAATGAATTTGACGAAGTGAAGGGATCCCAATTTCAACGGGACATACCGCCTCGGCTCCATATGCCAATGAGAAAGGTGTTTCACCAGTAGCGGTGTGTGAAGTGGTTAAAAGCGCCCATAGCACTTGTGTGAGTTCATCTACCCATGCGCCCTTTTTGGATTCCAACTTCATTTTCAGGGTATTTTTTATGGTCTTGTTCACAGCTTCGACTTATCCGTTGGCCTGTGGGTGATGTGGAGATGAGAACAATTTCTTAATTCCCAAATCGTCGCACAGCTCATCGACGCTTTTGTTCTTGAACTGTTTCGCATTATCACTAACCAGTGAGTGTGGTATTCCGAACCGGCATATGACATTCTTCCAAATGAACTTGGTGGTGTTGGCCTCGGTGATTCTCATCAAAGGTTCCACTTCGACCCACTTGGTGAAGTAATCAATTGCTACTATCGCAAAGCAATTGTTACCAGCACCCCTAGGAAAATGACCGATAATATCAACCCCCCACTTTGCAAAAGGCCAAGGGCTAGTCACCACAGTTAGCTTGTGATGCGGCTGATGTGGTATGGTTGCGTGTATTTGGCATTTATCGCACTTGCACACGAAGTCATGGGAGTCCTTTCGCATAGTAGGCCAAAAATATCCCTATTTGAGAGCTTTCCGAGCTAGCGATAACGCCCCGGCATGGTTGCCACATATGCCCTCATGGATTTCTCTCATTACATACGGTCCTTCTTCTAGCCCCACACATCTCAGTAAAGGGGAGGTGTAACTCCGTTTATAAAGTAGGTCATCCAAGAGTACGAAATTCGTAGCGTATTTCTGCAATTTCCAAGCTGCCTCTGGCTCGTTTGGCACTGTCTGATGCTTCAAATATGCGATCAGGGGATTCATCCAGGATCCCTCTTCTACTACTGCCAAAATCTCCGGTCCTGGCTCAATAGAAGAAGTCAACATGTGCTCAACTGGGATTAGATTATGTAGCTCTTACTCACTACTGCTTGCTAGTTTGGACAAAGCATCGGCGTTGGAATTTTCTGTTCTGGGGATGTGTTGTAACTCCATTTTTCCGAAGTGCACAGCCAAATCTCTTACTTTCTTCAAGTAAGCGACCATAGAAGGTTCTTTGGCAGAAAATTGCCCATTGAATTGACTCACAACGAGCTGTGAATCGCTATTCGCCACTACGGACTTAATCTTCAAAGATTTTGCAATTCTTAGCCCAGCTAATAACGCCTCATACTCAGCAACATTGTTTGAGGCTTTAAATTCAAAGCGGATCGCACTGTGTAGTTTAAATCCCTCTGGGCTTGTTACCAATATTCCCGCGCCGGATCGCCCCTCAGCCGAGGACCCATCAACGAAAAATTTCCACTCTTGGCTGTCATCTGTGTTATCAACCATCTCGACCTCCGGTGGATGTGTGAATTTGACTATGAAGTCCGCCAACGCTTGACCCTTTACAGCGGTTCGAGGTGCATAATGTAGGTCGAACTGGCTGATTTCTATCGCCCATTTCACTAACCTCCCAGATACGTCTGGTTTTTGCAACACTTGTCTCATGGGAAAGTTGGTGAGCACGCGTATGGAGTGTGCCTGAAAGTATGGAGGAAGTTTACGAGAGGCTGTGATTAACGAGAGAGCAATTTTCTCCATATCTGGGTAGCGTGTCTCGGCATCCAGCATGGTTTTGCTCACATAATATACTGGGAACTGATTCCCATCCTCCTCTCTGACCAACACCGAGCTAACAGCCTCTTTGGATACAGCCAAATACAGGTAGAGAGGCTCACCAGCCTTTGGCTTCGATAGCAATGGGGACCGTCCCAAAGATGCTTTCAGGTCGGCAAAAGTCTGCTCACATTTCGGTGTCCATTGGAATCGCTTTCCCCCCTTTAGGACCTTGAAAAATGGCAAGCATTTGTCAGTGGATTTGGAGACGAATCGATTCAAGGCCGCAATTCTCCCCGTTAAGCTTTGCACTTCTTTTGGATTTCGAGGCGATTGCATGTTTAACAGAGCATTGATTTTGTTGGGATTAGCTTCAATTCCCCTCTTATTCACCATGAATCCAAGAAATTTTCCAGATGCTACCCCAAAAGCACACTTCGCTGGGTTGAGCTTCATTCGATATTTCCTCAAAACATCGAAGGTCTCTGACAAATGGCGGATATGATCCGCGACGACCATGCTTTTGACTAGCATGTCATCAACATATACCTCCATGGTGTTTCCTAATTGTTTTGAAAACGTGCGGTTTACCAGCCTCTGATAGGTAGCTCCCGTATTTTTCAAGCCGAATGGCATAGCTTTGTAGCAATAGAGTCCTCTATCTGTAATAAACGAAGTATGCTCCTCGTCCGATTCATACATGGAGATTTATTGTACCCGAAGTAGGCATCCATGAAGCTTAGCAGCTCATGTCCCGCCGTGGAGTTGACCAACTGATCGATCCGAGGCGGTGGAAAGCTGTCTTTGGGACATGCCTGGTTCAAGTTTGAAAAATCAATACACACCCTCAGTTTCCCATTGTGTTTTGGTGCCAAAACAGGATTTGATACCCACTTCGGATAGCGGGACTCTCTGATGAAACCATTTTTCAATAGCTTTGTGGCCTCGTCTTTCAAGGCCTCATACTTGTCAGAACTCATGGGCCTTCTCTTTTGCCTATGCCCAGGGCTTCGGGGATCCAGCTGGAGTCTGTGGCAGGCCTCTTTAGGATCGATCCCAACCATGTCACCATGCTTCCATGCGAATACATCGAGGTTCTCAAGTAAGAAGCTCTTCAATTGACTCTTGTATTCGATCGGTGAGTCCAATCCGATCTGAAATTCCTTGATTGGATCAAGTGGGTCTACACCGAAGCATTCTAACATTTCGGCCAGGGTGGAGCAATTGTCACCTGCCATTCTTGGGTCTAGATCTGCCAAATCCTCTTCTAGTGTCATCGTAACATCCTTATTTCCAGAAGGCCCTTCACCCAATCTTTCAGGGTCTAGAGCAGCCTCGGCCATGGCTACATCACTGATCATGTTCAAGCTTCGATCTTGAAATTTTCGGATTGCATTTGTGTAACAGGCCCATGATTCAGTTTGGCTCCCCCTTACAGTTGGAACGCCATGCTCCGTGGGGAACTTCATGCAAATGTATTTTGTATGCGTCGCAGCCCCCAAGTCAATGAGATATGACCTCCTAATTGAGCCATGATAGGAGGAGATTTTGTCCACAACCAAAAATTCCATGGGGATTCTGGAAAGGGTTGGTGCTTGCCCTACTTCAATCATAAGGGTTATAGACCCCTTGGGGGTTATGCTGTCCCCAGTGAATCCATATATTGGGTCCGAGACTGGGATGAGTGGAGTGCTGATCCCCATTTTATCGAAAGTTACCCCGTAAATTACATTTACTGAGGCACCATTATCCACCATCATTCGTGATAACCCATTCCGGGCCACCACTACCCTGATAACCAACGCATCATTGTGTGGGAAGTGTACTCCAATGGCATCGTCTTGGGTAAATGTGATAGATTCTGTCCAAGCCATCCCAACAGGGTGCGAATGGATATGGTAATTCACGTTGGCGAGCTACTTGGCCTCTCTGATATACATTTTTTAGGAGTTGTTTGTGCTCCCACCTGGGTGGAGGCCTCCCAATATTGGGTCGATTTCACGAATAGGAAGGTCGGCCACAGGCATAGGTGGTTCTCGTATATCTTTAGCATGCGCCGAGGCGGTTTCCTGGCCCTTGTTCCTGTCTCTTTGACGATTGTCAATCCTCTCTTTAGTTGAGTTCTTCCACGGAGCTCTCCTATCAGCTCGGTTGAACTTCTGACCATCGGATTTTTGAGTTCTCCCCGTGTCGGGGGAGAAGTCACTTCCCCTTCTCCCCTGGGCCTTTTGGTCAGCTAACATGTGGATTTCCCTGCAATCTTCTGTTTCGTGACAGTAGTACCTGTGGTAGGCGCAGTAAGCCCCAATCATGGGTTGTTTCCCACTTCGACCACTTTCCATCCTTCCTTGAGCCGTGGAAGGATTCTGAGAAGGGGTGTTGGAGTGCAAGTGGGGGATAGCTTCCGTGATTTCTGCTGCAAAGCTAGATCCCATCCCTGGAAATGGACGCGGTGCCCCACCTCGAGTATTATCGATCCTATCCTTGTTTCCTCCTTTCTTGAGGTTTGCTTCATTAGAACACCCAAGATTGTATCTTCCTTGGGGGTGGTTGTCCCTGGCCCTAGCCATTTCTTCTGATACAATCTCCTCCTTCATCAGGTCTACGAGGGCATTATAATCCCTTAGTTTCCTGCTTCGGACATCCCTCCAGAACATGCTTGTCATATCTAACCCCCCTTTCAAAGCGGAAAACATCTCTGCCTCAGTGATATTTTCACAAATATGCATCTCCTCAGTAAACCGAGCTAGGTAACTTTTCAGAGATTCGTCCCTTCCTTGCCTCAGATCCTGAAGGCGTTGGAGTGGGAGCTGGCCAGGCCTGGAGGAAACAAAGCCATTTTAAAAAGCCGTTTTCAGATCTCTCCAACTGTGGATGCTGCCAGGGGGAGTTTTTTGTACCATCGTATCGCACTCCCCTCAAGGGTTTAAGCAAAGGCTTTACATTTCAGTGCCGGGGTGGCTTTGGCTATTTCCATGCTGGCGCGGTAATTTAACAAGTGATCGTCAGGGTCACCTCGGCCAGAATATTTTGCTATTTCTGGCATTTCGAAGTCATGGGCACGGGGCACCTACGGAGGTCCTCTGTGAAGGGGTTTATTTCCTCTTCGTTATCCAGCTCATATGAGGGTAGTTCACTGTTCTCGTCGTGACCGGAATACATTGGATCATGGTATTGGTCATAGAGTGGCGGAGCGTACTCCTGCCTTTGTGGTGGCAGAACGCGGCCGTAGTTTGGCCTTTCATGGGTTAGTAACTCGTCACGAGACTTGGTCCGAACTACTTCGGCTCTCCTTTCCTACCTATTCCTAGGCTCGTGCGTGGGGGTGAACCTTTGTACCCCCGTACCTTGTTGGTCCCTATGCATTCGACTCTGCGACAAGGCTTCTTCAGTGCGTCGCTCTCGCCTATTTCTAGGCTCAACTGCATTGTTTTGACCCCCTTGCCTGCCTCTGAATAACCCTCCTATCCGGCTGAAGACACTGGCAGATTTTGCGGGTGAAGCCTCCCTGTGTCTAGGTGAGAGTGGGTTTTGTTCTTCACGTGCTTCATGTTCTGGGCCCTCATCGTAGAAGGGCTCGGATTCCACCTCGGCATGTGCCTATGGATCTTGATAATAATAAGAGGCAGTGGCCGCGTCGGATGGTGAGTAGTGTGACTGTGGGTATTGCGGAGGCATTATGGGCTCATTCACAACATATCCTCTAGCCATGTAGGCATTCATCGCGGCAGTCTGTTCTATCTGTTGCTTCTGCATTTCTATCATTTGGGCCGCCATGCGAGTCATGTCCCGCAACATGCGACGATTACTGTGCCGGCGTGGCGGGTTATGTTGTGCCACTCCCTCATTGGCGTTCTCATGAGGTCCTTGAGGAACCTCCTTCTCCCTGTGCTGGCCATTTCTTTCCCTACGGGGGTTAATATCACCATCGCTTTTGTAACGACCCGGCTCCCTCACTGGGGCCTTCTCCGAGCCGTACTCATGGTCTTTCCACTCCCCCTGGCTCCCTCGCTGGGGCCTTCTTCAGAAGTGGATTTTTGCCTTCCGCATTGTACTAAACCCCTTGGTACATGGTTCGAATCCGGCGAAAGGCAAAAATCCACTTCTGGAGAAGGCCCCAGCGAGGGAGCCAGGGGGGAGTGGAAAGAGCATGAGTGCGGCTCGGAGAAGGCCCCAGTGGGGGAGCCGGGTCGTTACAAGAAAAGTCTTGTAACGACCCGGCTCCCCCACTGTGGCCTTCTCCGAGCCGCACTCATGATCTTTCCACTCCCCCCTGGCTCCCTCTCTGGGGCCTTCTCCAGAAGTGGATTTTTTCCTTCCGCAGGATTCGAACCATGTACCTAGGGGTTTAGTACAATGATTCTTAGAATCCTGCTACCATTAATACCGCCTTTCGATTTACATGCTTTCTTGATTTTCACATAAAGTTTATATTAATATCATTATAAATGATTTAACTAATATTATTATTATTATTATTATTATTATTATTATTATTATTATTATTATTATTATTATTATGGTTTTATTTGAATATTTGCAGTGGAAGGACTTGGACGCCATCTTAATCAATGTGCCAAATAGAAAGTTTATAAATTATTTATATGCAATTCTATGTCTAATTGCTTATTTTATTTGTGAAGCTTGTCGATTTCTATTTTTATTAAGTAGTAAATGACCTAAATTGCATAAATTGAAATTGGGAAAAAGTTTAGTGGCAATTTGAAATTTTATCGAGAGTAAATAGAACTTATAGACTTAATTAAACAAGAGAGGAGATTTGAGGGACTGATTTGCAAATTCAAAAGATTAAATCCTAATTCTAACCTAAACCTACTCAGACTCATCTCTCGCCTCACTCCCTCATCCCTCGGCTCTCTCTCTAGTGACCTCTCCCTCTCGCCTCCGACCACCGCCACCCTCCCTTTCGGTGCCGACCGCCTCCCCAACACTGGTAAGGACCCCATTTTCCCCTTCTGCGCCCCTGCCGCACCCGACCCACACACACTGTCACACAGATCGCGCTGCCATACCCACGAACCCGCACACAATAGTTCACACACACACACACACACATTTGGGGATAAAGATGTATATATATATATTGATTTTTGTGCATATATGTATGTATATATCAGTATGTATAGGCATTTACATAGGCAAATTTCAGACTTTGATGTGGGTGAAATTTTCGATTGAGAACTTTTACTTGAATGTTATAAATATGTAGATATTCATTGAATTCATGTATAGGATCTATGTATAAATTTAAATATATGTATATGTGTGTGTGTATATAGATGTATAAATGGGTATTTCGATTTTGTATATATATATATATATATATATATATACACTTTATGCATATGTGTGCAAGTAATTTTCAGATTGGGTAATATTTATATTTGCATGTATCTATATAATGACACGAATAATTGACAAAAATGGGTAAATGAATTGATTGTATATGTGTGTATACAAGTAATTTTCAAAATCCCAGAAATTGTGTACTAGTTTGATTTATTGATATTTTAAGATTTGATTTCAGATTATAATGGTCAATTTTTCATAAGTGAGATTTTGTAAGAGTTTAAGTTACTTTGATTGAATTTTTAGTGTAGATTTTGAATTCAAAATTTGTTAATTTCAGATTTATGAATTTGGTTATTTTTGGTTAATTTTAAAAAAATTAATTTCAATATTTTTGAGAAATTCAGATTTTATAATGATTAAAATGGTAAATTGATATTTTGTAAAGTTTGAGTTAAGTTAAATAGTTTAGTTTGAGTTGGTTTTTAAAAGATGAGAAGATCTTCTAATGTGCATTGAGATTCATCATTTGTCTTGAATATGGCTCTTATGTGTTTTTGTCATACCATAAAGTCACATTGAAATTTTAAAGTTGGTTAAGAGTTTAAATGTGAATTGGAACTGAAAGTAAATTTATTTAATGAATGGATATAAATTAGGATTATTGGGCACATTGACATCGTGGGCATCTGAGGCTCTTCCACTTGCAAATCAAGAAAACGGTAAATACTAAGGATGTCAGGTAAGTAAACTTCCCCCTATTTTTATAGAAGTTGAATGTAAAGGTGAAATATGTAAAGGACTGTCTTGCAACTTACTTGCTTTGATGAATTTCATTTACTTTATGAATGTATATGTTACTGAGAAGAATGTTCAAGCATGTACATTATCATGTCATTGCATCATCAAGCATGCATTGGCATCGAAATTGGGAAGTCAAATATTTTTAAATGAAAGAAATGTGTCAAAGTGCAAGTTTGTTCAAAAGTTATGTATCCCAAGTTTTTTTAAGAATGAATGAGTGTACTTCTAGTTTATGAAAGTTGCGAGTGGGAAATGGGGCACGGGGGACCGGCGTACCCGAATTAAGTCGCTTTGCGACGGAATGTTCAACCGTTTACGGTAGACTGTTAAACCGCTTTGCGGTGGAAATGTGAATGTTAATCTGGTTCCAAATGAGAAATTTCCCACTGTTATCTGATTGAATAGAAGATACACCAAGTGAGCTCACGATGGAAATGAAGTGAAAGTTTTGAAATGTTAAGTGAAAGTTTTGAAATGTTAAGGGAAAGCTTGAAAAGTTTGAAAGTTTTGAAAGGTTAAAGTGAATGGGGATACATATTTCAAAGTTTAAAGCATTTCATGTCATAAGCATGCATTACATGCATAAAGTTTACTTACTGAGCTTTAGCTCACCCCAATCCCTCCCCAACATTTCAGGTGATGAAAGTTAGGTAATCCAAGGAAAGCACTTGGCAGCTGACTCAGACAGTACTCGCTGCCATTTTTTTAAATAAAGTAAATTTGGGAGTTAGTTAAGTTTTTCATTAATCGTTCCTTATTCTTTCATTTTTAAAATTATTTGATTGGATTAGTTTTGAATAAGTAATGACATCGCATTAGCGATTAAACTATCTCTTATTTTATTTGTTAAAGTTTGTTGGTTTGGAATTTTTGTATTGAGGAGTTTGGGATTTATTTTAGGATAATGTGGTGATGTGAGAGTTGATATTGAATTGTGATTGAATGTTGAATATTGATTATTGAATGGGTTGAGATTTGCACTTTTAAATTGTTAGGTTGGGTATGATGTCCCTCTACAGGTTGGTTAAGTCCAAATTACAGAGGAGACTCTGCCGAAATTTCTATAGATTTGTATAATAGAAAAATGAAAATTTTGATGTTTTAAATGATTTATTTCCGCCTTAAAAGAAAAAAGGAAGTTAACACATATGTTTAATATTTTTGAACTTGGGGTGTTACAGCTTTCGTTCATTTTTCAGAGATATTTCTTGGTTTTAATTTAGCTTTCAAGGATAGATAGATTTTTATCTCAATGCTCCGAGCCTTTTTTCAAGGTTGTTAAACTTATGTTTCAAAGTTTTAAGCTTTTTACAAGGTGAATAAACTTATGTTTCAAAGCTTTTTACCTTTTTCAAGGTCACCGAACTTTTTTTTCAAAGCTCTTTACCTTTTTCAAGGTTACCACACTTATGTTTCAAAGCTCCTTTTTCAAGGTTACCACACTTATGTTTCAAAGCTCTTTACCTTTTTCAAGGTTAACAAACTTATATTTCAAAGTTATACGCCTTTTTCAAGGTGAAAAAATTTATATTTCAAAGTTATACGCCTTTTTCAAGGTGAACAAACTTACATTTCAAAGTTCTTGTAGCACTTCGCTTTTTTGCAAGAGGTTATTCGCCCTTTTTCAAGGTTTCCTTTCCGTGAGTGGCTTTTTATCATGCGTTTCCGTGGTTAGCAGTATGGTTTCTTAGGGGTGGGCAAAAACCGACCCAACCCGATCGGTTTGGGTCGATTTTTCATGAAAATTGGGTTAGGTTCGGGTTTTTTTAAATTTTTTTTTTCGGGTTCAACCCAACCCAAAAAAAAAAAGATATTTTTTTTAAAGTAATGAAACTTGACTTATTTAAATATTGATTGAACATATTTTAATTTTATTAGCAAGTGTTCAATTTATTGTATTTTTGGTTATCGTAGTGTACATAATTGATTTGAATTAAAGATAGATTCATGAGTTTTTTTTTTTCAAAATTTTTACAAATTGGGCCAAAGCCCAAACCAACCGAAATTTGGTGGGTTGGGTTGGGTTGGGTTTGAATTCGTAATTGGGTTGGGTTGGGTTCGGGTTGGGCAAAAAACCGGCCCAACCCAACCCACGCTCACCCCTATGGTTTCCCACAAACGGTACCAAAATGTTGACCACAGAATACGGCTGGACCTTGGACCAACACGTCTCAATTCCTCCCTCTTGAATACGTGGATCTCCTACGCACTGTGACAAACAATCAGTTTGCAAAGGGGGCCGAGGTGGCTCCCGTTTGCACTCCGATGCCAAAGTCAGCGGCCATGTTCAGCGAATATAATTTGAATGTGGGAAATATAGATGTGTAAAAGAGAGAAAGGGGAGTGAGAGATATTTATTTAGTTAAGAGTATGAAATTGCTAACATCTTCCTTGGAGGCAAGTGTGCTCTATTTATAGAATGAGTAATCCTTTTGGATTGTGACACGTGTTATGCTTTACACTTGTCTTCACCCTAGCTCTTGGAGGTGACAACCTTACTTTTTGACCGTAATCATTGCTACTTTTCGTAGGGTATGTGCGCATGTCACATCTTAGTAAAGGCTGGGTCACATCTTAGTAAAGGTTGGGTCACATCTCTGACTTCATCTCTCTTCTGGTCATCTCCGTAGAGCGCCCCGACTGAGTATAAAGCATATCGGTCAGACGTAAATCAGTTCGGCTAAAGAGGTTGGCTTAACACATCACCTCGGCACCTGACCCAAGGTGATTTTTTAGACCTTAGCCATGGGTCAAGGCCCATTGGGCCTCTATTGGGCCCTTGCTAGTGGATCACTGTACCTCTCTTTGGGCTTGGATCACTTATTAACTTCTATGATCTCTTTTAATTGATCAGAATGTGGAACTGTTGATGATTGACCGGATGAATCGTGGGATGAACCCCAAAACCGCTTCTTCAATCCTTATCCAGCTTGGTCACCCAATCACACTTTCATTTGTCCTATTGCCCAAGCAATCTAGTGATCACCCAGTCACCCAACTCCCTTCACATCGCCCTTTCATCTGTAATGGGCTTTCAGTTTTTGACCTTTTATCCTGGGCCTCCGAATTTTGTATTTTTATGTGTCAACAATAACCCCCCAATATGGCTAAATTAATATGTAATCATTATATTCAGCGATATTCAGAGTATTCCGCGTATCTTCCTCTTTTAATGTCTAACAACACACTTCATGGTAATGCTCAATATCCCATTTCCAAGCGTCCTGTCCTATCATTTTGGGGATGAATCATTTTTTTAGTTTAGATGCACCTTCTTCGTCCTAAAAAAGGAATAAATCTTCTTCCACAATTTTACTTCTCACCATTGTTCGCTCTAGAATTCCTCGATTTTTATTTTTTACGAATTCCTTCATTCTCTTTCATTGATCATGGCACCCAAATCATCTACTCCTTCAAAAAATTTTGTTTCCTCTTTCCAGGATTTTCACAGAACCCCTGCTTCGCCAAATGTTGCATATGATACCCAATTTACTTCATCGTCGACCTCGAATGTATGTCTGGTCAACTTTTATTAACTTAGATGAAATCAAAACTTCGGTAGTGGCTCGGTCTTTCCCCCTTTCCAAAAGTTTACCTTTTGCTGACTGTCTTCACCTTCAGACTCCACTGTAACATTTTCAACCTAGACTAAAGTAATGCTCAGGGATTCTAATTTCAAAAGCACTCTGAAAAGAGCAAGGGTCCTCAATGATATCGACTCCTGTGCTTTTTATCCGATAATTTTCTCTATGGAGCTTCAATTTTGGTCCACTGAATATAATGTTTTCGTTTTTCCTTTTGGCCTATTGACCATTACCCTGTGCGACATTAGTTCCTTCTTGATTTAGCCCCTGTGGGTCATATAATTTCTCCTCTCTTTGATTCTACCTCTACCGACCCTACATTTCCGAATTCGTTTTTTAGTTCATATTCTTCCCTTACTAAAATGGTTCCACGGACCTTTCAAAACCTCCCTCCGTGCCTGAACGAGTTGCTTTTATCGATTATTGGATATCTAAATACGTAATTTGCACTCCTAGCATCAAACCTTTATGTAGTTATCTTCCATTGGCAAGAGAAGTCACACAAGGAAAAATTTTAGATTGGTGTTCTTTTACTTTGGTAGCCATATATAGGAACCCCCACAGCCTGGGGTCCCCTTTGGATCGTTCAAAGCATACTTCCCATTTTTTGGTACTTCCTCAGTAATACCAACTACTCCTTATTGTGCCCCTGCATTAGCCAGATTATATCCTGTGGATCATAATCGTTGAGACACTTTTTCATATTTCTATAACCTTCATGATATCCCTTCCTTCTTTCCTTATCCTTTGCCTCAATACCCTGCATATGTCTTGGATGCTTCTACCCCTGATGATAGGGCGATATGGACCAAATATTTGACTTGTCATGAACTATTTCATGATTTCATAGGCATTGGTACCAATGCTAAAGCAGGGGTAGAAGTATATTCTTCTCATTTCGTCGCTCGCTAGTTAGGTTGGTGCAATCATGGGCAGTTCCCTTTTTTTCTTGTACCAACATATGATTTCGATCCATATTTTTTATACTCCACCCGGATGAAGTTGCTATAGTTGATTCCAATAATGCAGTTCTTCTTGCAAATATGCAATGGAAATCTTTTCATTCTAATCCATCTGTCTACCCTCTTTTTGCTAGTCTCTGGGTGACTGTGAGGGAAAGACTTTTCGGTGCACGCCTTTCTCAAGTTTTTCATTCTCTTAATGATAAAGTAACTTCGGCTTCTCAAAAATCATTGGCTTCATCCTCCAACCGAAGACCGATAAGCTCTGGTTCATCCCTTCAATCCCCAACGAAAGCTTCTGAACCTCGAAAACGAACCATTACAACAAGTTTAGAAGTTGATTCGGATGAAGACAACATTCCTTTAACTCGCAAGGTATCCTTACTTGAACTCGACAAGCTTCTTTTTACTTGTACCTCTCAACTTAAGCTCTAACTTGATTTGTCTCCTTTATAGCTTTGTCTTAACCCATATGCTTCTACTGCCAATCTTCCCTCGAATCCTTCTGGTGCAAGTGCTGCTCCCAAGAATGTCCTACATACTTCATCTCCTCCTCCTGAATTTATAGTTAAATCTACTCCTTCAGATCCTGAAGACAAGCAAGGAGGTGGTTATGAAGATCCTAAAAGATCTTCACAAGGTACATGATAGGCTTTAGTTGTGAGTACTCTCTCTATCATCCAAATTCGCCCAACCATTACTGAAATACCTCCTGATCACCCTTATTTTGAGTAAAATTCTTTCCTTCGCCCTAGTCTTCCAATTATAAGTGAACCCAGTAGTCCTCCAACTGTTGATTCTAGCGTCCCATTTATCATCGTGCATGCTATAATAGATCTAGACCCGGACTCACCATCTAATCTTGATCCATGTTCTCTTTCAAACTCTTTACCTCCAGAAGATGTTCAGACAAAAACTCCCATTGATCCTACTCCAATGGTGCAACCGAAAGTCTCTATTTCGGAATCTCTTCAAGTCAATCTGTTGTTTACTCATCGTGCATCCTCTTCTTCTGATGCTGTAATAACATTTCTTTTTACAACTGTTCCCATTATATAAGTAGGAATTTACTCACATTTTACTCTTTGTTGTTATAGGGCGATCCGGCTAATATCTTTCAATCTGCAATCAAATATTTTCTCTGATAGAAAGCATAATAAACAGTTCTGTTGATCCTCTTTCTTCCGTATTGGATCCTCCGCTAGTGATTTCACCCCCAATACTACTGCTTAGCGTGGGCTCGTGTTAGAATACGCCCATCTTACAGATGAAGAAGTGATTGAATTGCATCCAACAGGACTTTCTCTCGCTTCAAGGATTGAATGACAAATTTCAAGAGATATTGGTCAATCCTTCTACGCCCGTACCTAGACACACAAGAATTGTTTTGAAAGGTATCCAAAGTGAGCTATGAGATTTTATCGATCAATCAGTTCATCTCCATGATTTGTTCATCAATCTTCTTATACATAAAAGTCTTAAATCATTTTTATATGGATAAAGCACATCCATTGGCATCCCCTATGGTTGTTTGATCACTTGATGTGAAAACAGATCCATTTCATCCACCTGAAGATGAAGAAAAAATTCTTGGTCCTGAAGTACCATATCTTAGTGCAATTGGAGCGCTAACATATCTTGCAAATTTTACTCAACCGACATAGCTTTTTCTGTAAATCTCATTGCAAGATATAGCTCTACACCAACTTAAAGACATTGGAATGGGGTTAAACACATATTTCGATTCCTAAAGGGTACTACTGATATGGGATTATTTTATTCTCAAAAATCGGGATCTTCTTTAGTGGGATATGCAGATGCAGGTTATCTCTCTAATCCACATAAAACTAAATTGCAAACAGGATATGTGTTTACACATGGAGGAACTGCTATATCATAGAGATCCGTGAAGCAAACCTTGACAGCAACATCCTCAAATCATTCAGAAATTATTGCAATCCACGAGGCAAGTCGAGAATGTGTATAGTTGAGGAATATGACCCATCATATCCAAGCATCATGTAGATTAACTTCAACTAGAGACAGTCCAACAATTTTGTATGAAGACAATGCAGCTTGTATTACACAACTCAAAGGAGGCTTCATCAAAGGAGACAGAACAAATCATATATCTCCAAAATTATTCTACACCCATGAGCTTCAAAAAACTGGTGATATCGATGTTCAAAAAATCCGCTCGAGTGAAATATAGCTGATTTATTCACAAATGCATTGCCAACATTCATATTCAAGAAATTGGTTCAAGAGATTGGAATGCATGGACTCAAAGATTTACATGTGATGAGCATCAGGGGGAGTAGTTGTACTTTTTTTCATTCGCTTAAGTTTTGTCCCATTGGGTTTTCTTGGCAAGGTTTTAACGAGGTAGCATTTATTGTAATACTCCAAAATAACTGTACTCTTTTTCCTTCATTTGATTTTTTTTCACGTTGGGTTTTTATCAAACAAGGTTTTAACGAGTCATATATTTTATAATATATCATTCAAGGGGGGGTATTATAAAATATTATACTATTTAGTGAATGACATTTATATTCCTGTAACCATAGGAATAATTACTTTGTGTATCTCTTTCTTCTCCTATATATGGAGTTTTGGTTCTTAATAAATCACAAGTTCATTTGCCTCTTTATTTTCTTCTCTTTTCTCTCTAGTTCATAACAAATAGAATATTCTACATATAAAACCAAATCTTTTCCGTATTTTTTAGTTACAAAATCTTCAAAAAAATCACTACTCAAAACATCAAATTCTCTTTATGATATCCATCAAATACACACACACACACACACTCTCTCTCTACCATTGTAATTATAAAATTAGTTTATTTATGTTTTTGAGGTAAATGTGTGGTTAAAAAGTAGAAATAGAAAATGTGTGTGGTTAAAAAGTGATTTGAAAATTAGTGTTGTTTAAAATTGATTTATAAATTATAATGATTACGGTAAAGAAAGATGGAAAGTAATTTTGAAAAATATATTGTTAAAAATTAGAGAGAGTAAAGTATGATTGAAAGTACGATAGAAAAATATAATAAACTCTCTTCGACAGCCTTGTGTCAATTATAATTTATTTTATTTTTATTTTCTAGGTAAAATATGTGGTTGAAAAGTGGAAAAAGAAATTTTCTGTGATTAGAAAGTGATTTGTGAAATTATGTAATTAAAAATGGCAATCATGATGTTACCGAACGGACCCTTACAAGAAATCATAGAGGGATGCTCTCAATTGAGTTTTTGATGATTTTTAGTGAAATTCTTAGATTCGAATAGATTTCCACACAATCAATTAGAATTTCATTAAAAATAGTGAAATTTCTAATGAGTTTGTTATACGTACTATTTTTAATCTTGAAACCATCCAAATCTTTTAAATCCTTCTATTAAAAAAAACACGAGTTGTTGAAGATACCTAAAAATGTCAATTGGGGACATTTAGATTTAGAGTTTTAAAATTTATCAAAATCTCGATTGAGTACACCCCTGATAATTTTTAAAAATTCATCAAAATTTCAGTGATCAAGATGAAGGATGAACATAATCGAAAATGTCAATCATATTTATATCCACTTACTATTATCATATTTTCTGAGATTATCAATCCCTTTTTCATTAATAGATCATAAATGTATCTCATAGTTTGGCATGCATATAATAGGTAAATCACATTTATGAAAATTAATTACAATTAAGTAGTTTTAAATTAACTTATATATCATATTTGGTAAACTTAACTATAATAAACAAGTTTATACAAGCACATTATTCCAAGCCATTTTTTAACAACACAAGTTTTCCAAAGAAAACTTTTCAAACAAACATCCAAATTCTTTGTTTATTGTCTATAAGAGCATCCACACTACATGTGACAATAAAAATGTATTTTTTGTTTGATATATTTGCGATTGGAACAAATAAATAAATAAATAAAAAATAATTAAATGTCACATAAGTAGGCTTTCTAAAATGTTAGCTAAACTTAGCAAACCGTTTAACGTATGTCAATAACAAATGAATTTAATTAATAACATACTAACGCATTTATTGGAGATATATATATTTGACCTCTACCGTAAATATATATATATATATATATATATATATATATATATATATATATATATATATATATATATATAACTAACGTGCGAATTAACAAATTCAATGCGGATCCTCTTTTTAGTTACACAATCTTCAAAAAATCATTACTCAAAACATCAGTTTCTCTTTATAATATCCATCCAACATGAGTTTTAACACTGCTGTTTTTATAAATTAGTTTATTTATACTTTTTGAAGTAAATGTGTGGTCAAAAACTAGAAATAAAAAATGTATGTGTGAATGAAAAGTGATTTAGAAAATTATATTGTTTATAAATTTATTTATAAATTATAATAATTGCGGTAAAAATGATGATATGTACTTCTGAAAAAGACGAAATATATTGCCATCACACTTTTTATTTTTCAAACCATATTATAAATACACCCCATTTATAACATATTATTTTATAAATACACCACTATTAATTTACAAATATAACCCTAATTAAGTGTCAAAATAAAATAAAAAATATACCACACATGGTTAAATACACAAATAGCCACTATACTTTAAGGTTAGCATCACCTTGTGATGAGAACCGAGAAAGTCAAACATCGATGCGCGAGCCCGTGAGATCCATGACAAGATTCGACCCCGACGAGGTTCAAGATTCGAGGCTAAACAAATAATTAAAGTTAAGAAAAACAAGCCAAAAATCAAGTTGGAGCCAAAATTAAGGAGAATTTGGACTCAGCCAATTTCAGTCGATGAAAAGTTATTCTGGTCGACCGAAACTCTGCAGAGGATTTTGAAGGCAGCCTCAGCCGCGTTTGGCTGAGGGTTGGTCGACCGAAAGTCCCATTTCGGTCGACCCTGTGATCGAACGAAATAATTTCGGTCGACCAGTTCGGTCGACCGAAACACTCCGTTTCACAAAAAAATGGGGGTTTTCTTGCAAATTCTGAATTTACATCTTTTGTCCATTTTGTACATTATATACACATTTTTTTTATTTCAAACATATAACTTGGTTGTTCATATGAAATGTTGTTGAGAGCTTGGTCTTGAAGACTCCTTTTGAGGTAAGGTTAAACCTCCTTGATCTTGTATTATCCTTGGAAGTTAATCAACTTTGCTTGAATATTATTATTCTTATGTTGTTGTCTATTTTCCGCCATCTTGGAATTTATTTGGTTGATACCCATTGGGTTAGGGTTAGTTTAATCCTTGAATTTTGGGTTAGATTTAAACTTGGGTTAAGGTGTTTATCCCTTTATTTACCACTTTAACTTTCTTGGGTTTGGTATTAGATAGTTATGGAAATTTTCGGTCCATTTACCGAAGGAGATCGCATCATTTGGTATCAGAGCTTGACTCTAATTTGGTAAATCTATCATTTACATTATTGTTGTTGTTATACCAAAACAAAACAAAAAACAAAAAAAAAAACGAAAATTGAAAAGAAAATTATATGCCCATGTGTATTTGTTGATTCTATATATTGGGTATATTGATTGTTGCATTAGTTGGGGGTTTCTATTAGCCAAACACTTACTTTCTACATTTTCCAAAGTGTACTCACAAAGTGTTTGATAAATTGTCCCAAAGAAAAATACTCAATTAATACTTTGTTATTCAATGCCAATATATTGCTAATTACTTGGGGCTATCCAATTCCCATTATTGAGAGTGTCATCAACATTTTATTCCATATATCACTTGCTCCATACATTGAGTAATTGTTGATCATTCATTCATTGTCACATTTGAGTTGTTGGGGGTATTCATATATCCACATTATACGCATTCAAGGCTATTCAAAGATTAAGTACAAAGTGTTTGCTAAATTACCTCATTGAAAATTTACACTCTTGTGCTTATTGTTCTACATCTATGCCTTGTCTAATACTTGTGGTTATTCAATCCCATTATTGAAATTATGTTCCTAGCATCTTATCCTATATATCAATTGTTCATTTTGATGATAGCAAGCACATAAATTCTACTTGCTATTGAATCTACTTGCTATAAATTCCTTCTTCCTTGTTGTTATTTCTTTAACTCCACAAGAATTATACTTTATGGTTTAGTTGATTACCTTCCTTGGAGAACTTGAGAAATGAGATTTTGAGTGGAAAAAGGTAAGAGTGGTGAGCTCAATAGAGGGTAAAAGCCAAATTTGAGTGAAACACGAGATAAATATTTTCTTGTGAGAACACTTTCACACTTGCACACCATGTCTATTTCCAATTTTCAAACTCAAGATTTGAAGTGCTTGTTGGAAAATCTTTCAACCACCGTGGCTAGACAAATGGAGAAAAGTGGGGGTGAGTTGGAAAATTTAGGAACAAGAGGGGAGAGTACATCAAATAGGGGAGGTGAAGAAATGATGTGTAGTAGAAGAAGGGTGAGGGATAATCTTGGGGACATAGTATATAGGGATGGAGTTTGAAAACAAAATGGGAGTTTGAATAGGAAAATTAGAAGGGATGTTTGGAGTAATGAAAGGGATAGTGAACAAAATGAGATTATGAATAGGAAAAGAAGAGAGTGGTTAGATGATAGGCGAAATGGAGTTGATGAAAATATTGATAGTGTGAGAATGCAAAATTCATCACTCCATGGAATGGGTAAAAGTGGAGAAGTTGAAGAAGAATGGAGAATGGATAGAAGAAGGAGAGAATGGGTACATACGAATGGAGATGGGATGGGTGAGAAGGTTAATATTGAGAAAATGAAGACTCCATCATTTCATAGGAGGGATGGTAGTGAAATTAAAAAGTGAAGGAGATAAATGCTAGGCCACCACAATCTTTAGCCCATGCTAATGAGATGGAGGAACATGGGGAGGATAATTTCTACACTAGGTGCCTAGTGAGTGATAAACCATGTAGTCTCATGATAGATGGGGAGATTGACACTAATTTGGTGAGTGCTAGTAGGGTGGAGAAATTGGGGTTACCGATTATGAAGCATCCTAATCCCTATGTATTGCAAAGGTTGGGTGACGATGGGGGAGTGAGAGTGAGTGAACAAGTTCTTCTTGCCTTCAACATTGGAACCTATTGTGACCAAGTGATATGTGATATAGTTCCCATGCACACTACTCACATAATTTTGGGGAGACCTTGGAAAAGTGATAGGAGTGTGACACATGACAAAAGGAAGAACCGGTGCAGCTTCCAAATGGATGGAAATAGGGTTCTGATCCTATCTTTGAGCCCGGAAGAAGTCTGTAAAGAGCAAATGAAGCTCCAGAAGGAATTTGAGGAAGAAGAAGAAGAAGAAGAAGAAGAAAGAAAACAAAAATGAAAGTAAGAGAGTTGGGGACATGTCCCTAGAAAAAGGAGAGACGATGAGGGTGGCTCCAGAAAAAGGAGAGGTAAGAGAAAAGTCAAGGGTTGAGGTTCCTACCTCAGAAAAAGGAGAGGGTGTGAAGAGTGCCCCCAAGAAAATTGAGAGCAAAGATCACCCCGAAATGTTCTTTACTCTTGAATACTCTAACACTTCCCTACCTAGTTTGGTTATGTCTTTGTTGCAGGAAATTGTGAGGCCAACTTATCAAAACAACAAAGAACTCCAAAAGCATGCCTTATGGAAGAAATTCTTGAAAACATTTTCCTACAACGACAAGTACAACCAAGGTAAACAAAATGAAATAACCGACATCACATCAAGGAGGTATGCTCCTAACAATTCTTTAAATGCAAGGTTATTATGTTTTGAATACATTAGAGGATTGTATGACATCGATGGAGGCTTAGCAAATATTTTGTTGGAGTGTGAAAATGTTATACTTGATAACCTTCATGTGCATGGTGGCTACCTGTTTTGCGAAAACAAGCATGACTTCCTATTTTGTGAAAACAAGCTCAATGTGCCTACTTGTCTTATAGGGGAATTGCTAGTTTGGGAAGTCTATAAGAGAGATCTAACTAAACATTTTGGCGTGGAAATGATTTTCCTTCTAACCTCCTAAACCAACTCATCTTGTCTTGAACATGTCAAGAGCATGCATGCTAAAAACCCAAAATTGTTTAACTTCTATGAATCATGTGGTAGGCGAGATTTTGCTAGATTCTATGAACATGATGATTATTTATCTTGGGAAATTAGTTTGTTTGTGTTTAAAAGTGTCATATGCGAATTGCTAACAGAAGAGGCACATGTTGATTTTTTTGATGGGGCAATTTGAAATCAAATGGGTCTTAGGGGTATTATGTGCTCAATTTTATTGGCCTAATTTGAATGTGGGTGTCGAACATATTTACCATTGTAGTAAATGCTTCACTTGCAAAAGGGCTAAATCTAAGTTTTTACCTCAAGGACCATCCATACACTTGCATGTCCTTAGTGATTATTGGAATGACATTTCTAATAACTATGGTGCAAATGCTTATAATAGAAATGCTCATTGTATCCACGAAGTCTCCCCATTTGAAATTCCTTATGATTTTAACTCGTTAACTCTTTTGAATTTGATCCATTTATTTATTGATGAAAGAGGTAACTTAGTTGGGGAGAAAAACGAGGAAAAGGTTAGGTCACTTCATGAGTGGAACAAGTCTCAATTTGAGACGATGGATGAGCGCCACAATTCAAACACCAACCATGGTAGATGGAGAATAGAGTGTGATCCGGGCGGCGGGATATGGTTCCGTCTAAGAGAAGGGGTTCCCGATCCAACAAAATCCAAATTGCTACTCTGCGTCGTTGGCTCATTTCAAGCTCTTGGCAACACCTACGAATTGATTTTGCACAGTAAGTATGAAATTTCAGTTACATTTATTGTGTCTGAATTTTCTATTTTTATTGTAGGTGTCGATTCGTGGTCGAATCTCTTTTGAGATGGAGGAGATGATGAGAATCGCGAAGGTCCAACTTCATTGCACGAACTTGTGTCCCACAATGTTGCAAGATCAAAGTTCAAGAAGTTTCAAACAGTGCATTCAAGCAAGATTTGAGATCGAATCCTTTTCAAGAGGAAGGGGATGATGAGAACCGAGAAAGTCAAACCTCGATGCGCGAGCATGTGAGATCCATGACAAGATTCGACTCCGACGAGGTTCAAGATTCGAGGCTAAACAAGTAATTAAACTCAAGAAAAACAAGTCAAGAATCAAGTTGGAGCCAAAATTAAGGAGAAATTGGACTCATCCAATTTCGGTCGACCGAAAGTCATTCCGGTCGACTGAAACTCCGCAGAGGATTTTGAAGGCAGCCTCAGTCGCGTTCGGCTGAGGGTTGGTCGACCGAAAGTCCCATTTCGGTCCACCCTGTGATCGACTGAAACACTCTGTTTCACAAAAAAATGGGGTTTTTCTTGAAAATTCCGAATTTGCATCTTTTGCCCATTTTGTACATTATATACACATTTTTTTCATTTCAAACATATAACTTGGTTGTTTATATGAAATGCTCTTGAGAGCTTGGTCTTGAAGACTCATTTTGAGGTAAGATTAAACCTCCTTAATCTTGTATTATTCTTGAAAGTTAATCAACTTTGCTTGAGTATTATTATTCTTGTGTTGTTGTCTATTTTCTGCCATCTTGGAAGGTTGATACCCATTGGGTAAGGGTTAGTTTAATCATTGAATTTTGAGTTAGATTTAAACTTGGGTTAAAATGTTTATCCCTTTATTTACCACTTTAGCTTTCTTGGGTTTGGTATTAAATAGTTGTGAGAATTTTCGATCCATATATTGAAGGGGTTGGCATCACCTTGGCTACCCAATTTAATTTTAGTCCACCTTGGCCTCTTAATTTCATACTTAATATAGCCACCTTTTGAAAAATATATTGTTAAAAATTAAGAGAGAGTAATATATGATTGAAAGTAAAGGAGAAAAATATAATAAATTGTAATAGATTATTACAAGGGTAAACATGTAAAGAAATAAACCTCACATAATGTCAAAATGATTCTTGGCCAGCACGTATAAATTAAGACTCTTTGATATCCATTGTCTCAAAATATTGTGATTTGTAATATTAATTTTTGGAGAATATGTAATTAAAATGTAAAGATTTTTTTGAGTTTATATGTAAATTATTTTATTAATATGGTTGAAAATCAATTTGAAAAAAAAAAAATTAAGATTTAAAATAATTGATACTAAACATAGCTTTGGAAAAGCTAAAAGTGTGTTCTTTTGCGCAATTATTATAATTTATAAATCAATTTATAAATAACATATTTTCTCAAATTACTTTTTAATCACATACATTTTTTCTCTTCAATTTTCAAAAAGCTGCCAAACAGTGTGTAAAATGCTCAAGCCTTGTACCGCGGGCCACCACCCCTAACATGGCACCCGATAAATTTATCTTATAAATTGAGCCCTTGTTTGATACAATTTGGATTTTTCTCTTTTTTCTACAGTACTCAATCTTCATCATCAATAAAAGTCAAGCCACAATCTTTTACTTTTCAATCAAATATCAACCATCTATTCTTTAAAAAATCACTATCGATTTCAAAAAAATTCTTTTTAAACAATACCAAACGCACAATTAATTATTTCTTCATCATATACAAACAAAAAATCTCAAAAATTCAATATGGCCACCGCCTGCCGCCTCCTCGGCCCACCAGGACTCTGCGACCCTCTACCACCACCACCCTCCACTACCATCACCGAAGATGATCACATGAATAGTGTAATCAGCCAAACAACTGATTTCGAACTTTCTGAAGAAGAAGTAGAAGACGACTTTGAAAACCATCCGGTTATGAGCTTAACTGAGAATAATTCAGCAACTTTTATTTCGTCAGGAAACCCTTGTTTGGATTTCTTCTTCCATGTGGTGCCTGATACTTCGCCGAGAGATTTGATCGGACGGCTGGAATTAGCCTGGGCCCACAATCCATTGACTGCTTTGAAGTTGATCTGCAATCTCAGAGGGGTGAGAGGCACTGGAAAATCTGACAAGGAAGGATTCTATACGGCGGCGATTTGGCTTCATCATTACCACCCCAAGACGCTAGCCGGTAATGTTAAGGTATTTGGCGATTTTGGCTACTTTAAAGACTTGCTCGAAATACTTTATAGGATTCTTGAAGGGCCCTTGATTCGAAAGATAGAGAAAAACGATAGAGTGATAAAATCTGGGGGCAGAAACAAGAATGTTAGAGGGAGGCATGGTGGGAGAGGGAGAATAAGTGGTAGGAAATTTAAGAGGGAAAATAGGCCAGAGAAGGAAAATGAAGAGAAGAAGGAGAAAATATTGGAAATTTTGGAGAAAACGAATATGGAAAAAGAAAAAGCAAGGGCATTGAGGAAGGAAAAAGAGAGAAACAATGCTAGAAAGGGTTTAAATAAATACAATCTTGATGAGAAATATAGGTTCTTGCATGACATGATTTCGAATTTCTTTGTGGAGCTTTTGAAGTCTGATTTGGAGAAATTGAGTTCTGGAAACCTTAGTAAAATTAGTTTGGCTGCAAAGTGGTGTCCATCAGTTGATTCTTCCTATGATAAGGCTACTTTGATTTGTGAAAGTGTAGCTCGGAAAATGTTTCCCAAGGAAAATTGTCAAGAATATGATGGAATTGAGGAGGCTCATTATGTTTACAGGGTGAGAGATAGGCTCAGAAAAGATGTGCTGGTACCTTTGCACAAGGCGTTGGAGTTGCCGGAGGTGTTCATGAGTGCAAAAGAGTGGAATTCTCTTCCATACAATAGAGTCACCTCTGTTGCAATGAAGAACTACAAGGAATTGTTCTTGAAGCATGATAGTGAGAGGTTTAAGGATTATCTTGACAAAGTGAAGAGGGGTGACACGAAGATTGCTGCTGGGGCATTGCTTCCTCATGAGATAATCTGGCAGTTGGATGGTGAGGATAGTGGTGAAGTTGCAGAGCTTCAGTGGAAAAGAATGGTAGATGACTTGCTAAAGAAGGGGAAGTTGAGAAACTGCCTTGCCATTTGTGATGTATCGGGCAGCATGTCCGGTACACCAATGGAGGTCTGTGTGGCTCTTGGTGTGCTAGTTTCTGAGTTAAGTGAGGAGCCTTGGAAGGGTAAAGTGATCACATTTAGTGCTAATCCTGAGCTTCAACAAGTTAAGGGTGAATCTCTCAAGGCCAAGACTGAGTTTGTGAGAGAAATGGATTGGGGTATGAATACAAATTTCCAGAAAGTGTTTGATCGTATCTTGGATGTTGCAGACGAAGGGAAGCTGAGTGAAGAACAGATGATAAAGAGGCTGTTCGTTTTTAGCGATATGGAGTTTGATCAGGCATCAGAGAATCCTTGGGAGACGGATTACCAAACCATACAGAGAAAATTCAGGGAGAAGGGTTATCAAAATGTGCCGGAGATTGTGTTTTGGAACCTCAGAGACTCAAGGTCGACCCCTGTTCTGGAAAATCAGAGTGGTGTAGCGCTGGTGAGTGGATTTTCAAAGAATTTGCTGACTATTTTCTTGGAGGAAGGAGGAATTGTGAATCCTGAACAAGTCATGGAACTTGCCATCTCAGGTGAAGATTACAAGAAACTTGTTCTTCTTGATTGATATGTAACTACCTGCCTATTTAGTTATTGTGATTTATGTCATCTCTAACTCATAACTCTAAAATGCAGGCAACTTAATACTAAAATGCAGTTTCTATTACCCTATCCTTATAATTCATCTTCAACCCAAAATTTCAAATTTTTCACCAAACAAATATTATTATTTTATAACTTAATTCTAAGAATTTGTATATTATTCCCACAAATGTTCAATTAAAGCATTTCAGAGTGCAATGTGAGCCTCCTTATCCTTAATTCGGTGGTGACAAGCGAGAAACTCCTGAAAATGAGTATTTTCATCTACAACCATTTCAACTTGTGGCCTTCGTCGTTCTAGCCACTTTCGAATAGGCACTTCAACATCTTGTTCATCATCTATGATCATGTTGTGCATAATGATGCATGCAGCCAAGATATCGTATAAGATGCATTTTCTCCAAAATCGTGACGGACCCGCAACAATTGTGAACCTAGATTGTAAAACCTCAAATGCTCGTTCAACATATTTTCTACGGCCTTCTTGTTTTATTGTGAAATATTTGCTCTTCGACCCACGTGGCTCATGAATTATTTGTACAAGAGTGGTCCACTTCAGATTGGGATGGCAATGGATAGGGTATTGGTCGAGTTTGAAATACTCATACCCTACCCATTAGAGATTTATTACATTTATGCAACACTCATATATCCATTTAAGAAGGGCGGGTCGGGGTTGGATTGGGGGCGGATATGCTTTTATATCAATTTAAAATCCATTGTGTATTTTATTTTTATTTTTAATTTTTTTGCATTGGTGTGGGCATCTAAAAAAATGGCAATATATATATATATATATATATATATATATATATGAAAAATGGTAGAATGATTGATGAACGTTAATATAATTATCTAATTGTAAGTTTTTCATGAACTTCACATGTAATATACTAACCGACAATCCCCGCTCAACATAAAAATATCAATATGAAGAAAAAATATCGCAACATAAATTGTTAGAAAGTAAGAAGACTCCAAATTGATTATAGACAATTAAAAAAAATTTAGCCTGTTAAATACAATATTTCTTTTTAAGGAAAGTAATGGGTATCGGGTATGATTTTTTCTACAATCTCATACCCATACTTATGTCGGGTTTCTAAATTTACACACATACCTACTCACAAAGTCATTTAGTTGGGTAATTTTCGTCCATTTGTGTCGAGTATCTATGGGTTTCGGGTTCGTGAGTATTACTGTCGTCCCTAACTTTAGATATATACTATCAGTTAAATAGTAACTGATACTGTATTGGCATCCCTGTATGACATAATTAGCGGAGGGAGCAATGCCTTTAACGAGATTGAGAAATAGATGGGAGGCCTCCAAGACATTGATGTCGTTGTTTGAACATTGCATACCAAAGTATGTTTGTCATATTCAAAGATCATAATTCATTACGGCCTCTAAGACAATGATTGGTGATCCACTCCTACTTGCGTATTGGCTTGCCTATACGGTTGGATAACGAGCACTCACGGAAGTCATTCGCTTGGGGAATAAGGACATGATTAAAAACTACGAAATTCAAAGGGCTTGAATGCAATCGACTGAATATTGTTAAATACCATTCTAGTAAAAAATTTGAGCTCAATTTCAGATTCAGAGCTGCGAGAATTCTTTTGAAATGAATAAAAAAGAATCATAGTGAAAAGAAGTGAAAATTTAAACAATGATCACCAAAGTTCATCAACTTCATATGGTCTTTTTTGACGATCTTGGAGGATTTTGGATCCGATCTACCTGATTTTAGATCATTGTCTTTTTAATTATTTCACACCATATTTTAATTTTCAATGTCGATGTCACCGTACCAATCATGTTTCCAAATTTCTAATATTGTTGAGTAATCTATCTCAATGTCATTTAATTTTAATGTTTTGAGTTATAATAATTTAATTATGTGTTATAAATAATGGTCAAATTAGAAAAACAAATTCAATAAATTTCATTATCGAGGAAATAATCATGTTTTCTATTAAAAAAGATAAATAAATTAAATTGCAATTTCTAAATAAATTTTTTGGGAGAAAAATTAAATTATATTCATCAAATAATCATATTTTCTAAATAAAAAAATAAATCAAAATTAAAAATTAGGACAAAATTTGAATTAAAATCAATTTTGGAGGTACAAATAAAAGATTAGGAACAAAATTAGGGCAGACATATTGTTGCCCCAAAAATATAGCGTCTGAACAGTAGGACGCCATAAAAAATATATGGCTTCCTATTGTTTCCAACTCTAATTTTTCGTCCAATGTGTCTTCCCGGTTGGAGGCCAGATCGGATGGCTGGCCGTAGAGATTAGCATGGCTCTAAAAGAATATGGTTCGATGAAAAGATTAGTAAATAAGTAAATTGTGGTTTTTCCCGTCTTTACAACATTGTCTACATATTTCATTTTTCAAGCAAATATTTGATTGATTCAGAAATGAACATGACAAGATAAATGGTGACTAATAACTATCCGTGGTGATTATGAAGCAAAATCAGAATTCAATGAGATGAAATAGGACTACCCCTCATGGGGTGACCGAGTTGATAGAGTAGGTAAGCGCGAAGACCCTTGATCATCAATACAATTCTCCATACCAACACTTTCTAGATCATGACTGTCGCACCGGCTTGTCTAATGCGGTTTAACTGGCTGCGTGGTTTGTAGACTATTACGTAGTATGAGGGTTTACCCAGTATGCAGCAAGCAATAGAGACTTTGGGTTCCAAAAAAAAAAGGGACTTAAAGATGTGTAACTTGTTAATCAAATTGATTAGAATGTGACTCACACTCACTGCAAGGATGCTTGAAATTTCATATTTCTCAATACGTTAGGCCCATTTTTAAGCCCCATTTCTTGACAAAAGATTTTGTAAATTCCATTTTGTTTTTTTGGATAGCATGTGGTTGAAAATGAGTTTTAAAGAACGGGACTCAAAATATGAGCTAAGTTGTTTCTTTAATCTATTGGTGTTTCTTAACTTGATTTCTCAATTTTGGGTTGCTGAGGTTTTTGTGTATTAGAATTGTTCTTTTCTTGATTTACTTTCATTGACATGTTTAGCACGATGAACTTTATACGAACTTCACACAACTTTATAGGGTGACTATTAAAGTTTATTACATTTGTTTCTTAATTGATTATGTATATCATGTTTCACTTATTTTTAATCTAGAAGACAGAATGCAAACAAATTCTATTTTTAATTGAACTAGAACACTTTTTCTTGCCATGCCTAACAAACTATATGAAGTTATATATATAGGAATGCACAAACTATTGTTTGATTTCACTGAAAATCAACACTTAATCTTCTCCACAGCTTTTATGGGACTCACAACTTCTCAATCATACATCTCATCAACTTTTATCAAAATCTAATAAATATCTAATTTTTATCAATACCAAATAGGCTTACAAAATTTGATTTTGAAGTGAGTTTGTTTAATTTAATTTTGTTTTTGTATTGGTTTTGACATATGTTCTACAGATGAAGTACCAGAAAATTTTAAGGTTAAAGTGCATTTAGAAAATAATTTTGGTAAATCATGGTCATAATTGCAAATTAAGGCATAAATTTGCTTGTGTTCATACTAACTCAATAAGTCAGACACCGCACCAAAACCAAAAAGTACAGTGATTATTTATGGTTTCTATTTGAGAAAAGCTGAAGGTATTTTTAAGTTGATTACTTGAAAGAGTTCGTGTGTTTTTTAGGCGTAGATTTTGAGCTTAGTGTCACTTCAAATGGAGTGAAATTTTGGTTTTAAAGTGGGTTTATTGCTTTCGATGCCTGAAAAAAATAGTTCACGATTTCCTCCCTTTTAATCACATTAGTGAAATTTTCTTCTATCATGTAGAGTGTTGATCTAGTGCACGATACACGTGCACACTATTGTGCACAGCTGACCACTTTGACTTCTCATCCATTTAAGATACAGCAAAAGCGTAAGAAATGGGCTCACAAATTAAATAAGCTGACAAATTTGAACTACCAATCTCACTTTCCATTTAATAACATTTGTTTATTTATTTATTTATTTATTTATTTTAAGCAGATTATTTTTGTTGTTGATTGTTCATGATTTTTTTTTTTTTTTTTTAAAATTCTGTTATTTCAAACTTATTATGTTTGTGCACGAGATTTATTTTCTTATTTTATGTTAAGCAGATTAATTTTGTTGTTAATTGTTCATGATTTTTTTTATGTTATTTTGAATTTATTCTATTTGTGCATGAGAGAACTTTTTTTTTTTTTTTATGTTAAGCAGATTATTTTTGTTGTGAATCGTTCATGATTTTTTGTTTTGTTTAAATTGTGTTATTTCAAACTTATTATGTTTGTGCATGAAATTTTTTTTTTTATGCTAACCATATTATTTATGTTGTTAATTGTTCACGTTTTTTTTTTTTCATGTGAAGATGTTATTTGTGGTTAATATGATTTTAGTTGGAAAAGCATTATTTTTTCATGTGGGTTTTGTAATCCCTTAATTTAGACTTACAAAACCTCCAGCAGGTATGGATTCAGAAATCGAAGACAACATATACACTCCTCAAGTATCTCAATGTTTAATTCCGCAAACAGGGTAAACGTTCACATCGATAGATGATGCATTTGCACACTACAATCAATAAGATCGAGCAGCTGGATTTAGTACACGAAGATGTAATGGTAAAAAAAGAAAGGAACAAATGAGTATGTGTGGAAATTATTTGTGTGCTATAAGCAGGGTACAATAAATGAGAACTATCATCTACATGTGAAAAATGATGTGCCACGTACTGAAGAACGGAATCGTGGCCACACTCAGTGTGGTTGCAACGCTAGATTGTCTATTGTAAAGGAAGAAACAGGGAAATGGGCAGTGAGTCAGTTTGTTGAGGAACACAACCATCCCTTGACTACGCCGAACATGGTGCATTTGTTGCGATCCAAAGGACGTTATCGACAACGAAGAAGTCATTGGTTGAACAGTTTTCTGAAGCCAATATTCCTATTTGTCAGCAAGTGCGTCTATTTGAGATAGATTCTGGTGGTCCGTCATCTGTTGGATTTGGAGAGAGAGACGTTAGGAACCACGAGAGGAATATACGACATGAGAATTTTGGGAAAGATGCTGAGTCTCTAATTGAGCATTTCATGTTTGAAAGGGAGAAAAATCCAAACTTTTTCTTTGACTATGAGGTAGACGATGAAAACAACTTCACTAGATGTTTTTGGGCTAACAGTGAATCCAGGAGGTCTTACGTGTACTTCAGAGATGTCGTGGTGTTTGACACAACATACAACACTAATAAGTATTCTTTGGTGTTTGCACCTTTTGTTGGAGTCAATCATCACGGGAAATCAATTGTTTTTGGATGTGGGTTCCTCAGTCACGAAACAGTAGATTCGTTTCTATGGTTATTTTCAAAGTTTATTGAAGCAATGCCAACTCAAGCACCCCCAGGAGTAATCATCACCGATCAAGATGCGGCTATGTCGAAAGCTATCTCTAGAGTCATGCCATTCACCTTGCACCGCTATTGTTTGTGGCATATACTGAACAAATTCCCTGAGAAGATGAATGTGAGTTTGCACAATGGGCAGTATCATTTGTTGGTAAAAATCATAAAGCAGTCAGAATCACCAGAGGAGCTTGAGGTGTGTTGGAATGAGGTAATGGAAACTACAACTTTATCCAGTAATGAATGGCTCCAAGCCATGTTTGAATTACGGGCAAGATGGGTGCCCGCATATGTGAATCATGTTTTTTTTTCTGGAATGTCTAGCAGCCAACGTTCTGAAAGTGGTCACTCTTTCTTAAAGAAATATATGAACAGGAAGCACTCATTGATTGAATTCATTTCTCGTTTTAATAGAGCGCTAGAGCATCAGAGGCATACAGAGTTGGCTGCTAATCACATAGACCTAAACGAGATACCCAGATTAACATCTGTTGGCATGATAGAGCATCAGATGGCTCAAATATACACGAAGAAGATATTTTTACTATGGCAAAAGGAATTTGAACAAAGCAATTTCTACCTCTGCACGAGGGCATCAACTACTGATGTGGCGAAAACATATAGATTGGAGCGATTTGGAAGTGAGAAAACATGTGATTGAGAGCGAGTGATAAGTTATTTTCCAGCATCTGACTGTGTATCATGCAGCTGTCGTATGTTTGAATTCCATGGCTATCCATGTCGTCATATGCTATGCTACATGAAGAAAAAGCAGGTACTACTTTTACCCGAGAACTATATTCTAAAAAGGTGGACTAAAAATGCCAAAGCAGCTCTAGTTTTTGATAATTTGGATGGCTTAGCATACGGTGTTAGTACTTGTACTTCTTTGATGGCCCGACATGGTATGCTAGTCCACGCGGATTTTGAGATAATTGATGACGCATCACTAACAGAAGCTCGATTCACGTATCTGATGGGACAATTCCAGAATTTACGGGTACAAGTGAAGGAGATTGATGTTGGAGAAAATGGGAGGTCGAGAAGAGATATCAGTAGATTAGGTGAAGAGACAATAGATGTTCATGATCCGAAGCCTGTGAGAGCGAAAGGTTGTGGGAAGAGCTTGAAGTCATCGAGGGAGAGAACAATGACACATCCAACTAGATAGTGTCGTGCATGTGGTAATAGTGGACCCGATCGGAGAACGTGTCCAATGATCAACATGTCAGAGAACACATATCACCCGCAGTATGCCAATGATAATCTAGGCGATGACAGCTTCGATATTGAATTCGACTTATAGTCGTGAAGTGTAAATCATGCTTTTGTAGAAGATTTGAAACATAACTCCAGTTGTTTATGTTCAAACTAATGGTCATGATTTTGTATTAAAGACCTTTAGATTATGTATTTGGACTAGGTAATGTTTATGATTTTGTTTATAATTCTGTAGTCTGTTATGTTCATTTCAGTATTAAATGAGATAGTTGATGCTAGAATAAACATTTGAGCTAGATAATAAAAACATTAGTACAAACATTGGTCAATAAAAGCGTTGGTACAAAACCAAACATAGATTTGCTGACAAACACGCTAAAGTAGTGAATTAGTCGAAGTCTAAGGTGGTTAACAGAATCAACACATATTTGCTGAGAAACAAGCTACAATACTCTAGAGTATGCGACAACAGGATGTGCCCCACATTTCCAAACAACGTAGTCGCCTTACAATTGCATCCTGGGCTTCGTCCAGCTTCTCCGACAAACACATCAGCTCTTGTTTCACTTCATTGAGCTGGTTATCATGCGTCTCACAAAAGTTAGAGTATGTACGATTTGATTGATCAACTTTGTCAGCGCAAGTGAAGTCCTCACACGAGTGACACCTCCAAAATTTTAGATTCGAATTTCTAGATGTGCGCGATGTGTACAGCTTCATGGCAGCACCAAAAATACATCTAAGGCGGGACTGCGAATCATTTGCACTTGACGTAGACATTGCTTAAGCACCTAACTTCCAGTGGAGACAAAATATATATATATATATATATATATATATATATATATATATATATATATATATATTAACTAACAAATTGCATCTATGAGGCTGAGGCAGATCTTTAATTTCCAATGTCAAGATATATATGATCGACCCTTTAACATTACTGAAATTCAAAATCTTTATCTCCAACTCAAACAAATTAATTATCATAACCACTAAACATCAACAAACCCTAAAGCAAAAACACAAATATTTATTCAGTGCACAGTTGAACAATCTTAGTACAACAAATTGTAGCAAAATTCAGGAATCAGGAAGTAGAACTCACAGACAAAATGTATTATTTTAACGAACCCATCCACCCACACTCAAGAACTACAACTCACGCACAAATTGTAGCAAAAATTATGGAATTTAAACTAACCCGTCCACCCAAAATCAGGAAATACCACTCACAAATTGTAGGAAAAATGATGGTGAATCAAACCTACAGAAGATGGCTTCAGGATTTTAACCAACCCTCCACCCACATCATCGTTTTGAAACTAGAACTCACACACAAAATGTAGCAACAATCACGTATACTGCATAAAAAATTATCAGGTTTACTACATAAAAATCACCTCTGTGAAAATTTTCTGTCAAAGGATTGTCGTCGTTCCTCTTCAAGATTTCGATCGGAGAGCAGCTCGATTGTAGAAGTTGCAGACAAGAATGTAGTGTGAGTGGAGTTGCAGACAAGAATGTGGAGAGAGAGAGAGAGAGAGAGAGAGAGAGAGATAAACGTAGAGAGAGAGAGTGGTGTGGTGCTGGAATGGGTTGGATTGGTGAGAGAGTGAAATATAGTTATGGTCCACTTCAAAGTCTTGTGGGCCCATCTAGTTATCAAATGGTTGACTTTGGTTAAAAAAAAAAGGCTGAATTTGGTTAGTTGTGCACACTATTGTGCACAACGTCGTGCACCTGATCATTGCTCCTATCATGTATACTTTTCATTATTTTGATTGAAATGTTGCAATCCTATGTGAGGTTATAGAATGCTAGCATTTTTTGTATATCTTTGCATTTTTGCCTTTTTTTGGTTTGTCTCGTTTCTTAGTGAAAAGTTTTGCTCATGACAAAAAAATGTTTAAACCTTATTTGTATCAATTTCTTTGAGATGTACAATCCAATGGAGATAAGAAATTAATAAAATTTATACTTATGAGATCTAACCCTAATTTTCATAAAAAGATCCCATCAATTTGACAATTTCAGTCAGAATTCATCTGATGTGAAAATCTGAGGGTAGTTTTGATTATTTTTCTAAGAGGCAATACTTGCACAACGAGCACTATATGTTTTCTTTTCTTTACTCTCCTCAATAGATGATTTCATTATGTTCTAACTATTTCATGAATTATTCTAAACCAGCATATGAATGAGCAGAATGTCTTAAATAGATGATTTCATTAGGATTCCACATATGCACGTGAGTTGGCCATTTATTACGTGAAGCATTAATTAATTATGTGACAATATTATTAGTTGTAAATTAATCTCTAATGGTTTAATTAGGGCCCTAAATTTCATTCTATTTGATTGGTTTTCATGTCTAACATCTTTTCTTCTTTTTTTAATTTATGAGACTCATTATGAATTGTTTATCTTGTATTTATAAAACCATTTTCTTATATCGTTGAAATACGTTATGAGATATTTGTTTAGAGGTGTAAGATGTCAAAGAAATTCGGGAAAAAGAAAAGTAAAATGACAATGACAAGGGCCAAGCAAGTTGTGACGAGGATATGTAAAGAATAACTGAATCTTTGAATTTCAATCAGTTCGTAAGATTGTCAGCTCAGAAACAACGTATTATAATGAACCAAGACACCAATATTGTTGAATTTTGTAATGATGAAGTTGGTAAGTTGTTGGACCAATTGATCTGTTAATACAAGCTTGCATTCTTTTCATTATTGGACCGGTATTGAAGCCCAGTTGCATAGCCGGTGACTGAGCCCATTTCATTTGAAAGCTGATTGTTGGATCATGTCTAGAACCGGCTCACAAGCCCAAGTGATCACTACCGCCTTATCTGAACCATTGGATCTCTTACTCTCATCCTGGCCGTCCACCTGGGAATAAAGGATACTGAGAGACATTTTGTTTACCAATAATTCAGATTCATCCTTATCACTTTCTCTCTGTAAAAAGGTCATTCAGCCTTCCATCGTCTTCTTCGTGACTTTCTTCCAGAAATTCATATATTTCTCCTTAATGTTCTTAGTGATTGTTAGATACTGATACTTTGTGTAAATCAGTATACATTATCTTGAGTTTGGCAGAGTATTTCTATAACTCTTGATTCTTCGTGATTTAGTTTGAGCGATTATTTGAGTTTTCTGTGAATATTATGGAATCTGATCTTTTGATACAATATTTCTGTATTTTTACGTTTATTCAAATAAAGTGTCTTTGTTTTGTTTAAACGTTGGGTTATTTGTTCTTTGTGGTGCGATCTTGAGCCTTCTAATCCCAACAGTGGTATCAGAGCCTTAGGGTTCTTTGAAAACTCTGTGGTTTAGACTCAGATCTGTTAGATCCAGATCTGTTCTTGTTGGATCTAGGGTTTTCTGGAAGTTGATGAGTTTTTACAAACGTTTTTAGGGTTTTCTGGTTCTTGTGTTAAACTTTTAAGAAAATATTTTTTTTTCTTAAGTTGTTTTAAACCCTCACTGTAAATTGTTTTGTTTTTCTGAAAATATTTTGAGAGAAATCTTTTCAGATTCGAAATTGTTTTTTGGAGGTTTTTTGTATAAATCTCTTTGATATTGACTTCGTGGATATTTTTTCCTTTGAAACCTATTTTCAAAATTAGGGTTTCTGTATTTTGGGTATCTGGATATTGACTTCTTGGTGGTCGTTCTTCGTGGTGGATATTGGTACTGTTTCTTGGTGGCCCTGAACTTTTGGGAAACTGATTCTTCATGGAAGCTTCTGTAGCTTATTAAAATTGCAATCATGTGATATCTTTTAATTACTGCAATCTTATATACTGTAAATTTGTTTTCAAATTTTCTGTTCTCTCCCAAATCTCTCCGTTGAAGCCTATATCTTGGACCCCATTTCTTTCCTTTGTCTAGGATTTCATTGAGAATCCGAGAATCTGAAAGAGTTTGGGAATATCCAGTATAGGTTGAGGGATATACTGGAAGAAATGTTTTTTTCTCAGTATACTGTTCTGTGTGATTTCTTGATTGAGTAATTAATTCTGTTGATTAGTGATCACCTTGATTATTTGATTACTGTGTTCTGAATCTGTGTGAACATTCTTGAATACAATCTCTTGTCTTTGTTTTAACCGTTTTGCTTAGTGACTGTGACCTGCACTGTTGATTCTCTGCCTCACTGATTGTTTCTTGAATTAATAAAGCTCCATTACTTAAAAAAAAATTTGGTCATTACTTCAATGGCTATTGTTAAAGTAGATGTTGAAGTATGGAATGACAAAGGGGATTTCAACCTCTGGAACCAGAAAATGCAAGCTTTACTACTTCAAATGAAATGTGCTAAGGCTATAGATAAGTCCTGGCCCCTTAATACCCCTCAGGACAGACAACTTGAAATGGATGAAATTGCATGGAGTACTTTGTTTTTACACTTATCTGATAATGTCATTAGACAAGTAGGCAAGACCAAAACTACTATGGAATTGTGGGATAGATTGGAAGAAATTTATGATACTGCGTCTCTGCCTGATAAGTGTTTTCTGTGGAAACAGTACTTCTCTTTTAAGTTTGATCCATCTAAAGATGTGGATGAGAATATGAGTAGGTTTACTAAGATCACACAGAGTCTTTTAAATTTTGATGAAAAACTTACTGATGAACAAAAGGTTGTTTGTTTACTGAATGCCATGGGGGATAAATTTAAGGATTTAAGGAATGCCTTAGAGTATGGGGGGCAGAAACTGAGCACTGAAATTGTCCATACTTCCCTTAAGAATAAAGAGTTAGAATTTAAAAGTAATCCTAAGGAAGCCTATAATGTTGTAGGAACCTCTAGGAAGAAGAACTCTTTTAGGCAAAATAAGTCTGGAACCAATTTCAATAAAAATTGGAATACTTCTAGCAATATTAGGGATTGGAATAACAAGCCTGCAAAGGGTAATTTTCAGAATAAGGGCAATTTCAATAGGTCTAAAGATAATAACTTTAGAGGTCAGTATGGTTTCAGAAATCAAGACAATAATTTTAGAAATCAAAATAGTTTCAGAAAGTAGAACAATTATAGAACACATGATAATAATGCTGGAACTTCAGATGTAGATAAACCTCCTAGAATTTGCTTTTAATGTGGCCAACCTGGGCATCATATTAAATATTGTTTTAAAAGGAAAAATGACCAGGGTACAAGTAACCAAACTGAGGCTGCAGTGTAAGATAATAATAATGGGGTGGTTTATGTTACTACTGAATCTGATAATAAGAATGAATGGATTCTTGATTCTGGCTGCACCTTTCATATGTGTCCTGAAAATGATATGTTTGTTAATTTCAGTGATAATTGCTTTGGTTCTGTGAAACTTGGCAATAATATTACATGTGATGTGAAAGGCACTGGAAAAGTTTTGTTACAACTTGAAAATAACAAAACTCTTATTTTAAATCAAACCAGATATGTTCCTGATTTGAAAAGGAACCTGATTTCACTTGGTGTTTTAGATTCTGAATCTTTTGAGATTAGAATGCATAATGGTTATTTGAGTATTTTCAAAAATAACTGTTTGATTACTTGTACTCCCAAAATTAATGGGATACATGTGCTGAATACCTTGCCTGTTTATGCTAAGTCCTTTAATGCTGTGTCTGATTTGAATAAGATTGTGTTATGGCATAAGGATTAGGACACATAGGTCAAAAAGGACTTAAATTACTTGAAACCAAATGTGTATTTGGTAATGATGTATTGCATAAACTTGATTTTTGTGAAAAATGTGTATTAGGTAAACAAAAAAGAAATTCCTTTGGTAAAGGTGTTCATAAATCTTCTGATGTGCTTGAATACTTGCATGCTGATTTATGGGGTCCTGCTCCTGTGAGTTCTGTTTCAGGTTTTAGGTGTTTTCTTCTTATAGTGGATGATTTTTCTAGGAAAACCTGGGTGCATTTGTTAAAAACTAAGGATGCTACTGTGTCTGTTTTCAAAAATTGGATCACCTTAGTTCAAAATTTGAAAGAAAAGAGAGTCAAAATTATTAGGACTGATAATGGTCTAGAATTTTGTAACTAAGATTTTGATTCTTTCTACAGCACCTGAGGTATTCTTAGGTACATGACTGTTGCCTACAGTCCACAGCAAAATGGGGTTACTGAAATGATGAATAGAACACTCCTAGAAAGAACTAAGTGTCTTTTACTTGATTCCAATTTACCAAAAAAAATTTTGGGTGAAGTAGTCAAAACTGCTTCTTATCTGATAAATCTTTCTCCCTGCAGTGCCATTGATTTTAAAATTCCTGATCAAATCTGGAATAATTATCTTCCTGACTTTTCAAAGTTAAAAATTTTTGGGTGTGCTGCCTACTCACGTCAGTCTGAATCTAAACTTGACTCCAAATCTTTAAAATGTGTTTTTCTTAGGTATGGAGGGGGGTCAAGGGTTATAGATTATGGGTCAGGGAACAGAGACGCTACAGGGTCATTCTGAGTAGGTCTGTGATTTTTAATGAAAATGTTTTTCCATGTAAAGATGAAAAATTGATTGATCCTGTTAATGAAAAAGATTTCCTTACATCTGAGCTGAGTGCAGACAATTTAGGTGATGAAAATGATCTGCCCTATACTCAGTTTCAGGTGAAGCAACCCCCACAGTCTTCTAATGTCAATCCTGAACCTGAGCCTGAACTGGCTGACACAATGCCACTTCCTGGTGACATCTCTGAAGCTAAAACAGACTTAGAAAATTATCAACTAGCTAGGGATAAACCTAGAAGAGAGATTAGACCTCCTCCTAGGTTTGAGGATCCTGATTTTGTGTCTACATTTACCTATCTTGATTCTTTAGTTTTTGAACCTGAATCTTTTGAAGAAACTGTTTCTTCAAAAGAATCCAAACTCTGGCTTGCAGCTATGCAAGAAGAGATGGACTCACTTCTGAAAAATGGTACTTGGATTTTAGTCAATAGACCTGTAAATAAAAGGATAATTGACTATAAATGGATTTTTAAAATAAAAGAAAATGAATCTAAAGACTTTAAGGTACAAAGCTAGACTTGTAGCCAAAGGTTTTTCTCAAAAGGAAGGGATTGATTACAATGAAATTTTTTCTCCTGTGGTTAAATATACTTCTATCAGAATTCTATTTGCTTTAGTTGCACAATTTGATTTAGAACTTGAGCAAATGGATGTGAAAACTGCTTTCCTTTATGGTTCTTTGGATGAAACAATTTATATGCATCAACTTAAAGGTTTTGAAAAGGGTAGAAATTCTGACTTGGTTTGGTTGTTGAAAAAATCCTTGTATGGCTTGAAACAAGCCCCTAGGAAGTGGTATAAGAGATTTGATTCTTATATCCAAAGACTCAATTTTCAGAAAAGCCAATATGATTCCTGTTTTTACTTTAAACTTGGTAAAACTGATTTTATTTACTTGCTTTTATATGTTGATGACATGCTTATTGCTGGCCCTAATATGCATGATATAAATGTTCTTAAAACCAAACTGCATTCTGAGTTTGAAATGAAAGACATAGGAAATGTTAAATGGATACTTGGCATGGATATTTTTAGAGATAGACAATCTGGAAAATTGTTTTTGAATCAAAAACATTACATTGAAAAGGTTTTAAATAGATTTTGTTTATCTGAATCCAAATCAGTGTCTTTACCTTTTCTTGCACATTTTAAACTATCTGTTGAACACAGTCCTTAATCTGATGATGAATTGTCTAGAATGAAAAATCTGCCCTATTTTAATGCAGTTGGATCTGTTATGTATTTGATGGTTTGTTCCAGACCTGATATTGCTTTTGCAGTAAGTGTTCTGAGCATGTTTACGAGCAATCCTGGTAAATTACACTGGGAAGCTATGAAATGTCTTTTAAAATACCTGAAAGGGTCTGCTAGACTTAGTCTAGTATTTTCTAAAACCAAAAGTTTTTTCAAACTTAAAGGTTTTGTAGACTCTGATTTTGCAGGAAATGTTGATAACAGGAAATCAACATCTTTTTACTTTTTTTACTCTAAACTCTTCCTGTATTAGCTGGAAATCCCAGCTGCAAAAATTGGTTGCCTTATCATCAACTGAGGCAGAATACATTGCTGCCACAGATGCTGTTAAGGAATGCATGTGGTTAAAGGGTTTACTATCTGAAATTTGCTGCATTGATGATTCTGAAGTTGAATTATGTACTGATAGTTTAAGTGCTTTACATTTGTGTAAAAATCCTGTTTTTCACAATAGGTCTAAACACATTGATGTTAAATTTCATTTCATAAGGGACATTATTGAAAAAGGCATTGTGAAACTTGTTAAGATCCCTACACAGATTAACCCTACAGATGCAAGAACTAAAATCATTTCTATTAACAAATTTAAAGATGCTTTGAGTTTTTTAAACTTGGTAGAATTTTGATACTGCTCTGTCTTATTCTTTGCAGGTGCTGGAAGCAGCTCAATTGAGGTGGAGATTGTTGGACCAATTGATCTGTTAATACAAGCCTGCATTCTTTTCATTATTGGACCGGTCTACCCTCTAACCCTTGAGTCAATCCCTCGGTCGGGTCGATAATCGGGCCGGATCTTAAAACATTGGTATTATGTTATTATATTATGTATGTATGTACTTTGGTATTGTTTTTGGTGCCTTGTGAAGGTGGAGTTGCACAAAGTTTAAACAAATTTCATTGGTATGAAAAATAGCCACACAAACTTCTTGATGCAATGAATGACAATTATAATAACCAATGTCAACAAAAAAAAAAGTGAAGATGTCAACACGAAATAAGTTATTTATGTCCGGAGATTTTCATTCCGCTGAACGGTAGATAATTTGGTGTACACTACGACAAGGATTTATGTGCATATTACAATAACATTTATACATTTCGGATCCAAGGTAAGGTATATCATTTTATAAATGAGATTCTTCTATTAGATAACAGTCCTTATTTGCAACTTTATTATTTCGACACTGATAATGAAATTTAAAATTGATTAAATTTTTCAAAAAAATTAGAACAATCAGTTGTTGCTAAGTTGATTGAAATTGTGAAGACAAATCTTCATGTTAATTTTTTTAGAATTTTATGCACTTATTATTAGAGATGGCAATGATGTGAGTTCGGGGCGGGTACCCCCGTCCCCCATCCCACTAGGAGAAACCAGAACCTATACCCACCCCATGATCCCAATTTTTCATTGCGTGGCAGGGCGGGTATGGGTTTGAGGCGAGGCGAGGCATTCCATACCCGCCCCGTTAATGCCCCGTTTGTATTTTTTATTATATTTTATTTACTTTTTTTGTTATGTAAACAAATTTTTTTTATTTTTGACTATGAAAATAACTCGTTTACTTTTTTTCTTACTTATTTTACTTCTATATTCTATCAATCCATCCTAATTAATGAAATTTTAAATCTTCAATTAAATTAAATTTTATTTTAATTAATATGCGGGTCGGGTCGAGGTAAGTCGCTCAATACCCACCCCGAATCCATACCCAACTTGGGGCAAAAATGTCAACCCATACCCGCCCCACTGGCTCACGGGGGAGGCCAAAATTTGCCACATTATGGGCTGGGGTCCTCGTCGGGTTCAGGTTGGGACAAGTTTTTTTTTTTTTTTTTGTCATCCCTACTTATTCTGATCTAAAAAATCAAATTGAATACATTGTGATCCGACTCTTGACCAAAGAACATATAATATACCAACTGTTTCACAAGTTGCTACTATATGGGTTGATGGTGATGATTGTACAGATATTAATATGTGTGACATTGTTGTACATTACAAAGATGGAAAAACTCATAGAATTCAGTATTATTTTGGATGTTACGATCCACTTCAATGTCCACTCTTATTTCCCTATGGAGAATCAGGTTGGCACCAAGGTATCCAACGAATTGATGTCCAAAAGAAAAAAAGAAACATTTTGCAAGAACCAAGATATTATTGACATGAATATTACATTCCTCTGAAGATTTAATTGAAAAAGAAACTAAAGGTTAGTTCTCACAAACATTAAATTCTAATTTATTTCATTTTATTTTATTTGTTGTATTTACTTTTTCATTAGTTATTTTCTAATTAGGTTTTATTATTTTATTTTATTGTAGTTTAGTTTTGACGAAGAAAAAAATAGGATGCAAGTTTCATGTAGAGAATATTATTGCTACAAACTTCAAGTTAGACCTACAACTGATTCTATATTATTATATATTGGAAGACTTTTGCAACAATTTGTGATCGATGTGTAAAAATCGAAACTTCAAGGTTGGATTATATTCGTCATCATCAAAGTGAATTGTGAGCAGAATTATATCAAAGCAATAAGGATTTGGTGCCCATTGTGGGCATCATAATTCTTACCCACCTTGTGTGTGGGTCTAACACAGCAGAAATAATATTTTTGTACCACGTGTCACTATCACATATATGGTGGGTAAGGATTATGGTGCCCATTGTGGGCACCATATCCACTCTGTATATAAAGTATTATTGACAGCCTTGAAAATGAAGGAAATAAAATTGGTTTTCAAGTTGCTTTACCGAAAAGTTTTATCGGTGCTCTTAGAGATATGAGAGCAAGATATTTGAATCCTATGGCTTTAGTTCAAAATTTTGGTAAATTAGATATATTTTTTAACGATGACTTGTAATCCAAATTAGCAAAAGATTAAAGAACAGTTGAAATATAATGATGAAGCTCATAATGGACCTGATTTAGTAGTGCATATTTTTAAAGCAAAACTTGAGGAATTAAAATAAGATATTCTTAAGAAAAATATTTTTCGGACCTGTTGTTGCAAATATATGTGTGATTGAATTTCAAAAACGATGATTGCCTCACGTTCATTTTCTACTGATACTTAGAAAAGATATTAAAGTTATTTCACCTAGTTTAGTAGATAAATTTGTTAGTGCTAAAATTCCATATGAAAATAATGAACCTTGTCTTCATTCTCATGTTGCCAAACATATGATGCATGGTCCTTATGAAATACTAAATCGTCAAAATGTATATATGAAAAAGAAACATAAGTGTAAGTTTGACTTTCCTGAATATTATAATGAAAAAACAGGTATAAACGATCAAATAACAATAGAAAGTTATAAATTAGAAAACATTATTGGGATAATAGAAGAGTTGTTCCGTATTATCGATATTTGTTAGCGAAGGAATTGTCCTATTAATGTCGAAATTTGTTCGTCAAGCTGTTAAATATTTGTAAAAATATATATTTTTTTTTAAATAGTCGTGAATCCATTCCATTTGAATATTGGTTTTTCTAAAAAGAATAGTGATGAAACATGTATTAAGATATGTGAAAATTACAGCATATTTTTAAACTTTACATTTCTTACATCAAATTTTACATTTCAAAGTTCAGGTTATAATTAGTATTAGTATTATGTATACTATTAAATAAATATATAACTAATTACTCGTCCAAACAAACCCCAAGCACCCTACAATATTTCCCTCCCCTACAGGTTTTGACTAGGGGCTCTTTTACATCTTTATATAGAAAATCAGTTATCAACATTCAATATCCATCCATCAAGAAATTAAGGGGAGTTGTTCTTCTACAATAACTTCCCTTCAATGAATCGGAAGTTATTCTGTGAGATATTAAACTCATCATAATCAACCTCATTTTTGAAATTGAATGTGACCACAAAACTATTAACATACGTATTTAAAATCAAAGAATCATGCACCTTCCAGGGTGGGAATTAACCCACCCAACCCATCAAAATCGTTCAATCCAACTCAATCCGATCGGTTTGAGTTGGGTTTTGATAAAAATTGGATTTGGTAGGTTCTAAAAAAAAAAATCTTGTTTGGGTTGGGTTGGGTGACAAACCCAACCCGACCCGACCCAACTCAATCAAAATTTTAAAAATATAAGATCATTTAAATTTCAAGAATATTAAGCTCATTTTTAATTTGGATGAAACTCAAATATGATTTGAACATATTTTAGTTTTATTAGTAAGTATTCAATTTATTATATTTGAGCTTATTGTATTGTACATAATTTATTTGAGTTAATAGTTGATTTATGAGCGTAATTTTTTAATTTTCTAAGATTTTTTGTTAATTGGACAAAAGCTCGAACCACCCAACCCAACCCAACTCGATCGAAACTTGATTGGGTTGGGTTTGAACTCATATTTGGATTGAGTTGGGTTGATTTTTTATCAATCCGACCATAGTGGGTTGGGTTCGGGTTGGGTAAAAAATCAACCCAACCCAACCCAACCCACGCCCACCCCTACCTTCCACGTTAATTTCTTTTTCATGCTTTAAGGAATTGGCTTTTATTTTTTATTTTTTAATATTATTTTTATTATTTTTTTCAACTAGCAATTACCCTTTTGGCAAAATGACTCACCACACTATTATGAAGTTCAAAGTAGATTAAAATCAGATTTTTTGAAATTCTGATAAAAGTGGATGAAGTGTGTGGTTAAGCCTCCGTTTGGTAAAGTACTTATAAACTTATTTATAATTTACATAATTTTTCGAATCACTTTTTAATTACACATATTTTCTCTCCCCAATTTTTAACCTCGCATCTTACCTCGAAAAACCAAATAAATTGACTTATAGTCACTTGGCTTCATCCGAAAAGAGGCTAAAAAGTTTTGGATCTCATGAAATATGAGGTTGAGATTGATTGTTAACATTGACTTAAATTTTAATTTTAATTTTAATTTGTACCATATAGGAGCTTAATCAGAAACACAAAAGGAAGCTAGCGGTATGTCACGGCCTGGTTTTTTCCCTACTCATGTGGCACGACAAGGACCATACATTGTCAAATTATTCAGGATGTGCACTAACATAGCCTATGCAATTGCAGGTAATATCAATAGGCCCTTTCCAAAGTTTTGTTATGCATACTTATTAGCTTGCTGACCCGTGTGTTGGGGAAGGCTGACCCGTATGCTTGCGAGCATCTCGGGTGCCGGACGGCAGGTCCGTCACAAGTGGTATCAGAGCGGGACCGTTTGAGTGTTGCGTTGTTGAAGTGGCAGACCAATGGCGTGCATTCTTCGGCAACGGTTTTGGGCCATGAAATGCGTGACTTTGCCAAAGAGCAAAATTGAGAAACGGCGTTAGTAAGCTAAATAATTGAGGGAGGAAAACTTTGGGATGGCGCAGGAAAAGGCATGGTTGGTGCAGTCGTGTTGCACGTTTGTTTCGTTGAACATGGCAGTGTATTGAGGGGAATCCACCAAAAGAGGACAATGCATTGAGTATGCTTCGACATGCCGGAGGAGCTGCGACCGTGAGGAGTGCCGTCCAACCGAGGGACTAGTGCAGGGGGCACAGGGTGAAGGTTGGTGTCGAAGGCGGTAAGTGCATGGGGCACTGCGAGACGAGGTGCAGGGGGCACTGTGGACTCTCGTTCACTAGGGAGTGGTACCGCAAATGTGGAGAATTTGGCAAGTCCTTTTTGAGGTGGAAGATTGATTGAAGAGGAAGGCCATGTGTAGACGCGAGGCAAGCGCACCGCTGCGAGGTCGCTAGCGGATTGGGTGGGGGAGCATGTCACGGCCTGGTTTTTCCCCTACTCATGTGGCACGACAAGGACCATACATTGTCAAATTATTCAGGATGTGCACTAACATAGCCTATGCAATTGCAGGTAATATCAATAGGCCATTTCCAAAGTTCTGTTATGCATACTTATTAGCTTGCTGGCCCGTGTGTTGGGGAAGGCTGACCCGTATGCTTGCGAGCATCTCGGGTGCCGGACGGCAGGTCCGTCACAGGTAGCTAGTATCAATGGACTCAACTCAAACAAGCCACTAAAAGATCACTTGAAATGAGTTACCAATATAATGCAACTGTGAGGTGAAAATATAGCTATTAGATATTGGCTATTATTACAACGAACATAATTTTAGTTACAATAGTATAAAAGATTAAAGAACAAAACGATGAAGAAATCTCATTCAAAGCAAAAAAAGAGATTGGTCAATGAAACTTAAGTTTCATGCATAAGAAATAATGAAAATTCATTCTGGACTACTGTAGAAAAGTCTGAACAGAAGTGCAAACAACCACGAAAAAAGGTTCTTGAATTCAGATATATTTATGAAACTTCTTTTTAGCTGTGGTCTCTTTGTCGTTTTCCAGTCATTTTCCGTTTTTCTTTTCCGAAAACACGAAAAACGAGTTCTCTTGCGTCATTTTCAAAAAAAAAATTCGAAAACGTTTTCCAAATTTTGTAAAGGAAACAGAAAACGCAGAATTCACGTTTTCCATCTTTTCCGTTCATTTGAACTAAAAAAAGAAAAACGCTCGTTTTCCTGTTTTTCGCGTTTTTCGTTTAAAAAAAAAACCTAAAAAATTTGAAATTTGTCAAAATTTGTCATTTTAATTACATTATTGGTCCCCGATTTTCAAAATTTGTCATTTTAATCCTCAAATTTTGAAATTTCTTTCGAAAATACCCTAATTTATTTGCAACTTAGGTCCTTCAACTTTAAATTTTATTTTTCTTTCAATTTAGTTCTTCCCGTATTTGCTTTATAGCTCATTGTTTTCAAACATATATAACTTTTGATCTACAACTTCGAATTGCACTCTGTTTTTTGCTTCGAACTTCAAATTCAACAATCTTTCTTATGATGTATCATGTGCTCAATTATTAAACATTTCTTTTTTACTTTTGTATTGTAGAAAATTAGGGCATCATTGATGAACGTATGGATTTTTAATGAGAATCAAACAAGGGCAAAATAGTTTTCTAGAAAAAAATCCAAACAGAACATGTTTTCCAGCATTTCATTTTCGAGAACAGTTTTCAGAAATAACAAACCAAACGCGTTTTCAGCAATTTTGAAAACATTCAGAGAAAACGAAAATCAGAAAATATTTTCGAAAATGAAAACAGAAAACTGAAATATAAAGAGAAGGCATCCCAAGTTTTTCTCATATAGGCAGCATAGGGCAGGATCAGTTTGACGTTTCGAGTGTGCGCTAATCTATCCAATTGCTCATCTGTCCCTCCTCGCCAGTCGCCACTATAAGATGGCTCTGTTTCTTAGAATTGCACATTAAAGAAAACACCGAAGAGATGTCAAAAACAAACAACAATAAAAAGCAAGGTTTGCCTTCTTATTATTTATGTGATTGCATATATCCTATTATTATATGTAGATATACTAGTAGACTGTAGAATGTATCATGCATGTGATGTGCTATAATTTGATATATCTGAAATAAACTGTTCAGAACCACTAAGAGTCTAGGACATATGAGAAATTCACCACCAGCTCACTACTCGTTGAAGATCCATTCATTCTCGAAACTTCTAAACATGCTTAGAGAGTGTGAAGTCCAGAAATATGAATCATCAAATTTTACGTGGGGGGTTCGTTGATTAGGATATATTATGTTTCTTAACATGTGCATTAGTGTCTTTCTCATGCATATTCCTGATGTGTACTGAATGAAATTATCAAATTCTAATTTTTATCATAGGAGACTGTCCTTGTATCCCAATGGTGACCAGAAGGAACATGGGAATGGTTATATTTCACTTTATTTGGTCCTAGCAGAGGAGAATGCTCTTCCATTTAGACAGGGATGGCAATGGTATGGGTCGGGTTTGAGTAATTCTAGGGAGACATTTTTAATTAACATTTTTAAGTGACATTGTGACATTGCGCACATATATTGGTGGTGAAAAAGTAAGTAGTGGGGTAATTATTTACACCATCCAATGTATATTCGACATATCAAAATGTTACTTAATAATGTCATTATAAAATGTCTACCTAGGATTATTCAAAACTTTTACATTTGATCTTTTAGACGATTATTCGGAAAATATGTTTATAGTTTGTTCTCACTTGTTAGCTTGTATTAAACTTTTAGTTGGTATCTTCGATTTGACACACATATTACATATTTTTCGACTTAAATATAATAAAATAATTATCAAATGAATAATAACTATTACAAAACAAAACAAAAAAGTTTATACATTAAATTAAATTAAAATCTTGATGTCGTTAAGCATGAATGTGGTTTTTCGAAGTTACTGTCTCTTAGTACTTTCAATGATGCAGCTAATGGGTATCTTATTGATGATTGCTGGATATTTGGAGCAGAGGTTTTCTTTATCGAATGCACAGGTAAAGGAGAGAGTCTTGTTATATTAGAAGTATAACTCACTGAGTATCCCCTTTGTTTTCACTGATTATCCTTGACGGAATAAATGGAAAATCCAAGTAATCTGAATATCTAATTGATTACAAGTTCTTTGAGGTGATTGACATTTCTCATTATGTCTTTTTTCATATCAATTTTTAGCCTTATATTTTAATTGAAATAGAGTCCGCATATACATGCTTGATCTATTATAGCCGTTAAAGTCTAGGTGTAATTATGAGCAGAAAGATCTAGTGCACGTTCACATGCACTCTATTGTGCACAATAGCCACCCTGGCAGCTAATTTGTATAGAAGTGGGGCCTACAAAGCAATTAAAAAAACCTGACTGTTTGACCCAACTAAAAGCAACATACTTCTCTCTCTTTCAGCTGCAACGCACCAGGCATCTCTCTCTTTCAGATGCCCTCTTCATTATTCACGTCTGAACAGCACCGCACCTCAAAACTCATGGCGACCCCAGCACTACCTATCGATTTGCAAGTGAACTTGCACTAGATCTCTCTTCATCCCAGCACTTGGACGATTACGGTTATTTTCAGTCGGGTAAGGGTTTGTGCCCTAAATTGAACCCTAAATCTCAATAAATTTGCTCCCTCAAATTTTGACAGTATGTATTTGCAGGGAGGTAAGCATTTGTGCCATGATTTTCATTACATTTTCTCCCTAAATTTTTTAAATTCCGTATTTGAGTTATGGTGTATTTATATATTTCTGACGACCCAGCAGCAATTTGATCAGTTTCAGAGAGAGATAAAGAGACACGGAGTGAGCTGTGAATCCCACGACGTCTTTCTTTGGGGACATTCTTATTCTTTTCAAGTTTCACTTTTTCTTGTATGAAATTATTTTTATCTTGTGACAATAGTTTCTTTTTTATTTTTTATTTTTATTTTTTTGAACTAGGACAATAGTTTCTTTTATGCTGTGGACTTTTTTTTTTTTTTTATACATTAATTTTCACTTTTATTCTTAGCTAAGTCAGCTTGAGATGGTGAAAGGTATGAAGATTATTAAAAATAGTTTTCCCATTGACTTTGTCAGTTTTTAGTTTATCTAAATAAAGTTAGGGTGTGTTTGATTGCGATATTGAAAAATGAGTGGAAAGAAAATATTTTCCAAAGATATGATTTTACTTGAAAATTATTTTCGTGGAAAATCAATTGAAAGTGTTTGATTGATTTTATTTTCATTGCAAAGTATGTCTGAGCCTCTTAGATTTTGTTTTGTAATATGTTTTATGTCTCTACTTGAAGCAAGAAACACTAACTAATGTCTACGATGAGTGCAAATCATCTTCAGTTCGGCCTAAAATGCATTTGTGGATGCGATATGAAGTTGTACACATCGCGCACATCGAGAAATCCCAAATGAGAATTTTGGAAATGCCACTCATGTGGGTATTTCATATGGGCTGACAAAGTTGATCAAGAAATGCATACCCACACTCAAGTAGGTGAGACGCGTGATAGCCAACTCCATGAAGTAAAACACCAGTTGACGGTTTTTTCAGAGAAGCTGGACGTAGTTCAGGATTCAATTATGGAACGTTTACGGAATTTGGAAATGCAAAGCACATCTTGTTGTCGCATACTTTGGGAACCGGTTCTCGTGTTGTGGAATTCACTGCTGAACCTATGTCTTGTTTTAGTTTTTGGATTTCAACTATAAGTGTTACACAATATGTGATTGTATTTCATTAGAATGTTGATTGTAGTAATTAATGTTTTTATGATTCTCTCTTCTATGATTGATGTGTTTTATTGAAAGAATTTGAATACATGAACTATTAGTATGCTTTTGACTAGGAGGAAATGCCATGCAAAACACAATGATTTCAACAGGAATACATGCAAAATAAAGGGCAACATGCATGCATGTAAGACATTCAAACATTAGTCTTGCATTTAAACATTAGTCCATCCACATTCAAAAATTAGTCTTGTAAATTACTTGAACACGAACATCATGAAAAAAAAAACTTCTAAGACAGTAATTGTAATACCACTTTTTCGTTTTACGCTCATTCTTGAATTTCACGTAATTTTATATTGGTACCATTATAAATTATGTAACTGATTATTATTATTTTTAATATTTGACTTAAATTGCAGTGGGAGGAGTTGGACGCCATCACGATCAATGTGCCAATTAAAATGTTGATAAATTGTTTACGTACAATTCTATGTCTAATTGTTTATTTTAATTGTTACTTACTATTTCTATTTAATTGAGTAGTAAGTTGCCTAAATTGTATTAAATTGAAGTTGGGAAAAGTTTGGTAACACTTTGGAATTTTAATTGAGGGTCGTGGACTTAAATTACCAATTTATGAAAGTTGAGGGACCAATTTGCAAATTCTAAAAGATTATATCTAAACCTAAACCGCGAACCCTCATTTTCTCTCACTCGTGATCTCTCATCCTCATTTCCTCTCACTCTCACGTCTCTCCCTCACCCGACTCTGAGCTGCCCTCTCTTTCTCTCGAGCGCGCCTCCACTCTCGGTCCCGCCTGCCTCCCACTCTCTCGCCGGTGACATGAACCAGCGCCGGCGACCGCGACCCCACCACCTCCCTCTTGTAGTTTGCATCGGTGGATAACTCCTCCCCTCGACCAACACAACCGCACGCACACATGTCGAAACCACACACAATACACACATCAAATTGTTGTATGTAAACATGTAAATTTCGGATTTTTATGTGGGCATCTATACAAAGTCAGAATTTGGGAGTTATTTTCAGATTTCTTGACCTCAGTGAATAATGTGTATATATGTGTGTATATTTAGAGTTGTGTGCATGTATGTATATATATATATATATAATTTCAGATTCATTTATTTATATGGATTAATTTCACATTTTCCAAAATTTATGAATTTGTTAATTCAATGGAAATGTTTACTGTCATTTTTGAGAATTTACATAATTCGAATAGTTAGCATGTTAATTGGAATTGTCTTTGTGAAATTCAAGTTGTGATGAAATTCCATATCTTTAATTAACCTTTGTGCAATGTGATTAGTTAGATTTCAAACAATGGTTTAATCTCTTATTCCGAAGGAAGTAGGATTTGTGTTTGACGTAGTTTAAGATTCCTATTGATTTGAATTGTAAGTCACATGGAAGTCTCAACAAGTCACATGGAAGTCTCAACCTCAGTTACAAGTGTTAAATATGATTTTTGAACTGAATGCAATTTTTATGTATTAATTTCAAATCTGGGAATTTTATGATGATACTAATATCCATAAATATAAGTATCGAATGTATGTAAATTTCAGACTTTAAATAATAATATTATTTAATTGACTTTCTATTGGTTCAATGTTGATTTTTAAAGGGAAATTTTCAAATTTAGGGATTTCAAATAATCAGGTTGTTCGAACTGAATTTTTATGTACACTTTTATTATAATACTTATTTTTCAGATTTATGAGTAATTAGGACGCTAATTGAAATTGTCCATGTGACAATTAAGTTGTGATAATATTGAGTAGTTTTGACTTTTGAATAATTTGATAAGTAAGATTTCGATGTTTCTTACCCTTGAATTTAAACACTTATTTCGAAGGTGATAGTATATGTGTTTGACATGATTTAAGGACACGTTTGAGTTAAATTGTGAGTCTAATAGAAATGTTAACCTCAGTTATGAGTTTTGTTTATAATATTGAATAGGATGATGAACGTGTTTGTTTCAAATCTAAAGTTATACCTTATTTATGAATGGATATAATTAGGAATTTTGGTACATTGACGTCACGGGCATCCGAGACTCTTCCACTTGCAAATTAAGAAACGGTAAATTACTAAGGATTGCATGTAAGTAAACTTCCCCTATTTTCATGAAAGTAGAAAGTTAATGTGAAATTAATGTGCGTAAGTGATTTCGTGTTAATTACTTAATGTTGATGTATTTGATGTGTGATATGCAAGTATGTGTATTTAAGGAAATGTTCAAGCATGCACATTATCATGTCATTGCATCGTTAAGCATGCATTGGCATCGAAATGGAAAAGTCAAATGTTTTAATGAAAGGAATGTGTCAAAAGTAAATGATTGAAAGTAAATGATTGAATTTTAATGCAAATTCGGATAAAGAATTCTACATAACTTATCTACTACATGCTTATTTACACTAGCATTATTGAAAGTAAATGATTGAATTTTACTTTCAATCCCATATTCTCTAACAATCTGCAATATAGAATTAAATATGTTGGTTGCGTTATGAGGAAATTCTAGAATTTTAAAATCAATAATTTTTTTATGCATAACCCAAAGTGGATCAATGTAGTGTGCAGTTGCAGCAATATAACATTTTTTGTTAATACCTTCATAAAGATCAGAAGTAAAAGAAATAACACCACCATATTTTTTTAAATCGACTATTAATTGCTTCTTTGTTTTAAGAAAATATTCTATTGTATCAGAACGCAGAGTGTTTCGACTAATATCGAAGTACCTGGGTTGAAGATAACGCTTGATGTATGTAACAAAGTGTTCATTGTCCACTATGCTTAGTGGTAACTCCGCCTCCGCAACGAATTGAACAATGTCAGTTCGATTTTCTTGTTTGGAATACATCCAATTTAAAAGTTTAGATCCCGCTTCAGAAACACAAGCGGATGAACCAAATTGTAGTTGGCTTTAATTTGATTCCATGAATCCGTGCTTGGTCTGACACTTGCGAAAGGGCAGTTGAGGTGTATAGGTCCAATGTCCTTTTTCCATTCCAATTGTTTTGCTTAATACTTGCACACAGCTTTGAACTCTTGAGCTCCTTCAATTATTTTCCCCGTTGCGATCAATTTAAAGTGATCCCAACACTTTGAAGTTGACTTCTTATCTTTTCTAGCTTTTCGTTTCCATCTTGCATCAGGAATATCGAGATCATTTTATAAGATTTGAACATTTGCATCATCTTCAACATCGTCTAAGTGACTAAGTCGTTTACTTGATGTAATGCATCTTCTTCAATATTTTCGAGAATTGGTACGTCGTTGAGACCGAAAAATTGATCGTCGAACTGAGAGTGAGATTGTGGTGTTGAGTCATCATACCCCCCAAATCCAGGTGGACCATCGAACAATTCATTAACAAATCTTCGGATGCTGGAATCCATTTTTTGTATGTGGTGTGGTAGAAAATTTGGAATAGAAAATGAAAGGTGTGTAATTTTAGTGTAAGAATATTGGAAATTGTGTGTGTATAAAAATAATAAATAGTTAGAATTGAGAGATATAATGACAAATTGAGGGCTTGAAATTGAAATATATAATTGTACAATTGTAGGGATGGCAACGGGGCGGCGCGGGGTCAGGGCGAGTCGGCGTACACCACGCCCCGCCCTGCCTCTGATAATTTGCCTCACATCCGCCCCATGCCCCGCTTAAAGGCGGGGAGGGTCAAAGCGGCTCAGGGCAAGTCGACAAATTGTCCCATTTAGTGAACCATTTATATTAGCGAGACAGGGCGAGTTTCATAAAACTAAGCTTTTTTTAATCAAAACCAAATCACGAGCTTAACATACACACAAAAAGGGTCCCTACTTAGTAGTAAAATTGGTTGTTGTCATTATACACTGCATCAATAAAATTGGTTGAAGAAAGTAATTAACCATCTACATTGCAATTTTTCTTGTTGCAACTAACAATTTTGGATTTGAGAGATATATAGTAAACTACACTACACTAGAGAAGACTGATTTATTTTCTTTAATCTTTCTTGTCTGCCTTATGCTTCCATAATTTATTTTTATGTTCAAAATTATTCCACTAAATGAACAATTTTGTCTTGCCATTCACTAAAAATGGAGGTAATACAAAATAAAATAAAATTTGAGAATTAAAAATAATGAAGGATTCATTAATTTCCATACGACATTGATTTGTTAATTAGTCAAGCATACCTCTTTTTTTTTTTTAAAAACTGGAGAACAGGGCGGGGCCAAACGGTGCAGGCAGGGAAAACCGTCCTCGCCGCGTTAGATCGGGGCAAAGTTTTTTTGCCCCGTATCCACCCCCACGAATCTATTTATGCGGGGCGGTTCTGCCCCTAATGGGGGCGGGGCTCTACGGGTCTTGGTTTTCACAGTTCGTTTTGTCATCCCTATATAATTGTAGACTTGTAGATTGTAGTACAGAGAGAGAGCTTTGTAGACTTGTAGTAGAAAGCTTGGGTAAGTAAGAATTAGAGAGTAGTTGAGACTTGAGAGATATATGGTGTGGAGTGGAGAGTTGAAGATGGATTGACTTGTATTTATAAAGTAGTGGAAGAAAAAAAATTAAAAACTGTAAAAAAAGTGACTGTTGCATGCATGGCAACGGTCAAATTTTTTCCAAGTTTTTTTTTTTTTTTTGCGAGCGGCTCATTAGGCTCGTGCCCACGAGCCGCTCGTTGAACCACAAGCCGAGCATGGTTCAACGTGGGCGATCGACTTGCTCACAAACTCGTCTTTTTGGCCAGCAGAGCCCCCCTCAGCTCGTGTTATAGCGAGTCAATGAGCCGACGGCGGCTCAACCCGTTTGCCACCTCTACAAAAACGTGAATAATATTAACTGAGTGTTTGCTCGAATTTCGCTTGAACAGACGTGATAGTTTTCTTGAATCCACCAGAAAATAGGAATATATTGTAATCCATCAACAAAGAAGAAAATCGAGATATTATTAATCAAGAAGTTATCCTGCTTTCAAACCCTTAACATGTATTTATAGGATTGAAACGAATTCTAGTTAAAATGAAAATCTAATCATTAAGACTTAAACGAGTCTAAGTAAACTAGAAAATTATAAAACAAATCTAAATAGGATTCTATAAAACAAATTTGAATAAAACTAAAAAAATAAAGAAAGACTAAATTATCCCTAAACTAAAAAAAATATAAAAACGTTAAAACAAGCCCTAAAAGATGGAATTTGACATCGAAAGTTTGACATGGTCATTCTACAAAAATATGCAGAATCGAAAACTGCTTCCGAAATGTACTTGCTCGCTTAAATCCAAAACTCGAGCTAAAAGTTATGGGCATGTTCATAGATCCTGCTTATTTTCCCTTTTTTTCCAATTGGTTTAAGATTTTCTCTTTTAATCGTTCTGCATTACATTGTCTGCATCATAGTAGTTGAAATTTAGCAGTGATTTTGAAATTAGTGAAATACATCCTAGGCTAGTTCGAGTTTTCAACTAGTTTACAAATTAACCATTTTGAACCACTTGAAATGGTTGGTTTTTACTAAAAAGGTGAACCGGTGCTGTAAAATCTGCCCCTGGATCCAAAGTTGGGTTTATAAACCAGTTTTTTATAAATTTCGAGATAAGATGTAGGGTTAAAAATTGGAGACAGAAAAGATGTAGGATTAAAAAGCAGTTTGAAAATTGTGTAAATTATAATTTGGTTTATAAACTAAAAACTGCCTCTTACCGAACAGAGAAAAAGTTGCAAAAGTATGACAATAACATAATCAAGTTAATGCTCACTAACTTCGCATAGGAGATGATGAGGAGAGCATAAGGAGAGTAGAAGAAAAGAATGGAAATCAATAATATACATAAATAAATCACTCAATGTGACATATATATACATACACATCAGAGAATTGGGTTTATAAGGGGAATTGAACAAACTAAGAATTCATGTATTTGAGCTAAAATAAACTTGAAGGAAAACCTTCATTTCATTAATCTGAAAAAAACTCGAATACAAAGATGGAGGACTTATAGACAATGCCTTCTACTATTATTTCCTAATCCAACATAACAAGTGTTGTAAAGAGTAAAGGAAAGAAGAAAGAAACTAGACTATTTCATAACCAATGAAACGATGCCACGTAGATTTATTATGTTATCACCCCCCCCCCCCACAACCCCGGGTCAAGTTGGAGGTTAAGTTAAAGAGAAATGAATCAACCCTAACTTGGAAAGTTGCAAGAAGAACTGATAGGCTACAAGAAACTTGGTAAAGACATCAGGCAGTTGTACTTGTAGCTAGTGATGGCATGGGTCGGGTTTATCAAACTCATACCCTACCCACTAGAAATTTACAACCTTCATACCCTACCCATATATCCATTTAAGAATGACGGATCGGGTGCGGGTCGATGGCCATTTGAAACCCATTACCTATTATTTATTTATTTATTTATTTATTGAGAGAGGTAAATAGGTTATAGGTTAGAGGTGCTCCGAATTGACTTGAATCAATTAAATGTTGGCTTCACTTGAATTTGGCTTTGAAAAAAACTTGTTTTAGTTTTAAGTTGAAACAAAACATGCGAATTTAAACAATTTTTTTAGACGTTACCAGCGTCAACAAATATTTAGGTTCTATTATTTTATTTTTTTCTTACACGATCACTTTTGTTTTAAATTCAATAATTTTCTTAAAGAAATTAATGGGTATGTGGGTTGTGTATGCGTTTTGTAGTAAAACTTACACCCGACCCATACCCATGTCGGGTTTTGAAATTCACCTCCATACTCAATCCACAAACTCATTTAATCGGGTAAACCCCGCCCGTTTATAACAGGTCTCCAACGGGTATCGGATTCGTGGATATTATTGTCATCCATAGTTGTAACTTGGAAGGCACATGTTGAAAACAAACAAAGCCTTCTTTGAATTTATTTCGCACCAAGTGACATTCTATCTCCAAATGCTTGGTTCTTTCATGAAAAAGAGGATTGGTGGTGATATGGAGAGCTACCTTATTATCATACCATAAAGGGATAGGAAGAGAAAGAGGGAGCAAAAAATCCTGCAGAATATATGATATCCACTGAAGCTCACAAACCGTGACAGCAAGACTACAATATTCTGTCTTGGGGAAGATCTAGAAACCGTGGTTTGTTTCTTGGTTTTCTAGGAAATCAAATACCCTCCTAAATAGATACAATATCCTGTAAAGGAAACTAAGAATTCTTATATTTGAGCTAAAATAAACTTGAAGGAAAACCTTCATTTCATTAATCTGAAAATTCACTTGAATACAAAGATGGAGAAGGACTTATATAGACAATGCCTTCTACTATTATTTCCTAATAATCCAACAGAATAAGTACAGTAAAGAGTAAAGGAAAGAAAAAAGAAACAAGACTATTTGATAACCAATGAAACGACGCCACGTGGATTTCCACGCGGATTTATTATGTTATCAGGAATTAAACTCAGGATGCACAATATCGTTCAAGAAATCCCTCTAGAAGTAAACCTTCTATTTTTCTGTATTAAAACTAGGGACATACATGATGGGCTCCAACACATCTTCTAGTTCGAATTTCAGCTTCTCCTGAGCCAAATTGAAGAATTCACTTGTTACGTCCAATTTTTCCCTCATAAGTGATTTTGGTATTCGATGATTTATTACTTGCATTCCAAACTTGTGATCAGGGTACTTTCAGAATGCTCACTCATTGAATGATCAGGGTACTTTCAAAATGCTCACTCACTGAATGAGCAATCAATAAGAGAGCTCGGATCGAATCAGTATTGGATACCTATCCAGAAGTTTTCACAACTAATCATAGATAATGGAATCATCAAAGAGTTAACCTTTTTGAACTCTGTTCGTAACTTGTTAAGAATGTTGCGTTAGGGGCACACAATTACAATTGAAGTAGAAATGAGAAAAATGGAGAAATAATGATTTAAAGTGGACAGAAGGATTTAACATGGAAAACCCCCAATTAAGTTTTGAGGTAAAAACCACGGGCAATGATAGAAGGATTCCACTATAGTATGAAATTACAACCTTCTCTCTAAATACAAGGAGATAACAATGATTAATCTCTCTTGTAATAGGAGAAACACAAGTAAGAAACACTCGAGAAAATTAATATTTTTCTCACTATTTTAACCTTCTCTTTTCTCTTTTCTCTCTTTACTATATGACCCCAAATTCTCTAATTCCTTAAGCTAGAGAAACCATGGGATGAGAATTCATTTTACAAATGGATGGAATGTGCCCTATTTATAGAGAAAAAATGTGTCCAAACCGTCATATACACACCTCCTTAGCCTAGGGAGAAATCAAAACCAAATTTGATTTTTGTTTGACTTCAATTGATGGTCCAAACCGCCATTGCCTTGGATGAAACCAAATTCAATTTGGATTTTGCTTTTGGTTGGCAATTGTTGGACCATGCATGCACTTTGACTTTTCAAAGGTGAAAACCAAATTGAATTCTTCTTAGTTTTTCCAAAAGGCTTTATCATTTTTACAATCTCCCACTTAAAGTCTTTTTTGGAAATTCATCCATCCTTTCTAAACTTGCCATTTTTCATGCTGCTTACGTCTCTGCTAGGCCAATAGAGGATCGACACCGAGTAAATTTGTCGTTGTTGATTGGCTTTGTTAACATATCAGCTAGGTTATCTTTTGTATGGATCTTTTGTATATCCACACTTCCTTCTTCCACCTTTTCTCGTACAAAATGATATTGTACTCTAATGTGTTTCGTCCTTGAGTGAAATGCTGGATTCTTTGCCAAATGCAAAACGCTTTGACTATCAGAAAATAGAGCATCTCTTGTTCGTGTCCAAGCTCCTCCAGTAGCATTTGCAACCATATTGCCTCTTTGCTAGCTTGTGTAGCTGCAACATATTCTGCATCTGTCATAGAAGTAGCCACAATAGACTGCAATTTTGAAACCCAGCTTACAGCTCCTCCAGCAAGAGTAAACACATAACCTGAGGTGGATTTACTCTTATCAAGATCACCTGCATAATCTGAATCAACATAGCCTCTAACAGTGTAGTATGATCCTCATAACATAATGCAACATTTGAGGTACCCTTGACGTATCTTAGGATCCTCTTCACCGTATTCCAATGCTCTCTACCAAGATTTGTCATATATCGACTGACCGCTCCCACTGCTTGTGCAATGTCTGGTCTTGTACAGATCATAGCAAACATTAGGCTACCCACTCCTGATGCATATGGTACTCGAGACGTCTCCATCCTATCTACTTCATTGCTAGGACTCATACTTGAGGATAACTTGAAATTAATAGGAAGAGGGGTAGAAATTGGCTTACACTCTTGCATATTGAAGCGTCGCAAGATTTTCTTCAAGTAATTCTTCTGACTAAGCCAAATTTTCCTATTATTTCTGTCTCGATATATTTGCATCCCTAGAATCTTGTTTTTCGGTCCCAAGTCCTTCATTTCAAATTCCCTAGCCAACTGTGCCTTCAAGTCTTTGATATTATTTTTGTTGGGGCCTGCTACCAACATGTCGTCAATATACAACAGCAAGATAATGAAATTACTATCACCAAATCTCTTGCAATAAGCACAAGAATCTGCACTAAGTCTGTTCTATCCAAGGCTCATGATGAAGGAATCAAATATCTTATACCAACACATCGGCGCCTGTTTAAGACCGTGTAGAGATTTGTTCAACCTACAAACCAAGTTCTCTTTTCCTTTTTCTTCAAAACCTTTTGGTTGGAGCATATAAATTTCTTTTTCAAGCTCACCATGAAGAAATGCAGTTTTCACATCTAACTGCTCCAGGTGCAAGTCTAATGTAGCACACATCGCCAATAATACTCGAACTGTTGTGAGTCGAACAACTGGAGAAAATATTTCATTGAATCAATGCCTTCTTTCTAAGCATATCCCTTTACCATCAGTCTAGCACGATAACGCTCCACTTGGTCATTTCCATCACGTTTGATCTTGTAGACCCATTTATTTCAAATGGCCTTTCTTTCTTGTGGTAGTGAAACAAGATCCCATGTCTTATTTTTATGAAGATCTTCAATTTCTTCCTACATTGCTGCCATCCACTGCAAACCTTCTTGGCTATTTAAAGCCTCATGGAAAGTTGATGGCTCTCTGTCTTCTGTCAGTAGGCAATATGCAACATTGCTCTCCATAATGTACTCAGAGTGCCAAGCTGGTTCTCTCCTCTCCCGAGTTGATCGTCTAACTTCAGGAGTTGTGAACTCGACTTGTTCTCCTTCTTCATTCTTCAGTGCTGCTTCAGAAGAATCTCGAACTTCTTGTTCTTCTCTATTTTCAACTTCAACTTCAACCGTAGTAGCTGGTTCCTTTGAAGTGCTATCATTTTCTTGTACCTTTCCTTTCGTGAATATCACATCTTTCGCGGTTGATGGTGACAGGTTGATCACATAACAGGCGGTTTTGATTGCTTCAACCCAAAATGATTTAGCTAACCCTGCAGTTCTCAACATTGCTTTCGTTCTTTCTAACAATGTTCTGTTCATCCGCTCTGCCACTCTGTTTTGTTGTGGAGTATATGCCATTGTGAAATGTCTTTTGATACCTTCTTGTTGACAAAAGTTATTAAATTCATCACCAGTATATTCTCCTCCATTGTCCGTCCTCAAACACTCGATCTTCTTTTCATATTCAAGTTCCACCCGCGCTTTGTATATTTTGAAGACTTCGAACACATCAGCCTTCCTCTACTTGGATACACCCAACATCTCCTGGAGTAATCATCAATAAAATATACAAAATATTTTGCTCCTCCTAGGGACAAAACCGGTGCTTGCCAAACATCGGAATGAACAAGCTCCAAGATAGCTTTACTTCTAGTAGTAGAAGTGCCAAACATTAATATTGTTGCTTACTAGTGACATAATGCTCACAAAAGGTTAATGATACCCTTTTGAGCCCTGGAAGAAGATCTTGTTCAGAGAGAATTTTCAGACCACGTTCAGACATGTGGCCAAGTTTGCGGTGCCATATCATCGTCAATTCTTCCGCCGAACTTGCCGATACAATAGATGCTTCTCCTTCTTGTAGAGTATCTCCTTTAAGTATAAACAAATTTGCAGCTATCTTTTCTGCTTTCATAACCACAAGCGCACCTTTAACTATTTTCATAGTCCCATTTTGGACAAGGGTTTTGCACCCACTATTATCTAGTTGTCCTAAAGATAATAGATTTTTCTTTAGGCCTTTCACATGTCTTACCTCATGGATGGTGCGAACCATACCATCAAACATTTTTAATTTGATGGTACCAATACCAGCAATCTCCAAGGCATGATCGTCTCCCATGAACACAGATCCTCCTGAGAAATGTTCATATTGATGGAACCATTCTCTCTGGGGAGTCATATGCCATGTTGCTCCTAAGTCCATAAGCCAGACATCAGCAAATCGTCTTCTGCCTTCAGTAACGGTTGTTGCCTCACTGTATAAGATTTTACCATCATCTGAGGTGCTTGCTACACAACCCTGAGCATTTGATGGCTCAGGTCTTTTTCCTTTAGCTTCTTCTTTCTTCTAGATATCCCAACACTCCTTTTTGTAGTGCCCTTTCTTGCCACAGTGATGACACTTGACATTTTTCTTACTTCTGGATTTTGATCTATTCTGATTTTGACTCACACTGGGGCCACATTCCATTGATCTTCCTCTCATTATTGTTAAAGCTTCGGCTTGCTCTGAGCCTCCCGATCTATCTTCTTTGTTCTTGAGCCAACTTTCTTCTTCAAGAACCTCAGCTACAATATCATCAAAGACTAGAACTTCAATGTTGTTGGTTAAGTTGATGATGAGTTGATCATACGAATCAGGTAGACTTTGAAGTAGAATTTCAACACGTTCACCCGTCTCTATGTTATGCCCCATTGCTGTAAGCTGTGAAAATAAAGTGTTGAGGGTGTTGATGTGGTCAGTAACCATGGTTGACTCCATATCTGAAGGGTGTAAAGTTTTCTTCTCAAGAAGATTTTGTTGTGTAGTGACTTGGCCTCGTACAATTTTCTTAGAGTATCTCATATCTCTTTTGCTGTTTTTTTCTCCTCCACACTTGACAATACTCCATCGGCTAATACTAGGTGCAAATTAGCAATAGCATTTCCATCCATCTCGTTCCACTTGCCGTCGTCAGTGATCTCTTCTGGCCTTTCTCCAATTGCCGCCAAGCTTTCTCAAAACTGCTTTTATTCTCATTTTCCACAATGAGAAATTATTCTCATTGAACTTCTCTATTTCGTATTTCGTCGCCATTATTGAAGATGCTTCCTTTCCACTGACTGGATCTGATCGTAGCATGAGAACCAGCTATAAACATGAAGCTCTGATACCACTTGTTAAGAATGTTGCGTTCGGGGCACGCAATTACAACTGAAGTAGAAATGAGAAAAATGGAGAAATATGATTTAAAGTGGACACGAAGATTTAACGTAGAAACCCCCAATTAAGTTTTGAGGTAAAAACCACGGGCAAGGATAGAAGGATTCCACTATAGTTTGAGAAATTACAACATTCTCTCTAAATACAAGGAAATAACAATGACTAATATCTTATAATAGGAGAAACACAAATAAGAAACACTCGAGAAAAATATTATTTTTCTCACTATTTTAACATTCTCTCTTCTCTTTTCTCTCTCTACTATATGATCACAAATTCTCTAATTCCTTAAGCTAGAGAAACCATGAGATGAGAATTCATTTTACAAATGGATGGAATGTGCCCTATTTATAGAGAAAAAATGTGTCCAAACCGTCATATACACACCTCCTTAGCCTAGGGAGAAATCAAAACCAAATTTGATTTTTGTTTGACTTCAACTGATGGTCCAAACCGCCATTGCCTTGGATGAAACCAAATTCAATTTGGATTTTGCTTTTGGTTGACAATTGTTGGACCATGCATGCACTTTGACTTTTCAAAGGTGAAAACTGAATTGAATTCTTCATAGTTTTGCCAAAAGGCTTTATCATTTTTACATAACTCACTAGAGCCCGGGAAACAAAGATGAGGTGACTAGAGAAATATTTATGGTTGGAATTGAATCTTGAGGTTCCGAAGCAGAAATTCCATGGGATCGCTGTAATAAGCATAATTTGCTGGAGTTGAGACCAGGAGATTCAGCAGGTTTTTTAATGGATGTAAGTTTTGATTGTTGAATTGGAACTGTTACAGAAGACTCTGAGAGAACAGTAAATGTTGAGGCCCCATTTCTGTTCTAGAGAGTTTTTTGGTCAGAGGGAGAGTGAGGTTTGCTACTCATTAAAAATTACTTGCTGCCAATGGATATCTAATTGATCATTGTGGAGGGTTCAAATGGGAAAAGCAAATTGCTGACATTCTGTTTCAGCTTAATCGATCCCTTCATTATTCAGATTGTACAGAATGTCTTTGTGAAATATGAACTGATTGTTGTACCATGATAGCAGTACCTTTGCACTGCAAGACAGACACAGTGATCTCTCAATCATAGAAGAATGCCCTGTTTGCATAGCCCTTTGAACTGAAGAACTTGCTTCTACTCTTAACAGGCTCTGAAGGTTTCCAGATCTCTTTGGAACAATACTCGTATTTGATTGACTATCCGAATTTCGATTAGGCTGCAATGAAAAAGCATCTGCTATAGCAGCACTGATCATTGAAGCTGACAAATTATCCACTGAAACTGATCTTCTCATAGGTTGAATCTCAACATCCAAATCCTGACTATTTTCACGAGCCAAATTCAAATTGTCCAACACCCAAATTTTTCGTTTGATCCAAGCCCAAGTTCCTTTTTTCACGAGTCGAACCGAACTTTTAACTAGCCGAACCAAAGAACTATCCGACCTGTTTGCCACCACTATATATAGGGCAACTAAATTGATATTCCAATAATTTATAATATCTGATTTGAGTTGTGGTTCAAGAGCCACAAGAACATGAATATCACACATCATAAATACCCTAGACAAACGACGACGTCTTGACATATAATGATGTAAAACGATAGTTTTTTTTATTTCTATCCCAAATGAAAACAGCATCATTTTAACAAAGAAAAAAATATATCTATAAATTAAATAACGATGCAATAAAATGTGCAATTGACTATAAGTCAAACTTAATTATAGCCTCGATTTGATGCCGCCGATTAAAATTTAAATTTTAATATAAGTCAAAGTCAACAATCAATCACAACCACATATTTAATTAGATTCGCAACTTTTTAATCACACATCTTATCAACTTTTATCAAAATCTACTAAAATTTTGACGTTAATCTCCACCAAACAGTGGCTATTTATATAGTTTTTTTATAGTGTTGTCTAGCAAACCAAACAAGCCCAATCTTGTTAAAGCAGAGGAATGTCAGGAACAATTTAAAATCAGAATGGAAAATGGAAAGCAGTAACCACCACATATGACTAGTATTTCCATATTCCAACAGAGAGATGAGCATACATATGTTCCATAGACATACTAGACTACAGAACAAGATTTAAAATTATTTTACTATCCAGTGTTATCCAAACAGCCATATCCAGACGTACGGTAACAGTTCAACCCTTCCATTCATCCTTTCTCTTTCTTATCTCCCTCAGGGCTTCAACTGGAGACTTGCATCCAACCTTCTCCTGCACACTCAAGTTTTCCCAGTCAATTTCAGGCATAGAAAAGGCACATAAATTATTGAATTCAAGATAACGTGCAATAGCATGTTTATCAGAAACAGGAATTAGACTCTTATTTTGTTGGTCGCATTCAATATAATCCAATTCAATTGTTTACCTTATCATTGGGCATTTCAAGTTCAACCAATCTAAATTTGAAAATTTCAAGTGGAGGAGTTAAGATTCTTGAGAAAGTTGTTCATTTGGCAAATCATTAAGTGATACTATTCCATGGAATTAAAGATGCGGATGAATCATTTCTTACAAATTATTCAATTTTTGTCAATCGACCGTCTCGATAATTTGTTTTATATTCCTTAATATTTTCATAACCAGGATTGGTTTTGTTAATAATTATAACAGGCCAATTTCTAGCTAAGAGGCCAAATTTAAAAATTCAAGACAAATGAACACAAGGAATCAAAACAGTACTATCATACCTGAACCTCTGGTAGATCAACGCGCATGAATGGGTTAGTCTCCAGTTCTTCCTCAATAGTCGAGGGAATAGTTGGAAGCCCCTTTGTTCTCTTCTGCTGAGCCCATGATAATTTTTGGGATATCCTCACATTATCTGGTTCCACAGTCGAAGAAAATAGCAAGTTCTTCACCGAGTACTGAATGCAATTAAATGAAGTCAGAATCTAGAAAGGAAGTGGACAGTCAGATACATAGTCAAAATATAGAGTGAGGGAGTATCTCAAAAATGATAATTTTAGGTCCATCACCATCAATCAGAGTTATGTTCAAAGGTGAAGATAGGAACCAGCCAGAAGCAAAACCAGTAGGCAGGCAATGGAAAGCCATTATACGTTTCTTTAGTAAAAGAAAATTAAAAAATTGACCAATTTGAGATTCCAGGGAAAAAAGCCAAACTAAAAAATAACACTCCTTGAATGAAGATCTTGAACCTGTGGCAATATAAACAGGAAAGTCAAGTCTTCTAAGTTAAAAAATATACACATAGGACATAAACACATATAAAAGTTACCACACGTGCATCTGTGTGAAAGTCCTGCGAAGGCATTAGTCCATCAGGAAATTTTTGTAAAATGAGTTAGTTGTGGTGCACTGACAAATAAAATAAGCTAAGGAGTATCTTTCACTAAGCTTAATAAGCTACTCATAACTAAAAAGTAGGTTATAAAATAAACATTTTTTTATTGGTAAAAAAAAAATGTTGGTTAATTTATCGGTAAGTTCGGTCTGTTTAGTGTTAATTTTGAATAACCAAGTGTTTGGTAACATGTTTACAAACAATACATTTTTTCAAACCACTTTTTAGTCATAAATTTTTTCAAACTACTTTTCAACCACATATTTTATCTCAAATACATCAAATTATTTGTTTATAAACAAAATTCTTTTACCAAACAAAGGCTATATAACTTTCTAAAAGAAAAGAATAGGTTATCCAAACATGTTTGGAGTAATGTGTAGAAAATTGGTATCGGCATCAGCCCGAAGAAGATAAAAGGGTCAAATGATCACACCAGCTTGAACCGATGGTAAAGATATACTCCCTCCGTCCCACAAAGATAGGCTCACTTCTATTTTCACACGGATTAAGAAAATATAATTAATTTATGTTGAAACTATAAATTTCCCTAAATTATACCTAATATACACCTACATTAAATAATGAGTTATTCATATTTATTCATAATAATGCATATTAATATTAAATTGGGGTATATTAGAAAATAAAGACATTAATATACTCTCAATAAGGAAAGTGGCCTATAATTTGGGACAAACAAAAAAGGAAAACGAGCCTATCTTTGTGAGACGAAGGGAGTAGTTCAAAAAAATCGAGGTCAACCAGTGAACCTAATAGTTCTTGGCTTTTTTAATATGATTTTCATTTTTTCTGGTTTTTTACACATAACCGGGTAATTCCACACCACGTATGTATGCATGTAAAATACATTACCTCATGACCACAAAAAACTCGAGTTGGCTTTGGTAAAGAACCCAAGGTCACACATAGAGATTGATACATCTGTTCTGCAGTGCCTTCAAAAAACTTCCCACACCCAGCAATAAACTAAAAAATGATAAGCAGAAGAAACGAATTAATCATAATCCATCTCTGGGACAATCCATTTTCTCTAGCTAGAAAGTGAACAGTGTGAAGAAACTACATATAATTAAAATCTACTTAAATTAAAAGGCAAAGGGAGCAACGATTAGAAGAAGTAATTTAAGAAATGTAAAGAAGCCTTATAACTCAAAACATTTCTTCCAAGACAAGTTAGCTAACGATGAACGCATTTGTAATTGTCTTCTCAAAGGCCTTCAAGTCTAAATAAATTAAGGATCTGTCTCAGTTCTTTGCTACACGTGTTTCACAACAAGAATCCATCAATAAGCATAGCGACAAACAAAATATTTTCGCAGGCATTTATCAAAAGACTGGCCTATTTCATGGCCGCGTAGGTCTCATAATTAGTTTAGTGGAAAAAAAAAAGGAGTAAAATTGTAAGCAGCTACTACCACCCTAAGGCTGTCCAACAAAAATCTAATCAACAAATAACTCTCGTGGTCAATTTGAATCAATCTAATGGAACAAAAATAATAGTAATATATCCAGAAACAAAACAAATCTTCACTAACCAATGTGTCTCCAGTGAAGACAGCAGGAACCTCGTCTTCTTTACCCGTGAGGTAGTAGCTAATATGACCTTTTGTATGACTGAAAGAAGTTAAAGAAACAGAATTAGAAAGTGATACGAGACCATAAAATAGGAATACAATTCAGCCAATAGTTTGAACTACTATAAATAAATGCAATATTTTGTAAAGATTTAAATATTTCTTGGAATTTCAAGCCAGGCAAAAATATCTAGAGGCCTTGAGCTATGAAGTACAGAACGTGCTCCACAATAAATTTCAAAACAAAAATAAAAAGAATACAGTAAAAGATTACAAGAAGAGGTGGGCAATATCAGATTATTATCGGGACATGCAAAACTTATAGCTGCAAAAATAAGGTGAAAAGGTGCATGGATATCAAAAATCAATGGCTACAAGTGGCAATTGATGTCATTTTGCAGATGTGAAAGTAAATTTCACAAATACCCAACCATTAAATGCAGCATTAGCATTAACAAAAAGATATGTAGCCTTATTCCACTCGAAATGACTAGCAACATCCTTTTAGCCATACAATAAAACAGAGAGCATCAAATCCAGACATTTTGTTCAACACAAGCGAATTTTAGTAAAATAACTGAATTTTTCAAAAGAAGGCCAAAAATTCCCACTAATTTTTTTTTTTCGGACGGATCCAGCACGGCGTGAGCGCGGGTGCTTGCCATGCTATCGGTCCGCCTCTGGTGATAAGCAACCCCACCTCCATGCGAGAAGTGATCAAGTTTGGTGTCAAGCTTAGGGTGAGTAACATAACCCTTTTTACTATTTTTTTGAATTTGATTTTTTCCCTCCTCAAATTTCATTTTCTCTCACTTCCTTTCAATTTCTCCCTCCTCACATATTTTCTCTCTTATCAATTAAGTCAATCTTCATAGTGTGAGCATTGAAAATGCCCTTAGACGCTTAAGTTCCTTGAGGAGCCTTTTACCTAAGCATATAATTTTTTAATTTTCAACTTTTATTACAAATGTCAAATTGTACATTTCAACACTTAATTTCATATGGAATTTTATTTATTTACTTAGGAAGTTTCTTGATTGTGTTCATCTTTTGATTTTTTGATATCATGGACAACTTGTTCAAAATTCATCTCCATAGCTTGAATGACATAGAAATCAACCTTGATTGAGCACAAGTAAATGGACCTTACCAGAATATGCTACAAAGAGCATCCCATCAATTAATGCAAAACATAGAAGTCACTGAGATGTACACTCTATAGAATAAATGGAAATTATCATTCAAGAACATAAGTTATACAGCTCTTACCAGGGTGTGTGAAGACACAATATGTTGATTTCAGCCCCGAGTGACATTTTGTCACCGTTTTCGACTTTATTAGTGCATCCCTGTACATTATCAATAGAACCTCCATAAACCTTAATACCAGGTACTAGCTGCTTTAACTTCTCGTTCCCACCAGCATGATCCCTGCCATATATAAAATACACCGTTAACTATATAAACATACATATGCATCAAAGGCCTTCTATCTCTAGATTATTACAGCCTACTTAAGCAGCAAACTTTTTATTTAGCTATTTACAGCTCACTTAAGCAGAAACCTTTTTGTTTAGTTTTTTACAGCTTATTTATGCAGAAAACTATCTGATCACTTAAAAAATTTCATATAAATGTTCATATTGGATTTCAGATCACATAAAAATCCTGTTTAAACCAATATATGATACAAAAATGTCAAACTGGGCCTTCTTCTTCAGAAAACTATCTGATCACTTAAAGAATTTCAGATAAATGTTCATATTGGATTTCAGATCACATAAAAATCCTGTTTAAACCAATATATGATACAAAAATGTCAAACTGGACCTTCTTCTTCGACCATTTCTCGCAATCAAATGATCAAATATTGAAATAATAACAATATAGTCCAAACTGACGGGACAGTGTATCCTATCCATTCATACTCATATAAATAAAATCACAACCAACCAGGTGGTATATGCCAAGTAATCAACTGCACACATAAAACACCTACACAAATTTTCTAAAGAAAGGGATAACATAAACCAAAATTAAATAATTACTCACTACTCAGTCCCTTCACTACAAAACCAAGTATCATTAATCAGCAATATCAACAATCACAAGGAAAAAATCTATTGAAAAGAAACTAACCAGTGATGGTGAGTGGTGAGGACAAACTTAAGGTCAACTCCATATTCTTGAGCAACCCGAAGAACATTGTGAGGCTCCACTGGGTCCACAACTGCTGCTTCTTTAGTAGCCTCATCAATAATCCTAGCAAAAATAATCACGAACAAAAATCTAAAAAATGATCAAATTAAATTCTCAAAAACTTTAAACTCGCTAAGGCTGCTCTTCTTTGTAACCTCATCTATAACCCTAACCAAAAAAGCACAAAAAAGATCGATCAAAGTCAAACGATCAAATATATTGCTCAAGCACTCGAAATTCACTAAAACTGCCGCTTATTTTCTAGCTTGGTCTATAATACAATCACAGAAAAGACAAAAAGACTTAATAAATGATCAAATCAATCGCTCAGACCCTTGAAATACGCGAAAAATCATTGAGTTCTAGCTAGCATACATGTAGGCGTAGTTGTCTTCTAAGCATGGGATGTGAAGGATCTGCATATCGTTCCGGCGTCGAAGAAGAAGCGGTTCTATGCTGAGTCGTTTTGGTGCTTATCGTTTGTACTTTGTATTTTGTAGTATAGTGAAAAAAGAGTGAAATGAAACGTGGCAAAAAGCTCTGGAATTGACGTGGATGTAGTATCCGTGTGTTTGGTTACAGTGCAGTGCAATCCCGGATTGGATTACTCAAAACTGGTTTTACGGCTAAATAGAAGTTCATGTTCATTTTTTTTATTTTTTACTTTTTATTTTTTTGCTGTTTTGAAGTGGCTTGCTATTTTTAAGTTCGAGAACGTATTTAAAAAAAAAAATTGTATACAAAACGTCCACAATCTCGTTTTAAACGTTTTAAATGTATTTCAACAAAAAAGTTTCAAAAATAGGAAACGAGTTTTTTTTTTTTTAGAATTATCCTAACTTTGAACTAAGCTTAGAATAAAGTTTTATTGAATTCAATATCAATATTATAAAAAACAATCAGTAAGAATTCTTGTTGTTATTATGTTAGCAAAAAATATGAGTTTTTTTGCAAAAAACATTCTATTGGCAAAAAAAATATAAAAAACATAGAATCTCGAACATTATAAGTATGAGTTATTTTGCTTTTATATATGAGGTTGGATCAGTAAACTCTACATTTAGGGTAATAATTCAAAAATGTCTTGAACATGGAATCTATGTGTGATTATTTTGCCTTAGAACTACTTGCATCCATTTTGTTGATCAAACTCTTTGTGTGATTATTTTGTTTACATAGATTCATATTTAATTGTGACCTGGACATGAATGTGGCATTAATAATTAGATAATGTAATTTCTTATAATATTTTTGGGACTTGATCATTAATGATTTTATCTATTTTGTAATATTTTCTAGTCATACAAAATGAGTCTAATAAAAATTAAATAAACTAATTTCTTATAACAGAAAGTAAATTTTCAAAAGACATTTTTTTATAATTTAACTCACAAGTAAATTAATTACAAATATTCAAAGTAACATTCTGCAAAATTTCAAACATAACATGTTTTCCAGTTTTTTATTTTTTTGAAATGGCAAACAGAACAGGTTTTCAGCATATTTAAAAATAGGAAATGAAAATAAAAAATAGAAAACGTTTTCAAAAATAAAAACAAAAAATGAAATACAAACAGAACGCCACCTAATTTTTTCTTTCATTTTACTGATACTAGTATTTTTCACCAGTGCGATGCACGAAAATATGTTTGTAATAGTGATTTCGAAAAAAAAAAAAAAATCTATCAAAGTGCAATGGAAATTAGAACTATTTCAAAATGTAACGGTTAAACAATTCAAACTTCAAAGTTTAATGATTGCAAATTTGAATTGCACTTTTGAGCACTTAATGTATTTGTTTCCAAAAAATAAAATTGTTTTGAGCACTGTTAAATTATATATTATATATAAAATAATAGTAGTTAATTTAAAAAAAAAACGAATGTAATGTTTTCAAGGTAAAAAATAGTGGTTGAAAAGTGAAGAGAAAATATTTGTGATTAAAAAGTAGTTTAAAAATGTGTTGCTTAAAAACATTTTATCAAACAGAGATACTTCATTCCAATTTCAAAAAAGGACAATTTGAAATGATTTTATTTTTATTTTTCTTGAAAAAAAAAAAAAAAACAAATGTGTTTTTAATTGTTAAACAAAGATGCTTCATTTTTTTGTTAAAAAAAAAAAGAAAAAATTACATCGAAAGCATCTTAAGTCTAATTTAAAAAATAAATAGATAATTTTCAATTGTTATAAAAAAGTATTCAAAATCCATAATTTATAATTTTTTTTAAATTTATTAAAAAAATGATTATTCAAAAATATACTGTTTAATCGTGTAACTAATTTGGTAAAATAATATTAAATTATTTCTAGAAATATATAAAATTATATTATAAAATGTGTTGAAAAATATGTAAACAACCCAGAAATGTTTTAGTTTAAAGAACAAAAAATGTTTTAGTTTAAAAAACTTAAGAACATTCCTTATATTGTGTATTTTTTATAAGTTTTCCAATTAAATTACATAAAAAATTAAAAAAAAAATTGACTAATCCATAAATTTTCTTTCAAATCAAATAATCTCATATTTGATTGAATATAATTTTCTTTCAGATCGAATAATTTCATACTTGATTAAATATTATATATATATATATTGAAATATAGTGTTCATTTATATTAATCTCGATTCTTTTTTGTACAATGATTATGTTTTAATTTGAAAAATACTATTTTAAATTCTATAAAAATATAAAATTATATCGATGTCGCATCCAAATAATAAAGTAGATTTTTTAAGTCCGAGTTATCGTACCCACATAAATTGTAATTAAGTATCGAAAATTGTGTTAGTTCTCGTCTTATTTGAATGATAGAATTTGGAGATTTTAAATCGAATCAAATTAAAAAGCAAAAAAAAAAAAAAAAAAAGATATTTAAATAATATTCTAAATTGACATTTATAAGTGTTGGGATACCCGATTTCATATAGTCAATACTCTTAATTTCAATTGTCTAGTTTTCTTCCTATTATAGCGTTCGATCGAATTCATTTATGCACATGAAATTCTTCTCTCGAGTTTAAATCAACTCTACCTAGTTAGTTGACCATGTTAACGAACAACAGGTCGTAATGACTAAGTGCATGGAATATAAGAATTCATGTAGCAATCGCAATAATAACGAACGTATATCTCTATCGTTCATCCAATTACCGGATTTTATTCATAAATCTAAGTGTTAGCTCACATCTTGAATTATGAAAACACCCATTAAATCATGAATTAGTTTTGAAATAATTCATGCATTAAACTCAAAATAAAATCAACACATACAATTAAAGTGCAAAACTAGAACTATAGAATTAAAAGCGTAAAACTAGTTACATTGAATATCTCAACTAACAAATTAATCACTCATCAATTAAGAAATAAATATGCAGTAAAAATCTAAACTGCGCATGTTGAGTCTATCAAATTAACAAAGAGAAGGAAATCTTATACCAGGTATTTCGCTCTCCATTAATAATATTCAATTCCCAAGCCTTTGTCTTCAATTTCCTCCAAATAATTTAATATTAAGAACGTGAAATTATGATGTTTAGAAGTTGTGCAAAGGTCCCCTAATTTGTGCATGAAAAGATGTATATATAGAAGAGGAGAAAACCTACGCAAACAAAGAAATAAATCGGGTTAAAATTCACGCACGGGCGCGCGACCACACAGTAGTAAGCCTAGTGGCCGCGCAGTTATGCCAAAGGCGGTTATGTTAATTTGTTAATTCTCGCGCGACCACGCCGCTTGAAACTCGTGGCCACGTGTTTCTTTATTGCAAATGCAATTTTCACTTTTGATTTTTGTTTAAGTTGGTCCTACTACTTTATTTGCATCCAAGTCCTCAAATTTTTAATTGTGGTAATTTGGCCCCATACTTATGATTTCTTTCATTTGCTTCCTTGTTCTTCTCAATTAACTCCTTGTATTTCTTCATGTTTACAAATTAGCTCCAATAACCATCCAATTCCTTGGTATTTGCTTCATTTCCATCAATTTCTTAATTTTGGGTTGTTTTTCTGAAATATAAACAAATATAAACCAAATGAGTAGCGAATATTCTTAAACAAACGTATAAAATTCTACTTTTAGCACATAAATAAGTGTGTAAAATACCTTTATTAACACCCCCAAAACTAGAAATTTTGTTCGTCCTCGAATAAAATAAAACTAAACTACCAAGTCAAAAACATGCAAAATAACAAATCTTTTTCATTTTTTTTTAAAATTTGTTTACCATATGCCTCAACTTCATTTTAACATAAAACTTTGAACAACACCATAAAAATATTTCTATCTATCCATTGCTCGACTTTAGTGTGTGTGAATAGCCAAAGATCAAATGCAAACTTATGCAGAATTAAACTTAACAATGTGTGGCTTTCAGTGCAAGAGTAAGCCCAATTCCCATGTGGTCAAATATGATTTTGTTTTGTTTTTTCCTTGCATCACTCATGAATGATCACACTTTCTACTTTTCTCTCAATCCCAAGGTTTCCTTAATTTGTGGTTTCTAAATATTTTTATAATGCATTTTTCCACACAAGATAGTTAGAATTAGATACATGCATGAAAAACAAATCGATGGTAAGTAGCTCCCAACTCTCACGCCTTCAATTTTCAAAAATTCAATCAACAAGCTTATACCAAGCATTTTACTTTTTGTTTTTCTATATAGACGACTTTTCCTTTTATTTGTCCTTATCTTTTACCGTATTTGTGCAATATTTTTTTCATTTGCTTTCTATGTGACCCCTGTAGTATGCTTTAGATCGGTGACTCCCAAATCAAACGACTTTAGGGCACCAGGTTTGAAAGACCGTTTGGACTTAATTGCCCGAGTCACAAAGGCGACAGAGAAAAGTTAAAGATGTATAATTGTCTTATGTGTAAGTCCACTCTCCTTACTTGCTTTCTAATTGACCTCCGTAACGAGCTTTTGGCTGATAGCTCCCAACTCAATTGAGTTTAGGGTACTAGGTTTGGAAGACCCTTAAAGCTTATTTACTTAAGTTAAAAAGGCATTTGAAGAGTAAAATAAGACATTCGGCATTTTTCTATTTTTATGCTAGCGTTGGTTTATACTTGTTGACCCTCTTCAACCAAAAGTACAAAAATCAAGAACTTCAGAACCTCAACCCATTCATTCATACATGCACTAACCTTTTCACCCCCAAATTGCTTCATGAGCAGTTTGGTTCTAGATTTAAGATAGGGATCTAACAACTTATGGTTTGGGATTTTTAATACATCCTATGTTCAAATTGTATAAGTATACACTACAAATATTAAGCAAATTCCTACACAAATAATTATTTGAAAAATGGCTATGTGTTCAAGTGAAAAAACTCTACCATGGATAAATAGCAAAAATAAGACGTGTTTTAATGTTTTTTATTATTCTAGCTAAAGTACAAAAATAATCCAAACTATGTCCTAGGTAATAAATAAATAAACAAAAAAATTTAAAATTTTCGAGATTTTTTTTTTAACCAAAAAATTGAATGAATACATTGCATAAATGAGATTTCCTCCCCCAAACTAAAATTAAACATTGCCCTCAATGTGTTAATCAAATAAACTCATAATGATGAAGAGGGTTAGAAACTTCCTCGGTTTGGAGAGGTGGTGTCCCATTGGGAAGCTTTCCTTCGTATTTCAACTTGGATGATTTGACTTGTTTCCAGCTTTTCCATGTTTGTCTAGGCGTAATCATTGTTTCCCACGCAAAAAGACAAATAAACAATATTAGAATATATCAGTATTGCATAAGGAATGACATAAACGAACCAACACCCCCAAACTTGGACCTAGAAAAATTTCTGAAATTTTTGAAAAAGTTGGTTGACCACTGATGTTCAGCCCTTGAAGTCGCCTCAAAAAAATGAGAATTTCCCGAGACTTGGCCCAGACATATGAAAGTACATAAATTTTTCTACAACATAGCAAAAATTCAGATTTGGGTCACGAAAACTTGTGGTGAAGTTGTGACCAAAAGCTGAAAATCAGGTGCACGAAGTGCATAGTGCCTGCGGTGAGGTTGCAATGGTGTGCACTTATGTTCATACTAAGTTCTATGCCTTAAATCAATGTAATCCAAGAATGAATGATGCAAAAATGATGAAAAACATGTTTTGAAGGTGATCATCCAAAAATATTTGTAAAAACTCAACGAAGAACTCATTATGACATTGTATCAAATACTTTGTGTTCATTGAAAGAAATCAAAGCAAAATAGATATTTGAATACATGCGTCAAACCAAGATTTTTTTACCTAGATAAAAACAATCCATTGAACCAATTCCTATTGTAATCCAATCACCATTCATATACAAGTTCAACTTCTATATAAAACATGAAGATCACTAAGATTTTGATGAAACCAAAAGTTATGGGAAAATTCATACCTTCAATGTGATTTGCAAGTGTCAATGAGGATGAATTTGACCTAATGTGTAGTGCAAATGGTGGGAAATAATTGGGGACACATTTGACCTAATACCGCGAGGCCGCGCAGTTTAGGTTTTGGTGGGCGCACACCACAAACCTGTATAAACGCAAGATTTAATTTCCAAATACTCGGCCATGTGATTTGGTACGTCGTGGTCGCACAGTACTCCGGTTGGAAGTTAAAAATTTTGAATTTTTTGAATTTCAAACTCAATTTCAACCCCTAAATTCCCTTTAATGCATGCAACGAACTTCAAAATACCATGTTCATATCCTAAGCAAATGTGTTATGTGGGTTGTTGTGAAGATGAGCATTGAAAACAAGCAAAAATGCAATGAAACTAAAAGTGATACTAATTGCCAAAACATGCAAAATGTAAGCACAAGTGAAACTCAAGATAGAAAACACATTCATGCATACATCCTAAGCCTACTTGCACCTGAGTAAATGCAATGTCAAGCAATGACTACTAAAAAGCAATAAATCAAACAAAATGCTCAACATGCAAGATTAGACCATAAACATAACTTAAAACACATAATATGATATAAAGTACCAATTTTATGAATCCTAAGCATGCTACTAGGCAAAAATGTAATGATAAACATTCAAGTTAATCAAAAGCAATAACTCAAACAAACTAAGTAAAAGGGTTTGAGACATTGAGTGGCCTCCCAATAAGCTCTTCGTATATAGTCTAGAATTAGACTTCATGGCAAGAATCATCATAGAGGCCTGAAATCTGATGTCGAGCCCCTACAATCATCCCTGGCCCTGTACTCAAAATGCTCCCAATATCTAAATGTCTAGTCAACATCAATTCTGGAGTAATTTTCAAGTTGTAAATCATGGGCATTCATTTGCATCATAGTGAATGTCAACTCCTTATTTTCAGTTCTAAGTACTATCTGTCCATTTTCCACTTCTATTTGATGCCCTAACAGTGGCTAAAAATGGTCTACCCAGTATCAATGGCATATTTTCAACCTCATCCATGTATAGAATTATGAAGTCAGCAGGGAAGATGAACTTATCAAACTTAACTAAGACATCCTCCATGACTCCATATGGGGAGCAAGTTGAACGATCGGCTAACTGCAGCCTGATATTACTTTGCTTTGGCTCTCCCAATCTCAGCTTTCTATACGTAGATAGAGGCATCAAATTTATGCTCGCCCCAAGATCACACAAAACCTTGTTAAATTGTAGATCTCCAATTATGCAAGGTATAGAAAAGCTTCTCGAATCTTTTAGCTGGAAGGTGCCTTCTTTTGCAAGATTGCAATGTACTCTTCATTTAATGAAATCTCTTCAAGATCCTCAAGCTTTTTCTTACTTGACATCATCTTTTTCAACTATTTGGCATAGCTTGAGATTTGTGTGATTGCCTCCAAGAATGAAATATTGATATGCAGTTTTCTAAGCATGTTGAGAAATTTGTTGAACTGCTTATCCTCCTTATTCTTTTGTAACCTCTGTGGGAACGGGACTTGTGGATTTTGAGGCTTAGTTGCTGATTTCACCTCATTTTCCTTGTGCTTCTTTTTAGATGAGCTCTTAGGCACTTCAACATGCTTCTTACCTCTTTTATCCTGAACTCGAGCTGGTCTTTTCATTTGCACATCAGGTAACTGAAGACCACTTCGAGTAGTAAGAACATTTACTTTCCCCTTCTCAGTGTGATGTTGAAGCCTTTAAGGGTAAGGAATTGGAGGTACATAGATCCTGTCACAAGGAGCAAAATTGATCCTTCCAGGTACATAGTCCCTTTCTTCTTCCACAACTCCAATAGCCATTACTTGCTCCTTTGGGTTCGTTTCCATGTTACCAGGTAGTTTCCCAGGTACCCTAGTTGTCAATATTTGTGCTATTTTCCCAACCCGACTCTCCAAATTATCGAAGCTTGATGACTTTGCAAGACTATCTCAGTTTTCTGCATGAAGTTTTTTGTTTTTTTTATGAACCTATCTATCTTCCCCATGAATTAGTCTGTTTTACCCATGAATTTCAAAATCATCTCCTCTGGATTGGACTTTTTCTCCTCTATTTGATAATTAGGTTTTATTGGTCCAGCACTGTGATCCTTCCATGTAAAGTTGGGGTGATTTCACCAACCTGAGTTGTATATATTGGAAAATGGATTGTTTTGGCGATTTCCCCCTTGCACAAAGTCTACCTGCTCCACTGGACATGCCAGAATGGGACAATCTGAGATAGTGTGATTTGCACTACATTCATCACAGCTCACTTTGGCAGATTTAGTTGAATGGTTCACTAGTGCTATACTCTCCACCTTCGTAGCTAAAGAGTCAATTTTTGCAGAAATTGCAGTGTAGGCATCAACTTTCTACACTCTTGCTGTTTTCTTTTGGATCACTCTATCAAAACCCCACATCGCATTTGTATTGACGATCCTCTCAAACAGCTCCAATGCTTGACCAATTGTTTTTGTAGTCAAGACCCCATTCGATGATGAATCCACCATGCTCTTAAAATGTGGAAGTAGTCCTTTATATAAAAAATTTACTTGGTCACCTCTGTTAATACCATGGTTGGGGTACTCTCTAAGCATTCCTTTGAATGTGTTCCAAGCATCATCGAAAGATTCAGCATCCTGTTGCTGGAAAACTGTGATTTCATGTCGAAGCTTGGCAAACTTCGCGAGGGGTATGAATTTTGTACAAAACTTCTGAACCAAGTCATTCCAAGTAGTTATACTTGCAGCGGGATGAGAGTCCATCCAGTCAACTACTTTGTCCCTTAAAGTAGATGGAAATAACTTGAGAGTTTGATTGCATCATCAGACACACCCTGATATTTAAAGTGCACACACATGTCCAAAAATTTTGATACATGCATGTGTGGGTTTTCATCGGTCTTCCATATAATTGTTGCCCATTTTGGAAGATGAAGCTGGTTTTTAGTTGGAAGGTCGCCTGCCCGAATGGTGGATAAACAATACTGGATTGACTTTGAACTATCTGAGGTGTCAAGAAGTCACCAACCAGCATGTCATCCTCATTAATCTGATCAACAGCTAGCAACAAATTTTCATTGTTTGCCATTTGATTCTCTTTTTGATTTTTCAATTTATCTAATTCTTTTAATTCTTCTTAACCTACGGTGCAAAGTACGTTCTATTTCAGTGTCAACTTCGAAAAGATTCTCGTGTTTCGAACGTAACATACACAACTATTAGAATAAAAGAACTAGTGACTAAACTAAAACAAAAACAAAAATAAAAATGACAAAAAATACTAAACTAAACTAAACTAGTAAAGCAATAAATAGTTCGAATTAGTAAATGTAACCTAAAAAAAATTAAACTAAAATCCTATACAACAGCGCCAAAAACTTGTTGTGAATCTGCAAGTGAACGGATCACACAAGTAATAAAGTAAACAAAAAGTTTGAATATCGTACCCAAGGGATTGAGTAAATTGTATTTAATGTTGAATTCTTTAACCGGAATGAGAATTTCAATGGTGATTTGTTAAATGAATTTAAACTAGGAATTATACTAAGAAAGAATGAAAAATTGAATTCAAATCAATGAAAGCAAGCGTTTTGGAAATTGAGAATCCACCTTAAATTTATCATTTATGTCTTGACTCAATATTTAACTACAATTTATGGTTATTTGAAAATACATGTTCCAAATGTCATTTAAGTACTCTCTCGAGGATGCATTAAAAACCATTTTCTAAAATGTAACCCGACTATATATCTATGACGAATTGAACACTAGAAAAGTATTTTAATTTTGTGAACACTTTTTAAGGATAACACTAAGCATAGGTGATATATCTCTATCCCCTATCGAATCTAGCGGTAATTAAACATGTCAAACATTTTCCTACTGTCTCGATTTTCAGAAAACCCCACTCAATTATATAAAAATTGGCCAGAAATTTGCATAAGATAAAAAAGCATATTTTAATTACTTAAACACATGAATTATATAATTTAAATAAGATTCAAAGCATAAAATCAAAATAATAAGGTTTCATCACAATTTCAAATACTAAATGTCTAGCCTAGATACATAATTGAAAATAAATTACAATAATTATGAAAATAGATCACCCCGTTCATCTCCTTGTTCTTGTATCTTCAATCTTATCTTTGGCCTCGTGTGGATCCCTATTCAATTGGACAACAATATGGCATGAACTCTCTCTAGTTAGGCACAATTGAGAATAATATTGAGAACCCTAAATTCGTCCAAAATACTGGTATTTATAGTTATGCATAAAAACTAGGTCAAAAAGGAGAATAAACCATGAAAATCCGCACATGGGCCGAATAGGCCACTGGGCCTAAAAGGCGCGCGCCCACGCAGTTATGCCAAAGATGGTTATGTTAATTTGCCGATTCTCGCACAACCACGCTGCTTGAAACTCGTGGCCGCGTGGTTCTTTATTGCAATATAATTTCCACTTGTGATTTTTGTTTAAGTTGGTCCTACTACTTTATTTGCATCCAAATCCTCCAACTTTTAATTGTGACAATTTGGCCCCTATATTTCTGATTTCTTCCATTTTCTTCCTTGTTCTTTTCAATTAACTCCTTGCACTTCTTCATGTTTACAAATTAGCTCCAATAATCATCCAATTCCTCCGTATTTGCTTCATTTGTATCAATTTCTCAAATTTAGGTTGTTTTTCTGAAATATAAACAAATATAAACCAAATGAGTAGCGAATATTCTTAAACAAACGTATAAAATCCTGCCAATGGCACATAAATAAGTGTGTAAAATATACTTATCAAGCAATACATTAAAAAATAAACTTAATCAAAAGTTAAAATATATTACGTTCGAAATCAAATTAACTAAAAAAATTTTTTTTGCATTGTTATTAAAAATTTACTTTGATTGCGTCATATACAATGACAATTAACGAGAAGTTTAATACAAGATAATAAGTGAGAGCAAACTATAAACACTTTGTTCGTAAAAACGCTACAAAGATCAAATGTAAAAGTTTATTATATATTTTTTACTTTTCCTTAATAACTTATTCATTTTAAATTATATCATTTAAGTTATATAATACTAAAATAAGTCTGATCTGAAAAAGGCAACATTTCAAGGATCGAAGGTTGAATCAAGTCGAACCTATTTTAATTAAAAAATTAATAATTATTTCAAACATTGCAACATTTCTAAAAAAAAAACTATTTTAAAAATAAAGCAACATTTACTCATTTAAAAAATGTTTCTTTGTTTCTAAAATAACATTTTTTTTAGAAAATGTTGCGATATTTGAAATAATTATTAATTTTTTAATTAAAATCGGTTCGACGTGATTCAACCTTTGATTTTTGACATGTTGCCTTTTTCGGATTGGACCGATTTTAGATTTTCTGAATACTGAGTATTATATAACTTAAATGATATAATTTAAAATGAATGAGATATTAAGGAAAAGTAAAAAATACATAATAAATTTTTACATTTGATCTTTGTGATGTTTTTACAGATAAAGTGTTTACAGTTTGTTCTCACTTAGTATCATATATTGAACTTCCCATTAATTGCCATTGCTTATGATGCAACCAAAGTAAATTTTTAATAATAATGCAAAAAAACATATTTTTAGTTAATTTGATTTCGAACGTAATATATTTTAACTTTTGATGAAGTTTATTTTTTATATTTTCATAGAATTTTTAATAGTATTTTTCCGTTAGCCAAATTCTTACGAATTTTCTCAGCAAATAATTCAGTTTCTTTTCCATGTATGATTCTATTTTTCTTCCATATTGTATTGCTAAAGTACTTAATCTAATATCTCCTGGGTTTAGGATTTCCGAATTGAGGTTTTCTACTTCCTTCAATAGTTCGTTGGATCTCTTAGCGTATGAGTTTTCTTAGTCAGGGCATCGACTAAAACATTTTCTTTCCTGGGACGGTAACTGATAGTACAACCATAGTCCTTTTCCAGTTGCAACCATCTATGTTGTCGCGTGTTCAAATCTTTCTACGTGAAGTAATACTTAAAGCTTTTATGAACAATGAAAATCTCACACTTTTCACCGTACTATAGTGGTTCCAAATCATTAGGACGAAGATAATGTACGTCAATTCTAGATCATGGTAGGATAGTTCTATTCATATGGTTTTAACCGTCAGGATGCACAGTTAATTACCCTTCCATTTTTCATCAAGACGCGTCCTAATTCATATTAGATGTGTCACTATAAATAGTGAACCCCTAAATTTCGTGAGGTATATACAATACAAGAGTAGTTGTGAGGCACATGTCTTGAGTTCTTGAAAACTCTTCTCACATTCCTTTGTCCATTTAAACGGAATATTTTTGCAAGTCAGTATAGTAAGTAGAGTAGAAATCTTGGAAAAACCTTGAACAAATAGATGGTAGTATCTAGCTAAACCTAATAAACTTCTTACTCCAGTAGGAGTAGTAGGCCGAGACCAATTTAATAATTCTACAATCTTACTAGGGTCTACTTATATCACATCTCTATCTACCAGAAGTTCTAAGAAGATAACTCTTTTCTGGACAATATTCACACTTTGAGTTTGAAGTTAGTACTATTAGCTACAGGAAAATCGTGAGTCCCAACACTTTTCCCATCACGTTTGAAAACCCAATTTTGTCATTTTTATTTCTTTTTATTTTACATTCAGTTATATTAATTTCATATTTTAGATTAAATTCAAAACATCATTTGATTGCTCAAATAGAGTTAGAACTAACATATTTCAGTATTTTTGGTTTACTATATTACTTTTCACGATCTTACACTTGCGGTACATTTCACACACTACGTTTTATGTAGCAGTAAATATTAAAAATCGTCCATATAGGTGATGGCATAATATATAAGAGTGGAAATATTTAAAACCTTCCTTATAGGAGGTCAAATGATATATAAGATATAATTAATATAAGTCATCCAACCAGGAAGCTGATATCTAAAAGTAGAAGTATTTAAAGCCATTCAATCTAATGGTAGAACATGATATTTACCTTTCATATACAAAAATTCTACTTGTACAAACAAATCTTACAAACTAGTGTACAAAAATAAATTAATACCTATTTTACCCTTTAGCTAAAAATATAACAAATACCTTATTTTACATATTATCTTATTAAGTTTAACAAATAATAAGTTCTAAAAATTAATAACTTTAAAATTTTTATAATTAAAAAATTATTATGCATGTTTATGATCCTCATATACTTCACGAAAAAATAAAAAATTTAATTAGAAGTTTACATAGAGAATATTTAGAATTGGAAAGATCGGGAAGAGACTTAAATACTGATCCTATTGCTATAGAAAAATATAGAGAAATTAAAAGGCTAGTTTTACAACATAATGAATATTTAAAATTAAAAGAAGAAAACTTAATTAGACAAGAAGATATAAGATATATGGATGAATTTGAAGAAAGATTTTTAAGGAGAATTAGACAAAGATTATAATTCCGCAAAATTAAATTTCACAATCACGATCCAGTACACAGTGGTATCAGAGCTAGTAGTTATACTTAGAAATATATTTAGAAAAATGTCTAAAAAATTACCAATAATCGAACCTAGAGTATATAATTATAAATCTAAAGATTTACCAAATAATAGTCATTGGCCATTAATAACTGAAACTTATGGAAAATTTATACCATTTATACTATTAGGAGAAAGAGGATTTGGAGAACATAAACAATTAAATTGGACAAATTTATTTTTACTAAATAAATTAGGAATAAGTTTAGATAAAACTACAGAACAAAACTTAGAACAAGCAAAAAATTCAGAACAAGTTCAAGAAATTATCAATAATTTATCATTAGAAATAAGACAAATGATAGAAATAACTAATGATTATAAAGATATAAACAAAAATATACTCACACAAATATTAGAAGTAAAACAATATGTATATAACCTATCAAAACAATTAATAACCTTAGAAAATCAAATTAAGCAAATAACTGATAAAATAAATAAAATAGAAAATATGGTAGGAGTATATGAAAACCTAATAGAAATTACAGAGCAAAAAACTATTATAGAACAAATAAATATGGTAAGAACAATTAAAGAAGAAGAAATAGGAAAAAATGATTTACATAAAAGATTAGATAATATACAACAAAATATAGAAATTATAAACCAAAATATAACAAAAATATATGATGAAATGGAAAAAAGAAAACCTAAAAGAATAATAACTGACAAAGAATTTAAAGCTATCAATAGATTAGGAATAAATATGATTACTGAACAAATAGAAAAAATTATGGAAAATCCTAAAGAAGAAGGTGAAGCAGATTACATAACAGGAGAAGATTATATAGAAAAATTTAAAAATCTTAAAATAGAAGAAATTAATATGAATGAACAACAAAGAGCTTCAATACCAGCAGGCCAAAATCCACCAGAGTATATACAGCAACCAGGAACTAACCAAGTTAAAAAAGAAAATACAAGTAATACTAATCCACAAAATACACCAGAAATCTATATGAATCAAAGACAAAACACAAATTTTAAAACAAATAATTTTATACCACAACAAAAATATTACACCAAGCCAAGTAAAAATTATCCTATAGAATATACACAATGGAGAAGTATGGAATTAAAAATTAGTTCAGAAGGAAGATGGATAGATTTAGGATGTGTGCAAGATGTAGATCATGAATTAGAATTATGGATGAAATCTATGGCTATGATGGCCTATACTAGAGAATTAACAAGAAAGCAATTACAATTAATGTTAGATAATACATTTATAGGAACCATTGCAAGATGGTGGGGAAATTTAACAGAAACTTATATAGGACAACTTAGAGGAAATGACCAAGATGAAATAGGAACTATTTTGAGCAGATATGAGGATGCATTAAAAAGAGAATATACATTAGTAATAGACAGAGATACCAAAATTAGCTCAAAACTAAGAAATAGATATTTATTAGAAAATCTATCAATATGTGATATGTGTTACTTTAAACAATTTGCATGTGAATTTAGAGAATATTTTGAAAATGCAGAATATAATCAGGAAACATATGGTATGGAAATTATGAACCAAATATTCTTTAAATTATCAAACCCATGGAATTTAAAATTATTTAAGGACTGGGAAAAATTATAAATACCATTAAGTAATAATAGTCTAGGAGTAAGAATACAATTTATAGAAATGAGGCAACAAGAAAAATGTATGGAAGCAAATAATATGATAAAATTCCATAAAACAAGTAAAAAATCATTATGCTGTGATAAATTACAATATAAACCAACCCAATGGGGATGTCATCTAGAAAGAAAATATAAGAAAAAGAAATATTATAGAAAAGATAAATTTAGAAACAAATTTTAAAAATTCAATAAATACAAAAAGCCATATAATAAAACATTTAAAAGGTATAGAGTACCATATAAGAGATATTTAAGGCAAAAACAAAACAAAACTAAAACATACCCTAAAAATCCTAGAAAATGTAAATGCTATTCATGTGGAGAAGTATGACATATATCTCCAGAATGTCCTAAGAAAAATAAAAAGAAAAATATGATGTATATCTCATTAATAGAAAAAGAAAATTACAACTTATTACCTATTGAACAAGAAGAAGAATGGGAAGAAATTCCTGAAGATGAAGAAATTTATGAATTAGAAGAACATGAAGTAATAAATACAATAATGGAATTAGAATATTCAGAAGAAAGTGAATCTAATGAATCTAGTGAATAAGAATATTTATATATAAATATGATTAGACAAATTAGTGAAGAAGGTACATCTAAAGAATATGAATACCAATTAGAAGAAAATGAAGAACAACTAAATGAAAGATTAATATTTAATCCTAAAATGTATGAAAAGATCTTAAAATCAAAATTAGATGTAGAACCAAAAGAAATATTTAATTTACCATTTTGACAAAAAAACAAAGAAATAACATATGTAGTAAGAAACCATAGTCACCCTATAGACATAAGAGATACTACAGGAAATACATTAATACTTATAATAAATGAAGAAATTATAAGACAAGAAATAAACCTATTGAATCCTGAACTAAAAGGAAAAATAAAGAACATATATTTAGGAGCCGTACAAATTATAACAAAAGCCTATTTTAGAGAAGGAATAGATACACTTATAGAATTCTATATTATGGATGATAGAATTGTAAGTTCAGTACAAGATGCTCTAATAGGAATTGTAACAGGAAACTTAATGTACCAAAAAGTAAAATTTACAATAAGACCAAATTTCAGCATAAGTATGGGAGAACAAAATAAAAATAAGGCCTTAACATTATATTACAAATTAAGAGGAATAGATATGGAATCAGGAAGTAAAATTATAAGTTTAACTATTAGAACAATATATGCTTTTACTAGTAAACATGAAGTAAAAATTAAGAATGCTACGATAACACACATAATAGAACCCATATTTAAAAATTTATTGGAATACAAACTAGTTAAAGAAAATCCAAGAATGACAATACCAGAAGATATAGAAATATATTTTAATCAAGCTAGAAGCTTAGTAAATATGGATAAACCACAAATAGAATTTGGAAGAAGATCAATTAGCCTAAGAAGAAATACTAGTACAAGATCATTACCTAAAATAGAAAATATAAATGATTCAGAAAAACAAATAATGACAAAAATACATAGAAAAATACCAAGAATAAATCTATCTAAAAGAAATGAGACAAAACAATTTGAAGTTATGATAGAAATTAGAATAAATGGAGAATGGAAAGAGCAGAAAGTATAAATAGATACTGGAGCAACTGTATCTCATATAAAAGAAAACATAATAGGAGATTTAGAACTTAAAGTAACAAATAATCCAATCCAAATACAAGATTATTTTGGAAATATTCATCCCATGGATACTTATGTAGAATTACCAATAAGAATAAATAAATGAAATGAAATAATCATAAACATGTACGTAGAACATACAGGAAAGGTTAATACGGAATTACTATTAGGAACAGACTTATTAGAGTAAGTAAAACCATATTACATAAAAGATGATAGAATGCTATTAACAATACAAAATGAGAATCTAGTTATACCAAGGTTATTATGAATAAAATACAAGGAGGAAGAGAACATATTTATATACTAACCAAAATGAATTACAATGGATATCTTAGCAGAAATTATCATGCACTGTTTGATACAGGAGCATCATCCTGTTTATTTAAAGAAAATGTATTACCCCCAGAAATGTGGAGTAATAAAAAAGATAATGAAGAAAGAGTAATACTTGCAGGATTTGATGGAAACACAAACCTAATAACTAAAGTAGCAAGGAATGTTAAAATACAAATAAGAAAATATGAATTACAAATACCTTATGTATATCAATTTGATGATATGCCAGGGGATATATTATTAGGAAATAACTTCATAAAACAATATTATCCAATAACTATTGATGAAAAAGTTATACTTTTATCTACCCCTTGTTACCATATAGCAATAGCAATAAGAATTAATGATCCTTACTATAGAGAAAAAATGCCTCATATAGCAGCTCAGCGTGGTGAGGATAGACAAAAATTAACACAAACAACACAATTCATGCCTAATAAAAATAGAATAAATCTAGTACAAGAACATTTTGATCAAATAATAATAAAAAATATTACAAAAAAAATTATTAAAATTATCAGGAGATAATCCTTTGGAAAAATGGCAAATAAATAAACCTATGGCAGAAATTATATTAGAAGATAACACTAAGATTATTAGTGTAAACCCAATTAAACACACACCAAAAGAATTACCTGAATTTGAAATGCACATAAAAGAAATGCTAGAAAAGAAATTCATTAGAGAATCTAACAGTAAACATAGTAGTCCAGTCTTCATTGTAATAAAACATTCAGAACAAAAAAGAGGAAAATCTAGAATGATAATTAATTATAAAAGGTTAAACACTTATACAAAAGAATTAAAATATTCAATACCAAACCAACATGTATTATTTAACCAAATTAGAGGAAAGAAATATTTCTCTAAATTTGATCTCAAATCAGGATTTTATCATATTATGTTAACTAAAGAATCTAGACATTTAACAGCTTTTATGGTACCACAAGGATTTTATGAATGGAATGTATTACCTTTTGGATTTAAAAATAGCCCAGGAGAATTCCAAAGGTACATGGATAAAATATTTAAAGATTATTATCATTTTATTACAGTATATATTGATGATGTTCTTATTTACTCTGAAACTAGACAAGACCACCTAAAACATCTTAATTTTTTTTTATAGATATTGTAAGAAATAATGGAATTATATTATCAGCTACAAAAATGGAGATAGCTAAAGAAAAAGTAGAATTTTTGGTATCTATAATAAGTCAAGAAGGAATAAAGCTCCAAAAACATATAGGTACAAAAATACAAGAATTTGACAATCATATAAAAGATAAAACACAATTACAAAGCTTTTTAGGACTTGTAAACCAGACTAGGAAATATGTACCTAACTTAGCAAAACATTTAATCCCATTACAAAAAAGACTAAAAGGAAAAACTAGATGGACACTATGGTCTAAAGACGAAGAAGAAGAAGTACAAAAAATTAAAGACCTTTGTAAAGATTTACCAGAATTAGAATTACCCAAAAAAGAATGTGATTGGATTATAGAAACCAATGCATGCGAAACAGCATGGAGAGCAGTGCTTAAATATATTTATCCAAATGAGAATGAGGAAAGGATTGCACAATACACTAGTGGCAGTTTTACCCAAACTCAAACTAATTATCATATAAATGAAAAAGAATTATTAGCTGTAAAATTTGCTATTAAAAAGTTTGAATTATTTATTGTTACTATAAAATTCAAAATTAGAACCGATAATACACAAGTCAAATATTGGTTAACTAAAGAAATTGATCCAACTATTGCAAATAAAAGGTTAATTAGATGGCAAGTAGAACTTAGCCATTAAGATTTTGAAATTATTCATATCAAGGGTACTGACAATGTTATTACAGATTATTTATCAAGACATGGAAGACATACTTAAAAAAGTAGAAGAAATCAACTTGGCCATGGGTCAAATGAATATCAACTATTCAAATCTATTCAACCATGTGAATACTTGCATGGCGCAGATTGTACAAATTAACAGTGAACTAGCCTTTTACAAGTCAAGGGTTAATTCTCTTGAGGAAATGTACAAAGGAGGATCTCAATCCTCTCCAGTGAAAAAATTATCTGTAGGACTTCCTATTGAGGAAGAAGTATCTAATGTATCAATTATTGCAAGTTCATCTTCCAAAGCTATTAGCAAAACTATTAAACCATCTAAAGAAACCTTTTTAGAAGCTGCGAAGAAACTAGCAGTAGTAACAAAGGAACTATCAGAAAAGGAGAAAGTTATGAAGAAACTAGAGACATTCTTGAAGTATGTGGAGTATCTAAACAAGATGACAAAAGAAGGAGAATGGCTAAGGACAATTAGCCATCAAAAAATCAATAAAACAATTATTTTTCCAGGAGCAGAACCAAGAACAGTCAGGGGACTGTTTGACAAAGGACTTATTCAGTGCATCTACCCTAGCAAGAATATGAAGGAAATATCATTATTACCTAATTCTATCAAGACAGCAGTTAAAACATATTTTGGAATTACCAAAGCTGAAAAGATCTATGTCAGGATTTACTCAGTCATTCCAGAATTTATTGATGAAGAATTCCTAAGGACAGAACATATTGTAAAACTTGGAGTAACTAGCAAAACTATTCTTTCAGAACCAGAAATTAAACCATTTAACAAAGAAGAACATATACAAGCTATTCCAGAAAAAAGGGCATTGGGATTTAGAGTTATGTACACCGAATTAATGGATACCCTTACACAAACTAATATTTGGGTATATGAATCTAATGATGACAAATTATAAAATCTACAGCATTGCAAGAATTAATCAAGTTAATTGTCAATTATGGAAATTAAGAAAATATGCTGAGAATACACTTGTCAGTAATTTGGATCTTAGCAAAGGAGCCTATGAATATCTACATCAACTAATGGAGGTAGAAACGGGTCACAAGTGTAATAATTGTGGGGACCTACTCAACTACAATGAAGATGAAGCTTACCTTGTCTGAACATGAATTATTCAAGGTATGGGGTTCCAGACCCATGTGAAACTTTAGAAAAGCAGTAGAAATTATTGTAACTTTAGCTTTACTTTATCTACTTTAATTCTTAGCCAAGTATGTAAAAGATAGTGAATATTATCTTGTTCCCCAACTTTGCTTTTACCAACTATAAAAGGAGGAGTCTCTCCTCATTGTAAGCATCCGAAAATCATATTGGTTTTCAGCAATAAAAATCTATATCCTCTCAATCTATTGTCTTTCCTTTCATTCCTAGTTCAAAATTTTCTTTTATCAAACCAATCCAGAAACAATTAGCAGAAGGTATGAGCAACTAAACTCCACATAGATATATATGAAGCCATAAAATAGTTAGTAATACTCTATTTATTTATGAGTCCATAAGTTTATTCTTTATAAAACTTTTGTTAAAAGAGTACATTCAGATGTAGGAAACGAAACAGAATTGTGCTAAACCTCTTTGAAGTGTTTGTTTAAGTGTTAAACAGAAAGTATTGGAGTAAGTCTTTCGAGCATCCATTAATGCGTAAGTCTTTCGAGCAACAAAGATCTCCTCTGAAGAGGTGTTTAATACTTAGATAAATAACTGAAGAGTATTTAGTCAAAAATCTTTTAAAATCAGATTTACAAAGAAGCGTGATGGACCCATAGATAGAAAGAAGTATTGTTAATTATTTATGGTGGATTATATATCGTCTTTTTTTATTATTATTGATATTATCCAAGTACTGTTATCATAGTCTTAAATTTATCATTTTGCTTATGATATCTCTTACATGTTTTTACATATGTTGAAAATTTATTTTTACTATTCTAAGAATTAACTATTTGAAGAGGATTTGAATTAATAGCTTAAATCTAAATATTTAGTTTTATAATTTATGAATTCAGAACATTTAATAGAATTAAATCCTTCAGAAGTAAACAACTTTAAGTACTTAAGAGAAGAAACAATTAAACAATTAGAAATTATAAGAGAAGATTTAGGAAGATTTTATAATTTATTAGACTACGCAATAAAAGAACCCTCATTTACAGATTTTTCACAATTTACTAGAACTATAGTAAATAAAGGAAGAATAATTAGTGATCTAGAGAAAAAAATTGAAGAATTAAATATAATTATTGAAGAAGAAATTTTAACTTATACATTTTATGTAAACAATAAATTTAGAGATATAGACATAATATCAGAAAACTAAAGAAGTTATAACCAAAAGGATAACATAGTAATTAAACATTCAAAAAATTTGTCTTTTAGCTAGTTGTACAACTGTTTGTACAGTTTGTTTGTACAAATAGCAAGGTCCTTTCATATATGGATGAGTCATATCTCTAGTTCCAGTCAAAGCATATAAACAATTCATAGTCCAATTTCAGTCAGTGTATAAAAACAGTTCATAACAGTCCATAATCCGTCATAGTATGGTAAAAATTATATTAAATATATTTTTTAATTAATATGTTTAATAAGTAATACTTTTGATTGTTCATACCTTGTTTAAACTTTTTGATTTATTCAATTGATCACATATTAATATTAATAAATTGAAAATATGTATTTTTATTAATACAAATCACATGATCAATAAATATTAATAACCAAACGAATTAATTATTATCTAATACTATAATTTAACATATTACCACAAGCAAAATCATCCATATTTTAATATATTGCTTGTATGACTAAAACAAAACTGTCACTAGGCTTGTAATCTAATTTAGAGCAAACATACTTTTGGTCTGAAGTTTAAAATCTTGCCGGAAGCTCTCCAAAAATAGTTTTGAAAGTCTGCCACAAACTATATTCGTAAAAATCACAAAACTTCCATATACGAATTAAATAATTGACTAAGAACAACTTGAAACCAATAGAGAAAAAACAAGAAGAGAATATAGAGATGGAGATGGAGATAGGGAAATAATTTCATTTTATTTCATCACTAACTGTGTGTCAAAAATGTATTACAATAATCTCCTTATATAAGCAACAAAATGATACAAGTTGCCTATACAATTTCATACATATATGATAAAATTAAATATTCATTCAAGTTGAGTAAAATTCCAAAATAGACATTGTCATGCATATCAACTTTTTGGATAAAGTTGACAAGTTGATAATTTACCAACAAGTTGATTAATTTCACATTATGGAGCAAACTTCTGGCCTTTTACATTATTTTATTTTTTTATTTTTTTACCTCATGATAAAATTAAGTTTCACCAAATATGAAGCATTTGTATTTCAATGTTTCAAGAGTTTCAAAGAATTTGATCACACTACTGGTATATTGTGAACCAATTGAAGCAAGAAAATTGTAGGATTTATATTTTGAAGTATTTCATGAAGGCATAAGGTATAAATTCATCTATTTTATACATTGCGCTGCATGTATAAAAATTAGTTACTTCGAAACACGAATATAAGTAGATGATCATAACAAAACAAATCTATAAATCTTGTTATTCTACTTCTGGTGCTTCCTTTTTCTCCTTGTAACATTGCAGAGTGAGAACTAATCATGGGTTAATTTGAGGTTAGACAGATTCATCGGAATGTTCAGTAGACATACATGTCCATTGTGGTGGAGCTTTTGAACTTTTGATCCCAAGTAAACTTGGTCTCATGGGGAAAAATCCAAGATGTTCCACAGGTGGTGACAATTTATTGTTGACGGCGAAAATCACCTAGGTCATTCGTCAATAATCGTCAGTTTTTTCACGTGTCCCCTTCCTTTTACTTGTACACCGGTACACCCGTTGCAACCAAGATCGCTGGAGATAAAGTGGTTGCGACCATTAGTTCTCCGACGGTCTAGTCAACTGTCAAAACATGTTGTATGGAAGGTAAAAACGAGATGGGAGCAATGAGACAACTCTAAGATCAGAGTTTTAGGATTTTGGAGTTTAGTGTGCAATTTACTTTTGAGAGACATTCGCGCGAACCAAGTGAGACGTATGAGAACCTCTGTGAGTCCAAAGCCTTCGTAAAGTTATGCAAGTATATTTCCCCTCCTCACCAAATTCTCAAGACCTCAATTACTATCACGTGCCTTCCGCGTGTATGCACAATGCTGACGTGGTCTACTTGAATTTACCTTGGTTTATAACATATTTTATTTTTTTGGTCAATGTTATTATCGTTAATATCTATAGTGCACAATAAATATTTTTTTCCTCTCTCTCTCTCTCTCTGTCTCCCTCCCCCCCTCCCCCCCCCCCCCCCCCGTCTGGGGTTCTGGACCAAACTTTCGGACTCTTTTGCTGGATAATCAACTTAAAGTTTTATCAAAGGTGAAAAAGCATTTACATTTCCAAGTCTTTTGAGTTTCAAAAAATTGACCTCATTACTAGTATATTGTGAACATGGTGAAGCAAGGAAATTTTATATATACTAGTATTTCACCACGTATTTCGCACATCTTTTGTACGCGATAAAAGATCTTATATTTCGTATCTCCTACGTAATGAAGTATAAAATGAAAATTATTAAAATCATCATATTATACAAATATAATTATAACTCATTGAATATAAAATATAATAATTAATACGTTATTATTTATGATATATAGTATTAAAGTATGTTAAGTACGGAGTATTAATACTAAATCGTGTTAGGTAAAATCTTTTTAAACTCTTATGATCGTATCAAATTAATTATTATTACTAATTTCAACTTTAATAGTGAAAATAATTATTCATATGAAAATTACTCGATTACTTATCTATTTATTAACTTATGAGTAAATTTTGTAATAGGCATTTTCAATTTTTCTCAATTATTAAGTGTACATCATGACATTTATGTAGCAAAACGAAAACTTGAGCAGACGTTTAAAAAGTGTTTGAACCATAGATATATTTTCATTGTTTTGTCAGATTTGAACAAGCGGAATTTCTTTTTCATTTGATAAGGATTTAAATCAGATTTTTATTAGATTTTGATAGAAGTTGATGAATTTATGTGGTTAAAATTTTGTACGTTTCATAAAATATTTGGTTGAAATTAATTATTAACTTTGACTTATGGATTGTTCGGTGGATAAAAATTGGATTATAAACAAATTTTTTTTTTCAAATCTTGAGGTAAATAAATGGTTAAAATTTGGAGAGAGAAAATATGTGTGGTTAAAAAATTGTATTGAAAATTGAAATGATTATAAACAAAAAATAATCAATGCCATCCGAACAGGTTGTTAGATTAAAATTTGAATTAAAATCAATACCAAACGTGAGCTTAACTACGTTAGTCATATAAGTGAAGATTGAATAATTATTTATCTATAAATATGTTTTAATAACATACCTCTTATTGCACTTGATTAAAAAAATAATAAATTATTTTCTTCAAAGTGACCCTCATATTAGCGTCCAAATAAATAACTTTATATTTTTTATTTTGATTATTTAAAAAGTTATTGGTTTTAAAATGTATTTATTTTAACATAAATCGTAGTTTACCAACTACTCATCATGTTAATTATTTTAAGGGTAAATATATTGACACCACACTTTTTGTTAACCATATCACATTTTAATTGTAATGAAGATCCCTAATTTTTTCCTTTTTTTCCCACTTAGTAGCCAAGTTTTTTTTCTTTCTTTTTTTTTTTTATAATTTTTTATCATCAACTTTTTATTAATTTTCATATTTTGTCTTTAGAGATGATTTTCGTTCAAATCATACTTTTAAATAATCAAAATAAATAATTAATACAAAAGTTAAACAAATATTTGCACATCTTTTCAATGCAAATTAGCAGAATATTTGAATAGAAATCTTGATTAGAAATAAAATATGTTAATTAATTGAATGTTATGAATAAGAATGCGATTAAAAAAATTGAGGACATAAAGCAAAAATAAACAAACATTGAAGATCTTTTTTGCAATTAAATTGTGGTGTAGATATAAAAAAGTGTTGTGTGAATATAATTACCCTTATTTTAACACTTTCCATACTATTTTTATTGTGAGATTATCTTAATTTGCTCCAATATTCTTTTATTGTATAAAAAAATTACATCTATGCTTGATTTACGTTGTAAACTTGTAATGATTCAGTTTTAGAATTGTATAAACATATATATTGAATTACAATATGATATAAGATTGGAAAGAATTATCAATAAACATATTTTACAAATTATATGCATTGAATTAAGGACCTTATATTGGAAATTGAATTTATTGTTTAAATAAATCAAAATCATTTGAAAAGTCATTCAACATTTATTTATGTGAAAATATAATTTTTTTAATTAATGGTATTATAAACGTAAGAAAAATAGAAGTAAGGACATAATTGACAATTAAAAGATTTCCACTCTCATGTTAACGTCCAAATAAATAACTATATATTTTTTATTTTGATTATCAAAAAAGTTATTGGTTTAAAATGTATTCATTTTAACACAAACTAGTACTTACCCGTGCGATGCACGGCAAGCGTAATTTTTATGTTAGATTGTAAGAGTAAACATTAGGGCTTTCCAATGTTCACATAATAAAATTAACAAGTCAATGATATTTTACTATGATAGAACTATGAGTAAGTCAAATATAGTTTAATATATGATAGCAGTAATCACTAATTAATTTTGAAAAGTTAATATATTTAATCTAAGTTCTGGAAAGCTTCTTTAAAAACTACATTTGTTGTCGAATTTGACGGTTACCCATCTTTGTCACAAATTAGTATCTTCAATCCAGCACGATTGGTGACTTGAGAAACAGTTATATAGAGTTGACCATGACTGAAGACTGGTTTTCTTAGATAAAAACCAACATGCGATAGAATGACCTTGATAAGTGCTTTATTAGCATGTATTTAATTCACTTATTATCCTATTTTGTTATTAGTTTGATCCTATTGAAGTATCGTTTAATGCATTTTCATTTATTGTGTTATACAGGATCACAAAGAACGAAAAGAAAGGAAACATGACCAAAGAAATACAAAAAAAAATCAAGAAGTGAGGTTCAAGGGCATATTCAAAGAGTTCCAAATCAATAATGGCATGTGGGAAGAAGATTAGGTGCAAAAATTATGGTCAAATAAGGTTTGGAATGAAGTTGGAAATCAAAAACCCGCAAGTATTGTGATCATGAATTTTAGTCATAGATTGAAGCTCAGTTTTGTCATATAAGACTTTCTAATTTTGGAAGATCTATTTCACAAAGAATTGTAGATATTTTAGTTTTCTTTCCAACACGACTTAAATCACCACAATCGGACTTCGGGAAAGAAAGTTATGACCAAAACATCGAGCACAGGCGCTTCTCGGCAGAAATACACTTACGGCCGTAAATTATAAAGTTACGGGCGTAACTTCCGAATTCCGAAAATTTTCAGTAGCTACCTTACGGCCGTGATAAAGAAAGTTACGGCCGTAAATTGCTCTCCAAGGAATTTCCTTATCTGATTCAAGGTCTATCTTTGGTATATCTTTGGGTTAAAGTTAGTGCACGATTTTGGGAGTATTTAAGGAGGAAAATCATCCCAAAAAGGAGGCTTAACATTTAGGAAAATTGAGAGAAAAATATATAGCATTCTTGGAAGATTTTCAAGTACAAGAATATCAATAACAATGGAATTCATGAAGCAACTTGAAGAATCTACCACAATCATGCTAGGCTAAATTCCATATCTTGTTCAAAGGAGAAGTTGTGTTAACTCAATTATGTTATTTTCTTTTCCTACAAATTAGTAGCGTGAATTTATTCCTTTATTTCAATTGTTGGATTATTATGTTTTGAATGTTCATTGACTTTATTTGATTAATAGTTTAATTTGGCCAATTGGATTATTGATCTTTGGATTCATGAATATGCTATGTTTAGATTCTTGATCCGTAATTGTCATTGAATCTTTACTTTAGTAGCAAATAAATCTCGTGCAGGTTTAGTAATAATTCAACTTGGATTGATTAATTCGAGCTTGTGTAATTAACGATCCAATTCATTCTATTCTTCTAAATTTTCATACTAGTCGTGCATTAAATCCTAAGAGCTTGTTTAGGATTGTCCGTGGCTAGAATTGGTTCGAAGAGCTTGATTTGAATCTATACACATAAGGAAGAATTTAAATAATCAGAGCTTGTTAATTATTTATGATTGATAATTGAATAGGGATATAAACACGTTACAAGGAAAGGTATAACATTAATTGAGGGCACAACCGAACCCGAGAACAAGATTTCTTCTTATATTATTTCTCTAGTCATATTTAATTGTTTATTTTTATGCATATTTTTTATTCAAGCAATTTCAAACAACAAACCCCCTCATTCCATTTTAATTGATCGAACAACTAAAATTAGTTTCCGTTCCTCGTGGGATCGACCCTAACTCTCACTACTACATTATTAATTAATATTTATCGAGTAAGGAATTATTTATTATTTTGGTGCATTGCGACACGCATCAAATTTTTGGCGCCGTTGCCGTGGAATGGTCAACCAATTTAGTTGTTTAGTTAATTAGAATTTTTTTTTTTCTGCATTTTATTTTATTAATTTTATTTTCACTTTATTTATATAATTTTTCAAAAAAAAAAAATTCTTGCCTGTCTACTTCTTACTTTTATGCGTAAAACTCGATTAACTAATTTTGAATTTTTTTTTTATTTTGACCCAGAAATCGAGAGAACTTTTCAACAGCAAAGAAGAGCAGTACAACCAATGGCAGTAGCTAACAATAATCTGACTCTCAAGCAACTAGCTACCCCGGATGTTGCTCAACAACCGCTATGCATCACTTTTCCGGCAGTGGAAGAAGGCAGAACTTTTGAGCTAAAATCCGGACTGATCCATCTTCTGCCAACTTTCCGAGGACATCCCGGTGAGGATCCATACAGACACCTTAAAGAATTTCATATGGTATGCGACAGTATGAAGCCAACGGGCATTACCGAGGAGCAAATAAAAATGAGAGCTTTCCCATTCTCATTGAAGGATGCCGCCACAGACTGACTTTATTGTCTGCTGTCTGGAACAGTCACTACTTGGAATGACATGAAGAGGCTTTTCTTGTAGAAGTACTTTCCTGCATCAAGAGTTGGGACGATCAGAAAGGAAATATGTGGGGTGCGCCAAAACAATGGTGAATCATTATATGAGTATTGGGAGCGCTTCAAAAAGCTCATATCGAGCTGCCCCCATCATCAGATCAGTGAGCAACTCTTGGTGCAATATTTTTATGAAGGTCTGGCACCGATGGATAGAAGCATGATAGATGCTGCAAGCGGAGGTGCATTGACGGACAAGACATCGGAACAAGCACGAGATTTAATCTCCAATATGGCTGAGAACACTCAGCAGTTCAACTCCAACAGGGATATGCAAGTTCGGCGCGTGAATGAGGTAAGTAGTTCCAATATTGAAAGTCAATTGTTTGAATTAACAAATCTTGTTAAACAACTTGTTGTAGGGACTGTAGGGAAGGCACAACAGGTCAAAGCTTGTGGGATATGTGCAAACTTCGGACATCCAATAGATACTTGTCCGGTGTTGCAAGAGGGAAATAGTGCCCTGGTGAATGCTGCAGAAGGTTTCCCGTTCCAAAGACAGCAGTACAATCCGCACTCTAATACCTACAATCCAGGATGGAGGGATCACCCAAATCTGAGTTATGGAAATAACCAGCCCTCGGGTTTTGTCTCTAATAAACCGCAAGGGCAATTCCAGCAACAAGGGAATTTTCAACCTCCAGGGCAGTATCACCAAAGACCCCAAAGTTCAGGTATATCTCTTGAAGATATGATTAAAACATTGGCGTCTAACACACTTCAATTTCAGTAGGATACTAAGTCTAGCATTCAAAATCTGGAGAACCAGATGGGTCAAATGGCTACAGCCATCAACAGGTTGGAATCACAATCCGGAGGCAAATTACCATCTCAACTTGAAGTTAATCCGAGGAATGTGAGTGCCATAACCCTGGGAAGGGGAAAGGAGGTTGAGGGGCTGCAAATGAAACCATCTGCAATTGAAGAGGAAGTTGAAGAAACAGAAGCTGGAAAGAAAGATGACACCTCACAAAACTCTCAGGTAAAGACTGACCCCACTTTAAATGTTAAATTGACTCCACCTCCCTTTCCCAACAAGTTAGCGAAAGCAAACAAGGAGGGCAAGGAAAAAGAAACCCTGGAGATGTTCAGGAAGGTGGAAGTCAACATTCCCCTATTGGATGTAATCAAGCAAGTGCCCCGATATGCAAAATTTTTGAAGGATCTATGCACCAATAAGAGAAAGCTAAAGGAAAATGAGATGGTAAGAATGGGTGAGTCTGTATCTGCACTTCTTCAAAGAAAATTACCTCCCAAGTGCAAGGATCCAGATATGTTTACCATACCTTGTCAAATAGGCAAGAAGAAAATAAATCGTGCTTTAATAGACTTAGGAGCATCTATCAATGTAATGCCTAGGTCTACCTATGCTTCTTTAAAACTGGCCAATTTAACTGAAACGAATGTCATAATTCAATTGGCTGATTGCTCTAACGCCTATCCGGATGGGATAGTTGAGGATGTGCTAGTGCAAGTAGGAGGGTTAGTGTTCCCGACTGACTTTTATGTGTTAGACATGAATGATGACCACTCCCCCAACTCTACTCCTATTTTGTTAAGGAGACCATTTCTAAAAACATCTAAGACCAAGATAGATGTTAATAGTGGCACACTCACCATGGAATTTGATGGTGAAATGATTCAGTTTAATATTTATGATTTTGTGAACTACCTTAATGATGATAATCCTGTTCATTCTGTTAATGTTATTGATTCTTCAGTACAGGAAACTTTCAAATTTGGTGGAAATGGTGAAAAGCCAGGTAAAATCGCGTGCATTACATTGCCAACTTCCGATGACATGCTTTTGCCCCTGTCTTGCAGGCCCTAATGAAAAATATGAAAAAGAAGTTGAGCTTTGGAAATCCACCTAATCCCGATTGAAGGAAGAAACAACAAGTCTAGCCAAAGACAGTAAACAAAGGCGCTGCTTGGAAGGCAACCCGAGAGGGGAGTTTCTTTACTCCCTCAAATTGTTATTTTTTTATTTTCATTTTTGTCATTTTCCTTATTAGTTAATTTGATTCAAAAAAAAAAAAAAAAACATGTCCCCTCCTTTGATTCCATTCACATTCCCCTATTTTGTTTTGTATTGTCACGCTCCACATTGAGGATAATGTGGAATTCAAGTGTGGGGGGGATGATTATCTATTATCTTTTGTTATCCCTATTTTATTCATCTTCATTTAGTTTTTTTGTTAGTTAGCTTTAATTGGGCTTAGACCCACATTTCAGTTTAATAGGAAGCAGCCCCACTTATGATTATTTTTGAACCACCAACTTCCTAAATTGCATAATCGGATAAACAATGAGCACATAGAGATGAGTTTTCCAATAATTTCTGAATTAGTTTGAAAATGGGGACAAATTGAAAAATTTCTGCAACCTAATTGAGGCAAACAAAAATAGATATGATAAAATACCGCCCCGGGTAACTTCATTCTATCCTTATCCCCTAGATTTTGAGTTCGGAATGAAGACTAAACAATGACCTATACTCATAATTGGATGGGAGGAACACATATAAACCATAATTTGTGAGCTTTTGAGCTTATAAGTTGCTTTTACTCTTTATATTAAGCTCTTATTTCTTTGATGTGTGTCCTGCATGGTTGATTTGTTCTTGGATTTGCTTTTCTGTACATGCCGTTGTAGCTTCTTGGCTCAAGTGCAAAAATATAGTAAAGGCATTAGGTTAAACCAAATTTGACATGCTAAAAGGGCCTACCATGATACATGTACCAATAGAAGCCCTTTTGAGCCTTAGCCTTTCCTTGAAATTTTGATGCCACGTTACAAGCCACGAATACCCTTTCTTTTGCACTGTCTCTGTTTTGAACCCATAGAGAAGGGATTCGCAAGCTTTTGTTGATTAAGGATCGTGCTGTGGTCTAAGTCTAAGAAGTTGCAATGAATATCTTGTGTTGAGCGACGGTTGTGTAATGGACTGAATTCAGGGGAATATAATTATATCTTGTGCCAATTGGTGACTGCGTAATGATTTGAGTAAAAGAGAAAAAGTTGCAGTCTGTACTCGAAAAAAAATTGAAAGAGAAAAAGCAATGAAAATGAAGTTTAGTCATGAAAATTAGTAGTCGAGGATGTCAAACACTCAACTTGTGAAAAAAAAAGAAGAGATTCAAGTGTGAACAAAATTGGGTAGCGGGAAACAATGAAGTTCATATTAAGGGGTGAAGGAAGTAATGTCATTGTGAATTGACTTGGTTTGCGAAATTCGTTCTCGACTCAGCCTAAATATATCCTTTTATCCTACCTAACCTGAAGCCCCGTTACAACCAAATAAAGACATTTACTTTGCACTTGTGTTATTGTTGGCTCCGGTTATGACATTTGAGCAGTCTGTGGTAATATATTCTCCATGCAGTGAGTTGAGTGAAAATTCTCACCCTTATACACTTTGTGCGAAGAGAGAAATATCTAGTGAGGGTGTTAACTCCCATTACATATGCTTATGAGTGGTTTGAATTGCTTGGTCTATATTCTGTGCTTTCAAGTTGGCCAAAAATTAACACACATGTAGTAAATTATTGATAGAGGTTAAGAGAGAACTCACGAGAGGTGGGAGGATACAAGCCACATTGGGAAATGAATTGGGCCGGGGGTATTGATTTTCATTTATGTTCAGAGGATATTGGATGATGCATCTCTTGCACACACTAACACACTCCGGTTATGCAATTGAATTTTCATGCTAAAAAAGAAGTGGGTTGTAACCTTTACTTTCCGATTGTAGGTCTATCTTTTTGTTTGAATTATGTTTCTTTTCTTTCACATCATTATTCGAGGACGAACAATGGTTTAAGTGTGGAGGGATTTGATAAGTGCTTTATTAGCATGTATTTAATTCACTTATTATCCTATTTTGTTATTAGTTTGATCCTATTGAAGTATCGTTTAATGCATTTTCATTTATTGTGTTATACAGGATCGCAAAGAACGAAAAGAAAGGAAATATGACCAAAGAAATACAAAAAAAATCAAGAAGTGAGGTTCAAGGGCATATTCAAAGAGTTCCAAATCAATAATGGCATGTGGGAAGAAGATTAGATGCAAAAATTATGGTCAAAGAAGGTTTGAAATGAAGTTGGAAATCAAAAACCCGCAAGGATTGTGATCATGAATTTTAGTCATAGATTGAAGCTCAATTTTGTCATAGAATACTTTCGAATTTTGGAAGATCTATTTCACAAATAATTGTAGATATTTGAGTTTTCTTTCCAACGCAACTTGAATCACCACAATCGGACTTCAGAAGAGAGAGTTATGACCAAAACATCGAGCAAGACGCTTCTCGGCAGAAATATACTTACGGCCGTAAATGATAAATTTATGGCCGTAACTTCCGAATTCCGAAAATTTTCAGTAGCTACCTTACGGCCGTGATAAGGAAAGTTACGGCCATAAATTGCTCTCCAAGGAATTTCCTTATCTGATTCAAGGTCTATCTTTGGTATATCTTTGGGTTAAAGTTAGGGCACAATTTTGGGAGTATTAAAGGAGGAAAATCACCACAAAAAGGAGGCTGAACATTGAGGAAAATTGAGAGAAAAATATAGAGCATTCTTGAAAGATTTTCAAACATAAGAATATCAACAATAATGGAATTCATGAAGCAACTTGAAGAATTTACCACAATCATGCTAGGCTAAATTCCATATCTTGTTCAAAGGGGAAGTTGTGTTAACTCAATTATGTTATTTTCTTTTCCTACAAATTAGTAGCGTGAATTTATTCCTTTATTTCAATTGTGGGATTATTATGTTTTGAATGTTCATTGACTTTATTTGATTAATAGTTTAATTTGGCCAATTGGATTATTGATCTTTGGATTCATGAATATGCTATGTTTAGATTCTTGATCCGTAATTACCATTGAATCTTTACTTTAGTAGCAAATAAATCTCGTGCAGGTTTAGTAATAATTCAACTTGGATTGATTAATTCGAGTTTGTGTAATTAACGATCCAATTCATTCTATTCTTCTAAATTTTCATACTAGTCGTGCATTAAATCCTAAGAGCTTGTTTAGGATTGTCCGTGGCTAGAATTGGTTCGAAGAGCTTGGTTTGAATCTATACACATAAGGAAGAATTTAAATAATCAGAGCTTGTTAATTATTTATGATTGATAATTGAATAGGGATATAAACACGTTACAAGGAAAGGTATAACATTAATTGAGGGCACAACCGAACCCGAGAACTAGATTTCTTCTTATATTATTTCTCTAGTCATATTTAATTGTTTATTTTTATGCATATTTTTTATTCAAGCAATTTCAAACAACAAACCCCCTAATTCCATTTTAATTGATCGAACAACTAAAATTAGTTTCCGTTCCTCGTGGGATCGACCCTAACTCTCACTACTACATTATTAATTAATATTTAGCGAGTAAGGAATTATTTATTATTTTGGTGCATTGCGACACGCATCAGACCTTGACTCTTGTTGATTGTCATGGCATATGAGACAATCAATGAAAATTGTATTCGTTGAAACTTAAAAGGAAAACTCGGGTCCGACGGAGTTAAAGTCATTCTTGGAATAAATACTTTATGCCCAGCATTGCTTCCTGAAATAACCTTCGCCTCCAAAACATGATTACCAAGTCTTGTGATTACCAGTCTAGTCCCGTTATAGAGACCAGCTGAATGGTCAATATTTCCCAATAACATAACTGGAACTCCAACCTTTTACTTCAACTCATGATTAAGCACTCATGATTCATTTTTAGAATTGTATAAACATATATATTAAATTACAATATGGTATAAGATTGGAAAGTGTTATCAATAAACATATTTTACAATTATATGCATTGAATTAATGACCTTATATTGGAAATTGAATTTATTGTTTAAATAAATCAAAATCATTTGAAAAGTCATTCAACATTTATTTATGTGAAAATATAATTTTTTTTTAATTAATGGTATTATAAACGTAAGAAAAATAGTAGTAAGAACATAAGTGCCAATTAAAAGATTTCCACTCTCATGTTAACGTCCAAATAAATAACTATATATTTTTTATTTTGATTATTAAAAAAGTTATTGGTTTAAAATGTATTCATTTTAACACAAATTGTAGTTTACTAATTATTCATCATGTCGATTATTTTAACCCCCTCTATACTATTTCTATTTGAGATTATCTTAATTCTACTATAATATTATCGTAATCTTGTATTATATAAAAAAATTACATCTATTTTTGATTTATTTACACTGTAAACTTGTAGTGATTCAGTTTTAGAACTGTATAAACATATGTATTGAATTACAATGTGGTATAAGATTGAAAAAGATTATCAATAAATATATTTTATAAATTATATGCATTGAATATAAGGACCTTATATTAGAAATTGAATTTATTGTTTAATTAAATCAAAATCATTTAAAAAGTCATTCAACATTTATTTATGTGAAAATATAATTTTTTTTTTAATTAATGGTATTATAAACATAAGAAAAATAGAAGTAAAGACAAATTATATGCATTTAATTAAGAACCTTAAATTGGATATGGAATTTATTGTATAAATAAATCAAAATAATTTGAAGAGTCATTCAACATTTATTTATGTAGAAATATATCTTTTTTTAATTAGGGGTATTATAGACATAAGAAAAATAGAAGTAAGGACATAATTGGTAATTAAAATATTTTGTAACGACCCGGCTCCCTCGCTGGGGGCCTTCTCCGAGCCGTACTCATGGTCTTTCCACTCCCCCCTGGCTCCCTCGCTGGGGCCTTCTCCAGAAGTGGATTTTTGCCTTCCGCAGGATTCGAACCTTGAACCTAGGGGTTAAGTACAAAGATTCATGGAATCCTGCTACCATTAGACCAACAATAAAAGTTAAATTTATTTAAATTATCGCTACGACTTCACCCAATTTTTAATAAAAACGTGTTCGTCTAGCCAATTAAATTATTTTAAGATTTCAAGAAAGAAATTTAGATTCGTTTAAATCTTTTAATCCGATTTATAATTTTAAATTTGTCCAAAAATCAGTATTTCAAAAAAAAAAAAAAAAAAAGTCCAAATTATTGATCATAAACGTTCCAGCAACCTTTGAATCAGAAATGATGCTAGACACGTTCCTCACATCACAAACGCCACCATCAATTTCCAATTTCAGTTACAAATCCTTCAGCTCCCCAAGTACTCACTATAAACCAGTCCCAATCCCCATTTTCACTCCCCTCACGAGCACCAGCAAAATATAGGTAAGAATTTCTTGCCTCAAATTGATCTTATGCAATTCTTCCATAATACACAACCACAAACATCCCCCATTTCACAACGATCTCAATCTGTAGTCCACCGGTGATGCTCCAAAGCAAACTGGGTGTCAGCACCACCACCTCAACCCGACACTGCCAATTCAAAATCCACAACCGGTATCACCATGGCCAAAACTTCAGTCCACGACTTCCACATTTAGGCCCGACATCAACGTCACAAATCGCCCTTACCCATTTCACTTTCTCCCCACAATTTATACCAAACACCCAAGAAATCAGGAAAACAACGAAGCCCATATCTTACCTTGGTTATCGATCGAATTATCGCTGATGAAGCCTTCAAACACGCACCTTGTAGACTTGGTTTTCTCGCACTAAGAGCAACCAAGAACCTCTTTTCACGTACCCTATTCACCCCTTCAGTCGCCGCCGCGAGATGGCAGCAATGTCGTCGTGGACGACGACATGGGACCGGGAAGGGCAACGCCCTCCCGATCGGCTCTCCCTCTCTGTCTTCTGTTTAAGGGAGAGAGTAATGGAGATTTTTTTTATTTATTATTAGTTGATTTTCGAATTTTCCCTTTAGTCCCCAGGTTCTCAAAGTTAATTATTTCAGGTCCTGTTGACTTTTAAATGTTTATTTCAGTCCCAAGTTTCGAAAGTTATTATTTAAGCCCTGCAGTTTTAAAATATCCGAGTCAGCCCCATGTTATTCTGAAAATTTTATTTAAGTCCTAATTCTCTAAGTTTTACTCTGATGAAAAATGTCAAAGTTAGTCCCAAGCCTTTTAAAATTTAATTATGTTAAATTCTCAAATTAGCCCCCAATCTTTTATTTTATTGTAAATACTCAAAATTCCCAAAATTTCTAATTCAAAATTATTTATTTTGGCTAGACGACGTGAACGGACGATTAGAGACTTGAAGTTTTTCCCGCTCGATATATATATTCGTTAAGCTTTGAGGTAGACTCATACTCAATAATTTATTTAGCTATGGTTTGCATGTGAATCTGGAATTATGTAAATCATATATGATGTTATGTTTATGTGATTAACCATGAGGGGTAAGACGGGCAAATGCTCTCCCGAAAATGGTGTATAAAGAAGAAATGTTATATGCGCTATAACTTCCATGCATAATTGCATGTTGAATTAAGACAAGACGAGGCTACTTTCCGCACTTATGTGAATATGCGATATGTTATGATGTTATGAGAAAAAAAAAATGTTAGCATGATTACATGTTTATGTGCAATTTATGGATTAAGTGAATTATTCGGTTATGAGTTTAAGCTATACATAAGACGTGCAACGCACGTACTTATCACTAGTATATACAAATGAGTTAACCAATATAATTTTTTTAAACCAAATAATTGCACAGTTTGAATTAGTAAATTAACATGTATAAATTAATTTTGCATTAAAGACGATGAGTTTTATAATGTTAATTAAAAAAATTTAATGAAACAGTGAAACTCTTAAAAACATTTATAAGTGTAATAAAAAAAAATAGCAAAATATGAATGTCATAATATATGAAATGAAAGTGCAATTAAAAAAAATGGAAGATAATATTAAAAAAATAATTAAAAAAATGCACAAAATCTTTAGTTGCCCTAAGAAGGTTCTATAGTCTCATGTATATAAGAACTAGAAATCAATAGACAAACACAAACTACAGATCAATGGACAAACCATATGTTTGGCATAAGAAAAAAAGCCTAGCCTATGTTTGGCAAAAGAAAAAAAGCCTAGCCTATGTTTGGAAAACTATAAAAATATATGTTTTTCCTAATGACCTACCCGGCATTCCGCCTGATAGGCAAGTGGAGTTTGTTATCGACTTAGTGCCAGGAGCTGCCCCTGTCTCTAAAGCTCCATATCGTATGGCACTGAAAGAGTTGCAGGAATTGAAAGTCCAGCTGGAGGAACTACTAGAGAAGGGTTTCATCAGGCCCAGCATGTCTCCATGGGGAGCGCCTGTTCTGTTTGTAAAGAAGAAGGATGGCAGTATAAGAATGGGTATTGATTATCGAGAACTCAACAAGTTGACGATAAAGAATAAGTATCCATTACCTCGGATTGAAGACTTGTTTGATCAACTGAAAGGAGCTGCTGTTTTCTCAAAAATGGACTTGAGGTCCGGCTACCATCAACTAAAGATTAAGCCGTCTGATGTGCCAAAGACAGCATTCAGAACGCAATATGGACATTATGAGTTCACAGTGATGCGTTCGGTCTCACGAATGCACCTGCAGTATTTATGGACTTGATGAATCGAGTTTTCCACCAATATTTGGATAAATTCGTCATTGTCTTCATTGATGACATTTTAGTTTACTCCAGGGATTCTGAACAGCAGAAGGAACATCTGAGAATTGTACTGGAGACATTGAGAGCAGAAAAACTGTATGCCAAATTCAAGAAGTGTGAATTCTGGCTGGAGAAGATAGGTTTTCTGGGTCACATTGTTACGGTCAAAGGAATCGAAGTTGATCCATCTAAGGTTGAGACAGTGACTAATTGGGCTACGCCAGCAAGTGCTGGAGATGTGAGGAGCTTTCTAGGATTGGCGGGATATTACCGACGGTACATAGAAGGTTTCTCTAAGATAGCTGGTCCCATGACTCAGTTGACGCGAAAAGGTGTCAAATTTCAATGAACTGAACAATGTGAGTGAAGTTTCCAAGAGTTGAAGAATAGACTGATTTCAGTACCAGTATTGATGGTACCCGATGGAACTGACAGTTTTGTTATTTACAGTGATGCCTCCAAACATGGATTGGGATGTGTCCTAATGCAGAAAGGTAAAGTGGTTGCCTATGCTTCGAGGCAATTGAAGCCATATGAGCAAAATTATCCAACGCATGATTTGGAGCTAGCAGCCGTAGTGCATGCTTTGAAGATTTGGCGACACTATCTATACGGGAGTAAATGCGAGATTTACACCGACCATAAGAGTCTCAAATATTTCTTTACTCAGAAGGAGCTGAATATGAGACAGCGCCGATGGCTTGAGTTGGTGAAGGATTATGACTGCACTATTCTTTACCACCCGAGTAAAGCCAACAAGGTTGCAGATACGCTAAGCAGAAAGGATGCTGGACAATTATCATTCTTGGGAACAATTCAAGAACAACTGATTCGAGATTTTCAGAATATGAGGATCGAAGTACAAGTCCCATCAATCCAAAATTCTAGTAAACTTGCAAACTTGATTGTTAAGCCAGATTTGAGAGAACGAATAGTGACAGCTCAGGTTAGTGATAAATTCTTGGAAAAGATCAGATCTGAAGTAGGGACTGATAAGAGGATAGATTTCGAGATTGCCCCTGACAATGCACTTATGTTCAAAGGTCGTCTCTGTATACCAAAAGACGATCAGATCAGAAATGAAATATTGGATGAAGCCCATTCAGCCCCATATGCAGCTCATCCAGGAGGGACGGAAATGTATCGCAATCTGCGAGAAACATTCTGGTGGAGGAATATGAAAGGAAGCATTGCTAAATTTGTCTCGCGCTGCATGGTCTGTCAGCAAGTTAAGGTCGAACATCAGAGACCATCAAGATTGTTAAATCCTTTAGAAATACCTGAATGGAAGTGGGAGAAGATCACTATGGATTTTGTTACGGGTTTACCGAGATCTGCGAGAGGGCATGATGCAATTTGGGTTATTGTGGATCGACTCACGAAGTCAGCTCACTTCCTTCCGATTTGAATGACTCTCAATGTAGAACAGTTGGCACAGATATATGTTAGAGAGATTGTTCGACTTCATGGAGTCCCCGTATCCATTGTTTCAGACAGAGATCCGAGGTTTACCTCGAGATTTTGGAAGAGCTTACAAACGGCTATGGGTACTAAATTAAATTTTAGTACAGCTTATCATCCCCAGACCGACGGACAGTCCGAGCGTACTATTCAGATTTTGGAAGATATGCTTAGAGCCTGTGTTTTGGATTTGAGTGGTAACTGGGAAACTCACCTGCCATTGGTAGAGTTTGCCTACAATAATAGCTTTCAGGCTACCATCGGTATGCCGCCATATGAAGCATTGTATGGAGGAAGATGCCGATCACCAATATATTGGGATGAGATTGGTGAGAGGAAGATATTAGGCACAGAATTGATTGAAAAGACAGTAGTGGCCATTGAAAAGATCAGACTGAGGATTAAAGCTGCTCAAGATAGACAGAAGAGCTATGCTGATAAGAGAAGAAAAGACTTGGAATTTCAAGTTGGAGATAAGGTATTTTTGAAAGTGGCCCCGATGAAAGGAACTTTCCGTTTTGGTATAAGAGGAAAGCTTAGGCCTCGATATATTGGGTCGTTTGAGATATTGGAACAAGTAGGGAACGTGGCTTATCGTTTGGCGCTACCGCCAGAACTTGCGGCGGTACATAATGTTTTTCACGTTTCTCTATTAAGGAGGTATGTGCATGATCTCAGCCATGTGGTTAACTATCAGTCGATTCCGATTCAGAGGAATCTATCCTATGAGGAAGCACCTATGGCAATAGTTGACAGAAAAGTCCATGTCTTGAGGAACAAGGAGATTCCCTTAGTCAAGGTCCAGTGGGGTAGACACGGTAGCAACGAGGCTACCTGGGAAAAGGAAGAGGAAATTTTAGCCAAATATCCAGAAATTGTAGACCAAGTAAGTTTAAATTTCGAGGACGAAATTATTTTAAGGAGGTAAAGTTGTAGCGGGCGAGAAAATTTTATAACAATAAAAGTTAAATTTATTTAAATTATCGCTACGACTTCACCCAATTTTTAATAAAAACGTGTTCGTCTAGCCAATTAAATTATTTTAAGATTTCAAGAAAGAAATTTAGATTCGTTTAAATCTTTTAATCCGATTTATAATTTTAAATTTGTCCAAAAATCAGTATTTCAAAAAAAAAAAAAAAAAAAAAAGGTCCAAATTATTGATCATAAACGTTCCAGCAACCTTTGAATCAGAAATGATGCCAGACACGTTCCTCACATCACAAACGCCACCATCAATTTCCAATTTCAGTTACAAATCCTTCAGCTCCCCAAGTACTCACTATAAACCAGTCCCAATCCCCATTTTCACTCCCCTCACGAGCACCAGCAAAATATAGGTAAGAATTTCTTGCCTCAAATTGATCTTATGCAATTCTTCCATAATACACAACCACAAACATCCCCCATTTCACAACGATCTCAATCTGTAGTCCACCGGTGATGCTCCAAAGCAAACTGGGTGTCAGCACCACCACCTCAACCCGACACTGCCAATTCAAAATCCACAACCGGTATCACCATGGCCAAAACTTCAGTCCACGACTTCCACATTCAGGCCCGACATCAACGTCACAAATCGCCCTTACCCATTTCACTTTCTCCCCACAATTTATACCAAACACCCAAGAAATCAGGAAAACAATGAAGCCCAACATCTTACCTTGGTTATCGATCGGATTATCGCTGATGAAGCCTTCAAACACGCACCTTGTACTGGTCAGGACTTGTTATCTTGTTGCAACCTTGCATTATTATCAACATATGTATATGCGGTAGACCTCTTTTTTGGAACTCAACGACGTATACATAAGTAACAACCTTTCCAAATATTTCCTTTTTAAAAAGCTGGTCTTTCAAATTCATTAGTTTCGCTCTAAATATTCTTGATGTTAGATCAGGCCTATCTTGAGGACGTTGTCCTTCTTTGAGTTCTCTTTAATTTCATTTCATTCTGCATTGCAAGTCATTGTTATGAAAAGATCGGGTTTACCAAACCTTTGGACCAATGCCATAGAATTTAGAGAGCGAGTACGCATATCCCTAGGTCCTCCAATAAATGAAGATGGTAAAACTAATCTTTTTCCAACTTTATCTCCCCTTGTCTCTCCTTCATTTACCGTGTCCACAATTCCTTGATATAGCTCTAATCTAATTTGTGATTGGTGTTTTTTGAAAAAATCAAGCCTTGTCGTCTCAATATTTATGTACATATCGACACAATACTGTTGCAGTAATCTTCCAGCTAAAAGAATTGTTGATTTGACATTCGGCCTTATATGTAGCTTGTAGCAGTAGTATTCACGACATGACACATTTGAGAAGTCATTTTTTGAAATTGCTGTGTCAATAGTAGACATTTAATATTAATTAATTCAAAAGGTGACTTGTATTATATTTATAATTAATTGAACAGATTTTCAAATATATAAATATTACCTGGACATTCCCTTGAAATAATGTAATCAATCGAATCAAGAGTTGTTTCACAATCTACATTGTTGGATGTACTTGCAACATTAGCTTGATTATTATGTCTTCCCAGTTTTCTCTTTATATCTTGATTCCATCTTGGTTCACAGCGTGCAAAGAGCAAAGGATACTATAGTGAATCATAACAACTAAAATAGTGTTTAATTCTGTGGCGGCTTCCTGAATGTGCATGCACAACTATGTCCCTCTCAAATGGTATATTTACATTATTCCCTTCTATCCAGATAGCGCCAACTTGATCAATGGTTGGAGCATTGTAGACACGTTGATCTAATGCAACCTTCCCAGCTATATGAATATGTACATCTTCAATTGGTGAAAAGTCCCTTAAACTCCGGAAGAGTTTGACATATGCATTGCATTCTAAAATATCTATCAACTTTGCCATTATAGAATCACTGAGACCAGCATCTTCTAATATTCCAATTCTATTTCGTAGTTCATTATCTGTATCGTAAAAATATAGTTGAAAAAATTTTGGTCAATCTTGAGGCAAAAGTGCTGGAAGATCATGATAAATTTGCCCCTGTGCTCTAAATGTGTAAAATGCCTTTGTTTGAGGTTGTAAGGGCCTTATCGAGATTTACTCCAAACGAAGTGAATGAAAAGATATTGTTATAGGTCCTGATGTGTTTTTGGAAAGAAAGTGATTCTTCTGATTGTGAGGGAAACAAATGATATAAATCTTCGGGCACATCAGGCTCCACAATTTGGATCTGGACATAAAAGTGAATATTTGAATTTCATGTTAGTACGAAATATAAGTTTAAGAATTAATTTATGTGATATTCTATGGTTTGTAACATGTACCTGACCATTGTGGCAACATAATGTTGGTGGCTCGTGTTCAAATTTTTTTGCATTGCAATACACGCATGATGTAATAATTGCCAATTCGTGCAATGGACAACGTATAGGCTCGTAGAAGCCCTGTCCTGTGAAATTTTTTGCTTTGAGATTAGTTTAGTGAAGTAACATTAGCATTGTAGATTAATTGTATTAAGCCCCTGTTTGATGGAGATTAAAATTAGATTTGTTTTTGGAGATTTTGATAAGTTAATGATGTGTGTAATTGAAAACTTTTGAATCCTATAAAATATGCGATTGAAAGTGATTGTTGACTTTAGCTTAAATTAAATCTATATTTTAATTTGTACCAAATCGGGGCTAAAGGATAATGTAATGAACAAATAAATATTAATAAAAGAGGTTAATTTATGTTCATACCTTCAACTTCATATGAATTGTGTTGGCCTGACATAAATGTGTTTCTTTTTCTACTTCCGCAACTATTGTTCTGGTCAAAAAGTCTTTTTCTTTTCAATTCATTGGACTGTTCAATTCTTTTTCTCCTGTCTTCTAGTGAGAGTGTTGCATACTTGTTTTTCTTATTTTGTTTTCCCATGTCTGTGGTATAAAGGAAAATCGTAAAACATGAGAATTTTGAAGTTAATAAAGTAGTGTTGTGTATTAAACAATTTTTCATATAACCAAATGAAAACAAATAAGGATACCAAAGACCATTCATGGATTTTATAGCAAATTTCCTTACCAGAGTAATGAATCACAAGCTTTTTGTTCATTAGGAAATCACAATAGTGTCACTATATGAACTGAGCCATCATGTGTAGTTAAATCCTTAATAATCCAAATATCTAACAATAATGTTCTAAATTACAGTTCCCTTAAGAAGAACGACACTATCTTCCTATACTATACTATACTATATTATACTATACTATACGTTATCATTATCATCATCATCATCTAAAAAGGATGGATGGAGGAGAATCTTTTGAATACTTATTTTATCCCCTTATATCTAGCTATATACCCAATATAGACTTACCCCTATTTCATAACATTAAATAATTTATTACATTAATTAATTTATTGTTAAGAATTACATTGTTATAATGTAATTTCATATTTTTATACAATTTCATTTATTTGGATTAAATTAACTTACTACCAATATTTTATAATGTTGTAATAAAATTTCATATTATTATTCCACATGATTACACTTTTTATTTATTTAAAGTTTTTGTCAAGAAGCAATCCAACTGGTTCTACTCGGACTCGAATCCATCAACATTGCCTAAGGTTCTTAAGAAGCAGAATTCACTGAAACAACCATCAAATAGGAGCAAAAACTCATCCAAAAATTCTTCATACACGTCTTCATATTTTTCTACTATTAAAAAATTAACTACCTTAAAAATCATAAATAAGCCAATTTATAATCATAAATAATTTAAACAAATTAATCAACATTTCATCAAACAAATAACAGGAGAATGGGGGTGTGGTTAATGTTTTGGGGTGATATGATTTGAATTCTTTCCCATTCTTCATATTTCTATTTTCTTGATTTTGATTTTAAGAATATTTTTCTATCCTAACAACCTGCAATTATATTGCTAATGAATTTCAAATTTAAACACATTTAAACTAATAAAATCCAATTCAAACAAACAATATAAAACCAACCATGTGAAAATTAACCTTACTTACCTGGTGATCAAATATCTAGATAATCACCAAGAAAAAGTCACTGTCAACGTTTCTAGTAACATTCCCTGCAACCACCACATCTTTTGTCATTCTCGATAACTTTGTTTCCACCTCCCCATGGATATCCTCCTCAAACCAGCTTTCCTTAAGAAACTAAATTTACATATCACTTGTCTGAAATGCCTCAAAAAAGTGAAACAAAAGCAGACATTACAACATCAAATGGTCACCCTTTTTTATTAAAAAAAAAAAAAAAATCAGCAACTTTTTCAAATAAAATTAAGGGAAATATTCGACTAAAAATTCGACGAATACATATTCCAGGAATGTAATTTATATCTCTATATATATAACATCATAAACAAATCCATAAACCTCAACCTTTTATTCCTTATTCAACACAATTGTTAATATTCAAAACCATAGATTAGTAAACTCTCCAAATATAATAGACAATCAAATTAAAGTGAGCTTTTTTTGGGGGGGGGGGGGGGAACAATGTCAGAATACATACAAAACACAACTTCTTAGTGCTGTTGATACAATTCATAACATAAGAAAGCATTAACATGCATCTTTTGCATAAATTGAAAATCAGAAATTTAAAATAATTTTTTTATCCAAGAGATTTTCAAACTCATTATTTTCTATGAAAGCTAATGTTTATTACAGATCAATGACATCAAGTTAGAACCTTAAGAAAGTTAACTACCATATAAAAATATTGTTTCTCGGGCTTCTTTATTTTTAATCTCTAAATAGCTTCAATTTTGACCTTTTCAAATCTCAAATGAGAAGGTCTTTATTTTTCTTCTTCTATATTAATGAAACAGATCTTTCAAAAAAAAACTCTACAAAAAACACTTATTATGGCATAAATATGATGTGAACCAAATCAAGAAATAACCAAGATCATGGCATCTGAATTAGCTTCATTACCAATTATGGTTAAATTCAAGCTACCCATAACAGAAAATAATAAAAAAGAAACCACGTGAAGCGTTGTATTCAAGAATAGATCTAAAATGCTTGTACAAAATACACAATTAAACACACAAAAATAACAATTTTTTTTTTCAAACCTGGCCGAATAAAATTCTAATTTTAACCAGAAATTTACTAAGACAATTCTATTGAACAACTGATTCCACTATGTTGTCCCCTCCCCCTCTTCGTCCCACCTCAGCGTCCATTATCACTTATCATTTAATTCATAGTCAGAGAAAACAAATGTTAGTCAGATTGCAAAATACATATAAAAGTAGAAACCTCAAAAAATAATTTCATCAAGTAAAAGCTATATCTCTAGAAAAACATGGAAAAATCATGGGAATGTCAACTCTTACAATTTTTTTTGTCATAATAATACATTTCTGCTTTCTTACAAAACTATACATCATCATCTTGAGGATAAAACTTTCAAACGACTGCATGAATAGAAAATCAGACCTGGCGGCAAGAATCTGAGCCCCATAGCCTTTCTTCGATTTCTTCAATGTTAACTGGTGGCGGGCCGGTGGCTACTTGGATTCGGGTACTCTACAACGATGCCTGGCAGCATAGTCTATATTTCTTTTAGGTAAATGAAAAAAGCTTACAAATTGTTAATATTGTTGATGTAAGGGAGAAGGTGGAGAACCAAGGTTGGGAATTAGAAGAGCTACTTGACCTAGAAATGGGCTACCTAATTCAATTATTAAAATTCAGTAACTTATCAAATTGTTCTGTATTCAGTATCCAATCAATTTCTCTTTTTATTGTATTTCAGTTATACATAGTGTATTTAATGCTATTTTTGAATTTTTTTGGAAAAACTAATTGACGTCCAGTTGAAAAAATTGCTATGTTTGTAATTTTTTGGGATTCTTAGTTTATTATTAAGTTTTGAGAAATGTTATCCAACAATGGAAACTTCGTTCTTCAGTCGGAATTTGAACCATTTACTACATCTATTCTAAAGCCAAATCTCACCAAGCCTACTGGAAATGGAGTTCAATTCCTAAATAGATTGAGGGATAAAAGGATAGTGGGCTAACGGAGAACAAAGTCGTAGTAGGGGTCGGAGGTGGAGTGTCGGAAAGAACTATTGTCTTCCCTGCCGGAGGTCGTGATAGTTCTGTTGGTAAGCATATATGCAAGGTGAAGTAGGGAAGGGTCTCTGTGGGGCATAAGAAAGGTGGGGTTGGGACTTGGGAGATGAAATGAATATAGTGTGGCTGCTGTTAGGACTTGGGTGATCAATTGAACACGATGTAGATGCGGTTGGGGCTTAGGAGATTACTAATTACACACACACACACACACACACACACACACACACACACACACACACACACATATATATATATATAATGATGATTAAAGTCAAAATATCTGATTTTTAAGCTTTGTTTTGTAATGGAGATTTTAGAAGAATTGTAGAATTTCGAAATAAAATATGTAGTTTTTTAAAAAGTTGTTGATCCCATAAAAATACGTGATTCAAAATTAATTTAAGGGAAAGTGAGGAAAAAATAATTAGGACCAAACATGCTTGGAATGAGTATAATAAAAATCCCACTTCTTTTTATGTACTTTCTACTTTAAAATAGGATGAAAGAAAAAAATTGTGCTTTAAACAAGCTTAAATGTATGATGGAGCCTGGATATGTCAGTAGTTGGAAGCTATATGAATTAAAGAATATGGTTGATGGTTAATGTGCTCTTGTGCTGTTTGTTTCCCAAATCGGTGCTATTGCACTTTGAAAACAACTATTGCAGACATGCAAAGTGAGTTTTCCCATTGTCATTTATTGTACCAATATCAAATGTAGAATTTTCAGTGCTTTTTGTCACATATTTGTGGAGTGCTAGAGAGGTGCTACTATAGTAGTAGGAGAAGGTATGGTAGGATCATTTAGCACCTAATTAAATAATTGGTAACTGAAGAAATACATATTTAATCTTGTGATAGAGCTTTGTATTTTCCGAAAAGTCTGTATTTTATATTTTCTTAGCCAATGGAGAATGTTTGCAAAAAAAAAAAAAAAGACTATTTGCAAGAAGTTGTCACAGTGAAGATTAACATGAAATGGAAAAAGGAAGTGAATTTCAGAAAACTACAAGTTCTAGTAAACTATCATTATCAAAAGAAAAAAAAGAATGAATATCTTGTTTGTTTAGAAATGGGACTGGCTCTATAAGGACATTTATATTCGATTGAATCTGTATGTAAGGGAGATGAGGCCATGCACTGAAGTTTTAACTTTTTTAATCTTGTGCACGGGGCTATTGTTTTCTAACTGCGTTATTGGTGCTGAAATATTTATTTATTTATTTATTAAATGTCATCGAGTCTAGAAATTTACTTTTTGGGTGCATGAGTTGGTGGCAATTCTTTATAAAATTCAGTTGATCCCTAGGTTTGCATGGATCACCGATGTAGGATATTGATTGTGTAGCCATCGTGTGCATCTACAACTTCTCATGACCTTGGTGTGAAGTGGCATGTCTATTTTACTCTCTTGTACCGGCAGGATGAAAAATAAATTATTTTACGACATTTCAACTAAGTTTTGGACGTGTTAATTAATGAACTCAAATATGTATTATACCATGCTAAGTCAAAAAATAATCATCACTCAGTAATTTTAGTGGTCCAGTCTCATTCGAAGAAAACGAAGGAGTGCAATAGTTTGTTTGATCCAAATAATTCTATCCAGTAGCTTTCTCAGATTGTGTGACCTAAATATATCCATAAATTCCTCTCAATTTTTCTTCTACATGTGATAACCAATTCATGAATTTCAATTTATTCTTTCCCCCTGTATATAATTCATTCATTTTAGCAATCACATTCACATTCATTTCCGTACCTCTTGCACCACAATTTGTTTCTTAGCTCTATCACTCCGACTTATTGTCCATCTTCACCAAAAACTTGTAGTTCTTATCATCGAGCAACACCAAATTTCTGTACTACACACTTTTCTCCTTTTGTGCCTGTCCAAAACAATAAAACACGTGTATGAATTGGATGACGTATCAATAGAAGTTGAAAAATTTAGACCTGTTAATTACCGTTAGTACTTCTCTAGCATATTCGACGACTTCACAGCCAACTAAACTTTCTGCATCATCAAATAAAGTGATAAATGCTTCAGTGTCACCATCAGAGACAATAAGCCTTAAAAGATATTTTCTTATGAACAATGCATGCTGATCATTGCATTGACGACAGAAAGGAGTAGATTTATCTCCAGGTGGATAGAACCTTGAATTGCAAGAATTACAATTCTCGAACCACGGATTATTCTTGTTTAGCACTTTCTTGATTTTCCCTATAAATGAGCAATATAAATCTTCAACACTCACAACAACTATCTCATTCAAGGTTACTATTCGTGATTCTTCCATTCGCTTAGACGGGGGGCAGGAGCATTTGAAAGTCATTTTCACTTTTCACACTCAAAATCCTACAAGTATATGCAAATTTTGCTATAATAATACTTTTAAATAAACACAAAGAAATTGGAATGAACATTTGCAAGAATATTAGTAAATTTATACCTTTCCTTTATTTTTGTCACTTCATCTACATTTGGATTTGTCAATATATAACTGCATTTCGATGTGGACAAACCAACTTCACCTGCATAAGAGGGCTGAGTTATTTCATTGCAATAATATTCTAATTTACTTATAATTTGATGTTTTTATGAACACCTTCGTAGATGCTTGCTTTAATGTTGAATGCAGCAATTGTTGTAATGCCTTTAACATTGTCATCTAGGTATTGTCCTTCATTCTCAGCCATGTCTCCCCACAAAGTTAGCTCAACTGTTTCCAGGCTGCCAAATAAAAGGTAATCATCTAGATTGAATTATTTACAATTATGAAGTAAACAAATATAATTTTAATGAAGAAAGCAATATGTTCTGCAACGTACCTGCCATTCATGAGTATGATTTCACGCTTTTGAACTCCCTTGCTTCTAATAACAAAAATAGCCTTCACACTAATCGCTGCCCTTATAATATCTGGGGAAAAATTGAACCTATTAGTTTAAAATATAAATATAGAATGCATCAAATTTGTAAATGAAGATATAATACCTAGCAATTTCCCTTCAGCTACAAAGTCTCAGATGTTGGAGAATTCTATATGACTTAAAGTTGAAATACTAAAAGGAATGAAGTCCTCAATTTCCTCCACCTCAGTCTTTGTTGTAAAGGTAAATTCAATTTCATTGTTCACATTGAAGTATTGGGGATTAATTGCTCTTATTTTCCCATTTCGAACTCGGTATGATCTTCCTCTCTCAAGCAACGAAAAGAACTTTTCAATTGTGTCTTTAAACAATGTAGCCTGGATCTTACTTCCCTGGGAAAATCTCAGCACATCAATACAATGACATCAATACAATTAGTGAAATTTCTGTAAGAAAAGTAATGGAGAATTCTAATTCTAATATAATAAAACATTGCAAATACCTCCGCATCACATAAAATTAGTTTTAGGACTTCAATGGGGGCCATTCTTGTTGCTGTAAGTTTCAATGGAACCTTTTCGAAGTATGGATACTTTTATAATCCATTCTTCTTCAAATGCAGTCAATTGACTTATGGAAATATCATCGCAATCATTGTTCGATGATATCAATCCTACAAATATGAAAACAAATTTAAGCTATCAAAACTAATACATATACATTTAGAAAAGGAGAAGTTTATATATTCCAAGCTAAATTTCGTACTCATTTCATTTTGTTGATGAACTGATGAATCAGACATCACTTCTGCAACAATTTTTGAGGCTGATGCATTTGGCTTTCATGCTATCAAGATAAAATACAATGTTAGCATTAGTTGTGGTGTGGGGGTGAGGGAAGGGGGGGGGGGGGAATAAGAGTCAATAATATATTATCAAACATCCTTAAAATAGGTAAAACTACTAAACAAACTTTAAAGTTAAAGCAAAATAAAAAAACAACCCCATATAGTTTTATTTTAGAAATTACGGGAAGTAAAAGGGCAAAAAATTTTAATCCAAATCCAAAATTTCTCAACACTCAAAATCTCAAAATAGCAAAAACAAAGGAATGAGAAATCCCATGTTTACCTCAAGATTACGTGACATGTCTTCCACCTATTCAATGATGCTTTTGTTCTTTTGCGCTACAACAAACAATATATATATAGAAAACAAATAAGTAATTATAACCAAATGTGGTAAAGAATAATAAGGAAACGAAAATATACAGGAAATAGAGAGAAATAAGATAAATTTATAAACCCATTTTATTTGCTTTTATCTCCAACCAGTTATGAATGTGTATGAAAAACAATTATCATTACCTTATAAAGTATAAATATTGAGGTTTGAATTAAATGTCCTTGAGGAGTTAAGGAAAAGAAAAGAAAAGAAACTAATTGTTTGTAAATGATTTAATTAATGAATTAATATGAAATGTAACTCCCGTAAAGTGCTTGAGGAGTTAAAGAAATGAAAAGACAAATAAATAAATACATGTTAAATACCCTATACTGATATTTATTGGAACTAATGATGTGTTCAGTGTTAAAGAAAAATTAAAATCAAAATCAAAATTAAAAAAAAAAAATCACAAAAAAAATTAAGGATTTTTTTTTTTTTTTTTTAATAAATTCTGATACTTCAAACACAATATAATTTTAATATTTATAATGGAATGAAAGCATTCTAACATACCTGCTCAGGCATCTGATATGACTTCATTTTTTCATTTGCCTTGATATTAAATTTTTGCAAGTGATCTTAAGTAGTTCCACGAATTTGTGCTATGACAAATTTTAAAAAAAATTTGTTTAAAAACATATTTTTTATATTTTCTATATAAAATATGTGATTTAAAGTAGAAAGAAAATATGTGCGGTTAAAAAATGATTTGAAAAATAGTGTTGTAAAAAACATATTTTTAAATATGTTTGCCAAACAGAGGCTTAGCAACTTCACAAGTATCATTTTAATTAACATTTACCCAAAAAATGTATTAGGCATATAATTTGAAAAAGATCAACGATATTCTCCAACTTGCAAACTAATGTGACTCCATTAAAAGGAGAGAGTTGTCCTCTGATTAATGATGTGCAGCATGCCTTATAACTTAAGCATAATAAGGAGCCACCACCCTCTATTTTCTAAGACGAGTAGTGAAATCTGTCCCTACTTGCATTCCTTATTAGTATGAACAATATACATAATAAACATAGCAAGACGGAGTTTTCCATAATTTGAATCTGAGATACATGATAACATTTTCTTATAAAATGCTTATCAGAGATCATGTACATTTTAGTGCCAATATTCGAGTATTGGGGTTCATAAGAGTAGAATCTGCAGTAATGGGGCGCCTCAACGACTGCGTTGGCACGAACACATATGTACTTATTGGATTCCATTGTCACATTCGTAAAAGTGATGAACTGAGCATTGATACCTATGCTAAAACTACATGTACTCAAATTCCAAAACCAGTGTCACATATCTGAAATTAAATTGCACAATAAGATCCAAACAGTAAACGTAAGCTAGTCATGCAACTAAAAGACTGTCAATTTACCATACCAAACAACTACCAATTCAAATTTAAATAATATAAATTATAACAGCAACCAAACTCGTGAAAATCAATTGAATTTGACAAATTCAGTAATTAACAATAGTTAGTGGACAATACCTATTTTTGACACAATAAATATTAGCACCAATCAAACAGTATAGAATCTAAAGACTATATTTCTAAATAAAAATTTACAAAATTTACAAATAATAGCAATTATTCTTCAAATAGGAAAAAAATAACATTTAACTAATAAACAAAAAGAACACATAGGCATAAACTAAAAGACTGTCAATTTACCATACCAAACAACTACCAATTCAAATTTAAATAATATAAACTATAACAGAACCAAACTGGTGAAAATCAATTGAATTTGACAAATTCAGTAATTAACAATAGTTAGTGGGCAATACCTATTCTTGACACAATAAATATTAGCACTAATCAAAAAGTATAGAATCTAAAGACTATATTTCTAAATAAAAATTACTAAAATTTACAAATAATAGCAATTATTCTTCAAATAGGAAAAAAATATCATTTAACCAATAAACAAAAAGAACACATAGGCATAACACATTTTAATTTAAAAAAAAACACACACACACACACATTTCATTGTAAACTTTTTAATTGGATATTATATATCTTTCAGTACTAAAATCCAATATATAACCCAATCAAGTCAAACTACATGTAAATTTTAGTGAAAAAGAAAAAAAAAAAACACATTTGATCATAAAGTTTTTAATTGGAACTTGGTTTAGAACCCAAAACCCATAACAAAATGGCAGGCCTTGAAGTGGACCAGTTTCTATTAAATTTGAGATCTCCCTATTGTCTTCATTTAGAAATAATTATTACTTTCAGTTTCTAAACATTAGTGAAGCGTGAAATCGAAAAACAAAGTTTAAGGGAGAGAAACTTAGAATGATAAAGAACATAGAAATTTAATAATATTTATGACAGGCGAAAGGAAATTCCAACCATAGAAGAAACTATAAAGAACAATAGATGACATAATAAACTTATCAACAACAACAGTAAAATTGCTTGGAGAGAACTTGGTCTATATTACTATTGGTGAGAAAAATCTCAAATATTCACTTGTAATCTTCCCTCCCTAGGGTAAAAGCTGCACAAAATTTGTGTCATGTCACCATACCATGATTTAGGGCAAAAAAAATTTTCATAGGAAACTTTGAAAGTCAAATTTCAAAGATATTATTTACCTCGGCATACTTGAGGCCAAGAGGAATTAAGAACTTATAATACTTCTCCTTGTAATCCCTCTAATTGATGACATTGTGTAACGGGGTAAGGTACCTATAAATAGTTAAACATTATAAATATTTACTCCCCAAGATATAAAAAATTCGATGAGATTAACGAATATATACTTGATATCAATATAGATGGTTGGTGTTGGATTATCAATCAACTACTGAAGATTTATTGTTCATGATGTATGCATATTCACAACAATCACTTCAGATCTTTAATCAGTTTATAGCTATTGATGAATTATATCACTTTCTATCTATTCCTAGACTTGAAAGAGACGATTCTGAAAGTCAAAGAAAGGAAACCAGAGAGCTTATGGTACAATGTTGTTCATGCTATCGATGATGAAAAAATTGGCTCAAAAAATAGGTAAATCAAATTCTGGTGCTTCCAATTTAGATTCACCAGATTAATAGTCAGACATATATACATAAAAGAGGGTTCTTCTTCCCAATTTTCATTTTCTAACCAAGTGAGTGGCAGTAAAATATACTGAACAAAAGCAATTTAAGGATAACTCGAAATATATATAATTATATACGCGAAAGGTCTCATATTGCTTTCTAAGCATCAAGAATTTCTTAACCCATGACACACAAGCTAGACTATTTCTAATGACAAGAATCAGCATCGCGAATTTCATAGATGAAAATAGTGTAATATATAAGTATAAAAATCCAATGATCCAGTTACATAATGGAAATCGAGATTTTTCTAATATACCTAAATAGTTTTCTCTATTCGTAATACCTAAATGGGGAAGAGTTTAGTGATACCCTTACATGCCAAAGTGAAGATAATATCTTGCGAAATCCCAATCTTCGCGATCTCGAGCCAAATTCCAAGCTTCGCGATCTCGAGCCCATCATCCACAATTTTCTGGTTCGATTTCTAGGGTAATCAAAGGGGAGAGGGGCCGTCTGGTTTGTAGATAGCGGATGCGTTCTTGCAAAATCCCAAGGTTCAAGAACTCGAGCCATCATCCGCAACCCCCCTCCATGCTCTCCCGTCATCGACACATAGAAATCAGCCACTGCATTATCAGTCCATAAGGCTCAAGACGGTACAGATGCGTCTGGTTTGTAGATAGATGGATCCATTAGATTTTAGGGTAGAAATAGGCAGTGTCACATTTCCAGGTTCGATTTCTAGGGTTATGAAATGGGAGAGGCGCCGTCTACTTCATAGATAGACTGAAGGATGCGTTATTTTTTTTTTTTCTTAATCAGATAGACTGGATGCGTTAGATTTTAGGGTAGAAGTGGGCAGGGTATAATTGGTTTAGATAAAATATATGAGGGCAAATTGATCAAGTAAAAGATTTCTCCCTATCTACACTTTTAAGTAGTAGTGATAGTGATAGTGATATATATATATATATATATATATATATATATTAATGATTAGTGATAGTGATATATAAACTAGTTACAATGAAACACGAATATAAGTAGATGATCAGAACAAAACAAATCTATAAATAAAGGGACGTCCATCGAAAGTTTTCCCAATAAATAAATAAATAAATACAATTCAGAAAACTACTTTGTACAAGCATACTCGGATATACTCGGATGTATCTCCGGCCTACGGACACATACAACTTGTACAGGGCCACAGGCTACCCGTCTCTCATTCTCGCTCGCTCGCTCTAACGATTTGGTTGATTTTCTTTTAAGCGAGTCAATCAGTCAAGTCATCCTCTGAGTTTGTGCTGCCGTGAATCTAAATCCATCCATCCTTGAAAGCCAAGAAAATATCAGAAAAAATGTCGAAACCCTCATCATCAAGAATTATTTTTAGATATTTTCATCACGTTTCATCCAAAGCCTCCACAGATGCAGCTACCTCTAACAGTAGCATCTCCCATTTCCTAACGAATAACTCAAAAACTACTCATAGTAGCAGTTTTTCGACAAGGATATCAAATTATCGAAAAACCCATCTGCCATCATCGCCCAATGTTCCTAGAATTTTTGAAAAATTAGACCCAAATGCCAAATTGTTGCCGAATAGAAATTTTCTTGGTTTCAGGTACATTTCTTTTAAGGGTTATGAAGTGGGTTCCAAGAATTTTACAAAAAATGTGGTTCAAAACCCTGTGGGGGCGGTTAAGAACGCATTTTTGCGGTATAGGGAGGCTGCGGGGTTGCACATTGAGGCCTTCTGGAAGAGGAATTATCTGGTGATTCTAGGTGCAGGTGGGGTCGTGGTATGCATTTTGCTGTGGAGGGTTTTGTTTGGGATCGCCAGCACTTTTATTAGTTTGTCCGAAGGCATGGCCAAGTATGGGTTCCTTGCTCTTTCAACCGCTATGGTTGCATTTGCTGTGAGTTCTTCTTTGCAAAAAAAAATTCGATTCTGGTTTTTACTGGCATTTTACCACTATAATAGTTTAATACACTAAATTGGATTTTGCTGATAAATGGTATATGAAGCTGTTAGTGTCAAATCGGCCTATTTATTGAGTAATTTTTGCACGATTCCATGGTGGCTTTAAATGGATTATTGACTTGGATTGTGATTTGTTTAGTTACTTCCAGATGGTGAGCAAGCATATACATTTCTTCTGAAAGAACGATTCTCTAGCGTTTAAAACCTTTGTTTGATAAAAAAAAAAATTTGTTTATAAATAAGAAATTTGTTGTTTTCGAGGTAAAATATGTGGATAAAAAATTGTTTGAAAAAATTGGTGTTAAAAAGTTGTTTGGTGAAATGTGGAATTTATAAACAAGTTACCAAACACGCTAATGTTTTAAATTACATGAAGATTTTGGCAGTAGATACCCCAAGTTTGTCAGTAATTGAATGAGTATCTATCTACTTAAAAGTAATGACTAGATCAAGTCATCTTTGAGTGCATATGATTTTGGGTGGACCTGTTATGGTTTAGGCTATGGATCATGCTTGAATGGTAGGTATAAATACGATATCACATGGTTAGAGTTCAATGTATATGATTATATCTGAAAGTGACTTCAGCTGAACTTCGTTCATATAGAATCTTGGATCACAAGTTATCACATGGTTAGAGTTCAATGTATATGAGTATATCTGAAAGTGACTTCAGCTGAACTTCGTTCATATAGAATCTTGGATCACGAGTTATGCTATGCATGTGCAATTAATATCTCTTTAGCAATCATTTTTCAAGTTGCATAGCTTGTCTCTAATAAATTGAAAGACAGTTAATAGGTAGGAAATTGTGGTGATATACTGCTGGAGGAAGTTGATGGCTGTTATAATGTCTATGGATGTGCAATTAATATCTTTAGAAATCACTTTTCTAGCGTGCATAGCTTGTGTTTGATAAATATAAAAAAAGAAATGTTAGTAGGTAGGTAATTTGTGGGGATAAACTACAGGAGGAGAAAGTTGATGGTGTTATGATGTCTAATGGGCAATCTAAGTTCCCTCGATAATCTGAATAGAGTTGCAGTGTATAAATCATTATACTTACTTCAAAATTTAGTTTGCTCTCTCATTGATACTGCAGAATTGACCATCCAACAAAGAGAAAAGGGTGTAAGAAAGGCTCAAATTAAGTGCATCCTCACTCATATGTTTAGCTGCTTGCATGTAACATGAGCGAGAGAAAAGAAGATATGGATGAGGGAAACTTTACTTGTCAGATGAGATTAATCTGCTCTTTTAGCCATAAAATAATCGAACTTTTCTTTATCGATCGGGCTACAGTGCTTTCTACTTCAGTATGGTGCTTTGTTAAATTTTCATGGACATTAAGATTTCAGCTATAAAGGACAATATATATATTGGTGTTCTTTTTTTGTGCGAGCTTGTGTTTGTTCCCTGTCCCTTTTCTTCAACCACCGCCTTACCTCTCTGGCAGGATCTTCTCAATGGGGTTGGGGTGGGGGTGGGGGTGGGCCGAGGGGTGGGTGGGTGGTGGTGGGGGGGTTTAACTTTGAAGTTTAGATGACAGGTGATAGATGTGGACTCAAGCCAAATTCCTCTTTGCACCTACTTGTCTTGAGTTTGGACTTTGGAGAAAGGAGATGGGAAAAAAAATAATTGATTATGAAAATGAAGGTAGGAAATGATGGCCAAAAATTACCTTTTTTTCTTGTTTAAAGAACTCTTAAGAAAAAAGGATTTTATTTTTTTAGAGCATGGTGTGATTCTTGCAAGAAACAAATCAAACTGGTCATGATTCCCGATTCTTTTATGCAGAGCGGGTCAGTTCTCAGAGCAACAGAACGGGACTGACTGTTGCATCCCTGTTCGGTTCTTCAAAACTTAGTGCTTAATAACTGGTCTATGCTAGATATGTGAGAATTCATTATGATTAGATCGTATCCCAATAAATATTTATGTATATTTAAAAATTGAGAAAAAAGGTCCGGTTCAACCAGTTCCAGTAAATTTTGCCCATTCATCTTTACGGCTCATTCAATCAAAAGATACAGTTTCTGTAGCATATTGCTGAAGTATGTTTTTTCTATTATTCCCCATGAATAATCATCAATAATACATATCAAATGTTTTTCGATTGTGAAGGGGTTGTATTTTCGTTCAAGATTCACAATCAATCCTGATAAAGTTTATAGAATGGCCATGAGGAGACTTAACACATCGGCTGGAATCCTTGAGGTTATGGGTGCTCCTCTAACAGGGACAGATTTGAGAGCATATGTGATGTCGGGAGGGGGCATAAACGTCAAGAACTTCCAGCCAAGATTAAGAGGCAAAAGATGTTTTCTTATTTTCCCCATACAAGGTTCGGAAAGGAAGGGCTTAGTCAGTGTTGAAGTGAAGAAGAAGAAAGGCCAGGTTTGCTTCAATACTATCTACTTTCGTTTTCCTTGTATTTAAGTAATATTGTCGTTTTGATAAACTGCCAATTAATAAATATTATCTTCATTCGTAAATGCTCATATTCATGTTTTGTTGATTATGTTGTGTGCAAAACTATGTTGCACCTGTTTCTTGATGGGAATGTCTGCGAGGATGGGGTCGTGCACTGTGATTTTGGGATATAGTATGGATTTGTTGACACATATGATTTGCCAAAATAAGTGACAGTTATGCATTGTAATTCTAGATCATGTGTATTTTATTAATTTCATCCTATAATCAAACAGAAAAATTGTCTCGACCCAGTTGACCTGCAGCCATAATATAGAGGCTTCATCAAATTTTCTGCCGGTAGCTCATAATTTGGAACAGTCTGGCCTCTGTCTTTGAGCATGTTTGCCATGCTTAAAATTTTTACTTATAAATAAATAAGTTTGTTTCACATTAAGTAATTCTTATATTGGTCAAAATTGAAATAAGGAAGTTACTTGGCCTATGCTAGGCTTGCGTTTATAAACTGTTTCTAAATACTCAAAACTTTTTATCCACACACAGTTCGAGGTACCGACACACACTCTACACTCATCCACCACTCACTCTGATCTATTTATAATTTATTTAAACTATTTAAAAAACACTTCACTCAGTTTGCAAATTTGGTAAGAGCTACTATTAAAACAATTATTATTATTTTGTTCAAAATTCAGAAAAAAGTAACTTAGGTGAACATTTATGGAAACAGAACTCACTTATAATTAACTTTTACTTATATTTTAAGCTTAGCAAAAATGATGCTTTCGCATGGCTTTGAGACGTAGAATCAGATTACTTACTAGAGCTAGATTTTGAAGTTTTGACTTCCACAGGAAGTGAGAAATGTTGCTCTCTGTTTGTGCAGTATGATTTGAAGCTATTGGCAGTGGATATTCCCATGGCAAGTGGACCAGATCAGCGGTTGTTCTTGATTGGGGACGAAGAAGAGTATAGGATCGGTGGTGGTCTAATTTCTGAACTCCGGGATCCTGTCGTCAAGGCATTAGCAGCAGCTAAGGAATTTGAAGATCGTGATCAATTGGAGGATGAAGAGGATGCTGAAAGGGAACTTCAAGAAGCCGAAAGGAAGCACCGTGAAGAAATTGAAAAGCTTGGAAAAGGCGATTCACAGTGATCACTCTATATTAATTTTTTTTTAACTCCTTTAATTCGTGTTAAAATGTTGTTTCCTCAAGTTTGGTGTAACATGGAGTGAAAAGGTTGATACCATCTGACAAATCTTTGCACATAACAATTTGACATGGCAAAGTGAGATAATATCATAGATTCATAATTCGGGAATGTTTTGAGGGCTAAAGAGTTTCTTCCAACATTGTGTATTTACTTAACGAAATTATGATTATGATTAGACATGTAAGCCCCTTTTTCATTTATCATTATTTTAAAATTCATTTTTTTGACACACTCAAATTCTCAATCTTTTAACCATATATTTTCACAACGATAATATTTTATAGGTAAATTTAAGTTTTTTTCTTATATATTGTTTCAAAATTCAATATTACAATACTTATTTTCATTTTTTAATTGCTTTAAAGCAGAGGTTAAATAGCTTTAATTATTATCATGCTTTCTCATCATCAATGGTAACGGAATTAAACACGGGATATTTAGACAAATAAGCTCAAAATAGAAAATATATAGAAGGGTTATTTTGCAGATTCAGTTCAATTTGCAGAATGGTCATCCAGCATTTCAAACAAGTTGCAAATACATTTAAACATTTGATTTTTGGCACCATTCATCCCCAACTTATTATTTATCAATAACATCAGTCCTATTTTGACAAAAATGAAGGGTAAAATGGGAATGTCACTTAATTTTTTTTTTTTTAAAAAAAGGTCAATTGCAGATTTATTCTTAAACCGTTGATTTTTGACGTCATACATCCCTAACATTTCGTTTACGAGTAGATTACATCCATTATTTATGACAATTCATCAATTTTGACTGATAACTAACATTATTGGGAAAGTAATGAAAGATATTATTAAAAATCATTAAAAATTCAAATATTTTTTAAAAAATATAATATACCACCATAAATGTTCAATTAAACAATCAAATTTTCAAATCATATCAATTTGAATATATTATACTCATAATTGCACACACAAGTGCGTGAAAAAAATTCTACCATTGAGTAGTTCTTTGAAACTGAGTCTGGAGAGCACATATATAGGTCCAGTTTGTTTTATTTAAATTGAGGTAGTTAATATTATTGTAGTTGAGTTTGTACCTGATGCTGCTGCTATTTGATTTTTAGCATTTTCAAATTTGTATGGTTCCTCTCTCTGATATACATTCACCAATGGCTTCTTCGTGGTACGAAATTTCGATGACGTAAATTCAGAATTTGAAAATGCTGAAAATTGAACACCAGTAACAATATGTACAAATTCAATTACAACAACATTAACTACCTCAATTTTAACAAAAACAAGCTTGACTTATAAATTTGTGTTCCCCAGACACAGTTCAAGGAATTGCTAAATTGTAAATTTTCATTTTTCCTGCGCTTATATATATATATATATAAAATTATGAGTATAATGTATTCAAACTTGTATGAATTGAGAATTTGATTGTTTAATTGAACAATGATGGCGATGTACTGTATTTTTTAAATGTTTGGATTTTTAATGATTTTTCAATAATATCTTTCATTTTCCTAATATATCATGTGACAGTGCACAGGGATCAATAATGGATGTAATATGCTAATAAACGAAAAATTAGAAACGCATGACACCAGAAATTAAAGGTTGAAGACTGAATTTGCAGTTCATAATTTATTTTCCCCTTTGGATATAAGCAACATCCCCATTTCGCAATTCACTTTGTCAAAATGAGACTAATACTGCTAATAAACGATATGTTGGGATGTATAGCGCCAAAAATCAAAGTTGGATGTATTAGCAACTTTTTGAAAGGTTAAGTATTAAATTTGCAATTAATCCTATTTAGACCAAATACATCATTTGTAAAATATTTAGATCAATACTTCATTTTAAAAATTAATTAGACTCATACATTGTAACTTTTTGGAACCAAAAGTTTTATAAAAAATTTGTAAACGGTGTTACAAAGTGACAACGTACTGAATCAAATTGTTTTTCATAAACGACATTAATCTGAATATTTTTACAACTAATGTGTTTTTTTCAAATTATTTTAGTTCATAACGTGCAGTACCTAATTTTTACTCAAACACTGACAGATTCAGGGTCTGGCCTAGCCAGTACATTTATATTTTTTTTCTCAATTTTTTTAAGACAAATTACACCCACTCCAATATTTTAACCTTCTAATTCAAAAATCAAACTTAAAACTATTTTATTTAAAATTTAGAAGATAATTCAATATTTAATGCTAATAATCATATTATTAATTTAAAATAAACATATCCCACCCACACCACAAACCTAATTCATTTCCTAAAACATAACTCCCAACACCTCAACTATAAATAATTCTCAAACCCATTTCACTTCCCACCCCCATTTTATTCCCATCCCACCCTCTCACCAATGAAGGTGAGCGTCGCGTAGCAGTTGCGTCCTCGCTATGCCCGTGATTTGGTGTTGGTGGTGTTTTTTGATTTGGAGGTGGTGATGATTTTGTTGGTAATTATGGTGATTTGTTTAAAGTGGTGATGGTGATGGTGGTACAGAGATGGTTGTGATGAGGGTTGTGGAAATGTCATTTTGGGTGATGGTGGGGATGACAAAAAATGTAACGCCCCGAAAAATTATGACGTCTTCATTTACTCATGCTTACATAATAAATATATTTTAGAATTTATTGGGAATTAGGAAAGAAAAATGGAATTTCAGTTGGAAATAAAAAGGTTAAGAAAATATGATTTAAAAGTCTTTCTTTAGAAGATTCTTTTAACCACTTCTGACCTTCTACAAATGCATAATTCATATGTACAGATAAGCACTTGAAGTGAGCTTCGAGAATCTGAAATCCATTCATCATTCGATTAATGTACAGCTCATGGAGAATTTTCAAAGTTGGCTCCTCGACCGTTCGACCCGGAAATGCCTTTTCAAAGGGCTAACTTTGAGATGACATAACTCTCACCTCGGTTAACCAAATCTTGTGAAACAAAATCCATATGAAAGTACTCCATGAGTAATGTGAAATGAGACATTGAACACCCAATTTGGAATTCTTTTACCACCTAAAATATGACCTAAAACATGGCATCCTGAAGTTGGGAAAAATCTGGAATTTAAGCATGAGGTGGCATTTTGATCTTCATATCCGGTTTTAGCCTTCAAGAGTCATCTTCTACATCCTTAGGACACCTCCAGCTTACGTGGGAGAAACATGACATCTCAACTTGACATTAAAATATTGTTTCTTAACCGTGAAGGAAGGCTCCAATCATCTATATCCAAGCTCCAGCCTTCCATTCGTGCATCCTTCTTCTTCTATAAATAGGGAGGAGTTTAAATGAAGAAACATATCAAAAATCGGATCTAAAATGCTATAGAATCCGTTTTCTCTCTTTCAAACCCTAGGTATTGATTTCATGTCAAAATCATGTTTCAATCCATTAGAATCCATTCTTTTTATTGGAAAACATGTTTTCTCAAAGCCCTTTATCAAAACAAATGATTTTAGATCAAAGAAATTAAGAAAACTGACTTTCAGATTCTGAAAATACGTTTAGTGTCAACACCTACACTATGTTCATCTGAGCTTAAAAATTGCATTCTGACACTTTAGTGTGACACCAAATCAGTTGGTGTCGACACCAAACGGGCAACCCGATAGCCTGACTTCATTCAGCAAAAACTTTTGATTGAAAACTCTGATTTGCAATTCGTAAAGTGCGTTAAACTCCTGATTCGATTATCTTTCCGTTGATATATTATAAAAATCGTGGAGAATTATGTTCTAGGAGTTATGCTCTTATTCCACCACCTACTCCGTGCCTAGGAAGGCTTCCATTCCAAGAGAAATTATTCTAGGAGTCGTTATGGATATATTCATCGAATAAGCTGTAAGTAGATTATGTTTATTTGAAATAGTTGATTAATGATGTGAGTGGGATGTATTTATTTGGATTATCTGAATAATATGTAAATTAGATTATATGATTATAAGTGAGTGGATATTTTTATGTGAATTATGATTCAATTATAATGTGAGTTGAATATGGTTATTTGAATAATTGAATTAATGAAGTGAATATTCGATATACCTTATTATGTGGTATAATGTGATAACATGATATGATGAAATTACATTTGGTTCATGTTATGGAAATGCAATGACATCTGATATATGATGAATCATGAAAGAAAGTTTATGCATAAAGAAGAGTTTTGTGCATATGGATTATAGATTTGAACTCTAGTCTCCTCGGTAATCAATATATGATTTTGGGATATCGATGTTAATGAAGTCGTGAGGACCTTGCGACTCCAAGGCTCCGATGAACGACATGGTGATCTAATATCCTTGTTGGAGTCAAACAAGGTGAAAGATGATAGGGATGTAGAAGCCCTAAAAGATGAAATAGTCCTATGTAATCTAATGTAATATGGCCATGTTATCGATATCCGGGTTCATGGAAATGTTAAGTGCTTTGGGGGTAAAGGAGATAATCTATTATCGGACCCAGAAATCATGGCTTTTGAAAAGAACATGCATGTGTATCGACCACTCATCATACATTTGAACTTGTCTTGAGTATGTGAAGTTGACTTGTATACCCCAACGTGCAATAACACATGCACACCACATTCTACTCACCGAGCAAGTGTATACTCAACCCACATCATCTAACCTTTCAAGTAACTATTGATATAAAATGGATTGATGGTGATCTTCAAATAGCTTGACAGAGAGTGCTTCACTAGGTGACGACATGTGAGTTGTGGACTTACCATCGAATAAGAACTTTTGTATTTGAAGTGTCTCTCTTTTATTGCACTTGAGATCTTTACAGAAATGTTTTAAAATTAACATCGTCACCTTTTAAATAAATGAATTTTATTTTTAAGCGAAATGATTTTAAATGAAAAAATCTTGAAAAATTCGAGCGTGACAAGTGGTATCAGAGCATTATTCTTGAAAAAGTTCGCAAATTTTGGGGCGTCACAAAAAATCTAACAGACCCAAGACCTACGGGGATTTGATCCCATTAGGGGTGCTCCGCCCCGACCAATCCCGCCCGCGGACTTACCAAATACTTTTGTCCTATTAAAGAAAATAAAAAAATAATTTAAAAAATATAAACAGAGCGGGATGGTTTACCTACCCCGAACCTGAGTCATTGACATCCCTAGCTTGAACAGTACTTTGTGACATGTTCATTGGCTGGAGTGGCGGTTCGGTGGTGGTAGACGAAGATGAGGACTCCTATGTAAATTTTAGTGTTGATTCAAAATTAAACTTTTGGTCCTCCATCTTTAGTTTTGGTTGAAAATTAATCCAAGTGATCATTTTCGAAACTATATGTAACTTGACTGACCGTTGCTGAACTTATTAAACTTTAGTTACCGTTTAAAATTTTTTGTGTAACTTCAACGATCGTTTGCGAAATTAGCCCAATTTATTAATTACCATCTAATTTTTGAAAGAAGTTTTTAAGTTTGTCGACTTGAAATTATATCTTTAAATGTAGAGTTACGAATTATGTATTATTCCCTTTTTTATATGAAAGTAAAAGTTTAACGGGATTTTTTTTTAACTTAATAGCTTGTTTTTATTAGGGAAATTGGCGCATTTAGTCTCTAAACGTTGGCCTCTTTGTGCAATGGGTCCCTAACCTTTCATTTTTGGTGCTGAAGTCCTTAAACGTTACATTGTTTAACGGGATTTTTTTTAACTTAATAGCTTGTTTTTATTAGGGAAATTGGCGCATTTAGTCTCTAAACGTTGGCCTCTTTGTGCAATGGGTCCCTAACCTTTCATTTTTGGTGCTGAAGTCCTTAAACGTTACATTATTTGGCGCAAGAGGTCTTTTTAGATGATTTCTTTCCATTTTAATGTTAAAATTTTTTGGAAAGACGAAAATGCCATTATACATGATTGACACAATTAGTCCCTAAACTTCATATTTGGTGCTTGAGTCCCTAACATTTTAATTTGGTGCAATTGGTCCCTAAATTTAGGCATAATTTAGCGCAATAAGTCATTAACCTTTCAATTTGGTACTTAAGTCCCCAAACGTTGAATTATTTAGCATCACGTATCCTTTTAGATGGTTTTTTCAATCCATCTTTAAAAATTCAATTTTATTTTTATCAAAAATATTAAAATGATCTTATAATAATAAATAAATAAGTCTATATTTGGCAACTTAAAATTTTTGTTTCTTGCATTGTCAGAGTCTCTTCTGTTGTTTCAATTGGACTTCCTATATAGATTTTGTACTGTACTAACACAAATTCCCCAATTTACCATCATTAAAAATTCAATTTTCTGTTTATACAAAAAAAGAGACTTTATTTATTTGTATAAGAAAATTGATTTTAGATAAAATTTAGTTTTTTTTTTCTTTTGTTATATAAATTTCATTTCTACTTCTAAAAGAAAATTGATTTTAGATAAATTTCATTTTTTAAATAAGCCTATTTATTCGTTTAAGAAAATTGATTTTAGATAAATTTATCTTTTCATTTTCGGATAATTTTTCAAAAAAAAAAAAAAAATGTTTCTTCTTTTTTATTCGAAATTTACAACTTTTAAGGCTTATTTAAAAAATGAAAATTATCTAAAAGTAATTTTCATTTAGAAAAAAAAAATGAAATTTATCTAAAAAAAGAAAAAAAAATATTAATTCTATCTAAAATCAATTATCTTAATTAAACAAATAAATAAAGCCTCTTCTTTTATGTATAAAAAGAAATTTAAATGATTAAAAGTGGTAAATTGGAGAATTTGTATTAGCACAGTAAAATCCTTTATAGGAAGCCCAATTGAAACAACGGGAGAGGTTCAGAAAAAGTAAGAAACAAAAATTTTAAGTTGTCAAAACGGACTTATTTATTTATTTATTATAGAGAATTTTAATATTTTTTTTGACAAGAGAGCATTTTAATATTTTTGATTAAAATAAAATTGAATTTTTAAAGATGGAATGGAAGAAAATTATTTAAAAGGATACGTTGCGCTAAATAATACAACGGTTGGAGACTTAAGCACCAAATTGAAAGATTAAGGACTTATTGCGCTAAATAATGACTAAGTTTAGGGACCACTTGTACCAAATTGAAATGTTAGGATCTCAAGCACCAAATATGAAGTTTATGGACTAATTGCGCCAATTATGTATAAGAGCATTTTCGTCTTTCCCAGATTTTTTAACATTAAAATGGAAAGAAATCATCCAAGAGGACCTCTTGCGCCAAAGAATGTAATGTTTAAGGACTTCAGCACCAAAAATGAAAGGTTAGGGACCCATTGCACAAAGATGCCAACGTTTAGGGACTAAATGCGCCAATTTCCCTTATTATTATTATTATTATTATTATTATTATTATTATTATTATTATTATTATTATTATTATTATTATTTAGTTTAGTCCATAAATTATCCCTAATTACTGATAGGGTAGCTATATTGCCACCATAAAAAGTATTTCCTACACCACAATTTAAATATTTTATTTATTTACAAAAATATATATTAATTAAAATTACATAAATAACCTTTAATTTTCTTTTACTAATTTTTATGTACACCACAATCTCTCAAATTATCGTCTTCTCTATATTTATTTTTCTAAATCATTTTGCTCTTGTTATTTTTTGCTTTCCAATAAATTTACAAATGAAATTTTCAATTTTGTTATTGAAATTTCATGTTGTTAAGTAACTAATTGGGTATTCCAAAGAAAATTTTATAAAGTAAAGTACTAACAGAGATTATTCTAAATAGTACAGAGATTATTTCTAATGATAAATAGTGCAGAGAAGAAAAGGCTAGTTTAAGGTGAAGAAAATTTACTGTTAGAAAATTTATCACAGATAATTATTTATCTATGATCCAAAATAAATCATCATGCTGAATTATCAAGAATTAAATAACTGAAGCGGAAGTGTACCTTAATCAAACGTGATTCACGATGAACGATTACGGTGTTTGGATCTTCTAAATCAATACGTAGTCCTTATTTTCTCTCTGATGATGAGATGTCAGACAAGATGAACAGTACGTACGATTCAGGGACCATAACCGACTTTATATACTGTATTGCCAGTTAACCTAATCCGGCCCATCATGAATTAGGTAATGGTCTGGTATCTACACATAAAAGCCCATACATTAATTAGATGCATTAAAGCTCAATATACCAAATCCTTATTAGATCACTTTAAATGGGCTTAACCAAAATTGATAGCCTTTTATTCAATACACAATAATTCACATATAAGCCCACACGATTGATTAAAATCCTTACAATCTCCCACTTGGGCTATATGTGTAACCTTACAATTGTGTATCAATCATAACCTTATGAGTACTCAGAATTTTGCTATCATTACTGAATGCATCCCCAAACAATCTGGTCCATCAATTATATCAACATATGATCAAAGTGGTTTTCGCTACATTAATCGTAACTAAACCTTCAATGGTCACGTATATCGACATAACTGAATGACATGGATCAAATATGAATGTGTAGCATGGAAATTACATGTAATGTGATCTTCAACATGCCTATTTCCAACTGGTCCGACTTTAGTGAGATCATCCTCAAACGAGTTCAGAGATAATAAACCTGAAACCTTACAGCTGTAAATAACTTTAACTTTAAACTGTATTCAAAAGGACAATAAATGTGTCTAATGCACCCAAAATACAAACTCCCACTGAAATCGAATATCCTTAAGAAATACAACACCCATATGAGTAATGTACTCATGAAAGACCTTGAGTTGTAATACTTTAGTAAGTGGATCCGCAATTATGGAGTTTGTCCCAATGTGCCCTTATTGACACGTGTCCACTCTGAACTGTATCCTTCACAACCAGGAACTTATGTCAATGTATTTTGGCTTAGTTGAGCTCCTGTTGTTACTGGAATATAAATCTGCTGAGTTACTGTCACAATATAACTTTAGTGGTCTTTCTATACCATACAGAATACGCAGCCTTGTGACAAAATTTCGCAGCTATATTCCATAATTAGATGTCCCCAAAATTGCTACAACTGTGCTGCCAAGTGAAAGAAGCTAAAGTGTCTGTTAAGCACTCCATCCGGAAATAGCTCCTCCAACCAGCAGATAAATGTAGCCTTATGTGGATCTTTTACTTTCTTGGCATCTAGTAAAAATCGGAATCATAATACCATATGATCTCCAACTGATCCGATTTTCTGTATGTGAGCATGTAATCTTTTGTTCTCTTTAAATACCTTATAACCCATGTTTGGCTGCTTTCCAAATGATCCATCACAGGGTTACTTAAATATCTCCTTAGTATCCCAATAATGTATGCAATATCCGAACGCATACAAATTTGAGCATACATCAGATTTTCTATAGCTTAACTATATGAGATCCTCTGCATTTCTTTAACTTTAAGATAACTTTTCGGGCATTAGTCGAGACTAAATTTGTCTCCCTTAGCGATAGGGCTGTCCCCTGATTTACTGTCTTGCATGTCAAACCTCTTAAGTACTTTATCGATATAGCCCTTTTGTGACAATTCAAGAATACCCCGAGAACAACCCCGGTGTATCTGAATTCCTAATACAAAAGAGAAGTTACCAAGATTTTTAATCTCAAAATTCCTTGACAAAAAATCTCATAATTTTATGTGACATACCTATATCATTAGTGGCAAGCAATAATCAACATATAAAACCAGGACAATATACTTACTCCCACTGAACTTGTAATACAAACAACCATCAACAACATTAATCTCAAAACCAAATGAGATAATTACTTGATGAAATTTGTATTACCCTTAACGGGAAGCTGGCTTGAGTACATAAATGGATTTCTTTAATTTGCAAACCATATCGTCCCATCAATGTCACCATTGAGAAACGCCACCTTAGTATCCATTTGATGCAACTCGAGGTCAAAATGTGCAACAACCTAACTTTTCTGAAAGAGTCTTTCATTGAAACCGAAGAGAAAGTCTCTTTATAATCAATGCCATCATTTTGTGTAAAGTATTTAGATACAAGACGAACTTTATATCTTTCCACATTACCTTTCGAATCCCCTTTGGTTTAAAAATCCATTTAAGACCAATGAGCTTCGCACCTTCTGGTAATATGACAAGATCCAAAACTTTATTGTCTTGCATATGCTTATACTCCTTATTTATGGAATCAATCTACTTTTGAGAGTCAGAACCCTGCATGGCCTGATGGAATTGATTGGACCATCTTCCACCATTCCATTATTTCCTTATGTTCTTGGAAAAATACTATTTAAATTATCCGGAATAACATTTTTTCCCTTTCTCTTGTGGATCTCCTTAATGGCTTTAGTTATTGAGGTTGTTGAGTTTGTAATTCTGAAATTTTCCTTATTTTGGATGGGAGGTTTTTCAACATTGTCTAATTGAGGTTCCGGATATACTTCTTGATCAATGACATGCATAGAAACTTACACATTGTCAAAAGCAATAGTAGGAATCGATACCGATCATTCCTCAACTTATTCCTTAAAGACAATATCTCTAACCTTATTTCTTCCCCCAAACTCAACTTTCTCAAAAATATTGCAGTTCCCGTTTCAAAAATTGACTTTAAGTGTGGGATTATAAAATTAATAGCCCCTTAACAACTTTATTTTCTTTATTTGTTTTATTGCCCTTATCTTTAGAGGTGTTTGCCAAGTGAACACTTTTAATTCTGTCCTTCTTCAACTTTTCTTCCTCTTGCACACAAAATAGAATGAGCTCATTTAGAGTTCATTTCTCCCTTTGATAGTTACAACTGACCTTAAATTGACTGAATTGTGCAAGAAGCTTGCACACTATGAAATGAGCTCATTGAGAGTCCATTTCTACTTTGAAAGTTATAACTAACCTTAAATTAACTATATTGCGCAGGAAGCGATATCAATACCAAATGCACGAGCAAGTCATTAGACGAGTTTTAGTTCCTTAAGTTTTGAAGCAGTGTAAGACATCTACACGATGTACTCCCTCATTTTCCCATTGGCTTTATACTTTATTGAAATCAAGCTTTGCATAAGCGTGCTTGTTTCAGCCTTATCGTTTTTCACAAAACATTTCTTAATTTCGGCAAGGAATTCATTAGCATCATTTACCTCCTCAGATACTATGCCACTAAAGGCTTCTAGAATGCCGCACTTAATGATCATGAGACTCACGTAATTTAAGCAATCCCACTTCTCAAAGTTCCTCATTTGATTAGATGAACTTTCATCCGTAAGAGGAGTAGGTTGCTCAATCCTTAGTACACGGTCTAGATCCATGCAGCCAACGAAAAGTTAATGTTCTTGTTTTGATCCTTGAAGTTTGTTCCATAAATACAAGGATTAAATTTGAGCTTGTAGATATACTACTAGCAGAATTTGACACCGAATAGAGAACACTTAAACAGAATAGCTCACATAAATACCTTATTATGCAAATCATACTTTCAAATAATGGTAGGGCCCATCACAAGATACCTAGCACAACATCAATATTTAGTCTTTGGACAGAAATATTGACTTGTAAGTGGTACTCTTGGTGTAGTAATCAAACACTGACAGTAAGACATGTCAACCAACAAACCTTTCTTTGGAACGATTTATTGATCACACGTAAAACCAAATAACCGTCACGTACTTATCACCAAAAGTTCATGTGAAATTCGGGCCAAATATTGACCTTCCTTTGGGCCGATCAATATCCGCATGAAATAACACACAAACACCTAATTTTCCCTTAGTGTAGTGATCAAACACTGGCAATAAGACATGTTAACCAATAAACCTTTCTTTGGACCAATTTATTGGTCACACGTTAAACCAAATAATTTCCACGTGTTTATCACAACAGGTGCATGTGAAATTCGAGCCAAATATTGACCTTTCTTTGGATCGATCAATATCCGCAATGAATAACACACACAAATACCTTCTAATATTCAAAGTTAATTAATATCCACAAGAGAGGTTGCTTTGGAAACATGTTGCTTCAACTAACTTACTTTCGAATATTATATCTCTTAAAAGATTCCGATGTACCAAGATTTGAAACTGAAATCCATTGATTTGCATCTATATTTGACTTTAGGATTTGAATTATAGAATTCAAAACTTTAGAATAAAGCAATTCTTAAGTTGAGAGAGTCAATTGCAATATTCTTAAACCTTTGGTGGCCAATTTTTAAAAAATTAAGTTTGAAGGGCTTAAATTACAATTTTCCCAAAACTTTATTGGCCAATTTAGAGAAATTCCAAACATTAGGTCCCAATTTGAAAGAAAAACAAACTTTATGAGCCAATTTAGAAAATTCCCAAACTTTAGGGACTTAATTTAAAAAAAAAATCAAACTTTAAGGACCAATTTTGAAAATTTCCAAACTTTAGTGACTGAATTAGAAAATTTTCAAAATTTAGGGACCAAGTTAAAGAATTTCAGAACTTTAGGTGTTGTATTAGAAAATTTTCAAACTTTAGGGACTGAAAATGAAGATTTTCAAACTTTAAGGGACCAAATTAGAAAATTCTCTACCTTTAGGGACCAATTTTGAAAATTCTCAAACTTAGGGGTTGGATTGGAAAATTTTCAAACTTCAGGGACTGAACCATAAAATTCCATAACTCGAAGGGTCCTGACTTAACTAAATTATAACTTTAGGGGCTCAATTTATAAATTTCAGAACTTTAAGGGCCAACTTGAATAATTTTGTAACTTTAGGATTAAAAAATTTAATCCATAACAAAATACAGGGCCGGAAATGCAAATAAGCATAATAATCAAAAATTGCAAAGGAGTCCTTCAAGACTTCAAATTTACAAGTGAAACCCCTGCCCAAAATCTGATTTTCGCAGCCGCTAGGGTTTCACTCAGCCCTAATCGCCGCCGCCCTTCAAATCCGGAAAAGGTGCAATGCCAGGCGCTGATCTCCTACAGCGCTGCGCGCCTGCGTCTCCCACAGCAGAGGAACCACTCGCACAAGCGGCGCCCGGCTGCCCTTCGTGCAGTGACCTTCGCGCGGTGCCCTTCCCAGTGCCGGCTACACCTTCTCCGACGCTTCTTACCTCCAGCAGCGCCGCGCGTAGCCACTCCCAACTCAACGGAATCCAACCCGATTATAATATCCATTAACCGGCCATACCCAATTTCGACCAACATCCACAAATTCAACCAAAATCCAGTTCGAAAAAAAAAATTATCCCTTAAGCAGATTCTATAGTTCAACTCCTTAATCAGATTCAAAGCCATTCTCAACAATCCAAAAATCGAATTCAATAGATCCATATATTCATAGTCCCTTTTCGAAATCAAAAATTTCGCATATACATGCACACAGAGAGATCGATTGGCTGAAACCATATTTCCAAATTTTGATCTTGCAGTGTATCAGTGTATGTATATATTTCGAAATCAGACTTATGCGCATCAACATACAATTAGGTTTTACATAAATGTGTACAAAATTGATCTGATAATTCAACACAATGTTAGCTCTGATACCATTGTTAGAAAATTTATCACAGATAATTATTTATCTATGATCCAAAATAAATCATCATGCTGAATTATCAAGAATTAAATAACTGAAGCGGAAGCGTACCTTAATCAAACGTGATTCACGATGAACGATTACGGTGTTTGAATCTTCTAAATCAATACGTAGTCCTTATTTTCTCTCTGATGATGGGATGTCAGACAAGATGAACAGTACGTACGATTCAGGGACCATAACCGACTTTATATACTGTATTGCTAGTTAACCTAATCCGGCCCATCATGAATTAGGTAATGACCTGGTATCTACACATAAAAGTCCATACATTAATTAGATGCATTAAAGCTTAATATACCAAATACTTATTAGATCACTTTAAATGGGCTTAACTAAAATTGATAGCCTTTTATTCAATACACAATAATTCACATATAAGCCCACATGATTGATTAAAATCCTTACATTTACAAGTTGATAATTTCTACTATCTATGTCATTGAAAGCTTGATTTTACGAGTTCACAATTATGAAAGAAATCAAAAGAAATTGATATGGTTAATAATCAATATTTCATTAGATGAAGAGAACACATAAGAATTCGATTAGAAAAGTTCCACTTCCAACTACATCAAAAACCTAATTAGGAGGAAAAGAAAAAAAATTGAAAAGTTATGAATGAATGCTTAATGAAGAATCCAGTGGTTTATCGGAAAAATAGAAAAAACCCATTGAAAACTGCCTACAAATCTGGTGGATTCAGTTTGCTGGTAAGGGGTCTGAGGGAGGGAGAAAGGGAACTCACGATTGTAGTGTACAAATTTTATGTTTTTTCTTTTTTTAATAATTTCGCAAGGGGTATATTTGTATTGTATTTCGGTGTATTTATTAAACATATATTTTTTTTGTAAAACTACCATAATATTAGAGAGAATATAGAGATTGAGAGAATTCTTCTTATTTCAATTGTGTCAAATGAAGAAGTGAAGCACACTATTTATAAGGGTAGACAATGATACAATCGTAATAATGTAAAGTTTACATGGGTATAATGATCATTCACACTAAATATATATATTTTATAACACTCCCACTTGAATGACCTAATACTCATTGCATGTCTCGTTAAAAACCTTGTTAAGAAAACTCAGTGGGATAACACTTAAGCGAAAGAAAAGAGTACAGTCATTGTGGAGTATAAAAATAAATGTTGCCTCATTAAAACCTTACTAGGAAAATCCAGTGGGATAAAACCTAGACGAAGGAAAAAGAATACAACTACTCCCCCTGATATTAGTCATTGTAAATCATTGATCAAACGTATTCCTATCTCATGTATCAATTTCTTGAATGTAGATGTCGGTAATGCTTTAGTGAATAAGTCAGCCACATTATCGCTTGAGCGAATTTGTTGAACATCGATATCACCTGCTTTCTGAAGCTCATGTGTATAGAAGAATTTTGGAGATATGTGTTTTGTTTTATCTCCTTTGATATAGTCTCCTTTGAGTTGTGCAATACAAGCTGCATTATCTTCATACAATATCGTTGGGCTATCTTTTGTCGAAGCTAATCCTCATGATGATTGGATATGATGAGTCATGTTTCTCAGCCATATACATTCTCGACTTGTCTCATAGATTGCAATAATTTCTGAATGATTTGAAGATGTTGCTGTCAAAGTTTGCTTCACAGATCTCCACGATATAGCCGTCCCACCACGTGTAAACACATATCCTGTTTGCGATTTTGCTTGATGTGAATCACAGAGATTACCCACATCTGAAATATCTCACTAAAGAAGATCCCAATTTGTGAGAATAATGCAATCACATATCAATAGTACGTTTTAGGCAACGAAGAATGTGTTTAACACCATTCCAATCCCTTTGAGTTGGTGCAGAACTATATCTTGCGAGGAGATTTACAGAAAAAGTTATATCAGGTCTAGTGCAATTTACAAGATAATGCTCCAATTGTACTTAGATATGGTACTTCTGGACCAAGAACATTTTCTCCATCTTCAAGTGGATGAAATGGATCATTTTTTGGATTAAGTGATTGAATAATCATTAGTGATATTAATGGATGCGCTGTATCCATATAAAATCGTTTCAGAACCTTTTTTGTATATGAAGATTGATGAACAAATAGTCCTTTTGAAAAATGCTCAATTTGCAACCCAAGACAAAATTTAGTTATTCCCAAATCTTTCTTCTCAAATTCATTTTTCAAGTAATTAGCAGTTTTATTGAGCTCTTCTAGAGTTCCAATAAGATTTAAATCATCAACATAAACTGCCACTATTGCAAATCCAATATTTGTTTTCTTTATGAAGACACATTGGAATATACCATCATTTTTGTAATCCTCATTCAACAAGTATTTGCTAAGGTAATTGTACCACATACGTCCAGATTGTTCCAATCCATATAATGATCTTTGCAATTTGATTGAAAACATACTTTTCGGGTATGTATCATTTATTTTTAGCACTTTAAGTCATTCAGGGACTTTCATGTATATGTCATTTGGTAGTGAGCCATATAGATACGCAGTTACTACATCTATAAGGCATATATTGATCCTTTCGACACAGTCAAACTAATTAAAAATTTGAATGTGATGGTGTCCATAACAGGAGAATATGTTTCCTCATAATTAATTTCAGATCTTTCTGAGAAACATTGAGCTACAAGTCGGGATTTATACATTGTAACTTTATTATTTTAATTTCTTTTCCTTACAAAGACCCATTTGTATCCTACAAGGATTACATTTTCAGGTGTCTGAAAACTATTCTCTTTTCTAAGGAATTCAATTCCATCTGCATAACTTCCTTCCATTTTGATCAATCCTCTCTCTGTTGGCATTTTTAAATAGGCAGTGGCTCGGGTCATTATTCTGAAATATTTCAAGAGCCATTTGGAAGGAAAAAATATCATCTATAACAACATTCTCCATTTTCCATAATTATGAGATAACAGATAATTTATTGAAACCTCATTATTCTCGAATATATGTGATTCTACGGGAATCACGTCAATTCTATTAGATTGTTTCATTGAAATATGTGGTTCTGCGGGAACCATGTTATCACTATTAGATTGATCAATATTTTCTAGTATTACTCGTCCAGAAGTCTTTGGTTGGTTTAATTTTCTCTTACGAGGTACAATGTCTTTTGAATCAACTGGTCAACCACGCTTCTAGCGTATTTGAGATTCACTTGCTATAGCAGTTTGTCCTACAGGGACATCAATCTTTGCTGGAGTGTTTTCTACTGGTATATATGACTTTGTCACTTTTCTTATGCCAACAAATTCATCAGGTAATTGATTTGCAATTCTTTGCAAATGAATAATTTTCTCAACTTCTTGCTCATATTGATTGCTTCGGGGATCAAAATGAGATAAAATTGTTTCATTCTAAGAAATTTTATCCTATTTTTCAGGATGTAGCTTTACTCCTCCTAAAGTTGGAAAATTCATTTCATCAAAATGATAATCTGCAAAATGTGCAGTAAACAAATCACCTGTTAAGAGTTCAAGGTACCTAATGATGGAAGGTGAATCAAAACCAACATAAATCCCAAGTCTACGTTGGGGACCCATGTGGGGGGAGAAATTGGTAGTTGGACAGCACAACCAAAAATCCTTAGGTGATCATGATCAGATGCAAGTTGTATAGGTGAGTATTGATAATAAGCAGTTGGTCTTATATAAATCAATGATGCAACATGTAATATGGCATGACCCCAAACAGAAGTTGGGAGTTTTGTTTTCTTGAGTAGTGGTCTAGCAATTAACTGTAGATGCTTAATAAATGACTCTGCTAACCCATTTTGTGTATGGACATGAGCAACTGAATGTTCAATGGCAATCCCAATTGACATGTAATACTCATTGAATCTCTGTGATCTAAACTTATTAGCATTATAAAGGAGAATTGTCTTGATTGAGTAATCGAGAAATTGAGCTTGTAATTTTATTATTTGAGCAAGTAGCCTAGCAAAGGCTATATGATATGATCCAAAATAGGCGTCGAAAGGAGAAGTCAAGCTACCGGTGATACGACAGTGATCTACGTAAGAAACGGAGCAAGTTTTATGTTAGAGTCGAGCCGAGAAGGCGAATGGATCAAGCTAAGTCAGAGGGGGAAAGTTCGAGGGGCAGAACTAAAGTCACGGCCGTAAGTCTTGCTTTTCACGGATGTAAGTCACTCCCGGGTCAGAACGAAGAATTTCAATATTTCCAAACTTACGGCCGTAAGTCATATGGTCACGGTCGTAACTCCTTGACAGAAGGCCACTTATGGTCGTAAGTGTAAACATCACGACCGTAACCATCTGGCGGACCAGATTTCACGATTTTTGATTTAATTTCTGTTTTAGTTTATTATTACCGTAAATTAAGGCCCATTAGCGGCTAAACCTAGTTTTAGGTTAGTTTTACTTTATATTAACAACTTTCACCATTGTAAACATTAGTTTTGAGAATATTGAATTTGAGTTGAGAGAGTTTTCCCCAATTGAAAGGTTGAGGAGTCCCTTTTGTGTTCTTCGAGAACAAATCCAACTTATCAAATATTGTGAAATATTTGTGGTGTCGAACTTATCAAATATTCGCGAGAATATTTGTGGTGTTTCCAATTAGAATCTTATCAAGGAAATTGACAAGTCCTTGTGGTGTTTCGAAAACCTTGGATCTCGATTACGCATCGTCGATCTTGCGTCTTAAATTTGGGTCAAGGTCCTATCGTAAATTCTGTCATTTATTTATCGTTTTTACTATTTTTTTTGAGTCTTTTTTTGCGTGTTTGACTGAATTTAGACCTTTCCGTTTGTTGTTTCATTTATCTCGCGTCTTTATCGCGATTCCCGTGTCCCGAGATCACATCAGATGGTATCAGAGCTTGGCTCTAAATTCAGTTATGGTGTTTTCTTGATTCTTTTTTTTCGTGTTTTTCGTGTCAGTCATAATTTTCTTCAGTTTGATCCATAAGAGTCAGTCCCAAAAATTCAAAAGTGTTTTTCTTGTTTGTTTCTTGTCTAAATCCAGTTCCGTTTTTCTTCCATACTCGTAGTCCAATTCTCTGACAGATTAAAAAAAAATCCGAAAATTCCCAAATATTTTTCAAATATTCCGAATTTTCTCAATTTCCAAATTTCCTTGTTCTTGTTAGTGTCTTAACCCTTTTCCAACCCTTGATTGAGTTCTTGAATTGTTTCTTGAAGTTCTTGGAAGGGGATTGAGTGTGATACACAAGTGAGGATAAACACGTGAGGAATATTTGATTCTTTTGAGAACTAACAATGTCTCACAGGGAGAAATCTTCATCATCTTCCTCATCAAGTGATAAAAAGAATCTAAATTTGTTGGAGGTCATGCAGGAACGAGTTGAGAAGTTAATGGCTAAGATGGATAGGAGGGAAGCATTTATTTCCCAACTACAAAAGGAGCAATCTAGGATGGATTCTAAAGCTAGGAGGGATAGAAGGAGTGAGTCATGCTACGTTTGGAGATGGCGTGGATGACAGGTCATTGAGGGGAAAGGAAGAAGCAAAGTCACATCGATCAAAGTGGGAGAGTAGTGATCATGTTCCAAAAAGGAGGGAGGAACCAACACCGAAAGGTAAATATCATTCTATGTCCAAACCTCTTAAGGATAAAAATGTTAAGTGCTTTAAATGTTTGGAATGGGGTCACATTGCACTTGATTGTCCACCTAAAAAGGTTAGGTGTGATAGTAAAGGGGCAAAAAGTGTTGTGGTAGATGAGTCAATTGTTGATAGGCACGCTCTTAGCGTTAGGCGTAAGGTGAATGTTTTGGATAATATGTAAGGGTAGAAGGATAATATTTTTCGCACTAGATGTATAGTGAATGATAAAGTGTGTAGCATGATGATTGACGGGGAAGTTGTACTAATGTAGTTAGTACAATATTGGTGAAAAAATTAGGCTTACCTTTAATGAAACATCCAACACCTTATAAATTACAATGGTTCACTGAGTCGGGGGAAGTTAAGGTGAAGAGAGAAGCCTTGGTGTCATTTTCTTTTGGTGGATATTTGGATGAGGTAATTTGTGACATGGTCCCTATGCAAATTAGTCACATATTGTTGGGTAGGCATTGGCAACATTAAAGGGCTGTGCTACATGATGGGTATACAAATAGATACAGCCTGGTAAAAGGGGGGAAAAGTATACTTTAATGTCACTATCTTCAATTGAAGCCCTGAAAGATCAATTGAAAGTAAAAAGTGAGTTTGAGGGGAAAAACAAGAGAGTTGAGGTCACGACCTCAGAAAAATGAGAGGAAAAGAAAATTGAAATAAAGAGAGTTGAGGTCACGACCTCAGAAAAATGAGAGGAAGTGGAAATTAAAGAAAAGAGAGTTGAGGTCCAAACCTCAAAAAAAGGAGAGATTGAGTGCAGAAAGCAAAAGAAAATAGAGACTACCACAAAATTGAGTTTATTTGCACTCACTCACGCTAACAAACCCCTCCCCAGTTCTACTAAATCTGTTTTACTGATACCTAAGTCCAACTATGATCTTAAAACGAGGACGAAATCCATTGACACAAAAGAGCATCCCAAAAGGTCAAGAAAGTTGGAAGAGAGAAAGAAGCAGCCCAAAAAGTTGAAAGAAAACACGAGGCATAAGCGTGATCATCAAGCCCACAAAAGATGGAGGTGTTTGAAAAGCCAACCATAAGTTGATTCGAGGTCGAATCCTTTTCAAGAAAGGGGGGATGATATGATCCAAAATAGGCGTCGAAAGGAGAAGTCAAGCTACTGGCGATACGACAGTGATCTACGTGAGAAACGGAGCAAGTTTCATGTTAGAGTCGAGCCGAGAAGGAGAATGGATCAAGCTAAGTCAGAGGGGGAAAGTTCGAGGGGCAGAACTAAAGTCACGGCCGTAAGTCTTGCTTTTCACGACCGTAAGTCACTCCCGGGTCAGAATGAAGAATTTCAATATTTACAAACTTACGGCCTTAAGTCATATGGTCACGGCCGTAACTCCTTGATAGAAGGCCACTTACGGCCGTAAGTGTAAACATCACGGCCGTAACCGTCTGGAGGACCAGATTTCACGATTTTTTATTTAATTTATGTTTTAGTTTATTATTACCGTAAATTAAGGCCCATTAGCGGTTAAACCTAGTTTTAGGTTAGTTTTACTTTATATTAACAATTTTCACCATTGTAAACATTAGTTTTGAGAATATTGAATTTGAGTTGAGAGAGTTTTCCCCAATTGAAAGGTTGAGGAGTCCCTTTTGTGTTTTTCGAGAACAAATCCAACTTATCAAATATTGTGAAATATTTGTGGCGTTGAACTTATCAAATATTCACGAGAATATTTGTGGCGTTTACAATTAAAATCTTATCAAGAAAATTGACAAGTCCTTGTGGTGTTTCGAAAACCTTGGATCTCGATTACACATCGTCGATCTTGCGTCGTGAATCTTGGGTCAAGGTTCTATCGTCAATTCTGTCATTTATTTATCTTTTTACTATTTTTTTGAGTCTTTTTTGCGTGTTTGAGTGAATTTAGACATTTCCGTTTGTTGTTTCATTTTTTAACGCGTCTTTATCGTGATTCACGTGTCCGGGATCACATCACTACATTTCTTGTAGAAAGTAAGCAGACATGTGACCATCTAGTAGAAGAATCAAATAGTACCATAAAATAAATGATTCACATGGTGGGTATATCAGCCCACATATATCTCCATGAATCCTTTCTAAGAAAGTTGTAGATTCAACATTGACCTTTGTAGTGAAAGGTCTTATGACTAATTTTCCTTGTGAGCAAGCAACATATGAATAATCCTTAGGTGAAAGAATCTTCTGGTTCTTTATAGGATGTCCATGTGAGTTGCTAACTATTCAACACATCATTATCACTCCTGAATATTCAAGTCGATCATGCCAAAGTATAAAACTTTTTAAGTCCACGAACTTCGGGTTCATGACGTTGTTTGATTTGATTTCTTTTATGGATGTATAATACATTCCTAAAGGAAGTGACATGAGTTTTCTTTTATCTGCTTCTGGCCAGATACAAAAGAAGTAATGTAAAGATATTTAATATTGTTTTCTTGTATCTTTCAATGTGATATTCATTGCAAAGGATATCCTTAAAACTGAGCAAATCTCTTTTGGACTTGCTGGAGTAAAGTGCAATGTTAATACATAGTTGTGTATTATTTGATAAAATAATAAAGGCTCTACGGGAGCCTTCAACGATTCTCGATGTGCCGGATATCGTATTAACATTATGTTCCGCTAATGTTAAGTTCATAAAATACTTTTTCTTCCGGGGGAAAGTATGTGTTGTTGCACTATCAACTAGACATGTATCTTGGAAATTCATCTAAAATATAATAAAATAGATATTTGAGAAAAGTGAATTGATGATCAAAAGCAGTTAAACATAATTTAACATGAAATGAACAATGCATATTAAGATTTCAATTCATAAGAAAAACAAGAAAAACATTGTGACTTTATGATAAAGGAAGTGCTAAAGCAAACTAATCTATAATTTTCATTATATCTATATAGAAATTCGAGACATCAAGTGTGTCCTATTAACTGGATAATCAGCAAAATTTGTCCTTTTTTTTTCTTTTCCTTAAATCAATTGTTGGTAAAGGAGTTCACAAGGTGTTTTGTCGTACGACGGGTACGTGGCCAATACCCTTTCATGCCACATTGGAATCAACTTTCTTCGTGTTGCTTTTTTATTATGTTATTTTCATTTGCTTTATACCTTTTAAAGATGTGACCATGTTGCTGATGATTTTATCCAAAATTTCTTTCACGTTTACGTTCGTGTCCACGCCCACGTTCACGTTTGTATCCATGTCTATTTCTTGATTGCATTTGCTTTAGGAAATGCAATACCACTTGCTTCAGGAAATGTTACAGAACCGGTTTGACGTATTCTGTTATTTTTCCATCAATAATTCATTATTCTGTTCAGCTACTAAAATGAAAGATACGAGTTTTGAGTACTTTTTAAAACCACTACCACGATATTGCTGCTGCAGGAGCACATTTGAGGTGTGAAAGGTGAAGAATATTTTTTCCAACATATCTGCATCTTCGATCTTTTCTCCAAATAAATTCAATTTTTGAATATATTTTGAATAGTTCAGAATTGCACTCACTCACAGTTTTTAAATCCTACAAACGAAGGTGCGTCCTTTCATAGCGGGCTTTGGGAGGACTACAGTCCTCTAATTGTCAAATATTTCCGTTAAATTTTTCCAAAAAACTTGTGAATCCTTCACAGTGAAGAATTCAATTTTCAACCAATCATGAAGATGGTGACGAAGGAAAATAAGTGCTTTTGCACGATCCTATAGGCATTCTTTGTTTCCTTCCTTTATTGTTTCTCCAAGACCTTTTGAGACAAGGTGAATCTCGACATCTAGAACCTATGATAGATAATTCTTTCCAGATAAATCGAGTTCAAAGAACTTAAGTTTAGTGATGTTTTCCATTAGGGTAACTATTCAATCAAACATGAGACATAATTAATTCTTTGAAAAATCTGAGTAATCATATAAGAATCAATGACATGATTTATATATCAAGCTTTTATTCTTTTGAAATATTAATTATAATTTTGAGTCGTAACAAGAAAATAATAATTTTGAAATTGCTATTTCCAAATCTAAATTACAGTATCAATTAATCAAGATTATAATTAACAAGAATAAATTAAATATTATTTAATCAATAAATTAAAAAATGGTTAAATACAAAAAGTAACATTAACAAAAGATTCTTCAAAAAATTGTATTTCAAGAATTGTGTGGTATGTATGTAACCAAAATTATAAAAATATGTTTAATCATTAACTTTTTTTGAAAATGTGGTTTGAGATCTCAAAAATGGAAAACTAACATTTGCTTTTGTAAGTGCATTTTATTGGAATGATAAATTGATTAGATTATAAAATTACCTTTATTGGAATGATAAATTGATTATATTATAAAATACATAAATGATGAATTCATTTAAAACATATATTTAGTTGATAGATCAATATTATCAGCATCAATACAATTAACCATACATATAGCTGAAAGATCGACTATGCAGGCACCAATAAAAATTAACTGTTCATAAATTTGAAACTATATAGGCATCAGCATAATTTAAAAGATGAATACATTTGGAACCATTCTCATATGGAGGGGAAAAAAAAACTTAATATGAAGGTATAATAAGAGCTGAAATATTTAAAACTAGTAAAATCAACCATATAGGTGGTAACGAAATATGTATATTTAAAACTGATAAAACAAACCATATAAGTGGTAACTTAATATGTATATTTAAAACTGATAAAACAAACTATATAAGTGGTAACATAATATAATTAAAACTAGTAGAACCAACCATTTATGTGGTAACGTAATATACTTAACACTCGTAAAATCAACGATATAGGTGGTAACGTAATATACTTGAAACTAGTAGAACAAACCATATATGTGATAACGTAATATATAAAAAAAAATTAAAACTATTACCTTCGGTATATGGATTGAACATTTATTAACTTAGTTGCTTAGAAACTCGTGCTGATAACGTGTTATAAAACTACCAAAATATTATAGAGAATATAGAGATGGGAAGAATTCTTATTCTAATTGTGTCAAATGAAGAAGTGAAGCAACCTATTTATAGGAGTAGACAATAACACAATCGTAATATTGTAAAATTTATATGGATATAATGATCATTCATACTAAACATATATTTTATAACAATATTTCATTAGTAGTTGTAATATAATGTGATATATTGAGTAGAATTTGTGGTGATAATATATTTACCCTTTCTTGATATCACTATTTACCTTTATTTTGTGGGCCAGTAAAATTTGATAGGTAACATTAACAAGAATCTTTTTCAATCACTCTTATCCAGTCTTGATCTGTTGTAGGGACACGGGCTTGAGAATCCATGTGTGAGTTCTTCTCATAGGCGGATTTTTTTCTGTTGCCCATGACAGTAATAGATCAATTTCACACTCCTATATTGATTTATTTTATGATGTTGCAAGATTCGAAATAATAGATTCTAAGAAAAACACTGATTTTACACTTTCTTTGTGAATATATTTTACTTGTAACAACTAGTCGTTTATGGCTTAAAATAACTTGACTTGTAATGGTTCCAAAAGAACCACACATACCTAAAAAACATAAGAAAAACCAAAAAAAATGGCAGCTGAAAGGTTGCCAACACAACATTATAACAAACTTTTTTATTCGAATTGAATGAATGCGGGCCTCTCCGAATTCATGATTAACCAATTTCCATCCACTTAATAGAAACCAAACTGTACCATTTGCAATCTTTTCTTAGAAAGATTTCAATAGAAAAATTCACCCAACTCATAATTCAGAAATAAGCTCAAGAAGCCTCTGTTAAACCACCAAAGGAATTCACAAAATATAAACAGTAAAATGAACTTTGATGTGGCTTTGAGAGTTTTTAAGCACGGAAATTTGTAACCCTCCTCTTCTATCAAATAGAAACAACTTGACCAAAACCCAATTATTGTTGCTGTACATGGTTTCAAATGAAAGGGGGATCGCAGTCATCGCAAAGGCGACTCTACTTCACTTATGCAGATGTAAAAGAAACACGCTAATGACCAAAACTTATTTATTGGCAAAGCAACATATAAGAATGTTAATTGTTAGCAAAATATATGTAGAGATACATGTCCATATAAGACAATAAAGACTAACAATCTCCAGAAACATGAGAGAATAATAGATACTTTACGAGCATGAGAATAACATAATGATGTTCAAGCTCTTCCTGATCAATGACAATGATCCATCCTTCAGCTTGCTCATTGCCTTGAGGAACAATCTTCAGGGTCAAGCAAGCAACTTGGACGTGTTATCTCAGTTGCCACCTTATTATAAGCCCATTGAAGGAACTTGCTACTTTTAATCTAGAGAACATCAGGAGGAGCTGGGATTTATAAGCAGTTTCGAATTAACAAGGGGAAAACAAAGTAGGCGAGTTAGAGGGAGAGGGAGGGGGAGAGGGGGAGAGAGAGAGAGTGAAGAGTTCCACTTGCCATGGGTCTACAGTTATGTGCCAGAAATTGACTTGTAACCTTCTTTTTCCAAAACTTTTGCTATTGAAATATCTCCAGTCTTCACTATCCTGCCATTCTCCTGTAATGAAACATGATGAATTATTTAATGTCTCAAAATGTCAGTGATCCATAAGAAACCTTATACCAAACACAACAATAAAATGTGATGATGCATAAAACTAAACGATTGGTGTCATAATTGAACGTGCTAAGACTGCAATTAGAAATCAAGTTTGTTAAAATAGCTTATTTGTTCTGAATTGCTTTATTCACCTTAAAGTGACGTGTATTACTAGTCACTTCTCAGCATAATTTGCTTACCATTATATGAATATAGGTAGGTGCAATGAACTCCAAAAGACGTAAATAGTGGGTAATCATCAAAACTGAATTCTTTGGGGTCAGGAGTCCATTCACGGCTTTTGCTACATCACGAAGTGCATCAACATCTAAACCGGAATCAATTTCATCTAGTATAGCCAAGTCTGCACCAAGAACCTGCAAATAAACAAGAGCTTTCATTGTGAGTAGCAACATACAAATCTAATGGTAACTTCATGGAGGTATAGAAATCATATATCTATAGGAAAAAAAAAAAAAAAAAGAAAAAGATAAAAGGACAACAGATAAGGAGAAGAAAAGAGACATGATGCTTTTGAAAGAAGCTTGGAGAAATTACACACTTTTGAATTAGACAGATAAAAACAAAAGACTAGAATATAGATCAGTAAAGTTAATTAAGCACATAAGATTTTCGATATATATCCCATTAGACAGTTACCAATGGTAGACACACACAAGAATTCAGAAAACAGTTGGACTATGATAATAATACATTAATCTAGTCACTAAGAATGTGTTAAATTACAGAGTCACTTTGCCACTAATTTGTTCGAACTTTTCCTCGCTCTAGCATAATGAATTATTGCTCTCCCTCCATGTTCCTTTTCTTCTTCTCCTTTCCCATAGCGTGTGTGCGCCTGTGCATGTCTCATGCTGCAAGGCTGTTGGACAGGAGATGATTGCTGTTTCAGGGCACTATATTTCGTTGTTACCAACACATAGATCTCTGGCACATGGTTGTTTATTATTTTCTCCTCAAATGTAATGGGAACAATTCATACAGCTTTTCTATAGTCTAATCTGATCACTGGATGCATAAAAGAAGCATATGCATATCATCTCCCGTTAATAGGCGAAAAAAATCTTCAAAATGAGTCAGATCCAATTACCATTTGCCAGTGTCTTGCGTGCGATCAGACACATAAACTAAAGTGCACGTGATGGAAAAGCAATACACTGATCTTTAGGAGACATAGTAACTGAAAATGTAAAGACAAATTATGGATACTATACCGCAAGTTGTAAGATCTCATTGCGTTTCTTTTCACCACCACTGAACCCTTCATTGACGTTTCTGTTCAAAAATTCTACCTTCATGTTCACGAGTTCAAGCTTGGGTGCTATGTAGCCGTAGAACTGCAGTGAAAATGTAATTAGGAATTCCATAGCATAAGAAATTTCTTCCATGAAAGTGGAGCCAAAGGGGAGAGAACATGGTTATGAGCAAATACAAGTAACCATCCCTATATGCATCTTCACAGAAAAGCAAAAGGCCAAACTGGAAATGTTTTGCTGTCAGGAATTAAGAAGTCATACATTTAAAAGTCATGCAAGTGCATCGTATTGGGAAGAGAACTACCTATTCAGATTCTAAGCACCTGTCCAGTTCCCAGAAAGAAAGAAATTAGGCAACAACTTTTACCTAGTTAATAAAAGGACTATTGCTTGGTTGTGGTAACTGGAGGAGTTTTGTAGCACTCTTCAGGTCATAGTCAAAACATCTCATATGCAGCTAGCTGATCTAGCTAATGCAGAGTTATTTACTTGCACAACAAAATGCTTCTATCGAAAAAGTATAGGAAAGCTCCAAACATACAATTATTCCAGATCTAGTTGTTTTTTTTTTAGTGTTTCCCAAAGAGTTTCCAGTCATTGGTGTTGCCATAAAACTTCTTTCATTGTGGAATTCATTCAAGCTCCTTAAATTCTTTCTTCCAAATGATTTATTACTGTTTAAGCATTCATTGTTTCTAAAGTTTAACATCCTGAAGAAAGGTTTATCATTTATTACACCACAATAAAGATACGCATACAAGAGACACAGAATCTAGACCAGATAAAACTAAAAGAAATATATCATGGCAGCAAACAACTACCTCGATTGGTCCAAGTTCTGGCTGTCCGAGTTTTCTCCTTCGAGCATTGTACGCCATGTTCAAAAAGTCAATATTGCTAACTCCCGGAATTTCAATTGGGGACTGAAAGCTCATGAACATCCCAGCAATAGCTCTTTCCTCAGGCTCCATCTCAAGCAAGTCCTGACCTTTATAGGTAACGCTGCCTCCGGTAATTTCATAATCTGGATGACCAACAAGGACCTGTAACAATAACATTATTATCAAGATGTTCGGCAAAAGAACAACTTGTTCATCTGAGATAGTAAGTACTCATTCACAAAAGCAAAAAGATAGCTCTCAAATTTGTAGAATGAAAGGCGCTAAACAAACTTAATGGACACTGAGAAAACAAACCCATAAGTAAATTATGCAACATAAACCACAAATGAAAAGCATACAAAAGTATAAACAATGGACTCCGAAAAATACAAAAATTACAGGTCATTCATCATTTTTTTTTTTTGAAATTAGAACTACAGGCTAAAGGGACCAATTAGTGAAAAACCAAACCTTTGCTCTTCACTGGCTCAACAAAATATATTTCAACCAAGCACACAGTTCCCCCATTGACAAGACAACTCTTATACTACATCATAACAATGCTGTTAGAAATTAGAGTTTTAAGCTAACCAAGTTGTGAGCAAGCAAAAGCAACATCTGGTGAGCTGAAGCTCTTGGCAGCTCAAGATAGGAAAATTTCAGATATATAACTACCAGATTGAGCTTGACTCTATGGTCAATTATCATATGAGCCAAGCTTGGCTCAGCTCAAGCCAATAACAAGTCGAGGTCAAGCTCGACTATAAAACTGCGTCATTGAAGGAGATAAGTAGCAGGGCAAGCACATGAGTACTGATAAGCACAAGGGACAGCTGAAGACAAGTAGGATACTACGTAACAATGGAATATGTTGAAAACTGAACATTCTAGAATGAGGAGAGGTGGAGCTTTCTGATTTAATATGTCAGCCTACAGATTCTCTTATATGCTGTCATATATGTATATATAGGGGTTACAACAACTTGTAACTATTTAATAAATATGCTGTAAACTATTTAATGTAACTATCACTCATTTAATAAAATTTAATTCTAGCTTAGAAACATAGAATTCTCTATTAAGTCTTCTCCTTCCAAACATAATGAGCATCCATGAAGAACTCAACTCATTTCGCATGTATCATAAAAACATAACATTATCATGTAAAAACCCAACTAAAAAAAAAAAAAAAGCTCTGACCTTTACAAATGTACTCTTGCCAGAACCATTCTTCCCCATCACCGCATGAACCTTGTCAAATTCAATTGCAAGTTAGATGCCTAATACTCAGAAAGAACTGTAAGTTCTATTGAATATAGTGTTTACAATTGGAATTGGGGAAAAATAATTCAAATTTACATGCTAGTTTATCTAATTTCAACCCAAACTTCTAATCCTTGCTCAGCTTCCATATATCCCCTCAGTGTCTCTGCTAATTGTCTAAAATGAATAAAGCTTGACAATTTAAGTTGGAGTTGAATACATTTTGCATATTTTCCAAGAAATTTCTAGTAACTCGTTACAGTGCTCGTTATATTCCAATAAAATAAATAAAATTAATAAAGTATATGATCACATATTTCTCGTTTTTCACCTCGCCTTCGCGGACAGTTAGGTTAACGCCTTTGAGAATGGGCTGTTTGGACTCGGCAACTATGGCGGATAGGTCTTTGACCTCAAGTAGTAGCTCCGCAGCACCGCCGAGTTCAGCGGCGGAGGTCGATGGGGAGTCAATGGCGACGGAAGCTCTGAACTTTAGGGAGCCGGGGACAAAACGACGGCGAGTGGCAGGTAGTGCAAATAAACTGGAATTGTAGGTGGAAGTTTTGAAAGACAAATTTGGAATGAAGAGAGCCATTTCATAAGATAGCTGGGAAAATTAGAAGGAATTATAAGGTGAATTTATATTAGATTTGGGCTGTGATTCCTCTCTCGTCCTTTTGACTCCAATTTTATCCAATTCTCGTAAATTCGCACTAATTGGTTTTTCAGTTATAGCATAGCAATAGCGTGTTACTATAGAAAATTTCTAGCATTTTTATTTGTCCCTCGTGAGACGTGTGTGAGGGCCTGAGGCAGCACTTGTGGGCCGGAAGTCTGGGCTTCCATTCGGGCCAGATGTGCAGTAGTAAGGCTTCATGGACTTGATTCCAGGGGCAAATTACAGGGAAAATTACATATATCCTTACATTTTAAGTTTTAAATTTAAAAATCAAGTAGAAACAATTTTTTTTTCTAAAAATCAGGTGTTAAATTTAAATGTTTAATAATAAATTAATTAAAATAAGGGAAAATTGTAGCCACGGTCCCAAACTTTTTTTTTTTCAGACTTTATCCAAACTTTTACTTTGTGTCATCCACAGTCTCAAACATTTAATTTAGTCGCGGGTGAAGGACAAATGGATGGAAAACATCCAAGTTTCTGTTAGTTGACTTCATGTTAGTTGACTTCAAATCTAAGTTTTACCAGATTTGGGAAGGGGCAAAATAGTAACTTTATAATTTTAACATATAATAAGATAAAAAAAATAAATGTCCTGTAAAATGAACTGTGGAGGTGCTCGCCAGACAGTCGTCGTCGACCACTGTCGAAAAATCAAGAGAACGATCAAATGTGCTCCTCTGCCTCGCAAACTCAAATTCGGTGTCAGAAAGTTAATCGGAGCTTTCGTTTATCCTAGATTGGATTTTTAGGCCTACACCACCACCAGCGCTGCTAGCAACACAACCACCACCATCAATGCTATCAGCTCTATCTCACCTACACCACCACTGACGGTGCCAGCAACACAACCACCACAACCGGGAACCACCTTCACCAACCTCATCATTGCACCACAATTAGCGTTGAAAGCACCACCAACACCGCGAGCGCCTGCACCATTGCATAAACCGCTCCACTACACCACAACCTCTCTGTCGACACCATAACAACCCATATTTGCACCTACCATATATCTACGAACTAAGCACCAGTTCAACAACCACTGCCACCAAATTCAAAAGGGAAAAAGCAAAAGAGTAAAAGTGCTCAAGGAGGGCCATCTTCACTATCACCTAGTGCTTTGAATTCAACAGAGGTAGACAGATTAATCAATCCATGGAGGTCTGGAAACAAGGATGGGACTCTTCAATCTTCATATGGGCCAGACATGTCCATTTATGAGGATCCCTCCTTCCCTCATCCTACATGGCCTACCCAACCCATATCTAGCATCTAGAAGATCCTTTCTAGTGCAACACACTTTCAGTCGAGAATCCAACCTAATATATTGAATTTGGATGGCGATGATTAACGGTGGTAGGTGGTTGTGATTGGTGTTGATTTGGTAGGGTGGGGTTTGGGTTGGGTTGGGTTGGGGTGGGGTGGGGTGGGAAGAGATGAACCGTTCTCTTTTGTTCTTTTTTTTTTTGTTCTTTTTTATTTAATTATTTGAATTAGTTTATATGTTAAAATTATAAAGTTACTATTTTACCCCATCCCAGATCTTGTCAAACTTAGATTTGAAGTCAACTAACAGAAATTTGGATGTTTTCCATCCATTTGTCCTTCACCCGCGACAAAATTAAAGGTTTGGGACTGTGAGTGGTACTAAGTGAAGGTTTGAGTAAAGTCTGCAAAAAAAAAAAAAAAAAGATTTGGGACTGTAGCTACAATTTTATCTTAAAATAAATTTATTTCACTTCAAACCCCCTCGCTCTCTCTCTCTCAATCAAAGACCCTAACCAAATTCTCGACAGGCCACATCTCTCTCTCTCTCTCGTCTATCTACACCGAAGATGTGGCGGCGACATCGTTTCCTTCGATGTGTAGCAGCGGCAATGTCGCCTCTGGCAGCCTCTAGGTTCGAGACTGTCGCTGACGGTACAATCTCCTTGCGACAAAGCAGTCGCTGTAGGCGCGATCTGTAAGTGACAAGGCTCCAAGGAAGCATCACTTCACCCACCGGTGGCGTGTAGAAACCACATCGATCTCTCCCAGAACGGTGGCACTGTGTAAAGTTAGGAAGTACCAGAAGAGTAGAGATTCTGATTCGGTAACTACAAACTGATTTCACCGAGGGATGGTGTAGTGGTTGTTTTTATGTTGTTGTTGTGGTTGTGATTGTAGTGTTGTGGTGTGGTTGTGGCGACAGCGGCAATGGCGGTGCCTTCTTTCTGTGGCAGTTGTGGCCCCGGTTTCGGCGATTGGGATGGAGAAATTAACACTGGGGACTACTGTCGGCATTTTTCTTGTTTTCCCTGGAGTATGTTGGACATTTTTCTTGTTTTCCCTGGAGTATGTTCGGAAATGTGGATTGCAGCGGTGGTGCCTGGAAATGTGGATTGAGGCGGTGGTGGCTGTGTTTGGCGGTGCTGTGTTTACAATGGTGGTTTTTTTTTTTTTTTTTTTTTTTTTATGTCGTGATTGTGATTGTAATTGTAATGTGGTGGTGAAGGTGATAGTGGGGGTGGGGTGGTGTTGGTGATGGTGATGGTGATGGCTGCCGGATGCAGCGACGGGACGGTGGTAGTGCAGGAAGGTGATTAGTTTTGGGGTTGGGGTGGGGTGGGGTGGGGTGGGGTATAAGGGTGGGTAACATGAATAGTATTTGTGACCCATTATTTGGTAAATGAGATCCAAATATTGACTAATTGATAATTTGTGTGACTTGTGATAAGTGCGGGACGTGATCAAGAAAACGAATTTTGGGAAATGTGGATTGCAGCGGTGGTCCCTGGAGTATGTTGGGAAATGTGGATTGCAGCGGTGGTGCCTGGAAATGTGGATTGAGGCGGTGGTGGCTGTGTTTGGCGGTGCTGTGTTTACAATGGTGGTTTTTTTTTTTTTTATTATGTCGTGATTGTGATTGTAATTGTAATGTGGTGGTGAAGGTGATAGTGGGGGTGGGGTGGTGTTGGTGATGGTGATGGTGATGGCTGTCGGATGCAGCGACGGGACGGTGGTAGTGCAGGAAGGTGATTAGTTTTGGAAGAAGGGGTTGGGGTTGGGGTTGGGGTTGAGGGGTAGGGGTAGGGGTGGGGTGTAAGGGTGGGTAACATGAATAGTATTTGTGACCCATTATTCGGTAAATGAGATCCAAATATTGACTAATTGATAATTTGTGTGACTTGTGATAAGTGCGGGACGTGATCAAGAAAACGAATAAATTATGATCAATAAATAATAATTGACCCATTATGGATTATTGTGATAAATTATTAGGTAATTATAACAAAAAAATATTGACTAATCGTGACTAAGAAACGAGTAAATTGTGACCAATAAATAAATAATATGTGATCAATTACGGATGAGATTGTGATCAATTGTGATTTTTTATGACCATTGGACGAGAACGTTATGTGACCTGCAATTGTGTCAAAGACTCAAATATGACTATGTGTGATCGAGCTGTAACTTTTATGTGATCTAACCGTGACCTTGTGTGACCAAATTGTGATTTTGCTGGTGGGGTAGGATGGGGTTGAGGTTAAATTTGCGACTAAATTTGTAATTGTGACAGAAATATGACTTCGTGTGACCAACTTTGATGTTTTGGGAGGTTATAGTTCAGGCCAGGGTAGGATAGGGTGGGGTAAATTTTGCAGCTAAATTTTTAATTGTTAATTGTGATCAAATTGTGACATTGTATGACAGAGACTTTGTGACCAAAGTTGTAATTGTGACCAAAATTTGACTTTGTGGGTCGGGTAAGTGGGGCTGGGCTGGGGCAAAACTTGTTACTAAATCTTTAATTGAGATCGAATTGTGACTTTGTGTGACCAACTGTGACTTGGTGGAGGTGGGGGTGAGTTGAATTTTGCAACTAAATTCGTAATTGTTACTAAATTGTGGTATGACTATGTAAGACATAGTTGTGACCTTGTGTGAGCGAACTGTGACCTTGTTTGATCGAACTGTGACCTCATATGATTGATATGTGACCTCGTACTACCGAACTGTGACTTTGTGTGGCAAACTGTAACCTTTCAGGTGTAGTGGAGCGGGGTGAATTTTGCAACTAAATTTTTAGTTGTGATCGAACTGTGACTTCGTATGACAAACTGTGACCTTGCTGTGGAGTGGGATGAATTTTGCAACTAAATTTGTAGTTGTGACCGAACTGTGATTTCGTATGACCAACTGTGACCTTGCTGGGTGGGGTGGGGAGGGGAAATTTGCTTTTAATTTTGAAATTGTGGCTGAATTATTACTTTGCATGATCGTGACTTTTTGGGTGGAGTGAAGGCGAATGTGGGTGAGGTGGAATGGGGACACGGTGAAATTTGCGACTAAATTTGTGATTATGACTTTTTGTGATCAACTGTAACTTGTGGGGCTGGGCCAGGGTGAGATTTGTAACTAAATTTGTAATTGTGATCGAAATTTGACTTTGCGTAACCAATTGTGACTTTGCGGGGTATGGTGGGTGAGGTTGTGGACGGGCGAGGGTGGTTGGGGTGGGAAAAAATAGAAGAAAAATCATTATTAGGTGGGGTGGAGGGAGACAGAAATGAAACTTGTTAGTAAATTTTTAATTGAGACCGAATTGTGACTTTTTGTGACCAACTGTGACTTGGTGGAGGTGGGGGTGGGTTGAATTTTGCAAATAAATTTGTAATTGTTACTAAATTGTGGTATGACTATGTGAGACATAGTTGTGACCTTGTGTGAGCGAACTGTGACCTTGTTTGATCGAACTGTGACCTCATATGATTGATATGTGACCTCATGCTACCGAACTGTGACTTTGTGTGGCAAACTGTAACCTTTCAGGTGTGGTGGAGCGGGGTGAATTTTGCAACTAAATTTTTAGTTGTGATCGAACTGTGACTTCGTATGACAAACTGTGACCTTGCTGTGGAGTGGGATGAATTTTGCAACTAAATTTGTAGTTGTGACCGAACTGTGATTTCGTATGACCAACTGTGACCTTGCTGGGTGGGGTGGGGAGGGGAAATTTGCTTTTAATTTTGAAATTGTGGCTGAATTATTACTTTGCATGATCGTGACTTTTTGGGTGGGGTGAAGGCGAATGTGGGTGAGGTGGAATGGGGACACGGTGAAATTTGCGACTAAATTTGTGATTATGACTTTTTGTGATCAACTGTAACTTGTGGGGCTGGGCTGGCCCAGGGTGAGATTTGTAACTAAATTTGTAATTGTGATCGAAATTTGACTTTGCGTAACCAATTGTGACTTTACGGGGTATGGTGGGTGGGGTTGTGGACGGGCGAGGGTGGTTGGGGTGGAAAAAATAGAAGAAAAATCATTATTAGGTGGGGTGGAGGGAGACAGAAATGAAACTTGTTAGTAAATTTTTAATTGAGACCGAATTGTGACTTTTTGTGACCAACTGTGACTTGGTGGAGGTGGGGGTGGGTTGAATTTTGCAAATAAATTTGTAATTGTTACTAAATTGTGGTATGACTATGTGAGACATAGTTGTGACCTTGTGTGAGCGAACTGTGACCTTGTTTGATCGAACTGTGACCTCATATGATTGATATGTGACCTCATGCTATCGAACTGTGACTTTGTGTGGCAAACTGTAACCTTTCAGGTGTGGTGGAGCGGGGTGAATTTTGCAACTAAATTTTTAGTTGTGATCGAACTGTGACTTCGTATGACAAACTGTGACCTTGCTGTGGAGTGGGATGAATTTTGCAACTAAATTTGTAGTTGTGACCGAACTGTGATTTCGTATGACCAACTGTGACCTTGCTGGGTGGGGTGGGGAGGGGAAATTTGCTTTTAATTTTGAAATTGTGGCTGAATTATTACTTTGCATGATCGTGACTTTTTGGGTGGGGTGAAGGCGAATGTGGGTGAGGTGGAATGGGGACACGGTGAAATTTGCGACTAAATTTGTGATTATGACTTTTTGTGATCAACTGTAACTTGTGGGGCTGGGCCAGGGTGAGATTTGTAACTAAATTTGTAATTGTGATCGAAATTTGACTTTGCGTAACCAATTGTGACTTTGCGGGGTATGGTGGGTGAGGTTGTGGACGGGCGAGGGTGGTTGGGGTGGGAAAAAATAGAAGAAAAATCATTATTAGATGGGGGTGGAGGGAGACATAAATGTGATTTTGTATGACCAATTTGTAACTTTGTGGGGGTAGGGTGGAGTGGGTTGGTAGATGGGTGGGGTGGGGGTGGGGGTGGGATTGGAAAAAATAGAAGAAAAATTATTTTTGAGTGGAATGGAGTGGGGTGGGGTGGGGTGGGGTGGGATGGGGGTGGGTCGAAGGGGAATCGAAATGTGATTTTGTACAACCAATTTTGACTTGCGGTGTAGGGTGGGTGGGTGGGACCGAAAAGTGATTTTGCATGATCAATTGTGACTTTGCCAGTTAGGGTGCTGTGGGTGGGAAAAAATAGATGAAAATCATTTTTAGGGTGAGGTGAGGTGGGGTGGGGTGGGGCTGGGCCTGGGGTGAACGGAAACGAGTTGTTATTTGAGTTTTTTTTATTTAAATATTATATTAGTTTTAGTTTAATATATAATAATAATTAATAATTTTTTTATATTATATTATATTATATTAATTAACATCAGATTTTTTTAAAAAAAATAATCCAAAGTTTGTTAATTTTATATAAGGGCGCGTTTGATAGTGAGAGTAGAATTTGAGTGGAAAGAAAATGAATAATACCAGAGAATTGAATTCTAGAGAATTGAATTCCTGGAAATTAGAAGTTTAATGTATTTGATTGGTTTAATTTTCTAGGTGAAAAAAGTAGGGAATTTTTCAACTTTTGTTGTTTGATTGACATTATTTTTCATGGAAAGTAAAGTAAAATTGATCTATTTTAATAAAAAAATATTTTTTTTAAAATTTTTTATACATTTGTACTTGATAATAATAATGTTAATTTTTAGAAAAAAAATAAATCAATTTACAATAACAAAAATGATCAAACGTAACGAAAATATTATAAGATTTTTCCTGAAAAATAAAACCTCATCTTCCCCTTGGAAAATGAATTCATTCAAAACAAGGAAAATACTGAATTTCGAGACAAGTGAAAAAATGAATTCCATGAAAAATTTAGGCAACCAAACAGCGCAAAGTTGGAAATTCACATCGAAAATTATATTTTCCATGGAAAATTCGGCGAATCAAACGCACCCTAAGTAACTTTAAATGTAGTTGTTAAAACTAACAAATTCAAAAATTCTAAAGTGTTATAAATTAGAGAGTAAAGAGAGAAAAAATAAAGAGGGCGAATGAACATGTGTATATATTATTATGAATCAAAACCCCATATATAGGGGGAATAAAGGATACGTAAGGTAATAATACCAAGGGTTACATGGGTACAACTGTCATTTATTCATTAATTCAATATAATATTTACAATACTCCCTTTAAATGACATATTAGAAAATAAATTTGTTCATATAGATACCCTACTTTTAGGGATCAAATTGAAATTTACTTGAATTTTATAAAATTTGAAAATTATTTATAATAAAATTGTAAAAATAAAAAAAAAATACTTCATAATCATGTGAAGTATCACAATCTGATACTTATGATATTTTTTAAATATGTTAGTATCAAAGTATGATACTTTTCAATATTTTTAGTCATAATTAAGCATTTTTCAAAAAAAAAAGGGGGGGGGGGGGGTTTAGTAAAAATCAATCTTACTATCTAAAATAAGTAATCTGTATAATTATCCCTACAAAATATCTCTCTCGTTAAAATTTTGTTTGATAAAAAAATTCAATGGGACAAAAATATCAAACTAAGGAAAAAAAAAGTATAATTATTATTGGAGTATTAAGATAAATGTCGTCTCATTAAAACCTCACCAAGAAAAATTCAATTGAACAAAACCTCGATTAAGGAAAAAGAGTACAACTCTCTCCTTCATGTTAATTATTGTAAATCATTGAGTTGCTGCATCCCAATCTCATAAATCAATTTCTTGAATGTAGATATTGACAACGCTTTTGTAGATAAATTAGCTACATTGTTACTTGAGTGAATTTGTTGCAAATTCTAGAGTATTTTGATGATGCCTCGTTAAAACCTTGTAAAAAATACCAAGTGGGACAAAAACTAAACGAAGGAAAAAAGAATACAACTACTCCCCTTGATTCAATCTATATTGACTCGTCCATATAGCTACTCCACTTGATTCAATCTGTATTGAATCATTCATATATTGATCTCTTCAAGAGTCTCGCATACAAGAGTTCAATAGATATATGAGAATGTATGACTTATAAGTTATGATGATCATAAATATCATAAAAATACTTTCCATGTAATATTATTGTGCAAATAATATACATCATTATTACTTAAGATTTTTATATCATGTTTAACAATTTCTCGTGTGTCTTTGAAAGCTCTTCAAAGAAATCAACCATATTTAAATTATCAAAGATGATAATAAAAATTAAAATATTGATATTTTGTATCATATAGGCATTATTAGTCATTTTTCATCAATACGTCAAAAGAGCTACCTCATTAAAAACCTTGCAAGGAAAATCTTGTGGGACAAAACTTCAGCTAAGGAAAAAATAGTGTAGCACATATTTGCTCCCCCTCATGGGAACATTACAATTATATTGATATTGCATATAATTATTTCAACTATTAATCGGTGCAATATCGAATATGTTCACCAAGTATATATAAATGACACATATCTCATATTATTTGTTCTTCGAATATAAATTCAATTCTTTCTTTGAACTTGAAGAACTACATCATATTTTCAATCATTTAAACATGTTGCATCGAACCATGTTCTATAATCAATATTCCTTTTTTTTTTTTTTTTTTTGAAGGAGTTCTATAATCAATATTCATCAATGTATTTAATGCGGTTCTAAAATCTAGAAGTGACTTATTAACTTCAATGATCAATTAACTAATTTACTTAAGGTGAATAATTAACCATGAATTTGTATATTGGAAATCAACTTTCACGATTTTCAATTATTATTCACAATAATGGTACATCCCAATTTCAACACTTTGCTATATAGAGTCATTTGTACCATTTTTCATGTAATCTAATTTTATACTACCAATCACATTCCATTATAAATTGAATTTATTAAAGGCATATTAAATATTCAGATCGCAAAGTTTCTTCATACTTTGATCAAACAAGTTTCTTAAAAACTTGAACTATATATTTAATTATTCAAGGATTATATAGTATGCCTCAAGCATCATATATATTTCACATTGCAACTGTCAAATTGCTAACACCAAATTTAAGTCGTGAAATTTTAGACAAATAACAATCCCTATATTTCAAATGAATTTTATCTAATCTTTCATCGCAATCCCAAAGTACCGAGGTATTGATTACCCTTTTAAATCTCACTCATTGGTACTTCAAAAATTATTTCCAACGTACTAAGTTGATGACCATACATCTTGATATCACTCATTGGTACATCAAAGGGCGCAAGCTAGTAATTAAAGTCAATCATCTTTCAATATTTACCTTGTTAATAATCATATCTTTATTGACACTAAGACAAATAAAATATTACATCTACTGCATGTCATTTCATATGCAGTGCTAGATCTTTGAAATATTCGTTGCGTAACAAGTCATGTATTATAACTATGCAATTTTGTTTTCTATTTACAAATACATTTTATTGACTTTATACTTTTAATTGTTTGGACTTTAGGTCCCAAAATTTCATGTTTTGTAGTAAGTTCAATTTAGCCTAAATGCATACTTTTGACAATTATTTTTATGTTGATTTTCTTCGATATATTTTCTTTTATTATCCTCGTGTCGTTCATATTATGAAGGTTTTCTTATTAAAACTTATGGTCTTGAAAATCTCAAGCACCATGCGGTCAACTTCGCAGTTTACTTTTACATAGATGCTTTATAAAATATGTTGACACAATTATCATTTAATTCGATATCTTTCCCCACTATGACATAACTTCAGAGATCTCAATTTTCAATATTTCAAGTACTTGGATCTCTTCAAGAAAGTTACAGTTAGTTATATTATAATATACTTTCTTACTAGTGTATATATATATATATATATATATATATATATATATATATATACGTCTTCAATAAGATCATCATAATCATTTGTTCTATTTTTATTTATTTATTGATTATTATTCGAATTAAATATCGTTATACTTTAAGCGTGCCATACATCAACATGAATAGAGAATATGTAGCTAGTATATGAGATTTTATTAATTTCTTATAGATATTGCATCTTGTAATTATGTTATCTTTGGATTTTCGTTTGTATTACCAATCGAACTTCTGGTTAGTATTATTAATCGCGAGGATAAATATATAACATAATATGATGCATTAGTATGATTTTAAGCTACTAATCATCCCCCTAATGATGAGAAATCATGTTATAAAGTGTCACCTATTAAGGTTCATGATATTTCATAGCATTTGATTTGAAACTAAATAAGTATTCACAACATTTTAAAATCCAAATAAAATGGGGGTTATATTGTTGGCAAGACGAATATCTGTGTTGCTACATTTAGTTAGCATTCCCTTATAGGAAGCATTTTGTTCTCAATATTAACAATTTAGCAATTTATTGGAGGAGTTCAAATAATTTGCTAAACTTTGGACAATTGAATTATCATCCCAATTAGTAACCTTTAAGTATTTGGGTTGTACAATCACTAACATCATGATAATTTTATCTTATTTTGAAAATTGTGCTCATACTATATTAGTTGAAGCAAATAGTCTCATAAACTTCCAGTTACGAATTTCAATAAAAAGACATGTGACTATCTAATGTAACCATATAACCATATATAATAGTTCTAGATAGTTCACATAGAGGGTAAGTGAGCCTATAGTTCACCCTAATACATTTAAGACAATTTTGGGATTCAATACCAATTTCAACTAGTGATGGTCTAATAACCATTTTGCTCAGAGAACAAGCAACATTTGAGAATTGAGAACAAGCAACATTTGAGAATTTGCTTCTTCATTTAATGCATTTTCGAATTCTCAATTTTGCGCATCTTATTGATCCGGTTTGATCTTTTACATGTGCCAATGTTATTGATCTTCTAATTCAATACAATGTTTATTTTAATTGTGTCAATATCATTATGTCACATATTTTAGAAACTCATTATGTTTCTTTTTTATTTAGTAGATAATAAATTACTATCAATAGTAAAGTTTTATCGTCTCACACTCAACATAATGCATTGCTAACATTTTTGGAGTATCAAAATAATATTCTTCTAGAATATTTACATAATGTTGGTCATATATTTTCAAGAGCATCCACACTATATTCATTTAATAACAAAATTTTCAATTGTGCTTCTTCAGGAGCATTGAAATAATCTAATATATGTGCTTCTTCAAGAGTAGATAATATTCTTTTCTAATTATTGTACATCTTCGGGAACAACAACAAATTAAACATATTAATTATTTAATGTAAAATAAAAATTTGCTTCCTCAAGAGCAAAAATGAAATATTCATAATGTTACAATATTTTTCTAGAATATTGACATTAATGAGTTAACAATATTTTTGCTCTACATGAGTGGCAATAAAATATTCTTCTGGACTATTTATATAACGTGAGTTGTGTTTCTTCGAGAACATCAAAATCATATTCATTTAAAATATACTTTAAATTATGCTTCTTCAAAAGTATTGAGTCAATATTCTTTTGGGATATTGAAATTGCAAAGTAATATTTTTCTAGAATATTAAAAATGTTGTGCTACTTCTAGGATAACAACAAAATATTTTAAAATATTGAATCTCATAGGTTTGTTCTTTCTGAACAAATAATAATATTTTGCAATATTGATACACATTGTGCTTCTTCTTGAGTAACAATTGATAAAACATTGAACCTATATAAAGATGTGCTCTTCTAGAACAATAAAATAACATTATAATAATAGATATTTCACAATACTTTAGAAGCAAACACAATTATTCTTCTAAAATAATTATAGTTTTAAATTTTCGATTCTTCAAGAATAATTAGCCAATATTCTTCTAAAATATTGAAAATTATAATTTATGCTCTTCAGGAGCAAGTAATATTTTTCTAAAATATTATTATAATGTTGTTCTATTTCAAGAGTAATAGCAAATATTTGTAATAGACAGATCTATGATTAATATTCTTCTGTACTTCAGGAGCAACAACGTAAGAAATCAATAACTTCAATAAACTTATAATTGACAAATTTAGGATTAATATTCTTCTGAAATATTAATATACTGTTATACTACTTCAGGAGCAACAACAAAATATTTATAATACTCAATTTCATGATTAATAAATTTGGAATATTAATTATCTGTTGTAATTCTTCAAAAGCAACAACGTAATGAATTGTCAATTTAAATGTAAAAAGATTCGATGATAATAATAATATATACCTTAAATACACATGAAGAACATTAACTAAAAAAATACATACACAAAGTGAAATCATAGACAAACAATTGTTGAATAAGGTAACTGTTCGCTAAAATCGTATACCACAAGTGCACGGTTCGCGTTCAAGTAGCAAAGTGGACTCGAAAAGTCCGGGTTATCGTACCCACAAGGATTGATTGATTTATAACTAAATTTATTGATTTCATATTAAAAGAAAAGTCAAGTAACTTAAAAAGTTGATTTGATGGTGAATACTAACTAACATAAATTAAAACATGGTACTATGAAAATTAGTTAACTACTGCAAATAGATAACAAAATATAAAAACTAGAATTAAAACTAATTATCCAAAGTAAACTAATGACAATAAAAACTTGATGGTTAAAATAAGCTAGAAAATATAAGACAATGTAAATTTAGTTATTATAATTACACTAATTTCTTCTTTCAAAAATCAATTAGTGGTAATCAACCAATTAACCAAATTACATGGAAAATTCTAAATTTAACCTAACATGTATAATAACTTGCAAATACAATACAAAATATTGACAACATTTTAATATTATATAAACATAAAACAACATTCCTAATCATAAAAACATAAACATAAATACCAAATATCCATAAACAACCTAAAATGCTTAATTAAAACTACACTAGTTAAATATTCTAACACAATAACATTAACTCATAATAAAATAACAACAACATTTAACAAATAACATAAACATATCAATAACAATCTAAGTAAGAGATTACAAATAAACTAGTAAAGAGAACTCCCTTATAGTGAGCTTTTTGAAGAGAGCATTTTATGGGTTCTTCACTTTGAAGCAAATTTTCTACTTCAACAATAAATATTTCCAACAACCCAAGCTTAAAGCATAAATACATTAAAGATATAAAAAGTTTTTGGTGAAAATGTGAGAGAATAACAAAAATCAAAAGCCTAAACAACAACAAAATACTTGAATATAAGAAAATATTACTAAAACATAAAACCATTAATTGAAAATTGCATTAAAGAAGTAAATGTTAAGAGAAAAATACAAGAAAAAACTAAAAAGAGGCATTAACTTACATAAACCCTAGTTGAAAATTGTGTTTGGGTATTTATATTGCATCAAAATGACCCAAAATATCACAAAGATTGGCTGGATCCGCGAAATTCAGCGTTTTGGACAGAACCGGGTTGACCCGGTCCAGCCCGGAATATATATATATATATATATATATATATATATATATATATATATATATATATATATATATATATTTTTTTTTTTTTTTAAAACTAAAGCCGCACGATCGCGTGGCCAAAAATCCGGGACCAAGTTTGGTCCCGGGTCAGTTTTGAGCCGTGGTTACGGTAAGGTTCGAGCCGCGCGTTCGCGTGGTTCAGCTGAGGTGCGGTTTTGCAGCTGAATCCCTTCCATAATTTCCATGAGGTCCTTCGTCTTTCAATGATGATCAATTAAGTCCCCAAATTTTCAGATTTCTTTCAAATAGGTCATTCTAAAATTGCACTTTAGGTCCTTCAACTTTTGGAATCTTGTAATTTGGTCCCTCGGCTAATTCGTAGCTCGTCCCGAACTTCTCGAAAGTGACAAAATGGTCCCCAAACTTCCAATTTCAGCATAGTTTGCACTCATTTTGTGATTTTTGGCCTCAAACTTGGATATTAACCTATTTAAATACAAAATATGCATAAATTAGTAGATATTTGCTCAAGATATTCCAAAATATGTTAATTTAAAGGTATAAAAAGTGTATAAAAATGCACTTAACAAATACCCCAAACTTAAACTCTTGCTCTTATCGAGCAAGAATATCTACTAGCACAAAAAGTAAATGAATGAAAGATTAACAAAGCTAGACAACTTGTAAATTCTGTCTTGAGTGTAAAACTGCATTATTAATTCACAATTATGTTTTCAAAATAATACTACAAATAGAAGTTGAGCTTATCTCATGTTTGATCGGTGTGTGTGTGCATAGTCACTTCCAATTATTACTAAGGTTCAAAGAAACATTGTAGGAAGGATAAATTTCAAAGGAATACTATCCACCCTTAGTGGTCAATTTCATTCCTAACCCTCTCGTGATATTCATCCCCCCTATATTATTTCTTTTCTCTCCCGAGATGCAATCCTAGAGGTAACTCTCAATTCACACATTTCTTTTTTTCACTAAAGTTTGGTTATAACTTACCGGTAATCTCAATAATCTAGATATGCAGTGACTCTCCACTAGATGAGTGCTTCAACATTAAAGTTTATACCAAGTAATTCAAGCCCACTATTAATCTAAGCCTTTATGCAAATACAAATGCATGATTTCTACAAACTAATGTGATGATTGCTCGTGACTTCCCCACTCCCTTAAGCTTTCTAATTGACCCATGTAGCAAGCTTTAGATCGGAAACTCCCCGACTGTTTTAAGATCAAAGGGTACCAGGTTTCAAAATACCCCCATGGACTTAATAACTCGAGTAAAAAAGGCTATGAAGTGAGGTAGACTTATTAAGCAAATGCAATGTGATGATGTGATTTTTTTTTTCAAAGTGTGTGTGTGTACCCTACTCATTAATCTTTCTAATTGACCCATGTAGCGAGCTTTAGGCCGGTGACTCCCAAGTTTCAAACTTAAGACACCAAGTTTCAAGATACTCCTACGGGCTTAATTACTCGAGTAAAAAAAGGCTACGAGATAGGGAAATGTAATAATTAAAATGGGCTTAGATTTCTAGCATTTGGTCATTACTTAGCTTATACTAACATCAACAACACTCCACACAAACTTATACCAAGCATGCATGGAATCACTACACATCTAGACCGTCTCCTTTACCGGCTCGACCACCCCCAAACTTGTCTCACAAATGATCAAGAGATTAAGATCATTGAAAAAAAATTGGATATGTTGATAAAAACTGAAAATACAAGCTCACAACCTAATTTTTCTACTTCACGAATTTCTCCAACCTTCAATAGATTCCAAATCTCAACAACAACTAGTCATGACTATTGTGCTCAAGAGAACTTAGGATCACTCATAGATAAGCAATTTATAAAAAAATAGGCACAAGTAGCATATTGGATCATAATTCATGAATTAATCAGAAAATTCAAACATCAAATCATTTTAAGCCGATAAGGCTATCTAGCATGTCAATATCCAAAACATAATGAACAAAATCAAACATCATAACATCTTAAGCCGGCAAGGCTATTTAACATGATAAAGTGCAAAATAAAGTCAACACCCCCAAACTTGAATTACACATTGTCCTCAATATGAAAATAGAAACATGTAAAGAAGAAAAGAGTTAGTAAAACTTCCCTGATTTGATGCTTGTTTGAGATGTTTTAAATTGACCTAAGCTTTCGCCGAATGTTGTTCACCCCCAAACTTGTTGAGGACAATGTCACTTAGGATTTTCAAAAAAAAATTGTTACCTACAAAAATTTGAAAATTAATTAAAAAGAAAGTAAACAAGTAAAGTAAATAATTACAACTCAAAAGAGAAGAAAGTTGGGTTACCTCCCAAAAAGCGCTTGGTTAAAGTCATAAGCTCGACTTTTTGATTTTCATTTAGGAGCAATGAGGAGAAATGATGACTTTTCCTCCAAGGATTCCCCTTCCAAGAATGGTTTCAACCTTTGCCCATTGACTTTGAAATGTCCCTTGTCGGGATGATATAGCTCAAATCCAACAAGTGATAATTTCTTACTCCTATAAAAATAAATTGTAATAGTGGTGAGCAATGTCGAATCCACAGAGATTGGTTAGATTTAATTCTTCGAGAAGATTAAAACAATAAATTAAAAACATGGGGGGTTTGGATTTTGAATGTAAAATCAACTTGTAAATAAACAATTGTAAAATTAAAGTGATGAAAATATCAAATTAAATAAATATCTAGCCCAAGGTATAATCTCAGTATTGATTCATAAAATTGATCATGGATGCAAAAATAAAATCTTTTATTCATTTTCTAAATTAGTTATGGTCATTGATACGATCTAATAACCTATCTCTCCTTACTATATCGATAATCAAGAGACGCTCGTTGATTATTTTTCTAATCAATAAACAACCTTATATACAATCGTAGGATTTAATTTACGAATAGCATTAATTTCTAGAGAGACGACCAATTCTAACCAACAAATTCACACTCGTGATTCATTTAAGTTAGGTTATATATCTTCATAACATGAGTCAAAAATCAGTCTACAATCAACTATGTTATTTGCCACTTGTATTAGATAACCTAAACAATTACGGATTTAGATTCCTAATTGACTAAGTATCGTTTTGACAATTAAAACAAAGTGCACTTTGTATTAATCAATCAAAACAACAACTTCAATGCAAACTTAGATCTCACAATTCTTGTAGAATCAAAACTTTAAGTATCCTTGAACTGGAATAATAAATTAGCTACTCATAAACATTGTTAATCAAAAACTAAAAGAAATAATAATTAAACAAAAGTGTCGAACTCTAAATTTCAGATTGATGAAAACGTGGCTGCTCCTCCCTTTAAAAAATGAACTCCTCTCCGCCGCTAGGTCCTTTTGCCAAAATTGTTATCCACCTTTTAGTTAGTTTATTTATTTATTTTTTATACAAAGACAACCTCATTCCCATAATTAATGGGCCCAAGAATTTTTTCAATTTTCATCCTCCAATTGCGTTTCCCTTTTTTTCCTTCAGATTTTAGATGCTCTCATTCAGTGCAAAATACGAATCCAATTGTGTGGTTTCTTCTTCCAATTAAAGTGCAACATTTTCTTCCCATCAAGTGCCATGTCAAAGCTCATGAGTTCAATTTGATCCAAATCCTCTACCTAATCCACAAAACATGAAATATAATTAATATCCAAAATTTAAGCATTTAAAGTCATTGAATTAAGAAGAAGTATTACAAATAAAACAACACTTATGCACCCTATCAATAGCTTCATGAGGAAAAATTTGAGAAATTGTGAATGGCCCCCACCAACGGGATCTAAGCTTCCCGAGGAATAACCGAAGTCGGAAATTGAACAGGAGAACTTATTGCCCAACTTTGAAATCTCTCTTCAGAATGTGGTTATCATGTCATTTTTTGGTCCTCTCCTCATAGATACGAGCATTTTCATATGAGCTGAGGCGAAATTCATCAAGTTCATTGAATTGAAGCAACCTCTTCTCACCAATAAATTTCGCATCAAAGTTCAATGCCCGTGTAGCCCAAAATGCTCTATGCTCAAGTTCAACGGGGAGATGACATGATTTTCCAAAAACAAGACAAAATGGAGACATACCAATGGGGTTTTGAAGGCGGTGCAGTAAGCCCATAATGCATAATCTAGCTTTTAGACCAATCTTTCCTTGATGTATTCACCGTCATCTCAAGAATTCTTTTCAACTCTCGATTTGAAATCTCCACTTGGCCACTTGTTTGGGGATGATAAGGTGTGGCTACTTGGTGTTTCACTCCATACTTTGACAAAAGTGAGTCAAGGAGGCGATTGCAAAAGTGTTTGCCTCCATCACTAATGATTAGTCGGGGGGTTCCAAAGCGTGTAAAAATGTTCTTCTCAAGAAAATTGACAACCACCCGAGCATCATTAGTAGCCAATGCCACCGCCTCTACCCATTTAGAAATATAGTCCACCGCCACCAAAATGTATTGATTTGAGAACAATGATGGAAATGGCCCCCATGAAATCAATTCCCCATACATCAAAAATCTCCACTTCCAAGATTGAAGTTAATGGCATTTCATTATGCCTAGAGATATTCTTACTCCTTTTGCATCTATCACATTTGGATACTAAAGTATAAGCATCCTTGAACAAGGTTGGCCAATAGAATCTCGATTGAAGAACTTTTGAGGCGGTTTTGGAAGCTCCAAAATGACCCCCATAAGGCGATGAATGACACTTATCAAGAATTGGTTCCATTTCTTCCTCGGGAACACATCTTCTAATGATTTGGCTCGCCCCCCTCTTGAAAAAATATGGCTCATCCCAAGAATAATGTTTCACATCGGCAAAGAATTCCTTTGTTTGTTGATAAGAGAAATCCGGGGGAAGAATACCACTTACAAGGAAATTCACGAAGTCCGCATACCATGGTGCTTTGAAAACTTGGAGAAGATGTTTGGCATACAAAAGTTGTTCATCCAGAAAGGCTTCATTGATTTCCTCTACTCACAACTCTTTAGGTTGATCAAGACTAGACAGATGATCGGCTACAAGATTATCTGCTCCCTTTTTATCATGGATCTCCAAATCAAATTCTTGCAAGAGAAGGACCCATCTAATCAATATTGGCTTCGCATCCTTCTTAGCAAGCAAGTATTTTAGAGTGGAGTGATCGGTATAGACAGTTACCTTTGAGCCGATGAGATAAGATCGAAATTTGTCAAAGGAAAAGACCACGACAAGCATCTCTTTTTTGGTTGTGGCATAGTTCAATTGAGCATCACTCAATGTTTGGCTTGCATAATAGATCACATGCAACACTTTACCTCTCCTTTTCCCCAAAATCGCTCCTACAACATAATCACTAGCATCGCACTTGAGCTCAAATGGTAAGCTCCAATCCAGGGCCACAATAATAAGAGTGTTGAAAGCCAATAGACACTCTTGAGAGAAATGGAAAGTGTTATTTTTCTCAAGTAGAGAACAAAGAGGCTTGGTGATTTTGGAGAAATCTTTAATGAATCTCCTATAGAAGCCTGCATGCCCCAAGAAACTCCTTATGCCTTTTACCGAAGTAGGAGGAGGCAATTTCTCAATAACTTGAATTTTTGCTTTATCAACCTCAATCCCTCTTTGTGAAATTTTGTGTCCAAGTACAATGCCCTCTCTCACCATAAAAGGACATTTCTCCCAATTAATCACTATATTGGTTTCTTCACATCTTTTCAACAATAAATCAAGATTATCCAAGCATTCATTGAAATAAGAACCAAAAACTGAAAAATCATCCATGAATACCTCAATGAATTTTTCCACCATGTCAGAGAATATGACCATCATACAACGTTGAAAAGTAGTCGGTGCATTGCAAAGGCCAAATGACATCCTCCTATAAGCAAAAGTCCCTGATGGACATGTGAAAGTGGTATTCTCTTGATCTTCGGGGGCTATCAAGATTTGATTGTAGCCCGAGTATCCATCCAAGAAACTATAGTGGGAATGTCACGCCAACCTCTCAAGCATTTGGTCAATAAAGGGGAGAGGGAAGTGATATTTTCTAGTAGCATTGTTCAACTTCCGGTAGTCAATGCACACTCTCCATCCTATCACGGGCCTTGTAGAAATAAGCTCATTGTTCTCATTTTCAACCACCGTGACACCTCCTTTCTTTGGAACACATTGGATGGGACTCACCCATGCACTATCCGAGATTTGATAGATAATTTCCGCATCCAACCACTTCAATACCTCGGCTTTTACCACTTCTTTCATGTTTGGATTTAGACGGCATTGGTGCTCCACTGTTGGTTTGAAGTCATCCTCCATGAGAATTTTATGTATGCATAGAGTAGGACTAATACCCTTGATATCCTCCATAGTCCACCCAATAGCCATTTTATGCATTTTCAACACCTCAAGTAGCTTTTCTTCCTCTACTTCATTCAACAAATTCGAGATAATAACCGAAAGGGTAGAAGAATCGCCCAAGTATGCATACCTCAAATGCGATGGAAAAGTTTGAGTTCAAGAGTTGGGGCTTGTTGAATGGAGGGTAGTGAAAGAGAAGAACTCTCTTCCAATTCTTCAAAATATGGCCTCTTCTTGAAGGGATAAAATTTGGTAGCCTCCAAGTGTTGTGACATCCTTCCATTGTTTAAATCATCCTCTCCTTTAGTGATTATAGAATGAGAAATGCAAGTCTCAAGGGGATCCTTAGATGATCCATGGATGAATGATATAGCCACTTCTAGATCAATGATGTCTACTCGGGAGCATGAATTTGCCTCAGCGGGATACTTAATGGATTTCATGATGTTGAATGTGATTTGCTCATCTTGAACGCTCAATATCAATTTGTCTCCTTGCACATCTATTAAAGCCCGACCGGTTGCTAGGAAAGGTCTTCCCAAGATGATTGGGATACCAAGATATTCCTCTATATCAAGAATGATAAAATCGGAAGGGAAGATGAATTTGTCCACCTTGATTAGCACATCCTCAATAATACCACGTGGGTGCTTAATAGAGCGATCGGCCAATTACAATGAAACTGTGGTTGACTTCACCTCTCCCATGTCCAATCTCCTGCAAATATAGAAAGACATCAAATTAATACTAGCACCAAGATCAAATAAAGCTTTTCCAAAAGTTAAATCACCAATAGTATAAGGAATAGTAAAACTCTATGGATCTTTGATTTTTGGAGGCAATTTTTTTTGTAGTATGACACTACATCCTTTCGTGAGCATCATAGTTTCATGATCTTCTAGCCTCATCTTGTTTGAAAGAATATCTTTCATGAACTTTGCATAGCTAGGCATTTGTGCTAATGCATCGACAAATGGTATGTTGATGTGAAGTTTCTTGAAGACTTCAAGAAATTTACCAAGTTGTGCATCCACTTTGTGCGTTTGAAGTCTTTGAGGAAAAGGAATGTGGGGAACGTAAGCTTTCACCGGAGTAGGCACCTTTGTTGATGTCTCCCCACTTTCCTTGGATGTTGCATCATTTTCATTTGCCTCCTTAACATCTTCTTTACCTTTTGCATTAATCTCTGGTTATGCCAAAGGTTGCTTTACCGTAATTTTCGGTAATTGAATTCCACTTCTTGTAGTGATGGCTTGCACATTTTCCCTTGGATTAATCTCGGTGTTGCTTGGCAAGTCTCCTTGTTGTCTCTTCGTCATCATTTTCGCCAATTTTCCAACTTGAGTTTCAAGATTTTTTATGGAAGCCGCTTGATTTTGGAGAATAGTGTTGATCTTGTTCATATATTGCATGAGTATCTCCTCAATGGAAGGCTACTTCTCTTGGGGTGGTGGAGGTTGAACAAAAATGGGAAGCTTTACTTGATTTTGATTGTTGGACCAAGAAAAATTCATATGATTCCTCCAACCCGGATTGTATGTGTTAGAGTAAGGATTGCCTTGTGGTATGTTGAAATTTTGGGTATAATTCACTTGCTCATCTGAAGTAGAAGCCATTTTGAGCATGGGACATTCCTCAACCTTGTGTATTGCTCCACATACATCACAAATAGACATAGGAGGGTAGATTGCTTTTACCATATGTTGAGAAGACAAATCATCATACTTCTTGAATAAAAGGTCCATCTTTGCCGACAAAGCCGCATATGCATCAACTTCATGAATTCTCGTGGTTTTCTTTGGTACCATGCGGTCGGTTGACCAAGTAGAATTGTGACTAGCCATCCTCTCAAAGAGCTCAATTTCTTCATTGGGTGATTTTGTAGTGATAGCTCCATTGGAAGCCGAATCAACCGTCACTTGAATAGATAGATTCATCCCAAGATAGAAATATTGAACTTGCATTTGCTTGGTGAACCCATGATTTGGGCATTTTCTCAACATCTCCTTGAATCTTTCCCATGCCTCATAGAAACATTCAGTGTCAAGTTCTCGAAATGTGGAGATATCATTCATGAGCTCCATCTCTAAGGGTATGTGGAAATAACTGCATGTTGAAAGCCTCCTTGCTAATTCCCGGATAATCAAAGTTATTACACATCTCCAAAAACAGTGAGATGTGAGTAAATGGATTCTCCTCGATCATTCCATAGAATTGTAGTTGTCCATTGAAGAGATTTATCACATTCGGCTTTAGATGAAAGTCCAGACGTCCAAATCGGGGATATTGTGATGCTTCCTCGATTTTGAGTGATGAGAGGGACCATGCATTACCCCATCGGACTATCATCTTCATCAATAACAGGATTTGCACCATCTTGGTTGTTGTCCCCCATATTTCCTTGTATTCTTTGTTGTTCAACTTGTTCCCTTCTTTCCCTAATCCTCCTCCTATAAGTTCGTTTGGGTTTGGGATCAAATAAAAGAATGTCCCAAGTCAGACGTTGTTACATAAACAAGGCAAGAGTACCTAGAAAATGAAAATAAAAAGAAGAAAGAGATGGGAATGAGAAGACAATTCAATTAACAAAAATCAATGCATTTAGTACAAATAAAATCAATCCTCGGCAACGGTGCCAAAAACTTGTTCGCTAAAATCATATACCGCAAGTGCACGGTTCACGTTCAAGTAGTAAAGTGGACTCGAAAAGTCCGGGTTATCGTACCCCCAAGGATTGATTGATTTATAACTAAATTTGTTGATTTCATATTAAAAGAAAAGTCAAGTAACATAAAAAGTTGATTTGATGGTGAATACTAACTAACATAAATTAAAACATGGCACTATGAAAATTAGTTAACTACGGCAAATAGGTAACAAAATATAAAAACTAGAATTAAAACTAATTATCCAAAGTAAACTAATGACAACAAGAACTTGATGATTAAAATAAGCTAAAAAACATAAGACAGTGTAAATTTAGTTATTATAACTACACTAATTTCTTCTTTCAAAAATCAATTAGTGATAGTCAATCAATTAACCAAATTACATGGAAAATTCTAAATTTAATTAACCTAACATGTATAATAACTTGCAAATACAATACAAAATACTGACAACATTTTAATATTACATAAACATAAAACAACATTCCTAATCATAAAAACATAAATATAAATACCCAATATCCATAAACAACCCAAAATGCTTAATTAAAATTACACTAGTTAAATATTCTAACACAATAACATTAACCCATAATAAAATAACATAAACATTTAACAAATAATATAAACATATCAATAATAATCTAAATAAGAGATTACAAATAAACTAGTAAAGAGAACTCCCTTCTAGTGAGCTTTTTAAAGAGAGTATTCCATGGGTTCTTCACTTTGAAGCAAATTTTCTCCTTCAACAATAAATATTTCCAATAACCTAAGCTTAAAGCATTAAAGATATAAATTTTTTTTGATGAAAATGTGAGATAATAACAAAAATCAAAAGCTTGGAAAAAACAAAATACTTGAATATAAGAAAAAATTACTAAAGCATAAAAACATTAATTGAAAATTGCATTAAAGAAGTAAACGTTAAGAGAAAATACAAGAAAAAACTAAAAAGAGGCATTAACTTACATAAACCCTAGTTGAAAATTGTGTTTGGGTATTTATATTGCATCAAAATGACTCAAAATATCACAAAAATTGGCTGGATCCACGAAATTCAGCGTTTTGGGCCGAATCGGGTAGGTCAGGTTGACCGGGTCCGGCTCAGAATTTTTTATTTTTATTTTTAAATAAAGCCACGCGGTCGCGCGGCCAAAAATTCGGGACCAAGTTTGGTCCCGAGTCCATTTTAAGCCGTGGTTCGCGTGCAGGGCTAGTTTTGAGCCACGCTTTCACGTGGTTTAGTGAGGGTGCGGTTTTGTGCCTAGTCCCTTCCGTAATTTCCATGAGGTCCTTCATCTTTCAAGGATGATCAATTAAGTCCCAAATTTTCAGATTTCTTTCAAATAGGTCCTTCTAAAATTGTAATTTAGGTCCTTCAACTTTTGGAATCTTACAATTTGGTCCCTCGGCTAATTGTGCAACTCGTCCCGAACTTCTCGAAAGAGAAATGGTCCCCAAATTTCCAATTTCATCATAGTTTGCACTCCTTTTGTGATTTTTGGCCTCAAACTTGGATATAAACTATTTAAACACAAAATATGCATAAATTAGTAGATATTTGCTCAAGATATTCCAAAATATATTAATTTAAATGTATAAAAATTGTATAAAAATGCACTTAACAGTAACGCAAAGTAACATATGTAGTGACTATATTTTATGCAAATATGAATAAGGATATGTGCAGGATATGATAATTTATGTGAAGTTGTCTCTTAACCCTAGCCGCTTATGTGTTTAATTTGCAGTCAAATTTATCAAAACAAAATTTCAAAATAATTCAAGTGAATTTAATCATGTGAATTGGCAATTCTGTGAATGACTTGCAACAAAATTTCAAAGCAAATGGAACGGAACCTCAAAGCATTTTCAAAGCAATTGGAAAGAAATTTATCAAAATTGCATAGAAACAACAACAACAAAATAAAATAAAATAATAATATATAAAAGTTGCACATGAACTTTGAAAAAATTGCAATAGAACTTGAATTCAAACGAGGAATTGAAACAATATTCTTGGAATTCAAAATTGAAGTCAGATTCCAAATTGGAACAGGCGACGAAATTGAAATTGGTTTAAGGCTTGGTTTATGGTTTATGTTTGGAATAATTCATTGATTTTGAACTTTGAAAAATCATATGTCACCAAATTAATTTCGGCGCGTATGATATTACTTTCAACTAATATTTTGATATGTGACATATTAGAGAATTTTTCTAACTCAATTTGGTAGAGAGTCGTGTTGATAACTTGTTATAAACTAGCGAGAAAAAAGAGAAGAAATAAAGAGGCGATGAACTTGTGTATATTATTATGAATCAAAGCCCCATATATAGGAGGAATAAAAGATACACAAGGTAATAATATCTAGGGTATAACCATCATTCACTAATACAATATAATGTTTACAACAAGTAGCTAATTAAAAAACTCATAAATTTATATAATAAATTAATCTATTATAAACCCAGATCACTGCCCCTTCTTTTATTAAATGGAAGTTACCTATATTTCTCTCAGGTGTGTGATATAGAGACAGATATGTTTGGGCCTTGCGTGTGTGCTACAGTTTTTGAGACAATTTTTGTTTTTTCCTTTTGGACATGGCTGATGGTGGAGATTAAAATGGGTTAATGTAGGTTTTTGACAATGGGAGAGAAAGGGTGAAGTGGGAAGAGCCGATGGTGGTGATGGGTTGAATGTATATGTCCATAGCAATTGTGACCAAATCTGTGAACATTATGACTGTTCTTGACCTGTAATGTATTGATTGTGACCAGATTTGTGTGAACTATGACATAGTTTGTTGGTGTGGGTGGTGGTTGTGATGTTATTTTTGTGATGGCAGTGGCAGTGGCAGTGGTAGTGGTAGTGTTGGTGGATCTGAGATGTGATATAGATGCATAGAAATTTTGACCAAATTTATGAATAATATGACTATTTATGACCTATAAAACATTGATTGTAACTAAATCTGTATGAACTATGAATATTCGTGATCAATTTTGTATTGAGTGTGATCAAGTCTGTATGGTATTTAACTATTTGTGACCACATCTATTGAAATTGTAACTATCTGTGACGTGTAATGCATTGATTATGATCATGTCCGTGTGAACCGTAACTAATTGTGATCAATTTTGTGGTAAGTGTTTTGCATTGATAATTACCGAGTCTATGTGAATTGTGACTATTTGTAACCAATTATGTGACAAGTGTAACCAAGTCTGTATGAGTTGTGATTGTTTGTGACCATGTTTGTCAAAATTGTGACTATCTTTGACGTGTAATGAATTGATTGTGAGTGGATATGTGTAAACTGTAACAATTATCCTATTAATGATCACATATTACTTTCATCTCTCCCGTCTAACCTACCATACTCCACCACAATCGTCACCACCCAAAACACCATCACCACCACAAGAATCATGCCCATTCCACTATCGATGCCACCACCCAAAACTTCAATTGTCATTGCCTTAAATTGAAAGCCCACCATCACCTCTAAATGCACCATCACAACAACCATTGAAGTCACCAACAACCATTGAAGTCACCACCACCTACCACAAAAATCCTATCCTATATATAAAAAGAGAGCAAGCAAAAATTACTGTTCATTTGACATCATTTTTATGTCAGTGTGAGGTATGCGGCACGCTTTTTGTTTGTTTGGTAAATGGATCCCACCTCTTATTGCTTTTGCCTTTCTTTACGTTTTTGGAGTTTTTTTTTTTACACCTTTCTAGAGAGTTCTTCTTTTAGTTATTGTGTTTTCTGCTTTGATCAAATTCGAGACAAGCCTGTTTAATTAGGGGTGGGTGAGGGGTCTGCTCTTGAACCCTAGAGAAGCCTTGGTAGGGTGCGAAGAATATGAATGATCTGTGACACAGTAAGGAGTGAAGGAAAGAGGTGGAGCTTTATCCGCATCCACAGGTTAGCTTGAGAGTGAACTTTGCTTTCTTGACCAATCGTGAGATTAGGCGTTTATAAATCGACACTGAGTTAGTAAAGAACTTGGAATCGCTAAAGTGCTGCTTTCCAGAGGATTGGAATACCCCTTGAATTGAGTTCTCCTTTTGAAAAGCAAGGCGAAAGCCCTTTGATTATACTTTTTTAGGGATGGGATCTTCTGCCTAGATCTCTCACGGAATTCATCTGGCATTTCTGTTCAATTGGAAAGGTAGCCTAACCTATTTCAAGATGATGCACGAGACTCTTCCTTCCTCTATCGCCGGAAGTCGACTTCTCCCTATGGACTTACAACCGATTTGAGTACTTCGTTGCTGAGAGTTTTTGTTTGGTGTTTGTTCAATTGATTTCTTTACGATTTTGAGAGATTTTCTTCCATTGTGGCTTTTTTCATCTGCACTGTGGTTGCATGAAATTTTCACCGCTTTGGGTGCCAAAGTTTAGGGGTTGATCCATCGGATTATTTCTGTAGATAGGTAGGCTCATTGTGTTTTTGTTTGTGAAGCTTGGTAAGACGACTTTATTTCAGGTCAATTTTTCCTTGTTCTTGTACAGATCTCTCTTTATTTTGTTGATCTTCGTGTTGTCGTGGTTAGAGCTTCTTGTGATGGGTTATTTCTATGGATAGGTTGGCTTGTTTTTAGTGGGTTATTTCTTTCTATTTATTTTATTATGTTTTTTTCTTTAAGTTCTATTAGACATTTGTACTTTTTGTTTCTATTTTTTAGTGATAGGCGTTAAATGCTAATGGGGTTCCTTCTAGTGCTTCGATTGGTATTTTCTTCTAAGAAAATATGTTTTAGGTTCTGCTTCTGCTTTTGTTTTTGTTTTTGTTTTGTTTTCTCAGATGAAATGTTTTATGTCTTGGAGAAGTTTTAACTATTTCTTATTATTTAGTGAAATTTCTTGTTTCAATAGTGTGGTTTAATCTCATTTCTTTTGAATAATAGATACATTAAATCACTAATGTATTGTTGTTGTTTATTTTGATCATAAATAGTTAGTTTGTTTCTATACTTCTTGATGTGCTTTGAGAAATACTTTTTCTCTTATGTAAAATCAAGATCTCGTTGGGTTAGTATGTTGTTTTTTAACATCAATTATTATGTCCAACATGATAAGTTATTAGGCTAGCTTTTTCTACCTCCAAAAGTTTTTGCCCTGCTGAGATTTAGTGGTGGGGTGATGATAAACTAGGCCTTTTTGGTAATAGAAAGGTTCTGATCAGTTTTTCGTTGTTCATTGAATACAAATTTAGCATCTAATGTATAACTCTCATTCTTTTTCTTTTTCTTTTTTGAATAATAAAACCATAGAATGATAGAATCACTGATGTAATGTTATTATTTATCTTGATAATAAATAATTTGTTTGTTTGTATACCTCTTAATGTGCTTTGAGAAATAGTTATTTTGCTTTTTAAAATCAAGATGTTGGTGAGTTAGTATGTCATTGTTTTTGAATGTCAATTATTATGTCCAATACAATAAGATATTTGGCTAGCTTTGTTTTAGCTTCACAAGTCTCCGTCCTACTGAGATTTAGTTGTGGGGTGATGATAAACTTGTCCTTTCCAGTAATAGAATTGCGTCTTTCAGTTTTTGTTGTTCATTGAATAAAAATTTAACACTCAGTATTGATTCTAGTATACCGAATTTTCATGCTTGTCACTCTTTTACGTTCATCTTTTATATGTTCTTCACGATGCATGTCAATGTAATACAATTCATTTGTGTTTATCATCATTTTGATTTGTATTGTAGGGATATTTCAAGGATAAGAAGAAAGAATTGGCCGAGAAGGAACAAATAGCCAAAAAGGTACATACACACACACACACATTCTCTTCATGGGTTGTATGGGCAAGTGTCATTGCTATAAACTTCTTTTTTTTTTTTCTCTCCCCCCCCCCCACCTCCCTCAGCCTGCCTGCAAGTGATTGTCAATTTTAAACCATTATATCCATACATACCTGATGATGATCATGCAAATTAGGTGTCAACTACTTAACGAAATTCTGTTTTGGATGTCTTAGTCTGTTAGCATTAATGAGTAAAGTCTGCTGATACTGAAAAGGTACTATACTCCTGGTGGTCGTGGTCGTGGAATAGAACAATTAGGGCGACCAAATTTCTTGTGAATTTATGGCACATATAGCTCACTGAATTCCCCATAACAGCTTTTTTCCTTTTTTGTTGCTTCAAAATCATTGAACATCTTCTTGTCGGAGCAAACATGTCAGGTGACACCAATGTCTATCCATCATTCTCTTGGGTTGAACCCACAAGGTTCACTTCAGAAATGACAACTGCAAGGTTCATTTCAGATACATCTTGAGCCATGTAGTCAACCATGCTTGCTTCCTTTTTATTGTTCTTCTTCAGTAAACTGCACTTAGAAGACTTGCAACCTACCTTGTCACAATTGAAGCATTTCCCTTAAAATTTCTTCTTAGGAATTCCACCTTTTCGGTTCCAAATTAGGCCCTTTAGCACCATATCGCTCAAGCCTGTTCTTGTAGGTTTTAGTTGTTTGACCATGTTATACAACACTTGCTTTAGCCACAATAGGTTTGAACCCCTTATTTTCTGAACTCTTGTTGTTTACTTCGATTCGAAGTCTAACAATCAGTTCTTCAATATTTATTTTCTTTAACTTGTATTAAAGGTAATTCTTGAAATCTTTTCATTGTAACATACCTTGTCACAATTGAAGCATTTCCCTTAAATTTTCTTCTTAGAAATTCCACATTTGGGTCCTATATTAGGCCCTTTACCACCGATGGCTCAAGCCGTTCTTGTAGGTCTTAAATGTTTGACCATGTTCTACAACACTTGCTTTAGCCGCAATAGGATTGAACCCATTATTTTCTGAACTCCTTTTGTTTTCTTCGATTCAAAGTCTAATAATCAATTCTTCAATGTTCATTTTCTTTAACTTGTATTTAAGGTAATTCTTGAAATTTTTTCAAGCTGGATACATATTTTCAATGATAGCAACCACTTGGAAAGTTTTACTTAGAGTTCTTGTACTTGACTGATTACACTCCTTGAATCCACTATCTTATACTCCAGGAAGTCAATGAATTTCTTAGCCCCTGTATCTTCAATTTATATTTGCATTCCAAAGACTCCTAAAATTTCTTAGCTTCACCTTGCTATACACATTGTATAGCGAATCTACCAAGCTATTCATGACGTAGTTTCAGCACAGGAAATCAGAATGCTTCCAAGCATCAATAACACTAACGACCTGAATATCTCCTTCGTCCTCTTGGAGTACTGGAGCGTTCTCAGTGAAGAATATTGTAAGATTCAAGTTGTTTAGGTAAAACAACATCTTCTATTGCCAACTCTTGGAATTCAACTCGTTGAGTTTATCTAGTTTTCCCCATGGTTAACCGGAATTGTCACAATTGGGGCTGTAGTCTGATCTACTATTTGAGTCATAACATGAATTGGCAATTTTGCCATAGTCTGAGCCATAGCTTGAGCCACAATTTGATTTTCAGTAGTAGCCAAATCCATATTGGTTGTTTCATTTACCATCTCTGAAAATTCAAAGGAATATAAGGGGCCGTTCTCTATGTGTTTCGATTTTGAATTTTGAGTTTTGGATTTTTTTTTTGAATTTTGGATTTTGATTGTTTGTTTTGGGATTGCTGAAAATATGTTCTCTTTGTAATTTTGGAAAATTGTTTTCAAAAATAGAAAACCTCAAAATCCGTTTACTTTGTAATTTTCTGATATATTTATTTTGTGATATTTTATATGTAAAAAATGGTTGATTTATTGAATTACATTAATTTTAATGTCAATAAATCAGTTAGTTCTCTATGTCAATAAATTCATCATTATTATTGTTTCAGCTAAACAAAAATCCAACTCATACCAACAAAATCTTAACATAGATCTATATATAATGGCAAAATAATATGAGAATTTCAAGTGAAGGAAGTGTCTCATATTTACAAAGAAAATATAAAAAAAAAAATTAAAAAAAAAATCTTAACATGAATCTATATATAATGGTAAAATAATATAAGAACTTCTTCAATCACATTTACCAAAAAAAAGTAAAAAAATTACAAAACAAATCTTAACATGGATCTATATATAATGGAAAAATAACATAAGATCTTCAAGTGAAGGTAGTCTCATTAAAAAAAAAAAATTCCAAAACGCGCATTTTGGCGTTTTGGACTTTTTAACACAAAATATCCAAAACGCAATAAACTCGTTTTGAGTTTCCTTTGTATTTTTTTTTTTTTTTTTTGGAAAACGCATTTCTAAAAATGGGTAGAGTGAACGTGTTTTCGATATTTCCGAAAATCGAAAAATCAAAATGGGCTGAAAACAGTAAAGAGAACGGGGCCTAAGTTTTTGTATGACATAGTATTATCCCCTGTTTGTTCTTTTAAAAAACACAATTCTATTTTAGAAAATCTATTTTAAGCTTGTATTAAAATAATTATAGAATTATAAATTAATAACTTATTGATTAATGTAAGGAACATACAGAAACTTAGAAATTGCAATAGATAATGAATTCTAATTAAAAAAGCAAAGAGAGTGAGAAAATTTTGAAATTGAAACTTGTGTTTTACAACGTGTTCTTAAAACATATTCACTCCCTCATAGTGCATGCTTTGAGGTTTGTGCGAGCGTCTATCTCCTAGGATACAACGGAGGAACTAGTAGAAGCTGTGTATTACAGTTTCTACCAAGGCGAACTTGAATTGGACAAAAACAAAACCACCAAGACTTCAATAGAAAACAAACTGTGAAACACTCTATACGGACTTGACAAAAACTATGCAAATGATATTTTGTGTGTGTATCAAATGGTGGAAGAACTGATGGTTAAATAGCTCGAAAAGGAGAATGGAGTTACATGTGTTACAAATTAACACCATTATTATCCAGGACATTTTAATCCTTAATTTACAGCCATAACCATAGGAGTTTTAGAAGTTTTAGAGTCTGTTGGAAGGAATAAGATAATTAAATCATTAGGAAAATTACAAAATGTGGACAAGTGAAGGGGCCAATTATGGTTCATTCACTCCTACATTTGTGTATGAACACAATCTAAAAGCTCGAATGCCAATTCGGATTGAGATTTACACCCCTGCGTGCACATGGAGAGAGCCTCTATGCTATACATTATTATACCCTTCCAAAGTGTAATCATATATAAAGTGGTCTTGATTTTTGTAATCTTCCATGTAGGACAAATATTAACTCTTTTCCTACTAAAACATCTTCCACATCGTTCCCTTTGAATTCTTATTTCTCATTCACCCGAACATCAATTTTGGCAAATTAATAAATCATTTCGATATTTTCACGGAGGAGAACATAAATCAACTTTGATCTTTCACAAAGAGTAAATGGGTCCACCCAAGATTGTACTTAAAAAGTCATACTTGGCCATTTTTTTGATAAAAATCATTAGCAATGAATAAATAGCTATGCTCCCTTAAATGCACATAAGTTTTAACATAGAAAACATTGAAATCTTCTTGAAATAAAATTGAAAATCGCTTTGATGAGCGAAGGTGTGGCAAGAAGTTGGACATTTTTTTACAATATAACGGTCAACACTATTTTTCAAACAACTTTTTAGAAAAATTGTTTCCAATTATTTAGCTAATTAAATTAGAAAATTTCAAATATCCAGAAATTTAGCCGCATGTTTCCTTTCTTAGCTGATTATCACCTTCTATATTTCTGTACTGATTAATCTCCGTCATTTTTATGTAATATTACATTATTGTTACTAATATTACACGTCGTGTAATGTCCTGTACTACATGTTGTCATTACAGTGTATCTAATATCACAAAATGACGGTGTTTTAATTACATTACAGAGCTTTTAATAGTAAATAAAGTGAAATTAAACTCATTGAAAAGCTATTGTGCATGTAATTTTGTCTCATGAATTCATAGAGTGTTATGTAGTTTCAAGTGCTGGGGTTGCTCGTAATATTACATTCCATACAATTACTTAATATTTTGTAAAACCTTACATTAGATGTAATTCAAAAGCTGGTATATGATTTTATCGATTAAATTTTATGTAACGCCAGTTCAAGGTATGTTAAATTGCATGTGGTTTTAATTGAATTACATAGCTCGTAATATCACGTCCGATCTAGAAGATGATTTCCCATATTATTAAACTAATTTAATAATTGTAATTTTCATATTATTAGTTGATTTTAAATGTAATTGCACTCCTAATTTAATCTCTTAAATCAATGGAAACTACATTCCTAAATAATACATTCCATAATTAATGAGATCAATCAAAAAATCATAGAATTTGGAATTTTTCTAAATGGTTTTTAAATAATGTATTTATCTAAGAAGGATTGAAGGAATTAGTGTAGAGTCTAATTAATCCTACTTATACAAGGGAAAAAATCATAACTACAAAGTACAAAAAGTAGCTTTTTAAAACTAACAAACTTAAAAATTAGGGAGCTAATTATAAAATTCACAAAATTATATAATAAATTAATCTATTATAAACCAGCTCAATGCCCCTTCTTCTATTAAATGGAAGCTGCCTATATTAATGAGATCAATCAAAAAATCATAGAATCCAGTATTTTTCTAAATGATTTCTAAATAATATATTTTTCTAAGAAGGATTGAAGGAATTAGTGTAGAGTCTAATTAATCCTACTTACATGGGGAAAAAAGCATAACTACAAAGTACAAAAAGTAGCTTTTCAAAACTAACAAACTTAAAAATTAGGGAGCTAATTATAAAACTCACAAAATTATAATAAATTAATCTATTAGAAACCCAGCTCATTACCCCTTCTTCTATTAAATGGAAGCTGCCTATATTTCTCTCGGGTGTGTGCTATAGAGATAGATCTGTTTGGGTCTTTTGTTGCTGCTATTTGTGAGGCAATTTTTGTTTCTTCCTTTTGGTTTTTAAATTGAACTAGTGTTACACCTGTGCGATGCACGGTCATTTGTTACTCACATATATTGAATTTATATGTTAACATATGAAATGAACATTTAATTAAAAATGAGAAACGAAGGAAGACAAATAATAATAAAAAAAGGTACAATTACGGATACCTTAATTTTTTTTTTTTTTTTTTATGGTTCGTATGTTTACAGTTTTAGTAAATTTACGCTCAAAATTTTATTAAAATGAAAAAAAAAAAAATAGATTGATGAACACTCCTATTTTTTTCTTTTTCTTTTTCTATTTTTAAAGAAAATATATTTATGTGATACTGACAATGTTTTTTTTTTTTAAATTTTTTGTTATGAATTTAAAAAAAAAAAAAATTATAATTGATTTTCATATGTTAACATATGAAATAAATATTTAATTAAGAATAAGAAATAAAGGAAGACAATTAATTACAAAAAATGTACAATTACACATACCTTAATTTTTTTTATTTTTTATTTTATTTTATTTTTTTTTAACAATTTGTTTGTTACCATTCCAGGAAATTTCTTTAAACATTGTAATTTAAATTGACTTAAAGTTTAAAGTGAGAAAACGAAATTACATTTAAATAGAATTTGTAATAAGTGAAAAAATAGATATATCTGTATATACGCTATGAATTTTATTAAAATAAAAAGGAAGAAAAAATCGATGAATGCTCATATTTTATTATCTTTCATTTTCTATTATTAAAGGAAAAATATTTATGTGATATTAAGAATGCTCTTTTTTTTTAACAATAATTGTAAGTGATTTTCAAGAGGAGAAGACTTTCCAAGAAATTTCAGGACGAATTTGATCTTTGAGACGATTTTACGGACAATATATTTTCAGTTTTCTCTCACTTGTTATCTTGTATTAAACTTCAAGTTGAAATCTTTGATTTGAAACCCATATTGTATATTTTTTCGACTTCAAAATAATACAATAATTATAAAAAATAATAATTAATACAAAAAATAGTTTATAGATAGTATTATAGAACTTAAATAATATAATTTAAAATGAATAAGATAGAGTTTAAAAAATATAAAAATTTTTACATTTTATCTTTAAGATGATTTTACGGACAATATGTTTACAATTTATTCTCACTTGTTAACTTGTATTAATTAAAATTTCTCGTTGAGATCTTCGATTTGACTCCCATATTATATATTTTTTGACTTAAATATAATAAAATAATTATCAAGTGATTAATAATTATTTCAAAAGAAAAAAATAGTTTATACGTTAAAATAAATTAAAATATTGATGTCATTAATAACATAACACGCATCTTAATATCATGCACCATAATAATTGCTAAAATATTTATTACATTATTTTTTGCATATTTTTTGGGCATAGATTTTCAAATTTAGAAAGTTATTTTGGGCCGAAAACTATGTGTGCGTTATTTTTGGTATGTACTTTGTTTTTATATATGTATAGATGTGGTTGTTGGTGGAGATTAAAATGGTTTACTGTAGGTTTTCGACAATTGGAGAGAAGGAGTGAAGTGGGAAGAGATGATGGTGGTGATGGGTTGAAGGTATATGTGCATAGAAATTGGGACCAGATCATCAAACATTGTGACTGTATGTGACCTGTAATGTATTGACTATGATCAAATTTGTGTGAACTATGACATAGTTTGCTTGTGTGGGTGGTGGTTGCGATGTTGTTCCTCGTCTTGTGGTGGAAGTGGTAGTGTTGGTAGATCTGAGGTGTGGTATAGACGTATAACAGTTGTGACCAAATTTATCAATACTAGGACTATCTACGACCTATAATGCATTGACTGTGACTAAATCTGTATGAACTATGACTATTCGTGATCAATTTTGTATTGAGTGTGATCACTTTTTTAGGGTATTTAACTATTTGTGATAAGATCTATTAAAATTGTAACTATTAGTAACATTTAATGCATTGATTGTAATCATGTATGTGTGACCTGTGACTAATCGTGATCAATTTCGTGGTGAGTGTTTTGTATTGATTATTATCGGGTTTGTGTGAATTGTAACTATTCGTAACCAATTATGTGACGAGTGTAACCAAGTCTGTATGAGTTGTGATTGTTTGTGACCATATATGTGAAAATCGTGACTATCTGTGACGTCTAATGAATTGATTGTGAGTGGATATGTGTGAACTATAACAATTATCCTATTAATGATCACATATCACCTTCATCTCCCCTATCTAAACCCACCATACTCCACCACAATCGTCACCACTCAAAACACCATCACCACCACAAGAACCACGCCCATTTCACTATTGACGACACCACCCAAAACTTCAATTGCCACTGCCTTAAATCGAAAACCCACAATTCCCTCTGAATGCACCACCACCACTACAACAATCGAAGCCACCACCACCTACCACAAAATTCCTATATATACAAAGAGAGCAAGCAAAAAATACTATTTATTTGACATCATTTTCTATGTCGGCATGAGGTATGAAACACAATTTTTGTTTGTTTGGTAAAAGGAACCTGCCTCTTATTGTTTTCGTAGTTCATTACATTTCTAGGGAGGGGTTTTTTTTTTTTTTTTTAAAAAAAAGAGAGTTCTTCTTTTAGGTTTTTATATTTTCTGCTTTGTTCGCCGACTTCTCCCTACGGATTACACTAGTTCGTTGCTGCGAGTTTTTTTTGGCAAAGCCTTTTTTTTTTTTTTTTGCAAAATAATGGCAATCAAATGGAGGTTCATTGATAGTTAATAACCAGCCCATGATTAAGGTTCTATGTATGATAGTTAAGTGAAACTAAATTCTGTAGTCAATGTCACAAATTAAATTTCACGTGATCCAGTCCAAAGCGTCCAACATTCCAACATGTACACTCAATCTTATCACAAAGTTAAAGATTGAATTTTAGTCTTTGTTTGATCCCCATTATTTTTAACTCATTTTTCTACAGTACACAGTCTTAATCACATTTTAACAATAAAATATTCTACATATAAAATTAAATTTCTTTCTTACTTTTAACTACGTAGTATCCCATCAATCACTATTCAAAACTATATTTTTGTCAAATAATCACAATCAAGCAGAGGCTTAATAAAATTTGAGACAATCTTATTAAAATAAATTGTCTGTCTTTTTTTTACCCATCATCACTGGCGGAGCCACAGTGGGGCCTGCTGGGGCACGTTCCCCAATAAAATCTGATTTTTTTTTTTTTTGGCATAAGGTAACTTTTTTGTTTTAATCTTCAAACTTGATTTATTAAAATATAAATATAATAGTGCACCTTTGCAATGCACTCAGGACTCAGCACTTTGAACATGATACGTTACATATAATTTCTTTTTCTTTTTTTTTTATAAAAATAGTGCACCTATGGAAGTGGAGTCATGGGTAGTTGGGGATGTGATTTATGCTAATTATATTATAAGTGTGTAAGGTTAATATAATTATTTATTTATTTGGGTATTGAATATTTTCAAATACTTTTTCATTTTTCGGTCTCTTCTTACAAAAAAAAAATGTTTGAAGGCAGTGTGATTTATGCTAATTATATTATAAGTGTACAAGATTAATATAATTATTTATTTGTTTGGGGATTGAATATTTTCAAGTACTTTTTCATTTTTTGGTCTCTTCTTACAAATTTTTTTTTTCGGGGAACCCCCGTACCATCCGTGTGCCCCACTAGTACAAACGCTCTGCGTCAGCCACTGCCCATCATGTACAGTAAACTTCATATTAATAATACACCGAATATTTTCATACCTAACAACTTAAATACTCGATTTATAATATGAAAACAATCCACGGAAAAAAAAAAAACTCAATTTCATATAACTCATCAAAATATAAATCAATATTTTATTAGTATATTTGAGATACGAATTTACTGGACGGACAAATAGAATCTAAGATTCTGCCCTTGTTTGAGCCCCATTATTTCAATTTAAAATTTGGATTTTGGAAATTTAATGGTTAAAAAGTGGTTTGAAAAGTAAAAAATTGTGGACTTGACTTTTTTGAATGATTGAAATTGATTACTGTAGAAAAAATTTGTAAAAATAATGAGAAATAATGGGGCTCAAACAAGGGCTCTATAGCACATGGCACATTCTAAGAATGTGGGAGAAACGGGAACGTGAGTTTTCAATGATAATAGAATGTATAAAATTATAACGAAGATACACACCAATGCAGAACTCATATAGTGCTCATAGTCGGCATCGTAAAGTTTACCTACTTGTTACGTGGCAGATGGGGATTGGTCCCCACATTTTTCACACCTCCTTAGTTTGTTTACACCCCCAACCCTCCAAATTTGCACCAATCACTGCAAAACCATATATCAGTTCTGCACACTAGTAAATAATGAATCTAGAACTAATATCTTAAAATCTTTCTAAAAATGTTCATTCTCCTGCAGAAAGGAATGAGCTATCTCGACCATCCAGCCTAGCTAGATGCATCCAACAGAAATTGCAGCCTCGACGAGCAAACCATAGAGTGTAAATGGGGCAGAGAAAAATGGGCTGTGATCACTTTCCAGGACATAAACATCTGTTGGTGGCCATTTCTTGATCATTGATTCTTGTTGTTGAGGTTTTATTACATGATCATAGGTTGTTTTAATGTATATACGAGGAACTTCATCTACATCCTCTCCCTCTTCAAATTGGGCAGATTTCAGTGCTTGGATTGGTCCTGGTCTCAAAAGCATAGCAGCTAGTGTGGAATCCTGAACCATATTTAAGGTCTTAGTCATGTACGAGTTCGATATGAGGACAACTGGAAGCAAAGAATTAGTTATTCTACTTGTACAAGCAGCTTAACCGAAATGTTGACAATATGTGTGCGTGACATAATCTCATTATATCACCTATCACATCAACATCCACAATTTTATCACCTTATCATTTTTGGTGAAGGAGCCACCCTTACTAGGACTTGGTCCTGGGTTCGAGTCTACTTCCCCATCCCTAAGTTTTCGACTTTGAATAATAAAAAAAAAAAAAAATAGCATTTTGAGAATTAGTTATGACACGATCGAGTTGAGTTTGTTATTACAATTTTTAACCACACATTTTATCTAGAAAACACGCATAATCAATTATAATTGGTTTAATGGGCCACCGAACCTAAATGATCACATTACAACATCTCATTAAATCATTTTTTGAAAAGTTAATAATTTCGATTGATCAAATATTTTATTCCATCGTCTTTTACTTTTTTATAAAAAAATAGACCAACAAATTTTTGTCATACCACTATATATAAACAACATTTATTAACAACCGTTTATAAAGCGTACAAACTATTGATTTCAATCAAATTAACACATACATATATCTAGGAACGTCAACGAGCCGAGCCGAGCCGGCTCGTGACCCAAACATCAAGTCTCGAGCTTGGCTCAAGTTTTTTGGGGTCGAGTCGAGCCAAGCTGAAGCTCACATATTTTTTTGGGGCTAGACTCGAGCTTTTCCGAGCCAACTTGGTACTTTTTAATTTTTTTGTGTAAATAATTATTTTAATCTCTTTCTCATTCTATTTCCAGCGTCGTTTGAAATTTTGAATCAACACCAAAAGCCCAATGTGTTGGGACTTGGGAAAGACTTGGAGTGTTGACTTGTGAGATTATGACTATTGCAGTGAGATCAACAGCAAAGGCCAAATTTTGAATCATTTTTTATTTTATTTTTTCTTGTAAGTTGATTGCGTGTTGCAAGTGTGAGTCACACCTGCAATTAGCAAATATCGCCTGCACGCAGCAACCAATTAGACTGCCTGCTGCGTGCATGCAATTGTTGCAGGAAAACGCTCAACAATGTTGCAGGCAGCAACAATTGCCTGCGCAGGCAACACAGGCCAAAATTGGCCTGTGTTGACCATCATCATGGGCCGCCCTGTACGAGACTACCTTGGCTCGAGCCAACTATTGATTTTGAGGCTCAGCTCTACCCTAGGCTTGGTCTTCGTGCCACGAGCCAAACTTTTCTAGAGTTTTTAACGGATCGAGTCCAAGCTGTCTGAACCGACGAGCTTTTTTGACACCTCTACATCTATCTTTGACCACGCGGTGGACATCAAAAGTATCATTAGACAATATATATATATATATATATATATAATTTACGGGTAAACAATTCTTTCATTTATATTGATTACAAGATAATAGAAATTACCTCTTGAGGGGATAATTGGTAAATGATTTTTCGTTGTAATTCTTTCTTAATAAGCATACTGGTTGGAGGATGATCAAACCCCATTCCAAAGTCAATATCATATACATCTCCAATGTCTCCGAAGTCGGATAGATCCGGCACGCCCTAGTAGTTAAATGGAGAATATAGATTAGAAATATTAAATAATTGCACATTATATTTTCAGATCGTCGTTGTCATCAATACTCACTCGTAATAAATAAACATTAAATGAAGATTTTAGCCCACTTCTTTTACATTATTAATCATATGTACACGTGATTTTTTCTTAAGATGTTGACATGTAAATTAAAGCTATTTACATTTACTTAGTTTAGTTATTATCGTGGTATTATATCAGACAATATTATCATGATTTTAGGGTTTACAGTATTTTATACGGTCGAATGCCAGCATGGTTCTATAGGCAAATTTTTTTTAAAAAAAATATTAATTCAGATTTTATAGAAAATAATAAAATGAAAAGAAAAGAACCCGATTCCAATAGTAAATTTTTTTGGGTACAATTTAATTCACTTTACACCTCAAATAAGTTAGAAAAAGTTCCTTTTGACAACCCAAAAAAATTATAAAAATAAAAAAATGTTAATTGCAGAAATGGTGAAAAATAATAGAGGGAGTGGAATATGGACAAGGAAAAAGCTATTTGTACAAATAATTTATACATGTGAGTTTATGTGTGACAGCGTTACGGTTGTTGACGTTGAATATGATGTGATGTGATAAAAAATAGATTTTTTTTCCAATGTGTATTTGTCGAACTTTTTGTACAAATATAAATAATTTGTACATGAATTATCTTCCAATGAATAATAGGATCAGACAAGATAGAATGAATTAAAGACATTTGGCAACAATTATTTAGGACGGTCCAATTTTATACAATCAAAATGACGTCGAATGATTCCCCATAACCAGCTTTGACTGTAACGCCCCATCACTCCAATATCTTTTATTTTTTTTTCTCAAAGACAAACTCTTTCATATAAAGGCATGACTTAAAAGCTCACCAAATTCAGAACCAACTTGAAAGACGCACTGCTCATGTCCCACCTTTTAGACCACATACGGAACTCGACTCTACATATCTAAACATAATTAAGGCTTGTTAAACTTTTGTATTTAAAAATGTTTTTTTTTTTTATGTTTTCGAAATAAAATATATAGTTCAAAAGTGGAAAGAAAAAAATATGTGTAGTTAAAAAGTAATTTTAAAAAATTATATTGTTTAAAAACATATTTTTTAAACATGTTTTCCAAACAGAGGCTAAAAAAAGTACATAAATAGTATTTATGAAGTTTTTATTTATTCTATTCAATTCGTTATACTGCATACCTTCCCTACTTGATTTTGAATATATTTTGATAAAAGTCAATAAAATGCAGGATTGATAGAAGTTGTGAGTTTTATAAAATATATAATTAAAATTAATTAATATTGACTTTATTTAAACTTTTTAGTAACTTTTTTCAGCTAAAACTAAATATGGTCATAATGTTGCAAGAGTGTGAAGTTGGGATTTTCATTTTATCTAAAAAATGTTAAATTCATGTATAGTGGATGTGGAACTTCTATTTTGCAATTTCTCAACAAACATGGATACTCATATCATATGCATGGAAAAAGTGTAAAAGTTGTACGAGTTTTCGAAGAACATACATCTTTGATATCTTCCTCCGTCACATATCCCATTTTCAACATGGTTGCTGCAACATACACTGCGAGACTGATTTTCTTTGCAAATTTGTGAGTAGCATCAGTCAAACTAAGCCCACCAGCACTATGTCCTACCAAAATCACCTGCATCAACATTTACAAAGTTTCTCGTTCACGTTGAACATTGGAGTTTAAGCTTTTAGATGATGGAGAGAGAGAGAGAGAGAGAGAGAGAGAGAGAGAGAGAGAGAGGATGGACCTTTTCGTTTTCGTTTAAGGATGACAAGAATTGTAAGAGAGGATTGTTGTATTCTTTGAAGGAAAGAATGGTATTGGGATCAGTTTGATCGATGCCACAACCTTTGAGATCAATACATGAAACTGTGTAGCCGGAATTCTCCATTAGGCATCTGATTTTGTACCAGCACCACCCTCCCCCACTAATTCCATGTATCAAAACTAAGTGTGGCTTCTTTAAGGTAGTCTTCACTTTCATTTCCATTTCTTCGGCAAACTCTTCTCCCATGCTCTCCTCTCTCTATACACGTGTGTTTGTGTAAGTACTCTCTCTCTCTCTCTCTCTCTCTCTCTCTCTCTCTCTCTCTCTCTCTCTCTCTCTCTCTCTCTCTCTCTCTCTCTCTCTCTCTCTCTGTGTGTGTGTGTAATCTTACTTCATACACAATATGATATAGGGGACCGACCGGAGTGTAAGACATTGAGAGGGCCACGTTCTCCCATCTATTAAATTATTGGTGCTTAGCGCCGCACATAGGGCGGATTCAGGATCTCAAGTGAACACGAATGATCGTTGAATGTCAATGATCATAATAAAAATCAAGTAGATTTCGAGGTTATCAAAGAGGCTAAGGCTGCTTTCTCTTTATGTTTCAGTTTTCATTTTCGAAAAGGATCATGCTACACACACAAAATGGATGACAAAATGAATGACACACCCCTCACATGGAGGGAGTCCACATATAGGTGGGTCCCCCTCCATGTGAGGGGTGTGTCATGTATTTTGTTATCCATTTTGTGTGTAAAGAATTATCCTTTCAAAAATGTTTTCTATTTTCTATTTTCAATGTTGTTTTCAAAATTGCTAAAAATGTATTTGGTTTGTTATTTCTGAAAATCATTTTCGAAAATGAAAAGCTGAAAAACACGTTCTATTTGAAATTTTGCATAAAACTTTTTGTGTACTTGTATAGCTTGCGAATAAATTTATAAAATAATATTTTGTGGATTGAGACAACCTTCTTGATCGCAAAAAAATGATATTTTTTTTAGTTATAAATCACTCATCATTCAAATATGGATGGAATAATTTAAAAAGTAAAGTATTGAAATATGAAACTAATTAAATTCTATAATAGTAAAGTAAGAATAGAAAATGAGTTTTGATTTTCTAAATTTTAGGAGTCAAATCCATTCTTTATTTTAAAAAGGTAAAACAAAGATTTTTTTTTAAAATTTATTATTATATAGACTCTTTAAAATAAAATAAAAATATTTTGTGTTCCGAGGGTTTTTTAATGAGGAAAACTATTCTTATTTAGCTAACTTCGAGAGTTTTGTGAAAATAAATTTTAGTTATAAATAATATTAGAAATGATAATTTGTAAGAGAAAAAAATTTAAATATAAATAATACTAGAAACGATAATTTGTAAATAATACTAGAAATAAATTTTAGCTAAAGATAATATTAGAAATGATAATTTGTAAATAATAATATAAATAAATTTTAGGTATAAATAATATTAAAAATGATAATTTGCAAAATGCAAAAAAAAAAAAAGGTGTTGGTAAAAAAAAAAAAAAAGTGAAAACACGCGTTTTCTATTTTGTTTGCAAAATCTTTTTTTGTTTTTATTTTCGAAAATTGTGCAATGAACGGGTTTTCTGCATTTTCGGAAACAGAAAATAGCTGAAAAACAGCAAAGAAAACGCAGCCTAATATTTTTTCATTTCTCATGAACTCGCTCAATGAATTTTTTTTTTAATCTATAAGTGGTATCGAGACTTGAAATTAGTAAATATTGCTAATTTATTAGAAGAAATTAGTAAATATTATGACATTTTTTTATATTAAAAGCTCATTATGATACGAGGAAATAAATTTCAATTCATTAGAAAATTTGTAAAGAATAGATTATATAGCATTGCATTAGATACAATTTGATATTAAAAAAAAACTCCATATAAACCATAATATTATTACTAATACTCTGTTCGATAACACTATAGCAATTGTAAATTGGTTTATTTATATTTTAGAAATAAAATATGTGGTTGAAAAATCGAAAGAGAAAAATGTGTGATTAAAAAGTGGTTTGAGAAATTTTTTTATTTATAATTTTTTTTTTATAGATTATAAAGATTGCGTTAAAGAACCCAGTCTAATTTATTGATTTTGAATTTATAATTTACTCAATGTTCTAGTAGTGGTTAAGCTTTTAGTGGTACCAGGAAGTTACTTGGAAATCCTATGTTCAATAGTTCCAATGTTCGAAACTCCCTGAGAACGCTTTCACCTAGCGCGGAACAAAACCACTTCTCAAGGTGGACAATACTGTGTGTTGACTACCCGTAAGCACTTGTTTACGTTACCCTTCCCTTGGGGTACTTACGAGTCATCAACAATTGCTATTGAACAATTTTTTTTTGGTGAAGGTTGGAAAGTTGCATGTTCCTGATAGCAAATAAACTACTGGCAATACTCCCTCAACAAGCATATTCACAGTTGACTTAACGTTTATTATTGGTCATGATCGTGTTGTCAATGGTATGTCGACTTGTAATTATCTAATATATTACCATCTGATTATGATATAGATAAATTTAGGCATGGTACAAAGGAGGTCTTGAGGAGGGGGACAAGTAAGTTGTTTAAGTTTCACAAGTTGATCTCTTTTAATGTTTCATAATACGATACTTCTTTCTGATATTCATTTTGTTAACATTTTTTTCAAGTATCATTCTTTGATACTTCTTTATTTCTTATACTTTTGTCTAAGTTTTATATCATGATACTTTTTCTTTTTGTTACTTTCTTATGTTGGATGATTGATACTTATGTTTTGGTATTGTATGAAGTATTAGATCATATTCTCTTTACTGTTTTGAGGTCATTTCCTGTTTTTTATTTTAGAAAACAGTAAAAACGCGTTCTCTCTACCATTTTCGAAAACGCATTTTGGAAAACAAAAAAAAAATTTGTACAAAAAACGCGAAACGTCCAAAACTCGTTTTGGGAATTTTTTTTTTAATTATCCTAACTTGGAACTAAGTCCAGATAAAGATTTTTGAGAATTATCCTAACTTAGAACTAAGCTTAAATAAAGTTTTATTGAATTCAATATCAACATTACAAAAAAAATTAAGTGAAAATTCTTGTTGTTATATTTCAAAAAATGCCTTGATAAATGGACTCTGATGGTTTTGAAAGAACTTGCATTTTCTGGATTTAATAGAACCAGAACTTCCTCAAATCTGAAACTGATCAAGCTGTGTTAATATAGACTCTTAATGCTCACATTAGTGTGTTGTATGTAACCATATTTTCAGTGTATTGTGAAAGAAAATTTAAGTTTGAGTCAGTAGTATTCTGCAACCAAATTAATTAAAAATAGTTTAAGTAGTATTCTGTAAAATTTCATATAGAACCTGTTTTCCAACTTTTCATTTTCAAAAACAGTTTTCAGAAATAACAAACAAAACGCGTTTTCAGTAAATTTGAAAACAAAAATAAAAACAAGAAATACAAAACATTTTCGAAAATGAAAATACAAAATAAAATACAAACAGAACGCCACCTTAGCCTTTGATACTTCTTAATGGCTTGATACTTTTGTCCAAGTATCAGACTTTGATACTTTGTTGATGTTATTATGCATTTTCAAAATTTAATAATATGATACATTTTTATTAGATGATGGTATTTACTTTAATATTTAAGGAATTATAAATATGGTGTAACACCCCGAGTTTCGAGAAACGCGGGAACGCCACTTTTCTAAATATTTGAATAAACTTTATAGTGGAAAAATGACTAATTATTTAATATCACATTTATTGAATAAAAGTTTAGCGATAATTCAGGTGAAACAAAATAATTCGTACAAATTTATTAAAAATGAAAATTCTTGATAAAATGAAATAATTGTTTCGAAATTCACGACTTTAAAAAAATAATATCAATTTATAATTTGCCGTCATTGCCCATCACTTGCCACTGTCTCCAAAATCTGCAAAAATTTTTAAAATAACGGGGTGAGCATTTCAAAATGAAATACTCAGTAAACTCAACTCCAATAATTAATCTATAAAATAATTGGACAAGTAATTATGCAAATAATGTAGTGATATTCTCTTCTTATTGATAAGTGTTCGTGTGATTCCCGCAAGCGTACGGGTTCGTTGACAAGTAATAATTGTTATGAGTTGAGAGTATCGTTCCCACGAGCAATAATGTTTAGTCCTAATTATCAGTCTATCGTCGATTCAATTAATTGAAACAATAAATAAAAAAGATGGTTTGTTTGGCTATTCTAACTAAAAAATTGCAAAATAATAAATAAAAGAAAATAACAATGTTGGGGAGTAAAATATAAATGAGGAGCATTTATTGGAATCAGAATCCACTTGTTACCATCTATCTCAATTCATCAATTTGTAGTTTAAATCATTCATGTGTTGCTTGACAATCGATAATTCACATGGAATTAATTTTCTTTTTCAAGACAAATTAAATCTATTCTAAACATGAAACGAATCTATTCCTAATCCGAATACGAATGTTTAGAACGCATTAAATCACACAATTATCAATTGGATTGCACATGTCATAGTGTTATTCCTAACATCTAGCGTTCATGTGTTGATCATGCAATGTTCCAACTTATTGTGACTTTTCCAAGACTAAAAAAAGTAACCATATATTTAATTGGTGGCCAATCAATCAAATAATAACAATAAAATATGCAAAATCAATCAAGACAATACAAGAAATTATTAAACTACTAGTTTTTGATTTGAAATAAATAAATAACAAATTTCATCTTCATCCAATACATAGAGGAGATTAACCGAACATATTAATGTAAGAAATTTTAGAAAAATGACAGAAAGTCATCACCGAATTAATCAATAAAGGCAATTTGAAAATTTCCTTTAATTTCTTCCTGGAAGAAGCCGCCTACCAGCACCACTATTGAATTAATCCTGCAGCCGAGTCCTCTTAAATATTCCTCCAATAGCCTGCCGACCACCGTCCAGGTCCAGCACCTGTGTTGCAGCAAGAAGTAATCTTGTTTTTTGTGTATATGTATCTCTCTCTTCTCCTCCAATCCAACCTCTCTCCTCTACTCAGCAATGTATTCTGCCCAACCACAACTCCAAAACCAAAGTCAACCACTTTAATCCCCTCCTACCGTGTATAATCTCTGTGTATGTATATATTCTCAGCCCCAAATTAATTCCTCCAGCCCAAAAATATGGCAGCCGAGAACCACTCTTTCATCTACCTAGGATTCCACTATCTTCTAGTTAACCAGCTGGGTCTCCAAATTTATTCCCACTACAAAACTAAAGACTCCCTCTTTGTTTATAGTATATGAATGAATGATAAAAATCACGCCACCTCCCCAAAACCTATAGCTGCCGAGCACCTCCCTTTTATCCCCAAAAGTGTCTCCAGTTTTCCGTCCGGCCCTCTCCTTTTTCCAGGAAAAACTGATGCCCATATAAAATTAGGTCACTCATTGGATTAGAATTAGGCCCATATACATGTTACCATAGTTTTCTGATCAACTCGGTCCCTAGACTTTTTATATGATGCAATTGAGTCCATTTTGTATGATTTTAGTCCCTTTTTATCCGTTTTGCCTCCAAACGCGTCCAAATTTGAGTTTTTCCTAAAAAAAACAAAATAAATACATAATTAGCAATATTATATCCTAAAACACTCGTAATTGTCTAAATTTAAAGTCAAGATAAGTACAAAAACCGTACTTATCAATAAGCATCATAAAATGAGTGCAAATGAACATATTCTTGTCTTGTCTCATGCTAGCAAATAAGTTATGACGTACATAACATAAATTCTCAAATTTATCTCATACGAGATATTCTTGTCTTTTCTCATGCAATTAAGCATATAAAAATCACACAAATCCACATAAATACGTGCAATTATAGTCTAAATCAATTAATGGGGGCGAGTCTACCTTTAACTTTACGAGTTCTCAAAAATCGGAGCGGGAATAGTACGTCAACTTCTAAAATCACCAACTGCTTCGTCTAGCCAAAAAGTAAATTAATTAAATTAGTATTTTAGAAATTTAAAGATTTAAACGTGACAAAAATAAAGTTTGAGGGCTAGTTTGAAATTTTGAGAAAACTGAATTTTAAGAATTTTGGGACTTAAATTGAATTTCACGAAAATAATGGGCCGATTCGTTAATTATAGGAACACTTGTAACTGAATTTGAAAATATTTTAAAAGAAGGGACTGAAATTAGAGGTTTTTAAAATCTAGGGCTATATGGTAAATTTTAAAAACTTAAAATTAATAAAAATTCCTCATTTATCTCTCAAAATCTGAATAGAGGGAGAGAGTAGAGAGGCCGAGGGTGCGACGGGGAAAAAGGGGCTCCGCCACCTCTCCGCTTCAAGCTGCCGGCGCTTGGTGGCCGGCATTAGCACCACCTAGCGTGGTGACTCCGGTGTACGGGTATGGTGAGATTTTAGGGGTGGATTTGAGGGTGAAAAACAAGATCAAACCGAGGCTAGGAGCTCGGGTTCGTGGCTTTCCGACGAAGGAACTCTGGTGACAGTTGAGGTAAGTTATGGGTATTGTTTTAAATCTTGGTTTTTGGGTTTGATTTTGGGGAAAATGGTGTGGATTGAGGTTGGGTAGTGGTTGGTGGTGATGCGATCGTGCGAGTGGGTGGTTGCGGTCGTGATGGTGGTTGTGGGATTGGGGTTGAAAGTGGGATGGTTGTTGTTTTGGGTTGGTAGGCGGTGGTGGTTTGGTTGTTGACCACGAAGGAGGCAAACGTGGTGGTGGTAGTGGATGAAGGCTACAATTTTTAGGTTGCCAAAATGGTGATGATCAGATTGGAAATCGGAAATTGAGCGACCGATGGTGGTTGGATGTGAATTCGAATCACAGGCAGTGTGTCAGGTTTGACTGGGATAGATGGAGAAGGCTGGTGGTGGTGCATTGAGACCATTTCAGTGGAGTAGGAGAGAAAAATTACTAGATTGCTTGTTTGGCTTGAGTGAGTTTCGTGTGGGAGGAAAAATGGGATATATGTTGTAGTCTGTTTGCAGAAGTTTGGTAAATTGATGTTGTTTTGCTGATTCAGGATGAAGTGCAAGAATTTGCAGTAAAATGGTAATTGTTATTTAGGGAAATGAGGGAGAGAATCAGGGAGTGTGAGGATGGAATTAACGTGTGGGGAGGTGGAATTATTTGAAATTTAGGGAAATGGATTTTTACCAAATTGGGGTTGTTCCCAATATTTGAATTGGGATTAAAGAAAATTTAAATTGGAAAAGAATCAAAATATTGAAATCAATAAATTTGAAACACAAAAGTCGAAGTCTGGATTTAAACTATTTAAAACTTGGACTTAAAATCATTAAAATTTGAATTAGGATTTTAAAATGGTGACATTGGAATATTTTAAATAAAATTCGGAAATTTAATTTCGATGAAAGTTAATTTAATTTCATTTATAATTTGGCTAGACGAATACTCTTTAAAATTAAATGGGAAAAAGTCGTAGCGACGCGTATTTAAAGTTCTAAAAATATTTTATTTAGAAAAAGATGAAAATTCTCGGTCGGTACATATGGGAAGCCTGGTATCAAGCTTGATCTCCCATCTGACTGTGAAATTGTTAAAGTCAATTACAAGATATGGTGATATTATTTAAGCGACTCCGATTCTTTGTTGGAGGACACTATAAGTTATTTATATCATTTTTATCAGTACGTATTATGTTTCTTTGTTTTTTGTTTGTTTGTTTATATATATATATATATATCTTTGTTGTATTATTTTTGCAGCATATTGATATTGCATTCTTTTATGTAAGGAAAATGATTAAATACCCTGACAATATCAAACTAGCTGTAACGACCACCGATTACTTGTTTGAGCGTTTGATCAGAGAAATATATCATCCATTTACTTCCAATCCATCTTCACTTGATCATCGTAAGACACTTTTTCCATATGTGTTGGGGCAGAGTACGTGACGCCATACAAATTGGGTTGACGTGATCGCATTCTTGTGCCGATTATAGAGTTGATGAAGCATTGGATCTTTGCTGAGTTTGACATGAAAAATTGTTGTCTTAGTACTTATAACTTGTACAGTAATCTTTTTGGTGATAATGAAGTTATACATCATGTTTGGCAGTTTTTTGGAATTTTGCCTTATCTCTTGAAATGCACGGGTTATTGGGATGGAAAGGCTGCAGATTTTTTTGATCATAGTGTAAATGTTAGTGATCGACTTCCTCTGTTATCCATTAATGTCGTACACAATATCCTCGGAAGAATAGTTGGTTCGTAATTTCATCTCTCTGCTTATGTTTTGTATTTTTTCTTGTGTAAGTATAAATTTTTTATATGTTTTTGTTTTGATATATTTGTTTGTATTTTCTTACAAGAGTGTTGACTGCGGGGGTATTTGTGATTTGGTATGTACTTTATTTCATTCATGGAAAGATGCATGAGATAGAGAGCTCATTTGACGCAGCGAAATTTCATATGTTTATGGCCACTTGCCTTTTCATGTATGCTAAGTGGAAAGAACTGGAGAAATGTGTGACTAATGATGAAATACCGTCAAGAAAGTAGCAGTTTATTAGTTGATTCAATGTTTTTTTGCAAAGAAGTAGCAAAAAAGGTCTAAATATCTGTGAATTTTAGGTCTAACAACACAGTTTATTTATTGAATCTTTTTTTTAATTGTGGCTGTTATGGGGAAAACAAAAGTTTATTAAATATGGAGTTCTCTATGTATCATGAAATCAATTTTTTTTCTGAATACTTTTTTTTTTTTTTTTTTGACATATTCGGTTTTTAATGTCGTTTTCTTATAAGTAAATTATTATTTTAGATAAACATTATAATTTTTGCTATATGAAGTGAAGTCTCGGATTATGATACTTTTATGTTTTTTGTTTAAACTTGTTTTATGTTTCGATAGTTGTTTTGTAGTATCACACTATAATACTTCTTAAAGGTTTTAGGTAGTTTCATAACTTCCACGTTGTTTCATAATATGTTACCTTTTTTTCAAGTTTTGATGTCAAATATGAATTTTAAGTGGTTCGATAAATTAAGTTAAATTCATGTTATATTGAAGGTGAAGGATGACAAAAATATCATTCAATTGAAGGACAATGATCCATTTTTGATAAATGATAATAATACTTTGGAAATTTAAGGGAAAAGTATGCTAAAAATTAGTGTTGACAATAAGGTGGACTGGGTTCGGATTGAGGCGGATCGGGGCCGATCCACGGATTGGAATTTTTCGGATCGGATAGGTGGAGCGGATCATATTTTTTTTCCATCACTACTGAAAATGAGAAGTTTCTTAAATTGATACTTATGTTTTTCTTGGAGCAAATATGGAATACTTACAAATTCGATTAAAACACTTTCAAATACTAGTGTGGTCACATATATTTTCTAACACTTCGATATGGATATATCATTTTCATAGAAACTAATAGTGTTATTTAGTAAGAATTTGATATGAAATCTAAAATGAGACTATGATAGTTAGAAGTATCATAGCATTAAACTCTTGGAGACTAATTTCAGTTGGCTATCCTCATCTTTTTGTTTCAGTTTGAAGGTAACTGCTCTAGTTTTTTGCATGTATTATGTGTGTTCATACTGTTTGCACCTTCCACTTTTTATTCCTGCTTTTAGTTCTCCTTTTGATTTGTATCGCTTTTCTTTAGGTTTACGGGGTTGTCTATTTGAAATAGGAGGCAGTACCTTTTGTTAATATGATATCTTCTGAAACAATCAAATTTGTAGGATCCCTTAGAGGCAAAATTGTGCCATTATATGTTTGAACATGGTATGTCTTTGTGTAGTATCTTGAGCAATAATCGTAGGAGCTGAAACTTTTACTCGCAAGTACTGCTACAGCATGTGCATATGGCATTTCATCAATTTGAAATCTATTGTAAGTGCTTATCCTTTCTTGGATGTTGACAATGTTTGATTGAGTACTGCCTTTGTTGTCAACTTAGAAAAGCACTAGTGTCGAAGGAATTGCTTGTGTTTAATATAATGATCAAATAAGTTGTCAGTATTATTCAAACAGTGATCATTGTACAATATGTTCTGTAGGAAAAATGAAGTATCAATGGAATTTTTTTAAAAAAAATATCAATGCATGATACATTATGTAAATGAAATGAAGTATCCATACAAATGTGAACAAGTATCAATATAAATTAGACAAGTATAATGTATGATATCTTATGTAACCTCATTTGGCACAAATTCCAATACACACATAAAAATTTAAAAGAAATTTTATCTTTTATAAATTCTAAAACTAGTACGACGTAAATTTTTTTACAAGCAATTTGATATAAGTAAAATTATTAGGTTATGCAACTTTAGTGTGTTTATGCTTTATTCATTTATGCCATATATATTTTACCACTATTTAAATTCTTGTCTTCATCCTTCTTGATTCATTAACCTTCTCCTGCAATCTTTTTTCCTGGTTAGTAGACAAAGTTGTGAATATTGCCATTGCCTTATCTCGATTCTTTGAAAACCAATGCTGCAACAGGTATCTTAAGTATTCCAATAAAGTTTCTATATGTTCCTTTTTGGCAGACCTTGTTGTTGAATGCACCGACTTTACGATGTTCGACGTCATGATTGAGTATCAATTAGTTGTCATGTGTGCACTCGCCCATTTGTCATACCCTGCCTTTACATGTATGAGACGAAAAATACATTAATTTACATAATCCATCAATTTTTTATAAGATTCGTAAGCTTCCAGGTATCCACGAATGTCCTCGTTTATTTTATTAATGTGTGATATATGATAATCAGATTCTTTTTTTTTTTTTTTTTGTAAGATCTTGAAGCTGCATTGAACGATTGTGCTAAATGCTTTGAATTCTTCGAAAATGTAGGTCCCGTTCTCTTTGCTGTTTTAAGCCCGTTTTGAGTTTCCGATTTTTGGAAATATCGAAAACGCGTTCACTTTGCCCATTTTCAGAAACGCGTTTTCCAAAACACCAAAAAAAATACAAAGGAAACTCAAAACGAGTTTATTGCGTTTTGGATATTTTGTGTTAAAAAGTCCAAAACGACTAAAACACGCGTTTTAGATTTTTTTTTTTTTGGTAAATGTGAGATACTTCCTTCACTTGAAGTTATATTATTTTGTCATTATATATAGATCCATGTTAAGATTTTTTTTTTTTGTAATTTATTTATTTATTTATTATTATTATTATTATTATTTTAAATGTAAGACATTTCCTTCATTTGAAATTTTTATGTTATTTTGTCATTATATATAGATTCATGTTAAGATTATTTTTTTTTTGGTAAAAGTGAGACAATTCCTTCACTTAAAGTTCTTATATTATTTTGTCATTATATATAGATCCATGTTAAGATTTTTTTTTCTTTTTTTTTGTAAATTATTTTTATTTTTTTGTAAAAGTGAGACACTTCATTCACTTGAAATTCTTATATTATTTTGCCATTATATATAGATCTATTTTAAGATTTTTTTTGTTATTTATTTATTTATTTATTTATTTATTATTATTATTATTATTATTATTTTTTTTTTTTTTTTTTTTTTTTTGTAAAAATGAGACACTTCTTTCACTTGAAATTATTATATTACTTTGCCATTATATAGATCCATTGTAAGATTTTTTTTTTTTTTTTTTTTGTAATTTTTTATTTATTATTATTATTTTTTATAAATGTGAGACACTTCCTTCATTTGAAGTTCTTATGTTATTTTGTTATTATATATAGTCCATGTTAAGATTTTGTTGGTATGTGGTTAAATTTTTGTTTAGTTTAAACAATATTAATGATGAATTTATTGACATAGAGAACTAACTAATTTATTAACATTAAAATTAATATAATTCAACAAATCAGTCATTTTTTACATATAAAATATCACAGAATAAATATATCAAAAAATTACAAAGTAAACGCATTTTTCAGTTTTCTATTTTTGAAAATAGTTTTCCAAAATTATAAAGAGAACATGTTTTCAGTAATCCCAAAACAAACAACCAAAATCCAAAATTCAAAACAAAATTCATAACTCAAAATCCAAAATCGAAACACAAAGAGAACGGCCCCGTAGTCTTTAAATGTTTTTAGTAAATGGAACGAACAAGAATCGTGCATCACATTTGGATACAATTTCTCCATTGCTGGGTCAATGCTAGGATGCCTATCCGAGACAATACATAAAATTTGACAGATATCGTGTGTTTCCTTTATACTACTCATGAACCATTCTCAAGAATCATTATTTTCATTATCGCTAATCCCAAAATGAAGCACAAAAATGTTGTTCTCATCTTGAGTGCACGCGATGAATAACATGCCACCCTAAGTTCCTTTTAGGTACATCCCGTTAACAACTATAATTGGTCTGCAGTACCTCAACCTTCAATTGATGCCCTCAAAACCATGAATAGATACCTGAATATGTCGTTTGAATCTATTTCCATACTTGTTACAGTTTAGGATTTGCTATTTGTAACATGTGTAAGTATGTTAGAAGTCTTTGATATGATTCTCCAGGATGTCCTTCCAACAATGCATATGCTCGTTCTTTGGCTCTCCATGCTTTACCATAGCTCATCATCACTCCATACTCATTTTGTCTGTGATCACCCAACACAACATCCAATGAGCATGTGTGATCATTTTTTATGTAGCTTATTTTGAATGTACACATTTTTCCAACTTTTGAAGCCCTGAAAGTTTATTGGCAACTATCAACTACACATATCAAGACATACTCCTTACTGTTTGATTTTTTTACCTTGTATTGGAACATGTTACACATTGCATACTTCGCAATATACGTTTCAACAACTCCTTATCTTGGAAAGTTTGATCGTTCATTATTGTGTCAGTACTTGCATTATAAGTCACAATATGTTGTACTTCACCATTTTCTTTTTCATACTGTGGTATTTGCTCGTACGCTTCCAAAGCAATTTCTTCCATCGATTTTTCAGATTGTGTGATTTTAATTTCACTTTCAGCGTAGTGCAATAGACAATTGTGCTAATTATGCATATTAGTAGAAAGCGGTTGGATGTTCAAGATAGCATCATATGTGATACCTACTTGAAGCATGGTAGTGTTTATTATCAGTGGATAACATTCAATCTCTTGGTCCGTTTTCTTTAACTACAAATAGAATAATACTAAATATTGTTAAAAAATGTCATGAGGGGTAGCTCCTTGTTAAGAATATACTGAATAGTTAAATGTAATATTGTCTTGTCCAACTTAAGTGTTGAAAATATATTATTTACAAATCGAGTATAAGTGCAGCCAAATGTCACTATTATTCTAACTACTTTGTAGTCTATATATCCCCTACCTTGTGGCCACTTTCCATCATAATGTAAGAGAACTGGAGTTGTTTCCATACTTTAATTAATTAAAAAGAAAGAATTCAATGAATCCTAGCTCACAATAACTCAAAATGTAATTTGCGGTAATGTATCAATGTATGGTACTATCATACCATAAGCTGATACTTCATGACTGAAGTGTAGACATGAATAAAAACTTCACGTACTTCTCAATTGAAGTTCAAACATGAACATAGAACAATATATTATCATCCTAACATTGTGTATTGATTCATTCAAATCATGTTAAAACTTATTCAAATCACTATGAAAATCAAATCTCATATTAGCTCACAATAACTAAAAATGTGATTTGCAGTAGTGTGTCAATGTATGACACCTTAATCATAAAGCTCAATAATGAATAATTACCATGAATGCATCACACCATAAGTTGATGCATCATGACTGAAGTGTAGACATGAAACAAAACCTTCATAGTTTCATATTAATTACTGTAAGGTATCAATGTCAAGTATTTCTCTATTGAAGTTTAAACATAAACGTAGAACAATATATTATCATCCTAACATTGTCTATTGTTTCAATCCAATCATATTTCAAAACTTTAAAATCACTGTATATCAATATATGATACTTCAAATGTTAGAAAAGATATTGGAAACACCAATTTCATAGTGTGAAAATCAAATATCAGATTAGCAAAATCTATATTCATATTAGGATTTTGTAATATTAAATTAAAACAATCAATATTCAAATTATCAGACACAGTCTTAGCAAAAATAGTGTGAGATTATTAAAATCTAAATCTAATTACAAAATAAAAAACAATAATTAAATTCAAAAGATATAAAAGCAACTTGAAATTACTTGTTGTCTTGATTATGGAATGTTAAGTGCAGAACAAAAAAATTCCAGATGTGAAATTGCAGAAAATTGTCTCTAAATCTACACAGGAACTATTAATCGCCGGAGATCTACACATGAGCTCACAATCGCCGAATATCTTCACGGGAGTCACAATAGCCGGAAGTCTTCACAACAACTCACAATCGCTGGGAAAGTTAGAGCGGGAACGCATATTTGAGTTTTTTTTTTTATGTTAAATGGGTAGTATTAGGTTTTATTCGACTTGGGCATGTATGCTAAAATAATAACCTTGCTAAATGTGTTAAGTAATGATTTTTTTGAATCCTAGGCCGAAAGAAAATATAAATTAAAATTTACTAAATTTCATACAAAATTTTATATATATAATCCACATATTCTTGAACTTTTTGTAATAACATCGATACAATAGACCCAAACTTTTCAGTCAATCAACAACATCCATACATAAGCCATTTTTAAGAAATTGTGCATAAAAAGTTACTTATTTTTCTTTACACCTAAACAAAATTCAACCCCGTCCTTAACTTTTTGTAGTGCATACACAAATTTCGAAATATTTTGCTCATGTTGTAGCAAATAGTTATTGAAGGTGATTATTGCTTGAAAGGCTTTGTTTGACGAAATCTTTGGTCAAATGAAACCATCATCTAAATTAGAATTATGCTTATCATCATTAGGTGTATTCATTACTGATTGAATAATTTCTTCATCTGTAGGCAATTCTATCATTGCACCATTATCAAAAGATGTTCAACATCCATCACTTTTCTATAGCGTACACTAGAAATTACTTCATTTAATCTTTGAGTCTCTTCATCTTGACCAACTTCTTATTCAGGAACACTATCTTCCTCTCACCGAATCTTGCAATGCCAAAAAAAAAAAAATTGAAATTGTTGTTGTCTTCACATTAAATTTCCAAGCCGCATTAGCAAAATTGATAGCATTCAAAACATTAATTTTCTCAAGATTTGTTGCTCCATTAAACTCATAGACCTCCAAGATGCTAGAATAAAGACGACGTCGCACTACAACAAAGTTAGCCTTTTACGGCGTGCATTGCATGCCGTAAAATCATTTTTACGGCGTGCAGCCGCACGCCGTAAAAAGTCACGCCGTAAACATTTACGGCGTGCAAATCCACACGCCGTAAATTAAATTTACACGGCGTGCATTTTGAACGCCGTTAAATATTTTACGGCGTGCATTTTTGCACGCCGTGAACAGTTACGGCGTGCATTTTTGCACGCCGTGAACTGTTACGGCGTTCAAAATGCACGCCGTAAATGTTCACGGCGTGCAAAAATGCACGCCGTAAATAAGGATTTTATTTTTTAAAAAAAAAATTCTATAAATTATAATTCCAAAAATCCTATAATAATAAAACAAAAACACATTAATGTATATAAAATCAATAAACGTGATTTCGATAAACAAACAATATCATAGTAAGATTCAACACAATATACAAAAAATTTGATATCACATAACCTACTCAAAAATCTAGATAGGAATTAATGTTAAAAGTCTATAGACAACTACTTCAAAATAAACTTAAAATGTCGTAAAAAATAAAAGTATCCATATCGAAGCTTTAACATGGAATTCCATTGACTCTGCTTCCTTTGACACATCCTGGCCATAACTTGTATCGGGAGACTTTACCTGCACAGAACAATAGCAAGCTAAACTTAGCAATCAAAATAGAACATTAGTTTCAACCACACATTTATAACTACAACCCATTATTATCCTCGCATTTCACATGACCCACTACTCCTTATATTACTAATAAGTCATTTAAACCCCCACGAGCATGTTTTATTATTTTTTAAGAACCACAAATTATCCGTTGAGTTATCCCCACTTATGCTGTTTACAACAGGAGTTCACTACCCATCTACGCATTTTTATCTTCTTTTTCCCAGTTCATCTCTGTAGCAGTACCTGAGCTCATTACACATATTATCTGAGCTTTGTCCATAAACATACTAGACTAGGTGAACTTGACATTCAGTATTTCGGCACATAAAACACAATAGCATACCTTCCTCCGACCTGACCCAAAATTTCTTGTGCTTTTGCTCCATAGCCAGTGTCGGCTCCATCCTGTGAGGAAACTACGTATAATAATAATAATAATAATAATAATAATAATAATAATAATACCATTGATGGGGTCAAAATATTAAATTCGCGTAAACATATACATATCTACATTCTACCAATATCTATGATTCTATCTGTTTGCACATATAAATTTTGCAAATGCATAGTGTATCCATAAAAAAATGTCAATAGATATACAAATGCAATGGCATTTGAAGGATCAATAAAAGGGAAAAAAATCAAACCTTTGCCCAGTACGAATTATCTTGAAGCCTCTCATCCACAAACTTCACCTGATCAACTTTAACCCTCTGAAATGCATTCACCGTTTTTGGCTGCAATAAACCATCAAACTTGTCTTTAAGAAAAACAATTATGACACACAAACATTAGAGGTATTCTCCACTAGAGAAGATCAGAATGTGACTGCAAACTCCAGTACTCTCCAGTTCGTTTTGGGCCCATAAGTACTTTTCGGAAAGGTCTCGACGAGCCAGACAAGACTCACCGCTTCGCCGTGACGTATGATGGATTTTAGCCTTTCGAGATCGTTTAGACAGTCAAAACGGACATTCTTTAAATTGTTTTTATGTTTTTTTGGAGCATTTTAGTCATTTTTCAGAAAGTAACCCACAAATGTGTAGAGAGAAATCCACCTGAATGGGCTAAGATAAGATTGGAGCAGTCTATCAGCAAAGAAGTGTACAAGGGTAATGCTTCAGGGCCCTAATCTATCAAACTTACATTTAAAAAATGCACTACTTAAAAGACATAATTGTTCTTGTCTTTGCAAAAACCAGTTCTTACCATATAATGTACGTAATAAGGATAAGCTTTACCATATACTGATGCAAGAGACCTTGATGATTCCGTGTGTGAGTGTGTTCTTCCATGAATAGACCAAATAAACAAACAAAGTTGAAACAGAGGAATAATATAAATAGCAGAAGGCTTAAGCATGTTACACTGCACTGTGAGGCGTCTTGGTAGCAACCCTGCAAGATTTACTTATGCTTTTGTTCCACCCATGAAGCCAATTATGAATAGCCTTCCATCAAAGTTTAGGCTGTCAACTCCATTCCAGCCACCTCCCACAGCCAGGTAACCTCGAGCTTCAACCTCACCATTTGCAACACCACCACATCCGCCACCTCCTTCATCATCATCATCATCATCATCATCATCACCACATTGAACTGCCTGCACCAAGCTCCACTGCACCATCCTTCCAACCAGTCATGCCACTCGATGAACACCATCACAATCGAGCACCACCACTGCCAAACAACCAGCCCACTGCCAAGACTCCAAAGTCACGGCCAACCTCCAATTTCATTTCTACCCAACCTCAAGAAATCACTCAACCCATAACAATCAACCATTTCCACAACACCACCACAACCCTTTCGTCGTCAACCACCAAGAACCACCTGCTGCACCACCAAAATTGCGGCCAACCCAACTCCAATCAGCCCAAAATCAAACTCAAACCCAAGAAACAAATTACCCAAGATACTTACCTACCTCGACCGCCGGTAAGCTCGCCGAAAACCATAGCAAATCACGAACTCAGCTTCGTTTTTGGTCTCGGTTTTACACCCATCTCGCACCAAACTCCCTCAAATCTGACCCCCTTCTTGGTCGCCGCTAACCGCCACCCTGCGGTGGCGTTTCGCCGGCAACTCTCTGGCTGAGGGCCGGTTGCGCGGAGGGCCACTCCCGGTCGCGCCTCTCCTCTCTCTCTTCAGTTCTGAAAATGAATTGGGAAAGAGAGAGTAAGGTTTGTTTTTAATATTTTGATTTTCAAAATTTGCAGCTTAGTCCCCAAGTTTTAAAATTATTCAAATTAGTCCTTATAGTTTTAAACTAATCATTTCAGCCCCTTAAGTTTTTAAATAATTTTAAACAGTCCCTTCATTTTAAAAATCAATTATTTCAATCCCTACAGTTTAATATCCGTTTTGAGCTTCAACCCAAGTTTTGAAAAATTACATTTTAGTCCCCAATGTTCCAAATGTTTCATTTCGGCCCACGAGTTCAAATATTTCAAAACTCTATCCTTTAATTTAAAAATATGTTATTTTCAGCCTGAATATTTTTATAGCGTTTTATTCGAGTCTTGAAAGTTTCGAAAAACTCCATTTTAACATAAATCTGTATAAATCTGTATAAAACTCCATTTTAACATAAATCTGTATAAATCGAAAAACTCCATTTTGGTGGACAACTAAGGAGACACCATTTTGAGACAGCAAATCTGAACTCTACCGATATGCACTATCTTTTGTCAAATCGTTCGATTTAACATAAATCTGTATAGATTGTGATAGACAATCGAGTAATTTGAAAAGTATAGTTTGGTACAAACCAATTCTTGAAAAGTGACACTCATCCACATATCCACCCTCATGATTCAACTAATAGGCATCTTCAAATTGTCAAAGTTGAAGCAGCCTTTGGAAACATGATCAATACGAATGTGAAATGTCTACTCATCTTCTGCAAGTCTATCCAAAATCATAACCTTTTTTTTAATGTTGGATTGCATTTTTGACATTGTAGAAACTAGAATTTGCCTTTAATTTGACTATATAAAATCATTTTATTTAAGATTCGAGTTGAGTTTGGATGTATCCCACCTCTCGATAATTAGATTTTTAAATTCTTAATCAACATGGGATGGGGGAATGCTGATCCCGAAAAAAATTAGAGATTTTAACTAATCTAATTGTATTTCTTGATGTGAATGTTATAAAGAGAAGTAAATTGTAACGATCGCGATTAACCGCTCTTGAGATATTTCTTTCAAACCCATTGACAAAATAATTAAATAATATCAAATCAAGATTATATATGAAGAACTCCAATTCAGAAGATAGGGACATAAACTATTAAATACCATTTTTCAACCATCAAAATAGAATCAAACTCCATAAGAGCATTTCAATATTCTCTGGAAAATCACTGTACAAGGCATCACCATGAGGTTATATTTAAAGGTAATTCCTTGTTCTTAGCTATGTGCATCTCACTACCTAATACTAAATAGTCATTATTTTGGTATTATTATTATTGCAGAAGCTGAAGATTATTGGACATAGAACAGATACAAGAAAAGAAAATATGGGTTTTGGATTTGGTTTTCTTGTCCACCTTTTTTGCTCACTACTTGTGTTGCAGGTATATTGTTTTTGTGACGACCCGAATTCTCGACCATTCGAGTGCCACAAAAAGTGACTCATATCATATTATCGAGACTTAAATAGTAATGTAAAATTATTCAAAAGAATAATTAGAATCCCATAATTTTATTTGTGAATAAAAATAGAACATAATTTTCTTACATAAAGTTCAACATAATTATCTCATCAATCTTAACCACTTTTGCCACTTCCATGTTGACCGCCTCGAACCTTCAATTATCTGAAAATGATAAATATCGTGGAGTGAGATTTATAAAATCCCAGTAAGTATACCAAGCATAAATTTTCTTTTGAAAGCATATGGATCATTTTCATCATAACATAGGATAGGATTGAAATATTCATAAACATAGGGAGACACAAGAATTTTACCGAACTTAAATGGCAAGAATTCTTATGTGTAGCGCTACTAAACTCCGGTCCCATTAGCATAATCATAAACATATCATATGGAACCCATAACAATCTTGTGAGATTGATTTCATAGAAATGATCCAAACATTTTCATAAAAACATAAGATATACTTACTTGTCATAAAAACATACTTACTTTTCATAAAAATATAAGATATACTTACTTGTCATACAAACATACTTACTTTTCATAAAAACATAAGGTGTATTTACCTTTCATAAAAACATACTTACTTTTCATAAAAACATAAGATATACTTACTTGTCATAAAAACATACTTACTTTTCATAAAAACATAAGGTGTATTTACCTTTCATAAAAACATACTTACTTTTCATAAAAACATAAGATATACTTACTTGTCATAAAAACATACTTACTTTTCATAAAAACATAAGGTGTATTTACCTTTCATAAAAACATACTTACTTTTCATAAAAACATAAGATATACTTACTTGTCATAAAAACATACTTACTTTTCATAAAAACATAAGGTGTATTTACCTTTCATAAAAACATACTTACTTTTCATAAAAACATAAGATATACTTACCTTTTAAAAGATTAAAATGAAGTGTAGTAGTAAATGGACCAAAACTTTCTTGACCACCTTGAATTTCTCTTACTTGTGGATTTTGTCAAGAGATTGGAAATAAGTGTATATGTGTAGAGTTGTGTGTAAAAGAGATGAGTTTAAATAGATGTATAAAGTTGGCATATTGTAAACATAATCATTCAATTCTATTAATTTTAACACATCCTTTTCTTAAAGTAAAGCACCATTCATATACTTTTCCATATTTATACAAATAATATGCTCTTCATGATTATATATAATGGAGTATATAAATCATTCATATACTTTTCCATATTTATACAAATATTATGCTCTTCATGATTACATATAATGGAGTCTTATCAATCATTCATATACTTTTCCATATTTATACAAATATTATGCTCTTCATGATTATATATAATGGAGTATATAATTCATTCATATACTTTTCCATATTTATACAAATATTATGCTCTTCATGATTACATATAATGGAGTCTTATCAATCATTCATATACTTTTCCATATTTATACAAATATTATGCTCTTCATGATTATATATAATGGAGTATATAATTCATTCATATACTTTTCCATATTTATACAAATATTATGCTCTTCATGATTACATATAATGGAATCTATCAACCATTTATATACTTTTCCATATTTATTAAATTAAGATTCTCATAATTATTATATATAATGGAACCTCTCATGCTTGCATATATTTTCTTAATTTAAATAATAAAAGTAATTTTTGTACAAATAAATATTGGGATAACATTGAATTAAGTACTTAGACTTAATATACTTTAAATCAAGAGAATGGAGATATTTTTAGAAATTCGGAATTTAATTTAAAATCGAACGATCTCGATTATTTCTTGACTTGGCTATACGAATACGTCGTGGCGTTAACTTAATAAAAATGGGTGAAATAGTAGCGACACGATTTTCTATTAAAATAATTATTAATCGCGTAAAAATTCTTGGTCGCTACAGTTTTCTTCCTTCTTTCTGCACTATAATTTCATGAACTGCATAAATCTTTATCCAGTAATCGCGCTTCGGATAAGTTTCTATATATTTTTCTCTAAATTTGAGTAGTACATATTACGAAGTTTTATCTAATTTTGACACCATTGCAGCGCATCGAGATGACTGAAGCACATGGGGAGAACATCGAAAGATACAATGGAAAATCTGGCAGTAATTTATATGAACATTCAAAGTCACATGAGAATCACTTGGATCCTCAACTAAATGTGTTCTTTTATATCAATGAACTTAATGTTGGGAAGAAAATGCCTATCTACTTCCCAATAAAAGACCCTTCAACGTCTCCCCCTTTGCTGTCCAAACAAGAATCTGATTCTATTCCTTTCTCATCAGAAAATCTTCCCTATATTCTTCAACTATTCTCCTTCCTAAAGGGTTCAAAACAAGCCAAAGCAATGGAAAATACCCTACAACATTGTGAATTTCCACCACTTAAAGGAGAAACCAAGTTTTGTGCCACCTCTTTGGAATCCATGCTCGACTCAGCTCGATCCATATTCGGATTGAAGTCCAGATTTCAAGTTCTTACAACGAATCATCTCACGAAGTCCGTTACCCTTCTGCAAAATTATACTATCTTGGAAGCGCCCGAGGAGATTTTAGCCCGTAAAAAAAAAAATTTTTTTTTTAAAAATTTTTATGGCGTGCGAATATGTACGCCGTAAAATTTTTTTTTTTTTTTTAAAATTTTTACGGCGTGCAAATATGTACGCCGTAAATTTATTTATTTTTTTTTAAATTTTTACGGCGTGCGAATATGTACGCCGTAAAATTTTTTATTTTTTTTAAAATTTTTACGGCGTGCGAATATGTACGCCGTAAAATTTTTTTTTTTTTTTTTTAAATTTTTACGGCGTGCAAATATGTACGCCGTAAAATTTTTTTTTTTTTTTTTAAATTTTTACGGCGTGCGAATATGTACGCCGTAAAAATTTTTAAAAAAAAAAAAATTTTTTACGGCGTGCGAATATGTACGCCGTAAAAATTTTTTTTTTTTTTTAAATTTTTACGGCGTGCGAATATGTACGCCGTAAAATTTTTTTTTTTTTTTTAAAATTTTTACGGCGTGCGAATATGTACGTCGTAAAAAATATAATTTTTTTTTTTTAAATTTTTACGGCGTGCGAATATGTACGCCGTTAAAGGTGATAATAAATGAAATTTTACGGCGTGCTAATTATGCACGCCGTAAAAGATATTCCTTTACGGCATTCATTTTATGCACGCCGTAAATAATTAAGATTTACGGCGTGCCCTATATGCACGCCGTAAATTCATGTCGTAAAAGGTCACTTTTGTTGTAGTGTCGATAATGGATTTTTGATGCTCGAATAATCCTAGCATCACATGGTTGAATTTTTGACGTATTAGGAGGAAAGAAAAATAGTTCTACATTTCTCAAGTGTTCAATTACTTTTGGATGAGTTGGACTATTATCCACTATTAAGAGAATTTTTCTGTCATTTCTTCTCTTATCAAACCAACCAAAAAGAGAACCTTTCTGTCATTCATTCTCTTATCAAACCAACCAATAAATTCTTGAAAAAGCAAGTCAGTCATCCAAGTTTTCTTTTTAGATCGATACATGCAACTAAGGTTTTTAATATTCACATTTTTAAAGCATACTAGTATTTCATCATGTGTTTCGCATGTCTTATATATGCGATAACAAAATTTATACTTTGTGTCTCCTATGTAATGAAATATAAAATGAAAATGATTAAAATCATCATATTATACAAATATAATTATAACTCATTGAATATAAAGTATAATAAATAATACATTGTTATTTATGATATATAATATTTAGATATATTAAGGAGTATTAATTCCAAATCGTATTAAGTAGAATCTCTTTAAATTCTTATGATCGTGTCAAATTAATTATTATTACTAATTTTAACTATAATAGTAGAAATAATTATTCATATAAAAATTACTCGATTACTTTTTTATTTATTAACTTATGAATGAATTTTGTAATAAGCATTTTCAATTTTCTCAATTATTAAGTGTACATCATGACATTTTTGTAGCAAAACGAAAATTTGAGAAGACGTTGAAAATGTATTTGAACCATAGTAATATTTTCATTTTTTTGTCGGATTTGAACAAACGAGATTTCTTTTTTCATATGATAATGATTTAAATCAGATTTTTATTAAATTTTAATAGAAGTTAATGACTTTGTGTGGTTAAAAATTTGTAGGTTTCATGAAATATTTGGTTGAAATTAATTGTTAATTTTGACTTACATTAAAACCAACACCAAACAAGGGCTTAACTAAGTTCATCATATACATGAATATTGAATACTTATTTATCTATAAATATGTTTTAATAATTTACATTTTATTGTGCTTGATTTAAAAAAAAAAAAAAATTCTTTAAAGTGACTCTCATGTTAGTGCCTAAATAAATAACTCTATATTTTTATTTTGATTATTCAAAAAATTATTGGTTTTAAAATGTATTTATTTTAACATAAATCGTAGTTTACCAATTATTCATCATGTTGATTATTTTAACTCTCTCCATACTATTTCTATTGTGAGACTATCTTAATTCTGCTATAATATTATCGAAATCTTGTATTGCATAAAAAATTATGTCTAAGTTTGATTCACATTATAAACTTGTAATGATTCAATTTTAGAACTGTATAAACATATGTATTGAATTACAATGTGGTATAAGATTGAAAAGGGTTATCGATAAACATATTTTGTAAATTATATGCATTGAATATAATGACCTTATATTGAAAATTGAATTTATTTTTCAATTAAATTAATCATTTGAAACAACATTTATTTATGTGGAAATATAGATTATTTTTTTTAATTAAGGGTATTATAGACATAAGAAAAATAGAAAGAAGGACATAACTGACAATTAAAAAATTCTTACATAGCCATGTTTCATGTTGATTATTTTACCTCTCTCCATACATTTTCTATTGTGAGATTATCTTAATCCTGCTATAATATTATAGAAATCTTGTATTGTATAAAAAAATTACGTCAATTTATGTTGTAAACTTGTAGTAATGATTCAATTTTAGAACTGTATAAACATATGTATTGAATTACAATGTGGTATATAAGATTGAAAATAGTTATCAATAAACATATTTTATAAATTATATACATTGAATATAAGGACCTTATATTGGAAATTGAATTTATTGTTTAATTCAATCAATAATTTGAAAAGTCATCCAACATTTATTTATGTGAAAATATATATTTTTTAATTAAGGGTATTATAAACATAAGAAAAATAGAAGCAATGACATAATTGAAAATTAAAAGATCCATACACATCCATATTTTTATATATTAGTGATAGTGAAGTGATAGTGATAGTGATTAGTGATACTGCAACAAACAAAAAATGTAAGCCCCTGTTCTCTTTACTGTTTTGAGGTCGTTTTCTGTTTTTATTTTCGAAAACGCTAAAAACGCGTTCTCTTTACCATTTTCAAAAACGCATTTTGGAAAACAAAAAAAAAAAAAAAATTTGTACACAAAACGGAAAACGCCCGAAACATCGTTTTGGGCGTTTTGTGTGTATTTGGAATTTTTTTTTTTTAATAGAATTATCTTAACTTAGAACTAAGCTTAATATAAAGTTTTTATTTTTTTATTATTGTTTTTAGAATTATCCTAGCTTGGAACTAAGCCTAAATAAAGAATTCTTTTTTTTTAAATTATCCTAACTTGGAACTTAGTTTAAATAAAGTTTTATTGAATTCAATATCAACATTACAAAAAAAAATTAAATGAGAATTCTTGTTGTTATATTTCAAAAAATGCAATGATAAATGGACTCTGGTGGTTTTGAAAGAACTTGCATTTTCTGGAATTTAATAGAAGTAGAGTTTTCTCAAGTCCCGAACCTGACCAAGCTGTGTTAATATAGACTCTTAATGCTCACATTAGTGTGTTGCATGTAACCATATTTTTAGTGTATTGTGAAAGGAAATTTGAGTTGGAGTTAGTAGTATTCTGCAAACAAATTAATTAAAAATAGTTTAAATAGTGTTCTGCAAAATTTCAAACAGAACATGTTTTCCAGCTTTTCATTTTCAAAAACAGTTTTCAGAAATGACAAACCAAACGCGTTTTCAGCAAATTTGAAAACAAAAATGAAAACACAAAATACAAAACATTTTCAAAAATGAAAATACAAAATAAAATACAAACAGAACGCCACCTAATTCTCTCCTTTTGTTTTCCAAGATATTATAAGCTTCACTAATTCTTTTTAGCTTCTCCAGACTCAAATTAATACATTAATTATTGTCTCTTGATTTTTCTAACCACATACATAAACTGAAAATTCCCTCTAAAATAATAAATATTAATTTATCGATAAATAACTAATATCGCTATAAAGTAATATTTTTTTCAATCCCAAAGGTATGCATTCATCGAGATTCTACTGTACATATGTATAAATGAATTTTCACAAATAACTTGAGAATTTGTTGGAAAGGAGAAAGATTTGGAAACAAATATTCCTAAACAGTGGTATGGGGAATGAATTACGAAGTGTTCATGAGCAGCAGAACAGAAACCTAAATGCAACAGTGAATTTAACGCTGAACTGTCGTTTTGCATGAATTTCCAAGTGAGTACGGATTGAATAAACGGTGAATGATAAAAGGAAATGCAAATTATGCAATTATTATTACACTATTATCTTGAAAAATGAGTTCAATCATTTAAACCACCCGTGTAGAATATGAACCACAAGTTCCTTTAAGACATGATCGAACTACACGAATTGGAAGTGACGTCACTTCCACAATTTAGTCCATATTTTGTTATAAATTCTTAAAAAATAAAAAAATCACAAAGTTCCCTAATAAAATTATTTCACACATTTATTTTTTTTCCATTTGACACCACACGTTCTTCAAATGAATCACTTTTCACAAAAGTAATGTATGTTTTCACTACATTTTACGAATTTAAAATGATTCTCAAATCAAACCTCAAATTTCATTTTATGCAAATAATAATTTAACAAGTGGCGGACCCATGTGGTGTCCAGTGCAGGCCTGCACTAGTTCAGCCCATTTAATTATTTTTCTTTTTTTTTTAAATAGACCAATTTTGCATTTTTTTTTTTTTTTGTCAACCCTCTAAACTTTGAAGTTCATTTAATCTAAAAGAACAATTGAAATGAATCAAATAATTTGCCCAATTTTAATTTAACTAAATTAGTAATTTAAACTCAATATTTATCTAAAGTTCCAAACGTGAAATGTAAAAACTGAGATTCCAAATCATGATTACACCGCCCTTGCCATTCCACGCCCGAGGTTTTAGCCCTATTCGTTAATTAAAAAAAAATCGGGGGCTTCTCCCCCGAACTTCCGGAAGGTCCATCTTGGCCTACACTGAACATAATCTCTGGGTTCGTCCTTGCATTTAATTTAACATGTAAAAATTGGAAAAAATGAATATTTAAAATGACAGCATATATGAAATGAGAAAACCTAAAATCTTTGGTGTTCGAAAGTCTATTAGACCGATAGGGCTTGATTATGAAACTTTAACGCGAGATGCAGGGACGGAGATAGAGGGGGGCGGGGGGCGATCGCCCCCCAACATTGTCCGCTGGCCCACTATTTCTAGTTAATTTGTAATATATTTTTCAGTTTCGCCCCCGCAAAATTTTGAAATTTTTTATTTTTGTTTCCATTAATAAATATTGACCCAATAACTTACAATTTAAAATTTAACCATACAAAAATCTTAGACCTAAACAAAAAGATTCAATAGTTACTTAAATAAATAAATAGCTCAAATTCAATACAAAAGCAAATGACCCAAATCCATTACCTAAAAATATACCCAGCCCACCTAATCTTGTAACGTCTAATCAGACTACACATCTTAGTCCTTACAACCCATAACCTTTGGACTCATTCTTCATCAAATTGACTCCTCTCCGCAGCTCCGCCACTGCCAATGCCGCGAGTCCGGTTACTCCGCCAACGAAAACTCAACTTCAAAACTATAGAGAAGATGGATGAGATGGATTATTGAACAATGTGAAGTCATTTTGTACTTCAAGACACATAGACAATCCTGATATGACTTCTTTACATAGAGCAGGTCGAGGGAAGATTTCTAAGCAAAAAGATCCTATCACTTAACAAAATCATTACAAAATTAACTTGTCTATTTTGGGACTCAAAATTGTCGTTTCGAGTCCTCTTAGTTAAAATAAAATTTCGAGGGCTCGCCCCCAAACCCTCGGGAGGGGGGCCAGCCCCCTTATTTTCGCCCCCGCAAGATTAAATTTCTGGCTACATCCCTGACGAGAAGTAACAATCATAGTATGTTATTTGGAGTATAACGGACGCTAAATATCAACTTCTAGAAGAAAATGACATTGATCTTTTTTTTTTTTATTATTTACAACTACAAACTCACCCAAATCCATCTAGGAGAATCGAACTCAAGAACTCAATCTTGATAAGGGACGGCCCCCCACTTGGACAGAACCCTTGTCCTCGACATTGATCTTTGTTAATGGTTCTAATGTGCAAGAATAAGCCCCTGTTCTCTTTGCTGTTTTGAGGTCGTTTTCTGTTTTTATTTTCGAAAACGCTAAAAACGCGTTCTCTTTACCATTTTCGAAAACGCATTTTGAAAAAAAAAAAAAATTTGTACACAAAACGGAAAACGCCCGAAACATCGTTTTTGGCGTTTTGTGTGTATTTCGACAAAAAATGTCCAAAACGCGGAAAACGAGTTTTGGGAATTTTTTTTTTTTTTAATAGAATTATCTTAACTTAGAACTAAGCTTAATATAAAGTTTTTATTTTTTTATTATTTTTTTTAGAATTATCCTAGCTTGGAATTAAGCCTAAATAAAGATTTTTTTTTTTTTTTTTTTTTTTAGAATTATCCTAACATGGAACTTAGTTTAAATAAAGTTTTATTGAATTCAATATCAACATTACAAAAAAAAAAAATTAAATGAGAATTCTTGTTGTTATATTTCAAAAAATGCAATGATAAATGGACCTGGTGGTTTTGAAAGAACTTGTATTTTCTGGATTTTAATAGAAGTAAAGCTTTCCCAAGTCCCGAACCTGACCAAACTGTGTTAATATAGACTCTTAATGCTCACATTAGTTTGTTGCATGTAATCATATTTTTAGTGTATTGTGAAAGGAAATTTGAGTTGGAGTTAGTGGTATTCTGCAAGCAAATTAATTAAAAATACTTTAAATAGTGTTCTGCAAAATTTCAAACAGAACGTGTTTTCCAGCTTTTCATTTTTAAAAACAGTTTTCAGAAATGACAAACCAAACGCGTTTTCAGCAAATTTGAAAACAAAAATGAAAACACAAAACACAAAACATTTTCGAAAATAAAAATAAAAAATAAAATACAAACAGAACGCCACCTAATAGTCAAGATATTACTAAAGCATTTTCTTATTTCTAAGGTCGGCCCGTGTTTTCAAGATACCATAGGTGCTTTCGAGTGATCTTGTAATTCTCGTGGAGTGGAGATGCATGAAAGGTAAGTTTTCCTTCATTCTTTTTTGCCATTTTATGTTCAGCAAACTTGGCACCGTGAAAATTTAAATTTCCCGTTTTCATTAAATAGTGATAAACACATAAGTTTTCCTTCATTCTTTTTTGCCATTTTATGTTCAGCAAACTTGGCCCCATGAAAATTTAAGGTAGCGTTCTGTTTGTATTTTATTTTGTATTTTCATTTTCGAAAATGTTTTGTATTTTGTGTTTTCATTTTTGTTTTCAAATTTGCTGAAAACGCGTTTGGTTTGTCATTTCTGAAAACTGTTTTTGAAAATGAAAAGCTGGAAAACACGTTCTGTTTGAAATTTTGCAGACACTATTTAAATTATTTTTAATTAATTTACTTGCAGAATACTACTAACTCCAACTCAAATTTCCTTTCACAATACACTAAAAATATGGTTACATGCAACACACTAATGTGAGCATTAAGAGTCTATATTAACACAACTTGGTCATGTTCGGGACTTGAGAAAGCTCTACTTCTATTAAAATCCAGAAAATGCAAGTTCTTTCAAAACCACCAGAGTCCATTTATCATTGCATTTTTTGAAATATAACAACAAGAATTCTCATTTAATTTTTTTTTTGTAATGTTGATATTGAATTCAATAAAACTTTATTTAAACTAAGTTCCAAGTTAGGATAATTTTCAAAAAAAAAAAAAAAATCTTTATTTAGGCTTAGTTCCAAGTTAGGATAATTCTAAAAAAATAATAAAAAAATAAAAACTTTATATTAAGCTTTGTTCTAAGTTAAGATAATTCTAAAAAAAAATATATATATATATATAATAATAATAATAATAATAATAATAATAATAATAATAATAATAATAATAATAATAATTTCCCAAAACGCGTTTTCCGCGTTTTGGACATTTTTTTATCGAAATACACACAAAACACCGAAAACGATGTTTCGGGCGTTTTTCGTTTTGTGTACAATTTTTTTTTTTATTTTCCAAAATGCGTTTTCGAAAATGGTAAAGAGAACGCGTTTTTAGCGTTTTCAAAAATAAAAACAGAAAACGACCTCAAAACAGCAAAGAGAACAGGGGCTAAATTTCCCGTTTTCATTAAATAGTGATAAACACATATATTAATTTTGTAAATCTAAAAGATAATATCAATATTATATACATTTTCTAAGCATAGTTTATCATGGCATATTGATTTTGACTGATTCCATAATTTTTCTTGTTATCCTTTTTCGTCTAGCTTTTTCTTGGTGACTGCTTTCAAGGATGAAAATGGACCCACCCAAACTTTATTTATTTGTCAATTTCAATAAATCTAAAAATAATAATTTATTTGCATAATTCGATCTGATGTGGACGGTAATGGTTGTTATCTCTCCATCTAATAATAGATTATGCATTACAAAAAATCTATTTGTAAAAGTAGGTGGACAAAAAGATGAGATAATGGAATTGTGAACGTTGGGAGATTGAATCAATTATACTAACTACTTAAGTCACACATGATTTGTACAAGTAGCAAAAATGCATTATGGATTCCTTTTTGTACTATATGCCTTTGTTTGGTAAATTTATTTTGTTTATAAATAAATATATATATATATGTTTCTTACGTAAAATATGTGATTGAAAAAGTAATTAAGAAAAGGATCCGACCTTTTGAGGTCATGATCTTCCTTTGACCGACCTCCTCGCTGTTCAACAATAACCGGTTACGTCTCAGCAAAATACCCGGTCTCATCCAGGTCGGGCTCACCCCGGTTCCTGGTCAGGCACACCCCAATCTCTTACTTCAGTTGGACACTTGAAGATAAGAACGGTTCTTATCGACCTATGGCCCGTATTTGCAAGCTTCCCAACCTATTTCAACATTGGGCCTTGTTAATGGGCCATATACTTGAGTCTCAATGCATTACATGATCCACAAGGAAACCCTTTACAAAAAGGAAATTGAATCCTTATAAGTAAGGAATTCTTCTTAAAAGGTAAGTTTATAACAAAATGACTCATTCCTTAAATAAAGGAAGTTATGAGATTTTTTCAGCCTTATAAATACAGTTCTTTTCATAACAAATTATTCACAATTCTTTTCATATATTCCAGTTATATATTTTCTCTACCCCAGAAAACTAATTCTCACACTGGAGGGGCGACGGGGAGATTCCTCATCGCCTTTTTTGTAGGTCATCCAAGGCGAGTTCATCATCTTTTCCAGCAATCAATCATAATCAGATTCTGCTACGTCAAGGTTAGGATTTTTGACAGCATCAATTGGCGTCGTCTGTGGGAAGAGATACAATCAACCATGGTTAATAGACGTCAAGTTCGCTCCTCCGCATCCACTGGTCAGCCCCTTCCGGCCAATACCCCGGCTGAAGAAGAAAATCCTCCGCCTCTTGAAGATGTTGGGGAAGGACAGGACCCATAAATCACGCCAGACAACGAGCCCGTTAGTCGAGAAGATTTCAATGAGCTTCAGCAGTAGCTCCGTGAACTTCGTCAAGCCCTTCAACAGGAGAACAATCATCAAGCAGCGCCTGACCCGAGCACTCCATGTAAAATTCCCAGGGAAGATCCCCAACCACCTAATCCTATAGCTGACAACTCCCCAGGAATTAGGGGTGTCCATCCTATGACAGAAGGATCTGCCAACTTAACACAGCAAGACCTCTCAAGAATCATTCAGAAGGGAATTTTCGATAGAATACGGAAGAACACACAGGGTCGGACGCCATTCATAAGAAGAACTCCTTTTACTCCCAAAATAACATCATTCCCCTTACCGGAAAGATTTAAATATCCCCGAATAAAAGAATACGATGGAAGGACAGATCCTAACAACCACTTGAATACCTATATTGATGTCATGGACATGCAGAATTCTCCCGATCAGATTATGTGCAAGGCCTTCCCGCAAACCTTGACGAATTCAACTCGAGACTGATTTTCTACAATACCTCCAGGGTCCATCTCATCGTTTATCGAGCTTACAGAGAAGTTCACTGCTTTCTTTGCAAGCAGCAAAAGAATCAAGAAAACCACCGCATCCCTCATGCAGTTAAGGCAAGCGCAGAATGAAATACTACGAGAGTTCATGACTCGTTTTAACGCTGAGAGACTTCAGATTCCAGATCTTCACATCTCATCAGCAATCTCGACCCTGACCTTGGCTGTACGAGGTCCGGAATTCAGAATGTCCTTGTCCAATAATCCGCCCTTAAATGTAACAGAGCTTCTCAGAAGAGCGAGAAATACATAAATATGGAGGAAACACTTTTGTCAGTTCGGGCACAGGATCAAGTTCAGGGGACGGTAGCATAGTCTTCACAATCAATAAAACAAGGAAATAAGAGGTCAAGACAGGAGGATGAGAAAAATTCTTCCCGAACTCACTCAAAAGGGGATGGTCATGGACATCAGAATTTAACTCCGCTAAACACCCCCCGATCCCACATTCTCATGGAAAACAAAGGACGGGAAGATTTGCATTGGCCCAAGCCTATCAAGGGAAAAATCGACGAAAAGAATCGACATAAGTATTGTGACTTTCACAAAATCCCGGGTCATACCACGGATGAGTGCAGAACATTAAAGCAGGAAATAGAAGCCCTTATAAAAAGGGGCTTCCTGGGGCACTACATAAAGAAAGACGATAAAGAGCATGGAAAAGGAGAAGAGAATAACAGATCCGCTGGTACCATAAATTTTATCGTCGAAGGAATATCATCTGGAGGTGATTCAAATAACGCGCGCAAAAATCATGCCCGGGCACTAGGTGATCGGGAAGAAAAGTCGGGAAGTCATGACCATGAAGTTGGGAACAGCATCAGCTTCAACAATGCCGACATGGAAGGAATTTCGTATCCCCATGACGATGTTGTTGTCATCAGTGCAACAATCGCCAAATTCAATGTCAAGAGAGTACTAGTCGACAATGGAAGCACAGCCAATGTTCTTTCTTTAGAAGCCTTCAACCAGATGCAGCTCCCCAAAGATCAGATTCGACAGGTCATTACTCCCTTAACAGGGTTTGGTGGAGGAACCGTAAAACCCTAAGGCCTAATTGACCTTCCTACCTCATTGGGACAAGAGGAAAAATGGGTAACAAAGATGACTCTGTTCCAGGTCGTCAAGACCCCCATGGCCTATAATGCTATCTTGGGAAAACCATTCTTGAACAGCTTAAGAGCTATAGTATCGACATATCACCTGAAAATCAAGTTCCCAACTTTCGCATGCATAGCATCTGTTCAGGGAAGTCAATCGGTAGCCAGGACCTATATCAGCTGTATTGGAAAGGGTAAGACAGATCTGATGTCAATAGACCATCCTACGGAAGAAAGAATGTCGCCAGTAGAGGAGTTGGAAGAAGTTCAAATCTCAGAAGGGAAGAGCTTCACAATTTGGAAAGAGCTCCCCAAACTAATGAAGGAGGAGTTGTCACGGTGTCTAAAAAAGAATATCGATGTATTTGCGTGGAGTACAGAAGACATGTCCGGGATTGATCCTCCAATCGCCGAACACAGGCTTAATGTCATGCCCGACAAGAAGCCTGTAAAACAGCGAAGGAGACAGTTTGCCACAGAGAGAAGGCAAATAATAAAAGAGGAAGTAGATAAACTCTTGAAAGCAGGATTCATCAAGGAGGTGAAGTATCCAGAATGGTTAGAAAATGTGGTCTTGGTGAAGAAGCCGAACGGCAAGTGGCGAGTTTGTATTGATTTTACAGACTTGAATAAAGCATGTCCAAAAGACAGTCATCCTCTTCCCAGGATGGACAGGTTGGTGGATTCCACATCAGGCTCTGAACTTTAAAGCTTCCTATACGCCTTCTCGGGTTATCATCAGATTCGGATGGCACAGGAAAATCAGGAAAAAACTTCCTTCATGGCAGATGAAGGAATATACTGCTACAAGGTTATTCCGTTTGGATTGAAGAATGCTGGAGCTACTTATCAAAGGTTGGTAAACATGGTCTTCTCCAGGCACATCAGAGTTAACATTGAAGTTTACGTCGATGATATTGTGACGACCTCAAAATCTGACTAATTTTTTTTTTTTTTTGGATACTAGTATCTTTACATATAACTGTCTACATAGCTACTGTGTGCTACTAGTATCATCAAATTCTGCATTTCGTTTTAACATTTATCAATGGTACTGATATCAACTCATTCATTCTAAATCATAATAATTCCTTGTTACCAGTGTCATATCACCATGATTCAAAGTTCTTATTTCAATTACTTCAACTAAAAATTCCTATCACTATTCCATTATATAACTATTTCATTTTACAACATCAACTCATAACACTAACATCGTAAAGATTAACTTCATAACATCATAACATAAACTTCATAACATCATAACATTAACTTGGAGCCTTACAACATATATGTTTCCCCTTCCATAGTACCTTATATTCACTATCATATTTCCATCTAGTCACCCTATTAGCAAAAGACTAGGGTGAATTACAAGGGAACCATACAAAAGCAGGTTAGGTGTTTCATACAAAATATCCCTTCTCACATGCTAAGGGGAAGACTACCATACAAAATTCAAGTCACTTCTACACCTCATAGGATGAAGAAGTAAGTTCCCTTAGGTTCGAGTGTCACCGCATCATAGGCATGTAACACTTTGTACATCCTTTCCTTAATATATAACTCGGGGAAACGGGTAAAATGGCTCCAAACTTCGATCTTGGTAATAATATGATATTCCATTCCATCTCGCGAGGCTCTCCACCAAGTTCTCACCAACTCATGTGTTTCGCGATCCATTACCTATATTAGTCATAAAAGACTTGTAAGCGGCGAAGCTTAGTGAGTAAAAGTAGGAGTAACTATGCAAAATTCATGGAGTGGAGTAACTTTACCTCTGAACTTTGAATCTTACCTTGCATATGTAAGTGAATATAGTGCAAAAATCTGATATAAATAACTTAATAGCTTCACAAGAGTTAAATACACCAAGAAATGCCACGATCACTTATTTCACCAAATAAGTCACATACGGAGCATCAAAAACTCTTTCTCATTCCATATCTAATCTTATTTATTTACTAACACATAAGAATTCTCAACTTATATTCAAGTTAAATAAGTATGAAGATGATGTATAGAATGCCATGTATGATGATACACATTCTTCATTCCTTTTTCTTCTAATTTCTTTATTTCAAAATGATGCATGTACCATTTTCTTTCTTCGTTCATTCTTTCTTTATTCTATTGGGCCCTTCCCTATTAGGGTTGTACACCCACGCGCAAAAGTGCTAAATTAAGCACAAGGTCACTAAGAGTGTTCTTTACACTCACAAGTTTATTAACTCGACTCTTCTTCTTTCTTTCCCAAGCATACTAGCTCAAATAGTTTCTTTCTTCTATGGGCATCTAGTAGCCCGTGACCTCAATTAGGGACTTTCTCCCTAGGTGTACCACCTAAATAGGGATTCTATAGTGTTTCATTAATTCTTTCTTTGATTATGTATTTCTTTCATACCAATGTACCAAACTTACATGCATGAAATGATGCAATGGTCAATCTCATATTTGAAGGTTTGGTATTTCCAAATACATCCACATCTAAAGTTAGCATATAAAAATGAAGAAGAAGATTACCATATTAAAACTTCAATATAACAAAATGACAATTAAATCCCTACTTCTTTCTTCTTTAACTACTTAAGTGTATAATTGCCAATCCTAACTCTAACCTTATTAAACAATAATTTCACTATCCTATTCTACTTTCTTTAGTGCAGTGACATCTTCTCAAATCTGACTCTCAATTTCAATTACCCATTGTGAAGATATTTAACCCATGTAGGATGACAATAAAACAAAATTTAAGTGAGCCACTAATTTCACTTATTAAATACAAAATGCAGGGAAGATTTACATCCTTCATTTTACTTTACATTTTATTTGTATTAAATCCTTTTTAGATTCATCAAATAGACATTTTGAACACATGCAAACCATGAATCTAATAATCCATGATATCAACTATATTCTAAACTTCAAGACTTTCCCTACTCAACTAGCAATTTTTTTTTTCTCATAACATCGATTAATAATTCCAATTAAAACTCAATATTAGGAATCCCTAAAGGGGGTTCTATACAATCACTTAAATCTGGACAGAAACCAAAAATCAGTCTTTTGACACATGCATGGCTTAAATATGATAAGTCATGGTATAATGCCTATTCTCAAATTTAATAGTTCAAACCTTAACATCATTCTTAGGTCATAAACTGAAATTCCCAGCTAAACATAGAATATTGAAGTCAAATGAAAATCTGGACAGCAACCTTTAACATCATATACAGAATTTGTATTCCATAACTTCATCCCCTAATTAGTTAGGTAATTTCATAAATAAGATTTAATACTTCAAGATCTTACTTAAGTGTGAAAATAATCCATATCAAGCATGAATCCACATACATAAATCTGGACCAGACATAACATAAAAGAGAAACTATCTACTTTACTCACCTTAGTTTGATTTTTCCTCTTAAATTTGTTAACCTGAAATTTATAATTATATGGGTATAAAATCAAGTTAATAATTTGATAAACTAAGGCTAAAAGAAAACATTTACTTCAGATAATAACCATGTTTAATAATCCCAACCAGTACTACCAGAATTTCATTCAAATTTTTGGCAATCAGTTTCTGTGTTTATTCCATTCAGTTTCTGGTAGTAATTGAGTGTATAAGTGATGAATTTCTTATAATTTAGTATTCAACACTTATACCTCCATGGATTAAAGGAATCAAATGAAGAATTTGATGAATTTCCTAAGAATTCTAAGTTTGGGAAAAGGGGTTACCTGATTTTTCTTGGTTGATCGATCAGTAGGGCTCTAGGGAGTTAAATTCTCAGACTAAAGGTGTATATATATATATGGGGTCTAAGCTGGGTCATGTTTGGTTGGGTTTATCATATCATATTTCTACTTATTTAATACCCCATGTTATATTTATGTGAATTCAATGATTATTTGTACGAATATATATCGAGTTGGTTCCTAATTCAGATTATCCATGCCAAACATGTCTTAATTAATTCTGGTGCCATGTGACAGGTGTCCCTTACATGCAATATTTTAATAGAAAAATTTTTAGATTTCTTATTCCAGGTAGTCACTTTTAGGCTAAGATTTGAAGGTCGAAACGGGGTCCATTTTGGCCATTCTTTATACCGTTGGAAAGTTCACGTTACTTGCTTCGTAACGGTCATACATGCAACGGGAATGGACCAATATCCAGCTCGAACCGGTCCTCCAAAGTTGGCTGTTCGACATGGTATTATACTTACCATATTTCAAATTTTCTCAGGTTTCTACCTTTTCATGTATGCATGTTTGGCTCGATTTTTCAAGTGACTCCAAGTCTTGGATGATCTCAAATCTGATACCAATGTGTAGAACTCACTGTGATCTAAAAATTGGTGTAACATGCATCGAAAATGGCTCAACACATCTCATTTATTAAGGTCATAAAGTCGAGTCCTCTACAATGGCAATTCTGTAATTTAAGCTGACTTTTTACCAACTTTTCAGCTTGGTCCCTATAATATAATTAAATTTCTAATTGAATCCAAATACTTTTCATAATTTTATTCTAAATCAATTTGGCCCTTGAATTTATAATTAAGGATATTTTGCTTATCTCTTCTTAAGATTTCCCTTATCATCCCTTAGAACTATAATTATACTAAATAAATAAATATATGAAATTTTCGGGATGTTACAGATATGGTCGTAAAAATCTCAAGAAAGAAAGATCGCATTGCTGACCTTGAGGACATATTCAGTACACTTAGAAAACATCGGATGAAACTAAATCCCTCAAAGTGCGCCTTTGGAGTAGGCTCGGGAAAGTTCTTGGTATTCATGATCACTCAGAGAGGTATCGAAGTTAATCTAGATAAAATCTCGGCCCTAGCATCAATGGAATCTCCCCGAAATATCAGGGAAGTGCAGAAACTAACAGGAAGAGTAGCAGCATTGGGCAGATTTATGTCAAGGGCAGCCAAAAAATGTTTTCCCTTCTTCAACATTCTTCGAGGAAGCAAAGACTTCAGATGGGATGACGAATGCGAGGTCTCCTTCAGGAAGTTGAAAGAATATTTGGGGACTCCTCCAATATTTGTAAAGCCAAATCCAGGGGATAATCCGTTCTTGTATCTAGCAGTATCTGATCATGCTGTGAGCGTCGTTTTGGTTAAAGAGGAAGAGAAGGCTCAAAAATCGGTATATTACGTCAGCAAAATGATGTTAGATGATGAAACCCAATATACATTGGCTGAGCAGCTCGCACTTGTCTTGGTTACAGCAGTGAGAAAGTTAAGACCATACTTACTAGCCCATGCCATAACCGTCCTCACAAATCAGCCCTTGAAGCAAATCTTGCAGAAACCAGATGTATATGGTTGTCTACTCAAGTGGTCAATCAATCTTGGAGAATATGACATCGAGTTTAAACCTCGACCTTCGATCAAAGCACAGGTTTTGACCGACTTCGTTGCCGAACTCGCACCAAGACCTCGAGGGCCAACAGGTCATGACAGGGAAGAGGCCACATGGACCTTGCAAGTTGATGGAGCATCGAATGCTGCGGGCTCGGGGGCCGGAATCATATTGAAAAAAGACGATGGCACAATGGAAATTCAGTGTGCAATAAGGTTTGACTTCCCAACAACTAATAATGATGCAGAGTATGAGGCCGTGACTGCTGGACTTCAAGCAGCTCAACATCTAGGGGTTGAGCATGTCAAGGTCCTGGGTGATTCACAGTTGGTGGTAGAACAGGTAAACGGTACTTTTGAAGCAAAAGATGAGAAAATTTCATCTTATAGGATGATGGTCTTGGACTTGCAAAGAAAGTTCAAATCTTGCTGTATAGACAAAATTTCGAGATCCGCCAATCACAAAGTAGATGCTTTATCAAGACTTACTTCTTCCAATCTAGACCACTTAAAAAGGATCGTGTTCGTGCAAACTCTTCATGAGCCCAGTATTGCACAGCAGCCTGAGGTCATGGATATTTCAGATCAAGAGCCCAGTTGGATGGACCCGATAATTGAATATCTAACCTCGGGAAAGTTGCCAGATGACAAAGCAGAAGCCAGAAGGGTCAAAGCAAGGGCCTCGAGGTATACCTTGTTGCAGAATACCTTGTTCCGCCGAAGCTTTACACTTTCTTATCTGCGATGCCTAACTCCAAAAGAAGCAGCCCTTGCTATGGCCGAGGTTCGTGAAGGAATCTGTAGAGGACACCAGGGAGCAAGAGCTCTAGTACTGAAATTAATAAGATACGGGTACTACTGGCCAAATATGAAGAAAGACACACTTAATTATGTAAAAGTTTGTGACAAGTGACAAAGATTCACAACTCGATTACATCAACCCGCGGAAGAGCTATCCTCGATTATGTGCCCATATCCTTTCACTCAATGGGGAATCGACATACTTGGACCTTTCCCCATAGCCCAAGGTCAGGTCAAGTTCTTGGTAGTTTATGTGGAATACTTCACTAATAGGGTAGAAGCCGAACCACTTACCGTAATCACATAACAGAATTTGGAAGCATTTGTGTGGAAATCGATAGTCTGCCGTTTTTTTCTTCCTAAGACATTAATAACAGATAATGGGCATCAATTTGAATTCCAAGCCTTCAAGCAATTCTGCAAGAACCTAGGAATAGAACAAAGGTTGACTTCCGTTTCGCACCCGCAAAGTAATGGGTTAGCTGAAGTTACGAACAGACTCATCTTGCAAGACTTGAGAACTCGCCTTGACAGTGCCAAGGGAGGTTGGCCCGATCTCCTCCCAGAAATACTATGGACTAACCGAACCTCATTCAAAACTGCAATAGGGGAGACCCCGTTCATGCTTGCCTTCGGAATGGAGGCCCCTGTCCCAGTGGAACTATCAATCCCGAGCTTCCGTCCTATGGCCACGGGATCGCCCGACCACATTGAAGGACAGAGAGAAAATCTGGATCTTCTGGAAGAAGTCAGGGAAGATGCATCATTAAGAATAGCAGCTTACGAACAGGCCATGTCTAAGAAGTTCAATACTCGAGTAAAGAAGAGGGAATTCAGAATGGGAGATCTTGTCCTTCGTCGCTGTGAGGCTGCCGGTCATCAACCAGGGAAACTTGGGCCTATTTGGGAAGGACCATACGAAGTCATCCGAAAGGTGAGAAAGAGCTCATACAGCCTCCGCACAATGGATTCAAAACCTCTTCCGCAGCCATGAAATGCAGAGAATTTGAAGCCATACTACAAGTAGAGGCCTCTTCCTAGATATCATAGTCGTCTAGTCGGGCCTGAGCGCCCATGTTTATTCTTTTTACTTTCGGACTTGCATGTCCATTAATAATTGTTAAGGTCGGGTCTGCATGCCCATTGTTCTTTCTTTCAACGTCAGGGACGGGTACTCTTTTTCCTTATCCAGATTTTTCCCCACTGGGTTTTTCTGGACAAGGTTTTAATGAGGCCCATCGTTCAGTCCCCTATAATAAAAATATTTCTTCTAAAGAATGAACACTACGAAGATCAGATCTTGAAGTAATTTACAAGGTCATTCACATGACTTTACAAATTATTTCCCATCAAATAATTTACAATGTCTCATGATAAGACTTTACAAATTATTCTTCCACGAATAATTTACAAGGTCTCATGGAAAGACGTTACAAATTATTTCCCATCGAATAATTTACAATGTCTCATGGTAAGACTTTACAAATTATTCTTCCAAGAATAATTTACAAGGTCCCATGGCAAGACGTTACGAATTATTTCCCATCGAATAATTTACAAACAAATTATTCTTCCACGAATAATTTACAAGGTCTCATGGCAAGACGTTACAAATTATTTCTCATCGAATAATTTACAATGTCCCAGGGTAAGACTTTACAAATTATTCTTCCATGAATAATTTACAAGGTCTCATGGCAAGACCTTACAAATTATTTCCCATCAAATAATTTATAATGTCTCATTGTAAGACTTTACAAATTATTCTTCCACGAATAATTTACAAGGTCTCATGGTAAGACGTTAGAAATTATTTCCCATCAAATAATTTACAATGTCTCATGGTAAGACGTTACAAATTATTCTTCCACGAATAATTTACAAGGTCTCATGGCAAGACGTTACAAATCACTTCCCGACAAGAAATCCAAAATAATTACAGGTCAAGTTAGCCCGTCCTTACATCTTCAAACCAGGATTGCCCGGCCCTTATAACAGACTAGCTCCATTTTACCAAGTTATGGACACGACTCTATCTTGACAAATTGATCCTAAAGGTCGGTACAGCTAATTATTTCTTACAAAAAATAGGTCGGTATAACCCGATTATATCAAACAATTCTCGTAGTTTCGCAAAGAGCTTGATCCTATTTTTGAGTAAATCGGCTAAAAGGGGCCGGAATAACTCGGTCTTACTAGTCAATTGTCTAAAGCTTAATATTGATACTGCAAAAGGTTAGATCCATTCTTATAACATAAGGTCGGCCATTACCTGACCATACAATCATCAAGATGCGGAATCCAAGTCACTTAACATTTAAAAGCAATTTGTAAAAGACTTGAAAATCAAGTTCGTTCATTCATTGAGTTTTACAAAAGTCTACGGGCATACCCCTGGCATAACAACATAGATTTACAATAACTTCAGTCCTCGGGGTCAGAACCCTCTTCTGCCTCCTCGAGCACTTCGCAGTCGGCATCATCTTCCTCCTCAAAGGGGCTAAGGTCGAGATCATCAGCACCTAGTGGAAAAGAGGCCATCGGGCTCGTGTCTAGCTCGGGCATCTTCTGAAGGAACCAAGCCCTTGCCTGTTTTATTGCTTGGGAGTAAGACTCCAAAGCATAGGTACCCAAGGTAAGCTTGTAGTCTTCCGAGCCTTTGAATGACTCTATGGCAGAAGTTTGGAGTTGAGGCTCCCGTGCCCGAGCCTGCTCGAGCTCTTTTGCGGAGCGCCTAGCTTCAGCCCGAGCATTGTCCCGCTCTTGGAGAGCAGCCTCGAGGTCTTCCTTAACTTTGCGAAGCTCCTCCTCGGCAGCATTGGCTCAGGTGGCCTCGTATTGAACGGAGTGAACTAGCTGACTCGCAGTCTCACCCCGCTCAATGCTTTTGGTTTGCAACTCCCCGGGTAATGCTCAACATCTGAAGATCGAGCAAATAAGTTGTAAAAATTTTCTTTGTGTAAATATGTATATTCGCTAAAGAATAACAACAAAATCTCAAGAACTACCTGGAGAGCCGTGCTCATTATGTGTTCCACTCCCTACTCCAGACCAATCTCATATTGGTATTTTTTTTCACAAGGTCTGGATGCAAGGAGTCTTGCATCTTCCTCCTACAGTCAGCCACAGAAGGATTGTCGGCCTCAAGCTCGGAGTCGGAAGGAGGAGGTGCCCGACCCCTAGGAGGCCTTTCCTCCCTTTGTGGCAGGATATCCTCTAGAGATCGGGACGTTTGTCCCGAGCTTGAAGTGTCGGCTCTTCCCCTCTTTTGAGGGCGCCTCCTGGTCACTCCATCAACAGCCCTCTTTGCCCGGGCACTTTGAGCCTTGGCAAGTGCGGCCTGCTTCAGAACTTCAGACTCAAAAGCCATTCCTGAAACAAGGATGAGAAGATTAAAGCCTCCTGAAAAATCCACGAAGAGAAGAATAAAGCAAGAAGGGCATTTTTGATTACGTAATTTAAGAGTCCGAACCCTACCGGGCTGAAGGTCAAGGCCGTCCTGGTCCAGAATTTCACTATTTGCTAAGTCACTGGCTTCCTCAGCCAGCAGACCAAAGTAACATACCCGGACAGCATCGGTCATAAGTTCTGTCACGGCCTCCTCACTCAGACTGCCCATCCTATTAAAATTATCTACATCGGGTCTTCTGAAGGTCGGCCAGAATAAGGTCTCCCCCTCTTTGGTTTTGATAAAGAAAAACATTTCCTTCCAATACTTTATGGAGGAAGGGACCCATGGGACCTCAAACCTACCCTTCCCGCACAGATACACAAAACTATTGCATCGGGGCAAGTACTTGAGCTTCAACAAACACTTGCAGAGGTTAATGGTAGGCTCTATTCCTAAGCTTCTACATAATATGTAAAAATATACAAGGATCCTCCACCCATTAGGAGCAAGTTGACCGGGCAATATGCTCGCGGTCAGTAAGAAATCCACAAAAAAGTGGTGCAAGGGAAACCTAAGCCCGACCACCAAGGCCTCATGATACACAACCATCTCCCCTTCCCGGCAATGATAGGAATACTCGTCCCTTTCCGGGACCCTAACAGTATATCTGTCTACTAATCCGTATCTCCTAATGTCTACCTCGATCATGTGTTCCTTCATCTTATTGTAATGGGTTGGTAGCTCCAGCTCCGCCCTCCTAGGTTCCCTCACTACCCGAGGATTATCCTCGACCTCCTCCCCATTATCAGACTCACCCTCATCAAAGTCAGGTGGGGGCTCGTAAAATCCTAATGGCTTGACCTCTAGAGGTTCATCTAAATCTTCTACCTCCCTAAGGTCTTCCACTGTCATACGTCTGGCCATACTTTCCTATAATAAATAATAGAAGAGTTAGAGAGGTCGGGATAGGCCGAGCTTTCCTAAGATGCTAGAAAATTTTTGTTAGAGTAGAGGTCGTGCAATTCGCCAAACGAGTTCTCTGATTTCTCAAAATTTGCAAAGTAAACGTAAAGAGGTTATGGGGACCACATATAAATAGGCAAATTAGGCGGGAAAGTTTCACAATCCAAAAGTTATTTTTTCTGCCACGTGTCAACATCATAAGTAAATTCTTTTATGACTAAAACAATAAATGTGATGAGTTGGAAAATCACATGTAACAGCTGTCATGGGCCCAGAAATCTTGTCCTGATCTCTGACGCACGGGGGCCATTGATCGGTATTATTTTCTTACTTCCTAAAATTAAGGAGAATTCAAGGACCCGACCTCTTGATGATGATATTCGACGCGCGAAAGAAACGCCGAAAAGTTTCGAACTAGGGTTGTGGTTGGACGGATGAATCATGACCCGATATTCACGACGCGATGACTCGACGATGCGGAATAAAGAACCACGACTTTCGAAACGTCACAAAGATTTGGCCAATATCCTTGATAAGTCTCTGGTTAACGCCACAAGATAATCAATCTCGATAAGTTCGGGTTTGTAATGTGAATCCACACATTATACAATTGAAAAACATTCAATCTCTTTTTATTCAAATTCAAAGTCTTCAATACAATGAATGGAAAAAGTGTATAAATAAGCAAAATAAAATCCTAGTTGTTAATTTACTCAAAATAGAATTCTAATTAAACTAAAATTCTAAAATAGGAAAACAAATAATTAAAAATGGAAAAATAATCAAAATCCCCGAAAATTAGGAAAATTAAATTTACGGCCGTAAATGACGTTCTTCTTAAGACTTACGGCCGTGACCATATTCTTTACTGCCGTAATGAAGGTTCTGCTCAAATTTGCTTTAACTGTGTTACGACCCTAATTCCAACGATTACGGCCGTAAAATGCACTCTGCTTAATTTTCTGGTTCTTTTCAACATGGTTTGATCTTCAAGCTCGTCGAACTTGCTGAATTCTTGTTTTGGCTTGAATATTTAAATTTTCCCGTCAAGCCTGCTATGATTCGTATTATCGGGGTTCTGGATCACATCAAACCCTCCTTCTTTAGGATGATTCGTCCCGAATCATAGCTTTGTTCATGAATGTTTCACTTCACCTCCTAGATCAAACGGAAAATTATTGCTTCCATGCCATGAGTTCAATAAATTATACTCCTTTGATTGGAAAACATGGAAGAGATGGAGCTTGAACTCCCTTTGCATACGTAGTGTGGTTGAAGCTTCCAAACATAATTAACCTGCAAAAAAGATTTAAACAAAATGGGGAGGGACATGTTAGCTTCATGAGGTACAAGGTATGGATCCTTGTATTCATGATAAACCACCACTAACTCCACTTCTTGAACCACGAGACTCTTCTCTTCGCCTCTTTTCTCTTTTGCAACTTCTTGTTCAATTTTTTCATCTTCAAACTCAACCACATCTCCTAACTCCACACTTTGATCACCATGCTCGTGCACTACCCCATCACTACCCAAATGTGGATCTTCCAATTCAACACTCAAATCTTGAACTTCCACCTCAACTCCCAATTCATTCCCCTCATTATCAACAATTTCATTCTTAATCATTTCCTCGCTACCCAACCCCACATTCTCCTCATCAAATTTTGGAGTTTTATTTGTTTTTAATTTCAACTCTCCCTCCTCCTTATCAATATCCTTACCCCCACGATGCTTCCTATTACACCACTTTTCACTCTCCTTCCTTACCCTCCGTGAATCTTCTAGTGTTTCCTCTAATGTCAACCCATATAGTACGCATGTTTTCCCTTTCTTAAGGAATTGGTATATGTGCATACTCTTATCATAAACAGACTCCCTCCTTAGCATCCAAGGTTTTCCCAATAAAATATGATAAGATTTCAATGGCACTACATCACACCATACATCATCACTATACCTTCCCTGGGTGATAGGCACTAGAACTTGTTTGGTTACTTTGAAATTTCCAAACTCCCTCATCCACGTCATCCTATAAGGTTTATAGTGTGGTTCTAGGGCCAATCCTAATTTTTCGACTACGGTGATACAAACGAAATTAGTAAAGCACTTTCCATCAATCGCCAAAATGCACCCCTAATGATCCACATAACATCTAGTTTGGAATAAAGAACCCGGATCATAATTCATTTCTTATGTAGCGTTAAAAAAATTCAAGAATAAAGAGGATTCAGACATTAAATAGCAAGAACGACTTTTATTGACTTGGAAGGAAATGAATACCAAGAAATTTAAAGAAACTCAAAAAAATGGTTCTTGAATTTTGGAATGACTTTTTTTTTTTTAATAATGAATTTTCGGAATTAAATAAAAAAATAAAAATAAATAATTTTTTTTTAATAAATCCGAAAATTCGACACGAACACAACAAAACAAACGGAACTTAATTCGGATAAGAATTAAGCAAAACAAACACTTTTGAAATTTTTTGGAATGATTTTCTGGATTAAAAACTCAATAAACTCAAGAACAAGAAGAACGCAAAAAAACTGAAAACAAAACACTCAACAAGATATGGATGCTTTTTATGGGACTCGATGATTAACATAAAAATCAAACTGGATAGAAAAATCTGAATTCAGAGTCCAGCTCTGATACCAGATGATGAGATTCGAAGCGCGGAAGAAACGCCGGAAAGTTCCGAACTCAGGTTGTGGTTGGACGGATGAATCATGACCTGATATTCATGACGCGATAACTCGACGATGCTGAATAAAGAACCACGACTTTCGAAACGCCACAAGGATTTGGCCAATCTCCTTGATAAGTCTTTGGTTTTGAACTCCACAAATACTCTCGTGAATATTTGATAAGTTCTGGATTAACGCTATAAGATAATCAATCTCGATAAGTTCGGGTTTGTAATGTGAATCCACACATTAAACAATTGAAAAACATTCAATCTCTTTTTATTCAAATTCAAAGTCTTCAATACAATGAATGGAAAGAGTGTATAAATAAGCAAAATAAAATCCTAGTTGCTAATTTACTCAAAATAGAATTCTAATTAGACTAAAATTCTAAAATAGGCAAAAAAATAATTAAAAATGGAAAAATAATCAAAATCCCCGAAAATTCGAAAAATTAAATTTACGGCAGTAAATGACTTTCTGCTTAAGACTTACAGCCGTGACTATATTCTTTACTGCCGTAATGAAGGTTCTGCTCAAATTTGCGATAACTGTGTTACGACCCTAATTCCAATTATTACGGCCGTAAAAGGCACTCTGCTTAATTTTCTGGTTCTTTTCGACATGGTTTGATCTTCAAGCTCGTCGAACTTGCTGAATTCTTATTTTGACTTGAATATTTATATTTTGTCGTCAAGCCTGCTATGATTCATATTATCGGGGTTCTGGATCACATCACTTGAGGTCATGATCTTCCTTTGACCGACCTCCTCGCCGTTCAACAATAACCGATTACTCCTCAGCAAAATGCCCGATCTCATCCAGGTCGGGCTCACCCCAGCTCCTGGTCGGGCACACCCCGATCTCTTACTTCTGATGGACACTTGAAGATAAAAACGGTTCTTATCGACCTATGGCCCGTATTTGCAGGCTTCCCAACATCTTTCAACATTGGGCCTCGCTAATGAGCCATATACTTAAGTCTCAATGCATTACATGATCCACAAGGAAACCCTTTACAAAAAGGAAACTGAATCCTTATAAGTAAGGAATTATTCTTAAAAGATAAGTTTTTTTTTTTTTTTTTTGATCGGACTTTATATTTTTTTGATCGGAAAAGATAAGTTTATAACAAAAGGACTCATTCCTTAAATAAAGGAAGTTATGTGCTTTTTCAGCCCTATAAATACAGTTCTTTTCATAAAAAATTATTCACAATTCTTTTCATATATTCCAGTTATATATTTTCTCTACTCCAGAAAACTAATTCTCACACCAGAGGGGCGACGGGGAGATTCCTCTTCGCCTTTTTTGCAGGTCATCCAAAGCAAGTTCATCATCTTTTCCAGCAATCAATCATCATCAGATTCTGCCACGTTAAGGTTAGGATTTTTGACAGCATCACATGGTTAAAAGTAGGGTTGTACATCTAAACCGTCAAATCACTGGTTCGAATCCACACGGATCCGTCAAAGTTTTGATTTTGACCCAAACCGAACTACTTAAAATGGTTTGATTTATGTTTCACTTTTCAAAATCCGTTTCAAACCGTCAAACCACAAAAAAGTTACAATTAATATTTAATAAAAAAATTATAGATTTATTTTAAAATATATATACATTTTTTTTGCAGAATTTGACTTAAAAAAATTCCAAAGACTTATTCTACCAGAACCAGCAGTCCATTCCAGACTTAATAAATATTATCAACCAGTTCTTCATCAGAACACAAATAGACTGTTTTGAAATTTTTAGTATCTGATTCTCATTTCACACTAATAAATCCAAATATACATATTATTATATCGCAAGAGACCTTGCAGGACATTTTGACAAAGGAATATTAAAAGAAGACATGGAGGAACTCCAAATTGTCCTTCCTTTTGATCAATTTTGAGGAGAAATTTCAGTTGAAAGGACTAAATATGGATCACAATATTAGGGAATTCTTTTCTAGTCCAATATTTATTTTAACTTAGTTTAAATATATTAGTCTAATTTCGTTTGCAAACATTGATTTGAACCCGCACCAAATCGTAAAAAATGACTTGATTTAATTAGAAAATTAAATTGTTTAGTTTGAGTTGGATAAACGTCAAACCGTTTTGAATTATTTGGTTTGAAAATTTATCAAAAATCGCTCAAACCAAACCGTTAACACTCTTAGTTAAAAGTATAAAAAAATGAATTTATGTACATAATATTTTATTTTTTGAATATATAGTTAAAAATAAGTATGAGAAAAGAGTGTTTTATGAAAATAGGAGCCAAACAAATGCTATTATATTATATATGCCCTACAAATTGGGGTAAAAAGTTTAACTAACTTATGATCTAATTATTAGCCAATTGGTATAAAGCAAAATGTCAATTTTGGGGTGGGCATTAAAGGTATTTATGTTTCCCTTTGAGCACCCAAATCTGTTGGGTGCAAAAGTTGATGAAAAAGTATGTACTCCTACGAGTGCGTGACAGTGGAGAGTGTAGTGGCCCATCACTCCCATTCGCTATTTCAGAATTCCACGTGCAAGAGATGTATATTAACTTTTCTATAACATCATTTATAAACGAATTTATAAAATAATACAATTTTTAAATAACACATAATTTTTAAAATCACACATTTATCAAAAAAAAAAATTATTTATAAATTCTCAAATTACAGCCGAACAGAACAATTTACTTTTCAGATTTATGCTCTGTTCCAACTTCCACGTTTACACTTTTCCTCCGTAAGACAATTTTTTTTTTTTTTAATAAACAAGAAATGAGATGTTTTCAAGATAAAATACATGATTGAAATGTGATATGATGAAATGTATGTGATTACAAAGTGGTTTAAAGAAATGTGTTATTTATAAATTTGTTTATAAACGAGTTTACGAAACGAATTATTAACATAGTTTTGGAGTTTTTAAGGTAAAATATGTGCAATGATAAAAAGTTATTTGAAGAAATGTGAATAAAAACAATGTTTATAAACAAGTTTAACAAATAGGGGAATAAGCAATTTTGTTTTGTTCGGTTCCTATTTAAAAAAATTGAATTGGATGCAAATGCCTTGTGCCCAAAAAAATATAATAATAATATAATAATAATAATAATAATTGCACGTAAAACTAATACCATATTTATAATTTAGCCTCTGTACGGTTTCTTAATTTGCCAAATTACTTGGCTAAATAACAAAAACAATAAAAAATAAATTTAATTTACACAATTTTTCAAATCACTTTTTAACCATTCATATTTTCTCTCTCCAATAACACAATTTCCCAAACTAATTTTTAACCACACATCTTACCTAGAAAATATAAATAAATTCAACACAAAATTTAATTTGATTCGAACTCCAATCCAATAGAGCCTTACTAAAATGTCTTCTTCAATTATGGAGAAGTAAATGCATGACATTTTAGGTTTCTAAAATGTTATCACAATAAAAGATTGCCCCTGTTTGATTGGCTTTAAAATTGGATTTTAATGCGTTTTTGCATTTTAGTACAGTATTTTAATATTAAATTATTGTTTGTTGGGACAAAATCTGTATCATTGTGCAGAAGCCGTTGCACTATGTTTTGGCTGTATTACCTTCCATTCAAATTTGCAATATGCTCAAAGCTGTTGAAGGGCAATTTAGGAATAATGATACAGTCAAAAGAATGTATAACGCCTTTGTGTCAGCCAGCTGCCCTCAATTGTAGACTTTTTCATGCATGGGATCCACATATGGATTTGACATATAATTCATTAAAATGTAAAGGGAAATTGACGCATTTAGTCTCTAAACGTTGGTCTCTTTGTGCAATGGGTCCCTAACTTTTCATTTTTGGTGTTGAAGTCCTTAAACGTTACATTCTTTGGCGCAAGAGGTCCTTTTGGATGATTTCTTTCTATTTTAATGTTAAAAAATTTGGAAAAGACGAAAATGTCCTTATACATAATTGGCGCAATTAGTCCATAAACTTCATATTTGGTGCTTGAGATCCTAACATTTCAATTTAGTGCAAGTGGTCCCTAACCTTAGTCATTATTTAGCGCAATAAGTCCTTAATCTTTCAATTTGGTGCTTAAGTCTCCAACCGATGTATTATTTAGCGTCGCATATCATTTTAAATAATTTTCTTTCATTCTATATTTAAAAATTCAATTTTATTTTTATCAAAAATATTAAAATGCTCTCTTGTCAAAAAAAAAAAAATTAAAAATCTCTATAATAAATAAATAAGTTCGTTTTGGCAATTTAAAATTTTTGTTTCTTACTTTTTCTGAATCTCTCCCTTTGTTTCAATTGTGCTATCTATAAAGGATTTTATTGTGCTAATACAAATTCTCCAATTTATCACTTTTAAAAATTTAAATTTCTTTTTATACATAAAAGAAGAGGCTTTATTTATGTGTTTAATTAAGATAATTGATTTTAGATAGAATTAATATTTTTTTTCTTTTTTTAGATAAATTTCATTTTTTTTCTAAATGAAAATTAATTTTAGATAATTTTCATTTTTTAAATAAGCCTTAAAAGTTGTAAATTTCCAATAAAAAAGAAGAAACAAAAAAATTCTTTTTTTTTTGAAAAATTATCCGAAAACGAAAAAATAAATTTATCTCAAATCAATTTTCTTAAACGAATAGATAGGCTTATTTAAAAAATAAAATTTATCTAAAATCAATTTTCTTATACAAATAAAGAAAGCCTCTTTTTTTGTATAAAAAGAAAATTGAATTTTTAATGATGGTAAATTGGGGAATTTGTGTTAGCACGCAATAAAAAATCTATATAGGAAGTCCAATTGAAACAACAGAAGAGACTCTGACAACGCAAGAAACAAAAAGTTTAAGTTGCCAAAAATAGACTTATTTATTTATTACTATAAGAGCATTTTAATATTTTTCATAAAAATAAAATTGAATTTTTAAAGATGGATTGAGAAAACCATCTAAAAGGATACGTGACGCTAAATAATTCAACGTTTGAGGACTTAAGTACCAAATTGAAAGGTTAAGGACTTATTGCGCTAAATTATGCCTAAATTTAGGGACCACTTGCACCAAATTAAAATGTTAGGGACTCAAGCACCAAATATGAAGTTTAGGGACTAATTGCGCCAGTTATGTATAAGGGCATTTTCATCTTTACAAAAAATGTTAACATTAAAATGGAAAGAAATCATCCAAAAGGACCTCTTGCGCCAAATAATGTAACGTTTAAGGACTTCAGCACCAAAAATGAAAGGTTAGGGACCCATTGCACAAAGATGTCAACATTTAGGGAGTAAATGCGCCAATTTCCCAAATGTAAATCAATCAAGGTTTCAAGAGTGAAGGCGATCCGATTTGAACCATTTTTGACATATTTTCAAATCAAACCATTTCGAGCGGTTTGATATTTTCTCAAATCAAATCATTTTATTTTACAAATCAAACATTTTTTACGATTTGATTAGATTTTAATCCACGATTTTTACGTATCGACATAATATAATATATTTTATATGTTAAATTAACTCGTATATTTTAATATAGAGATAAAAGAAGTTAATATATAAGTTAATATGAGAATTAATAACGTTAGATGTTAAAATCATTCGAATTTGTTTTCAATTCAAAATAAAAACATTAAGTTAGAAAAAAAAATGTAAATTTGTAATTGTAATGTATTTGTTTCCTAACTTCTTTCCGAATAATATGACAGGTCATCGTCATCACATAGAAAAATCACTAGTCTTAGACATATCATAGCTAGTCATTCTTTTTGCTTTTTATCTGAAATCATATACGGATATTTTTCTTGCATAAATGTGTGATATGATTCGATAAAGTACTAGTCCTGCAATTATTTTATGATGCTTATACAATTTTCCACAATAATTACATTTTTTCTTAGCTCTCTTCTTGCTGGCTTATCTTTGTTGTCCAGATTCCGAAATTCAGTAAGGAATAAATTCTAAAAAATAAAATAAAATAATCGAATGATATTGCTTGTAAAGAAACTTAAACATGTGATATTCAAATTCTTATCTTGATTCGAACCTTCTGATATAGATCGAAAAATCTTCCATGACTCTCTAAAATAAAATCAAATGCAGAAAGAAATTGGAAGTACACATATCGCCTATGTTTATTGTTCTAAGAATCTAATTGGTATTGGTGAAGATGAACTTGGAAGTTGGAAGGAGGCAAGGAAGACGAATGAAAACAGAAAATTACTGATTGAATTAGGAAGTGTGAACGTTTTAAGTTTGAATCTCAATTAAACAGGATTTCAAGGTTGGGGTATGTGGTTTAAGGATGGTGAGTTATATGTTAATGGGGTTTTAGGGTTGAAATATGTTGCTAAAAGGTAGTATGAGTTAAAGGTTAATGAAATTTTGTGGTTGGACATTAGATGAGAACTTAAAAAAAAAAAAAACTAGACGAGAACTTTTATTCATTAGATAAATTTGATTTTTTTTGAGAAAAAAACTCTAAATTTAAATGAATAAAAATTAATTTTTTAATTAAAAAATTAGCGGTTTGGATTGGTTTAAACGATTTTTAAAAATTGAAACCTAAACCAAACTATTTTGAAACGGTTTGGTTTGGTTTGGTTTGAACATATTGGCGGGTTCACGTGGAATCGAACCAACTATTTCAATTCGGTTTGCAGTTTGACAATTTTTTTGTGCAGTCCTACAAGGGTTAACAATAATTCATCACGTAAATATTTCAACACATGGATAGAATAAATAAATTAATGGAACATAAATAAATCAATACATTGGACATTCGAATACAACCATATCGAAGACCATAATTCAAGAAAAAATACAACCAAATGTATTTTGTTGATTTTGCTTTCGATTTTTTATTTTGATTTTGATTTTGATTTTTCAGAATCAATTAGTTTTGATTTCAATGTATTTTAAATTTTTAAAAATCAAACGATCTTCAATTTTTTCAAAAAATTAAAAATAAAAATTGAACAGTTTCAATTTTTCGATTAGATTGACTCGATTCCCATTTTTGTTCACACCTAATTTTGGTATAGTTTCACTTGTAAAACATTTGTGGCACACACTTTAAGCTCTTGTTTGGTAGGAATTAAAAAAAAAAAAGGTGCAAAGATGTATATTAGAAATTTAGGGCCCCTTCTCTTTCTATTTCAGCTTTGAGTTTGTTAATTTGTTTTCAATTTTGTGTTTTGGATGCCTGTTTTGAGAAGTTGAAAAATACGTTATTTATGTTATTTAGAAAAATTGTTTCTCAAAAAAAATTTGAAAATGTGTTTACTTCAGATAAATTTTAATGGCTCTATTCCCCAACTAACATGTCGCTGCTTGAATGTGCATTTTGTTTCGCGATCCAGTCTTCTTACGATCAAATTGATCAATCACATTGAAAGTTACATCAGCATCTATAAACCACTGAATTGATGTTTGTAGCTTCATCAATAACTTGGAGATATGGAGACAAATAATCATCAACCCTATTCCCTTTCGTGTAAAGGAAGATCCACTGACCATCAATATCTTTGAACAGGGCGGCCCTGGCATAAGGCCACCAAGGCCGACGCCTGAGGCCTCAAATTTTTTTGGCCCTCAGATTTGGGGCTAAATGCAACTGGAGGCAGTGTAAAATCTATAGATTTGGGGGTTTTTTTTTTTTTTGAAGAAATTGATTATTGCAGATTCAAAGCTCTTCGACTAAATAAAAAACTAAGAAAAGTCAGTAAATTGTTTTATAAAATGAAGTTTGAGACCTATGAATTATTAAATGATTTGGAGATATATGTTCAGACCTTCACTTTTGCTTCCAAAAAGCACTCCTCGATTATCGGAGTTTCAAATGGGTGAAAATGGAATAAGCATTTTGATTAGCAGAATGCTTAAGCTACATTGGAACATGACTATTTTTCCTACATTATGTTGGTTTTAGGAATTTCATCTTTTGGATGTTATAAAGTCATTTTTTAAAAAAAAAAATACATATATGTTATTCATTTTAATATTTAAGTATTACTACACGAAAATATATATATATATATATATATATATATATATATATATATATTTAAGGACATCAAAATAATGAGTCTTCTAGGGCCTCTCTATTCTTAGGGCCGGCCCTGTCTTTGAAAAGAGCTTCTTTACATTTAACCTAGAGAAGTTATCAATTCTCCAACACCTTATTTTTCACAATGCTTCCATTTTTTTCCGTGTGCTACAGCTTCCATGATTTGATGAAGAACTCCAATTTCAGAAATTGAATTTATCAAAAATGAAGTAAACCCTAATCAAGAGAAAAATATCTTATCACCATAATGATCTCACATCTAATAACAGAATAACTAGAAGAATCCAATTAAAGACATTTCATCGAGCATCTGATATCATATGCAAAGTCGTAATTCCCAATTTCCACAACACATTGTATACATTTTGAATCAGGAGATTAAACAAACCAGAATTTCATTAATTCCTTCTCCTTCAAGTCCCTCTTTAGCTTTCTTCGACGTTTCCTCTCTCTTTCTTGCTTTGATGGCGGTTGTGCTTTTGGCATTTGGAAGGGTCCTACAAGCCTTCGACAGGGTTGAACGACGGTGATTGCGCGTGGATTCACGAGTCGTTGGTCATTGATATTGAAAACGTAGTAGGATTGTTGTCGAGATTGAATGCCCTCGTCCTTGTTTCAGGAAATGGGGTGAAAGTCTAGAATATTCAAAAAAAAAAAAAAAAAAGCAATTGTTTTAAATTGCAATAACGGAGTATCGAACAGGTGACACTCTGCCTTACCATGAGTTTTTTCATTGTTTAGGTCATTTAGTAAATAAATACATGCCATATAAATTTGTTAAGTTAGAAATGAAAATTTTGAATTAATATATTTTGAAAATAAATAAAATCATTGAAGTTTTACTTCCTAATATGTCAATAAATGAGTAGATCATTCAATTAGTATATTACAAAAATAATTAATTATTTACTATAAATTTTTTACCACCAATGATAAATTAGTAAAAAATTTAATCATTTCATCATTTAGACAAAAATTGGTATGTTTAAAAACAAGAAAAATAAAATATATTAATTAATATATTGGATTTCGAATAAAATATTTGCAAGCAACATATTAAAAAATAAATTTAATTAAAAATTATAACATATTAAAAGAAAAATAGGTGATCAAGTAGGCAAATATTCAGAGAAAAATGTAAATAAGAGTCAAAAGAAATTTAATATAAAAATCTTAATTAGTGCCAAACTTTGAGTGGCGCAGTACACTGAATGTACATGCAGAATTTTTTATTTTGATTAGTTTTGTCTTTTTTAAAGTTTAAAACTCAAAAATATGTATTATGTAGGAAATGAATAAATTGAATTAATATATTTAAATATAAATAAATGTCATATCATATCTATGTAAATGTGTTATATTGAAAATGAAAATTTTTGATTAATATATTTTAAAATAAATAAATATATGTTATATAAATTTTTTAAGTTAGAAATGAAAAAAATGAATTAATATATTTTGAAAATAAATAAATAAAATCATTGAGATTTTATTTCCTAATATGTCAATAAATGAGTAGGTTCTTCAATATGCATATTACAAAAATAATTAATTATTTTCTATCAATTTTTTAACCACACATATTTTAAGAACAGGGCCTAAACTTTTCAGTTTTAAGAAATTTTGTTATAATTCACTTGTAAAGAGATAAGTAATGACACGCTTTGAACCTTTATTAGGTGGATCTTAAAATCTAATAGTGTATTTCAAAAAAAATAAAAAATCTAACAATGTGTTCGGAAACTAAAAAAAATTGGTTTATAAATCAGTTTTTAAATTACACAATTTTTCAAATCATTTTTAACCACATATTCTCTCTCCAATTTTCAATCACACATTTTACCACGGAAACATACACACACACACACAAAATCCAAACAATCCGTTAGTCAAAATAACAAATAATTTTAACCACATATTTTATAGGATTTACAATATTTCAACCATACATTTTGTCAATTTTTTTTTTTTTTTTTTTTTATCAAAATCTACTAATGCTATGATTGATAGCCTTTATTTCTTTGGCAAGTTGGAAATTGTTCGCATACTTTTTATTTTTTTATTTGTTTGATGACTTATATTTGTCAAGAAAATATTTTCCAAGTTTTTAACTTACGCGCCCTTTTGCTTGGTTTAGCTAGAAAATGTTTTCTCTTGGGTTGGTAGAAAAGAATTCCATGTAACATGGAAAATATTTTGAGCTACGTTTGGTTATTTTTATTGTTGTTATTAACTTTATTTTTTTAGAAATGCACATTATTATTATTTAGTATAAATATGTGGAAAAAGTAAAAAATAAAATTAATTAAAATAGTTAAACTTTATTTTATTGTCAAGAAAAATAAAGTCAATCAAACAAAAAAACTTGAAAAATTCCCGATTTTTTTCACCTAAAACATTAAACCAATGAAGCACTTCCAATTGATACTTTTCATAAAAATAATCTTCAACTAAATCAATTTCTTGAAAAATATTTTCTTTCCACCCATTTTTCACTATCGCAATTAAATACATCCTAAAAATTTAATTTTAATCTTTACAAAGCAAGGGCTAAATGCACTTACCTAACTTGCAAATAGGAATTAATATAATAATGGTTGGATTAGAATGTCCAACCTTTACCGTTGAGAGTATTTTGTTATTGTCAATACTGAAGCAATTCGAATGTATTAGAGCGGGCGTTTTGGGATCGAGTAAGAATGTTTAATTGGAGAAGTGTTGTTCAAATAAAATTCAATCTACAATTCATGGCACATTTGTTATGAAAAGGATGTTCAGGTCTCAATACTCGATTAATTACTTGTTCAATAAAATTTCATTAACTTTCCAACTAATCAAACTTCAATTTTAATCATATTTTATGGGATTGACACTTTTATCAGTTTTTCAACTATACTCACTTTATCAAATTTTATATTTAAAAAATCAAATAAATTTTATAAAAGACGTTTTCAATTAACTCTTTAGTTTGATGCAGTGAATTTATTCTTCTTGAAAATTATATCGTACAAATCAGCTAGACTTGGCGGGTTTTAGGAGTAATTTATTTCACTTGAAATATATCTTATAAAGATACTCGTGTTATAAACTAAAGAGAAAAAAAAGTAAAGAAGTGAATAAACTAGTGTCTTATTAAGAATCAAAGTGTAACAATATGTAGGATTGGGGTACAAGTGTTATTCACTAATACATATAATATTTATAATACTCTCCTTGAATGACATTGCAAAATATGTCTCATTAAAATCTCGTTTGATAAAATTTTAATGAGACAAAAATATAAAACGAAAGAAAAAGAGTACAACTACTCTTCTTGATGTTGATCAATGTAAATTATTGCGTTGATACATTCCAATCTTGTGAACCAATTTCTTAAATGTAAATGTTGACAATGCATTTGTGAATAATTTTCAATTGAGCAAATTTGTTTAAAATTTTGGTGTAGTTTTATGTTGCCTCATTAAAATCGAGTAGAAAAATCCAATAGGACAAAACCTGAACGAAGGAAAAAAAAAAAGTACAACTATTCTGCTTGATTCAATTTCTATTAAGTCATTAATATCTTGTTCTATTCAGGAGCCCTTAGAGAAGAGTATAGCATAGATATATGGGGATTTATAACTTATACGTTATGATCATTCATATCAATCATAAAAATAATCTCCATGCAATGTCATTATACAAAGAATATGCCTCATTACTTGAGATTCGTATACCATATTTATCAATTTCCCAAATCATTTGAAAGCTCTTCAAGGATCCAACCATATGTGAATTATTGCTAATAGTTGATCTTTATATCATATGAACATTATTGGTCATTCTTGTACCAATATTTAATAGATATTCACTTTTAATGATCATACTGCATACATTCAGATTGCAAGCTATATATATATATGTATCTTGATTAAATAAGTTTCATAAAGAATTGAACTACATGTTTCAGACATATTTAATCCTTCAAGGATTATATTGTATGCTTCAAGTATCGTATACGTTTTACATTGCAATTATCAAATTTTTACCATCAATTTTAAGTCGTGAAACTTTAGATAGATATCAGTTCTTGTATTTCAAATGAATTTTCCCTAATTATTTCACCGTAATCCCAAAGTATCGAAAAATTGATTACCCCTTTTAACCTCACTCATTGGTACATCAACGAATGCTCCCAACGTACCGAATTGTTGATCACATGTTTTGATCCCACTCATTGGTACATAAAAAAACGCAAACTATTAATTAAAGTCAATCATTTTTCAAGATTTATGTTGATAATAATCATATATTTATTGGCATTTATGATGCATTTTCAGGCAAATAAAATATAATATCTACGTTTGGTCACGATTGTGTGGGCTGTTGCTCAAATTCTGCCAAAAAATTATGCTTTTCAGGAGCAAGTAATATTCTTTTGAAATATTAATTATAATGCTGTGCTAATTTAAGAGTCACAACACAGTCATTATTATAAAGTATTAAATCATATAGACTTATTCTGCAGGAACAAATATTATATTGTGTTTCTTCAGAAACAAATTATAAAATATTTAGTTAGCTCTTCAGGAGAAATCATAAATTATTTTACTGGAATAATTATAGTTCTAAAACTGGGATTCTTCAAGAATAATAAGTCAATATTCCAGTTCAAAAAAAAAGTCAATATTCTTTTGAAATACTGGAAATATAGTTTATGCTCTTAAGGAGTAAGTAATATTCTTTTAGAATATGAATTATAATGTCGCGCTACTTCGTGAATAATAATATTCTTCTAGAATATTAATAATGTTATATTACTTCGGGAGCAAAAAAAATTATACTTTAGAACCTTAAAATGTACAAGGTTTATACTCTTTCAGGAGTATTAATACTATCGAATATTGCTTAAATAAAGGCATGTTCATCAAGAACATCGATTTTAAATTCGTTTGAAATATGATATGCACATATTATACTTTTTTCTAAAAGTAATAATATAATATTATTATTTTTGAATTTGTGCTTATTTTGGAGCAACAAAATAATACATATAATATTCATTTTCAAACAATGCTACAATATTCTTCTAGAATATTGATTGAAATTGTTTCTTTTCAAGATTTATAATTCAATACTCTTCTGAAATAATGATTCAGATTTTTTCTTTTCATACAATGCTACAATACTCTTATTGAATATTGATTTAGATAGTTTCCTTTCAAGATTTATAATTCAATATTCTTATGAAATATTGATTTATATTATTTCTTTTCAAGAATAATAATACACTATTTTACTGAAATACTTAATGAAAAAATTACATTCAAGTAAATATTTCTCTATCTTAAATTGGTACGATCAAAACAATATGACCTAATCAAATAACTAACCGATTTGTTATGTGATAAGTACGTTTTTCGTACTTATATTGACTTTAAATTTGGACAATTGTAAGTGTTTTAGGATGTGATATTGTTAAATTATGTGTTAATTTTGTTTGTTTTAGGAAAAACTCAATTTTGGATGAATTTAGAGGCCAAACGAAGAAAATGGACCGAAACGTACAAAAATGGCAAGTATAGAGTTTGAGGACCAAATTGAAACTACCCAATGGTTTATTCGGACCACAAGACAATACATTGAATATTGCTATGAGTCAATTGGATGTAATTGAAGTCAAAATAAATGGAATGAATGAGAATATTTCCATAAATTAATTCTAGTCAAACAAGATTTCTGCCAGAAATTTAGTCAAACTTTGAGACCTATTTTTGGGATAGTAAACGTTCGAATTGAAAGAATTGTAGCCCTCCAAGTTAAATTTTCAATGCACTTTGAATCACCTCAATCGGATATCGAGATAGAAAGTTATGATAAAATAGTAAAATACTGAATGCTATGCAGATGCAAAAACATGCGCATGAAGGTAACTTTCCTTATTCGAAAGGAACTCTTTTGGGAATAAATTTGGACGCGATTTTCAATAAATTTTTGACTCCTACAAATATAAAATAGCAGAATACATTAAGGAGGTTCTTCTAACATTAAAGGGAGGCACAATTTTGAGGGAGATTTTGACCAAGAAATTCAAGAACGCTTCAAGAATTGAAGATTCAAAATTCTGGTTGAAGATTCAAGAAGAAGAAATTGATCCAATAAATTCTTTTCATTGTTTCGAGTTTCGGGTGATTTTTCCAGTTTTTGTGTAATTTACATATCATGGTGTTAGACTAGATTTCTCTTATGTATTGGATGAGATGAACCCTATATTTTATTTATTTTCATTCAAGATTTTATAATTTAGAATGTTCTTGCGATTCTTTATTCATCTTGCATTCCCATTTTATTATTTGATTGCTTGACCAGCTTGACCACCAATTAAATAATTAGTAGCTTGTTGTAGTCATGGAAAAGTCACAATAAATCTAGAACGCGGTGAGATAAACGCATGAACACTACATGTTGAAATAACAATATGACTTGTGCAATCTATTTTGATAATTAAATGATTTAATGCACCATGAACGTTCGCATTTGCATTTGGACTAGGAATAGATTCGGGTCATGAACGTATGAATTAGCTAAATTACCTAATTGAGAATTAAAATAGATATGATTAAGTGGATTCATATTCCAATGCATTCCCCCATGTATACACAAACCGTTTTTCATAAATACAATTTTAGTTTTATTCAAACAAAACACAATCACATCTTTTAAATTCCATATTATTAATTGTTATAATAGATTTTCTCGTTTCTGTTAAGATTAGTAATCTAGAATATAATTTATCTCAATCCCTGTAGCAACAATACACAGACTCATTATTCACTTTATTACTTGTGTGATCTGTACACTTGTGATAGGAAAAATCGCAACATTATATAATTCAAATTTAAGAGAATACTAGCCTTCTCTTTAAGCAAGAGGGAAGATTTTCTTTGCAAATTTATTTGGTAAGATATTTTGACTTTCTTCGTTGAAAGAAAAATAATTTTTCCTACCTCAACTGACTAGAAACTTGTGAACAGAAAGATAAATAAGTTTTCTATCTAAATTGGCTAAAACTTTGTACTGGTAACATGTTATAAACTAGAGAGGAAAAATAAAAGAAATGAATAAACTTGTATCTTATTAAGAACCAAAGCCCAATATATAGTGGAGAATTAGGAATTCATAAGGTAATAATATTTAGGATTGTAGATGTACAAATATCATTCACTAATACGTATAATATTTATAAAAAATCCAACTAATTCTAGAGTTAATGTAACACAAGATCTCAATTGCTGTTACAATTAGGGATGATAATAGTTCAGGTATGGGTCAGGTTTCACAAACCTATACCCTATCCATTAGGAATTTTTAATCTCTATACACGACCTGTATACCCACTTCACTGAAGTGGGTTGGAGGCGAGTATGATTTCATACACATTAAAAATTCATTTAATTTTTTCTTTTTTTCTTCTTTCTTTTTGTAATTTTTTTAAAGAAAATTGATGGCAAACATGACAAACTAAGAGAAGTAATTAACATATTTAAAGAAATCAAACTAACAACTAATTAGCTAAAATAAGTTTAGATCTTGAAGGAATGAAATAAAAAAAATAGGAAAGAGAGAATACAAAAAGTTTTGGAGATGGATTCCGCCTATGTTTGGGAGAATAAGAGAAATAGATTTGTGAATTGTGGCTTGTGTTTGTGCTTTTTTGTTGCACTCCAAAAATTCGAGTCAAGGTCAAAGGTTGTTCAGTCAATGGTTTACAAGCTTATTGGTCAAATTCCACCTCAAACTAAGGATCAAAATTACTCAAGATAAACTCAATGGGTCACTATGATAATTATACAAAGATATGGGAGAAATTGCTCATAACTAATAGAGACTGACCATGTGTGTAATTATTAGATGAAAGACAATATGTGTAAATATGTCCACCCTCATTTTTCCTATAAATAGAGGATTTAATGTTCATTTAAGGAGGCAATTTTATGCAAAAAAAACTTCTAACTTCAAACGCTTGCGGAGCTGAAGCTTAGGTCAAAAGCCTAGAGCGCTGAAGCTCAGATCAAACTCTTGTAGAGCTGAATCTCAGATCATACACATGCAGAGTTGAATCTCATATCAAACACTTGCAGAGCCGAATCTTAGATCATACACATGCAAAGCTGAATCTCAGATCAAACACTTGCAGAACTGAATCTCAAATCATGCACATCCAAAGCTGAATCTCAGATCATACACATGCAGAGCTGAATCTTAGATCAAATGCTTGCAGAGGTGAAGCTTAAATCAAATGGGTACTAGACTTCTGTTTGATATAAAGCAGATTCAGTTTGTTGGTGATATGAGCTCCACCTCGCATAAACCCACCTACTATGTAGAATTCAGTTCGTATATTTTCACTAAGATACAACCTGCTTACTTACTCAAAATTCCATTATTTTATAGAAAATTCAAAATATCTAAATTCCAATCTGAATTCCAGATGACCCATTTCTCCAAGTGTAAAATGACGTCAACAAATTTGTCACCCCCTATTTTCATTCTTCGTTGGCTGGAAATACCATATTTTGACGTCAACAAAATGGTGCTAGAGGAAGGGGTGCGTCCTTATTTTCAATTTAACTGTCCCGCATTGAGAATGGTATTTTCGCACCTCTAAATTCGATCATGCAATTTAGTTCAGCACGGAAAAATTCAATTCGGCATGGAATAATCCAGTTCAGCATGGAATAACTCTGTTCGGCAGGGAATAATCCAATTTAGAACGAAATAATTCAGTCATCTTAGAATGATTCAGCTCTTTATATATCCAGCTTATTTATATTCGCTTCATATTGGTCATGGGAGTTTCAATTCAGTTAGTTCACTCTTCTAGTCAGGCCATCTTTTAGATTCAATTCACAAGTATAATAGTATCCCCCCTTAGCAATAATAGTTCAATATAAATTTAGTTTAAAATTCCATCCTGTTAGCACGGTTCAATCTGTTTACTTCTCCCAATTCGATATTCTACCATGCATCTTAACAAGGTAGCCACGAAGCCCAGTTCGGCTTGGTGAATTTCAACTCGTTTATCTGCCTCCATCTCACCATGTCCTTCGACTATTCTTCAGTTTCGAAGTCATTCAGTTTGGCCGTGGCCCAATTTGGCTCCAATTCAATTCTAGTTCAGCTAGTAGTTGTAAAGGAAAGCTCTATTCAAGTAGAAAGTGTGTAATTGGTACGACTACATACAAAGATTCATGTGAAACCATCTCAGTTCGGTTCGAAAAATATGCAACTTAGTTCGTAACATGCTGTTCAACCATGCATTTGGGCTTGCATCCATGCAGGTCAACTAAGCTGCCATACAACTCAATCCTTTAGTGAATGATATTCACTTTGATGGCATTGTTCGGCTAATTTTGGCCAAATAATTCAGTTCGACCACGCATCCAATTTAGACGTATAAGATCTTCTAGTTCACTTCGGTATGTTCAATCTAGTTCACCACCATCTCAGTTCGGCCATATTGTTCACTTCGTCCAACCATTACATATCCATCTCATAGTGGTCGTGGAAACTGGAGTCACATATTCAGGTCACGCTTGAGTCAGCTCGGTAAAGATCAATACAGAGGCAATTTTCACTCGGGCATGATTTTCTGCCTCCATTTCGTTAATTCAGTTCGACGAACAGGTTCCGTTCAGTTCAGCCATGCTAGTTCTTCGTGTCTATTTTCCCTTGTTCATTTCTTGATGGTGGATTTAATGTGCCTTTCAAGGTGATCAATAAATAAGTTTAAATTGAACAAGAATAGACACAAGACTTGCTAGAAATTGTTATGTGGATTAGGAAAGAAAGTGTGGATTCCTGGATGTGCCTTCCACAAGTTTCACAACGATAAGATATGAAATCAGCACACTCCCTGTAGACACCACAGAGTTTATTCTCTTTAGTAGCAAGGCGGGGCAATCAGCTCAACACGACCCTCATAACGAGGAGAACGACCTCATAACGAGGCATACCCTCATAACAAAGAGAAAGACTTCATAACGACGCATGTCTTATAACGAGGCACATCCTCATAACGAGGAGAAAGATCTCGTAACAAGGTACGTCCTCATAACAAGGAAACAGACCTCTTAACATGGCACGCCCTTATAACGAAGAGAAATACCTCATAACAAAGCATACCCTCATAACGAGGAGAAAGACCTAATTACGAGGCACGTCCTCATAACGAGAAGAGATACCTCGTAATGAGATGCGCCTCCATGATGAGGTGAAAATCTAAGACAAAGTGGAACCTCCATAACATAGTGAAACTCCATGACGAGGTGAAATCCTTTGGGGACACGACAGAACTACGCCCCTGAGGTCCTCTTTATTACTACCCAAGGGACACGACAGAACCACGCCTCTGAGGTCATCAGTATTACCTCCCAGGGGATACGATAGAACCACGCCCACAAGGTCCAGTCCAATCCCTGTGGTCATTTTGATTGTGTTCTTATCAACAAATTCGCTACACCGAGTTATCTTCAAATTTGATATTATGATCCATGCAAATATGCTACGTTAGAATTTGACCTTATTGAATGATTTTAGTAAATGGAATGACCTGAATACTTAGAAAAATTTCACAAGTAGTCAAAAGAACCAAATTCACTCATTAAAAATAAGAGTCGAAACAATCAGAGCTGAAGTTACCAAGAGACACAGCAGAACCACACTAGCTCAACTCTTTAGCTGGGCCACCTCTTCAGTTGGCCACCAGTTCAGCTCTTCCGCTAGGCCACCTCTTCAGTTAGCCACCAGCTCAGTTCTTAAGTTATGTCACCTCTTCAATTGGCTACATGCTCAGCTCTTCAGATGGTCATTATTCCAGCTCTTCAGTTGGTCATTATTTCAGTTCTTCAACTGGTTATCATTTCAGCTCTTCAGCTAATGATTATTTCAGGTCTTCAACTGACCATCATTTTAGATCTTCAACTGATTATTGTCTCAGCTCTTCAGCTGGTCATTATTTCAGTTCTTCATCTGGTTATCATTTTAGCTCTTTAGCTGATGATTATTTCAGGTCTTCAACTGATCGTCATTTCAGTTCTTCAACTGATTATTATCTCAGCTCTTCAACTAATCATTATTTCAGTTCCTCATCTGGTAATTATCTCAGCTCTTCAGTTGATCATTATTTCAATTCTTCAACAGGTTATCATTCCATATCTTCAGTTGATGATAATTTTAGGTTTTCAACTGAGTATTATCTCAGCTCTTCAACTGATCATTATTTCAGCTCTTTAGCTGATCATTATTTCAGTTCTTCAACCGGTTATCATCTTAGCTCTACAACTGGTCATTATTTCAGCTAGTTATTATTTAAGCTCTTCAACCGATCGTTATTTTAGTTCTTCAACTGATTATTATTCCAGTTCTTCAATTGGTTATTATCTCAGCTCCTCAGCTAACCATTGTCTAAGCTCTTTAGCAAGTTATTATTTCAACTCTTTAGTATGGCCACCTCTTCGGTTTGGCCATCTATCCATCTCTTGTGTCTTGCCACCTCTTCTTTTGATAATCTCCTTAAATCAAGTCCATAAATGAAATGAAATGAAGACTTCGACTACTTGGATCAAACAAAGAACAGAATGACTCAATAGAAATTTGTTGACTATAGATCCGAGGTGAACGCCTGGTCACAAATGATAGATCCGATGTGGACTTCGGTTCCTCGCCGCCATCTTTTGATCGACCTGGACCATGATTTTGGTCTAACGGGAAGACCCGAGCATATGCTTTACAGATGAACAATATATCAGGTCTGAGGAAATTAAACGAAGTAGAATCAAGATGAGAGCTAGTATTGCAAGGATCGAACTTAAGGCATTCTTAAGTCCAGACCTTGTGTTGCACCCCAAAAATTTGGGTCAAGGTCAAAGGTTGTCCAGTCAATGGTTGAAAAGGTTATTGGTTAAATTCACCTCAAACTAAGGATCAAGATTACTCAAATATAAACTCACAGGGTCACTATGATAATTATATGAAGATATGGGAGAAATTGCTCATAACTATTAGAGATTGACCCTGTGTATAATTATTAGATGAAAGACCAAATGTGTAAATATGTCCACCCCCATTTTGCCTATAAATAGGGGGATTTAATGCTTATTTAAGGAGGCAATTTTATGCCAAAAAAAAAACTTCTAACTTCAAACGCTTCCAGAGCTAAAACTCAAGTCAAACACCTACAGAGCTGAAGCTCAGATCAAATCCTTGCAGAGCTAAAGCTTAGATCAAACAGTTGTAGAGTTGAATCTCATATCATACTCGTGCGGAGTTGAATCTCAGATTAAACACTTGCAGAGCTGAATCTTAGATCATACACATGCATAGTTGAACCTCAGATCAAACATTTGCAAAACTGAATCTTCGATTATACACATGCAGAGCTGAATCTCAGATCATAGATGCAGAGTTGAATCTCAGATCAAACGCTTGCAGAGGTGAAGCTTAGAGCGAGTGTGAACTAGACTTCTGTTCGATATAAAGTAGATTTAGATCGTTGGTGATCTGAGCTCCACCTCACATAAACCTACCTACTATGTATAATTCAATTCGCATAATTTCACTAAGATACGACCTGGTTAGTCAAAATTCCATTATTTTATAGAAAAGTCAAAATATCTAAATTCCAATCTGAATTCCAGATGACCTATTTCTCCACGTGTAAAATGACATCAGCAAATTCGTCACCCCTATTTTCATTCTTTGTTGGGTAGAAATACCATATTTTGATGTCAACACTTCTCAAGGTTATTTTTTTGTTGATGCAACAACGGGTATGCTGGTCAGCCAGTCAGGTATGAGTTTTGTAGAAAAACACACACCTGACCCATACCCATGTCGGATTTTTAAATGAAGAAATTACGCCCACTCCTACTTTTAAAGATTCAGATTCATAAATGAGATTAAATCAATATAACTTCAAAATTCAAGTCTTAATTCTAATTTTAATTAATTAAAAAATTACATAATAATATTCTATTAATTATCCAACCTATCCAAATTTCAAACGACAAAACACCACTTTGAATAATAATTATTTCTCTCTCTATCCCTTTATTCAATCCATCCTCTCTCAGTACACCCACCACTCCGCCCTTCCCCTATGCAGTCACTCGTCCCTACCAAAGTCCAACATTACTATGAACGTCGCCAGCAAGTCCACACATCTGCTACATCCCATCCTTCTATTCACACCTCTCTGTTCACTTCTCCTTGGTGACATAAATGCATCTCCGCCACAAGCACCATCATCAAAAGGATTCAACTTCACTATCAATCGAGTCCTAAAAGTCAGACTATTTCAATAAATTCATCTCCATCGCCGAATGCACAATCATCTGTGTTCTTGGCCTTTCCATCATTTTCTGCTACAACTGAAATCACTAGTAATGCAGAAATTGGTTGTGGTTACGGGTGAAGTAGTGGTGGAGGAGGATTTTGTTGGTGTGTGTGTTATTTGTGTGGTGGAGGTGGAAGTTTGGGGATTTTTTTGGCTGAAGTTGTACAGTTGTAGTCCCGATGATGGTGGTAGTACAATGTGTAGGTGCTGGCGGGGTGAGTGATGTGTTGTGTGGTGTGGTGGTAGATCTCACTGTTGGTGGCGATGGTTTTTCATTGTGGTCCTCAAGTTACATGTTCAAAGTTTCATGTCACATTAATTGTAGATCACGTCACATGTTCTATGTTTTAGGTCACATGTGTGATCTCAGGTCACATTTACTATAGGTCTCAGATCAAATGTTCAATGTTCACATATTTGACCTCAACTCACATGTTCAATTTCTCAAGTCACATATATTCAATTTCTCAGGTAACATTATGTTGACGGTGCGTCGGTTTTGTGTGGTGGTGGTGGTGGTGGTCGTTGTTTTTGTGGTGGAGCACTAATAAGATTTGGATGCGCTGAAAAGGTTGTAAATGAATTCTCAGTTCCTTTTATCTTCTTCTTCATTGATCACAATGATTCAAAATGTCGATCACAGTGGATTCAAAATAAAGAGACGTGTTCGGAATGGAAAGAATGCAATTGAATGCTTGATTTAAGGAGGGAAGATATTTGGAAAATTATTAGAATATATATATATATATATATATGTTACAATCAAGGAAATGGTCCAAGAGGTGTCATGGGGGCAACTGACCCTAGATAATTTTTTTTTTCTAGGTTTCTCACTAATCCATCTTCCTCCTCGCACGGCAGAGATAAGGATTACAAATGGGCGGCTGAGCTGGGCTAGCTCAGCCCATCCACCATGTGCTTGAGTAAGCTCGTATGGGAAACTAGCCAAACCTGGCCAGCTCGTTGCCTACACGGGGTGTTTGGGTTCAGCTCGTGGCTCGTTTGGCTTACAAACCAAACCAACCGGCCTAAGCCCGTGGGAATTTTTCATTTTATTTTATTTATTTATTTTTAGACTTAAAGTGAAAATTGGAATTGGACATTGAGATATAATATTACATTATGTGACAATTATAACATTAAGAATAGTAACATTTAATTTAGGTTAAAAATGTAACATTCTTGTAATAAAATTCTCGTAAGTCCGAAGTCGATTAAGAATTTAAAAATTTAAACCCTCCTCCTTTAACTCGGGCTTGGGACCGGTTATATTTAATTCCTTGCAGGCCGAGTTAAAATTGTACACGAATAAAATGCTACATGTACAATTTTTTTATTTGAAAGAAAGAATTGAAAATACGGAAAAAGAAAAATGCATATGGAGTACACCAATAAGGATAATATTAAATAACTACTTACTAATACGTTAATTCTCCGAATTCTTTGGCCATAACTTCACTTACTCTATCTTGTATCCAAATCTCCGCAGACTCACATTCATTTAAACACATTAAGCTCTCCAGTATGTCTTCTTTAAATCTTGATCTATAATCAGATAGAACTCTACCACCTACTTTAAAAGCAGTATCCGCTGCTACAGTTGATATCGGAGGTGCTAATTGATCTCGTGCTATGATAAAAACATTTGGGTATTGACGCTTGTCTTGTCTCCACCACTTAAGAATGTCAAAACTATTTCTCTCATCATCGTCCAAACAAGCTAAGAAGGTAGTGTGAGAAATACCTATTTAACTCGTTCGAAATTTCATTTGAACTATTAGGAAATGCACTAGAAGAACTAGAACAACTAAAAATGTATTAGAAGTTTCCTTAATAGTCATAAGGTAGGAAAGTAAATCTTTGTCTTAATTTGGTATCACATTAGGGGTGAGAGTGGTTCTTCTAACATTTTTACCCGACCTTTCGATATTGATCTCGTACATTTAACCTAAACATTTTTCTAAATCTAAGATTATTATCAGGGTTCCAAAAGTTAATTTATTTGATATTACCATTATGGTATATTTAGTTCTCTCTAAATTTATTCTAGTGTTCATTACCGTTGCTAATGGAAACCACGTAGGTAAATTTTTCCAATATTTTCTAAACTTAGTCTCCATTGCTACAATAATTTTAGAATAATAGAAAATAATTTGTACTTGTTAAAATTATTAGCAATGCAATAAAAATGCTTCAACACCAAATAACTAGTAGGATAATAAATACCGAATAATTCGTTTGTAGTTTTGTAAAGGGGTTTTAAAAACATTTTAACATGAAATACGTTCCCAATCACTGACTAGAATATCAAAATGTAGGTCTTGTGAGTACCGACCGTTGTAATATTGACATATTAAATCCTTGTAACCTTGAAAACGTTCAAGAATTAAATAAGTTGAGTTTTATCTATGTCATACGTCTGTAACAAATGATCGTGCAGGCTTACCATGTCCTACATAATGTGCATCAAAAGCTTGTTTTCTAGAAGGTGATATCATAGTGAAATTTCAAGCATACCTAATATTTTTCAATTCATCTTCTATAAGCTTAGGGCCATCTTGAACTATCAAAGTAAAAATGTGGCACAGACAACGAATATGAAACAAAACTCCACCAAATTCAGGATTTATGTTGCTAGCTAATCTATCCACCACTGCCTACAAAAGCATTATTTAGTGTAAAATTACAAACTTTACTATCACAACTAAATTCTCTAAAAATTGCAGGTAGTACATTAAAAATATTTGTTACATTATATGGATAATCAATAACTTTAAATGCCATAATTTTTTGTGCATTATCCAAGTATTATCTATGTAATGACAAGTAATAGCTACGTAACCTCTATGATTATTGTCAGTTCATAAGTTTGAAGTAACTGATAAGTTACCATTATATTTATTTAAACTATCTATAAATTTTTGTTTTTTCTCAAAATATCTAGCAATGCAATCAGCTCGTAAAGTATTTCTAGAAAAGAGTTTTGTACCTAGTTTGGAGATATTTCTGAACGAAATTCGTGAAATGTGGACTTTCTACAACTAGAAGTGGAAACTCATCACTCGATACGAATATGGCCACCCCTTCTCGGTGCGTTAGATCTTGTGAGTAGACCTAATTATTTAGACTCGATTGACCAAAATGTAGTTGTGATTGGTTTATTTCAACTGCACCATGTTTTCGACATTGTTTGTAGTTTCTGTTGAGGTGTGTTATGCCACTACCCATCTTCCAAGAGAAAAGTCCTCCCCAACTTTTATATTTTTCCTTCATTATCAAATTTCCTTCACTGTCTTTAGTTGTTGTTTCAACCATATTGAAATAATTCCAGCACTTTGCTTTTAGTTTCCTTTTCGAAATTTTGTTTGAGCATGCCGTCGTGCCACAGTTAGTGGATTCATATGCAGCAATAACATCTTCACCAAAGTTCTCCAAATTAATAGGAGTTGTAGTATTTCCGCTCTCATTTTCCAAATCCACAAAATTGTCGAAAATTGGAATATCGTTGAGACAAACAAATTCATCAACAAATTGGCTAGAAGATTGAGCATGAGATTGTGAGTGTTCCATTAGAATTAGAGATGAAAATGAAGTATGATATTTGAGAGGAGATTGTATGAAATATTATAACACTTGTAGTATAAATAGAATGATAGATTGAGAGAAAATTAAAAGTGTAAAGATTTTGGAGAAAATGTACGGTATTTATAGAGTTTTTTTTTTTTTTTTTTTTTTTTTTTTTTTTTTTTTTTTTTTTTTTTTTTTTTTCAAAAAAATTTTAAAATATATATGGGACATTGGTCCAATTGGACCATTTGACAACGATCATTATTTTTTATATAAGCTTTAACAAGCCAAACTGGGCTGGCTAGCAAGCTGGACCATTTCAAGGCTTGTTGTGCTTGTTCATAAGTTGGTCCAAGAACTTGACGAGCTAAATCCGAACTGTCCAACGTCTAATTTTTATGTTCGATCCAAACCAAAGTCCATTTTTCACGAGCCGAGCTAAACTCACGAACTGTCCAACCTATTTGCCATCCCTAGGCAGAGAGCTATAACTCAGAAATTCCTCCTTCTCCAACGTAGGGTTTGCACACGAACCAAAATTCCTTCTTGGTTAAGGGATAAATCAACTAAACAGGAGTCGCTAAGGCAACTGCTTCTTCAAGGACGCTTCTTTAGTCTTCACTTAGTCTTTTCTTATCTCTCTCCCTTTAAGTTCTTCATTTTCTGGTAAAATTTTAGTTCTTGCCAACTTATTGTGTTTTGATAATTTAATTTTTTTAATGGTTTTTTTTTTTAGTAATTTTGTTGAGTAGTGGGGGTTTTGGTCATGCTTTAATTCATGATGTCTATTGATTTGTTTGTAGGTATTTGTAGCTTTTTGAATTATTTTTTTTAAATATTTGTATTTATTTATTGTGATAGGCAATTCGGATTCAGTGGTAAATTAGTTTAGTGGTTTTGATGTACCAATTTTATTGGAAAAAAATAAATGATTGCGAATAGATACTCTATGAGCATCTCTAATAGACTTTTTATATTTAAAAAGCATATTCTACATAATAGAAAAAATCTTTAAATTTAAAGAGCAAATTTTTTTACAAACTTCAACAAACTCTTTATTTTTTGCTCTTTATTTTACTTTTTTCATAAAAATATTTATTATCTTTCTTTATTTTTAGTTAATATTTATTTTTTTAAAAGTGAATGACCAATAATATCAAATATGTAATAAAGAAAGCTAATGTATGAATATTGAAAATTGGAGTTTTTTGAATACATTTAATAATTGGAGAGTCAAATTCACTCTCTAAATTAAAATGTTAAAGTAAAGAGCCTATTGAAGTAAAATTTTAAAAGTTGACTCTTCAAAATAATGAGCATCTCAAATTTAGATAATCTATTTGAGATGCTCTTAGCCGATCACTTTATTCTTCTCAAGTAAGCAATGACTTTCTTTAAGTTGATGAGTTTGGATTTTTTTTTTTTATTATTATTATTGAATTTATTGTTATCTGTTGTGGTTTGGATGGGCAATGGAATATTATATATTTCTTCATATTTTTTGTTGTGTTACGATGGAAGTGGACCTATTTGAATTAATTTTACCTTTCTGTAATGAAAATGGTCAAGAATTAATTGATTAATTAGATTGGAGATCAATGTTTGAATAATGTCAAGTGGCGTTTATTGAGAACAATGTATTGACTTTTATAAAATATTATAATATATAGTGAATGACATTCATATCCCTATAATCAGGGACGGATGCAAGGGGTTGCGAGGTCGACCGATCACTCATGCTGGATTCGCAAAAAAAAAAAAAAATTACTTTATAATTTTGACGTCAAATTTTTTTTCCCCTTAACCTTGTAGTGGCCGCTCGTGTTTGGATAAATTTCGCTCGTGCTGGATCACTTTCCTGGATTCGTCACTACCTATAACCCTAGTTATAATTACTCTATATATCCCTTTCTTCCCCTATATATATATATGGAGCTTTGGTTCTTAATAAATCTCAAGTTCATTTGCCTTTTTATTTTCTTCTTTTTTTCTCTATAATTCATAACACGTTATAAGCATGATTCTCTAAAAAAAAAATTAGATAGAAAGTAATTTTTTTTCTATAAGCATAATCATCTATTATCTGCACCAAAATTAATTTGGAGACATATGAATATCAATTGTTCTGACTTTTTCCGAATTATTCTGAATTGTTCCGAAAGTGGGGGTTTTTTTTTTTTTTTTCGAATTCTTCCCAATTGCTCCTGATCGACAACTTGAAATTGATAAAGTCAGAATAATTGTCAGGCAATGATAATTTCTATTCTCAATTGGTTGCCAAATTTCTATTCTCAACTGACATATATTTTGAACCGATCTTTTACATGTTCGACAATTTTTTCTGTCGAATCCTACTAAATTATTAGGCTTTTATATATTACTAGTAGGGCGTCGTGCATTGCACGACCCCGGGCGACGTGATGTGATGTTGGTTAACTAATGTGGTGCGAGTCGAGGAATCTAATACGTAGTACTGCGATTCTATATCTATAAAGTTAAAATGATAGATTAGTATAAATTCAAGTGACTTGTTAAAAAAATTTATTTTGTATGCCAATTAGCAATTCATAACATTCTGCATACCATAAAGAATTCATTGCTTGGCATACTATAAACTGGAAATGTAGACAGACCTTGAGTTATCAAAGTTAAATTATGTAGATACAATCAAAGCGATGAATAAACTATAATCGTGAAGAAAAGCAAAGAGAGAAGCTAAATTAAGTTGCTGGAAAAGTTGTAATATGTTAAAAATTAAATTGAGTAGAGATAAATTATATCATTTATTATTTGTGACCATATAACACCAGATTAGATCTAGTACAAGAAAGCCCCATTACTATGCTTAATGATGTTAACATGAAAGCACAATTATAAATAATTGTAGCACTAATTTGTAAAGCACGTCATGTTTATGTCATTCAAATCAGAAAATAATTCATTGAAGTCAAATTTAATTAGAAAGTCAGAATTAATCACGAAGCCAAAATCAATTAGTTCAAAAATCACTGCATACCCACCACTGTATATTCTAAAAATTCCATATCAATAATTGAACTAAATTCAAAAGAAGAAAAGATAATCAACAGTTATTTTCCAAGAGACGAGAACTAACTGAGCCAGAGGTGATACTGACCCAAATATAATATTTACAATCTGGTTCATCTTCTCGCTACGGACATTGTCCAGACTCCATTTCTTCCCTTGATCTCATGTTCATTTGCAATAAAGAATTTGAAAATATTAGGTGCCCTCAGTTTAGAATTCCTGACTAAACTTTTTATGAAGATTAATTTCAAATCGCCTCCAACTGCTAGAAATAAATTTTAGAAACAAAATGATTATCACCAAGAAACCATCTCTCTTAAAAGAAAACAACCAAACGTTTGGCGAACACAAGATATCATACCTATCAAAAGCAGAAATTCGGTGGTTGCGAGAGGAAGAGCGTTGGTTCAATCAATTTCAGTCGGTGGCTAGAATTGAGATCTGCCGATTTTGTGATCCGTCGACTGTGGAAGACGTGATGAGGGAGAGACGGTGGATCTGAAAGAAAGACGGAAAAGATTTTTTCTCAGAAAGCAGAAGAGTGGGAAGAGGAAAAAAAAAGTGAGAGAGGAAAGACAAACGACGTCGTTTTGATGACGTCAGCGTGACGTCAAATGAACAGTGTATGAACAGTAATTTTCCTTGTCCTCTTTTAATACAGTAGAGATAGAGATAGAGATATTATGTGTAGTTAAATTATATATATATATATATATATATATATATATCCCTGAAGGAAAACATACAATTTATGTGATGTTGATGACTTGATATATTATTTTGTGATTTAATCACATTCTTTGAAATTAATTGCATTTTTTTATTTATTGTGTAGTTATTCAAATGGCCAACATCACTAACTCAAGTTTGTTGCACTCGACATATCTGACAAAAATTATTTATCGTGGGTCCTAAATGCTGATGTTCACCTTCTCTCGAAAGGTCTGGAAGAGAAAATAAAAGAAGAAAAAAAGAATCCCTCCAGGATCGTGCAAAAGCACTTATATTCCTTTGTCACCATCTTCATGATGGATTGAAAGTAATATCTTACTGTGAAAGATCCAAAAATTCTTTGAAAAAATTTGACTGAAAGATTTGACCATCAGAGGACTATAATTCTCTTCAAAGCCCGCTATGAATGGATGCATCTCCATTTGCAGGATTTCAAAACGATCAGTGAGTACAATTCTGAACTGTTCAAAATTAACTTGTGAGGAGAAAAAATCACTGATCAAGATATGTGGGAAAAAACTTTTTCCACTTTTCATGCCTCGAATGTGCTCCTGCAGCAGCAATATCGTGAGTGTGTTTTTAAAAAGTACTCAGAACTTATATCATGTCTGCTTGTAGCTGAACAAAATAATGAATTGCTGATGAAAAATCATGGGTTACGTCCAACTAGTTCTGTACCATTGTCTGAAGCAAATGGTACCGCATCTCCTGAAGCAAATACAATATCAAAACATGGACGTGGAAGAAACCATGGACGAAATTTTCAGCAAAACGATCAGCAACAAGTGAACAATTTTAAAAAGTACAAAGCAAACAAAAATAGCATATCAAGAAAGGAGCATCAAGGAATTTCCTTTAGATGTGGAATGAAAGGGCATTGGGCACGTACATGTCGTACGGCAAAGCATCTTGTGGATCTCTATCAAAAATCAATCAAAGGAAAAGAAAAATTAGAGACAAATTTCGCTGATTATGATGGTTCAATTGGTGTGAATCATTTGGACGTCTCTGACTTTTTTACTGACCCAAATGGCAATGTTGACCATTTAATTGGAGACGGTGTGCTCAATAATATTGATTAATTAATTTTCAGTATCTGAGTAGTTATTTTTAGTTTAAAAATTAGTTTGGATTATATTTTTACTTATTCTTTAAAGTTTTATACATTTAAATTGTTAAAGCATTTTTTTTAAAATTGATTAAAAGTGTCGGTTAATTTCTTTTTATAAAATCAAAGTTAAAGAATATTTATTTTGTTTTGTTTATAAATTCAGGATGAATTTCTAGGATATCTGTTTAGTCGATAGTGCAACTACACACACTATTCTTCAAGACAAAAAAAATATTTCTTGAACTTAACATTATCAGAGAATAATGTTAATACAATATCAGGTGCATAAAAAATAGTTGAAGGTTCAGGAATAGCTTATATTATTTTATCAAATAATACAAAATTATCTATTGACATGCACTTTATTCTAGCAAATCCAGAAAAAATTTGCTTAGTTTTAAAAATATTTGCTGCAATGGATATCACATTGAGATAATACATGAAAATAATGCAGAATATCTTTGTATAACTTCTTTTATATCTGGCCAGATGCAGATAAAAGAAAAATTTCTGGCACTCCATTTTTGCATGTATTATACATCTATAAAGATGATTGAATCAAATATTATCACGAACCCGAAGTTCGTTGATCCAAAACATTTTATACTTTGGCATAATAGACTTGGACATCCAGGAGCAATAACGATGCGCCGAATAATTTACAACTCACATGGACATCCTCTAAAGAACCAAAAGATTCTTTTACCTAATGATTGTTCATGTGCTGCTTGTTCGCAAGCAAGTTGGTCATTAGACATTCGACTACAAAAGTCAATACTGAATCTCTAACTTTCTTGGAAAGAATTCATGGAGATATATGTGGGCCAATACACCCACCATGTACCATTTCGGTATTTTATGGTTTTAATTTATTCATCTACTAGATGGTCCCATGTTTGCCTACTTTCCACTAGGAATGTAGCCTTTGCCAGACTACTTGCTCAAATTATAAAGTTACAAGCTCAATTCCCTGATTACTCAATCAAGACAATTCGTCTTGATAATGCCGATGAGTTTAGATCACAAACATTTAATGATTATTTTATGTCAATTAGAATTGAGGTTGAATATTCGGTTGATCACGTCCATACACAAAATGGAAGCTAAGTCGTTTATCAAACGTCTACAATTAATTGCTAGACCATTACTCATGAAAACAAAACTTCCAATTTCTATTTAGGGTCATGTCATATTACATGTTGCATCATTGGTTCGTTTAAGTCCAACTACGTATTATCAATATTCTCTTTTGCAACTTGCAATTGGTCATGAACCTAATATTTCTCACTTACTAGCTTTTGGTTCTGCCATACAAGTCCCAAATTAACCCCCACAATGGACCAAAATGGGTCCCCAACGAAGACTTGGAATTTATGTTGGTTTTGATCAATAATAAGGTATCTTGAACCTTTAATGAGTGACCTATTTACTGTACATTTTGTAGATTGTTATTTTGACGAAATGACTTTCCCGACCTTGGGAGGGAAAAACTACATCCTGAAAAATAAGGTAAAATTTCATGGAATGAAACAACCATGTCTCACTTTGATCCCCACAGAAATTAATGTGAGCAAGAGGTTGGAAAAATCATTCACTTGCAAAGAGTTGCAAATCAATTACCTGATGTAGTTGTTGACACAAGAAATGTGACAAAGTCACATATACCAGTAGAAAATATTCCTGCACAAATTGATTTCCTTGAAGGACAATCTGCTGTAGCAAATGAATCTCAAATACGCCAGAAGCGTGGTCGATCAGTTGGTGCTAAAGACTTTGTACCTCGAAAAAGAAAAGTACAATAGAAAACCAACAAAAAACTTCAGAAGAAGTAGTATTGGAAAAGGTTGATCAATCAGATATTGAGAATATGGTTCCTGTAGAACCACAAGTATCCGAAAATAATGAGATTTCAATAAATTATTTAATATCTTATAAATTATGGGAAAGAAATACTATTGTCATAGATGACATTTTTGCCTTTAATGTGGCTCTTGAAATAATGAAGATGAGGATCCTGAACCATTGTCTATGAAAGACTGTCATCATAGAAATGATTGGCCAAAATGGAAAGAAGTCATACAAGCAGAGTTAAATTCCTTAGAGAAACGAAAAATATTCGGACTTGCAGTTCAAACACTTGAAAATGTAATCCTTGTAAGATACAAATGGATTTTTGTAAGGAAGATGAATTAAAATAATGAGGTTACAAGATACAAAGCTTGACTTGTAGCTCAAGGTTTCTCTCAAAGACTAGGAATTAATTATGAGGAAACATATTCTCCCGTAATGGATACTATCACTTTTAGATTCTTAATTAGTTTGACCATGTCACAGAGGCTTGATATGTGCCTTATAGATGTAGTAACTGTCTATCTATATGATTCACTTAATAGTGACATTTACATGAAAGTCCGTAATGGACTAAAAATACCAGAAGCAAATGATACATACCTTAGAAATATGTGTCTTTATTAAATTGCAAAGATCATTATATGAATTGAAATAATCCGGATGCATGTGGCATAATCGTCTTAGCAAATATTTGTTGAAGAAATGTTATAAAAATGATGACATTTTCCTGTGTATTTTCATAAAGAAAACAAATAGTGGATTAGCGATTATTGCAGTATATATGGATGATTTAAATTTGATTGGAATTCCTTAAGAGCTTACTAAAACTGCAAATTATTTAAAGAATGAATATGAGATGAAAGATTTGGGAAAAACTAATTTTTTTTCTTGGGTTACAAATTTGAAATTTCCTAGAAGTATTATTTGTTCATCAATCTTCTTATACAAAAAAATTCTTAAATCATTTTTATATGGATAAAGCACATCCATTAGCATCCCCTATGGTTGTTCAGTTACTTGATTTGAAAACAGATCCATTTCTTCCACCAGAAGATCGAGAAGAAATTCTTTGTTACGTCTCTACCTCATTGTAACATTTAACTTCACACTTGGACTAAAATTCTTAGTAAATGAAAATAGAATGAGACTAATTTATTAATAAACGAAGTTGTAAATGGCTACAATGGAGTTTATTAAATATTTAAACACAAATATAAAACAATTAATAATAATGCATTTAAAACTCATTATTCATCCCATAAGTTTACTATACTAATTTATTCATATAGATATTCATCTAAGTGTTACATCTTTGTATGATATACATAAGATCCATCTGTAAAGATATCATCATCTACATCCATAAATTCGTATGCTCAACCACGAGTGAATCGACATATTTGGATTCATATAGTTATTAACCTGAGTGTTACTTCATTGTGCGATATACATAAGATCCAGCCATAAAGATGTCATCATCTATATCCATAAATCTATATGCTTTGAAAAAAACTTGTACAGTGGAGAAGAGATTCTAATTGATAAAAAAGAAAAAATCAGCTTCAAACGATATACCCTTAGGCACAACCCAACATAACATAGAAATCATACTTGGAAATGGTGGACAATTAGTTAGAGCAGTCGGTGCTGTAGCAAAACTGATTGCAGGAGAGGAAAAATTGGCGACATTTGTTAATACCTTTTGGGGACGTCTTTTCGATATCGAAAATCTGCTCAGCAATAGTCGAACAAGTGGAAAATGTTGGGGAAAATTAGAAAAGTTTGGATAGAGCTGGATCTAAGTGTTGCGTCATTGCTTGATAGCTATAGGCAATTTTCTTCTAAGCCAACGGCTTTATTTTCAATCATATGACAATGGGATGAAAAGTCCTAGACAGAGATGGAACGTCCTAGACGTAGGTAGCACATAGGGACAAAAATGATAGATGTGTGGATGAAACAGGCAGATGAAATATAGCATTCTACTAACGAAATGATCTAGATATGTCTAACCTCAACCATATCAAGAAGATTCTAGAGAACACTTGGTTGTTCCTTGTAAATAATGTTGTGACTTCATAGAGAATTCTAGATATAGAGATATCTAGAGAATCAGCCTAGGCCATAGGATATATTTAATCTTAGTCGTCCATTGGATGAGGTCTTGCCTATAAATAGGTAGCAAAGGTCATTTATAAAGGCCAAGAGAGTAATTTCAAGTGAAAAAACTTTGGAAGAGAGTTCTTGAATAATATAAACCTTTCAATTTTAAAGCTCGTATTTTTTTCCTTCTTCTTGCCTAAGGTTTATTTTCATCGCAAGGTTGAGATTAAGGCTGACTTAGTGTGAGATCACGAGGGGTGGAAGTTTGCAACGCTAAGGCCACATGATTTTTCTTGAGATTTGCAAACACATGATAATTCGGTATCAGGGTTTAGGTTCGATTAGTGGAATATGTCGACCAAAGGTGAATTTTTTATCACTACCAAGATGGAACATGGGAAAAATGTTTCACATGAAAGGCAAGAAACCGACTATACACATTCGTAGCAAGAGCCGGATGTGAGCTTTCGCAATGGAGTCACTTGAATGCATTTTCCTCAAAATGGGGGAACACATAGAGATAGTAGATGGGTCACTCTATACTTAGGAGGCCCATGCCTTAGAGCAAATTGATTCACTAAAGGAGGGAAAAGATGCTCTAAGGAAAGAGATTTCCATAGTGAAAGCAAGGGTGATGGATGTTGTCACGAAAATCCAAAACCAAGTAACCAAGCTTTGTGAATATCTGCTCAACAATGTTAATGTTTGTAGGATGGAAACATCTAGCACAGGTCCAAGCATGGTCGTGGTAGCTCCAAGGACCGGATGTTCTAAGCCTAAGGAGCTCGACATGAAATGGGACGCCAAGGACATGAAGACTTTTTATGGATTTGGAAGTATACTTTGAAGGTTTGAACATCGTTGCTAACTAAGATATGTACTTAATCTAGGTATCTTACGGATACCACGGCACTAAGGTAGCGTCGCAAACACGCCGTCATAGATCGAGGTGTCTGCAAGATAGCTACTTGGAAAGAATTTATGAAAGAGTTCAAACGACAATTTTATCTGGAAAATGTTGTCTATGAGGCATGCAAGAAGCTTAGGAAATTAAGGCATAAGGGAACAATCCGGGAATATAACAAAGAATTCACTACACTTGTGCTTTAAATCCCTAGTATGTCACTTCATCAATGGTCTAAAAAATTGGGCAAAACAAGAATTACAGTGTCAAGGAGTGAAAATAGTAGATGAAGCTATTGTAGTAACAGAGTCCTTGATCGAGTTTCAAAAGAGCATGGAAGATTTTTCAAAATCTTAAAAAGGCTCCAAGATTAACTTGGCCAAAGGCGGAGGAGCAAAGACGAACAACAAGAGCCACCTTTGTATAAAGCCAACATTACATCTCGGCCTCTGGCACCAAGAAGAGATTATAAAGAAAAGAAGAATAATACTTTTGTGGTTTGTACTTGATTTTGTATGCAAGGACCCACATGCTATGCACAATTGCCTTAGACATGGTTCATTGGTGGAAATGACAGAAAAATGAAGTTCACCATTCAGCTAAGAGCAACAAGCAGAGCATATTGGTTTGTTTGAAGTATTAAGTGCCCTTAACATCAAGATTGTTCAATCTTCAAATGAGGACAATGGACTAATATATTTAGAGGCTTTAGCGAATGGATGACCCGCTCAAGGATTAGTGGACATGAGAGCTACCCACAACTTTTTAACGAAGGATGAAGATAGGCAATTGGGCCTCAACATTACTATCTTTTAAAGAAGGTAAATCCACTTGTCAAGACCCTCAAATGGCATAGTTTGAGGGGCGGAACTTTGCCTAAGTACTAAGGGTGGCCAAGTAGATCTTTTAATGGCACCTATGGATGATTTTCATCTAGTTCTCAGGTTGGATTTTCTAAGGAAGGTTAATGTCATTCATATTCCTTTATTCAACTCAGCTTGTATCTTGGAGAAGGGAAGTATCCATGCATGATACCCACGGTTAAGGAGGAAACGACACTCTTGGTAACCTTAAAGGCGGATGACACTGTGGGCAGACAACTAGATGATGGATTGTTGAATTTCATCAAATATGTCCTTGAAGAAAATAAGGACATAATGCCATCAGATTTTCCTAACAATTTATCACCTAGGAGGGAGGTGGACCACAAGACTGAATTTGAGCCGGGTGCCAAATCACATGCCATGGCACCGTCAAAACTTGAAGAGCTTCGAAGGAAACTAATTGGGTTAATTGATACGATGAGGATAAGGCCTTCGAAGGTACCTTATGATACATCAGTTTTCTTCCAAAAGAAGTATAATGACTCGCTAAGTGAGTAAAATATCGGGCGCTTAATAAGGTAGCTATTAGAAAAAGTATCATATTCCTTTGATTGTCGATTATTTTCAATAGACCTAGAAGTGATAAGTACTATACAAAGATGGATTTACAAAGGGTACTACAAATTTCAAATTTTAAAAAGGGACGAGCCCAAGATGACTTGCATTACACGATATGGCTCATTTGAATGGTTGGTAATGCATTTTGACTTAACCAACGACCCAGCCACATTTTGCACTCTTATGAATAAAATCTTACAATCTTTCTTTGACAGGTTCTTTGTGCCCTATCTTGATGAAATTTTCATAATTAATGATAATTTGGAGGAGCGTTATAGTCACTTGCGGGCAATATTCAAGATATTGAGGGAGAATAATCTTTATGTTAAAAGGGAGAAATGCTAATTTGCTAAGGAAGGAGTATGCTTCATTTGCTATGTCATGGGTCAAGGGCTCTTAGGCATAAATGGAGCAAAAGTGAAGACAATCAAAGAATGGAAGGACCGACCAAGGGAATCGGACTTCGGTCTTTTCATGGATTAGTCTGAAAAGTGTCAACCAGCCTTTGATGATCTAAAGGGTGCAGTGATGGAGGAATCGGTCTTGGCATTGTCAGATTTTACCAAGACTTTTAAAGTTCAAAGGGATGCCTCGGACTTCACTATTAGTGGTATTCTTATGAAAGAGGGAATCCTATTTCTTTCGAAATTTATACGTTCAAAAATTTGGAGCATTGGTACATGGTACAAGAAAAGAAAAGAAAATGAAATGATATTGATCTTCCATTGCCTACGGGTATGGTGATATTATTTATTGGGTTCCAAGTTCATCATCAAGACGAACAATGTTGTTACGGGTTACTTCCCTAAAAGAAGCTTACTCCTAAGCAAGCATGGTGCCAAGATCTCTTGGCGGAATTCGATTATGTGTTGGAAGTTATAGCCGATGCTCTAAGTTGAAAAGTGGAGATTGCCACAATTAGCCAAGCTAAAGGGACTATCCTAGATTTTATCCGAGAATGCATGGATCATGATCCCTTAGCCAAAGGATTATTGAAAGCAGTACAAGAAGGAAAGACGCGGAAATTTTATTTCATATGAGAAATCATTTCCAAGTTTTAATACCATGTTTTCGATTCCTTTTATTTGATATGAGAAATCATTTCCAAGTTTCATAGAACCATAAGCATTAACAGAGAAATCAACAAATAAATCCTATAGGAGCACATATGAAAAGTACAATCAGAATCTAAAATCCACTTATCATTGGTTTTAGAAGTTGTGGTCACACATACTTATTTTGGATTTCACCTACATTTTGGTGATTGTTTCCATTATCTATGGATCTCTAGAAACAATCTTTTATTAGGTGACATGTCTTACCACAGTAAACATTTCTTTTCTTATTTTTATTTTTATAAATCTTGTTATCTTTAGGCTTGCCAAAGGTAAATTTTCTTCCTTGGTTTTCTCTCATAGACCTAGGGTAACTTGATTATTATTCCAGTTCCTATTTCTCTTAAAGAAATTCTTGTTCTTGGTTACAGAAACTTCAATATTGTAGGTATCCTTTTGTTCGAGCTCTTGATTCTAATTCTTTATTCTTTAAGGAAGTGTGAATAATATCTACCGTTAAATTTTGCCCCATATTCTAAGGCATTTCTCAGATATCTATATTTCTCTTCTAAAGCATTTAATAGGAATACTACATTTTGATCATCTAACAATTTTTCATCACAGTTTGCTAAATCTTGAGTGGGCCTATTAAATTTATCAATATTTTCTTCAGCATCCATGGCAGGAACAAATTTAACTTTAAAAATTGTTTACACAAAAAACTTTTGTTTGGAAGAGTGACTTATTAAGAAAAGTTCTTCCAATTTTTTCCATAATTCTGCATCAATCTTTAAGAAAAGTTCTTCCAATTTTTTCCGTAATGCTGCATCAATCTTTGTTTCTCCAACCTTCCTGATCAAAAAGTCAAAGATGAAGAAACAAAATGCTCCAAGCCATCTCATCCATTTCAGTTTTTCTATTTGGGCAAGGGCTTCAGTCCATGATTCATGAAGAGCTTTAACACATTTCATTTGAAGAAGTAAAGCATTTATTTTCTAGCGCCAAAAACTAAATTTACCATTCCAAAATTCAACTTCAACTTTAGAAGTAGTCATTTTTGGGAAAACAATTTTAAAAGAGAAGATTTTTAAATGATATCACAGAGAATTTAAATTTTGTGAAGTCAAAATTATACAATCAGAAAGAGGATAGTTATATTTGCTCGGATAATCATAGAGATTAACTTCCGGAGAAGAAAAATAACTATACAGTATGATGATCAAGATATATGCAGATATTATACACGCATAATAATTGCATATCAATTCAAACATACCACAAAGTTCACAAGATAAAGTATCACGGAGTATAACAAATATCTCAGTAAACTGCAGAATGTAGAGGCTATAAAATTAAAAAAAAAAAAAAATTTAAAAATCACCCCAATTCTTTTTCTCCCTCAACCTTTCTTAGGCGGCTGTAGATTCTCTCAGATTCCCAAATTCTCTCGAGAAATCCTGGACAAAGGTGAATAAATGGGTCTATGCAAGACTTCAACGGAGGAAGAGCTAGAACAATAATAAGAAACCTTTCAAAAAAGGAAAGATTTCGCCTGATGTTCGTAAAAAAAAATTAGAACCCTTAAGAGATTTTCAAGAAAAACAGAGATTTAGTTGCAAATCTTCTAGATTCAGGTCGTTCCATATGTTTTATCAACAAATCCGTCAACAAAAACTCTAGATCTTGAAGAATCTCAAAGATATCATGGAGAAAATCCTAGATTTTCTTTTGACGAAAGAACATGAATCCTAAGGCTCTGATACCACTGTTAGTAAAAGGGAACCCATAAACATAAACCTTAATTTATTTCTCGGATGAACTCAGATTTTACAAAAATGAACTTCAAGCGGTTTATTCAAAAACCCGAAAAAAAACAAAGTATACAAAACTCAAAAATTATATAGACAAACTGTAAGACTTTCTCAATATGGTACATGAACTAATTATACAAACAATCTCTCAAAATATCATGGATAAATTATAGAAAGAAGAGATAAGTGTAGAGGTTTCTCTATCTCCCACAAACAAGAATGGAGAGAACTTCTCAAAAAAAAAAAAAAGAATGGAGAGAAAAAGAATTAAACTCTTCGTTGTGTAAGGCAATTATTATTATTCATTTATAAACCAATGAAATTTATAATTCTTGTATATATCTTTTCTCGTTTTTATTGCATTATGATGATCCCAGGAAAAAATGTATAGAAGTTTCCTACTTTGCAGGTTGGGCAATATATACACTGAAAGTAAAAAAAAAATTATACAAAGCAAGAAAATTGACCTAGATAATGCAATAATAAGTCGTTATTACAATGAATTGCTGAAAATGGAGAGAAATTTAAAACCTTGACTAGAGTTATCAAATCTTCAAATGATGTGTAATACATATCGACAATTGACAGTCTTAAAATCATGCTCCCACATTTCAATAAAGTTATTCACTCATCATAATGCTTTTATTATCAATCTAGTACAAGAGCAAAGAGGCAAAGAATTAATCAAAGAATATTAACATATTTTAGCTTATACTAACTTCTAATTTACCTTTATATAATACGAATTAATTTGACATTTGAAATATATTATATTATGTCGATAGGTAAATCGTGGATTAAAATTGAATCAAACCGCAAAAAATGGTTTGATTTAGTTTGGTTTTATAAAATGAAATGGTTTGGTTTTGTTTGAAAAATGTCAAACCCCTTAAAATGTTTGGTTTGAAAATATGTCAAAAATCGTTTAAATCGGACTGCGTTCACCCCTCTTACCCATGAAACTTAGATCAAGGCAGGCACTTCATTATCAACGATCATTACCACATATTAATAATAATAATAATAAAATGGAGAATCGCTAGCATGCTAGAGAGATGCTAACGATTAGGAGAAAAATGATCAATTCTAGAGATGTGGTTGGAGAAGAACCTTAATGGCTATCAACCACTCCGCTAAAAGGCCAGAATTTTTTTTAGAGAGGACTCATATAGTACAATTGAGCGAATTATCTTCGATCAATTTTACGCATTGAAAAAATGTATACATTTTATAAAAACATTATTCCATATATGATATGTTGAATAAAATAAAGAATTAATATACTTGTACGCTCAAGTATACATCTCCTCACGAACGGTCCCACAACTCCCACGTGAGGGGGTGTATAATTGGATGTCAAAATCGGGTGTAACAAGTAGCAAGTCCCTAAAATAAAATTAAGTTCAACTAAAAAGGTTTAATAAAGTTTAAGTAAAAATCAACAACTAAATATAATTACACATTTTAATGAATTCATAATTTTTTAACAACATGTTCCATTATTTTTTATCAAAATTTACAATTTTTTTTTATATATATTAAAAAAAAAATTCAAATAGGGACAAATTTTGTTGGTAAATGGAAAGCGCGTCCAAGTGGAACATACTAAGCCCCCGTTTGATCCCCATTTTTTACAAATCAAATTTATTCAAAATTCAATCTCAACCATTCATCTTAGTCAAGTCCATCATTTTTAACTTTTCAAACAATTTTTAACCCTACATTCTTTCAAAAATACTATTCAAAATCAAATTTTTACCCAAAAAATGGGGCCAAACAAACAAATGTCCTAACCATTTGTCGACCTTAAATTTTTCCTTAATAGAGAAACAAAAATAAGCAGTTGACTTGAGCATCGTGGGAGTTTGTGTAATTGTGTTTTGAACATCATTCTTGTTTCTTTGTCATTCATTGTGGTCCCGCTTCTACTTGTCTACGCGCCGACTTCGACTTCCCTCTCTCCCTCTCTCTCGTGTCCACTTTCTTTTAGAGAGAGATAATGAGTCAAAAAAGTCGACTTTTAATTTTGGGATTGACAAGCTTCGAATTTACGGTGGAGAAAGACTCTGTCATAATTGTAGTAGTTGGTGTGTGTGTGTGTTTCGGAGTGGGGGATGGAAAACAGAAGGAAGGAGAGAAGAAGAAGATAATAATTGGTGAAAAGAAAATACTTTGTGTTAACGAAAACCTTTTCTCATCGTCATCGGCCCCTTTTTCTTCCTAGGTTCGTCTGTTTCCACTCTTCCACTCATTTTCTTGCTTGTTCTACTTCATTTCTCTCTATACTATACATATATATATATATATATATATATATATATATATATATATAAGAGTGAGAGAAACAGTAGAGAGATTGATATATTATGATAAATGAGTTTGATGTGATCTGATCTGATCTGTGTTTAATCAAAAGGATTTTGTATAAATTCTGTGCAGACTTAGAATTTATCTTCCGGGTCAGTTCATATGCCACTAAATTATTTATCTTTATTTGCTTAAGATTTGAAGGGATTATTTGGCCTCAATTCAAGATTGTAAAAATACCTTTTCTCAAACATTTATTTGACCAAATATTTCACGACTTGGGTGATTTACTTGAATTTCTTTACAATATGTGTATTTATTTCGATTTTTGCAATCACATTGACGTTGCCCATATCAATCCATTCACCAAAAATTTACAGTGTTAGGCATTTGATAAAGATTTTATTTTTCTTTTTTTTATTAAAAAAATTGACATTTCTATGTAGATAATCCATGGATGCATCAAAGAAATTGTGATATAAACTTGTGAAGTCAATTTTGGCAATTTGTTTGACTGATTTATGTTTTTAAATTCAAAGAGTTTTCTTCTGAACCATTTTTACTGATATATATATGTACCAGAAATTATTTTACATTTTGCTACTTCTCTTGTAACGTGTGCTTTAAAATTCACTTCTCATGGTTTCTAACGGATTTTCGCGTATAAACATCAGGCTCGTTCGATAAACTTGTTCATACATATCTTCTCTTTGTTTCCGAGGCCTCTAGTAAGTTACAGCTCGAGTTTCAAAAGGTTTAATCTTTGATGATTCAGTAAGCCAAATATCAGGTGAAAATGAGTACTCAACCAACCACGAAAGTCCGACTGGTTAGATGTCCTAGATGCCGTCTAGTTCTTGCAGAGTTGCCGAATGTTCCTCTGTACACGTGTGGAGGATGTGGTACAACTCTCCAAGGTACTAACTTTTTTCACTTATCTCATCTGTGGATAGTAATTCATGATATTTATTCGAAGCTAATCTCTCTGATGGAAGAACTTTGTGGCCTTATTTTCTATTTCCTATCTTTGCTTGCGTTTCTCATGTTCGTTCTGGTTTTCGCCTCCATGTAGCTAAAAATCGGAAAAATGAATCCAAAAACGATGCAAATGTATGCTTACAAGAAACAGATACTATTGTAAGCACTGAACAAGGTCATGTTTCAGAAGAGAAGGAAGAGACCGGCTCTAATCAAGATTTAACGCCTCCGTTGAGTGGAGAATCCTCACCGGAAAAAGACAACACTAGTGATCATGTTGAACATGACAAAAGCTTCTCTGATGAGATTTCTAGCTCAGCTGAGGTTAACAAAGATTCATCTACTGATGTAAGAAAATCTTTGAAGCAGGATGAAGGCGAATATCCTTTGGAGCAAAATACAAACAGATTTGATTCCAGGTTGTTACAGGATTATGATAGGAAATGTAGAGGCAGAAACTTGTCTGATGAATATCCTAGCTCAAATGAGTTTGATTGTCATGCCGTTGAAGTGCCGGCTCAAGAAGTTAATAAATGTATGGAATGGGACGATACGGTTCCTTTGGAAGAATGCCACATAAGGGATCCAATGGAGGTCGGAGAAAATGCCAAAGGGATCAAAAGTCGATATCTTGTACCAGAAAATGATGTAAATAATCAAAACATTTCAACAAGTTTAGAAACTCCATCATGTTCAGCTGGACAAACTGCTGAAGTCGATGAAGATATCAAGATAGATATTAGAGATGTATTTGATGCTGCTCAAAGCTCCTTGAGTGAGAGCATTACATCAGTCGATTTCATCACTTCTGATAGCGAACACATGGAGCATTCCCGAAGTCCTAAAGATTTCGGCAGAACAAGCTCGGTGGATACTTTGGGAAGTTCCCCTCTGGTTGATCCTATTACTGATCTCAGCCTCAAACGTGAGGATATGTTTAAATCTCCAACGATCAGAACTTACTATGCTTATGATGGTAGTGTATCGTCTTACGATGGAACCGATGATCAAATCCCTAACCATGTTTTACAACCTTCCAGAAGAAAGTTCAAGTTGCCTGAAACGAAAAGATTCGACCACGACAGTGGAAACAGGGCAAGACATGTTGAAGAAGGTATTTCTCGCTCACCATTCAGTTCCGGCGATTTCACGGATAATCACGACAATGGAAATGGAAATGGAAAAGGAAAAGGAAAATCTCTGAGTTATCAGCACAATTTGTTTGAACACTATCCTGGCTTTTACTCGCCAGACAAGCCTTCTTACTCAGAACCAGACAAAATGGACTTGTTGAGAATGGTCTATGAGCTCAAAGATCAGCTCAACAGAATGCATTTTTCAAATGATATGTCAAATGGAAGGTCTCCTGCAGCTATCATGGATGAAAAGTATATTCCGTCGTACGATGATCATTTATTAACAGAAAGGGAGACGCACACAGATTTGAACCATCAGAGGTATCAAATGAGACACGGTGAAGTACAAGGTTGGTCTGGACAATACAGAACCTCGAGAATGCCGTATCCTGGAGACGCTGCACACTATAGTCATCAAGCCAACTGCTCTTGTGTGCACTGTTTTCCCCAAGACTGGCACTGCTCACCACAGTTTCCTTCACATTCCATGTGCTATGACAGTGTTCATTCCCGTGCCTCGAGTTCCTCGACTCCTCGCCATTACATGAGCTCCGAGGTTTCATTACAGGACGACGAGATGAAGAAGTCATATTCAAGGGAGAAATATCAGGTAGCAAAGCGACATATCCGGGCAATAGCTGGTGGAGCCCCACTTGTGGCTTGTTATCGATGCTCTGAATTGTTGCAGCTACCTGCAAACTTTCTCATATTCAAGAAAAAAACTCATCGGCTGAGATGCAATGCTTGTCGGGAAGTTCTGAAATTCTCACTTCTGAAAGGATCGAATATAGTTCAATACATTCCTGATGTTTTTGCCTCTCCACAAAGCGAGACTGACAATTACAATGACGCTACCAGTAAGAGAAATCCAATACCAATCGCTCGTTCAAATGCTCAAGATGTTCAATATTCTGATGATTATGAGCTGTCCTGTAGAAATGGTTCTACCGAAGGAGAGGCTTCACTTGTGAGATCTTCATATGACCGGGTTCAGATGAATGCGTCCGATAACAAGATAACATCTGTTAATGAATCGATGGGAGTCCGAAAAATGAAGTCCAGCTTGAGGGAGTGTGAGACCAAGAAGGAGAGTTTAGCTAACACCGAGGAATCGACCAGTACTTCATCAAAGGTGTCCAAGTGGAAGATAGAATCCGCAGAGCTCGAAGGTTCTCCACTTCACAAGCTTATGGGATATTCTTCCTTGAGCCAAGTATTAAAATAAGTAATTTCGTAGCATATCCAGAACGAGGCGAGGGATTTTCGTCTTTTCTTTGAAGTGATCTGTCTGAATTTATACAGTTACAGAATAAGTTTGATTGCTGTGAGTTGCACAAGAAGAAAAATTCCATTGCATTTTTTCATTTTCCACTTCTACATTGGACATGTATTTTTAGAGTCATCTTATGGTCTATGTTTATTGGCGTACATGTAGTTCTCTCTCCAACCGTGCTATTCGTGCAGAAACTTGTACAGATGGGGGTATACAGATTTTACACATGACACAATCATGTTTTTCAACACATCACATCACATTGATCAATGTTCATTACACTTCCGATAAAAAAAATTCTACACACCCATCGGTACAAATGACATTTTCCTTCTCTCTATTAATTAATTTAGTTAGACAGAAAAATGGTTTGGCATACGATGAAGTACATGTTCTTTTTGTTGATCAAGGTTCCACCGACCCATTACAGTTTGCTTGTGTTTTACTTTGAAATTACCATCACTTCTGTTGCATTGCACATAATCTATATATATATATATATATGAACAATAAAAAATAAATAAACATTTGCAAAATCCAATAGTAGAGACTTACAATTCAGATTTTAATCTATATCATTTACGGTGAACATTTCTTTTACATATTCAAATGGGTTCTAAATGGTAGCAATTTTTTAAACATATTTACAAATTACAATATGGGAAGAACACATCAACCTCACTTGTAAATGTTTCTACTTCTTTGATTTGAGACGATTGAAACCCTTTGATCCCTCAGCATGTTCAAATTGGGAGCTAATAATCGTGTGTATCGGTCAAAATAAAGAAGTTGTTTCATGAGAAGAGCAAACTCCCGAGGAAATCTAAGCCCATATGATTCGCTGACTCGAACCTGTTAAACTCACGAAAAGAGTGGATCAAAATGAGAACACGCAAGAAATGAATGATGCATCTCTATCTCGTTTCAAAGAAAAAGCAATAACTAAAAATCTGCAGTATCACTTGTTATCACCTCAGTCTTCTACAACACAGTAAAAGCTTGGGCGCCAAGGAACCAATGTAGAACAATTATATCTATTTGAACGAATGCACATGTAGAAGGGATACCAAAAGAAACAATAATAATGATCTGTTTTATATCACAATTAATATAATTAAGCATCAGTTTTTTAACGCAATCATTACAATTTATAAATTAATTTATAAACGCAATTTCTCAAATCACTTTTTAACCACACAAATGTTCTCTCCACTTTTCAACCACATATTTTACCACAAAAACATAAATAAACCAATTTATAATTGTTACAATGTTACCGAAGAGAGCCTAAGATAATGGGAGTGCCGTAGCATGTAAATAAATGAGCACACACATTTAATGCTGTTTGAACCTGTTGCCCAATAGGTTAAAAGCAGCTATTAAGTCAGGCATTTGGTAGTTTTAAGTGTAATAACTGTTTGCCAAACGCACAATAAAATCATGATGTGCAACATTGGAAAGCACAGCACGATGGCTGGGGGCGAAATACACACAAACTCAAAACAGAAGAGTTTACCACATCAAGGAATAGTGCATTCATTTGTCTTTCATCAACCACAACATTTGCAGAAACTGCAGTTGCATTTGTTTTTGTTCCTCTGGCTGTAGCAACAATGATTTCTGTATCCAAATCCTGTGCAAAAAATCAGATATCAAGTCTTTAAATGTAATAAGAGTACAACAGTGTACTTTTAAGTACAGCCATCTATGTTACATGAGAGCAAGGAAATAACTATTTCCTCTTCAAACCTAGAGAGTGCCAGAGTTTTCTTCTAGGGGATTATGACAAAAGGCAGAAATTCATTAAAATGACCTTATGCAGAGAAAATTGACTGGGCACTTAAATATTCCCATTAATAAAGCACTTGGGCAGCTGATTCCGCCCAAGAGGTCATATCCCAGCCTCTTGAAGCCAGTCTGTATATCAACTTGTGCCAAACTAAATGTATGGTCAACCCCTAAGCAATCAAATTAATTTTTTTAAATTATCTTAGTTAAATCTGAAGGCAAGTACAAACTAGATAATTTGGAATCTCAATTGTGATTGACAACAACAACAACAACAACAAACCAAGTTTTCATTCCAATGAATTTGGGATCGTTACATGAATCCGTTGCCACCGCTCATTGCTAGATCTATTGGATTTTTGCAGACAATAATTGTGTTTGACATGAAATATTAAAGAATTTTTCAAATCTTTGGTGTCTTCAAATACAATTCTTGCAAGAGAATCCTTGTAACTCCAGCGTTTGACTTGCCCTCTTAAAAATCTTCGAATTAACTAATTAATTACTTTTGTGAAAGAAGAATTAAAACAACCATAAGTGTTGCATCTAAAACTTTTACCAGAGACCAAAGAACTGCTGTGACAACTTAAATTGCTTACCTGTATGGACGAAAATATCTTTTCTAAATCTCTAGCAAAGGCCTGGACATTCACATCCTTGTTTGTAGCACCCATATCAATCAAGGAAGATGCCATGGACTCGTATTCTTCAGTTGCTAGTGACCCCAAAAACACCTCCATAGCATTCCATGTTTTTGGAGAAATGCGCCCAACAATTCCTGCTTAGTGAATTACATTTGTGTTATCCCACAATACTTGCATGGAATTAGAAACCTGGGCTAGAAAAAAGAAAGGAACTCCGCAGCTAGCTAATGACAGGTGCAATACATGGTTGCAAGTGGCAAAAGAGGGGAACTTTAGCAAGTCAATACATGTCAAGACTATAAGGTACCTTAATAATAAGAAATATGAGAAAAGCATATGCATGCAGGCAGGCAGGCAATCAAAATAAGACTGAAGGTGTATGCTGAGCAAAACTGAAATTATGATATTTCGGAGGTACTCTTGAAAAGATATAGACAAACATTAAATATCCAGATCTATACAAATTATTTAACAGAATAATGTTTTTCAGATATCCTAAGGTAAAAATTTGAAGATTTAGATTCAAAGGTTCAAACTAACAAAATGAATCAGGTAATATTTCAAATCATTATCCATTAGTGTAAAGGCATCTTTGACTTCCTGTGGTGGATAATCTAGATCAATTGACTTTGCAGATGCATTCCTCCAACACAAAAACCCAACATTCAAAAATATTCTTTAAAGTAAACAAAAGATAAACAAAGGCAATCAAATCTCGAACTACATAAGAATATCGAGAATTACAGGCCCACGATCCATGATATCTATATAATCATCGAGAAAAATGAAAACAAGTTAATGCTATAACTGACTTTAAATGGCCAAATGCTCAAATTTTTACATTGTCCAAAGCTTTCAGAAAAAAAAGTGGGACAAAATGGCTATTCGCAAAAAGAAAAGCTTCTTGAGAGAGAGAGAGAGAGAGTCCCGCTCCATCTCAGCAAATGTATACCATTGATGCTAGCATTTTGATTAAACAAATACACATTTGTAAGCCAGCTACAATAAAAGTAAAGAAACCAGTCTCCAAACATGGTCAGACACATATCTTGCTCAAATTTGGTATGCTAATTCTATTAGAAGAATGAAGAAGGAAAGAAAACCATTGATATTTAGCAAATCATAGGTGGTTCGGCATTTTCTAGTGAGAGATTTTCTTATGTGTGAGGAGAGCCAAATGGGAAGAAAGCAAAAAAGAATGAAAAAGAAAATGAATGGTCACATAGACTATGAAGTATCATTCAGGTGCAAGATTTTGATTGTCACATATAAATTGTTTGATGCATTGTAAACAATTATTATTTATTAAGGAAAAAATTGGATAGAAGCTATATTGAGAATATAAACACACCAAAGTCAAGAAACCCAATGCGGCCATCACGTAGTAACCACAAATTGCCTGCGTGTACATCTGCATGAAAGCTTTCACAGGCAAGCAAGCTACCAAACCTGCAGAATAATGAGAAAAAAGAGGTATAAGGTTCTGTGACTATAAATAATTTTTCTTGTGATATTGAATTTATGACTTGAGCCTCACCAAACATTTAAGGCAGTTATAAGACTAGCCTCTGGACTTGGAACAAGTGAATTTATGGAGTCCAAGTCGGTGAGAGGAACTCCATAAAGCCTCTCCATTATAAGAACTCGTTTGGAACTGTACTGCTGGTACACTTTTGGAGCTGTAGCCTGCCTTGTAAGTCCCATGGCTTCTAAATATCTCCTGAAAGCCTCAATATTTGCAGCCTCCTTATCAAAGTCAACTTCTTCAAGCATTGATTCCCTTATGTCTCCAACAATAGCAACCTATTAGCAAACTATGTATTAGAAGAAATCCTCAGGCAATCTTATTCAGTAACATAATAAGGAACAGTAGAATCTGGAAAAATAAAATAGGGTGTTCACATCACATCAACAGTTGTATGAGATGATTATCAATATTCAAAATTCTATGGCTCCTCCTTGGGATGAGATTGACATAAGTTGAAGTAAAAGATTCAACAGCAAATTCATATATCATTGGTTCAGCCAAAAGCCTACCTCGAAGATCAATAGTGGGAGAGAAAAAGAACCAAAAAAAAAAAAAATTCTCTCACTGTCAATGCTTCAATATGAAGGCCAGCCTTAGGCTTTTACTAACTCCCAAATTTAGTTTAACTGAAACTTTCTTTACAAGAAAAATATCCAAAAGAAATGGAACTGATAACAGACAAGGTTGTAGCAATTGGTATGAGTCAAACTGACAAAAACAAGACAAACGGTTTTCCCAAATGAAACTAAGCAGGAGGCAAATTAGTTGACAGAGGTGATAATTCCTCGCAAGTTTTTATTATTGGAGTTTCCAGGCAGTAATTAACTGAGAAATGCATTTAATAAATTCATGTTTATCAAAAAAAGTACATGGATTTATGATTCAAGGAAATAATAAAGACATCTATGAAACTTGAGAAGCAATCATCTGCCATACCAGAGAAGCTCGGCTTAGATCAGGACTCAAAAATTCCAATATACGTGCCACAATATAAACAAAGTTCAGGTCTGCCACTAAGATGTCCTGTATTCCAGGTTTTAAAACCTTTATAACTACATCCTCTTGGGTTCCTCTTATCCTAGCACCATGAACCTGAAAATCAAATTAGTAGTTCAAGATGTTAATAATACATAATAGTTAGAACATCTCCAATAGACTCTTTATATTTAAAAAGCATATTTTAAAGCATATTTTACATAATAGAGAGTATCTTTAATTTTAAAGAGCAAAATTTTTAACAAGCTCCAACAAACTCTTTATTTTTGGTTCTTTATTTTACTTTATCATAAAAATATTTATTATCTTTCTTTATTTTTAGTTAATATTTATTTTTTTTAAAAGTGAGTGACCAAAGATATCAAATATGTAATAAAAAAAAATTAATGTAGAAACATTGAAAATTGGAACTTTTTTAATGCATTTAATAATAGAGAGTGGATTTGGCTCTCCAAATTTGGAGAGTCAAACCCACTCCCTAAATTAAAATGTTAAATTAGAGAGTTTATTGGAGTAGCATTTTAAGTATTGACTATCTAAAATAAAGAGCATCTTAAGTTTAATGAACATATTGGACATGTTCTTACTACCATGCCCTAACTAACCACTAATACCGGAATAAATTTTCAAAAAAAGAAGAAAACAATACAAACCTGAGCTATAGATGCAGAAGCAATTGGAGTCGGATCAACGTACTCAAAGACAGTATCAATTGGTCTACCTAACTCCTCGCGCAGAATTGCTTGTATCTCTTGAAACGGAACCGCAGGTGCTCGGTCAAAACAGTACTGGAACTCCTCGACATACTCTGGAGGAAATAATGTTGGTGCAGATGCTATGAACTGCGTATTTCAAGATTAACAATGCAGAAGTGACTTAATCTTTAATGCACAGTGATTAATAAGCAAATCCTAGTGAAGAAGAATAAACAGATATGGCAACAACAAATGAAAATATATCCTGTAAAGGAATAATTCATCGTGTATCTATACAAAGAAAGAATAAATGTGGATAATAATAATCCACTAGTTTCACAGTATAAAACGGAATAAGAGCATGTAGAATTATGCAGTTATATTTCCAATATGATAGGAGTTCTACCATTTTTCAAATAAAAATCACCAAAGCATTATTCTTTACTTACCTGACCTAATTTGATATATGTAGCACCGAGGCGTTCAAACAATTTCCTCAAATAAAGGGGTGATACTAATCCAAGCTGCAACTGAGTCGATAATCCAGTGGACGAGTTCGCTGTCTACAAAAATTACACAACATTAAGACCTAGTACAAAATCCATGGTTTATTGATAAGGAACAATTAATTAGAAAATTATGAAAAATAGATTTTATTTCCAGCATTGAAAAACAGCCTGCATGAAAACTCATACCAATTGCGCAAATAAAAGGATGATTATTAGTTACCCATCTAATATATAAGGATAAAATTCAAGGATGTACAACCACCTGTATATTTACTACATGCTTTTACAAAAATTAAGGGTTTAAGTTACACATAATGATGTGGCTTACAAATATGACATGACAATCCTTAGCTAACAATCCTTAGCTAATCCTCGAAATTTTTTATCCTCAAACACTATATCTAAATAACTGAGTTGATAACTCCAACAAGATGAAATAGAAAGTTGTGGAGGGCACAAAGAAAAAATAAATGTAGCATTGTTCACAATCATATGAGAGAATGATCTAATATTACCTTTGATGCATCTGCCAGCCACTCACTGCCGACACCAATGACTGCTTGAATACCTTGAGCTAACCTAAGGGCCCCACGTGGACCAGTACTTATGGATGTCTGGATAATATCCTCCATGAATTTGGGCAATTTCTCGATACTATCTGCAGAACTGCAGAACCTTAGCAAAGCTTTACTATTGTAGTCGTATACGTAATATTACTACTACTTCACTGAAGTTGAACAAAAATGCTTCCATAAAGCCTCTGGGAACTACTGTACGATAGTGCTGTGAGATATAGGCCAAAAGCAGCATGATTAAGAGAGATGATCACTCAAATGAATTTAAAAACAAGATAAAATGGAATAAAACACTTGAATAAAAGTTAGCACTAGGCAAAAATCTATATGAAGATGCTGTTCCCCCTTCCTATTTCTTATCACCGAACGTCTAGGTTGCACCGACACTCTGTCGGGAGTCAGCGTGTCGTGTCCGACACCGACACTCTCCGGACACTTTTCAACATGTGTCGAAACTACACCATATACATTAAAATGAAAAAGGAGAAGGGCGAAATGCATGCAATTAAAAAAAGATAAATCTATCTTACAAGCTTGTTTTATTTGATATCCTCATTTTGATTCAATAAATATACAATGTGTTATTTATAAATAAGACTAAAATAATAATAAATTAAAAAAATTAATTTACATGTCCCCAACGTATCGTGTCCTAACTTTTTTTAAAAATCACGTGTCGACGTATCCGTGTCGCGTGTCGGTGTTCGTGCAACCTAGCCGACCGTAGGAAGGTCTTTCTCCCCTACGCATCAAAAAAACAACATGGATGTCTGTCTACAAAAAATTGACTTCTCTTCGAAATTTCCATAAAATCACCACAAGTCTCTCAAAATACATCAAAATTCTTTGATTTTGCTGCACAAATCTTGCTTATATCTACTTCCCATTGAATTTGTAGTCTTTCCCTGCGGTCGGATCCCACCGCGGTAAAGCGGTATACTAGTAGTATATGTATATATCATGTACTACGACGATAAAATTAGTGTTATAACAAACTTTGACCTTTTGAATTATGAAAAAATAACCATAATGGGGGCCAGTAATCAGAACCGAGAATATGATGCCTCATTGGTCATAAACAATACATGCAACCAAATCAAAACTTAATTCCACTAATTCTATTTCTGAATACCCTGATTCTATGCCTCTAGTTATAGAGGAAACAATAAAACCAGAATCAAGTGTTGTCGGATATTAATTACGCAAAAATAAAACAAGAAAAGTGATCGATATTAGTCAAATAACATTATAGTGACCAAAATCAATATACTCATATGAGTATCTAAATTACACAAACATACAACGTGTATTACCTTGAATACGAGAGGTGAAGAGATCTTGGGACTGAGAATATCGAGCAAAGAGAGTGAATCCATTGGGCCGACATTTGAGCTTTTTTGTTGGTCTACCTGATATGCTTACCCGTACTGGTAACTGTAATACACCCATAATCAGCAAATAAATTATTTCCTATTGATAACATAACTATTACATACAAGCAGTTGGGAATTGTACCTGAGAATGATGAAATATGGGTAAGCGAACGCCTCTGAAAGCTGAAACTGTTGCCATTTCTGTATCACTATCTGCCTTTTGACTCTTCCAGCAATTAAAAAATAGTGAATTCAATTTTGATTTATTGTTTCGTTAATCAATTTAGGGGAAAGTGCTTAATTTTAAAATGAATAGACTATGCAATTGTCTTGGCAATTAATTGCGAGGGAAAGCGACGGCAAGGACGTGCCGGAGAGTGAACTGGTAAAAACAGAGGCTGAGGTCAGCGACTCCGTCAATGGAGGAAAATATATCCCCAAAGTAGAGAAATGTGAGAGACCACGTGGCACATGCAGGGATCGTGCATCTGAAGATACAATTTTTACACGTACAGAATTGTACGTACGTGCGGCTTTCTTAAGTTTTGCTATTTGTACAATGATTTTGACAATAAAATTGACAATCGACTCATGTGATACAATTCTATTTTTTCACACATTACAACATTTTTTTAATCAACAAATAACACATTTTCACATCACATAATTGTCAACCACATTTTCAAATTAATTATATAAGCAGAAAAATCAGACTTTCTTTGTGAGTGAATGTAGTTAAGCTAATCTTTCACCCTTGCGACTAGGGATGATAATGGGATGGGGAATATCTGAACCCGACGAAGACAGATCCCGAACGGGACGGGGAATCCCGACAATGACGGGACGGGGATGAGAAATTATCCCTAATCGGGGATTTCTATCAAATCTCCATCCCTACCCCAGACCTCCCCTGAAATCATCATAGATTAATAAGTTCGATTGAAAAAAATTCAAATAAATTAAAAAGGTCATAAACCACCCGGTGCTCAAATATGTAATTTCAAAACTAAGCTCTACATTTCAACTTTATATTACTCTTTATCTCTCAATCTCAAGTCTCATCTCATTCTCTCCAAACCTACTTTTTGACATAATTAAACTAGTGCTACTCTGTAAAAGCTATTATGAGTTTTTTTAATTAATGTTAATCATTCTTTAAAGTTATTAAATGAATATTTTGTAAAATAATCACTTTAAGAAAAGAATTTGTATAACTAAGACATTAGATAATCATTATAAAAAGACATTAATGGACAATATTATCTATAATAATAAATGAGGATTATGGGCATCCCCGCCCTGCCCAGAGAGCGGGGATGAGGATGGTAAATTTTCGACCGGGGTGGGGACGGGGATTGCATTCCCGGCCCAAACCTCCCCCGTTTCCATTCCTACTTGCGACATGAATAAAATATATTATAGCAACCCAAATAATTCAACTAAGTAGAATAAGTGAATATGATAATGAAAAAACATAAATTAATTGACAAATACCAATACAATTCTAAAAAATAAAAAACATACGATAAAAACATTAGAGATTGTTAAAAACTTCCTTGGAGACTACATTGGTTGTCATATTCGCTGGTCAACCATTTTATCACAAATCAATATCTTAAGTTCATCACATGATGTAACTCGCGACCCTGCAACATATAATTGTCCATGGCTAAATATTGGTTTCTTAAGTAAAACCCAACTAGAGAGAGATAATCACTGACTTTTGTTAATTATCATTGTGGTACAATACAACTAGAGGATATTGCCTCCTTGTAAACTTGAAAGGCGACCTAGGGTCAGATAGAGTCAACAACATCCTAGGAATGAGAATCGTATAGCCTGTAACTAGCAAGATTTTTTGCTTCAAGCATATGCTTTCCAAGTTTTGTAATCACCAGTCTAATTTCATTGCACAAAACAACTGATGATCTATGTTTCTCGGCAACATGACCAGAGTGCTAACCTTTAACTCATGATTGGGCACACTAAAACACCTTATTCCATTTTGAGACTCAAGCGTGTGAAGATCATGTAGCAGATCTACATTTGGATCTGAGCTGCACATTGCATTAGAACTTATATAAGTCGTGGACTCAGTGGAAGTAAGAGATATCATGTAATCATTTACAGATTCAACAATAACCAGAGTCAATGCTAGAATGATCATTCCTTGTAAATAAGTTGTACCGCTTACATCATTTGTAAGGACACAATAAGTGCTACTCATACCTGCATGTACTAGATCATCAGACGGAGTAATCAAATGATCGTCTAGAATCTCAATTTTTGCATGTCCATCATTCGGACTGTCAATTGTTCTGTCTTCAATGCTAGAAATTCATTCGGAAAACATTAGTTGATTACATTTAGCATCAGATTTAAAATTTCGAAGCCTCATATTTCTAGTTAGTCTCAAAATTTAACAATATCTCCACAAGTAGGATGAGATGATGGATGCTTGTACGATATCTTGTTGACTTCCTTTTGGAATCACAGACAGAATCTGTCGAAAATCTCCTTCAAAAACTGTAATATTTCCGCCAAATGGCAAATGCTTATGGGATTACAGAATCTCAAGGTGTCTCTCATGCTCCTGTCCAATACCTTAAAACAATGTTTATTCGTCTTAGGTGTCTCATCCCAAATAATTTGCTTACATGACATTTAGCATATTTGGAAATGAGATCAGAACCATCAGTTATTCGTGTCACAATATAGACTTTGCTAAGGCGGCTTATGTTTTCAATCTTAACATGAACCTTGAAAACTATTTTCCTTTCAGCCAAAGACTCAAATTAAGACCGGAATCTTCTTCCTTGGATCGTTGACAAAAACATAAGGAAAAAGATTTAGGTTGTCTGGTATTTTTTTTTTTTTTTGAAGCCAATATAAAGATTAATGCCCCAATTTGATTTATACATTTTTCATCTTCTCTTTCAACTCCATTGCAGTCTTACCAATCAACTAAATACATTCTCGATCCCACAACAAAAAGCATCAGCACCATCGATGACACTCATCTAAAGTATGTACCTATCAAACAACACGAAGACAAAAATAAGAAAGTTGGTTCCTCATGGTAAACATGTGAATAATTTTTTTCCTGCTGCACCGAAACCCTTATACAATTGAATAATATTTTTAATGCCCTTGGATTAATTTGAGATGACCAAATGTTTCAGAACGCTCACATCTCTCACAATAGAACTTTGTTCCCACTTCGCTAATTTTTTTTTATGATACTTCCAACAAGACAAATATGACCAATCACGGGTGACCTTGACTTCAACTATTGTGACGAAGATCAAAAAACTCCCAATCTAGTCAAAAAAAGAAATGAGAAAATAATCATTGATGCAAATATATATATATAGTAAGGAAAACACATAACAATGTGTATGTAAAATAAATGTAGACATTATTATTATTATTAGGTCGAAAAACATGACATCAAATTAGGTAGATTACCTCTCCATTTTCAGACAACTGATAAACAATACTAGACTATTTTCGCTTGCAAAGTATTTGAAAATGGAGTATGCAGACGACAGAGATATATAACCTATTCTTTGAGATCAATCTTCCTTGTCAACCAAAATGCTTAAATGAAATAAAATTAGTTTCATTGACATGATTACCCATTGTCTGATTTTTTTTAAAATCAGACGGCTTTACATAAGAATTAGAATTTACTTGTTTTGAAATTCTTTCACCTCGTCTAGGAGCATTAATTAAGCATAACTTTCGTTATATCATAAGTGTTAGAAATCCTCAATATTTCTACAGCAAATAAGATTAGTTTAAATAAGTAATGACAAAAATTTAAAGATAATAAAAAAAATACACTAATAATAACAAAGGATATTAAAATATAAAAAGCATTGTGCATTTTAACACAACGACGACTATTGAATACTCTCGCACAGCATAATTGCATTAGAAGAACAACTATTTCCGAATAATTGTACCCAACTTTGAATAAACATCCTCCGCGGAATCTCACTGGCAGAAGACTGTTCGTGCAAGTAAGGAATACATGCAATTAAAGTGACAAAGTCATGCTCTCATAAACAATATATATATATATATATATATATATATATATATATATATATATAACGTAAGAACAATTATTGAAAGTACGTACTTGGTATCTTGAAGGACAACGTCAAGAATATAAGTCTTGCCAACTGCTTTGACTTAATTGTATCACGTCCCACAACCTTGCCCAATGATGTCTTGAAGGTTTTAAAAGATAAAAAAGTTAAAAACTAAATATTAAGTCACGACGTCATAACTTGGAAGGTTAATACAGATAATTTTTAATGTTTAATACTAGTACCTAAACTTGAAACTAATATTTTGAAAAAGAATAAAAGGTAAATCTCGATCTTTATAATTGTTCCACCTACTTGATAGTAAACTGTAGAAAATCACGCGTACTTACAAAACAACTCTGTATCATCAAATTTGGAGTGATCAAGTAATAATTCTCTAAAAGGCCTAAACTTGTAGATGAGGGTGGGTGGGATATTTCTCATCAAACACCTCAACAACTTAAGTACTCCGTAGGAAATAAATCCTATACTTGTGATAGGTTGTCATGGTTTCTTGATTTGTTTATATGTTACATCATCTTAGGTTTCTTGATTTTAATTTAGGTTAAAAGTCAACAATTAATTTCAATTACATGTTTTGTGGGATTCGTAATTTTTCAACTGTTAGCCCAAGAGTAAACTAAACAAGAGGGGGTGAATTGGTTTATAAAACTTTTTCGATAAATAATCTCAAACTTAAAAACCAATGGATACAAGTATGAGCACTTAGTGTTGTAAGTAACTTAACTATCAATGTAGTGTGCTATAAATGTGTAAACTTAATTGATAAAGTAAGTATAGCACTTAGATATAGCGTTGCACAATATAAATTGATAGGGTAGAGTAAGTGCAATGTAAATAAGTAAAAGGGATAAGAGAATGCAAACGCGATTTAAGGAGGTTCAATAAACCAACGTGATCTGCGTCCCCCGTTACTGAGCTCTCCGTCACGAGTAAGGTCAAATCCACTATATTGGTAACTTACAATAAGGAGTACCAAACCCTTAGGCGACTTACAACAAGGAGCACCTACCCTTAACCAACAATCGAGTTTTCACAAGGCTCTCGAAACCACAAGATATAATGAATTGAATTTACAATTGAAATAACTCTCTTGACAAATGATATACTCAAATTAAGTACCGAGAGAGTTATGCTAACACTTCAATAGATAGCAATGAATTAAGCTCGAGTGTTAGAGAAAAACTTTGATGCAAATGATAATGAAAAGTTCAATGCAAACAAGCAAAGTTTTTCAAATAATTTCTTGTTAAAATATTGAATCAAATTAAGTACTAAGAGATGCCGCAGTTGAATAATTAACAATGAGTTAATATCAAAGTGTTTAGGCAATGGAACTTTGATGAATCAAATGATAATGAAAAATGTAGCACAAATAATCAAAGTTTCTTAATTGGAATTTTTCTCTTTTAAAAGATTAAAACAAGTTTAGAACAAAAAGAGACTTACACTTCAATTCCAATATAGTGTGAAGATGTTGAAGAAGTTTAAACAATATAAAACCAAGAATCTTCACAAAACTCTCTTCCAAAAACTTTGATGAATTTGATAAAACAAAGTTTAGATCAATCAAAGTTTTATAATAATAATAGTTGCATATAAACCAAGTAAGAATAATGAATTTTCAAAAGAAAATTTCTATAAAATCTTTTCTATATTGTTGAAAATGAATGTACATGAGATGGCTATTTATAGATCAAGATATTCAAATTCAGCAACTTTCGGTTGACCATTTCTGGAGTTTCGGTCGACCGAAACATGCATATAGCCGTTACACATTTTCAACCGTTGAACTTTCGGTTGACCAAATTTGGTTGACCGAAAGTTGACTTTCGGTTGACCGAAAACTGACTTTTGAAAAACATGAAAATGCATGATTTTTAGGTTTCTAACTTGTTTTTCAAAGTGGTTTAACATAGTATAATCATGATTTAAGATTAAATAACATTTGAAAAGCAATATTGACTTAGATAAAAATATTTTATGCAAGTGATGAATTTTCAAGTAAGTTTCTTGATGTATAAAAATAATTTTCGAGCTCTTTGAATTTCATCGCTAAAGATTGAGAGTGTTATTCCTTTACATAGGTTAAATCAACTCTTGAACTTGAACTCTAATCTTGCATGCTTGAATTCTTGATCTTCATGTCATGCTTTTCAACTTCAATTTTGATCTTGAATATCTTCAATTTTTTCAAGATCTTCTTTGCGTCTCATGTGCTTGATCACATAGTTTTGATTCATATCTTTGAGAGACGATTTGAACATAGAGTGCTTTTTATATTTATCATTACATGAAACACTTGAAGCACACTTGTTAATAACACAATATATTCTTGTTTGTTATGATCAAAACAATAAGGTTAAGTTAACCATAGGTCAACAATTTCAACCACACGTCTTATCAACCTTTATTAAAATGTACTAAAAATATAATTTTAATATCCACCAAACAAGGGCTAAGTTTGAATTTCAAACTAGATTATACATGCTTGTAGAACTTGATTCGGTTTCTTGTTTTAAATCACTTGAATTAAATTTGAATATCATACCTGATTTATACAACAAAAAAGACGATTGAATAAAGCCAACATAGCAGAAATCAAAGACACAATGAGTATTCACTAAATCGATCCTTACATATTTTGCAATAATAATAATTGTTATCTTTCATGAAAATGCACCGTTTTATCCCGAAATACATGATTACAAACTAAATAATTTTTCCACAAGAAATGCTTATTATAGACCATAGATACTTTGTATTCTCGTTTGTGTATAGAAACCCTTAAACTGAAGTAAATAATAAAAACTAACCTCGTGTTCGTGAAACACAAACTCAAAAGTTGTATATCTCTTTGGGACTTCCGAAAACAGGGGTCTCATAAGCACAAATCACCCGGACCTTCCATGCCCATTGAGTTTTGGTTGGGTTGATTTCACCAAAATAGTGAAAAGTGGTACCATATCTCTCATTCCAACACGTGCAGAAGTAGCTTTTAAAAAGGAAAACAGAAGAAACTTTAGGAAATAAGTGTTAGTAACCATACTAAATGAGCAACATTTAGTAAAATAGAAAGAGTAATACTACACCATTAAAAGTACTTGCAGAAAACCTATTGAAAATAACAATTATGCTACACTCCCCTCAAAACCAACCGCAGCTCTCACCTCAGGACCAGAAAATGACGATTTTTCCCTTACTTAACCTGTATCCATAAACACTCCCGTCACTCGCTTTCCCCAAAATTTCCTCCTCCTATGAACAGCGAGACCTACGAATCTTTCAACCCGCTTCTCCAACACATCCGACCCATTTCTCGGTGATTGTGCGCAACAACGACACAGTCGGTCGATAAATCCACCTTCTTTCTTCACTGCATCATTGAAAGGTGAACCCTCGATTTAGGTATGTTGGGTTCCATTTTGTACATGTTTCTTCACTGAATCGCCGATGTTATGGTTTGAAATCCAGATTTGTGTTTGAAAATATCCTTACATTTCACTCTGTAAGTGTTAAACACCATACTATCACTATTAGAAATAAACTTATGAGGGCCATACCCATAGCATAATAGTGATGTTTAATCCACCTGCAAAAGAGAAAAAAGCATTCTAAACATCATGCAGTTTGTGTACGTGTAATGAAGATTCAAAAGAAATGCCTATGAAAGAGAAGATTTGAGGGAGGGAAAAACCTGCTAAGCAAGCATACTTTCTCCATACTAATGAGAAGGACATACTAATTCGGAGTAGGTTTTTACTTGAACAACAATGAGAAGGCCATACTAATGTATCTAAATTTGGTAGTTGCATTTTGATGGCATTCCATCTGAGGATTGTGGAATTTAAATCTCTGTTCCATTTCACCATGCATTCCAACATTTGCTTTTCTCTCATCTGCAGTGTATTTAATGTCGTTTGTTGTGTGTATGGATGAGGTGATTTCCATAACACTCATGTAACCTTAATTGTCCATCCTACCATTGACCAGGAATTCGAAATGATGCTTAAGAATAGTAAAGTGTGTCATAACTGCCGAAAGCTCGGGCATTGGTTAAAGGACTGCGATATGTTGCGTCGATGCCCGATTTTTCACCAAGGATATGTTAGATGGCTACGGGTGGAAGATCCTGTAAAAAAATCCAAAGGGAAGATGTTTTTCAATTGTACTACCAAGGAATGTAGATTTTACAAATGGGATGATGGAAGTTCGAGTACGCCTCATGATGCAAGCAGTTTCAGTACTGTCCATGACGCAGGTAGTTCGAGTATACTCCACGACGCAGATCAACGCTCAATGGCTGAAGCGGAAACTGAAGATTTATCCCGCGCATTCAGATTGTTTGCACGTTTAGCCGAGGAGAGAGATGTGAAGATTTCAATGAAGATTGAATTTAGCAAAGGAAAACAAGTTTAGGCTGTAGGATGTTGTAGGAGCTAACGTAGCTATTAGCCTGAAGTTTTTTTTTTTTGGTTTGTTACAATATTAATGTAATAGTTGTTTCATCTGTTTTGTGGATTAGCTTGTTTTTTCAACTTCAATGTGGTTTCAAATGGATTTGTCGTGGGTAGTCGTCCCTTTGATTGCAATGTCTGGCTAGTTTGTTTCCTCAAGTCTAAAGCATTAGATGTTGGCAATGTCTGGCTAGTTTGTGAGTTACACAACATTTTAACTGTTCTTTTTGTTTTTTTAGTACTTCTCAACTGTCCATTTCTTGCACTGGAAACTGAAAAAGGGAAATTGGTTGACTGAACTAAAGCCCCAGCCATGTCTGCCTACTGCATAAATACAATCACAATTGGAAACAATTAGATGAAACATAAAGCTGTAGGTCTTTGGTACCAAAAAGTGTGTATTTTCCATTGATTATTCCATGACATTATCCAGTGTAATGAATATCACACCTGCTCAAACTCAGCCATATTAGAAAAACTTAACTGCACATGCTATTCTCAATTAGCAGTAGCTCAAACATTTAATTCCTACTCCAATTGAATAAGCAGGCAACAAGGCAAAGTAAGTGCACAACTAAGGCTAAAAGGTGACTTCATAGAATTTTAACACTCCAATATGTTGTAATGTAGAAGAAGTCCAGCTTTAAATAAATAAATAAACAAAAAGGAAGTCCTATCAACCATACTTCTCAACGTCGTGCTCATACAGTTGAAATACAATATGCTTTGTAAATGATTCACTTCAGCCTCAAAATTCACATCTGTCATTACTATCTGTTCCACCCGATGATCCAATGTACTCGTCTTTAGTGGGTCGGACTTGTGGTTGAAACATTGAGCTCCATGAATTTCCCATATCAAGAGTTGGTAAGGAATTTCCTCCGCATCCATGAAACCACGATTGAGATTGGGCTCCCTTCATATAAGAAAGTGAGAAAATAAGTACTTCAATATAATCATATAATAATTTCATCAAAATTTTGTGAAGTAAGTTAACGGATCTTACCATTAATTGTTGCGTGTACGAGAGTGGATTGATGAAGACATACTGCGCATCCCGTGACGGTTGAGTTACTGTATCAGTAGGAATTGGAATAGCTGGTAGGTTACTCCTACATTTGTTTGATCCAGATCGTACCTAGGTTTATGTTAGATATGTTAGAAATTTTCAATGAAGCCAAGTTAATATATATATATATATATATTTAAAATGCAAAATGTAAAATGCAAACAGTTATCAGAAATACTTGTGCTTTCTTAGAACAGGATTCCAGTGGCCCTTTCTTCCTAAGCTTTTTAGGTGCGCCCTTAGATTTGGTAGTCTTGGGATCTAATATCAGAGTCGTATCCGTACTTTTTTCTGAGGCATTTTGGCGAACATCAGTACCCACACTACGTGACCCTGCTTTTGATAACATTAAATCATGGAACTTGGCGTCTAACCAAGAAATCAGCTCACTAGTTTCTTTCTCATCATCTACAGCAAGGTTTTCCACCTTCATAACACGACATACTTCATCATATCTTAACTGGACCGGAGTGCTTTTCCAACCAGCGTAATTAACCTTAACTCGCTGGTAAAGTCTGCTAACATCTTTCCTCCATCTACGCAAGATGTACCTATCCGGAACTAACGTAACACCATTTAATTTCAACACCAGGATTGTGTGTCTGCAAAGAATTCCTTTGAATTCAAATAAGTGACAGCTGCAACCAACTTGACATTGACCTCCCTGAAAAGAAACCATGAATTTTTTCATCTTCGAACCACCATCGTAGAAATGGTCCTCCTGTACAACGTAGATATTTTCCATACCATTACTAGTTGTACCTAGCACCTGGAAATACACCATTCCAGTGAATTCTTCTTGAAACTCTTTAAATTTTTCTATTGTGTACACTGATTGAAACTGTTTTTCTAGTTCATACTTCGTAGCACAGGGGACAGCTTGTGTGAAGCACTTACAATCTGCTTAGAACTCTTTCTCAGCTTTACTCCTCAATGCTCGCTCCTATTGTTCTACAAACTGCTTTAAGGATGTTTTCGATTTGACATACCCATCAAAGAAAGCATTAATGCTCTCACTCCTTTGCGTGGTTGACATCCCAGCCCAAAAGGTTGTTTTTAGGTAACATGGAACCCAACGCCTTCTTTATGTGTACAGTCTAGCCAACCAATCATTCCCATGCAATATGTACTCATTGAGCATTCGAGTCCACCCTTGTTCGAATTCTTCAGGATATTGTGATTCATAAACCAACTCATGTATATCTGACATTATTGAAGCTTTGTGGTTGTGATAGACAAACCTTTCAGGTAGTTTCTTCAGTATATGCCAGAGGCACCACCTATGCCTCGTGTTCGGGAACACAACTCCAGTTGCATTCTCCATAGCTCTATCTTGATCAGTTACTATCCCGCTGGGAGCTTGACCATCCATACACTGAAGCCAAGTGATAAAAACCCAAACAAAAGTCTCGGTGTCCTCGTTAGAAACCAAACCACAACCCAATAATGTTGAATGCCCGTGGTGATTCACACCTACAAACGGGGCAAAGGGCATTTCGTACTTGTTAGTCAAGTATGTTGTATCAAATGTGATAACATCACCGAATTCCTTGTATGCCTCTCTACATCTATTGTCTGCCTAAAAAAAATTCCTTAGGAAACCCTCCTCGTCCAAATCTATGGAAAAATAAAATCTCGGGCAAGCAGCTTGCATTTTACAAAAGTAAGCTTGAATAGCTACTGCATCTCCATCCCCAAGTCTTAAACGCTTTGCCTTCTCAATGTAGTTTCTGTAATCCCTTTCGATATGTGTCACCTTCTCATATCCACCAACCTCAACAATGGTCGCGTTAAAGGTTTTATGTAAGGGTATGCCAGCAATATCATTCACTTCGAGTTGCCGTTTCACGTGTGCACTAAGCTTCCGATTGCATCAAAATGATCTAGACTTTGTTGGACTACATAAATGATTATGCTCAAGATGAACCTTCGTTATTCGCCATATTCCATTAACGTCCGAAGAAGCTGTCTACTTAGCTTTACACCCTGTTTGCATGGTTGGCTGTGGCTTCAAAGAATTGCTAGTAGCACACATTTTTTTTCCTTCTCTTGAACATGAAATGGCCACATTTTGTAATAATCCATCTTCACCTTTCCTTGAGTTTCTTTTTCTGAGTGGGAGTCCCACGCGGTAAGCATACTTTGCATAAAATTCGTAAAGTTCATCGACGTCCTTAAATTTCATTCCAACCACTGGTACATCCTCATTGACCACATCCAAATACGACCTAAAGTCATTTCCCGTCTCGTCTTCATTTACTTGCGAGCTCACATCATCCTCTATCATGCCAACCACGGGCATAGCCTCACTGTCTACATCCACATTCAACGGACATTCATTTCCCTTCCCTTCTTCATTTACTTGCGAACCCACATCATCCTCAATCACTAGGTTTGTGTTTAATATGTCTTCATTTGAATAGGGATATTGATTTGCTGTTCAAAACACAAAACCTATACTGAAAAAGCATAAATATTTGGAAACCCAAATATTTGAAAATCGAGAAATAGTGACCTTGTGTTATCATTTCAGCTAGTGATATCAATTCTAAGTGTAAATCGCAAATGGGATTCAGGTTATACTTCAGTATGTTCAAACGCACAAATATTTGAAACCCAAATATTAACCCATCCACTTAAACTGTTGTATATCAAATCAAATTTCATGATAATAACTTCAACTTCCACATTGTAATAAATTTACGATTTTAACAAAATACAAGTTATAATGAAAGTAATACCAGCAAAATCCATCGCACATTGCAAAATCTACCTCAATTTTTACACAATACTCCCTGAAGGCCACATCTACCACTACCACAGGTTACTATCCAGTTTATTTATCACATTTCAGCTTTAATCCAATGCATTCCCATGTTTAAATCTAAATCTCGTAGTTTCCAAATTTATGCACTCACCCGATTCCATGTTCAGTAAGGACCGAAAACCAAGAGTCAGGCGGGCGCGAGGACTTCCAGCGGGAGATGTTGATGTTGTATGCATAAAATGCTCAGCCATTTTCGGGAGGGAAGGAAGAAAAGCTTTACTGAAAAGGTGAAAGGGAAAAAGAGGTCATCCGACATTTTACTCCAATTTATCGGGTGCTTTCAACTTACACAATATCTCGTCACTTAAGCACGAGATGCTCCCGGGGTCAGCTATGCGGTTGTGTCTGAGGGGAGTATATCATTATTGTGAAAATAAAGTGAGGAACAGTGTAGAAGTTTCAGAAAATGTAGGAACGTAGATGAAGATTGAGAAATGTTAGGGTATAAAGATTGAGAGTGCGATTCTCATATATGTCTACAGCTATTCGCTTATGGTGTGTAAAGTTCCCAATGATACTTTCAATATTCCCCAATAAGTATGATATAATTCAATGTAAATACTCCCTCCGTCCCAATTATATAGACCGCCTTTCTTTTTTCGTTTGTCCCAATTATATAGACTTGTTTCTTTATTAGGAAGTATTTATTTTGTTTGTTTACCAATATAGCCCTATTTATTACTTCCAATATAATAGTTTTGATATTAAATAAGGGTAAGTTGGAAATTTTTTTTACAAAAATTACTTTTTCAATGACATTAAATATGTTTTCTTAATCTGTGTAAAAAGTTAAACGAGCCTATATAATTGGGACGGAGGAAGTAATAATTGAATTAGACAAAACAATGCAAATTCTAGTAAAATATTTTTTATTTGCGGAAAACAAAGAAATTATATGTGGAGAATATAGAAAATTATTAAAAAATTAATAAGAAGATTAGTATTATGTTCGGCAACTATTATAATCAAGTTTTCGGGTGTTATTTCATTTTTCTAGGTAGAATTTGTGGTTAAAAAGTAGTTTTAAGAAATGTGTGTAGTTAAAAAGTGATTTGAAAAAACGTGTTGTAGATGAAACGCCCCTCCACATTATCAAGAAAGTAGTTACCTACACAGGAATAAATCTACTTGCATGGAAACAATAAAAACATCACTAGGCTAGGTATAGGTGCCCATTCAAAGGAAAAAACAAACGCAAGTCAAAGTTAATGCATGCTGAACACGAAAGGCGAAGCTTGTAATTTAGTCAAATAAAAATATAAATACAAAGGAAATAGCAATGAATGCAAAGTTTTCCAAAAAAGAAACCCGAAACGGGCGGGGAAATTTTTATTTTTGATTTTGATAGCTATGTCATTTTAATACATGTATATGTATGTATAGATATGTTTTTATATACTACCTTCGTCCCACAAAGATGCCAACAATTTTCGTCCGTCCACAAAGATAGACCACTTATCATATTGAGCAAGTATTTAATTTTTCATTTCTTCATATGTCCCTAGTTAATGTACATTGGTAATAATCCAAATCAACTACCTTGAAATGAATTTTTATATCAAATGGCATCTAGCTTGAATGAATTAATGAGTCCTTGGAATTAACAAAAGGATATATTTGGAAAAGTATAGATAAATTTATTATTTCAACTATATTAACTACCATTTCTTAATCTGTGTGAAAATATGAACATGCCTATCTTTGTGGGACGGAGGGAGTATTTCGAATTTAGCTACTCGTTTATGAACGAATGTTTATAAAATAATATTTATAAATAACAACGTGACAATACTTCGATAGTCTATTTTTTAAAAGTAAAAAGTGGTGAAGATAATCTTTGAAATCTTGAAATTATTGATTTTAAAAAAAAAAATTAATTAAATAATGTCACGTGATCGTTTACAAACAAAATTTATAAGTAATTATTGATCAAGAATTATTGATGATTTTTCTAATTAACTTTAATTAGTTGATTTATAAATAAATAGTATCAATTAGCATTGTTACATTTTATGGTTGCATATAAAATGTGGGTCTCTTGTACAGTTTATACACACCTCAAATATCCGAATATTCTTCACTTTTCTCTTTTTTTTCTCCATATTTTTATGAATTCATCATGGTATTGGAGTATCTATTCTTCGAGTTCTAATATTTTAATATCGGTAACAAGTCCATGGCTCTATTTTTCTTAGCGTATTTCAAGTTCTTAGATCTCGTCATTCTTTCATCAATCTTGAGGCTTCTGTTCATCGATTTTTAGTGTTTTAGTACCTCTAATCAATTTTGAAGTTTTCCCTGATTTATTTGGTGGGAAAGAACATATGTGATGTGACCTCCATTTGCCCTAACTCAATAATCATCATTCATTTATGGCTTTCACTATTGATGTTTATATTACTCGTGCTATCGATATTATTTTGAATGGTACCAATTATAATAATTATGCGTAGCAGATTTTACTCTTTTGATTGGTCATAGATTGTGACATTTTGTTCCCGGAGACAACAAAATCAACGAAAACTAAGAAGGATCTGTGGAGTCGTTTGATGACCGTCTTGAGAGAGGAGAAGCCATCCATTGTAAGATTTCATCCTGGTTCATCAATACATCTATTCCTTGTATTCAATACAACTCTAGTGATGCCCCTCTCCAATTTCAATTGGAGTCCAAGTTGTATGATTTGCTTCCAGAGATTGGTCAATCCATTGTTAAGTTTCACTCCCAGTTAGTAATCCTTGGGATTAGCTCCGGTAGGCTGGTCCATCCTTTTTCTAATGATAAATATAGTGAACTATTCACAAAGTATCGGGATCGTTAGCTATCTATCCATTTTATGATGCATATTCAAGATGACTTTGGAATACCAAAGCATCGTTGCTTCATCGCTCTCCACAACCACAACCAACAGTAAGTGTTGCTGATCTCATTTCTGATTAGACATGCCACAAAACTCTTGAGTTCATTTTACTAGCCTGGTTATGGTAGTTGCGCTTAGTTCAGCTCATACAGTTATCGTTGTTGCTTATAGAGTTATTATTTCGGTAATTTTTCTGACCTTGATGCGGTAAGATCAAAAGCTGATATTTTGTTGAAGAAGATGATCCAAACCACTAAAGAAACCTGCAAAAAAGGCGGTGAATAAGAATTAGTTTTCTGGATGAGGAGAAATTAATATAAAGCGAGAATATTCAAGAACTTATAAATATATGAAAATGTGTTACCTCAATTATGAATGAAGGAGACCTATTTATAAGACTTGGAATAAATCTCCTCATCTTAGTAAGAAAGGGAATCTTTATTGAAAGACGTTACCTCATAGAGAAAACATTCCTTTAGTGAATTGAATTCTCTTTTAGATAAGGAGAGCTCAAGTAGATAACTACCTTGATTTTCTAGGGTGTAAGACCCAAGACATAGCCCATTAAAATATTTTAGGGTTGGGGTTGGCCCATAACAAGACCATGATGCCCTTATGAACGGATCAACCCATATGTCATGTTTATCCCATAATTATTGGGAATATTAAGAGACAGGCTTGGCAACAAGGTCGGGTTTATCGAGAAGGAATAGGTCGGCCATTCTCATGACCTTGATTTCATTCATTTATTAAAACCCTGTTTTTTACACAACTCAAGATTTATGCTGATCTTTGGAAATGAGGTTGACCCAAAGTGTGATCTTGGGCTACAGAAAAGGTCGGTCCAATGCATGACCTTGGGCCTCAAGAGTAAATGTAGAGGTGTCAAGACGAACGGACCAACCAAACCAGTGAAAATCGGTCCGGATCAACTCAGGACCGCTGGCCGACCCGTGACCCGTGCGGGCGGTTCACGAGTCAAGAAGTTGTGAACCGCAGGTTTCGCGGGTCAAACATTCAGGGGCCGCGGTTAACCCAACCCGTGAAAAAAAAATTATTTTTATTAAATATGGTAGTATTGAAAATATCTCTTCTTCTACAAACTCTAATACAACTTTTAAAGTAAAATCTTATTTTTTTTTCCTCCCTAATAACTAAGAAACGTAATGCTCTTTGATAATAACAATTAAAAATACATTAACATTTAATTGTTACTTGTTTCTATTTTATTTAAATTTGCAAATTTAGAAGTAATTCATGTAATATAAAATATACATTTAAATTCTATGTAAATATTTTATTGTGTAAATATGAATTTATCATTTTAATCATTTTGTATTTAGAAATTTGAAAAAAAAAATTGCTATAAATACGAAAAAAAATCTATATTTTTATTCATACGGGCCAAATCAAAACGAATCGCGACCAGCATGGACTCGACCCGGAAGGGCCAGCAAGCGAGCCTGGATTTTAGTTCGAAATTTGTGTGCTGGCTCGGAACTCGCATAGGGCTGACTTTTTTTCAAACAGGCCGTCACCGGGCTTTTATGTTGGCAGGTCGACCCGGCCCGGATCAATCGAATTGACACCTCTAAGTAAATGTAAAAAGTAATATTTTGATAATTGAATGACCAAAAAATATACCTATAAGTTATTGTAAAAGAATTTATTACACAAAATAATGATCAAATAGATGAAATTAATTGACCAACGTTCAAAGCAGTCCTATGGATAAAGATGTTTATTGTGCAACTATTTCACTTAATTGTAATTGGCACTTCAAAATAGGTGTATGCAATAATAATATACGTACTTGAAATTTAGTATAGAATACTTTCAAACTAATTCACTTTGATTTTAGAGAATTGTGTTAATAATATGTTATAAATTAGAGAGGAAAAGATAGAATAGAAAGAGTCAAAACTAAAGTATATTTTATTGAAAACTAGTGCCCTCTATTCATAAGGTCAAAATGAGAGTTACAACTAGATAAGACTTATCTATGCATTATGATAATAATAAATAATCAATATCTATCCTACATTTTACAATATATAAAAATATTTAAGAAAACTTATTGTGTGTTTTTAATAATTTAATCAATCCTTATAGTAATTAATTATTTAGCTTTTGAAAATATTAATAAAAAGTTTGCGCTTGAGTTAAGGTTCAAAAATAATAGTAGGAAAGTAGGTGGTCCAATTTTATCGGTTTTTGACAGATTTTGAAACCAAACCATTTAAATCGATTTGAGAAAAACTTAAATCTAAACCAAACCATTTAAAACGGTTTGAGAACAACTTGAGAAAAACTCAAACCTAAACCTAATCGTTTGGTCCGATTTTAAACCGCCTATTTCATCATATATTTTTTGCATATCTACTTTTATTCCATTAGTTGATTGATTTCGATATATTTGTATACTTTATTGACAATAAATCTAGACAAACTAAATAAATCTACTATAAATTAAAGTACTAACTAAATCCAAATGAAATCACGATAAAATTATAATATAGTTATTTTTTCGATTTTTTTAAACTAAGATGTTACAAATAAAAGTCGCGACAACGTTTCAATACAAGTATATAAGGCCAGAAAAATAACATGATGCCTAATAAAACCTCCGTGATCATCATATCTAGAAAAAAAGAGGTTTATTGATTAGATGGAGAGTATATTCTATCACAATAAAAAAATATCTATTGATTAGATAGAGAATACATAATCAATATAACAATTACATAAGTTTATCGTTGTCTGTTGTTACGAACTCAAACCATTCATCAAATCTATTTAGATGGAGATTATTGGATTTATTTAAATTTTGAAGTATGGTAATTGTCTAGTTGAGTAATAAATGTAATATAAATTAACAAAATACTCATAGAACTATTGAATTTGACATGTTGGTCAGATTTTTGAAAATTTTCCATTTTTAATTTTTATATATTTTTTCGTCGGTCCGGTTGGTTTCAAACCGCAATTAAAAATTTCAAACATAAACCAAATCATTCTTGACCGGTTTGGTTCGGTTCAAAACCATTTCGTTAACTGGTTCGCGTGGAACCAATCCGACGGTTTCTAAAATGCGGTTTCGATTTGATTTTTCATTTTGAAGATTTTTGCTTACATCCCTAAATAATAGTAGGTAACATTTACCTACCAAAATATTTAGTAACGTTTACCTACCAAAATATTAGTTTGGTAAACTTATTTATAAGCACCACATTTCTCATACCACTTTTCAATCACATTTTACTTAGAAAATATCATATTAATGCATATAAACAAAAAACTTTTATTAAATGAAAACCCTAGTATCCAAAAAAATCCTTTTTGTTTATTATTCATTTTTTAAATATTATTCATTAACATACTATTCACCATTGCACATAGTGTTAATAAGAAATGGAAATCGCCCCCACGACACATCTTTCAACAGCAATGAGGTTGGCCGATAACGTACTCAGCGCAGTTGTGTGCAGGGTTCGAATCCTGACGACTGAATAATGGATTCGTTCCCTGTGGCAAGTGGGGTTACCTTGCTCTGCGAAGCGTTACTGAGTCTCATCCACCCTGACTCTGGGAGGCATAACCTGGGATTTACCTCTCAAACCAATTTCCCATGGAATGGTCGATTCGGGGCCCCAAGGTGTGGGTTGTTGGAATAATTGGTCAATTATTTATAGTATGAATTGGAAAAGTCTCCAATTGATGCAATGGTTTGTCACAACTTTTCAAATATTTAGATTCATATTGAAAAATCTTTATGTTTAGGATTGGATGTGACCATTCAAATATTGAAATATGAAAAGTCATAATCTTATGAATATGTGCAATCTAGACTATTAAAAATGAAAAGGTATGATATAATGGTTTAAATTAGTTTTGCTAAAAGATGCAACCTTTTGAAGAGACTTGAAAATCTATAAATAGGGACATCATTTTCCATAATCCCTACACTAAAATCACATTCTGATTTTATATATTCTCTCTTTCTCTCTCAATCGATATTTTGCTTTAACAAAATTCTGTGAAAATAATTTCTGGAATTCTCTAAAGGTTCGGTTTCCATTCCATTCTAGAAGAATACAAGTCAGACTTTAGTTCGACCGACAAGGTGGGTGTAATGTCGTACCTACTTTGGAAGAAAGGTTGTATCTTGGGAGAGAGACGTCATTTGATCATGTGGGCACCTTTGCAGAGGGCGAAATCTGTCTTAAGGAGATTTGCTTCGGCATACATCGCTTCAACTCTCTTCTACATTTCTGTTTTATTTTTATTTTATTTTATTATTCGTGTCACATTTTTTACAACAATCTTAAGACAGACTTCCATATACACTACTTCTGTTACGTAATTTAATTACGTATTTTAGTGTATTAATCTTGGATTTCTGTAATTGTGTTTTACAGAAAGATGGCAAGTGTTACAGGAAATTCTATTGATACTAATGCTACTAGACAAAGTTCTGGATCCAATCAATTTGTCATGCCGCCAGCATCTCAATATGAAAAGCCGGAAAAATTCAACGGCACAGATTCCAAATGTTGGCAACAAAAGATGTTATTTTATCTGACAACATTTAATCTGGTCAAGTTATTCGTGAAGAATGTCCTACACAAACCGAGGAAAATGCTACTGACAAGAGCACGCAGTTGGCTATTGAAGCATGGAAACATGCAGACTTCTTATGACGCAACTACGTTCTCAACGGATTGGATAATACATTGTATAATGAGTATTGTTCCTATAAGACGGCAAAGGAGTTATGGGATTCTCTTGACAAAAAATATAAAACAAAAGATGCTGGGACAAAGAAGTTTATCGTAGGCAAATCTTGGAGTTCAAGATGATTGACACAAAGATGGTAATGTGTCAAGTCCAAGAGATGCAGGTTATTCTGCATGATATTGAAGCGGAAGGCATGAAGTTGTGTGAATCTTTTCAAATTGCTGCTATGATCGAAAAGCTACCTCCATTGTGGAAATATTTTAAAAACTATCTCAAGCACAAGCGCAAGGAGATATCGATGGAGGATCTGATTGTTCGACTTGGCATTGAAGAAGAAAATATGGCTGCAAAAAAGAAAAATTATATGCGTAACATGGAAGAAAAAGCTAACATAGTAGAAGACTTTGGGTCTAAATACGAGAAAAGGAAGCGTCCAAACTCGTCTAAGGACAAAGGGAAAAGCAACGATGCAAAACAGTTTAAAGGAAATTGCTTCAATTGTAAAAATCCTGGGCATCTTGCGAAGGATTGTCGAAAAAGAAAAGATAATCAGAAGAAGAAATTACCCCAAGCCAATATCACTGAAGTAGATAACATTTCTATGGATGTTGCCGACATGGACCTATCTGCGATTGTTTGTGAAGTTAACTTAGTATCAAATGCTAAGGATTGGGTCGACACTGGAGTCACTCGTCATATTTGTGTAGACAAAGGACTGTTCGTGGAATACAAGAAATTGGAACATAACGAACATCTTTACATGGACAATTCCCCAGTGTCTAAAATCAAAGGAATTGGAAAAGTGATTCTGAAATTCACATCTGGAAAAGAATTGACGCTGAATGAAGTGGTGCATGTTCCAGACATAAGGAAAAATTTAATTTCTGGATCTATACTTAGTAAAAAAGGCTTTAAAATGGTATTTGAGTCTGATAAATTCGTACTTACTAAGGGGGGTATGTATGTTGGGAAGGGTTATTTACTAGACTGCCTGTTTAAGGCCAATGTTGTTGTTGTGGACAAAAAGTCCAAATATTTGTACCCACAAGTTATCAATAAAATTGATTCTTCTATTTACTTGTTGGATTCTTCTATTTTATGGCATAGTAGACTAGGACATGTCAATCGTGCTTCCTTACAAAAACTAGTAGGTTTAGGACTTATACCTAAACTTGAATCGGAAGACAAACATAAATGTGAAATTTGTGTTGAAGCAAAATATGCTAAACCTTTCAATTTAATTAAAAGGATTAGTGAAACATTAGGTTTGATACATAGCGATATTTGTGATTTAAAATTTGTTCAATCTCGAGGTGGTAAAAAATATTTTATCACGTTTATTGATAATCACAGCAGACATTGCTATATATATTTACTAAGTAGTAAAAATGAGGCATTAAATGCATTTGTCACTTATAAAAATGAAGTTGAAAATTGACTTGGTAAGACAATCAAGGTATTGAGATCCGATAGAGGTGGTGAATATGAGTCATCACTTTTTGATGAATTTTGTTCTAAGTTTGGAATTATTCACCAAACAACCGCTCCATACACTCCGCAACAAAATGGAGTTGCTGAGAGGAAAAATAGAACTTTAAAAGACATGGTTAATGCTATGCTTATCAGTTATAGGTTACCACAGAACTTGTGGGGGGAAGCGGTTATAACTGCTAACTTTATTCTAAATAGGGTTCCTCATAAGAAAACTAGTTCAATACCTTATGAATTATGTAAAGGTAGAATGCCGTCATACAAATACTTAAAAGTATGGTGGTGCTTAGCAAAAGTTACGATTCCACCTCTTAAGAAAATCAAGTTAGGCCCGAAAACTATTGATTGCATCTTTATCGAATATGCAATTAATAGTAGTACTTATAGATTTCTTGTGCATAAATCTGACATAAGTGACATTCATGTTAATACAATTATTGAGTCTAGAGATGTCGAATTCTTTGAAAATGTGTTCCCCTGTAAAAGAAATATTCTCGATAATATTCAAAAGAGAACACACAAAAGTGCGTTTAAAGAAAATAAAGAGTCTGAACTAATAAAGAGTAAACGAGCAAAAATTGCTAAATCTTTTGGGCCAGACTTTATTTCATTTATGATTGAAAACGAGCCTCAAACATTTAAAGATGCTATGTCTAGCTCAGAATCATCTTTCTGGAAAGAAGCTATAAATAGCGAAATCGAATCCATAATGAGTAATAATAATTGGCAATTGTTTGATCTTCCTAATGGAACTAAACCAATTGGTTGCAAATGAATTTTTAAAAGAAATTTAAAACCCGATGGTTCTATAGACAAATATAAGGCTCGTCTTGTTGTAAAAGGATATCGCCAGAGAGAAGGAATTAATTTCTTTGACACTTATTCACCAATAACAAGGATTACATCTATCTGGATTTTAATTGCAATACTAGCTTTGTATAACTTGTACATACATCAAATGGATGTCAAAACTACATTCTTAAATGGTGAATTAAATGAGGAAGTTTATATGGAGCAACCAGAAGGCTTCATAGTAAAAGGACAAGAACATAAAGTATGTAAACTGATTAAGTCCTTATATGGATTGAAACAAGCTCCTAAACAATGGCACAAAAAATTTGACAATGCCATGATTAGGAATGGATTTATCATAAATGAATGTGATAAATGTGTATATTCGAAGAAATTCGGAGAAGCATACATATTGGTATGCCTTTATGTAGATGGCATGCTCATATTAGGGACTAATATGGAAGTCATTAACAAAACAAAGAAAATGCTCGCCAATAATTTTGATATGAAAGATATGGGTGAAGCAGACGTGATTCTAGGAATGAAAATTTCTAGAACATTGAATGGGTTAATTTTGTCTCAAAGTCATTATGTAGACAAAGTTGTTGAAAGGTTTAAAACCCATGGTATTAAAGAAACGTGTAATCCATTTCTACCTCATGCAGTTCTTCATGAGAATACAGGAAATGGTAAACAACAGTTGGAATATTCCCAAATTATTGGAAGCCTAATGTACTTAATGAATTGTACAAGGCCTGATATAGCTTACTCGGTAAGTAAGCTAAGTCGATATACTAGTAACCCCAGTAATGAACATTGGGATACATTACTTAGTGTTTTGGGTTACTTGAAGCGCACTAGAGAGTGTTTTTTACACTATGGTCAATATCCTCCAGTAATTGAAGGATATAGCTATGCAAATTAGATATCGGATATGGATGAATCTAAATCTACTAGTGGTTATGTATTTACTCTTGGTGGTGGTGTTGTATCTTGGAAATCTTCTAAACAAACTTGTATAGTTCGGTCAACTATGGAATCCGAGTTTATTGCTTTAGATAAGCAGGAGAGGAAGCAGAATGGTTAAGAAACTTCCTAGAAGATATTTCTATATGGCCAAAACCTCTGCCAGCTATATGTATACACTGCGATAACCAAGCAACCATAGCCAGAGCAGAAAATTTTGTATATAACGGAAAGTCAAGATATATACGTCGTAAACATAATAATGTTCGAAAGTTGCTCTCCAACGGAACAATATCTATTGATTTTGTAAAGTCAAAAGATAACCTTGTGGATCCGTTTACAAAAGGGTTATCTTGGGAGAGAATAGACTGTGCATCAAGGGAAATGGTCTTAAAAGCCTAAATATTAAATGAGTCAACTTGATGGAAACCTAACCTAGCGACTGGAGATCCCACAGACAAGGTTCAATAGGAAAACTAGTTACGATTAACTTGATGAGAAGCACTTTAGAGTTTTTACTCCTTCCCATTTCTTTGATGCAAAAGTGCTGCCTACAAAGAATTTTAAGGATAAGTTTTGCTTTTAATGATAACTATATCTTGTAATTAGTACAAGTGGGGTATTGTATGAAACTCTTTATAGAATATCACCTGTGTTAGTGCGAACGTGGCGGTTCTTTGAAAATTTTACTTAGGCAAATTCTCTAAAGCACTCGCAGAACCCAAGAATTCCAGGGCCGAAATAATGAATACAATAGAGAACCAAGTTTGATATGAGAGATGATGTGTTTGATCTATTATCTGAACTTACAATAACGACTGACAGTTCAAATCGTTGCATTCACTGATTAGCCAAGTGAGTTCGATAGATTCTAACTATGGAAGGTTCAAAGCGAAAGCTACATATCTTGATGTGTTATCTTTCAAATTGTACCATTCTTCATCTTCCTCGTTTTGATTTGACTTCTTCCATTCATGTGGGGAATTGTTAAAATAATTGGTGAATTATTTATAGTATGAATTGGAAAAGTCTCCAATTGATGCTGTGGTTGGTCACAACTTTTCAAATATTTAGATTCATATTGAAAAGTCTTGATGTTTAGGATTGGATGTGACTATTCAAAGATTGAAATATGAAAAGTCATAATCTTATGAATAGGTGCAATCTAGACAATTAAAAATGAACAGGTATGATCTAATGATTTAAATTAATTTTGCCAAAAGATGCAACCTTTTGAAGAGACACTTGAAAATCTATAAATAGGGACCTCATTTTCCATAATTCCTACAACAAAATCATATTTTGATTTTATGTATTCTCTCTCTATCGATATTTTGCTTTAACAAAATTCTACGAAAATAATTTCTAGAATTCTCTAAAGGCTCGGTTTCCATTCCATTCTAGAAGAATACAAGTCGGACTTTGGTTCAACTGATAAGGTGGGTATAGTGCAATACCTACTTTGGAATAAGGGTAGTATCTTGAAAGACAGACGTCCTTCGATCATGTTGGCACATTTGCAAATGACAAAATCTGTCTTAAGGAAATTTGCTTCGGCATACCTCGCTTCTTCTCTATTCTACATTTCTGTTTTATTTTTATTTTATTTTATTATTCCCGTCACATTTTTGACAACATGGGTTACACATTTTATTCGATAAAAAAAATAATGAATGGAAATCAATTTGAACAAAAAATGCCAAACAAAAAGTGACTTCTAAAACCGGTAAAACATCCGCAAACAATTACTTTTAGCTACTCAAAATCATGATGTTCTCTTTAGGTATGGCAATTTTTTTCAAACAAGATAGTAGGGGTGAGCATTAATCCACCCAACCCTTCAAAACCGCCCAACCCAACCCAACTCGATCGGTTTGAGTTGAGTTTTGATGAAAATTGAGTTAGGTTGGGTTCTAAAAGAAAAAATTGATTGGGTTGGGTTGGGTGACCCATCCAACCCAACCCAGTCAAAATTTTAAAAATATAAGACCATTTAAATTTCAAGAATCTTAAACCATTTTTAATTTGGATGAAACTCAAATATGATTTGAAAATATTTTAGTTTTATTAGCAAGTATTCAATTTATTATATTCGAACTTATTGTATTGTACATAATTTATTTGAGTTAATAGTTGATTTATGAGTATAATTTTTTAATTTTCTAAGATTTTTAATTAAGGGAAAAATACACAAATAGGGTTATTATAAATGTATGTTTCAAAAATGAGATGAAACTTGTAACATTTCAAAAATTAGGTTTTAATTAGATTAATTAATTAAATTAAATAATTATAAATATTTTATTAATTGTAGATATTAAGGTCACAACATTGTAAAATTTCATGTCACAAAATACAAATTGTTTAAGTCACAACCATTAGTTTTAAGGTCACAAATACCTTTTCTTGATCACAAATTATTTTCGGATAAGAATATTAGGTCACAAATCGAACTTATTTTTAGGTCACAATAACAATTTTCTAAGTCAAGGTCACAAAATACAAATAGTTTAAGTCACAATCATCATTTTTAAAGTCACAAATACCTTTTTTTTATCACAAATTATTTTGGGATAAGAATATTAGGTCACAAATCGAACTTTTTTTAGGTCACAATAACAATTTTCTAAGTCAAGACGGATTTCAAAATCACAACTTATTAAATCAGTAGGTCACAAATGTCAATTTAATCAAATTCAACTTATTTTTTGTTCACTGCTTTACAAATTAATAGATCACAAATATTTTTAAGTCACAATTATCTAAATTCTCTAGGTCACATAATCACGTCCAAAGCTAACACAGTCTCAACGCCACCAGATCGAAGAAGTTCCATCTCACGACACCTGCCCTAGTCACCATCTCACCCCAACCATTCCACAACAGTCGTCGTATCAACGCCAACACCACCGTCATCGTCGTCTCAACGATGCCAATGTCACAACCGCTAGGGGAACAAATCTGCTGCTGTTAAAAAAAAAAATGATTGGTTGCCGTATCAACGCCAACACCACCACCGCACACAAACTCTGACAACCGCCATCGCACAACCCCACACCACGACTTGCAACAAAATAGCCCCACCCCACCAGATTCAAGTAGCACAACCATCAAAAAACAGATCCCAAAATGAAGCAGCGGCACCGCTGCAAGAACAAACCTGCGATCCGCTACATCGTACGCAATCAGCGGTGTCGTTGCTGCTTGTGCGAGATGCAGCGGCATCGCTGCTTGCGCGTGATGCAGGCAGCAGCACCGCTGCTGCTTGCGCTATGCAGTGATGCCTGCTGCTTGCGCGCGATGCAGCGACCGAGGATGCAGTAGCAAATGACTCCGACGATGGTGAATGTGGGCGGCGGCGAAGGTTGTTTGATAAATGAAGCCGACGAGGATGAATGTGGGCGGCGGCGAAGGATGTCTGATAAATGAAGAGAAGACGGTGGGTAGAGAGTAATATACGTGGGGAGAGAGAAGTGGTTAGGTTAGGGTTTGAAATTGTGTGAAATAAAGATAGGATTGAGTAATTAATTTAATTATAGAATATTATTATTTAATTTTTTTAATTAATTAAAATTTTAATTAAGACCTGAATTTTCAAGTAATTGAAGTTTGATCTTATTTATGAAATTGGCAATTATAAAGTAGGGGTGGGTGTAATTTCCACTTTAATTAATTGGACTAAAGTTCAAATCACCCAACCCGACCGAAACTTAATTGGATTGGATTGGGTTGGGCAAAACACCGACCCGACCCGACCCGACCCGACCCACGCCCACCCCTACAAGACAGGACCCTTCCAATTCCAACTCATTTCCTCCCATTTTTTTAACAAATTTTAAATTTAAAAACATAAAAATATAAGCTAATAAATGTGTTAGGTAACAGTAAAAAAATGTTTGTAAACCAGTTTTTTTTTTTTTTTACACAATTTCTCAAACTTCTTTTTAACTACAAATATTTTCTCTTTCCAATTTTCAACCATACGTACCTAAAAAACACAAAAAATACCAAAGTGGCCGCCGAACAAATTGTAAAATAGAACATGAGAGAAGGTAGGGGCCATGTTCCCAGTCCCTGCTCTGATTCTCCCCGAAGGGGCATTTTGCCATTCCTAGCCCCCTTTAACTAGGATTTTGAGAATAATAAGAGCAGAACATTCCAATAAATCATCCTGCAACAGAAGTCATGTGTGCTACAAGCGCGTCTTTACTTGAATGGATATAAATATCAGAATACATTTCTTCTTACATAAACGAAAATGCTGTCGCAATATAAGATTTAAGAATCGTCTGAATCCGATTCAGAATCCGTATCCAACTGCGTCTGAAGAGGATTTAATCTGTTTGTATTGGCTTCCAATGGTGGGAGTCCATCATCATCCGTCGAACTTTCAGAATTATCTTCTTTGGCTGTATGTGATTGTGAATCTTGCTTCGAGATAGCTAGGGGCGTAGATTTGAACGTTTCTGGCCTGCATCATCAATAGTCAGCAACAAGCACAAGTTAAAGTCGAGACCCATTCGTCTTTTCTTTTTGACGATGTAGCACACAGTTGATTTATGTTCAGACGATGAATTCGTCTTGAACAACTAAAAAAAAAAAAAAAACAATGCAACCTTCATTTACAAACTGACAGACACACACATCTCAATTTAGCAACAACATGACCTCGTTCGTTCTTATTCTATCCTAAGAAATCTTGAAATGTAAACCCCTCGTTACACCACCAGCATTTGCATCAGGGGCTTATTTCATTTATTTATCAAAGTTGGAAAAAGGTTATTTATTTCGGCTGTGACTCAAACGTGAGAAAAAGTAAGCAATTCAAACATTTGAAAAGAAAAATTTACTATAAAATAAATTTATAATTTTGAGATCAGGCAAACATGCTTCATCAGGAATACTAAAGATACAAGTTACAAGATGGTTCTTCACCAGCCCTATAGAAAAGCTGCTAAAGGTCAAAAATGCAGAAGAACAGCCAGATGGAGACTGGTGTGTACAAAATCTGCACAATTGACACAAAAAGGGCTTCTCATGATCCTCACACATGGACCATCCTTAATAAGCTATTTTGTATATTGCAAAGCAGAAAACTCAGCAGAGAAGTAATAATGAAGAATTTAGAAAAAGTATATACCAGTTTGGAGACTTTTGAAGCAGACGAACTTGTACGTGGTAGAGTACTTGCGTAATGATGCAACCAACTTTTCTACCAGAATCGACTGCCTCTTCTCTTCCACTTTCATCGGCCACAACAAAGTTCCCTATCATATCATAGAATCATCATCCCTATTAACTCCAGGAAATAATTTGAAAGAAAACAGCAATGGCCATTTAGATTATAAAAGATAAGCCCATGTTTGGTAAACTTACTTTTAAACAAAATATTTTCCTAAATCACTTTTCAACCACACACATCTTTCCAAACCACTTTTTATCAACATATTTTACATTGAAAAAATCATATTCTTTGTTTATAAATAGAAAACTTTTATCAAACAAAGGCTAAATCCTTAGGAGACACATATATGTAGATTAGATAGTGGCAGCATAGGAGTGTCAAACGGGGCAAGCCGAGCAAGATTTTACGAGTTGGCTCGCGAGCCAATATAAAGAAATCCTTAAAAAAAAAAAAAAAAACGTTAATTTTATGGTTTATACTATATAATTAAAAACTGTAAATTTCTCTATGTTCACCTAAGAATTACATTTTCAAAGTTTTCATACTTCTCTAATTTCACTTTCAAGTCTCAATACTCATCAAGCCTTAATCTGAATACCCTCAATCACTTTGGAAAGGTTGTTTTCGTCCAAGTAAGATATTTTCACTTCAAGGTTGTCATACTTCTCTAATTTTACTTTCAAGTCTCAATACTCATCAAGCTTAATCTGAGTACCCTCAATCACATTGAGACGGTTGTTTTCATCCTGGTAAGATGGGCTCTTCAAAGTAATTTTCAATGGAAACTTAGGCATCTTGAGAAGCTTGTTTTACTTGGGATGAGAACTTCAATGCCAGTACCAAATCCAAAAGAGGTGGAATTTTTTTTATTTTCATTTCTACAATCAAATTTTAATCATTACATTTCTTTTCTTTTTTTTTTTTTTAAAAAAAAAAAAAAAAAAATCACACCCAAAAAATTAAATCTTGTATATTTTAACTCCATCTACATATCACGTAGCCGCCCAAGCCCAAATAGAGGAGTGTTTTTATAGCCCCAAATTTCTTTTAATAAACAAATTGACAAAATGGCTTTTTCAAGTTCATCTTTGCGTACCAGGACCAAAATAAATTAAAAAATTTTAAAAATTGAAAATTGAATTACAAAAAAATTAAAAAGTGAGCCAGGGAGCGATTTGCGAGCCAGGTCAGCTTTCTCCACTAACTGGAGAGTTGGTGGGACAAGACAAGCCAACATTTTCAGAGACGAGCTAGCCCGTGCAGTGAGCTGAGTTGAGCCATACCATGCCTATGGCAACATAAATTTCAATACGTTATCAGCATTTATGGAAGTGGAATAAACCTCGCTTGATCCACATGCTTTTCTGGAATTTAGCTGGAAAAATTGCTATTGATTTCTGGCCCTTTCCATCCATCACCTTAACATACAGATTAAATTTTAGGACATCGTCTAATTTCAAAGCCACGGTCACTTAGAAAGAGTAAGCATACCTCAATAAGATTGGAGCCCCTGAGATCAACAACTTGCATTATGCTTTGGCCTTGTTGAAGAGTCACCGTCTCTTCCCCAACTGCCCTCTTGAGATTCTTCCTCCCTCCTCTCATTTTGTTACTTCTTACTTCTGTCGAATAGGAACAGTTAAAAAGAGGAGAAGGGGCAAAATAAAATGTAATATCAAAATTCTATACAAAACTGCTGAGCACAGACTACATGACCTGCTGGGCCAATTCCTACATGCAGCACTACCATCAGTTTCAGGTGGCAATTGATACGCAAGAATGAATCCCCCCCCCCCCCCCCCCCCCCAAAAAAAAAAAAAAAAAAAACAAATAGTCCCTTCCCCATTCCATATTTGGTATAGTTGAATCTCAAGAATAAACGTCCCCATTCCCAATAACACAGGTTCTTTAATTTCCCACCTCCACCCCCACACCCACCCCCATCCCCACCCAAAAGGAAGATGTATTAGTCATTCCAACCAACAGGCAGGATTTCAGAGCAAACCCCTAAATTGGGCCCAAAACTACCATCTACTAATTATTTCTTCCTTTTCCAGCATCCTTCAACACTAAGTCCTTCACCAGTCACCTCCATAACTGCCAAGCTCCTCCACAAGTCGCTTCATGACATCTTTCCCCCCAAACCCAACGAGTGATGGAGCTAGGATTTTAGCCTTGTTGATTGTAAACTAAGTAGAAGAAATGTTTTGAAACAACATAATAACAAAGAAAATGGCATTCAGAAAGGGAAATAAAAAAATGCTAAGATTTAAAATTCTTCTTTACTTTAATACTTGCACGAGTTCTTATTTTTTTTCCTGCCTTAAAAAAATCATCTTTTTTTCTCGTCATTGGCTTTCAGCTTAAGATTTCAAAATTGATATTTGTATGGTAGTTTTCCATCTTGCTAACTAAACATATCCCATTTTTTTCTTCATTTTCCGTTTTGTCTAAACTAATAATTTTTTCTTTCCTTTTGCTTAACCAATCATTTGTTAAACAGCTTCCTAGTTGGGTGGGGTGAACCGTATTGCAGGGAACAGTTTTTACTCCTTGTTAACAATGATCAAATCACATAAAGAGAATTGGAGTTGATCTGTATAAAGTCAACAAAGGGTTGGGGAAGCTGAAAAAGGAAGGGTGGGGGCTGGAATAAAGGGGAAAAAGGAAAGAAAAAAAATATGTAGCAAACTGAACCAAAAGCAGGAAGACCCAAAAAAAAAAAAAAAAAAAAAAAAAAAAAGGACATTTACAGCTTTCTTCACCTATAAAAGAGTTTTATTTGCCAAAAGCTTCCAAGCCCTACCAGGCAACATCTACCTACACAAGCTCATCAGGAGATAGAAGGATCCAACAGTACGAAATTCGGATTGTTCATAAAGGAATTTGTTGATTCTTCTTTCTGTTGACAATAGCTATATTCTACACCTTCTTCAACAAGAAATTTCAAATGCTGATTGTTTAGAAGATTTAGATTGCAGTGACGATCACTTTGTTGGAGGCAGTACAATTTTCAAAAGCCAAGAGAGTTAGAAATATTAGGGTTTGGCTTTGTGGTATATTTGGTGGTTGGGGGTTTATAGCTTCAAGAAGAAGAGAGATTGATAATAGAGTTAATTGGTCAGATTTTGCTATGTTTCCCAAACCTCACCCAACTTAAAAAAATTATACTTCATCCAACGCTCTCATCACAAAATTGGATAGAATTGTCATGTGGCTAACGGAAAATCCACGTGGCAAATTCTTTGGTTAAAAAATGGCAACTCGTATTAGACCTTTTTTTTATTTTTTTATCTTTTTGTCTTATTTTCATGTTGGTCAGTAATTTAATTATATTATTGGTCCCCCAATTTTAAAAATTAGTCATTTTAGTCCTAAGCTTAGTGGTTACCAGGGAGAGCTTAGTGGTTACCAGGGAGACCTTTGGAATTCATATATTCCAAAGGTCCAAGGTTCGAAACCCCCTGGGGACGCGTCCACCTCGCGTGGAACAAATCCACACCACGCAGTGGACAATCCGTGTGTTGACTGAGTCGTAAGTACCCCAGAGGCTGGTGGCGTCAACAATACGCGTGTGTGCCTCGGGTCAATATTAATTTATCTCTGAAGTTTTCTAATTTAACACTTGTGAATGCAGAAAGTTGCTGCTGCATCTAGAGATATGAGGAAGGCTCCTTCGATCCGCAGGTTTGCACTTTTATTCTTATATATGCTGATCATTTTGCATGTGGCATTATAATGATAATTGATATAAGCACAAACCAATACATGAACAGAATAGCACTTGATGCTTCCCAGAATTGGAAAATTGAAGGTGTGCTGAATCCAAGAAGACCAGTACGTATTATTTCAAGTTTGTAGGTATTGTCATAGATGTGCACTGATATCCCCATGGATGTAATTGCATTTGAGTTCTTATTTTGCAACATTCTCTTAAAATTATATTTGAATAACATTAATAAATTCGACTGTAAAACGATTCTCGTACAACGTACGAGTCGTCCACTAGTTTATTAAGAATTTTCAAATTTTTGTTAATTATATTTTTATTATTTTTGAGATGTGCAGGAAGTTGGTTACTTTTGGTAAAGGACTCTTGGTCAAAGAAAAAACTTAGATATGGATACTCTTTTGTAACATTTTAATTTGTTCTTTCTGAAGTAATTGTCTATACTTCTGAAATATTTTTATCTAAATTCTTTTGTAGGCTATGTGGAATTGTTCTAAATTTTGGTATATTGTATTGAATCTTACTCAATGTTTTTTGTTTATCGAAATCATATTTACTGAATTATATATGGATAAAAGCGCATAATTTCATTGTACAAGTATTATAGGTGTTAGGGAATTATAGAATTTACAATTTTTTTTAAAAAAAATTATTATTTACGGCGTGCAGCACTGCATATCGTAAGCACAGACGACATGTAGTGTTGCACGCCATAAACAAACATTTACGGCGTGCATTGTTGCACGCCGTAAATATACACGGCATGCAACCGCATGCCGTAAATGATTGTTTACAGCGTGTGAGGTTGCACACCGTAAACATTTACGGCATGGCCTTTTACGGCGTGTGGGTGCATGTCGTAAACACAATTTTACGGCTTGCATTGCACGCCGTAAAAAGCTACTTTTGTTGTAGTGAATTGTGTTACAATAAAAGTACTAAAAGTATGAATGCTCTTTATTGTATAAACATTGACTCTTTTTTTTTTTTTGTGAATATTAATATATTGACTATTTAATATAGTTTGGGAATTAATTATTTAAATATTTTAAATTTACAATCTCAATTAGAAAAACTATAAGTTTCGCCTCCACTATTTTTTTCATATTAATATTTTGATATTTCAAAATATTGCAGCCTAGTTTAGGAAATTATACGAATTAAACATTATCCTTTATTGTAATATAGATTTTAATTATTGATATAGTCAAATTCAGAATTCTATGTCATAATAATATACATTCTATATAGTCGTGGATTATGTAAGTATGGATAAGTAAGAATCTTGATCATTTGATTTTCCATTTTTTCCTCACATTTTTTCTCAATAATACCCTTAATTCATTTATTGAAACTTATTTTAGATTTATATTAATTGTTATTAATTTCAAAAATATTAATTTATCCACGTTGTCTTAATCGAAATTCGTTATTCAAATAATATTAATTTAGTGTTGTTACTTTTTAATTTATTTTAGAATATTGTCCATCAAATTTCATTTCCTGTAATAACTCCATTGAACAATTCAAATAGTGCATAAAATAGATTTTTTAACTATTTTTAATTCAAACAATTATCTTTAAGCCTCTGTTGGACAATACTATTTCGTTTATAAACACACTTTTTGAACAATTCAAATAAAATGTTTATGCTTTTGATGAATTTGTTCTATTTTTAATTCAAACAATAATGTTTTAGTTATCGATAAAAAATAGACTTTTTTCCTAAGAAGGTGAATGTGAAACTTTTTATTTTTAAGTCCACCTAAATTCTTATCAAAACCATCAATTAATTTATATGAAAACAAAAATACATTTTTTAAGTTATTTCCTAAATAAGAATATAAAATAAATAATTTCAAAACTTATTTGAAAAGAAAAAAAAATCAAAATTAAATTTTAGTTTAAATTTATATAGTCACTATTTAGTGATGATTAAAATCAAAATTTTAATAAATTTTGATATAAACTAAAAAATATGGTTGAAAAGTTGTGAGTTCGATGAAATTTGTGATTAAAAATTAATTGTTGATGTTGACTTAAATTAAAATCTTATTTTAATTTCTTCCAAACAAGAGCATAATATTAAAAAAAAATCATTACAAAAATATGCTCACAAATTAATTTAATTTATCTATGCACTGTTTTTCACATGTTTTCACGACTTATCATAAATATTTTATAAAGCAATTATTGATTTCTCTAATATTTCATGATATTAGATTACTTCTTAATATATCATACGTGATTTATTTATTAAACTGACATTTAAAATGATTTTCTAATATATGTTTCAAAGAACTGTATGAAATTTTTCAATAAAATGTTAATATATTAAGAATTGAAGTCAATTTACCATTTACAATTTTCCTCTAACAATATCAAATATTTCAACTACTTTCAAAAAAGAATTAGTACTTAAAAAGTTACTTTAACATTCATAATACACATAAGACGTGCAAAACACGTTAATAATACTAGTATATACCAAAAGGAGCATAATGTTTTCTTATTTTAATTTAATTAGGCAAATGTAAAATATATTTTCTATAAGGCTCTATTCGTTAATACTCTAGCTAATCAAAGGTACTTTAATCTTGTTTATTATTATATTGGTAAAGTTAAAAATATTTATATTTTTTTATATGCAAAATGTGTTATTTTACCAATATATATGGAGTGAAGTATGCAGAATATTGTGTACGCAAATTGTAAATACACCCTGCTATTTTGTATTTTCTCCTTTCAGAAATAAATTTTTTACGTACTAAAGACCCGACCCGACCCGACCCGATGGAAACGGTTGTTAAAATTGGAATCCTTGGTTGGATTTAGCCACTTGCTCCGTAACCTGCATTCAGTACCAACCTCCGCCTAGCGCTGCCGTCCTTCATCAATCATCCTCCCTACATTTATTTCACAGGTGCGTTGTTGAAAATCAGCAATCTGTGTTTACTGTTGTTTAGCTGTTTAATTCGTTGTTTTTTCTTGAATTCGCGTTTCATGATGTTACTTGATAAATCTATTGACGCCTTAATTATTTTTTATTGTTAAATCATTCCTTTTTATATTTATGGGTTGAAGTGTTTATTCATCGTAAAACAAATGCTAAATTGCTAATACTTGTGTTTCTTTGGGAATTCATTATTGAAGCTACATGGTAATAATCAGCAGGAATTTAATTGTAGATGATGAAGATGATGTTGGTAACAAGATCTTAGTTTTGCGGCGTAGTTCAACGAGCAGTGTATAAGTTCATAACTGTTGGGAACTCGGGTTGCTCTACTCACAAAAATGAGTTTCTTGTGACTAGATCATCCCGTTACAGGATTTTCTGTTTTATATATTTAACTTGAAATAAATAATTTTGTGCACATAAAAAGAAAGAGATATTACCCTTGTAGCGTGCTTTACAATAATTTCTTTTTCAGTGTTTCTTGATTTCATCAAAGCTTCAAACCCTCAAGTTTTCCTCGGTGTTCTCCAATGGCAGGTGTGTAGTCATCTTTCTCTAGACCTCGGTTAAACTAGAATTAGGGTTTGCTTTGTAAAGAGAAAACACACACTACACACTTTAGTGTGTGTCTCGACCCTTTGCCAACTAGATTAAGAAAAATAGTCTTAGGAGACTATTTGTAACCTCTTTACACTCCAAAATCCTATCAACCCTATTACCATAACCCATGTCCATTTATGCATAGCCCAATACATGTAATAAGCTCGTATAAGCCTATTATAGTGAAGCCACTGAGGGAATCGGATCGGACCCTATTAAACTAAGCTCCAATAAATTAATTATGATCCGTTCAACTCTTGATCAGTCAAAATTAATTTATTAATCACGTTCTATTCCACGAATAGAACGAGATTATACTCTTAGTAAAATTGATATTACTGAAACAATTAATCAATAATTATATCCTCTGACTTATCGTTCTTAGATGTTATCCTTGTCAATCAACTCGAATATTCGGAGTAAGTTAAAATGACCAAAATACCCTTCTATGAATATTCATAAACTCTTAACTCTCCTCTTCTATCTAACAGTTCGACGTTGATGAGATTCGAAGCGCGGAAGAAACGCCGGAAAGTTCGAAACTCAGGTTGTGGTTGGACGGATGAATCATGACCCGATATTCTCGACGCGATGGCTCGACGATGCGGAATAAAGAACTACGACTTTCGAAACGCCACAAGGATTTGTCCAATCTCCCTGATAAGTTTCTGGTTTTGAATGCCACAAATATTCTCAAGAAATATTTGATAAGTTCGGTATTTGAACGCCACAAGAAATATTCTTGATAAGTTCGAAAACATAGGAATCCACCTATATTTTTTATTGAATCCTCAATAAAAACTGTTTATATCAAAATCAAGTATGATTACAATGAATGGAAAAAGCGTATAAATAAGCAAAATAAAACCCTAGTCGCTAATGGACTCAAAATAGAGTTCTAACTAACCTAAAATAGCTAAAAATTGGAAAAGGAATAAAAATACGAAAAATGAATTAAAAATCCACATTATTTGCGAAAATCCTAACTTACGGCCGTAACTATTCTTCTACTTAAGGATTACGGCCGTGATCATAATACTTACGGCCGTAACTTTGAAAACCTGGAATTATTCATTTTGATCCGTGAGTGACTTACGGCCATGAGAATCTTTTGTTACGGCCGTAACTTTGCTTATGCATAATTTTTTGTTCTTTTTGACACGATTTGATCTTCGAAGCTCATCGAACCTGCTGAATTCTTATTTTGACTTGAATATTTAAATTTTCTCGTCAAGCCTGCTATGATTCGTATTATCGAGGTTATGGATCACATCAGATGTGATCACATCACATCATAGAATTCAACAGTTACTGTCGAATTACTAGCTTAGATTCAACTGTCCACTAGAAGAACCAGTGGGATTATGATTATACCTAAAAGGTGACGGATTCCATAATACGAATATATGTTCCTCGTTACCCAAAGTACCGAGATATTGATCAGCAATTTGATCTCACCCATTGATACCTCAAAGAATTTTAAGTTAGTAATCGAAGTCCATTATCCGATTAGGATTAAAGTCCCACGTACGATAGTCAAGTGAAATTAAATTTGTATGGTCAATGTCGCAAATTAATTTCATATGGTTCCGTCCAATACGTTTCAAACGTACTCTCAATTTTATTACCAAAGACAAAGATAGACTTTAATAAAATCGAGACGATCTTATCAAAATAAATTGTCCATATTTATTTACTGATCGAGAACGTTAATTTTATATCGAATTACAAATTGATTTTTTCTGTATTTAATAGCTTAAACACTCAATCTGTAATATCAAATCGACTCATGGACAAACGCAACATCATATTAATACAATCAATTAATATTTTATTTCAAATATCGTAAATTATAGTTTATGGACATATATAATTCCAACAAGAACTAGCAGGACATAGATTTTAGTGTTAAAATTATTATTTACGAAGTACCAGAATTTATGGTTGGAGAATTATTAAAATTTGAGGTCCATTTTAAAATGTCAACCTTATTAAGAGGAATAGCCCAAAAGTCTTATTAATTGATTTATGTTTATCTTTATTCGATGTTGAATTTTATCTCTTAACATGCCCCTTAAGATGGTGACTCGTTTGAGCAGACTAATATTGAAATCCGTGTGCTCATATAGAGCTTAATGGACTCTAATACATATTAAGATTTGGAGGTCAACATTTTTAAGAAGAGTAGCCCAAAACTTTATAAATTGGTTTATGTATTCATCTTTATTCGATGTGGGATTTTATCCTTTAATAATAGTAACACTTTTCATCAATTTATGAAGTGGAGGAAGGTTCAGTGGAAATAAGTAATTACTTCGTAAACTTGTTATCTTCTATGGAGGAAGTGATCATTTAAAATGCACAGCAAAAGAAACTGAGTGTTATGTAGAATAGTTATTTGAATATATTATTTTAATCTCTTCTCTTTGGAAGACTGCAAGGTAATTTTTCTCCTTGGAAGCTTCTACTTAATATTGACAATTGGCGTTTACATATATGCATAGAAGGTCTGAGCTTGGAACAAATAATTTGTGGGTCAGGTTCCTTGCAGTGACCATCAAAAGGGTCATTTGTGTTACTGGAATTAATAAATATTGTAATTGAAAGGTTATATTTCTTAAGATGGATTCCTTTGCTTGTGATTTTGTTAGTTTCTTTGATGTGTGAGCTTGTTTCAGTCTTCTTGTTGCGGAGAATGAAAACTGTGGGTTTGTTGGTGTGGATGATAGAGAGGGAGAGCTATAGTGGGAGGCGCCGTGAGGATTGTAGGTGGTCCTTAGAATTGTTGTCCTGGTGTCCGTGGTGAAGCCACATTGGGAAAGGGCAAGTAGTGGCCTCCAAATTTTATTTTTTTTTTTCGATAAATTGAAAACAAGTATTTGCATGTACTGGATACATCTTATAAAGAGCTATATTTTTATCCTCACTCAACTTATACTTTGGTCTCAATTTCCTCATTGAACTTTGCTATGTTTCTTAAACCTCGCCCAACTCAAAAAAGTTGTACTCTATTCAACACTTTCATCACACAATTAGATAGAATTGCCACGTGGCAAACGGAATAGTCACGTGACTAACGGAAAATCCACCTGGCAAATTTCTTGGTTAAAAAATGCCAACTCATATTACACTTTTGATTTTTTTTTATTTTGATTTTTTTGCTTTTTGTCTTATTTTCATGTTGGCCCCTACTTTAATTATATTTATTTACTAAATCCAAGTCAAAGACTCAAATGGTTCTATTATTGTTTTGGATCCACAATTAATCCTATGATTGGTTCCCCAATTTTCAAAATTAGTCATTTTACAATGCGTTCAGGAACATTTGTTTATAATAAACACAATTTTTAATACCAATTTTTAATCACACATCTTTATACTCTTCAATTTTTAACCACACATTTTACCTAGAAAACACAAATAACACCAATCATTATTATTTATAACAGCTGCCGAATAGGGCATTAGTTCTCAAATTTTGATTTTTCTTCTGAAAATGCCCTTATTAATTTGCAATATAGGCCCTTCAACTTTAGAATTTCTTGTACATTAGCCCCCAAATTTCAATTTTCTTTCAAATTAGTCCTTCCCATATTTGATTCACAAGTCATTATCTTTAAACGCGTATAACTTTTAATTTATAACTCCGAATTGCACTCCTTTTTTGCGTTAAACTCTAAATTTAATCATCTTTCTTATGGTGTATCATATGCTCATTTATTAAACATTTCGTTTTGATTTTTGTATTGTGAATACTTATTTTGTTAGGGCATCATTGATTAACATAAATTGATTCTGCAAATTTTGTTTAAACTTAAGAATTTAATTTTTGTAATTTTTTTGTTGAAGCTTGCAAAAGGGTGCAGAAATTTAATGTCTGTCCTAACAAAATAAGTATCCACAATACAAAAATCAAAACATAATATTTAGCTTTTGTTTGAGCCCCATTATAATTTCAATAATTTTTCTCTTACTTTCAACTGCATATTCTCTAATACATTTCTCCCTCTCTTAATTTTTGAACCGCACATTCTTCAAAAAATCAATATTCCAGAATACATTATATCAAATAATTTAATTATAATAAGTCTCAAACAAGTACTTAATAAATGAGCATATGATATAGTGTAAGGAGTTCAACGCAAAAAACAGAGTACAATTCGGGGTTGTAGATTAAAAGTTAATACGCGTTTGAAGACAATGACCTGTGATGCAAATACGGGAAGGATTAAATTGAAATTTGGGGACTAATGTGCAAGAAATCCTAAAGTTGAAGGACCTAAGTTGCAAATAAATATTGGCATTTTCGAAAGAAAAATCAAAATTTTAGGACTAAAATGACTAATTTTTAAAATTGGGAGACCAATAATATAATTAAATTACTGACCAACATGAAAATAAGACAAAAAGATAAAAAAATAAAAAAAAAGGTCTAATACGAGTTGCCATTTTTTAACCAAAGAATTTGCCACGTGGATTTTCCGTTAGCCACATGGCAATTCTATCCAATTTTGTGATGAGAGCGTTGGATGAAGTATAATTTTTTTAAGTTGGGTGAGGTTTGGGAAACATAGCAAAATCTGACCAATTAACTCTATTATCAATCTCTCTTCTTCTTGAAGCTATAAACCCCCAACCACCAAATATACCACAAAGCCAAACCCTAATATTTCTAACTCTCTTGGCTTTTGAAAATTGTACTGCCTCCAACAAAGTGATCGTCACTGCAATCTAAATCTTCTAAACAATCAGCATTTGAAATTTCTTGTTGAAGAAGGTGTAGAATATATCTATTGTCAACAGAAAGAAGAATCAACAAATTCCTTTATGAACAATCCGAATTTCGTACTGTTGGATCCTCCCTATCTCCTGATGAGCTTGTGTAGGTAGATGTTGCCTGGTAGGGCTTGGAAGCTTTTGGCAAATAAAACTCTTTTATAGGTGAAGAAAGCTGTAAATGTCCTTTTTTTTTTTTTTTTTTTGGTCTTCCTGCTTTTGGTTCAATTTGCTACATATTTTTTTTCTTTCCTTTTTCCCCTTTATTCCAGCCCCCACCCTTCCTTTTTCAGCTTCCCCAACCCTTTGTTGACTTTATACAGATCAACTCCAATTCTCTTTATGTGATTTGATCATTGTTAACAAGGAGTAAAAACTGTTCCCTGCAATACGGTTCACCCCACCCAACTAGGAAGCTGTTTAACAAATGATTGGTTAAGCAAAAGGAAAGAAAAAATTATTAGTTTAGACAAAACGGAAAATGAAGAAAAAAATGGGATATGTTTAGTTAGCAAGATGGAAAACTACCATACAAATATCAATTTTGAAATCTTAAGCTGAAAGCCAATGACGAGAAAAAAAGATGATTTTTTTAAGGCAGGAAAAAAAATAAGAACTCGTGCAAGTATTAAAGTAAAGAAGAATTTTAAATCTTAGCATTTTTTTATTTCCCTTTCTGAATGCCATTTTCTTTGTTATTATGTTGTTTCAAAACATTTCTTCTACTTAGTTTACAATCAACAAGGCTAAAATCCTAGCTCCATCACTCGTTGGGTTTGGGGGGAAAGATGTCATGAAGCGACTTGTGGAGGAGCTTGGCAGTTATGGAGGTGACTGGTGAAGGACTTAGTGTTGAAGGATGCTGGAAAAGGAAGAAATAATTAGTAGATGGTAGTTTTGGGCCCAATTTAGGGGTTTGCTCTGAAATCCTGCCTGTTGGTTGGAATGACTAATACATCTTCCTTTTGGGTGGGGATGGGGGTGGGTGGGGATGGGGGTGGGTGTGGGGGTGGAGGTGGGAAATTAAAGAACCTGTGTTATTGGGAATGGGGACGTTTATTCTTGAGATTCAACTATACCAAATATGGAATGGGGAAGGGACTATTTGTTTTTTTGTTTTTTTTGGGGGGGGGATTCATTCTTGCGTATCAATTGCCACCTGAAACTGATGGTAGTGCTGCATGTAGGAATTGGCCCAGCAGGTCATGTAGTCTGTGCTCAGCAGTTTTGTATAGAATTTTGATATTACATTTTATTTTGCCCCTTCTCCTCTTTTTAACTGTTCCTATTCGACATAAGTAAGAAGTAACAAAATGAGAGGAGGGAGGAAGAATCTCAAGAGGGCAGTTGGGGAAGAGACGGTGACTCTTCAACAAGGCCAAAGCATAATGCAAGTTGTTGATCTCAGGGGCTCCAATCTTATTGAGGTATGCTTACTCTTTCTAAGTGACCGTGGCTTTGAAATTAGACGATGTCCTAAAATTTAATCTGTATGTTAAGGTGATGGATGGAAAAGGCCAGAAATCAATAGCAATTTTTCCAGCTAAATTCCAGAAAAGCATGTGGATCAAGCGAGATTTATTCCACTTCCATAAATGCTGATAACGTATTGAAATTTATGTTGCCATAGGCATGGTATGGCTCAGCTCAACTCACTGCACGGGCTAGCTCGTCTCTGAAAATGTTGGCTTGTCTTGTCCCACCAACTCTCCAGTTAGTGGAGAAAGCTGACCTGGCTCGCAAATCGCTCGCTGGCTCACTTTTTAATTTTTTTGTAATTCAATTTTCAATATATTCCGAAGGTCCAAGGTTCGAAACCCCCTGGGGACGTGTCCACCTCGCGTGGAACAAATCCACACCACGCGGTGGACAATCCGTGTGTTGGCCGAGCCGTAAGTACCCCAGAGGCTGGTGGCGTCAACATGTATGAATATACAAGAAGAGCAAGGGACCACGTAAATTGAAAACGCAGGATAGTAGAGATTAAACTCAGTCTAGCACAATGCTCCAGTGCTTGTGTTTGGAAAACTGTGCAAGGAAGTGCCTATTGAATGTGCAGTCGGATTAAAATGATTAGTGAATCTATTTGTTCAAATCAGCCACATCATTGATAGACAAAGAAAAGTAAACGAGAATCAATTAGACTAAATATGATATTAAATAACTTATCAGTTACTAAACTCCACACTCGGCCATAAAGGGTTGTGATTTGAATTTTTCCCTCATAACCAAATTGCTTAATTAAATACATTGAGAGAGATATGAAGATGATTATTTGGTAGTATGGAACTTTTTTGTCCTGTTAATTTTTATGCTTTGAGACACTCTAAGATCTAAAAAATCATTAGTCATCAACTCAATAAAAACAAGTGAACAAAATATTTAGAGTATATTTTTAGTTGATTTAAACATGTAAAGTTTCCTTTTGTGATCTTCACCCAGCCTAATGTCTTTAATCATTGGAAGAGGAATGAATTATATATATATATATATATATATATATATATATATATATATATATATGTTGTTAATTTCACTTTGTCTAGGAAATATTTGTTCTTTAATGACAAATATTTCCTAGACAAAGTGAAATTAACAACATATATATATATATATATAATTCATTCCTCTTCCAATGATTAAAGACATTAGGCTGGGTGATCTATATATATATATATATATATATATATATATATATATATATATCTGATATTGAAGTTATAGAATTAACATTAGTCTCTGCTTAAGAATTGTGATGATCTGATCCTTGGAGTAGGCGCAAAAAGTTGTGACCATAGGTTTGCCTAGTAGAAGAAGAACCAACTGTAAGCTTGCTGATTCTGTGTACTAAATAGAAACCAATTGGATAGAAAAGAGAGGACAATTGCACCGCACTGCATTGCACCAGATACTTATTTTGACGATGAAACTATTCATATTTAGCTAAAATTGAAAGAGACTACAGTTCTCCAATAGTAAGGGTAAAAGTATATAATAGTACTAACAAACAATAAGTTCACTTATTGACACACTTCAAAAAAACTCCAAAAAGGAAAGAGTAGATATACACGAGGTAAAGCAGAACAAGTCATTATGATCATATAATCAATCAAGCACAAGGAAAAGGTTTTGAGATTAGAAGCCATTTAGAAAAAAATAAAAAATCTTCTCTTTTTGACAAACCTGGTGCATTATATGGGGGATACTGAAAAACAGTCTCATGTAATTACCTACTAATTAACACAAACATATAAGTAAACCTTAAGACACGTTACTCCTTAAGCAATTAAAGAAAAATGAAACTGCTTCAATAAATAAATCCTTTCAACATAAAAGTAAGCATAAAAGGCATTGTGTCAAACATACAAGTTAATTTTTAACCAAAAGGGTTTCTAAAAAAATCAGTATAAATAAGATTAAGTTGAAGAAATTTTAAAATAGTAGTGATGATACTCACAGCCACAGAATCAGAATTGGAAGCCTCTTGTTCTCCAATGCTAGTTCATCGCCCTCTTTTTCTCCAGCTTATGTTGTCTGATTCTTGTCCAATAGATCAATTGATTGCCTACAACAAGTATTTTCAACAAATTTAGTATTTAGAGGTAGATATTAAAGAATGAAAGCTAAGAAAATGGTATGAAAGTTCAATTTCATGTTTTAAATAGTAATCCCTTAGAAAGTATATAGAAGACAGTGGACCCTTTACTTTTTACCTTCATACAGAGCTACAAACAATCTCTTAATACAATTTCACCAATGTTCATTAAACACAACTATACATCATTTCGAAGATGAAACATGGAAAGTAGAGAGATGTTACCTGATAGATTTAAAAAATCTAAGGATCCCTATAAGAAAATAGACTAGTTAAAACATTTTAATAAATTATTATAGGAAATAAGATTCCCAGTAGCCAAAGATTGCCCAAAATGAAAAAAACCTTATTCTTGATTAATTCAAAAATAATATCACCCGAGGAAAACATCATAAATTATCCATGTAATGATCAAGATATGGTGATATTCCCCTGTATCCAACTAAGAACCACAGAATCCTCCAAATGATATCTTGCTATGAAACTAATGTTAAACAAAGCATAACTACTGTTAAATTTACAATTAAATTGGCGAAAAGAATTTAAGACCATGATCGGGAAAATGAAATAAATAGGTATAAATTGAATTAGTAGCAAATGGCCTATAATAATGAAGAAACACAGTCCATCATCCATTATTTGAGAATATGAGAACATTACAGTTACATAAATTTTATAAAATCTAGAAGACAGATTGAATAATGTTGCAACGAATTTATCTGCATAAATATCTTGAAACTGTAATGTATATTATGTTATTTCTTTAGCATTCTATTGTTTCATGGAAATTTTTAAATCAAATAAAAACATGCAAAGATATTTTCTCACCAGCAAATCTCTCAATGCCTCATATAAGCAATCTCCCTAACTCAGCCATTGCATTCTCTGCAAGGATTAATAAAATAGATATTCAAAAAAGAGTTTGGACCTCTCCTACTCCAAAACCTCCCATAGAAAATAGAGAGAGGGACAGCTGCCATGTCTACTACATTTATTGCAAAAAACTTACAGGGGGAATAAAGGGATGATCTTCAACTTCAAGGAATTCAAATAGATTCTGCAATAAATTAAGACATTACATATCTTCATTTCATACTATAAACAAGGCATATTCTCCAACCATTCAAATTTAATAGCTTTCTAAAAAGGTTTGAAGTTAATCATTGTTGTACATTCTTGAAAAAAACCATATTTAGATAAACCCACGAATCATTCATTAACCTCTCCCAAATCCCGTTTGCCCCCTTGAGGTTGCCATTCTTGAAGAAACCATCAATCAAAATATTATAACACGCCATGTGAAGCCTCACTTCTCTATCAAGCATTTCGTCAAACACCTCCATAGCCTCAATCAAATAATCGTTTTTCACTAACCCATTAATAGGAAAAATGGTCAAATGCCCAACTGGGCTGAAAAAGCTCAATAAATCATGATGAACTCACAGAAAATCAAGAAAATTCCAAAATTTAGAGGGTGTGTGCGATGTGTGTGCGTGAAGGACGAGGGAAAGGGGAGGGGAGGTGAGTTCCTTACCGTGGTTGATGGTGGTGGAGGCTACGTTGGCCGACGGTTAGAGGAGAGACGAGAGACGGTGAGATGCCGAGAGGGAGTGAGAGAGATGAGAAGATGGGGGTTCTTGGTTTCGGTTTTAGTCAAAGAAGCAGAGGGAATCGCACCCTAATATTTGTCTACGCGAAATACTAGAGAAAATTACTGTAATAAACTAGAGTTTTTACGGCGTGTGGTCGAATGCCATTAATTTCCTCTTTTTATGACTTTTTTACTGCATACTTCTTATGCGCGTCTTTAATAGTGATTTTTACGTCGTGCAGAAATGCACGCCGTAAAAAATCTAATTTTATGACATACCTAATTTGCACGCCGTAAATACATACCGTAAAAAGTCAATTATGTTGTAGTGATTATTAGTTTTTAACTTTAATTTAATTTATTTTAAAATTTACATATTTTCTTAATAACTTATTTGTTAATAATCAAACTGGATACAAAGGTAAAATCAATAAAATCTTGATCAATTGAGGATTGTGATTCTATTTATAGTTATAACTCTGTCATGTCCTAATATTCTCCCCTATATCGTTCAAAAATGCAACTGTATTTCCCTTAGCACCTTGTTGAAGAACACTAACAGAACTCATTGGAACCAGAATTTTCTCATTATCCTCTTTTTACACATGAGTAACCTGAAATTATCTTGAAGTGAGAGGACTTGATAAAATCTACTTAAAACAATGTACCACTATTTAATTAAGTGTCCTCGTTTGTTTGTCACAAATTTATCCTTTTCCAAAACACTATTCTTCTAAAAAAAAATTAACTTATTTCTTTTTTCAAACTAAATTCTCAAGTTAAGATTTTTCTAAACACCTACTTCAAAACATATATACACCTAGTAAAAGAAAAAATAACAAAGTTAATGAAATCCGGATTAGGTATCTAAAAAATTAATTATTGATAACTTAATTAAAAAAAAAAAGCAAGTTCATTGAATAAACATATAATAATATGAACATGGATGATTTACATATAAATTTCAATGAAAATTGAAATAATATATAGGCATAAAGGGGCCTTATATATATATATATATATATATATATATATATATATATATATATATATATATAATAATAATAATAACTTTGTAACAATATAAACAAAGTAAATAGAATTTTGATCAACTGCGTAACATTTAGATATATAATTGATATGAATTATGGGAGAAGTTTCCAAAATAATAATAATAATTAATTAAAAGTCCAAAGAAGATATATATCTGGCACTATAAATGATACTTTGCAAAAAAAAAAAAAAAAAAATTAAGTTATAACTCGAAATACACATCAAAGTTATCGTAAATAAAAGAATAAAATAATGAAAAATAGATATTAGATATTTCAATTTCAGAACACTTTTATCTATGATAAATTATTATGATGATTAAGCAATGATGTAAGCAAAATAATTATATGAATGAGATTATGGGTAATAATTTAACATGGAAAATTATAAAATTTCAATTTATTTATTTATTGTGTATTAACTTGTAGGTGAATGGAATATTAAGAGTTTCTTCCTCTTGTCTTAATTGTAAAAGTTCAATTTTATTTTCTATAAATTAATGAAAAGGGATTAATATAGATGTTATTAATAAGTACAAAAGGGTATTATTGGCTATAAAAAGAGAAATATATGGACAAAATAGGAAATCAAAAGTTTTTTTTTTCCTCTTTCCACACTTTTTTGATATGTTGTTGTAGAGTAGATGTAGATTAAAATAAGACTATTAGTAAATTTTGATGAGATTTAAAAGTTACAGGTCTCATAAATGTGTGGTTAAATTTAAATTGAATTTTAATGAAAACCAAATGAGGGCTATATATTTTACATTTTTTTAGCAGTTTAAATGTTATGTGTATAACGAGTATTAAGCCCCTTTTTTCAACCCTATTATTTGAGGGGGGGGGGGGGGGTGGGTTATGTAATAGTGATATTTAAAAGAATGTGTGATAAAAAAAATAAGGAAAAGTTTTTAGTTTATATATATTATTTTATAGGAAAATGTAGTTTAAAATGGGTTTTTAAAAAATGAGCTTTGGGAAAAAGAAAAAAAAATGGATCAAACAAGGGCCATACAATGATGACAATAGAGCGGATTCAGGGCAAATCAGGGTGATCTGATTTAAAATGAGTTTTTAAAGCATTCATTACACTTTAGGTATTTTGTAAATGAAATCATTCGTGTCCAAGTAGTTACATGAACCAAATCTAAACCGAACTTTCGATTTCGATTTGCGTTTAATTCTACACTTAGCCTATGTTTGACTCTCATTTTTTCAAATTTTTTTTTTCTCATGCTTATTTTCAACCATACATTCATATAATAAATATTCTACACATACACTCAAAAAAATTTCTTATTTTTTAATTACACGTTCTTTAAAAAATCAATATTCACAATATCAGTTTATCATTATAATGTACATCAAACAAGGGCATAATCTTTAAAAAAATCGTGAACTGACAATACTAATTTTCTTCCATTAAGCGTAAAAAAAAAGTGTCCCCATATAGTATAGCCTTCAATATCTAACAGTATACCACCAAAATAGCATCTATAATACCATAAAGCACGACCACCAAATTACATACCCAAAAAAGGAGCCAAATAATAGAAATTAACAACAAAAAGTACTCGATTCCACAAATGCAAAAAACAACAAATACGTGACAATCAAGTGAGATTTAATTCTGTGTACGGTCATGTTATAGAATTAAACTGACACGTGGTCCGTTCAATACACTCAAGTGTAGTGTCACGTTTAACTATTTATGCGATAAGCACAAATGGCAAATCCACCACAGCGTTCCACTTCCAGTATAAGGTGTCAACCCTTATACATTGATAGTGAATAAATTATTTTTTATTAAAACATAAATTTTTCACACTGTACTACTCAACACAAAGTACCCAACTTATATTATTAACAAGTGAACATAGACACTTTAATTTACATGTTCGAAAATTTATAAAAGTACAACAATAAATAAAACTAGAATTTTTATATTTATTATAAACCCAACAATTTGTACAATCTAGATCTCAAAGCCTATTAGCCGTACATAATAAAGATAATTCATGCCAGAAATGCTACATGTATAAAGAGTTTAACAAAAAGTTTGACATAGAACATATGTGTAACAATTTCCTTATTTTTACCAATCACATCAATTTTAACATCAACATCCACATTTATGCCACCTCATCTATGTGTCAAACTATTTGTTAAATTCTTTGTATAATTAGCATTTTTGTAGTTCAGGATTAAAGAGGCTATGAAAAAAAAAGAACTAATCATGCTCAAAACAATTGTGAAATGAGCTCAATTACGCTGTGAGTAGGATCTGTCCACCATAAGATACAACTTGCCAAAATCAACCGAATCAGAACTTCCAGGGATTATTACAAGTTACACAAGTTACAAATGTTTTCGTAGGCTCATCAGCATTACGAGTCTACAACTGGTAGTACGTAAATTCCTTCTTCTTGCACCTACCACAAATGAACTCATTCGTACTCGCTTTGGGAGGCCCTCCTTGTTCACATTCAAATAATTTTTTCTATTAAATCTTTCGTTCTCCATCTACTTTTATCATTGAACATTTCTTTTGGTGTCAGTTCAAGAATCCCACTTGGCTCAATATGCCCGTGGAGAACTTTTCTCCGAAAATTTGGGTTATTCTGGTCCTTTATATTGAACATTACTGACATGTACTTGAACTTCTAGGCACCATTGGATTTACTCCATTTCTCAAATATTGCAATCTCCACCAAGATAGCAACTACATAAGGATCAGACAAATTAACTTCATTCCTAAAATCATCGTCGACCTCATTGGAGACTTTACACAAGGCTTCTGCGAGCATTTCCCGTATTTTTCCCTTATAGAGTCCTTGCAATAAACTATGGAAGTCAGTTTGGGAGGACCAACAGGATTTGGTGCTTGTTTTTGCACTTCAGTTCTTGACTTCTCTTATTTAACCTTTTTCTTAACATGTATGGATTCCCCAGAAGCATTCTCTGCAGTTTGGACCTCAATCGTTTTTCACAGTAGGGGAAGTATCTGAATTCATGTCCTTAACAGAATTTGGTATACCAGAGCCATGAACTTCCTCCACCTTCACAAAATCATCATTGTCATACGTCGTCCCATTCTTCTTGTTTTTCATTGTTTCTGTAATAATTATGCTCTTCCATATTTCAACAACAACAGAGGTCAATGACTAGATTTTGTCAACAATTGAAAGTTTGGGGACTAAATTGAATGAATTAAGAGCTTAAATGGGCAAATCGAGAAGAAGATAAAGTTTGGGGACTAAATTGCAACAATTGAAAGTTGAGGACTGAATGTGCAATTAAAAGTCAGGGACTAACTTGTACAGCCGAGAAAAGAGTGAAGTCGCGATCGCTGGTTATGTACCAAGCGATCGCGAGATAGTGCAAAATCTTAACCCGTAAGTTTTAGGGTCAAGCACTCGATCGCTAGGGTGTTAACCACGCGATACCGTAGCTTTTCGACTGGGCCGCAGATCAGATTTTTCTCGCGATTTTTAACAGGCTTTGGGCTTTTTGACCTAGGGTTTCTCCAAAAACCTATAAATACAACACATGAGACACGAAAATCGGACATTTGCCTCTCCAAAGAACGAGCCACAATCGAGAAATCAACATCAAATTCTTGGGGAATCAAGTATCGTAAAGGGGCGTGAATTGAAGATAATTGAAGAATCAAAACTTGATGCAAGATTTCCATTCTTTATATTACCTTCAATGAATGCTTATATTTATTGTTCTTTATTGATGATGTATAACTAAATTCTATGTTGGGATGAACGATGTAGCCTAGTCATATTATTTTAATTCCAAATTCCGTTGTTTTAATGTTTTGTTGCATGTATTGATTTGTTATTGTTCTTAATGCTTGAATTGCTTGATCACCAGTTCATGATATATTGAATTATTTCCATAATCCGAGAGGTGAGTTAATAATTTAGAACATGATAATAAATTCGATAATTGAACGAGAGATAGAGATATACTCTTGTTATTATTGCGGTCGTGTGTAAATTCTTGTATTTATTGCATCTAGATAAGGAATATTCAGACCCGCTATAGAGATACATGGTTGACTTATATAGGTAGAATTGATTTAAACTCGAGAGAGAAATTTCAATATAAATTAGTGAATTCGACCGAGTACATAATTAGGAAATAAAACATGGAATTTGAGTTAATTTAATTGGTTAGGTGAAATCTTAAATCCCAACTATTTTACAATCGTTTTTAAAAAACAAAACAAATTTAGCAATTTAATTCTTTAATTGATTTTTTGTTTTGTTTTAGATTTCAAACATCAAATTATTTTGTTCATTCAAATAAGATTTAGAACTAACATATTTCGATAATCAATTGCAGTCCTCGTGGGAGGATAATCCGGACTCTTAGGTTCACTTTATTACTTCTCACGACCCGTACACTTGCGGGGATATCTCGCATCGCGAGATATTAGTGAACAAAATACAATGCTATGGTCACTTGTTTAATCTATGTAGCCAATAAGGCATTAAAGACTAGAAAACAACTAACTTCTAACCGAGGCAAAGAAATCCAATTTTTATTTCATTTATGTACACGCCCTCACTGTGGTAGGGAATAGTGAATTTTTTGTTCAATGCTACAATGAGGAGCATGTACATTGTTCACTACTACATTGAGGGGCCTATATGATGTGAAACCCCTTGGTGTTTAAACCAAAAACTCTCAAAATTATTTGAAATCAACTCAAGAAAGCTAAAAATGGTAATAAATGGATGATCTTGACCCAAGCTTAACCCAACCTAAATTCTAAGGAATAAGAACCCTAGCCCAAAGGAGAGATTAAAGCAATTATCAAGATGTTTGTGGAATATTCAACAACAAATATACAAAAATAATATCTCAAATAAAAGTTGAAGAAATTCCAAGAATAGTTACAAGTGAAGAAATGATGTTTACCTCTCAAATGCTCTCCAAGGAGTCTTCTCTATGCCAAGAAACAACTAGGGTTTCAAGCCAAATGTTATTTGTAATACAAAAGGTGAAAAGTAAGAAATTTGGAAAATTGTACAAAAAACCCCTTTTTTTGAATTCAGTGACTTTCAGTCGATCGAAACAGTTTCGATCGATCACATGATCGACCAAAACGGTAATTTCGGTCGAACGAGAATCATCCAAAATCGATTGAGGCTGCCTCTAAAATCCCTGCAGAGTTTCGGTCGACCAAGGTGAGTTTCAATCGATCGAAATGGCCTGAACTTCCAAAAATAGGCAGTTGACTTCGATCTTGCTCTCTTCCACGTGGACTTGATTTCGAAGTTTGAAAATGAGACCCGCCATCGACTCTTAGACCTCTTTGGTCTTGGATCTCGTCATAGGCCCCACCGGTACTCTTATCAAGGGGTTGACTTGGTTGACTCCCTTGATTCTCATCATCCCCTCCCTCTTGAAAATGATTCGACCTCGAATTTTCACTTGCATCAAAAGGAGATAAGTTAGAGATATTAAAAGAAGCTGATACATTGTACTCACCTGGGAGGTTAAGCTTGTAGTCATTGTCGTTATTTTCTGGAGGATTTGAAAGGGGCCATCACCACTTGGTTGTAATTTAAACTTTCTTAGACTTGGGAACCGTTATTTTCTCAAATATAGCCACACCCAATCACCGAGTTCGAAGGACACCCGTTTTCTACCTTTGTTGGCACTGGAAGCATATTGTTCATTCTTCTTCTCGATTTGGAGTTTGACCTTCTCGTGGAGAGATTTGACCAACTCTGCCTTTTTCTTCCCATCTAAACTACCTCTTTCATAAACAGGCAAAGGAATCAAATCTAAAGGAGTTAGTGGGTTAAAACCATAAACAATATCAAACGGAGAATAGGAAGTAGTAGAATGAACACTTCGATTATAAGCAAATTCAACGAAAGGTAGACACTCTTCCCAATTCTTTAGATTGATTTTAAGGATAGTGCGAAGGAGTTGTGTTAATGTTCTATTAGCCACTTCAGTTTGGCCATCGATTTGGGGGTGACAAGTTGTGGAAAATAAAATTTTAGTCCCCAATTTTCCTCACAAAACCTTCCAAAAGTGGCTAAGAAATTCGACATCCCTATCCGATACAATGCTCCTAGGGACTCCATGAAGTCTCACTACCTCCTTGAAGAATAGGTCGGCTATGTGAGTGGCATCATCAGTTTTATGACAAGTAAGGAAGTGTGCCATTTTACTAAATTGATCGACTACCACAAAGATGGAATCGCTCCCTTTCTTAGACCTAGGTAGACCTAAAATAAAGTCCATAGAGATATCGGTCCACGGTTCACTAGGAATGGGTAAGGGTGTATATAACCCATGCGGTGCTACCTTGGACTTAGCCTTCCTACAAGTTATGCACCTAGAACAAATTCTCCCAACATCCCTCCTCATTTTAGGCCAAAATAAGTGTTCTTGCAAGATTTTCAAGGTTCTTCTCACCCCAACGTGACCTATTAAACCTCCCACGTGGGCCTCTCTCACCATCAACTCCTTCAATGAGCAATTAGACACACAAAGTTTACCTTCACGAAATAAGAACCCCTCATGTCTATAGTGTTTATCACATGCAACCTTTTCACATGAAACAAATACACTTGCAAAACCCACATCATGTACATACAAGTCCTTAATACTCTCAAAACCCAACAATTTGGCACTCAAAGTAGTAATAAGGGCATAACTTCTAGAGAGGTCGTCAGCTACCACATTTTTCTTACCTTGATTGTATTTGATAACATAGGTAAATGCTTCCACGTACTCCATCCATTTGGCATGACTCTTACTCAACTTCCCTTGCCCCTTCAAGTGCTTCAACGATTCATGATCAGTGTGGATGACTAACTCCCTAGGCCACAAGTAGTGGTGCCATGTCTCTAATTCTCTCACCAATGCATAAAGTTCCTTCTCATAGGTGGGGTAATTCAAGGCAACCCCATTGAGCTTCTCGCTAAAGCAGGCAACCGGTCTCTTTTCCTGCATCAAAATTGCTCCAATACATGTGCCTGAAGCATCACATTCAATCTCGAAAGTTTTGTCAAAATTAGGCAATGATAAAATCGGGGTGGTGCAAAATCTTTTCTTTATTTCATTAAACGCCTTTTTCTTGTGCCTCCCCCCATTTGAAACCCACATTCTTTTTAACGATCTTGGTAAGTGGTGAGGCTAGTGTGCTAAAATCTTTAACGAAACGACAATAAAAACTAGCTAGCCTATGAAAACTCCTTACCTCGATGACACTTTTAGGAGTTGGCCAATCCTTAATGGCCTTGATCTTATCCTCATCATTCTCAATTCCCCTAGTGCTAAAGACGAAACCAAGGAAACTGAAACTTTCCATGCAAAAATGATACTTTTTGAGATTGGCATATAATTTTTCTCCTTTTAAAACTAACAGCACACATCTCAACTGTTCAACATGCTCTTCCAAATTCTTGCTATAGATTAAAATATCATCAAAGTAAACTATCACAAATTTTTCAATGAATGCAAGCAAAACATAATTCATTAATCTCATGAAAGTGCTCGGTGCATTAGTGAGACGAAGGGCATAACCAACCATTCGTATAAACCGTATTTAGTTTTAAAGGCGATTTTCCATTCATCCCCCTCTCTCATTCTAATTTGATGGTAACCACTTCTCAAATCAATTTTACCTAAAATGCAAGAACCATGCAATTCATCTAGCATGTCATCTAACCTAGGAATGGGATGTCGATACTTTACCATTATGTTATTGATGGCTCGAAAATCAACCCACATCATATAGATCCCATCCTTCTTAGGCACTAGTAACACGGGCACGGCACAAGGACTCATGCTCTCACGAATATATCATTTGCTCATCAACTCCTCAACTTGCTTTTGAAGTTCTTTGGTCTCTTCCGAATTGCATCGGTATGCCGGCCTATTTGGAATGACGGCTCCGAGAATGAAATCAATTTGGTGCTCGATGCCTCTAATGGATGGAAGTCCACTAGGCATCTCCTCCGAAAAGACATCCTCGAATTCCTGCAACAAAGAGGTAGCTAAATTGGGGAGGGGAGGGTGAGATTCATCAAGTGAAAGGAGAGACTCCTTATACACCATTAAAAGTATGTGTTGGTTTTTCTTTAACGCTCTCTCCACATCTTCCTTAATAGCATAAAAATTCATTTTTTCTCATTCTCATTTGTTCTCTTTATTTTTTCTTTCACCCCCTCATTTTTTTCACTACTCTTCTCACTTTTTTTCCACTCTCTTTTTTCTCCCCACTCCTCTCCATCTTTTATTTCTTCTTTCCTTTTCCTCTTCCTCCTCCCTTTTGAGCTTCAATTGATCTTTATAAACTTCTTCTGGGCTCAAAGGTAGTAGTGTTACGGGTTTCCCATTCATTTGGAAGCCATACCTATTTTTCCTCCCATCATGCAACACCTTCATATCATATTTCCAAGGCCTAAACAATAGTATATGTGTAGCTTGCATGAGAACCACATCACAAAGCACTTGATCTTCATATGTCCCAATGTTGAAAGTGAGAAGTACTTGCTTGCTTACCTTCAACTATCTATAATCACTCAACCATTGCAACTTATAAAGACTAGGACGGGGGCATCAAGGGTAATCCCAACCTCTCAACCATGCTAGTACTAGCCACATTAGTGCAACTTCCTCCATCGATGATGAGGCTACAAGCTTTATCTCTCACAAGACGCCTAGTGTGAAAAATATTTTCTCTTTGCTTAGCCATTTCATCAACCTTGGCTTGGGTGTTGAGAGATCTTATGGTAACCAAAGACTTGGGTGGGCTAACAACTCTCTCCACCTCTTCTTCATCACTCTCACTATCATCTCCACCCTGCACTCTACCTTCCTCCTCTTCATCGTCCGAGTACCACTCCCCATTCTTAATGAACATCACCTATTGTTAGGGCACTCTCGAGAATAATGTCCCCGACCCCTACACTTAAAGCACTCAATATCCCGACTCCTAGAAACGGTAGGAACAACCTTGAGATTATCATTGGTGAAACCAACTTCCTTCCTTTTGGATGTTTCAACTTTGTCCTTAAGTGGCATTTTATCAACCTTATCACTCCCCCACTTAGACTTCCAAGTGGAACTAGGATCCCCCAAAAAAATTTCTTGCCCCTTCTTTTTCAATTGAGCCTCCACTTTGATAGTCATATGCACTAATTCCTCCATCTCCACATAATGGTGTAACTCAACCACATTGGCTATCTCCCTATTCAACCCACTCATAAATCGAACCATGGTGGCCTCTCTCTCCTCCTCTATATTGGTCCTCATCAAGGCCTTCTCCAACTCCTTATAATAATCTTCTACTCCTATAGAACCTTGGGTAAGAGTTTGCAATTTTTGATAGAGTTCTCTATAATAATGGTTAGGAACAAACATCTTCCTCATGAGACTCTTCAATTCCCCTCAAGTTTCAATACTACCCTCCAAATTCCTCCTCCTAGTGAGCAATTAATTATCTCACCAAGCTAAGGTATAGTCGGTAAACTCTACTACCGCTAACTTGACCTTTTTATCCTCGGAGCATCGATGGCACTCGAAGATCAACTCCATCTTCCTTTCCCACTCTAAATAAGCATCCGGATCACTTTTTCCATGGAAAGAAGGAATCCTCATTTTAATGCTCCCAAGCTTACCATCCACCCCATCTCTATCTCTATGATTCCTCCCATGACCTCGACCATTTCCCCTAACATTCCTACCTCCTCTATTCCCACTCATTTTCCAATTTTGGTCACTACCCCCTTCACTTTCCATTTCATAACCATCATCATCATATTCAACTCTAGCTCTCCTTCTATCACCTGTCCTAACATTATGTTCCCTTGGTGGTGGAACTTCCTCCTTAGTCTCCAACCTTACTATCTTCCCTCCAATCTTCTTTCAATTCTTCCTCCCATTTCTTCTACTTGTCTTGCCATTGTAATCGAGAAAGCTTGTATCATGTCTCTCAATTCTTGAGTTTGCTCATTTGAATCTTGTCTACTTGAAGTATGAGTATTTGCCATATAGTGCAACTGTGTAAGTTTCCTTAAAAAAATATTGCTCTCGTGTTTCAACTCAATTTAGGTTTTTACCATCTAATGAGCTCATCACTCTTACCTTTTACCACTCCAAGCTTTCTTACTCAAACTTTCCAAGGAACGTAATCAACTAGATTGAGAAATCTACTCTTGTGTAGTAAAATTCCACAAACAAATTAAGGAAGTAAAGGAATGATTGACACAATAGCAAGTGGAATTTATTTGCTTGATATTATACAAGAAAGTAAAATGGGAATTTATGGAACAATGTTTACAAGGTATGATCACAATAAACAAGATGAAAGGAACAAGTAGTCAACTAGTAATGTCTTTGGTAATTGAAAGGTAGAATTCAACATGAAGACACTCTTTGAGACATATTTTCAAACACTTATGATGTAAACTTGAATAGTTTATGGTTTTCAAGTGTTTGTTCAAATGTAACTCCCAACAATTCTCAAATTGTTAACAACAATAATACCCAAAATGTAGAAATCAAGAAAAACTCATGGGCATCTAATTTTTCCCTTTTTTTTTTTTTTGAAATGAAGAACAAGAAATTTTAAAGATAAGATTACCAATTTTAGAGCCAAGTTCTGATACGAAATGATGTGAACCCCCTTATTTTTAAACCAAAAATTCCCACAACTATTTGAAATCAACCCAAGAAAACTAAAAAATGGTAGTAAATAGACGATCTTGACCCAAGCTTAACCCAACCTAAATTCTAAGGAATAAGAACCCTAGCCCAAAGGAGAGATTAAAGCAAATACCAAGATGTTTGTAGAATATTCAACAACTAATACACAAGAATAATAACTCAAATAAAAGTTGAAGAAATTCCAACAATAACTACAAGTGAAGAAATGTTGTTTACCTCTCAAATGCTCTCCAATGAGTCTTCTCTATGCCAAGAACTAACTAGGGTTTCAAGCCAAATGTTATTTGTAATATAAAAGGTGAAAAGTAAGAAATTTGAAAAATTGTATAAAAAAACCCCTTTTTTTGAATTCAGTGACTTTTGGCTGATCGATGTGATCTACCGAAACAGTATTTCGAAACCCCTGTACATGTAGCAGCACCCCTTTCTATGTATCTCAACTGCGAAAATCTCCATTGTTGTCAATGAAGAATCTGTGGAGTACAAAGGTCGCCCAGTGGCAATATATCAACTACGACGTTGATTCATTTAATTGAACACGTGTTTCCATGACAATTTAAAATTCTAAGGATCAAAAGGGTAACAGAATACCACGGGAAGTAACTCAATAATACCAGTGTTGATACCAGTACTTGATAATTGACAGGGAATTTCTTGAGTCGTTTCAAAGCATCAAAACAACGATCCTCATCCCTTGGTGAATCGGCCACATCTGCAACCTTCTTCACTCCCTCAAAAAGCTCAGTCAACTCCTTCTCCATTAATACTCACACTCTGTCCAACACAATAAAACTACCCAAAAAAATACGATCTCAACATTCTCAAAAATTTTCAAAAAAATAAAAATAATAAACTTAATAAACAATAAAAGAATTTTTACCATTCATATATAAATAAATCTAATCCTGGACCAAAAACATAAAACAAAACCCAAAAATTTTACACCAAAACGAATCAGTCTTTTTACGAAGTTTAGTTAGAATAAATTAAAAAGATAAAATAATGACATGATAGATTGCTGCTCCCAATCTTTTGAACACTAAATAAAACCAAAGTAAAGATTCCAATCTTGTGAACACTAAATAAAACCAAAGTAAAGCTTCATATCATTAACCGAAAAAAAAATTCAATGAATTAATCGCATATTTAAGAATTGAAACAAAAAAATTGGTGTATATTATTAAATCGAGGAATATTAACACACAGGACAAATCATCCACAAGGTAACTACCTAGAGAAAAAAAACCATACATCAAAATAATAAAAAATGGGTTTCCGAATATTTACCTTCTAAGTTTATAAAATCGAATGCAGCAAGAGATCGATTCCCAATTGACAGAACCTTAGTTAGATGTGAAGAGTCTATCTTCTCTTCAATTTGTGTTCTTGAGTCCTTGACATTAGAAAGGACAGAGAAGATGAGCAAGGTCGTTATATCTGTTGCATTGGACGGAGAGGATGGATACAAGGATATCCCGATCCAACGATGGTCAATGATGCACATGCAAGAGGTTGGGGATATAAGATTTGAGAATTCTTCGTAGGTTCTAGAGGGTACAGAATTGGCGAGTGGATATTCTTGGCACGTGACAATGAAGCTCCACTGACTTAAGATTTGTTTGGCAAACTTATTTTTAAACAACACATTTTCTCAAATCCTTTTTTAATTACATGCATTCCAAAAATCACTTTTTCAACATATAATATACTTCAAAACACCTCGTTCTTTATTTTTTTTAAAAAACATTTTAACAATCAGAGGCTAAAGCATTTGGGTCAAGGTTCTCAAAAATAATATAGAGTTAATTGTCCCATTGATCACTGGACTTATGTCTATGTCTTCGATCAATCACTGAACTTTAAAGTGTCGAGTTTTGATCACTGAACCTATTATTTAATTATCTCAATAATCACTGAACTATGTCTATGTCTTCAATTGGTCACTGAACTTTAAAATGTCGAGTCTTGATTACTAATATACGGGTTAATTGTCTCAATAATCACTGAACTTATGTAAATATCGAGTTTTGATCACTAAACTTATCAAAAATGGTGGACGTTAGTTATTGACTTAACTTTCGTAACAGAATTGACGATGTGGTAGACGAATGTACACGCGGTATCACGTCACCTTCAACCGACCAATCACGACACACCAAATTATAATGTAAGAGAAATTATAAAGATCATCGATTAGTCACTAAACTTTTAAAACGTTTTCGATTATTCACTAAGCTTTAAGTAAATCGAATTTTGGTCACTGAACTTATAAAATTTATAAACATTCTTTCAAATTACCAGTTGTATACAATAAATCAACGAAAAAAATATTTTTAAAAATTTAGTGACCAATCGAAGACGTTCTTAAAAATTTCGTACTTAGCAATTTGGTGTGTTGTGCTTGGTCGGTTGAAGGTGACAGACACTACATCTGGCCCATCATCAATTCTGTTATGAAAGTTAAATCAAAGACTAATGTCCATCATTTTGATAAGTTTAGTGATTAAAACTTGACATTTACATAAGTTCAGTAATTATTGGTATAATTAACCCATAATTTAGTGATCAAAACTCGATATTTTAAAGTTCAGTGACTAATCGAAGATGTTTACATGAGTTCAGTGATCAAAACTCAACACTTTAAAGTTCAGCGATCGATCGAAGACATGTGCACAAGTTCAGTGGTCATTGGGACAATTAGCTCAAATATATATGGGGTAGAGATTGAGAGTTGTGGAGATTGAGCTTAAAGCATGACAAGTTCACATATACTAGTTCTTTTTCTTTTTCTTTTTAAATATAAAGTTAATCATTCTAGTTATCTTATCTTACTATATATAAAAGATTGAATGTACAATTGACACTATTCATCCAATCCAATTGCAATAAAATTGACACTATTCATCCAATCCAATTGCAATTAGACACTATTATCCAATTTAAGTACTATTCCAATTGCAATTAAACACTATTCATCCAATTTAGGTAATATTCATCCAATTAAACACTATATGCGTGCAACATTTGGATGCACTATTATTCATCCAATTGCAATTAAACAATATTCATCCAATTTTGGTACTATTCCAATTGCAATTAAATATTATTCAGCCAATTTAGGTACAATTGCAATTAAATATTATTCATCCAATTAAACACTACGTGAGTAACAATTGAATGCACTATTCATCCAATTAAACACCACGCGGGCAAATTTTCAGGATTTCTCATCAATTTGGCATTATTCATCCAATTAAATACTATGCGGGCAACAATTGAATGCATTATTCATCCAATTAAATACTATGCGGGTAACAATTGGATGCACTATTCATCCCATTAAATACTATGCGAGAAAATTGCTCAGATTTCTCATCAATTAGGCACTATTCATCCAATTAAATTTAGGCACTATTCATCCAATTAAATATTATACGGGCAACAATTGGATTTAATGCACTATTCGGTCACATGTCCAAATATTACCTTGGACATCTTTATGGAGACCTTCTCATATTTCTATTTTTATCGTTTTGTGCTACTTATTTTTTTTCGTTAAGTTAATTATGAGAGTTCAAATAAAGTCGTAATAGATTAGCAGTGTCCACGCAAAAAATTTAAATGATACTGCTATATTACATTAACATAACAACATAAATGACTTTTTAGTATAGACAATTTTTGAAAACACATTCAATTGTCATCAACAACAAACTCATCACTTGCATTTCCTTGATGAACTTTATCATCTGAAATAAAAAGAATAACTTCTTATGGTGGGTATATAGGTGCATCTTCCGAACTTCTTGGGAAGTTGACCTTTATATAGATGTGAGGATATAGATTTTGATCAATTAATGTTGTCAACTACCTTAAAGCAAAATTAATGTTACACAAATACCTCAAAGCAAATGTCCTGCAATCAAAGCATAGTTGATCTGTTACACAAATACCTCAAAATTAATGTCTTCAAAATTAATGTTACACAAATACCTCAAAATTAATGAAATACATTAATTGTTGATGAAGAATTTGAGAAAACCTTAGCAATTGAAACCCAGTCTTGCGGTATGAACTGTCATTTTCGATGAGCCATCTGTCGATCTCGACAGATTTCAAACGTCGAACCCGACAGTTGAACTGTCGACTAACTCATTACACCCACACTATTATGAACGAATGTATGTGACATTGTCTCGCACGACGAAGACTTCATGAACTTAGATGACGAATGGAAGTGAATGAAGTGTTTTACATTGGGAATTACCATTATATTTTGGTTCAATAGATAAAAAAAAATGTCATTTTTTACATAAACGCAACTGTCATATTCACGAAAATCCTATTATGGAATTCAATTCTGCGTACATAATACATGTAATAACTAAATTGTTGTTTTTCACCTGATCATATGAACCAAAATAAATTTGCAATGGATAAAGAGATATGATCATTCACTTCTTCGAGCACTTTCTTCCAGTCCTCTTGAAAGGCATACATGTATTGATCGACGGTACTCTAGTGCGGGTGGAACGGCATTTTTCTTTGTACCCGAATTGTCAACCTCCACATCCTATGCGTTTGTTGGAGACACATCTTGTGGATCTACAAAAAAAATAAAAAATCGTTTAATATTCACAGCACAATTAAAATTACATGGAAATGAACATAAAACACAGGAGACCAAGCGGAATATCAATTGCTGCATTAACTGGGCGGAGAATTGCAGCTCTACAAATCCATCTGAAACATGAATTGCGAAATTCTTGTTTATGAGATCCATCCAATTTTTCTAACACCAATTTCACTTACTTCAATTGGCTGCATTGTGAAATATAAGCATGACATTGCTTTTTCCTATTTAATACAAATGAAATCATCTACGGAACAGAACGCCGAGGATCTAAGTTTCAAAAAACAACAAATTCCAAGAACATCTATGGATGACATTTTTCAGTTGTATACAGTGATACCAAATGACTAATGGTTGAAGGAAACATGATGAATTGTCGAGAATTTTAAAACTCATCTGTCGAGAATAACGATTTTTTCTTGATAGATTGACAAACTGTTGGGAAATTAATTTAACAGGTAAATGCATGCTTGAGATCAGAAAAATACTAACAAAACATGAAGTTCATTCATTTCAAACGACCACATAATATTCATTTGGATCGAAAAGATTGGAACGTGAAGTAAAAGTGAAATTAAATTATTCAACCAAATTTCACAAAACTAAATGATGTGTTAAATAATAATCTTTTATCAATTATTTTTCCATAACATATCTTCATTCAATTTTAGTTTAAAGTTCATTTTATCTCATTTCCATTTTCTTCACTTCTTCACTAGAGTTTTGAGTGAAAATTTTATTTGTTCAACAAAGATGAGTGAGAACATAAATAAATCTAAATACGAGTATTACAGAATATCCCATTTCGATTTTTTAAGAAATTCAATGGCTAAAAAAACGATTTTTTTATTTTTTAATTGACAGTACATTGTGTAGTGATAATTTCCTTTGCTAAAAAAATATGAGTGAGAACGTAGAAACATTTACAAGACACATTACATAACAACCTAATACAATTTTTTTCTTCCAAAAAAATCAAAGTTAAAGCCAATAAAGCATTCACCTTGTGTTCCTGTAGTTTCTTTTTCTGTATTTCCTTTATTCACACTGTTTCTTTGGTCGATCAATAAGCTAACGAAAGTTTAGATTTTGGGTACGAATGATTTTTGTAAGGAACAATTACATATGGGGAAGAAGTGTGGGAAATATGAATGATGTTCTTTTTCTTTTTTCTTTGTTTAACAGGATGTCTGGAATTCAAAGTGATAGAAGTAAGACTCATCATGTGTGAAGAAAGAAAAAAAAAAAGCCTTTTAAGGGCAAACAGGTCAAAAAGTTTAGATTTGTCAAAATTATTAAAACGTGTCATTTTTGTTAATACAAATTCAAAATGTGTTATGTGATGCAATTTCCTCAATCATAAATGTACAAGTTGCAGTTAGTTAAATTGAGCTTAATATTTCCATGTTTTTATACAACCTAAAATCAAACAGTTACTCACGACGAAGATGGGATGTGACCAAAATGAATTAATGGTTGCAGTACACATGATAGAGCTTGTGTATATTAGAATAATTATGTGTAGAATTTTCATTTCACTTATTGTAAAAATTCAATCTTCTTCAACAAAAATCTAACATGATTATTTTTTTTTTTGAAATTCATATTAAGCAATAAGCCCCTATTTGATGTTGTTTTTGGTCTGATTATTAAAAAGCTTTTTTGTTTAAAAACATGTTTTTTTCTTCTATTTTCTAGATAAAATGTGTTATTGAGAAATGAAGAGAGAATGCATATATTGTTAAAAAGTGATTTAAAGAATTTTGTAAAAAAAAACACATGTTTGCCAAACGGAAGCTAAAGAATCTCTTTAAATGAATAGTGATTTTAAAAAAATGTGATTTAAAAGTAAGATTTTTTTTTTTTTTTTGAATTTGTGTAATATTATTTTATTGATAAATGTGTAATTAAAAAGAAGAGAGAAAAATATGATTTATTTATAATGAAAATCAAACAAGGAATAAAATGTAAATTTTATTAAGAGAAGTTACATTTTCATATTTACTCAACGCGAAAGTAGCAATAAATCATTTGATCTAAAAGCTTAATCCCCAAATGTGTATTATAAAAATATTATCTTTAACGTCTGCTCACATATAGGTGAAGTGTTTCATTTTTTTCTCCTTCAAGTCTAACAAATGAAAAATTCCTTTAAACGAGTCATAACGGACTTGAGCTCAGGACATTTACATGCTTTGATAACATATTAAAAATAAGTTAAAAAATCCACCACCGTTTCATGATAGTTTTCTACAAAACCTTTCCTTTTCGACATAAAACAATCAAAGGGCATCATTTTAAGGAAAATTAATGTTTGATAACCCATTTGCCAAAGAAACCAAGTGAAAATTGACCCATAGAACATCATGGCTATAATTTTCCCAACTTAAATCATCAACGCTCCAGTTTTTCTATAATCACAATACTCCATTGTGCAAAATAATCTTCCAGAGAACATGACAAGTGAAAGAGAAAGAGATGATATCCATGCTTTTTACTTGAGTAATTTCAAAGAAATAACATGGAAAGAGCTTTTTCATGGACAACATGAAACAAAATGGTATTATTCAACTGAGTTCACATCGGCAATAACAATCTCAAAAAAGGTTACCAGCAAGAAGTCACATTACTATTCACTTCTCTTCAGAGTCGGATCTCTCAAAAAGTGTCTTTTTCAACCAATCGAAAGGCTGTACATATTCCAAAATGATACCAAGATCTATGTTAGTTGAATGTAAAATGAGACGCACATATTTTGTTCAGAGACCAAAATCCATGCACACATCATCAATTATATGTATTTAAATAACATCTTTCTTTAATCATCTACCTTGTGCCAAAGAAAGACAGAGAAATGCATGTAAATACCAATTAGATAATACACTCACTCACTCCAAACAAATAGCAATACTCCAAAGATAAACACAAAAACAGAGCAACGCAACACACATTTGAAGTAATCTTTGACAAGCCCCTTTGTTATTTGAGAAGCAACATTAAAAGCATGGTTAGTTAAGGCCAAAAAGTCTTCTTTTCTGAGCATACAAGTTGATAAGTTGGTCTTACTTTTTTAGCCCTGTTTGGTTCCCATTCTTTTTTTCTCATTTTTCTACAGTACTCAATCTACACTACACATCTTACTTTTGACCTACAATTTTTTATTTTTCAACTCAATCTACACCACACATTCTCCCAAAAACTCCATTTTTTTCCAAAAAGCATGAAAATCAAACAAGCACTAAGTAAACTTTAGTTTCCAAACATATTTGGTCATTAAAGAAAATATTGAGTGTAAGTTAGGTGTTTTTCTAAAATAGACAACTTATTTTTTTTAATTTAGACCAACAAAATCAGATTAATTATAGAACTTACTTCCTACGTTTGAGTCCCATTTTTTATTGAAAAATGAGTTTTGTAATAGTGAATTTTTGAAGAACGTGCGATTAAAAAGCAAGAAAAAGTTTCGGGTTCACATGCAAAAGATTTTACTGTAAGAATGTTTGGTTGAAAATGAGTTTTTAGATGATAGGGATCAAACGGGGGCTTACAGTGAAGTTTTTAAGCTTAGCCAAAAAGGAAGAAACCCCCCTTCCCAAAAACGTCAAATAATAAATCTATCCATTAAGTCAATAACCTCCAAAAAAATCCTAAAATTCATTTCAATATTTTGGTGGACCTTGCAAGGTGCTCATAAAGTTTCAGTAATTCATACAAGGCCTTACTACAATTTCACCAGATTTTCTAAAAACGATCTATCTAATTATCATAATTTTTCAATGTCCTCTCACACAAGATATTTGACTAAACCAAGGATATATTTTTTATATGAAATCATATTATGCAATGCTTAATAACACCAATTATCAATAAATGCCATTACAAAGAAACACTATTTAGCTATGTTTGGTAAAAAAAAAAATTTTGCTTATAAACAAAGAATGTGATATTTTCGTGGTAAAATATGTAGTTGTAAGGTAGGGGTGTCAAATGGGCCGAGCCGAGCCGACCATGAAGGACGTGTTTGGTCCGGTCCACGAGCCGGACCGGCCACGGCTCGTGTGGGAGACGAGCCGAGCCAGCCCAAGTCTAGCTCGTGGGCTCGTGAGCTCTCATGTATTTTTTTTTTTTTTTTTTTGTATCTTAACATTCTACTAATACTAAAATAATTTAAAATATTAAAACTTAAAATTGTACATGAACTTGAAACGGGCTCGACGAGCTTGAAATGAGATTTCGCGGCTTGTTCGGCTTTCAAGAGCCACCCCAAGAGCTTCACGAGTCGAACCCAAACTGTCCAATACCCAAATTTTTTGTCCGACCCAAGTCCCTTTTTAACGAGCTGAGCTTTTAACGAGCCAAACTCGTGCACTATCCGGCCAGTTTGCCACCCTTATTGTAAGGTGATTTGTGAAAATATACTATTTATAAATTTGTTTATAAACAATTTACCAAACGAAGGCTTAATTAAGAGCTTGTTTGATCCAAGTGGTTTTTTTTCCCAAATTCATTTTCAATCACACATTTCTATGAGATCCATCACTTTTAATACTTTTCAACAACTATTTGAATATACACTCTCCCAAAAATTCAAAATTTCTCCAAAACTTTCAATACCAAACAACCTCTAAGAGCTTGTTTTGGTAATGGTAATTTCTTCCACTTCACCCCTCCAATTCATTTCTAATCACAGATGTTTATGGGACTCATCAGTCATCACTTTTCACACTTTTCAATCATACATTCTCCCAAAAATCTAAAATTCCTCCAAAACATCCTCCATCAAACATGCTCTAGGTCTATTCAACATTTGAGTGTTACCACTTCAAAGGGAAAGATCCACTTTCAAAATTATTTTACCCGTTTGAGCACCATTAAAAACTCCTTTTTTTTTTTCCCAAATTCATTCACACACACATATTCATCCAATAAAATAATTTGCTCAAACCCAAAATTTTCCATACTTTTTAATCGCACAAAAAAAAAAAAAAAACTATTACTGAACTCACTTTTCACCAAAAATGGGGCACAAACATGTGCTTCATTCATCTTTACTCGTTAATGAACAGAAAAAAAAAATCATGCTTTGAAATTTTGAAATATCTATATCTGACATACACAATAATGGGGATTTTGGTGGTGGTGGGACTGCATTTATCATTGCAAGGGAAAATATTCTTCTCACAAAGTAAGAACTTATTTAACTTTCGGGATAAGTTCAATTTCATTTGCCAAATATTTTATATCAATACATTTACTTTTAAGGAAAAACAATAACATGCCAATAAAATTTTCATACTAAAGAAACATAGCAAGTATTTCAATTTTAAAATGTAATAAATTAATGTATGCATGGAAAATTAGGGTGCCAATGTGTATTGAGTTCAGAAGCTTCTGTATGCAATTTGATGCAAGCAATGCTATGTAGCGATAAGAAATTTCTAAGTTTTCGCAGTTTCTAATGATCCTAGTTATACACCATTATACTTTAGTAGGGAGATAAGTTCCAAACTTAACTCAACAGCACCAGAATCCACACCTGAAACTCTGATTTACCATCAACTGATAATACTGATATTTTGATGTGAAAACGGTTACAAAGTCATGGGTTAGAAACATGATGATCACTCAACTTCTACAAACTACAAAGCTATTGCAAGTAAATGAATCATCTCTCCACTCTCTACTAGTGTAACCATCTCCCACATCCCAAAAATCGAAAAAGCTATTGCCAATCCATACCATTTTCTACTATCTTGAATCAATTTTAGCCACTAAACGAAAGAGATCGATGCAAATGTACATTAAGTTACAAAGAGATTGTTCATTTTTTGTGCACTGCAAAAAATGGGTTGCTGAAGCTCCAAATCTCAGTTGGAAATGGAGAACCACCTCTCAGAATCTAATCTGAATAGAACAAAAAATTAATGTCTCGTTTCCAATCTTCCATTAATCAACAGATGTTCATCAAGTGATCGAAATTTTCATTCTCAACAGTTGGTCGCGCTCTCACTCCTCCGCTCTTTGATTCGGATTACGAGTTTCTTGAATTTCTTAAGATTTTTCAACATATATTTGAATGATTTTGAAGTAAAGTTTGAGATGTTTGCTAACCAAAATCAGTAGAGGATCCGAGAATGGTTATGTTCTTTTAAGATTTTTGGTGAAATTCAACGATGGATCTGTAAAGCAGATCTCCCAAAACCACAGATACATGATGAATCAGCAGGGCAGAAGTCTGGGATAATTAGGAATTGTTGAAGATGAAAAGGGCAGAAGGTAGACAACTTTTTTCTTTTTTTAATAATTAAAATTGGGTCATTTTAAGTATGCGCAACGTGCAGTGGCGGATGTAGGTGCAGGCAAGCTAGCACGGCTGCACTAGCTGGCCGCGGGTAGCTATCCATATATATATATATATATATTGACTACCTGAAATTTTGGGAAACAAAATAGAGTTTTCAGATTAATTGAGCGCAAAACCCAGAAAGAATAGAGAAGAAGATATTTCTGTAATCTGTTGTAATTTAGGGAAGAAGACATTTTTGAAGAAGATGACTGCGGTTGGGATGCTGTTGTGATTTAGGGAAGAAGAAGACCAAATGTTTTGGGCTTGATTTTTAGTTTTGGGCTTTTTTAAAGGTTGGACTTTGACTTAATTAAATTGGTCCAAATTTATAGTTTGATAGATGTTTTGGTAGATGATTTTCATTTGTTAATGGATTGATTTGGGACTTAATTAGTCCAAATTTATAGTTTGATAGATGATTTATGATTTTCAGAATGCTTAATTGATTTTCAGAATGAATTATGATTTGATAGAAGATTTATGATTTTCAGAATGGTTAATTGATTTTCAGAATGAATTATAGTTTGATACTTTAATATATAATTTTCAGAATGATTTTAATGGCATTGTTTTGCATTATAATTTGTAGTTTTTTTGTAAATAATAATAAATTTATATATTTTAATCTGGATTTTCTTCTTCCTCTTGGGGTTCACAATTGAAATGGTCGACGTATTGAGCTTTCAACCTTTACCAATTACCAGCCAATAGGGCTTCAATAATAAGGTATTTCGTCAATTGAAGATCATCGGTCAACTGTCCATGATGCACGATCGACCGCTCTAGCAGGAATTCTTGGCTGGATCTGCCAGTGGCAACATGTCATATTTTATTGTTCTAAATATCCATATCATATTTTCCTTGGCCATGTGGATTACTCGGTTGGATGGATTCTGTTTGAGAGATGGATGGATAACATTAATCAAAGATGTGTGATGATTGAGTTACATTTTGAAGTTAGGTTATTAAGTGGTAACCTTATGCAAAGTTGAGTGACCATTCATGTTTTTAACTCCAAAGTCATTTCCTGGTTATAGAGTGACGTGCAGCTTTCTTAATGCTTCACATTGGAACCACAAGTTCATAGAGTTAATGTAGTTGGGATTATGGTTTTTATATGGAAATGTTTGTTGGCACAGAGGGGACCAATCTCGATGACACACCAGATTCAATAAGTTCGGATATACAGATTGGTACAAAAATATATAAATAAATCAATAAATCAAATACCATTTTTCACCAAATATCTCATATCAATGATAGAAAATCTTACTTCAATAAAGGCCAAACTCCTGTAATTCGATCTACCTTAGCATGGCAAAAAAATGAGACAGAAGAACACGGAAAAATGGTCTAAGACGTACAAAGTTCCATCACTGTTTATTTCGTCATCTCTGTTAATATGGCATACGATACTTGGTATTTCATTGTAGAATACATATTTTAGAATTTGATCATTTCCGAATTCAAATTCCACATATAGAGGGAAAGGGGACGACTCTATTAATAAATTGCATCACATAAAGAAATTCGAGCAATTGCCATGATACAAAATATTAAAGCAATATAAGATCTAACAAATGGGAAATAACAAAATAAATCAACATTGGGAAAACAAAATAAAAACCTTATATATAGTCAAAATCAAGCCAGGTATTAATCAAAGATCTAGATCTATAATACTGGATAAGAGGGATTTTATCGGGAACCTGGATCAGCCACACGGCGGCAGTGGTAGCTGCGACGCCCCACAGAGCGGCCGCCTGGATGTCAGTGGCCTGAGGACGCATGCTGGGCCGGAGGAATTTGAAGAGACCCGATCCAGATGTAACTGGGTTGGCCATTCAAAACCCTAGATGATTGAATTCGCTGTGTATGGATTCGCGTTCCCTCTGCGTTCTTGTACAAATGGCAGTGTAAATGATTGAAATCCTACTACTGTTAGATTTTTTTTTTCTTTTTTTAAATAAAGAATGGGGGAATACCGGTAGATGAATGTTTTGGTAAATAGTCTTTCACCAGGAAAGGGTAACTAAAATTAGAGATAGTAAAAATACTCGTTCAGAACCTATCTCGTGAGTTGACAGGACGGAATTCGGGGACTAGTTTGGTCGTCTCGACCCTATCTCGTTCTGAATAAATTAATTAATTAAAATAAATAAATAAGGAAAAAAATAAAAAATATCGAAAAAAATAAAATAAATCGGGCGGGGCATCATGGTTGACCCGTCCGGCCCCGAACCCGACCTACCCCGAAATTCATGGGGCGGGTGGCCGGTTTGGGAAAAAAAATTTCCTGCTGGGCGGGTGACGCGATCCCAGTCGGGGAATCTCGTTGAACACGCGGAATAACGAAATTAAAACATAGGAAAGATCTAGATCAGATTTAAACACGAAAATAAACAAAAACACAAGAATTAAAATACTGGAAAGATAAAATTGACGATAGGACCTTGACCCAAGATTCACGATGTGAAGATTGGCGATGCGAAATCGAGATCCAAGGTTTTCGAAACACCACAAGGACTTGTCAATTTCCTTGATAAGATTCTAATTGGAAATGCCATAAATATTTTAGCGAATATTTGATAAGTTCAATACCGCAAATATTTTCACAATATTTGATAAGTTGGATTTGTTCTCGAAGAACACCAAAGGGACTCCTCAACCTTTCAGTTGGAGAAAATTTTCTCAACTTTATTCATAAACTCAAACTTAACTAAACTGTTTTTTACAATGAATGGAAAGGAATATATATAAGCAAAATAACATAGTTGCTAATTTACTCAAAATATAATTCTAATTAAAGTAGAATACTAAACTAGGCAAACAATTAATTAAAAACGGAAAAATAATCAAAAATCCCCTAAAATCCGGAAAACCTCAATTACGGTCATGATGAACTCAAAAATCCCCTAAAATCCGAAAAACCTCAATTACGGTCGTGATGAACACTTTTATGGTCGTAAATGACTTTCTGCTTAAGATTTACGACCGTGACCATATTTCTTACGGCCGTAACTATGAAATTCTGCAATTCTTCATCTAAATCCGAGGCGGAGTTATGGCCTTGATAATAACTTTTATGAATTCAGAGCAGGACTTTGAATTCAGGTTTTTCTATCCAATTTGATTTTTATGTTTATCATCGAGTCTCATAAAAATCATTCATATCTTGTTGAGTATTTTGTTTTCAGTTTTTTGCGTTTTTCTTGTTTTTGAGTTTGTTGAGTCATTAATTCAGAAAATCGTTCAAAAAAAATTTCAAAAGTATTTGTTTTGCTTAATTCTTATCCGAATTAAGTTCCGTTTGTTTTGTTGCGTTCGTGTCGAATTTTCGGATTTTATATATATATATATATATATATATATATATATATATATATATATATTTTATTAATTCCGAAAATTCATCATAATTAAAAAAAAAAAGTCACTCCGAAATTCAAAAACCACTTTCTTGAATTTCCTTAAATTATTGATATTTGTTTTCTTTCATGTCAGCAATAAAATTCGTTCCTGCTATTTGATGTTTAAATTCTCTTCGTTCTTGAATTTTTGAAACGCCACATAAAGAATGTATTATGATCCGAGCTTTTTATTCCAAACTAAATGTTATATAGATCACAAGGGGTGCAGTTTGGCGATTGATGGAAAGTGCTTTACTAATTTCGTTAGTAGCACCGTGGTTGAAAAATTAGGATTTCCCCTAGAACCACACTATAAACCTTATAGGATGTCGTGGATGAGGGAGTTTGGGAATTTCAAAGTAACCAAACAAGTTCTAGTACCTATTGCCCAGGGAAGGTATAGTGAGGATGTATGGTGTGATGTAGTGCCATTGAAATCTTATCATATTTTATTGGGAAAACCTTGGAGACGTAGGAGGGAGGCTGTTTATGATAAGAGTATGCACATATACGAATTCCTTAAGAAAGAGAAAACATGCGTACTATACGGGTTGACATTAGAGGAAGCACTAGAAGATTCACGAATGGTAAGGAAGGAGAGTGAAAGGTGGTGTAATAGGAGGCATCGTAGGGATAAGGATATTGAAAAGAAGGAGGGGGAGTTTAAGTTAAAAACGGATAAACAAACTCCAAAATTTGATGAGGAGAAGGTGGAGTTGGGAAGCGAGGAATTGATTAGGAATGAAATTGTTGATGATAAGAGGAATGAAATGAAAGTTGATGTAGGAATTCAAAATTTGAGCTTTGAATTGGTAGATACACATTTGAATATCGTTGAGGGAGTGCATGAAATTAGTGATAAAAATTTGGAGGTAGAAGACGTGGTTGAATTTGAAAGTAAAAATTTTGAAAAGGTGGTTGAAGATGCAAAGGAAGAACGAGGTGAAGAGGAGGGCCTCTTGGTTCTTAAAAAATAATTGGAGATGGTGATTAATCATGGATACAAGGATCCATACCTTGTACCTCATGAACTTAACATTTCCCTCCCCGCTTTATTTAATTTTGTCTTGCAGGTTAAATGTGCTTGAAAATTTGGGCAACACAACCAATGCCCACAGGAGTTTCTACTTCAATCCATTCATGCAACCCAAGTTACAGGATACTATTGGTCATCCCTTTGGCATGGAAGCAATAATTTTCCGTTTGATCCAGGAGGTGAAGTGAAACAATAGGAACAAAGCTATGATTCGGGGCGAATCATCTTAAAGAATGAGGGTATGATGTGTTCCGGACCCGCGACAATCGGAGTCATAGCAGGTTTGACAGAAAATTAAATATTCAAGCCAAAATAAAAGTGCAGTCCAGTCAACCATGTAGGAATTGGATGGATAATATGTGTTTTTCAAGTAGAAATGGGCCACTAAGCAAAACTCATGGGCAAAAGCCCTTGAGCCCATTGATTTTAGGGCCAAATTCCATCGTTTGGGACTTCAAATTGGCAAATCAATGATGCAGACGGAAATTTACTATATTTCCATAATTATAGGATTTTTAATTATTTTGTTTCCATTTTGATTTTTAGGTTATTTTCCTAATTTAGTATTCTAGTTTAATTAGAATTCTATTTTGAGTAAATTAGCGGTTAGGTTATTTTACTTATTTATACGCTTTTTCCATTCATTGTAATGCAGACTTGAGACTTGATTTTGATATAAACAGTTTTTATTGAGGATTCAATAAAATTTATAGGTGGATTCCTATGTTTTTCGAACTTATCAAGAATATTTCTTGTGGCGTTCAAAACCAGAGACTCATCAAGGAAATTGGACAAATCCTTGTGGCGTTTCGAAAGTCGTGGTTCTTTATTCCGCATCGTCGAGCCATCGCGTCGTGAATATTGGGTCATGATTCATCAGCCCAACCACAACCTGAGTTCGGAACTTTCCGACGTTTCTTCCTCTAATAACTTTTATGGCCGTGATTATAACTTTTACGGTCGTGATTATAAGAGTCACAGCCGTGACAGATCTTCGTTACGACCGTAATGACCTTTCTGCCCAAATAACTTCGATCACTCGACTCGGTTTGATCATTTCGCCTTCTCGGCTCGATTTCAACATGGAACTTGCTCCGTTTTCCACGTAGATCACCGTCATACTGTCGATGTCTCGACTTCGCCCTTCGATGCCTGGTCCGGATCATATCAGCGGGTTACGCATTGGGGATATTCAACCCGAACTTATCTCGTTGCCATCACTAACTAAAATTAAATTAAATCAAAAAATGAAGGGGAATACCCATAAATAGATCTATCAACATAAAATATTTGAAAAATAGAATTGAAACAAAACATTTGGAATATAAACTTTGACCATTCAAATTTCCTCAAATTCCCCCTTACATATAATTTTCAACCAAAACCATCTAAATATAATACAACTTCAATTTAGTTCCCAAATAATTTTTCTTCAAAACAAAATTATAAAATTAGTTTTTACCTATTTAAATGTATGCCTGTTTACGACCCCGCATACTTGAAGAAAAATTACGGCCCCGCATACTTGAAGAAAAAATGAAAGATTTAATCAGGAGTTTACATAGAGAATATATGTAATTAGTTAGTACTGGAAGAGAATCAAATACCAGAGTTATAGAATTAAACGAAAAACTTAAAAGATTAGTTAGACAACATATTGAATATTTGAGATTAATTGAAATAAACGAATTAGTACAAGAAATATTTTTGAGTATCAGGAAACGATTATAATTTCGCAAGAAAATAGAGAGTGTGTTTTGCGCACCCTGGTAAAACTGATATCAGAGACCTGTTACTAACCAAAAATTATAATGAATTTATCAAAAGAAGAAAATATAATTGAAGAATATCTAAAAAATGTAGAAAAACATAAAAAATCAAGTTATCCCTATTTACCAAAAAATAATTTGAACGAAAGATTCGAAGAAACGAATAAGAAATTATAAAATTTAGAATATAACTTACAAATGGGAAACATTATTTAAGATAAAAAAATCTAAAAGGAAAAGATAAAATTATAATTATTCCTCCTCAAGATTACGAAAGAAAAATTAAAAATAAAAATAAAGGAAATGAAATAAAAATAAAGGAAAGGAAAAAACACTTGAAAAAAAAAAAAACAATTTATGATAACAAATTAGAAGAATTAGAAAGATTAAAATCTACAGGAGAAGAATATGATGAATATAAAAATCAATTAGAAAAATTAGCAAAACAAGTAAAAAATACTAAAATGGATACAAACTCATCTGCAATAATGTAAAAAAAGAATTTAGTAGTGATGAAGATACAAGTGATCCATATGAAACTTACATACCTAGAAAATAAGGATTCCAAAGATATAGGTAAACCTAGAATAAATATAGTGAAAATATTAGAAAACAATATATAAAAGAAGTTAATCCAACAAAATCATATAATGAATCAATCCATACAACATGAATATGGTTAGATTTAGACTGTGTAGATACAAACAAAGCTATTGAAACATGGGCAAAAAGTACACATATATTATAGAGACAGAGAATTTTTCAATTGATTATAAAATAAATATTTAATTTCTTAAAAACATGTCGCTATAATTTCACATATTTTTAAATTAAAACGTGTTCTTCCATCCATGTCGAATATTTCTAACCAATAAAATATAATTTGAATCCAATTTGATTCTTAGTCCAATTTCATATTTTTAAATATTGTCCAAGTCCAAGTTGATTTAAGCTCAAAATTATTATCAATTTTAAATCCAAATTATTTTAAGTCTAAAATTTCAAAGTTCAATTTTATTATTATCCATATTTATTTTTCATCTAAGTTTCATCTTTTAAATAATTATTTTAGTAACGTATTTTATTCGCAATAATATTCTTGTTTCCCAAGCCTATACAAATTGTATTCTAAATTAAACAAATTGTATTTTAAATTAAACGTTTCCATATATAACATTCCACAATTCTATTCCAACCAAAATACATCTCCGTACCAATCTATATGTACTTACATATATTCTCCATCAACATTCACGTACAGAATCATCTTCTTGGTAAGATTGCACAGTTCAATTCATGCACAAAATCGTCAACACTTCTCAAAGTTCAATTTCTCCTTCAGCAAGTTCAACCGAACCACAAACCTCAACCAACGTCGAGCCTCAAACCTCCGATCAGTATCCTACCTTCACCAAACGAACACCACGACTGCCCACTTCGCCGCCAGGTTCACTGCCCCAAGAAAACATCTACTGTACATCTCATTTTTCACCACCTGCGATACCCAAACTGAGCCAACCTAATGTCGAACAACAATTTGTCCCAAATCCAACTAAGAAACGTTCACTGTCATCCACCCTAAAGATTGAACCTCCAAAGTTTCCACAAGACAAATCAGCCGAGCCTCCATCACCGTCACAACTACAGCACCCTAAACCGCCTCCTCCAATCTCGAAATCTCCACTTCTGACACCCAAATAGCAACGAAAATCTAAAGAATAAATTAACCTTAGCCCAATACATACCTCTACCGCCGATCTTTGTGCAGGACCAAGGTCGGAAACCGCACCCAACACCAACTCCAAGCCTCGGTTTGCCATTGGTTTTGCAACCAAAATTCACCCAAAACAACCCCCACCACACATGGATCCTCCTGGCGCAACCACTCGATAGCGGTGTTACCGCCTTTTGGACGCCGGTGACCTTGAATCGAAAAATGGGCAGGCCCAATCGCACTTTCCCTTCTCTGTCGGTCTCGAATGAGTGAGAGAGAGAGAGAGAGAGAAGGATTCTGATATTTTAAAAGTTTGATTTTTATAAAATTGCCTCTTAGATGAGTTGTTTTCAAAAGAGCTTTATTAATCATGCCTCAAGTTTTCAAGGTCTTTTAATTTAATCTCTAATGATTTAAAATGTTTTTAATTTCAGCCCAATAGTTTTCAACATCATTTATTTCGGTCTCAACTCTTTTCAAATTCCAGCTATGTTTGATTTTCAACTTAATCCCTAAACATTTATTATTCTTTTTAAAAAACTTTCGTTTTAAAACATTTGAATTCCAAAATACTAGTTTAAGATTTAGTTTTTGTATTGGCTAAACGAGGCGTTTGGACGTTTAGAAGATTGGCTTTTTTCCCGCTTAACAAACTCAAGAAATAAGGCAGATTCACCTCCACTAATTAGTTTAAATTATAATTGCATTTATTATGTGACTTTACATGATTTATATGCATTTATTGCATGAGAAGAGACAAGACGAGATGAGATTATCTCTTATGAGATATTGTTATGCATAACTTATGTGCTTTAATGCATGAGACCAAACTATCCACATCGTATGTTTTTAAAGAGCCTTTGATTTTTAAAAATAAAAGAGCTTATGATGATGATGATGTCACTGTATAAATTGCATAATTACGTGTTCAATTATTCTGTAAATTAATTATTGGCGATGAGTCTATTGAGTATTTCTATGAAATGTCCATTCCTCTTTTCAACAACATTTGTAGATATTGGAGATGGAGACGTGTGATGGACGTGGTGACAATAATAATTAAATAATAGAAAGTTTATTTTATTCACGTTCAATTTTAGAATGCTAGGAAATTTTATATTTTTGTTAAAAGATTTCTTTTGAATTGTTATTTCAAGAAATTCAAAGTTATTAAATTTTATTTACTTTTTGATTTTTATTTAAATGATGCCAAGTATGTAATTTTTTTTTTACTATTCTTCCGTTTAAATCGTTATTTTAAAAGTTAGATGAGACGATGATATGACGAACCGAGTATTTAGTACCCGGGGTGTTACATATACAGCATTTGGATTTATAGAACATACATTTAGAGATATAGTATCAAATGGTGGAGAAAACTACCTGTAAATACAAAAAGAAGAATAAAATATTAGAGAAAATACAACTGATGCATTAGATAATAGAAATAATCTGAATGATCAAAGTATTAGAGGTATATTAAATAGGTTGGAAAGAGCCTTCAGAACAGAATTCTTAGGAGATAGATACACAATAGATGAAGAAGCTAGAAACAAGATGAATATAATGAAGGAATGATTGCAATGAAAAATTTAAGAATATTTGATATGTGTGAATTAGAAAGATATACATGTAAATTTCAAGAATTATACAATACAATCAGCCAAAGAGATTATACAGATAATAAGTCAATCTTAAGATCTTACTTCACAAAATTACCATTCCCATGGGGAACTAAGTTGTTAAAAGAATATAATAAATTATTACCTGAAGGAGATGAAGAAGGAGTACATATATATAGCCTTGAAAGTAGAATTGAATTTACCAAAAGAATGATAAGTATTTGGTGCAAAGAAGCACTAACAAATAAAAAAGCATATAAGATAAGGAAGAACTCTTTATGTTGTTACAAAGATATAGGTCATTTAGAACAATTTGGATGTCATAAGAAGAAATATAAGTCATATAAAAAACATAAAAGAAGATTCAAAAACTTTAAAAAGTTTAAGAAAAGAAACTTCAAGCCATATATAAAATATTTCAAAAAAAGAAATTGGTCTGAAAAGCCCAAAAAGAAATATATCAAAACATGTAGATACTTCATTTTTAATGAAGAAGGACACATAGCCCCCCAATTTTCTAAGAGAAAAGATAAATAGAATATAAAAACTCTCAAAGTTTATGAAGAATTTATGGCTGATAGTGATATAGAACCAATTGAGTATTTTGATGATTTAGACAGTGAATGTAATAGTATTTATGAGTTGAAAACATTATCATCAGATGAAGAATATGACGAATATATATAAATGAACGAAATTCAAGAAGTACAAGGATTAGATATTGAAACAACTGAGGAAGTAAAAGACTCAGTAGAAGGAATTTGTCAAGAAATTACATTTGATAGCAAAAAATATAAGGAGATAATTAAAAGAATCTTAGACTTACAAGAAAAAGATGTATTTCATCAAATATTCTTAGGAATACTCCATAGGATGAACAAAACAATTGTAAGTATAAATTATAAAGAAATCCCAATCAACATAGAAGATGTAGTGGGAAAAACCAGAATCCCAATAATTACTAGAGAATGGGTAAAACAAAAATAATCCAATATCCTAGAAAATATTAGAGAGAAGTTAAAATGTATTGAAATTGAAGGAATCCAAGTTATGATTAAAGGATTCTTTAGAGAATGTATGAATATACCAATTGAAATTTATTGCATGAATAACAGAATTCTACAAGATCCTATAGATGCTCTATTAGGAACTGTTGTAGCTGTAGGAAATCTAGTTTACCAGAAGATAAGATTTACAGTAAAACCAAAGTATGCAATGTCAATAACAGATGAAAATATAGACCAAAGTTTCAATCTCTATTATAGAATTGGAAACTTGAAAATGTTACATAAAGTAAGGCTATTAGTATAAGTATAAAATCAATATTTGCTTTTAGTAGTAGCCATCATAGCAATTTAAGGAAAATAACATATAACATAATAATACACAAAGATTTTGATGAATTGGCACAATATATTCCGCCTAGAAAATATAAGGAACATGAAGTTACAATATCAGAACAAATAATGCTTGATTTTAACAAACAGGCTAAAGAAATTAATTATGAAGGAAGAAAATAAGAAAAGGTAGTGTGAGGCTACAAGGATAAAATATTGTTGCAAGATTCCCACCCAGAGGAAATGTTAATATAGAATGACTTAAAAACCAAAGTATTGATGCACTAGTAAGCTCACAATATTATATCAGGACTAGATATATCAACCAAGAAGGGAACAAGAATGATCTTCTTGTCCTTATAGATACAGAAGCAAATAAAAACCACGTAGATGCTAAATTTGTTAGCCACCTACAAGATTATGAGCTACCACAAAAATATGTCTTTAAAGATTACTTAGGACATAACCTTAAAATAAAAAGATATCCGAGTTTCCCTCTTATAATTATAGGAGAGAATCAAGGTGAACATAAAACATAAATAATCTTATATACGGATGATATTTATGGATTTAGCCAAACACCTATATTACTAGGAATGAGCTTTCTTGGAAAAGTAAGCTCTTACAAGATATGTCAGGGATATATAAAAATAAAACTTGAAGGAAAGCCAGTTATTATACCAAGGATAGATGAAAATATGAGATTATTGTTACCATGGAGAGGATAATAAATACCAATCCCACGAGTCTATATATTGAAGTTATACTCAATTTAAAAAATTATTGTAAAATAAAATTTCATGCTTATTTAGATACATGAAGTACTATAAGTCTTTGCTTACCAAATGTACTACCATCTGAATATTAGAAGTATTTGTTGATAATATATATATGTCAACTACAATTGGATGTGATATTTTATTAGGACAAAATTTCCTCAACCCAGGGTGGTGGATGTTGGAGTACAGAAAAATTTAAACCAATTAATGTACTAAAAATGACAATAGAAGATAAGTTAGAAAAACTTAGAAAAGAAATTTCTGAAACTTATTCTGAAAACCCATTAGAAAAATAGGATACATATAAGGTTAAAGCCAAGATAGAGCTTATAAAACATGATACTATAGTAAGAGTTAAACCGTGAGATATAGTGTTGAACACCAAGAGGAATTTAAAATCCAAATAAAAGAATTACTAGAAGCCAAACTAATTAAGCCTAGTAAAAGTCCACATACATTTATGGTTAGGAAATATAGTGAAATAAAAAGAGGAAAAGTCAGAATGGTGATTAACTATAAGAGGCTAAACGAAGTTACAAAATTTGATGAATATTACTTGCTAAATAAGGACATCCTTATTAAACAAGTACAAAACAAGAAGATATTTTCAAAGTTCGATTGTAAATTAGGATTTTGGCAAATTATGCTCACAGAAGATAGCAAACAGTTAACTGCATTTAGCACTCCTAATCCTTTGGGCCAATTTGAATGGAATGTAATACCATTTGTATTGAAAAATGCATAACAGATATTCCAAAGAAGAATGGATGATGTAATAAAACCTATTACTCATTTTTGTATTGTCTACATAGATGATTTACTTATTCATTCAAAATATATGAACGAATATATTGAACATCTTGAAAAGTTTTGTTATATTATGAAAAAAAATGGTATTACATTTTCTCAAAAGAAAGCTGAGATAGCAAAAATAGAGATATAATTTCTTGAATTATTTATAAAAGAAGGAGAATTACAAATGCAATCTCATATTGGTGAAAACTTTAAGATTTTCCTGAAGAAATCAAAGATAAAAAATATTTACAAAGTTTCCTCGGTATATTAAATTATCCTGAAATATTTATTGAAAATTGTGCCAAGCTAAAAAATTAATTTCTTCCAAAATTAAGGAAAATGTAATGTTGTCTTGGGATGAACGAGATTGTAAAAAATCATGAAGGTAAAAGATGAATTAAAAAATCTACCAAAACTTGTTATTCCACAAGAAGAAGATTTCTTTATCCTTGAAACCGACGCTTCAGATAACTATTAGGGAGCAGTACTTAAGGTAAAAAAGAATCATAAAGAATATAAATGTGAAAAGAATTGTTCTTGTCCTGGAATACTTGCAGGATATACATCAGGAACGTTCAAAGAAGTTGAAACAAGGTATGAAACAAATAGAAAAGAACTCATTGCTGTGAAGTGAGGAGTACAAAAATATGAAGATTACTTGCTACCAAAAAATTTCTTGATTAGAACTGATAATACACAAGTTAAAGCATTTTTGAAAAATAATGTTGATCCATCTATTGCCAATAGATACATTATCAGAATCCTGATATGGTTTTCATATTTCAAGTTTGATATTGAATATAAAAGGACAGTCTAACTTTCTTCCTGATTATCTTAACAAAGATGGAGTTGAGGGAATTAAAGACAAAAGTCCAGATACTTGAACTTAAAGTCTCTTGTTTGGAGACGCAAATTCAAATTATGCAAGAATGCCTTCTAGGAAGTACCAAGATAGCTCATTAGATAGAAAATACTTGTAAAAAGTCTAGTAACCCTTCACTGGGTCTTGTGAATACTAGGGCTCTTCCCGAGGATAAAGGGAAAGACAAAATAATATTAGGAATCCCCTCACATGGAAAAATTAATTCTAATGTTTGTACTGAAAATATGGAAATTGATATAAATCCTTCATTCAAGAAGGATAATCAAGATACCAAGAAGGTTATGGAAACCTCTTCACAGAGGAATGAAATTAATTCCAAAACCCGTATTGAGAAAATAAATGCAAAAGATGTGGTAAAAAATTTTCACGAACAAAAATTACCAAACAAAGATAACTATGAGGAAGTTCTCTTCTTTATTGTTATTTTCAATATACTGTCAGATTGGTATCTTGAAGTAGGGAAATGGATGAAGACCCTATACTATGAAAAATACAACATGATAAATTTATATCCAGGAGCGCCAGCTAATTAGGTTCAAAATTGCTTTGAACTAGGGAATATACTCAGCATATATCCAAGCAAAGATCTACGGGGAAATTTCACTTCTCATGGATGTTAAAAAGGCAGTCGGAAGATTTACTAAAGTTATCAAAAGCACAAACATATATTACGATTCTTTTCAGCCATAATGGAATGGGACAAATATGAAGGAACAATGATCCTATCATTTCATTATATCAAGATAGGGATCACAAACCAACACTTCTTACCAACTAGCCAAAAAGTTGTTAAGAATGGATATGAAGATATTGTTAACATGATTTCTTACAGAAGTGCTAAAGGATATAAAGAAATATTTGATAATTTAAGTCAAGTTATTTCTGAAAAAAAATTTGGTTATATCTTTCAGATAATCATGTAATCTACTCCAATGCAAGATTGTCATCTAAAGAATCAGATATTTGTGAATTAGACCACATACTTGAGGAAATTATTATCAATGAAGTAAGTGGAAGTGAAACTATGCGCAAAGAGCTATGCAAGATAATGTGGGACCATTAACAGCATAGGTGTAAACACTGTCTTGTTGAAGACATGAGCCATGCATCACTCGATAGTACAGAATTCCCATCAGAGTTTTTTGACTCGAGGAAGGAAAAATAATGCTGCCAAATGGTGACCCTTTATCACTACTTTAATAAAGTCATATATTAAAAAAAACACTTTGGTCACTGAACAACAAGAAGATAATGAAAGGTAGCTTCCAATGCAAAGACCTTCACTTACTACTTTAGTAAAGTTTCCTTATTAAAGAAAAGTTGTGGTGTTTTATCACAATCCGGAAGATAACTTGTCAAAAGTTATTGAAGCCAGCTAGCAAGAAAGATAAATTCACTGAAAAAGTGGTTGATGACTACTCAACAAGAAATTTATTGCAGAAGAGATAAGAGTCCTTTCTTGTCACCAAAAAGGAGAGGAGGAAAATAATCCAGGACCTTTATAAAAGGGGGAAGAGATTCAGTGTAGAGATCATCCCGAAATATCTGAGTCAAGCACTTGTATTCTTTTATTCAAAACTTGTCTACACCACTTGTATTCAAGAAAAATATTGGTAGATAGTCTGAAGATATCAAAGCTTGTAATAAGGTAATCACTTATGGAGTTCTAAACTTCATAAGGTGAGTACCAAAGGTGTCTATATATAGTTTGTAGTATGTACAATGTCAATCTATGAATGAAATGATGTTTCAATTTTCATCAAAGCTTTCTTAAAAAAGGTTTTCGTTAAGTTTCCCATGACCCCCGACAGTATTGATATTTTCCAAAATGAGTTTTCTTCTTTGAAGAATCTGTCGTCAGCTTTTTGATGTGTTGTGACGTTTTGGGATAATATTTGAGATTTGTTTCAGTTTTAAAACTTGTTTTTAAAACATGTAGTTTTGAAAAAGTTCTAAGTAAGGTCTTCCTGAAAGGAGTCGAGATAGGGGTGAAAATAGAGACTCTGAATACTGTGAGATAGCGTCTGTGGAAACACGGCTAGTTCTCTAGAGTGAGAAGTGCAACCCTGATTGAAAAACTTTTTTGTGAAGCAATTTTGGACCAAATTTATTAAAAAAATCTAATATTCATTTAATTCAAAGGATTGATTGAGTATATGCAAGGAAGCTATAGGACGACTCTGGAGGGAAAGCTTGTTTATTTCTATTTCATTACTGTAAGTTTACTTACTGTTATTTACATACTTTGATTACATGCTTTTAATCATATGCTTCCACATGCTTGTAATTTTTAATTGTAAACAATGATGATAGAGAAGATATTGAGAGACTTAGAATAGTAAAAAATAATACCTTTGATTTAAAATCCAGAGAGAGAGAAAAACTTATCAGAGAATTAAAACAAGAAAATAATCAAGAAAAGTGGGGGAAAAAAAAATACTAAATACCATCAGATATCATCAGATTGAACGAACAACAACAACAACATCTGATTTGGTTACAAGAAAGTACTGAAATTAGATTCTCAGGTTTAGTTTTAAGAACCTTGGATAAAAAATAGAATACTTAGACACAATCCTGGTCAACTCGATCGTTTGAATTTATGAATACTTTAGAAGCATCCACTTCTAGTGATTGTGATAAATTGTATTTAGATGATAAAGATATTTCATTTTTATTAACTATTATTGAAAAATATCAAGGTATATATTCTGTTGCCCAATCCAGATTAGAAGAAATATATAAAGATATTGATTACGTTTGCATAAATAATATAAGATTCAACTATACTGAAACTGCAAAAAATATAAATATAGTTTATAATATATCACTCAAATATAAGGATATAGAAGAAGAAGTTTCAGAAGGAATAGTATTAGGGTATATAACTAAGCAAGAACATCTCAAGGCCTTTGAAAAATTATCAAGATATAAAGAGTATTCAGAACAATTGAAAAAATTACAAAAAGTTCAAGTAGTTAGTCCCGAGTTAAATCAACCAGAATAAAGAAAGGATATATCTTGCAATTTATTCATTAAGGGTAGTTTTGACCTTTTAACAAAGAGGTATATTTTACTAAAGTTGTTGGTTGCCAAGCCTATCTAACTAAAAATCCCAAAAATGAAATAATATGAAAAAGACTTGGATGCCCTCACTTCAAATATACCATAATCCCTCTTTCTTCTGTCATTTTCATCCCCTTCAAACACTCTTCACTCGTCGATTTCTCCCTCCAGGTTCGTATTCTCCAGCATTTCGCTCTTTTCAACATCTCTGGCCACTGCTGTAGCTATGGGTACACCTCCTGCTGGTCGTTTTCTCCCTCCAGGTCGTATTCCCCAACATTTCAAACTTCTATTTTAGGTTTTCATGCTACAAGGAACAAAATTTGATTATCTTTTAAGTTCATATCAAGTTTCTTTCCCAACTAACTTGTTTGGAAAAGAGTTCACTCATAATTAATTGAAGGGGAATTAGATGAGGGCAATGGGTAAGGGATAAATGTAAATGAAAACATCTTCTCAAGAGGAAGATGTAGAACACTTTTTAATGTTTAATTTTCCTGTTGTTTTATGTTTACTTATTTCTTACACGAGTAGAATCATTTTTGTTTTTGCGTGTTTGTTTGGTGGGGTAGGGGGGCTTGCATTTCCTTACTAGTCATTTGCATGCTCTACAGATCCATCTGGATAGTGCCATGAGAAAAGAATATTGTACAAGTTGATATATGGTCTTCACTCCTCCATTTCAATACACATAGCTACTGATTACCTATTTGTCACCAGATTTTTGTGGAACTGAAATTTTTGGAAGAGAATTTGGGTTTGATTTATCATTCTGACTTAAATTTTTCGTATCTGGGAAGGTTTCATCTTCATCATCATCTGAAACTTTCTCAGAATGTGTGAGATTTGTTGTTAGAATTCCTAAATTATTATATTTTTGGGGTAAAATGTAAATGATTGTGTTTGTGGTTGAGTTGAATTGTGAGCAAACGAAATCTGTTTGCATCTTATTTAGTGCATGCTGTGATATAAATTTAAGTATATAATCCTTTTGCAGCATTTCCTTTTTCCCCCTTTGGATCAACATGTTTTCGTTGTTTTGCTTTTCTACGATCTTAAGAATTTTAGTCCTCAATTGATAACCGACAGTTTAAGTTCGTATTACCGTTATCAACTATAAAAAATTTTCATGTTGCTTTTACTTCTAGTGCCAATTTACCATTTCGCAGAAGACTTTCGAAATTAAGTGTGAGATTTGTTCTTAGAATTCCCAAATAATTATATTTTTGGGGTAAACTGTAAATGATTGAGTTTGTGGTTGAATTGAATTGTGAGCAAACGCACTTTGTCCATACGTTGGTGTTGCTTCACTTATTCAGTGTAGTTATTCTATAATACTTACCACTTGTTTCAATTCATAGGTTGAGGATATTGTAGATATTGGAAGCACTTTGTCCTGTCTAATTGATCACATAAAATCTAAAGGTGCATCCTCCAGCACTTTGTACATTTTCATGCATAAAGAAGCTATAGAGTATTTAAACGTGTTTCTATTTGTTTCGGTTATATAATCTAACTTGCAAATCTTTCTCTTTGAAGATAGGCTTTTCAATGGAGTATTTTGTTGACGTGAAAGACAGGGTTCAAGGGAAGATAATAGATGTAGGCTCCAGATTATAAATGAGGTGTATTATAGTTTAGATGTGAAGCATTAAGAACAATTTACAGAATCTTGTTTTGGCCACCTGTTGGATGTTGTTGAGATTAAAATGTCCCTTCAAATGGTTCACCAAATAATATTTGAAGACATCAAAGGAGAATGAAGTATGGTTTAAATTTGGTGATAGGCTTTCTACATTTGGGCTAGAAGAATTTGTGCTAGTAACGGGCCTTAATGCTGGGGAGTTGGAATATGAGGATGAGAGATTAGGCCTGCAATGTGATCTAATGCAGAGAATGTTTAAGAAGGGAAAAAGGAAAGTCACCAGAAAATAACTATTGAGTACATTCCAAAGATGTACTCATCAGCCAGACAAGTTGACGTTGGGGCTTATCTTAATTGTGGCATATGTTCCGTTGGCTGCGGAGGAGAATAACACTTTAAACTTGTGGTGATTTTATTTAGTTGATGATATGGATTGCTTCAACAACTATGCTTGAGGAAAGAGATCCTATGAATGTACAATTGGTTTATTCAAACACAATTTGGGAGAAACAGTGAAGCAATATGAAAGAAATGAATGATATCCCTACATTTTTCATGGATTTCCTCTTGCAATCATGATAACAGTCAAATTGATTTAATTTTTTGTATAATGTTTCAATATATAAATTGACCATCTTTGTTTTTCTTTCTATAGATTTGAGCATTTGAAGCGATTCCCGCTCTTGGGAAGGAGTTTGCTCATAGATTAAAAGGTGACAGAATCCCAAGAATGTTGGGTTGGGATTTTCAGCATCCAAAACTCGATGAGAAAGAGCGAGAAAGTTCTTAGAAAGTGAAATTGAAATGAGGAACTTCAGGGCAAAGCAGACATTAGTGGCTTCTTCAGAAGAAGCCGATGAAGAATTCTACCAGGGAATGACACCATTTGATGATGCAGAAGACTCTAAGGTGGATAATAGCTTCAATGAAGATGGAGGGGAGGAGCCCGAGAAAGATGAACCAGATATTTCCAAGCGCCAACAGCGATATGATAGACCATCCTCCTCTCATAATAATGATGGATTGGAGATAATCATGCAAGAAATGAGAGAAATGGAGAGAAGGATAAATGGTCGATGTGATCACATTGAGACCAAACAACTTGATAGAATTCTGCAGTTCATTGAAAGTGGTGGCTTTAGGTCAGATAGGGGTGCATTTCAGTCAGAAATGAGGGGATTTGATACATATTCACCTCATCATGAGGGTAGTGTGCTCGAAGAGAAAGGGAGGCGAGAGGAAGAGAATAAGGAGCAAGAAGAAGGCCATGTTGTAGCGACCGAGAATTTTTACGCAATTTAATAATTATTTCAAAGTTTCGAAAAGTGTGCCGCTGCGATCTCACCCATTTTTACGTTAACGTCGCGACGCGTTGGTCTAGCCAAGTCGAGAAATATCGAGTCAATTAGATTTTAATTAAACTCCGAATTTCCAAAATTTTATTATTTTAATTATTTATTTATTTTATTATTTTCAAAATCATTTTAAAATCCCGAATTACGTCAAGCTCATTTCATCAGATTCTTTTTCGACCCAGTTGATTCACGCGTATTATTTTTCTCAAATTCAGTACATTGCTTGTCAAAGTTTCCAAACTATCCTATATCAACCTATACTACCACCAACCCCCATCAATCACATCCAATCTCACACCCTACTTCTACATCACCAATCTCTCCAAATTCACACTTCACCAACCTCCCACTCCATTTCTTTTCAGCCTCTCTCTCTCTCTCTCTCTCTCTCTCTCTCTCTCTCTCTCTCTCTCTCTCTCTCTCTCTCTCTCTCTCTCTCTCTCTCTCTCTCTCTCACGATCTACACTTCTCCCAGCTCTCCATCCTAACCTCCACAGTTCGATCACCATTCAGCCGGCCAAGCAACCAACCACTCACAAACCATGATCAGCCAACACCCATCCCTAAGCTTCAATCCATCACCCCAGCTAAAGCATTTCCCTAATTGCCTGCACTAGCATCACCACCACAATACACAAACAACACAACCAGCTCAACCAACAAACCACCTCAATCACCACTGCTCGGCCACCACCGTCAGCACAACCACCCAACAGGGCCACCATCTTCAACTCCACCACTGCCCAAATAGGATTTCGCCATTTTCGACACCATCACCGCCACCCCAGTGAACCACCATCACCACCACCACCACCATCATCATCATCATCATCATCATCATCATCATCATCACCACAATACACAAACCACCATCAAGCTGGACCAACCACCAACACACCACACGGCCAACCCACCCCGAACCACTAACCTCCGCCACTGCCCAACTCAGGAATCAAACCCAAAACTCAAATCAAAACCAAGAAGTTTAAGTACTTACCTTGGCCAGCCGGAACGTCGCCGAGAAACCACCTCAATCACGATCTAAGCCCCGACTTCGCCTCGGTTTCGCACCGATTTTCTCGCACCAAAACTGCGCCTTTCACCACCATTCCTCCCTCTTGGTCACCGCCACCCGACAGCGGTGATAGCGCCATAGTATCGCCGGCAGAGCACCCACCGCCGGCAGTGCCTCAGCCACTCCTCCCCCTCTCGCCCTTCTCTCCCTCTGTGTCTGAACGGTAATGAGAAAGGGAGAGAATGAAAATTTTGATTTTAATATTTTTAAATTTTGGAAATTGCAGCCTAGTCCCTCTCTTTTTAAAAGTGTTTAATTCATCCCTGATGTTTTAAAATGTTTTAAAACAACCCCCTTCGTTTTTAAGTTCAGCCCAAATTTTTTTAAAGTTATTCAATTCAACCCTCATAGTTTTAAAATCAATTATTTCAAGCCCTCTAATTTAATATTCATTTTGAGCTTCGACCCAAATTTTGAAAAGTATTCATTTTAGTCCTTCAACTTTCAAATTACTCATTTTAGTCCCTCAACTTTCAAGGTATTCATTTTAGTCCTTCAACTTTCAAATTACTCATTTTAGTCCCTCAACTTTCAAAGTATTCGTTTTAGTCCCCGAACTTTCAAAATCAACAATTTCAATCCCTAAATTTTAAGTAATCATTTTTAAACTATAAATTTCAAAAGACTAATTCGACTTAATCTTCTAATTGGCTAGACGAAGCGTACAAAGAATTAAAGAATTGAAGTCGTTTCTCGCTCAACTTTGCACTCGTCAAGTTTAAGGTAGACTCGCCCCTATTAATTGATTTAAATTATGATTGCATGTGAATGTGTATGTTATGTGACTTCTGTGAAAGTCATTTTTATGAAAAGAGACGAGAATGTATTTCTTCGAAAATAATTATGTTGTTATGCTTGTCATAACTTACTTGCTTAAATGCATGAGAAAGAAAGAAGAGAATATCTTGCAAGATAAATGATGATGTTATGCATAACATACGTGCCTTAAGTGCATGAGACGAGACTACCCACACCCTATGATTTTCAAAGAGAAGCCCCGTGCTTTAATGCACAAGAAGAGACTACCCACACCCTATGTTTCTAAAGAGCCTGCATTTATATGTTCAATTATACTGTAGATTAATTAATGGACGATGAGTCTACTGAGTATTTCTATGAAATACTCATGTCTATTTTATCAATATTTGCAGATTTCGGAGAGGGTGGCAAGTGATGGATGATTGTGGCAATAGTCGTTAAATGGTTGAAAGTCTTACTTTAACGATTTCCGTATTTCCAAACATTGGATAATTTTGAGAATTTCAGTTATTTGAGAAATTATGACGTTGTCAATTGCTTTACAATATTAATGGCTCGATTTATTATTTGGAATGGTTTCATAAATGTTTTCAATTTTATCGACCATTACAGTTTATTTAATGTTGCCAAAAATGAATTTCAGTTATTTCTTCCGCTAAAATATTATTTTAAAATTTAGATCAGACGATGACGTGGTGAACTGGGTATTTAGAACTCGGGGTGCTACACATGTTGTACAGGATGCAGTTAAGAATTCCATTATTGTGGAAGACTGCACCTACGAAGAGGAGCAAGTCAAGCCAATACAACATGAAGAGCGAAGGAATGCTACTGGTGAATTTTTTTTTTTGGTCGTGATTTATTATTTTTTGGTTCTATAATTTCTTGAACTTAATCAAGTTTCAATTGATCTCCCTTCATAGGCATGGTCTCGAATCCTTTAACTGCCATCACGTTGTACCGAGGAATGCCTCACATTTTGATCCCAGATTCTGAGCACCGATTGGAAGAGCGTGAACCTGTTGACATTATAATGTCAAATCAACTGTAGCAGCCTGTAGAAACCTCTCACGGAGGTATATAATCTGTAAATTGAATAAAGAAATAGACTTTTGATGTACCGGTCACTATTTATTATACATGTTTAACCAATTTGTAGATCAAGTCAGAGAATCTTCTTTATTTTGATTGAGGATTAGACAAATGAGGAATCTCCTAAAGGTAGAGGGCAGAGGAAAAGAAGGAAGGGGAAATCATTACGTACCTCGTGGACCAATCCATTGAAGAGAAGGAAGTTCAAGAATGTCACTATTTTTTATCCCTTCCGAGAAGTGGATCCTACAAAAGCGAGTGACCTGAATGAGTGGTTGGAAAAAGCTTCACCAAGGTAAGTTGTTCTCTTCCTTTAGCTGAACCTAGTGTAGCGTCTTTGTCTATACTATATTGCTGATTTATTCGCTGTGCCAATGATTTTATAGGGATGCAGTTGCATTTGGAAATTTGTGATGCTGGGAGGAAATTTTTTGACGATCTTCGTGATCAGTCTAGGTTGCTTAATGGTGATGTAAGTAAAAATGTTGTCAGCTTACTATATTTCTTGGTCATTTCAATTTATTAACTACATGTCTATGTACAGCATGTGGACTCTGCATTATTTCACATCAGGGAGCGAGTAGTTAAATATGCAGATTTCTTTTGACAAGATTGCGTCGTTCTCGACCCCAACTTTTGGCAATTTGTGGAAATCGCCTACCAGAATATGGAAAAGTCAGGCCAAAATAAGTCAGAGTACAAGTTTGCCAAGGTACTGGTGAATTACGTTGAAGGGGCAACTCCCAGTCTTGGAAAACCTTGGATGAATTGTTGCTATCTCTATATTCTATAATATGTCCCTCAGTCACATTGGTTTGCACTCGAGGTTGACTTGGAAGAGCGAAGAATTAACATATTCGATAGCTTAATGAGTAGAGTACGTGAAGCCAAACTTGCCAACTACATGAATCCCTTGAAGGTGGTCTTACCATGACTTATGTAAAAACACGTCGATGGAAACTACAGTACATCAATGTTTATGCATCACAGGGTGAAGAAGCTTTCTATACAAGATAATGGATAAATTTTTTAACTTAAACACCGTTTTGACATGTATTCATTGTTGGACTATGTAGCGACCAAGAATTTTCGTGATAAATATTTTTATTTTAAAAATGTATCGCTTCGACTTTGCTCATTCATTCATTTATTTTTTTTAATGCATGCTCGTCTAGCCAACGAAGTAAAATTTTATTTTAAATTTATCTTAGTCAAATTCCAATCCAATTAAAGTGAATCATTTTCAGTATTTATCCTTGAGTCCAGATTTCAATTTTTAAATAGATTATCCAAATTATTCTGATTTTATGTCCAAGTTCGTTATTTAATTTAAAGTCAAATCTTATCAAAAATATTCTAAGATCATTTTTTATGTTGTCCAATTTTCAAATTTTATTTGGATTCAAATTATTCTAAGTCCAAATTTCAACTATTTTAATCCAATCCAACATCTCGAGCCCAAATGTTTTACCGATCATTCAAGTCCTTTTAACAACCCAATCAGTAAATTCTTGGCCCAACTAAATCAACAACTTTTTTTCCAAGTATTTCCTTACACAACCATATTCACTTCCCAAAATTCTCACAATTTTCCATAAATCAAGATTTTGACCTAAGTTACCATATTCATACCACAATCAGCCATATTAAAATCCTCATTCCTCCTCATCAACAATTCATTCAAATTGTCATCACCTCTGCCTCCTTCCATGAAAAACCAACACCGATACCCTGCCTTGCCCAACCATCATCTTCGAGAGAGTCACAACCAAGCCAATTTCACAACCACAACTCCATTGATATCAAGAAACCGAGCCATCCATCACCATCAAACCAGCAGTCATTATCCTCCCCTTAACCACAGTCCCGAAGCAAACCACCATAACCCCCGCGTCACGAGTCTTCCACCGCAAATCACAGCAACTCGACGCCACTGCCCCATCTTCTTTCATATTCAATTTGACTCCAAAATCCAATTTGCTACAATTTGACAGAAAACCCAAAATACTTACCATGATCAACCCATGCCACAAGAGACTACCCTTACCTCAACCAAAGTTCCGAATTCACAGAGACACCCAATACCTTCGACTGCCTACTGCACAACCAGTTGAGCCTCCAGACACCGCATAATGCCACCGCAACCACACGAACCCCCAAACCGTAGTCGAAGCCATCGAGCCTCCACCTAAAACAGGACTCAATCACACGAGCAGAACACAATTTCCATCATCATCATCATCATCATCAACGAACCTCTCACCAGCCACTGCCTCAATCAAATTCACAACCAGAAACTGCTACATTCGAACACACAAATCCAAACACCACGATGCCTCTTAATCGAGCCTCGAACCGCAACCTCCAACTCACAATTTCCACAATCCACCACCCGCCCATGCTCGTCCCGTCACCGCCATGTCTCGGCGGTGTTCTCGCCGGCTTCGCGGCCGGCGGTGCGCAGCGGAGAAGGCTCCGTCGCAGCCTCTCCCTCTTTTTCTCTCCTCTGTTACCGACACACAGAGAGAAGGGGGTTGATTTTTGTTATAAATCAAAATTTTGATTTTTGAAAATTGTTCTTTTAGTCCCCTAAGTATTTAAGTTCATTTATTTCGGTCCTTTCAGTTTTAAATGTTTTAAGATTTCAGTTCCAAAATATTTCTTGTCATCCCAATTGTTTTCTAAAACGTTCTTATTCAAACCCTACAGTTTTAGAATAATTTTTCAGTCAGCCCACTATTTTCGAAGAGTCTATGTCAGCCCCTTTTATTTTAATTCGATTATTTAAGTCACGCGAGTATTAATACATTTTAATTCAGCCCTTTAGTTTTAAAACTTATAATTTCAGTCCTTAAGTTTTAAATGAGTTTTAATCAGCCCTTTCATTTTGAAAATCAATTATTTCAGCCCTATAGTTTAATATTCGTTTTGAGTTTCAACCTCAACTTTCAAAGTATTCATTTTAGTCCATCAACTTTCAAATCATCAATTTCAGTCCTCAAGTTTTAATAAACTATAAATTTCTAAAGGCTAATGTAACTTATGGGCTAGACGAGGCGCTTGGACATTTAGAAGAACAACGTGAACTTTCTTGCTCAACTTTCAGACTCGTGATTTGAGGTAGACTCGCCCCCACTAATTAGTTTAAATTATAATTGCATGTCTTATGTGAAATTACGTGATTTACGTGCTTTGATGCATGAGACGAGAAAGAATATCTCTTATGAGATAAGATGAGAAATGATGATGTTATGCATAACTTATGTGCCTTAAGTGCACGAGACGAGACTACCCACACCCTATGATTTTACGAGCCTTGATTTTGAAAATAAAATAGCCCAAGAATATGATGATGATGTCACTATATGATTGCATAATTACGTGTTCAATTATTCTGTAAATTAATTATTGGCGATGAGTCTACTGAGTATTTTTCGAAATACTCATTCCATTATTTTAACAGTTTTTGCAGATCTCGGAGAAGGCGGCGAATGAAATGGGAGCGGTGGCAAATTAAATAAATGATGATGTTATTAGACAATTTTACGAATGTTACTCGTTAAATTATTTATCGTTAATTTCATTTAAATAATTGAGACACAAGTTTTTACGAATTGTTTTATATTTAAATTATAAACTTATTTTATTATGTTACGTTCAAGTTATTTTTCCATGTTTAAACTATTTTGACAGTTTGAGTCAATTTTTATAAAGTTATGTGAAATGGAATTTCAATTAAAATTATTTTCCGCTAAATTATTTTCTTCAAAGTAAATTTTGAGACGATGAAGTGGCGCACCCGGGTGTTCAGAACCCGGGGCGTTACAGACTAAAATATTGTTATCATTATTTTCTTAGTGAAACATTGTTCTTAAAAATGTTGATAGATGGACTATAACACTCTTTAATTTCTTTTTTCTAGATCAAATTGTGGAGTCTTTACAGTGAAGTTTATTGAATTTTCTTTAGCTGGACTTGACCTGCATCTTGTTCAACCTAAGCATAAGCTAATGTGGAGGCAGAAAATGGCAGTTGAGATTTTTGGATGGGAATTCGACCCTTAGAATGTGTATTACTGATTGAAACATACTATCCTTCAATAGTTTTTTTGAGATGTGAAGTTGTTGTTTTATGAGAATGGTTAATATGTCAGTTTATGTACAAGTTTTTGTAAAGCCGATGTTTATGTATAGGTTATGTTCAATTTAAGTATTGTACATGTTTCTGTATAGGTTTCTGTTTATGGATTGGATTTTGAGACGTGAATGGTTAATCAGATTTCTATTAAGTTTAAGTTGTTGTTATGTACAAGTTATTAGAAGAATGCTTAAGTGGAAAAAATAGCGGCATGCATGCCGTTCTTGTTATGTCGTAACGGTAGTCATGCCTTTAACTGCAACCGAACGGATTTTAAGTTACGTAATTACAATATTTAGGTAATTTTGGACATGTGGATGTGGTTTTCAAATGTCGTATTAGAAGAATGCTTATGTAGAAAGGATAGCAGCACGCTTGCTGTTCTAGTTATGTCATAACGACAGTCATGTCGTTATGCCTTTAAATGTAACCGGATGAGTTTTAAGTTATATAATTATGATATTTATGTAATTTTGGACATATGGATGTGGTTTTCAGATGTTGGATTAGAAGAATGCTTAAGTATAAAGGATAGCTGCACGCTTTTTTTTAGTGGTGTATAGAAAATTCTTATTGAAATTGAAATTTATTTCTTAATCTTAAATATAATAATAATTTCTAATAAAGTAACATAAACTTGTCCAACAAAGACTTTATGTAGAGAACACTTATTATTTTTGGAGGTCCTTTTGAAAACACTTCCAATGATCAAAAACCTAAAGTTTCACAAGTACGAGCAGAAGACTAATAATCTTCGTCCACAACATTGGATCCATGCCCTTCTTCCTGGAGCACAATCTGATGTTCCTTCGCATTCTTCAGCCATTGGTTTATAGTTCTTGAGGAATTCACCTTCGCCTCCACATAATGAATTTGGTGATTCATAATTTGGTCCTCAATTGCTCAGATGCTTGATGTATATTGTCCCATCTGTTGTTCAAGCTCTACTAGTCTTCTAATTGTGCTTGGTGTCACAAATTCTCCTTGGACTCTCCTGTATTCAGCCTGTAGATTCTCTTGTATTTGCGTCGGATATAGTTTTTGTTGTTCCAAATACGTAATATTATTTTCCATTGGCGGGTTCTTTCGTACGCCTTTATAAAGCAAGTTAAAAAAAATATAAAGTAGAAACGTTTTAGCAAGGATAGCTGCATGCTTGCCGTTCTAGTTATGCCGTAATGGAAGTCACGCCGTTATGCCTTTAAATGCAACTGGACGGGGTTTTAAGTTATGTAATGATCATATTTATGTATTTTGGGGCATATAGACATGGTTTTCGGATGTCGCATTAGAAGAATGCTTAAGTAGAAAGGATAGCACCATGCATGCTGTTCTAGTTATGCTGTAACGACAGGCACACCGTTATGTCTTTAAATGTAACCGTACCATTTTTAAGTTATGTAATTACGATATTTATGTACATTTGGGCATATGGATGTGGTTTTTGGATTTCGTATTAGAAGAATGCTCAAGTAGAAAGGATAGCGGCACGCTTACGATTCTAGTTATGCTGTAACGGGAAGCATGTCGTTATGCCTTTACATGCAATCAGACCAATTTTAAGTTATGTAATTACGAAATTTATGTAATTTTGGACACATGGATGTGGTTTTCAGATGTCGGATTAAAAGAATGCTTAAGTAGAAAGAATAGCAGCACGCTTGCCGTTCTAGTCGTGTCGTAACGACAGTCATGCCTTATGCCTTTAAATGCAACCGGACAGGTTTTAAATTATGTAATTACGATATTTATATAATTTTGGACATATAGATATGGTTTTCAGATTTCGGATTAGAAGAATGCTTAAATAGAAAGGGTAGTGGCACGCTTGCCTTTCTAGTTATGCTGTAACTGCAGTCATGCTGTTATGCCTTTAAATGCAACTGGACTGGGTTTTAAGTTATGTAATTACGATATTTATGTATATAGACATGGTTTTCGGATATCAGATTAGAAAAATGCTTAAGTAGAAAGGATAGCGGCATGCATTCCATTCTAGTTATGCTGTAACGGCAGGCATGTCGTTATGCCTTTACATGCAAACGGACCAATCTTAAGTTATGTAATTGCGATATTTATGTACTTTTGGACATATGGATGTGGTTTTCGGATGTCGGATTAGAAGAATGCTCAAATAGAAAGGATAGTGGGACGCTTGCCGTTCTAGTTATGTCGTTATGCCTTTACATGCAATCGGACGAGTTTTTAGTTATGTAATTTCGATATTTATGTAATTTTGGATATATGGATATGATTTTCAGATGTCACATTAGAAGAATGCTCAAGTAGAAAGAATAGCGGCATGCTTGCCATTTTAGTTATGTCGTAACGACAGTCGTGCCGTTATGCCTTTAAATGCAACCGGACGAATTTTAAGTTATGTAATTACGACATTTATGTAATTTTGGACATGTTGATGTGGTTTTTAGATGTCAGATTAGATGAATACTTAAGTAGAATGGATAGCGGCATGCTTGCCGTTCTAGTTATGCCGTAACGGCAGTCATGCCGCTATACCTTTAAATGCACTGGACGGGTTTTAAGTTATGTAATTACAATATTTATGTAATTTTGGACATATGGATGTGATTTTGAAATTTCGAATTAGAAGAATACTTAAATATAAATGATAGTGGCACGCTTGCCGTTCTAGTTATGCCGTAACGGCAGTCATGCTGTTATGCCTTTAAATGCAACCGGATGGGTTTTATGGTATGTCATTACGATATTTATGTATTTTTTGGCATATTGACGTGGTTTAAGGATGTCAAATTAGAAGAATGCTTGTATTGAACTGATAATCAGTCTATCACATTTAATCCATCGTAAACACAACATGCATCCATTCAAGATATTTGAGTAATTTTATTATGAAATCAACAAAACTGGGCATCATTAAATTCATTGTAACAACTAAGACTCTAATTTTGTTTTTTTCAAATATTAACATCTCTGAGGATCGAATAAAGCATTAAATTAGTCAGGTAGGACCATAACGACACGTAGACAGCTTTATTGTTCCCATACGACATTTCTTCCGTTATTGATCTAAACTATTCAAAACGACATGGAAATGGATACACGGGCTTGTTAGAGTCATATTATAAAATAAGACGTTCAGTGCTGATGCAAACGAATGACAAGCCCGGTTATGACTATAACGACAAATATACCGCTTTAGTGTACCCTGAAGGCAATGGTGCCGTTATGGGTCTAAACTGTTCGGAACAACATGTAAATGGATGCACAGACTTTTTAAAGTGATTTTATCAAAAATAAGACATGCTGTGCTGATGTAAATTATTGCAATCATGTTTATGACCATAACGACACGTTTTCCGTTTTAGTGATTGCATAATGGCATCTGCCATTATGCCGACAGATTATAACATCATCACAAAGAAAATATCTTTTCACTTCCTGTTACATATTGAATCTACTACAACATAAAAAAACTCTTATCTCCCTGTTACATGTAGAGATGTGGTGCTGATACAAATGAGTGACAAGTTTATAATTATGACCATAATGACAGTATGCCGCTTAGTGTACCTATAACAGCGTTGGTACCGTTATTGGCCTAAACTCTTCGAAAAGCCATGGAAATGGATACACAGAATTGTTAGAGTGATTTTATAAAATATTAGACATGCTGTGCTGATGCAAAAGACTGCAAGCCCGTTTCTGATCATAACGGCACGTTTTCCGTTTTAGTGATTGCATAACGACATCTGTGTCGTTATGCTAACGGATTATAACAACAACATAAAGAAAAGATCTGTTAACTCCCTGTTACGATATTTATCTACTACAACATGCATAATAGTAAAATTTACCACCTTTAAGATATTAAATAAACATTCATCAAGTAAGAATACTAAAAATAATAAAAATTCACAGTTTCAACAATACTGAAATGTATTAAAAACCTGAAATGCAAATTACATATTTTATCAAAAGGATGTTCAATTACTACATAAAGTGTATCCAGTTCTATGTAGCCGACAAAGGATTTGTACAAATACTCCGATTGTGGCTAGTCTTCAAACACCTACTATATTTACGAGGCATGCGTACATCTCCAATTGATTTTTTTTTGCTGCTTCGGTGGACGTCTAGTAGATCTTCTTGTTAATGGACGCAACATGGTTCTTGGTCTAACTTCCTCAGGAATTTTCCACTCATTCTCATTTGGAAATGGGTGGGTATATAAATTCCGATTAAGCTTGTCTCCAAAAAAAGTTGTATAGAAAGAAGTGCAAAACCCAAAACCATCAAGACCATCAAATTGCCTACTAGTACACATGTATTCTTCCAAGTTAACAATGTATGATTCCAAATTTTTAACTACTTGAAACTCATTTCCCGATATTCAAATCACGTTCCACCCATGTGACTCGTTATACTTTAAGCACATCTTCTCTTCCATAAGTGGGGTGAGTTGGTTGTGCACTTCCCTGCCTCCACATGCCGTTCATAATACCATTTCTGCAACACTTTTTGAATATATTCAATCAATCCTGCTATAGGGAAATCACGTGCCTCCTTCCATGCAGAATTAACAGATTCTGTGTTGTTTGTTGTCATGATATTGTTCGAACACCTTTGAAATGTGCTCTAATCCAATAATGAAAACCACCAACCTCTTCTTCCAAGTAACTTCTGACGTTCTTCTTTATACCACAAAGGGTAGCCATGTATGCCTCGAAATCTGTTATGGTATTAAGCCTATGCCGCCTTTCTGAACAAAGAGGACAAATCAGCTTTTGGAAATCTAGACTTCAAGGTATTGTTCAAGTGCCATATGCAATTTGCATGATGTGAAAACTCGTATACATTACTAAATGCACGAGGAATGCTTTTGCCATGGTCAGAAATAATCACTAGTTCGTCCGAGTGACCAGTTAGTTCCCAAAAGTTACGAAAGAACCAAGTTCATGACGCTTCATTCTCCGAGTCAACTATACCCCATGTGAGGGAATAAAATTGCATATTTGGATCTTGACAGGTTGCTACGAGTAGAATTCTTCGATATCTGCATGTCATGAATGTTCCATCTACACATATTACCTGTCTCATTGACGTTTGATATACATGTATACTTTGTCCGAGGGCCATGAAAAGTACTTGAAAAGCATGCTATCATCAATTTCAATGACGATCATTGTGCCAGGGTTTTTTTACTCCAAAACATGACAATATGAAGGTAACTTAGCATAACTATCATCATGAGTCCCTCGGACGAGTCCATAAGTAAAATCCCTTATTGTATATGCCTTATTATATGTTATAGTTATGCCAAACTCTTCACGAATATCATTGATGATGTTTCTCGGTCTGTAAATCCTTCTGACATCTTCAAACTTGGAGGCAATGTGAGCTCCAATAACTGAATAGCTAGATTGTCGATGATCTCGACGATGAACACTCAAGGAGCACGTGTGATGGTTATAGTAGGTTCAGACTTGAAAAAAATCAAACTCTTTCAACTTTGCTGCTCACATACGCCAGTTGAGGTGTGTCTCTAGACAAACAACTGCATAAACATATTGATTTGAATTCTTGACTTTGAACTCAAAGTGATACTTTAGTGCAAGCAAATACATCTTTGATAACAAATATTTCTTGGTAGGGAACAATCGTTTTAGTTGCAGATCCTCACATTCAGGAACCTCGATGACTGTCCACTAGGGAATGAACTTAAATCTGTCATTAAAGTCTCAATGTTGTTGTAGGTAACAACTTCATGTGTATAGACATTTTCACCAGGCACAACTATCACATGAGAATTTTCGTGAAGTTCTTGTCTTCTAGGGCTAAAGAGAACTACATCCAAACCATCCCGATCTAGAAAGTTGCCTTCAGAAATTTCATCTCCCATATTACTACCCTCGGCATGCACATCTGGAAATTCTCTACTCATGACTCCATGCTCCGTTGCACCTTCTGTTTACATTTCACTAAGTTAGTCACCATGTGATTCAATAGTAGCATGTTCTCGATCCTCTCTTAAACCATTATTTTCTTCATATTCCTCAACATCTTTCTTTAAAAGCGTAACACAAAGAGGAACTTCTCTATAAACAGAGAAATACCACTGCACACTGTTGTCACAATTAATCTTCATTGTTGGAATTGGAACGTTAGACATGCCAGGGACAATTATTGCCATCTCTATATTATATACCCTAGAATCAACCTCCAAAACCTCTCGTACTTTAATGCACAGCTCCGAATAGGTAGTGGTTTTTGAAACAAGAACATGAGTCATATTTGCTCGACCATTGTCTATATTCCTCCATGTCCACCTACCGCATTCTTTCTCCACAAACTCAACGAAATAACAAACTGATATCCACACCTTGTCTGACACATCCATGACTACAATTCAAAATAAAATAAATAGATTTCAGTTGGTTATATCACAAAGTGCTACATTATATAAGTTAAAATGCATAACAATAAATTTTCAATCAATACATGATGAGTGCTAACAACAATACTTGTCTTAATTTAAATTCGGAAGCAAATGGATATATTAGCAATAATGCAGTAACCCCCCAAAGTTATATGCAGGCTGACAGTGGAAAACTAAGATAACGGCATGTGTGCCGTTATGTATCACAGATAATGGCATATGCGACGTTATGACAAATTCTTAAGAAAATGTATAAATTCTTAAGCAAATGTATATATGAGCAGCAATATTGTAAACCCCAAAAGTTATATACCAGCTGATAATGGAAAAATTAGGTAACGGCATGGATGCCGTTATGCATCACAAATAACAACATATGTGATGTTATGACAAATTCTTAAGCAAATATATAAATTCTTAAGTGCATACATTACCAACATTGTCGTAAACCCTCAAAGTTATATACATGCTGACAATTGAAAAATAAGATAACGACATGGATGCCGTTATGCATAACAGAAAACAACATATATGCATGAACCAGCAAAATTACACTACACCAAAACAAAAAATCAACAAAAAAAATTGCAAGAATTGATTTTTACCTTTTTCTTCTACAATTACAAATCATAAATGTGGGTAATTTTGCAAGTTTTCAAATATTCAAATCATCAATTTGCCAAAATGGAAGACAAACAAGAATTTTTGTTGGGTTTTTATGTGGAAAAGAACAATGAAAGAGAGTGAATGAGGGAGATGTCGATGCACGGTTGCTGCTACTAAAATAAGAGAATGAAGAAGGGCTGCTGGTATTCATTGAAAAATTAGTGCATGTTTGGTTAGTGTTGAAGGTCATATAGTTGAAAGGATAGTTTGGACATTGTATAATATATTTTATCTTTTATTTAATGGTGAGGGTTATTTAACAAAACATTGTAGAAGTGAGCTTATTTTACTAAAGTTATGCTTTGACAAGGTCTTTTAACTCAAATCCCCTAAAGAACGTGATGTTTAAAACACGTGATTAAAACTTTCAAAAAAAATACGTGATTAAAAAGTGATTTGAAAAAATGTGTAGGATTAAAAATTTATTTGAGAATTACATGTTTCCATGTTTTCTAAACTCGAAGATCAAGTTTGGGAAATTCTACTAGCGTCGTAGGATTTACCGCTTTCGGTACTGCCCCTCACAATAGTGGGGTGGCCCACAGACAGTAAAATGCATGCAGTACAACTGGTTTTTTCCATCACATTTTGTAGGTATTTATTCAAAACTCGAGTTATAAATTACGTTTTATTTTAAATATTTTTAATTCAATAATTATTTTGATAATTAATGTATAGATAAAATCTTGCAAATCATTTCCTTTCTTTAGGACCCATCACGTTGAAACCCACCTCTCTGAATCAAGAAGAAACCTCCCACGCACTTCATCGTTCACATGAATCACATCCCACAATTTGTCCGTTCACTCCCACGACTCTCGTCATTCATCGTCCACATTATTTATCTAAAGACTTTATATATTGTATATACACTTTATTCTGAAACACATTCTACACACAAAAATCCCATAAAATAGTTCAGACAAGGAGCGTTGATCCATCGAAGAAGGAAGAAGAAGTAAGAAAAAGGAGAGAGAACAAAAAGAAACCTACAATACATGAAGAAGCTTAAAAAAAAATTTGAAATCTCCTGAGTCAAGATTGATATCGTTTTCAAAGAAGGTATTTCTATTTAGTGTTGATACTTTTACTTCAATCTTATTTATGAAAGTCAATGCACAATGGGGAACAAGGAATTTGAATGTAATCGATTTTCTGAGACCTGATTCTATTCCATTTTCACGGTCACAACATTTAGGGCGAAGTTTTCTTTTGGATGGGGTGTATTTAGGAACCGATTCTCTTTGATTTAGGAATGAGTATTGTTATAATTTTTACTTTGTAACCTCCATTTTTACATCTACGACTCAGTACTTCAGAAATTTGTAACCAATGTTCATATTGCCATTTCATCATAGTCACAACATTTAAAGCAAGGATGTGATTTTGGATTGGTTGTTTTTAGAAACTGATCTTCTTTGACTTAGAGAAAGATGAGCATTTTTGTAATTTTGATTTTGTGATCTCCATTTTTCGGGTTGTGACTCACTATTTCATTAATTTGTGACTAATATTCATTTTTCAGCATACTATTTGTCATTTCATAAGTTTGTGACCAATATGTCTTATGATTTGAGATATTGTGACATAGATATATAGTTATGACCTCAGTTTCTATCATACTGTGACCTAATAAATAATGCTAGTTATGTACATGTACATACATACATACACACACACACAACCTTAAAAGTATGAATATGAGAGAATCTTTCACTAGACGAATTTGCCCTCGCATTTTTTTTCTCTAAATCAAATATACCCCTACCTAATTCTATACTAATCTAATATATCTAAAAACCAGATGCCGCTTGTCCCTCATTCGAAAACCCTAGAACTGGAAACGAAAAATTTTCATTTCCTCTACAACCATCGGGGGATATTCAAAATCACCATATCTAGAGGTCATTGACGTCACATGTGACTTTAACGAAGGGAGAGAAACGGCTTGGTGGTTCTATTCTCACATTCTCCCCATTTCAAATCGTAGAGCTCGAAGAAAAAAATCTCGTTTCCTCTCCATCGTCGTTGACTGTTCCCCTTAAAAGTATGGATAAGGGAGAATCTTTCACTAGACGAAATTGCCCTCACATTTTTTCTCTAAATCAAATATACCCCTACCAACTTCTACACTAATCTAATATATCTAAAAACCAGATGCTTGTCCCTCTTTTGAAAACCCTAGAAATGGAAACAAAAAATCTCCATTTCCTCTACAATCGTCGGCTGATATTCAAAATCACCCGCTCTAGAGGTCATCGACGTCACATGTGACTTTAACGAAGGGGGAGAAACGACTTGGTGGTTCTATTCTCACCCACTCCCCATTTCAAATCGTAGAACCTAAAGAAAAAAAATTTCGTTTCCTCTCCATCGACCCTGGTTGTTCCAAATAACACTGATATATCTCCTCTTTTCTATCAACCCAGGTGTTTTGGGGGTGATGAACACAATACAAGTGAATTTATCAATTCCAAATCTCTCTTACACACATTTCCTTTGTTTGGAATCTGGCTTTTACGTTTTTAGATGCTCTAGGGATTCAAAAAATCTAGTTTTATTGAATATGATTTTTATATATTTGTTGTGATATAGGGCGATGATAGTGTTTGATTGAATGAAAATCATGGCAACACTATTCAGCCGTGAGTTTGTGAAATTTAGCCAGAAGGAAAAAAAAAATTCATGTTGGTTTGAGGTATTTTTCCATGAGGTTTTCATTGGTCGAGGGAAACTTTAGAAACATGAAAGATATTCATGATCCTATTTCAATTTTATTTACTTCAATGCCCCCGGTATTGGTCGTACATGATGCATGTATCGATAATATATATCGATACATGCAGTAGCGGGTTTGTAAAATAGTTTTGCATTACCCAGATTTTTAATGCCATTTTAAAATGAAAAAAAAAAATTATACGAGAAATTGTGAATCACACATCGACTGGAGCCATAAAATGCCCTTTCGAAACTAAAGACCCAGAATGTATCGATACATGTATCATATCGATACATGTAGTTCTGCTTTTATTTTTGATACTCAAATCTGATTTTAATCCATATAATTTATCATTTAGAATAATGTTTTGATATTAAAAAGGTGAATATGTTAAAGTATGAAGAAATGTTAATTTTTAAATCAAGTCTAATACAACTAAAAAGATAGGTAGTATGGAAATACACTAAATGTTACTTTAATGAGTAATATCTGGTTGAATTATAAAATTGTGACATTGGCGGACTGAAATGGAATCTGGTAAGTCATTTATTTGCTGCATGTAAATATACATACATGTATGATAGTATTCAACTTTTACTTTCTTGAAATTGACGCCAGTGTTCGTTAAACCTATTTAAAAACATTTTAAAAATGAGTATCGATACTTATGATTAAGAACTGTATATAACGACTAGGATTTACAAAAGGTAACATCACATACAAACCTTGTTACAAAGTACTATATTTTGGGATTCAAACCTAACAAAATAATCCCAAAAACACATGATGCTATTATTTCTAAAACCTACTAAAAATTAGTAAAATTATAATTATCAGTATGTAACAACTCAAGAGTTTCCGCGTCGTAATATTCGATTTTCACTTTAGTATATTCATAGAGGTATAACATCGGGTACTCGGGTGGATAACTTCAAATCTCGATTTCCTCCACATACATATAAGTTGATCCATAATCCGACTGTTTCCATCCAGTCGATGTAGCTTTAAATATTTGATGTTCCAACATCTAAAAGCTTTTAGAAAACATGGAAAACATGAATATAATGTATTCTGCTAGTAACAAGTTTTCTTTTTTAAAACCATGATTTCATATTACAAATCAATTATTATCTCTGAGAGCGCAATGAAACAAGAAAGTTTAAAACCTTGATTCAAGCATGGTATTTCACACGTATTTCAAGTAGTGAGTATTCTCCGTAGTTCAAGCGTAACCATAACATGACATGTATATCAAGACAAAATCATAAGACATGATAACAAGCGGAATAACGTATTGATTGTAATAACATGCAAGAAACATTTAACTTTTAATAAAAGAGATGAAATAACATAATATTTGCATGAAGTAGCATTTAAGATCAATTAAACAAGATTTAAATGCTACTTACTATTGCTGTAACTTGAAAATGACAAAAGAATAAAAAATCAGTATTTTGTCTTTCTGAAAATATAGCAATGTATCGATACATGATGATCATGTATGGATACATGTTCTTCCAGTTCTTCATGTATGTTCTTGCAGTTCTTCATGTATCGATGAGTTCCTGCACCCGTTACCAGTTTCTGATCATGGCTGGAACTTAATATTTTCTCTAAACAAATGATACAGAATCTCTACAGGTATGTGGTGGAACTTCTCAGGATCATGTTATTGCATTAACATGTCCTAAATCATAATTTAAGATAAAAAGGTAAAATACCTTTACAACTTGAAAATTGAGATTGGAAGGGTGTTTAACGTTTTTTCTTGATACTTAGTTTTCACAACATTGGAGCATATTAATAGAACCTTGTTGTGGGCATTTTTCAATTAAAATAAGATTGATAGATAATCATTGCTCTAGATTTAGCTTGAGAGGGTCATAAACTCTACAAGCTTGAGGTGGATTCTTGCATGCAAGCTTCCAATACATATAGGGCAAGTGACAACCTTCAATTGACTGCTTTGTTGGCCAAATCAGGGATCACAAATTTAATACAAACGTGTTGAACCTTACTAAACCTCATTCATGTATCGAGACATGGAAGAACATGTATTGATACATTAGCTAACTACCTACATGTATCGATACTTATTGAACATGTATCGATATATGAGCTAGGTTTTTCTAGGGTTGTCAAACAGGCCGAGCCGAGCTAGCTCGCCTCATGAACTAAGGGCTTGGTTCGGTCCACGAGCCGGAATTGGGCTGGCTCGTGTGGGAAACGAGCCGGGCCGAGCCGCTGATGGACTAGTGACCGTACGAGCAAGACAGGCCAGCTCGTCGGCTCGATTTTTTTTTTATTTATTTTTTATATAGACGAATAACAGCTAGTCTGGACTACTAATACTAAAATAATTGAAAATATAAAAACTTAAACCCTCCTCCTTTAATCCGGTCTTGAGACCGGCTACATTTAATTTCTTGTAGGCGGAGTTAAAATTGTACACGAACAAAATGTTACGTGTACAATTTTTTTATTTGAAAAAAAGAATTAAAAATACAAAAAAAGAAAAATGCATATATTATTTATAGCATAATTGTAAGGATAATAATTAATAATACAAAATAATTTACTCATCAATACGATTGTTCTCTGAATCCTCGGTTAGAATTTCACTTATCCTGTTTTGTAACATTTTCTTCGAAAACTGTCAATCCTTCAAACACATTAAGACCTCCAATATGTCTTCTTTAAACCTTGACCTATATTCAGATAACACTCTACCACCTACACTAAAAGTATCCTCCAATGCTACAGTTGATACCGAGGTGCTAGTAGATCTCATGCAATCATAGAAACAACTAGGTATTGACGCTCGTTTAGTCTCCACCACTTAAGAATGTCAAAATTATTTCTCTCATCTCGTCTAACATGCTAAGAAGATCATGTAAAAAATACCTAGTTAACTTGCTCAAAATTTCATCTGAACTATTATATGTACTGGAAGAACTAGAACCACTGAGATGTGTACTAGAAGTTCCCTTCATAGTCATAAGATAAAAAAGTAAATCACTATCTTGATTTTGTATCACATTAGGGGTAGGAGCAGTTCTTCTAACATTTTTGTCTGGCCTTTCGGCATTGATCTCGTACATTGACATTAACATTAACATTTTTCTAAATCTGTACATGTCAAGGGAGTCCCAAAAGTTAATTTCTTTGATATTGCATTTATGGTGTGTTTAGTTCCCTCTAAATTTATTCTAGGGTCCGTAATCGTTGCTAATGGAAAAAAAGTGGGTACATCTTCCCAATATTTTCTAAACTTAGTCTTCATTGCTACAATGATTTCATCAAAAATAGGAAATGTTTTGTACTTGTTAAAATTATTAGCAATGTAATAAAAATGCTTCGACACTAAAGGACTAGTTGGATAATAAACACCGGATAATTGTTTGTAGCATCGTAAAAAGGTTTCAAAAAAGTTTTAGCATGAAATACAAGTTCTCAATCGTTAGCCCCCAAATCAAAATTTGGGCCATGTGATTGCCGAGCATTGTAATATTCACATATTAAATTCTCGTAACCTTGACAATGTTCAATCATTAAATAAGTTGAGTTTCATCTATATCCTACATCTGTAACAAATGATCGTGCTGGCATAACATTTTCTACATATTTTGCATCAAAAGCTTGTTTTCTAGAAGGTGCTATCATAATGAAATTGCAAACACACCTAATTTTTTTCAATTGATTTTCTATAAGCTTAAGACCATCTTTAACTATTAAATTAAAAATGTGACGCACACAATGAACATGAAACAAGACTCCATCAAATTCAGAATTCATGTGGTTAGCCAATCTATCTATCACCGCTTTATTAATAGAAGCATTATCTAGTGTAAAACTACGAACTTTACTATCAAAGTTAAATTCTCTAAGAATTACAAGTATTACATTGAAAATATTTATTGCTTTATGTGGGTAATCAATAACTTTAAATGCCATAATTATTTTGTTCATTAACCAAGTATCATCAATGTAATGACAAGTAACAACTACGTAACCCCTATGATTATTGCCAGTCTACAAGTCAGAAGTAAATGATAAGTTACCATTATATTTATTTAAAGCATCTATAAAAATTTGTTTTCTCTCGAAATATTTAGTGATGCAATCAGCTCGTAAAGTACTTCTAGAAACGGGTTTGTACCTGAGTTGGATATACTTTTGAATGAAATCCGTAAATTGTGAACATTCTACAATTGAAAGCGGGAACTCACCACTCGATACGAACATGACCATCCCTTCTAGAGTTGGCAACGGGGCGGATCGGCCCGATCCGTGTCCGCCCCGTCGATCAATAGTAGTGATCCGATCCGCCCCACGATCTGCCGATCCCGCCTATCCGATCCGTTTTTTCCCCTGCTCCTCCTATTTAACAAATGAATGTGCACATTCATTCAAAAACAATCAAACGACAAAATTGAATAACCAAATTAACATTGCATATTCGACAATCACAATCTGATGCACCCATAATTCAACAGCACTAAATATGTTTAAATATAACTTGAACAAAAGATAACATATTAAAACACAAACATTTGGCAATAAAAATTACAAAACAAAACAAGATTTTGATTCATCAAGTTTCACTTCGTTTGCTCAAGAATCAAGAGTGTCCATGTTTGAGCTAGAGATGATAGCAAACAGTTCCTAAAATAAGAAAATGAGTATGTATCATATAACATTATTTAAATTGTTTTTTAAATGATATGAAATGGACATTACACTTACCTCCTTGATTTCCTCGTCACTGAACCTTGTGCAACATCCGACGTATTGAGAAGGAGTTGAATTTTCTATAAAAAAAAAACATAAGTATTTAATCATTACACACATTAACTTAAGAGTTAAAATGCAAGTATGCCATATCAAATATAAATGGAATGTCTTACTGTGAATTTCGGCCCATAACCAATCTTGAGCACACATCAATGCCTCCAAGGTTTTGGGGTGAAGCTTGTTCCGGTGTGGACTCACAAACCTACCACTAGTACTGAAAGCGGATTCTGATGTCACAGTAGACACCGGAATGGCCAACACGTCCCGTGCAACTTTAGACAACGTAGGATATTTGATTGCATTTACCTTCCACCATACTAAAATGCCAAAATCATTTGACCGAGGCAATATTGACTCTTCCAAAAAATGATCAAGTTCAATTTTCACATTGCTAGAAGTAGAGGTAGTAGAAACAAATTCATAAAATCCCTCCAATAGACACTCCGTTATACTAGTAGACAACTCGGGCTGATAATGACTAGAAGAATTAGAAACATTGCCACTAGAATTCTGCAATCCATCATACTCTTGCACAACCTCTGACAAAGGTTACAAAGTTTTTCAATCTCGTGTGAAGATTGTTCTTTAAAAATTAGAGGGTAATAATACTCTACTAGCTTCATGTTATACCTAGGATCCAACACTGTTGCCAAGGCCAAAATTCCATGAATCTCACTTCAATATTTGTTAAACTTATCAATCATACTAGTAGCCATCATTTGAATCACCGGATAAAGAGATTCAAGCCACTTATACAACGACAACTTTATTGCACAAACATTTGGAAAAAACGTATTAGCCGTTGGATAAGACCTGCCAGAAAATAATTCAGTCACCGTAAAGAATACCTCTAATCTAGCACTTATTTCTTTAGCCAATTCCCAATCGTCATCACTAGGTAGACATTTATATTGGGTCTCCCGTTGCTTCAAACGAGGGAAAACATCATTATATAGTAAAGCAGTACGAAGCATGAGGTAGGTCGAGTTCCACAGCGTCTTACAGTCAAGCATCAATTTCTCACACCCTACTTTTAATTGACGTGCAAATTGTTCAAATTTCTCATATTTCTTAGGTGTAGCTGTCCAGTAGGAAACGTTATCCCTAATTTTCTCCACACTTGATGAAATCACATCCAAACCGTCTTTCACAATCAAATTTAGTATGTGTGCACAACATTGCATATGGAATAGCTCACCACCCAACAAAAGAGTATGACTATGAAGCTCACTTAAAACAAGATTTATCATGGCATCATTTGTTGTACAATTATCTACAGTTAAGGTAGATAACTTACGGTCGATGTTCCAATCAAGTAAGCAACCAACTAAAGTTTGGGATAACACATCTGCAGTATGTGAACATGGAACATACACAAACCTATAAAAGAAAAATGAAATAAAATTGAACTTGTAAAAAATAAAAGCAAGCTATATTAGATATTTTATAACATTAATGTACCTTATAATGTGACTCAGTAGAGTCCAGGAATCATCTATGTAATGGGTTGTTACTACCATGAATCTTTTCTTTTGATTTGAGGCGGTTCACATGTCTGTAGTGACTGCAATTTGACTCACGTTCTCCTCCAATGTTGTCATCATTTTGGATTTCTCGTAGTCATACATTTTCAAAATGTCATTCTTAATGGTATTACGAGAAGGGACCTTGAACATCGGTTGGAGGTCATTCAAAAAGTTTCTAAACCCAATGTGATCAACTATGGACAGTGGATATTCATGTAAAACAATAGCATTCCCTAGACTATTCCTACACTTTTCTTGATCAAATGTGTACGTATTCATCCTACACTTACCACTAGTGTCCTTTGTGAAATTCAATATTCATTGCCGAGTATTACTATTTACTTGTCTACGAAGAGGGCATCGTTTGATGTGATTTTTCAAATGACTTTTACATTTGCTAGTATCACCAACTAATTTAGCCTTGCAATGGTTGCAAACGGCCTTCCAATCGTCTCCAATTTTTACTCTCTCAAAATCTTACCATACCAGTGAATGAAATCTGGACTTTCTCTTTGCACCAACACGTTCATTGCTATTGTTCTCATCTTCCCTAAGTTCAATTGGATCTTGACATGCATCTACTTGTACTGGAGATTCTTGTGGTTGTGGGGGCTGATCAACATCATTATTACGGTCATCGGGTGGTACTTAATTAGTACTACTACCAACACTTGTATGTGTTGTAGTGCTAGGATTAGGGTGTTTATTACTTTGAGATTTTGACATCTATAACAAAAATAAGTCTGTCATTAAATAATGGGCTGAGTTGGAAAAGACACATCTAACACTTGCTAATCAAGATAAAAACACAAGATTAAAAGGATTTTAAAGACTAAGATAGAAACTAAGAGACACTTCCAATAAAAAGCCAATAGGTATTGATAGTTGATACAGATGCCAATTTACTTGGCACGAGAAATATAGTGAGTGATGTAAATAAACATTAAAAATATCAAAAAATTTCAACAAAATTTGTATACCTTGTGCAAAATGTCTATGTGCTTGAAACAAAACTCACCACTTAACCATGCTAGAATCCTACATCAATAAATTTTACAATTTCAAGGATTTGGAAAGGCTATATATCAATTATTTAATAGCATAAGCTGATCAAAGGGAAACTCTTTGCAAAATTTATCAGATTGGGTATATCGAACCTTCATAAGGATTAAATTTCGTAGTTTATGTCATTACTTCCATTTTATTGCTTTTCAACACTCCGTTACTTAGAGAAATAGAAACAAATTTCCCCAAAAAAAGGAAAAGAAACAATGAACTTTTTTTTCTCTTCTAGTTGGGGTCGACTTAGATGTATTTTCTCTTCTAGATACTCCATTTTCCTTCATGGCTGAGTCATTTCCACTTGAAAAAATTTAGTTCTCTTACTCAAAAAATTCAACTACTAATTTCATCCTATTGTTAGCAGAAAATCAAACATAATTCTTCATGACCAAATAAAACATTAACTATGAATGTTACTGAATTCAAGAGATGAAGGTACAAATTGTGTCAAAATATAAGTCAAGTAAAGTTTCATAATTCACAATATACCAATAGCACAGATTTCTACAAAAACCATCCAACATAACCAATTCAAGAAAAGGAGAATCAATTATAAAACCAAATAACATTATAACAAGGATGAGGCACAGAGGTAGAGACTGAGAGAGTTACGAGTTACAACAGGCTGCGTTGGCGGGGTCTCTGCGTGAGTGGTGGTGCGCCAGTGCCACAATGGTAGCGATGAACTGAAGGCTGAAGCACAGATTACAACAGGCAGCAGCAGTAGCGGGTGGCAAGTCGGGTGACGTGCGTCATGGCTGGGGCTGGACGTTGGAGCAGCGGAGCCAGGAGCTTGGAGCGGCGGTGGAGCCTTGGATTGAATGGAATGAAGATGGACGAATGGGAATGGGAATTGGAATTGGAATTGGGAAATTAGGGCTCTATCCGTCTGAGTGTCGAGAGTGAGTCGTCTGTGGAGTGTGTTTTGTCCGTATATGTTGTTATATTTTATATTTTTATTTTTATTATGAACAGTGTCGGATCGGGGTGGATCGGATCACACTCAATCCAAATCCGCTCCATAAATTTTCGGATCGGGGCCGATCACATAAATTTCGATCCGTCGATCCACGGATCGGGATTTTTTCGGATCGGATCGAGTCAACGGATCAACGGGGCGGATCGGGTTTTTTTGCCATCCCTTGATTCCCTTCCCGACGCACTAGATCTTTGTTGAAGACCTAAATGGTTAGATTCGATTGACCAACCTGAAGAGTTCATTGGTTTACTTCAACCGAGCCATGTTTTTGACATCCTTTACTGTGTCTGTTGAGGTGTGTTGTGCCCCCACCCTTCTTCCAAGAGAAAAGTCCACCACAAGTTTTACATTGTGCTTTAAATACTGATTTTTTATCAGTGTCTTTAGCCATTGTTTCAATCAAATCGAAAAAATTCCGGTAGTTCGATTTTTTCTTCCTTTTTGGATTTCTGTTGGAGCCTACCATCGCGCTAGTGGATTTGGATCCATATGTAGCAGTGACATCTTCATCAATAATGTCATCCAAATTAAGAGGAGTTCGAGTATCTATATCTTCGATCTCATTTTCCAAATCCACTACATTTTCGGGAATTGGAATATCGTTGAGACCGAAAAATTCATCAACAAATTGGTTAGAAGAATAGCCATGAGATTGTGAGTGTGCCATTAGATATAATAGATTTGAAAATTTGGAGATGAAAATGAAATATAGAATTTGAGACAATATTTTATGTGAAATATTATAGCACTAGAAATTAGAATATAGCTAGAAGTAGAAGATTGCAATTGAGATTTGAGACTTGAGAGAGTTGAGATTATGAAAAAAATCAAGAAAAAAGGGGTATTTATAGGTAAAAAAAAAGAAAAAAAATTAAAAAAAATTACCACTGTTTGGCTCTCAAACGGTCACAAGACTGTTTGGCTAGTTCTCAGGGTTGCTGTTCGTTGGACTAGTCCACGAACCGGTCCACGAAGTTCACGAACCGAACCCGAACTGTTCAACACCCAAATTTTCTATCCGGTCCAAGCCCAAGTCCATTTTTTCACGAGCCGAGCCGAATTTTTAACAAACTGAACCAAGCCGAACTCACGAACTGTCCAGCCCGTTTGCTACCCCTAGGTTTTTCAATAAAAATTAATTTCTTGAAAATGGAAAAATTACGGATCGTTACACGATGCATGAGAGTGATGATTTGTGCATCTTTTTCCTCAAAACACTTTGTTGACTTCTCAATGGAAAAATTGAACTCGATCATCAGAGCCATGTGCCATTTCTATGAATATCACCGGCTTGAGATATTCTTTAGAAGTGGTATAATCTCCCCTCTTTTGTGAAGAAGTGGCATGAGTGAATCCAAACACAGACTTGCCATTGAAGATAGAACAAGAATTAGGGCTTTTCGTCAAGCTCTTGGTCTTTTTTTCCGAATGCGAGCCCTATTTCTTGAAAGTAATTTCATCTTACCTTTGTTGGAAAACTTCCTTAATGGTTAAACCGTTTATTCCCAGTTTTTATTTAGTCTCTAGTTACATGGAAAAGCTCAGCCTTGTCTCTTCAAGATGGGTTACTATCTCCTTCACCTTTTCCCTTGCTATATTTGATGTTGTTGTTGAAACTTGAAGATTTTACAGATCGAAAAATAAGAAGCAAAAGCATCCTGATGGACATGCCAAGAAATTTGTACGTCAAATCTCGCGTATTGAAAATATTGAAATTTTTACAAATTGAAATTTGATTGATTAGTAAATCGAGAATTCTCCTATGACTGTAAGATTACAAATCCTCTAGTTAATGATCAATGTATTTGAAGACGAGTGGCCACATGACTTCATTTCTGAACCTTAAAGTTTGTTGGAGTTTGTCGAGAGTTGGCTTGTTTGGCTCTTAGAATTTTAGACTCTGATTTGAACTTCAAGACTTGAACTTGAACTGCTTTGAATTGAAGAAGACTTTAATCTTCTTAGGCTTGATTTGAAGAAGAATTTGATTTTCTTGTTCTTGAATTTAGCTTAAACTTGAGAGATTTTTTTTCTGTTCTTCCTTGCAATTTTTAACTTCTTCTTTTTATGGTGTGCTCTATTTATAGGAAAAGTTCTAACCACTTTTCATAACAATCCAATTATCTTAAGTAAAACAATTATAGATTTTGAAAAATATGATGAACCTATTTTATGGACTTTTTCTAGGTGGGCTTTAGTTTACTTATTTACTTATTTTAATGTATGTACCTTCTCGTGAGATACACTTTTTCCCAAAAATTTTATTCTCTCTCTAATGCGGAGTATAATTTCTAAAGCTGCTTATTAAATCTCTATTACTTCTACCACTCAAGTTTAGGTCGATCTAACCAATGAAAGCAACAAACTAGGTTTACAATGATTCTAATTTATTTGATTGACTAACCTTTAAATATCCACTAGGTGATACAAACTCACTAGATATCTGAATACTCTTTTTGCTCTATCACCTAATCTTGCTTGCTACATTTTTTTTCCTTTTCTTTCATTTGTTTTCTTCTTCTTCTTGAATTTTTATTCATATCTTATGTGCAATCCTCTCTCAACTAAGCTCTCTAAATGATCCATGTAGCATGCTTTATGTCAATGCTCCCAAGTCTAAGTAAATTGTAGGGAAACATGTATTGAAATATCCCTATGGGCTTAATAAATTGGGTCAACTAGGCTACAAAGCAAGGTATAAGCTATGTACAAGTTCCTGCTTTTTGCAAGAGTTAAATAATGGGGATTAGATCACCAATATTCGATCATTACCTAACTTTCACCCATCAGTCAAGATCACTCTACACATAATATTAACACCCGTGGAATCAAAGCATCCCTTAATATTACTAAAACTAGGACTATCTATCTAATTGGTCAAGTGATTAAGTAGTATTTTTCATATTGGTATTTAACAATGGTTCCATACTAGCAACATATTCTTTCTATACACGTGCCACTTATCTGCACCATAATCAAGCCAACTATTTGCTCATTTAAAAATTCAACATGAATCAAATCACTACATGCATAGCATCTCTATTTACAGTTCATGAATCACACATTTTCAAATAAGTCATATCATGAGCCGAAAAAGGTTATTTGACTTAACAGACAAGCATGCAAATAACACAAGAAAATATTTTTAATTTTTTAAAATTATTCATTTTTTTTTAATTTTCTAACTCCACATATTAACAAAGCTAACAATGTCAAAAATTATACTAGATAATAAAAATACAAAAAGAATAATGTACACCTCTGGAGTATGGATTGAAGTTGAGAATGACCAATTTCACTGCTAAATGGTAGATGTCATGACAACCTCCATTTTCCCTTGTTGCTAGGCTTGAACTTTCTCCCTAAGAAGGTAGAGTCAACATTAGTGATAGAAAATAAGGTTTAAAATATTAGGAATGAATTTATACCAAAAAGACTTTCAATCTCCTAACTTTTAGAAAAAAACTATCTAACTGAATGAATCTTTTTTGCAAAAATCCTATAACTAAGAAAGAAATGTTTCCAATTTATTTTAAATATTGGAATCTAGGTGCTACCCTAAAAATGCATATCATATCAACATATGCTCAAGACTGTTTTATGGGATGACGATGGTATATTTATTCCTAAAAAAATAAAATCCTAATTATTAAAACCTGGAAGTGTGACCTAGTATCTAATACAAAACTGAATGCAAAATATATGAAATTAGAAAAATAAATAAAAGGAATAGAAAAATGGGTTGTCTCCAATAAGTGCCAAACTTATAGTCTAGTACTAGACTTTGAAGAAAATTGATGCAAGGCAATTTGAAGAGAATTTTCATAATTTGATATACTTTCTAAAGTTTCCTTTGCTCCATTGTTCGTCTAACATCCAGACGTTGGCTTCAAGTTTCTCAAAAACATATGACTTGCCTTTATCATCTCATTTGAACTTAAAGACGAAAACTCTAACTTCATCAGTTATCTTGATCACAAAAACAACTCTAAAGGCGTAATTGGATCAAAGAGTTTCTAGATAGTTGCAACGTCATTATATCATTTTTGTTGTAAAACTACCAAAAACAAGAGAGAGAGAGAGAGAGAGAGAGAGAGAGAGAGAGAGAGAGAGAGAGAGAGAGAGAGAGCTTCTCATTAGATGTGTGTCAAATGAATGAGTTTAAGCCCCATTTATATGGGTGGACAATGACACAATCGTAATATGTAAAGTTTACAAGAGTATAATGGTCATTCACACTACATATATTTTTACATATTTTATAACACTCTCTCTTGAATGACCCATTACGCATTGCTTGTCTCGTTAAAACCTTGCTAAGAAAATCCAATGGAATAAAACTTGAGCGTACAACTGCTCCCCCTTATATTGGTCATTGTAAATCATTGAATCTACTGTTTGAAATGACATCAAATGATAAGTAGAACATATCATATGGTGAAGCTTGGAATTTTGAAGTGTTGCCTCGTTAAGACCTTGTCAAGAAAACCTTGTTGGACAAAACTTGATGAGGTAAAAAGAGTACAACGTGATTCTCCCACTAAAGTGTGCAACCGAGTATTCTTGAACCTTTGGAACATTGGTATCATTTTTCACCTGGAATATATATATATATCATTCCAGCACAAAAATATGTTGTTGAATTATAGCTCATAAATAGCTGTAATAATGTCTCAAAAACCTTACTAGGAAAACCTTGTGAGTCAAAATCTTAGCAAATGGAAAAAGAATACATTATTCTCATTAATACGCCATAACTGTTCCCTCATTAAAAACCTTGTTAGGAAAATCCTGTGGAATAAAACCTCAGCTAAGGAAAAATGAGTGTAGCACGCATTTATTCCACTCATGTAATATTACAAATATATTGATGCAATCTCGAAAACACATCTTTTGTGATGAGCTTTCTATAAATTGTTCATAGCTTATTTATGATGTCATAACATGCTATATCAAGTAATGTTTTGCTCATTAATCAATTGTATTTTTCAAATCTTGAATTGATTCATTTATGGTGAATAATCGAATCTAGAATTCTCTTCTGGTGAATAATTAAACATTATCCAATTCCAATTTCTAGAATTCACTTCTTGTGAATAATTAGATATTCATTTTCGAATTCACTTCTGGTGAATTTTCGAATTTACTTCTGGTGAATAATCAATGGCCCAGTTATCAAATATCATTTACAATAATAGTACACTCCAATTTCAACATATTATATCATAGGGTCATTTGTATCATCCTGTAGTGATACTACTCTGGGTATATTGAATCTTTCAATGATTATACATGTATGTTCTTGCATCTTATAAATCATCGCATAAGTATAATAAATAATTGAAATAGATATCAATTTCGACATATAATCAATAATCATTTTACTTGAAATCTCAACGTACCGCGATCAACTGGTACATCAAAGAATACTCTCAAAATACTGAGATGAGAATCGTACATTTTGATCTCACTAATTGGTATATCAAAGAGTTCAAGCTAGTGATTTAGATTATAGTCTCATCCACCATATATTATGCCAGTTCTTTGAAAAAATTGTGTGCAACGAGTTATCTTTTACCATTATGTAATATTTTTCATTTGCACAAATAACTGTTGGATTTACACATTTAAGTGTTTGGCTTCAGGTCCTATAACAATAATCCCTAAATTTGGATTTTAAATTTGGCCAAAATGTTTTATATTTTATCAACCTCATTTTCACAAGAGAGTTGTGTATTGTATGTAGTCGATTTATTTCTCGATTCCAATTCATCTCAATATAGACATAACATATAGAGATCTCTTTATATTTTCTATCATCAAGTACCCGAATCTCATTTCTTTTAATTATGTCCATTTTACTCACCATGAGTATTTAGCCTCAAATGGATCATTTCAATTATTTAAGAGATTTTGTTTTTGGAATCGATTGTCATTATGTTTCAGCATAATTATGTTTCATGCGTGTTTTCTCCATAATGTTCGCAAATCTTATATTATATCAATTGGCTAAAAATGCCGCAATACATGTCATTTCTAATTAGGGATATAATCTTAATCATATAACTCAGTGCGTTTTGTTGGAGTGTATGTACATATCGCACTTCTTAGAAATCATAAAACTTCACAAGCTAATCATTACTTCATCATATTGACATATACAGAATATAGTTGTATGAGAAACAATTTCTATTCAATTTGTCCAAATATCAAATAATTGAGGCTTTTAATGATCTAACCGTTCAAAACATGGAATCAAGAAATTAACGTTTCATCAAAATTCTAACAATTAAAAACCTAGCCTAGATACATGATAGAAAATAAATAGCAAGAAAAGTAAATGGATGTCAACCCGTTCATCTTCTTGGAATTATATCTTCAATCTTGAATTTGGCGTCGCTTGGATCCCCAACAATTGGACAGCCTTTTAGCATAAATTATGATGATTCGAAACCCTCTAATTTCGTGCCCCAAGTCAAGTATTTATAGATATTCTCAGAACGTAGGTTACTTGGGAGAGAAGAATGTTGAAAATCGCATCCAAATTGGCTTCCAAAAGAGTTCCAACCGAACAAGGAAAGTTACCTTCGCGAAAGATCTTTTTGTCACTGCACAGTATTCAGTATTTTGATCATATCTTTCTATTTCCTTATCCTATTTAGGTTATTCAAAGTGAGTTTGAAATATAACTTTAAGTGCTACAATTATTCCTGAAATAGTATTTTCCCAATTTGAATGTTTAATGCCCCGTATTTAGGTTTCAAAGTCTATCTAAAAATCTGTCCGAAAATCTTATGTGATTGGAATGAATTTATGGTAATATTCTTAGCATATTTCATTCCTTTTTTTACTTCTAATTGCATCCAATTGACTCCTACCAATCTTCAAGTATCGTATTATGGTCCGAATCAATCATTGAGTATTTACAATTATGTCCTTCTTCATTTGATCTGTATACTTTAATTCTTGAACTTCTAATTTCTTTCAAATTTGACTTCTTCTTTGGTTATTCTTCCAATTGAGCCCTTGATCTACTTCATCCACTCTTCATTTGCACAATTTAACACTTTTATCATCCAATTGCTTGATTTTGGCTTAAATTCCATTGTTTTCTCGACTTTGGGGTTATTCCTGATATAAAAACAAATATTAACTAAATAAATAGCAAATATTCTTTAAAAAACAAATAAAATCTTACTGTAAGAATAGAAATAAGTGTATAAAATACACTTATCACACAACAACCACAACAACGAAAATCGAACCAAGAAAGCCCTAATCTATATGTGAACAACTACACGATTCCAGTGAACAACTAATTCGAGGAGGACGAAGACAGATAACGTGCTTATGGAGTGTAATGCAAGGAAAATGTAAAACCTAAATTCATAAATTGAAAGCACAAAACGTAGATACCAATGAAGAAACAAGAACGAAATTGAACTAAAAAATACCTAATTTGTGTGTGAACAACTTCACGATTCCAACGAGGAACTAATTCGAAGAGGACAAAGGCAGAGAAAGCACGTAGATATATGGAGTTTATCTCCTACGGTATGCTGAAGTAAGAGGGGTCACAGATGGGGAGGTTGTTCTCTCCAGTCTCCAGTATTCCGCTTGGTTTTGAGGGGAAATGAGAGGCGAGAAATATGAACGAGACATAGTGTAATATTGAGTGTAAGTGAGGGGCAGAAATGTCATTTCTTGATCTGGGGTCAGGCATCATTTTCCCAATATGAAATGGTATTAGTACTATCAACGGTGAATTACAAGTAAAGAAAAAATAACTTTTCCCAATAACATGGTTGTTTGTAATTTAATTTCTTATTTTGTAACATACCATTTTCTTCCAAAATACTGCTAGTCGTGGTAACTTGCAAGGTTGTTCATTATTGGTCTTTGTAAAAAAAAAAAAAAAAAAAAAAAAAAAAAATGAGATTGATATGAGTAAATTATCAAAAAAAATGTGCAACAGTTGAGATTGACATTTATATGTCCGATTAATAGTATTTTTCGACAGATAAGTATCATACGACCATCTTATTTATTCATGGATCCAAATCTAAAGTCTTGATATTGAATCAAGTTTGCAACAACAAGCGAGTCTTATTTTAACCAATTTTCAAAAAATAAATCTATAAATAAACACTTTGTTAGTATAAAATAATCTTTAAAATACAAATCTATCTATGAACTTGGTGAAAGACAATAAATCAAAAGGGTCATTGAAACAATAAGATGCATAATTCTCAGCTTTTCCCATCAACCAAAGGGGCCAGTGAATCCATACGAGAAGACGATGATCAAAGCGCAATTATATATGATTCTGCTAATAAAAGTCAAATGTCTAAGTAATGAAAAATCCATAGATTTGAACTATTCTTCTCATCTTCTTCACCACAACAACAGAAGACCAAAAAATAAAAAAAAAAACATAGGAGTTGACTTGGGCACTCAGACCACTTTAAATGTTGGACCATGCTAAACCCACAAAATAAGAGAAATGATCTAGTGCCCATGATGGGCACTAGTTATAGAACCCATCCGCCATGTGGCGGATGGGGGGTTGGATAATGGTGGGTGGGCCCCACTACCCACCCACCATAGGGGGGGTGGGGTGTGAATTTTATAAGAAATCCACAATGGGTTTTAGATCAAACCCACACAAAATAAATGACAAAATGGATGACACACCCTTCATATGGAGGTGACCCACATGTAAGTGGGTCTCCTTTCATTTGAAGAGTATGTCATCTAATTTGTAATTAATTTTGTGTGTGAGAAATTATCCTTAAATGTTTCCCAATGAATCAGGGAGTTGAAAATGATCAATCACTTACGTAGCAATGCATGTCAGACAAATGAAAGAAATTGACGAAGCGTTTTCTTCTATTTCGTTTGACAAAGCCAACAAGATGTACTGATTGAATTATAAGAATTTCCAGCATTACATGTCCCCATTTTTAATCAAAGATCAGGCAAAAAGAAATTAAATTAAATTACAGAACAAGCAAAAACAACTGTGAAAAGAACTTGGAAAACGTCACATTATCCACTTCATTATTTCCCACAGCACGTCATAACTCACTAAAATGAAAATGAAGAAAACTGCTAGAAATAGGAAAATACAATGATACACGCACACACAATGTGCAGAAAGCTCACGTTCATAACTCAAACAAAAATGAAAGACATGAAGAACAATTGTGCATCCACAAAGAACTAGAAGAAACTCCACATTCATATATGTTCGTTGGAGTTATTGAATCGCAAGTGTACGTTATCGTGAACAAGTAATAAAGTAAACTTTTGAGTCCGAGTTGTCGATCCCACAATGACTAGTTTATTTGTTATCAACTTACTTTGATATAAAGTTTCTAAAACAAAGCATAAACTAAACTATTAAATTTAAATTGCAAAAGAATCCAATAATGTCATAAATTGAGAAATTCAAGAAGTATACAATTCAAATAATTAAGAAATAGAAAATTAAACTACTAGAAAGTATAAACTACTTTTAAGCTATAAAAAACAATAAATTGAATGATGAGTTTTCTAACAATAAAGGAATATTCGGACTAACGATTTCAAAGTAATATTGTAACTTAATTTCGCATTTCAAGTTATTTTCTAAAATTCTATTTGGTAAAATCTCCTCGGAATTCATAATTAATCACATACAACCACAAATTCATTTCTCTATCTTTTTGTTGAAATTTTAGGATTTTACTACGTGGTCTAATTGTTAACTCACCTCTCGAATTATGAAAACAACCACAAATTTCATGAAATTGTAACTAATTAATTCATGCATTAAAAGTAATAGTAAAATCAATACATAAAAACATAAACCCAACATGAGAATTGAAATAATACTTAGAAATATTAAATCTATATCGTCAATCCCAAATAAAAATCTAGCTAATCATGTTGTTCGAATGAAAAACTAAACAAAATAAAACAATGTAAATAAAACCCGAAATTGTGAGTATTGAAGTCTAAGTATTATCTTGCACCAAGAATACACAAGAACTTGTTGAATACCCTTATCTTTCTCCACTTAAATCCCCAAATAATTGAATGAATTGAGTGGAATAATGTGTAAAGGAGGCTTCTTATGGTTCTAATTTTCGTGCCTCTCAACTTGTCTCCCTCGAAAATAGGTTGAAATTAGGTTTAATAAAGAGAAGATTGGGTGAGAAATTGAGTTTTTAGGTCCAGTTACAGTCCAACCGGACAATGGTAAAAAATGTTGCTGTCGTGCGGTTATGCCTTTTGCATTGTCTTTTTCACTGAACGTTATGCGACCGCGCGGTGTTGAAGGTTACGGTAATGCGGTTATAACGTCTGATGCAATTTTCAACTTTCTTCTTCCATCTAAATAGGTCCTCTCCTTTTATTTGTTCTTCAAGACCTCATCTTCTGATTTGAGCGATTTAGTCCCCAAACTTTCGTTTCTCTTTAATTAACTATTTTCTTCTCTTGAATTCTTCAATTATGCCATCGATCTTCTTTCTTCTTCCACTTTAGCTCTAATTTGCACCTCACTTGACTTCATCAACTTCCATGTGCATATTTTGCTCCAATTATCATCTAATTGTTGTATATTTGCTTCAATTCCTCATTTTTCTTGATTTTGGGATAAAACATGAAATAATGACAAATAACAACAAACTATGTAGAATTTATTTATAAAAGATAACATAATATCCTAATTTTGACAGATAAATAAGTGTATAAAATACACTTATCAATATCACTGACAAAAAATTCGTTTGTTACTTAAAGCTTCAGCAAAACCTTCAAAAATGGTCAAATATATAATCATATTCTCAAACACCAACACTTAAAAAATTGCACACACACAAAAAAAAAAAAAAGAAGCATAAAAAGCCTGCTATGCAGAAATCAAAACTGCAAAAGAAATAGAAATCTCAAAATTCTAAACGGTCCCACGATTTCAAATTCAAAGGAAAGATCCACAAAAGTATAAAATAGGAAGATACTCTGCAAAGGAATGAGAATGAGGAGGTAATGAAGAAAGAGATCTATATATTAAGATCCAATAAAAAGTTAAATCCGAAAAGAATGAAATTTCATGCACAAAATTAAAGGGGTTTGCTTTTCATATCGTGAAGGAGAGGTCAGCTTCCAAAAATGAGTGTTTGGAAATTCAAAATTCAAGCTATACGGAAGAATTGGTTTCCCAAAACTTGTTCGAAAGAAAATAAATAGGGAAATGGGGGGGGGGGGGGGGGGGGGGGAGAAGCTAATTGCGACGAAATATACGTGTGGGGATTTTCCATTTTTTATATTTTTTTTAGTTTCTAAAGTTCTGAATAACATAAGTTTAAATGATATGAAGTAAGATTTTAGTAGAAATTAGTATGCTTTGTATTTGCACATTTAGGGTGATCATCTACATCAAAAAATTTTTTACTGACAATTGATCCATCAGGAGTTATGATGATTTACAGTAAGTCCAAAAGTCAGGCCTTTTGTTGAGCCTATTGAGGCGTTGTGCGCGAAAGATAACGTAATATGCAACCGCAAAGTACACACGAACGACACGAGTGAGATCTATTTCGAGAGAACATTACGAATGCATTATGTCGAATGTAGATTGTTATTGTATTGTTTATACAAGTAATTGACTGTTGTTGATTCATTTTAACCCATGTTTTTAGATGGTTTCCTAACATATTCGACTTCTTAAATTCCTTCAAATAAGATTTTGAGTTCAGATGAGCGTGGTTCAAAATTGGAAACACACAATGTGTGGTTAAATAGTGATTTGGGAATTTTTTTTTTTTTTTTCAACATGTGTACTTTTTTTTTTATTTCAAAAAAAAAAAAAAAAATTCCGAATGTGTTCGGTCATATGAATTAAAAATTGTCTAGTGTTTTACCGTCAATCTTTAACGTCCACATTTTCTCCACTATGCATGAATTCTGGCAATTTCAACCGTAAGACTTTTCCACAGCAAAACTTTTCAACAAATTGTTTTTGTCTTCTCACCTCAATCTTTGAAAAAACATTTCGCCCATATATATTTTCTCATATCACTTTTTAACTACATATTTTATCTAAAAAATATCACATGACATCTATATCTATAAAAAAACAAAGCCTCTGTTTGTTAAGTTTTTTTATGTTTTCTAGGTAAGATATGTGGTTAAAAATTAGAGAGAGAAAATATGTGTGGTTAAAAAGTAATTTGAAAAATTGTGTAAAAAAACATGTTTAAAAACATGTTTCTCTTTGTTTGCCAAACAGATGCAAAATAGCCGTCATCAAAATTCACACATTATTTACTGTCAAAAAATACTTTCTAAATTAGGAATTTTTTATTAAAAAAATAATATATTAAATGTTTTAACAAATATTATGGTATATGTGTCATTAATGACTTAACATCCGTACTATGCTATTAATGGCAAAAAAATTGTTATTTTTAAATGTATAAACTACTTTTTTATTTTGTAATAATTATTATTCGTTTAATAATTATTGCATTATTTTGAAATCGAAAAATATGTAATATATGTGTCAAATCGAATATCTCAACGAGAAGTTTAATACAAACTAACAAGTGAGAGCAAAATGTAAATATATTGTCCGTAAAATCGTCCCAAATATTAAATATAAAATTTTACATTATATTTTTTAATTTTCTTCAATATCTCATTCATTTTAAATCATATCATTTAAGTACTATAATACTATCATAAATTAATACTTTATAATAATTATTATTCTTTTGATAATTATTGTATTATTTTGAAGTCAAAAAATATTGCATAATAATAATAATAATAATAATAATAATAATAATAATAATAATAATAATAAATGTTTTAGCAATTGTTATTGTACATGTGTCATCAATGACATTAGAATCCGTATTATGTGCTATTAATGACATCAAGATTTTATTTTATTTTTATGTATAAACTATTTTTTATTTTGTAATAGTTGTTATTCTTTTGATAATTATTGTATTGTATTGTATTGAAGTCGGAAGATAATATAAACGTCAAATCGAAAATTTCAAAGAGAAGTTTAATATAAGATAATAAATGAAAGGAAACTGAAAATATATTGTTCATAAAATCGTCTCAAAGATCTAATGTAAAAGCATTTACTTTATATTTTTTTACTTTTTTCTCAATATCTCATTCATTTTAAATTATATCATTTAGTTATATAATACTCAGTGTTTAGAAATCGGGAAATCGGTTCGACCCGAAGAAGGCAACATGTCAAGGATAAGAATATCGGATTAGGTTGACTTGCCTTGAATCGATTTTAATTAAAAAAATTAATAATTATTTTAAAGATCGCAAAATTTTCTAAAAAAAATGTTATTTTACAAATAAAGCAACATTTACTATTTTTGAGATAAAATTAAATACAAAAAAATATAACAACAATATTCTTTATCAATTCAAAGCAAATATAGATTTATGATTGTTAATTTTATTTATTATATTATATTATATTTCAAAATATTTAACATATCAAAAAAATAAGATAAAAATAACTTATTTAGAAGGAAAAAAGTTTAACAAAAAAATAAATAAAAAATAAAAATATATATTTTTTAAAAGAACAACACAATTTAAAAGAAAAAGGAAAAGAAAAATCCTATGAATAGTAAGATTTCCTAATTTTAATCAGTTTTGTACATGTTGCATTTCCTATTTTGGTTAGTTTTGTTATTTTTAAATATTTTAATTCGATAATATTTTGTATTAAAATGTTATTGTACTATGTTTTTATTTAATATATGATTGTATAATTAACATATTTTTATAAATTTTGATTGAAATCACTATAACAAGTAGAAGTCTCGCGCATTGTACGGGTGAAAATACTGGTTCTTATAAATGCAAGCCAAAAAGTGAAATGTGTTACAATTTCCTATTTTAATTATAGATAAAGTTAGAGGATGTTTGATGTAGGATATTTTGAAAAAGAATTGGATTTTGAAAGAATGAATAGTTGAAAAGAGGTTGAAAATTGTGAAAGTGATGGACCTATAAAAATGCATTGTTGAAAATGCGATTTCATGAGAAGTTGTTCAAAAACTCCGGGATCAAAGAGTTTAATAATCACTTTTATAATCATTTAATTAAGCCTATGTTCGGCAGTTGTGAGCCGTTGTTATATTTTGATTTTTTCTATTTTTAAGTAGAATTTATTATTAAAAAGTAATTTTAAAAAATATATGTAGTTAAAAAAGTGGTATTTAAAATTGTAATATTTATAAATATGTGTTATAATATATTTACCGAACACATGCTAAATTTAGCCTCCATTTGATAACTTGTTTATAAAAAACATATTTTTCTTCAAATCACTTTTTAACATAACATATTTTCCCAAATCACTTTTAAATTACATATTTTACTTCGAAAACATCATATTATTTTTTCGTAAACAATTTTTTTTTTTTTTTGAGAATGTGTAATTAAGAGCATCTACATTGAACGTGTTAAGTACATATTAGCAGGATAAGAACAAATTGTTGAATTAATGTCTACATTGAATATGTTAAAATACAAATTAAGAAAATATTTGTAACCACGAGTTAACTTTCTTGTTAAATTTAACTAATATTTTAATTTATGATGTGACAATGTTTTGTTGAAAATATTCAAATAGTAATAGTCCAACCCCAAACCCACTCACCCATTCCTTATTTATTTATTTTTCGTTTTCTTAATAGTCCAATCCCAAACCCACTCACCCATTCCTTATTTATTTATTTTTCGTTTTCTTCTTAAAATTTTTAACATCGATAGAAAAAATAATTTTTTTTTATTTCATATTACATGATTTAATGAGATCTTCAAATTAGTATCATATTGATATATAAATTTATTATTTTAAAATAAGTATTTATCATATTATTGGACTAATCAGAAATTAACATATTCTTTATAGCAAAATGAATGTGTTAATTTTAACATATATATGTGTTATATTATATTTATCTTTCTTATGACTAGTTAAATTTAATACATCCAATGCAGATGAAGAATTCATTTTGGATTTATATGTAGATTATTTATTCTACGTAGAATTTGTGGTTAAAATGATTTTTGAAAAAAAAAAAATTTAAATAATGAGTATCAAATTTGAGCTATTTAAAATTGATATTTTTTTTTGTGTCGGTCTTATCTAATGTGCTGATTATTTATAATTGATTGAATTTACATATAAGTATATATATTTTTTTGTGTGTCAGTCTTATCTAATGTTGATCGACTTTAACTAACATATTCCTAATAAAATGGTCAGTATACCAACAATCACGTAACTTGCAACTCTCTTCGCATTCCGTAGATTGAAAAAATAAATTTGATACATAAACAAATAGATAAAATATGGTAAAAAATTTTCTCCAATGTACAACGTAAATTAGAATGTTAGGCTGACGTCGCTAAAAAAAATAGACATTTGAGTGTTCCGTCGACATCTAGATGCTTCGTGAGACATGCTGACTTAGTATTAATTTTTATTTTATAATTATTTAATTACTGTAGATAAGGACGTGACTCATTTAATTTGTATGATATAAATTAGTTTCCTTTTGGACTATGCAGTAAATTAGAGATAATGTGGTAATTAATTTTAATTTTTTTATAAAAAATGCCACATAATCAATATTATTGAAATGTGAAAAGAATCATTAAAGAATAAATTTTGAACAGCTCCGTCTATTTTTTTATTAAATTTAACACATAATAAATCCTAAAAATTTAATTACTTTAAAAAATTTTATTACTTATTTCATAATTAAAAAATATCATGCCTATTTATGATTCACATATACTTCACGAAAAAAGAAAAAATTTAATTAGAAGTTTACATAGAGAATATTTAGAATTGGAAAGATTAGGAAGAGACTTAAATACTGATCCGATTGCTATAGAAAAATATAGAGAAATTAAAAGGCTAGTTTTACAACATAATGAATATTTAAAATTAAAAGAAGAAAACTTAACGAGACAAGAAGATATAAGATATATGGATGAATTTGAAGAAAGATTCTTAAGAAGAATTAGACAAAGATTATAATTCCGCAAAATAAAATTTCACTATCACGATCCGCCCCACAGTGGTATCAGAGCCCGTAGTTATACTTAGAAATATATTTAGAAAAATGTCTAAAAGATTACCAATAAACGAACCTAGAGTATATAATTATAAATCTAAAGATTTACCAAATAACAGTCATTGACCATTAATAACTGAAACATATGGAAAATTTATACCTTTTTACTATTAGGAGAAGGAGGATTTGGAGAACATAAACAATTAAACTGGACAAATTTATTTTTACTAAATAAATTAGGAATAAGTCTAGATAAAACTACAGAACAAAACTTAGAACAAACAAAAAACCCAGAACAAGTTCAAGAAATTATCAATAATTTACCATTAGAAATAAAACAAATGATAGAAATAACTAATGATTATAAGGATATAAACAAAAATATACCCACACAAATATTAGAAGTAAAGCAATATGTAAATAATCTATCTAAACAATTAATAACCTTAGAAAATCAAATTAAACAAATAACTGATAAAATAAATAAAATAGGAAATATGGTAGGAGTGTATGAAAACCCAATAGAAATTACAGAGCAAAAAACTATTATAAAACAAATAAATATGATAAGAACAATTAAAGAAGAAGAAATAGGGAAAAGTGATTTACATAAAAGATTAGATAATATACAACAAAATATTGGAATTATAAACCAAAATATAACAAAAATATATGATGAAATGGAAAAAAGAAAACCTAAAAGAATAATAACTGACAAAGAATTTAAAGCCATCAATAGATTAGGAATAAATATGATTACTGAACAAATAGAAAAAATTATAGAAAATCTTAAAGAAGAAGGTGGAGAAGATTACATAACAGAAGAAGATTATATAGAAAAATTTAAAAATCTTAAAATAGAAGAAATTAATATGAATGAACAACAAAGAGCTTTAATACCAGCAGGACAAAATCCACCAGAATATATACAGCAATTAGGAACTAACCAAGTTAAAAAAGAAAATACAAGTAATACTAATCCACAAAATACACCAGAAATCTATATGAATCAAAGACAAAATACAAATTTTAAAACAAATAATTTTATACCACAACAAAAATATTACACCAAGCCAAACAAAAATTATCCTATAGAATATACACCATAGAAAAGTATGGAAACACAAATTAGTTCAGAAGGAAGATGGATAGATTTAGGATGTGTGCAAGATGTAGACCATGAATTAGAATTATGGATGAAATCTATGGCTATGATGGCCTATACCAAAGAATTAACAGGAAAGCAATTACAATTAATGTTAGAGAATACATTTATAGGAACCACTGCAAGATGGTGGGGAAATTTAACAGAAACTTATATATGACAGATTAGAGGAAATGACCAAGATGAAATGGGAACTATTTTAAGCAGATATGAAAATGCATTAAAAAGAGAATATACATTAGTAATAGACAGAGATACCAAAATTAGCTCAAGACTAAGAAATAGGTATTTATTAGAAAATCTATCAATATGTGATATATGTTACTTTAAACAATTTGCATGTGAATTTAGAGAATATTTTGAAAAGGCAGAATATAATCAAGAAACATATGGTATGGAAATTATGAACCAAATATTCTTTAAATTACCAAACCCATGGAATTTAGAATTATTTAAGGATTGGGAAAAATTAGAAATACCATTAAGTAATAATAGTCTAGGAGCAAGAACACAATTTATAAAAATGAGACAACAAGAAAAATGTATGGAAGCAAATAATATGATAAAATTCCATAAAGCAAGTAAAAAATCATTATACTGTGATAAATTACAATATAAACCAACACAATGGGGATGTCATCTAGAAAGAAAATATAAGAAAAAGAAATATTATAGAAAAGATAAATTTAGAAACAAATTTTGATAAATTTAATAAATACAAAAAGTCATATAATAAAACATTTAAAAGGTATAGAGTACCATATAAGAGATACTTAAGGCAAAAACAAAACAAAACAAAACTAAAACATACCCTAAAAATCCTAGAAAATGTAAATGCTATTCATGTGGAGAAATATGACATATATCTCCAGAATGTCCTAAGAAAGATAAAAAGAAAAATATGATGTATATCTCATTAATAGAAAAAGAAAATTACAACTTATTACCTATTGAACAAGAAGAAGAATGGGAAGAAATTCCTGAAGATGAAGAAATTTATGAATTAGAAGAACATGAAGTAATAAATACAATAATGGAATTAGAATCTTCAGAAGAAAATGATTCTAATGAATCTAGTGAAGATGAATATTTATATATAAATATGATTAGACAAATTAATGAAGAAGGTACATCTAAAGAATATGAATATCAATTAGAAGAAAATAAAGAACAACTAAATGAAAGATTAATATTTAATCCTAAAATGTATGAAAAGATCTTAAAATCAAAATTAAATGTAGAACCAAAAGAAATATTTAATTTACCATTTTGGCAGAAAAACAAAGAAATAGCATATGTAGCAAGAAATCATAGTCACCCTATAAACATAAGAGATACTACAGGAAACACATTAATACCTATAATAAATGAAGAAATTATAAGACAAGAAATAAACCTATTGAATCCTGAACTAAAAGGAAAAATAAAGAATATATATTTAGGAGCCGTACAAATTATAGCAAAAGCCTATTTTAGATAATGAATAGATACACCTATAGAATTCTATATTATGGATGATAGAATTATAAATTCAGTACAAGATGCTCTAATAGGAATTGTAACAGGAAACTTAATGTACCAAAAAGTAAAATTTATAATAAGACCAAATTTCAGCATAAGTATGGGAGAAAAAAATAAAAATAAAGCCTTAACATTATATTACAGGTTAAGAGGGATAGATATGGAACCAGGAAGTAAAACTATAAGTTTAACTATTAGAACAATATATGCTTTTACTAGTAAACATGAAGTAAAAATTAAGAATGCTACAAGAACACATATAATAGAACCCATATTTCAAAATTTATTGGAATACAAACCAGCTAAAGAAAATCCAAGAATGACAATACCAGAAGATATAGAAATAGATTTCAATCAAGCTAGAAGATTAGTAAATATAGATAAACCACAAATAGAATTTGGAAGAAGATCAATTAGCCTAAGAAGAAATACTAGTACAAGATCATTACCTGAAATAGAAAATAGAAATGATTCAGAAAAACAAATAATGACAAAAATACATAGAAAAATACCAAAAATGTATCTATCTAAAAGAAATGAGATAAAACAATTTGAAGTTATGATATAAATTAGAATAAATGGAGAATGGAAAGAGCAGAAAGTATTAATAGATACTGGAGGAACTGTATCTCATATAAAAGAAAACATAATAGGAGACTTAGAACTTAAAGTAATGAATAATTCAATTCAAATACAAGATTATTTTGGAAATATTCATCCCATGGATACTTATGTAGAATTACCAATAAGAATAAATAAAAGAAATGAAATAATCATAAACATGTACGTAGAACATACAGGAAAGGTAAATACAGAATTACTATTAGGAACAGACTTCTTAGAGCAAGTAAAATCATATTACATAAAAGATGATAGAATGCTATTAACAATACAAAATGAGAATCTAGTTATACCAAGGTTATTATGAATAAAATACAAGGAGGAAGAGAACATATTTATATACTAACCAAAATGAATTACAATGGATATCTTAGCAGAAATTATCATGCATTATTTGATACAGGAGCATCATCCTATTTATTTAAAGAAAATGTATTACCCCCAGAAATGTGGAGTAATAAAAAGGATAATGAAGAAAGAGTAATACTTGCAGGATTTGATGGAAGTACAAACCTAATAACTAAAATAGTAAGGAATGTTAAAATACAAATAGGAAAATATGAATTACAAATACCTTATGTATATCAATTTGATGATATGCCAGGTGATATATTATTAGGAAATAACTTCATAAAACAATATTATCCAATAACTATTGATGAAAAAGTTATACTTTTATCTACCCCTTGTCACCATATAGCAATAGCAATAAGAATTAATGATCCTTACTGTAGAGAAAAAATGCCTCATATAGCAGCTCAGCGTGGTGAGTATAGACAAAAATTAACACAAACAACACAATTTATGCCTAATAAAAATAGAATAAATCTAGTACAAGAACATTTTGACCAAATTGTAATAAAAAATATTACAGAAAAATTATTAAAATTATCAGGAGATAATCCTTTGAAAAAATGGCACATAAATAAGCCTATGACAGAAATTATACTAGAAGATGACACTAAGATTATTAGTGTAAAACCAATTAAACATACACCAAAAGAATTACCTGAATTTGAAATGCACATAAAAGAAATGCTAGAAAAGAAATTTATTAGAGAATCTAACAGTAAACATAGTAGTCCAGCCTTCATTGTAATAAAACATTCAGAACAGAAAAGAGGAAAATCTAGAATGGTAATTAATTATAAAAGGTTAAACACTTATACAAAAGAATTAAAATATCCAATACCAAACTAACATGTATTATTTAACCAAATTAGAGGAAAGAAATATTTCTCTAAATTTGATCTTAAATCAGGATTTTATCATATCATGTTAACTGAAGAATCTAGACATTTAACAGCTTTTACGGTACCACAGGGATTTTATGAATGGAATGTATTACCTTTTGGATTTAAAAATAGTCCAGGAGAATTCCAAAGGTACATGGATAAAATATTTAAAGATTATTATCATTTTATTACAGTATATATTGATGATGTTCTTATTTACTCTGAAACCAGACAAGACCACTTAAAACATCTAAATATTTTTATAGATATTGTAAGGAATAATGGAATTATATTATCAGCTACAAAAATGGAGATAACTAAAGAAAAGGTAGAATTCTTAGGATCTATAATAAGCCAAGAAGGAATAAAAGTCCAAAAACATATTGGTACAAAAATACAAGAATTTGACAATCATATAAAAGATAAAACACAATTACAAAGCTTTTTAGGACTTGTAAACCAGACTAGGAAATATGTACCTAACATAGCAAAACATTTAATTCCATTACAAAAACGATTAAAAGGAAAAACTAAATGGACGCCTTGGTCTAAAGACGAAGAAGAAGAAGTACAAAAAATTAAAGACCTTTGTAAAGATTTACCAGAATTAGAATTACCCAAAAAAGAATGTGATTGAATTATAGAAACTGATGCATGTGAAACAGCATGGGGAGCAGTACTTAAATATATTTATCCAAATGAGGATGAGAAAATGATTGCACAGTATACTAGTGGTAGTTTTACTCAAACTCAAACTAATTATCATATAAATGAAAAATAATTATTAGCTGTAAAATTTTCTATTAAAAAGTTTGAATTATTTATTGTTACTACAAAATTCAAAATCAGAACAAATAATACACAAGTTAAATATTGGTTAACTAAAGAAATTGATCCAATTGTTGCAAATAAAAGGTTAATTAGATGGCAAGTAGAACTTAGCCATTATGATTTTGAAATTATTCATATTAAGGGTACTGACAATGTTATTGCAGAAATTAACTTGGCCATGGGTCAAATGAATATCAACTATTCAAATATATTCAACCATGTGAATACTTGCATGGCGCAGATTGTACAAATTAACAGTGAATTAGCCTTTTACAAGTCAATGGTTAATTCTCTTGAAGAAATGTACAAAGGAGGATCCCAATCCTCTCCAGTGGAGAATTTATCTGTAGGACTTCCTCTTAAGGAAGAAGTATCTAATGTATCAATTATTGGAAGTTCATCTTCCAAAGCCATTAGCAAAACTATTGAACCATCTAAAGAAACTTTTTTAGAAGTTGCGAAGAAACCAGCAGTTTTAACAAAGGAACTATCAGAAAAGGAGAAAGTTATGAAGAAACTAGAGACATTCTTGAAGTACGTGGAGTATCTAAACAAGAGGACAAAAGAAGGAGAATGGCTAAGGACAATTAGCCATCAAAAAATCAATAAAGCAATTATTTTTCCAGGAGCAGAACCAAGAACAGTAATGTATACCGAATTAAGGGATATGAAGGAAATATCATTATTACCGAATTAAGGGATACCCTTACACAAACTAATGTTTGGGTATATGAATCAAATGATGACAAATTATTGATCTACAGTATTGCAAGAATTAATCAAGTTAATTGTCAATTATGGAAATTAAGAGAATATGCTGAGAATATACTTGTCAGCAATTTGGATCTTAGCAAAAGAGCCTATGAATATCTACATCACCTAATGGAGGTAGAAACGGGTCACAAATGTAATAATTGTGGGGACCTACTCAACTATAATGAAGATGAAGCCTACCTTGTCTGAACATGAACTATTCAAGGCATGGGGGTCCAAACTCATGTGAAACTTTAGAAAAGCAGCAAAAATTATTGTAACTTTAGCTTTACTTTATCTACTTTAAATCTTAGCCAAGTATGTAAAAGATAGGGAATATTATCTTGTTCCCCAACTTTACTTTTACCAACTATAAAAGGAGGAGTCTCTCCTCATTGTAAGCATCCGAAAAACATATTAGTTTTCAGCATTAAAAATCTATATTCTCTCTATCTATTGTCTTTCTTTTCATTCCTAGTTCAAAATTTTCTTTCATCAAACCAATCCAGAAACAATTAGCAGAAGGTATAAATAACTAAACTTCACATAGATATATATGAAGTCATAAAATAGTTAGTAATACTCTATTTATTTATGAGTCCATAAATTTATTCTTTATAAAAATTTTGTTAAAAGGGTACATCCAGAGGTAGGAAACGAAACTGGATTGTGCTGAACCTCTTTGAAGTGTTTGTTTAAGTATTAAACAGAAAGTGTTGGAGTAAGTCTTTCGAACATCCTTTAATGCGTAAGTCTTTCGAGCAGCAACGATCTTTTATGAAGATGTGTTTAATACTTAGATAAATAACTGAAGAGTATTTGGTCAAAAATATTTTAAAATCAGATTTACAAAGAAGCGTGATGGACCCATAGATAGAAAGAAGTATTATTAATTATTTATGGTGGATTATATATCGTCTTTTTTATTAATATTATCCAAGTATGTTATCATAGTCTTAAATTTATCAATTTGCTTATGATATCTCTTGCATGTTTTTACATATGTTGAAAATTTGTTTTTATTATTCCAAGAATTAACTATTTGAAGAGGATTTGAATTAATAGCTTAAATCTAAATATTTAGTTTTATAATTTATGAATTCAGAACATTTAATAGAATTAAATCCTTCAGAAGTAAACGACTTTAAGTACTTAAGTGAAGAAACAATTAGAAATTATAAGGGAAGATTTAGGAAGATTTTATAATTTATTAGACTACGCAATAAAAGAACCCTTATTTACAGATTTTTCACAATTTACTAGAATTATAGTAAATAAATGAAGAATAATTAGTGATCTAGAGAAAAAAATTGAAGAATTAAATATAATTATTGAAGAAAAGAGTTTAACATATAATAGTATATATTACGCATTTTATGTAAATAATAAATTTAGAGATATAGACATAATATCAGAATACTAAAAGAATTATAACTAGACGGATAACATAGTAATTGAACATTTAAAATTTTTGTCTTTTAACCGTTAGTACAACTGTTAGTACAGTTTGTTAGTACATATAGCAAGGTCCTAATGGTATATTTTAGCCCTTTCACTTCACACTATCCAAACACCAACTCGAACTTATCTTCAGTTCAGCTCCTCCTCCTCCTCTTTCTCTAATACATTTATATCATATATGTATGTATATAACGTGTTTATTTACAGTGTGTCCTTTTGCAGAGTGCAGGAAGAATGGCAACGTCAACGCTGAACCCTAACGCGCCAATATTTGTGCCGTCGGCGTATCTTGCGGTGGATGATTTTTCTGACCAGTGGTGGGATCTGATTCAATCTTCCGCCTCATTTCGAGACTACTGGCTCCGAGAATGCTTTTCCGATCCCCAAATTGACAATCCTGATACTGATTATTCTAGTTCTTCTGTCCCCGGAGATATAGACAGCTTCATTTTCGACGATGGCATCGTCAATGGTAATGCAAGCAAAGGCAAGTATAATTGAATGGAACTCTGTGTTTGTGTGTGTTGGTTCCTCGTTGACTTGGAGTGTTTTTTCTCTACAGAGAAAGAGGAGAAGATGGATTTGGTGACGCTGGGGCTCTTTAAGTGGAGGAAGGCACGTGGTGGAATGGAGATACCAAGGTACTGCGAGAAGGCGCCGAAGATCGTGAATGTGAAGATTAATCCTAGGCCGATTCAGCAGCCGCGTTAGAGGGAGTTGCTATCCTCTATTCTCCGATTTTCGGATCTACTGTTCATGTGCGACTTCCTAGCACTGACTCGTCTTGACTTTTCTGTAGTTTCTTTTTCACTTTTTTGTATGATTCTGTAATTATAAAATAAATTGTTAACTAATGAAAGAAAACTTCATCGGAATTTGCCTTCAATTTGCACTTTATCCTTTTGTTTCAACTGCCTTATTTATTGTGATTTACGAAAATCAACCATCAGTTCATGCCAATCAGTTAATGAATATATATCATTCCTCCAGAATTCACAAAGTATTACTCTTCAATAAACCAGTGCACAAAATATCCTATAGGATGTAACAATACAAACAAAATTAAAAACATCGTAATATAATCAATCAGCTCCCGTACAATATAACTGATGCAGGTGCGGCTTCAAATATAGAGTAGGAACTGTCTGTCTAGTTTGGAATATGATTTGCTGAGTCTTCATCCCATATACTTGCTTGTTTCCCAATCTTGTGAAGAACCCTGATGACCTCTTCAGTTGTCACATTGCCAGTTACAGTCACCTTGTTTAATTTTGTGTCAATATCATAAGTTTCAATATCTGCATCCAGCATCAACAGGCATTGTGAACTTTTTGGGATGTTATATATAAACAAGCAATTTGTATAAAGAAAATTGTTAGAATCACCGCACGGTGACTATATCATCGCCCATGTATAAATCGCTTCATCCAAAAGTTTAATAAGTGGGAGCAAAGATTTGAACAGATATCTTTACTAGTTTGATCTTCAATAGTTTGAGGATAGGGATTTTTTGAAAGGACTCTGAACAGTACCTTCAATCTTCTTGATTGTCTTCAGGATTTTCTTGATGCATTCATCACAGTGTAAGCCTACCTTCAACTCCACAACCTAATGACACACAGAAAGTAGTTTGAGTCAAACTGTGACCACAAGAAATGATTTTGTTCAATAACTACCTATTTCTTGTGTGATAATATACTGTTTTGAGGAACTTACATTGGCCATGTTCACTTTATGAATCTGAAGAACTGCTTGTGGTGATATTTTGTAATCCCTAGATAAACCTTCTTGATAGTTGCAGGTTCTTTTGGTAACTAGTTGGAGAAGATGAAGTTGTTGCAGTGGTGAATGATTGGCGTAGGGTGAATTTCTTATATTTAAACAAAGTTTGTGGGGAGGGCATATGATTATTTGTTTCTGAAGATAATTTTACTTTGTTAAAAGCTCCTTTTACTCACCTTTCTTTGACTCAAGGCCCATTATCCTCCGTTGGAGGTGGAAAAGTTGATGACAGGTATTAGCCCTTGTTTGATATCCATATATTTAAAAATTCATTGTTTTTTTTTAAAACTCATTTTCAATTATACATTTTACCAATAAAATACTCTTGTTCAAATTCAGAAAATTTCCTACATTTTAATCACATTTTCCAAAAATCATTATTATAAATCACATTCTTTCAAATAATATTATAATAATGGAGCCCGAACACACTTAGTGGGAGTCGGACAGGGAATTAAGGGTGCGGCATTGTTCCCCTTTAACTTTCTTTTGTCGACACATTGAGAACATCAACATTATTTAACGCGTGAAACCTTGGTGCTTTTGTCAGGTCTTAATGGGCCACTGGAAAGTGGCTCCACCTATTTCATGCCCAAATTTTGAGTTTCCACGATGTGATATTTTGTATGTAGTGACGTCAAAAATATATATGAAATTTGTACCGATAAATGGACGGAATAGTGACACAAGAAACAAGAAGAAAGAAGAAATGAACAAAGTCGAGACAAATGTTGAACACTTTGTCCTTAATTCGAATTTATCCCGCAAAGGTGCCAACGGATTATGACAATCGACTTTCAAGATACAACGACTTCAACTTGTATTTGTAGCACTCCAAAACACAAGTATAACGAATCAGAATTTCGGCTTATATATTCCAAGATGAAATGATCAATAAAAATCAAAATAATGCAACAAAAATGCAAGAATTTGACTTAGGAAGAGAGAAGAGAGTGATAGTGATATTGCATATCATTAGTGTGTTTTTGGGACATCCCATAGTCCTTTTTATAGAGCATGAAATGTTGTGGACGAAGTGGTGAGAGCCAAACCATGCAACCCTTCCAAATCATGCAACTCTTCAAAAAGACACATTTTCGATCCCCGTTTGTGCGCCCCGAAGCGGCGAAGTGACAATCAAGTTTGCCTAAAGAAATTGAGTCGGGTTTGAGTATTTGGCCGAAGTCGACACGAAGTTACTTTAGTTTATTTTCAATACTTAACCAATTTCTCGTATTATTAAACTAATATCCAACATTTCCATTGTGTTGGGCCTACTCGTCTTCTCATGACGACTGAATTCAATCGACATGGGTGATGAGTTTGAGATTGAAAAGAATACACATACATTTCAAAGATAAAAAAAAAAATAGTTTTAAAATACATACATCAAGTGCTAAATAATATAATTAATATATTATAAAAATTCACCACACCCGCCCAAATCTTCAGACAACGGCTTGTCGTTACCAACATCATTGTCACATCACATTATCACCATGATCTTCGACACACAGTCACCCCCACCACTGGTGCACCACCATTGTCACCATCTATTTTCAGAATTGAGAAAAACAAAAGGTTTGAAAATTGAAAATTGAATAACATAAAAATATCATCTTGTGTAATTCATAGATTAGTCACCATATTAAATAACTTCAATTCTCACCGTCAATGACACGTGACCAGTTTTCTTGAATTTATATTGATATGTTGCCTATGATATTGTTCGAAGTCTGTAATCAATTCTTAACCTGTACATTGATCTGTTATCGATGAAGGTGGCCTGTGAAATATAACTCGTGATTAATTAATATTGACATTTGAATTATAACCATCCGCGAACATTTGTGAACTATATATTGTGCATGTGATATGTGAATGGTGGCATGTGACCTATGAACTATTATATGTGACATATGAGCTATAACATGTAACCAATAAATATTAACCTGTGAACTATACATGTGACCTACAAAATATAACACGTGACTTGGAACATTTTTGAAATGTGACCTGAGACCCGTACGTCAGAGATGGTGGTGACATGTGACCTTTGTGACGTATAAAGTGAGACGTGACCCAAACAAGTCACTTGTGACCTAAATATTTTTAAAGTATGGCTATGACTTAATACATCAAATGTGACCTATAACCTGAAAATTGAAAGTGTGACCCATGACTTAATGCATTAAATATGACTTTGGACCTAAACATTTGAAGTGAGACGTGTGACCTAATGCAATAAATATGACATGTGACCTGAACATTTGAAGTGTGACCCGTTACATAATCCATCAAACATGTTGTTCACTGAATTCTCTAATCCGTGTTTAGATGAATTGTGACATGTAACTTAATTAATGTGACCTACAATATATGAAGTATGACCCGTGACTTTAAAATGTGACCTATAACATCAAATGTGACATGTGACCTAATACAAATGTGACTCGAACGTTTGAAATGCGATCTGTGACATAATGAATCAAACATATTCACTGGATTTCTAATTAGTAATTAGATGATTTATGATGTGACCTAATTAATGTAACCTACTATATATATATATATATATGAAATTTCAAATGGGACTTATAACATGTGAGTTGAGTTTTTAACATGTGATCCGTAACTTTAACGTTGTCACATATTATAGAATTGGTCACACACCGCGTCAACACCACCACGAATGCCACCACCACCATAGTCTCAACACCACCACTTCGCCAGCGGTAACCACTACCTGCATCAACCCAACACCTCATCCCTCTCCTATTCCTAATTCAACCAACATAAAACACCCCACAACGCAGCTGCAGGATCTCAACTCTTACTGAAAAATCCACACCTCACCAACAGGCTCGCCGACGTCCCCAACCTACATCATATAGCCAAAAAAAAACATTCAAATCCTCCAACATCACCTCTTAGTTGAACTCAACCCCATTGCTGGCACTCTACAAATCCACACCCACAAACACAGCCGCCCCCACCCTGCAACGCTACCACCACTTGCACCAACTGATCAACAAAAAATTGCAGATATCACCAAAATATTTACAAGTCCAGATGAGAAATAAAGCACTAACACCGCTCCCAACACCACCTGATCCTCCAACATCACCCAAATCACCTATCAAACATCCACCGACATCCACCTTTTTATCGCTTCGAACACCACCCATTGCCACCACAGATCTATCCAGTGGCGATTAGAATCTTGAAGATCAATTCGTGATGACATAAACCCATAGATACACAGCCATCACCACCACTTAGCGACGAGCGACGACGGTAGCTCAGACTCGGATGGAGAGATGAAGTTGCGGGTGGATTTGTAGTCTAATGCGGGTGGATTTGTGGTCTGATGTGGGAATGAAGCTGAGTCGGTTGTGATATTTTTTAATTTACGTAGAGGTGGGCGGATTTGTGAAGTGAGGTGGATAATTTATTTTAATAAAAAATATAAATTAAGCAATTATCACCTGATACTTGAAGTGTTAAACTTCAAACTTGCAACATGATATGCGATCTTTAAAAACAGGTTTTCCTGTAGTTTCCACTTTGAGATTGGTAAGTGGCCTACTCATGGCCTAATTTCAGCCCAGTTTGTCTACCCAACATTGCTCCCACCTGCATTCAGCCAGATGATTCTGACCTATCTCGATCTGATTTTCCAGTATCTGCAACCTCTCTTCTTCCTAATATCAACTAAAAATGGATCTTTTGGACCCAAGGAATCAACATGGTTCTGGTTCAATTGGACATGGGATTCCTTTCGATCAATTGATGTTTTTTTTTTGGGGGGAAATACCCATAAATAAACCTATCAACATAAATAGTTTGAGAAATAGACTTTGAAACTAAAACATTTGATAAATAGTATTTGACAATTCAAACTTCCCCAAATACCCTCATTTTCAAACAAAGTCATCTAACTATAAAATAACTTCAATTTAGTCCTTAAATAATTTTTGTTGGAAACAAAATAATAAAATTAGTTTTTACCTAATTGAATTTATGTCTGTTTACGATCCCCACATACTTGAGGAAAAAAGGAAAGATTTAATAATGAGTTTACATAGAGAATATACAGAATTAGTTAGTATTGAAGAAGAATCAAGTACCAGAGTTATGAAATTATACGAAGAACTTAAAAGATTGGTTAAACAACATATTGAATATTTAAGATTAATAGAAATAAACGAAATAAGACAAGAAGAAATATTTTTGACAAGAATCATAAGACGATTATAATTCCGCATATAATTCCCTAAGAAAATAGAGAGTGTTCTGCGCACCCTGGTGAAATTGGTATCAGAGCCCCGTTAAAAACCAAAAAATCATAATGAATTTATCAGAAGAAGAAAATATAATTGAAAATTTTCTAAAAAATGTAGAAAAATATAAAAAATCAAGTTATCCTTATTTACCAAAAAATAATTTAAACGAAGGATTTGAAGAAATGAATGAGAAATTGGAAAATTTAGAATATAATTTACAAATAGGAAACGCTATATTAGATAAAAATCTAAAAGGAAAAGATAAAATCATAATTAATCCTCCTTAAGATTACAGAAGAAAAATTAAAGATAAAAATAAAGGAAAGGAAAAAAATACCTGAAATAAAATAACTTATGATAATAGATGTAGAAGAATTAGAAAGAAAATTCTTTGAATCTATAGGAGAAGAATATGATGAATATAAAAATTAATTAGAAGAATTAGCAAAACAAGTAGAAAATACTAAAATGAATACAAACCCGTCTACAAGTAACGTAAAAGAAGAATTTAGTTGTGATGAAGATACAAGTAATCCATATGGAACTTATATGCCTAGAAAAGAAGGATTTCAGAGATATAGGAAAACCCAGAATAGATATAGTGAAAATATTAGAAAACAATCCATAAAATAAGTTAATCCAACAAAATTATATAATGAACCAATCCACACAACATGAATATGGTAAGATTTAGACTGTGTAGATACAAACAAAGCTATTGAAACATGGACAAAAAGTACTGATTTAGCAATACAATTTAATAAATGGGACACATATACAACTTTTGGATTTATAGAACATATATTTAAAGGTATAGTATCAGAACGGTGGAGAAAACTACATGTAAATATAAAAACAAGAATAAAATATAGAGAAAACACAACTGATGCATTAGATAATAGAAATAATCTAAATGATCAAAGTACAAGAGATATATTAAATAGGTTGGAAAGAGCCCTCAGAACAGAATTTTTAGGAGATAGATACACAATTGATGAAGAAGCTAGAAAACAAGATGAATTTAATGAATGAATGATTGCAATGGAAAATTTAAGAATATGCCATATGTGCGAATTAGAAATATATACATGTAAATTTCAAGAATTATACTATACAATAAGTCAAGGAGATTATACAGATAATAAATCAATCTTAAAATCTTACTTCACAAAATTACCATTCCCATGAGGAACTAAGTTATTAAAAGAATATAATAAAATATTACCTGAATGAGATGAAGAAGGAATATATATAAATAGTCTTGGAAGTAGAATTGAATTTACAAAAAGAATGATAAGTATTTAGTGCGGAGAAACACTATAAAATAAAAAAACATATAAGATAAGGAAGAACTCTTTATGTTGTTACAAAGATATAGGTCAAACAGAACAATTTGGATGTCATAAGAAGAAATATAAGCCATATAAAAAACATAAAAGAAGATTCAAAAACTTTAAAAAGTTTAAGAAAAGAAACTTCAAGCCATATAAAAAATATTTCAAGAAAAGAAATTGGTGTGAAAAGCCTAAAAAAAATATATCAAAAAATGTAGATGCTTCATTTGTAATGAAGAAGGACCATGTCCTAAGAGAAAAGATAAACAGAATATAATAACTCTCAAAGTTTATGAAGAATTTATAGATGATAGTGATATAGAACCAATTGAGTATTTTGAGGATTTAGACAGTGAATGTAGTAGTATATATGAGTTGAAAACATCATCAGATGAAGAATTTGAAGAAGCTAAAGAAAATATATATATGAATAAAATTCAAGAAGTACAAGGATTAGATATTGAAACAACTGAGAAAGTAGAAGACTCAGTAGAAGGAATTTGTCAAGAAATTATATTTGATAACAAAAGATATAAGGAGATAACTAAAAGAATCTTAGACTTACAAGAAAAAGATGTATTTCATCAAGGATTCTTAGGAATACTTCCTAGGATGAACAAAACAATTGTAAGTATGAATTATAAAGAAATCCCAATTAACATAGAAGATGTAGTGGGAAAAACCAGAATCCCAATAATTACTAAAGAATGGGTAAAACAAAAATTATCCAATATCCCAGAAAATATTAAGAAGAAGTTAAAATGTATTGAAATTGGAGGAATCCAAGTTATGCTTAAAGGATTCTTTAGAGAAGGTATGAATATACCTATTGAAATTTATTGCATGGATAATAGAATTCTACAAGATCCTATATATGCTCTATTAGGAACTGTTGTAGGAAATCTAGTTTATCAGAAGATAATATTTACAGTAAAACCAAATTATGCAATCTCAATAACAGATGAAAATATAGACCAAAGTTTCAATCTCTATTATAGAATTGGAAACTTGAAAATGTTACATAAAAGTAAAGCTATTAATATAAGTATAAAATCAATATTTGTTTTTAGTACTAGCCATCATAGCAATTTAAGGAAAATAACAGATAACATAATAATACACAAAGATTTTGATGAATTAGCACAGTATATTCCGCCTAGAAAATATAAGGAACATGAAGCTATAATACCAGAACAAATAATGCTTGATTTCCACAAACAAGCTAAAGAAATTAATTCTGAAGGAAGAATAATAAGAAAAGATAGTGTGAGGCTACAAGGAGAAAATATTATTACAAAATTCCCACCTAGAGGAAATATTAATATAGAACGACTTAAAAACCAAAGTATTGATGAACCAGGAAGCTTACAATATTATATCAGGACTAGATATATCAACCAAGAAGGGATCAAGAATGATCTTCTTGTCCTTATAGATACAGGAGCAAATAAAAACCATGTAGATACTAAATTTGTTAGCCACCTACAAGATTATGAGTTACCACAAAAATATGTCTTTAAAGATTACCTAGGACATAACATTGAAATAAAAAGATATCTGAGTTTCCCTCTTATAATTATAGGAGAGAATCAAGGTGAACATAAAACAGAAATAATCTTATATAAGGATAATAATTATGGACTTAGCCAAACACCTATATTACTAGGAATGCGCTTTCTTGGAAAAGTAAGCTCTTACAAGATATGTCAGGGATATATAAAAATAGCACTTGAAGGAAATCCAATTATTATACCAAGGATAGATGAAAATATGAGATCATTGTTACCATGGAGAGGATAATAAATACCAATCCCATGAGTCCATATATTGAAGTTATACTCAATTTAAAAAAATATTGTAAAATAAAATTTAATGCTTATTTAGATACAGGAAGTATTATAAGTCTTTGTTTACCAAATGTACTACCATCTGAATATTGGAAATATGACTCTAAGAAAGTTGTAACTACTACAACAGCAGGAGGAAACAAGATAATATATAGCAAATATGCTACACAAATACATTTTCTAATAACTCTTAGAGAAGTATTTGTTGATAATATTTATATATGTCAACTACAATTGGATGTGATATTTTATTAGAACAAAATTTTCTATTAAAATATGCACCTTTTACTCAATTTATTGATAAATATATGTTCACAACACCTTGTGCACACAAGATATTTACACCTAAAATTACAAGAGTCGTAAGCATAGCTTACAAAGAAATTAATCACCAGAGCTCCTCAACCCAGCGTGGTGGATGTTGGAGTACGGAAACCAATTAATGTACTAAAAATGCCAATAGAAGATAAATTAGAAAAACTTAGAAAAAAATTTATGAAACTTATTTTGAAAACCCATTAGAAAAATGGGATACAGATAAGGTTAAAGTCAAGATAGAGCTTATAAAACTAGATAATGTAGTAAGAGTTAAACCGATGAAGTACAGTGTTGAAGACCAAGAGGAATTTAATGGCCAAATAAAAGAATTACTAGAAGCCAAACTAATTAGGCCTAGTAAAAGTCCACATAGTAGCCCATCATTTATGGTTAGGAAACATAGTGAAATAAAAAGAGGAAAAGCCAGAATGGTAATTAACTATAAAAGGCTAAACAAAGTTACAAAATTTGATGGATATTACATGCCAAATAAGGACATCCTTATTAAACAAGTACAAAACAAGAAGATATTTTCAAAGTTTGATTGTAAATCAGGATTTTGACAAATTATGCTCGCAGAAGATAGCAATTCTTTAACTGCATTTAGCACTCCTAATCCTTTAGGCCAATTTCAAAGGAATGTAATATCATTTGGATTGAAAAATGCACCACAATATTTCAAAGAAGAATGGATGAGGTAATAAAACCTATTACTCATTTTTGTATTGTCTACATATATGATTTATTTATTCATTCAAAAGATATGAATGAACATATTGAACATCTTGAAAAGTTTTGTTATATCATGAAAAATCATGATTTTACACTTTCTCAAAAGAAAGTCGAGATAGCAAAAACAGAGATAGAATTTCCTGTATTATTTATAAAAGAAGGAGAATTGCAGTTGCAATCTCATATTGGTGAAAAACTTCAAAATTTTCCTGAAAAAATCAAAGATAAAAAACATTTACAAAGTTTCCTCGGTATATTAAATTATGCTGAAGGATTTATTGAAAATTTGTCAAGTTAAAAAATTACTTTCTTCCAAAATTAAGGAAAAATGTGATGTGGTCTTGAAATGAACAAGATAGCAAAAACATTAGGAAGGTAAAAGATGAATTAAAAAATCTACCAAAACTTATTATTCCACAAGAAAAATATTTCTTTATTCTTGAAACTGACACTTCAGATAACTACAAGGGAGTAGTACTTAAGGTAAAAAACAATCATAAAGAATATAAATGTGAAAATAATTGTTCTTGTCCTAAAATACTTGCAGGATATACATCAGGAACATTCAAAGAAGTTGAAAGGAGGTATGAAACAAATAGAAAAGAACTCATTGCTGTGAAGCGAGGAGTACAAAAATATGAAGATTACTTGCTACCAAAAATGCTCTTGATTAGAACTGATAATACACAAGTTAAAGCATTCTTAAAAAATAATGTTGATCCATCTATTTTCAATAGATACATTATCAGAATCCAGATATAGTTTTCATATTTCAAGTTTGATATTGAATATATTAAAGGACAATCTAATTTTCTTCCTAATTATCTTAGCAGAGATGGAGCTGAAGGAATTAAAGACAAAAGTCCAGATACTTGAACTTAAAGTCTCTTGTTTGGATATGCAAATTAAAAATATACAAGAAAGCCTTCTAGGTGGTACCAAGATAGCCCATTCGGCAGAAAATACTTGTACAAAGTCTAGTAACCCTTCACCAGGTCTTATGAATACTAGCGTTCTTCCTGAGGATAAAGGGAAAGACAAGATAATATTAGGAACCCCTTCATAGGGAAAAATTAATCCTAATGTTTGTACTGGAAATATGGAAACAGATACAAAGTCTTCATTCAAGAAGGATAATCAAGATACTAAGAAGGTTATGGAAACCTCTTCACAGAGGAATGAAATTGACTCCAAAACTCGTATTGAGCAAATAAATCCAAAAGATATGGTAAAAATTTGTCACGAACAAAAATTACCAAACAAAGATAACTATGAAGAAGTTTTCTTCTTTATTGTTATTTTCAATATACTATCAGATTGGTATCTCGAAGTAGGGAAATGAATGAAGACCCTAAACTATAGAAAATACAACAAGATAAATTTCTATCCAAGAGCGCCAGCTAATTGGGTTCAAAACTGCTTTGAACTAGGGAATATACTCTGCATATATCCAACCAAAGATCTAAGGGAAAATTTCACAACTTCCCATAGATGTTAAAAAGGCAGTCCGAAGATTTATTGAAGTTATCAAAAGTACGAACATATATATCCGATTCTTTTCAGCCACAATAGAATGGGATAAATATGAAGGAACAATGATCCCATCATTTCATTGTATCAAGATATGGATCACAAACCAGTACTTCTTACCAACTAGCCAAAAAGTTGTTAAGAATGGATATAAAGATATTATTAACATGATTTCTTACAGAAGAGCTAAAGGATATAAAGAAATATTTGATAATTTAAGCCAAGTTATTTCTGAAAAAGAAAAATTTTGGTTATATCCTTCAGATAATCATATAATCTACTCCAATGCAAGATTACCATCTGGAGAAGTAAATATTTGTGAATTGGACCACATACTTGAGAAAATTATTATCAGTGAAATAAGTGGAAGTGAAACTATGCGCAAAGAGCTATGCAAGATAATGTGGGACCATCCAGAGCATAGGTGTGAACACTGTCTTGTTGAAGATATGAGCCATGCATCACTCGATAGTACAGAATTTCCAGCAGAGTCCTTTGACTCAAGGATGGAAAAATAATGCTGCCAAATAGTGACCCTTTATCACTACTTTAATAAAGTCATTTATTAAAGAAAAACTGTGGTCACTAAACAACAAGAAGATAGCTTCCACGACAAAGACCCTTCACTCACTACTTAATAAAGTCTATTTATTAAAGAAAAGCTGTGGTGTTTTGTCACAATCCGAAAGATAACTTGAAGTCAGCTAGCAAGAAAGATAAATGCACTGAAAAAAGTAGTTGATGACTACTTGACAAGAAATTTATTGCAGAAGAGATAAGAGTCCTTTCTTGTCACCAAAAAGGAGAGAAGGAAAATAATCTAGGACCTCTATAAAAGGGGGAAGAAATTGAGTGAAGAGGTATCCCGAAATATCTGAGTCAAATACTTGTACTCTTTTATTCAAAGCTTGTTTACACCACTTGTATTCAAGAAAAATATTGGTAGATAGTCTGAAAATATCAAAGCTTGTAATAAGGTAATCACTTATGGAGTTCTAAAATTCATAAGGTGAGTACCAAAGGTGCCTATATATAGTTTGCGGTATGTGCAATATCAATCTATGAATGAAATGATGTTTGAGTTTTTATCAAAACTTTCTTAAAAAGGTTTTCTTTAAGTTTCTCATAACCCCCGGCAATATTGATATTTTCCAAAATGAGTTTTCTTCTTTGAACAATCTATTGCTCAGCAGAAATCCTGTCAACCTTTTGATGTGTTGTGGCGTTTTGGGATAATATTTGAGCTTTGTTTCAGTTTTAAAACTTGTTTTTAAAACATGTAGGCCCGTTCGCTTTGTTGTTTTGAGCCCGTTTTGAGTTTTCGATTTTTGGAAATATCGAAAACGCGTTCACTTTGCCCATTTTCAGAAGCGCGTTTTCCAAAACACCAAAAAAAATACAAAGGAAACTCAAAACGAGTTTATTGCGTTTTGGATATTTTGTGTTAAAAAACCCAAAACGACCAAAACGCGTGTTTTGGATTTTTATTTTTTATTTTTTTATTATAAGATGTAAGACACTTCCTTCACTTGAAGTTCTTATATTATTTTGCCTTTGATTATAGATCCATGTTAAGATTTTTTATTTTTTTTGTAATTTATTTATTTATTTATTTTTTAAATGTGAGACACTTCCTTAACTTGAAGTTTTTATGTTATTTTGTCATTATATATAGATCCATGTTAAGATTTTTTTTTTTTTTTTTTGTAAATCATTTGAAGTTCTTATGTTATTTTGTCATTATATAGATCTATGTTAAGATTTTAATTTTTTTTGTAATTTTTTATTATTTATTTATTTATTTATTATTATTATTATTATTATTATTATTATTATTATTATTATTATTATTATTATTTTGTAAATGTGAGACACTTTCTTCACTTGAAGTTCTTATATTATTTTGCCATTATATATAGATCCATGTTAAGATTTTGTTGTTATGGGGTTAAATTTATGTTTAGCTGAAATAATATTAATGATGAATTTATTGATATAGAGAACTAACTGATTTATTAATATTAAAATTAGTGTAATCCAACAAATCAACCATTTTTTACATATAAAATATCACAAAATAAATATATCAAAAAATTACAAAGTAAACGCATTTTCCAGTTTCTATTTTTGAAAAAAGTTTTCCAAAATCACAAAGAGAACATGTTTTCAGTAATCCCAAAACAAACAACCAAAATCTAAAATTCAAAACAAAATCCAAAACTCAAAATCCAAAATCGAAATACAAAGAGAACGGCCCCGTAGTTTTGGAAAAGATCTAAGTAAGGTCTTCCTGAAAAGAGTCGAGATAGCGGTGAAAACAAAGACTCTGAATACTGTAAGATAGCATCTGTGGAAACACGGCTAGTTCTCTAAAGTGAGAACTGCAACCTTGATTGAATTTTTTTTGTGGAAGCAGTTGTGAACCCAATTTATTGAAAAATATCTTATATTCATTTGATTCAAAGAATTGATTGAGTACATGCAAGGCAGCTATAGGATGACACTGGATGGAAAACCTGCTTATTTCTATTGGATTACTGTAAGCTTACTTACTGCCATTTACATACTTTGATTATATGCTTTTAATCATATGCTTGTTATTTTTAATTATGAACAATGATGATAGAGAAGATATTGAGAGATTTAGAATAGTTAAAGATAATACCTTTGATTTAAGATCCAGAGAGATAGAAAAACTTCTCAAAGAATTAAAACAAGAAAATAATCAAGAAAAAAGGGAAAAAATACTAAATACCATCAGTACGAACAACAACAACAACATCTAATTTGGTTACAAGAAAATACTGAAATTAGATTCTCAGGTTTAGTTTTTCGAACATTAGATCAAGAAAATAGAATAGTTAGACATAATCCAGATCAACTTGATCGTTTGAATTTATGAACACTTCACAAACATCCAATTCTAGTGATTGTGATAAACTGTATTTGGATGATAAAAATATTTCGTTTTTATTAACTATTACTGAAAAATATCAAGGAATATATTCTGTTGCCCAATCCAAATTAGAAGAAATATATAAAGATATTGATTACGCTTGCATAAATAATAAAAGATTCAACTCTGTTGAAACTGCCAAAAATATAAATATAGTTTATAATATATCAGTCGAACATAAGGATATAGAAGAAGAAGTTTTAAAAGGAATTGTATTAGGATATATAACTAAGCAAGATCATCCCAAAATCTTTGAAAAATTATCAAAATATAAAGAGTATTTAGAACAATTGAAAGAATTAAGAAATGTCCAAATAATTAGTCCTGAATTAAATCAACCAGAATAAAGAAAGGATATACCTTACAATTTATTCATTAAGCGTAATTTTGACTTTTCAATAGAGAAGTCTATATTACCAAAGTTATTGATTGCCAAGCTTATTTAACTAAAAACCTCTTTTTTATGCTGAAAAGCAGGACTGCTCCTTTTATCTGGGTCTAGTTGCTGGATGATCTTAACCGGAACCGATATAACCATGCACAATTTTTAATTTTTTGTATTACCAGATAGTAAATTGTATGGTGTAAAACTTGATCGTTGTGTTTTAACTATGTTTGTTAGTTTGACAATGTACTTTGATTGATGATGTTTGAAATCATGACAATGGAACTTATATTTTTTATTGAATGATATTTATTATGTTGATTTTGAATATATTTCAAATAGTGATACAACTTATGTTAGCATTGGTCATTTAGTTTGAAAACTTTAGTTTATGGAACCAAACCAAAATTAAATCAAAACTGAACAATTCGGATATGATTCAGTTCTTCTCTTACAAATAGAACCGTTGATTCTTTTTCAAAAGAATCTTCAGTTCGATTTCCTAGGAGCCAAAACCATATGGAATCACGTCCACATCCAATAGGTACTGAACAAATAGCCCAAATTCTCGCATGGATGATGGAAATTTTGTAGAGCAAAATCTAGGGCTATTATCTCCTCCTCAACCAAAGGGTATTTAGTTTGACCTTGTATTTGAAAATTTCAAAATACTAGTAGATTGCACGTCCAATGCACGCGAGCTGCCCGTAATTATTGCACATTATATTTTTCATCTTTTTTAAATTCAATTGAAATATGAAACTAAATACCAAATATTGTGTAAATTTTGATAAATCCCTATTTTGAATAATTAATAATAATAAAAAAATCAATTAAGTAAATAAATATACAGTTGCATTCATCATCTAATGATATATATAGAACAACAAAAGTTTCAGACATCGCATTCTAGCTGATATGATTTACACAATGGAACCCATAGATACATAATTACTAGTCACTACATGGTGTCACTTTAAGTCTATTTTATATTATGTAGGAAGGAAATGTGTTTGTGGGATATATCACAAACCTTCTTGTTGGGGGTGTACGATCATTTCGATTTGGTTATTGAAGGAAACAAAATGGAAACATTACTTTAGGTTTGATTTCGGTTCGGCCACTAACCGAACAGTTTCGATTTTGATTATTTTTCGATTTTTGTTTGATTCCCAATAAAAAAAAATTGAGTTTGTTGCAAAAATTCATAGAACATAATTCAAGGAATGTATTGATAGTACAAGAAGATTTAGATAACACATCTAAATCCGAGATAACACATAGATGATGGTTGTTTTCAATGTGGGAAATATTACATGGATGTGTATATGTATTATATAGATTTTCATTTGCAAATTTGGAGTTAATATCCAATTTCACGAATGATAGAAAATTCAAATCAATATGAAATTCATTAGTTGAAAGAATAGACAAATAAAAAATAATCAATGATAAGTAAACTTCCCTTATTTTTATTAGAGTTGAATGTTTAATGTGGATATAATGTTTTAGTGACCGTCTTGCAATTTATCAGCTTTTAATGATTTTCGTTTAATTTATACGAGTACATATTATTTAAGGAAATGTTCAAGTTGCATGAATATCATGTCATTGCATTGCATCGATAAGCATGCATTGTTATCAACTTTGAAAAGCCAAATATTATTAAATGACAAATGTAACAAATGCGAGTTTCTCTCAAAAGATATGATAACAAGTTTTAATAAAGAAATGGATGTACTTCTATGTATAAAAGGTTTGAGTAGGAAATAGGGTGCGGGGACCCGCGTACTCGATTGAAGTAAAAATGAATGTACCACATTGTAGTGAAATAAAAGTGAATAAACCGCATGGTGATGGAATGGAAGTAAATGTTGACAGTTATGCAGTATTACAGTTAAAAGTGACTTGGTTCTAAATAAGAATCGCATTCTGATTGGTTAGGATATATACCAAGTGAGCTCCAATAATAATGAAATGAAGTCTTAAATTTAATCTCTTGTTTACGAATATGGTATGAATGTGTTTGGTATAGCTTAAGGCCTTGTTTGATATAAATTTTCGTCAATAAAGAAAAGAGTAGAGAAACTTCAAAATTTGGGCTTGTTTAGTGTTAAAAGGATAGTGATTATGTGTTTTTCGAACTAAAAGTTATATTTATTGATGAATGGAAATAATTATGATCTTTGGACACTTTGCACATCGATGTCGCAGGCAACTAGGCACTTCCACCTGCAATTTAAGAAAAATGAATACTAAGAACATCAAATCAGTAAACTTTTCTTATTTCATCAAAGTTGAATATTTAATGTGGATATAATGTGTTAATATCCGTCTTCCGATTTATCTGCTTTTAATGCTTTTCTTTTACTTTATACAATTATGTATTATTTAAAGAAATGTTCAAGTATGAATGTATATATCATGCAATTGAATCGACAAGCATACATTGTCATCAACTCCGAAAATTCAAAGTTATTAAATGAGAAATGTAGAAAGTACAAATTTCTCTCGAAAGATATATATCCCAAATTTTAAGACAGAAATTGGTGTTCTGTACTATGAAAGGTGTTAATGGGAAACGGGGCGCGGGGGATCAACATACCCGATGAAAAGTAAAAGTGAATGTACTTCATTGTGGTGAAATGAAAGTGAATAACCATATTGTGGTGGAATGAAAGTAATATTGACTGTTCTACGGTATTACTGGTAAAAGTGACATGATTCCAAATAAGAATTGTCCACTACATTTAGATTGGCTAGAAGATACACCAAGTGATCTCACGATAGTAATGAAATGAAGTTTTGAAAAGTTAAAGTGAATGGAGATACATATTTCGAAGTCTTAAAGTATTGCATGTCATAAGCATGCATAACACGTACATGAAGTTTACTTGTTGAGCTTTAGCTTGGTGGCATACTCAAACATTACCCCCATTTAATCTTTTTAAAATTGAACTAGGGATTACTTAAAGTTTTTATTGGTTATTTTTTTATTTTTCCACTCTTTCAATTAATGGATTGGATTTAGTTTTGATTAAGTTAATTGTATTTCATTAGTAGTTGATTTAGCTCTTAATTAATTAGATGAATTCTATTGTTTTGAATTTGTTATTATTGTGGAGTCGGGGATTGATTTTAGAATGATTTGGTTGTGGTTAGAAGTTGAATGAGTTGTAGTTTGATGTTTTCGAGTTATTGTGGTGTTGAGATGTCCCTCCACAAATTAGTTAAGTCCAATTTTATAAGAGGGACTCTACCGAAATTTCTGTAGAATTTTATAATAGAAAATAATATTAATAATGTTAAAATCGAAATTTATATTATTTACATCCGCATTTAAAATGAATGGAACGTTAACATTTCCGCATTTAAGGTGAAGGGAAGTTACACGTCTAGATTTAGAATTTTAAACTTGGGGGTGTTAAATTTTATCACCACACCTTGAAATACATTCATGCACTATATCCATTCATGAGTTCATGTCATGTTGCTGGAACGATAGATCGTTTTGTTCATTGCATCAAGTACTAGAAGATGCAAATTTGAAGAAGTCTCGTAGTATCCCAAATCCTAATGCTTTATTGCAGGACAAAAAAATAGCAACTGAAGAGGGGCTTAATTAAAATGCAAACAAGGGCGGAACCAAGGGGGGCTGCACTGGGCCACGGCCCAGCCCAATCTGCAGCCTGATGTTGAAGATTTAAAAAAAAAAGGCAATGGCCCAGCTTAAAAACGAATTGGCCCAGCTCAAAAACAAAATGGCCCAGGCGACAGTTGTTGTCTTCCTGGTTATTACCTAGCATGCTATCTCTAATCTCATTCAGAGGCTCAAAACGGTTTGAAAAGAAAAGTAAAAAATTTGAACTCCCCTGCCTGTAGCCCGCTGCTCCACTGAGGACCGAGGGTTGAGAGTGAGAGACGAACGAAGACGACGATTTGGGACTGGGAGGAAGTGAGGAACTGCTCCACTACCGCGCCTCTGTCGACTCACGACTGCTACTGCTCTGTGCGTGCGATTGTGCCTCCTGCTCCGTGTCCGTGTTGTCGACCTTCGCAGCTTCGCTGCTACTGCTAGGCTGCTAGCGTGCGCTTGCCTTCAATTCAATTCGAGTTTTCACCTCTTTCATTAAGGTAAACCAATTAATTATGCCAATTTCTGTTGATTTCTTTTGAAGATTATAAACAATTCTCTCTGACCTAATTTTTTGATTTGTGTCCTAATTTCAATTTTTAGTTTCTGCCCTAATTTTAGTTTATCAGTTTGTTTGATTTTGTGCCCTAAATCCTAATTGATGAGAAAATTGATGATGACACAACAATGCTATTTAGTATTTAGTAATTTCAGCTTTTTGAGGTTGGCGATGATAATTTTTAATTTGGCATTTGGCAAACAATTTGCTGATTTAGTGGTGCTGTGCCCTAACTGTTGAATATTTGTAATTGAAAAATGAAGATTGATGTTGGCATTTGGGATTCTTGATTATGCAGATGTTATAATGAGTAATGGCCACACAACCTCCTAAGAAGAAAGGAAAAATAACATTGCATTCTTTCTTCAAACCAACACCAAATGACAATCAACAGTCTCAACCGAATGATAATCAACAGTCTCCACAAAATGACAACCAACAATCTCAACCGAATGATAATCAAAAGTCTCCTCAAAATGACAATCAACAATCTCAACCGAGTGATAATCAACAATCTCTTCCAATTCCATCTTCTGATATTGAACGTGATCCAGGAAAAAGGAAGAAAATATGTGACTATCCTATTGATAAAAGGGATGAGGTAAGACATGCATATTTAATAGTAGGTCCTTATCAACCTAAACTTCGAGATTATAAAGTTAGGATGTATAAGGATAGAGGTCGTCATTTTCAATACAATTGGTTTAGTCAATTTTCTTGGTTGGAGTATTCACATTCAACACATAAGGCTTATTGCTTTCCATGTTTTGTTTTTTCCAATGATGGACAACAGACTTCTTCTTCTTCGGCATTAGTAACTAATGGATTTGATAACTGGAAGCGAGTTCAGGGAAAGGAGTGTGCATTTCTTGGTCATGTTGGTTCTTCATCTTCATCACCTCATAATAGGTGTGTGACAAGTGCTCAAGCTTTAATGAGAACATCTCAACACATTGATAAGGTCATGCATAGAGTTAGCAAAGAGGAAGTTTTGAAAAATAGGTTGCGGCTAAAGACTACAATAATGACTGTTAGTTATCTAGTATTGCAAGGGTGTGCTTTGAGAGGTCACGATGAATCTGAAGGTTCATCGAATCATGGAAATGTGATTGAGATGATTAAACGTTTTGGTGAAATGAATGAAGCAGTTAAAAATGTTGTATTGCATAATGCACCAAAAAATGCCCAATATACTTCTGGAGAGATTCAGAAAGAGCTTTTGGCAATAATAGCCAATAGAGTGCGTCTCATGATTCCCGAGGAATTGGAGATGCTTACTTTTCACTTCTTGTAGATGAAGCACAAGATGAATCTCAGAAAGAGCAAATGGTCATTATTTTGAGGTTTGTGAACGCTTCAGGTATTCTAGCAGAACGTTTCTTTGCTATCAGAGCTGTCAGTGAGACTTCTTCAGAGACACTAAAAAATCATATATCAGATGTTCTTGGTCAGTACAATCTTCAAGTTTATAAATTGAGAGGACAGGGGTATGATGGAGCTAGCAATATGCGTGGCCAATGAAATGGACTTCAAGCACTATTTCTTAAAGATTGCCCATATGCGTACTATGTCCATTGTATTGCTCATCGATTGCAGTTAACTCTAGTTGCTGCAGCCAAGCAGTGCGATCCTATTTGGGATTTCTTCTCTCTATTAGATAATGTCATTAATATTGTTAAATCTTCTCCTAAGAGTAATACTGAGCTACAAGCTATCCAAAGAGAAATGATTGCGAATATGGTAGCAGCTGGAGAACGTGATACTGGACGTGGGGCTAATCAGATGATGACTTTGCAACGGTCAGGATCTACTCGTTAGGGTTCTCATTACGAATCTATTAAGAGTATGATAGAAATGTATGATGCAACTTGTAAGTTGCTTGAGGATCTTCTTGACAATTGTTCTAATCCAAAGACTCGGACTGAACTTCGTGGTGCTTGCAAAAACATCAAAAACTTTGATTTTGTGTTTTCCTTGCATGTAATGAACTCAATTATGGGAATCAATAATTTTCTTTGTCAAGCATTTCAAAAAGAATCTGTTGACATTTTAGCTGCTATAAGGTATGTCTCGACTGCAAAAAATCTTCTCCGCGAATTAAGAGAACAAGGTTGGGAGAAACTGCTTCAAGAAGTAAAATATTTTTGCTCAAGCCATGATATTACCATACCTGACATGGACAGCAACGTTGGTCGTGGTCGCAGTCAAATTACAATTGAGCATCATTACCATTTTGTCATCTTCAATGAAGCCATAGATTTTCAGTTGACAGAGTTGGATACAAGATTTAATGAGACATCAGTTCGACTCCTTACTCTTAGTGTGGCTTTGGATCCGAAAAATTCATTTCAATCATGTAATGCAAATGACATTTATGAGCTTGCAGTGGAGTTTTATCCTGACGATTTTGATCGCCAAGAGAGACATGCTTTGTTAAGTGAATTGAAATTTTATGGTGATGATGTAGCTCGTGATCCTCAATTTGAAGTACCTACACTAGCAAAATTAAGCGAGAAGTTGGTTGAGACTAGAAGATTAGAGGATTACAAGATGATAACTAGATTGATTCGCCTTGTGTTAACATTACCTGTTTCTACGACGACTACCTAGAGAGCATTTTCAGCGATGAAACATGTGAAGACGACAATTCGCAGCAAAATGGGTGACGAGTTTCTTGCTGATCGTATAACAATTTATGTTGAGAGAGATCTCGTGGATAAAATAGATATAGATTCTATTATTGAAGAATTCGAAGCTGTGAAAGATCGTCGCTCACAACTTTCTTTAGCTAATTTTAGATCTTGAATGTTTTTTTTGTTTTTGTTTTGAAAATGTAACAAATTCTTGTAAGTTTTTTTACTATTGTAAATTATTTGGAAAATATTAAATTCTCATAAAATTGGCTTTGTGATTACCCCCTTAACTCCCCCCCCCCCCTCGGCCCCCCTCTCTCGGGATTCCAGGCTTCGCCCCTGAATGCAAATACACCAACACCTAAATTCAAGAAAGGAAATCCTATATACAAGAACTTCATGTGTCGTTATAAATTAATGCATTTACTTATGCACAGAGTGAATTAAACCAGAAATGAAATGAAAACTTTTGCTGGAAAACATATACTATAACCCATAGAAGGATAACCACAGTAATTTCAAAACATTTATCTTTGTATTACTGAAGCAATGGGAGGTATCAATGTTTCATCTTTACCTCGCGTAACAGAATCTTCTCCAATTAAAGATAAAGAAAGCTGCTTGCCTTGACTATGGCATTCCTCCGAAATCAGGGCGCTACTTGGGGAATAAGCTTTCACAAAATGTGACGAGGACGAGCTGTTCCCACGAGAGGAACCCGGGCTGGAACTAAACTGAATTACGCCATCTTCCCGAGGCAAAGGCGACATTGGCAACTGATTGCCTCTTTTCCGGTAGAACTTATCCTCCACAATTTCGTAAGAATTCCCAGTCCTGACTTCCTGAGCCAGAGAGCACCAACAGCAGAAAAGCCACAAGGCGCAATCCGTCATAGCTGGTTTACCACAGCAAAAATCGTACGAAGGCAAATTGAATCTCTTCCTCATTTGAATCCTCCAAAACCCACCATAGAGTAACCCAAACGCGCAAAGAAAAATCCCGGTAAGTCCTAAAGCCACCCTCACAGCTTCGTTATCAATGTTAATAGCAGCCAGATTGAAAATCCAAAATGGAGCCATACAAAATAGAAGAAAAGTTGTGATATGAACATACATGTTACCAAACCCAAGTCTCTCCATATTCCATCCGAAAACACAGAAGCTACAAAATAACGAGAGGTATGCTAAAGAAATATCATCCCAAAGATCAAGAATACCTCCACTCCACCGAGGACTGGTATCGACCGTTCGTTCATCATCATCTCGCGATGCGAACGAAAATCTCTTTTCGAGCGACATTCTTCTTGAATGACCTGGTTGGCTACTTGCATCGGAGGAAACCTGAACTTGTGCTTCTTCATCCATCTCAGTCTCGTAGTCTTTTCCGAGCGGACTAAGCATGTTGTAAATGCCGGCAATTGCAGGGGTAGCAATTGCAAAGCTGATACATATTCCGACCCCAATAGGAGATCGTTCAGATCTTTTGTATCCCAAGTTAAGACTGCACAACGCGTATTGAGAGAAACAGTTCGTGTGTAGCAGAATCACAACCACCATCATGTGCACCCATTCATTTGGTTTATAGGTTCCATTCTTGCAGTAAATTTTTCTGAGTTTCGATACGTCTTCTGGCCTCCATCTCAATAGCAATGCGAGGTGATATATGCGTTTTGGGTGTTGGTATAGACATATGAGAGTGAAAAGTGCATTGAGGATTTGATTATTGACTTCAAACCAAGCATCTCGTTGCGACTTTTTTGGGAGGGCGCGGTTCAACATCCCGGTCATGACCATGAATAGAATAGCACCAGAAACAGCAACACAGATAATCCAGATAAAAAGAGCCAGATTCACTGGATCCCTTATCCATTCTTTGCAAATTTTCCAAAGAGAAACCCAATCTAGTTTTCGAGAAAAGATCTTACTAAAGCGCTCGTGAATATGAAGACTACTAGAAGAAGGTATAGTGCATGAAACTTCATCTCTCTCCTCAGCCGAATTACCAAACTTAAGAAACCTTAGCATTCTGGAAAGATAAGAAGAACCATCACTAATCCCGTTCTCTGAACTCTCTCCGGTTACAAGATCCCTTTGAGACGTTGAGATGCGTAAAGGAATTCGGTCCTTGGATTTATCAACATTATGTTTCTCAACCCCAGAACTGTTCTCAACATTATCACTTGAAACCATGCTGGTTTTTCCTTAATATTTTGTGCTAGGAAATTGATGTACTTGAAAGTTTAGAAAACCTCTCTCATTCTTTCCTTCCCTTAACAGTATCAATCAAATTACATAGAGCTGCAAGATCAGGAAAACAATGTCAATTAATCATTTTAACCAAAAACATTAACCAATAATGGCATGTTTTGTTAAATTGTGCGCTCAAAAAATTCGAAAACCAAAATATGATTGATAATCTTTCTCAAATCCCAGAAAATGTATAACCTCTGTTCTTTAACTTAGCCCCCGTTTGATGCTCCTAGTTTTTGAAAAAAAAAAAAAAATGGTTTTGGCAAATATTGTGCTTAAAAAGGGGTTTGAAAATAAAAAATTGTGGACTTGACTTTTTTAGATGATTGAAACTGATTACTGAAGAAAAAAGTATGTTTTTTTATGAAAAAAAAAAGTAGCATCAAACAAGGGCTTACTTTAAATAATTAAACACAATTTTTCAAACTACTTTTTAACTGTACACATTTTTCATAACCAAATTTCAACCACATATTTTATCTCAAAAACAACAATATTCCATTTATAAACACACTAGCCGCTGAGCACAACCTAAACTTCACTGCAAGAAAAAGAGAAGGAGAAATCTACAAGGCAAATAATCGATTCCCTTAGTTAATAAAAATAGCATAACTTTATAGTTTATACATGTAATAATTTGTTTAATTCCAAAATAAATATTATACAAAGTACAAACAAAAGAAACACAAAAATGTAAATATGGACCAAACAAAATCAGAACCAAAACTGTTACAAGTAATTAAATTTGGTGACTCCATCGCAACAACATTAAATTCTTGATTATTATATCAAATGCATCGTAAAGTAAAGTTTCATACAAATTCTGTTAAAAAGTAAGGATGTAAGACAATATAAATAGTCATCTTCATAGCAGAACTCTAAAATGCAATCAAATTTATACTAAAATTCAGTTTCTCTACTCCATCCTTATAACTCATCAGTAACCCAAAACTTAGAATTTCACACCAAATAAACATTATTTTTTATTTTTTACTTTTTAACATAATTTTTATTACTATTTTATTTGAAATATTTATTTTATCATTAAAATAAAACGATAAATAACAGTAACTAAAAGGGGCAGCACCGAATACAGAACTTCAAAATTGATGAAATAACCATGTTTTCTATTAAAAAAATTAAAATGCAGTTTCTAAATAAATCTTTTGGGAGCAAAATTGAATTATACTCATCAAATAACCAAAAATTAATAAAAGAGGGCAAAATTGGAACTAAAATCAATTTTGAGGGGGAGGGGGAATTGATTTTATATAAAGTTTGGGACAAAATTGGGGCAACCAAATTGTTGCCCCCAATAAAATACCGTCTGCTTTGCCGTCTGCGTTGGAGCCAAAATCGAACGGCAAAATGGTGTAAATTTTGTCGTCCGGCTGGAGATGGAAAGCAAGGAAAACAAGAAGAATTACTATTCATAAACAGGAACTCAACAATTGGCAGGGAATGAAAAAAAAAAGGAAGTGGGTTTGGAGAATTTTGAGAAAAGAATGCAACTTGAAGCCTAATTTCCATCTTCATAGCCACCATTTTAAGGAACAGGAAGATACAGAAGCTGTAATGCTCTTTCTTCCATTCTTTCTCTTGTCCTTTCCTTTCCCGAAAAATAAAATTATATCGTCTAGAGACGATAATCGTTAGAAATAACACAAACCCAAGTGGCCAAAATGAAAGAAAAATAAAGAAATTATGCAATATAATTCAGACTTCAAAAGGAAGTGGCCAAGAAAAGAGGTGAAGCGGAGAGAGAATCCAAAACAAGGATGCGTTCCTTCCTTTTATCCTCTCACTTTTTCCGGGCCTAGCCTAGCAGACACACACCATAATGGAAGAACAAAAATATTATAAATTGATATTTTACAGAAGAAATTTCATAATTATACAGTATAATCAAGATTTGTGTATATGCACTTGAATTGTATATATAAAGACAAAAAGTTGGGTTGCTAAAAAGGTAACTGTGGCTTTAATTACGGGGAATTGCACTTTGCAATGGCCAACTCAAAAGGAGGGGGGCATTTGCACCACCATTACCGTGTGGATTGGATAATGACGGTTGATTGATTGTGTTTTTCAAATTGAAAAGATGCTGCCAGGTGTTACAAATTGTAGGTTCATGAAGCAAAATGGAGTTTCTTTATTTTTTATTTTTTTATTTTTTTTCAAGAATGAATGAATGAAGAAGGATTTACTATTTGAAGTAATATATGTTGTTAAAAAGTAATTAAAAAAGATATATGTTACGATCCAGCAATTCGTTCTATTATTAGATTAAATTATTCATATTTAACGGGATCTACTTGAAAGTTAAATAGAAATTTTAATTGATTTGACTTATTTAAAGAGGCATATTAGACATTAAATAAGACTTTTAATTTAGTTGATGTAATATAAACGAAAAATAAATAAGAGTATTAAATATTACTTTAAGTAATTTTATCGTTTTAACTTTTAATAAATCAACTATTGATTCCATAATTTGGCAGATATGGTTTGAAGTATATGTAGTGTACTACAAAGTAGAACTAAAAATTCCTCAACGTTGAAAAATAAAGAAGGTTGACATTCCAAAGTTTAGTTTTAAACGGTCTATTTTGACAAGTCGTAACTTTTGCTATAGTTAGTAACGGGGCAGGTTTGGGTCGGGTACCCCTGACCCACTCGTGGGTAATTATTTTTCCCAAACCCACTATTCGTCGGGGCGGGGTGGGTCAACCTCGCCGCCCCTTTTATTTATTTTGGTTTTTTTTAATATTTTTTTCCTTATTTTTTAATTAATTAATATGTTCAGGTCGAGGTGACAAAACTCGCCCAAGTTGCAGGAACCCGTCCCAAACTCAACTCGCGGGGTGGGTTCTTTTGCCTCATTTGGGACGGGTTTGGATCGAGTACCGATCGGTCGAATTTTTTTGTCATCTATAGTTATAGTTGACCATATTGCATTTCGACAATGATACGGAAAACTAGATCGTGGGTATTTTAGAATAGTATATTGAAAATTCAATTTTGATGATAATAAGAGTATCGAAAACTAAATACATATTTTTATATTAACTACTAAATATAAAGTTTTTATATTATAGTTAGTTTTCTCCTAATTAAATTTCGAATGATATTTCAGAGAAAAATACTTATTTTTAATAATATCAAATTATACTTTAAAAATAAAGGTTCAAATTTATAGTTAGAGTGGATGGATAAAATATTATTTAATTTAGAGCGGGTGGATAAAATATTATTTTATTTGTTTGAAAAATCAAAATTTTGGTGGAAATATTAAAAATATGCATAAAAATCAGAAATGAATTTGGGGCGCTAAAATATATGTGATTAAAAAGTGATTTAAAAAAATGTATTATCCATAAATTTATTTATAAACTAGTTACCACACACTATAAATATAGTAGCTAGTCAGTGTTTATTCAGAGTCTGCAAACTTGTGTATAAACAAAAAAAAATTGTGATTTTGATGGAAAAATATGTGATATAAAAAAGATTTAAAAAATGTGTGTCATTAGAAAGTGATTTGGATAAATGTAAGAAAAAAATTTATTTTTAAACAAGTTAACCAGATAAGATTTGGTGTCAAATAGTGCATCTAGTCAAATCATTTGATGTCTGACATTCTCTTATTTTTAATCACGTTCTCTAATAAAATTTTATCTTATCTTATCTTATTAATATATTAAAAATGGATATCATAAACAAGTTTTTCCTCCAAACATTTCCCAGGAAAAAAGTCACATCACAAATCACAAATAGAAAAGTAATAAAAATCTTAAAAATGAAAGTAGTAATAATAATAATAATAATAATAATTGATGCTGTAAAAAATCCTCACCATGACGTGGCGGGATCTGGTGATACTTGATTGCTGGAAAAGATGAATGAATTCGCCTTGGATGACCTGCAAAAATGCGAGGAGGATTCTCCCCGTCGCCCATCCGGTGTGAGAATTAGTATTCTGAAGAAAAATAGAGAGAATATTTAACTGAAAAATGTAAAGAATAATGAATGAATAATATGTGATCAAAGGGGCTGTATTTATAAGGCTGAAAAGTCCATAACTTTTCTTAATTAAGGAAGGAGTCCTTTTTTTATATAAACTTACCTTTCAGGAAGAATTCTAAACTTATAGGGATTCAGTTTCCTTCTAACGAAATGTTTCCTTATGGAATGTGTATCATCTTAAGTCCCATTGTCAAAAAGGATTTTGAGGCCTGTCCGTATGGCCAAAAGGCTGGGGAAAGGCCGACTAATCCATCGATCATATTACAAAGTGTTATGACCCGGGTAAACCCGACCTTATATGACCGGGTTCAAAACTTAAAAACTCTAAGCCCATTACTTTTGAGTAGAGGAATGGTCGGCATAGTACCGACCACATCATAACGGGAAGAGCCCGGGCAAATAGGCCGAGTCATGGAATTTTCCTTACTTTTTCAAGAGGCAGGGAAACAATACCGATCATTGGCCCCCTACTTCAGAGATCGGGACAAGATTTCTAAACGCATGACAGCTGTTACATGTACTTTGTCAACTAATAGGATTTAATGCTTTGTCCTAATGGATTCACCCTAGATGGATGACACGTGGCCAAAGGCAATCTGTGAATTTTTGAAACTTTTTCCGCCAATTTTCTGCCTATATATACGTGGCCCCCATAGTCTCATTCTTTTTACTTTGCGAAAAAGAGTGATCAGAGAACTCCTCGGGTTATCATGTCTTCTCCAACAATAACTTCTTAGTACTTAGGTAAGCTCGACCTTCCCCGACCTATCTTTTGATTTTATTATTTATTTCATAGAGTTATGGCTAGGCGGGTCTCAATGGGTGAACTTAGGGAGGTGGAAAACTTAGATGAACCGTTAGAAGTCGAGCCTCTAGGTTTCTATGAACCCCCGGCTAGTCCTAGGGAGCCGAGATAGGTCGACCTTGAACTTCCCACTTATTACAATAAAATGAAGGAACATATGATCGGGTTAGACATGAGAAGGTATAAGCTAGAGGAGAGGTATACAGCTAGGGTTCCGGATAAGGATGAGTACTCTTACCATTTCCGAGAAGGGGAGATGGTAGTGTACCACGAAGCCTTAATAGCCGGGTTAAGATTTCCTCTTCACCATTTCTTTGTTGACTTCTTATTGACCGCGAGCATATTACTGGGTCAACTCGCTCCCAACGGGTGGAGAATCCTTGTATATTTTTACGTCTTATGCAGGAGTCTAGGGATAGAACCAACAGTCGACCTGTGTAAATGTCTTTTAGAGCTTAAGTTTTTGCCCCGGTGTAATAGTTTTGTATACTTGTGCGGGAAGGGTCGATTTCAGGTTCCTTGGGTCCCTTCCTCTATCAAATATTGGAAGGAAAAGTATTTCTTTATTAAACCTAGATAGGGAGAAAATCTCTTTTGGCCGACCTTCAGAAGACCAGATGTCGATAATTTCAATAGGATAGGTAATTTGAGTGACAAGGCAGTAACTGAGCTCATGACCAACGCGGTGAGGGAATGTGACTTCAGATTATTGGACGAAGAGGCCAATTACCTGGTGAATGACGATATTCTTGACCAGGCCGGTCTTAACCTCCAGCCCGGTAGGGTTAGGCCTCCTCAATTACGTAAACAAAAGAAACTTTTTAATGTACTTATTCTTCCTAGTGTCAACATTTTTGTGTGACCTAACTGTTCCCGACCTCTTTTAATTTCAGGAATGACATTTGACTCGGAAACGTTGAAAGAGGCGGCAATGGCTAAGGCCCAGGGTGCTCGGGCCAAGCGAGTTGTAGATGGGGTCACCCAGAGGCGGCCTCAGAAAAGAACCAAAACTGTACCTTCAGGGCCGGGGCAAACCTCTCAGGCCCAAGAAGATGTTCAACGGTCAAGGGTGGAGAGGCCACCAAGCTCCCCTGCATTTCGATTATGAGGTTGAGCCGGAGAACCCCACTCTTGCTGACTGTAGGAGGAGGATGCAGGATTCCTTATACCCGAGCCTAGTGAAAAAATATCAGTATGAGGTTGGGCTAGAGCAAGCGTCGACCACCTTATGAGCGCGGCATTGCAGGTAAGAATCATACAAATTTTGATTTTTTGGGTTCCCTTTTATTGCGAGAATTTTTCTAACTTTTTATCTCGACCTGTACATGCTTAGCATTACTCGAGGTGTCTCTCTCCATTGCATAGAACGGGGTGAGACTGCAAGTCCGCTGGTTCATTCTGTCCAATATGAGGCAACCCAAGCTACAGATGCGGAGCGAAGACCCGAGCGGAGCTTGAATCAATGACTCAAGAGCGCGAGCAAGCCCGAGAAGAAAATGCCCGCTTAATTGAAGATTTAAGGAAGGCTCGGGAGAGGGAACTTCAAGCTGAGGCCTCTGCGGTGGAGGCTTTCAAGGGATCGAGAGAGTACAAGCTCGCCCTTGGAAATTACGCACTTGAGTCGTATACTCAAGCTATCAAGCAGGCACGAGCTTGGTTTCTGCTAAACTCTCCCGACCTTGACACTAGCCCACTGGCTGAATTTCCTCTAGGCGCTGATGAGCTTGACCTTACTCCCTTCGAGGAGGAAGAAGATTGTGAAGTTTCCGAGGACGCAGAGGATGGGAGTGATCCAGAGCCTGAACCTGATCCCTTTTCTCTTTCGAACATATGTAATCAACCCAGGGTTTGCCCCGGTGACTATCTGTAAATTTGATTTTTGTGAATGAATTTACATGTTTCCCTTATGCGTTCACCTTTTTTACTTGTTCTTTTTTACAAGCTGACTGTCATTTTGAGTACACAAGCCGTATTTATAGTTGCAAATTTGATATGTGGTCGGGTTCGGACGGGCTCCTAATCTTGTAATCAAAACTTAGGATTGATGACAATTGATTGAAAAGTCCAGGCATGTCCGACCTTGTTGTGAAACTATACAAATAATAGGACGGGCTTTTGTCTTGCAAAATTGGGATCCTTATTTTAGAAGGTCGGGTAATGCCGACCTTTTAAATTATTCGCAGGCAAGAGGTCAAACTCTTGAATTTGTGAATATGAGAGGCAATTTGTGATGCCTTGCCATGAGACATTGTAAATAATTCGTGAAAGAATAATTTGTAACGTCTTACCATGAGACATTGTGAATTATTTGTAGGGAAATAATTTGTAATGCTTTGCCATGAGACATTGTAAATTATTTGTAGAGAAATAATTTGTAATGCCTAACCATGAGACTTTGTAAATTATTTGTAGGGAAATAATTTGTAACGCCTTGCCATGAGACATTGTAAATTATTCGTGAAAAAATGATTTGTAATGTCTTACCATGAGACATTGTTAATTATTTGTAGGGAAATAATTTGTGACGCCTTGCCATGAGACATTGTAAATTATTCGTGAAAGAATAATTTGTAACGTCTTACCATGAGACATTGTAAATTATTTGTAGGGAAATAACTTGTAAAGTCATTTGAATGACCTTGTAAGTTATTCCAAGATTTTTTCCTCTGGTGCTCATTCTTCAGAACAAATACTTTTATTAAATGGGACTGAACGACGGGCCTCGTTAAGATCTTACCCAAAAAAACTCTGTGGGACAAAATCTGGATAAGAAAAAAGAGTACCCGTCCCTGATGCTGAAAGAAAGAACAGTGGGCTCGCATGCCCGACCTTAAAAATTATTGATGGACGTGCAAGTCCGAAAATAAAAGGATAAAATGGGTGCGCAAACCCGACTCTTTTACAACTAGATGACTTTGACATTAAAGGAAACATGACTACTTGTAGTATGACTTCAAATTCTCCACATTCCATGGCCGAGGAAGAGGTCCTGAATCCATTGTACGGAGGCTATATGAGCCCTTTCCCACTTTTCGGATGACTTCGTATGGTCCTTTCCAAATGGGTCCAAGTTTCCCAGGTTGATGACTGACGGCCTCGCTTCGACGAAGGACAAGATCTCCCATTCTGAATTCTCTCTTCTTTACTCGGGTATTAAACTTCTAGGTCATGGCCTATTGATAAGCCACTATTCTCAAGGATGCATTTTCCCTGACTTCTTCCAGAAGATCCAGACTTGCTCTCTGTCCCTCAACCTGGTCGGGTGATTATGTTATCATTGCACGGAAGCTGGGAATTGTTACTTCTACTGGAAAAGCAGCTTCCATCCCAAAGGAAAGTGTGAATGGAGTTTCTCCTATTGCAGTTTTAAATGTTGTTCGGTTTGTCCAAAGTATTTCTAGGAGGAGATCGGGACAATCACCTTTGGAACTGTCAAGGCGAGTCCTCAAATCTTGCAAGATGAGTCTGTTAGTAACTTCAGCTAACCCATTACTCTACGGGTGTGAAATGGAAGTTAACCTGTGTTCTATTCCCAGGTTCATGTAGAACTATTTGAAGGCTTGGCACTCGAACTGACTCTCGTTATCAGTGATTAATGTCTTAGGAAGACTAAAACGGCAGATTATTGACTTCCACACAAATGCCTCCAACTTTTGTTCTGTGATTATGGAAAGAGGTTCTGCTTCCACCCATTTTGTGAAGTATTCCACAACAACTGCTAAGAACTTGACCTGACCACGAGCTATGGGGAACGGCATAAGAATGTCAATTCCCCATTGAGCGAAGGGATATGGGTACATAATTGAAGATAGTTCTTCAGCGGGTTGATGTAATCGGGCAATGAACCTTTGTCATTTATCGCAAGTTTTTATATAACTGAGTGTGTCCTTCTTCATGGTGGGCCAATAGTATCCGTATCGTATTAACTTCATAACCAAAGCTTTTGGTCCCTAGTGTCCTCCACAAATTCCTTCATGAACCTCGGCCATAGCAAGGGCTGCTTATTTCGGAGTTAGGCATTACATGTAAGGAAGTGTAAAACTTTGACGAAACAAGGTATTCTGTAACAAGGTATACCTCGGGGCCCTTACTTTGATTCTTCTTGCCTCTGCTTTGTCATCTGGAAACTTTCCCGATGTCAAATATTCAATTATTGGATCCATCCAACTGGGTTCATGATCTGAAATACCCATGACATCGAGCTGATATGTAATACTGGGCTCATGAAGAGTTCGCACGAATACGGTTCTTTCTAAGTGGTCAAGATTGGCGAAAGTTAATCTTGACAGAGCATCCGCTTTGTGATTGGCGGACCTTGGAATTTTGTCTTTGCGGAAAGATTTGAACTTCCTTTGCAAGTCCAAAACCATCATTCTGTAAGACGACATTTTTTCGTCTTTTGCTTCAAAAGTGCCGTTCACCTGCTCTACCACCAACTGTGAATCACTTAAGACTTTGACACGCTCGACCCCTAGATGTTGAGCTGCTTGAAGTCCGGCGATAACAGCTTCATACTCTGCATCATTATTAGTTGCTAGGAAGTCAAACCTTATTGCACACTGAATTTTCATTGTGCCATCATCTTTCTTTAGTATGATTCCGGCCCCCGAGCCTGCGGCATTCGATGCTCCATCCACTTGCAAAGTCCAGGTGGTCTGTTCCCTGTCATGACCTGTTGGCCCCCAAGGTCTTAGGGAGAGTTCGGCGACGAAGTCAGCCAAGACCTGTGCTTTGATAGAAGGTCGAGGTTTGAACTCGATGTCATATTCCCCAAGCTCGATTGACCATTTGAGTAGATGACCAGAGACATCCGATTTCTGCAAGATTTGTTTTAAGGGCTGATTTGTGAGGACAATTATGGCATGGGCTTGAAAGTAAATCATTTAAAACATCAAAATTTTCATTTTTCTGTTATACAAATCTATAGAAATTTCGACAGAGTTTCCTCTATAAATTGGACATAGCCAACATGTAGAGAGACATCATAACCATTTTCAAACACACATCTCAACTCATTCAATCCCAAACATCATCAAACCCCTTTACAAAAAGAATCTCAAACTCCACAACAATATAATTCCAAATAATAAACTTTAACAAATACAACAAGAGGCAATTTAACCTCTAATACGATACTCATACTTATTCGAAGCTAACTCCAACCAAGCAATTATCAATTATAAATAAATTAAAGAATAATTAATGAGACATTGAAATAAATTCTAATTTGACTTTATTTAAAAAGGTTGACGCGAGTATATCCTGAGTCTGCCACCAAATGCTCTCCTCGTCTCATCTAGCTTTCATCACCTGAAATATATTGAAAAGGGATTGGGGTGAGCTAAAGCTCAATAAGTAAACTTTATGCACGTGTTGCATATTCATTACATAAAATGCCTTAGACCATTCAAAGTAATTATCCACATTTACTTTACTTTTCAAGACTTCAGACTTTCCAACTTTCACTTAAACATTTCCAAAACTTAAACTTCATTTCTATCGTGAGCCCAATTAGTGTATCTTCTAGCCAATCACAATGCAGTGGACAATATTCCTTATTTAGGACCAGATTATCATTTTTCCACCGCATAGCGGTTTAATATTTGCTACCGTCAACCGGTTTAGCAATCGTCACCGCAAAGCGGTTTAATATTTGCCACCGTCAACCGGTTTAGCAATCGTCACCGCAAAGCGGTTTAATATTTGCCACCGCCAAGCGGTTTAGCAATCGTCACCGTAATGCGGTTTAATATTTGCCACCATCAACCGGTTTAGCAATCATCACCGTAAATCGGTTTAATATTTGCCACCGCCAACCGGTTTTGCAATCATCACCGCAAAGCGGTTTAATTTTTGCTACCGTCAATCGGTTTAGCAATCGTCACCGCAAAGCGGTTTATTATTCACCACCGCAACAGCGGTTTAATTCGGGTACGCCGGTCTCCCGCGTCCCATTTCCCACTCACACCTTTCATGGCATAGAAGTACACCCATTCTTTCTTAAAACTTGGGATACATGCAATTTGAGAAAACTTAAACTTACCACATTCTTCATTTAAAATCATTTGACTTCCCCCAACTCAATGAAAATGCATGCTTGACGAGGTAACAACATGATAACATGCATGCTTAAACCTTCCCTTAATAACACATACATGTATAAAGTTCATGAAAAGTATCACAAGCAAATAAATTTCAAGGATATAATATTTACACATTAAACATTTAACTTCAATGAAAATAGGGGAAGTTTACTTACCTGACGTCCTTAGTATTTACCGTCTTAAATTGTGTGTGGAAGTATCTTGGTTGCTCGTAACGTCAATGTACCAAAAGTCCTAATTATTTCCATTCGTCAAAAAGTATAACTTTCAATTTACAAACACATTCGTTATTCATTTTAATAATAATCAAACGTTAACCAAGATAAAAACTTTAATTTAACCCAAGCGTGATTTTACATAATAACCAAAACACATAAAACCATATTCGAGACAAGAAATGAATATCAATGCACATTAGAAGGCCTTCTCATCTTTTAAATTCAAATTCAAACTCAAAATTACATAAATTTAGAAATTACTTAATCGTGATTCTAACAAGTTCACAAATCTTAAAATAATCATTTATTACAAACTTTACCAAAAAGCAATTAACTAATTTCATAAATCTAATCAAATTCGAAAAACTGGATCTATAACTTTTAATCCAAAATTAACCTAACCATTGGTCCATTGGTTAACAATGGGATTCATGTATTAAAAATCTAAGAATTAACTAGCTAATATGACTAAAACCATTGATATCAATACATGAAAATTCTCAAATTTCTCAATTTACCCAGAATAATATAAACTTAATTAACTAACTCAAATTTAAACCAAGTATTTTTCCAACCATTTTGAAATTTGAAAATTAGTCTACATAACTAAGAAATCTGAAAACCACTTGCACACATATGCATAAAATGTATACATATTCAAAATCAAAATACCCATTTATACATTTATATATATACACACACACACACATACATATATACATTGATACACACATACATAAACATTACTAAATCCCCAAATTTAACGGTATAATTCGAAATCAAACAAAAAACCAAAATCTGAGAAATGTGATAAATACATATATACTTACATTAAATTCCATTTATACATCAACCTATACATACAATTCAACATATGAATGTGTGTATGTGTGTGTGTGTGTGTGCAACCCGTGTGCGCGGGTGTGTGAGTGACTGAGAAAAAGGGTTGGGCTCGGTTTCGTGTGTGTGTGCGTGTGAGAGGGGAAGGGGAAAAGGAAGGCTTACCGCCGGTGGGGTGGCGGTCGGAGGTCGAAAGCGAGAGGGAGAGGTCGGACAGAGGAGGCGACCGAGAGGGAGAGAGCTGCGAGACAGAGAGTTGCGTGAGTGAGAGGCCGGATGGAGAGAGAGAGAGAGAGAGAGAGAGAGAGAGAGAGATATCGTGAGCGAGGTAAGAAAATTGAGGGTTTAGGTTTAATTGTTTAAGTTTTGGTAATTTGCAATTTAGTCCCTCAGCTCTCATAAATTGGTGATTTATGTCCACGACCCTCAAATAAAATTCAAAGTGCCACTAAACTTTCCCCAATTCCCATTTAACACAATTTAGGCCACTTTCAACTTCATTAAATAGAAAATGACAAGATTAATAAATAACGTTAATAATCACATAAAATTGCACATAGACAATATATGAACTTTCTATTTGGCACATTGATCAAGACGGCGTCCAAGTCCTTCCACTGCAAAATAATTCAAATCATTGACATAAAATTTATCAAATTTAAAATTTATAATAACATTAATATAAATGTCACGTGGAATTTAAAGATGCACGTAACAATGAAAAACGGTATTACAATAGGGATCTTCACGACCTGAAACGGGGTCATCTTTGTCACCAACCTTTCTTCTGATCCAAGGGAAGTAGGAAGGTCAATTAAGCCTTCGGGCTTCACTGTTCCTCCACCGAAGCCAGTTAACGGAGTAATGACCGACGGAGCCGATCTTTGGGGAGCTGCATCTTATTGAAGGCTTCCAAAGAAAGGACATTAGCTGCACTTTCATTATCCACGAGCACCCTTCTTATATCAAAATTTGCAATTGCGGAACTGATTACAACGACATCGTCATGGGGATAGGAAATTCCTTCCATGTCCGTGTTACTGAAACTGATGGTGCTTGAAATTTCATGGTCATGACTTCCCAACCTTATTTCTTGATCACCGAGTGCCCGAGCATGATTTTTCCTTGCATTATTTGAATCGCCTCCAGAAGCTATTCCTCCAATGATAAAGTTTATGGTGCCAACGGATCTATTTTTCTCTTCCCTTTTACCCTGATCTTTATCATCTTTCTTTATGTAATGTCCCAGGAAGCCTCTTTTTATGAGGGCTTCTATCTCTTGTTTTAGTGTTCTGCACTCATTCGTGGTATGACCCGGGCTCTTGTGAAAGTCGCAATACTTATTTCGATTTTTTTTTGTCGATCTTCCCTTTGATAGGTTTTGGCCATCGCAAATCTTCGCGCCCTTTATTTCTATGAGGATGTGAGATCGTGGCGCATTTAATGGAGTTAAACTCTGATACCCATAACTGCTTCCCTTTGTGCTTGGCCGGGAAGAATTCTTTTCATCTTCTTGCCTTGATCTCTTATGTCCCTGTTTGATGGGTTTCAAAGACTGTACTATCGCTCCATGAACTGGATCTTGTGTCTTAACCGACAATAGCGTTTCTTCCATATTTATGTATTTCTCGGCCCTTCTGAGAAGTTCTGTCACATTTGCAAGTGGATTCTTGGACAAGGACATTCTGGATTCCGGACCCCGAATAGCCAAGGTCAAAGCTGAAGTGACCGATGAGATGTGAAGATCTGGGATATGAAGTCTTTCAGCATTAAAGAAAGTCATGAACTCCCGCAGTGTTTCATTCTATCCTTGCATTAACTGCATGAGGGAAGCGACAGTTTTCTTGATCCTTTTGCTACTTGGAAAGAAAGCCGTGAATTTCTCAGTAAGATCGGCGAAAGAAGAGATTGACCCTGGGCGTATTGTAGAAAACCAGTCTCGGGCTGAATTTGTTAAGGTTTGTGGGAAGGCCTTACACAAAATCTGATCGGGGGCATTCTGCATGTCGATGACATCAGTGTAGGTATTCAAGTGGTTGTTTGGATCCGTTGTCCCATCATATTCCTTTATCCAAGGATATTTAAATCTTTCTGTTAAGGGGAACGATGTTATTTCAGGAGTAAAAGGGGTTCTTCTTATGAATGAAGTCCTACCTTGTGTGTTTTACCTTATTCCATCAGCAATTTCTTCCTGAATAATTCTTGAGAGTTCTTGCTGCGTCAAGTTGGCCGATCCCTCAGTTAAGGGATGGGCACCCCCGATTCTTGGGGAATCGTCAGCTACGGGATTAACTGGGATGTGATCTTCCCTGGGAATCATACTTGGAGTGTTCGGGTCAGGGGGCGCTTGACGATTATTCTGTTGTTGAAGAGCCGACGGAGTTCACGGAGCTGCTGCTAGAGTTCGTTGAAAACTTCCCGACTAACTGGTTCATTGTCTGGTGTGATTTATGGGTTTGGTTCTTCCCCCAACATCTTCAAGAGGTGGAGGATTTTTCTCTTCAGCTGAAGTGTTGGCCAGAAGGGGTTGACCAGTGGATGCGGAGGGACGAGTTTGACGTCTATTAACCATGGCTGATTGTATCTCTTCTCACGGACGGCGTCAATTGATGCTGTAAAAAATCTTAACCTTAACGTGGCGGGATCTGATGATGCTTGATTGCTGGAAAAGAGGAATGAATTCGCCTTGGATGACCTGCAAAAAGGTAAGGAGGATTCTCCCCGTCGCCTCTCCGGTGTGAGATTTAGTATTCTGAAGAAAAGTAGAGAGAGAATATTTAACTGGAAAATATAAAGAATAATGAATGAATAATATGTGATCAAAGGGGCTGTATTTATAAAGCTGAAAAGCTCATAACTTTCCTTAATAAGGAAGGAATCCTTTTTGGTATAAACTTACCTTTCAGGAAGAATTCTAAACTTATAGGGAATTTTCTTCTAACAAAATGTTTCCTTATGGAATGAGTATCGTCTTGAGGCCCAAAAATATAGCCTATTAATGAGGCCATTGTTAAAAAGGATTTTGAGGCCTGTCCGTATGGCCAAAAAGCCGGGGAAAGGCCGACCTAATCCATCGATCATATTACGAAGTGTTATGATCGAGGTATATGACCGGGCTCAAAACTTAAAAACTCTAAGCCCATTACTTTTGAGTAGAGGAATGGTCAGCAAAGTACCGACCACATCATAACGGGAAGAGTCCGGGAAAATAGGCTGGGTCATGAATTTTTCCTTACTTTTTCAAGAGGCAGGGAAACAATACCGATCAATGATAATAATAATAATAATAAATTTGTAAAACTATTTTAAGAAAATATGATATTGAAAATAGAGATATAAAATAGTTTGAGAAAATGTGTGTTTAAAACATGTTTAATTTTAAAAAGTAATGTAAAGAACTAATTTGAAAAGTGTTTTTTTTTTTTTTTTTTTTAAATAATGATATTGTAACAAATTCAGAAAAAAATTATTAAATTGTTTTAGGAATATAAAGTTATATTATAAAATATGTTGAAAATTATTTAGCTAAATAACTTAGGAATATTCCTTATTTTTGAATTCATAAGTTTTCCACTTAGATTATTAGACTATTTTTTTTTTTATTATTAACGGTAATATTGATGAATCCAATCAATATTTATAGTTATTATTATTAAAATTAAAATTTAATTAAATATTTATTTATTTGTTGTTCTTAATATTATAAATCATACGTGTATTTGTTAGTATCAAAATTATATTTTGATTATTATTATTGTTATCTTTAATATCATAAATCATTTTTTTCTGAATTATAAATCATAAATTGTATTCAAATTATGTTATTATTATTATTATTATTATTATTATTATTATTATTATTTGTACATTTTGATTATAATTACCATAACTAATTTGTTGATATCAACTTTTTGTTATCAATGCATAAATTAAATGAAGGTTTTTTTTTCCTATTTTGTTTTTGTTTTTTTTGTTTTTTTGTTTTTTTAAGTTTCAAATTCGATAACATTTTGTAATAAAACGTTATTTGTCTTTTTTTTTTATCTGATTGTACAATCAATATAAATTTTTATCGAAATCATTTTTATTTATAGAAATCCCGTGCATCACACGAGGGAGAAATCTAGTAATATTAAATGTTAACAAAAAAATCCCTTAATTTAAACAACAGATTCTCCAAAGAAATACTATTTCAACATACATTTTTCCGTTTGGTAACACTATTTGATTTATAAACTGGTTTATTTATGATTTTGAAGTAAAAAGTAGTGGTTGAAATTTGAGAGATAACCGTTTGGTAAATGTACCTTTTTTGGTTTATAAACCAATTTATAAACCGTTTGGTAAATGCACTTTTTTCTTTCTCTAATATTCAACCACTGTTTTTTACCTCAAAATCATAAATAAACCAGTTTATAAATCAAATATTATTACCAAACGAAAGTGATTTGAGAATTGTCATTTTTATAATCAAAATTTGACCTTTATCAAACTGGCTTAAAAATCTCATTATAGTGGAGCTAAGGCCGGGCTAGGTTATGAAGTGAATTTGGTATTGAATTGAATTTGCAAAACCTTATTTTTCTCCTATTTTAGCCATATTATCTAAACATTTTTTTTCCCCAAATTCAACTCCTAATAAAATAATTTGAACATCAATCAACATTCTCTATAAAATTATTATTACAAAACTCATTTTTATGAAAAAATAGGGCTCAAATATTATGAATTGATATATACGGAAGAAATCTCATAATTATACAGCATAATCAAGATTTGTGTATATGCACTTGCAGTAGGAATTGTATATAAACACAAAAAGTTGGGTTCTTTGCTAAAAAGGTGAAATGGTGTAAAGGGACTGTAGCTTATTAATTAGGGGAAGTATATTTGCACTTTGCAATAGCCAACTCGAAAGAGGGGGGGGGGGGGGGGGGGGGGGGGCATTGGTGGTGCACTACCATTACCGTGTGGATAATGACAGTTGACCGATTGTGAGTTTCAAATTGAAAGGATGCTGCCAGGTGTGACAAATCATAGGAGCTTCATACATGCATGTATGGTTTATAGACTATTTTAAAATGCACAATTTTTAAAATCACTTTTTAATTAAATATATATATTTTTTTAATTTTTAATCACACATTTTATCTAAAAAAAGATTTACTGCTATCAAATAGAGCGGGAGTCTTCTCATTGAGCTTTTGTTTGGTAATTTTTTTATTTATTATTATATAAATAAAGAATTCCCTGTTTTTGAATTAAAATATTTGGTTATAAAGTGATTTGAGAGAACATATACCCTATATAATTAAGGACTCTACTTCTATGGCACTATTCATAAGCTATATTAGCCAGTATTCTAAAAAGCGTGAAGCATGACGAAGCGTGGAGTTCAAGAGTCAAGTTTTTAAAGTTTAAGCGGGAGTAAGCGTTAAAAAGCGTTTTTCAATTCCTAAATATTTGATTTAAATTTTACCCATACTTGAACAAGTAAAATAAAATAAAATAAAATAAAAATTTGGCAGCTGCGCGCATCGGGCACACTTAAGCGCGCACAATGCGCGCTTAAGCTCGCTTCAGCACGCATTGTGCGCGCTTAAGCGCGCGCTTTTTAGAACAAAATTTTTAAAAACGCGTTTTTCTCGCTTTTCGTCAAAGCGACGCTCGAGAGGCGCACGTCGAGCGTAGGCGCGCACTGTGCGCGCGTTTTAGAACACTGATATTATCCAATACATTTATGGCACTAGTCGTGATTGATGGGGCCTGTTAAAGTATCTTACCTGACTCATATGTAACATAACGTTCGGAAGGGTAAATAACACAAATGATTCACAACCTTTGGATTTCTTGCGAAAATGGTCCCCAACCTTTGAATTTTGGCATTTATACCCTCAGAATAACCACACATTGTGAAAATGGTCCCTACCATTAGTTTTCACCGTTAAAAACGTGTAAATAGCACTGATGATCCCTAACCTTTGAGTTTCTTACAAGAATAGTCTCTAACATATTAATGTCATGTTTGACATATTTAGTTTGTAACCTCCAAACGTTTAGCGTGTTTAGTTTCTAACATATTAAGTCTTACATGTTTGGGGTATTTAATCTCTAATATATTAAGCATATATTTGAGACCAATTATTTCAAATAACGTGATTTGTAATTATAATTTTTTGAAGGATTTGTGATTAAAAAAAAAATTGAATTTATTTGTAGATTATTTTATTGATGGAATATATGGTTGAAAACGAATTTAAAAAAAAAAGTTTATTCTGAATTTCTAAAGTGCACAATAAAATATTTAACAAAAATTCACTGCATTAACAGTTCAACTTATTGGTAAAAAAAATAAAAATTCATGGAATATAAAAAAAACAAATACATTTGACATCATCTTAGGAATTGAATAACAAATATGTTTTTATCAGTTCTATTTTCGATTTTGAGAACCGATCAATATCAATTTTCAAAATTTCATTTTTTTCAAAAACTTGTTTTCTTCCACGCATTCTATTAATAATTTTTTTTAATTTATGCATAATTTTTTTTTTAAAAAAAAAAATCTTACTTTTTAACCCAAATTCTCCAAATTTACTTTTCAAATCGATCGATTCTCAAAATGGAAAATCGAAAGTAGAACTGATAAAAATATATTTGTTATTCAATTCCTAAAATGATGTTCAATGTATTTGTTTGTTTATGTTCCATGAATTTATTATTTTTTTTATCAATAGGTTGAAATGTTAACATGGTGAATTTTTTTTAAATATTTTATTGTGCACTTTAGAAATACAAAATAAACTTTGTTTTTTTAAAATTCGTTTTCAACCATACATTCCATCAATAAAATAATCTACAAATAAATTCAATTTTTTTTATACATTTTAATCACAAATTTTTCAAAAAATTACAATTACAAACCATATTATTTGAAATAATTGATCTCAAATATGAGCTTAATATGTATAGGGACTAAATATGTCAAATGTATATGGGCTTAATATGTTAGAAACTAAATACGCCAAACGTTTGGAGGTTACAAACTAAATATATCAAACATGACCTTAATATAATAGGGACTATTATAGTAAGAAACTCAAAGTTATGGACCATTTGTGTTATTTACACATTTTTAATGGTGGAAACCAACGAAATCTAACGGTAGGGACCATTTTTGAAATGCTTGGTGATTCTGAGGGGATAAATAACAAAATCTAAACGTTGGGGACCATTTTCACAAAAAATCCAAAGGTTGGGGACTATTTGTGCTATTTACCCTATTTGGAATGTTGTAGAATGTTATCCATTCTTAATCGATTTCTTTTCTTTTCCTTTAAAAGATTCTTTAGTTCATAACCCTATTGTCGCAGTCGACCTCTTCCCATCTCAGTTCTTCCATCGTCATCTTCGTCCCCTCCACCGCTTGCACATGATCTATGAGATGAGTTTTCTTCCTTTTTTTCCTGCTCGTTCTTCATCTTTGAGGTTCATTAAATCCAAAAATGTACTGTGAGTTTTTGTCCTTTTGTTCTATTTTAGGTATTGTTCGGTCTTCTGAAGACAGTAGTTGTGAAATCCCTCTTTGAACTTCTTTTGTTTTGCGTTGAAGGGCACGATTTTTTTGTAGTTACATTTTTTTTTCGAAAATCAACTATTCTACCTCTATGTTCATATTTTTGTGGTTCGTTTTTAGTGTGTCAACAAAACGTGTTCGGTCTTTTCAACAAAATGTTTTCGTTATTTTCTGTTGAAAAGATAACACAGTTTTTCTGATGGAAATTATATTTGAAATACATTTTTTAAATTTTTTTCTTATTCTCCATATAGGTTGTTACAAATTAAGTATTTAAAACTTTTCTTTATCTACAGTCACTTCTTCCCAAATTTGTCCGGCATTATGGACGTAAACTAGGCAATATTGTTCGAATAATTGCCTACAATAGAGTATTGTCTAACATTAATTTAGAAATATTTCAAAATCATATGTATCTTTCGATGGGTTGGGAACTTCATTATGCACTTTATGGTCTAAAACACGGTTCTGTTCTGACGTTTGACTACCTTGGGAACTAGACATTCCATGTTGCTACTTTTGATCATTCAGCTGTAGCAAGTAGATCCGATTTGATACCGTCGGACACAAAATACTCATACGTTGGGAACCCTATGTTTGCATTAATTTGATTACGAACTATTACGACAATAGAAAAATTGTAAGCAGCTATACACAATCACCTTTTGAACATTATTTATTCTGTCAAAAAATAAAAGATCAAGAGTTATACACTTTTTTCAAAAAAAATGTTAACTTTTGAGGTTTACTTTTCTTTTTTGTAGTTAATCCTTGGAAATTTTGCGCGGCAGTTTTGCAAAAGAAAAATGTGTGAAATGTTCGAATTAATGATTCTTCTGATATTTATTGGGAGTTTAAGACGAATTTAAGACCGAACAGTGATATACGTTGCTTTACTGTTGGATGGTCTGCATATGCTAAATGTGTCCTAAAATATTACATGATATATGTTATTACCACATCCTTAATGTTTAATAATCACTTCAAATTCTTGAGTTAAGCTGCTATTACGGATATTGTAATATTACGACATTACTATGCATGTTGTAGGCTATAAAACACCACGATATTACTAAGACTGTAATAGTACAACACTTCTGAACAGTTGGAGGTTGTATAATGATATTACTGACACTGTATTATCACGTGACCGATTTAGAAGATGACTTCTCATATTATTAAACTAATTATTAACCTAATTTAATAATTGTCATTTCCAAATTATTAATTTATTTTAAAGGTAATCACATTCCTAATTTAATCTCCTAAATAAATGATAACACATTCCTAAATAATAGGTTCCATAATTAATGAGGTCAATCAAATAATACATACTCTCTCTCATAGAATTAGATATTTTTCTAAATCTAGTGAGTGAAATTTTGTAATATTACGAATACTTTAAAATTATGTATTTTTCAATTACTATCCATTGCATCTAGGTAGTTACATAAATATCCCAACTAAATAGCTCGAGTCGATAATAGTTCACTTGAGGAGACCCAATTGTAGTGGCCCATTTGAGTGGTGGTGGCTGTGTCTTAGACTTGTTGAGTTGTCCATTACTAGACATAGCCCAACTAAATGTTACATAACCAACCTAAGTCTCATTTGGCAAGTTGAGTTTGAATTGATAAAGGGGGCCAACTTGGAGCTCTTTTATATCTTCCATTGCCTAGTCTTCTTCTTTATTTCTCCCTTGGTGATATCATTCATCTCCCTCTACAAACGTGTGGTTAGAGTAATATTTGAGCAACCAAGATGAGGTTGTTGAGGTGTCGAACTTAAGGTTTGATTTCGATTTTGGAGAGGTTATCGAGCCCCTGAAAAGTGGATTAAATGGCCAATATTTTTAACAAGACACCTTCCCAAGTATTGGTATCACACTCCTAATTCTTAAAATCCAATACAGAATATCAACAAATGAGTCAAAGTATAGTGCAAATTTAAAAATAAAAATTTCTCTAAAAAATTTACAAATTAATGTAATTGCTTCCAGGTTAGAAGATTACATACTAGCATTCAATTCCAGATTTCGGTAATATCTGAGAATTACGTAATTTTGAAAATTAAAAAGAAAAAAATAAATAGCGAAAGGTTACAAAAATCTCGTATGAATTATAATCTAATTCTCCTAATAACTCTATATATAAAGAATCCTAAATGTTTGAAAAAAAAATCCCATATACTTCACTACAATAAAAATGGCATACTCGGGTGCAACAAAAGTTGCAGTAATTCTGATGGTTATCTATTGGGCACTTCCCTATGAACTCTTCTTCCCGCATACCAGTCCTGAAGGAAAGTATTGAAAGCCGAGTACTTCTGAACAAACTCGAGATTGATTTTTCAAAACTCGAGAACTGGCAAAAAGGTGCCGCCATTGGTGGAGGACCATCCAAGAGAGTTGTACCAGTTGGACTAGATCCTTAGCATCATGACTTAAACCCTCCCATAGCAAAGCCCATTAAAATGCATTAGAAAGTGTAATGTGTGTGTATGAGTATCGTTTGCGTTTATTTTCGTATCAAACAATTCAATAAAGCAGTATATATTCAGTGGAATTGAAAGCTTTTGGAGTATAAATGCAAACTTAGTTGATTGATACAACTATATTTTTGTTATTATATATCTTCTTAAACAAGTTCATTTCTTTTTAATTCTTTTTAACACTTTGATTGTGAAAGTTTAAACTACATGATACAAAAAAAGATGTAAAGATTTCTTAGTTAGTTAAATTTTACCATTTTTTAAAGAAAAAGTATAGAGCAGATTTCCACGGTACTCTAATTACTACCAAAAGAGTTGAACGATCAAAATTTTGAAATGAATGCTCATAACTTCAAATGGAAGGCCTTTAAAGTTAAATTTTGAAAATTTACAAATATTTTCAAAATTTGGTATGGATTGTAAAAATCAAGTCATAATTTTAAAAAAATAAAATAAAATAAAAAGATAGTATTTGAGATATTCTGTATAATTATGCCCCTGTTTGGCCCCAATATTATAAACAAAATACATTTTTCTTTCTCTTCTTTTTCAGCCACACGTCTATCAATAAAATAATATTATACAAAAACTCATAAAAGATTCCCTATTTTTAACCATACATTCTCTTAGATTTCACTATTCAAAATTTTTTTTTTTTTTCAAATGAACTCTTTAAAATCAACATCAAATAAGAACTAGATATGGAATATGTCCAAGCATAATGAATTTATAAGGAAAAAATGTGATACACATCCCTCACCAAGTCTATCCCAAAATTGAGGAAATTAGTAATACCACCATATCTTCTGAGTGGCTTTAACAATTCCAAAGTCACGGGGAATCAAGTGCAATACTAGGCTTTCTATATATATAAATCCTTCAACATTAAAGTAAATATTATAATCTTATAAAAACATATCATATCATGAAATTTTGAAAATATATCATATCACAAAACTTGGACAATTATCAAGAAATTAAAAGTATCAATGTCTGATAATTGAAAAAACATGAAAACATAAACAAGTATCAACCATTTAAAAAAAAAAGGGTAGCAAAAAATGTAAAAATATCATGTTATGAAACTTGGACAAAAGTATCAGAAAAAAGAAGTATCACATTATGAGAGATCGACATGTGAAACTTAAATAACTTGTTCCCTCCTTAAGACATTCTCTATACCATCCATCAAATTCCTTTATATCATAATTAAATGACATGTCATAATTAGATTGCTTCTTTATCATTGTTTAATAATTGTTTTCATTCATTTTTCTGATTTGCTTATGATATTTCATGAGATATAATTCTGGTTTAGTGCGTTTGGAGACATAATATAGCTCTCGAATTTATATACAGCTTTACAAATTTATAATTATTTTAAATTATTTGTTACTGGTTTTAAGGTTCAATGGCGTTACACGGACATGATGATGTGAACAACTAAAGCAACACTGTTGGTATTGGTGTAGCAAACCCTATAATGACCTATGTTAATCTTGTGGAGATCACAACTGACATTTCTTCCGTTGATGAGATAATTGGTGGCATGACTCCTCATGTTGGAATGAACCTGATTTTGCCTACGGTTGAAGCCTCGAAAATCCAGTTTGGCACAATACTTTTTCCAATGCCTAGAGCTGCGGCCTCAACACCTTTGCCGTCATTTCCATCTCTATTTCTGGTGAATCATGTAATTCGACCGGATAAGTTTGTAGGATAGGCATGCAGCTTGAGACACTTGGAAAAGTGATGAGTTTTGTGCCGCAACTATGTTTTGGATGACCTATAGAATTTAGTGTATCACATGTATGTGGTAAAGAAGTCTGCTGAAGAGCTTTGGGAGTCCTTAAAAAGAAGTACAAGACCGAGGATGATGGGTCTAAGAAATTCTTGGCCAGTCGGTGTATGGATTTCAAAATAGTTTATTCACGTTCAGTGGTGAACCAAGTGCAGTAGTACCAAGTACTTTTGTAAGAAATACATGCTAAGGGTCTGACTATGTCAGAATCTTTATAGGTGGCTACTACTATTCATAAGATAGCTTCTCAGTAGAAGGCTTTCATGAGTTATTTGCAGCATAAGAGGAAATAGATGACTTTCAAGGATTTAATTATCAAAATGCGCATTGAGGAGGATAACAAAGGGGCTGAAAGTAAGTCAGAGAATTCTTACTCTGAGAAGGCTAATGTATTGAAGCACAACCAAAGTTGTGATACCAAGAAAGGTCAATTCTTTAAAGCCAATTAGGGTAATAGAAATCAAAAAGAAAAAAAAATAGGCTAAGAAAGGTTCTTTGTTGATGCTTATGGAGTAGGAAAGAAATCTAAGTTCCAGTTCAATAAAGTGCTACAACTATGACAAAGTTGGGCATCGATCAACAGACTGTTAGTAGTCCCGAAGGGATAATAAGCAGCATCCTCTGGCTAATATGGCTGGAAATGAGGGAGATCATCTCTCATATGACATGTCTAACCTAAACCTTACGGCGATGATTAGTGATGTTCACTTGGTGGGGTCTAACCTAAAGGAGTGGTGGCTGGACACTGGAGCCACTTGCCATGTCTTCTTCAACATGAGCATGATCACTACATTTACACAAGTTACGAATGGTGAAAAATTGTTCATGGGAAATCTACAACTTCTGAAGTGCTTGGTAAAGGCAAGATGATCATAAATATGACCTTTAGCCTCTAGCTTACTCTGACTAATGTGCTGTATGTATCAGAGATTTACAAGAATCTGGTCTCTAGGTCTCTTTTGAGCAAGAATGGTTTCCGCATGGTCTTTGAGGTGGATAAGCTGGTGATTACAAAAATAGAAGTTTATGTTAGGAAATGCTATATGACTGATGGCCTGTTTAAATTGAATGTAATTACTGTAACCCCAACTGTTACGAATAATGAGAAAAGTCCTTCTATTTACTTGCTTGAGTCTCCTAATTAGTGACATGGTATATTAGGCCGTGTAAACTACAATGCATTGCGTAGACATAGCAAACTCAACTACTTGCATTGGTTTCAAATTAATTCAAATCATAAATGTGAAGCCTGTGTTGAGGCTAAGCTTAGTAGGTCTTCGTTTCATAGTATTGAAAGAAGTACTGAGCCATTGGGACTAGTGTTATTAAAAAGTGGTTTGAGGAGTTTTAATATTTCTTGAAAGAGTGACTCAATATGTGTTATTTATAAATTTATTTATAAACAAATGACCACACTATGAATAAAGCACCTAGTCAAGTGTTTGTTCAATAGGCATGGATGTGATTTCATATGGTTCTAGTTCCTAGGAAATCGAACTGAACTAAGAACCGATTGTTCTTTTTGGAAGAGAAGATTTGAACCATTCGATTCTGATTTGATTCTAATTCCATAAAATAAAATTTTCAAACTAAATGGATAATGCTAACATACGTGTATCACTACTGAACATACATACAAACTCACTTTGAATCACTACTACAACTAGTTTTTAATTTCTTGTACCCAAAATCAAAACTATTAAAGTCTTACAACATCATCAGAACCCTCCGACAAAGTGACTCCATCATTATTAGAATCACTTCTACAACTAGCTCCATCATTTTTGCTATCTCTTGTATCGGTTATACAAGGTATGGTAAATTTGTATTTTTTTTAAAAAAAAATATATAAATCGTGTTTGGTTCTATCGGTTTTAGTTCTTGATTTAAGAATCATAACCGTTTAAGGTTTTAAAAGAATCAAACTGAAATACTAGTTTCAGTTCTGTTGCCCGGCCCTATTGTTCGGAGTTTGCAAACTTGTGTATAAACAATTTTTTTTATGGTAAAATATGTGATTTGAAAAATGTGTGTGATTAAAAATTAATTTGAAGAAATGTGATTTTAAACAAGTTAACCAAATAGGGTTTGATGTCAAATAGAGTAGGTCTGACATTTATCTTTCTCCTATATTCAATCACACATTCTCTAATAAATAATATTACATGTTGACTTCGAAAACTGTGGTTGATACGTGGCAGTTTTCTAGTCAACTTAGGTCGATAAACTTGTTTAATAGGACAATAATAAAGCAATAGGAAAGCGGGAAAAATGTTTGTATTAGGAAAGTATAGTAATGGTTTTTTTTATTCTCAAGTGTTTGCATGCATTACAATGTGATTAACCCTTCTATTTATAAATGATTTTTAGGGATTACTGTAACTAAATATAGATATTTTCACATTAACCCATACAAATAATGATTATAACTTTTGAATAAGCTATAACCCATGCTTTGGTGAGCCCACTCACGCATAATCTTCTGCAGATTGGTAAGGTTGAAGTCGTCTTTGCAGGGATATTTTCTGATTTTTGTGGCTCGAGGTAATTTATTTGTCCACTTATGCTGAGTTAGAAGTCGCACTTTAATTAGGTCTTCTTCAATACTTACAGCGAATCGAGGTCGGTATTTTACTGACCTTAGATATGGTCCTTTGCACGGATATTTGATTAGGACGGAGGTCAGAGAAATGGGTTGCAGCAAGGTCCATAGCTCAAATGTAGGAACCTTCGATGTGGGCCTATCCCATTAAGGGAAATTGAGCTGGCCCTTATAATTTTCTTCAATATGTCATGCATGTTAATAAATTTTTTTATTATATTTTTAATAACACATTCTCAAAAAAAAATACTATTTCAACATATATTTCTACAAAATCTCATTATAATAGAGCTCAACTCTGGTTATGAATTGAATTTGCACCATCTTATTTTGCTCCTATTTTAGCCACATTATCTATTTTTTTGTAATTCATCCCCTAATAAAATAATTTGCACATTAGTCAACATTCTCTATAAAATGACTATTACAAAACTTATTTTCACAAAAAAAAAAAAAAAAAAGGGGCTCAAACAGGGATTTTATCTGTAACGCCCCGAATTCCGTGAAGACTAGGACGTCACTTCTCCTTTAAATCAAATTTTATTGCATAAAATAAATTAAATTCTAAACATCGTATTTATCATTTGAAAATTTCAGCGAAAATTTAACTCTGATAAATTCATTTAAAACAATTCATAAAATATTTATTCTAAAAAATAACTAAATTTATCACGTTTATTATTTGGAAACTACAGTAGAAACTAAATCATATGAATTCTGAAACATTTATAAAAATTTAAATTTAAATTTTTCATTATTAATCTGTCACCACTGCCCTTTCATTCACCACCGTATCCGAAATCTGCAAAAGCTGTTCAGTAGACTCATCGTCAGTAATTAATTTACAGAATAATTGAACATATAATTATGCAACTAATACAGTGATCACATCATAATAATCATAGACTCTTTAAAAATCATAAGGTGTGGGTAGTCTCGTCTCACACATTTAAGCGTTTAAGTTATGCATAACCATATCAATTTCTCATGCATTAAAGTATTTAAATTATGCATAACCACATTCTGATTTTTATCTCATAAGAGATATTCTTGTCTCATGCATCAAGACATTTAAATCACGTAAAGTACACATAATACATGCAATTATAATCTAAACTAATCAGTGGGAGCGAGTCTACCTTATTCTCGAGTTTGTTGAGTGGAAAAACGTCAATCTTCTAAACGTCCAAACGCCTCTTCTAGCCAATATATAAAATAAATCTTAAACTAATATTTTGGAATTCAAATGTTTTAAAACAAAAGAGTTTTTAAAAGAAGAAAAAAAAGTTCATGGTTTTAATTGAAAATCAAACATAGTTGGGATTTGAAAAGAGTTGGGACCAAAATAAATGATTTTGAAAATTATTGGACTAACTCATATGTTTTCAATATTCTTGGGGACTAACTAATTTATTTTCAAAAGTGCAGGGGCTGAATTAAAACATTTTAGAACTTGAGACTGAGTTAAAAGGGCTTTAAAAAAAGTGGGGCTTAAATAAGTGACTTTAAAACTAATAGGACTGAAATAATTAACTTTGAAAACAATTTTATAAAGGGAAATAATTATAAATGGATCCAATAACTATAATATTTAGTAAAATAGACTTTGAAACAATAATATTGTAAAAATAGACTTTGAACTCTTTAAACTTACAAAAATACCCTTATATATAGAATTTGCAATACAAACCATCAAAATATGGAAAGATTTCATTTAAGTCCTTAGACAATTTTGTTTACATAATTTTAAATGATTTTTGTTTATATGATTTTTGTTCGCTCATAGTAGCATCCCGTCAACTGGTATCAGAGCCATATGGCAGATCTAAAAGATAAATATTATACGAAAAAAAATAAAAATAAATATATAATATATATATCAAGATTTATAATTATGCATACACTAACAATACCTGATAATTATAAAATAGAAATCTTGAATACTTTAAGAGATTTAGATAAAGATATAAGAAGAGAAATTTATGATCTAATAAATTTCGATATAATAAAAGAAGATTTTATCATAAACGAAATATTAGATTTAATCCACAAAGATATACTAGAAGAATTATACAAAAATTATAGGAATGAATTATCATAGAGGAGAACCCTTATTAATCAAATATCTAGATATAAAAACAAATGAAAAATTAGATTCCATAATAGAACAAAGAGGAGATCTATTAGACCAAATGGTAGAAGAAAGAAATATAAAAAGAAAATGATTTCTAAGACTAAAATCATTAGAAAGTAAAAGAAAATATTTTAATACAATTCTAAAACAATTACCTAATATACTTATTATTATAAATAACAAAGAAAAAATCAATATGAAAAAATATGATATAACTGGAGAAATAAAATATTACAATAAAAGTTATAGAGCACAACAAAGAAAAATTATGTTAAGATCAATTGAAGAATTTTGTGAATATAATATAATGATATGTAAAGAAGTAAAATATGATACGGAATTAAGATTAGAAGTTGAGCATATCAAAGGAAAAATTTAATGACAGAATTTTCAGAAATAAAATTTGAAAAACAAATAATAGAAAATATTAATCTACCAGTAGGATCTTACCAAATAAAAGGAGCTAATACAACAATGTTTCAACCATTAAGCTCATGGGGAGAATCTGACGGATTTCTTAACATGCAATTAAATTGGATAAGTGCTTTTTTATGGCAAACATATAAAAACATAAATTTACAAGATAAATTAGCCGTTGAAGAATTACAACAATTAAATATACAGGATAAGAATATCAAAGAAAAATTACAAAACATTCAAAATAAACTAACAATACAATTCAAAGAATTAAAAGAAATGATAGGAGAAGTTAAAAATATAGATGAAGAAATCTTAAAAGAATTCCAAAGAAAATCAGGAGAATTAATTAATCAAGATAAAATTGGAATAATTATAGAAAAAATAGATAAACTAAACGAGAAAATAAGAAAGAATGAAAATGAAAAAATCATATCAATAGAAGAAAAAATCAAAAAGCTAGAAATAAAAATAGATGATATGTATGACAGACTATTTAAGGTACAAAAAACTCAAAAATCAAGAGTATAAAATGTCAATAAGTGAATATATTGAAGATCTAAAAATATTAATAAAATCATTAATAAGTGTCGTTCAAGAAGTAAAAAATGAATTGAAAGAAGTAAGAAATGATATAAATATACTAAAACTAGAGATTAGAGAATTCAAAGAAAATAATAAAAGCAAAGATAAGAAAGTGGATAAAAAATTCATAGAAAAAGAAATACTTAGAATAGGAAAGAAACATTTTGAACAAGAAAAAATTATAATAGAAGCAGGAAGTATGGATGATGAATTTAGAAAAAACATATTACCAAAAATACTAGAAGAAGAGTTAGAATTACAAAAATCTATAGAAAAAACTTTAGGAAAGTTAAAAGATGAAGAAAAAATTGAAGAAGACCGAGACAAAAATGAATGAAGAATTAGATTTGCTTATAGAAAATTTTGATCAATTAAGCATAGAAAATTTTGATGAATACCAAGTTTTAATGAATACTGGAGGAGTACCTAACCCTGCTCCTATAGGAACTTCTAAACAAGAATTACCAGATCCAGACGAAAGTTATGCACCCTTATATAGTAAAACACACCGACAATATTATGATAGAATTAGAGATAGACAACCACCTAGAGAAAATAAATATAAAGATAGATTTGAACCAAATAATAATTATGATAAACCTATTAATCATGGGGGAGCAAAATTAGATTTGGATTGTAAAATAGACACTAAAAAAGCCTTATTAACTTGGGCAGATTCAATGATACTATTCTTTTTATACAATAAAGATGATACATGGGAAAATACTGATAGAATGATAAGTTTTTTAGTAGCATCTTTTGAAGGACATGTTAGAAATTGGTGGGAAGGAATAAGTAGTGATACAAAAGCATTAATAAGAAGAAATGTACAGACGGAACTAATAAAATCAGATAGAAAGGGAATAGAAAAATTAGTAGATTATATTGCGGATGAATTTTAGGAGAAAATTGGATAAGTAATTATGAAGCAGAATCAATAAAAGAAAAAGATAATGCAAGAGTAAGATTAATAAATTTAACAATATGTGATATGTGTAAAATCAAAGAATATACTTGTGAGTTTAAAGAATACTATTATGTCCAATTTTATAGTAATGAAAATCAAGAAGTATATAGAGATATGTATTACAATAAATTACCAGGTTCATGGGGAATATACTTTAAAATAGAATTTGAAAAATTTATTATAGATAACCCTGGAACACCTAGAACATTAGGATCAAGAATAAAATTCCTATTTGAAAGATTAGCATATATATGTCAACAAAGACAATTATTAAAGAAATCAGGAAAATTAACCAGAATATGTTGTGAAGATATGGAAAAACCTACCCAATGGGGATGTAACCCTGAAAGAAGAAAAAATAATAATAAAAGAAAATAGAAAGTTTAAAAAATTCAGAAACTTCAGGAAAAAATATATAAAGCCTAAGAGAAGATATTACAAAAGAAGATATAATCCAAATAAAAGACAGAAAAATAAAACTTATAAAAAAGACAAAAACCAATGTAAATGTTGGAATTGTGGAGAAATGAGGCATATAAGCCCTGATTGTAATAAAAAGAAAGTTAAAATATTACAAAAAGAATATCTAGAAATAGAAAGTGAACTAAGTGAAATATCAGATATTGAAGAATACTATGATCAAGAAGTCTATATAAGTGAAACGGATTCAGAAAATGATGAATCAGAATCAGAATAAAGAAATAGAAGAAATAGAAGCAAACAAGAACATAGATAAACAAGAATATGAAGGAATAGAAGGTTATGAATTAAAGGCAACTTTTGATAATAATAAGTTCAGAAAGATACAAAAATTATCTTTAGATTTGAAAATAGGAAAATGGGAAATATTAGATAGAATATGGAAAAGAGAAAAAGTAGCAATAAATGAATATCATAAAATTGAAAGGGCAATAGATGTTAGAACCACTCAAGGAACACACAAATTAAATCTTTTAACAAAAAATACAGTTTCAGAATTATTAACAAAGATCAATAGAAAACAAAGTGAAAAGATTCAATATGTTTACTTAGCAGGTATCCAAATAATATTTAAATCCCTATTTAGAGAAGGATTAGATTCACCTTTAACTGTAAGTTTACATGATGGAAGAATTATAAATTTAAAAGATAGTCATTTAGGAACAGTGGAAGGAAATCTAGCATATAAGAAGCTAATATTTACATGTTATCCAAAATATTGTATATCGTTAAAAGATATAAACTTTAATGAAGTTTTAGGACTACATTTCAAATTACATAAGGATGACATAATGGAACCAGGAGATAAAATTATGACTATAGAATACAGAGCATTATACACATTTACTAATTCTAATTATGGAAACATTTATTCTAAAAAACCATATATTGAAATTCATAAAGAATGTAAAGACTTTGGTAAAGCCGTAGAACCAGATAAACAAATAAGTTTAGTCCCAAGAAAATATGAACTTACTATAACAAAAAATAAACCAGAAATTATAGAGTTAAGAGAAGAAGAATACCCTAATAATAACATAACATTTGAAGATGGCAGATTAATTAGGAGATCAGCAAGTTTACCTAATAGAAAACAATTACGAGAAACTAGTAATACAAGGGAAATAAAACTTAATAGAAATGCTGGAAATATGAAAATCGAAGGTGAGTATTTCAATGGAATAGAACATATAAAAGGATCCAATATATTAATTGACACAGGAGCTAGTGAATGTCATATAGCTTCAACTAGAAATAAAGGACTAATATCTCATAGAACTGATCCATATAGATATATAAAATTTGATGGACAAGTACATATGGCTGAACTTGAAGTAAAAGTACCAATAAAAATAGGAGGAATAAATCTCTTAGTACCATGTCATGTAGATAATAGTATGGTAAATCCTCATATATTATTAGGAATGAGCTTTCTAGATGGACTAGAAGATTATAGTATAAAACGTGAAGGATTATATATAACTCATAATGATCAAACTAAACTATGCAGAAAAGCTGAATAAATGAATAACCAAATAAGTTTTCCATTAGCCGTTTATATACAAATTACAATTGTTGAAACAAATATAACAACATGTGCATTAATTGACACGGGAAGTGATATAACAATATTCAAAAGTTTCTTAATAAAATCATGGAATACTAATGGAAAGATAAAAATTACAGGAGTAACGGGAGAAAGTACTCATATAATTAATAGTGCTGATAAAGTAGATATAATACTTGGAAGTAAAAAAATAGTTGTAAATAAAATATATAATTATAACAAATTAGAATGTGATATATTACTAGGAAATGACTTTATACAACAATTTCAATATTATAAACAAAATAATTACATGATAATGTTACAAACATCTTGTGCACATTCACTAAAAATACCAAGGGAATTTAGACCTTACAGAGTTCAGCCAACACAGCATGGTGATAAATGGGAGAAAAAACCAATTATACAAAATGAAACAAAAAATAAAAGAATAATGTATAAAAAAGCCTTAAAAACGAACATACAAACGAATATGGGAAAAATCATTGATCAACTAGAAAAGATTTGTGGAGAAAATCTATTATTATTCTGGAAACCACACCATCCAAAAACTAAAATAGAATTAACAGAAAATATTATTATAAGAGTTAGACCAATGATGTATACCATACAAGATACACGGGAATTTAAAACTCAGATAAAAGAATTACTTAACCAAAAATTAATCAGACCTAGTAATGGACCCCATAGTAGTCCGGCTTTTATGGTCATGAAACATTCTGAACAAAAAAGAGGAAAAGCTAGAATAGTGATAAATTATAAAGAATTAAATAAATATACTAAATTTGACGGATACTTTTTACCAAATAAAGAGGTATTAATAAATCTTGCAAAAGGAAAGCAATATTATTCTAAATTTGATTGCAAATCAGGATTTTGGCAAGTAAAAATGGAAGAAGATAGTATTCAATATACAACATTTAGTACACCCCAAGGTAAGTATGAATGGATGGTTATGCCATTTGGTTTAAAAAATGCACCACAAATATATCAAAGAAGAATGGATAACATATTTAGAAAATTTAATGAATTCTTAATTGTCTATGTCGATAATATATTAATATGTTCTAATAATAAAGAAGAACATAGAAACCATTTAATGAAATTTATAAATGAATGCAAAAAAGAAGGAATTGTTCTTTCAAAAAATAAAGCTATAATAGAAAAACAAGAAATTGATTTTCTTGGATTATCAATAAATAAAAGAGGAATAAAATTACAAACACATATATCTAAAAAGATAGAAAGTTTTCCAGACAAATTAGAATCAAAAGAACAAATACAAAAATTTTTAGGATGTTTAAATTATGCAGAAGGATTTATTGAAAATCTATCAAAAAAGAGACATAAAATTCAAATTTTACTCAGAAAAACAAATACAAAAGGATGGAGTAATGAACACACAGAAATTGTCAAATCACTAAAAGAAGAATGTAAAAATTTACCAAAATTAAGATTACCAGATGAAAAAGATAATCTGATAGTTAATACTGATGCCTCGGATAAGTATTGGGCAGCAATATTAAAAACAGATCTTAATGAAATTTGTAGATATTCAAGTGGAACGTTTAATCAAGCAGAAATAAATTATACTACTCATGAGAAAGAACTATTAGCAATTATCAGAGGAATAAAGAAATTTTCATTGTTTTTATTATCTAAGAAATTCATTGTTGAAACTGATAATTCTCAAGTTATAGGTTTAGTAAAAAATAAATTACCACCAGAACCTCAATATAGAAGGCTCCATAGATGGCAAGCATATTTGGCATTTTATAATTTTGATATAGTTCATATTAAAGGTGTTAATAATTATCTTGCGGACTTTTTAAGCAGGAATATTGAATTTGCAGATGGATAATATCAAAAGATCCCTGATAGACGCCAAAAAGCGAATGAATTTCCTCATGGAGGAAGCTGAAGATATAAAACTTGGAATTGAACAACTTGCAGAAACTCTCCAAGGAAGTTTCAGGCAATTAATGGAAATCTCAACATTTCATCACAATTATACTAAAGAATTGAGCGATAACATAATTGAGATTGAATCTCAGTTTGAATCGTTGATTACCAAACAGGCTGATACCAAACAGGTTATACCAAAAATACAAACAGGTACATCTTCTGGAAGCAGTGGTGGACCAACAATTAAAAGAGATGAACCAAGTCCCAAAAAAGTTGTTATAAATGAAGCCAGTCCTCGAAAAATCACAATCAATGCCAAAGATGAACATACAAGGGTAGTCAGATTTCGTGCTGAAGAGGAAGATGATTCCCCTTTTTTACCAAAAGAAAACGAATATAAAACCACTGTTGAAGTTATATATGAACTTCAAGAATGTGATTGCTATTACATTTCGTCTGGAGACCATGTATACCCACGATTGATCGTTACCTAGGGAGGAGATCCCGTCATGACAAAAATGGCAGCTGATTATGGATTCTTGGATCTTATCTATCCAGGAAAAGATCTAAAAGAAATCGAAAAATTTGATGATTTACTAAAAGGAGAAATTTCAAAGTTTGCTCAAGGAAGATCCATATATTTAAAATTTTATTCAATCAGTCCTGAAATTGATGAAAGGATATATTATCCTACTGAACATATTATCACGATTGGGTATGTTGCTCGGAATTTTCAAATTGAAGTTGGAAAAAATACTAAGCCAGTACCAAACATTACAAGATCATGGTTTAGATCCCGAAGGGTGTTGAGAATTAAAGTTCTCTACAACATTGCCAAAAATCTGTATGAGAACAAATTCAAGTGCATATGCTAGTATAATGGATGGACCCTACTCACTAATGGAGGAAAAGAAAAATCAACAATCCTGCAAGAATACATCAATAAATTTGACACTCATCAAATTCATGGAAGCTTTGCCACTTTGCAAGAGGCGTGCATAGCCAGAAACTGCCCCACATGCCAAAGGAATTGATGGACAGGTGGAAGCCACTTGATGGATCTGCTTCATATGCCAATAAATTGATGGACAAGTGGAAGATATTCAATAAATCTACTTTAATTCAACAATGTAGAATAATGTAGGGGCCATACCAAGACTAAAAAAGAGAAGGATAAGTGTCCCTAAAATGTAAGGGTCATGTGATGTAATAAATAATAGAGGGACAGGTGTGTCCTTAGGTGAAAAAAGTTGTAAAAATTGTGAGCACAATGATGTAAGCAGTGATGTAATTGTGTCCAATGTAGTATTATAAATAGAGGCCTCCGGGCTAGTTGAAAGACAGAACTCACTTGAGCACTCAGTTTGTGAGAAAGCCAAAAATCTTCTGTCTTTGAAAAATTCTCTTATCAATCTTATTTCAATCTTCATATTATCAATAAAATCTCAATCTACTTATCAAATTATGATGAGTTTCTAAATTCTTGTTTTCTAAATCCTGTTTCCAAGAAGAAGATATATTATTAAGAAAACTCCCTACACTCTGTCCTAAAACATTTTTCATCTAAAACGTTATACAGTGAAGGCATCCAGGTTTAGCTAATAACCCGTGAAGGCAGGAAGCCATTGAAGGGTGTGGAGCAGAAACTTATAAGCCTGAAGGTCACTAACAATAGAAGGAAAATACATAGGTACTGAGAACAGGAAAAGAGGTTAGTATTCTTAATATATCTATCTTTACGGAATAAGGAGGAAGAAGAGTTTTTAACATGACAGAATTCAGGATTATTAAATTTAATTATCAAAACAGTCCTTATAATGATAAACACCATAGCATAATTGAACCTTTATTCATGTATAAACAGTTTACCAGACCTAATAATGAAATAAAAAAGTTATATCATGTGTATATGCCATGTTTGTTAGTTATTTTTCCAACATTAAAAAGAATATTATGATTAGAAATTACAAAATCAATTATTTATTTTTGGCTTGATAGTGATAATACTGAAATGAATAATGAATTATATTTAGGATATGTGTTTAGCAGTGATAATGATTATGACCCTGTAATAGATTATGACAGTGATGGAAGGGATGAATCTTTCTTTACCAGTTTTTGAAAATCTTAATATCATGAATAATAGTAATTATATCATGAAAAAACCCAGAACTAAAAGAGGTCCATATAAAGTTCAAAAGCATATCAAAAGTAAAAAAGGTATTGAATATGAAAATGAAATTGATAAAATAGGATACCAAGAGCAACTATATGCATCACAAGAGATATTAAAAAGTTTTAAAGAAAATTTGATAGAAAACTTTGCTAGAGGTACTGTAAGATCTATAATGGTACAAAATATTCAAGATATAATTGATAAATTAGAAAAGAGAAAGAAAAGTATTTCAAAATATAATATACCATTTGAACCAAGCATAGATATTATGGCTGATATAGATATTATCAATTCTCAAACATTGATAGAGTTTGAAAAATTACTTGAAATTTTATAAATTATTTATCTTTGTGTTTATAATGTCTGGATATACTATTGAAGGATTAGACAATTTGTTAGATAGAATAACGGAAAAAATAGATAACATTATATCTCAATTAATAGATATGGATGAATCATCTGAACAATATTATATGCTTTTAGAAAATCATGATCAATACATTATAGATTGTTCTGATATATTACAACTTAAAATAGATTTAGAAAATAAAATATTAACAAATACAGTCTAAACCTAAATGCCAGGATATACAATAGAAGGACTAGATAATCTTTTAGAAAAATTAAGAAATAAAATGGAAGATATTAAACATCAAATGGAAAATGAAAATATATCTTCTAAAGAATACAATAAACTTTTAGAAAAATACGAACAATATATTGCAGATTATTGTATTTTACTAAACCAAAGAATGGAATTATACCAGAAAATTTTGTATAATAATTTACCAACCCAATAATCTATGAATACTTTACAAACATCAACATCTATTAACTGTGAATATAAACTATATTTAAATGATAAAGAAATTTCATTTTTATCAACTATTGTTGAAAAATCTAAAAATATACATTCTGTTGGACAAACTAAATTAAAAGAAATATACGAAGATATTGACTATGCAATCCTAAATAGAATAGAATTTAATTCTGTTGAAACAGTAAAAAATATAAATACGGTTCATAAAATTATAGAAGAATACGAAGATATAGAAGAAGAAATATCAGAAGGAATAATGTTAGGATATATAACTAAAAATGATCATCCTAAAACTTTTGAAAAATTATTACAATATAGAACATTTTTAGAAGAACTTAAAAGATTAAAAAATATAAATATAACCAGAAGCACTGAATTAAATCAACCTGACTAAGTTTGGGGATATACACTGCAAATTAAACAGTCATTTTCATTAAGGGTAATTTTGACATTTCAACTGAGGGATCTATTTTACTAAACTTATTACATACCAAACCTATTTAACTAAAAACCACTTTTATAAAATTAAAAACATTAAAACCAATCTCATCTCTCTCTCCATTCAAAACGACAGAGAGAGGGAGCGAGGCGACGGGGAAGGGAGTATCAGGCCGTCGCCGGCGGTAATGTCGACGCCACGCTGCGGAGACGCCGGACAGTGGTTGGGTGCGTGGAGGTATGAATTTTTGGTGCGATTTGGTGCAAGAAACCGGGGCTTGAGGTTGCGGTTTGGGTGGTTTTCCGGCGAAAGTCCGGTCGAAGCTTCAAGGTAGGTTGTGGGTTAGTTTATCTCTTTGGTTTTTGGGTTTTATTTTGGGTTTTCTTGACTTTGGGTAGTAGTTGATTTCGGTGGTGGTGGTGGTTGTAGTTTCCAGTCGGCATTGGCGGTGGTGACTGGTTACAGTGGAGCTCGTGTGATTGAGGCTTTGGGTTGTACGGTTGACCGGTGGGCAGTGGCGTTGGTGGCCGGTTTGGTGGTTGAAGAGGCAGTTGAATCTGCCATTGCAGATTATGGTTGCTTTTGTTCCTGATTGATTTTGGGACGTTTGTGTGATTTGTTGGCGGTGATTGTGTGGAAATCTTTGAGGTTTGGTTTGACAATTGTGGTGGCCGATTCTCAGGATGTTGGTGGTGGAATTGCAGATTGATGTTGGTTCATTCGGTGATAGAGGCTATCGGTGGCTGTGGGGAGATATGGGTTGACAGAGTCGGCTGAGATAAAAAGAAAAGCTTACTGTGAAGAAGTTGCTGAAATTTCGAATGTACCTTATGAATGTGAAGGGGGTATATATAGATATGGATCGGTTGAAATGTGTTGAAGTTAAAACAGAATTGTGAAAAGTCGGACGCAATTAGGATATCAAATAAACAAGAATTGTATTAAAAATATAACTTTTGAATATTGTCACAAATAAACTAAAATTTGATTTAAAATAATTTTGAGAATTAAAATAATTAAATTTTAAAATTAAAAACGATTTTTTAGATTTAAATAATTTTAGAAACTTGGAATTGGCTTAAAATCAAATTGGACTCGATTTCATATTTTGGCTCGAAAATACTCAGCATGGTTAGAGGAACACGTTTCAATTTAAATTTAAAATAGGTGAGATCGCAGCGACACGTTTTTTAATAATTTAAATAATTATTCAATACTTGAGAAATTTCTTGATCGTTACATTATTTATTAGTAGTAACTAGGGTGGACAAAATAATCAAATCAAATCAGACTAAACTAGAATCAAATCAAACTTAGCGGTTCAAAAATAAATAAATAAATAGATAAAATAATGATTTTTGTTCTCATAGACTGTTTTTTAATATAAAAAATTTTGATTTTTGTGATTTTTTTTATATTTTTTGATGGATGTGTGATTTAAAAATGTTTGAATAGTAAAAAATGGTGGGCTTCACTAAAAATTGATGGTTGAGATTGAATTTGAAAAATTGTGATAAAAAATTTTCCTTTACCAAACAAGCTCTTAGTAGCAAGAACTATTGGTTTGATTCAAGTTCTGATTCCAGAGCCAGAACCGAAGTTAATATATATATAAAAATAGAATATATTTTATATAAAAATACATCAAAAAACGAGATTGGTTTGACAATTCATGTAAGGAAAAAATATAGATAAAATATGTTTTTATCTATGTTTTTATATATGTTTTTATCTATATTTTTCAGTAGAATTGTCATGTCAAATTTTTTTCATTATTTTTTCCTTACATAAATTGTCTCATCAATCTCGTTTTTTAATTTATTTTTGTATAAAATCTTTTCAATTTTTTTTTTGTATACACTTTTTCAGTTGAATTGTCATGTCAAATTTTTATGAAAATTTTTTCCTTAATTGTGTAGAAAATAATACAAAAAACTTTTGAAAGAAAGGAAAAGAAAAACGAGTTAAAAAAAATAAAACGTAAAAAAAAATAAAAATTTGAAAGGGCTGTCAACGACAGCCCTTTCAAGTATTAAAAAAAAAAATTAAGTTGACAGCCCTTCAAGTATTTTTTTTAAAAAAAAAACAGAAAAACAAAAAAAAAATAATAAACTAAAATGGGCCTAGGTGGGGCCCCTGCGCTTGGAGCGCAGGAGAAAAGATTTGTATATATATATATATATTAATTACAAATTAGCGAGTCAGTAAAAAATTCAAATTTGAGATTACAAACGTGAAATTGAAAAAATGTAATTTATCATTATATTATCTTATTACTTATCAGTCAAAGTGTCTCGGCCTAAATCTAAATTTTAATTCATTACTTTTCTTTTCAAAATTTAGACACACATTCGTACTCATTTACTCACATTCCTACATCACAGTTGTCATCGAGCTCCTTCCATCATCATCGCATTTTTTTATTGTATAGATTTCTAAGTTGTGAATTTGGTGTGAGGTTCTAATTCGTTTTATCATTCAAAAAATTAGATAATGAAACCAAAACCAAACCAAACCAAACCAGAACTAAATGATTAGATTTCGAATTTATTTTTTTTTTTAAAAAAATTTAATTGGTTCCATTATCAAAACAAATGTGAAATTGAGAAAAAAGTAATTTATCATTATTATCTTAGTACTTATCAAACAAAGCGTCTCGATTCTAAATCTAAATTCTAATTACTACTCTTCTTTACAAATTTAGACACACATTCGCACTCATTTACTTGCATTATTACATCACAGTTGTCGTCGAGCTCTTTAACCATCATTGTCACATTGAACATTTTTTTCCCCCTAAGTTTGTGTATATATTACTAACTTACGAATTTGGTGAGAGGTTTTAATTTGTATTTATCATTTAAATAATTAAATAATGAAATCAAAATCAAAATCAAACCAAACTAGAATTTAATGGTTAGAATCAGAATCGATTCCTTATCTTAAGAAAATCAGTTGGTTCCATTATAAAAAAAAAAATCAAATCAAATCATCATTTAATGATTCAATTCATCTTGGAAGTAGAATCAAATGAAATCATGTCCATCCCTACTAGTAACTTTTAAAAATTAGAACTAGTATCTATTGATATGCTAGACAACCTAAGAGCATCTTTAATGGGTGTGTGTAAGGCCAATGTCCATTGAATGAGAGAGAAAGAGAGAGATATGTTATTTTAAGATTAAATTGTATAGAGGAGGTGTATATTTAAAGTAGAAAAAAGAGAGGAAAAATTAAAAAAGAAAAGAGAGATTGACACAAATTTAAATAAATTAATAAAAAATTAGTGATATGGGTCAAGTACAAAGTCCAATTTTGGATCTTGTAAAGGACTTTTGTGGCGAAAAATAGGAAGAAAGTAGAAGAAAGAAAAGAAAAAAGAGATATTAAAGTGGGGCCTACGAAATCTTTGTGTCTTTCTCTCTCATCTAGTTCACAGTCACCATTAAAGATGCTCTAAAGGCCTAAGTCCAAAGCCCAACTAAGTAAAGCCCATGTTTATCCACACTAAAGAGTCAGACACATGAATTGGAGGCCACCGACCTCAGCTAATACCAGTGTTCTAAAATGCGTAATGCGTTGCGATGCGTCGAGGTCGAGAATCAAGAATCACAAGTTTAGGCGTGTCAATGCGAAGAATAAGCGTCATAATGCGTTTTGTATTTTTAATATTATTTTAAGATTTTAAATATATTTTTATATAAAAAAAATAGATTTTTTACCCTTATATAAAAAAATTTACCCTTATATAAAAAAAAAAAAAAAAAAGAACCGCATTAGGCGCCGCCTAGGCGGTCAAAAAAAATCGTTGACCGCATTTTTTCGCGCAAACCACTTATTCGACGCGTTTTGGTCACGCATCGCGCCTAAGCGCGCCTATGCGACGCATTTTAGAACACTGGCTAATACCGAACTAAGCATTTAGTACGATGATCTTATCCACAGTTCAGATTCACTCAAGCTGAACTCACCCCTACTACTACTCCAGAATAACTCAAAATTCACAACGTGCTCAACACTTTGCAAGTGAATTACCTTGAGGCTCGAAAATTGGAAACAACAACAAACTTCCTCCATACCTCTACAAGAAATGACATATGCAGTCAATAATTCTGACATGAAAATAAGAGAAGTTACATTTTTTTTTTTTTTTTTTTGCTTGCAAAATTTATCTGGTTTTACCTATATATAGAAAGCATTTGTAACAGTAGGGATATCAAAAAAAAAATGAGGAAAAACTCTCCCAAGAACCACTTGTAGCATCATTTGTAATCTCAAAGATCATCTTTTAATATATGCTCTAAGATCGACTCTTGAGACTGGATTCGACTTCCATATAAAGTTCATTTCCCACTTTCCTTACCTGTTCGTGTCATTTTTTAACGTCAATAATATGTAAATTGTAATTGTTAAAAAGTTACTGCAGTTTAACAAACTCATGTTTACAGATGCAATCATATTCACTCCAATAATAAGAAATCTCATAATAATACCCGAAAAAAAAATAAAAAAATACGATTACTAATGCATAATGACACAATGAACTATTACAAAGTCACTATGAGAACAAAATGCAGGTCGACACTGTACAAGAAAATAGATTTAGGTAAGATCGTCCTCCTCTAGCTCTTTAGCCTTCAATGCTTCCTTTATTCTCAGCAGAAGAGTCGTTTTCCATGCGTCCTAAAAGCAACGTACAAGGGAAGAAAAAAGGCGAGTCCATAATAAATCGTTCAAATTTGAAGACTCCCATTTTTTCAAAAATTCATTTTTTCTTTTTCAAACTCATTTCAACCACAAATTCTTCAATAAAATAATGTTTATACACGTGACCCAAAATAATTCCCTACTTTTTAACTGCACATTCTTTAAAAATTACTATCACAAAATATATTTTCCCCAAAAAATGGAGATCAAACAAGGGCTAAGTGAGCTTAATATTTCTACGATATATAATGAAACAGAGTTTCTCCCATTATCTGCCGGGCCGCCGGGCCTGTGCATCTGTAACAAAATATAATCACTCATCCATACTGTCCACTTGTGAGACTGATATTGATAGCCAAACAGTTACAAGTTTCTACAGATCTTAGTTGTTTTCTCAGCCCTTCTGGTGGCATGCATTTCAAGACTAGCAACTTACTCGAAAGCAGATATTTTATAAGCTCCAATTTAATTGAACAAAACAATAGCAAGGTACAAGGAGATAGTATCGAGAGTGACTCTTATATCGCTACTGATAAACCATACCGAATGATATACATAACATGGTTACAAAGGATTTGATATTATTGGACTTTCTCATCAATATATAATTTCAGTTGAAATTTTTGAAATAACATAACGAAATGAAAAGGTAAACTTACAGGAAACTATAAACCTATAAAAACTGAACATGAAAAAGTAAGCATAGACCATAGAAAAATCATTTTCGTGCACCCTTCCCCCAGAAGATAATAAAAATCCAACCAGGAAAACTATGACTGCAATTCAAACAGAGTACTTATTTCTATCAAGAGACAAATTTAGAACCCGTGAAGATCTCTGAATATTGTGGGATCATTCAATAAGAAACCGGAACTAAGAAATAAACTGATTTTGAGATTTGTAACTACTAGAGTTAAAAAAAAAAAAAAATGGTTGTTTCGCTTTTAATATACAGCCTAGATTAAGCCATTCACCCAACGCTTCACATTGAAGTCAACTGAATTAGATGTCAATGAAAATATGCATCTGCTGCTTTCAAGATTAAGCCCATGTATTAAGAATTTAATTTTTTTAAAAAATGATAATAATAAATTAAATGGAATAGCTTAATTACCAGTTGGGTCATGCTATCAAATTCCTTGACAGCATCAGTGAACTTGGTAACATCTTCCTCGTCAACTGCAGCAGCTAGATCCTGTGATCAGCACGCATATAAAGGTATAAGGTACAATTTATAATGTTAACAGCTGTTGTTTTTGAAGAATTAAAGGTACCAAAATTTGAGGATGCATAAAGATTATCAAAAGACATAAATAAAAGATAAAAGACTGCAAACTTGATCAATTGCAATAAAAAAAGAAAGCAATAAAACGACGTTTGAAAGTACATACAATTATGAAAAATGTATTTTTTATAACTTGATTCACATTCTCCTCGAGATGAAGATATAGAGGGGAAAAAGATAAGAAAATGACAAAAGTAATAGATATATTTGTGAACTACAACATACCGCAAGCAATTTGTACTCCCGTGTTCCTGAAAATGTTGGATCCAATTCCTTCAAAATGAAATGTACATGAACATCCTCAGAACTTAAATCAAGAATGGTGTTGCATTCAATATATGGGCAAAAAACAATAGTAATACCTCATATCGCTCTAGCGCATTGTTGATTGCAACAACATCGCTCTTACAGAGTTGGCAAATGCCCGCGTTAAGAAGGTGACCTTTAACTCCATACTTCAACAAGTTATTATTGAGTGATTGCCGCGCTATCTCTTCATATATCTCAACCGCTTTCTGGTATCTGAAGAAATGTTGACATTTATTTATTTTAGTGGACTTCCAAACATCTTCTGACATAAAACATCATGCACTAACGTAAATTCAACTTAATAGCTTCAGATTAGACAAGATTTTTTCTAATAAACCTTGGGGGATTCTTTTCCTATGCTTGTTTAACCAAAGAAAGATAGTCATATTTAGGGGTGGGCAAAAACCGACCCAACCCGCCGAACCCGTCCAAACCGACCCAACCCGATCGGTTTGGGTCGGTTTTTCATGAAAATTGGGTTGGGTTCGGATTTTTTTTATTTATTTTTTCAGGTTGGGTCGGGTTGCGGGTTGGGTGAATAACCCGACCCGACCCAACCAAAAATGACGTTTTTTTTTTTTTTTTTTAAGTAATGAAACTTGACTTATTTAAATATTGATTGAACATATTTTAATTTTATTAGCAAGTGTTCAATTTATTGTATTTTTGGTTATTGTAGTGTACATAATTGATTTGAATTAAAGATAGATTTATGAGTTTTTTTTTTTTTTTTTTTTCAAAATTTTTACTAATTGGGCCAAAGCCCAAACCGACCAACCCGACCGAAATTTGGTGGGTTGGGTTGGGTTTGAATTCGTAATTGGGTTGGGTTGGGTTGATTTTTTATCAACCCGACCGTAGTGGGTTGGGCAAACAACCGACCCAACCCAACCCAACCCAACCCACGCCCACCCCTAGTCATATTTATATATGCTTATATGTAATTTGTAATGGCACATGCAATAATATTTTTATTAAGTTTACTAAACCTGTCTCACCTCATTCTTCAAGAACTTATTTTTTCTCAAACACATTTTCAACCACACATTCTTCCAATAAAATAATTTTACAATTAAACCAAAAAAAAAAAAAAAAATCTACTCCCTCCATCCCATATAGATAGTCCACTATTCCTTTTTCGTCCGTCTCAAAAAGATAGTCCACTTTCTTTTTTGAGAGTGGAGTTAATATTGTATGTTCCATTTTACCCTTATTTAATGTGTATTTTGTGGGAAACCACAAAATTTATTAGGGGTACATTAGGAAAAAGGATTGTAAACCTTATTTTTCCAACAACATTAATTGGCATTTCTTAATCTGTGTGAAAATGAGTAGGGGATTATCTTTATGGGACGGGACGGATGGAGTACTTTTTAACTACACATTCTTATATATATATATATATAAAAAAAAAAAAAAGTTCACTATTACAAAATCTATTTTTCCATAAAAAAGGGGTCAAATAAACCCTAAATGAAATTATAATTCCAGAATAGGAATAAATTAATGAGAATCCACAGCAGTCTAAGTTGTAAGATAACATAAAATGCTGGAAATAATTGGAATGTGATTGGGACAAAAAAATTGATAATTGATGGTATTTGGAGATTGTGAACTGTGAAGTGAGGGTGGGATATACTGATGAGTGATGATTATAATTCATTTCTGAGGTGTTTGTTCACATGGAATGCCAACATGTATGGGCATTCTTGGGAATTACAGATTACAACTGAAGAGGAGTTCACCAAAAAGGTACTACAATTTACATTCAATCAAAATAAATTGTCAACAATTAAGAAAAGAAATATAAGGCAATCCCGTCAATAGAAAAAGGTTAAACAGATGGATAATCACACACCTAAAATACCCAGATGCTGAATGTAGAAAGTAATGTTTAGATGTAATGGAGATTTTCCCCCAAAAACTGCTGTTCTAGAAATATGAGATATGTAATTCTATAAACTTATTAGAACACAATACAATCTGACAACATATGTTTATATCGGGAAAACTTACTGTTCAAGTTGAGCAGCAAATTGTGCAATTTTCTGCTTGCATTGATTTGCCGAAGATGTTACCTCTTCACTTTGGAAAAGATCGCAGGCTTTTTCATAGTGAACAATAGCCTGTTCCAAGTTCTGTTCTTGCTCGTACACTTCTGCAATTTCCTGCAAAAGAAGGGAGATCCCAAATTATAGAACCTGTTTAGTGTAGGAATTTTTGGGTGAATTTTGAGTTTTTGGGAAAATGTGTGGTTGAAAAGTGACGGATCTTGTAGAAATGTGTGGTTGAAAATGAATTTGAAGAAAAATTTGAAAATTTTAACATTACAAAACAGGTTCATAATCTTACAATTTATTCATAAAAATGCACATTACCTTTTTAGATTCATGAGACCAGGTGTAGTCCGGGCCATGATTATTTATTGACCAATCATATTTTAAACAAGTCAACAAAACTGAGTTAATCATCTTTGTCAATAATTAAGTGCAGAACTTGATTACAAATATGAGTTATTTTGATCACGGTACGAAATTTGATTAAGCAATGAAACGATGACATAATATATAACAGAAATTTCTACCTTGTAATATCTGGCAGACATATTGAGCCTTCCAATCTCCAGAAATATATTTACAGATTGCTCCAGGCATGATATTGACTCTGCAGACATCCAATATGAACAAATATTTACATCGTCCAAGATTGAGGATGAAAAGTAATATAAAGACTCTTCAGATGTGAAGCAAGCAAAACTAAGAAGACATATATGAGATTAAGCAAATTATATATGAGATAGACCAGTTAACACTTGAAACTGGTCATTTCCATTTTCATCCATATGAGGATGAAAAATGAGATATATAGACTCATTAGGTGAAGCAAGCATATGACAAGTCTGAGGATAATCAAATTATACATGAGATCAACCAGTTTAACACTCATAAGTGGTCATTCCACCATGTTGTTCATACCAAACCCCCATGGCAGCAAAGAAGTGGAGGACAACAAAACAAGAAAGGAATTAATCCCTGTGACATCTTTTGGAAATTGTGCCAACTAATCCACAGAAAATTGGTGTCATAAACCTCAATATAAATGGTTAAATAGAAAGAAATCTCAGGAAATTGATAAATTTATGAACTTCTACCAGAAAGATGGGCACCTTTGGTGTTAGTCCTTTTGTAGCAATGGGCTGCATCAGCAAACGCATTAGCAGCTTCGTGCTTGCTGTCCAACTGCAAATATAATGTCAAGAAAACAAGCAAATGCCAAGAAGCATCAAAGATCAAAACAGAGAAAAAGGGAAGGCCTTGCAGCTTAGCTCTAGACATACTGCCAGCACCAAATGATTACCTTTAAGTGACAGTCAGCCAACTTAACATACACAGCTCCAGCCTGATCCCCTGATTGTTGGAAATTTGTTTTCAAATAAGTTGTTCAAATACTTGGTAAAATCATGGATGAAAGTACGGAATTAAATCAATATGAAGAGGTATCGAAAAAGATGAAAAAGTGAGAAACTTGGCAAGATATCAGGCATTGCGATTCGCAACACTGTAAGTTGGTGCAATCGCAAGTCTGGCAACAATTTTATCAGATTCAAAATCTAGCAAGGTGCATTCTGAGAGGCGTCCTTGGTGCCTAATGTGGTTTTTTGGCACCAAAAGGTACCTTTTTGTCCAAGTGTCGTGTACTTTCGTATATAGTGGATTAATTACTATATATAAAATGATATATTGATCATAAACTACAAGAAAAAAACAACTGAGAACATCCATTTATTGTGACAAGTTGAGAGATCACTTCCACCATAACATATACTCATTTATTTTTTTCTTGTTCCTCTTCCGAGTTTTCGTTATGCTTCAAATGTACTCGGTTATATAATATAAGATGATTATATGACATAATATTGTGTAAATTAGATTGTTGTCATTAATGATTTGCCAATATGATTATCATGCATATAATTATAATGAGATTAATTAGATGATTTATTTCTTATAGAAAGATGATTATTGTTTTGCAAATAAAATATTTATGTGAAATATTTGTTATAAATATTTGTTTGAGTACATAGAGATGCATAAATATTATTTGAAAAATATGTGAACTCTCATATTACTGTGAATACATGAGATTGATTTTGAAATTAATGAGATCGGTGTCATATCTCCTACTTATGTTTGTGCTCATTAGTAACATTATGCATTATGTAAATGCCTCTTGTGCGATTATTACAATGGTCGTACTAGAAGTGATCAATGAGAAATATTTACGTAATTTTGATAATGAAATCAAAATATGGTTTGACCACTTTCAGCCATCTAAATTTAGATGAATGTGTGTTCTTTCAATCGAGTGAAAGAAATTTAGAAATTATTGAACCATTGTGTGTAATCAATTGTGATTATTATCCTTATATTATTTATAATGCATATGAGATCATATGGTGAATATCAAGTGTTGAAATCATATATGAAAAACATTATTACTAATGAGAGTAATAATATGAAACATATTGTTGAACATTGTGGTTCACAAGTAGAATCATTCGCTTAAATAAAAATTGAGATATTTGACATTTATAAAAAAATATGGAGGTAATATTCAAACAAAATTGAAGAATATTTATATTCAATGAGGAGACAACTAAATTATTACTTGAACAAAGTTTTGTTCATTAAATTGAGATGTTATGTTATGTCAACTAAATAAAAGAATAATTTTCAGTTTACCCTAGAAGTGTGGGGTAGAAGGATTAAACTTTAAGGGTGTGTTTGATTCAAAAGGGTGGAAAAGAAAGTTTTTTCCAACTAAGTAAGAAAATGTTTTCTTGGCAAAATGGTGAGAAAATCTTTTTCCAGCAAACGGCCTCACTTGTGCTTCAAGTGATTGTACCAAGAAAATATTTTTCAAGCAAAATTACACAATCAAACGCAAAAGATGAAAATTATTTTCCATGAAGTGGCATTTTCTAGTTCTAGGCAAATAATAAGCAATCAAACATAGCCTAAATAAAGTTTAAGCCTCTGTTTGGAAGGAAAAGATAATGAACCTATGGGTCCCATTTACTGTGGGCTTGACCATTGGCTGACCGAAAAACAAACTATTTTCTCACTAAGGCTGACATATACTATTTTGCCCAATACAATTAATTCAGAAGAGACAATGGTGCAATAATAGAAGGGCATGAATGTCTTTTTCAAAAAAAAAAAAAAAGGGATCTGCTTTCTTTTATACAAGACTAACAATGTTTGTAATTTTACAAATTGTGTTCAAATATTGCCGCCGATTTTCAAATCACAACAATAAATTTTTTTATTAAATTTTGCGTAAAATCGGTCCAAACAAGGGTTAAGTAATATTATTTTGAAGTCTATAAAGTGCACAAAAAGACAACAAAATATCGTGATAAAATTTGATAAGTGTTGTCAAATAATTGTGAAGTAATCACATATAAACATTCAAAAGAAGTCTAGACATAAACATATAAAATTGAATCAAAGAGTGATTCAATAACTTGTGAAAAGTTGAATTAAAACTTGACTTAATATCTTATGAAAAATCACGAGAACATAATCAAATAGAATGGGGTGAAACTCCATTTTTAAAATATCCACCAATGACGACAACCCTACCTGATTATACTAACAAGTATGCCATGGGTTCAAAGTGTAACAACAAGTCATTCGATAAGTGGATAATAATTGGAGGGATGAGTTTAAAAAGTCTTAATGAAGCTCAGAATTCAAGTATCAACCTATCAGTAAATGTAACTGAGATACTGAAAGAACTTCACCTATATGAGCTTCGAGGTGGTGCCGCTTAATAGAAAGCCGGAGTTACTCTCTTAAAAAGTTTACAAATCGAATGAGCGCAAGGCCATACCGGCGCTAAAACTTAAACGCGAGTGTATCAAAAGACTTTAGAGTTGTGTGTGTGACGTTGCCGTCTTGTCACATGGAATAAACGAGTTCAAAGCTTCGGCTACCAGGAATTTCAATAATATTTTGCGACTTTTACACTATGGTAAGGTTCAAATCGAAAGATACTTTATTTTATGCATAACACCTATAAAATGAGTTGGTGAAGATATTTGAACAAGTAGGGGATTGTTGGAAATTTTTTTCCAAATAAGTTGTTCAAATACTTGTTCAAATCATGGATAAAAGTACGGAATTAAATCAATGCGAAGAGGCATCGAAAACGATGAAAAAGTGAGAAACTTGGCAAGATATCAAGCATTGCAATTGCAACGCTGTAACTTGGTGCGATCGAAAGCCAACGACAATTTTAGCAGATTCAAAATATATTGTGCCTTGCGATCGCAATGTGCATTCTGAGAGACACCTTTTGGTGCATAAGGTGGTTTTTTGGCACCAAAGGTGCCCTTTTATCCAAGTGTTGTGTACTTTCGTATATGGTGGATTAATTATTATATATAGGATGTTATGTTGATCATAAACTACAAGAAAAAACAAGTGAAAATATCCATTTATTGTGATAAGTTGAGATATCACTTCCACCATAACATATACTCATTTATTTGTTTCTTGTTCCTCTTCCGGGTTTTCGTTATGCTTTGAATGTACTCGGTTGAAAGCTTGGATTAAATCTGCTAAAGCCATTTGCATCAAATCCTTAAGCATCTCGATTGGGAGTGGACAAATATACTTTTAGGACAACGATCTTTAATCGTATTTGAGCCTTATTATTTCTCTCAATTTCAGCGTTTCTCCATTCATTTCAAGACTAATGTTTTGATGTGACTTGGTTCGTGATTCTTCATATGGTACAAGTTAATTTCGTGTCCAACACTCGAGGTGTGTTTACATAACAATGAACATATTCAATGTTAACAATCAATGTGAATGCAAAAGGCAATGAAGAAAAAACATTGCTTAAAATTCTGTAATTTTTAGATCTTTTCCCACAGGAAAGGGAAAATTCTGTAATTTTTAGATCTTTTCACACAGTTAGAGGTGTCAACGTGATCAAGCCAGTAAGCAACTGAAATTCTCTACTAAGTTCAACAATGTATGCACTGACCATATGCATATTGTTGATTCTTAAAACTGCAAGAGAAGCTAAACCAAATGCATATCTATCTTCATCAGGTGAACAATCATTCATAATTCACTCTTCTTTATCAATTAAACCATATTCTTTCCAATGTAAAATATCCATTCACAAACAACCGATTAATCAAGTCCACCATATCCAGATCATTAAATATATATAAGCCTCAAACCAATTAAATTAATTAAACAACAAGATCGCATAAAAAAAAGAAAAAAAAATGATCAATAAATAAAAGAAGCGGGTGAAAAGTACGGATGTGATAAATTCAAGTTGTTTACAGGATTTCCCGAGCTTGAAGACATTAGCGGCCTTTTCAAATAAATCAGCAGCATCTTCGTATTTGGAGCCGAAAAGACCCCAGCCGCTCAGCTTCTTCTCGGCTTTCTTCACAAAATCTTCTCCTCTATGATCCCCCATTTTTATTCAAATTCACCCTTTACTTTAACTATTAATTAATGGTGTATTTATTTATTTATTATTATTATTTTTTGGGTGATGACTGATGCCCAATGGGAAAAAAATCGCAAAATTGATATCAAAATTTAGAACAGCTTTTTGCGAGGTAAAAATATTTGGCCCTTTGGTACAAATTTTTATCAGATTTTAGGGGGTATATTTAATTAGGATTTGGAAGGAAATTTAAAGACTTTAATGGAATTTAAAAGTCTAAGTTATTTAATCTAGACTTTTTTAAATTCATTAAAATCTTGAGTTATTCAATCTAGATTTTAATAGACTCTTAAAATATCTTTTAAAGTCATGGTGTATTGTATAAAGACTTTTAAAAGTCTTTAAAAGTCTCGTGTTATTCAAATTATCAATGACTTTTAAAGATTTATACGAAATCCTCTATGTATTAACTTCTAAACATAAAGTACAATCACAAAATTTCTTTATTTGTCTCTCATTAACCTCCAAGATTTTGAAAGACTTTTATAAAAAAAAAAAAAAAATTCTTTTAAATTGTAATTTTATTTATTTTATATTTTTCTTCTTTCGTATTATTTTTAGAAACATTAAACATTTGACTAAACAAATTATTATTTCTCTTCTCTTCAACTTTTTGTATTTTTTTATTTTAAATATTTTTTCTTTATATTTGGACTCTCTTTTTTTTCATCGTTTTTTTCGATTTTTTTATGAAAATAAATCTAACTAAAATTCCATAAGATTTTATAGAAAAATAATAAATAAATTGTGTCAAAACAAATAATAATAAGTAAAGTGATTCAAGAATTTTCTTTAGAAATTTTTTTATGAACATAGTACAATTTTTATGTCGATATCAAATGTGATTTTATTTTCTCCCTATTTTTTTAATCACAAATGTTTCTGTGTCTTAAAACTATTTATATTTCTCACGCTTTTTTTTTAATTCACTTTACATATAATTATTATTAACGATTCATATTCACATCATACGAAAATTAATCTATTAGCGTTTATGTTTTTCAATTAAAAAATAAAAGTCTGTAAAAGTCTTTAAAAGTATTTGAAAGTCTTTTAAATCAATCTATAAAATTCTTTGAAAGTATATGAAAGTCTTTTAAATAAATATCCACGAAAGTCTTTAAAGGTCTATATAAATCCATAAAAGTCAATCAAATTCAATGAAATCCATTAAAAAAAGTCCATAAAAAAGTCTTTAAATGTATTTCGAAATCCCAATTGAATAAACTCCCCTTAGTCAATAATCAATCTCAATCTTATATTTTATAATATCCATAACATTTCAATTACATATTTTATCAAAATTTAGTAAAGATCCGACTTTAATCTCCGTCAAACAAGGGTCAATTGAAAAATGATTTAAATAAAAAAATGTGTGATTAAAAAATAATTTGAGAAAATATGTTATTTATAACAATTTGATAAACTGGATTATGATGGAAATAAACCATTAGAATATGAGCCAATTATTCAAAATTCATTTTTTCTCAAACTCATTTTCTTCCACATATTATCATCTTGTTTGTCAAGAATTAAATCAATTTTTTATTAAATTTTGATAGAATTTGATGAAATATGTAATTTTGAAATATTATGAATCTCATAAATTATGTAATTAGTTTTAATTGTCTACTTTAACTTAAATTAAATTCTAGATTATAATTCTCACCAAATAATGACTATATTAATAAAACAATCCACACATAACCTAAAATTTTCCCCACTATTTAACAACACATTTTTAAAAAAATCGTTATTCTATAACAATTTTTTTTTTTTTTTTATCAAAAAAATGAGATTCAACCAAAGGTATATTATTTTATTTTATTATATTTTATATTATATTATTATATTATATTATACATATTAAAAGTGGCAATAGAGGATGCAATTGTTTTTAAAATTTTAATAATTATGGTAATAGAATAAATTTTAATAATTATGAGTAAATTTTTATATATAATGCTCAGGTTTGATGTTGATTTCAAAAAAGTTTATTAGAAAAAATAGTGTTTTGAATAATTATTTTTAGGAGAATGTGTGATTAAAAATAGGAAATGTTTTATAAATTTATGTGTAATATTATTTTATCGATAAATGTGTGGTTAAAAAGAGAAGAATAAATGTATTTTGTTTTTATAAGGGTCAAACAAGGTCAAGAAAAGTAATAAAATTTATAACATAGCCTCTGTTCAGATCATTTTCAAGGAATTTAAATCTGTTTTTTACAAATTTCGAGGTAAGATGTAGGGTTAAAAATTAGAGAGAAAAGATGTATGACTAAAAAGTTGTTTTGAAAATTATGTAGATTATAAATTGGTTTAAAAACCAATTTTTGGCACTTACTGAACAGAGGCATAATTTATAAATTGTAATAATTGGGTTAAGGAATATATGTTAGTTAAAGTAATTACTAATTATCTTCTTCTACTATATAAAAGAAGTATGGTATAAGAGTTTTTCCTGCCTAAGGAGGAAAAAAATCTGTCAACTTTCTACACCAAATTATTATTTATTATAATTTATTTATTTTGGAAAAGATAATACATTTTTTGATTGGCTCCAAAAATAATACCGATATACACAGTAAAATTTATATTTTTTAAATTCTAATGATTGCATTAAAAACATAAAGAGATTTAGTTAAAGAAATTACGTTAATACAAATATTTGAGTACACTTTCTATATAATATTACATCAAACATGATCATAGTGAGACTCGTTATTTCAAAAAATATGATTTGTAGCATAAAATTTTTGAGAATATGTAGTTGAATATCAGAGAATTTTTTTGAGTTTATATGTAGATTATTTTAGTATTAGAATGTGTAGTTAAAAATAAGTTTTTGAACAATGTGTATCAAATAGAGCTTTAAAGGGTATCAAACACATGAAACAAAGCAATAATAATATGTTGTTATTTTGTAACACATCATTATTGTTTTTTAATATTATAAAAATACATTTAGGGCAATCAAATGTGTAACTACTGGTATTAAAATTACGTTTCAATCATTAACAATTAAAATCATTTATCTAACCCGTAAATATGTTTGTCTAAAGAACTCAAAACATGATATACCATAATGAGGCTCATTATTTTAAAATATTGTGTTTTTATAATAATTTTTTGAGAATATATTATTGAATATTAGGAAATCTTTTTGAATTTATGTCTGGATTATTTTAGTGATAGAATTTGTGGTTGAAAATGAATTTGAAAAAAATGAGATCATGAATAATGGTTACCAAACAAGGGTTTTAAAAGATATCAAACATAAGAATATTAAATGAGTATGTTCTTTAGTGTACATATTACAAGAATATTAAGATTTGTAACAAAAAATGAATATCAGAGTTAATTTTTAAGAGATTACCTCACTGTTACTTTTCTCGAAAACAATTCCTATAAAAAAAATAGTTTGGGCAGAAATGATTGAAAAAAAAAGCTTAAATCAATTTTAGTAAACATATAATAAACTGTCAAAGTTCAAAATAATCAAAATAGTATTTATTTTTTAGGTAAAAATAATCATAATAGTATTAGCTTCCCAAAAATATATTTACTTTTTAGGTATTAATTTAAGATTTGGACACAAACGATTGAAAAAAAAGAAGAAGGTGAAATTGAAATCAGTTATTTTGCAAACAAATAATAAACAGTCAGACTGCAAAATGTAATACAATATGGATTGCAATTAATAGCTAAGCTTCATGGACTTTTCGACGGTTATAGAAACCCTTTTTTTTTTTTTTTTTTGAGGTAAAATAATTTATCCTTTTAATTTATATTTCATAAATATGTATAGATTTATGATATCCCGTTTTTTAGAATTTAGTTTTTTTTTTTCAAGTTTAATTTTTTACATTTTACTTTAAATATTTTGTGTATATCTAATACCGTGCATCTCACGGGTGATAGGTCTAATACTTATAATAGCTCATAAAAATTATTGAAATTAACAGTCATGTAATATTTAAATATATAAATTGGCTTACTATTCAAAGAAACTATTATAATTTGAATCAGATATATTATTTATTAAATTTTAATAGTTATTGTGATACAATATTATTTTTTATGCATTTTTAATTTGTGTTAATTATGTATATGCATTAAAGTTTTATAAATATTTATCAAAATTGATATTTTTGAATAAATTTCGTGCATCGCACTGGAGAAATACTAGTATCCTATGAAAACGCTATTGTTTTTACTGTTCTGAATATGACGTCGTTTTAGGCATTTGTATAAATACATTTTAGTAGGGTTCCTCCTTCTGTCTAGACACTTCTCTCGCCTTCCTTTAGCATAGCATTGGTCAACTTTCTTCATCTGTCTAGACACTTCTCTTTCCCTCCTTCAACGCAGTATTGGTCGCCTTCCTTCAGCGTAGCCTTGGTTAGAGTTTCTTCTTGTTGTGTTGATATTTCCTTCAACTTCATTCATCGCAACCTTCGTTTTAGGTCTAGGTTTTCCGTTTCATTCGATGTCATCTTATGTCTTAAGATCTAGGTTTTTTTTTCCTGTGTCTTGAGATCTAGGTTTTCCATTTTATTCGATTTATTCTTGTCTTGAGAAATCTCTTGACCTCGTTCAGCCGCTTCAACCTTTAAAGCCTTGTTATAGATCTAGGGTTTTTTCATTTCAGTAGATTTCGTTTTCTTAAATTTCTTTCTGCATTCGAGCGAATTTTTGTACGAATCGTTTATTCTTTGTTTGCGTCCATGGAAGGAATGTTTTCGAATCGCTGAAGGTTTCTCATTGCAGTGAAGTTTGTTTTTTCTCTCTATTATTTTTAGAAATGGAAATGGGGCGGGTACTCGCGACCCCCCCCCCCGCCCGCAAGAAGAACCTCAAACTCATACCACCCCCATTACCTGCTAAGTCATAAGGGAGCGGGGTGTATGGGTTTGGGACCGCCCCGCCCCGCCCCGTTAATTCCCCATTTTATTTTTTATTTTTCATACAACCAATTTAAACAACTTTTTTTTCACTTATTTTATTACTACATCTCATCCACTCGAATTAAAAAACTAAAAAAAAAAAAAAAAAAACACACAATCATTAATCAAACAATATTTTGTCCAACAAGATCCTACAATATAGTCAAACATCCAACATAAACAACAATTAACAAAACATAAGGCCTCGTTCTCTTTGCTGTTTTGAGTTTTCGATTTTTGAAAATATCGGAAACGCGTTCACTTTGCCCATTTTCAGAAACGAGTTTTCCAAAATACCAAAAAAATTACAAAGGAAACTCAAAACGAGTTTATTGCGTTTTGGATATTTTGTGTTAAAAAGTCCAAAACGACCAAAACGCGCATTTTGAATTTTTTTTTTTTTTTTTTTTTGGTGAATGTGAGACACTTCCTTCACTTGAAGTTCTTATATTATTTTGCCATTATATATAGATCCATGTTAAGATTTTTTTTTTTGTAATTATTTATTTATTATTATTATTTTTTAAATGTGAGACACTTCCTTCACTTGAAGTTTTTATATTATTTTGTCATTATATATAGATCCATGTTAAGATTTTTTTTTTTTTTTTTGTAAATTATTATTATTATTATTATTTTGGTAAAAGTGAGAAATACTTCCTTCACTTGAAGTTCTTATGTTATTTTGTCATTATATATAGATCATGTTAAGATTTTTTTTATTTTTTTGTAAAAGTGAGACACTTCATTCACTTGAAGTTCTTATATTATTTTGTCATTATATATAGATCCATTTTAAGATTTTTTATTTTATTTTATTTATTTATTATTTTTATTTTTTTGTAAAAGTGAGACACTTCATTCACTTGAATTTCTTATATTATTTTGCCATTATATAGATCTATGTTTTAAAAAAATTCTTTTTTTTGTAATTTATTATTATTATTATTATTATTATTATTATTATTTGTAAATGTGAGACACTTCCTTCATTTGAAGTTCTTATGTTATTTTGCCATTATATATAGATCTATATTAAGATTTTTTTGGTATGAGTTAAATTTTTGTTTAGCTGAAACAATATTAATGATGAATTTATTGACATAGAGAACTAACTGATTTATTAACATTAAAATTAATGATATTCAACAAACCAATCATTTTTTACATATAAAATATTACAAAATAAATATATCAAAAAATTACAAAGTAAACACATTTTTCAATTTTCTATTTTTGAAAACAGTTTTCCAAAATCACAAAGAGAACAAGTTTTTAGTAATCCCAAAACAAGCAACCAAAATTCAAAATTCAAAACAAAATCCAAAATTCAAAATTCAAAATCGAAACACAAAGAGAACGACCCCTAAATTCTCCCAAATACATCATGTACGCAAATAGAGATGAGAACAAATTTTATAACAATTTTAATTACAAGATTTTGATTTTTGGACTTTTCTTTTTTGGTTATTTATTATTATTATTATTTTTGTTAATGTCTCCCCGAACTTTTTTCGGGTTCTTCATTTTAATCCCATACCCGCCTTGTCGACAATAGGGTGGCTTTTTTCTTCTTGTTAGGGTCATGGCCTATTGGGTTCGGTATGAAACGGATTTGAAAGTTTGTAATTGTCTAATTTTGATGGAAAATACAACTAGATCTTAATTAAGTAGATTATATTTTACTGTTTTTTATTCTGTTACTAGCTAGATGAATTTGACTGTTGCAAATTTGTCAAGACGGTAAAGCATAAATAAAAACACGTGAATTCTTTTTCAGCTCGGAACCAGATGAATCCAGTCATCAAAGAATCGTCTGGATAATAAATCATGAGCAGAAATATAAAGCGATGCAGAATTGTAAAGCAATTAGAACACAATATTTGAGCTTTGAAAACTCACGTGCCCGCAACTTGCGAACAAAAATCAATAACTAGTAAGAAAATAGTGTTACATAGTTCAAGGAATCAACATGAAAGATTTACGCATAAATTTATCAAACACTCATGAAATTAAATTAATCACTCCCTGATTCTTTGATGGCGTGTAATGTGAGCTGAAGTCCCACCATTCTTCAGTAACTTCCCTTGACACTGCACACGCTTTCAGCATATTCAAGCTCTCAATCGATCTTGATCCAAACTACCGTTTGATCTTCGTTGCCTGAATGTTTTTGTTATCATAGTGACTAAGACTCATTCCGAAGATACTTTCAGATTTGTCTTTTGATGATTGGTTTTTGCATGAATGTATAAGCACGAAGTCTTTATGGTGTTAATGCAATGGATAAGTCACCAAACGAAAAGAAGCCGTGTATGTTCTTGCTCTATCTTGATTTTTCGACTTCAAAGACTTGAGGGAAAAAGGTCCCCTTTGAGTCTATTTGTGCATACGAGAATTTCTTGTACACCAAGAGTTCTAGTTGTGTACAATCTCTATGATTTCCTTTAAAGATAATTACAAATCAATAGCGATAAGTGTCACGCCCTTTTTAATAGAAAGTTTGTATATTTGTATAAATGTTGAAACTAATTACTCGATCTAAATATGCGACCAATTTTTTTAAAACATGGCATAAGTATTCTCACAATATAATAATAGTATGTCGAGATAAAAGACTATATAGACTTACTGAAAACATTTTACATTGAGGTTACAAAAATATAAACAACCCCACTTTATAAGTCATATGTACATGCATTACAAGATTTCAAAATACAGTACAAAAGACTTTAGAGCAAAATAATAGCCCACAAAATACCCCTGCAGGTCGTCATCTATGTACATCAACCCTCAAAATCCGGTAAGAGCTTCACAGCCAGCAAGGTCATCTATGAAGTTTCATGCTCATTTACAATGCAATAACTACATGAGATAATGTCCAATAAGTAAAAATCATGCATTCCATGATCCATGATTATGAATATACAATTGTGCAATTTCCTTAAAAACATAAGGTTATAAATGTATAATATTCAAATATTAACCAAGATGAGCTCAAAACATTTTGATTGAAATCATTTCTTTTCACTGAGTCCTTGACCAATCTACTATGCACCGAAAAGAGCTCTTAGCAATATCAAATCAATATCAATAATCCAATGGTCAATATGTCATTGACACAGTCAAGTGGACCAACCTCCTATGACCACTAGAGGTACATCTCCTATCGGCCTCTATGATCACCCAAGAAGTATCCCACACACGGTGTCAATAATCATAATATAACAAAAGTACAATCCAGTGGTCCACCCTCTCGTAACCCACCAAAGACTCCCCCTCTCTCTCCTTGTGTTCACCAAGAGGTCTCACTTACTTGCCAACAAATATCACAACATGCCTCGCATGTCTCGATGCCTTAGTAGTGGTCAATAAAACATTTTGTAATACGATTCACTTACTTTATAGTATGTCGTGCATGCACGTGCCAATGCCCATGCATAAAACACATGATAAAAATGATCTCTAGAACACATATTCAATCATCGTATTCAACATAAGATATAAATCTTAACAACAATTACTATGCTCTTGCATTGTAGTTGTAAATGGATTTTTACTTACCTTTCACTTTTGTGTGTGTGTGTTCTCCACGGGTGTAAGTCAAGTCCCTCTTTTCACATCATGACTACTTCTATTCATTTTATTTTTTTATTTTTTCGTATTTTCTCTAGCCTATATTACAAGTAAAGTTGGTTATTAAGTTCTTTGCATTTAGTGGATGTATATTTCAAGTTTTATGGAAATTAATTGAATCTTGTGGTAGAAATTAGATATGAGCATTTCTCGTGAGAGCTATGAGGGTATAGTTTTTTTTTTTTTTTTTTAAAATGCATGCGAACGTCCCTTTAAATATAATGGTAGTATTTTTTTTCTCTCATTGTAGAATTGTTGTTTGACCATCCAATATCAAGTATTGCTACTTCGAGTACCTCCGCGACATCTGTTACATTTCTTAATGACCTTGTAGTTGAACATGATAGCCATTGTGAATTCAACTAAAACATCATTCAGTTCCTTCTGAAACTTACCTAATACGAACACCTATGATGTGTGCCGATTGCAGTGTAAAGAAGTTTGAAAAACAAACTAAAGAGGGGGTTAGGGGGGAAACGGTTTTGTTGTTGCGATGAGAAGATCATGTTGTGCATAAACACTTTACCATCTAACATATTCAAGTTTTTTAAGTTTAAACTCCCTTGAAGCTTTACACTTTCAAACAATTTTTCGAAATTATAACAATCATTTCACATTCACGTCTTCTGGTGTGAGATAGATTTTTGTAGAATAAACAAAGGAATATACACTTTTAGAGTTCAATGTCAAGTTTATCATTATATAAATCAACTTCTTTCAGTTGATGGGAAACCTTCTTTCTTACAATTATATTTTTACGACAGTGAACATGAGTTACAAAATCGTCTTGAAAGTTCATGTAAATTTAGAGAGCCAATGTTACAAAAATTGATAGATATTCTCAAAACTAACCCTTACTCAAAGTTCTTTCGGTCATTGAATATCATTGATGCTTTAGAAATTTATGAAACAAAGTTAACGTGTGACATGGGCATTAATCAAAGAGTGTATAATACACCAAAATTATCTCAAGTGTCTATATTGTGGGTTGATGAAGATCCAACTTCAGATATTTGAGATCGTGATATAGATGTATCTTGTCATTTTGGCCAGCCCTACATGGTCATTACTATTTTGGTTGTTATGATCCCCTGAATACCCACTAATTTTCATGTGCGGTGATACATGATAGCATGAAGCTATTCGATAGTACAACAAAGAAATCCTAATGCTCCTTTCGTAGATGAGAATACAAAAATGTAGGTTCACGAACAAATTCTTTCCCACATTTCAATTTTGTCCTTATCCTTTTATTTATTTCTCATACATTCTGGTGTGTGTCGTATACACCAAATTTTAATTAATTCCTTACTCACCAAATATATTTAATAATGTAGTAGCGAGAGTAAGAGTCGAACCCACGAGGAAAAGTGAACTTATTTAGTTGCTTGACGAATTAGAATAGAATGTGGGCTGAATTTGCTTGAATGAAAACTATCATAAAAATAACAAGTAAATATGTTTAAAGAACAATATGAGAGAAGATCTTGTTCTTGGGTTATGTTGTGCCCTCAATTATTATTATACTTTTCCATGTAACGTGTTTCTATCCCTTATTCAATTTATCAACCTTAGATAACCAACAAGCTCTAATTATCACAATTCTTCCCTATTTAAATTAGATCAAAATAGGCTCTTTGATTCAATTCTAGCCAGTGGGGAATCCTAAACAAGCTCTTAGGATTTAACATAAGACTAGGATAAAAAGTGAGAAGAAATGGATTAAATTGAATTGTCAATTTCACAAGCTCGAATTAATCAATCAAATTCGAATTATTACTAAACCTGCACGAGATTTATTTACTACCAAGAGTCAGATCTAATGACAATTATAGATCAAAGATCGAAACGTAGCATATACATGAATTTAAAGATTTAACATTCAGAACATAATAATTCAACAATTGAAATAAAATCAATCAAAGTCGAATTATACTAAACCTGCACGATATTTATTTACTACCAAGAGTCAAGATCTAATGATAATTATAGATCAAAGATCGAAACATAGCATATACATGAATTTAAAGATTTAACATTCAGAACATAATAATTCAACAATTGAAAGAAAATGGATAGATGCAACGTTACTAGTTTGTTAGAAAAGAAAATAACAATAATTGAGTAGACACAACTTCCCCCTTGAACAAGACAATGAATTTAGCCCATCATTGTCATGGTGAAATCTTCGATTTGATTCATGATTTCCCTTTTCTTGCTGAGGCTCTTTCTTTGAAAATCTCCCAAGAATTCTCTATTAAAAAACCCTAATTTTCCAGCCTCCATTCTATAGTGATTTTCCTCTTTTTATACCTCCAAAATTGTGACCTAGAGATCCCAAGAAAATATGCCAAAGATAGACTCCTAAACCTGTTAGGGAAGTATTATGCGGGAAAATTATGCCCGTAACTTGATCAGTTACGTCTGTAAATTGTCTTCTGGAATTTTTGAGATTTTGAAAGTGATGGCTGTAACTTTATAAGTCACGGCCGTAAGTGAACTTCTGCTGATTTCATATTAAAGCCAGATAGAGACTTACGGAAGAAACTTATAAAGTTACGGTCCTAACTTATTTGTATCATTGGTTCCCAATTTTTGTTTTTTTAGCATTATTTTGGTCTTTTTCCTTTCTTTTTATTCTTTGTGATCCTAAACAACTCTGTAAATAAAAATGCATTAAACGATACTTTAACAAAATTAAACCAACAACAAAATACGACAATAGGTGAACTAAATAAGTGTTATTAAAGCACTTATCACATTCACCTCATATAATGTTATTTTTGCTGATATAATTTGCCCAGCCCATTAGCAGCTAAGATGTAAAATCTCTGAACGCAGGCTCAACCAGTGCAACATTTTGGTCTTCAGCTCAAAGCCCAAGAATCGGATCCAAGTCGGGTTTCCAAAAAGCATTTTTCTACTACAACTGAATTTCTTACAAATCGTTGATCTAACCAACTGGAGCGTCTCAAGCCGTTGGATCACTTCTACCCTATTTGAACTTGAAGAGGCTTCCGATGTGTGTGACTCTTCTAATCTCTCTCTCTCTCTCTCATCAACAGGCAATTTCTCTCCCTCTCTCAACTTTCTATTTCAGAAGAATTGCTTTTTGATTCTTTTCTTCATTTGTAACTTTGTGATATAGTTTGAGAGTTCTTCGTGAGTATTGATATGTGTGATCTTTAGAGAGGATTATTTACAGTTTGTCTGTAGTCCGTTTTTCATAAACTTTGTCTTCTTTGTGATCTTATGAAAATTGCGTATTCTGGATTTGAAATATTTTACAGTGGTATCAGAGCCTTAGGGTTTTCTAATACATGAAGAAATCTTTTGGGTTTTAAAGGGTTCTTAAAAGTTTTCTCTTAAAATCGTAATATTTTTGGGCAAAAACTCTAGATTTGAAAACCGAGGGTTGAATCGCACATGATACCTTTGAGTTTTCACAAGATCTGTAAATTTGGCTTACGGATCTGGTGGTTTTCAATATAAATGAGTTTGGATCTGAAAGATTTGCAAACGGATCTACCTCCTATGAAAGATTCTTGAAAGAAACTAAAGGATTAAAAATTTCTCTCACATCAATCAGGTGAGATCTTTTAATTTTTAAGGTTTCTTGTACTTTTTTTTTTCATCTTTCTGTTTTTCCTCCGTTGAAGTCTTGCTTGAACCCTTTTACTTACCTTTGTCCAGCATTCCTTAAGAGAATCCGGGAATCTAAGGGAGTTTAGGGCAGACCTAAGTAGGGTTGAGGGAAAAAAAGATTTTCTAGCCTATAACCACTTACCTTTAAACCTGCTCTGTGTTTTTGTAACTATATTTGTAAACTTATGTGATTTACAGTGTTGTTCTTGCTTTGTGTTGTAACTCTCTTCGTGTGACTTAAACTTTGTGATCTCTAATCTTGTATTTTACTACAAATACCTAGACTGCATTATTTGCCCTCTTCTGGTCTCTGTATTTTTCTTTCTCCCCTAAATTTTTTAAAATGGCAACTGCTAAAGTTGAAGTTGAAATTTGGAATGGGTAAGGGGATTTTAGTCTCTGGCGTCAGAAAATGAAAGCTCTTTTACTCAAATTAAAATGTGCTAAAGCTATTGATGAAACTTGTCCTGAAACTATGACACCTGAAAGAAGAACTGAAATGGGTGAATAACTTTGAGTACTTTATTTTTTTATCTTTCTGACACTGTAATTAGAAAAGTAGGAGAAACTAAAACTGCTGGCACCTTATAGTTTAAGCTTGAAGAACTTTTTCTCACCATTTCTCTTCCAAATAAATGTTTTTTGTTGGAAACAATTCTTTAGATATAAGTTTGATCCTTCTATGGATTCTAAAGAAAATATAGATAGATTTAATAGACTTACACAAGATCTTTTAAATTCTAGTGAAAATTTTCTGAAGATCAAAAAGTTTGTCTGTCTAATAAATGGTATGGGAGAAAAATATAAAGACCTTAGAACTGTTTTGGAATATGGGGGTCAGAAGCTAACAGTTGGCATAATTCATACTTCCTCTAAAAATAAAGAACTTGAATCCAAAACAGAGCTGAAAGAGACATACAATGTAGAGTCCACAGTACCAAAAGGTAAAACCTTATTCAAAAGTAATAATAGAACCTGGAACTACAATAGGAATAATCCTAGGCAAACTAAAGATTACCAGAATAAGAAATATATTTCTAACAAACCTAGAGATAAAAGGTTTGATGATAAGAAAATGCCTAGAAAGTGCTATTACTATGGAAAGACTGGTCATTAAGTTAAAGAACGTTTTAAAAGAATGAGGGATAATAGGAACACTCAACGGGAAATTGGGGAAATATAGAACAACAGTGGGGTTGTCTATGTGACTACTACATAAAAAATAAAAGATGAATGTATTGTAGATTCAGGTTGTACCTTCCACATGTGCCCTTATAGGGATTTATTTGAGAACTTCTCTGTGAATGCTTCAGGTTATGTGAAACTAGGCAATGATATATCCTATGATATTAAGAGGGTTAGGAAAGTGGTATTGAAACTTAGTGATTATAATACCCTAACCTTAAATCTAACTAGATATGTCGCTGATTTAAGAAGAAATCTCATCTCCTTAAGAATTTTAGATGATGTAGTTGACTCGATGTTAAATCTACCCTCCAAAGTATAAAGGGGTCAAGTTGTAGCCTAACAATAATTCAGTGTCATTCTTCCTAGGAATTTTATTGGTATCGTAATATTTGCTAAATTCGAAACTTAAACTATGATTTCAATTGTGTTTAAATGAATAAAAAGAGAATTAAATTGCAATGAAAGGGAATTAGAGCGGAGTTATTCTTTCGCTATCAATTGGGCTTTTGAAATAAGATTAGTGTGAATTTTCTTGATATCGATAAGATTTAAACACATTAGCAGAAAATTAGTCAATTTATTTTATGGCATTTAGTCGAGCATGTTGTGTGCATATTTAATACATACCACATCAACGACATTCATCCATATAAAATAATTTGAAAACTTAAAACAATTTATAAACTCTTTAATTATTATCAATCACAAGAATTCATCCATAACGAATTAAAACATATCCATTGAAGCTAAGAATAACTCCCCTCAAATAAAACTTAGCCGAACATAATTAAATTAATGAAATAAAAATCAAGTAAACACTTAACCATTACTCGAACAAAATTCAAATTCGGAAATAAAATTTCACTAACTAAAATATATCTAAAATCAAACTAGCATCAATAATCTAAATGTATGTGGACTAACAATCAAAATAATTGAGAATCTAAACAAAATGCAATAAATCAAACTAGAACAAATAACCAAAACCAAGGCTGCTGCGTGGATTTGACGACTGAACTGCTGGGCTGTGCTGCTACGTGAAACTGCTGGCGAGAGACTGCTGTATGAGGTGAACCGAAGCTGCTGTAGCTCCAGGTCCAGTGTGGTTGCTGAGGGGATGAAGGTGGCTGTGGAAGGGTGGTTACTGGCGTGAGGATAGGTGAGAGAGAGGGCGAAGTGGCTGACGGTTTTGATGAAGTCTGGGAGGCAGCTGGTGGTTGACGGAAGAGAAGTAGCTGGTTATCTAGAGGAAGACAAAGGCTGCTGTAGGTTGTAGAAAGAGAAGAGGCTGGCGGGTTACTGCTCAGTGCTGCTGCGTGGCTGCTGGTGTTTTGCGGCTGTTTAAGTTGGTGAGGGAAGAGAGAAAACGGAGCTGTGGCTGGTTTTCTGTTGGGATTTAAGGTTGGTGCGGCTGAGGAAGATTGAAGGTGAAAGTGGTGTGCGGCTTAATGGTGGATTGGAGAAGAAGACAGCGAGAGAGAGAGAGATGGTGGGAGAAGTGTGGCGGCGGTTTCAGAAGATGGGAGAAGACAGAGGCTGCGCGTGCTGTAGAGAAAAATACAGAGGGAAAGCTGTGGGAGGAGGTAGAGGGAGAAGGAACGGGTTGCGGCTGGAGTTTTTTCTGTAGAGATGAGAGTGGTTCTTTTTTTTTTTTTTTTTTTTTTTTAGGGAATGAAGGTTGAAAGTGAAAATTTGGATATGGGCTGAGAATTTGGGCCAACAATTGTGTCTCATTCTTAGTTTCTTTAGTCGAATTAGGTTAGGGAATTTTTGAGAAGAAATTCAAATTCAATTTGAAATACTGTCAAATCTTTCCTTGCAATTAAATAATTGAAATTTTAGCAATTAAAATTAATTTAGAGTTAAAGAATTAAAATTGAATCTTTTATAAGTTTTACTCTAAATTACAAAATTTATATCCCAAAATTGTATTTTTCATTTATTTGCCTATCTAAAATACGTAAAATTGGACAATAATCACACTCCCCAACTAGTTTTTTGCTAGTCTCTAGCAATTCAAGCGAATTAAAAAATATGACTAGCTCAATGAAAAACTTCAATTGTAAAGTCAAGAATGAATTTAGATAGTCAAGCACAGCAACTTCGCAAAATCAAGAGATCGAGCATTATATCCAAATAAATCCATAAAAACGTTCCCAAAATTTTGTCTGTGTGTGTTTTAAGCCGATCCATCAAACCACTAACCCCAACACATACAGTGTCGAGTGTTCACTCAAGCTATAAACTCCATATACTCACGGGTATGTGTATTTTGTTTCTGAACTGGTTAGGGGGTCACTAATGGAGTTTGAAATTTGATCACTCAAGCATTCAATAAAGACCATATATATGTGGATGACAGCAATGCAAACATTGACCTCATGAAAAGCTCACAACCATTAGGACTCAACGGTTCTTACCACAAGCCTACTTAAGATCAAAATGTCAATGTCAACGTAAAGGTAATGATGGTGTTCTCAAGAGAATTGATAAAGAGTGATGGAAGAAGAGGTTTGCATATTTCAGTGAAAATAATTGAACAAGAAATTCCAATGGAATTATACGACGCAATGGTAGCATATTTTTTTTTTCGATAGGATAAGGAAATAAAAGAAATTGGTAGAAATCGAAGGCTTTCAAAATATAAGCAAGGATAATAATTTTCACTTTTAATCACACTTCAAGCTTACTTTCGTCTTCACATCCTTTACTTTCTCTTCAATATGTCTCCCTTTTCTTTCTACTTTTTTTTTTCTTCCTCTTTTTTTTTTTTTTTTTTGAAACTGAAATCCTCTCAAATAATTCTTCAACATTCTCCTCTAGTCTCAATGACTGTTAAATACTTTCTAACTCCACTTTTCTTTCTTTTTCATGCACTGAACATTTTTTCTTCAAATATGGAGTAAAAATAATCATCTTCACTTATACTTGAAAGTAGAAACAAGGTTATGTATTTATGGAAGCAATGTCTGGATGTAATGTCATTTTTAATGTGAAATAGATGAAAGAGATTTGTGATGAGAAGAGAAGATGATAAGGTTAGCTTCAAAGGATCAATTTTTTTTTTTTATTTGACATTGACCTTCATCGTTTCTTAAGTATAAACCACCAACAATCCACAATCCGTGTAATGGTGCCCAATGGAAGTAGCAATATCAAACAAGGGCAATTTAAGAAAACTACCAATCACTCAACTCTCATGATGAACAAATAAAATTACTTAAACTTGAGAGAGCTCTAGTTGTATGTGTTGACTATCCATCTTACCACAAGGCTTAAATTCGTGCATAAATTTTTTTAGGAGGGAGGTCTTTATAGAATAACAAAGATATAATTCAAGACTCAAGATGTACTCAATTTTAATGCTCAACTATCACAAAAGAATTAATGCAAAACAAGTACATTGAGTCACTCACCCCCAACTAAAATCAGACATTGTCCTCAATGACTCAAAGAGAAGAAAAATGAACAGTGAATAATAGACACGACTCAAAATGAAATCAAGCTAAAGGAGAAGAGTGTACCTGAGAGGAGGCCTATGCACATGAGCAATTATTCGAGATTGAAAAACTAAAAAAAAATGAAGAAAAGAATAAAATCTGCAAAAAGAAAAGAAAATATATACATAATAATAAAAGTTAGTCCCAAGAAAATCAGCCGCTGGAATTAGGGTCCAGCAGAGGTAGTTCATTCACATCAGTAGAAAAATTATCCAAAAATGGTTTCAAACGTTGTCCATTAACTTTAAAAACAGTACCAGTTTTTGGATCCAGGATTTCAACTGCTCCATAAGGGTAAACAGTTTGCACAATGTAAGGACCAATCCATTTAGTTCTCAACTTACCAGGAAACAAATGAAGCTTAGAGTCATATAGCAATACTTTTTGAGAAGGAAAAAATGATTTTCTAAAAATTTTCTTATCATGAAAAACTTTCATTTTTTCTTTTGAAATTTTTGCATTCTCATATGCTTCCAAACGCAATTCATCTAACTCATTCAATTTCAGTTTCCTAAATTCACCAGCTTGATCTAAATCAAAGTTGAGTGTTTTGATTGTCCAATAAGCTTTATGTTCGATTTCAACCGGAAAATGACAAGGTTTTCCAAATACAATTCTATAAGGAGACATTCCAAGAACAGTTTTAAAAGCAGTCCTATAGGCCCATAAAGCATCATCCAATTTTATAGCCCAGTCTTTTCTATTTGGATTCACTGTTTTTGTCAAAATGCCTTTAATTTCCCGGTTGGCTAATTCAGTTTGACCATTAGTTTGAGGGTGATAGGGAGTGGAAATTTTATGTCTAATGCCATATTTCTTTAACAGAGATTCAAAAGATTTATTACAAAAATGTGTTCCTCCATCGCTAATTATGGCCTTAGGCATACCAAACCTAGAAAAATATGTTCTTTCAAAAATTTGAGCACAACTTTATGGTCATTTGTTCTACATGGAATAACATCTACCCATTTTGACACATAATCAACAGCAACCAATATATAAAGATATCCGAAAGAAGGGGAAAAGGACCCATAAAATCTAATCCCCAACAATCAAAAATTTCAAGAACAAGGATTGGAGCTAATGGCATCATATTCCTATGGCTGAGACTACCAAGTTTCTGACATGCTTTACAATTTTTACAAAATGTATGAGCATCCTTAAACAAACTAGGCCAATAAAAACCACATTGAAGTACTTTAGCAGCTGTTTTCTGCGAAGAGAAATAGCCTCCGCAAGCATGAGAATGACAGAAATTAAGAACTTGTTGTACCTCGTCATCAGGAACACATCTTCGGATAATTTGATCAGCACAATATTTGAATAAGTATGGATCATCGTAGAAGAAGTTCCTTACAATAGCTTTCATCCTCATTTTGTCTTGGACCCTCCAATTTGAGGGCATATGACCTGTAACCAGATAATTAACCAAGTCAGCAAACCATGGAACAATATTCAAGCTAAATAACTGTTCATCGGGAAATGAATCATTTAAAGGGTGAGAAACTTTTGAATTTTCAGAATTTAACATGGATAAATGATCAGCAACAACATTTTCCACCCCTTTTTATCCTTAATTGTAATGTCAAATTCTTGCAATAACAAAATCCATCGAATGAGTCTAGGTTTAGTATCTTTCTTTGTGAACAAATATTTAAGAGCAGAGTGATCAGTAAAGATGGTAATAGGGGTCCCAATAAGATAAGTTCGAAATTTTTCCAGTGCAAAAACAATAGCTAGCAGTTCTTTTTTAGTAGTTGTGTAATTCAATTGAGCTTGATTCAAAGTTCTGCTAGCATAGTAGATTACATAAGGTTCCTTACCTTTCCTCTGGCCAAGCACTGCTCCTACAGCTATATCACTTGCATCACACATTAATTCAAAAGGTAGAGACCAATCATGTGATCTAACTATGGGTGCAGTGGTGAGTGCCTTTTTTAAATGTTCAAAAGCTACAGTGCATTCATTAGTCCAAACAAATTTTGTATCATGTATCAAAAGTGCAGTCAAAGGTTTCGCTATGACACTAAATTCTTTTATGAATCTCCTATAAAAACCTGCATGGCCTAAAAATGATCGAATGCCTTTTACAGTTAAAGGAATAGGTAACCTAAAAATTGAATCTACTTTTGCTTTATCTACTTCCATGCCTTAGCAGAAATTATATGACCTAAAACAATCCTCTTGTTACCATGAAATGACATTTCTCCCAATTAAGGAGAAGTTGCTTATCTTCACACCTGCATAAAACAGCTTTCAAATTTGTTAGGCAATCATCAAATGAATCACCATACACAGAGAAATCATCCATAAATACTTCCAAAAAGTTTTCTATCATGTCACTGAATATGCTAAGCATGCATCTTTGAAAGGTTGCTGGGGCATTACAAAGACCAAAATGCATTCTTTTAAAAGCAAACGTCCCAAAAGGGCAAGTAAAAGTAGTTTTTTCTTGGTCTTCTAATGCTATTTCAATTTGATGATATCCTGAAAAACCATCCAAGAAACAATAGAATGAATGTCCAGCAACTCTTTCTAGCACTTGATCTAAAAATGGTGAAGGAAAGTGGTCTTTTCTAGTCATGGAATTCAATTTCCTATAATCTATGCACATTCTCCAACTAGTGGGTACCCTTTTGGTTATCATTTCTCCCTGTTCATTTTCAACAACAGTAACCCCAATTTTTTTAGGAACTACTTGAGTAGGACTTACCCACTTGCTGTCAGCAATAGGATAAATAACACCTGCATCAAGTAATTTTAAAACTTCATTTTTAACAACCTCTTTCATGTTAGGATTTAGCCTTCTTTGAGATTCCCTTGAGGGATTCGCATTTTCTTCTAGGGAAATTCTATGAGTGCACACTAAAGGACTAATTCCCTTAATATCTGCTATTTTCCAACCTATTGCAGATCTATGATCATTCAACACTTTCAACAACATATTTTCTTGATCACAAGTAAGAGTAGAAGAGATTACCACAAGGTATGATTCATTAGGTCCCAAAAATGCATACTTTAGTTCCGATGGAAGAGGTTTAAGCTCTAGAGTTGGCATCTTCTCTGCTGATGTTTGCATGGGTGTCTGGCTGACATTTAGATGCTCAATGTTTGGCTGCCAAGCTCTTACAGCTGCTGTTGTTATACTTTTTGAAGGGTCTTGAATGCTGTCCAATTCGAGATTCTACTCAAGATGCTCATTAGGATCTTCTAACTCAATCAGCAGCTCGTCCAACATATTGACTTCCTGCACTTCATCAAAATCTTTTGGTTGCCTACAAACATTGAAAATGTTAAGTTCCAAAGACATATTGCCAAAAGTCAACTTTAAAATACCACTCCTACAATTTATCAAAGCATTTGACGTTGCAAGAAATGGTCTATCAAGAATAACAGGTATTTGAGGAGAAGCTTTAGGTGTACTTTGAACATCAATAACAACAAAATCAATTGGATAATAGAATTTATCAACTTGAACCAAAACATCCTCAATTATCCCTCTAAGCATCTTAACAGATCTATCTGCTAATTGTAAAATCATGGGGGTAGGCTTAAGTTCACCTAGACCAAGTTGTGTGTATACACTAAAGGGCAAAAGATTTACACTTGAACATAAATCTAGCAAGGCATGACCAATACGAGTGGTTCCTATCATACAAGCAATGGTTGGAGAACCAGGATCTTTAAATTTTTGAGGAGTTTGACATTGTATGATAGAACTCACTTGTTCAGTTAAAAATGCTTTGTTCTTAACAGCTAACTTCCTTTTCACTGTACACAAATCCTTAAAAAATCTAGCATAGGCAGAGACTTGTTGAATTGCATCTAACAGATGAATATTTACCCTAACTTGCTTAAAAATCTCATGAATTTTTGTTTAATTTTTTGTCTTATTACCAGGTTGTAATCTTTGAGGAAAAGGGGCAGGGGGTGCACCTACTATTAGCTTAGGTGGTTCCTGAACATCAGATAGAGATTTTAACACAGTATCATCAACAGGAGGTTCAGCTTGCATACCCAACAAGTTCTCTTTAGGTTCAAGAACTTGGAGTTTCTTACCACTTCTCAAGGTAGTTACTGCTTTCACATGTCTTAGGTTCGACTCATCGACCCCATTGTATTGAGTTTGAGGATTAGGCATTGGTTGAGCTGGAAACTTACCTTTTTCTTTTGCACTTGCCTGAGTAGTCAGCTTTGTAAGCTGAGATCGGAAGTCATTAATGGCCTGAGAATTTTGATTGTTGATAGCAACTTGGCTTTGCATGAATTGTTGGATTTGGTCTTCCAGACTTCTCTTCTGCGGTGGCATATATGGTGTTGGTTGTGAAGGTCCAGGATTGTTGCCAACATTATTGCTTCCTCCTTGATCATTTCTCCAACTGAAATTTGGATAATTTCTCCAACCTGGATTATAAGTACTCGAATATGGGTTAGAATAAGGTTTGGAAATCATACTGATATCAACAGATTGATCAAAATACATCTCTTTTAGTTGGGGAAGTGCAGGACAATCAGAGGTTAATTGTTGTACATCTTCACAAATCGAACATTTTTCTAAAATAGTGGAAGAGGAATTGACTTCATTCACTTTTTGAGTTTCCAAATTTTCAAGTTTTCGAGTGATGACAGTCAATCGGGCATTTATGTCATCCTCTGTTCTAAGTGAATGAATTCCATTTCCAGATGCAATCTTTGAAAATTCAGTTTTTATTGTAACACCCCTATCAAACTCATCAATGTTATCCCAAGATTGGGCATTTTCAGCTAAATCATCAAAAAATGTAAAAACTTCATTCGGGTCTTTTGCAAAGAAATCACAATTACTCATGGTTTACACAAATTGTCTCATTTCTGGTCTGAGCCCTTCATAAAAAAATTTAGTTAACATCCATTGCTCATAACCATGATGGGGACAAGATAACAACAAATCTTTGAATCTTTCCCAACTAGTGTAAAAATTTTCATTATTCTTTTGGGAAAAATTCATGATTTGTCTTTGAATAGCGGTGGTTCTTTGTGGTGAAAAAAACTTTTTAATGAACTCTTTCCGCATATTTTCCCAATTTGTAATTGAACCAGACCTTAAAGAGTTAAGCCATGACTTAGCTTTATCCTTTAGTGAAAAAGGGAAAAGCTTGAGTCGAATGACTTCCTCCATGCAATTTCTTTCAAGAAAAGTAAAACAAACCACTTCGAATTCCTGGATGTGGTGATATGGACTCTCTGATGGCATCCCATGGAAGCGTGGTAGATGATCAATCATTCCCGGTTTAAAGTTGAAGACAACTGCAATTGCAGGAATTATTATGCATGATGGAGTGCTTGCCATCGTTGGAAAAATGTAGTCTCTAAGACTTCGAACGAATGGCGCCTCATTTGGATCTGCATTATTTGCCATTACTACCTGCTGATTTTCAAGAATTAAAAATTGGTTAGTGGGTTCCGATCTTACTAATCGCTTAGAATTATCTCGGAACCAAACGGACATAAACAATGAACAATATCAAGAATAGTAGTAATGAAAAAAATATAAAACAAAAAACAAGTAAAAGAATTTAGCAAAATTAATTAACACCAAAATAATCCCCGGCAACGGCGCCAAAAACTTGACTCGATGTTAAATCTACCCTCCAAGTATAAAGGGGTCAAGTTGTAGCCTAGCAATAATCCAGTGTCATTCTTCCTAGGGATTTTATTGGTATCGTAATATTTTCTAAATTCGAAACTTAAACTATGATTTCAATTGTGTTTAAATGAATAAAAAGAGAATTAAATTGCACTGAAAGGGAATTCGAGCGGAGTTATTCTTTCGCTATCAATTGGGCTTTTGAAATAAGATTAGTGTGAATTTTCTTGATATCGATAAGATTTAAACACATTAGTAGAAAATTAGTCAATTTATTTTATGGCATTTAGTCGAGCATGTTGTGTGCATATTTAATACATACCACATCAACGATATTCATCCATATAAAATAATTTGAAAACTTAAAACAATTTATAAACTCTTTAATTATTATCAATCACAAGAATTCATCCATAACGAATTAAAACATATCCATTGAAGCTAAGAATAACTCCCCTCAAATAAAACTTAGCCGAACATAATTAAATTAATGAAATAAAAATCAAGTAAACACTTAACCATTACTCGAACAAAATTCAAATTCAGAAATAAAATTTCACTAACTAAAATATATCTAAAATCAAACTAGCATCAATAATCTAAATGTATGTGGACTAACAATCAAAATAATTGAGAATCTAAACAAAATGCAATAAATCAAACTAGAACAAATAACCAAAACCAAGGCTGCTGCGTGGATTTGACGACTGAACTGCTGGGCTGTGCTGCTACGTGAAACTGCTGGCGAGAGACTGCTGTATGAGGTGAACCGAAGCTGCTGTAGCTCCAGGTCCAGTGTGGTTGCTGAGGGGATGAAGGTGGCTGTGGAAGGGTGGTTACTGGCGTGAGGATAGGTGAGAGAGAGGGCGAAGTGGCTGACGGTTTTGATGAAGTCTGGGAGGCAGCTGGTGGTTGACGGAAGAGAAGTAGCTGGTTATCTAGAGGAAGACAAAGGCTGCTGTAGGTTGTAGAAAGAGAAGAGGCTGGCGGGTTACTGCTCAGTGCTGCTGCGTGGCTGCTGGTGTTTTGCGGCTGTTTAAGTTGGTGAGGGAAGAGAGAAAACGGAGCTGTGGCTGGTTTTCTGTTGGGATTTAAGGTTGGTGCGGCTGAGGAAGATTGAAGGTGAAAGTGGTGTGCGGCTTAATGGTGGATTGGAGAAGACAACGAGAGAGAGAGAGAGAGAGATGGTGGGAGAAGTGTGGCTGGCGGTTTCAGAAGATGGGAGAAGACAGAGGCTGCGCGTGCTGTAGAAAAAAATACAGAGGGAAAGCTGTGGGAGGAGGTAGAGGGAGAAGGAACGGGTTGCGGCTGGAGTTTTTTCTGTAGAGATGAGAGTGGTTCCTTTTTTTTTTTTTTTTTTTTTAGGGAATGAAGGCTGGAAGTGAAAATTTGGATATGGGCTGAGAATTTGGGCCAACAATTTTGTCTCATTCTTAGTTTCTTTAGTCGAATTAGGTTAGGGAATTTTTGAGAAGAAATTCAAATTCAATTTGAAATACTGTCAAATCTTTCCCTGCAATTAAATAATTGAAATTTTAGCAATTAAAATTAATTTAGAGTTAAAGAATTAAAATTGAATCTTTTATAAGTTTTACTCTAAATTACAAAATTTATATTCCAAAATTGTATTTTTCATTTATTTGTCTATCTAAAATACGTAAAATTGGACAATAATCAGTAGTACAGCTAAGACTAATGGTATTTACATTCTTTCTGTGCAGTTCTATTCTCCTCCTTCTCTTACTATTGAAAATGTAAATAATGACATGTCCGATCTTTGGCATAAAAAACTAGGTCATGTAAGAGAAAAAAGGACTTAAACTGGTAGAGAAAATGGGGTATTTGGTAAAGACATTTTACAAAAACTCTCATTTTTTGAAGAATGTACATTAGGTAAACATACAATCTCATCTTTTGGAAAATTTTGCTTATTATTGATGACTATTTCAAAAAATCTTGGGTTCATTTGTTGAAGTCAAAAGACCGAACTGTCTCGATTTTCAAAAACTGGATTACCTTGATTGAAAATTTGAAAAATAAAAGGGTCAAAACTATCAGAACTGATAATGGTTTAGAGTTGTAATTTTGAATTTGATGATTTCTACAAACACCAAGGTATCCTTAGACATAAGACTATGTCATACAGTTCACAGCAAAATTGGATTGCTGAAAGAATGAATAGAACCTTGTTGGTAGGGGTGGGCATTAACCTACCCAAACTACCAGAACCGCCCAAACCAATCAACATGATCGGTTTGGGTCAGTTTCTACAAAAAAAAGAATTGTTCGGGTTGGGTTAGTAGTGGTTGTGGGTTGGGTGAAAAACTCAACCCAACCCAATAAAAATTTTAAAAATACAGGACTATTTAAATTTCAAGAATCTCAAGCCCATTTTTAATTTGAATGAAACTCAAATATGGTTTGAACACATTTTAATTTTATTATAAAATATTTAATTTATTATATTTGAGATTATTGTATTGTACATAATTGATTTGAGTTAATAGTTGATTTATGGGCTTAATTTTTTTATTTTCAAGTTTTTTGCTATTTGGACCAAAGCCCAAACCACCCAACCCAACCCGACTAGATCAAAACTTGATTGGGTTGGGTTTGAACTCATGTTTGGGTTGGGTTGGGTTGGGTTGGGTTGGGTTGATTTTTTATCAACCCGACCATAGTGGGTTGGGTAAAAATCAACCCAACCTAACCCACGCCCACCCCTACTTGTTGGAAAGAACAAGGTGCATGTTAATACAGTCAAATTTGCCAAAATTATTTTTGGGAAGCAGTTATGACTACATCTGGAATGCTACAATTCCTGATTACTCCTTTTTAAAGGTTTTTGGCTGTGTAGCATATGCACATCAGATTCAATTTAAACTTGATCTCAGATCCTTAAAATGTGTTTTTATTGGTTATGAGGAAGGGGTAAAGGGATACAAGTTGTGGGTTAAGGAGCAAAATGGTTTTAAAGTCATTTTAAGTAGGTCAGTTATCTCCAATGAAAATATTTTTCCTTGCAAATCTGATAATATGAAAATCCTCTTTGTGAAAAGGACTTTGTGACTACTAAATTGAGTTTTAATGAAACTCATATTCAGGTGGACCAACCACAACATTTACCTGCTGACACTTCTACACCTAACTCACCAACTTTACCTGATAACAATGATGAACCTAATCTTAGTGACTATCAATTGGCTAGGGACAGAACTAGGAGAAATATTAGACATCCCTCTAGATATGATGATTCTGAATATGTTTAAGCCTCTACTCTGTCTACCTTTTTATATTCTTAACCTAGTTCTTTTGAGGAAGCCATGGAATCTAAAGAAAGTGACATATGGCTTGCTGCCATGAAAGAAGAAATAAGTTCTTTAATAAAAAATCAGACCTGGACTTTAGTTGAAAAACCCCCTGATAAGAAATTAATTGACTTTAAATGGATTTTTAAAATAAAGGATGGGGATACAGAAGGAGGTAACCCTAGATATAAGGCTAAGTTAGTAGCAAAAGGATTTTCTTAAAAAGAAGGGATAGATTACACTGAAATATTTTCTCCTGTTGTGAAATATACATCTATCAGAATATTATTTGCTTTAGTTGCTCAAAATGATTTGGAACTTGAACAGATGGATATTAAGACTGCTTTCTTGTATGGCCTGCTTGATGAAACTATATATATATATATATATATATATATATATATATATATATATATATATATATATATACAACCAAAAGATTTTGAAAAGAAAAATAAAACTGACCTAGAGTGTTTACTTCAAAAATCTCTTTATGGACTAAAGCAAGCACCTAGGCAATGGTATAAGAGATTTGATACTTATATCCAAAGTTTAAATTTTCAAAAAAGTTAATATGATCCTTGTTTCTACTTTAAAGGAACAAATCTGATTCTATGTACTTATTATTGTATGTTGATTATATGTTGATTGCTAGAAAAATCTGCATGATATTTACTATCTTAAAGAAAATCTGAAAAGCTGAATTTGAAATGAAAGACCTAGGTCTAGCTAGGAAAATTCTTGAAATTGACATTTTTAGAAATGTAAATGAAGGAAAGTTATTTCTAAATCGAAAGAGTTATATTGAAAAAGTTTTATCTTTTTTATTCAAAACATGTTTCATTACCTCTTCCCAGTCAATTTAAATTATCAATTGATCAGTGTCCTAAATCTACTAAGGAAGAGCACAGAATGCACAATGTACCCTACTCTAATGTTGAAGGATCTGTGATGTACCTCATGGTCTCCACCAGACCTGATATTGCTTTCTCTGTTAGTGTCTTAAGTAGGTTTATGAGTAACCCAGATGAAATACACTAGGAAGCTTTAAAATCCTTACTGAAATACCTGAAAGGTTCTTTAAATTTGAGTCTAATGTCTTCTAAATTTGAAAATGAATTGAACCTAAAGGGCTTTGTGGATTCTGATTTTGCTGGCAACATTGACAACAGAAAATCTACTTCTACATATTTCTTTACCTTAAATAATTCTTGTATTAGTTGGAAAGCAAAACTACAGAAGCTAGTTGCTCTTTCCTCAACTGAGGCAGAATACATTGTTGCCATAGATGCAGTAAAAGATTGCATGTGGCCATAGATGCAGTAAAAGAATGCATGTGGCTTAGTGGACTACTTAATGGAATAGGCTACTTAAGTAAATCTGAAGTTGAAATATACACTGACAATCAAAGTGTTTTGTATCTTAGTAAGAATCATGTGTTTCACTTCATTATGGATATCACTGAAAAAGGTTTTGTAAAACTTGTTAAAATTCCTACTCAACTTAACCCAGTAGATGTTGACACTAAAGTGATCCCTATTACCAAATTTAAAGATGCTCTTATGACGCGATCCCAGTCGGGAAATCTCGTCGAACACGCGGAATAACGATATTTAAAACCAGGAAAGATCTAAATCAGATCTGACACAAAAATAAACAAGAATTAAAATACTGTAAAGATAAAATTGACGATAGGACCTTGACCCAAGATTCACGACGCAATTAATTGACGATGCGGAATCGAGATCCAAGGTTTTCGAAACACCACAAGGACTTGTCAATTTCCTTGATAAGATTCTAATCGGACACGCCACAAATATTCTCGCGAATATTTGATAAGTATAACGCCACAAATATTTCCAAAATATTTGATAGGTCGGATTTGTTCTTGAAGAACATAAAAGGGACTCCTCAACCTTTCAATTGGAGAAAACTCTCTCAACTATATTAATCTCAAAATCAATCTTAACTGTTTACAATGAATTGAAAAAGCGTATAAATAAGCAAAATAACCTAGCATCTAATTTACTCAAAATAGAATTCTAATTATACTAAAATTCTAAACTAGGAAAATAACCTAAAATAATAAAAGGAAATAAAATAATTAAAAATAGCAAAATCTGGCCCGCTCCTCATTTACGGCCGTGAAGAATACATTTACGGCCGTAATGGCCTCTCTGAACAAAATCTGATTTATTGTTTACGGCCGTGACGAATTTCTTACGGCCGTGAAATTCCCCTTTTTGAATGTTACGGCCGTAACTTCCAAGCTTACGGCTGTAAGCCTCGTTCTGCAGAAAATCTTCATTTTTCCTCGTTAATTGATTACGGCCGTGATTGTAAGATTTACGGCCGTGAATACATGTTTTACGGCCGTGAAGAATTTTCATTACGGTCGTAAGACCTTTTCTGCATAAACAATTTCTTTTACTCGATTCGGCTCGATCCGTCCCTCTTCTCGGCCAGATCCCAACACGGTACTTGCTCCGTTTTGCACGTAGATCACTATCATATTGTTGATGGCTCGACTTCACCCTTCGTTGCCTGGTCTGGATCACATCATACTCCCTCTCTTGAAAAGGATTCGACCTCGAATCCATTTTTGGTCGGCTTTTCAAATTCCTCCTGCTTTCCTGGGCTCGATGATCATGTTTATGCCCCGTGCTTGCTTTCAACATTTTGGGCTGCTCATTTGAGCCAACAGATTTCTTTCTCGCCTTAAGTTCATGGTTTGACTTCGGTACCTGTAAAACAGAATTTAAAGAACCGGGGAGGGGTTTGTTAGCGTGAGTAAGTGCAAATAGACTCATTTTTGTGGTAGACTCTCTTTTCTTTTGCTTTTTGCACTCAGTCTCTCCTTTTTCTGAGGTTTGAACCTCAAGTCTCTTTTCTTTATTTTTCACTCCCTCTCCTTTTTCTGAGGTCGTGGCCTCAACTCTCTTTTCTTTAATTTCCACTCCCTCTCCTTTTTCTGAGGTCGTGGCCTCAACTCTCTTATTTTTCCCCTCAAACTCACTTTTCACTTTCAATTGATCTTTCAGGGCGTCAGTTGGAGATAGTGGCATTAGAGTAAACTTTTTCCCCCCTTTTACCAAGCTGTATCTATTCGTATACCCATCATGTAGCACAGCCCTTTCATGTTGCCAAGGTCTCCCCAACAGTATATAACTAATTTGCATTGGCACCACGTCACAAATTACCTCATCAGAATACCCACCCAAAGAAAAATTCACCAAGGTCTGTCTCTTCACCTTAACTTCCCCTGACTCAGTCAACCATTGTAATTTATAAGGCGTTGGATGTTTCGTTAAAGGTAAGCCTAATTTTTCCACCAACATTGTACTAACTACATTAGTACAACGTCCCCCATCAATCACCAAGCTACAAACTTTTTTATCCACTAAGCATCTAGTGCAAAAAATATTATCCTTCTGTTCATCCATGTTACCCACAACATCCACCTTACGTCTAATGCTAAGAGCACGCCTATCAATAATTGACTCATCCACCATAATACTTTTTGCCCCTTCACTATTACACCTATCCTTATTACGTGGACAATCAAGTGCAATGTGACCCCGTTCCAAACATTTAAAGCACTTAACATTTTTATCCTTAAGAGGTTTGGAATCAAAATTATTTTTACCTTTGGTTGTCGGTTCCTCCCTCCTTTTGTGAACATGATCACTACTCTCCCGTTTTGATGTCTCTTTTCGCTTCAATGACCTTTCATTCATCACATCTCCGTACCTAGCATGATATTCACGCTTACTACTCCTCCTAACCATAGAGTCCGCCCGCGATTGCTCTTTTTTCAATTGGGCAATCATCGCATCTCTTTTATCCATCCTAGCCATTACCTTCTTAAATTTTGCCTGCATCTCTGCCAATAATTCAAAACCCTGCTCCAATATCCTATCCCCTCTTTCGGGCCGTTTGTTGTCACCCATTGACGAATATCTCTCCCCGCGAGACATGGAAATTTGGAATATGGAAAAAAAAATGGAATTTTTCAATTTTTTTTTAATCTGCCAAAGAATTGGACTACGAGTATGGTAGAAAAAACGGAACTGAATTTGGACGAAAAACGAAGAAGAAAAACACTTTTGAATTTTTTGGATTGACTCTTATGGATCAAACTGAAAAAAATTATGACGACACGAAGAACACGAAAAAAAATCAAGAAAATCAAGAAACGCAAGAATCTCAAATAGATCTAAGCTCTGATACCAGATGACGCGATCCCAGTGGGGAAATCTCGTCGAACACGCGGAATAACGATATTTAAAACCATGAAAGATCTAAATCAGATCTGACACAAAAATAAACAAGAATTAAAATACTGTAAAGATAAAATTGACGATAGGACCTTGACCCAAGATTCACGACGCAATTAATTGACGATGCGGAATCGAGATCCAAGGTTTTCGAAACACCACAAGGACTTGTCAATTTCCTTGATAAGATTCTAATCGGACACGCCACAAATATTCTCGCGAATATTTGATAAGTACAACGCCACAAATATTTCCACAATATTTGATAGGTCGGATTTGTTCTTGAAGAACACAAAAGGGACTTCTCAACCTTTCAATTGGAGAAAACTCTCTCAACTATATTAATCTCAAAATCAATCTTAACTGTTTACAATGAATTGAAAAAGCGTATAAATAAGCAAAATAACCTAGCATCTAATTTACTCAAAATAGAATTCTAATTATACTAAAATTCTAAACTAGGAAAATAACCTAAAATAATAAAAGGAAATAAAATAATTAAAAATAGCAAAATCTGGCCCGCTCCTCATTTACGGCCGTGAAGAATACATTTACGGCCGTAATGGCCTCTCTGAACAAAATCTGATTTATTGTTTACGGCCGTGACGAATTTCTTACGGCCGTGAAATTCCCCTTTTTGAATGTTACGGCCGTAACTTCCAAGCTTACGGCCGTAAGCCTCGTTCTGCAGAAAATCTTCATTTTTCCTCGTTAATTGATTACGGCAGTGATTGTAAGATTTACGGCCGTGAATACATGTTTTACGGCCGTGAAGAATTTTCATTACGGCCGTAAGACCTTTTCTGCTTAAACAATTTCTTTTACTCGATTCGGCTCGATCCGTCCCTCTTCTCGGCCAGATCCCAACACGGTACTTGCTCCGTTTTGCACGTAGATCACTATCATATTGTTGATGGCACAACTTCGCCCTTCGTTGCCTGGTCTGGATCACATCATCTTAGGTTATTAAATATAGTTTAATTTGATACTTCTCTTTCTTGTCTTTGCAGGAAACATGATGAGGATACTTGTTGTACCAATTAAGGTGGAGATTGTTGATATAATTGGCCTAGCCCATCAGCAGCCCAACTGAGGAATCTCAGAATACAAGCCCAACCAGTGCAACATTTTGGTCTTCATATCAAAGCCCAAGAACCAGATCCAAGTCACGTTTCCAAAATGCATTTTTCTATTATAACTGAAATTGTTACAAACCGTTGATCTGACCAACTGGAGCATCCCAAGCCATAGGATCACTTCTACCCTATTTGTACCTGAAGAGGCTTCCAGATGTGTGTGACTCTTCAAATTTCTCTCTCTCTCTCTCTCTCTCTCTCTCTCTCTCTCTCTCTCTCTCTCTCTCTCTCTCTCTCTCTCTCGTCTTCATCAATAGGCGATTTCTCTCCCTCTCTCGACTCTCTATTTTCAAAAGAAAAGCTTTTTGATTATTTTCTTCATTTGTAACTTTGTGACATAGTTTGAGAGTTCTTCATGAGTATTGATCTGTGTGATCTTTTGAGAGGATTCTTTACAGTTTGTCTGTAGTCCCTTTTTCAAAAAATTTGTAATCTTTGTGATCTTATGAAAATTGTTATAGCGTGATCTGTAAAACCTTTGTGATATTAATATACTTTGTGAACTTTGCATATTCTGGGTTTGAAATATTCTTACAATTTTTTTTATTTTAGAATAAAAAATAGGAGATTGAATGTCTCATGTAGATAATACTTTGTTATAAATTACAAATTAGATTCGTGAGTAATTTGTTTTTCATTCATATTGATCGTCTTTTACAACAATATATAGTAGAAATGTATGTAAAAATTGAAACTGCTAGATTATATTATTTTCAAATAATCAAAATCTTATACGAGCTGAACTATACCGAGGGATTGTTGACAGTGTACAATCAAGTGAAAATAGAGGGTCTAAAGTTGGTCGAAAGATTATTTTGCCCTCATCCTTCACGAGACGCCTGGAGACAATACCAAAAGACATGAATGTAATGACTTTAGTTCAACGATTTGAAAATCCTTATATATTTTTAACCATAACTTGTAATCAAAATAGGAGTAAAATAAAATAAGAATTACTGTATATTGATGCAAGTCACAATAGACTTAATTGAATTACAAGAATTTTTAGAACTAAACTAGAAGAGCTAAAACATGACCTATTCAAAAAAAACACTTATTTCGAAAAGTTGCAGGTTTCATATATGTCATTGAATTTCAAAAAAGAGGCTTTCCGCATGCTCATTTTTTGCCTTTTTTAAGTAAAGGAGAAAAAAAAATATTCCTCCTAAAAAGGTATAGATTCAAAAACTTGATGTCCTAAATTACAAGTATACAGTATCACAATCAAGTAATAAAGTGGACTTTTGAGTCCAAGTTATCGTTTTCACAAGGATTGTAATTAAGTACCAAAATATGTTAATTCTCACTTTATTTGAATAGCTAAATTGTAATTATTTATCAAAACTAAAATATCCTAACTAAAAAGTAAAAGAAAAAATTATAAATTTGGATTTCCTAAATTGATGTTTAAAAGTATTGGGATATCCGATTTCACATTAGTCAATACTTTTAATTCTAATATTCAAGTTTTATTCCTGTTAATATGTTCAATCGAATTCACGGATACATATGAAATTTTGCTCTCGAGTTTTCACATTAGTCAATACATTTAATTCTAATATTCAAATTTTATTCCTATTAATGTGCTTAATCGAATTCACCGATGCATATGAAATTTCCCTCTCGTGTTTAAATCAAATCTACCTAATTAAGTCAACCATGTATCTCTATAGTGGGTCAGAATTATTCCTTAACTAAATGCATGGAACACAAGAATTCATATAGCGATTGCAATAATAACAAACGTATATCTCTATCATTCATTCAATTATCGGATTTTATTCTACGATCTAGATTTTTAGCTCACCTCTCGTATTATGAAAACAACCCATTAAATCAATGAATTAAACACAAAATAATATCAAATACATGCAATGTAATGAAAACGAAAAACTAGAATTATAGAATTAAAAGTGTAAAACTAAGTTACATCGTTTGTTCCAACTAAAATATTAGTTGTTCATCAATAAAGAAATAAAACACAAAAATATAAATTACTACGCATGTACAATTTATCTAATTAACAAAAAAAGGAAGTCTTCCACCAAGTATTTTGCTCCCCGTCAATAATGTTCAATTCCCCCGCCTTTGTCTTGATTTTTGCCTTTGAGAATTAGATGACAGAACTATGAATTATGTGTATTAGAGGCTAAAAGGTCCTCCAAAAGTCCTCTTTTTCATGCTTAACAAGTCCTTATATAGGTGGAGAAAAGACCTAGTTGAAAAATGAAAGATAATAGACAAAATTGCGTATGTGCCAAAATAGTCTGCTGGGCTGTATTTTGCCTGCGCGGCCGCGCACCTTACAGATTTGCAATTCTGCTTATTTGACATATATTCGCTTGGCCACCTTCATGATAGTATATGGCCACGCAGTTCAAATTTTCTTACGAGATTTTCAACTTTCAAATATGTTTAAGTGGGTCCCTGATCTTTAATTGCGTGTGAGTTCTTCACCTTTTGATTGCAACACATTAGTCTCTAAACTTCAGAATCACTTCAATTTCTCTTCCAACTTTAATCCATCTTCAATTAAGCCCTTGATTTCTTTCACTTTGCTCTTCAAGTATTTCTCGGTTGACTTCATCGACTTCCAATTTGTCCAATTTAGCTCCAAATGTCATCAATTGTGTATTATTTTCATCAATTGCTTCATTCATGTACTTTTGAGACATTTTTTTTGTAATATAAACAAATAAAAATCAATTAAGTAACTTTTATTCTAAAACGACAATATATTATTCTAATTTAGACATATAAATAATTCTATAAAATACACTTATCAATCACAATAAGTGTTTTCAATTTCTTAAGTACTTCAGAATTGTACGAATGTAAAGGTGACAAGCACACTTTGATCTAACAAATCATTTTACCCAACAGTAGATTTACTTACCACTTATACCAAATCTATATTTTTTAACATATATCTTTTCACTCAATCATACTTTCTTATCTCGATGTTGGTTGATTGACTTTTTAATATACATCTTTTCACTTAGTCATACTTTCGCATGTAAATATTGAGTGATTGACAAAGCCAACAAATATGTACTTCTACTTACTAACTCTATCCTTCCATCCAATTACTATTATCTTTCTAACTAAACCATACTATGTATCTCCATCCATATATATCTGTATTAACCTATATACAATCTTAATAGAAACAACACTTGTTATATTTCTCTAGCACTTGCATATTATACTTCTGTAAGTCTCTACCTCTTATAATTTAAAGTCCATCTTATGCTTTCAATAAAAAGGAAAATAATTACTTTTTTTAATCAAAGTTGTCTTTTTTACCTTCTTTTTCCCTATGTGTAGGATATATCAAAGCAACACAATGAAGCAAGGATACATCCTCATTACCGACGTTAGTCCATGCCAAAAAATGGATTTCAAAAGTTATAGTAGCTAAGAAAACACAACAACGGTAACACAGAGCAATTCATCTAGGTACCAGAATCTGGTGCTTATGGATGAGAATGTATAATTTTTTCATCTATTAATCATTGCATTTTCCGTTGAATTCCCTGCGCAACACCTACCCTTTTAAATAAAACCCACTTCTCTGCTACTTCAAGTTTATCAATTCTGACAGTGAACAAAATAAATATGAAACTAATGGTTTGTTATCTTGTTATGTTAAAGGGGAATAAGCTTAAAGCCACACTCTGGGATAATAGTATTTCTGCTTTCGAAAATGAATTTATACTTGGAATAACTTACTTGGTACCAAATGCAAGTAATATAAAAAGTGCATTTCGAAACCATTTCCATTCACATTTGTATTTTAAAAATCTTTGAATCCCTTGAATGATTAGAAGAGCTTTTTTGACTATATAGGAACCATTCTCACAACATACTGAATGTGATATGATAGCAATTTCATCTAGAATATGTGAAGTTTTGAACCAAGAGAACGGGAATTTCTTAAACCTCAAATATATTATTTTTGGGCTTTATTGTTGTGGATGTTACTTGTTAGTTCCTAGGTCTAATGAAAACAAATATACATTTAGCTAAAATGTGGTAGTTCATCCTATGAAATGTTAGTTTAGTTTTCATAATGGATATGATTTCATTAAATTCTTTAATAAATGTAATATTTATGTCTAAATATTGGAGATATAGCCATGTTATTGTGAGTGGTTGAATGGCGAAGTATGCTTCTAATTACTTTTTTTTAATCAAAGTTGTCTTTTTAACCTTCTTTTTCCCTTTGTGCAGGATATATCAAAGCAACACAATGAAGCAAGGATACAACATCATTACAGACGTTAGTCCATGCCAAAAAATGGACTTCAAAAGTTATAGTAGCAGAGAAAACACAACAAGGGTAACACAAGCCAATTCATCTAGGTACCAGAATTTGGTGCTTATGGATCAGTAATCAGTTTTGACTACCTTCTTTCTCTGTAATTTTTTTGATTACATATTTATTCATAACATATTTTCAAATCACAGGTATCATTGCAGTGACAATAGACATGCATCCAAAGGTACTCATCCATAATGACAAACATATGTCCACGATTTACCTCATTCACCAAGGCTCAGGGTAAGGTGGGTGGGGCCTCTAAGGTGTTACACCTTTTAAGTATAGGTAACTAATTACTATTGTACTTTTATTTGTAGATTCTAAATAGCACTTTTAACAATGTGAATGCCCTGCAATTGCTCATAACATATCCTGAAGACCATCATAATTGGGCTTCACTTAAGGGTGTCATATTTTAATGGTAACAATATCTTGTTACTTTGACACTATTAATAGAAAGTTGAAAGTATATTTTCTAAAAAATGAAAGGAAAAAAAATAGGCTAATAAAAATTCATTTGTTCTTCATAGGAATCTCACTGACCACTTGAATGAACATCTGCTTATTTTTCGATCGTGGATTTAAGGAAGTGCTCAATTTTAATTCATAGTACTCACTTTTCTTACTCAGACATTACATTCCATGGAAGACATGTTCGCACAAACACACTTTAATATTTATTCCAAGTTAACAATTTAGCATTACAGATATCCTTCAACATGAACATACTTTAACATCACATGTTAAAAATATGAAAGGTTGGACATAGGTTACATGATAATAACTTGTTATCATCCTTCGGTATTATGTCAAAGCTAGACAAGCAAAATATGATTTAGCTTTATATAATTGAGGTAAAACTTGAAGTTCAATATAAGCAAACATTTCTTGTTTGTTATGCTCCTTTACCTGCTACATCTATATCTATTTTGTATAGTAACTAATGCGGTTGCTTGAGAAGTTCGATTCAAAATTCTTTATCAATTTCCATAAATTTTTTTTAATATTGGTATATTCAGAGATTGATTTGTTTATTACCTGAAGATATTTTACCAAAATTCTTTATCAATTGCCATAATTTTTTTTAATATTGGTAAGTTCAGAGATTGATTTTTTTTATTACCTGAAGATATTTTACAATAGTTGAATGAAATCACATCAACCAACTCATATCTCTTTCTAACACCATCAAAGTTGTCCCCTCCAATGGAAGACAAACTTACGTGAAATTCGAGATGCTTAGATTACGTACATTTTGTATCCTTATTATTCACTAAGTTTCTTCTCATATCCATGCATAAAATGCATCTTCATCAACTTAAAAAAATACTTACTAATGGTTTCTGTAACAAAAGCACTTTTAGATAAAATCAAAGGCATACGTCCAAGTTGAAAATGCATCATGCTTTTACTTATCATGTAACATGTGCATTCGGGTGTCGAATTCCAAAGCCGTCGAACTATATTTCTGAAGATTTAGCAAGATATCCAATGCAATCATATATAGTCCCAAGGTAAAAATAGCCCACTCATTCAAATATAGCTTCACTTTATATGACAGTTCAATACTGGAAGAATAATTTTCCATACCGCATTACTGTTTTATATTTTGATGAGAACGTGTTGATATGATACTTGAAGATTGAACTGGAACTCTTAGAGCTTCTATGATGGGTGAAATTGCAAAAAAAAAAAAATTGGAATGCCTTGCAACAATCTTAATGAAAAGAGTACTGTACTAACACCTTTTCTCTCTCACTATAGTAAACCTTACTTATATCGACTTACTAATCATAAATCTGTATATACAGGGTGAATGTGCCTGATCATAAACATGAATTTCTTTTCATGGTTGAAGGACGGAGCCAGAAAATTTTTGTTGGGGGTCCCCATATTAAAATATAAAAAAAAATTAATACAAAATATTTTTTTAAAAAAAAATGGTGTATTATCAGAAAATTGAGAGGGGGTGGGGGTCCAGGCCCCCACAAGGACTCCCACCCCCACTCCGCCAATTTGAACCCAGTACAACCACAAGTCACACTGAAATAACATAAGAGTCCAACTACCTTTGCTACACTACAAGCTCCACTTCAGTTTCTCTAGTTTCATAACCATATGCAAAACGATCACTATTATTGGTAGATGACTATGAAACCCCAACCACCAAAAAATGAAAAAAAAAAAAAAAAGAAAAAAGAAAATCGACATTGAACAAGATGAAATGCTGATGAAAAAGATGTTGTAGTATGTTTTTCCCCTTTTATTTTAACTTAGTATCAATTGGAAGGTAATATCTTGTCTTTTGTATCACAGATGCATCAAAATTATTATTATTATTATTACCATTTGAACATAACAAATACTAGTACTTTTCCTCATGCGATGCACATAAGTTATTTAAAAATATCAATTTCGATAAGTATTTGTATTTGTATATTATTTAATGCTTACACATAATTAACACAAATTCAAAATGCATGAAAAATAATATTATACCACAATAATTATTAAAATTTAATAAATAATAAAAGTAATTTAAATTATAATAGCTTCTTTGAATAGCAAGTCAATTCATATATTTAAGTAATACACGACTGTTAATTTTAATAATTTTTATGAGCTATTATTAATTTCAAAGAAAATACAAATGTGGTGGTTTATTTAATGGTATATCATGTTTGATGTAATATTGTGGTACAAAATTAGTTTTGTGGAAGACATCAATATATTTTTCACGATTTCTGCATTCTCCTCTCGTATTTAAGTTTTTCCACTTTTCATTCAAAAATATCAATCGCAGTATTATAAATGCGTGCTTAACTTAAACTCATGAATATTTGTATTTAACCAATAAAATTATATTTTTTTACTTATAAAATCAAATAGTCAAAAATAATAATTACGTAAGTATGGCGTTATCATGATATGACAACATGATATGTTGGAGTATAAAAATTATACTGAAAATCGTATACCATATAACATTTACGCAACTATTAAAACTAAGAATGATTAAGAAAATATAATTATAAAACATCAATCACAATAATTTTAAACGTATGTTTAGTTATATGTTCTTTATACTAAATCTAAAAATATACTTAAATCCGAACATTATTTGTATTCAAAAAATATTGATAACATAATAGAAAAATATAAATTTCAAGAAAGCAATAATTTACAAATATAAAAATAATAAATTTATATACAAAATTTAACTGAACGATTCTTCTCCTTCCATAGAATAAAAAACATATAATTTCTCAAAGGAAAAAAAAAGGAGAGATTTCTTTTTGATTTATGTGTATATTATCTTATTAGTGTAATATGAGCAAAAAATGAATTTTTATTTAAAAAATGATTTTTGAATAATGAATATCAAGATGAAATAGACATTACATAAATTAGATAAATATAAGCTTCTATTTTTTAATACAATCATTACAATTTATAAATCAACTTATAAGCAATATAATTTCTCAAACTATTTTTTAATCACACACGTTTTATCTCCACTTTTTAACCACATTCTCTCAACTTATTCAAAACGTCATTTTTTTTTTTCAAAACTAATTTTCTACCACATTTTAAAATAAAATAATCTACAAATAAACTAAAAAAATTCTCTACTTTTAACATTACATTATGAAAAAATTTACTAATTCAAACCTCATTATTTGAAATAATGTGTCGTGTTATTATTAGCCCCTATTTGAGACCCGTCATTTCAAATAATATAGTTTGTAAAAATTTTGTAGTATGTGTGGTAAATGATATTTTGAATAATCTATTTCAAGATGAAATAGACATAAATTAGTAAATATAAGCTTATGTTTTTTAATGTAATTACTACAATTTATAAACAACGTAATTTTTTAAACTACTTTTTACCCACACACATTTTCTCTCTACTTATTCAAAACATATTTTTTTTTAAAACTCATTTTTTGCCAAATTTTACCAATAAAATAATCTACAATTTTTGCCACATTTTACAAATAAAATAAACTAAAAAATTCTCTACTAAAGCCTTACATTCTGAAAAAATTTACTATCCTCATTACTTGTAATAATGTGTCATGTTATTATTAGCCACATGTTTGATATTCGTCCTTTCAAATAATGTGGTTTGTAAATTTTTGTAGAATGTGTAGAAAATGATATTTTGAATAATGAATATCAAGATGAAATAAACATTGCATAAATTAGATAAATATAAGCTTCTATTTTTTAATGTAATCATTACAATTTATAAACAACATAATTTCTCAAACAAGTTTTTAATCACACACATTTTCTCTCCACTTTTTAATCACATATTTTCTCTACACTTATTTAAAACATTACTTTTTTAAAAACTCATTTTCTGCCACATTTTACCAAAAAAATAATCTACATACAAATTAAAAAAAAAAAAAAATCTCACTTTTAACCTTACATTCTGAAAAATCACTATTTCAAATAATGTGATTTGTAAATTTTTTGTAGAATGTGTGATCGAAATTTAATATTTGTATGTGTATTAAAAATTATTATGACAAAATAAAAGATAAGAATGACATTACAAAAATATACATAGCAAGAAAAAAATAAGCATGTGTTTAGTAAAAGTAAAAAATGGTTTATAAACATATTTTTCTAACCACTTTTTAAACACACATTTTCTCTCTCCAATTTTCAATCGCTACTTTTTACCTCAAAATAATAAATAAATCAATTTATAAATCAAACAATGTCACTAAATGAAGGAAATAGTAGACAAAAAAAAAATTTAAAAGGTGTCAACCGCAAAAGAAATAATAATAATAATAATAATAATAATAATAATAATAAATAACAAGGTGTCAGCCGCTGACACCTTGCTTGGATTGCCTTCCAAGCAAGGAAAGCAATCCAAGCTGTTGACTAATTAAAAAAAATGGATGATTTGGGCAGGAACTTTCCTTTTTTTAGATATAGTATAAATATAGATTGCTAGAATAGTTCTAGAATTTCCAGATGCTACAAGAGTAAGGATGTTCACAGGTGTATATATACAATATTAGTGTAATAATTGATATGCAGGTAACTTGTAACACTTTTGTTATGTGTAATGATTATAGATTGCTTCACCATATCGAAAGGGTACTCGATTCGATCGTGTCAATTATTCATGCATTTGTATTGTATTTTTTTTAATAGGTTAAGTCGTTCACAGTTTATCCTCGTGCGGATCAGGAGCTAACATTAAAATTAAATAGTATATGGAAGGAGGGGGACATAGACCTGACCTCCAAGATAAAGGAAATGTAGCAACTGATAAAAAACGAAGTAGAAGAAATAAAAGGGGAAAAACATGCCCCGTACATCAAAAGAATAAAAGATAAAAACTAAACTATAATCCTCTAAAGCTGGGAAGTCCATGTCTGTCAATCTGTAGAAGTGTCCTGATGCTGCGTGGTAGATCCTGTGGTCCATACTCTCGATAAACTCTCGAGTCTCATCCCTCAGAAGCAAGTGAATCAGTAACCTGATTACCCTCACGATAAATGTGAGAGATAGTGTCCCAGTCCAAATGAAAAATATCTCTGATCTGTCTAAGAATCCACTGAATCTTCCAAGGCCCGCTCGTCTTGGTGATGCAATGAAAGGCCACTGTAGAGTCAGACTTAATTCAAATAGAAGTGATACCCAGTCCGCGAGCAAGAATTATCCTCTCAAGGATAGCGCGCAGCTCTGCCTCTAAAATAAGGCAATCTATATAGAAAGCTGAGAATGCCCGACACACTGTCCATCATAATCCCTGATGATACCCCCTCCACTAGCAGAGTCTTCCTTGACGCAACCATCAGTATTGAGCTTGTATGCTCCCACTGATAAAACGTGCCAAAGAACCAAAATGGGGGTGGAGGGGTGGAAATAGCAAGAGTAATACTAAATAGTGGGGCAGTAGGAGTATCCCCACGCCATTGCTGTTGTCTGATGAGCCACCCAATGTGAAGGAATGAAATCATCTGATACACCCTCTAAATAATCCTCCGAGGCTCCATCTGAATGTCCCTGTGTTACGCATCATTCCTCTCTGTCAATAGGAACCAAAGAGTCAACAGAGGAATGATGGTGCGAATATGACCCAGACGAACGTAGCATCCAGAGTATCACAAACGCTGGATATTTGCCTGATATCCTCACCCAGAGTCATGGAAACATGAAAAATATCCCCAAAGTGTCTCCAAACCTGATCTGAGATAGGACTGCCTGTGAATATGTACCTCAAAGTCTCAATCTACGAGCAACACTGACAGCGTGATGCTAAATGACATCCAATCCGCCTCTGTATAACTGTGTCAACAGGGATGAGTCCCTGCCATAGCCTCCAAATGAAGAATGGCGTCCAATGCATTTGTATTTTATTGTGATTTATTCCTTGCAATGTTTAGAAAATCCAGGTTTCAATTATACATGCTCAGTGATGTATCAAAATAGCCTTATGACAGGTTATATTTACATTTATATAGTGCTTTAAGAAATTCATGTTTAAACTTTATTAAATAAATTAATTTGAATAATACGGTTTTAAACTATTTTAACCATAATTAATATGTGTAAGTGAACTTATTAAACAGTTTAGGAACCAAAAAAAATAATTCGCAGATTGTAAGTAAAACAGAATTTACAATAAGCAATAAATAAGCAGTAAACAAAATGTGCTTGAACAGGAAATAAAATGAACGCTGGAGCCGGGGCCTGTGTTCAACACAGTGTCCTTAAAGCAATATTCGCCCTCTCACGGAAGTAACTCGAGCGCTTGCTTCCCAGGATACAGCGGCCGGAACCACAGCTGTGCAGGCAACGGAAAATGTGCTTGAACAGAATCACCAAGATTGGAAGAAGGAAGGCAAGAAGCTGGACAGAAAATGCAGAGAGATTTCGAGTTTGTGGTGTTTTTGAATTGAGGAATTGGTTCAATATATATAGGAAAGGAGGAGCGTTTGCCTCTTAATGCTGTCATAATTCCTCCATTTGAATTCAGACGTTTTTGGAGTTACAAAATCCTGTCTTTACACTCCATTTGAATTTAGACGTTTTGGAATGTTTTTGGAGTTGCAAAATAAATTTTCAGGTTATGTTTTGAATGGAAACCATAAAAGAAAATTCCAAAACGTGGCTTGCACTTTGTGGCCAATTTTTAACTCGTTCGGTCCAACATTCGTGTACGCAGGTCGCGCCCGCACACAAGTTCAAGGCTCGAAGGCAAAGTTGGTCCAAGATTTGCAAACCCCCCTGCGGGCGCGTAGGCCATGGAGGAGTCTCTATGCAACAAATGGTTACATCTTACAAATTGTTAACCATATATAAATTGGTCCACAAACTCATTTCTATCCTATGTGGGATAACATTTAAGCATTCCCAATATTTCCACATTTTTTCCATTTTCCAATGTGGGATGGAACTATTATTTATAGCCTCCACTTATTCCCACTTTTCCATTTCTAACCAATTTGGAATTGTAATCCTTTTAAGGCTCCTCTTCAAATCCCAACTTTCAATCAATGTGGGATCAATTTCACATTCATACAAGTGAAAATCAATTGCCGCCAATATATTTTCCAACAATCCCCCACATGAATGGAAATTGATAGAGACACGGAATACTTGGTGATAAAGTTCCACAGTTGAAACCTACATAGGATAGGTAGGGGTTTCCTTTGAACCTTCCCTTGTGAAAATATATTTACTTTACTAGCTGATCAGTAGACGCGATATCTTTGAACTATTCTGCCTTCTGTGTAAACGATGATGTACTTCACACAGGATTCTTCCTAACACATTTTAGTTCTCATGGGTATGTTCGTTTGTGGTCATGAACATATGCCTGGTTAAGTGAGAATTGTTAAGAATTAGCCTCATAATTCCCTTCGAAGCGGCCCCACTTCTCTCTCACATAGGTGATTTCTTAATCAAGAGTAACCCGCATTACTCCGCTTGGATTTTCGACGCATAAGAATCATTAAAAGCTTATTGCTTATCCTCTCCCCACGAGCATCACTGTTATTACAGGAATGGACAGGAGATAACCCCCACAGTGATCCTATTAAGTATTTGTAATTAGGTTTTCTCATTGAACCAAGATCTTGGGATCTCCAGTCAGCTAGGGTGAGTTTCCATTACAATAACTTATTCTTTTAGAGGCTTAAGTTACATTCCTCTCGATGACTTTGCAACTAACTCTCTATTTAACCCTTTGGTTAGCGGATCCGCAATGTTATGTTTTGACTTTACATAGTCAATCGAGATAACTCCAGTTGAGAGTAACTGTCTTATGGTATTATGTCTACGACGTATGTGTCTAGACTTACCATTATAGATGTTGCTTTGTGCCCTTCCAATCGCAGATTGACTATCACAATGTATGCAAATTGCTGACACAGGTTTTGACCATCTTGGAATATCCTCTAAGAAATTGCGTAGCCATTCAGCCTCTTCACCACATTTATCTAGAGCTATAAACTCAGATTCCATGGTAGACCTCGCAATAACTGTTTGTTTAGAAGATTTCCATGATATAGCTGCACCTCCTAGTGTGAACACGAACCCACTTGTAGACTTTGAGTCTTTAATATCAGATATCCATTTAGCATCAGTATATCCTTCAATAACTGCAGGATATCTGGTATAGTGCAGTCCAAAATCAAGAGTATATCTCAAGTATCTTAGTACTCTTACTATTCCTTTCCAGTGGTCAGACCCTGGATTACTAGTATATCTACTCAGCTTACTAACTGCGTAAGCTATATCTGGTCTTGTACAACTCATTAGGTACATAAGACTTCTGATTATTCTAGAGTACTCTACTTGAAAAATACCATCGCCTCTATTTTTCGATAGATGTTGACTTGTATCTATTGGTGTTCTAGCCACGCCAGTATCATCATTATTAAATTTTTCCAAAATCTTGTCCACATAATGTGACTGACTTAGAACAAGTCCATCTGATGTTCTTGAAATTTTAACTCCAAGAATCACATCATCTAAACCCATATCCTTCATGTCGAATCTTGAATTCAACATATTTTTAGTAGATTTAATCATCTTATCATTGCTACCAACGATGAGCATGTCATCAACATAAAGGCATAAAATGACATAACCATTTTTGTGTCTTTGATGTAAACGCATTTGTCACATTCATTGATTTCACTTTCCATCATTGCTTTGTCAAAATTTTCATGTCATTGTTTTGGTGCTTGTTTCAAGCCATATAATGACTTTACCAATTTACACACCTTGTTTTCTTGTCCTGGTGCAGAAAACCCCTCAGTTTGTTCCATGTAAATTTCTTCTTCTAAATCTCCATTTAGAAAAGCAGTTTTGACATCCATTTGATGTACTTCGAGATTGTATAAAGATGCAGTCGCTAATATTAATCGAATGGAAGTTATTCTCGTTACCGAAGAATAAGTGTCAAAGCAGTCAAGGCCTTCTCATTGCCGATATCCTTTAATTACAAGTCTCTCCTTGTACTTATCAATAGTTCCATCTGCTTTCATTTTCCTTTTGAAAATCTATTTGTAGCCTAGTGGTTTGCTTTCCGGGGGAAGATCAACCAGCTCCCATGTATGGTTTTGCAGAATGGAATCTATTTCACTTTTAATTGCCTCTTTCCATTGAGGTCCTTCTAAAGAGTTTACAGCTTCTTTGAAGCTTTGAGGTTCAGTTTCTAGCATATAGGTCAGAAAATCAGGACCGTAAGATTTTTCTGTCCTTTCATGTTTGCTACGTCTTGGTTCAACCTCTTGATCCTGACTATTTTCAATCATGGTCTCATACCTTCGTTTAGAAGAACTTGGTTCTTCTTTGGACTTGTATGGAAATACATGTTCAAAGAACGATGCATTTCTCGATTCCATTATCGTGTTTTTGTGTATATCAGAAATTTTAGAATCAAACACAAGAAACCGATAAGCACTACTATAATGTGCATATCCAATAAATATGCAATCAATAGTTCTTGGTCCTATTTTCACCTTCTTTGGTGTAGGTACAGCCACTTTGGCAAGACACCCCCACACTCGTAAGTATTTGTAGGAAGGCTTCCTTCCTTTCAATAACTCGTAAGGGCTCCTTTCTTCTTTCTTTCGAGGTACCTTATTTAAAAGGTAATTAACCGATAACACAGCTTCCCCCCCACATGTTCTGAGGTAACCCAGAACTTAATAACATTGCATTAATCATTTCTTTCAATGTTCTATTTTTCCGTTCAACAACACCATTTTGTTGAGGTGAATAAGGTGCTGTTGTTTCGTGTTTAATTCCGTGTTGTGCACAGAGTTCAGCAAATGGTGATTCATATTCACCACCTCTATCACTTCTCAACACTTTGATCTTTTTGTTGAGTTGATTTTCAATTTTATTCTTATAGAGAACAACTTTCTCTATAACTTCGTCTTTTACACAAAACAATATTTTGTGCTATCGTCAATAAAAGTAATAAAATATTTGTTGCCCCCCTTGTTTGCACAGATTTTAAATCACATACATCGGTGTGAATTAAATCAAGCGGTTCAGTTTTTCTTTCAACAGATTGAAATGATGACCTTATCAATTTTGCCTCAACACAAGTTTCACACTTATGTTTATTATCAATTTGGAATGTAGGTATGCAATTCAGGTTAATTAGTCTACGTAAAGAGTCGTAATTAACATGTCCTAGTCTACCATGCCATAAATTGGAAGACTCAAGCAAGTAAACGGAAGAGTTATTCATTTTATTCATTTTTGGCTTAATAGCCAGAACATTGAGCTTAAAAAGCCCATCACTTACATAACCCTTTCCTACAAACATTCCAGACTTGGACAAAATAACTTTGTCTGACTCAAACACCATACGAAATCCATGCTTGTTCAACAGCGAGCCGGACACCAAATTCTTGCGAATCTCCGGCACATAGAGCACGTTGTTTAGAGTCAGCTCTTTCCCCGATGTCATCTTTAGAACCACCTTTCCATGGCCCTTGATTTCAGAAGTAACTGAATTTCCCATATACAGCTTCTCCCCATCCGCTGCTTCAAAACCGCTAAACATCTCCTTGTCGGAGCAAACATGTCGGGTGGCACCGGTGTCTATCCACCATTCTCTCGGATTTGAACCCACCAGGTTCACTTCAGAAATGATAGCTGCAAGGTTGATGTCAGATACATCTTCAACCACATTTGCTTCCTTTTTCTTCTTCGGCAAGTGGCACTCCGTAGATTTGTGATCAATCTTGTCATAGTTGAAACATTTTCCTTGAAACTTCTTCTTGGAAACTCCACCTTTTGGCCCCAACTTGGGCCCCTTGCCACTTGATGGCCCAGACTTGTTCTTGTTATTTTTGGAGCTTTGTCCATGCTCCACAATGTTGGCTTTGGCCACAACCGGATTGAACCCTCTTTCAGAACTTTTGTTGTCTTCTTCAATTCGAAGTCCTCGACGTTCATTTCCTTTCGCTTGTGTTTTAGGTAATTTTTGAAATCCTTCCATGCAGGAGGTAGCTTCTCAATCATGCAAGCAACTTGAGAAGATTCACTCACAACCATTCCCTCGGAATGAATTTCATGCAAGATTACTTGTAGTTCTTGACTGATTACAGATTTGGAGTCCACCATTTTGTATTCCAGAAAGCGGCCAACAAGAATTTTCTTGGCTCCGGCATCCTCGGTTTTATACTTTTTGTCCAAAGACTCCCATAATTCCTTAGCCGTTTTAATGGTGCAATACACGTTATATAATGAATCAGCCAAGCTGTTCATAACGTAATTCCGGCATACGAAGTCAGAATGCTTCCAAGCATCCACTGCACTGATTGCTTGAATGTATCCTTCACCCTCTTTGAGCACTGGAGCATTCTCAGTCAAGAATCTCGCAAGATTCAAGGTCGTGAGGTAAAACAGCATTTTTTGTAAAAAGAAAAAAAAAATGGAACTGTTAATCAAGAATGGATGAGGTTTTATCTTTGCTAATAGCCGGTGTAACCCCCGAGTTTTTGTTCGCTTTCATGCAACTGTTGTCAAATGTGAAATGTCGTCTTTATATTATATTTGTTGCTAATGTAGTGAATTGGTGGGTTATAATTATTTTGTATTAGCATCTGGTTGCTCAAAGTTAGTGTATAATTAATATCTGATTACCTATATGATTCTTGATTGGTTGCAATCATTGTACTGATTGGGTAGAGTTTCCTTTTCATTTTATCCCTTACTAATTAACTGGTTGGCCTTTCTGGTTATGTTGGTTGAAGCCATTTCCATGTCCTGAACTCTGCCCCTATACATTGATTTTGTGGGCTGTAGTCATTTGTGCTTCATTATTGGAATCATCTATATGCTAATTGTGGGAAAATTTATAAGATGACTAACCTTTATCGATTTCAAGTTTCTTCAAGGAGACTAATCGAACGCCGTCGTTGTATTGTCTTTAGTGACTTCGGTCGTATTTATGTTTATTTGGGTTAGGTTTTGAGCATGGTACGAGAGTGAATAAGACAATGCATAGAGGTTACAAAGATTTGGAAGTTAGTTTGATGAGTGAGCCTCTGAAATTGAAGACCGAAAGTCTTGGATGAGTGAGTTTTTTTTTATAGATGCTTTATCACAAGATATTGTATTTTATTTTTTTTCACTTTTTTTACTTTTATAATTTTTAAATATTTGTCACTTTATTAAACATCTTCCAAATTCAAGTTTATATATTAATTAATAAAAGTAAAACATAATCACAAAGATGCAATATGTAGAAGAAAATCAACCAATAACTGATTTTTTTCAAATATTTTGATGAAAATATAATAGAAATGAAACATAATCATAAAGAAACAACACAAAGAAAAATCAACAATTTCTTGGATCTATTCTAAGATTTAATTTCTATTTGATAGATAAAGTGACATACTGTGATGTGGGATAATTCTATTTTGTGGCTCCAACCCCAATGTGAGTGGATTGTCACCCACATTGTGGGTGTGATTGTAATTGTAAGTGTGTCATTTTTAATGTGTTGTCTTTTTTATTAAAAAAGTGGTACTTCTTATAAACTGAAACAAGAGAAGAAATAAAAATGTGAATGACTGATTTTGATGGATTCACGTGTCACCAAATTAATTTTGGTACACATGACAGGTGATGATGCTTAAAAAAATATTACATTCTAACTAGTATTTTAAGAGAATCGTGCTGATAACATGTTATAAACTAGAGAAAAGAAATAAATATGTGAATAACCTTGTGTTTTATTAAGAACCAGAGTCTCATATATATAGGGGAACATTGATATACAAGGTAATTATATCTAGAGTTACAGGGTATAAATGTCATTTACTATTTAGTATAATATTTTATAACACTCCCCCTTGAATGACATATTATAAAATATATGTCTCGTTAAAACCTTGTTTGATAAAAACTCAATGGAACAAAAATATCAAACGAAGAAAAAAAGTATAGTTATTTTGGAGTATTAAAATAAATGTTTCCTTATTAAAACCTTACCAGGATTATCCAGTGGGACAAAACATAGGCGAAGGAAAAAGAGTACAGTTACTCCACCTGATATTGATCACTGTAAGTCTTTGAGTCGACACATTCGAATCGCATGAACTAGTTTCTTGAACGTAGATGTTGTCAATGCCTTTGTGAATGAATAAGGTACATTGTCACTCGAGCAAATTTGTTGAACATTGATATCACCAGTTTTCTGAAGCTCATGCGTATATTAGAATGTTGGAGAGATATGTTTTGTTCTTTCTCATTTGATGAAGCTTCCTTTGAGTTGTGCAAAACAAGCTATGTTGTCTTCATACAAAATTGTTGGAATGTCTCTAGTTGAAGTCAATTCGCAAAATGCTTTAGTATGATGGGTCATGTTCCTCAACCATATACATTCTTGAATTGCCTCGTGGATTGAAATATTTTTTGAACGATTTGAGGATGTTGCTGTCAGTGTTTACTTCATGAATCTTAATGATATAGATATTCCACCACGTGTAAATAGGTATCATGTTTGCGATTTAGCTTTATGTAAATCAAAGAGATAACATGGATCTGCATATCCCACTAAAGAAGATCCCAGTTTTTTAGAATAAAATATCTCATGTCAATAGTACCCTTAGGTATCAAAAAATGTGTTTAACACCATTCCAATGTCTTTGAGTTGGTATAAAGCAAAATCTTGCAAGGAGGTTTACAAAAAAAGCTATGTCAGGTCGAGTACAATTTGCAAGATATGTTAGTACTCCAAATGTACTAAGATATGATACTTCAGGACCAAGAATATTTTCTCCATCTTCAGGTGGACTAAATGGATTTGTTTTCACATCAAATGACTAAACCACCATAGGGGATGCCAATGGATGTGCTTTAACCATATAAAAACAATTTTTTAAGACTTTTTATGTGTAAGAAGATTGATGAACAAATCATCCTTCTGGGAAATGTTCAATTTGCAACCGAAGACAAAATTTAATTTTTCCCAAATCTTTCATCTCAAATTCATTCTTTAAATAATCTACAGTTTTATTGAGCTCTTCAGGAGTTCCAATCATATTTAAATCATCCACATATACTACAATAATTGTGAATCCACTATTTGTTTTATTTATGATAACACAAAGGCAAATGTCATTCTTTTCATAACACTTCTTCAACAAATGTTCCCCAAGACGATTATATCACACGCGTTCGGATTGTTTCAATCCATATAATGATATTTGCAATTTAATGGAGAACATTGTTCTCAGGCATGTATCATTTGTTTCTGGCATTTTTCAGTCCTTCAGGGACTTTCATGTATATGTCACTATCAAGTGAACCATACAAATATGCAGTTACTACATCCATAAGGCACATATCAAGCATTTGTGACACGGTTAAACTAATTAAGAATCTAAAAGATATAGTATCTATTACGGGAGAATATGTTTTCTCATAATCAATTCTTGGTCTATGAGAGAAACCTTGAGCTACAAGTTGAGCTTTATATCTTGTAACCTCATAATTTTCATTCATCTTCCTTAAAAAAACCCATTTTAACCTACAAGGATTACATTTTCTGGCATTCGAACTACAAGTCTGAATACTTTTTGTTTCTCTAAGAAATTTAACTCTACTTATATGGCTTCTTTCCACTTTGTTCAATCATATCTATTCTAATGATCTTTAATAGATTGTGGTTCACGATTCTCATCTTGCATTATTTCAAAATCCACATTAAAGGCAAAAAATGTCATATATGACAATATTATTTCTTTCCCATAATTTATAAGATAATAAATAATATATTGAAATCTCATTATTTTTGGATACATATGGTTCTGCAAAAACCATATTTTTAGTATTTGACTGATCAATCTTTTCCAATATCACTTCTTCTGAAGTTTTTGGTTGGCTTTTCTCTTGTACTTTTCTTTTTTGAGGTACAAAGTCTTTAGCACTAACTTGTCGACCACTCTTCTGGTGTACAATAGATTGTCCTTCAGGGACATCAATTTTTACAAGAATATTTTCCGTTGGTATATGTGACCTTGTCACTTTTCTTGTGCCAACAAATATATCAGATAATTGATCTGTAATTCTTTGCAAGCGAACGATTTTTCCAACCTCTTGCTCACATTGATTGTTGGGGGATCAAAGTGAGACACAGTTGTTTCATTCCATGAAATGTACCTTATTTTTTAGGATGTAGTTTTGTTCCTCTCAAGGTTGGGAAAGTCATTTCATCAAAATAACAATATGCAAAACATGCAATAAATAAGTCACCCGTTAAAGGTTTCAGATACTATCGATGGTGAATCAAAACCAACATAATTCCAAGTCTTCATTGAGGACCCATTTTGATATGTTATTGGGGGTGAAATCAGGACTTGGACAGCACAACTAAAAACTCGTAAGTGCGAAATATTAGGTTCATGACAACTTGCAAGTTGCAAATGAGAATATTGATAATACATAGTTGGTCTTAAATGAATCAATGATACAGTATGTAATATGGCATGACCTTAAACAGAAGTTGAAAGTTTTGTTTTCATGAGCAATGATCTAGCAATTAATTGTAGACGTCTGATAAACGACTCAGCTAATCCATTTTGTGTATGAACTTGAGAAACCGACTGTTCAACCTCAATTCCAATTGACATACAATAATCATTGAATGTCTGTGATCTAAACTCATCGACCTTATCAAGACGAATTGTCTTGATTGAGTAATTAGGGAACTGAGCTCGTAATTTTATAATTTGAGTAAGTAGTCTGGCAAAGGCTACATTCCTAGTAAAAAGTAAGCAAACATGGGACCATCTAGTAAATGAATCAATTAAAATCATAAAATACAGAAATGGTCCACATGATGGGTGTATTGGCCCACTTATATCTCCTTGAACTCTTTCCAAGAAAGTTGGAGGAACTCAACACATGGAGGGATTGTCACTACTACACCATTGGAATGTAGGGCACCTTAAGAAGCACCGCTAATAAACATACTCAAGCAGCTTCTATAAAGTGTTCGTGACGAATGAGAGTCCAGTTTTTTCGTAATTTTGATAAGAGTAGCAACAAGTCTTGAGCTCAAATAGTAAAAGAGAACCAGTTCTATAAGAAAAATCTTAAGGACTGAAAGATTAGAGGTCCTAAAAAAAAGGATCTCTCAAGGGGCCCAAAAGATCAAAGTCCATAAAAGGATACTCAAAAGACCTAGGTCACAAGGAATGCCTCAAAGATCAACAAATCAGAGGTCCTGAAAAGAGAAGATATTCCAAGAAGCCTAAAAGGAAAAGTACTCAGCAGGCTATAAAAAGGCCAAAAAGTAGAAGCTCAACAAAGATTGATACCTATAAGAGCTCAAGTTTGAATAAATAGTCCATAAATTTCCCATGATGAGAGGAAAAGGACTCTAATGTTTCAAAGAATCGACGAAGCCCCTTATTCGGTCCTAATGAAGAGAAAGACCTCCTAAAACACCTAAAAACTCAAGATAGGGAACAAAAACCGTCCTGGAAAAATAGCCTAGCTGGTGAAAATACTCGAAAAATCCCTTTGGAAGGATAATGGCTCCAAATAGTCCAAAACATCCCCATGAGATGACAAAGGACTCCCAAGAAATGTAAGTGTTGCACACCTGGGTGGGGGTCTGGAAGTCAAAAAGACTCTCCACAGACGAGATACTAATTATTAAACCCTAGTGCCTAAATCAAAGGGCTCAACGAGGTCTATAATTCCTTCAAGAACTCGGCCTAAGCAGAACATAAAATAAAAATCCGATCCCACGAGAGCATCAAAAGAAATAAAATTACTAAAACGTCCCAAAAAGCGAACTAAAAAGTGATAAGAAATAATTTTGCAGGGTCCAAATCTCCAAATGAAGGACTCTAACGAATGAGTTCAAAGTACAAAATTGGACAGGCTCACGCTTAAGTTCAATCAATAAGGACCTAAGGTACGAGCTATTCTAACTACGTCAAGTACTTATTAATAAATGTAAATTATATTAAGTGCTAGAATATGCTTATTGAATTATTTCAAAGGCACAAGTCATTCAAATTATGTTTGTTTATCCAATAAATTGTCATTTATTAGAGAAAGCAAAAATTATAGCTCAATACTTGAGAAAATGCTAAATATCATTACAAACAAAAATGAAATTAATACTTTAGCAAAAATAGAGGTGCTTTCATTGATAAAGGGGTGCAAAAGAGACAATACATGTCAGGAGCTCCTTAAAGGAAGAAAAATTTACTACTCTAAATCATAGGATCTGCTATGCTCCTATCTACAACATTTTAAGTCCTTGGAGGCAAAGCACATCTTCCTTTGCTCCTCCATCATAAATCAACTCATCTATGATTTTTTAGCATCAACTCTAGCTCTTTATCTGCATTGGCACCTAGGATAACTCTTCTTCACCATCAGCTCATTTTTAGAAAGAGTTGGTTGTTCGACTAAGAACTGAGAGCATGGATCAAGACATCTTCAAGGATTGGAGTAGGATGGAAGTCCTAAAAATTTTTGAGAACCTTTCTAGATAATTGATGAGAATCATAGGGGGCTCGCCAAAGAAAACTTCATTGTTCGAGCCAAAACAATTCTAAAGTACATTTTGTGGAGCACCGAGGTACTTAAGGGCTATTTTGGGAGAAGATTCAAGGCTCAAACAAATAATTAAAGTCAAGAAAACAAGTCAAGAATCAAGTTGGAGCCAAAAATAAGAAGAAATTGGACTTAGCCAATTTCGGTTGACCGAAAGTCATTCCGATCGACCGAAACTCTACAAAGATTTTGGAGTGCAGCCTCAGTCGCATTCGGCTGAGGATTTTTCGACCAAAAGGGACATTTCGGTCGACCGGTTCAGTCGACTGAAACACCCTATTTTAGAAAAACGAGGGTTTTCATGCAATTTTCGTAATTTCTCTTTTGGTCCCTATTTTGTAATAAATACACTTTCATTCCTCAAACCCTCATTAACTTGGTTGTTCAATGGAATTCTCTTGAGAGCTTGGTCATGAGACTCCTCTTTGGGTTGAGGTAAAACCCTTTGTTACTCTTGTAATCTCTTAGAAAATTAATCAACTTTACTTGAGTATATTATATTCTTGTATTTGTTGTTTATTTTCGCCACTTTGAAATTTTTTTAGTTGATATCCATTGGGCTTGGTTCTTTAATCAATGAATTATGGGTTAGATTTAAACTTGGGTTAAGATGTTTTATCACTTAATTTACCATATTAGCTTTCTTGGGAAAATTTCGAATAGTTGTGAGAATTCTTGGTCAATATACCAAGGGGATCCTCATCAACAATAAACACGGTAAAAGTACCTGGGACAATGGCCGGAAGATACTGACAAAAGTTTAAACAAAATATATTTAGCCCAGACCTTGGGGGGGCAATTGTTGCCACCTAATTTGAGACAGTCAATTTAACCCAAAATATTAGAGAAACCTACTTTAAAGTTCTAGGTTAGAAATATAATTTTGATACGTCATCCTGGAAATGTGATCAAGCTAGGACATCACCTCAGAATTCAGGTTCAGGAAAATTCGACCTCAACACCTGGTAAGAGCACGAACCTAGAAGAGATGGGTCTTGGAATAGCTTGGTCATGGAAGAGCTCGGTTTTAGGAGAGCTCGGACCTGGAGGAGCTTGAACTTAGAAGGACATGGAGGAGCTAGGGGACATCAGAAGTGGGAATACCTTTGGCCTAGAAGGCCAGAACTTGGAAGACCTCAAACCTAGAAGGACTCAGTCTGGAAGTGCTCGAACCTGGGAAGGACTCGGCCCTGAAAGACCTCGACCTTGGAAGGACTCGGTCATGGAAGACCTCAGACCTGGGAGCTAGGAGGAAAGGCCTGGGAGGACTTGAGAATTCTGAACTAAGGTCTTGGAAAAATCTAATCTTAGGTGCTTGGATATTCGAAGTCAGTCCGTCACATTGATCAAACTTGAACTCATAGCACTCTCCAGTACTAATCTAGTTCTCCACCTACCTCGAGAGATAGAATATTCATTCGAAAAGTATTAAAGTATCAAGTGAATCCACTTAATTAAACATTTTATGTCTTTAACAACTCCCAAAGATCATCATTTAGATACATTGAGCTTATTTCACAACTATGAACAAATTGTGACTGGATCACATCCAACTCAGTAAAGTCCCACCAAGGTCACTTGCAGCTATTAAAATTACATCAAGTTGACAAAAAATCATAATTTTCTTTGACTAAGTACTAGCGACTTATTAGTATAAAAATATAGATAAGTATTGTAAACAACGCTGGTGATCTCCTACCCGCTGGAGGGTAGGTTATCCTACCCTCCAGCACCTTTTCCATCCCAGAAAATGATTTTTTTGGGATGGAAAAGGTGCTGGAGGGTAGGATAACCTACCCTCCAGCGGGTAGGAGATCATTTTCTTTGTAAACAAATGAAGATTCAAGTTTTTCCCCACATAAGGAGAGAAAAAGGCTTTCAAGTTACTTGTATTCTCTCAAATTTTCTCCACATATATAAAAGAGAAATAATTAAGGTCGGACCGCAAGTTCGGTCCTACTATGTTTGAGTTTTTCTCTCTTTGACTTCTTATATCTCTCCTTTAAGTTGACTTGGAGAATGATACGTGTCCATGCCATTTTTTGACATCAACATATCCAATACACACATGACGAGTCTACTCACGCTCGCTTAAATGTGAAACAGATAAACAAAGAATGGAGATTCAGAAGTCGAAAGAGTTGCACAAGGCTCGTGAACAGGTTTTTCCTTGCGTCTTTGCTTCTACAAAATCTAGACACTTTAGGACTCGTTTGGTCATGAGACGATTGAATCATAGAAAATTATTTGCTCTGGCTATTCATAATAATAATAATTAATAACTAAGGAGTGAAACACATGGTCGTGTTGTCACATATAATTAGTTCAGTACAATTAGTTGAACAACATCCCCATATAATAATAAATCATTACAAGCTTTCATCATTAATCATCATAAGAAATTTCGATATGACCCATTAACTACACCAATAATCACAATATTTTTCTTGCAATTAAGCCCTTTAAAAGATGAGAAATTTCATTTACAGTTATTTGATTTTAGGAATTTGAAGTCAATATAGACCCAAACTCCAATGAAGAAAGAGGGAAAAACTAAAAGGAGAAGAGGAATTAAAAATTAGAATAGAAGAAAGGGATGAAAGGTAAAGAGGGATTAAAGCAGCAACTTTTTGAATTAATTAACTGGGTGTAAAGAAAGTAGTACTCTTTAAAGAAATCTTGTTTGCACTTTGCACTCTGGAAATGGAACAATCGAGAATTTCGAGTAATTGGTCGAGCCTCTAATAAAGTAACTGCCAATGAATCTCGGAGGAAAATGGATCCAATAAAAAGGCCATTTTGTCCAAATTTTCAATGATCAAAATAAAAAAGTGGAAATTACAGGGAACCCTACTTTTAAAGATCAAGGTTCAAATATAAGATCAAACTCAAATAATTTCAAATTTCAGGTTATAAATAAAATTTTAAAAATTAATTATTCAATAAATTAAAATAATCTAATACTAAATTAAATACCCAATTTCATATCAAATCCTAATTATTTTCTCACTATATCCATCTCTCTCTCTCTCTCGCCCTCACCATCTGGTTCAACCCGTTCAGCGCCTCCACACCTGGTTTGAACGTGAAACTCTAGGTGCAACGGAAAATCGCAGTTGCTGCACGGAAACGACCTCCCCTAGCGATTAGAAGTGGCGGTGGCATCACGGCGTTGGAGTGCAGAGGGAGGTAGACGGTCTGTGAATCGATGCGTCGTGTCTATTGCGCCGCTACGCCTGAAAGAAGCTGCGGCTGCGATGAAGAGGAGCGCTGTAGTTTTTCTTGGATAGTGAGGTGGCCCAAGCGGTTGCGATGGTTGTGGGGTTAAAGCGATGGTGCGATGGTGGTGGTGATGTTGGCAAAAATGGCAGCAGCGGTGATAAAGAAAGGGTTGTGTTCACGGTGTTGCTCACGGCGCTCGTTGCTGCTGCCGCCTCCAGGTTTTTTATTTTTTTTGGGTCTTTTTTGTGATTTTTTGTTGGTGGTGGTCGTGACCCTCCAAGTGGTGGTTGTGGTGGCTATGATGAAGCCGGTGGTGATAGGATGTGGGAAAAGGTGGTTTCAATGGTGTTAAACTGGCGATTTTTTTGGTTGGAGATTACGGTGTTGGTGGGGCGACGGCGGCGACAGCAATTGGCGGTGACGGTGACTGTGACGGTAATGGGGTGGTGTGCAAAAAATGGATTATCGAGGTGTTTGAGATTTGATAGGATGTTCTTTAAAAGTGGTAGGTATTCTAATGCACGTTGCTAGATCTAAGCATCGTGGCGGTGGCGGTGGCCAGGGCAGGGCGAGAGTGGGGGCGTGGCAGTAGTTGTGTTGCCTGCATCCATGGTGATCGGAGGAAGAGGTGGTGGTGGCTGTGACCTTGATGTAAACCTGTGACTAAAATTTCATGAGTTGTGACTTTAAAAAATGGTGGTTGTGACTTGAAATCTTTAAATAATGGTGACATAACCGTGACATGTGATCAGAAATAATGGTGGTTGTGACTTGATATTTTGAATAATTGTGACCTAATCCGACTTGTGACCTTAAAATAAATTTGTGACTTAATATATTTGTGTTTGTGACCTACTATTTTGATAACTGTGGCTTCAAAGATTGGTGACCTAATAATTTGATAAATTGTGACCTAGAAATAACTTGAGATCGATTAATTTAGAATTTGTGACCTTAATATTATTTGTGCCTTGAAAAAATTGTTATTGTATCCTACTTTTTTTAATAATTTGTGACCCTAAAATTATTTGTGACTTAAGCAATTTACGTTTTGTAAACTGAATTTATATTGTGTTGTGACCTAAATTTATATAATTAATAAAATATTTTTAATTACTTAATTTAATTAAGTAATTATAATTACAATCTGATTTTTGAAAGTTTTTAAGCTATATCTTAAAATTAAAATTGTGTATTGCAAACACTTTATATATGTATTTTTCCCAATAAAAAATTGATACCCGAACATTTTCTGTATAAAAGATGGTCCAGCCCTATTTTAAACCATATTTTAATATAGCTGACCCTGACTGTAGATGAGTTTATTCAAATTGGTTCACTCATTTTGACATCTCTAACGCAAATAATCACATTTCCTCCACATGAATATTCTATTATGTGGTGGGGGTGGATGGAATGATAAGAACCGACTGCAAAAAGTTAGTAGAAGACCTATAATACAACAATTTTATAAGATAAATCTTCTTGTACAAATATATTGTACAATTTGGACGACAGATGATGATGTGACGTCAATGTTATAATTATTCATTTGAAAATAATATGAATATATGATTGGTAAAAAAATGAATTTTTACCGAGTATTAAGAACCATTTTGCTAATGGGGTTTTTTCCATTTTTTTTCCCTTAAATTCATTTTTAATCTCACATTTCTATGTGATCCATTACTTTTCACATTTTAAATCATTTTTCAATCACACATTTTCCAAAATTATTTTTTTTCATCATTACCAAGCAAGCTCAATCTGTAAGTCTGTATGTAAGGCTCTGTTCGGTTCCATTTAAATGGAATGTAAATTATTTTGTTGATTTATTTATATTTTTCAGGTAAGATATGTGATTAAAAATTGAATAGAGAAAATGAGTATGGTTAAAAAGTGATATGAGAAATTGTGTAAATTAAATTTTTAATTTTTTTTTGTCTTTTAACCAAATTAAAGGACGCCGGCCGAACCGACCCTAAATAAAGATATAACATATCATTGTCCTTAGACATAATTCCAATGGTGACAAGAAGTCAAAAGTGAAATTGCTCAAACTTGCATTACCTAAATACCATTTGGAGGGTAAAAAAAAAAAGTCAGCATTTTAAACCTGCATAGACTAGACAAATAGAAAAGCAGATGTGTAAGAAATATTTTTCAATTTCTTTTGTATATTATTCAATTGAAGTTCGACTATATAAATTTCTTACCAACTAGAATGGTTTAAATTTAGCTCCGTTTTACTCTAAACGGGTCGGAGTAAATCTTAAGTGGGTCATAACTCATAACAAAATTAATTGTAAATTAATTGAATTTATTATATATTAAATTAATATATTATCTTGATTAGCAGCAGTGCTCCTGCAATCACGCAAAAGGTTTCGGGCACCAAATGCTAGCCCTTTATGTTTATGCAAATTGCAAAGTGATTTTGATGGTCCTTTCCTCTATGTGCTTTTGCTTTAGTCAAATCTTCTTGGTGTATTAATGAGCAATTTTGCCTTTTCAGCACGATTTATCCCAACCACCTTAAAGAGGAAAGTTACAGAAGAGGGCCCTCCAAGGCTTTTTATATCCAAATACGACATGGGATTCTGATATTTCTTTATTAAAAAAAAAAAAATATATATATATATATATATATATATATATATATATATATATATTCAATTTTAACCGTGTATGATTCTTCTATTCATGTTGCATTGCAATGATTAAAAGAAGTTACATCTTTATAGTTATTTTGATTGAATTGTGTCTAGTCTAGAGTCTAAATTCGTGATTCCGAAATTCAAGAATGAAATAAATGAAATTTGACATCAAATCAACAAAGTAGAAGGTCAAGAAAAATTAATAGAAAATATTTTTTAAAAAAATAAAATAAAAGAAAAAATGGTATATTATCAGAAAATTGGGGGGGTCCAAACTCCCCCCAAGGACCCCTAGCTCCGCCAGTGGATGGAATAGAAGATTTTTGACATTGCCTCTACTCCATGGATGTCTATGATTCAATCTTGAGATGTAATGGTGGAACACCTAAGACTAAAGAATTAAAATACACAAAAAGTGATAAAACGCTTCTTGCTTTCAATGTGAAACTTGTCCATTTATCTCTTAAATTTTGTGAACAAATTCTGAAAATTACTAATTTTGGCACAAGCTTGAAAAAAAGCTAACAATATCCATTCAATTCTTAGCTTGAAAATCTATTTATTTGCCGGACTAGATATGTGGTCGGTTTCGATCAACTTTCAATAACAAGTTAGTAAGTAATGACTTGTTACTGACGTCTTGACAAGCCTTTTAAGAGTCCCCTATCTCGAGTCTCTAATATATATACACATGATGCGACTGTCTAATTCAAGAGAGTCACCTTAGTGGGTGTCATCGACACTCAGCGTCACTTCGATTCACGAGATGACAGAGGTATCGTTGAACCCATGGTTGGGTCACACCTAAGACGTTCACTGAGCCTCGACCGTCCGACCCTATTTACACTAGGTCACACAGTAGTTGCACTAACTCACACAAATCTATTAAACCGTGTGTTGAGAAAGTAAAAGAATTTACCTATCCTTTTACCTGGTCCCTCTCCGGCAAAAAACATCATAATTCATTACTGTCCCACGCCCACCTTATTTCCTTTATTAATTTTTCCATCATCCTCCGATAGGTGTGGCATTATATATTTTGCAGTTAGTAATCGACATTCCTCACATAACAAAACCTGAAACCTATCCCAGTTATGGCTGAAACCGAAACCGAAACCACGAAATCAGCCATTACAGAAACCAAAAAAATGGTCAACCCGAGAGTGGAAATCGACACGACACCGCCGTTCGAGTCGGTTAAGGAGGCGGTCGACCGGTTTGGCGGCAGCGGTCCTTGGATTCCCCGTCATTTGCTTCGTTTAGCTGCTGATCACGTGAGCTCCCCCCACCCCAAAAATTTTCCATTTGTTATAGTTTCACCAAACCTAAACGTATTGCAAGTTTTTTATGATTCTGTGTTTGGTTGGACATAAAATACATTATCATTTCTAATTAAAAATAAAAACGTGTATTTACTGTTAATTTATTTTGGCATTTGATTGATGGCTGCGTTCTAAATTTTAGCAAGAATATCCTAATGTTTATATCCACACACAGTAAATACGTATGGTGGTGGGCTCAAATATATTCAGTTTCTAGTTTGTTACAGTAAGCATAGTTAATCATGGCAGTCGGGCAGCTATTGATTAAAGGTGTGTATTGAAGTACTTAATCTAAGAACTTGGTATGGTGGTGGGCTCTGGTAGTTATAGTAGTAGAAATAGGATTCTGCATTCTTGGATTTTTCTTTCAATTTTCAGTTGTTTTTTTTTTTTATAGATTTTAAGGTAGAGTACCCGATGAAGGGAAATGTATCTTATAGACTCGGTTCTTGTAATATCTTGAGTTCGTTCTTTTTCAGCCATTTCCCTTTTTGAATCTTTTAATTTAATTTTTGTACAATGCACGAAACTACAAAATGCTGCACAATTCAGGCTTTTGATGACTTGAAACTGGTCAAATGTCTACATCATTCTTTTGAAAGTTGCTTGTTATTCATTGACTGCAGCCTGATAATGAAGTCTTTGACGTGGAGAAAATGGAGGATCATGCTGTACAATTGGAAAGGGATTTAATTATGAAAGAGCAGGAAACACTTGGCGTTTTAAAAGAACTGGAAGCGGCTAAAAGATATGTTGAATACTTAAAAGTGAACCTGATGCAAGAAGTGCCTTCATTCTACTCAACTCCTGACATAAATTTGGAAAGGGAAATCACTGTTCCAGATGAGGAATCAGCTGATGGGATGAGCTTGTGCCCAGTTCCATCCCCTGGTTTGATTTTCACGGAGTTGAATCAAGCTAAATCAAGCCTTAGTAAGACTTCCGTAGATCTTAACGTAATCCGAGCCTCTGTTGAGTCTCTGAATAGAAAATTGCGAAAAGAAGGGATTTTGCTTGAAATGAGAACTAAGCCACAAGTACCAAATTCTGAAGGAGCCTTGTCTAATCTAGTTGAGAAGGTAGAAACTAAAGGGGGCTCGCAGAGTTCTATGAATATCTACAAGGAACTAAATTTATTGAATTTTGAGGATGAGCAGTTTAAGAAGATGACAGAAGCTTCAAGATACGAGGTTATGAAGGCAATGACGGAGATTGAACGAACAAAGAACAGTATTAAAATGGCCGAAATGAGGTTGAATGCAGCTAAAAAGATGGAAGAAGCTGCTAAAGCAGTGGAAGCTATTTCTCTTGCTGAAAAAACCGCTTTATTGAATGGTGAGAATTCATCTGATGTTTTACTGCATAAGCCTAATGGAATAACTCTATCGGTTGAAGAGTACCAATCTCTTACTCGAAAAGCACAACAAGGTGAAGAGCTGTGGAAAACAAAATTTATAGATACCAATGCCATGCATCAAACCAATGAAGCACATCGTGCAGAAGCAGTTATTCGGGAGAACTTTGAGGAAAAAACAAAAGAAAAGAAACAAACCGAAGATGATTTTGGAAACAAAGGAACTCATAGAATAGAAGTCCACGGGGATAGGTTTTCTCAAACACGATTGGAGCATGGTGGAGAGAAGAATTACTCGGCTAAATTCAAATTTAGAAATTCTCGCTCCTCTCTTGGCCGTAGTAATCCTTCAGATCTCAATGCAAATGAGTCAGTTCCTGGTTTTAGATCTACAACTTCAATAGGAGACATAATGAGTAGGAAATTGATTCTACAAGATGATTTCGTGGTGGGAAATCATGTGGAGAACCAAACTCAAAGGCAACATATTTCTTTGAGCCAAATGCTGCGCAAACAGAGTCGACTTATTTTGCATCCTACAAAACCAGCTGCCGATGGGGGTAATGTTGAGAAACAATACTTTATGCAAAAGAAGAAATTCGGATTTATCCAAGTACCACTGCCAAAACAGGGCAAGAAGAAATCACAGCCTATGAATATGAGGTGACAAATAAGTGTTAACTTGAAGTCGTAGCTAAAATTTGATGTTGCATTTTCTATCACTGGTTGTGTTCTAGATTTGCTTATGATTTCATATAGTTGTATGGCATGATGATTGTTTGTATAATATTCTCTTTAATGGCATGTCGCCACTTCATTTATTTCAAGATAACGATAAACTAAAGTTTGTTTAGGATAAATTTAGGTCAGCTTATGAATCTTACTATGAAAGTGAACGATGCCTCGATATCTACAACATTCAAATTGATCTTGAACTGGTAGGGCCTGATCTCCAATTTTTTGGGTATTTATGTTAAAATCAATAAACAAAATACAGAAAAGAGAAGAGAAGAGAAAATAGGTTATGGCTTCTCGATTAATTGTATGATGGAAATACAAGAAAAATAAGCTTTACATAGTTTTGCTAGTAGATTAATCTACCCTTAAAAGTAAACTACTAATATATTTTACATCTCCCTTCAAACTCATGATGTTGTTGCAAGGAATAACGAGAGTTTGCCAAACAAAGAAGGAAATCATATAGGGGAATGTGACTTTGTAAACAAGTCTACAATTTGCATGGAGGAATGTTATATACCGATCTGAGGTGGAAAATAAATTGAGCTGTCAAACAGTCAATGGTCAAATAGTTACCCCAAAATTGACGAAACGGCCCATGCTGTTTCGAATCACGAACCCAACAGTACTACCAATGTGCTACATCACAACCGAGGTTATGTCATATCCGAGGTGATTTGTGTATACGAGGTGAAATAGCGGGACCGATGTGAATTGATTGAACCGAGGTGATTTGTGTATACGAGGTGAAATAGCGGGATCGAGGTGAATTGATTGAACCAAGGTGAATTGCTTGAACGACCTGAATTGTTGGACCGAGCTGAATTGTTGGACCGAGGTGATTTGTGCTTGCGAGGTGAATTCGCGAGACCGAAGTGAGTTATAAGAGCCGAGATGATTTGATCGACCGAGTTGAAGTATACGAGGCGACCTCGTTGGCCAAGAACGAAGACGATGTAAAAGTAGGGAGTATTGTCAAATCAACCATATTATGGGTCAGTAATCATCATTATCTGTAATATGTCAGTATAATCATTTGATGTATGTCTGTCAGAAGGGTCAATCACCCTTATCAATCACTCCCTACAGAAGTGATATGTTGTAATGATTATGTTTAACCTCCTCAACTATTATAAATAGAAGGAGTAAATACTCATTAAGGGTCATGTGATATTGAAAAACTCTCTCAACTTTTGTCATTCAAATATCGTAAACCGAACTGAACATTAGATCAGTACTGAACTAGACGTGAATTTGTTCAATTATTGCTCGAGTTCATTATTGATCTGATTTAGCATTCAAGCCATCTCTATTTTCATATTTCATTCAAATTTTATTACCTTTAGGAATATTGGAACTGTTAATCACAAGAATACAAATATCATAATCATCCCTAAATAGTAGATCTTCAAAAATAATATCCTTTTTATTTGTTGACCGGCTTTGATACAAAAAGCGACGTCAACAAATTGGAGCTAGAAGGAGGGCCCGTATCCTTGTTGTCAGCAATCACATACTCGCTCTTACATCATAATGAGTAACAGACAAGATTCGGGAAGTCACTGGGTACAACGTGGTAATGATTCGCAAGGGGATGCTCGTGGGTCAAGGATGTCCGACCTTTCGCGAACCCCAGCAGAGGAAAACATGGAAATGGTCCTAGATCGACTTGAAAGGATGCAAAGAGAAATGGAAGAGATGAGGAGAAATCAAGATCGGGGTCGTCACCGAGAGGAGCATGAGATGCAATCTCAACTACAAAGATCCGATGGACGCTCCCATTTCGATGAACAACAAATTGGATACTCGGACAACACAAGGAGTGCAGTAGGCAAAAGCACACCTTATATACGAGGTCAAAAATCGTCGGGTTGGATGGGATCGAATCAGGAAAGAAGGGGTGAAAAAGAAGGGGAGAGTAAAGCTGTCCGGACTAAGGAAAATGGGGACAGATCTCCAACAAAGAAAGTAAACCTGGAAAACCAGTCGGCTGGCGGCTCGAATCTTCACTTGGGTCAACCACCAACTCTTCCGTCAAGCAAACCAGATCAAACTGAAGTTGAACAACTAAAGAAAAGACTATCTGACTTGGAGGCGAAACAAGAAAGTTTGGGATCAACAGAACCATCTACTAAGAGGGCGTCACCTTTCATGGAGGTGATATTGTCACAACCTTTTCCAGGCAAAATGAAGATGCCTCATCTCGCCGAGTACAATGGGGAGACTGACCCGATTTCACACCTGGATCAATACATGTCATGGATGGAGCTTCAAGGGGCAAGTGACGCAATAATATGCAGGGCATTTCCTTTAACTCTTGGAGATCGGGCGCAATTGTGGTTCCGCAACATATCTCAGCACTCCATATCTAGTTGGTCCCAGCTAAGTGGTCAGTTCTTGAAACAATTCATGGGGTCAAAAATTCCGACCACACCGAAGGAAAATTTGGTAACCATCAGACAGGAGAAGGATGAATCACTAAAGAACTACTTGAGCCGCTTTAATAGACAGATCATAGGAATGGAAAGAATATCATATGACGCGCTACTGATGGCTGTTCTGTCAGGCCTGCAAACACTGACTTGTTTCTGGTGGTCAGTACATGAAGACGGACCTCGTACGTACCAGGAATTTCTTAACAGGGCGGAGAAGTTTATCAATGTCGAAGAAGCGTCAGGTCCTAAAGGAGGTCACCATAATACCATTGGGATGTCAGAAAAGAAGGAAAGTAAGGATGATAAGAAAGAATTCAAAAGAAATACTTTTGGGAAAAAGAGAGATTACAAGCCAGTTGATAGGTTTCGTCCGTACAATTCTGAGCAGAGAGGCGAGCTCACCCCGATAAATGCGTCAACTGAGGTCATTTTCATAAATGAGAAAGACAAGGGGATAATTCCGCCGACTAGGCCGATAAAGCAGAACCCGAGCAACTTGAACCCATCTTGGTATTGCAAGTACCACAGGTCAGTGGGGCACACCATGGACGAATGTCGGAATTTGAGGTTCGAAATTGATAAGTTAATAAAAAGGGGAAGCTCACGAGAATATGTCGTTGAACCGCGGGATTTGGGAAAGCAATCCACACAACAAGAGAAGTACGTCGTCTACCATGGGGTAGAGCCCCACTGCAAAGACTGGCCTGATGAAATCCGTTCAATTGTGAGTGAAAATCAAGTGTAGATTAGGTCAAAGAGGAAAAGACGAGAATTCGCCCGAGAAGCTCGAAATAGCTATCAGATATGTAGCTACGTAATCACTCCGGACGATTCAGAGTCTTTTACCTTCTCTGAGGAAGACGCCACAGGGGTACTCCAACCACATTCAGATGCTTTGATGATCACGATGCCGGTGAGCGGGATAAAGATCCACAGAACATTGGTGGATGATGACAGTGCTGTGAACGTGTTATACTGGAAGACCTTTGAAAGAATGGGAATTGACCCGCATAACTTGCGGCCGAGGAGGACAAGGATTCAGGGTTTCGCGGGTGACTACGTCTGCTCAAAAGGAGAAATATCTTTACTAGTGGAACTGGGACAGGATCTTGTCAGAAATGCATAATTGCTGATTTTGTGGTAGTGGACGTCATGATTAACTAAAATGCCATATTGGGAAGGCCAATCCTCCACGAGCTTAAGGTGACAGCTTCAATTTATCACTATTGTCTGAAATTTCCTACACCACACGGAGTGGCTACCGTAAGGGGGATCAAAGGGCTGAGCGGGAGTGCAATTTAGGCTTCGCTTCCAACAACGTCCAAATGGCGAAAAAAGGGAGTCCCATTATAGGTACAAATGAAGAAGACGAACCGATAACTGAACTGCAAACGCTGGATCCAAGGGGTATACAGGATCGGGGCCAGTCAGGACCTGTGGAAGAGTTAGATGTTGTGAAAGTTGACGATGCAAAACCCGATGTCGAGTTCAGAATAGGACACGGGTTAATTGAACCCATTAGGACCAACCTCATAAATTTTTTGAAAAACAACTTAGATGTATTTGTGATAAGTGTTATATTCACGTTTATTTTATGCACTTATGCCCTTGAATATACCATAATGTGATCCTATCTAAGTATTATTAATGCATTTTATGTTTTATGTTGTATAAGATCCTAAAAGAGGAGAAAAGAAGAAAAAAGGACCAAATTGCACTAAAAACTGAAGAAGGGGGACTTAGGTGCAAATACCTTTACGGCCGCAAGCAAAAATCTTCACGGCCGTAAGTGCATGATTGAAACAGACAAAATTAAGCAGAAAAGAAGTTACGGCCGTAAGAAACATATTTACGGCCGTAACCTTCAAAGAGTAAAAAATGTGCAGAAACACAGTTACGGCCGTAAATGTACATGTCACGGCCGTAACCTTCAAAAGATACAAAATCAGCAGAGACTCAATCACGGCCGTAAAAGAATCTTTACGACCGTAAATCTTCAAGTCAAAAATTTTCTTATTTCCATTCTTTCCATATTTTTGGATTTCTTGCTCCCAAAGCTAGGGCACGAAATTAAGACTATAAATAGGGAAGTTCATGACAAGAAAAAGAAGAAGAAAAATATATTTTGAGAGCCACCAATATCAAGGTTTGAAGAGAAGAAATTCCGGGCAAAAATCAAGGTGAATCAAGACAATATTTTTGGGGAGTTCTTCATGGCAATGCGTGGCTAGTCTTCTCAACCTAGTTCAAGGGGAACGTTGTGTTCATATTATTCTATTATTTATTCCTCAAACTCGTAACGTAGTTCTTGTTTTTATGTTTTATTTATTGGATTTCTCATAAACATTAATTTCGTCAAGACAATTTATTAGTTGATTAAGGCCTTGTCTTTTAATTATTGTGTTGATGTTTGCTAATTTGGGTAATTGGATTCGTATTTGTCTTGTTATCCAAATCATAGTAGCAATTGGTAATTTTATATTTCCATATGAAAATCCAATCTAGATTAATCAATTCGAGCATATGTAATTGATAATTTAGTTCACCTAATTCTTCTTGTTTTCACATAGTTAATGAATTAAATCTAGGGAGCTTATTCTAGGTTGTTCATTCACTCTAAATTGATTGGAGAACTAATTCTAATTGATTATTATTAAGGAAGAATTGGATTAATTAGAGCTTTTTGATTATTCCGGGTGATAAATAAAACAAAGGAGATAGTACATGCGTTGCTTGGGGGAATGACAATATTATGATAGGGCACAACCGAACCTGAGAACTAGGATTCTTTATTATTTGATTTTTATTCCAGCTATTTTACATATTTATTTGATTATTTAGATTAATTGCAATTTTCAACTCAAAACCCCCCTTATAATTCTAATTGACATGGCATTAAATTAGTTCCCGTTCCTCGTGGGATCGACCCTTACTTCCGCTATCACATTTAAATTTGAGTTTTGGCAAGTAAAGAAATTTAATTAATTCTTGGTGCATCGCGACGCGCACCAAGTTTTTGGCGCAGTTGCCGGGGAACGGTTAACCAATTTTCTGTTTAATCAATTAGAATTTTATTTTCTGCATTTTTATTTATTTATTTTTATTTTCGGTAAAAAAAAAATTTTGAAATTCTGAAAATTTTATTTATTTATTTATATGCATAAAACTCGATCCGCTAATCCTGAATATTTTTTATTTGATCCAGAAATCGAGCGAACTTTTCGACAGCGAAGAAGGGAAGCACTAGAACAAATGGCAGCTCATAACCTCAACAACAGGACACTTAAACAATTGGCCACTCCAGATGTCGCTCAACAGCCACTCTGTATCACTTTTCCGACAATGGAGGAGGGAAAAACTTTTGAACTCAAATCTGGACTCATCCACTTGTTGCCAACTTTTCGAGGACATGCTGGTGAAGACCCTTACAGGCATCTCAAGGAATTCCACGTGGTTTGTGACAGTATGAGACCCACGGGTATTACCGAGGAGCAAATCAAGATGAGGGCCTTTCCATTCTCGTTAAAGGATGCCGCTACTGATTGGCTATACTGTTTACCATCCGGATCAGTCACCACCTGGAATGACATGAAGAGGCTATTTTTGGAAAAATACTTTCCTGCATCTCGGGCTGGAACAATCCGGAAGGAAATTTGCGGGGTTCGTCAAAACAATGGTGAATCGCTGTATGAATATTGGGAGCGCTTCAAGAAGCTCATCTCGAGCTGCCCCCATCATCAAATCAGCGAACAACTACTGGTGCAATATTTCTACGAAGGACTGCTACCAATGGACAGAAGTATGATAGATGCCGCAAGTGGAGGTGCCTTAATGGACAAAACACCGGAACAGGCTCGGGCTTTGATTTCCAACATGGCTGAAAACACTCAGCAATTTAACCCAACCCGAGACAAGCAAGTTCGCCGCGTGAACGAGGTGAGTAGTTCCAATATAGAAAGTCAACTGTTTGAACTAACAAATCTCGTTAAACAACTTGCTGTAGGAAGTGCACAACAAGTCAAAGCATGCGGGATATGTGCTAACTTCGGACATGCAACGGATGCGTGCCCGGTGCTCCAAGAGGAAAACAGTGAACAGGTGAACGCTGCTGGAGGCTTCCCATTTCAAAAACAACAATACAATCCGTACTCAAACACTTACAATCCTGGCTGGAGGGACCACCCGAACTTGAGCTATGAAAATAACAAACCTCCGGGTTTCGTCTCCAACAAGCCTCAAGGGAATTTTCAACAACAAGGAAATTTCCATCCACACGGACAATATCAGCAAAAGCCACAATCATCAGGTATGTCTCTCGAAGGAATGATGAAAACTTTGGCCACTAACACTCTACAATTTCAACAGGATACCAAATCCAGCATTCAAAACCTGGAAAATCAAATGAGTCAAATGGCCACAGCTATCAACAGACTGGAAGCACAAACAGGAAGAAAGTTGCCATCTCAACCCGAGGTGAATCCGAAGAATGTAAGTGCAATTACTCTTCGAAGTGGAAAGGAAATTGAGGCGCCACAATCAAAGCCAACCGCGAGTGAAGAGGAGGAGGCTGTAGAAAAAGAAGTCGAAAAGAAAAACAGCATTCCACAAAACTCTCAGGTAAAAACCGAACCTATTGTGAATGCGAAACTAACTCCACCGCCTTTTCCGAGCAGGTTAGCGAAGGCGACTAGGGAAAGCAAGGAGAAGGAAATTCTGGAAATGTTCAGGAAAGTGGAAATCAACATTCCACTGTTGGATGCAATCAAGCAAGTGCCCCGTTACGCGAAGTTCTTAAAGGAGCTTTGCACCAACAAACGGAAGTTGATGGGAAATGAAATGGTAAGAATGGGGGAAAATGTGTCAGCACTCTTCCAAAGGAAACTGCCCCCAAAATGCAAGGATCCAGTTATGTTCACTATACCTTGCCAAATAGGTAACACTAAACTGGATCGTGCATTAATAGATTTAGGTGCATCTATAAATGTAATGCCTAGGTCTACATACAATGCATTAAAACTTGCTAATATGACTGAAACAAATGTGATTGTTCAACTAGCCGACCGTTCAAATGCTTATCCGGATGGGGTAGTTGAAGATGTTTTAGTACAAGTAGGGAACCTAGTATTTCCCGCAGACTTTTATGTCCTAGACATAACGACGACCATTCCCATAATTCCACCCCTATTCTGCTAGGAAGACCCTTTTTATGGACTTCTCAAACTACTATCGATGTTAGGAAGGGGGTATTAACTATGGAATTTGATGGGGAGGTGGTGCAATTTAACATTTATGATGCAATAAAACACCCGAATGATATTTATGCTGCATATTTTATTGACATAATTACCCCTACTGTGCAGAAAGTATTTGAACTAAATTGCAGGGACGAACTAGAAACAGCTATTTCTGAATCATTGAGTCAAATTGATAACGATGATGTGGGGATGAGCAGGGAACTGCAAAATGAAATCATTGCACTTGACTCGTTGGAACCCGTGCCGCACAGGTACACTATTAAAACAATCCAATTGACAGACTATCCTAACAAATTGCTACCCTCTGTCTTGCAGGCACCCGTAGTGGAAATGAAAACCCTACCAGCCCATTTGAAGTATGCATTTCTTGGTGATGGAGAAACACTCCCGGTAATCGTTTCATCCAACCTCACCAAAGTGGAAGAAGATAAGCTGGTTCGGGTTCTTCGGGAGCATAAAGAAGCAATTGGATGGACAATTGCAGATATCAAAGGAATCAGTCCATCGATCTGTATGCACCGGATATTACTTGAGGAAGGAGCTCAACCATCAAGGCAAGCTCAACGAAGACTCAATCCGGCAATGATGGAAGTAGTGAAAAAGGAGATCTTAAAGCTGTTGGGAGCAGGAATGATTTACCCAATTTCAGACAGCAAATGGGTCAGTCCCGTGCAAGTGGTGCCCAAGAAATCTGGAGTGACAGTGGTGGAAAACAAAGATGGCGAGCTTGTACCGACTAGGGTGCAAACCGGGTATCGAGTATGCATCGACTATAGGAAGGTAAATGCCGACACTCGAAAAGATCATTTCCCCCTTCCCTTTATCGATCAAATGTTAGAAAAATTAGCGGGTCATTCCCATTATTGTTTCTTAGATGGTTTTTCTGGTTATTTTCAAATTTCCATAACACCCGAGGATCAAGAAAAAACCACATTTACTTGTCCATTTGGCACTTATGCATATAGGCGCATGCCTTTTGGTTTGTGTAATGCTCCTGCGACGTTTCAACGTTGTATGATGAGCATTTTTTCTGAATGCATAGGAAAAATTATTGAAGTGTTCATGGACGACTTTAGTGTGTGGGGTGATTCATTTGATGCATGTCTAGATAATCTAACTGTGATTTTAAAACGATGCATTGACACTAACTTGGTCTTAAACTGGGAAAAATGTCATTTTATGGTGGATCAAGGGATAGTATTGGGTCATATAGTGTCCATAAAAGGAATAGAAGTCGATAAGGCTAAGGTAGACCTCATATCTGCATTACCTTACCCCGCAAACGTGCGGGATATACGATCTTTTCTTGGCCACGCAGGTTTTTATCGCAGGTTCATAAAAGACTTCTCAAAAATTGCATCCCCACTGTGCAATTTGTTGCAAAACGACGTGCCATTTGAGTTCAATGATCTGTGCAAAGTGGCCTTTAACCAATTAAAGGAGCGGTTGACTACACCACCCATTATCCAACCACCTAACTGGGATCTTCCATTCGAAATAATGTGCGATGCCAGTGACTATGCCGTGGGGGCGGTTTTAGGACAACGGGTCGGGAGAGCACCCCATGTGATCTACTATGCTTCTCGAACATTAAATCAGGCCCAATCAAACTATACCACTACTGAAAAGGAACTTTTATCTGTGGTATTTGCTTTAGAAAAATTTCGATCATATTTATTGGGTTCTAAAGTTATTATTTTTACAGATCATGCAGCTTTGAGGCACTTATTTGTGAAAAGGGATGCAAAACCGAGAATCATCCGATGGATACTCTTACTACAAGAATTTGACTTGGAAATAAAGGATAAAGCAGGGTCGGAAAATGTAGTGGCTGACCATCTTAGCAGGGTAGTGAGAGCCGAGGACGACCTACCCCTGCGTGAAGCTTTCCCGGACGAAATCTTATTCGCGACTGAAGCGAACCTCCCATGGTATGCGGACCTAGTCAATTATATAACTTCTAAACTAATACCAACCCATTTTTCGCAGGAAAAGAAGCATAAAATGAGGAGTGACGCCAAATACTACATTTGGGATGATCCATACTTGTGGAAGAGATGCCCCGATCAAATCATTCGGAGGTGCTTGCCCGGATCAGAACACAAATCAATACTTACCTTCTGCCATTCCTACGCATGTGGGGGCCACTTTGGACCAAGACGGACCGCACAAAAGGTATTGGATAGTGGTTTCTTTTGGCCTACCATATTCAAAGATGCTTACATATTCTGTAAGTCTTGCGACAATTGCCAAAGATCAGGTAATCTATCCCAACGAGATCAAATGCCCCAGAATCCCATAATTGTATGTGAAATTTTTGATGTTTGGGGCATTGACTTCATGGGTCCCTTTCCCCCGTCTTTTGGTTGCAATTACATTTTGTTAGCTGTTGATTATGTTTCCAAATGGGTGGAAGCCAAAGCCACCCGCACTAATGACTCTAAGATTGTTGCAGATTTTGTAAAGGCTAACATTTTTAGCGCCTTCCAAACCCAGCTGAACGCTATGCAAGAAGATCAGCAGCTTCTACTAGAGGAGCAGCGGGCCATTCGGGATCAGATTCGGCAATTGCAGAGAGCTCGAGACGATCAACCTCCACAATAGCCCGAGGGAGTTTCTTCCTCTTTTTTTCCCTTTTATTGCTTTCCTTTTTATTGTTGTCCTTTTTCAATGAGGACATTGAATTGTCTAAGTGGGGGGGGGGTTGACTTGATTGTAAGCTTATCTAATTCAATTTCTCTCTGTAATCGAATTTTTAAAAGGTATTTTGATCCTGTTAGCTGTTTTTTGCCACCTATCTATGCTACTTAGATCCTTAACCATACTTTGATAGGGAGCAACCTCACTTTTGGTGCATTTTTTTGAAAAAAATTATTGCATAATTGGATATAAATTAAGCACATAGGGATCATCTCGTCTAATACTTCATCAATAGGTTGGAAATGAAAAGTAAAATTGTCAAATACCTATAACCGAGTTAACCCGACCTACAATAGACAGATTACCCTTTCATATATAACCTTGAATGCCCCCAAATTATTATACCTCTGTGAGTAGTAATGGTTTGAATGCTTTCAACAGTCACCCTCGACCAATGGACTTAGATTGGAATGTAGATCAAGCAATGACCTATAACTCATAATTGGATGGGAGAAACACATGAAAACCATAATTTGTGAGCTTTTGAACCTAAGAGCTATTTTCAATACTTATAAGCTCGTAATTCTTTGATGTGTGTCCTGCATGGTTGAGTTATACTTGGATGTGCTTTCTTGTGCATACCGTTGTAGCTTCTTGATTCAAATGCAAATTATAGCAAAGGCAATAGGTTAAACCAAATTTGACTTGCTAAAAGAGCCTACCTTGCTACATGGACCAATAGAAGCCCTTTTGAGCCTTAGCCTTTCTTTGAATTTTTATGTCACGCTACAAGCCACGAATACCCTTTCTTTTGCATTATCTCTGTTTTGAACCCATTGAGAAGGGATTCGCAAGCTTTTGTTGATTGAGGATTGTGCTATGGTTTAAGTCTAATTTAGTGGAGATGGTTATCTTGTGTTGGACGATGGTTGTATAATGGACTGAAGTCAGGGGAATGTAATTCTATCTTGTGCAAACTGATGACTTCCTAAGTTATAGTCTATACTCGAAAAAAAAAAAAGCTTGAAAAAAAAAAAAAAAAAATCAATGAAAAGGAAGTTAGTCAAGTGTGGATAAAGTTGGATAGTGGGAAACAATAAAGTTCATAATAAGAGTGAAGGAAGTGATGTTATTTTGAATCGACTTAGTTGCGAAGTTCCTTCTCGACTCAGCCTAAATATATCCTTTTATCCTACCTGACCCGAATCCCCGTTACAACCAAATAAAGACCTTCGCTTTGCACTTGTGTTATTGTTGGCTCCGGTTATGACAGTTAGGCAATCTGTGGTACGGACTTATCCATGCAGAGAACTGAGCGAAAAATTCAACACCTTATACACTTTGTGCGAAGAGAGGAACATCTTGTGAGGGTGTTAACTCCCATTATACACTTATCCATAAGTACTTATAAGACAGGATATCATCATCATTACAAGGTTATCCGTTTCAAAGGCGAGAAAGACCTCCTTGAGAGGCAAGACAAAGACCTTAGTTGATGATCCATAAGTACCTATAAGGCAGGATATCATCAACATTACAAGGCGATCCGTCTCAAAGGCGAGAAAGATCTCCTTGAGAGGCAAGACAAAGACCTTAGTTGATGATCCATAAGTACCTATAAGGCAGGATATCATCAACATTACAAGGCGATCCGTCTCAAAGGCGAGAAAGACCTCCTTCAGAGGCAAGCCATAAGTACCTATAAGGCAGGATATCATCAACATTACAAGGCGATCCGTCTCAAAGGCGAGAAGACCTCCTTGAGAGGCAAGATAAAGACCTTAGTTGATGATCCATAAGTACCTATAAGGCAGGATATCATCAACATTACAAGGCGATCTGTCTCAAAGGTGAGAAAGACCTCCTTGAGAGGCAAGACAAAGACCTTAGTTGATGATCCATAAGTATATATAAGGCGGGATATCATCAACCGAACAAGGCAACCCATTTCGAAGATGAAATAGGTCCCCTTGAGAGGTCGAAGTCAGCGATCCATGAGCACCTGTAAATACAAATCGAGGTGAAATACTACCGACCTCCATTCAACAAACGAGGTTTTTGGTGAGAAAATACCGAGGTGAAATACTACCGACCTCCATTCAACAGACGAGATGTTTGGTGAGAAAATACCGAAGTGAAATATTACCGACCTCCATTCTACAAACGAGGTGTTTTTGTGAGAAAATACCGAGGTGAACTATTACCGACTTCTAATTCACCTCTGCAATTTATTCGGAGTAAATTAACGTTTGAAAATTGTTTAAGTGTTCACTTCGTTTTTAATTCACCTCTGCATTTTATTCGGAGTGAATTAACGTTTGAAAATTGCTTAAGTGTTCACTTCGTTTTTAATTCACATCTGCATTTTATTTGGAGTGAATTAACGTGTGAAAATTGTTTAAGTGTTCACTTCTTTTTTAATTCACCTCTACATTTTATTTGGAGTGAATTTAACATGTGAGAATTGCTTAAGTGTTCTCTTCGCTTTTAATTCACCTCTGCATTTTATTCGGAGTGAATTAACGTTCGAAAATTGCTTAAGTGTTCACTTCGTTTTTAATTCACCTCTGCATTTTATTCGAAGTGAATTAACGTTTCAAAATTGCTTAAGTGTTTAAACTCTGCATTTTATTTGGAGTGAATTAACGTTTGAAAATTGCTTAAGCATTCACTTCATTTTTAATTCACCTCTACATTTTATTTGGAGTGAATTAACGTTTGAAAATTCCTTAAGTGTTCACTTCAGTTTTAATTCACATCTGCATTTTATTTGGAGTGAATTGACGTTTGAAAATTGCTTAAGTGTTCACTTCGTTTTTAATTCACCTCTACATTTTATTTGGAGTGAATTAACGTTTGAAAATTGCTTTAAGTGTTCACTTCGTTTTTAATTCACATCTGCATTTTATTTGGAGTGAATTAACGTTTGAAAATTGCTTAAGTGTTCACTTCGTTTTTAATTCACCTCTGCATTTTATTTGGAGTGAATTAACGTTTGAAAATTGCTTAAGTGTTCACTTCGTTTTTAATTCACCTCTGCATTTTATTTAGAGTGAATTAACGTTTGAAAATTGCTTAAGTGTTCACTTCGTTTCTAATTCACCTATGCGTATTATTTGATGTGAATTCACGGTTTGCACTTATTCAGATTGGCTCATTCATGTGATAAGTCTTAGCCACAATAATAAACTTCTTCGTTGAAAATCAAAAATTGCTATTACAAAGGTATAAATGAAAAAAGCTACAAACAAAGAATTCACTCTAATCTACCACATTAATGGCCTCGTCAACATCCGCAGGTTGGAGCTCTGGCGCAGGAGAAAAGAGATCCACTTCTTCATCTTCAACATCGGTTGGCATAAGCTCAAGATATTTCTTGTAAACCAGATCGAGCTTTTCCTTAAGGAACGTGATGTCAACCTCAGGTCGTTTCAGTTCCAGGTCTTCTACTATCTCCTTAAAGGTGAGATAGTAGGTCTCATCAACATCGTGCTCATACTCGGTGGAGTCTTTGAACTTTTTCACAGCCTCCTTATAAGCGAGCTGAGCTGCGGCCTCAAATTCTGATTTTTCTTTTTTAAGGTCGGCCTCGATGCAGTTAGCAACCTCTAACTCCTTCAGGAGCCCCTCCTTCGACCTTTTCAGTTCAGACACCTTATCCTTCAAGTTATTTAACTCCTCCTTCAGTGGAATCACCTCCTCCTTAAATAGTTGAAGTTCTTTGTTGGCTTCCTTCAACTTATTCACCTCCGCCAAGGCATTCTTCAGTTTCTCCTCGGCCTCATTCCTGGCTTTCACCTCGTTTTCGAACATCGCTCTGGCCTCGGTGGCTAGTTTCTTGAACTTGTTGGTGTCACTAGCCACCTCGGACATCCTTGATTGAGTCCGGGTGAGGTAATTCATAGCTTGGCCGAGGTGCGCCATGCTAGTGGCTACCAGGTTGTCAACTGGTATATCCTCGCAGTATTTTTCATGTCGAGGTGTCCAAGTTTTGGCCAGAATGTCCATCGCCACCTTGGTCCGGTCTGGGAGCCTCATCAACCCAATTGGGGTCAGATTGGCAGCAGAGACGAAGTCCCGATAGATTTTTGGGCGACTCTCCTTCAGTGAGCTCACCAGATTGGCTCGAACTCTGTTAATACCAAGGTAGGAGCCTTCAACCGCATGAATACCTCGAGAGGATTCCGCCTGTTGAAAGTTGAGAGGAGCGGAGGAGGAATGGAGGTGTCATATCTGCCCTTTGGGATTTCAGCCCGTTTATGATTTTTCTGAGGATAGGGAGGAGGAATTTGACCCTCCTTGTGAGGGGGCGAGCTCTTAGCCGCTCTCTTCTGGGCAGCTCATTTGCGTGTCTCAGCCTTGGCATTGGCCTCCTTCTTTGCCTTCATCGACTCCATTCTCCTTTCGCCTTTTCGAGTTGATAACCAATCGCAAATTTTTTTTATAAGTATCCACTTCGTAACTGACATAAAGCATAAATTTATTGGGTAGACACTTACATTTTCGGAGTGGAGGATAATAATCTGATGGATCGATGTGGGTAAGACCCGCTTCGAATAAATTCTCCTCAGTGAGCAACTCTTTTATCGACCTGTCTGGCTCTGGTATATCTTTTAAGCTCACTATTCTTTTAATTATGTCTTCGTCCAACTCCGGTTCCTTCACCTCTGCAAAAAATGGAGTGATTAATATTAGATCTTTTAAGTTCGAAGTTATCTCAAAATATAACTTACTGATCTTTTCCCTATAATGAATGGGGACGATGTGGCTCATGCCATCGCTTCAGTAGGAACTCATCCATTTCCCCCCAACAAAGAACCACTTCTCCTTCCACCAACGGGCTGAGTCAGGCAGGTCTAATAAAAAAAATTTCCCTTCGAAGATCGACCTCTGCATTGCATAGAACCACCCCATCCTTTTACCATCATCCCGGAATTGGTAGTGAAGTGGAATTCGTCGATGGTGGGGTCGCCATATCCCATTTGATTGTAAAGGGATATAAAGCCTAAGATATGTCTCCACCCGTTAGGGTGGATCTGAGTTGGTGCGACCCCCCAAACATGGTGGAAGTCGGTGATTATGAATGGAAGAGGAAAGCGTAGACCAGCCTCCAGGATTTGATAGTTTGCGGCCACGCAGCCGCGAGGTGGTTGGTCAGCCGGTTCAAAACTCTCACGAAGAAAAAAATGTAAATAGCCCGGGATTCTATATTTATTTTTCCACATGGCCAGTTCATTTTCGATAGCACTAGATCGGAAGTGTTTACAGGCGAAGTCAGGTCGGAAAGAACTGGGGGAAATGGTTCGAGAAACGGGGACTATTGTTAGTGGGAGAGGCTGAACAGTTTCTCCTTCCTCCACATCACCTCGAAATAGACATTGAGTTTCTACGCTTTCGTTCCATGATACAGTGGGCTCCTCGCCACTACCTAAACCGATCGACCTCACACTGCTTTCACCAGAACTCAAGTCCCCACTCATTTTTATAAAAGTACAGAAATGTTAAAAGACAAATTAATTATCCTCACCTTAAATGAAACCAGAAAGAGTTCGGATTTAAAAACGATCACAATTTACAGGACGAAATAAAAATGATCCGGCAGCAATTGAGAGAGAATCAAGGGAAAATCGTGAAAATGAATGGAAAATGATTCCCTTATATAGGGAGCATTGTCATAATGATGGCGGCTACGCATGATCCGAGGCCTGACACACCAATCAGACAATGACACGTGGCAAGGGCGTTACACAATTAACGGAATGAACGCCGATGTTAAAATTTTCGATAGGGGACTGAATTTCTAGATCTGCTCTCATAATTTCTAACTGATCTAGAGGGGACATTTGTTATATACCGATCTAAGGTAGAAAATAAATTAAGTCGTAAAACAGTCAATGGTCAAATAGTTACCCCAAAATTGACGAACGGCCTATGCTGTTTCGAATCACGAACCCAACAGTACTACCAATGTCCTGCATCACAACCGAGGTTATGTCATATCCGAGGTGATTTGTGTATATGAGGTGAAATATAGGGACGGAGGTGAATTGATTGAGTCGAGGTGATTTGTGTATACGAGGTGAAATAGCGGGATCGAGATGAATTGATTGAACCGAGGTGAATTGTTTGAACCGACTTGAATTGTTGGACCGAGGTGATTTGTGCCTGTGAGGTGAATTCGCGAGACCGACGTGATTTATAAGATCCGAGATGATTTGATCGACCGAGGTGAAGTATACGAGGTGACCTCGTTGGCCAAGAACGAAGACGATGTAAAAGTAGGTAGTATTGTCAAATCAGCCGTATTATGTGTCAGTAATCATCATTATTTGTAATATGTCAGTATAATCATTTGACGTATGTCTGTCAGAAGGGTTAATCACCCTTATCAATCACTCCCTGCAGAAGTGATATGTTGTAATGATTATGTTTAACCTCCTCAACTATTATAAATAGGAGTAAATGCTCATTAAGGGGCATGTGATATTGTAAAACTCTCTCAACTTTTGTGATTCAATTATTGTAAACCGAACTGAACATTAGATCGGTACTGAACTAGACGTGAATTTGTTCAATTATTGCTCGAGTTCATTATTGATCTGATTTAGCATTCAAGTCATCTCTATTTTCATATTTCATTCAAATTTTATTACCTTTAGGAATATTAGAACTGCTAATCACAAGAATACAAATATCATAACCATCCCTAAATAGCAGATCTTCAAAAATAATATCCCTTTTATTTGTTGACCGGCTTTGATACAAAAAGCGACGTCAACAAGGAAGGAACAAAAGATAACATGAGTGCGCTAAATTGATGGTGATGTCGAGTGACATGACGATCAGTTACAATAAAACTACCTAGGAGCAGATTCACTCGTGCATCCAAAGATTATTACTTATGGGGTTGAGAGAACGAAAATTAACCAATAGCAAAATCGTAATTGATTTGAACATGTAAATAAGTCTATAGATCAATTGGTCTGTGCAAAGACCACTAAGAGATCATTTACAATAGAGCCTACTATATTTTTGCAGTGCACCAACTACAGTCACAACAATGACCAATACAATATGGTTTAAGGATAGTAGGAGTGGAACTATCAAGTGTCTCCCACTTCATATAAACTCACAAGTCACCAAATTAATATTATTCTGCAGTCTTTTATGTCATATTAAGAGAGAAAAGCACTCACACAACAAATAGTGGAACCAGTGGCGGATCCAGGATTTCCAACTAGACCAAGCAGAATTCTAAAAAGTGTAATGTAACAAAAGTTATATGTATTACAAAAATAGTAGTTACATCGAAATGTTCAACGAAATTTCCAACGACGAGGTTTCAAAGCATAAAATTCATCTATAATAGATTCTACATCTATTTTCTTAAGTAAACATCGTTCGATGTGGATCGACAAACAATCTGCAAGAAAATCATCCTCCATTTTGTTACGAAGTGCCGTCTTCACATGTTTCATTGCTGAAAATGCTCGCTCAGCAGTAGAAACTGGTAATATCAAAACAAGATGAATCAATCTAGTCAATATGACGTAAATCTTTGACCTTCCACTCTTGGTCAACTTCTTGCTTAACTCAACTAGAGAGGATACTTGAAACTGAGGATCAGGTATCACATCGTGCTGAAAATGTCTCAACTCATATTCCAAAGCAAAGATGTCTTGATCTATGAAATCTCCAGGATAGAAAGTCTTTGCAAGCTTGCATATATCATCACTGTTAAATGATTCAAAAGAATTTTTAGGATCCAGAGCCACCATAAGAGAAAGGAGTTCTAATGATGTGTCATTAAACCTTGTATTTAACTCTATCAGGATGTAATCAATTGCTTCATTGAAAACATCAAAGTGGTAATGATGCTCGACTGTAATTTACTCACGAATTCGACCAATCTTATATAAACAATCCAGGTCTGGCACATCAATGTCATTTCTCGTGCAAAAAACTTTCACTTCCGAAAGTAATTTTTCCCAACCACTTTCTCTCATTTGTTGAAGAACGGCCTTTGTAGACTTGACAAATCTAATCGCACACAAAATGTCAAGAGATTTTAATTGAAGGATTTGACAAAGAACATCAGTAATTCTAAAGATCGCATGCATCAAATGCAAGATGAATACAAATTCGAACTTTGCCATATTTTCGTAAGTTCCATGAACTTCGGACTTGGAGCTTGCATTTGTAGAATGTTCTAAAAGGTATTCAAACACTTTGCAAGTTGCACCATACATATCTATCAAGCTCTTTATAGATTCATAATGAGAGCTCCATCGAGTAGCTCCAGATCGCTGCAAATTACCCATTTGATTTAACCCACGTCCAGATTCACGCTCTCCAGCTTTTAACATATTTTGAATTTCAGTTCTGTGACCAGCTTTCAACTCAGCAATACGCTTAGGAGAGGAAGTGATAATATTAACAATATTATCCAAATGAGAGAATAATTCCCAAATAATACTTAAATCCTTAGCTGCAGCAACCAAAGTCAACTGTAATCGATGGGCAAAGCAATGTATATAGTATGCATACGGGAAATCTCTAAGAAATAACGCTTGAAGTCCATTCCATGCACCACGCATATTGTTAGCACCGTCGTACCCTTGACCTCTCAATTTATGAACTTGGAGGTTATGAATGACAAAAACATCATCTATCTCCTTCTTCAAAGTTAATGAAGTTGTGTCACTTACACTTTTAATTGCCAAAAAGCGTTCTTTCAGATCTCCATCATTATCCACAAACCTCAAAATAACAGTCATTTGCTCTCGATTAGATACATCATTTGCTTCATCAACAAGAATACAAAATAATCCATCCCTAACTTCTTCACGAATCATCTGTCGTATTCTTCTACCCATGATGTTCAAAATATCTTTTTGGATATCTGGAGCAATGTATTGGGCATTTTTAGTAGCATTCTCCAATACAACTTTATCAATTTTCACATTCATTTCTGCAAAAGCCTTCACCAATTCAATGAAATTCCCACGGTTTGATGAAGATACAGATTCATCGTGACCTCTAAAAGAACAATTTTGAAGTGCTAGCCAGTTACAAGACTTTATGGAAGTTTTCAAGCGCAAACAAGCCTTGTCCTTTTCCTCTTGTGTTTGGGCAAATATGACGTGCTCAATATGTTGAGAGGGCTTCATCAAATCCTCGGCCTTTCTTACACATGTCATATGAGGTGATGACAATGTACAACCAATATGTGTAAGAAACGCACATTTTTCTCCTTAGTTCACCCTTTTCCAATTGTCAAACCCTTCATTTGCCAGCGATGAAATATTACTCATTGAAACATCATTCAGAAAAAGAAAGCAATAAAAACAATAAGCCTTATTTGATGTAGGCGAATACTCCAGACAATTCCACTTTTGGAACCATTTTTTTTTAAACCGACTTTTTTGACTTCCAAAAGTTGTACTCGGATACTCCAACAAGATTGGTTGATAAGGCCCAACAATTAGATATTTTCGTCTTATCTCATCCCATAAATTAGAAGGATATGCACATATCTTCATTCTCTTTGCAGGATCCCTTTCAATAGAAGCAGATGATTGTAAATTTGGATTTGGAGATGATTGATTTTCATTATGCGGAGTGGATGTTGAAGGATTTAGCATAGAAGGAATCGAAGTTGCTTCATTAGATTGTTGTCCCTCGACATGACCCGAAGTGCTATCACTAGGCAGTCTAGGTTGATGATCTTTTTTTTAAAAAAAATGAGGATATCAATAGTTTCGGTTTCTTGCCAAATTGGTGTCGTTCCATTTTGCAGCTAAGTTACAACGAAGTTAATCAGTACTGAAACTAAAAATCGCATTCTATTATTCTAATATCACATTCTCAATTCAAAAATTAAAAATCAATATCACATTCTCAAATTATCTAATGATTATATTCATATTCTCAAATTAAAAATATAAATATCACATTCTCAATTCAAAATCACAAATAATCAATATCGAATTAATGCCCAATTTCCAATAACATCATTATCTTCTTATATGAATGATGAATCTATGATTATATCTAATCTAACAGTAAAATTCTTAGTTTCTTACATTCAATTCATTTCACGGAGTCACAGACTCTCACAGTCACGATCACGGACTAAAATTAAATTGAATTTGAATTTTGAAATTGAAGCAGTCAGGCAGCCAGCAAAATTGCAAAAATCAGTAGAAGTTAACTAGAGAAGTGAAAAAGAAGAACTGAAGAAGAAGAGAAGAACTGAAGAATTCAAGAAGTGAAGAACCTAACCTGGGGTCTACTGGCGTCGGCGGTCCGGCGGCGCCACCGCTGCCCCTGTAAGGGGAGGAGGTCGAGGCGTCGAGCTGCGAGTGGACGAGGTCGAGCTGCTGGCTGGTGGTGCAAGGCTGCAAGCGTTTAGGCTTCAGCGGACAGCGGTGCTGGACAGCTGGAGGCTGAAGCTTTGGAGCGGCGGATGGCAGTGGCGGAGCTTAAGGTCGAAGGAGAGCAGTGGCGGAAGGTTTGATTTGGGGAAATGGTGCAGACAGCAGACGGAGCGCGGGAGGCTGGGAGCGAAGCTGCGAAGTGGAGCTGTGGTCTGTGGAGGAAATGAGCCAGAGGAAAGGAAGAAAATGAAATGGATAGCGATAAATTTGTTGGGCTTGGACAGCTTCTGGGCATTTTTTATGATCCTTGTTTGGGTAAATTTCAAATGGGCCGGGCTGACTATTTATTTGGGCCGAACTATGAACTAATTTTTTTTTTAACAGAATCTGGTATAAAGAAGCACTGGGCTTCAGCCCAGTATGGGCCTGTGCTAGATCCGCCCATGAGCGGAACATGCTAATCTCATTCCTAATAAATTCGAGGTCAAATAAGAAAAATTCTGGTGTTATAATGTTATTGAGGGATAATACACTTATATACACATAATTACAAAGCATACAAATAGCTAAATAAAATACATCCATTAATGCAAGATGCTGATACCCAATATTGAGATTTGAAGCACAGTAAATCATCAAATGAAAACTTCAAATAAAGCGTTAGAAATCAATTTTTTGGACGCTAAGATAACCGTTGTTGAGTTGAAAATGAATTGGGGATGTTGAGTTCAAAGAGAAATTAGAGCATCTCCAATGTGTATATGAATTGGGAATGTGGATTGGATGAGAAAGAAAGAAAGAGATGTTATTTTAATATTAAATTGTGGAGATGACGTGGATGTTGGAAGTATTAAAAAGAGCGGGGAAAATGAAAAAGAAGAGAGATATACACAAATTCAAATAAATTAAAAAGAAAATAGTGGAAGGTGTAAAGTGGGAAGTGGGATTGTGGACCTTGTGAAGTGGGAATGTGAGAAAAAGTGGAGAAAAAAGGGAGAAAATGATATTTGTTTAAAGGAGAACGTAATATTTGTTTAATAGTAAGTTAATAATTATGAGTATAATTATCGTAAATTAAAGGAGAACGTAATATTTGTTTAATAGTAAGTTAACAAGTTGCTGATGGGATTCTTGCTACTGGAACTGGTTCTTCTTCAAGGCTAGGAATATAGAACACAACAAATGGTATCAGAGCTTGGTTGAAAGATTATCAAGTGGGAAGTTGTTGAAGAAGTCAGCACAGACGTTGAAAGCGGATGTGGCACAGTCCTAAAATTGTGAAGCCAGGGAGAGAGTATTAATCGACTGAAAACTCTCAAATACCAATCGGTGAAAGGAAGATGTAGTATTGAAGCTACCGATCAGAAGCAGAATCTTGGAGAAACAGTCCAATATTAGCTGGAAGCACCGAACTGGAAGGAAAGAGAGGAGCCATGACCGAACCGAAAAAAAGGGAGGAAGAAAAACGAATTCTGACCGGCTCCAAGAACTGGCCTCTGAACAACCGTTCTGCAAACAACGACCAACATCTGGACCGCGGCATCGAGGGGAAGTCTTGACCAGAGTTTGGGCAGGAAACATCGACTACATGACGTGAAACAACCGAAAAAATGTAGTGAAAAATCGAAACTTCAAACTAAGATTCCGGCCAAACAGAAGCTCCAATCGCAAAACAGTTTGCACCATTAGGTTTGTGACGAAGAGGAGAAGCTTCCTGTAAATTTTAATATTTTTTGGCAGGAGGTTTCTGACGATGTTCCGAAGACAACTTTTTTTACAGAATTCTTAGCTCGATCTACTGGTTCCAATTTCGAAGTTTGATTTGCCATATCAACTCTCGATTATACGAATACAGAAAAGTTCGCTCAGTTTGCATTAGCTATCCCTTGATTTAATTACAATATTCATATTCTAGAAGCTATTGTGAGGTGGTCATATAGTGTTGGGGGTTACCTTTCCAGTAACCATTACTTGTTGGTAGAACTCACATGGGTATTAGAATTTTGATTGTGTGCTACATTTCTTGAAATTGTAGTGTGTTACTTGTGACTACATTGTTTGTGTGATCATCTTGAAGAGTAATTTCAATAAAATTGGTTTGATCTTGCATTAGTGTGTGAGTGATTATTTTGTGCAAACTTGTTTGAATTTTTTCATTATTTTCATTATGGGTTCTCGTGTTGAGTTGTCACAATTCAACGGTGGGGGAGATTATTCCATTTGGAAAAAAAAAATGAAGGTTATTTTAATTCAACAAAGAATTTCTAAAGCACTTGAAGACTCTAGTACTTATTCAAAAGCTTTAATAGATAAACCCCGATGAAATTGCTAAGATGAATGAAATTGCACATAGTTCTATAATATTGCATTTATCTGATGATATAGTGGGACAAGTTGAAAAGCATACGACTGCTAAAAATTTATAAGAAGCACTTGACAAACTTTTCTTGACAAAATCTTTAACAAAGAAGATTCACTTAATTCAAAAACTTTTCAACTTTAGATTGGATCAAGGAAAGGATCTTGAATCTAATTTGAGTGAGTTTAATGGTCTTGTCAAGTGTTTGGCCCACAACAGAAAGAAATTTGATGATGAATATCTAGCTGTCATTATGTTAAATGCTACGTTTGAATCTTATAGGGATATTAGGAATCCTATCACATATGCTTGGAACACTGTGACCTTAGATATTGTGGTTGAAGCTTTAAGGGTCGGGGAGCTCATGAAGAGAGAGTCAAGGGGTAGCAATTCGAGAGAAGAGAGTTTGTTTAGTGGTTTAGAGGGAGAAATGAGTCGAGAGGTCAAGAGAAAATTATTTCCAAACTAAGAAGGGTAGAGGAAAATCAAAAGGTAGGTTTAAGTCTCTGGATAAGAGTGGTAAGAAATGCTACCATTGTGGTAAAATGGGACATTTCAAAAGAGATTGTGATGACCTTAAGAAAAAAAATAGAACTCAGCAGAGTGATAACAAGAACTTAGTTGTTGTAGGTGATGCCTTTGATAGTCTCCAGATGATGAATGTGACATGTGAGGAAAATAATGTCACTAATGCCCTTGATAGACCACAAGCTATGAATGTGTCTGAAATTGATTTTGACAGTGAGTGGGTTGACTCAGATTCCATTGTCTATATGAGTCCTGTTAAATCTTGGTTTTATAACTATAGAGAAGCGAAGCCTAGGAAAGTGTACTTGAGGGACAACTATACACAGACTGTGGAAAGAATAGGTGACATTGCTATTATGATGCATAATGGCATGATCACATCTCTTTTGAATGTTAGGTATGTCTCGAGCCTTGCGAGGAACTTCATTTCCTTAGGCATAGTACATATATCATTTTGGTATTATAAAAGTGGGTAAATGCTCTCTAGTTGTTATGAAAGGTCCCCGAGAGGAATGGATTGTATATCCTTCAAGGTAAAGCCTTAGAGGCCTATGAGTCTACATTATCCACAATTCATGAAGATAGATTGGATCTTTGGCATAAGAGGATGAGACAAATAGGGAATAAGGGGTTGAAGTGTCTTAGCGATCAGAGTTTGCTAGGAAAGGATTGTGTTATACTTTTAAGCTTTTATGAGATGTGTGTTCTAGGAAAGTCTCACAGGGTTAGCTTGGGATAGATGAACACAACACTAACAGACCCTTAGATTACATTCATGCAGATTCATGGGGCCCTAAAAAATATGCCACAAATGGAGAAAGTAGTTTTATCTATCCTTTGTTGATGAACACTCGAGAAAGGTTTTGGATATACCCTTAAATCCAAATCTGACACTTTTAGTAAGTTCAAGTCCTGGATTGCCTTAGTTGAGAACCAAATGAGGAAAAGTGTAAGAACTCTTAAGACGAACAATGGTCTAGAGTTTTGCAACTTTCAATTCGATACCTTCTGTAAGGATAGAAGTATCAGGAGGCATAGGACTATGAGATTTACCCCCCCCCCCCCCAACCAGCAAAATGAGGTAGCTGAGAGAATGAATCGGACTTTAATGAATAAAGTCGGATGCATGTTGATTAGTTAGGGGTAAGCTAAAGGCTTTTGGGGTGAAGCTATTTGTACAGCTGCCTATTTGATAAAGAGGTCACCTTCTAGTACTGTTAACTTTAAGACTCCCCAAGAATTGTAGACTGAGAAACCTCCAGATTTGTCATACTTTAGAGTATTTGGGTATGCTGCCTATACACATCGGGTTGAGGCTAAATTAGATCCTAGAGCTACTAAGTATGTCATGTAAGGTTATCTTGAGGGAGTGAAAGGTTACAGATTATATGTTTTAGATGGTAAGGGCATGAAAGTTATTAACAGTCGAGATGTGAAGTTTAATGAACTTGATATGCCTTGTCTTAAGACCATAGATAAACAGATTGTGAAGGGAGGATCTTCTACTAAGAAGAAGATTGATTTTGAGGCGAAGAGATTTAGTGAAGATAATCTAGAGGGAAGTAAAACTCAACCTCAAGTAGAAGCTGACCAAAAAGTCATAATAAAGAAACCTGAGCTAGGAATTCCTAAGATTCCTGAAATCGATGTCCCTAATCAAGAAACGTCTGCATGTACTAATTTGGAAGACTATTCGTTAGTGAGAGATAGGGAGAGGAGACAAGTTAGACAAAATATGAAATACATCTCTTCTAATTTAATTAACTATATCTTAGTTTCGGGTGAAGCCTTGGATTCAGTTGAACATGCTTCATCTGAGGAAGCGATCAACTCTAAAAAATTCTAAAAATTGTAAAAGACTATGAAGGACGAGATCAACAAAAATGAGACTTGGAAGTTGGTTGAAAAACCAAAGAATCAAAAGGTAGTCCATTGTAAATGGATCTACAAGTTGAAAGAATGAGTAGAAGCTAATGACCCTTAAAGTACAAAGCTAGATTGGTAGCTAAGGGATTTACTCAAAGAGAGGGGATACATTATAATGAGGTATTTTCACCTCTCATTAAATATAAACTATCAGATTAGTCTTAACCTTAATTGTCCAATGTGATTGTTAGAGCAATTAGATGTTAAGATTATTTTTCTTCATGGGGAATTGAATGAAGATGAAAATAATGAAATGAGTAATGTTCCATATGCTAATGTCATTGGTTCTGTGATGTATTTTATGATTACCACTAGACCGGACCTTGCATATGCAGTTAGTTTCTTAAGTGGGTTTACGTCCAACCCAGGTAAATCTCACCGGGCTTCTTTAAAATGGCTATTAGGATATCTAGCAGTATTTGTTATAAGGGGGTTAGTGTTTGAAAAGAGAAGTGATGAGCTAGAATTTAAGGGATATATAGATTCTAACTTTGCTGGAGATGAAGATTAGAGGAAAAATACTGCTTCTTACTTTTTCTGTTTGGGTGATAATTGTATCATCTGGAAATCACAATTGAAATCAATTGTTACACTCTCCAGCATTGGAGTTGAGTATCTTACACTCACTGAAGGTGTAAAAGAATGCACGTGGTTAAAAGGCCTATTGTGTGAACTGAACTTCTTGCATGAAATTGATATGATATTTACTGATGGTCAATGTGCTTTAATGTTATGTTAAAATTCTGTTTATCATGAAAGGTCTAAGAACATTGAGGTAAAGTATCATTTCATTAGGGAGAAGTTAGCTTCAGGTGAGTTTAAACTACTTAAAATTGCAACTGATAATAATCTTGCAAATGTTCGAACAAAAGTACTTATGGCATGTAAATTCAACAAGCATTTATCAATTCTTTCTATTGATAATGGTTAGTTGTTTTGCAGGTACTTGGCTGAAGTGAGCAACGATGATTTATAAGACCACGCAATTGATAACACTTGTAACCGGAGAAATTGGTAATGGATTAAGGTCATCTAAGGTGAAGATTTGTGGGAATAAAGTGGTAGTTCACTTAATCTTAATCCACATATCATCTTGTGATTAGCTCTATGAATTTGAATTGAATAAGAGGGGGAAGCTTCTCTTGGTTCATTAGACTTGGCAAAGATAGAGGTGGAGGGTTAGAAATGGGAGATGAGCAATATCTCTGATGAAATCTTGCTACCTCTGACGAGTCTAATCCGGCTGCCATTTCTTGAGGATAACGGTGCAATGTTTTCGGTGTATTTAAACTGAGATCAAATAAGAACACAAGCTCAAGCAACTGGGACGATTCAACACTGTTGAGATCTTCTTCAAGGCTAGGATTTGAGCACAACAATAGATAGCAATGCAATGCATCAAACTAATGAAGCACATCGTGCAGAAGCAGTTATTCGAGAGAACTTTGAGGAAAAACCCAAAGAAAACAAACAACCCGAAGATGATTTTGGTAGCAAAGGAACTCGTGGAATAGAAGTCCTCGGGGATAGGTTTTCTTAAACATGATTGGACCATGGTGGAGAGAAGAATCACTCGGCTAAATTCAAAATTTAGAAATTCTCGCTCCTCTCTTGGCCGTAATAATCCTTCAGATCTCAATACAAATGAGTCAGTTCCTGGTTTTAGATCTACAACTTCAATAGGAGACATAATGAGTAGGAAATTGATTCTACAAGATGATTTCATGGTGGGAAATCATGTTGAGAACCGAACTGAAAGGCAACATATTTCTTTGAGCCAAATGCTGCGTAAATAGAGTTGACTCATTTTGCATCCTACAAAACCAACTTCCGATGGGGGTAATGTTGAGAAGCAATACTTTATGCAGAAGAAGAAATTCGGATTTATCCAAGTACCACTGCCAAAACAGGGCAAGAAGAAATCATGGCTTATGAATATGAGGAGACAATAAGATTTAATTTGAAGTCGTAACTAAAATTTCCTGTTGCATTTTCCATCATTGGTTGTGTTCTAGATTATGGTATGATGATTGTTTGTATAATATTCTCTTTAATGGCCTATTGCCACTTCATTTATTTCAACATAACGATAAACTAAAGTTTGTTTCGGATAAATTTACGTCAGCTTATGAATTTTCTTAAAAGTGAACGATGCCTTGATATCTACCACATTCAAATTTATCTTGAATTGGTAGTGCATGATCTCCAATTTTTTGGGTCATTTATGTTAAAATCAATAAACAAAACGTGAAGAAGAGAAGAGGAGAGAAAATAGGTTAGGGCTTCTCGATTAATTGCAATGTTTAGAAAACCAGAAATCGGTTCGAACCGGAAAAGACAACGGGTCGAGGGTCAAAATGTCCAACCGGGGTCGAACCGATTTCAATTAAAATATAAAAAATTATTAAAAAATCACAAAAATTCTAAAAACACAAGTTATTTTACAAATAAACTAATATTTACTCATTTAGAAAATAAAATTATACACAAAAATAGCTTAAAACAACAAAAAAAATAAAAATAAAAAAACGAAAATCGGTTGAACCGGCCGGTTTTTTCCCGGTTTTCAACCGGTTTCCCGGTTGAACCGGTTAAAAACTGGTTGAACCGACCGGTTTTTTACCGGCCGGTTTTTGGGATGAACCGAACCGGTTTTCCGGCCGGTTCCCGGTTTTCTCGGTCGAACCGACCGGTCCGGTCCGGTCCGGTTTTCTAAACACTGATTAATTGTATGATGGAAATACAAGAAAAAAAAAAGTTTACAGTCTACCCTTAAACAAATAATATATTTTACCTTCAAACTCATGATATTGTTGCAAGGAATAACGAAGAGTTTGCCAAACAAATAACGAAATCATTTAGGGAAATGTGACTTTGTAAATAATTCTTTTAATTTGCATGGAGGAAGGAACAAAAGATAACGTGAGAGTGCCAAATTGATGACGATGTCGAGTGACATGACAATGAGTTACGTTACAATAAAACTCCATAGGAGCAGATTCACTCATGCAGCCAAAGATTATTACTTATGGGGTCGAGAGAAAGAAAATTCACCAATAGAAAATCATAATTAATTTGAAGAAGTAAATGAGTCTATAGATCAATTGGTCTGTGCAGACACCACTAAGAGATCATTTAAAAGAGAGTAAAGAACTCACAACAAATAGCGGAACAAACTGATCTCATTGAGGGGCAATACTCTTATATACACATAATTACAAAACATACAAAAGGCTAAATAAAATACACCCATTAATGCAAGATGTTGATACCCAATATTGAAATTTGAAGCACAGTAAATCAACAAATGAAAACTTCAAATAAAGCACTTGTAATCAATTTTTTGGTTATGTCATTTCATATACAAAAAAGAATTCTCGATTATTTATATTTTATGCTTCCATTTCTATCATCCATCACAATGCAAAGGAAGCCTCGAATTAAAAACAAATAAAATAAAAATCACAAGGAAATGAACAATTTGACAAAGTTAATGAAGAGACTGAAAGAAAGAATAAAGTTGTTGAAAATATTGTTAAAAACTGACTCATGTTAAGGAACACTTCGACGTGATTCAGGCAAAAATTGGACGAGATTCACCACCACTGGCTACACAGAATTGTGACGCTGTCGATAATAAAAATGGCAACCAGAGTGGGTGATTTGGGTTTTAAGATAACCATTGTTGAGTTGAAAATGAATTGGGGATGTTTGAGTTCAAAGAGAAATTAGAGCGTCTCCAATAGGTATGTGAATTGGAAATGTGGATTGGATGAGAAAGAAAGAGAGAGATATTATTTTAAGATTAAATAAATTGTGGAGATGATGTAGATGTTGAAAGTAGAAAAAAGAACGGGAAAATGAAAAAGAAGAGAGATACATATAAATTCCAATAAATTAATTAAAAAAATAGTGGAAGGTGGGATTGTGGACCTTGTGAAGTGAGAATGTGAAAAAAAAAATGGAGAAAAAGAGGGAAAAAGTGGAAGAAAGCTAAGAAAAAAGAAATATTACAATGGGACCCTCAAAATTTGTTTGTGTATCTTTCTCTTACACAGTTGAAAACTACCATTGGAGATGCTCTTTGGGCTTTGACTTCTTCTACTGTAAATGAAATGGTGTTGGTTTCAAGCTTTTTGGTTAGGGATTGTTTGCTTGAGAAGAAGTATTTCCTAATAATTTATTGATTGACATTTGTACTGGTTATAGTTTAGTTGTCAATTTCCTATTTACTAACAAAATTTTTAATAATATAAAAATAATGGTCTTGATGGTGGAATTTTTATTGTTTCTAAGGATATTTTAGTCCAAATAATAGCAAAATGGACATGGGTAAATTTTTGGACATTGTTTGCAAATCACGATATAAAAATGGTCATTTCTTGCAATTTCCTCTTAAAGAAATATCTTTTTTCAATACCCTTTTGATACTAGAAAGTCCTCCGCTCTACTTTATTTTGATGTATGGAATGTTTGGGAGTTGTAAACGGTCAAAAATAGAGAATGGAAGCCATGATTTTCATTACAGCGGTGCATGAGTCAACCCCCTACAAGTTTGGGGTTGGCCTTGGCACAAAATCGACTCTCGGGCGCTTAGGATCGACCCCTGCAGAAAGCTCAATGGCCTAACTTCGTTCAGCCATAACTTTTATGTTACAACTCTAAATTGAGATCCGTAAAGTGAAATAAACTCCACATTAGAATATCTTTCCAATGATATATTATAGGCCCCATGAAAAAATTTGTGATGGGAGTTGTGTAATGATTATCTAACATACCCCGTATAAAGCTCGTTGAAAGACATTCATTTCAGTAGGAATATTCATCCATTAATTTAGGTAAGTATGGTATCTTAATACACGCTTGATTGAGTTATATCACGATATGAGTGGAATGAGTTTATTTGACTTATGTTCAAATGAAATATGTTTACTTGATTTATATGATTAGAAAATACCTAATTGAATTATACGATTTCATAATATATGCATGTAATATGTATACTTTATTAATCGAGTTATATCGTGATGTAACTTTAATAAGCTTAATATGTGTACTTTTTTAATTAAGTATAGCATGGTTTTAGTAAAGTAACTTTACACGAATAATTGATAACATGTTTGAGTTTTTTTCCCCTCCTCGTAACGAGGAGGAGCAAAAACGCCCGCCCCCTCACAAGGGGGTGGGCCCCACCACCTACCTGTGAGGGGGGCAGGGAAATTGTTCCCCTCCCTGTCACGAGGAGGGAACAATTTCATAACATGTTTTAATTGAATCTCTTAAGATGTAAGTAGCGTACGTGTACATGAATAATTTGATTAATAATACGATTATTGGATGTGATTAGAAAGTGTTTAAATGAATAATATGGTTTCATAAGACATGAATGTAATATATTTACTTGATCAGAATATGCTCAAGTTATCGTAAATTAAAGGAAAACGTAGTATTTGTTTAATAGTAAGTTAATAATTATGAGTATAATGATCATGATGGTATATCTAGAAGTTAGTATGTGGAAGTTAAAAGTGACAAATAATGGACCACTAAAATAAAGTTTACGATAATAATATACAAATTTGAATCACACGAGTCAACCCATTGCATAGGGGTCGAAGCCCATAGACGTCGACCCCCTTCAACTATCATTTTTCGTCAAGGTCGACCCCTACAAGAATGTTTCAAAAATTTGTTGTTCTTCTTTAATGTTCATATCCTTATATGAAGGACTTGATTGATATCTTGACATGAGTATATTTATTTGATTGATAACATGGTAAAATATGCTTAATTAAAACAGAAGCATAATATGCTTATTAGGCATATTAATTGAAAACTTGATTGAAATATGGTCGATCGATTGATATTGTGAATAGAATATGTTTAGTTGTAACTTGAATTGAGACACATGGATGTGAATATTTTAAATATGATTGGTATTACAATTAAAATGTCACTATATGAGCTTTATATAAGTAACGTGTAATTGTATGAGGTATGTAACATGAAATTATATGAGATAATTGAGCTATTCATCAATTATGAGCATCTCATGCACATTATTGATTACGGATGCTCCATTGTACCCCCATTGTTTTTTATATTGGCAATATCGATAATTGTACACTTGGAGTAGTCTCGTTAACCCCGAGAATTTCATGATCGGTGTATTTGAAAATCAACCTTAATAGGGTCAACTAAAGTTAAATGATTTAATCATATTGATTGATTGTAGTCACCATATCAAATACTGAAATATTGTTGAGGATTCAAAGTACGATATGAGAACCGAAGGGGCCCCTCATTCTCATGTGTTGCATTGTACTGATATAAATGTCTATCAGTACAGTAAACAATTATTGATTTCGGAAAAATATCTATGATGTATGGGTCACCAATAATACAGTACCTATAACATACCTTGATACAAATCTGTTGTTGAGTAGCATTTGATTTGGTACCTACAATATATCACAATTTTGATATGTCAATTATTTCTGATATATGGATATTCTGACCATGTATTGAATTGTAACACAATAATTGATATGAACAATTGATTGTCACATAGGATATATTGAACTGTATAACTGTAATTGATATGACATGAATGATTGATTGATTATTATATAGAAAATAGCGAATTGTTTCACTATATTATGATATGAATTGTTACATCAAGTACATCAAATTGTATTGTTGTACCTGAAATAATATGAACACGGAATAGCACACTTGTGAAGCATATTCTACTCATTTGTGCTCATCCCATGTGTATTGACATTTCATGCAACTGCGATATAAAATAGTTGGCACGAAGCTTCAGGTGATGTGACATGTGATAATGTGCTAGGTGATGACCTATGAGTTATGGGACTAATCGACAACCAAATGTATTATTTATACTGCGTGTTCATACATAAAGATATATTGATGATTTTTGCAACATGATTTCATGATTTTGGTACGTATAGCACCTTGATATTACAAAGTATTTTGGAAAATGTTCTGTCGTTTCTTAAAATAAAGAAATACATTATCAAAAAATTGAGGTCAGGGCGGCCCCGCCTTGAAACTCGATTTTTTTATTTTTTTTATTTTGATAGAAATGGGAAGCTTAAAAATAAATTCAAAGAGGCCAAGAGGAGTTGAATCTAAGTGAGACTTAGGGATATAAGTATATACAACCAATATACTATTTTGCTTTTTGTTGATTTCTTATTTCTTTATATATATATATATATATTAAAATTTCATTGCTTTTTTTAAAAAAATAAATAAATCAAAAAATCAAAATTAAAAAAAGGTTAATTGGCAAGGTGGATGTGTGATGTCCCGAGTTTTAAACACCCGGGACATCACGTCATCCTTCCAAAATAATTTTCAAAATAATAATTGACCAAAAAATAACTGAAAATTCAATCGCGTTATTTTATAAAAATTGACTTCAATGGTCAACAGTTCAAATTTGAAATAAAAATTTAGCGGAAGTAACTAAAAATTCAATTTCATTTAAAAAACTCAATGGTAAAAGATTCAATCGTTCAAAAGTAACTTGGTATAATAATAGGAAATTCGAAATTTCAAAATTAACTTTGTTTATTCAATTATCTCAAAACTTATTATTATTTTTTTTTTTAACTCTTCAATAGCCACCATCGCGCTCTCCGTCACCAACTCCATAATCTGAAAATTATAAGTTTAAAAAAAGGGTGAGCATTTCATAAAAATACTCAATAGACTCAACGCATAATAATAATAATTGGTATTACAGATAAAACACATAATCATGATATTCAAATAATCTCATGAACAAGTAATAAATACAAGTTCAAATCTTATGCACTTAGCCAAGTAAATTCTCGTAACATCATGCTTAAATAAGCAAGTAATTCTCATGCCCAGAGGCAAGTAAACATCATGTCCGAAGATAAGTAATTGTCATGCTCGGAGACAAGAAATCTCATGTTCGAAGACAAGTAATTCTCATGAACATAATCATACATGCAAGATCTATAATACAAATAATTATTTATGTGCATTTTAGAAAATAAGTTTGTAAGTAAGAGTCTACCTTATTTCTCGAGTTTGTTGAGTGGGAAAATGTCAATCTTCTAAATGTCCAAACACCTTGTCTAGCCAATATATAAAATAATTCTTAAACTAGTATTCTGGAATTTAAAGGTTTTAAAACGAAAGAGTTTTTTTAAAAAAAAAAAAAAAAATAGAAAAGTTTAGGGTTTAAAATGAAAATATAACATAGTTGGGATTTGAAAAGAGTTGAGACCAAAATAGATGATTTTGAAAGTTACTGGGCTAACTCATACGTTTTAAATATCTGGGGGACTTAACTAATTTATTTTCAAAACAGTTGCGGCTGAGATTAAATAATTTGCAAAACTTAAGGATTGTTTTGACAACTCAGAAAGTTTTTTTGCCAAATCGGAATTTAAGCAGAAATCACGGGTCAGAATACACTGTTTTGAAACTTTGGAGCTGAAAAATAAAGGACATCTAAATTTGCTGGGACTGACAAGTTTTTAGAAACAATTGAGTCTACTCATTATGATTAAAAAGGATTTTAGGGCTGAAGAACTCATTTTAGAAAAGAAGAGGATGAAGTAAAATATTTTTAAAAACCTGGGACCAAATTGAATGACTTTCAAAGAATGGGGGCTTAAAGGTAAATCTTATAAAATAAACTTTTAAAAACAAAACCTCTCTCTCTCTCAACGGATAGGAGAGTCGAGCGACTCGGGCGAGACAGCGACGGGGTTGCCGTTGCATTCACCGGCGTTCGCAGGCGGTGACACCGCCATTGAGGGGCGGTAACGAGGTGGGTGTAGGGGAGAGGAAGGAGGGTTGGGTGAATTTGGTGCTAAAAACTGAGGCTTTGAGGTTCGTATTTAGGGGTTTTTTCGGCGACGAATCTAGCAACTAGGGCAGCGGTCGAGGTATTGATGGGTTTCTTGGTTCTCTCTGGTGGTTTTTGATTTTGGATTTGATTGAAGCTTGGGTTTTTCTTGGGTTTGGTTGGAGGTAGCGTTGGTGGCCAGTTTCTGCTGGGGAGTTTGATTATGTTCTATGCTTGAGGTTGGGTTCGACAATAGAGGTGATTTGTGGCGTTGGGTTTGGTCTGGTGAGATTGAAGGCAGTGAGTTCGGTGTTGGGTTCGATTGGTCAGTTGATTCTGGAATGGGGTTGATTTGTGTGTGGATGGGGATCGTGGAATGCAGCCGGAGGTAGTGTGGCTCGATGGATTTGAGTTCGGTCGGTGGTGGCATGGTGGATAAAGGCTGTGCGTGACTTGTTCGTTTCATTGATTGTGGCAGATTTGTGGCTTCGAAAAGACTCAGTTGTTTGGAGTTTCGACTGTGCCTGTGGTTCTTGCAGTTGGGGAGACATGGAAGTTTGGTTTATGGCGTGGCCTTGTTTCGATGGAATTGGGGATGACTTGTTTATGGTCTGAGTTTATGATTTGTGAATTGAATTGAAGAAATGGAGTTTATATACGGATTGATATGGAGGGTGTCGCATTTAGAATGAAATTGTGATAAGTTCGAATATGAGAAACGTTTGGTTTTAAATAGGATTGTGAAAACTTGTGATACAAGAATACGAGTGCGAATAGAATAGAATATATTACTAAAAATAATTATTTAAAAGATAAAACTTGGATGAGGAATAAATTTGGATAATAATGAAATTGTACTTTGAAATTTTAGACTTCAAATAATCTGGATTTAAAATAAATAATAATTTTGGGCTTAAATAAATTTGGACTTGAACAATATTTAAAGGGCTATCTACATAAATATCCTAATTTAAGGAATCAAAATGAAATTTACTTAAATTTTATAAAACTTAAAAATTACTTATAATAAAATCTAAAAAACTGAAAAATACTTCCTAATCACTCATTAATTCACCGAAATTTTTGAGAAGTATCACAATCTGATAATTATTTATGTGGAGTATCACAGTATGATACTTATGATACTTTTCAATTTTTTAGTATCATAACTTGATACTTTACAAATTTTTATGATATTTTCTCTCAGAAATAAAGTCAAACACCTTTAATACATACAATTTTTCAAACATCTGGACACAACTTTATTACATCTACTCGTCAAATCCTTTAAAACATACAGAGTCAGGATCTTCGGCGCCTTCCTCAAAACTTGCTTCAGTCTCTTCCCCTGTTATTATAATGTTGGAAGCCGATGAAGCAATAGGTTTCAGGATTTTAGGCATCAACCCATGAAGCAATGCTACCTTTATTTTGTTTCTGCTTCGTTGCCATCTTCTCATCGACTTCGACACCACCCTATCGGCTCATGGCTCTGTCGACACTTCCATGGACGACTCACCGACATTTCCAAGATGAAAGCATTCACTTTATCCAAGTCAGAGGATCAGTATTTTTGACAATTAAAGCTTTAAGATCTGGAAAGTGTTCGGGATCAACAAAAGACACCCAATTCGTGGATGCTCTAATAAAAGATTCAGTAGATAAAGATTTGACGAATTCTATCAATTGATCAGTGATTCCGTACAATTGCATCTCTTCTTCTTTGATTAATGTTTGGGCTCTGACACTTTGTTGTACACCACCGGAGGTGCCAAGAGCAGTTGAGATGGAGACTCTAATGAAGAGAGCGAAATAGAGAATTATAAGTATTTTTCAAATTTTTCTTTTTATGAAGTACAAATCAGTTTTGTTAGGTTAAGCAAGTATTCTGTGCAATTAACCCATATTTAAAATCATGAAATTGGGCTAGGAAATCGAATTGGACTCAAAATATATTTTATTGACTCGAAATAATTAATATGACTAGATGAACACGCTTTTATTTAAAAATAGATGAAATTATACCGACACATTTTTGACAAATTAAATATTTATTTTATAACCACCTAAAAAATTCTCGATCACTACAGGATAGGGCACCCCTCTCCATCCCACGACCATCGAAGTCGCGAGGTGGGGCGGAATTTCTCGGGTTCGGGGCAGGGCAACCCCACCCTGCCTCATTGTCATTGCTAAATGACACAAAAAATAAAATGTGTTAATTAATTGAAGATTTTAATTTAATTTAAGAATGTAAAAAAAAAAAAAAGTTGATAATATAAGTGCAGCAATAAATAAATATTAGAAACCTATAAGAAACAAAATTGCTCCGAATATAAATTTCCACATAAAATATTAGGATAATAATTATATTAACACAATAATCTTTGAAATAATTCTAGGGAGACATTTTAAATTTGCATTATTAAGTCCTTGTTTGAACCCCATTATTTCGATTTATAATTTGGATTTTGGAAATCTAATGGTTAAAAAGTGGTTTGAAAAATAAAAAATTGTGGGCGTGACTTTTTTGGATAGTTGAGATTGATTACTGTAGGAAAATTTTGTAAAAATAATGAGAAATAATGGGCTCAAACAAGGGTTAAGTGATATTGTGACATGTCGAATATGGATTGGATAGTGTAAATAACTATCGCATTACTTACTTTTTCACCACTCAATGTATGTGCGACATGTCACAATGTTACTTAAAAATGTCAATTAAAAATGTTTCCCAGAATTACTCTAATTTTTGTTAACTATATCATGTATTTAGCCTTTGAGTGTGTTTGGTATTGTTTAAAATGAGTTTTTTTTTTTTTTTTTAAATATATAGTGATTTTTAGGAGAAATGATGATTGAGATTGTGGATTTGACTTATAATGGATGATTGAGATTGAGTACTCTAAAAAAATGAATGAAAATCAAACAAGAACTTAGTTTGGTAAAATAAACTGATTTATAAATTGATTTATTTATGATTTTTCGATAAAATGTGCGTGAAAAATGGACAGAAAAAATATGTAGTTATAGGATAATTTAAGAAATTGTGCAGTTTATCAACAAAAATAAAATAAAATAAATGTCTTCACTAATTGCAATGAAAATCTACAATTATTGTTCATTCATTTTTGAATTTACGTTCATCACTTTTTAAATCGCATTCTTATCTTAACATTAAATTAAATAGTACATCTTGTTTATAATGACGATTTCTGTATTAGCATGCTTTGGGATTAGTAACAAATATTTATTTTGTATTTACATTTTATCATATTTTTTCAGACATAAAAATCACCACTATGTTTATGATCGCATTTGTTTGGAAAATTTGTTTAAAATCATATTTTTTACAATACAATTCCTTAAATTACTTTTTAATTACATATATTTTTTCTTCTTTTTGACCAGATATTTTACATCGAAAACATAAACAAACATATTTTTAAACATAAATTTTTTTAACGTATCAAGTCTAAGGTGTGCTAATGTAAAAAGTTGAAGATTATAATACAACAAAAAAATGTTGGTGATATAATTGCAAATATTCAATCTTTATTACAACTGGTGTTCGTCCGTGCGATGCACGACATTATGTCGAAACATATATTGCGAATTCAATATTTTTTGAATTTTATTTTATTATATGTCAAACATGTGAACGATGAAATAAATAGGAAAATAATAAAATGATACTATAATTTGGAAAAACAAAAAGATATTTTAAACAATAATCAACTAATACATAGTATTTAAAAGAAAAATAATAACTTGAGTAATTGAAGATCATTTAAAATTTTATTTTAGTTCATTCGTTGTATAGAAAAGTATAAATTATAAAAATATTATTATCGTCTAACTTTTGAATAGTAAAAAGAATGAAAAATAAATTACCAGAAAAATAACCATAAGTGCAAACTACCCAATTTCATATAAAAATATTTTATTGAAGCATTATTTTTTATATAGTTAATTAGATAATTTAGATCAAATTGATCAAGATTGAACTTTAGATACAATTGAATCTTAATTATATTTGTAAAATTAGTAATTACAGTGAAATACGGGTGTTATTTTTGAGTAATGTAATACTTTTTTGATTATTTATTTTCTTATTTTACATGAATGATAGTTCTAAAATCAAGATTTACAACTTAAAAATGACTATATGCATTCTGTTTTATTATTATGTCAGTGCGTGAAAAGACTTTAAAATTACCTTATAAAATAAATACTTTATAACGAATATTGTTGATTTATTTAATCCAGATGGAATTTCGAAAAATAGATTTAACTAAATTAATTAATTAACTCGATAATAAGAAGATTCTAATAATTAAAATAAAGAATCCAAAGAGTCTCACGTAATTGATCACAATGCATTGAAAACTTAGCATTTCCAATGAGACAATGTCCATGCTAAAAAATAGGTGTTATTTGGTATAAATTAATTGGATGTCTTATAAGTGTCTAATAAATAGACATTGAGGCAAAAAATTGATCTTCAATACATAATGTCTACAATCCAATTATTATGTCTATGTGGCATTTATATTGTTTAAAATAAAACCCAATCATTTTCCTTCACATCTTGGGTCCTTTTTTTTTTTTTTTTTTAATCTCCATTTTTTTACTGCACCATTAAATCCTCCTACAACACATATTTCCTTTGCTTCCTACAATTATTTTTGTTGGTTTTCTTGTTTTTCAGCATCAAATGAAGGAGTATGTTTAACGTTGAGGTCAATAGGTTGAATGACATAAACCATTTTCTTGGCTAGAAGGCAGTAAGCATTAATGACGGTCATGGCGATAAAATACCCAAAATAGAAGTCAAAATCCTTTTGAATTTTTTGAGAATATGTACAGTCAGCATGTCTCACATGCCTTCTAGAATTGGACATGAAATTGGACAATGTCTAACTTTTTTTTTTTGGCCAACTCAACATGACATGAGTACATTTGAGAAAAAATAAGTAGACATTGTCTATTTCAATGATGTGGCGCACTTTTTAAATTTGAATAATGTCCCATTGGAGATAGGCATTAAAATAATTAATTAAATAAATAAATAATTCAAACAAACCACTATTCCAAGAAAATGGAGAATGATTTGAAATAATTTTTATCTATATTTATAAAATGGGATATAAATTAAAAAATATATATATATCCAGAAAACTGTCGCAACAAACATTATATTAACTATTTAATTTTAAAAATAAATAATATCAAATTAATAAAGCATAGGCAAGTATAGTAGGGATTGAATGTACAATATAAACGACATGTAATAGAATCCAAATGCAGTAGTCGTACATGAATTTATAATTAGTTCAAAATTAAAATGTCTAGGTAAAAATGATAAAAAATAAAATAAAATAAAATACTAGCAATGGTCAAATAGAATATTTAAGTAAAAATGTTGTAAATTAAAATAAGATAAAGATTTAATCAATTACATTATAAGTTCGAAAATTATTTTTGTTTATATTTATAAAAATAGAAAAATAAATTTAAAAATATACATCCAGAAAACTGTTGTAAAAAGAATTACATTAACTATTTAATTGAAAAAATTAATAATAAAAAAATTAAAAAAGGTAAAAAATTTAATAAATCTAAGCATCTGTTTGGCAAACCAAGAGAAACATGTTTTTAAACATGTTTTTTTTTTACACAATTTCTCAAACCACTTTTTAACCACACATTTTTTCTCTCTCTAATTTTTAACCACATATCTTACCTAGAAAACATAAAAAAACATGTTTTTAAACAAAAAAAATTTAACAAACAGAGGCTAAGTAAATATAATAGTAGTTCGAATAATATCCGAATGCGAACTTAAATAGTAAAACACGCATTAAACAAATAAATATTAATCAAATTGTTAACTATATTATACTCAAACATACATTAACTAACTAAATAGTCGACTATATTATAGTCAAACATTAATTACTCAATTAGTTAATTACATTGTATTCACACCATGTGTTTACACTTAATCGCTAAATATTAACCAAATAGTTAAATTACATTGTGTTCACACTGAACATTATGGCTCATAAATTTATTTTTTCTCTTCTTAAATTCCTAAACTACCCCTCTTAGCCAATGTTGAATATATAGCCCTTGTTTGGTTTATGAGTTTTTGAATAACTTTCATCGAAATTCATTTTCAGCCACATATTTTTATGAAATCCACAATTTTCACAATTTTCACAATTTTTTTAATCATGCATTTTCCAAAAAAATTAAATTTCCTCCAAAAATCTCCTACATCAAAACGGCTCACGGTGCTTTGTTCGTCGACTTGGAACTGGTTTATGAATAGAATTTTATTATTTTCAAGATCAAATATACCGTTGAAGAGTCATTTAAAAAATAAAAAATGTGTATAATTAAAATGTGGTATGAGAAATTGTACAATAAATTTATTACCGAACACAGTTAATTGATCATCGAGCTATTCTACTTGTATTGTAAATTGACGGGTAAATAGCACAAATGGTTCCCAGCCTTTAGATTTCTTGCGAAAATGGTCCATAACTGATGAGAATCGAGAAAGTCAAACCTCGATGTGCGTGCCTGTGGGACCCACGACGAGATCCAACGTCGAAGAGATTCAAGATTCGAGGCTAAATAATGTGAATAAGTCAAGAAAACAAGCCGAGAATCAAGTTGGAGCCAAAAAGAAGGAGAAATTGGACTCAGCCAATTTCGATCGACCGAAAGTCATACCGGTCGACCGAAACTCTGCAGAGGATTTTTGAAGGAAGCCTCAGTCGCGTTCGGCTGAGGGTTGGTCGACCGAAAGTCCCATTTCGGTCGACCATGTGATCGACCGAAAATGGTTCGGTCGACCGTGTCGGTCGACCGAAACACTCCGTTTCACAAAAACGGGGTTTTTCTTGCAAATTCCGAATTTGCACATTTTGCCCAATTTTGTACTTATATACACTTTCTTTTTCATTTTTAAAGATAACTTTGATGTTCATGATGAATTGGTCTTGAAAGACTCCCTTCTTGAGGTAAGATTAAACCTCTTTGATCTTGTATTTTCTTGGAATTTCTTCAACTAAATCTAGGGTATTATTATTCTTGTGTTTGTTATTGATTTCCGCCACCTTGGAATTTGTTTGATTGATACCCATTGGACTAGGGTTTGTTAATTCTTAAATTTTGGGTTAGATTTAAACTTAGGTTAAGATATTTATCCTTTATTTTACCACTTTAGCTTTCTTGGGTTGGTATTAAAATTGTTGTGGAAATTTTCGGTCAATACACCGAAGGGGTTCGCATCACTAACGTTTATATTTTGGCATTTATGCCCTCAGAATCACCAAACGTTGCGAAAATGGTCTCTACCGTTAGATTCCGTTAATTTCCACCGTTAAAAACGTGTAAATAACACAAATGATCTCTAACATTTGAATTTCTTGCGATAATAGTCCCCGACATATTAAAGTCATGTTTAGCATATTTAGTTTGTAACCTCCAAACGTTTGGCGTATTTAGTCTCCAACATATTAAGTTCATATACGTTTGACGTATTTAATCCCTAACATATTAAGCCTCTATTTCAGAACAATTATTTCAAATAATGGGGTTTGTAATTGTAATTTTTTAAAGAATTTGCTGTTAAAAAGTTAAAAAAAAAAAAATTTAATTTATTTGTAGATCATTTTATTGATAGAACGTGTTGTTGAAAACGAGTTTTAAAAAAAAAAAATTATTCTTGATTTCTAAAGTGCACAATAAAATATTTAACAAAAATTCACCACATTAACATTTCGACCTAATGGTAAAAAAAATAATAAATTCATGGAATATAAACAAACAAATAAATTGGATATCATTTTAAAATTTGAATAACAAATATGTTTTTATCAGTTCTACTTTATATTTCGATTTTCGATTTTGAGAATTGAAAATTAAGTTTGGATCATTTGGGTTAAAAAGTAAGATTTTTTTTTTTTTTTTTTAATTTATGCATAAATTTTTTTTAAAAAATATTAATAGAATGTATGGAAGAAAACGAGTTTTGAAAAAATGAAAATTTGAAAATCGATATTAATCGATTCTCAAAATCGAAAATAGAATTGATAAAAACATATTTGCTATTCAATTCCTAAAATGATGTCCAATGTATTTGTTTGTTTATGTTTCTTGAATTTATTATTATTATTATTATTATTTTTACCAATAGGTTGAACTTGAATTGAGTGAATTTTTGTTAAATATTTATTGTGCACTTCAAAAATTCAGAATAAACTTTGTTTATTTAAAACCCATTTTCAACCATACATTCCATTAATAAAATAATTTACAAATAAGTTCAATTTTTTTAATCACAAATTCTTCAAAAAATTACAATTAAAAACCACATTATTTGAAATAATTGGTCTGAAATAGGGGCTTAATATGTTAGGAACTAAATACACCAAACGTATAAGGACTTAATATGTTAGAGACTAAATACGTCAAACGTTTGGAGGTTACAAATTAAATATGTCAAACATGGCTTTAATATGTTAGAGACTATTATCGCAAGAAACGTAAAGATTAGGGACCATTTGTGTTATTTACACGTTTTTAACGGTGGAAACTTACGAAATCTAACAGTAGGGACCATTTTCGCAAAATTTGGTGATTTTGAGGGTATAAATCTCAATATCTAAACGTTGGGGACCATTTTCGCAACAAATCAAAATGTTGTGGACCATTTGTGCTATTTACCCTAGATTGACAAAGATGTTGACATAATACATATATAGCATAATCATATCATTTTGAATTAATCTACTTTACCCATCACATCAATTTCTAAATTAATACACATAATCTCCCAACCTCATTTTTAGTCACCCTTCTTGTCAACCTCTAAAGACCTATTTGATGGGATCATATTTTTCAAGGAAAATCAAAACATTTTCCACATTTCCTACTTTTTCCCGTTTGAATAGTCATATTTTCAATGGAAAATCTTTTCCTCATAATCGACTCAGGCGCCTATTTTCCACCTTTTTGCTGAAAATGTTTTTCACCACATTTGGTATGAAAATCTTTTCCAACCAAAATGGAAATTCTCATCTCACGTTTGATCAGTTTTGTTTTTGTTAATTAACTTTTTTTGTTTTTTAAAAAAAAACCTCATTATTATAACTTGTGTACGAATGTGTTAAAAATGTAAAAAAAAAAAATTGATTCAAATAGCTAAAGTTTACTTTATTTATCATGAAAAATAATGTCAATCAAACAACAAAATTTAAAAAAATTTCAACTTTTTCCATCTAGAAAACTAAACAAATCAAACACTTTCAATTGATTTTCCACGAAAATCATTTCCTTAAAAATATTTTCTTTCCACCATTTTTTTACCATCGCAATCAAACGGAATCTAATTACAAATAACATTAATCATTGATCACCGGTAAAGGTTATTATGAACATTACGAGGACTGCCTACAAAAAAAACTAATCACACTGAGACACGTGATTTTCGAATAAATCGACTTTTGTTTGGAGTAAAAGCGGGAAATCATTTTCCCTTTCCAGAAGCCCTCCCCGCCAGCTCTTTTAGCCACAAAATTACTTCCCGCTAAAATGCACCATTTCCTTATGTGATGCAACTTTTTCTTCTGAACTGCAGAATATTAGATAGTATTTTAAATCGTCATGAAATTAATATTTTATTTATTGTTTTGTACTCTTCGATATTGTTCAATACATATGCTAAGCACACATGTAAAGTATACTCATATTTGCAAATAAAAATGGATCAAGAAACAAGTTAATTCTACCTTTATTAACAATTTCCTATGCTATGAATAATTGAAAAAAAAAAATTATAGCTATTGTAGCCAAGCTATATGGTACATTTTGTCAATATTTATTATTTAGCCTAGTTTGAGCCTCATTTTTTTAGAATATATTTTATAAAAAATAATTTTTTTGAGGAATGTGCAGTATAAAAAAGAATAGGAGAATTTTGAGTTTGAATGTGAAAAAGTATTTTATTAAAAATAATGTGTGATTAAAACTTACAAATGAGTTTGATAGAAAATAAGTTTTAAAGAATGATATTCAAAAAGTTTAAGTGGGTATAACGAGTCTGTTTGATATAACTTTTGCTTTCTTTAAAAAGTTAATGACGAAATTAATTTAATTTTTGCTTGAAAAGTAACTTATAAAAGAATTTTCAACTCCGAAAATACTGGTAAATATTATTCTAAAAAGCGTAAAGCGTGACGAAACAGCGAGATCGAGAATCACACTAAGCGCGTTTAGGCACGAAAAAGTCAGACAATGTGCGAGCAAAACATGGGTAAAGTACGAAGCATGATAAAGAGTGAAGATCGAGAATCACATCTAAAGCTCTGAGCGCGTTTTTTAGAACACTACATGTACATGAAATCATCCTTCTTTAAAAACACTTTTACAAATTAGTCAATTGGATTCAAAAATAACTTATGTTTCAAAAGTTAATTTTTTCTTCTCAAAAATCACGTCAAAAGTACACTAAATCATAATCTTATATTGTATTATATTATATTCGAAATTAGTCTCCATTTGGTAGTATTGTAGTGGTTTATAACCTGAATTTATTTATGATTTTGAGGTAAAATAGAAAAGGGAAGAAAGAAAATCTGTATTATTAAAAAGTAATTTGAAAAATTGTGTGTATATAAATAGTTTATCAAACGAGGATAAATTAATACAAATTTTTTTTTGTGACAGACAGACAAACATGCGTTGGGGCTGTAACGTATTTAAAGTTAAACTTGAGGTCGAAAGCGTACGTATGCCAAACATATTCTTGGACGGGTATGGTTTACCAGCCAAGAGCAAGAAAAAGGGTTCATTCAATTCCCCGCGGTCCAGATGGAAGTGCCTTTCAAAAATGGTTAAGAAATTCAATTCCTTCAACCTCTTTTTTCTACTCATTATTTATTTCAACCTTACATTGCTTGCTTTTAAACTAAATGTATATATACACGTAACACATTGTACGTTTGTTTATATGTATTTTGCAGTGAAAAATGTGGGCTTTTGGTGGCAATTGCTTTGGCAGACATGCACGAGTGTGAAATCAAGAAACAGTTTACAAAGAAGTTGAAGAGCCGATTGGGGATTCGAAATAGTAATGGGCAGAAGATTCAGTACCAACCCAGATCAGCCTTTCGTTTGTTCATGTAAATTCTCTTCTTAATTCTTTGTTCGCATTCTAATTTTTTAAATGAGTTTAATTTGGTTTAAGGATATGTAGTATGTACTATTTGTATTCTATCGATACATATAAGATTGTGTTTTTGTAGATGTTTTTCCGTTTGTGTAAAACCCCAAATTAAATTTCTTGTGCAAAAACTAAGGTTTATTGCTAGCTAGTTGCATTTGAAAATGAGATTATGATTCCTTAAACTGGAAATTTTGGGTCCGATGTTGAAAATGTTTTTGTCTTGTGCAAATTTGTATTCATATTTGTTACTTTCTCAATTAGTACAAATTGGTCTCTCACGTTCTAGAGCTTCTTGTCATTGCAATCCATACCACCAACAATGCATTTGGCAGGCCGAGATAGCAGAACTGCTTGACGTAGCATATTAGAACTCATTAAAGCCCTATTCACGTCATTATGTTCGATAAAAGGAATAAGGGAAGCTCCAATAGAAAAAATACTTGGAAGATGAACTTGTTGCCATGCATTACTCCGGAATTCTTTAATCCACGTAAGCTGAAAATAGGAGGAAATACAGGAACATTCTCGGCTTGGTTTTGTTGAGATGGACATATTCATGTATTGAACCACTTAACTTGAAATACATTGACTGATCTTCGACGTGCCTCCTCAAGATGTATTTATTTTTCATCAAAGGCCTAACACGTGAAATTTTATAAACGAGTGCAGCGAGACTCAACTCCAGGACCTTTTGGCGCTTTCATAACTTTTTTGATGTTGAACCACCTTTAGATAATGAAAGAGTTTATATTTTACATTTTGTCATCAATGCTGTGTTTCCTTGTTGGATTTGTAGCGAAAAATTTATGAAAACCTGTAAAGATGGAAATGAGATTGAAATGGATAGGAAAGGATTTGAGATGTGGAAGAAAATGTCAAAAGAGGTATGATTTTTGAAAAAATCTCATCCCATTTTACTATATAAGTTTTAGTTATTTTATTACAAACTTCATGGGACTATTAATTACGATCGACATATTTCTTGGTTACCCAGGAGAGGAAACCATTTGTGCTTCAGGCTGAAAAGATTAACACAGCTTATGTGAAGCTTTTGCTCGAGGAGGAAAACGAGATTGAATGGGTAATTAATTTAGACTTCTTTCCGTGTTCTTAGTAAGTTGGGATTCATAGAATGATCCTGCTTCAATGGATACAATATGATGCAGGCATAAATCCTAAGATCAGATGAGCAAGAGCAATCTTAAGTCAATGTGAATATTTTAATTAATTTCTTTTGTACATTTAATCTCATTGAAATGTGATGGCATAGTATATGCTTCTTTCTTTCCACAGGTTTGTCATCGGTGCTGATTCTGGTGAAACGAATTAAATAAATAAACAGTACCCTCTTTAACAAATTCAAAAAAGCATTAATAAACGAGTTCAAATAATCCTAATAGCTCTATCCGAAATTCGGCATCGTTGTAGCACCTTGTCCGTTCCTTGGTTATGTAACCGTAATAGTTAGTACGACTACTTTTTTTCCTCAACTTCCAGTAACATGGTTCTATTAGTTAATGGAACTTATTGCAAACTTTTGACTTGTGGAATCGTATACTTTTTCGTTAGTTGCTTCTCCAATGTATCTTTTTTCTGCCTTAGCGTCTAGTTTCTCTTCCCATTAATTTGCAGTTCTTGTTTGCGTTAGAAATTGAGAATTGACCAATCATTTGCAGGTGGATGATGAGGCAGATTCAGCTGAGATTGGTAGAAAACACGACAAGGTTTGATTTCCACCATGCTTCTGACTAACCGTACGTTAGTTTTATTTGTTATTCATGTTCGACTTGATGACAGGACTATGACAAGTTTGAGATGCATTATGATTCTGAAAGTTCCAGTGGATTTCATTTCTTCCAGTCGAAAACATTAAGCTTCGACACAGAAGCTTTGTATGTTTTTTCCTTCCTCCCTACTATTGCATTCTCATTTACACATTCCTCATATTTTTCATAGAGGTTTTCTTTTTATGGTTGCTTGTGGGAGGATGGGGACATTGACTGAACCAAAATGCTAGAGAGCATGTTTGCTTGAGTTAAGAGTTACTTTCAAAATGATCACTTAATTTTTTACCTTCAAAGTGAGAAAAGTAACTTAACCGAAAACTGACTTATAAGCCTTGCCAAACATGCTCAGTTTTATTTTATTTATGATTAAGAAAGTTTGCACTCGTCTATTCCACACGCTGCTACAACTAAAACTTGAACCTGTTTTGCGTGGAACAGGTTACGAATGTGCCCTTGGGCAACTGAGAAATCCCCTCGGACTTGAACATTTGAAGATTGAAACTCAACTTGCTTAGAGTTATATTTGTTTTTGGATTGATGGGACCATATTTCTTGCAATGGGTGAAATTTTTTGACATTGCATGCATGATTGGAGTTTGGGTTGATGTAAAGCTCATGTGAATATGCCAAGAAACTGTTTTCTGCTAAGACTCTTGTTTTTGGGGTGCCTTTATTACTTAAGATATTTATAAAAATCGTTTAATCATAGTTATCAAAACCAGACTGGCCGATCGCGATCGGGGTGATAGTAATTGATCCATTTGCTAAGGAACCGGTCAAGAACCGATGAAACCGCAGATGAACTGTTTTTTGACAAATTGGTTCAGAGCAAAATATATTTAATCATGATCGCAGAAGGAGAGATTCGAAACCATGTGTGTTAATGGAAGTTAGAACTTGATCACTATGACTGTTCTGTCTGGTTCAGAAAAAAATTGTATGTTCGTCATTTTGTTTAGAAAATATTTTTTAATAAAAATTACAGTCGAGCAATGATCCACCGGTTGAACCACTAACCTAGTGACCCGACGGTTTGTCCAAATCAACGATCGGGCTGGTTCCTATAACTATGTAATAAATTATCTTTATAGAGCCTGTTTGATTTCAGGTATTTTTTTTTTTTTTTTTTTTTTCAAATTTTGAGGAATTATTAGAGTTTTGGTAGAATTTTTGGTTGAAAAGTGTGAAAATTGGTGGATCCATAAATATATGTGATTAAAAATGAATGTAAGGAAAAATTGAAAAATAAAAAAATGGTTTAGTTAAGTTGTCACTTTGAACTCTTCGAGCGAATTAGATGAACACTAGACATATAGACACAAGTAACAATTCTTGAATTGATTTTTGTCGGAGAACCTCGTAAGAATTGAAGATGACTCGACAAATACACTGCCCAACCATTTACACTAAGGTGGACTCCGAGCCTGTTTGGTTATGGAAAATTTTTATCACTTTTCAAACTAAATCTCAATTCTTAATCAAGTACACAATTTTTTACTTTTCAAATATTTTTAAACCACACATCCATAAAAAAAACAAAAAACAAAAATTTTCCATAGTTCAAAAAGGCTCTCAAATAACACCTTGACCATCCTGATATGATTTAACAGAATCACTAGACTTTTTATGGAGTGGTTGAATTGGTGGAGTTGGTGAACGTCTGCCACTGATCACGAATTCAAATTCCTTTATCAACACATTTGAATTCCATTTTTTTTTTAAAATTTATTTTTCTAACACCAGTTTCTAACCTCAAATTTAATGGATATTAAATTTTTTATTAATTATGCAATCATACATTTAATTTTTTTTTTATCAAAATTGATTAAAAATCTAATTTTAAACTAAATCAAACGGTGGCTTAAACTACAAGTTCGAAATCAATTTTTGGTTAAGTAACTAAGATTACGTTTGATGGCGAGGGTAAAATTTAAGTGAAAAGAAAATGAATTTTAGGAAATTAAATTCCTGAAAATTGAAAGTTTAATGTGTTTGATTTGTTTAATTTTTTAGGTGAAAAAAGTGGGAAATTTTTCAACTTTTTTTTTGATTGACATTATTTTTCATTGTAAATAAAGTAAAATTTAACTACTTTAAAGAAAAAATATATTTTTTTAATTTTCTCACACATTTTTACTTGAAAATAATAATTTAATTTTGGAAAAAAAATAAATCAATTAACAGTAACAAAAAAGATCAAACGTGACGAAATTGATCAAATATTTTTCCATGGAAATAAATTCACCTTCCCCTTGGAATTGGAATTCCTTGAAAACAAAGAATTTGGGTTGATTTGACTCATGCCAAGAAAATGAATTCCATGAAAAAACTTGTCAATCAAACATGTAAAAGTTGTAAAATTGGGTGAAAAATCACATTTTCCATGAAAAAAACTTGACAATGAAACGCAGCCTAAATGAAATGTTCCTTATTACTATCAAGACGGGATGTTGAGAATTTACAAACACACTTGCAGAAACTTTAATGATTTCAACACACGAAAACTTACTTTCCTTAAGACTTTATTTGTTCCACAATATATGTGCATGAAATTCAAATAAGCCTCCAAGATACAATAAAATTCTATTAATTGTTTAAAGACGAAGGTGCACATTTTGGCAACAGACTGAACACAAATGACACGCCCCCAAATTCATATCCAATTTCTATACATTTATTAATATTCCCACCAAATTTTATCTTTTCAAAAAAATAAAATAATGCTATATAAACGTGCTCTAAAAATTCACTTTTATTTTTAAACCATAATTTGACTTTAATAAAATTAAGTACTTATTTTTGAAATTTCATTTGTACTTTAATTTAAAACTAAGAACAAATAGTGGACAGCGAAAGATATCCGAGAATTATATATTTAAAAATATTTAACTATAAAATAAACTATTCAAAAGCATTTATGATCTTTTTCGGTTTTCCTTTGTGAGGACCCATCAACCATGGTCTCAGGTAGGCAGTACACAATCGTCTCGTCATCCGAGAGTTGAAACCAACATCCATGCATTGTCATACCTACAATGCAAAATTAAATGAGTTAACGGTCAACAAGTAACAACATACATGATCATGAGCATGAGTTTCAATTAACTTTCTCACAATGATCTCGTTCTTAGGCCTCAAGCCTTCTTGTTATATCAGTTTATTCACATTTTCTACTTGTGTCTGAATCTCACTACGTTGTATCGCATGAGCTCAAATATCAACATGATCGATAACATGCGCCTTCTAGTGCATATGATCCATAATCACCCACCAAGACTCGAGATTCCACAGTTATATCCATGTCGGCCACCGAGACTCAAGATATTGTACCGGGAATTATATTAAATCAATCAGGTCTAACCTATTATATATAACGCTCAACGTGCCTATCCGAATTCCCATCACCACCAAGAGACCTCTCGAAACCGCAAGTATACCAGCGTCGAACGCAATACCCTCTCCCCGACTACCCTTAATGATCTCGAGAGCCTCAAGCAAGTGTATATATCTAGATGCTAAGATGACGTTCTGTTTGTATTTTATTTTATATTTTCATTTTCAAAAATGTTTTATGTTTTTATTTTTGTTTTCAAATTAGCTGAAACACGTTTAGTTTATAATTTCTGAAAACTGTTTTTGAAAATGAAAAGATGGAAAATACGTTCTATTTAAAATTTTGCAGAATACTACTTAAACTATTTTTAATTAATATTCTTGCAGAATACTACTGATACAAACTCAATTTTTATTGCACAATACACTGAAAACATGGTTACCTGCAACACACTAATGTAAGCACTAAGAGTTTATATTAACACAGCTTGATCAAGTTCGGGATTTGAGGAAACTCTGATTCTATTAAAATCCAGAAAATGCAAGTTCTTTAAAAATCATTAGAGTCCATTTATCAAGATATTTTTTGAAATATAACAACATGAATTCACACTTACTTTTTTTTTTTTGTAATGTTGATATTGAATTCAATAAAACTTTATTTTAGGCTTAATTTCAAGCTAGAATAATTTTCAAAAAAAAAAAAATATTTAGGCTTAATTTCAAGTTAGGATAATTCTCTTTAAAAAAAATCAATCCCATGACGCGTTTCCGCGTTTTGAATATTTTTTGTTGAAATACACTAAAAACGCCCAAAACGAGGTTTTGAGCATTTTGTATACAAACTTTTTTTCCAAAATGCGTTTTCGAAAAAGGTAAAGAGAACGCGTTTTTAGTGTTTTCGAAAATAAAAAAGAAAACGACCTCAAAACAGTAAAGAGAACAGGGCCTAAGTAAAGTACGGTATACTCATAGGACTATTCTACTATCATCCGCTTCATTCCCTCTCCATTTACTCATTATCTCTTTCTATACCATTTATGAAGTATTTCTTCTTAGTCTACACAATGCACATATCAATGCTCATGAATGCGACATATATTTTCATACATCAACTATCTTTTATAACCAAGTAAAATGTCATTCTAATGATATCCATGAGCATTGATAACATGTAATCTTATCAAATCATGTCTCGCATGCTTTCACCATATACAAATATTTTCCATATCACATTCCACGTATATTGTACCAACAATACATCTCGTATAGTCACATAAAATCACATAATAATATAATTATTATGTTTTATATTGTAATTGAATTGTTACTTATCTCGCTAATTGGGTATCCTAGAATAGATTTTATTCCTCAATATTTTGCGCCATTAATTCGCTTGTGGTCAAATTAGATTGATTATCACTCATTCCCTATCATATATTATAAATTATGATTTAGTCATGTGATACTATATTATATTTCAACTACTAAATCTAAATTAAGATCCAACAAAATTAAAGTGAACGATTTCTGATGAGAACCGAGAAAATCAAACCTCGATGCGCGTGCTCGCGAGACCCAGAACGAGATCCAACGTCGAAAATGTTCAAGATTCGAGGCTCAACAAGTAATTAAAGTTAAGAATCAAGTTGGAGTCAAAGATTGAAGAAATAGAGTTTCAGCCAAGATCGGCCGATCGAAAGTCTACAGAGAATTTTGAAGGCAGCCTCAATCGCGTTTGGCTGGGGGTTGGTCGACCGAAAGTGCCATTTCGGTCGACCATGTGATCGACCGAAACACCCTGTTTCAGAAAAATGGGTTTTTCTTGCAATTTCGAACTTATATTTTTTACCCATTTTTGTACATTAAATACACTTTTGATTTCAAACTCAAAGAAAACTTGGTTGTTCATTGTATTACTCTTGAGAGAGTCCCCCATGGGTGAGGTAAACCCTTGTTCTTGATCTTGTATCTACTAGAAAATTAATCAACTATATCTTGAGTATTATTATTCTTGTGTTGTTGTTTATTTTCGCCACATTGAAATTTGTTTGGTTGATATCCATTGGGCTAGGATTAGTTTAATCCTTGAATTTTTGGTTAGATTTAAACTTGGGTTAAGGTGTTTATCGCTTTATTTACCACTTTAGTTTTCTTGGATTTTATATTAAATTGTTGTGGGAATTTTCGGCCAATATACCGAAGGGGTTCGCATCAATTTCCCTGCAAAATAATTAACTGAAATAATTACCAAGATCGTCCTAATTTAAATGAGTTAATTTGCTTTATTATACATCATGAGAAAATTAGTTTAATTTCCCTATTCTAAAATAATAATTATAACTACATTATATAATATAAATATTATTATATTATATGATATACAATAATATTATATATAATACACCCCCCCCCCCCCCCCACTATTGGGGGAGGGTCGATCCCCCAAATAGAAAAGGAGGTTCAACTTCGACTCCCCCCTTTCTCTTTCTCTCTTTGTTTTTTTTTTTTCTTCATTATCACTCATTCCCTATCATATATTATAAATTACAATTTAGTCACGTGATACTATATTATATTTCAACTACTAAATCTAAATTAAGATCCAACAAAATTAAAGTGAACGATTTCCCTGCAAATAATTAACTGAAATAATTATTGGGATCGTCCTAATTTAAATGAGTTAATTTTCTTTATTATACATCATGAGAAAATTAGTTTAATTTCCCTAATCTGAAATAATAACTATAAAATTATATAATATAAATCTTATTATATTATATGGTATACAATAATATTATATATAATATAATAATAATTAAATAATGAAAAGGGAGGTTCGAACACCCCCCCCCCCCCTCCTTATTGGGGAGGGTTGATCCCCCAAATAGAAAGGGTGGATCGACACCCCACTTTCTTTTTTTTTTTTTTTTTCCTTCAAATGATACATATTTATATTTTTTTATCAATGATCAAGATGCATTTAAATAAATTATTTACTTTATACTTTAGTCCCATAAAATATAAAACTTATATTTTAGTTCCAATAATTATTAAAAATATCAAAATGATTTTAAAAATTATAGGGTCATAAGAGTCATTGAATAGGTCTGTCCCTTAAATACAGATATGATTATGTATGGATGGGACATTTGTCCATTTTGTTTCTTGAAAACTTGAAGGTAATCAATACGAATACGATTATGTACAAATGTGACACCCGTCCATTTAATGTCACGTTTTTCATGGTGGGAATCTAAGATATGAATGTACAGTTTCATTCTCCTGCGCGTCACGCGAAGGAAAATGGACTTGAGCTTTGCCTTGCATGAGATTCCCATGCAAGGCAAAGCTTCATGCAAGCAAGGCCTACCACAATTTTTAATATGCGGCTGACAACATTTTTTAATTTATTTATTATTATTTATTTTTTTTGTCTTTTGTTATTTTGGTTTTTTTGGGTATTTCAATTCTTTTGTTTTGTATTTTTTATATTTTGATCTTTTGGTAATGTATTATTTTTACCTTTTATTTTGTCTTAATAATATTTAATATACTTATATTACATTTTTTTGATATTAATAATAACACCGTAAATTTCATATGATATTTGTACTAACACAATAACAAATTTAGACAAACTAACAGAAGCATTGCATAAATTAGATTAATTTTCTTCAAATTTAAATCGAATTACGTGGAACGAGTACAACAATAAGTAGTTTAATGGTTGCCATCATCGTCAAACCTATGGAATGCACCATAATCACTACTATCAATACCAGTGTACCTATCTTCTTGGGTGCCATCCAAAGAGTACTGTGGATGATACAGTTCGTCTACCAGCTAACTCCTAAAGATGTGAAAAAATTCATTGAAATGTAAGCATAGTAGAAAATAAAACAAAATAATCGCAACAATTAATAGTTATCGATCAACTAACCTCGATTGTAATGATGGACAAGTTCTTTTATCATGTCCACTGCGATCACAAACATGACAATTTCTCTTCGACTGAGACATGACTATTTCTTTATATGACTTCAATCTCTTCCCGCACCCTTTTGTTCTAATCGGAGTAGGATCAACCACGAGTTGGGCACTTTCGTTGCTCTTGCTGATAACCCTACTCATTCCCACATCTCCTCCACTATCCATAGCTTTTACCTGTATTTTCAAGTTTTGAAATCCATCCATTATGAACGTCGTACGAGCGTCAGTCAAAGCACCTTCGTCCACCAACTCTGCTGCAGTGTGCCCCAGCATCCCATGTCGAGAAATTAATGATTGACCACCCATTGAGGTCGTCGTTGGTTCAAAAACTGGAGTTGCTTTTACATTTTGGGTCCATCGGCCTAAAATGTACTGATTTGGTAACAACATCACCTGTTTCCTAAGCATAAATGCGAGCATGTGACGACATGGATATCCTTCAAACTCAAAAGTTTTGCAGCTGCATGCTATGAAGTCAATAGCCCTGAAGTAGGTAAGCTCACATTGGCGATGATATCTTTTTACAGTATCAAAACGTGTTACAATATACGTTTTGACACCCTCATATGCTGATTTCTTTGGGAAAACGTAGTAGCTACTCTGAGCTAATTCCTCTCGAAACAACAAGAAAATTGTCTTTGTATAAATATGTGCCATTTGAGTTTCCATGGAAAATGTTGTTATCATACGAGGCACCTCGTTGAAGTCAGTGTGGTTGGCAACCAATTTGCTGTGTCGCTGGTTAATGTATCTGTCTTATTGACATATCTTTTGAAGAATGCGTGGTTGCTTTCTGATTGTTGAATGCTTGACATCCCAGCAGAGAATATATGCTTCACGTACAAAGGTACCCAACGACTTAATATTTCATATATATTGGCGAGCCACTCATTATCACCAAGATCAGTAGTTTCCATCACTTCGGCCCAACGCGATTCGAACTCCTTTGGGGACTCCGACTGCTTAATGATACTCACCAGGCCGTGGTATAGTTCCTTGTACAGCACGAGGCTCGTCTTCTCTAAGAACTTGTTTAGAATATGCCACAAACAAAATCTATGAATTGTGTTAGGAAAAACCTCGCCAACTTCTCTAGCAATGGCGGCGTCTTGATCAGTAATAATGACCCCGGGGGCCCGTTGGGTGGGCATTGCTTCGATGAACTGAAAAAACAACCAAATAAACGAATCGATCTTTTCATCACTCAATAAACCACATCCGAAAACAGTAGTTTGTCGATGGTGATTTACTCCAACTAATGGTGCGAACACCATCAAATACTTATTTGTGTTATATGTTGTGTCGAAAACGATAGCATCTCCGAAGTAAACATAAGAACTCATGGACTCTGCATCAGCCCAGAAACAACGAGCGAACACACCATCCTCGTCAGTCTCATAGGCAAAGTAGAAGCTAGGACTCCTTTTTTTCCAACTCGAAATGCGCAATCAATGTTTCTGCATCGCGTCCAATGGCTTCTCGTCGCCGATCTTGTCGATGGTTCCTGATATCTTGTTCATTACTGCCCAATGAAGAAGGCCCACTAGCATCTATCTCCATAAGTTTGATCTGTTGACAGCTAGGAATATTGGCCTATGAAAATTGATCAATAAGCGCTTTTTTGGTTGAAGAAACATGTCGATGCAAGCATAGTAGGTGATTTTTCTTGGTTTAGATAATGCATGATTGTGCCCCTCGGCAAAATGGCTTACAACCCACATAGAAGTTGTTTGATGTTTTACAACTGTTAACTTTGCGTCGCATCCACAACATGAGTTCCCACGCTTTCGTTCACCAGAACGGGCCACCAAATTTTTGAGTTTCATCTGATAAGACTCATCTTTTTTACCCTATTTATAGAAAACATACGACTTCCAGACAAACTCATTTGTCTGTGGATTCTTTCAGCTACTACCAATACGTATGCTAAAACTAGCTAATTTCGCATACTCATTGTAAAAATTGTACACATCATCAAGCTTTTGAAATTCTTGCTCGAATATCGGAATCCCACCAATATTCACTTGTGGAATAAATACATTGTCATCATCTTCCATTCCTAAAAATTAATATGAACAATTATTTAGTTTGTGAAATAATTTAAACAATGACATTTTTAAAACTTACTATAAATGTAACAAAAAAAAAATTAAAACCATGTTGTAAAATTAAACAAATTAAAAATGTACATTTATATATAACACAACACATTTATGAAAAAATAAAAGAAAAACACTTACTAGAAAATTCAACAGAAATATATGAACAAGCCTCAGAAATTAATTGTGGAGTGTATATAATTCGCAAGAGAATGAACTGATGAAATATAAAATGAAGCTGCAAATTTATAGGCAAGAGAATGAACTGATGAAGTATGAAACGAAGTGCAAATTTATAAGCAAGAGAAAACGAAAAAATAAAATAAAATAAATTAGAGTGTCAGCCACAAACCATAAGATTTTCACGCATGGCCAACAAGCGCCTTGCTTTGCCTTGCCAAAAGGCAAGGCAAAGAGTATCCGTTCTCCTAGGCTCCACGCATAGGAGAACGGATCTGTATGAATGTATATCTTTATTCAACTATCCATACAATTTCGTGATTGTAGGAATTTAGCCCTACCATTCATGATCACATTGTCACGATTGTAAATTGATGGGGAGTTTCCATCATTTTACAAGATTTTTTTTTTAATATTGATTCTTGAATTTGGGATTCAATCAAGAATGTCAATTAATACTGGTGTATCACCTGATCTGACTCGATCAAGATTTCTTGATCATCAAGGTGAAAGTTAGCAAAATCATTGTTAAACTTTGACAAAAAGTTTGTAACATTGTGTGATTTATAAATTTATTTATTTATGATTTTAAGGTAAAAGTATTAGTTAAAAAATGGAGTGAGAAAATGTGTACAATTAAAAAATTATTTGAAAAATTATGTAATTTATAAATCAATTTATTTTATTTTCCAAACACCTGCGTCTTCGTAATATATATCCCCGTATCAAATTTCCCCTCAAAAAATCTGTAGGAATTCATGAATACAACTCGAAGATACCACGTACTATTTTTTCATTGCTATGGAATCTTGTTTTTCATATGCACCAACCTGCCACGTGTCAATGCCCAATTAATTATTTGTATATAAGCCACTTACAATTTGGAATAATGCTATACTCCCCCCGGACTCACCGCACAACTCACCTCAAGCAAAATATCGTCCTTAAGTGACGATATATCCTGGGAATTGAAACAATAAATCGCTAAAATTATTTAAAATTTACTGAGCCCTTCTAAAATTTTCAGTCTCTCCCTCTCAGAAGAAATTGCCGCGCTAGAGTCAGTCGCTCCCTCTCAGAATTAATTGCCGCTCTAGAGTCATTTTCCATAGCTTCTCCGGCCGTCTCCCGCCGTCCCGTCTAACGGTAAAAGGATTATTAGCCACCTGTTAACATAGAATCAGGTAATACATTTTTTTGGTTTGGTTTCCTTTGCCTTATCTGTGAATTTACCCGACGGTGGTGATGTTAACATGATTCGAAGAAGTAATTAGTAGTAGAATTTTTTTGATAAACATACACTTTCTATATATGTCATGGCTATGTCTGTGCGATGAATTTTTATTTTTCACTTTCCGGTTGGGATGGCTGGAAGAAGATGAAGTACAGTGAAGAATGTTGGATAAGGGGATAATTAATAAAATGTTTAACTTATAAACAATTAAATTAAATTTGAATAAGCATATAGATCTAAAATGAAAGATTGAAAAAAAACGTGATTATTTATTATAATTAGTCAGAGGAGCCTTACTATCCTTGTTCAAGCTTGTTTGGTAAAGAAATTACTAAAATTTTGAATTGATTAAAGAATGTGAGGTTGAAATTAGTAGATTTTATTAAAGTAGATGGAATGTGTGTTTAGAAAGTAATGAATATTATAAAATGTGTGGTTAAAATTATCGTTGGATTAAATTTAAATTTAAATTTAAATTTATTTTTTTAATTGTATCAAATAAGAGTTTAATTGTAAATTTTTATCAAATAAGATTTTAATTATTTTAATTTATAGCCTTTAATATCAACAGAAACTCAATTTCCGTACTCAGATGAAGAGATGGCAAACACGAACCTAGTGATTGAGGATGATGTGAGTTCACAAGATAATGAAGAAGGGACGGGAGAAGAGCGTGGGTTGAATGCGGATGAGGACAGTGAGATTGTGCCTGCAGTTGGCATGAAATTTAATGACGTCGAAGAATTGTATGACTTTTATGCAAAGTATGCTTACCGCGTGGGATTTCCAGTTAGAAAAAGAAATTCGAGGAAGGGTGAGGATGGGTTATTTCGAAATGTGGCAATTGCATGTTCACGAGAAGGGAAAAAAATGTGTACTACTAGTAATTCTTTGAAGTCCCAACCAACCATGCAAACGGGGTGTAAAGCTAAGTTGACAGCTTCTTCAGACGTTAATGGAATATGGTGAATTACGAAGGTTCATCTAGAGCATAATAATTTATGTAGTCCTACAAAGTGTAGATCATTTCGATGTAATCGAAGGCTTAGTGCACACGTGAAACGAAAACTTGAAGTGAATGATATTGCTGGAATACCCTTACATAAAACCTTTAACTCCACTGTTGTTGATGCTGGTGGATATGAGCAAGTAACATTTAACGAAAGGGATTGTAGAAACTACATTGAGAAGGCAAGGCGTTTAAGACTTGGGGATGGAAATGCTGCAGCTATTCAAGCCTACTTTTGTAAAGTGCAATCGGCTTACCCGGGATTCTATTTTTCACTAGATTTGGATGACAAGGGTCGGTTGAGGAATGTTTTTTGGGCCGATAACAGATGTAGAGAATCGTATAAGAAATCTGGCGATGTTATCACGTTTGATACTACGTACTTGACTAACAAGTACGATATGCCATTTGCCCCGTTTGTAGGCGTGAATCACCACGGGCATTCAACATTATTAGGCTGTGGTTTGGTTTCTAGCGAGGACACAGACACTTTTGTTTGGATTTTTAGCACTTGGCTTCAGTGTATGGATGGACAGGCTCCCAACGGGATAGTAACAGACCAAGATAGAACTATGCAGAATGCAATTGGAGTAGTGTTCCCTGCCACGAGGTATAGGTGGTGTCTTTGGCATATACTGAAGAAGCTTCCTGAAAAGTTTGGGTATCACAATCACAAAGCCTCGATAATGTAAGCGATACATGAGTTGGTTTACGAATCGCAACACGATTCTGAATTTGAAGAGGGGTGGACTAGGATGCTCGATGAGTATATACTACATGAGAATGATTGGTTAGATGGACTTTACAGAGAAAGAAGGCGTTGGGTACCTTGTTACCTGAGAACGAGCTTCTGGGCAGCGATGTCAACGACGCAAAGGAGTGAGAGCGTTAATGCTTTTTTCGATGGTTATGTGAAATCGAAAACATCGTTAAAGTAGTTTGTAGAACAGTACGAGCGAGCGTTGAGGAGTAAATCTGAGAAAGAATTTCAAGCAGATTGTAAGTGCTTCACACAAGCTGTCCCATGTGCTACTAGGTACGAACTGGAAAAACAGTTTCAGTCGGTCTACACAATATCTAAATTCAAAGAATTTCAGGAAGAGTTCACAGGAATGGTGTATTGTCAAGTTGTAGGCACATCTAGTAATGGTATTGAAAAGATATATGCTGTGCAGGAAGACCATTTCTATGATGGAGGTTCGAAGATGAAGAAATTCATAGTGTCATTTCTGGCGGTACAATGTGAAATTGATTGCAGTTGTCACTTATTTGAATTTAAAGGAATTCTTTGTAGACACACACTCCTGGTTGGAAGAGAAGTACAATGATCTCTCAGTATCAAAATTAGGGCAAAGTACGATGGGGAAAAACCTTGTCCAGGATACTTCAGAAAAATGTGTGGATACTACTATGATTTTAGATCCAAAATGCACAAAATCTAAGGGCGCTCCCAAAAAGCTTCGGAAGAAAGGGCCATTGGAATCTAATTCGAAGAAGTCGCGAGTAAGTATCATATAATTTGCATCTTACAATTACTAATATTCCAATTGTTAAAATGGCTTCATTGAAATGTTCTTATTCGTATATATTGTTTCAGGTACGATCCACATCATACAGAAGCAAGACCATCGTACAAACTACTCCAAATCCTATTCTTACTGTAGGTCAAGCATCAGGGGAAGCTCAGTACGTGTTGATCAATCCACTCTCATACACGCAACAGTTAATGGTAAGATTTGCTAACTTCCAACTGATGGTTTTATGGGAATTGGGATTCGATATGCTGATTTTTTTGTAATTTGCAGGGTGTACAAATACAGTCTTGGTATCAAGCAGGTGGAGGATATTCCTTGCCCACTATTGATATGGAAAATTCATGGAGCTCAATCTTTCAACAGCAGGTCTGACCCTTTGAAGAGGAGTTTGTTGGATCATCAGGTGGAACAGAAACTACTGACAGAGCTGAATGAATGATATTCGTTAACATTTGTATATTGTCTCATTTGTAGCAACAATATTTTGTTTGGAATGAAGACAATGATTTTATGTTGTTTCCTTTGTACAATGAATTTTATTTTGTCGCCTAAGATAGGTTTAATTTGCAGCAAGAATATTTTGTTTGGAATGAAGATCATGATTTTATGTTGTTTCCTTTGTAGCAGGAATAATTTTTTAGCTTTTTCGTGTGTATCATGTTATTGTTGAAAAGATCCAACAGGTTGAAACAGGAGAATAGAACCTCAGCCTGTTTACTTTCCTTCATGTAAAAGCGGAAGCATATTGTCTAAAACCTCAATTTTGGCATTTTCTATTATATAATTTTACGAAAAATTTGACAAAGTCTCATCTGTAAATTGGACATAGCCAACCTGTAACGAAACATCAAAACCATTTTAAAACACAAAATCTCAACTTCATTCAATCCCAAACATCATCAAAGCCATTTCTATAAGTCCCAAACTCCTAAACAATATCATTCCAAATAATAAACTTTAACAGATACAACAAGAAGTAATTACATATGCTAATTGCAATTAAAATAAGTACATTAAGTTCTATAAAAGGAGAACTAATCATTTTTTTCTCTTGCTAAATTCTACCATCATTGATATGTTAACATTCCTCTGCTCCGCTAAACGCGCAAAAAGTGAAAACGTGCGGGCTAGAGATTCACTTTCCTCTTCAACCAAGGAGTCTTCACCTGCATCGTGGACCATAGTCAAACTGCCTGCATCATGGAGCGTACTCGAACTGCCTGTATCATGGCACGTGCTCGAACTCCCTTCATCCCATTCGTAAAACGTACACCCACTGTTAGTACAATTGAAAAACAGCTTCCCTTTGGATTTTTTTGCAGGGTCTTCCACCCTTAGCCATCTCACGTATCCGCGGTGACAAATTGGGCAACGTCGCTTCATATCGCAGTCTTTCATCCAATGCCCCGACTTTCGACTGCTATGGTACACTTCATTATTCTTCAGCAACATTTGAAAATCCTACTCAATGACAAGATGAAGTATTCAGGTTAGTGATAATCCTCAATCATTTCATGAGAGTACTGCAATTAAGTGTAATGAAATTATCGAATTCAGGTTAATTCAAAATTTGAAGAAGTAGTGGCCTACATAAGTCACAGAAAAAACAGAATGCAATTCATGATACTTCCATTATCAGATCATATAAATAGGTAGAGCAACATTGAATAAGAAAATGAAGATGGCTGGCCATAGAAATATCCATTATATACATTAAAATTGCTTTAAACAATGTAAAGATGCATAGTCAAATGTTTAATAAAAATTTAAGCAATCAAGAAAACGATATGAATGAACACTAGAGAACACTGATAAATCTATTTAAATTTCTGTCAATAGTAAATAAATAAATAGAAATAAATCCCAAATTTCTAATACTAAAATGATAATAGTTATAAGGTATTAACAACCAGTTTATAGTATATTGGAATCAAGGTTGTTACTTTCATCTAAGAAAAAATACATCCCCAAAAATTCCAAAAGACATAACAATTTCAATAGCAAGGCATTGATTGTAATCAGTAATTAGAAAACTTCAACAGTAAAAAATAGTAAATCTCACCCAAGCAGAATAAGAAATAAAAACTCTCATTAACTTCCAGGAGTTTCATACTTAATAAAATTAATTTCAAAAGCTACATAGTTAACAACCAGAGATCTAGGCAATTTCTCAGTTTCTACATGATCATACAGTGAGGACGAACATAACACAAATTGAGCAGCAACATATGGGGCTGGGAGTGGGGTTGCAGGTGTGGGAGGGAGTGGAGTTTCCACATCTGATTAACCAACATTCCACATCGTAATACAAACCAGAGTGCGCAGAAAACTAGAATATTATGGCAAAAAGAAAAGGATGAAATCAACAGTGTGAGATCTCTATGATCAATTGTTTTTATTTAAAGCAAACAGAAAAATCAGATTGATTCAGCAAAGTCATCATAGAAAAAATATTCAACTAGAATATTATGACAAAAAGAAAAGGATGAAATCAACAGTGTGAGATCTCTATGATGAGTACAGAACAAAAACTTTTATACACAAATTGAGAGTTGAAAGCAAAAAATCAACAATGAACGAAATCGTCAAACAAATATACCCAATGCGAAATGGAATATGGATTTGGAACGAAGTCGCCGCAAAATGTGGAACGAAGTTGGTTACGATCAAAATTTCTCACCGCCAGGGCTGGGGGAAATGGGTTGCGTGACCTTCGTACCCAGAGATTATGTGGAGCGTGTTTGGGGGAGCCAAGGAGGTTGAAGGAGGTGTGTGGGTACTCAGAAGAAACAATAATGAACCCAAATTTTCAAATTTGTAATATGAGGGCATGTTTATCATTTTCCTTCCTTGAGGTGAGTTGTGCGGTGTCTCTTGAGGGAGTATAGCATTATTGTACAATTTGGCTACACAGAAGCCGATGCACACGAACTTGAAGTATTGAACCTTCGGCTTCGACACAGTCTATGAAGAGCTTTCACTTGGTATAATCTGTGCATTTTACACACAAACCTCTCTCTCTCTCTCTCTCTCTCTCTCTCTCTCTCTCTCTCTCTTCGGAGTTTCCGAAGCTCCTCTCTTCAAACTTCACCTAAGGTAATTCTTCTTTCCATAACCCATTTTTATGTTTGTTGAGCTTCTGAATTCTTGTTCTGGGATATAATTTGTTGCATTCAAATGTATGCATGTTAATTGATTGATGTAATTATATATTTATTTCTTGAAGCCTGGTCATAACTTTACGTATGTGTGTGCGTATATGGACAAACATGAATCAATGAGTTGTCTGTTTTCTGGTGAATCAATGAGAAATAAAAGGTTGTTTCTGAATTCCGTATTAATTAATTTTGAGGATGGATTCTTGATTGATTCTACATTTGTTACATTTTTCCTTTTTCTTTTCCTGTCGTTCCTTTTGACAGACCTTCAAAATTGAAACTCTATGTGTGTGTGTGTGTGTGTCAGAACTCTTTCTTCTCCAAACTGCGTCTGTAAATATTTACGTTTAAGCATTTTTCTAAAATCTCAAATTTGTTTGAATAAATATATTTCTTTAATCTTTTAATTTTATTGAAATGCGCAAGCGAGTCCGATCGATATAGAAATTAGACGTGGAAAGCCGAATGAAATATCGCCTGAAAATCAATAATTTGAAGGGCTGGACTAACTATTCTGTTGTTTTTCCTTGCGGATTCTCCTGTAGCATTGTTGATGTAGATGCTTGGAGGAATTTGGAAAGATGTGGCTGAATGCTAAGAACTTCATCTCTAAGGTCTGCCTTCCATCAAGGCCAGTCTTGTTCATTCATAAGCAATAATGACTAGTATATACAGATCATAATACGGTCAAGTTTTGCAAACAGATGCATAATGAGAAGCCATGATTCATCAACTTCCCGTTTCGTTCTTTTTCTAGGACTCCTGCCCTGTAAATGATATAAATCGTGCCAGCCGGAGATTTTTGTAGGTTCGTGTTCTTGAAATGGAGAAAGAGGGAAGCATATTGATGGGAAAATACGAGCTTGAGAGGTTGTTAGGTCAGGGAACTTTCGCCAAAGTTTACTATGGTATACATCTTAAAACGGGACAGAGTGTGGCCATTAAGGTTATCGACAAAGAGAAAGTATTGAATGCCGGATTTGTTGGGATGCAAACAATCCCACATCGGTTGTGAGGAAGGAAATAAACAACCATATAACCCAAGTGAGTTACTCCACCCATTACCAATTGGTTTTGGGTTGGAACCTCACTTGGGCCTGGGGTTTGGGCTTGGGATTGGGCAAAATTAAAAATATTCATGGTCCCAACAGGGTTGATAAATCAGACGGAGCGAGAGATATCTGTTATGGGAATGGTGAAACACAGCAACATGATGGAACTATATGAAGTTATGGCTACCAAAACGAAGATTTACTTTGTAATGGAATATGCGAAAGGTGGAGAGCTTTTTCACAAGGTTGCCAAGGGAAGGCTCGAGGAAGATAGTGCTCGGAAATATTTTCAACAACTGATCACTGCTGTTGGTATTTGCCACAGCAGGGGTGTTTATCACCGTGATTTGAAACCCGAAAATCTTCTGCTGGATGAGAATGGAGATCTTAAGGTATCTGATTTTGGATTGAGTGCGCTCACCAAGTCCAAGCGCCAGGATGGATTACTCCACACGGCGTGCGGCACCCCAGCATATATCGCTCCCGAGGTGATTCTCCGAAGAGGCTATGATGGATCCAAAGCTGACATCTGGTCCTGTGGGGTGATCTTATTTGTGATGCTTGCAGGTCATCTTCCATTCAATGACTCAAATCTCATGGTGATGTACCGGAAGATAAGCAAGGCCGAGTGTAAATTCCCTAATTGGTTTCCACCTCAAGTACGAAAACTGCTATCGCGGATCCTTGATCCTAACCCCTGTACTAGGATTTCCATAGCCAAGATTATGCAAAACTCCTGGTTCAGAAAAGGTCTCAAATCCGGACAACCTAGGACTAACCTGAGGAACAATATTCCGAAATATACTAAGCTGGAAGTGGTCAAACCAACTAACCTGAATGCATTTGACATTATATCTCACTCGACAGGACTTGACTTGTCCGGTTTGTTTGTGAGCAATGACCAAAAAGACGAGGTGCAATTCACATCTACAAAGCCGGTTTCTGCTATCATATCCAAACTTGAGGATGTTGCTGGGAATCTGAAGTTGAAAGTGAAGAAAAAGGTTCAAGGGTTCATGACATTGGAGGGCAGAAACAAGGATACAAATGGGATTTTGTCCATCGACATGGAAATATTTGAAATCACTTCGTCGTTTCATTTGGTGGAGGTGAAGAAGTCGAGTGGCGACTCAGTTGATTATCAGAGGATGTTGAGACAGGATATAAGACCAGCTCTTAGGGAAATTGTTTGGGCTTGGCAAGGTCAGCAACAGCAGGATCAGAAGGAAAGCTATTGACTGAATTCTTAGTTATTTTCTTAGGCTGTTAAGAATCTATCGTTTCGGTATATTCCATACTTTTCACAATCCTTTATTCCTTTTTATCTGTGTACGTAAGACAGTAATATCTGGATATGATTGCCCATAAACTAGTGTCTAAAAACTGTGTCTAGTGATTTCTGCTGTAAACCAGTCTGCTTAATTGTGGAGAAAAGCTGACTGTGGGCAATGCCAATGCTCCTTCCTTAAAAGGATTGTGCAGCAAGTCAGTTTGCCTCTCCACAGAGTGGCCGTGCTATTCTAGGCTGTAGAGGTCAATGACCAATGCCGGAACATGCTACAGGAAATGATTTATTCACTACATACTCGATATTCTCTACCTTGTACACAGATTGATAATTGAAACTATCCACGCGTCAATTCATAAAAAGTCGGGTTCTAAAAGGGAGACACTATAACGCTTTGAATTTAGGACAATGATACACTCCCTGTCGTGCTCACCGAAAGGGATGACCACACACTCACATGGGGCGGGACCCATCTGCGGGGAGGGTAACATAATTCTTGAATTTAAGCAACTCAACGGGTTACTAAAAATGAGTTTATTTTATTAAACGTATAATATTTTGACCATACAAGACTTGAAAATTGAGGAAAAATTATTTTGGAAAACATACAAAATTTCAACAAGTCAGTGTTTTTTTCCCGGTGGCGCAATGAGTTACAAAAATTGTTTTGACCTAACAAACATACACCTAAAAATTAAAATTACGAAAAGAGAGCATAAAAATCATAAACGTGCAATTTATTCAGAATTGGAGTCCCTACGATGATATTTGAGGCACAAACATATTTTCTAGTATACTGAAACCGTATTTTTGTTTATCGTTTTATAAGTTTCATGATACTATGGGGTGTGTTTGATTGAACATCGGTGTATATTTTCTCATCAAAATGATGAGAAAATATTTGGAAAGGAAATTGCCTAAAATGTGTTTTAGGCACTTTTACATGAAAAATATTTATCATGAAAAATGTTCCAATCAAATACAAAAGAAGGAAATTATTTTGATTCGTTTCATGTCAAATGAAGGGAATCAAACTAGTTCTTAAACTTTGTAGAATTCATCAAATTTACCTTGTTCTTGCAAGTAACAAACAAAGGATCGGTCAAGATATTTTGAGTGCTCTGTGCGACAATTTGAAATTATATCTTATAAAAAAATTGTGCCCTATATTCAATTTTTCTTAAAAGTGTCATTATATTAAAAAAAAAAAAACTGTGTCCCCATAATGTTGAATTCCTGCTTGATCGCACACCCTCAAGGTCGCCTTTACAAACAATCTCTTGATCCCTGAATGTGCATCTAATTGTTGTAAAACTAGAGTAAAATAAAGAGAATAGAAAGATAAAGATAGAGATAGAGAGAGTGAGTAATGCTTCTCATTAGTGTGTCTTAGAATGAAAACTTAGGCCCCTATTTATAGAGATAGACAATGACACAATCGTAATATGTAAAGTTTATAAGGGTATAATTGTAATTGGTCATTCATACCTAACTAATATTAATATTTTATAACACTCCCCCTTGAATGACCTGTTACGCAATTATCTGCCTCGTTAAAACCTTGCTAAGAAAATCCGATGGGATAAAACTTGAGCGAAGGAAAAAGAGTACAGCTACTCCCCCTGATATTGGTCATTGTGAATCATTGAGTTTAATGTTCGAAATGACATCCAATGATAAGTAGAACAAATCATGTACTGAAGCTTGAGGTTCTGAAGTGCTGTCTCGTTAAAACCTTGTCAGTAAAACCTATTGGGATAAAATCTGAACTAAGGAAAAAGAGTACAGCAGCCGCTTCATTAAAAACTTTGTTCCAAAAACTCAATAAGATAAAAACTCAGCTAAAAAGAAATCCAGCGCGTGTCTAATTTTCCTGATGATGTTGTTGGAGATCTCTGAGTCGACGCATCCCGATCTTATTTACCAATCCTTCAAATGTTGAAGTCGGTAATGATTTTGTGAACATATCAGCTAGATTATCATTTGAACGAATATGTCGAACATCAATTTCACCATTCTTGTCAAGATCATGTGTGAAGAAGAATTTCGGTGAAATATGTTTCGTTGTGTCACCTTTAATGAAACCTCCCTTTAATTGAGCTATACACGCGGTGTTGTCTTCATACAAAATTATTGGATTTCCTTTTCCTGAAGAGAGACCACAAGTCTCCCTTATATGCTGAGTCATTGTTTTCAACCATACACATTCTCGACTTGCCTCATGTATTGCAAGTAGTTCAGCATGATTAGAAGAAGTAGCAGTTAATGTTTGCTTTGTGGATCTCCATGATATAGCAGTACCTCCACAAGTGAATAAATAACTTGTTTGAGATTTAGCTGTGTGTGGGTCTGATAGATATCCCGCATCAGCATACCCAACAAGTTCCGATTTAGTTTTATTTGAATAAAACAAACCCATGTCAATTGTTCCTCGGAGATACCTCAATACATGTTTAACACCATTCCAATGTCTTTGTGTAGGAGAAGAACTATACCTTTCTAGTAAACTTACCGAGAATGCAGTATCAGGTCGTGTGTTGTTGGCAAGATATAGTAGCGCACCTATAGCACTAAGATATGGTACTTCAGGACCAAGAAGTTCTTCATTATCTTCTCGAGGTCTAAATAGGTCCTTTTCCACATTGAGTGAACGAACAACCATCGGTGTGCTCAATGGATTTTCCTTATCCATGTAAAATCGTTTAAGGACTTTTTCTGTATATGTTGATTGATGAATAAGAATTCCATTTGATAAATGCTCGATTTGCAAACTGAGACAGAATTTTGTCTTTCCAAGATCTTTCATCTCAAATTCTGACTTTAAGTACTCAACTGCCTCCGGAATTTCTTCAAGAGTTTCAATAATATTTAAGTCATCGACATATACAACAATAATTACGAACCCATTCATTGACTTCTTTATAAAAATGCAAGGGCATATAGGATCATTCTTGAATCCTTCTTTTAGTAGATATTCACTAAGGCGATTAAACCACATGCGGTTGGATTGTTTCAATCCATATAATGACCTCTGCAATTTGATTGAAAATAATTCTCGAGGTCTCGAATTATATACTTCAGGCATTTTAAATCCCTCGGGAATTTTCATGTGGATGTTATTGTCAAGCATGCCATATAAATAGGCTGAAACTACATCCATCATGCGCATATTTAGTTTTTCATGTATTGCCAAACTAACTAGATATCGAAATGTAATTGCATCCATTACAGGGGAATACGTTTCTTCACAATCAACACCAGGTATTTGCGAAAATCCTTGTGCTACAAGTCGTGCTTTATATCTCACGACTTCTCTTTTCTCATTTATTTTTCGTACGAATACCCATTTGTATCCTACATGATTAACCCATTTAGGAGTTTGAACAATAGGTCCAAAAACTTTACGTTTCTCCAATGAATCCAATTCTGCCTGAATTGCACTTTTCCATTTTAGCCAATCATTTCTTCGTTTACATTCCTCGATGGATTTTGGTTCATCATCCTCGCTATCATTAATAATTTCGAGCACTACATTATATGAAAAAATAATGTCGACAACTGTTTCTTCTCGGTTCCATCTTTTCCTCGTATAGACATAATTTATCGAGATCTCTTTATTTTCATCATTTTCAGGTACCTGTACCACTTCGAGGGTTTTTATTTCAATTGTGTCTTTGGAATCTTCGAGAGATTCCACCTCCTTAATATGATTATTGACTATATGCTCCTTTTTCTTTCGAGGATTTTTATCTTTGGAACCGATTGATCTACCACGCTTCATGCGTATCTTAGACTCATTAGCTTTATTTTGTCCTTCTGGGACATAAATTCGGACTGGAGCATTCTCAGCTGGAATGTGTGATTTAGTCACTCTCTTTAGGTCAGTGAATGTATCTGGCAATTGATTGGCTATCTTTTGCAAGTGGATTATCTTTTGAACTTCTTGTTCACATTGCATTGCGCGAGGATCTAGTTTGGATAAATATGATGCATTCCATGTTATTTCTTTTTCCAACTGTTTAATTTCTCCCCTAATGATGGAAACATTATTTCATCAAAATGACAGTCTGCAAATCGTGCAGTAAAAATATCACTCGTATTGGGTTCAAGATACTTTATTATAGAAGGAGATTCAAACCCAATAAATATTCCCAGTCTCCTTTGAGGACCCATCTTTGTTCGTTGTGGTGAAGCTATTGGTACGTAAACTGCACAACCAAAATTTTTTAGATGGGATATATTAGGCTCCTGACCATAAGCCATTTGTAATGGGGAGAATTTATGATAAGATGTTGGCCTGATGCGTATGAGTGCTGCGGCATGTAGTATAGCATGTCCCCAAGCAGATACGGGAAGTTTTGTTCTCATAAGTAATGGCCTAGCTATTAATTGGAGGTGTTTAATAAATGATTCTGCTAGACCATTTTGAGTATGAACATGAGCAACCAGATGTTCAATCTTTATCCCAATTGATATGCAGTAATCATTAAATGCTTGAGATGTAAACTCACTAGTATTATCAAGACGAATAGTCTTAATTGGATAATCTGGAAATTGTGCTCGTAGACGAATAATCTGAGCAAGTAATCTCGCAAATGCCAGGTTGCGAGTGGATAATAAGCTCACATGTGACCATCTAGTAGATGCATCTATTAAAACCATAAAATATCGAAATGGTCCACATGGAAGGTGAATGGGCCCACAAATATCACCCTGTATACATTCCAAAAATATTGGAGATTCATACCCAACTTTAGTTAATGATGGTCCGATGACCAATTTGCCATGAGAACAAGCAGCACATGAGAATTCATTACAATGAAGAATTTTTTGATTACTCAATGAATGTCCTTTTGAATTCTCAATAATTCTTCGCATCATAGTTGACCCGGGATGTCCCAGCCGGTCATGCCAAATTATAAAATTCTTTGGCTCGTTGAACTTTTGGCATAACATAACATTTGATTCAATTGTACTAATTTTTGTATAGTACAAGCCAGAAGGTAAAGCGGGTAACCTTTCAAGTATATATTTCTTACCAGAGACAATAAAAGTAATATAAAGATATTCTTTATTACTTTCTTAATCAGTCTCAGTATGGTACCCGTTACTTCGTATATATTTATAACTTAGCAGATTCCTAGATGACTTAGGGGAAAATAAGGCATTTTGGATGGCCATTTTTGTTTCTCCACTTAATACAATATTTGCTTTTCCCCATCATTTAATAATAGGTGCAAATCCCATTACTGTACTCACATTAGTTGTCATCATTGTCAAATTCAAGAAATATTTCTCATTTCTGAGTATTGGATTTGTTGATGCACTGTCTGCTAAGCAAATATCTCCATCAATGATTTTGGAGCCATTCAATAAATCAGAAGTGTCCATTTCTTCATTATCAAAGAGAAATACGGTTACACACAAAATAATTTTATTGGGAAGAAAAATATTATATTATCATACATATTTTCATTAAAAACAACGTGCAAAAATTATCATATAGATAAAAGTACCGATAACACACTGAAATACATGAATACATTCAATTACAAGTAATAACTTCTCAACTTCGGTCATTATCATGTTTAGCAATGTTCTCATCAGATTGTTCAATGAAATCATCAACATCGAGAAGTGTTACTTCTGATGAGAAATGGTACGGATTATTTCCTTGAAAAACAAAGTTTGTTTCAACCTTTTTTCCTTTCTCATTTTGAGAGGCTCTGTATAATTCAACAAGATGTTTTGTTGTCCGACAGGCACGTGCCCAATGGTCTTTCATACCACATCTATGGCATGAACTATCTGTCAATCTTGTTGACATCTTTCTTTTCTGGGAACTTTCCCCACTTTCTCTATGATTTGTTCCTCTAAAATTGAAGGATTGTTTATTATGACCATTGTGAGGACGAGCATGATTTTGTCCTCCATGTTGCCAAGTGTAGCTTTGTCCTCGTCCTCGATCTTAACCATTGCCACGACCATGACCACGACCACGACCATTATTGTAACTGCGATCATGGTCTTGTCTTTGTTTATTATACGAAATGTTATTCGCTTCAGGTAGTGCAGCTGATCCGGTCGGTCGTGATTCGTGATTTTTCATTAAGAGCTCATTATTTTGCTCAGCCACTAGAAGACATGATATCAGTTCTGAATATTTTTTAAAGTCTCGTTCCCTGTATTGTTGCTGCAAGATAACATTCGAGGCATGAAAAGTAGAGAAAGTCTTCTCTAACATATCTTCTTCAGTAACTTTTTCTCCGCATAATTTTAATGTAGAAGTTATTTTAAACAATGCGGAATTATACTCAGATACTGATTTAAAATCTTACAGCCTCAAATGCATCCAAGTATAACGAGCTCTTGACAGTATGACTGTCTTCTGATGGTCATATCTTTCTTTCAAATTATTCCACAATTCAAGAGGATCCTTGATTGTAAGATATTCCGCTTTTAATCCCTCATCAAGATGATGGCGAAGGAAGATCATTGCCTTGGCCTTTTCTTGATTGGATGCGGTATTTTCTTCTTTTATGGTATCCCGAAGGCCATTAGCTTCAAGATGTTTATCAGCATCAAGGATCCATGAAAGATAGTTTTTTTCAGATATATCGAGAGCCACAAATTCTAATTTTGTGAGATTGATCATGTATGTAAGACTACAAAATAAAATCAAGTAAACAAATATAATTATCTAATGAATGACTAACAAATATAATAAAGAAATAATCTGAATATAATGTGCATATAAAATCAACATAAATAACTTTAATAAATTATCTTTAATTTAGAATGATAAACTCATAAGTTCAAAGTTCGTAACAATCCACGGTGCATAATTTCAAGGTCCATAATATAGCATATATTATAATAGTCAAAAGTCCATAAGTCCAAGATCCATAATAGAGCATAGGTTATAATAGTCCAAAGTCCATAAGTCCAAAGTCCGTAATAATTCAATGTTTTGCAATGGTACAACAATAATCCATATTTAGTTAATTCAAATATAGTTATTTAATTGTTTCTGTAATATGATATTATATTGGTAATTAAAAAGATCGTTAAACTAAAACAAAATATAAACTAGAAGAAAAATAAATATTTAATATTGTATTATCACATATTATATTTATATCTCTTTTTCTTTATCTTTAACTTTAACTTTAGCTTTAACTTTAACTTTTAACTTTTTGACTAACACACCATGTTATCATGTATAGAAACAATAATTCAAGAGATTCTAAAGCACATAAAACTACTAAATAATTAAGCAATAATTTCAATAAACAATAATTTCAAAAGGATGAATATGGACAACTCAAAAATAAGTAATTTCAGAATTATTATATACTTAATAAAAATCATAAATATTTAAAATGATTATGAAATCTAGATCGAGAAATATCAATGAATTTGATTCTTACAAAGATATAAATTTGAAGACTTACAGTTGAGTAGATGCCTAAGGATGATCTCTTCACGGTAATTCGATTTAAGTGTGTGTTTGATTAGTAATAATCAGGTTTCTGATGCAGAGGATCCTACTAGAGGCAACTGCAGAGCATAATTCCTTCAGATTACTCAAATTCAAGACTCAATTGGTTAGAGACTAGTGCTGATAACGTGTTGTAAAACTAGAGTAAAATAAAGAGAATAGAAAAATAGAGAGAGAGAGAGAGAGAGAGAGAGAGAGAGAGAGAGAGAGAGAGAGAGAGAGAGAGAGAGTAATGCTTCTCATTAGTGTGTCTTAGAATGAAAACTTAGGCCCCTATTTATAGGGGTAGACAATAACATAATCGTAATATGTAAAGTTTACAAGGGTATAATTGTAATTGGTCATTCATACCTAAATAATATTTTCTTAACTAAATGAATAGTTTTATTAATTTTCACTTAGATCCCTAAAATTTCTAAAAATATGCTATTAGACCAAAACCTTCTTAAGTTGTCATATACATGCTACGCGTCATATTTTGATAAATTTTGGAGTTTGTGCTCATCTGTTAGACTATTACAATATTATTATACAAGGAATAATCGAACAAGATAATATTGAGGCCTGCTCTTGTGCAATAGTAGGGTTTACATCTTGTGTCTTGAATGGTGCTCATCTGTTTGATTGAAGGGATTTTCCATGGAAAATGTTCCATCAATCAAAATATTTTTCACCTTTGCATGTTTGATTCAAAAAAAATTTCATAGAAAATGTTTCAATATTTTCCATGGTACAAACCTTTTATGCATTTGTAGACATTAAAAAAAATGTTTGTATTGGATCAGTTTAAATTTGTTTTAATCCAATTAAGTCCATTAAATAAAGCCTAGTAAAGCCCACCTAAAAGAAGCCCATGGATGAGCCCATCCTACTTTTCAAAATCCTAATCATTTTATTTATTTAAATATTTAAATAATAAAGGTGGTTACAATTTTTCTCTATAAATAAGACCATTGGTCCATGTAAAAAAAAAAAAAAAAGAATTGCAGGTGAAGAATACAAAAATTCTCTCAAGTTTCAAGCCAAGTCCAAATTCAAGAAGATCAAAGTCTTCTTCAAATCAAACAAGTTCAAATCAATTCCAAGAAGATTAAAGCCTTCTTCAAGGCAAAACAAGTCCAATCTGAAGTCCAAATCCTAAGTTCAAATCCAAGTTTCAAGTTCCAAGTGTCAAATAAGCAATCTCTCAACAAATCAAGTTTTCCAGCAAATTCAGAAGTCCAAGAATCAAGCCACGTGGCCCCTTGTCTTCAAACACGCAGATCGTTAATCAGAGGATTTTGCAATTTTGTATTTACAAGAGTTGTCCACTTCTATTTTCTCAAATTCAATTTGTAACAATTTCGGTATTTTTTAATAATAGTTTGAAATTCGTCGCACAAATTTCTTGGCACATCCAGTGGGACACTCTTGCCTCTCGTCTTCCATTTTGCAAAACTTTCAAGTTTCAACAAATACATCAGACATGGTAAGCGAAGGAAACTGTGACCCGTCTTGAAGAAACATTTGTTGAACTTTTCCATGTGACGAGAGCCTAAACAAAATCCGGGAAAATTCAACTGGTTACACCATTAAAGAAGTTCTCCAAAAAGGGAAAAATGAAAATCGCTTTCAAGAAGCAAGTCTCCCGTTCATCAGAAAAGAACTTGGCAAAAAGTCCTCGTTCTGACTCTATCTCCAATGGCAGGTCTGTGTCTGGATCAACTCATGCTACTTCCCCATGAAAATGGGGAGACTATACTGCTTCTGAAGAATCAATCGAGCCAGTGATGGTAACGGAAATGACACCAGACACTGATGATCAAGTTCAACAAATGGCAGTCTCCATTGAAAAGTTGACAAAATCTTTGGAGTAAAAAGATGTGCAAATCGCTGCTCTCATGCATCGACTGGAGTTGCAAAGCCCTTTGAAAAAAGACATCCCAGAAAATGCAAGCTCTTCCAAAGTTAAAGATCCTGAAATCCAAGAGTACCAACAGAAGCAAGATATGCATGACTGTACTGTTGTGTTAAATGTATTTCGTGACACCACTCAACTCTCTGTTGGCTCCTTATCCGTCCAACAACTTCAACATATGATCACTGACACCATCCGTGCTCAATACGGTAGCTCACCACAATCTTCATTGGTTTATGTCAAACCTTATAGTCATCGAATCGACGAAATGAGAATGCCTCTTGGCTACCAACCACCGAGATTTCAGTGTTTTGATGGAAAGGGCAACCTGAAACAACATGTAGCTCATTTCATTGAAACGTGTAACAATGCTGGCACATACAATGATACCATAGTGAAGCAGTTTGTACGCTCCCTCAAAGGTGCTGCATTTGAATGGTATACAGACTTGACTGCCGGGTCAATTGATAGTTGGGATCAGCTCGAACGTGAGTTCCTCACACGCTTCTATAGCACCAGACGGACTGTCAGCCTTCCGGAACTTGCTAGAACAAAGCAAAATAAAGAGGAACCAGTTTTTGAATATATTGAACGCTGGAGAAATCTTGTCCTTAATTGCAAGGAACGTATCAGGGAAGCATCCTCTATCGACGTGTGTGCAAGGCATGCATTGGGGACTCCTTTATAATCTCCAAGCAAATATGCCTCACTCTTTTGAAGAGTTGGCCACATGTGCTCATGATCTAGAAATACAAATTACAAGGCATGGAAGTTACTTGCCAAGCGACCCGCGTGACAAAAAAGATCCCAATAAGGAAGTCAAAAAGGACAGTAAGCCACGTAAGTTGAAAGAATCTTTGGCCATATCTACCGCTCCTGCAAAAATCACTTTTCAGAAATCAAGTTCAAATCCAAATCCGAAGCAAAAGCCGGAGTTCAGGCCTAACAAGGCACAAGCACAAAAGAAGGGTCTTCTAAGTTTGAAAGAACTTGAAGAAAAGGAGTATCCATTCTCAGACTCCGAAGTTTCTGGAATTTTAGATCAACTCCTTGAGCAACAAATAATTGAACTTCCAACATCGAAGAGGCCAGAAGAGGCTGTTCAAGTTGATCATCCCAAGTACTGCAGGTTCCACAGAATAATCAGTCATCCGGTGGAGAAATGTTTCGTGTTGAAAGATCTTATTGTTCGTTTGGACAAAGAAAATAAGATCAAATTCGAAACTGGTGAAAATCCAACAACTGCTTGTTCGATGATTTCATTTGGGTCATTCGATTCAATCCCTGTTGCAAATAAAGAGCAGTTTGTCCCTATTGCATATGATATGGACAAGTTCTCGCCTGGAGCAACAGAGTTTGGACCTCAACTTCCAGAAGGAGCTATTCCAGTAGAGTTCGAGGTAGACGGAGAAGTCACTATCACATACATCTATCCAGAAATGGATAAACCACATGCTCCCAACCGTCCAACATTTTATGAAATCATGACAGATGACTTGGATGTTTGGGATTCCGATTCAGAATCTGAAGATGAAATTGGTGATGGTTTGTCCACCTTCATAAGTAAGAATGAGAATATCAGATGCCCAACAAAACAGGTAAAATACCATCTTCGATATCTCTTGCAGGACCAACACTGGGGGCATTGAGTATGGAAGTTTCCCCTATTGAAGAAACACCTTCAAAAGAAAGTGATATTCCATGGACTCTTGTGAAAAGACGAAACCGAAAAGCTCAACAACTACCAAGTCCTGACATAAGTGATGAACAATCAAGGCTAAGAAGGAGGCCAAGATACAGCAAGAAGAAGTCCAAAGCTAAGACAAGTTCAGCTCCTAGACCCATAACTTAGGGAGAGTATTTTCCTCAGGATTTCTTTGACAAAGAATGTTTCACTTCTAACGTCATCGGTCTGGATGGAGAAAGTAAGTCAAAGAATGTTGCAGGAGAGAGTTCGAAGACGAAAAAAGTTATATCACGTCTCAATAATATCTCTTCAAACACAAGTTTGTCTGAGGCTCTAGATTTACCTTTTAATGATAGGATGGCTTTGATCAAGGCATTGATTGATCCAGAAGCTTATCGAGGGAAAGTGTTGGAACCAATTACTTCTGCAACTTACCAAGACTGTATGGCCACCATCACATGATTGATTGTGGTTATATCCGGGAGTGCAAAATACATCGGATAATGATTGATTGTGGTTCAGCTGTGAACATTATGCCAATCAATACTGTAAAGAAAATTGGAATAAAGATTGGAGATCTGTCCAAAAGCAACATAATGATTCAGGGATTCAATCAGAAAGTAACGCGATCCCGGTCGGGGAATCTCGTCGAACACGCGGAATAACGAAATTTAAAACCCTAGGAAAGATCTAAATCAGATCTGACACGAAAAATGACAAGAACACGAATAATTGAACATAAATTAAAAGATAGATTGACGATAGGACCTTGACCCAAGATTCACGACGCAAGAAATTGACGATGCGGAATCGAGATCCAAGGTTTTCGAAACACCACAAGGACTTGTCAATTTCCTTGATAAGATTCTAATCGGACACGCCACAAATATTCTCGCGAATATTTGATAAGTACAACGCCACAAATATTTCCACAATATTTGATAGGTCGGATTTGTTCTTGAAGAACACAAAAGGGACTCCTCAACCTTTCAATTGGAGAAACTCTCTCAACTATATTAATCTCAAAATCAATCTTAACTGTTTACAATGAATTGAAAAAGCGTATAAATAAACAAAATAACCTAACATCTAATTTACTCAAAATAGAATTCTAATTATACTAAAATTCTAAACTAGGAAAATAACCTAAAATAAAATAATTAAAAATCCGCAAAATCTGGAAAATCGGGAATTACGGCCGTGAATATCTAGTTTACGGCCGTAACTAATATTCTGCCTCAAATTCTAAATCAGGTGTTACGGCCGTGATCAATATGTTACGGCCGTGATCAATTTCAATTCCATTTTTACGGCCGTGAGGAATATCTTTACGGCCGTGAATCACTTTCTGCACAATTTCTTGATTATTTGCCTCGGCTTGATCCTTTCGCCTTCTCGGCTCAACTCCAACACGGAACTTGCTCCGTTTTGCACGTAGATCATTGTCATATTGCCGATGGCTCGACTTCGCCCCTCGATGCCTGGTCCGGATCACATCAGAAAGGTCAAGGAGTCATGGCATGATACACTTGAAGCTACAAATTGCAGACCTAGTTTCCATAGCTCTCTTCCATGTCATTGATGCCAAAACATCTTATGAATTACTTCTTGGACGCGTCTGGCTGTATTAAACAGCAGTGGTACCCTCAACTTGGCATCAATGTTTTAAGTGCAGCCAAGATGGAGAAGTCAAATGCGTGGTAGGTTAAGACCAAGCCCTTCCTGAAAGAAGAAGCTTACTTCGCAGACGCCAAGTTTTACCTTGAAGATGAAGAATTTCATTCGGCAGGGTTATTTATAGTGGGGTTTGAAATGGAAAGTATTAATCAGAAAGTTGTAGTTCCACCACATCAACTTATGACAGGTAAATCAAAACTTACTTGTGAAAGGTCTTCTAGAGGTAAACAGCCTCAGGCAACTTCAAAAAGTGTTAAGTTATCGAGTAAAGAATTGACTTTTTAGATACCTAACATCACAAAACTAGCTATACTACATCAACTTATGAAAGTTACAGAGGTTGGTGAAGCTTCAACATCTATTCCAAGTATATCAAGACTCCGTATCTCTGATTCACTGGAATAGAACTTGACACATGCAAAAGGTGTTGACGAAATGAAGAGAAATTTCAAGGGATGTTACAATCCGAGAGCCAATAAACTATTTGAAAATGCTGGGTTTGGAAGAGGAGAACCCCGAGAATTAGGTGATCTTGACGCAGTACTTGCAGGTGGACATTTCTCATCAGGTTTGGATGGATCAATCATATCACAACCAAAATATGGCTTGGAATATAATCCAAATCAACCGAAACAGATTAAAGTTAAGAAGGTCTCCTCAAACTCAATCATGATTCAAATATGTGAGATTCCTGAAGAAAAACCCGAAGAGTCGAGACCTTATGTATTTGACCGAATCCAAGGTGAAAACGTCAGAGTTTCATTATTTGAAAGGCTAAAGGGAGAATCTTCAACAGCCACTGAATCAAAAGACAAAGTCTCAGTCTTCCGGAGGTTAAGCATCAATGACCCCATATCTGCTCAAGTTGATGAAAAAGCTCGGACTTCTATAGAATCGTCTCAAAGACAATCTGCCTTTTCTCGACTTGGAGTTAAGAATTCTGATCTAAGTTTAAAGACTCAACGTTCCAGAAGAAGGCACAGAACTAGAAAGACTTCCAAGCTTCAAAAGAATGACGAAAATGAAGAAAAAGTATCAATAAACCACATTGCTTTTGAAGAAGTTGGTAACCCATAATCTGAAGTTGAAGACTCAACCACATTAGGTGAACCTGAACCAGCTCCGCCAACATTTGAAGAAGGGGGCAAGCTACTGTGGACGATTAGAAATAGTTGAACTTGGGAATAGAAGAGGAGCCGAGGCCAATCTATGTCAGTGCCCTTCTGAGTCCAAAAGAAGAATCTGAGTGTTTCAACATGCTACAAGAATACAAGGATGTGTTTGCATGGTCCTACAAAGAAATGCCAGGGCTGGATCCTAAAGTTGTTGTGCATCATCTTGCAGTAAAGCATGGAGTTCGTCCTATCAAGCAACCTCAGAGAAGATTTCGGCTAGAATTGATTCCCCAAATTGAAGTAGAAACCAACAAACTCATTGAAGCTGGGTTCATACGTGAAGTCAAGTATCCGACTTGGATTGCTAACACTGTTCCTGTCAGAAATAAAAATGGACAGTTACGAGTTTGTGTTGACTTTCGAGACCTAAATCAAGCTTGTCCTAAAGATGATTTTCCACTTCCAATAACAGAGTTAATGGTGGATGTAACAACTCGATACGAGGTTCTTTCTTTCATGGATGGATCTTCTGGGTACAATCAAATCCGAAAGATGAAGAGCTTACAGTATTCCGCACACCTAAGGAGATATACTGTTATAAGGTCATGCATTTTGGATTGAAAAATGTCGGGGCAACTTATCAACGGGAAATGCAAAAGGTTTTTGATGACATGATGCATGAGAAAGTTGAATGTTATGTGGATGACCTTGTTGTCAAGACAAAAAGATGAGACGATCATTTACAAGACTTACAAGATGTTTTCAAGAGACTCCGGCGCTATCAGTTGAAAATGAGTCCATTAAAGTGTGCATTTAGAGTCACTTCTGGAAAGTTTCTTGGCTTCATAGTCCGACATCGCGGCATTGAGATAGACCAATCAAAAATTGATGCCATAATTAAGATGTGTGAGCCCAACAATTTACACGAACTAAAAAGTCTTCAAGGAAGGTTGGCATTTATTCGAAGATTTATTTCTAATCTTGCTGGACGTTGTCACCCATTCAACAAGTTGATAAAGAAAGATGTAACATTTGAATGGAACGATGCATGTCGTGATGCTTTTCAAAGTATTAAGAAATATCTATCTCACCAACCAATGCTTACAGCTCCAACTCCTGGAAAGCCATTGACTCTCTATGTTGCAGCGCGGGAATATTCTCTAGGTGCTCTTCTTGTCCAAAACAACGATGAAGGAAAGGAGAATGCGCTCTATTACCTGAGTCGGACATTAGTAGGTGCTGAACTGAAGTACTCACCAATTGAGAAGATGTGTTTGGTATTGATATTTACAGCTAAGAAATTGAGGCATTATATGTTAGCACACACAATCAATCTAGTCTCAAGGGTGGATCCATTAAAGTACATAATGCCAAGGCCTATTCTTTCTGGAAGGATAGGAAAATGGGCATTTCTATTATCGGAGTTAGACATCAACTTTATTCCTCAAAAGGCTGTTAAAGGACAAGCATTAGCAGACTTTCTCGCTGATCATCCAATTCTAGCAGAATGGGAACTCTCTGAAGACCTTCCAGATGAAGAAGTCTTTTACAATGAAGTTGTACCTTCATGGAGGCTATTCTTTGACGGGGCAGCTCGAAAGTACAGTGCCGGAGCAGAAGTCGTATTTGTCACTCCCCATGATCAAGTTATGTCATATGCATTTGCTTTGACAGAAAAGTGTTCCACTAACATGGCAGAATATCAAGCCCTCATTATTGGTTTGGAGACTGCATTGGACATGAGAATTAATCAATTAGAACTCTTTGGAGATTCTATGTTGATAATCAACCAGCTTCTGTCTGAATATGAAGTCAAAAATTTGGATCTAAAGCCATATCATGAGTATGCATCAACACTTTTGAAGCAGTTTGAATCAATAAAATTCAAATTTGTTCCAAGAAATGAAAACAAAGAAGCTGATGCATTAGCCAATTTAGCTGCTGTTCTAGCCAGATCAGATGAAGAATCTATCCACCAGGTGTCAATTGTTCAAAAATGGGTTATTCCACCAATATTGCCAGAGAATCTGCAAGAAAACAATAGTGTTGAAGTTTCTAGTGAAGAAAAAGTTGATTGGAGGCAACCAATAATTGATTATCTTCAACATCAGAAATTACCGGAGAATCCTCGTCGTAGGACTGAAGTCCGAAGGCATGCTTCTCGCTTCATATTCTACAAGAATACACTCTATCGACGTTCATTTGATGGGGTTTTCCTTCGATGCCTAAGTAGTGAGGAAACACCACATGTCCTTGAAGAAGCTCATTCTGGAATATGCGGTGCTCATCAGTCCAAACCCAAGCTCCATTTTCGGATAAAAATAATGGGGTACTATTGGCCAACCATGGTTCAAGATTCTATGGACTATGCACGGAAATGTGAAGCTTGTCAAGTCCATGCAAATTTCATCCACCAGCCTCCGGAACCATTGCACCCGACGATAGCCTCGTGGCCTTTCGATGTTTGGGACCTTGATGTGATTGGACCTATAACTCCAAAATCTTCAGCTGGACATTCATACATCCTTGCTGAAACTGATTATTTCTCCAAGTGGGCTGAAGCTGTATCGCTGAGGGAAGTAAAGAAAGAAAATGTTGCAGATTTCATTCGTGTTCAAATTATTTACAGGTATGGAGTTCCTAGACACATCATCACTGATAATGGAAAGCCTTTCTGCAATAGGCACATAAATAATTTATGTGCTAAATTTGGGTTCAGACAATAAAATTCATCCATGTATAATGCAGCAGCCAACGGACTTGCAGAGGCATTCAGCAAGACCCTATGCAACCTGTTGAAGAAAGTTGTGTCTAAATCAAAAAGGGTCTGGCATGAAAGAATTGGAGAAGCCTTGTGGGCTTACCGCACTACTTACCGGACCCCGACACAAGCTACCCCTTATGCTTTAGTGTATGGAGTAGAAGCTGTCCTGCATTTAAAATGTCAAATTCCATCGTTACGAATTTCTATTCAAGAAGGGTTGACAATAGAATAAAATGCCCGTCTTCAACTCGAGGAGCTAGAAGCTTTGGATGAGAAGAGATTAGAGGCACAAATGCACTTGGAATGTTATCAAGCTCGTATGGAAAAGTCCTTCAACAAAAGGGTGCGGTCAAGATCATTTCAAGTAGGAGATATGGTATTTTCAGTGCGCAGACCAATCATAATCACAAGAAAAACTGGCGACACGTTTCAACCTAAATGGGATGGTCCATTTCTTGTTACTCATGTGTTCAGAAATAGAGCATACAAGATCGTTGACAAAGATGGACTTCAAATTGGACCTATCAACAGAAAATTCCTAAAGCATTTTTACGCTTAAAGTTATTTAAATTTTGTTGTACCTAAATCTACTACTCCTGGCCCGCAAGAGGATAAACTGTGAATAGCCCTATAAACAAAAAAAATATTGTTGTAATGAACTACGTTTTGACTTGATCCCTTTTGGATACGTAGGCAGCTTGAATGGAAATTATAAATTCAAGTTCAGTCAAAATCAATAAATTCTTTCTATTTTTCTCGTATTAATCTTTCTTTGCAAAAAAAAAAAAAAAAGTGTACAAGAGAGATGCAAGAGAAAAAAAATCCAATAAAGAATGATGTTGATGAATCAAAGTTCATTCAACATAGCAAAAAAAAAAAAGAAGCATTCATTCTATCTTAATCAATCACTGTCAATCAATTGCAAGAAGTTGTCTTCAATAGCCTTCATTTCTTGGTCAATGGAGCCTGCAATTGTGGCATCTTTAATATGTGCTTGCTCCAATGTGGTCTTCTTTGTCTCAAGTGAACTGGTATTTTCCTGGCAAGTTTGGAGTTCACCATGAAGTCTATCCAGCTCGGAATTCAAATCACTAATTCGAGCTTCCAAAGAAGAACATGTGGAATTCCCTGCTGCTATCTGGATATCAAGAGATTTCAACTGCTTAGCCTTTTCTTCTGCAGTCAAACACTTCAAGTACTGCTGTCTTTTAGCAAGATAAAGGTCAACTCCTCCAAGAAATGCATCCATATGTCTCATCAAAGGCATTGGATCTGGACGGAATTGATTGATGATCACATCCCGAAGAGTTGATTTGCTTTCATTCCACCAAGTCCGAATGTTGGAAAAATCACGCTTCAAAGCTTCCTTAAACAATGCCCGCGGGAAATTAATCTTGGCTTCTTGTAGAGCATTCTTCAAGAAAGAAGATTCTTCGGTAAATCTGTGCAGAGAACCAGAGATGGAAGAACGTATTGGTGTTGTCTCACAATTATTTATCTTCTGACCTGGAGCTGGTAATGCTAATAAAGGTGAGATAGTCGAAGTAGCTTGTCCAATCTCTGAACTGCTAACTCGCAAAGGCTCGGAATTCACCTCATCATTAAGATCATCTTGATTAGGTGATATGACACCGTTATTAATACTGCTTGGGTATTTGCAAGGAGGCTCATGTCTATCGTTTCCATAAATTTCATCAAGTGCACCAATCATCTCGTGGTTCTCATTAGGATGATTTGCTGAATAAAACATCCCTTCAGGAACTTGTGGAAATCCTACAACAAATAGAAAGTTGAATAAATCAAATACCAATCTATTAGGCCATTGAATGGGCTAGAAAATAAAAAAACAAAGATGTATACCTGCGTTCCGTGTTCGAGGCGACATATCCAAATTTTCATCGCCATAGGATACATCTGGAATGCTCAAGTCATGTCTAAATGTTTCAGAACAAGCTCCCTTAGGATTCTCCACAACCTGAGAACCTTTAGGTCGTATTGTCCGCTTCCGACGCAATATATGAGAAAGGGGAATCTGAAATTCAAATTCGAAACAGAAAATGAGGTGCAAATTATCATTCAAAAAAAAAATAAGAATGATAAATAAATCTTACTTGATCTCTAGGACTACTACTTTCCAAAGGAAGTGTGGCATCAAGTGTTTGAGGTGTTCGGTCCATAGAGCTACTGCTCTCTGAAATTGTAATGGGCTCATGTACCTTCTCTACATGTTCTGAAGTGGAAGTGTGATCCATACGAGAATGTATTATTTTAATTTTCTTGATACGTCTTTCATTTGGAACATCCAAAGGTCTCTTCCGAAGAGTCGCTTGAGAATCTATTTAAGAGGCGTCCAATTCATTGGCATTATGACTTCCTGTTTGTTCGGGGGCAGATGGAGATTTACTAAGTACAAAGTTATTATCTTCGCTGGACAATAAATCTTGCACTTTAATCTTGTTCAGACCAGGATATACTTTATCTTCCCACCAAACTTTATATGATGGATCAACTTGAAGTTGTATATCATCAATGCGCCCCGGAAGATGAAATGTGCATCTACTCCCTACCTGTGTCAAAGATAACCAAGCATGGTAGAGGGTCAACGCATTGGCTGTAAACATCATTGGTTTTGGTGAGCCTAGAATTGTTTGGCTAAAGCCTTGTTGTCTTGCAAATCTGTGAGGATTGTAAGCTTCAAGAATAAATAGGTTATTACCACGCGATAAGAAAGAAACTCTGGTCGGATACTCATCATGAACTCTGAAGTCTCTATAGATCTTTCATTGTTATCTGTGCATATACCACCATGAGGTAAATAAATCGGATTCCACGAAAAATCATTAGAGTCCATTTTTCCGCGAAGGAGTTCTCGACAATCAAATGCATCAACCTCCCAATGTTGGAAATCATTTAAAGTCCCAGCAAATCTTTGGATAATAGGATGGCCAATGCTCTTTTCAACGTTGGCATAGATGCCCCGAAAAAAATAAGTTGCGTCCCAAGCATACAGAAAATGTCTGGGAAATGTATATTTGACTGATCCAATATCATGGCCAGTCACGCAATTTGTTGTCTCGATGAGTCCTCTATAAATGCAAGTTAAGATGGGAGGTACCAAGCTGTAAGTTGATTTGGTAGCCATTCTAGAAGCTACTTTAAAATCTCCCACCCTGAGACAATCATCTCTAGAAGGTAAAATAAAACGGCAGAGCCAAAGGGAAAGATATGCTGCTATGTCCAACTCTTCTTGTTCTTCAACGGATAAAGAAGTATTCCAGTAGTCCGTGTCCTTGTGAAGAATATCGTGTAAGTTTTCTGTGCAAACAGGTCTTTGTAATTTTTCTTTGGCTACTGACTGATCTCCTGAAGATGGGTTTGCCTCCATAGCCTGCCTAAATGCCTTACTTTTCCTTGGATTCAGAACACAATCATCAGTTTGAACCAAAAATCAATCCAGTCGTTGTGGCTGACCCAATCACTTTTCTTTTTGTCAACGATCAGTGAAAAGGCCTTGAACAAATATAAACAAGATTTGGGTAGGGAGTTCGTTAGTTCCAAAAGACTTGGTACTACCTCCTCGTAATAATCACATCTGATGGAAAGTCCAGTAATCTCTTGCATATCCCAAAGCGAAATGCTGATCTCTCCATTGGCAGTTACAAAAGTGTTGGTTTCCGCGCACCAAACTTCACAAAGAGCTCGATAAATAGAGTCGGGACAAGAATAGTCCTTAGTGGCAGAGTAAACCGCATGAGCTAGCCCAGGAAGATTTTTCTTGATGAGAAGCTTATGAATCCAAAGGGACCATTCCCAAAACTTCGACAGGAAAGAAATATCTCCACGATAATGGACTGTACTTCCCCATCTGATCTCCCTTAGATCAATTCTCTCAGAAAGAACTGCTTTTGGAATAAACGTTGTGTCTGAAGTGTGATGCGAAGGAGGACACAAACAGGGATGTCTAGTACGATTTGAATTCCTCTGGTTGACACTGAGAATATGCATGTCCATACATTGCAAAGGAACTGCATGGATGAAGGGGTATGTCATTGGCTTATGGATGGTAAGCTTAAAGTCTCCTGTCAAGTTGCATGGAAGCTTCAAAGTAGCCTTGGGGAAGCAAAAGATTTGGCTTTTCCTCACAGGATCATAAAATTCTTTAATTTCAGGTAATTTCAAATTTTTCTTGTCTTTGGAATTTTGTTTTGCCATCCCTGAAAAAAAAATCAGTCGATAGAATAAAAAAAAAATCATCAAAAATCAAAGTTTCTGTCCTGAAAATTTATTATGTCGGGGGGTATCCATATAGATACATTCTGCATATTTTTCAGGTCTTCCAAGTTTCTGTCCTGAAAATTTATTATGCCGGAGGTATCCAAATAGATATATTCCGCATATTTTTTCAGGTCTTCCAAGTTTCCATCCAGAAAATTTACTATGTCGGGGGTATCCAAATAGATACATTCCGCATATTTTTCAGGTCTTCCAAGTTTTCATCCTGAAAATTTATTATGCCGGGGGGTATCCAAATAGATACATTCCGCATATTTTTTTCAAGTCTTCCAAGTTTCCATCCTGAAAATTTATTATGTCGAGGAGTATCCAAAAATGATACATTCCGCATATTTTTCAGGTCTTCAAAAATCTTCAAATTGTAAAAGTAAATCGAGCGGGGGTATCTAAAAAGATACATTCCGAAGATTTACCAAATTTTCAAAGTGCATGTTTAAGAAGAAAAAAAAAGGGAATTTGTTCAAAACACAGTTCAACCTTCAAGTTGCTCGTCCACTTTTAAAGAATCCTGTCAAACAAACAAACAAACAAAAAATGTGAGTTTTCATTTTCTTTTACTTTTAAAAAAATATATATATTAAAAATTTAATTGGTGGCAGAAACCAATTTAAACCAAATCCGGCAGAAACATAGCTAATTGGTTTTTACCAATTTAGTTAGTTTCATCAATTTGATTGATTTCAACCAATTTAGTTGGTTTCACCAATCTAATTGATTTCTACCAATTGTCATCACCAAAAAAAAAAAAAATTGTGAAAGGCATAAACTCACGCCTCTCTCTCTCTCTCTCTCTCTCTCTCTCTCTCTCTCTCTCTCTCTCTCTCTCTCACACACACACACACACACACACACACACGTCTCATACACATCACTCACACACACATAAACCATGCACAAACACCCACACATTAATGCACACAGATCGATAACATTAAAAAAAAACACTTGCCTACAGAATGAAGGCAAACAAGTGTAGGTAATTCTTTTCTCAATTTCCGATTTCAAGTACAGTAGTCTAAGTTGGAGAGTTGGATCATGTGATTCTTTTATTGCCTTTTCCTTCAAATTATGGCCGAGACTTTTTTTTTTCCTTGCTTCTTGATTAAAGTGAGATTAATCTTATCTAAATAAAAGGATTGAACTTGTTTATTTCAACTAAAATTCTTTTTTTAAGATAGGGATATAAGAGAGTTTAAGTCTATTTACGACTTCATATTTCATTATTTTCCTTTTTCATTCAAAAAAAAAAAGGTATTGTTCACGTTTTTTTTTTTTTTTTTTTTAATTTAAAAAAAGGGGGAGGGGGGGGGGGATTTCAAGTTTCAATCAAATTCAAAACTAAATCTAAAATTTCAAAATTCAAGATTTATCTATTTATTTATTTTCATAATAAATAAATAAATCTTGAGGGGGCATTTGTAGACATTAAAAAAAAAAAAAATTGGATTGGATCAATTTAAATTTGTTTTAATCCAATTAAGTCCATTAAATAAAGTCTAGTAAAGCCCATGGATGAGCTCATCCTACTTTTCAAAACTCTAATCATTTTATTTATTTAAATATTTAAATAATAAAGGTGGTTACAATTTTTCTCTATAAATAGGACCATTGGTCCATGAAGAAGAAGAAGAAAAACAAGAGAAAAGAATTGCAGGTGAAGAATACAAAAATTCTCTCAAATTTCAAGCCAAGTCCAAATCCATGAAAATCAAAGTCTTCTTCAAATCAAACAAGTTCAAATCAATTCCAAGAAGATCAAAGCCTTCTTCAAGGCAAAGCAAGTTCAATCTGAAGTCCAAATCCCAAGTCCAAATCCAAGTTTCAAGTTCCAAGTGTCAAACAAGCAATCTCTCAACAAATCAAGTTTTCCAGCAAATTCAGAAGTCCAGGAATCAAGCCACGTGGCCCCTTGTCTTCAAACACGCAGAACGTTAATCAGAGAATTTGGCAATTTTGCATTTACAAAAGTTGTCCACTTGTATTTTCTCAAATTCAATTTGTAACAATTCCGGTATTTTTAATAATACTTCGACATTCGTCGTACAGCATTGTTTCCCATTATTTGCCTTGAAAATTTTCCAATGGGGGGAGGTGGGAAAATATTTTCCAAGAAAATATTTTCCATTTTCATTTTCCATCTTTTGTTCAACTTGGCCAACCACAATATTAATCCCATGTTTGGCCCCCATTTATTTAGGGATAATAATGTGGTTTTGAATAGTATTTTGGGAGAATGTGTGGTTAAAAAATGTTTGAAAAGTAAAAAATGGTAAGCTTGACTAAAATGAATGGTTAGACTAAGTGTTGAATAAATTTGATTTTAAAAAAATGGGACCAAACAAGGGCTTATAATCAATAATAATGCTATTCTCACCACATCTTTACCTCATCTTTGACAACACACTCACATGTGGTGAGATAAGCCATCGCACACCAATGTGAGTGGATTGTCAAGGGTGGGAACAAAGGTGATGTTTGTATAGAATTAAGAATTAAGAATATATTAAGATTGAGTACCGGTTCATACTTGATAAGCTTAATTAAATGAATCACATGATATTGCAATTTGCAATTCTATTATCTTATCTTATTTTATCTTATTATTATTATTATTATTATTATTATTATTATTATTATTATTATTATAAAGAATGATAGTTGTTTTGGGTCGCCTCCACAAATTCCCTCCAAAAGTTCCCTTAAATGATTTTTTCTCTCACTCGAAGCTTATCCCAGAAGCAAAAATAAAATAAAATTGTGGGATCTGATGATTGACATTGCGTTCTTTTACGCAATGATTACAATTTATGAACAAATTTATAAACAACACAATTTTTCAAACTACTTTTTAATCACACATATTTTCTCTCTTCAATTTTCAGCCATTAATCTACCTAGAAAACACAAAAATTTAAAAAATAACGGCAACTCATACCCATCGTGTAGCATAGCCCTTTCATGTTGTCACGGCCTCCCCAACAATATGTGACTAATTTGCATAAGCACCACGTCACAAACTACCTCATCATTATATCCACTAAAAGAAAAAGTCACCAAGGCCTGTCTCTTCACCTTAACTTCCCCCGACTCGGTCAACCATTGTAATTTATAAGGTGTTGGATGTTTCATTAAAGGTAAGCCTAATTTTTCCACCAACTTTGTACTAACTACATTAGTACAACTTCCCCCGTCAATCACCATGCTACACACTTTATCATTCATGATGCATCTAGTGCGAAAAATATTATCCTTCTACCCTTCCACATTATCCAAAACATTCACCTTACGCCTAACGCTAAGAGCATGCCTATCAATAATTGACTCATCCACCAAAACACTTTTAGCCCCTTCACTATCACACCTAACCTTCTTACGTGGACAATCAAGTGCAACGTGACCCCATTCCAAACATTTAAAGCACTTAACGTTTTTATCCTTAAGAGACTTGGAATTAGAATCATTTTTACATTTGATTGTCGGTTCCTCCCTCCTTTTGTGAACATGATCACTACTCTCCCGTTTTGATGTCTCTTTTCACTTCAATGGCCTTTCATCCATCCCATCTCCGTACCTAGCATGACATTCACGCCTACTACTCCTCCTACCTATAGAGTCCGCCCGCGATTGCTCTTTTTTCAATTGGGCAATCATCGCATCTCTTTTATCCATCCTAGCCATTACCTTCTTAAATTTTTTCTACATATCTGCCAATAATTCAACACCCTGCCCCAATATCCTATCCCCTCTTCGGGCCATTTGTTGTCACCCATTGATGAAGATCTCTTCCTGCGAGACATGATTTATAACAAGAAGAAGAAATAAAATTCCTCACAAATCTTTATCACTCGTGTATCACTCTTCTATCCCTTCAAATCTCACCCAAGAACTAATCAAGAACTCAATCAAGGTTTGGAAAAAGGGCAAGACATGAACAAGAACAAGAAGATTTGGAAATTGAGTAAGTTCAGAATATTTGGGGAATATTTGGGAATTTTCGGAATTTTTTTTAAATCTGCCAGAGAATTGGACTACGAGTATGGCAGAAAAAAGGAACTGGATTTGGACGAAAAACGAAGAAGAAAAACACTGTTGAATTTTTGGGACTGACTCTTATGGATCAAACTGAAAAAATTTATGACTGACACGAAGAACGCAAAAAACACGAAAAAAAATCAAGAAATCCAAGAAACGCAAGAATCTGAAATAGATCCAAGCTCTGATACCAGATGACGCGATCCCAGTCGGGGAATCTCGTCGAACAACGCGGAATAAAGACAATTAAGTCTAGGAAAGATCTAAATCAGATTTGACTCGAAAATAACAAGAACACGAAGAAAATAACAAAAATTAAAAGATAGATTTGACGGTAAAACATTGACCCAACAATCACGATGCAATTAATGACGATGCGGATTGAAGAACCAAGATTGGTGAACGCCACAAGGGTTGTCAAATCCTTGATAAGTTCGTTGGGTGAACGCCACAAAGAACGGATCTTTGATAAGTTCGAAACAATAGGGAAAAACTCAACCTTTAACAAGAGAATCCTCTCTCAATTTAATTCATAAACTCAAACTGTTATTTTACAATCATGGAAATGAGTATAAATAAGAAAAATAACATAGCCGTTAATTTACTCAAAATAGAATTCTAATTAAACTAAAACACTAAATTAGGAAAATAACCTAAAAACCAAAAAAGGAAATAAAATAATTGAAAATCCTGAAAATCTGGCCGCTACTCATTTACGGCCGTGAATAATTCTTTTACTGCCGTAAAGGCCTCTCTGATCCAAAACTGCACCATCAGTTAGGCCGTGACAAATTGATTACGGCCATGAAATGCCTCCGGCTTGGATGTTACGGCCGTAAATCTGGAAGTTACGGCCGTAAGCCTTGTTCTGCTCCTTTTTTCCCAAGACTTGTTACGGTCGTGATTGTAAGAGTTACGGCCGTGAGGGTCCTCCATTACGGCCGTAATGGAATTTTTGCCCAAATAACTTCGTTTACTCGACTCGGCTCGGCTTGATCCGTCCCTCTTCTCGGTTCGACCCCAACATGGAACTTGCTCCGTTTTGCACGTAGATCATTGTCATATTGCCGATAGCTCAACTTCGCCCTTCGATGCCTGGTCCAGATCATATCATAATTTAAGTTATTGATATTTATGATATGTTCGATTGAATTATTTGTATTTTTTTTTTTTTTTGTCTAAAGTTCAAATTTAATGTGTCACAGCATTAAAAGTTTCACAAAGGGAATGAGATTGAGAGCTACATATTTCAACAGCTTCCTTGACATCATATATTGTCACTACGACATCAACATCATCGAAAACGTTTTTGTTTTAATATGCTAATCTTTTTTGTATGTTTGATTTTTTATTTTTCTACAGTGACGATTTCTTTTTTGCTGTGAAGGACGTATCTTTGCTCGATCAAGGGGATGAAGGAAAACAAAGGATTACCTTTTGCAATTTTTCTGAGAATTATATCGTTTCATTTAAGAAAATTGTTTAACGGGATTGATTGGATTTAGTAATGGCAATGGGTCGGGGTGGGTCAGGGCCGCCCCTTCCCGCCCCAAAAATGTTGTACCCCGCCCCGCCAATGACCCGAAATTATTATTATTTTTCAAAATTGGTAATGAAATTTTAGGTGAAAAACTTAGGTGTCGAATTAGTTTGAATTTTTAAGTTTGAACTTTAAAGATAATTTGTATATATTTGAAGGAAAAAAAAATCAATAAACAACATAATGGTATAGTGGTTGTGTATTCTCATACCCTTAAATCTCACCAATGTTCAATTCTTCTAGACCCCATTAAATTTATTTTTAATTTCTCATTCAAAAAAAAAAAAAAATTTCCCGGATCTTGTGGTGGGTCCACCCCGAACCCGCCTCGAAATGCCCCGCGGGGTGGAAAACCCTCCCTGAACCCACCCCACGGACCCTACAGGGCGGGTTGTTTCGGGTCCTTCAGATTTTTTTGTCATCCCATTTGGATTTTGATGTATTTTCTTTTCTATTGCTAGGTCAACTGATGCTCTAGAGTAAACTGAAGAGAATTCCTACGTGGTCAGCCAAGGTGTTCGGGCAAGTGTCAAGTCTTTGTGGATTAAAGATCTCAGTTCTCTTGAAAGGGAACTTGATATGAGATTTTATAGCTCTTCGACAATTGTATATTATACACACACACACACACACACATACATATATACATCTTCCCTAATGAATTTTGTACATATAATTTAGGAACAAGACAAATTAGATACTCTTGTAGAGGAAGATGAATTGGAGATCAAACCAGGGGGCTGTCAGCTATAGGCGCATTTTCTTTATTTTTATTTTTATTTTAACTGTCAGCTATAGGCGAGTTTTCTTTATTTTTAATTTTCTTTTTACATTTTTTTTTTTTTTGATTTTTTTTCTTTGAATATTTGTTGTAGATGAGCATGTGTTCTGTAAATTTGAAAGAAGTTATTATAATTTGAAATAATGAGATCTACTATTTCAAAATTATGTGGTTTGTAATAATAATTTTTTTGGAAATGTGTGGTTGAATAGCAGGAAATCTTTTTTAGTTTAAAATGAGATTTTGAATAACTACCAAACATGGTCTTTAAAGAATATTGAACATATGCGAAATAACGCAGTAATAAAACGTTATTATTGTTTGTATATTTTAATTATTATTATTTGTTAACTTTAATATTACAAATCATATTTTCTGAATTATATATCATCTATTATTATTATTATTATTATTGTAGTTGATTTTTTGAGTGAAATTTGAAAAAAAAAAAATGTTAAATATAAGAGGTAAAAAACAATTATTTATTATTTAAATATATAAATTGGCTTTTACTATTAAAAGGAGCGATTATAATTTAAATTAGTTATATTATTTGTAAAATCTTAATAGTTATTGCAACATAATATTATTTCTTATGTATTTTGTATTTTTGTTAAATATGTATAAGTATTAAAATTTTACAAATACTTATCGAAGTCATTATAATGGATTTTGTAAATTTGACATAATTTGTCCTTTTTAATTTATACTTCATAAATAATTTAAGTTTTTCTTTGTAAGTTTAGTTTTTTACATTTAAATATTTTGTGTATATCTAATACCGTGCATCACATGGGTGATAGAACTAGTCATCACCAAAATTCACACATAGTTTCCCGCCAAATTTTTTTTCTAAATTTGGAAATTTTTGCAAAAATAAAAAATAATGTATTAAATATTTTAGCAAGTTGTGCCATTAATGACATTAGCATAGACATCCGTGCTATGTTATTAATGGTATCAAGATGTTATTTTTTTTAAAGTGTAAAATATTTTTTTGTTTTATAATAATTATTATTCCTTTGATAATTATTGTATTATTTTGAATTCGAAAAATATGTAATATGAATGTCAAACGAAAGATTTCAATGAGAAGTTTAATACTACAACCTAATAAGTGAGAATAAACTGTAAATATATTATCCGTAAAACAGTCTCAAAATCAAAGGAGAAAATTTTATTTTTTATTTTTTTATTTTTCCTCTATATCTCATTTATTTTAAATTATATCATTTAAGTCTTATAATTCTATCTATAATTTGTTAACTAAATTCAATTTAGTCACAAATGCTTCATTTTAGTTTGAGTTATTTTTCTTATCAAATTAAAATAAATAATAAATATACGAATTTTCGAAATAAATTCAATTAAGTTCTGTTAATTTTTATAGCTTAAGATTTCGATAATCAGTTTGATATTATTTTTATTTATTTATTGATTCTATTCATTTTCTATTTTTATTATAAATTTAAATAACTACAACTTGCAAAATATATATTACATATTTTTAACAATTAGTTCATATAACAATATTTATTAAAATTAATGATTATTTTCTAAGGAAAACAGTTGAAATTAATAATTAATGCTTAGAAATCAAAATATAGAAAAATGTTATAAACTAGAGAGAAAAAGAGAGAAAAGTAGAGACACCAATAAACTTGTGTATTATACTATGAACCAGAGCCCCATATATATAGGGGAAGAAAGGGATATACAAAGTAATTATAACTAGGGTTTTAGGGGTACAACTGTCATTCACTAATACAATATAATATTTACAACACTCCCCCTTGAATGACATATGATATTACAAAATATCTGCCTCGTTAAAACCTTGTTTGATAAAACCCAATGGGACAAAAATATCAAACGAAGGAAAAAGAGTACAGTTGTTCTTGGAGTATTAAGATAAATGCTGCCTCGTTAAAACCTCGCCAGGAAAACCCAATGGGACAAAACCTTGCCTAAGGAAAAAGAGTACAACTACTCCCCCTTAGTTTGATCGTTGTAAATCATCGAGTTGATGTATCCCAATCTTGTGAACTGGTTTATTGAATGTAGATGTTGATGGTACTTTTGTAGATAAATCGGCTTCATTGTCACTTGAGTGAATTTGTTGAAAATTCTGGAGTCTTTTGATGCTGCCTCGTTAAAACCTTGTCAGAAAAACCCAGTGGGAAAAAACTTGAACGAAAGAAAAAGAGTACAGCTACTCCCTCTGATTCAATATGTATTGAATCATCCATATAGTTACTCCCCCTGATTCATCATCCATATAGTTACTCCCCCTGATTCAATCTCTATTGAATCATTCATATCTTGATCTCTTCAGGAGTTTCGTATAAGAGAGTATATCAATAGATATTGATGACAGCTACCTCATTAAAAACCTTGCCAGGAAAACCTCGTGGGATAAAACATCGGCTAAGGAAAATAGAGTGTAGCGTATATTAGCTCCCCCTCATTGGGACATTACAATTATATTGATACTGCATTTAATTATTTCAACTGTAAATCGGTGCAATATCGAATATGTTTACCAAACATATATAAATGGTGCATATCTTGTATTATTTGTTCTTCGAATATAAATTCAATTATTCATTTGAACTTGAAGAACTATAAAATATTTCCAATTATTTGAACATGCTACATCGAATCATGTTCTATAATCAATATTCATCAATGCATTTAATGCAGTTCTCAAATCTAGAAGTGACTTATTCACTTCAATGAACAATTAACTTATTCACTTCGGGTGAATAATTAACCATGAATTTGTATCTTGAAAATCAATTGCCACGATTTTTATTCACAGTAATGGTACATCTCAATTTCAACACTTTGTCATATAGAGTCATTTGTACCATTCTTCATGTAATCTAATTTCATATTATCAATCACATTCCATTGGAAATTGAATCTATTAAAGGCATATGATATATTCAGATAGCAAAGTATCTTTATACTTTGATCAAACAAGTTTCTTAAAAACTTGAACTATATATTTCAAATATATTTAATCTTTTAAACATTCGTTGCGCAACAAGTCGTGTATTACGACTATACCTATAGGTATTTTACTGGCTTTACACTTTTATGCATTTGGACTTCAGGTCCCAAAACTTCAGGTTTTGTAATAAGTTTAATTTAGCCTGAATGCATACTTTTGCCAACTATTTTTATGTCGATTTTCTTCGACATATTTTCTTTTATTATCCTCGCTATCATTCAAATTATGATGCGGCTAGCTTCACAATTTGCTTTTGCAAAAGTGCTTTAAAAAGTGTGTCGACACAATTATCTTCTCAATTTGACTTCTTTCCCCAAAAGACATAACTATAGAGATCTCAATTTTCAATATTTCAAGTACTTGAACCTCTTCTGGAGATTTAAAATTAATTAAGTCAATAAATACTCTCTCACGAGTATATGCCTCCTCAATAAGACCACTATAATCATTTGCTCTATTTTTATTTATTTGGGGATCTTTATTTGAATCAAATATTGCTACGCTTCAGGCGTGCTACATATCAATATGAGATAGAGCATGAGATTTTATTAATCTCTTATGCATCTTGTAATTATGTTATCTTTGAACGTTTCGTTCATATTTTCAATCGAACTTCTGGTTCGTATTATTAATCGCGAGGATATATATAACATAATATGATGCATTTGTTTGATTTTAAGTTATTCCCCCCTAATGTTGAGAAAATTGTCCAATCAAATTGACAATAACTTTTTTTTCGACGTTGTAAAATATCACTCATTTGGGATATATGTTCAAACAACGCATTTTTCTCAACATTCTTTATTTCTCATATCAGTGCATTGTGGTGGATCAATTGCACTATTAAAAAATTATATGGAAAAATTAGGCTCTAACCATAAGCCAATTATAATAGGGAGAATTGTGATATTGGCATGATGCGTAATAAAATTCCCTAAACAAAAAGGGAAGTATTTTGTTCTCAATTAAATTAATTGGAGGCGTTTAACAAATAAAAATGTTAAACTATTTATCGACATCCCAACTAACACTTCTTAAAATGTTGAGATTCGTGTCCACTAGCATTATCAAGACACATTCTTGATTATATAATCTGAAAATTATGCTCATAATTCATAATTTGAGCAATAATTTCGCAAACTTCAGGTTGCGAACACCATGCAATCATCTAGTACATGTATCAAATCTATTAGATACAAATAATATTTAGATGATCAACGTGGAGGATGATAGTGGCCCATTTATCACCCTAATTATTTTTCAGAAATATAGGGAATTTAATCTCTATTTTAGCTAGTGACAGTCAAGAAATTTCATGAAAGAGAACAAATATCATATATGATTGAATTGAAGAATCTTCTGATTCTTCATTGAGTATCAATTTTAATTCCGCATCATTATTGATCCAGTGATGGTCCAACTAGTCATGCCAAATAATAAAATCAAATTGAACTTCTTGTTCAATATAAGATATAATAATATATTATTCAAGTAGTCAAACTAATCAATGTCCTTATGACATAAGTTATATGTTTTCCTTCAGGGATAAACATGAACTCAAATGAGATATTTTTCGAAACAATGCTACTTTGAAAAGCACGTTTTATTACTCATTCAAAAATCAATATGTCAATATTCTTCCGAAATATTGTAATATCAAATTAATAACATATCTCATAATATTGGACTCTTCGAGAGCAAATTATATTCCAATATTATATTTCATATGAAATAAAATTATGATTCTTCAGGAATCATCACAACTATATATTAGACTACATCATAATAATCTTCTGGATTATTAATAAATTCGAATTTCTTAGCGAAAAAGAATGCAGTATTTATCACTCGAGCAATAAAATAATATTCTTCTAGAATATTGAAATGTAGCAATAACGCAATATTCTTCTGGAATATTGATTCGAATCTCATTCAATTATAACAATAATTGATATCTATTGTGCAATTTAAGAGCAAAATAACGAATTATTCTTCTGAAATAATTATATTTCTAAAATTGCAATTCTTCAAGAATAATAAGTCAATATTCTTCTGGAATATTGATATTAATTATTCATTCTTCCTTTCAAGGCAACAATATTTGTGCTCTACACGAGTGACGTTAAAATATTCTTCTGGAATATTTATTTAACGTGGGTTGTGTTTATTCGAGAACACCAACACCATATTTGTTTAAAACATATTTTAAATTATGCTTCTTCAAGAGCATTGGATCAATATTATTCTGGAATATTGAAATTGTAATATACTGCTCGTCACAAGCAAGTAATATTCTTCTAGAATACTACTATTGTTGTCCTACTTCGTGAGCAACAATATGATACATTATTAAATCAGAATTTATGAATGAACATCTACAAATATTTAATCATCTTAAAGAATATTAATTACCATATAAACATAGTATGAATTTATATATAAAAATGAATTACCAAACATATATCAGGAAAAAGAATCTCCATATATAGAAGTTAACAAAATTGACTAAATCTTTTATTGGCTAAATCTTTTACCAATATGCAAAAGATACTAAACATGCACGTGAATTCCATATATTAAAATTAGATATATAACGAATATATAGTAGAATCAAATCTAATAATGTATTTGAGAATTCAAAATAACGTAGTGATTTCCAATGACAAAATTGAAAGAGCAAAAAATAATAACAATAATAATTTGCTGGAACAATGTATACTTTAACGAATTTATTCCGATTCTTCCAAAAGAAATAATAAATCAATATTCTTCTAAAATATTGGAAATCATAATTCATGCTCTTCAGGAGCAAATAACATCCTTCTAGGATATTAATTATAATGTTGTACTACTTCAGGAGTAACAACAAATTATTTATAATAGACAATTTTACGATTAATATTTTTCTGAAATATTAATCGTCCGTTGTGCTACTTCAGGAGCGAGAACAAATTATTGTTAAAGATTTTAGATATTTGCTCTTCTGGAGCAATTGAATAATAAATCTTTCAAAATTATGCTCTTCAGGAGCAATTAATATTCTTTACGAATATTATTATAATAAAAATTGTGCTACTTTAGGAACAACCACAAATTATTCTTCTAGAATAATTATAGTTCTAAAATTTCGATTATTCAAGAATAATAAATCAATATTCTTCTGGAATATTGAAAATTTAATTTATACTCTTCGGGAGCAAATAATATTTTTCTGGAATATTAATTATGATGTTGTGCTACTTCAGGAGCAACAACGAATAATAATCAATTCTATGATTAATATTCTTCTGGAATATTAATTATTTATTACGTCACTTCAATAGCAATAACGAGTTATTCTTCCGAAATAATTATAGATCTAAAATTGCTATTATTCAAGAATAAAATGTCAATATTCTTTTAGAATATTGAAAATTACAATGTATGCTCTTCAGGAGCAAATAATATTCATCTGAATTATATGTTGTGCTACTTCAGGAGCAACAACAAATATTTGTAATAGGCAAACACGGATATATGATTAATATTCTTTTGGAATATTAATATAATGTTGTGCTACTTCAGGAGCAACAACATAATGAATTATCAATATAAAGATCAAAATCTGTCGAATTGGTTGGAGAAAATCAGATTCAGATTCATGAGCCGCAATTTCTAATGAACAACATCGTAATGAATAGATGTGAATTGCAATTGAATAGTAATAAAAAAATTCATATGTCACCAAATTAATTTCGGTGCATATGATTTTACCATCTAACTAATATTTTGATATATGGGATTTTGAAAAAGAAAATTAGAACTCAATTTGATAGAGACTCGTGCTGATAACGTGTTATAAACTAGAGAGAAAAATAGAGAAAAGTAGAGACACCAATAAACTTGTGTATTATACTATGAACCAGAGCCCCATATATATAGGGGAAGAAAGGGATATACAAAGTAATTATAACTAGGGTTTTAGGGGTACAACTGTCATTCACTAATACAATATAATATTTACAACAAAAAATTTTTTTTATCCCGAATCTCTTTTTGGGAAGAAAATGATGAATAACAATATATAAAAAAAAAATGTCGGTTCTACGGAGAATATATAAGTTTGAGTCTTCCATATGTATTGTATGAGCCTAATTTTATAGTTCAAAAGTTTTTTTTAAAAATTATTTATTGAACGTTCGATCCAGAAATTGAATTAATATGTTCGCAGTACAATCTCTAATACACCGTTTTCTCACAAAGATGGAAAAACAATTTATTGATACAAAATTTTATTAAAATATTTACATTATAATTATATGTCGTAAAAAATGGTACAACTTTATTTTTTTAGTTTTATTGACATCGATAAACAAAAAGACTCATTATATATATTTATTTATATTTTCTTTTATAAATTTTTTTTTATTTTATTTTATTGACATGTAATTAAATATACATTTAACTATATTCAATTAACTGCATCGCATTTAAAATTTAAAAAAATTAATTGTGCGTCTCTTGGGTTAAATTTCACTATCGTGCATTACAAATTTTGAGGTTGATTTTTACTTTCGTTCATCTTCATATATTGCTTAATTTGTTACATACATTTAAATATAGGTACATATAACAACTTTCGTGCATAACACGGGTGTGGATAACCAAAAATTGTACAAATAATATAGTATTTAAAGAGATTTTTCAAAATTTATGAGAATTCTAATCATTTCTACTTTGAGCATTTGTATCATTAATCAAAGTAAATTGTGTGTTCAAACTTTTTTTTATGAATTAATATACTTGCACAATTATTTTGACAATATAGGTGACAATTTGGTGATGTAAAAGTGTTATTGATTTAAAAGATGATGTAATGTGTGAAAAAATAGAATTGTGGCATGTAGACTAATTGTCATCCTCATTGTGATACTCATTGTAAGTGTAGTAAAATTGTTATTTTATAATAAAATTATTTCATGTAATTCTTTCGTACAATTCATGAGCGTGATACTAGTACCAACTTATGAGAGGACATTTTAGTCAAATACTCGAATTATAAATGAGAACCTGCAGCCTCAAAAATTAGTGAAAACTTGATGCACCATTGATACGTGTGTGAGAGAGACGGATACCATGGTAGGCGTTGGATACAGCTGCAGGCCCTGCAGCTGCTTGTACTTATCTTCGCATCCCACTGTTTTGCGATTATCTTCAACAAATACGAAGAACGCAATATCTGCAGGCAATCCCATCTGGGCTTCAACCAATTCCTTCAAATTCGCACAAATTTCGTGCAAACTTCCCGAGAGTGAAACTGAAGCAAATAGAGGGATCTCAACCAGCAGGAAAATGGAAGATTATAACTTAGCAATGAAGGGAATGATGAGGAACCCATATGAGTATCATCACGATCTTGGTTAGTTTTCTTCTGCTCCTCAAATATTTCTCGATTGAACTTTTTGTTGTTGTTGGATTATTATATTTAATTTGACGCCCTTTTAGATCAGAGATTTACAGACGATTCTGGGAACTCCTGTGTTTAAGAATATGGTAGCCACTGTTCCATTAAGCTCATTCATCAATTCTAAGGGCCGTTTGGGATTACTTTTGAAAAGCCAAAAAAGAGGTTTTGAGATCCAAAAAAGTTGCTTTTGAATCCGATTTAATTTTATGAAAGCGTTTTCTCTTTGTTAGAACTTTCTCTAAAAGCAGTTTTGGAATAGGAAGCTCTTTACAAAATTAACACACATAAATTAAGGTTGTTTCCTCATGAACTTCTTTTACAGGAAGTAAAAGCAAAAGTAAAAATCATGTCAAACTGTCCCTAAGTTACTTGTATTTGAGAGCGCAATACTGTATAATGTCGAGCTCTTGTCTCTTGATATGTAATTTGATAAAGAATATTCCTCTGCTTCAGGGATGAATTATACACTGATAACTGAGAATCTGATTGTTGGCTCCCAACCTCAGAAAGTTGAAGACATAGATCATCTGAAAGAGGACCAGAATGTCGGTTATATTCTCAACTTGCAGCAGGACATAGACGTAGAGTATTGGGGAATCGACCTACCATCTATAATAGAACGATGCAAGAAACTCGGAATCCGTCACATGAGAAGGCCTGTAAGCTTTTTTCCATTGTTGCAATATCTTTAAAAAGTGTGTTAGAATGAGCATTTTAGTTCAATTGCTCCCTATGATACGCATTGATATTTTATTGGCTCTTACCAAATTCCAAAATACTAATTTGGATTCCGCATTTCTTTCGTATATGCATACCTTAGCCATATGTAATATATGTAAAAGTAAAACACAATCCAGAAACAGCATGTAAACTAATTCCACCGCAATAGCGTTATATGCCTTTCTAAGTGGATATTACACGAAGTTTTTAGTCATCCACTTTGATGCTCCGTGTATCTATAGAATGCAAAATAAACAAGACTTTGATTCTTTTCACTTCCTTAAAATATTGTCCATTGCCATCCAGTCCTTCCTATCCAAGATGACATTTGGGTTTTCTATAAATGTGCAAAATGAAAAGGCTTACCTATAAAATTACATAACTATGTACATCATAATTGTCATAGATTATGGCAAAGATTGTATGTTATTATATTTAGTGTATATATGTAATTAGGTTTTCTATAAACAATGTAATTATTCTTACCTTAGATAGACTAACACAAACAATAGCTATAACCGGTAGAAATTATCCGTGTCATTTATCCAAATATTTTCAATATATGCCAACAAACAGAGAAAAAGTTGTTGGACCCTAGCTTCCATATAAGGGCATTTCCAACCCGACGCCAAGATGTTGCGCCGAATATAGCGTAGTTTTTTGTTTTGCCTTCAATTTTCAATGCAATTTTTTCCCCATCATGTCCCTTGTTAATATCATTTGACTGTTTTAGTGATTAAAGTTATTTATGTTTCTTGTAATTTGATTAGTATTTTTATTAATATAATAAATTGTATTAATCAAGTATAAATAACAACTAATGATATAATAAAATCCAATTGCTCATTAAAATTAAGAAGTTGTAGACTTGATCAATAAAAATGTAGATCAAAACATGGCACGACATAAGTGCTTGTCTTCTTCATTGGAGTATAAAGCACTTCATTTACTTGTACTCATTTTTAAGAGCTTTTGGAGAACGAGATTGTTAGGTTTGCAAGATGGTGAAGGTGAGATAAAATGCAAGACCCGATAAACTATTTTATAGTAAAAATAGTAAAAAATAATAGTAGGATATGGTCATATTTGGGATATCCATCCAACGGTTTAAATTTGATGAAATCCTCTCAACTATTCAGATGTGCTACCTAAGATAAGATGAGACTTGTAAATCTTCATCCAATAGTTTAGATTTTATAAATAAATTAATGATTGAGTGTTAAAAACAATAAAGAAATAAAAGATTTACTTTTTAATCTTAATATATATAATAACAGGATAGTTGGTCCATGTTTTCCCGCCTAAACTGTTGTCCTTTCTTCTTTTTTTTTTTTTTTTTTGCCTTCCTTACGGTCAAATTGTGACATTTATTTGTCTAACTTAAGATCATTAAGTATCAACTTAATCAGCACCATTGAATTGACACTCATTCCCCACTACACGAGGATCGGTGCATTGGTACTGACAAATTGTTTAATCTTTTTTTTTTTTTTTTTTTTTTTTTTTTTGGACTTTGTTTAATCAATTCTATAATGCATTGATTCATTAGTTGGATCTTTTATATATGGATTTCAATTTTCAAAGGACAAATTATGTAACATTCAAGAATGAAAAAAAAAATCATTTTCTTTTGAGAAATAGAAATTTTATTTTATTTTATTTTTGATCATTATTATATTTTGACATTACTAAAAATATCTACAAAAATATTATTTGTAACGTTGAACAATATTAACGCAAGAAATAAAAAAACATTGTTAATTTCAATAAATAAATTTAATACACGTGCAATTCTTTTTCATCTATTGATTGATGTTCTGCACAATCAAATTGAAAAGTTTTAATATCCTAAATTTTAAGGATCTTGATAATGATATAATAAAGTTCAATAAAGAAATTGTATCTATTTATTCTTTGGGAAAACATTTTTTTACTGTGAACATTCTTTGATTTATGTTTGGCATTCATTAATTCACATCTCATTTTTTAAAATTCGTTTTTAACTATATTTTACCAATGAGGTATTCTATGCATGATATGAAAAAAAATAAAAAATAAAAATAAATAAATAAATCTCTACTTTTTAATCATACATTCTCCTATGATATACATTTATATACCACATTTCTTTCTTTTTTCTTTTTTTTGACAACAATACCACATTTCTTTTTAATTGTATTGTATGCAATGACCATGAATCGTAATGGTTTAAAAATCATGAACCGAAAATATTGTTTTTAAAGAAGTGTTTTGTAATTTACATTGAATTTTGCTATTAAATACTTTTTTGTTTCTTTATATTCTTTCCCATAAAATATGAATTTAATTGTTTTCGTTATGTATTTCTCACATTTTCATTAATTATTGAATATATTTAGTTAGTTATTCATTAATTAATAATTATAATTTTTTTGTTTTGTGCAACGCACGGGTGCGAATACTAGTTTGGTGTAAGATTTAGAATAGTGGATTGGGGACGACTAAATAGGATGTTGTGAAAATTAATCATTTTTCTTCATAAGTTAACGCAGAAATAGAATTTTGGGTTGGAAATACCTTAGGAGTTTTTTTTCTTCTTCAATGCTCTATCAATAATTTATTGTGGTTATATAATTTGTAATTGTCTTTCCTATTTACAGGCAAGAGATTTTGATCCAGATTCCTTAAGAAGAGGATTACCGAAAGCTGTTTCATCACTCGAATGGGCAATTTCAGAAGGCAGTGGACGAGTGTATATCCATTGTACTGCTGGTTTGGGAAGGGCACCAGCTGTTGCAATCGCTTATATGTTCTGGTTCTGCAATATGGACGTAAGTGCTCATTTGTGTTTCGTGTTTAAATCATTCAAAATAATATCATGACCTGCAATTATTAAGAAACAATGGAATTCAGCTACAGACCTTGAAGTCTATGCATATCATCATCTGTGCTTTCAAAAGAAAATACGCACTCTCTAAAATACTTGTTCGTGTGCCTTCTTGGCAGCTTAACACGGCTTATGATACACTCACTTCAAAGAGACCTTGCGGGCCTAACAAGATAGCGATTCGTGGAGCCACTTATGATTTGGCTAAAAATGACCACTGGAAGGAACCTTTTGAGAGTTTACCGGAATATGCTTTCGAGGATGTAGCAGACTGGGAAAGAAAACTTATTCAAGATCATGTCCGTGCCCTTCGTGGAACTTGAGAACACTGGTAAGAGTCTCAAATCTTAGAACACAATTAAGGTTGCATTAGGGTCTAAAGTAGAGGTTTTAATTAACCTCAATCTGGCACAAAATTTTGGTTCTTACATGCATTCTTTGCTCTAGGCTCCTTCATCAAACAAATATTGTTTTTAACACATTAACAAGACCGATTGAAATGCGTACAACATGGAATGAGATGACTACAGTTTTTGCATGTTTAATATATCGTATTTGATATGCCTAGACTATATCACAAACGTGAGTTTAGCCTCCTTTTTTTCTTTTATTACAAGATTTTAGGATTTTATTTCCTTTGATGGTCTCAAATACAATCCAATACAATCCAATCTTCCTTAGACGTTCATGCTCGAGGAGTTAAGACCATAATCTACAAACTTGCATTGGTTTAATGTCTACAAGGAAAAATATTTATCCAATACACAAATAATGATTGAATAGCAGCAGTGCAACTTTGAGTTACTGCTACAAAAGCAACATATGAAAATTACAGGATCTCATGGTGTAGCTAGTGTTAACTACATTACCATATGCTTATTTCGCTTTGACCATTGTCTTCACAGTTACAAATTCCATTTGTGCACTTTTCATGCTCAGGTACATATCTTGAGATCAATAAAGTATTTTATGGAGTTGTATGCTAAGCAGTTTTTCAAATTCTACTAGCAGGTGATCAAAAGAAAATGTTTATTTCATAGTGTACTACTTCCCATAAGAAAACATCATTATTCTTGTGGCCCGGTGTAGAAGAATAAAATGATCTCCTGCTCTTTTTGCACTAATAAAGAGTAATTTAGCATCCATAACAATGCTATTGTTGATGTTATTCTGATCAACTTATTTTCAGCAATTTAGCAATTTTGGTCGTGCATTTTTTACTGTTATATTGTTTATTTTATACGAGATTCAAATCTTTAAAATAATAATTTTCTAAAGCAATTTAGTGCAAATTAAACAAATAGCATGAAAATGTAATATTATCATCCCCGACTCCCCCCAATTCCAAGAATTTACATAGTTTCATTATGATTTTCTTTACATACTGCCCTGAAGTCTCTCCCTTCTGAGTCGCTCAAGTTCCTTCACCATTTGCCAATGTTCCTTTGTCAAACAGGTTTCACCAAAACTAGCTGATAGCAGGCGGCCCATGGTCAGCCATCTGAAAGATTTTATAAATAAATCAGTGAACGAATATAAATCATACTGGAAACCAGACTACTAAAATTCAGATCTTAGAACCTGCTAAGATCTTGGCTGCCTAAGCTTCGGTCAGCCTGTCTTGCTGCTACTAAATCATCTTCTACCACCTGCCACATGCCAGAACATTCACGTTGATACAACTTCTCGAAGAAGTATGTATGAAATGAAATACAGCAGAAAATATGATTATCTGATGTAAAAAAGACAAGCCCTGCTTCCATATGAAATGAAAGTGTGCTTGTAGTGGATTAACAAAAATAAGGATACCTTCTGCACATCTGGCTCAATAGAATGAGGAAGTGATTGCATGGTAGCCAAGTACCATCTCCAAGCCTTCGCCATATCTGCATCCGCTGCTGAAGGTGAATCTACTGAGGACGGTTGAAAAGGGAGAACTAGATCAGCAGGCAGAAGATTTGATTTCCCCTCGGAAAGGATCAACAGTTGAACATCTGCAGCCATCTCCATTTTATAGTATTTAAAGTCATACAACACCTAAGAAAAGGAAAACAGGGTGGAAGAAACAATCAGCGACAAACATGATTACGAATTACAGACATTAGGTCCCTGAATTCCAATCCAATCAAGCACCAGATTATGAATAACAATAAATTGAAACTCAAGACCAGTTGTCCGGAGGACCATATAGCGCCCCAATCCCACAATAAACTGAATGTGGTTATCCTTGTACTGCTTTCATAAATGTACCTTTTGCGACTCCATTAAGTTTTTTAACACACTTGCATTTTCAACGCCAGTTGAGTTGAGGGTCCCGGCTTGTAATTCAGTCTCATCTATAGTTAAGTGAGAACCCTCGGCTAGCTGCAGAATGCCGGATACTAGCCTGTAGAATGGATCGTGTAAATTGACATGAAATGTCATCAATATTAAAATTCGGGCCAAAAAGTAACTAAACAAAGAGAATAATTCTGTAGTTGCGAAACTAAAATTTTTAATAACCTGTTTGTATTGTAATCCTTTTTTGGAGAAAGTGAAACAGTATTAAGATGTTCTATCGTGAGAGGCAAATAATGTGTGAAAGGTAGAAGGTCCTCTATTGCAAGTTTAAGACGATTGCCAAAAACAGATGTGCTCTCCTTGTTAAAGCAAGTAAGATTTAGTGACAGCTTCCCAACAGCAATCGCATCCACCCTAGCATGCACCTGCACAGGAATTTGTAGTCATTTTTTCAGAAAAAAATGACAATGTCAGAGGGAGTAAAAAAAACTTCAACTTCTGAAAGCAAATATCTGCAAGAAAATTACATTTTAAGAAAACCCAAAATCTTATATAGTGCTTGTTATAGATAACAGTTGCTTAGTTGTGCAACTAGAGGAACAGTTGGGTATACTTACCCTGGATAATAAGTGCAATAACATGTATTGAGCTGTCACCCTGTCATTTCCAAGAACAGCAGTAAGATGTCCAAGCAGAGCTTCCCTTAGTTCTTTTACTGCATTTGATTTTAACTGTGATCATAACAAGAAACTTAGCTCCCGAAAGGGCTATGAAACAAAACAGACAAAGGGAAATAAGCTGAGGGTTGATTATATTAAGCAGACCAACCGATAGAGGTATATTTTAAGTTCAAGGAGTTTACCTCAAATGTAGGACAAACTGAAAGAAAATCATTAATTGCAAGCTTCCTGTGTACAAGGCAGTGAAGCCGGGGTACCTGCAATAAAAAATGTAATCATGTCTCTCATTTACAGACCAGTCTCCATATCCATAAAACAAAAACCACACACTATTAATTTAGTTACAGAATGTCCGAAGTGTAACAGCACCAAAACTCCAGAAGCATAAAAACTCATTGTGAACCAGGGCGTTATATTTATTGTTGTTAGAATCCTGATTCGGATCTTAAGATGCCACAATGTTATAATCCGGGTTCACTAACCAATGCCAGTCTTACAAAAGACCCAACTTCTATGATTTCGTCTAGAGCTAGTCAAAATTACGATCCCCAACTCCTAAGTAACTGTTGGTCTACTGATGTTGGCTTTGGCCAAAAATATCATGATCATTTTGGTTTCGTCGATAAAAAAATCAAAAGGATCAGAATGAATGCAATTAGCTACAGAGACATAACTGATTAAACAACAAAATCTGATTATATATCTCCGAAGTTCAGAAATATACTTTAGATTTTCATGCAAGAAAAATCAAACATGGCAAGAAAAAATAACATCTGCAGAAAAATAAAGACCTTGCTAGGAGGCATATGAACTAATACATCTTCACCAAAGCCATGCGCTGATTCATCACTATTATCTTTTTCTGCAGTAAGGTCTGGATCCAAAGTGAAGACGCCAATAAATTCAAAAACATCATTCAGCTTCAAGTCGGTCTCTGGAGAATCATATATCTAAAGAATTCAAAGTTCAAGATCAAAACGAGTTGGTGTCAGATAATATTTAATAAACAGATTCTTTTATGCAACTTTAACTAGAAACTTAATTCACCTTCACTAGACAGGGAAAAGACTTTCTTTCAGCATCAATCACCAAACTTGCATTTGAAGAAGTTTCCTCAGTTGCAGTCTTCAGTGAATTCAAAAGCTGAAAATCCATTTCACCCTCCCTCTATGAGACAAGTTGAAATCTTTTAGGCATATCATATTGAAAAATGAAACTTGGGCAGTTCACTGCATCACAAATCTAAGAATGATCAAGTAAGGCCAATATACAGATTTTGTATTTACCATTTTTTTAGCACTTGGAGAAGCCTGAAGCTCTTGATACGAATCCTGTCATTATACGAGATTTGTCAAATTTTACAATGTGAAAAATATTCAATTCCAATTAAATAGAGCAACCATAGCAGGAAAACAAAATAGAGACAATGGAAACATGTATATTATCCTACATGCAAACACAAATCTGCAACATGACATTTGTACTAGGTTATATTGCAAAGCTCTATAGTTCAATTCCTCAGTACAAATGAGGAGCAAACAAAACGGATCGAATTAGGGTCCTTGTATGCCGTCCAGCTTAATTTCAGTTCCCTTGTCAGATGATTTTTACAAAAATACAAATACCTGGAGACAACTAGGTAAAGATGGGGACATACTTGCATATCAACATCAATCATAGTTGCATCATCCTCCCTCTGCCGTTTCTCCCTTTGTGGAGATAAAGAATTGGTATATGGATTTTTCACAGCTTCAGAAGAAAACTCAGCCCAAGAATTCTGCCCTGGGATCTACATAAAAGGAAGGCAATCACATTTCATAAGGATTTAACCATCAAGCTTAAAAACTATCAACCGTGGGAACAGAACAATGTTGGCGGACTCGAAAAAAAATGGAAACTGTCCAAATGGGAAAACTCACAGGAACACAATAAAGCAAACGACGCTCCCATATCCTCATATCAGATGAAGGAGCCATAGGAAATTGAGAAGTGTCGGTGAATTTATTGGTTCTCCAAGTATCCCCATCCTGTATCAAAGAAAGAGAAAGATAAGGCCAAGTACCATCCGCAGTTCTTGTACACGAAAACAATGAGAAATATGAAAATAGCTTTTCAAAAAGGCAACTATGCAAGAGAGTGGAAGGAAACCTAATACCTTGTGAGCACCAACATAAAATTCATTACCCAACATGTCTTGGATCATACCCCGGAACCGAACCAAAGTATTTGGTTGAACCCATTTGATAGTTGAGGGATTAAGCATCGGCACCTAATATCATCAAATCATACAACAAAGATCAGATATTTTAATCAGATAAAATGAATTCTAACAAGAACGACCCAGTAAAGCAGGAAAAACTATATAAAAAAAAAATGCCATTGATTAATTCGCATTTTTAACTAGCCAAATCCGCACTATATCAAATAATATTACTTGCGGTCAACTGCAACACGTTGGAGCAATCTTGTCAGAAAAAAGGTACAAACTAAGCTGCATAATATACTAAAAACATTTATTGTACGCTATGCTAAAGGTTTGTACATTCATTACAATTGACTTTTCAAGCACTTTCCCGTTCCAGTTCAGTAGTTATAAACGCTTTTGAATTATCGATCAGCCAGCTTAATCTTGATTAGTAACCAATTCATATCTACATAACGGAAAACGCAATTATAGAAATTATTTCTAAATTATACCTCTATCAAGCTTTATAATCGATCAGATAATATTGTAAGCAGAATAAACCTGAGAGAGGCCGCCATCGTCGAAAAGAAAGTCATGGAAGAGATCGGAGGCGCCCCAGTCCTTGCCGTCAAAAGAGGCCGGATCAGATCCCGAAGCCAATGCCTTCTCGAACGTCAATCGTACGGCTCCTACAGGGTTTGATAGACAATCGTACGGAAGCCCCACCATTATTGATTTTCGCTACTTCACTGGCTCTAGGGTTTATAGAAATGGGGATAAAAGGTTTCCCGCGCTGAGTGTTGAGTTGGTGACATATAGTCTAAGAAGATGTATACATTTCCCGCCAAGTGCAGAGGGTTATAAGTTTTCCCGCCATTTTTGCCCAGTAGTGGATATGTTGATTAGGCTTTTGTTTGTTAAAAGTTTTGTATTTAAAAATATATTTTTTTATATTTTTAAGATAAAATATGTGGTTGAAAAATGGAAAAAAAAATATTTGTGGTTAAAAAGTAATTTGAGGAATTGTGTTGTTTAAAAATATTATTTTTTTAGTTTGCCAAATAGAGCCTCTGCTTTTGATTGTCAAATTTTTCCATGAAAAATGTGATTTTTCACTCAAATTTTCAACTTTGACATGTTTGATTGGCAAGTTTTTTTTATAGAATTCATTTTCTTGGCATTAGTCAAATCAACATCAATTCCTTGTGATGAGATCCGAGATAAAAGTTCAAATGAGAAGTCAAGTCAGGGACGACGCAACCATATTCTACATAGGAAAATGAATAACTTCCATGTTGGAGTCGAGCCGAGAAGACGAACGGATTAAGCCGAGTCGAAAGATCAAAGTTTAAGGACCAGGAGGACTTTCACGACCGAAACAAACATATGTCACGGTCGTAACCTCCTTTCAGGTGAAAGTGCAAGATTTCAAAGATTTCGAACTTACGGCCGTAAATCTCAGGTCACAGCCTAACCTTTAGGCAGGAACACTTTTACGGCCGTAATTTCCATCTTCACGACCGTAACTGCTCGACGGGATAAGATTTAGCAGAATTTTGATTATTTTTTTTCCTTTTATGTTTTAGTTATTTTAGTTTAATTATGACTCTATTTTGAGCCCATTCACGGCTAGGGTTGATTTTGCTTATTTATTCCCTTTTTCATTCAATGTAATATTCGGACTTTGATTTTGATAAACAATTTATTGAGAATTCAATAAAATTATAGGTGGATTTCCTATATTTTTTCGAACTTATCAAAGAGTGATTCTTTATGGCATTCATCCCGAACTTATCAAATATTCACGAGAATATTTGTGACGTTCAAAACCAGAAACTTATCAAGGAAGTTGGACAGATCCTTGTGGCGTTTCGAAAGTCTTGGTTCTTTATTCCACATCGTCGATCTTCGCGTTGTTAATATTGGGTCAAGTTTCCACCGTTCATCCACAACCTGAGTTCGGAACTTTTCCGGCGTTCAATTAATTATTCCGCGAGCGTCCCCGATCGGGATCACATCACTTTGTTTTCAAGAAATTCATTTTTCAAGGAGGAGGTGGTTTGATTTTCCATGGAAAAATTTTGATCAATTTCGCCACGTTTGATCTCTTTGTTATTGTTAATTGATTTATTTTTTTCTCAAAAATTAATATTATTATTATTATCAAGTACAAATGTATGAATATATATATATATATATATATATATATATATATATATAGTATAAAATAGCTAAATTTTGCTTTATTTGCCATAAAAATAATGTTAATCAAACAACAAAAATTGAAAATTTTCCCATTTTTTACACCTAAAACATTAAACCAATTAGACACATTAAACTTCCAATTCCCAGTAATTCAATTTCCTATAATTCATTTTCTTTCCACTTAAATTCCACCCCGTCATCAAACGCAACCAAATAATAATAAACCAATAACAATGGAGGCATAGCACAAAAAAGGAGAATATAAACTAGGATACCGCTTTTTGTTGTAGAATCCGACCCATGGGCCATGAATTCAAATTTAATGACAAGAAGTAGCGGAGTAGTTGTGAGAATAGAGGCTTACGAAGGTCACACAAGTGTGAGTCAAATTGAGTACTCTCAAAATTCCTATCCATTTCACTTACAACATCAAGCAAAGAAGAGAATTTATTGCGATTTTGAAAAAGAAGAACATAATTCCTAGAAATGGCAATTTTCCCAGCGAAATCCAATTCCAGCGAAGACTCGCCCCGAATGTGACGAGGATGGTAATGATTTTATCCTCGTTACGAGGAAGGGGATGGGAATGAGATCCCGACCCATCCCCACTCCGTTTATAATTTAAAAATAGTAAAAATTTAAAAATTCAATACATTGTGAAAAATTACATATTCTTTTAAACCAAATTGAGTGATTATAACTTAAATTACTAGCTTAAAAGTATGAGAGAATAGGCCCTTGTTTGGTACACTTAATTTTTTTTTCCTACAGTATTCAATCTTAACCATCTACTAAAAGTCAAGTTCACAATATTTAACTTTTCAACCAAATATCAACATCCATTTTTCTAAAAATCACTATTCATTTAAAAAAAAACTCTTTTTAAACAATACTAAACACACACTAATGTTTCGTTTTTTTACCTTTGTTTTTTTAAAGGTTGATCCAAAATAAATAATAATAACTGGGAATTTTTAACCCCCGTCCTGAATGTAATGGGGATGGGGATGAGAATGAAATTCCTGACCCATACCCGTCCCTTTGCCTCACTAATAATTCCACGCATGAACTTGAAGATTAACAAATGGGGATGAGAATGAGGTCTCCGACCCATACTCGTCCCTTTGCCATCACTAATAATTCCATGCATGAACTTGAAGATTAACAAGATTTGTAACGGATTCTTAGTGTAACAAGATGCTTAGATCTCAGTCCATACAATTCTGGATTTTATTTATATATTTATATGTTGTTTTTTCTTTCAAAAAAATATGTAGCTAAATTCTCGTTTGAGATTAACAGATTAACGTTGTAAATTTAATATTTCGCATTTTATTTTAATTCTCAAGTTGGTATAATGTTTTTATGTATTGGTTTTATTGTTGCTGGAGGTGTTCTCCTACCTGTTGGATGGTAGGATATCCTACCCTCCAGTAGGAACTCCAACATGGTTGTAGCAACAGTTGTAGCCTTTTGACCTTTTATTTTTTATTTTTTTACTTTGTCTGAAAAGTCTGTCACAAAAACATTAAATTTGCAACGTTAAAAAACAACGATCATTTTTCTTCTATATAAACGAAAAAAAGTCAAGACATTGTTCATAACATTCTTCAAAATTCAACATATTATAAAATATAAAGAAGAGTAGAGCGTGCATACAAAGAAGCAATTTCGACAAGAGAGAATTAAATACTTTTTTGAAGATTAATACATATTTGAGTTGGGTAAGTTTTATATATATTTCTAAATTTAAAATTCTCAAATGTTTTTGTTTCAAATATGATTTTTTGCTAATTTATTTTCATTTATTAGTGAAGTTATGGAAATAAATGATAATATATTTGTGCCTCAAGTATCCGGAATTTTTATTTCAATCGTTGGCCAAGAATTCGAATCAGTAGAAGATGCTTATAATTTTTACAACGCTTGTGCGAAAAGGCAGGTTTCAGTACTTACATTCATAATTCGAAGCGAAGAAAAGACATCGATGATCCTTACCGGAAGGTTTTTTCATGTTCGAATGAAGGAAAAATAGATGAAAAGTATCAGAACAAAATTAAGTACTCCAAACAGAGGTCATGAGAACACAGTCGAGACCACACCTGATTTGTGCGAGACTAGATGTCATTGTAAATTGTTCAGGTAATACGTGACAAGTTAGCCATTTCGTTGAACGTCACAATCATCCCCTCACTAAATCAAGCAAATTTCACTTCCTACGCTCCCATTGTAGTGACTCGGCTTCAAAAAAATCATTGATCGAACAGTTTGTTCAGACAAATATTCCGACTTCACAGCATATGCGTTTATTCGAGATCGAGTCTGGTGGTCCACCATCTCTGGGTTACACCGAGAGAGATTTAAGAAATCATCAAAAAGATCAACGCATGGAACTTATTGGACGTGAGGTGGAGTCTTTCGTACTACATATTGCTCATGAAAAACGATGCGATGACAATTTTTATTTCTCACATGAGCTTGAGAATGGTGTTTTCATGCGTTGTTTTTGGATTGATTTTGTTTCGGGAAACAACTACGCATTTTTCGGTGATTCTGTTGTGTTCGACACTACCTACAACATAAACAAGTACTCAATGATTTTTGCTTTTTTTGTTGGAGTCAATCACAATAGAAGATCTTGTCCACAACTTATTTCAAGGTATTCTTCCTTTGCAATTAAGTTCGTATTTTTCCAGTTGTTAATATTCATTATAACTATATTGACACTTGTTAATTGTACAAACAACAATACGATGAACATCAAAGAAAACACACACTACCCGCACTTCTACTCTAGTCACATCGAGGCACCTGGTATGAACATCGAAGAAAATACATATTACCCACAATTTCACTATAGACACATAGAAACGACAGGATTCCAAAACTATGAGTTCCCGGGTAAAAACAAGCACGGTGTAGACAATTACGATTTAAGTGACGATTAATTTAATGTTATTCGATGATAGTGCGTTATTTATTGTCAAATTTACAGTGAGTTCTACATTATAACGTGATGATGTTACGTTTTTCTTTTTTTTAAATACGATAAAGTTACATTATAATAAATACATACTATATTTATATTACATTCGATTTTTTGAATTACGTAAATTACTTTTTCAAAAAATAAAACTCGAAACAAAATATAAATGAAAAGTTAAATAGAAAACCCATTAAAAATATGTAATAAAAAAATGGAAACTAAAAACCCGTTACAAAAAACGTAACACAAATAAAAATAAATAAATTAAAACGGTCAAAACGTTGTAGTTGTTGGAATTCCCGCTGGAGGGGTAGGATATCCCACCCTTCGGTGGGTAGGAGAACACCTCCGTTATTATTGCTCTTAATGCATGAATAAAATAGCTATTAGTTCATTGATTTTGTAAATTATAAAGACTTGAGAAGGAAGTTATACATTTAGACCATATAATAAAATTCGACACTTTCATCAAAAAAGATAGAGATATGAATTTGTGGTTGCATGTAATCATTTAGGAATTCCTATAAAATTTTATGCATTTAGCTAATGAATCATTATTATGACCAATGTTTTAAAACGCGCGCACATTGCACGCCTCTCGCGCGTCGCTTTGACGAAAAGTACGAAAAAAGCTTTTTTCAAAATTTTGTTCTAAACGACGTGCACGAAGCGCGCTTATGCAAGCATTGTGTGCGCTTAAGCGTGTCCGAAGTGCGCTCAAGTTTTTTTTTTTTTTTTCCTTTTTTGTTTTTACTTGTTTAAATATAGGTAAAATTTAAATAAAATATATAGGAATTGAAAAACGCTTTTTAACACCTACTCATGCTTAAGTTTCAAAAGTTTGACTCTCGAGCTTCACGCTTTTTAGAACACTGATTATGACCCAACATAAAGGTATATGGTTGACTTTGTTAAACATAACTAATTTGAACACGGGGGAGGTAAATTAAATACATGAGTGAATTCGATCAAATAAGATTTTAGAAAATAACTTGAGATGCAAAATTAAACGAGAAAATCATTTCGAAATCCTTAGTTCCGATATTTCTTTATTGCTAGCTAGATAAATCATTTTAATTGTTTTTATACTCAAAAGTATGCAATTAGTTTAAGGGAAATTATATTACCACTGCATTATTTGCTTATTACACCACATTATAAATACACAACAAATTAAACAAAATTTTAATAAATACACCACCATAAATTTACAAATATGCACATTGTAATTCAATTAAGAAATTAAAAAAGAAAAAATGAAGTACAATATGCACCACATTTGATTGCCTTTCATTTCTCTTCACCTCAATTATGAAAAATCTTCCACCTCTCTCCTCTCAATGACGGAATTTTTCATGATCATCGAAGCTTTAGTTTCGACAATAGGTTTCAAAATCTCAAAATAATGGAGAGAGAAAATCAATTTCATTTTTCCATATTAAAATCGACAGATTCATTTGAAAGTGAAGAAACAATGGTGCATCGGCATGTTCAGGAATTTACCTTTAGACTTCTTCCCACCTTTAGACTCCATTAGATCGTTAATTTCTTTGATATCAATATTTAAATTTTATAAACAAATAAACACTCAAAATCAGAATCTCACTTCAAGAATCCAAACAATGAATGCGACGGATTGTTGAAGAAAAGAATTGAAACCCTAGAAGAATAAATGCTTACGTGAATTTATCCCTTCTTCAATAACGATGTTCCTTTTTCATTTTAGATAAACTTTTCATAAGAAATGAAGTTACAAAATTCTTGTGGTTATGAAATCATCCAGTGATAAACGCTGGTTTGGATGTGTTGCTTTTCTCAAATATTTTGTCATGGTTCCTAGTTATGAAATCATCCACTGATGAACGTGATTTAGATTATAGGATTATTTGCAAAATTCTTGTCATCGATAATTTTTTAAGGATTTTATGATTCTTAAGAATTTGAATTTATTGTTTTTTTTTTGTAGTCACTAATTATTTTCAAGAAATATTTTTTTTTACGATGAAGATGGTGACACTTGAGGAGGAGATGGAAGAGAAGGAGGAGGAGGGTTGTCAGTTGTTGTGTAGGTAGAAATTAGGAAGAGATTTTCTCAAAAAACAATTGATTAGATAAATTTAAAAGGTTATTTATGTTTTTTTTTTATCAATGTCTATATTTGTAAACAAGGACTATTTTAAAAAATGTAGTATAAAAAATAAGTTTTGTGGTGGTAATATAGTCACCTTTAGTTTAATTTATCATTTATGAGTAATTTGAATTGTTTATTTCATGAAGTTACTAATACTTAATTTTTTTGCACTTTAAATTTTATAGTGTAGTTTTTGTCTTGTTTTAGAAATTTTAGATCAAAGTAATTTGATAACAAATAATTAAGTCTTTGTGAGAACAATAATCTGGACTCAAAAAGTTCATTGTACTTACTCGAACGATATCGTACACTTGCGATATGATAAATTCGTAACACTAATTCATGTATAGATAAAAAATCGACCTCCTAAATTTCTTTATATAGTAGGAATATTGGGATCTAATACATGTATGGAAGAAACCAATGTACCTCTAAAATATTCACACCAGAATTTGGTTCATCTGCGATCCAGGAACAAGTGTACAACATGTTTAGACTCAACTTAATCCAACACAAAGTAATAATAATAGGATAAAATCTTAGAAGCTCAGTTCCTCCCAGATCAATAGCATCTCTTCAAATGTATTAGACAGATTTTTTTTATTTTTTATTTTTGAAAGACAAATGCCCTATGAACTAAAATTTCAATCTACTCAAAAAAAGTCAGATAGTATACAACAAGTCCTTGGGAGGAGACATGGGTTGGCTAGATTGGACCGCGTCCACCTCTGTTCAGAGAAATTCATTGAGGAAATTCTTTAAGAAGTCGATTCAAATTGCTTGAGCCTATAACTCATAACCCCATCATACACGTGATAAAATTCGTCATTTGTAATTTCAATCTAGTCCAATTCCTTAGGTAAGGATATTAAATAATGTCGTATTATTTTTGAAATCGATCTCCTTAATTAGCTTTATGAAATACTCGAAAATTGATTCCCCATGTACTACTCGAGTAGTTCCAAACCTTTGGAAATGAGGAAATTGATTATCGGTGTTCATCGTAATCTTACAATCTATTCTTCATCTTCGATTGGAAATGTTACGTTACAATACAATACATAGACTTTTAAACAACTTCTATCATTGAGGATTAATTTATGAGTTATGATAACATATGGTGCATTTTTTTTTCTAACTTTTTTTATAGTCAGGTTGTTAGAATAGAAATTAATAGGTCGGCACATCTTTAGTAACGTAAATTTGTTAAGTTGAAATCTCTAAAAATTAACCTAAAAAGGGAGCTTAAGGATAATTAATAGAGTGAGTGGTGTGGGAACAGAAAGAGAGACCTAAATTTGCAAATAACAATAAATTTGATCAAAATTAAACCAACCCCAAATAGGATTATTTTGGACTTTTTCAGTTTATGTTTCATTTTATTCAAAATGGTGCATAGTGATCTCTCTAACAAATATTTAATGCACGTCACTGTAGAGAATTTCAGTCTTGCTTTTACATTCAAGAATTGCTCCATTCATATATACAATTTTTCTGCCCATGACTCTACTAGAGATTCATACATAAAGGTAACAAAGCTACAAAAAATTTCGAATTAAGCCCAAGTCCCCATAAATTTACAGTAGTTTGCACTCAACGTGAGAGCTGCGTCGATTTTTTAATCACACATATTTTCTCTCTTCATTTTCAATCACACATTTTACCTAAAAACATAAAAAAATATATTTTTAAACACCAAAATTTTTACAAACAGAACTTTGATTGCTTCAAGTTTTCAAAATAATAAAGAATACAATGTGACGTCACACCTCTCACGGACTAAACAATTGGCCTCCTAAAATCCTATATTTAAACACCCAATTTTATCATCATATGCGCCACCTTCCTTACATGGAGTGTGTGGGGCTTCACGTATTAATTAACGATCCCACTCCTAACGTGAGGGGGGGGGGCACTCAGGGTGGCATCCTGTGTGTTTAAATAACATGATCCTAAAGAATATTAGGCGACCTAATACATGTATAATTAAAAATTGACCTCCTAAATTTCTTTATATGGTAGGAATATTGGGCGGTCTAATACATGTATGGTACAAACCAATGTACCTCTAAAAATATTCACACCAGAACTTGGTTCATCCGCGATCGAGGAATTAGTGTAAAATATGATTAGACTCAACTTAATCCAACACAAAGTAATAGGATAAGATCTTAGAAGCTCGGTTCCTCCAAGATCATAGCATCACTTCAAATGTATTAGAAAGATGTTCTGTGTAAGACAATGTCTTATGCACTAAAATTTCAATCTACTTAAAAAAAAAAGAAAAAAGAAAATGGAGGTCGGGTAGGATACAACCAAGTCCATGGGAGGAGACATGGGTTGGCCAAATTGGACCGCGTCCACCTCTGTTCGGAGAAATTCATTGAGGAATTTTTTAAAGAAGTCGGCCCACCCTCTTTTTAACTGCTGGCTCCATATCTGATGTCAAAAACTATAACCAAAACACAGAGAAAATTCACGTATGTAATTTAAGAATGGAAACAACAGAAAAGTGATTGAATATTTAGTTTGTGGATAGCATCAATGACTTCCCTTTCAGCCTTCTTACGCCTGATTGATTTTTCATATGCTTCCACCAAGCATTTTCTGCTTCCATCACAAATTGCTTGAGCCTATAACATACAACCCACCGTACTAATCTAGTCCAATTGCTTTGATAAGAATATCAAAAGATGTCATATTCAGGGACGTAGTCAGGATTCAAATCGTGTGGAGGTCGAAAATACGGGGGTTTTGCTGCCGATTTTTTTTTTTTTTTAATTAAGAGCAGTGAAAACAACGATTTTCAGTACCAAAATAGGCAAGTTAGATTTACTGACAAAAAAAAAAAAAAAAACAATGAGTTTGTCGATACAAAAACAATTTGTCCATCTAATGTATCAACGCTATACAAATTGAAAACATGAACATTAGATGAACATAAAAAAAACAAAAAGTAAACTGTCTATCTATATAACAGATGGTAGAGATTACTTGGACATCTGAAATTGATCTCTCCTTGTTCTCATCATTTCAAACTCATCAATGAGATAATCTAATGGAAAAGTATCAACAATCTCCTTCTTTATATACACAAGTATGATACTGGACTAAAAATCATTTTACATTCTATTACGCAACCTTGTTTTAAGACTTTTGTATTGTTGAATTTTAAAGTTTAAGTGGTCAATATTTATCAATTAAAAAAATAAAATTCAAAATTTGGGGGGGGGGGGGGGAGTCAAAATTTTTGCATGGTTGAAACTAAAAAATACATTACAAATTAACTAGGAATAGTGGACCGACGGACAATGTTGGGGGGGCGGTCGCCCCCCCCCCCCTCTCCTTCTTTATATACACAAGTATGATACTGGACTAAAAATCATTTTACATTCTATTACGCAACCTTGTTTTAAGACTTTTGTATTGTTGAATTTTAAAGTTTAAGTGGTCAATATTTATCAATTAAAAAAATAAAATTCAAAATTTGGGGGGGGGGGAGTCAAAATTTTTGCAGGGTTGAAACTAAAAAATACATTACAAATTAACTAGGAATAGTGGACCGACGGACAATGTTGGGGGGCGGTCGCCCCCCCCCCCTCTAAGAGGTCTTTGGTCATATTCTTCTTTGAAATTGATCTCCATAATCAGGGACGGATCCAGAAAGGTTGTGAGGGCGGGCGGCCACTCTTGCTAGATCCACCCAGGTTTTTTTTTTTTAATTATTGTTATTGTTTTTTTATTATTTTTTAAACCTTATAATGTGGGTGCCAAATTTTTTTTAATGCCATTGTAGTTATCGCTCGTGCTCAGTCCGTAGTTTCCTCCATAATTAGCTCTTTGAAATACTCAAAAATTGATTCATCAATGTACAGTTCGAGTAGTTCCAAACCTTCATCTTCGACTGGACATGTTACGTTACAATACATAGAATTTTAAACAGCTTCTATCATTCAGGATTAATTTATGAGTTATGATAACATATCGTGCAATTTTTTCTGACCTTTTTTTATAGTAAGGTTGTTGGAATAGAAATTAATAGGTCGGCACATCTTTAGTAACGTAAATTTATTAAGTTGAGATCTCTACAAAATTAACCAAAAAAAGGAGCTTAAGGATAATTACTAGAGCGAGTGGTGTGGGAACAGAAGGAGAGACCTAAATTTGCCAATAACAATAAATTTGAACGCATCTATACAACCATCAACCGCGTTATTCGTACAAATTAGTATACAGAAAGACGTACAGATATAACACTGTAGCAGAAAAGTCTGCACTGACTTCTCTACCATCTTTTCAATTACAGTGAGACATCTGTACATGCACTTGTATAAAAACATCTGTACAAATGGCATTTCTGATACAACCATTGCGACGTAGCCCGTAGGGAATCTACATCGCGTAAACCTTCAATGCGATTTTTTGTCTATCTCGGTGACAAACTCCCTTTAATTTCGGACACACGACTTCCGATCCTCTGACATTTTCAAATTAAACCCGGCACACCCAACCGGCTACTTCATCCACCTCCACCATTTTGTTGCAGTACTTGGCAATGGCACCCTGCCACCCACCCTATTTCTTGTCCATATAAATCCTCAGCCTTTTCTACCTCAGAAAAATATAGCTTTTTGTGATCATAACCTTTCTTGAATTTCTCTCTTAAAGATTTCTCTATAATGGCTAAACAAAACCTACAAAATCTCCAGTCCACTGCTGCAATTCTGCTGATTTGCTTCTTCATTTGCCAACTTTCACCAGCCACCTGCAGAGCTCTCGAGGGAGCCTTACCGGGAGAAGAGAACACCCTATATTCAGATGCGAGAGAGAGAGAGAAAATGAATGCAGAATTTCATGCAACAAGGAAGATTGGAGAAGCTACATATGGATCATTGTATATGGAAATGCTTCCCAAAGGAGAAGAAGTGCCACCATCTGGACCGAGCAAAGGAATCAATTAAATCAGTAATTAGCAAGAAATAAGAAAAGGGATCGTTTGAATCCTTGCATGTTTTGTTGGAAATTGGTTATTAAATAAGTCAGTTTAACTAACTTTTTGACTGATTATTTGAATGAGTTCCGTTAGTCGGACACAAGATTTCTTTCTTCGTTTGTGTTCTATATTCCAAGAAGATTAACATATTATATTTATTTTTTCAAAATCAATTTCGTGTGAATGAGAATTAAGGCCAAAATAAACTACTTAAAGTTGGAATTATAATTGGCGAATACTGAATAAATAAGTATGGATCCTACGCTGAAAAAATAGAAGCAAAAAGTTCTCTCTATATAGCTCTAGCTTGACACTTTATTTGGACTACAAGATATAACAATAGAGAAAGGGTAAATTACACTAAATCATACTTTTAAATTTAAAATTTTTGAAATCAGGTAAGTGTAAACTATTTAATAAAACCAGTCGTTAATTTATTGCCCCAAACAGAACCCTAACTTATTCTCCATCTTTGCTTGCCATTCTTATTTTTTCGAGCAAAGTCAAGTAATAGATTTCACAACACAAATAGCACTAAATTCCAATAATCAAAAGCCTTCGTTGAAGATTTAATTGCCAGCGGTCGAGAAGCTTGAGTGGATCGATGTATCCGAGTCAACTCGGAAGAAGTCAGGTGTGGAGGAGAAAGCAATTGCTGAGAAGAAGTTTTATATGCTTCTGAAGAGGAGAAAGTAATTGTTGAGAAGATATTTTATATGCTTTTGAAGAGGAGAAATCAATTGCTGAGAAGAAATTTTTATATACTGCATCCATCTCCTAGAACATCAACACCAAGAGATTCTCAGCCAAAGCTTCTGCCACTTCTTCCGGTGACTTCTCCCCGGATTCGAGTTCTTCTTCTTGAAGTCATCGTCATATTCTTAATCTGTGATGCAACTGAAACTAGTCCTTAGGTCAATAAATTCGTGTTAATTTGATCTTTTCTTCAAGCAGTAAAAACGAAAAAGCTTGCTTCTATTTTCTTTGTTTCTCGCTTCACGTTTACATCAAAGGTTAGATTTATATCAAATTAAAAAAAAAAAAAAATTCACAGCTTTTTCACAAGAAAATAAGGATAAAATGTTTTGATACTGCAACAAGAAACATGAACAATTCGTTCATGATTCAAGTTTGTGTTCCTTTTCAATTTTTATATGAGTGGAGGAGAATAAATGCACTAAAAAACTGGGAAAAATCAATTACTATGTTAGTATCAGCATATATGCTCTTTAAACTAATTACAAATTGAAATAAAATTTTAATTGTAATTAATTACAAAATTAAAATAAAGTTACAATTGTATTTCCGATGGTGATCCGACGACGACAATTGTGGCGGTTACTAATTACAATTACATTAATGTAATTAATTACAAATTACGAATTAAACTAATAATTTACTAATTCATAAGTTACAATTGTAATTAATTACAAAATGGAAATAAGTTACAATTGTATTTTTGACGGTGGTTGTGGTGGTGACCGATTACAAATTAGGTGGTGGTCGGTGGTGGTGGTAATTAATTGCAATTGTAGTTAAAATTACACTTATAACTAATTACAACTTGAAATAAAGTTATAATTGTGATTAATAACAGTACATGATTCAGATTAAAAAAAATCTGACTTTGAAAATTATTTTGATACTTGTGTAATTAGTTACAAATCATCTGATTACAAAATTTTTCAAGCCTAAATGTGTGTAATTGTGATCTTAACCCTTTAAATTTTTATAATCAAGTTATTAGAAACTATTTTATTAAATCAGGTAATTATAAATCAAAAGTTTGGGAAAAACTTTCGAAACACTCGAGAGAAATTGAAGCAATGGTTTTCTACTTCAAGGTTCGACCTAAAGCCGGAGACTTCACGATATTTATGGGCCTTGACAAGTACAGGAATGGAGAGCTCATCAAATATGGTTTCCCGATGGTTTTAGACTTGTTTTAGTCGAGCTTCGTTGATCTCCTCTCTCTTCCACCGAGTTTGTGTCAATTTCTTGGTTTGGCTTCTGCCTTCGGTCTTAGCCCTTTTTGGACGGTGCTTCTCTACGTCTAGCCTCACACGATTTTCTTCTTCTACAGCTGGTTTGGACGGTGCTTCTCTGCATATATATATATATATATATATAAACAATCTATGAAGGGAAAAGAAATCTTTTGTGAGGTAGTTCTAGAACTGCAGGACTTACGGTGGTTGAATATTAGTAGTGATGGCTAGTGGTGATGATTTTAGATGATTATTGTTGGAGGTAATCGGTGGTGGTGATGGTGATGGTGATTGGTTAAAATTGTAATTAAAATTTCAATTATAACTAATTACAAATTGACATAAATTTATAATTGTAATTAATTACAAAATTAAAATAAAATTACAATTTTATTTTCAACGGTGGTTGTAGTGGTGGCTAATTACAAATTACACTAATGTAACTAATTACAAATTACACTAATGTTTTACTAATTCATAAGTTACAATTGCAATTAATTACAAAATTGAAATAAAGTTACAATTGTAATTAATTATAAACTGATAACAAAATTTAATTAAGTTATAATTGCAGTTGTAATTAAGGTGAGTGTAACTAATTAAATCTTGTAAATAATTCAATTAATTTCAACAAAAAGATCTATCATGTTTTACAATTTTATTAGTTACATTTGTAATTAATCGAAACATTGAAAGAAAATTACAATTGTAATTAATTACAAAATCTGATTAATTACTGTTGTAGTTAAAATTACAATTGTAACTAATTACAAATTTGAAATAAAGTTACAATTGTATTTTCGACGGTGGTTATTGGTGGTAGTTGGTGGTGATTGTTTTAGGTGGTTGATGCGTGTAGCAATGCACCAAAATAATAAATAAATCCTTACTCGTCAAATAATAATTAATAATGTAGTAGCGAGAGTAAGGGTCGATCCCACGAGGAACGGAAACTAATTTTAGTTGTTCGATCAATTAGAATGGAATGGGGGGTTTTGTTGTGTAAAATTGCTTGAATGAAAACTATGCATAAAATAAATAATAAAATATAACTAGATAATTAATATGAGAAGAAATCTTATTCTCGGGTTCGGTTGTGCCATTAATTAATGTTATACTTTTCCTTGTAACGTGTTTATATCCATATTCAATTATCAATCATAAATAATCAACAAGCTCTGATTATCTAAATTCTTCCTTATGTATATTGATTCAAAACAAGTTCTTCGAACCAATTCTAGCCACAGACAATCCTAAACAAGCCCTTAGGATTTAATGCACGACTAGTATGAAAATCTAGAAAAATGGATTGAATTGGATCGTTAATTTCACAAGCTCGAATTAATCAATCCAAGTTGAATTATTACTAAACCTGCACGAGATTTATTTGCTACTAAAGTAAAGATTCAATGACAATTACGGATCAAGAATCTAAGCATAGCATATTCATGAATCCAAATATCAATAATCCAATTGGCCAAATTAAACTATTAATCAAATAAACTCAATGAACATTCAAAACATAATAATCCAACAATTGAAATAAAGGAATAAATTCACGCTACTAATTTGTAGGAAAAGAAAATAACATAATTAAGTTAACACAACTTTCCCTTCGAACAAGATATGGAATTTAGCCTAGCATGATTGTGGTAGATTCTTCAAGTTGCTTCATGAATTTCATTGTTGTTGATGTTCTTTGACTTGAAAATCTCCCAAGAATGCTCTATATTTTGCTCTCAATTTTCCTTAATGTCCAACCTCTTTTTTGTGGTGATTTTCCTCCTTTAATACTCCCAAAATTGTGCCCTAACTTTACCCCAAAGATATACCAAAGATAGACCTTGAATCAGATAAGGAAATCCTTGGAGAGCAAGTTACGGCCGTAACTTTCCTTATTATGGCCGTAATTCGGATTCTGAAAATTTCCGAAATTTGGAATTTACGACCGTAACTTTGTCATTTACGGCCGTAAGTGTATTTTTGCCGAGAAGCATATGTGCTCGATGTTTTGGCCATAACTTTCTCTCCCGAAGTCCGATTGTGGTGATTCAAGTTGCGTTGGAAAGAAAACTCAAATATCTACAATTCTTTGTGAAATAGATCTTCCAAAAATCGAAAGTCTTGTATGAAAAAGTTGAGATTCAATCTATGACTAAAATTCATGATCACAATCATTGCGGGTTTTTGATTTCCAACTCATTCCAAACCTTCTTTGACCATAATTTTTGCATCTAATCTTCTTCCCACATAACATTATTGATTTGGAGCTCTTTGAATATGCCCTTGAACCTCACTTTTTGATTTTTTTGTATTTCTTTGGTCATGTTTCCTTTCTTTTCGTTCTTTGCGATCCTGTATAACACAATAAATGAAAATGCATTAAACGATACTTCAATAGGATCAAACTAATAACAAAATAGGATAATAAGTGAATTAAATACATGCTAATAAAGCACTTATCAAATCCCCCCACACTTAAACCATTGTTCGTCCTCGAATAATGATGTGAAAGAAAAGAAACATAATTCAAACAAAAAGATAGACCTACCATCGGAAAGTCAAGGTTACAGCCCACTTCTTTTTTAGCATGAAAATTCAATTGCATAACCGGAGTGTGTTAGTGTGTGCAAGAGATGCATCATCCAATATCCTTAGAACAGAAATGAAAAATCAATACCCCCGGTCCAATTCATTTCTCAATGTGGCTTGTATCCTCCCACCTCTCGTGAGTTCTCTCTTAACCTCTATCAATGATTTACTACATGGGTGTTAGTTTTTGGCCAACTTGAAAGTACAAAATATAGACCAAGCAATTCAAACCACTCATAAGCATATGTAATAGGAGTTAACACCCTCACTAGATATTTCTCTCTTCGCACAAAGTGTATAAGGGTGAGAATTTTCACTCAACTCACTGCATGGAGAATCTATTACCACAGACTGCTCAAATGTCATAACCGGAGTCAACAATAACACTAGTGCAAAGTAAAGGTCTTTATTTGGTTGTAACGGGACTTCGGGTCAGGTAGGATAAAATGACATATTTAGGCTGAGTCGAGAAGGAATTTCGCAAACCAAGTCAATTCACAATGACATTGCTTCCTTCACCCCTTAATATGAACTTCATTGTTTCCCGCTACCCAACTTTGTTAACACTTGAATCTATTCTTTTTTCTTTTCACAAGTTGAGTGTTTAACTTCCTCAACTACTAATTTTCTTGACTAAACTTCCTTTTTATTGCTTTTTCTCTTTCTCTTTTTTTTTCGAGTATAGACTGCAACTTTTTCTCTTTTGTTCAAATCATTACGCAGTCACCAATTGGCTTGAGATAGAATTACATTCCCCTGAATTCAGTCCATTACACAACCATTGTCCAACATAAGATAACCATTGCAACTTCTTAGACTTATACTACAGCACGATCCTTAATCAACAAAAGCTTGCGAATCCCTTCTCTATGGGTTCAAAACAGAGACAATGCGAAAGAAAGGGTATTTCTTGGCTTGTAGCATGGCATCAAAATTTCAAGGAAAGACTAAGGCTCAAAAGGGCTTCTATTGGTACATGTATCATGGTAGGCCCTTTTAGCAGGTCAAATTTGGTTTAACCTAATGCCTTTAATATATTTTGCACTTGAGCCAAGAAGCTACAACGGCATGTACAGAAAAGCAAATTCAAGAACAAATCAACCATGCAGGACACACATCAAAGAAATAAGAGCTTAATATAAAGAGTAAAAGCAACTTATAAGCCCAAAAGCTCACAAATTATGGTTTATATGTGTTCCTCCCATCCAATTATGAGTATAGGTCATTGCTTAGTTTTCATTCCGAACTCAAAATCTAGGGGATAAGGATAGAATGAAGTTACTCGGGGCGGTATTTTATCATATCAATTTTGGTTTGACTCAATTAGGTTGCAGAAAATTTTCAATTTGTCCCTATTTTCAAACTAATTCAAAAATTATTGGAAAACTCATCTCTATGTGCTCATTCTTTGTCCGATTATGCAATTTAGGAAGTTGGTGGTTCAAAAATAATCATAAGTGAGGCCGCTTCCTATTATACCAAAATGTGGGTATAAGCACAATTAAAAAAAACTAACAAAAAAATTGAAAGAAGATGAATAAAACAGGGATAACAAAAAATAATAGATAATCATTCCCCTAACACTTGAATTCCACATTGTTCTCAATGTGGAGCGTGACAATACAAAACAAAATAAGGGAATGTGAATGGAATCAAAGGAGGGGACATGTTTTTTTTTTTGAATGAAATTAACTAATAAGGAAAATGACAAAAATGAAAATAAAAAAATAACAATTTGAGGGAGTAAAGAAACTCCCCTCTCGGGTTGCCTCCTGAGCAGCGCCTTTGTTTACTGTCTTTGGCTAGACTTGTTGTTTCCTCCTTCAACCGAGATTATGTGGATTCCAAAGCTCAACTTCTTTTTCATATTTTTCATTAGGGCCTGCAAGACAGGGGGAAAAAGCATGTCATCAGAAGTTGGCAATGTAATATACGAGATTTTACCTGGCTTTTCACCATTTCCACCAAGTTTGAAAGTTTCCTGTACTGAAGAATCAATAACATTAACAGAATGAACAGGATTATCATCATCAAGGTAGTTCACAGAATCATAAATATTAAACTGAATCACTTCACCATCAAATTCCATGGTGAGTGTGCCACTACTGACATCTATCTTGGTCTTAGATGTCTTTAGAAATGGTCTACCTAACAAAATAGGAGTAGAGTTGGGGGAGTGGTCATCATTCATGTTCAATACATAAAAATCTGCAGGAAATACTAACCCGCCTACTTGCACTAGAATGTATTCAACTACCCCGTTAGGATAAGCATTAGAATGATCGGCTAGTTGAATTATAACATTAGTTTCATTCAGTTTGACAAGTTTTAATGAAGCATAGGTGGACCTAGGCATTACATTGATAGATGCTCCTAAGTCTATTAAAGCACGATTTAATTTCTTATTGCCTATTTGACAAGGTGTGGTAAACATACCTGGATCCTTACACTTGGGAGGTAATTTTCTGTGAAGAAGTGCAGATACAGACTCACCCATTCTTACCATCTCATTTTCCTTTAGCTTTCTCTTATTGGTGCACAGATCCTTCAAAAACTTCGCATATCGGGGCACTTGCTTGATTGCATCTAACAGTGGAATGTTGATTTCCACTTTCCTAAACATCTCCAGTATATCCTTTTCCTTGCCCTCCTTAGTCGCTTTTGCTAACCTGTTAGGAAAAGGAGGTGGAGTCATTTACCAATTGAGTTAGAGTTGGATTTTACCTGCGGGTTTTGCGAAGTGCTGTTTTTCTTTCCGACCCCTTCTTCTTCAACTTCCTCCTCTTCAGCTGCGACAGGTTTCATTTGTGGCCCCTCAACCTCTTTTCCATTCCGGAGAGTGATGAAACTAACATTTTTAGGATTCACCTCAGGATGAGATGGTAGTTTACCTCCGGATTGTGCTTCCAACCTGTTGATGGCGGTGGCCATTTGGCTCATCTGGTTCTCCAAATTTTGAATGCTAGACTTTGCATCCTATTGAAATTGTAATGTGTTAGTTGCTAGTGTTTTTACCATGTCTTCAAGAGACATACCCGAGCCTTGAGGTTTTTGCTGATACTGTCCCTGTTGTTGGAAGGTTCCTTGTTGTTGAGATTGCCCTTGAGGTTTGTTTGAAATGAAACCTGGGGGATTGTTAATTCCGTAGCTTAGGTTGGGGTGATCCCTCCATCCTGGATTGTAGGTATTAGAGTACGGATTGTACTGTTGTCTTTGGAACGGAAAACTCTCTGCAGCACTTACCTGTTCACCATTTCCCTCTTGCAACACCGGACAAGTATCTGTTGGATGTCCGAAGTTTGAACATATCCCACAAGCTTTGACCTGTTGTGCCTTCCCTACAGCAAGTTGTTTAACGAGATTTGTTAGTTCAAACAATTGACTTTCAATATTGGAATTACTTACCTCATTCACGCGCCGAACTTGCATATCCCTGTTGGAGTTGAACTGTTGAGTGTTCTCAGCCATATTAGAAATCAGGGTTCTCGCCTCTTCCGGTGTTTTGTCCATTAGCGCACCTCCACTTACGGCATCTATCATACTCCTGTCCATCGGCATTAGTCCTTCATAAAAATATTGCACCAAGAGTTGCTCACAGATCTGATGATGGGGACAGCTTGAGATGAGCTTCTTAAAACGCTCCCAATACTCGTACAATGTTTCGTTATTATTCTGGCGCACCCCACATATTTCCTTTCTGATGGTACCAGCTCTAGATGCGGGGAAGTATTTCTCCAAGAAAAGCTTTTTCATGTCATTCCAAGTAGTGATTGTTCCAGATGGTAGACAATAAAGCCAGTCTGCGGCCGCATCCTTCAATGAGAATGGGAAAGCTCTCATTTTTATTTGCTCCTCGGTAATGCCCGTTGGCCTCATACTGTCGCATACCACATGAAATTCTTTAAGGTGTCTGTATGGGTCCTCACCGGGATGTCCTCGAAAAGTTGGCAAAAGATGGATCAGTCCGGATTTTAGCTCAAAAGTTTTGCCTTCTTACACTGCTGGAAAAGTGATACATAGTGGTTGTTGAGCAACATTTGGGGTAGCTAGTTGCTTGAGAGTCAGATTATTGTTAGCTACTGCCATTGGTTGTGCAGCTCTTCTTTGCTGTTGAAAAGTTTTCTCGATTTCTGGGTCAAAATCAAAAAATTCAAAATTAGTTGATCGAGTTTTATGCATATAAGCAAAGAAGTAGACATGCAAGAATTTTTTTTTTTTTTTTTTGAAAAATTATAGAAATGAAGTGAAAATAAAATTAATAAAATAAAATGCAGAAAAAAAATAAAATTCTAATTAACTAAACAACTAAATTGGTTGACCGTTCCCCGGCAACGGCGCCAAAAATTTGATACTTGTCGCAATGCACCAAAATAATAAATAAATCCTTACTCGTCAAATAATAATTAATAATGTAGTAGCGAGAGTAATGGTCGATCCCACGAGGAACGGAAACTAATTTTAGTTGTTCGATCAATTAGAATGGAATGAGGGGTTTTGTTGTGTGAAATTGCTTGAATGAAAACTATGCATAAAATAAATAATAAAATATAACTAGATAATTAATATGAGAAGAAATCTTGTTCTCGGGTTCGGTTGTGCCCTTAATTAATGTTATACTTTTCCTTGTAACGTGTTTATATCCCTATTCAATTATTAATCATAAATTATCAACAAGCTCTGATTATCTAAATTCTTTCTTATGTATATTGATTCAAAACAAGTTATTCGAACCAATTCTAGTCACGGACAATCCTAAACAAGCTCTTAGGATTTAATGCAGGACTAGTATGAAAATCTAGAAGAATAGATTGAATTGTATCGTTAATTTCACAAGCTCGAATTAATCAATCCAAGTTGAATTATTACTAAACCTGCTCGAGATTTATTTGCTACTAAAGTAAAGATTCAATGACAATTACGGATCAAGAATCTAAGCATAGCATATTCATGAATCCAAAGATCAATAATCCAATTGGCCAAATTAAACTATTAATCAAATAAACTCAATGAACATTCAAAATATAATAATCCAACAATTGAAATAAAGGGATAAATTCACGCTACTAATTTTTAGGAAAAGAAATAACATAATTAAGTTAACACAACTTTCCCTTTGAACAAGATATGAAATTTAGCATAGCATGATTGTGGTAGATTCTTCAAGTTGCTTCATGAATTCCATTGTTGTTGATGTTCTTTGGCTTGAAAATCTCCCAAGAATGCTCTATATTTTGCTCTCAATTTTCCTCAATGTCCAACCTCCTTTTTGTGTTGATTTTCCTCCTTTAATACTCCCAAAATCGTGCCATAGCTTTACCCCAAAGATATACCAAAGATAGACCTTGAATCAGATAAGGAAATTCCTTGGAGAGCAAGTTACGGCCGTAACTTTCCTTATTACAGCCGTAATTGGGATTCTAAAAATTTCCGGAATTTGGAAGTGACGGCCGTAACTTTGTCATTTACGGCCGTAAGTGTATTTCTGCCGAGAAGCACATGTGCTCGATATTTTGGCCATAACTTTCTCTCCCGAAGTCCGATTGTGGTGATTCAAGTTGCGTTGGAAAGAAAACTCAAATATATACAATTCTTTGTGAAATAGCTCTTACCAAATTCTAAATTCTTCTATGACAAAGTTGAAATTCAATCTATGACTAAAATTCATGATCACAATCATTGCGGGTTTTTGATTTCCAACTTCATTCCAAACCTTCTTTGACCATAATTTTTGCATCTAATCTTCTTCTCACATGCCATTATTGATTTGGAGCTCTTTGAATATGCCCTTGAACCTCACTTCTTGATTTTTTTGTATTTCTTTGGTCATGTTTCATTTCTTTTCGTTCTTTGCGATCCTGTATAATACAATAAATGAAAATGCATTAAACGATACTTCAATAGGATCTAACTAATAACAAAATAGGATAATAAGTGAATTAAATACATGCTAATAAAGCACTTATTGGTGGTGGTGGTTATAATTGTATTTAATAGCAAAATTAAATTAAAATTACAATTGTAATTAATTTAAATTGTAACTGATGACCAAATGTAATTATGTTGTAATTAAGGTGAATTCAACTAATTCAATTATTTTTAACAATAAAATATGTCATGTTTTATGAATTGCAACTTAATTGCAATTAATTAGTTAGTTACATTTGTAATTGATCACAAAATTGAAATTAAGGTACAATTGTAATTAATTACAGACAGTCAATATGATTTGCCTACAAAATCTGATTAATTGCAGTTGTAGTTAAAATTACAATTGTAACTAATTACAAATTTGAAATAAAGTTACAATTTTATTTTCGATGGTGGTTATTGGTGATAGTTAGTGGTGATTGTTTTAGGTGGTGGCGGTGGTTACAATTGTATTTAATAGCAAAATTGAAATAAAATTACAATTGTAATTAATTCTAAATTGTAACTAATAACCAAATGTAATTAAATTGTAATTAAGGTGAATGTAACTAATTCAATTATTTTTAACAAGAAAATATGTCATGTTTTATGAATTGCAACTTAATTGTAAATAATTAGTTAGTTACATTTGTAATTGATTACAAATTTGAAATTAAGTTACAATTGTAATTAATTACAAACAGTCAATATGATTTGCCTGATTACCTAATTTTGGTAATATGTTTTACATTCTTAAAATAACTTTCAGAATGTCTGATATTAAAAATCAAGCCTCTTCAAGATTTGTATTTGTGTACTTAACCCATAGAGAAATCATATGTTAGTGGGTCGGATGATCAAAAACCGTATGTTAGTGGGTTGGATCAGAGCGCTATTATAAACTCGGCCTTTTACCTACGGAATTTTCCATCGTTGGGTTGGATCAGAGCGCTATTAGAAACTCGGCTTTTTACCTATAGAATTTTTCATCATTAAAGACCTAATTTCCATCGAAAATGATCAATACCAACGGAAAAAATTAGTCAGAAATTTCGTCGAAGAAGACCGTGTCACTAATAGATTTCTAATAGAATTTTGTATTTGTCGGATTTTTCTGTCGAAAATTTCCAACGGACACTAGAAACCGTTGGTAATTTCCTATGGCTTAAGAGTCCATTGGAGATTTACGAAATATTGTTTTATTTTTAAATTTGTTAAAAATAATAAATTGGGTCGGCTCGACTCCTAAGCTTTACCTGACCCAACTCCAAAGCCTGCCCACCAAGATCTTGAATAGTTCCATCTATATGCATTATGGAATTGTGCATTTTTGGTGACTTGAACTTGTGACCTCTCATTTTGAGAGTAAGTCACCCCAATCATTTGAGCAAGTGTTTCTCTCTCTCTCTCTCTCTCTCTCTCTCTCTCTCACACACACACACACACACACACATATATAATATTTCAAGGTTATTTTGAACAAGAATGACTCTGATACCATGTAAGCCCAGGTGTTACGTAGAGAAGGAATAAAGATAATAATTTGAAACAATATCAAATGTAAAGAAATTAAATAGTTGAAATTGAAACAATTGAACTTTGAATATTGAATAAATTGAAACAATTGAACTTTCCAAAAAGTAGGAATCTTGAATAGTTGATTGCAGCTTGAAAGTCGTTGATTGAATAGTATCTTGTCTCTTGGTTGGCACCGAAAGTTTGAAAATAAATCTTAACTTTAATAATGAGAATATTAAAGTTAGATTTAACATAGATTGACATTTCTTTTAAGCTGGTAAATATTGAGTAGAATTTCTTTTGAACGTTGAATGCGGTATTCTCTGATATCATCAAGGAAATTGCATCCATATAGTCACTTGGTATTTTGAAAATCTTTTTGAAGGGATTCATCAAGATCAATCCCGTAGCAGTCATCTTCATTTTGATAGAAGTCATCGTCAAAATTTGCTTCTGAGCTTGCTTCTGAGGAATCTTGAACTAAAGAAACATTTTCCGCAAGGGCAGCAATTTTTTCAGCTAAAATCGCTATTTTTTCAGGGCTGGTGCATTTTGTAAGAAGTACTAATAACCTATTTTTCTAAGTAAGGAAATTAGTATGGGCATCTTAAAGCTTTTTTGATGGTTTTCCTTCATTTGTTTTTAGATTGATCCAAGATTGAACTGCCTTGGGACAACAATTTGTTTCGTGGAATTTTGATTACCATTTAATTTTGAATCTTCCAACAATCCTTTTTGGACTGAAAGAATTATTTGCATCTTGAACCAGAAAAAGTCCCAATAGAGGATCCATGAAACTTTAAAATTGAAATCAAATTGAAAAAGAATATTATCTTGAGGCTTAAGAAATTCTTTTGCCTCATTTTTGGAGTAGTTAAAACCTTGAAGAGGAAGACTGGGAAGAATATTCTCTTCAAGTCCAAAATAATTAAACCAATTTTGAAACTATTTTGAAAAATTATTTTGACAATTTTGATAAAAAAAGGTTAAACCAAGAATGATTCACTGGTCTAAAAAAGAAGACATTAAACCAGGCATCTTGATAATTCAGATAGTTAAAATGAGAATAAAAATTTTAACCTTTTGCAAGGTTCATCTTTTTCTCAATCCAAGGGTATTGTCCCCAATCATCATAAGATAACACTTTGCAAATTGAACATTTTGAAAAATCAATATGTTGAAAATTTTGTTTATTTGGAGTGTGAGTGATAATCACAGATCTTGTTTTGAGAATGATCTTTTCATAAAACTGACGAGCTTTTGAAGAGTCGAAGGAAGAAATTGGAAATTAAGAGGAAAAATATCTGAAAGACATTCATTGAGATCAGAATATTTTTCAACCCAAGAAGGTTCCATATTGAATATTGAAGAGTAATTATTTTTAATGAAATATTGAAATGGATTTTTGTTGATTTCTGGGAGTTTACCAGAACCAGTTTGAACGGCTTTTTTGAAGTGTGAAGGTCTTGACTTTTCTGGAGTTTGAGGAATTTTTTGCCAAGAACTGAGAAATTGTTTGCAGTAGAGAGAGAGAGTGAGCATTTGAAGAGGAGGTATTTTTGCTGGGATTTTGAACAAAAGTTTCAATTGAAGGTAGAGCAGTTTTCTTACCCTTATTTTTGTTTTTTGAAGAAGTGACCATAGAGGAAACCATGTCTTCAAGGATTTTGTTGTACCAATCTATGTTGGCACTCTTCTTTTGAACTTTCTTTTGGGATGACCTTACTTTCATTCGAAATTTCTTTTCTTTTTGTAAGGAATTCTCTTGTGATGAAGTCTGCCAAAACATTATTTTTACCTTGTATATAAAGAATTTTGAAATCAAAACATGACAAAATAACTTGCAATCTTGTAAAAATATGTTTTGAAACAAGAATTTTGACGTCCTTTTGTAAAACGTCCATGGATGCTTTACACTCGGTTTTTAAAATAAATGATTTATTGAAACACAAAGAACTATTAAAAGAATTTCTTTTTTAACTGTTGAATAGTTAATTTGAGGACCAGTCCAGACTTTTGAATAGTAACGGACCAGTTGTTCTTGATTTGACCCTTTTGGAATCTGCTTTAGGACTCTACCAAACCCTAAGTCTGACGCATCTGTCTCGATAATAAGATTGGGATCTAGATCAATAATGGAAAGGCATGGGATACTTTTGACAGCAATTATGACCTTTTGGACAGCTAAGGTGCACTCAGGACTCCATGGTCTTGGATTATTTTGAAGCTTTTTAAAAAGGGGGCAATAAAGAATTTTGATATTTTGAATAAAGTCGGACACGTAATTAACACGTAATTAACACATCCAAGAAATATTTGAAGAGAAGTTTTGTCAATAATTTGATCTGGAAATTTGTTAGTAAAATTCAAACTTATTTGAATTAGTGTAATAGTTCCTTGAAAAATCATATGTCCAAGAAAATGAATACTTGTTTGACATAAAACGATTTTCTTTGCAGAAATTGCAAAACCATTAATTTTGACAATATTGAAAAAGTATTCAAATGTTTGAAATGTTGTTCTAAACTTTAAGAATAGAGTAGAACATCATCAATGTAAACAATGATTAAATTTTGATAAGGATTGAAAATATCATTCATGATTTTTTGAAATTCAGTAGGGGCATTTTTTAGACCAAAAGGCAAAACATTCCATTCGTATTGACCAAATGGAACATTAAATGCAATTTTTTATTTATCTTCTTCTTTGATTTGAATCTGGCAAAAACCAGATTTTATATCAAATTTTGAAAAGATAACTGTTTTGAAGAGTCGATTGAGAAGATCTTTCTTTTGAGGAAGTGAATATCTTATCCATTAAAGTGCAGAATTGAGAGGCTTGTAATTGATTACAAGTCTTGGAGCACCACACTCAATTTCTGCTTGATTGAGGACGTAGAACGCAGAACAACTCCATGGAGATTTACTAGGACGAATGAGTCCTTTCTCAAGTAAATCATGGATTTCCTTGGTACAATAATCAAGGAGTTCTTTGTTCATTTGAATGAATCTTGATTTAGTTGGAATTGTTGATTCATGAAAATCAGAATTATATGGAAGAGAAACAATATGCTTCTTTCTATTCCAAAATGCATTAGGAATAGTAGAACATAATTCGGTTTCGAATTTTTGAAGGAATTGAGAAATTTTTTCTATGTTTGAAGAATTTTGAAGTTGATCAGAAATTCGCTGAAATTTGATTTCTTTTTTGAGAAAATGAAAATGTTGTCTTTTGAAATTAATATTGTTAATAATTTGAGAAATTGACGCTCGTTTGAGAGCATTAACATCTTTGAAAGAAGGAGGATTTGTGAATTTGAAAAACAATTCTTGTCTAAAACATTTGTTTTGAGGCCTTTTTCGTTAGCTTGAAATGGATAAATTTGAATAATGAATGGAGTACCAAGAATAAATTCTTGATCCAAATCCTTAACCAAATAAAAAATATTTTTGAAACAAATATTTGAATTACAGACATGAGCTTTTGAAAGTTTATATTGAATGTTTAATTTTTTACCACTAGCATCATAAAGACGCTCAGTAGTTTTTTTAAAGTATTATTGTAGGAATTAATCCTTCATGGATACAATTTTGATCAGCTCCAGAATCAATTAAGACCCTAGTTGTTAATTTGAAATTTTTATCAACGATAATTGTGATTTGACAAGACCATTTTTGAAGTTGAATACGATTAATAACATTGATTTTTTCTTCATCAGTTTGAGAAAATTCAGAGTCATTAAATCGTCATGATGATCGTATTTTTCAATGTAATTTCGCTCTTTGACAGAGCTGGAATCTGATTCATCTAAGGAGGAGGGAAGAAGACGAGGCACTTTGAAAATTTGAGGAATTATTTTTAGAAAGAGTTAACTCAAGTTTGATATCTTTAACTTGACGTTCAAGATGAGAAATTTGAGTTTTCATTTCTTTGACTTCTGATTTAAATCAGAACTAGAAGATTTTGACACTGCTTCTTGATTAAACCTTTTCAGTATTTATTTCATACTAAATGGTTCTGGAGGAGTTTTTGAAGAAGAAGGAAGAAGTGAAGAGAACTTTTTCTTTAATTGAGGATTATCAATTTTATCAATTATTTCTTGAATAAGTTTTTCTTCTTTATTAAAGACATTTATGGTTTTGCAACCACAAACTTCTTTACCTTCACAATTTTGAGAGGAGGAGGAAGAATTAGATTCGTTATCAGAATCCTTTTGAAACTGATAAACTTGTTCTAATTCTGAGATAGAATTTTCTTCGGAAGAAGAATTTAGCAAATTGAGAAGTTCAAATTTAATATCTTCATCAATTTGAAGATTATTAATTTTTCCCTTCATAGGACATTTATTTCAGTAATGTCCAGTTTTATGACATTTGTAACAAGTAACTTTGGACGTATTTTGAAATTTCCTTGGTTTAGATCGAATTTTTTTGCGAAAGGTTTTTTGAGCTGATTTTTTAAATTGAGGAGAACGAGAGGTAAATTTCTTTTGAAAATTTCTTTTTCTGAGAAAAGAAAGAAAATTTTTTCTTTTGACTTTAGAGGATGGAGGACCAATCTTTTCAAAACCATATTGCTCACAGAATCATCCTAACTCATTCTTAGTCCCATATCTTTCAGATTTGAGCTTAACCTTGAGTTTGATATCATTGCAAAGAGCAAGACCTTCCTTATTAATGAAATTAATCATTTCACCATAAGTAAGAGTAGAATAAGGAATTGAATCAGAATTTTGAGATTTGATTGAATTGCGAACTTTTTATACAAAGAGTTTTGAAAGTCCAGGAAAAAATCTTTCTTTCCAAAATTCTTGATTGCAGTCTTCGCGAAACATAACTCTAGAAAGGAATATATTCTTATACCATCTAAAGTCGTGTAATTTTGGAAAAGTTAGATTCATCAGAATTTCTGATGACCTATCTTGGAGGAAAGTTGGAGTTCCAATGAAATGTTTGATAATGGCGAAAACTTAGAGTCATGAACCAATCATGAACAACTTGTCCGCCTTCGATTTTGGTGGCATTAAGGACTTCATTTATTTCTTCATTTGCAAGATAATTCATCCACCAACCTTTTAGTTGACCAGTAAATCCTATAATCAAATTATTACAGGCACTTACTTCGTCAAGATCTTTGCATTTGTATGCATGAAAACATACAGACATTTTTTCAATTGTTTGAATAATTTGAAATTCAGTCATTTGATCGAAATTCCATTCGAAGATTTCTTCACCAGAATAGGTATCGAAAATTCTTCTTTTAAAAGAGGGTTCTTCTGAAAGGAGATCTGGTTGAGATTTTTTGAAGAATTAAATTTTTTTAATTTATTGATCTGAAGAGGTTCTTCTTCAATAAATTAATTTTCAAGATCAAAAAATATCAATGGTGTTGATATTTTTGGATGCACTTAATTTTGCAAATTGTTTGGTAAGTTCTTTAAGAACTTCAGATTCAGAGGTCAAAGAACTACTTCCTAATTTAGGAGTAACGTTTGACCCAATAGGTTGAAAAAGTAAATGCTTCTTGCTTTCTGATTTTGAAGAGGACGAAGATGTTGGTTCTCTTATTGCAGAGAAAACATTTGAAGGTGTTTTGATATTTGACGAGGATTCAGTACCAGAATTAACCTCGATTCTAGTTAACTGAGAACACATAGAATGAAGAACAATATTTGTGAAATTGTTCTCAGATTGAATGTTTTTGATTCAACTATTTTTTCCGAAGCATCTTCAATTCTATCATCAGAGATTTGTTTGAATGGAGATGCAGTGACTTCTGCAGATCCATGAGGAAATATGATTTCCTCAAGAGGAGGGTATTTAGACTTGAAAATTTGTTTTGAAGAAGTTTTTCAAGTTTTTTCAATTGAATTGTTAGTTTGAATTGATTTGGATTTGGATTTCCTTTTTCCAAAAACCTTGAAATTGACCCATTCGAAAAAACTTAAATCTTCAGGTTGAGCGAAGATCTAATCCCAATAAGATTAAATTTCTTCTTTCGAAAACATTTTTTTGAAATTTTTTCGAAAATTTTTGACATTAGGAGTTTGATCATTTTTGAATTCTTTTTTTCTATCAATGCTAGAAGAAATGACATTGAGTTGAGAAGATAAACTTCTTTTATGAAGAGATTTCTTCCTTAAAAGAGGAATATTTTCAGAAGGAGGTAGCATGTCGATGCTGTTGGAGAATCTTGTTCAGATTCTTCAGAATATTAAGGTTTTGGAATGACAGGTTTAAAGTCGATATCTTTAAGCCTATCAGAAGATGTTGAAAATATTCCATATTGAAAAGGAATATTTTGAAAAGATCTAGTTGAAGCAGATCTAGAAAAATTTGAAGAGGATGATGATTCTCCAAAAATCATCTTAACACTTCCATCAAGAAATAATAAAATTTGATTTGGAGTATCTTGAGTAGGAGTGGGTTCAGGCTTATTGGCTCTTAGATTATCCCATTCTAAGCTCCTAGATTGAAGATTCCATGGAATTCTCTTAGGAATCATGGTGTTAGTATGAAGATTGTTGACCTCTAAGAGAAGTGAGTCATTTCTTGGGGATGAACGAAGAGCACGAATATTGAGATTAGTTTCAAGAAGCTTGTAATATACTCTGTATATTACAGCAAAAGAATTTGATTCATTTAAACTTAGATGTTTAGTTTGAACATGCAATTTGAGAGTCTTAAGGAGATGTTTGTCAAAAAGACTAACAGTAAAATTTGGATAACAGTTTGAGAAAACAGGACCACCTTCTAGATTTGATTCTAGAACAGTGAGTAATGAATGCTCGAAGTTTGAATGCCTTTGATCACAAAGAGTGAGTAAGATTGGAATATCTAAGCCAAGTCTGAATAATGGCTTAAGTACAATTTGGACAAGACCAATATGTAAAAATTGAAATTTCTTACAATGTTCTTGTATTGAATTTTTTGAAAATAATGGAAGTTCGGTATTTTGACCATCAATATGCAAAGTTTGTTCAAAAGTTTTGATAACGTAATTTTGAGTGAAATCAAACCGACCTATTTCATAGATAACACTTTTGTCTACCTTTGGAATAGTACAGTTATGCAAAAGTTGTTCAATTTGAAGTTCATTTGCATTGAAGTTACTTTGAAGAGTTTCATTTTCATTTTGAGAAATTTTTTCTTCATTTTGAAAATTGTTTGACAAATTATTAGTTCTATTTTTAGAACTACCAGATCCTCTAAACCAACTGGAAAAAGAAGTCATTTTTGAACAAGAATAATCTTGAAATACAATACCACAGTGGGCTGTATGAAATTACAGGAGGGACTAGATCCTGAATCCAAGCAACCCAACCCTAATGCTCTCTCAACTCAACAGGCTTTACAGGAATAAGTTAACTAGACCCTAGTGCTGACAACCTGCAAACAAATAATCAACACAATATATATATATAAGATTTCAATAATTATGTAATTACAACATTAGAAAAGAAAATGTGATTATTAAAGTTATTTTGCAAATTTGTCTTATGGTACACAGATTATTAATTTTATTAATATTATTAGTATTTATCTTGAGCGATGTACATGCACTTATGAATGGTCAGCCAGATTTTTTGATTGACTATTAATTTCAAATTATTAATTCATTAAAAAAATCTTTTTCTTTTTTAAAAGCATTAAAAAGTTGTCTCATTTTTAGACCATTTATCATTTAATTCATAAAATCAAAAAAACTATTCACTCTTATATAGAATATAGAAGAAAATGTAACAATGGTCACTTATTAATTCTTTTATATATACTAGTAGAAAATACGTGATGCGCACGTCTTTTGTAAATGATGAATGCCACTCGTTACTTTTTTGAAGTATTATTAAAAAACGTTTAACATGCTAAATTAATAAAGAAATTAGATGTCATATATATCAAGAGATAATATGATATTATAAAATATTAGACAAATCAAATTAATTTAGGAGTATATTTTTTTAATAAAAAAATGTAAGTTTAAACCAAAATTTTAGTTTAAATTATTTATTTATTTTCTTAATTAGAATATAATTACAAAAAATTCTTATGAATTAATTAATGGTTTTAATAAAAATTGAATGTTATTGAAAAAAGATAAAAATATTTAAATGTATTGTAGTTTAATATAATAACTAATAATATTTAATGAAAATAAATTAAAATTTTAAATGTAATATTGACCTAAAATATAACAATTTAAGGCTAAAATGGGGAATCAAAGGTTTTTCACTCATCCACACTTTATTATTATTATTATTATGTAAATGAAATTAAATAAATGAATTATATAATAATATGAAATTATATTACAATTTTGTAAATTGCTATATAATAAATGTAATTAATTATTTAATGTTATTAAATAAAGGGGTAAGGATAAAACGAGTATATAACTAAATAAATGAAGGTAAAATAGGAATTCAAAAGTTTCTCCTCAATCTACTCTTTTTATATATTGTATGTATGTATGTATGTATTATAGAACATGTAGACGTAGATCTCGCCGGAATTCTCCTTCATGCACGCTACGCGACGCCACCTTCACCGACGCGTGCGATTCACACGCCACAGCCACGCTCTGCCACATGTCTCACACGCCACCATACCAGCACCGCCTCGACCTGCTGAGTCCACCAGTGGTATCCATTTCACCATTCGAGTTTTGGTTTGGCCGAAAACTTGAATTTTCAGTTCGAAAATCAACAGCTTTTTGCACAGATTTCTTCCAAATTCCGCCTTCCATTTTTGCTTGATTTCTAGCACCGTTATCAGCTAAATTTTGGTTGAGTGCACACCTCTACACTACGGTCCTGGTGGTGGTCACCGTTTACACGTTGGTTGGTCGAAAATCCAGAAAATCGAGCCGTTTCAGTCCCCTTTTTTTTAGTTTTTCTCCGGCCAGATTCTGCCTCTTTCATCGTCGGAAATGATTAATCTCCACCTGTCGAAGCTTCTCCTCCTCTGGACGGTTCTGATGGTGGTCACCACTTGCCGGTTGGTGGAGTCTCTTGGCCGGAATCACCCAAAACAAGTCAGACCGATTGTGGACTTTTGGACGGTGCTTCTCTTCACTAGCTTCCATCGGTTATTAGCTCCTGTTTGGTTAGTTTCTTCCAGTTCCTCAGCTTCTCTACCTTGCGGTTTGCACCATGGGTCAGTGCACTGCCTTCACCCTTCTTGCCTGGTTTCCTCTACTTCAACAGCTTCTTCTACCTTGCTCGTTTTTGGTCTGATTTTTAGCACTTTTTATCAGCCCAAAATCACGCCAACCAAGCTTCAATACCATGTTGAAATTTATTTGTTGGATGCGTCGATGCATCTCCAAGCTCAATAAGCTCTCCAACTCAACACCTTGACTTCAAGATCTGACCCAATGACAAGCCTACCTTGGTTGCTCCAATGTGAGAGGAGGAAGAAGGGAGACTTTTCTAAATGTCCAAGTCAAACAAGGGCTAAGTCAAAATATCCTAACTTTTTTAAAAACTAATCACAATACCTTTTTTTTCTATAAAAAGACTTGAATGCCCTTAATAATCATATTTCTTTTATACCATTCCTTTATTTCATATTAATATTAAAACAAAACCAAACAACTCTCACTTTTCACTATTGTCTTGTTTTTTCATCTGCTTGTACTCAATACACAGATAAATTATTCTCTCATTTTTCATGTGCTTGTGCTAAAAAAATCAGCAAAAAAATTCAATGCTCAACTGAAAGATTTCATCTGCTACTTCTTATCGGTAAATTGATTTAGCAATATTTATTATACTGTATTTAATTTCGTTCTTGTTGTATTAAACTTATTCAACAGATCTATAATTTCAGTAACAAAAAATTATCGAAAAATTCATCGATTGTTAATTTTTTAGTTAATAAATACAAATTGTTCGATAGATCTATAATTATATAGACTAAACAATGAAAAACTAATATGGCGAAATGTGTTTTTTTCAGTTTAGTAAACAAAATCGGAAGGAAGAATTGGACGTTCGACCGGACCAAAAGTGTCGGTCATGGTCCGGCCGGACCGACTATTTTTTTAAATTATTTTTTATTACAGTTACTCTCATTCTTCCTAACTTATTGTTTTGAAAATTTATTATTTTTAATTAATGCAGTTATGGCTTTCATCCCAATTTCTTATTTTGGTGAATTCGTAGTTGATGAAAATCTGCGATGTTTATGAAAATATACAATTGATCAAATTTTTTTTGTAATTTTGTTAACACTAGGTATGTCATTTATAGACTTGTACAACAAACTACAAGATCAACTCGAAGTTGATCCATTTGAATATGATATGAAATTTGGATTTCTATATAACTCGAATTCTACAATTGCATTGCCACCCTTGTTTGTTACTTCCGCTATGCAAATTATATGGTTAATTGAGGCCAAAAAAAAGGGAAACAATTCCTCTTTGTATAACTTTAGTACAGAAGGATACCCTAGCTAATCAGAATGAAGAATTCGATGGTGGGGATCAGAATGAGAATAATATTTGGGACACATTAGAAATAGCTTGTGAGGATGACAATGTTATTCCTTATACAGTTGCTATACGCCATGATCCTCTTGCCATCAATAGAGGTCACGATGTAGTCGAAGATAATCAAGAGGACATTCAATTTACAAACAATGATCTGATTGATTTATCTAGACGTCGACATGATCACTTCGAGAACTCACAGGCTGTGCCAAGTTCACGATCAACTAATTGTTCACGTGTGATTCCAGATGATGAAGATTTGGAAGTCCAGCAATTATTTAATACTAAGCAAGATCTCCAAGAAGCGGTGCACGATATTGCACTTGAGCATAATTTTGAGTTTAAAGTGAAGAAGTTAGACAGAATTACCTACACAATTGTCTGTGCAGACGACAATTGTAGTTGGCGTCTGCGGGCAACGAGGATGAACACAAATCAATTCTTTGTAGTTCGTAAGAATGCACGAGAACATACTTCTCAAGTGGGCATTCGTCGAAATGATCACAGACAAGTGCGTTCATGGTTTATAGGACGACAGATAATTCATAATTTTGATGACCCAAGGACTATTTACAGACCTAGAAACATCATTAACGATGTACAGAGAGATTTTGGGGTGTCCATGAGCTACCAGAAGGCCTGGAAGGCTAGAGAATGTGCGTTAGAGGATTTAATAGGTTCACCCGAGGAAAGTTATGCTAAATTGGCCAGGTATTGTCATAACATGTCGAGAACTAATCCTGATTCGGCATTCTTTATTGAGGCTGACGACGACAATCGCTTCAAGTATTTTTTTCATGGCTCTTGAACAATGCATAAATGGATTTAGAAGATCGATGTGACCTCTAATTCTAGTAGATGGCACAACACTAAAAGCTATATATGAAGACAAGTTGATTATTTCTACATGTCAAGATGCTAACATTTAAATATACCCTCTTGCGTTCGGCATAGTGGATAGCGAAAATGATCTAGCGATGAATTGGTTTTTCTCAAAGTTGAGGGAAGTAATTGGAGATGTCAATGACCTTGCTTTTATAACTGATCGGGGAAATTCTATCATAAATGGTATCGCTGAAGTTTTTCCTGAGGCACACCATGGTTATTGCATGTACCATATACTAGGAAATTTGAAGACGACATACCGTGGCAATGGGATCGTTTCCTTGTTTGAGAGAGCGGCAGAGGCTTACACTTTTGAAAATTATAATAAGTTCATGATCAAAATAGATAACAAGAGTAAGGATGTCTCGGGGTACTTAATAGATAACCTGGGGATTCAACATTAGGCACGATGTCAATTTCTAGGACGTCGATACAATATGATGACGCCAAATAACGTGGAGTCTTTGAATGCATTATTTAAGAAGGACCGAGAGTTACCAATTCTGGAAATGATTGAGAACATTAGGGAGAAGTTACATGTTTGGTTTCCCGATAGACACGAGGAATCTCAATCATGCACATCTTATTATTGGAATTGTAGTGTTGGTTGATAATAAATTATCTTAATTTTATCACTATTGAAACTATTATTGGAATTATAGTGTTGGTTGATAATAAATTATCTTACTTGCTTGATGATAATAAAGTTCGTGAATTGCTTATCATACGATGAAATATGATAAATGTTTCTTGGGGAAAAAAAGATATTTTAGGTCATCACAAACGTGTGATTATTAATTAATTGCGAAACAAAAAAAATTATGCATTTCACCTTCGCTGGATTGCTTTCACGAGAGAGGTCGAGACACATACTACACTGATTATCTGAATCCATTTCCATTTTTCTGTGATTCTCCACCTTTACATCTTTATTTCTATCGAAGTAAAGCTGTAAAGGTAACGAATCGAAGGAAAATGGAAATGGATTCAAATAATAAGTGTAGCATGTGTCTCGACCTTTTTTGTGAAAGCAATCCAGTTAAGGTGAAATGCATAAATTTTTATTTTGGTATTATTTAATAATGACATGTTTGTGGTGCCCCCACAATAGGCTTTTTTTTCAAGAAACATTTATCCTATTCCTCGGTAAGATAAGCAATTCATGAACATTTCGCCTTCGCGGGATTACTTTCACAGAAGTCGTCAAGGCATATGCTACATAGATTATTGGAATTCATTTTCAACATTCTGTGATCTCCACCTTTACGACTTTATTTCCACGGAATCAAACACTAAAACGGAAAATTAATCTGCTGATGTCATTAGTAGTTTAGTTTTCTATTTTAGTGTTTAATTCTGCTAAAGTGAAGCTGTAAATGTGGAGAATCGGACGAAGATAAAATGATTTTCGATTATCCATGTGGCACGTGCCTTGTACATTTTTGTGAAAGCAATCTCGAGAAGGTGAAATGAATAATTTTTTTCACAATTATTTCATACCCTAAAACCTAAACCCAAACCCCATCAGCCAGACCAAGCAGTCGGTCTGGACGGACCACCAACTAGACCGCCCGGTCGGACCGACCATATGGTCCGTCCGGACCGACCACATGGTTTGTCCGGACCGACTTTTTTTTACCTTATGAGATATTTATTCATATATTTTTCAATGCTTTTTACATAATCAACACGAACTAACTCTTATCACCCGAGATGTAATTTAATAATGTGCACTAGTAATTTTAATAGAAATAAAAAAAATTGAAAATTAAATAAATATACATTACATATAAAAAATTACAAATTTACATTTCAAATTATTACGGATCACAATTGTATATATATAAATCAGTAGCTAATTTAATCCTCCATTTCTGTATATGTTCTTGATTGATGATCCTGACATCTCGTCCAATGCTCAAGAACTCAATATACTTTATTACAAAAATACCACAATCACCACTGTATGTTTATAAAAATCGTTAGTGAAATAAATGAACATAGTTAAGAATGTAATTAAATACTAGAACACGATTGTAAGAAAAAATTTACCTCACGCCTTGTTTGGAAGTCCCGTTGATTCTCTCTATGACCAGTATATCATCTACAGCAATTCCAGCACGCTTAGCCATAAGGGAAAAATGATTGCCAAAAATAGTAGAGCTTCTTGCAGCTGGGACGTTGCGAGACAACCATGATCAGAGTTGTACACATACATTTTCGATTGAGCGAACACGATCTTAACAGTAATTATGTGTGAGTTCGCGATCACCGGAACATAAAGGTGTGTACAATCCATCCACGACTGGCCACACACTGGCTCTACCCCCTGCCACGTATTCCAACATATAATATCGCAACATGTACAAGGCAGGGTTGTTGTCGTAATTTTCATACTCGATGTCGACAGCATTTTTGAAGCTGCAGCACATGATGACTCGCTCGGGGAAGCCGAACGATTTCGGGTACCTCATTGCCCTATCGCATAGTAACTCCATTGCAAGATCAACGTGCTACAACATAAAACATAAGCGAATTAAATATTATCAAATCAACAAATAATATAGTGAGTTCACATAATTACGATCATGCACTCACATCGTCGACAAGCCAAGCTCCGCTCTCGAGGACTATTCCGAACCAATATTTGGCATCAGATATGGTTGTCTTTCCAATGGCGAAGTGAAACCTGAATGAATGAATAAAGAATTAGAAAATCATATACAATCATTTTAACAGTTAAAAAATAAATAAACAAAATCATAAGAAACTTACTTCGACCTAAGTTTATAGTACCACATATCGAACGCCTTTTTCTTCGCTGGATCGACTTTACGGAATAAGTTGACATAAGTGCTGTCCATGAATGTCCTCTTCTTCGCCTTGGCCGTGAAGGGAGAAGGAACATGCAGTGAGGGTTGTCTTATCCTCTTGCTAACAATCTGCTCATTTATCTCGACAGTACGTTTCCCTCCCCTCTTCTCACAATCTTCGTCAGTACCTGAGTCGACTCATCCTCCGGAACTTCCGATAACTGAGGCACCTCCTCCGATGCTTGAGACACCTCCTCCACACCCCCGTCAACATCTCTATCGACACATGCGGATCAGCCACATCCTCAGACACCCGAGAAACCTCCACCTCCACCTGGGCACCTCCTCCGCCTCCACCCCAGGCACATTCTCCTACGCCACACGAGGTACCTCCTCCACCTCCACCACTCGAGGCACCTCCTCCAACTCCACCTCCACCCGAGGCATCTCCTCCTCCACTCCCATCGATGCATGCAACGCCTCACCATCTACCCCCATCGTCACCCCCTCAGTCACATCCCCGCCACCCATGCCTCCACCCTGAAAAACCCTGCTCCGTCATCCGAGCTCTCAAATCATCCAGCTCATCATGCTCTAGCGTCATATCTGATACTCCATGCCCACCACGGAGCTCATCCCTAAGGTCATACACCTTACCTCCGAAGGCGTCGACCTTCACATCGAGGACGTCGACCTTACCTCCAAACTCATCCTGAAGGGAATACAACTCATCACGAATGACCCCCACCAGATGCTCAAACAATTCATCAATGCTAGGTACTGGGAGTTGAAAACAAAAATGAAAATTGATTACTTAACTCAAATATTATAACATGTAAATGTGATCATTAAATACTATATTTTATTGAAAACTAAAACCATGAACATGCTGTGTGAGTGGGGAAGGGGGAGGGTACAAGTACGTGAGATCTCCTGAGCGGCGGGGACATGTCTCGTATTGGACTGCGGTAATCCTACATAAGACTCCCATATCACCAACTACTCCAAAAATAATTCTCAACTCATAAACATATCAAATTCAAATTATAAAATCCAACTAATATAATAGGAAATAAACTAACCCATAATAAAATACTATAGCTTATTAAAAACTAAACACATGAACATACCGGGGGAGTAGGGGAGCGTAAAAGTATGTGAGATGTCCCCGGTGAATGAGATCTCATGAGCGGCGGGGACATGCCTCGTACTGGACTGCGGTGATCCTACATAAATAAACATAAATGAAATTTAATTATTTAATCCAAAAGACAAATAACAATCTAAAATCACATTACATACCATTCCACGCATGTAGTCCTGCTCCTCTTCTTCGGTCGAAGTCGTCAACTCGTGAAGGCCTTCGAGCTAATATATTAACATTCGAACAATTTATAAATCATGTGTGAAGCCATATATTACACTGATAATAATTTCTGAACGCTCACTTGAGGATCATCGAAGATAACCGAAAGATCCTTAGTGCTTGGCGTCTCCGTTGCTCTCCAATGTAGCATCCGAGGAAATCGCGTCTATGTCCTAATGCCCACCTATCACCTAAGGAGGGAATAACCTCGTACGCCCATACCTGTGAAACTTACAATGATTATGACGATGAAAAACATAATAAACTAATTCAAAATGAAAAATTTAAAATTATTACCTGCAGAGCCAAAGGGAAGCCGTACGCATCATACTTCGACGGGCCTGTCTCCGTACTGGGAATCGAATGCTTTTTCGTAAATATGTTGACGGTATCGACATAAATTGTAGACCCCATGGATAGTTGTTGAAGGCTTCAATATTATCAACAGCGTCCAAATCATATAAGTCGATACCATTCTTTAATTGCTTGCCCTTCACGAAGCTCTCAAGAATATAGACCATGCCTAATTTCAATTTGTCCAACATATCGGGACATGTCAATAAAGTTTGCTCGAGCTCACCTTTATAACGATTCTTTTTCCTTTGAAGTATTTGAGATGAAGCCTGGATTTTGAGTGTTTCTCGGACTTTGGGGCCCTTTGGCCACCACACTTTAATCCTGTGATGAGGAAAAACTCAAAAGTCGAAAATGTAACTATCTTCCCATCCTTGAAGCAAAAACTGAACACATCACCGCCGACTGGCTTTAGAAGTCGAAGTATCAGAGAATCTATAATCTGCGGTGAAAATTGCATCTTGGTCAATTCTTGGAATGGCCATAGGCAATATCGCTTCAAGATACCTTGATGATACTCATTAAGGCTCTTTAGAACTATGGTGAAGCAGTTAAAGTTTCTGTACTGGGAAACTGTAGTTGGACGCTCTCTCAGTTCAAGATCAACTGCATACTCTATCATGCAATAATTTCAAATGTTAAAATCATAGTTAAAAAAAGTATGCCGCAATATCAATAAATTTAACCATTTTAAATTGTAAACTATCGCACGTAAATGAACAAGTAGGAAAATTAAACATTAAAGGAAAAACTTTATTATTATTATTATTATTATTATTATTATTATTATTATTATTATTTTTAATTATTATGGTATATATATTAACATTATTAATTATTATTATATTTTTTTTTCATTAAAGTTGTGAAATTAAAATTACAATTATTAACGTTATGAAACTATTATATATATATTTTTACATTTATGAAATTGTAGTTCATATTTATTATTTCTAATTATTATAAAAAAATATTAATAATTTTTTATCAACATTATTTATTATAATTACATTTATTAACGTTATGAATTTATTATATATTTTGATACAATTATGAATTATGAAGTTATAATTACATTTATTTTGATATTATTAAGAAATTTTTTATTAGCATTATGAAATTATAATTACATTTCTTATTTCTAATTGTTATGAAATTATTAATAACATTATATAATTAGTATTATTATTATTATGAAATTATTAATACATTTTTTATTAGCAATTTATGAAATTATAATTATATTTCTTATTTCTTATTTTAATTGTAATGAAATTATTAATAACATTATATAATAATAATAATAATAATAATTATAATTATTATTATTATTATTATTATTATTATTATTATTATTATGAAATTATTAATACATTTTTTATTAAAAAAATTATGAAATTATAATTATATTTTCCAAGAAATTATTATATTTTTTGTTAAAATTATGAAATTATAATTATATTTATTAATTCTAATTAAATTTATTTTCATTAGTAATGAAAGTATTTATCCCTTTTACATTATAAATTATAAGATTCTAATTAATTTTGTTAATTCTTAGCATTATTTATCATTTATTACAAAAAAATTTCGATAATATTTTTTTTAGTATCGTAATATTAAAAAAATGAATTTTATTAAAAAAAAAAGTCTGGCCGAACCAAACCAAACCAAAAGTCCGGACGGATTGCCGGTCCGGTCGGACCGACAGTCCATTCGGACGGATGGACTGTCAGTCGGGCCAGACCGACAGTGGACGTGTGTTGCTCCAGCCGGACCAACTTTAAATAGGTCCGTTCGATGGACCTCTTCTTGACGCAGGCTAGGCATAACGCCTAGCCACAAATCGACGGTGGAACTCGCCATTTCCGGTGAGCTCTGTCAATATAATCATAAAAATAACATTAACTCATCAAATCTAAACTCTATGACATGATAAATTTATGAAAACTTCCAATCAAAACACCCAAGTTGAAAATCTAAAAATCAAAACTAAAAATGTAACTAACATTGTCTAATGTTTGAAGATAATGATGTATTGATCTTCTTCTTGGCAAACCAAGTTTCGTTTTGAGAGAGAGAGAACCCTTCTTCGTTGGACCGAGAGAAATGAGAGAGTTTTGAACAGACCGAGTATTTAGACGGACGGTAAAAAGACGGACCAAGAATTGGAATAATTGGAAGGGTATCTTAGTCTTTGTGAGTAATAAACCTTATTTTCGTTTTGTTTTTTTTAAACTTATATTGGGTCAATGGGTATTTTGAAAAATGGGTTGAATAACCGGCTATTGAGACGTATTTTCTCAGAAGAAGAACAAGAACAACAATGGAAACTACCAAGCAAGAATTAAAGACGACTGCCTTCGTTCTCTCTTCCCTCTCTATCCCATTTTGAATTTCACGTTCTCTGTTGCCAGACAAAGCCAAGGAATGGGTAGGTTATATCATATTGGACTAGATCACCATTTAATGGGCCAAACCTCCAAAACCCAAGGCCATGTTAAAACCAAGTCCAAAGCTTTTGCCAAAAAACCCACCACATATGGGCAATTCAAGTGAGCTACGAGTAACTATCAATTAAGTCACTTCCAGTGACCCCAAGTCGTTATGGAGTCGAACTATCCATCGAGGTGTCGATATTATTCTCACATCTGTTTTATATCATCACTCGAATTTATTGAGTATTAAAAAAACCCAACAATTCCGATTTAAGAAAGGGAAAAATACATAAATAAGGTGTTTACAAATAGAAATTTCAAAAATAAGATGAAACTTTGTATAATTTCAAAAATCAGGTTATAATTAGAATAATTAATTAAAAATATTTTATTAATTACATATATTAAGATCACAATATCGTATAGTTTCAGGTCACAAAATAAAATATTTCAAGTCACAAATCTTGATTGGGTCATAGTATAGTATAATTTCAGGTCGCAAAATGAAATCTTTTAGGTCACAAATTATTTGTAATTACAAATCACGATTATGTCACAATTATTTATGATCACAAGTCACAAACACAATAATTCCGAAGTCAAGGGTTGTGAAATTAGATTATAAAATGTCAAATAATTTAATCTCGACTTATTTTTGCTCACATGCTATCAAATTATTAGGTCACGGATAACAAAATAATTTCTTGTCACAAATTTTTAAGATCATGGATCACAAGTCACAAATTTCTAAAGTCACATTTCACAAATTTTTAGGTCACACACCTACATCATCACCACCTCCACCACCCCACCTACATCACCACTATCAGTACTACCAATATCACCACCAACCCCCACTTGCACAACCACTGTCTTCCCCTCCAATTCCAAAGTTGCCTTCGCCGTCACAAAACAAAAAACCCATCACAACCACCAACCACACATATACCACCACTGTCGCCACACCGTGCACACACCACCACTAACCTACTGCAGATCTAACCCTTTAGGGACAAAATTAGAGGCAGAGAAGCTAGATGTTTCAGTAATTTCGGGAACCAGTCAAGGCAGTGGCTAATACTTTTACCTAGTTGGAATAGGTCACTCGCCGAGTTAAGCATACATGGCGCTGGACACGGGCAATGACGTTAACTAGGTTCAGTGTGCACCTTGCGCAAACTGTTACCAGCAAGCCGACCCGAATCAACTCCACAACGCAACACCACTGCCATTGCTACCTTCGAATCAACAGACTGTTACAGATCGAAACACAGCAACAGATGTTCATTCTTGCGATACTGTGTACCCGCTTTGGTGCAGCGTCTCTGTTTTTATGTTGCTGCGTGTGAGACGCGTGTTCAGGCGGCGGTTCGTGAAGTGCCTGCGCCATCATTGGGGAGAGAGGATGGATGGGTTGCCTTGTCGTCACCGGAGGGGAGAGAGATTTCGCCAGTTTGGAGTGGAGCACGATCGGAGGAATTTGGTGTTGGGGTGCTGTGGGTAGAGCCTGACCTGGAGGCGGCGTTGGTATGAGAACTGAAAGATGTATAATAGTTTGAAGTTAGAATTAGGTTTATGATAGTTTAATTTAATTTAATAATAACTAAAAAAATTTATAATATTTTATTAAAATTAAAATTTAAAATAATGACCTGGTTTATGAAGTTATTTTATTTATGAATTTAAATCTTTAAAAGTAGGGAAGTAGGGGGTTTGTAGTTTCCACTTTAAGAAAATGTTAAAAATTGGGGTCCAGGTAATGTACGAATTTTTAGACCATATTCTCTTTACTGTTTTGAAGTCGTTTTTTTTTTTAATTTTCGAAAATACCAAAAACGCGTTCTCTTTACCATTTTCGAAAATGCATTTTGAAAAAAAAATTTGTACATAAAACGCGAAACGCCCAAAACGAGGTGTTGGCGTTTTAAGTGTATTTCAACAAAAATATTCAAAACGCATTTTGAGATTTTTTTTATTTTTTTTATTTTAAGAATTATACCAGCTTGGAATTATGTTTAAAATAAAGTTTTTTTTTTTGGAGAATTATTATAGCTTAAAACTAAGCCTAAATATTATATTTATTTTATTTATTTTTTTAGAGAATTATCCTAATTTGGAACTAAGCCTAAAATAAATTTTTATTGAATTCAATATCAACATTACAAAAAAAATTAAATAGGAATTCTTGTTATATTTCAAAAAATATCTTGATAAATGGACTTTAGTAGTTTTGAAAGAACCTACATTTTTTTGATTTTAATAGAATTGGAATTTCCTCAAATCTCAAACCTGACCAAATTGTGTTAATATAGACTCTTAGTGCTAACATTAGTGTGTTGCAGGTAACTTTATTTTTAGTATATTGTGGAAGAAAATTAGAGTTTGAGCCAGCAATATTTTGTAAGCAAATTAATTAAAAATAGTTTAAGTAATATTTTGTAAAATTTCAAACATAACGTATTTTTCAGCATTTCATTTTCAAAAACAATTTTCAGAAATAACAATCCAATCACGTTTTCAGTAAATTTTAAAATAAAAATAAAAATAAAAATAAAAATAAAAATAAAACATATTTTCGAAAATAAAAAATACTAAATAAAATACAACTCTTGAAACTTTACCAACCGTTCTTTCTTCTCCCAATTCTCTCCAGAAACCCACAGCGCGTAGGACTGGAGAAGAAAGATTACTGACTTCTATTAATGGCTACGGTTACTTCTTATTTTGCCACGGCATGCATACAGATAGCAATTCTGTACGTGTATGTAATGTCAGTGGCAGTCACAGCAAGAGTGCTGTCTGTGCATCCTTATTTGAGTGGCCAAGAAAAGCCGATAACCAATATTTTTGATACTTCCAGTTATGGTATTTTACAGCTCGAAAATGGATTGGCCAAGACGCCTCAGATGGGGTAGCATAATTTTTTCCTTTACTTCTTCTTTATTTGCTTTCTTAATTTTTATTTTTTTGCTGAATTTTTATATCATCTTGGGTTGAAATGGAAGTACCAAAGATCAAGTCTTGTAGGATCAAATTCTTAAATTAAGGAACTGATAAATATATTTATTTGTGAGTAAAAGCAAAAGTTGGGTTTTTTGCTTAAGTCGAGTTCTTGATATTAGAGATTTTCATTTCTGTTCTGATGTTGGTTAATAATATTTCATTTTGGTTTTAAAAGAAAATAATTGATGCATATTTCTTCCCAACTAAATTTCGGAGTTAGGTATTTGGACATGTTAGAGCATGTTTGGACTTTGCAAGCTCAACCATCAATTCTTAGTCGAGCTACTGTTTTTAAACCACACATTCATTAATTAAAACACCAGAAAAAGTCTCAAAAACTTATATACATTACCAAATAGGCTCTTATTCATTATTGATCACTTTTAATCATCTGGTTTCTCGTTATTTCTTATTTGATAGGATTTCTGATTTTTAACTTGATGAGTTGATTCAATTTGTTGTGGGCTGTGGCCAGATGGAATAGCTGGAATTTCTTTGCCTGTAATATCAATGAAAAAGTTATTAAGGAAACAGGTAACCACTTATCTGTGCGATTAATCTCTCTTGACAATAAGACGGTTTGTTCCACAATGATGTTTATAATTTAATGTTTTTAGGTTCAAGATAATTAATATGTTGAAGAAGATGCATTTGAAAGAACATGTTTAATATAGTCTCTTAGTATTTATTGGTTCTTTTGATGTATACATGATTAACAGGTGACTGTTATTTGCAATTGGTTATACATATTTATCTTTTGAGAAATTAAGAATTTACTATATTCAGGATTTTCATCTGCTGAACATATGTTGCTATCTGTATTTAGTGCATATTTGGATAAAGGGTAGAAATTACGTGCCCGCATAATTTGGTATTCTGCATCTTAGGTTTTTTCATCAAGCTAACTACCATTGTTTTCCTCTTTCTACTTATAGAGAGAGTAGCATTTTCCATTTATGAAGTCTGCTCGCTTGATTTCAGCATTGCCGTGTAAAATTTTGTGTAACGTTTAGGGCAAAATAATGAGGCATCTGCCTTTAGTGATCAGCATGTTACGGGTTGTACTAACTTAGTCTAAACCACGAGGGGAACCTCAATTGTTAAATCTCCACCAATGCTAGGTCACATATAAAGATTTATTCTGTTCATGACAGAGCTGGAAATGAATATGATGGAGTAACAGGGGTTAAGCAACTGGAATGGTTGTCGTAGATGACCCAACATTTTTGTTGTTAATTTGCCCACTTCTCTCTTGAGATATTGAATGGCACTAAGTCTTAGAAACGATACCATTTTTCTGTTTTCACAATACGGCGGGACAATTTTGGAGATAAAATGGGAACCGGAGATAAGGCTACTTCAATTTTTAGTTTAATGATGCATGTTATTTGAAAGTTTGAGGGAGCTTGTTCCTTGAACCGTGACACCTAAGTGTTGGGATAATTGTCTCAAACAAGTTTAAATTCTAATTGAATACTTGTGCCATGTGTTTGAAAATTATTTCAATTAGGATTGTTTTGAAGTTTCAATGACCTCTATTGCAAAAAAGGAATTGAAATAAATGTCGAGTTCTTTTTTTTAAGGGATAAATCCCATATTGGTTAAATACTGAAACATAGACTGACATAAAAGGGTTATGTTTTCTCCTCTTAATAAGTTTGACCTTTTAAGATGAAATCTCAAATCTTAATATGGTGTTAGAGCCCATTAAGCTCAAATGAACAATTTGATTCAATTAAGACAAAAGAATGAGCGGGAGATTTCTAGATTGGTTTACTCAAACGTGTCACCATCTTGCGGAGGCATGTTAGGGGATAAATCCCACATTGGTTAAATATCGAAACGTAGACCAAAATATAAGGTCTAGAGCTACTCCTTTTAATAAGGTTGACTTTTTAAGATGAAATTTTTAGTATTAAAAAATAGTTTATTTTGTCTTGGTTCAATTGGAATTAGACTCTAGTTTTAGAAAATAATTTCTTTTGCCTTGGTTGAATTGAAATTAAACTCTTATATGTAGTAGTTCTTCCTATAAATAGATGATGATTCTTATTGTTTTAGAAGGGTGGCTAGAGAGTTTTGTGAGAAAAATTGTAGCCTAGGATTTGATTGTTCTTTTTTTCTTTGTGGGAAGTACTAATTACAAACATGTAATACGGTAAAGTTTGGGTATTTTTCCTATAATACTTGGAGGGTATGGTGAGTGAAATTCTATATAACTGTAAGAATTTTTTATATAGTGGAAAGTTTTGACGATCCGTAAATTTTTCATCATATCTTTCTTCTTTGTTAGCTATTTTTCTTTGAACAATAAAAAGATCTTGCAGGTAAAATAAAGAAAATTTGATTCGATTCCCAACAAGTTGTATCAGAGTGTTACGTGTAGTTGGAGCAAAGAAAAATTTGAGGATCAATTCTTGGCTTGTGCCGAGTATAAATCAGGGATGTATTACTTTAAGCTAGACTATACAAAATTTTAAAAGAAAAATCAACCCCCGAGTTATGACATAGATACTGAATTCAGTAAGAGCGATAATGATTGAGAAAATTTAGATTTGAAGGCTGCAAGAATGATACATCTTTGTTTGGCCAAGAATGATATTTGCTGCCAATGAGCTTTTGAAAAAACTAGAGGAGTTATATTAGACAGTGCCTTTCAAATCAGTTATATCTGAAGGAACATTTTCATTGTTTGATAATGAATAGAGGTATGAGAATCTCAGACCACTTGTGTTCTCAATGGGTTCTTTTCGGAACTAGAAGCTATTGGAATTAAAATTGATGACGAGGATAAAGCTTTAAGGCTCATCTGGTCTCTTCAAAAGCTATAAAAGAGATGATCGAAGTTTTAACTCGTTTTCGGCAAGGTGAAAATGTTGAGATAATTGCCTGAAACAAGTTCTAATTCTAATTGAATGCTTGTGTCATGTGTTTGAAAAGGATTTTAAATAGGAGTATTTTGATTGAAGTTTGGATGACTTCTATTGCAAAAAGGAATTAAATAAAAGTTGATTTCTTTTTGGAATAAATCCAATGATTCCCTTTTACCTTTTAGCATTAAAAAGTAGTTTTTTTCGCCTTGGTTGAATTGAACTTGGATTCTTCTATATAATAGTTGTTCCTATAAATGATTAATGTTTCTCACTATTTATGAGGGTGTTCAGACAATTTTGTGAGGAAAATTCTAGCCTATCATCTTGATTTTTCTTGTTTTCTTTGTGAGTTGTACAAAGAAGTAGAAATTTGTAGATGTGATAAAGTATGAGTATTTTTCTACAATACTTTGGAGGTTTTTGTGAGTGAAATTCAATATGATTGTAAGAAATTTTCATATGGTGAAGTTTTAACGGTCTGTAAATCTTTCGTCATATTTTTATATTTTTCATTGTTTGCTATTTTTCTTTGAACAACAAAAAGATAGTGCAGGTAAATTAAAGAAAATTTGATTCGATTCCCAACACTAAAAACCAATAGCCAGTACCCAAAATTTGCTTTTTATCCTTTATTGGTTATTCTAGTAGCATTACGCATTGTTTTAGTGAAGAGGAAAAAAAAATCTCTTTCTTTTCTTTCTGCTTGCTGTAGTCCTTTTTTTTTTTTAATTGAAGTTATTAAAAACTAGTAACCTCTGTTTTTCTCTTTGACAGCCGATGCGCTCATTTCAACTGGTTTGGCCAAGTTAGGCTATGATTATGTGAATATAGGTAACCAGCTGGCATGTCCCTGGATGTGTTTCGAGTTTGTTACCTTCCTTTTCTTATGTATTTTGTCATGAAATACAGATGATTGCTGGTCTGAATTGGCGCGGGACTCAGAGGTAAATTCGTGGTTCAACCACTTGATCTAAAAGTTTAAGCTATAGAGAGGACAACTTGCATATCGTTTAAATTTTGTCTTTAAAATTCCCTTCACATGAAGGCTGAGGATTTTCATAAAAGCGTGACGCATGGACGATTTCATTAAATGATTGGTGGCGAGACACATGACGATTGCCATGTCGAACCATTTGATTAAAGGCTTAAGCTTTTAGTGAGGAGCAGACCTATATCATTAATCTAGTCTTCATTTCAAAAAAATATTTAGCTATGATGAGCTGAAATGATACAGTTTTGAAGTTTCTCATTTTTCTTATTCATTAAATGGCTTGGCTGCTTGGGCAGGGTCAATTAGTTCCTGATTCTAGATTATTTCCATCAGGAATCAAAGCTCTTGCTGATTATGTGCATTCAAAGGGCCTTAAGCTTGGTATCTACTCTGATGCAGGGTAAAAGGAATTTCCTAATATCTGGTCACATGATAACAACAGCTCCGTTAATCGATGTTTTCCCAATTAAGTAAAATATAATGGGAGAATATACTGCTCTAATTATATATATTTCTCTCTCCACTAATTATTTGAAATTTCGCAGGGCTTTTACATGTGAACTTCATCCTGGATCACTTGGACATGAATATGATGATGCAGCACGTTTTGCATCATGGGTTGGTTTTGTTTCTTCTTTTTGGAAATTCTATTTTCTCTCTCATTTGTGCTGCAAATTTATTTCATCATTCCTTTTCTGGTTAATTAATTGTTTTATGGGGCCTTTACTCTTTAGAGATCATTGCCTTCTATTTAACCTTGTTTTATTCCCCCTTCCCCCTCTCCAAGGAAAAATAAAATAGAGTAGAGTTTCAGATTCATTTTATTTCAAATTGAAACCTTTTCTTCTTAATTAATTGTTTTAGATTAGGGGCCTTCTATTTAACCTCGTGTCAGTCCTCCATCCCCCTCTCCAAGGAAAAATAAAACAGAGTTTTAGTTTCATTTCATTCCAGATTGAAACCTTAATGGAAAAATATTTATGCTTTAGGAAACAAATTACTAGTAAATACAATTGGATTGTGAAGTTTCTTTACATTTGATGATGCATATAATTTCATGTTTCTCTATCTGTTGTTATTTAGGGGATCGATTACTTAAAGTATGACAACTGTTTCAATCTGGGCATCAAAGCAGAAGACAGGTTGGCATCAGGTTTTATTTTATAAATTGGAATTGTGTCTTCATCTCACTTTGGTTCCATATTGCTTAGGTACTCCCAAATGCGTGATGCCCTAAATGCAACTGGAAGGACCATATTCTATTCACTTTGTGAATGGTAATTTCTGTCATTTGAGGACTCCATTTTTTAATATCTTTCCTTGCTAGATATGAAATCTTCACTTGCATTCTGAGAGTGGCTTTCTCTCAATCTTGCAGGGGCGTTAATGACCCTGCTTTATGGGCAGGTAAGATTGGAAACAGTTGGCGAACAACAAATGACATCAAAGATAATTGGGAAAGGTTCAAAAGTCCCGTGCCTAAATTTTTTGGAGTGCATTTTGGCTTTACACATAAAAAACCTATTTGGGGGGTTTTTGTCGGTGTTTACGAAACTGTTTTTTTTTTTCCAATTTATACATCAAAGAATTTGATATAATGTTTTCTTTTCCCCGTAACCCATTAATCAGCGACTTATTAATGTTCTGATGTTCAATGGCTTGAACCAAATAACTTTTGCCTTACCATGGATGTTTGGATCAATTCCAATTTTTGTTGTTTTAAATACCGTTTTACTAGGACCATGAACAATGAAAATTAAAAAAATATATATACAGTGAAGTTGTTTTAGGCTCTGTTTCACAAACATTAATCTCTCTCTCTCTCTCTCTCTTTAAGGAAAAATGAGTTTTGGAATAGTATATTTTTGGAGAATGTATGGTTAAAGATTAGGAAACCATTTGTGTTTATATTTTATTGTTAGGATGTGTGGTTGAAAATGAGTTTGAGAAAAAATAGTTTTGAAAAAATGGATGACAAATAGGGGCTTAGTATAATGCAGTTGATAATTTTCTCCTTTTTCATTCTACTTAATATTTTTCATGGTTCCAATTAGTTACCTTTATATTTCAAAGCAACATATACGATACATCAGCTATATGAAACAAGAACATTTTTGTTTTGATTATTTAAAGTATTTTATTGTAACATTTTATCTATCAAATGGCTGCACTGATACTACTGTTGTGTTTTTGGTTTAGCATGACTACAATTGCTGATCTCAATGACAAGTGGGCAGCCTATGCTGGGCCTGGCGGATGGAATGGTAGGAATATGATCTATGTTCTATAGTTGAGTGCATTTGCAGCTCCCAAACTCTGTTTTTGAAATTCTGATTTTAAATTTTCCTGATATTGCCTTGACAATTTTTGGCAGATCCTGATATGTTAGAAGTTGGAAATGGGGGAATGTCTTACCAGGAGTACCGAGCACATTTTAGCATTTGGGCTTTGATGAAGGTGCATTTAAATTAACTAGTTTCGACTTCTAATTTTAAGAACAGATGTGCACCACAATGTTGTTTCATATTTGCTTATATGAGGCCATCACAGTTGAGAATTCTTGGTTACTTTTAAGCTTTGGGTATCGTCTTTTTTCTGTAACGGCTTCAACATCTTATTCAAGGTACCCTTATAGTTGGGGCTAGGACATTTTTTTTTTAGGAGGAGAAATAACCAGAATAGTGCAATATAGCAAAGCTTGACGCGCTACTTAAAATTAGTGAATGGGAAGATGGTAAGCATGCCAGCAAATCTCACTAAGAGATAACTCACTTCCTACACTGGCGTTAGTAGGAAAATGGATGTTTGTGCATCATGATACAACACTATTTTTCAAGTATAATACATTAAATCATTTTGTTGGCGTCTTCCTCCGAATAACTTGTCATCCACCAGCTTAAATGCCTGCATCTTTCATTGAAACTATTGTTCAATCATTTGGTATTCTGGTAATCAACAAAAGAACGTTAGCCTTTTCAATCCTCAACATGAACTAATTGTGTTTTCGATGTACGTGCAGGCTCCTCTTTTGATTGGTTGTGACGTAAGAAACATGACTTCTGAGACATTTGAAATTATAAGCAACGAGGAAGTTATTGCTGTAAACCAAGGTAAAACTTCTTTTTGTGTGGACAGAAGGTTTAATAAAGAAAATATAATAAAATGAAAAGTAAATGGACATTGGCAGATTATTTGTGAAGCTGGACGGAAACATGAATAATAATAAATGTGTCTTGTTCATAACACGCAAATGGATGTTGGATGTTAATCGGATTTTGCTTGAATGGACATGATAATTTACTAGCATCCACCAGGAAATAGAAATATATTTGAATATATGAATAAATGAAAAATCGAAATATTAATTAATAAAATTGTGTCTAATGTTTTCAACCCCATAACACGTATATATAGGCTTGAAACAAATCCTCGTTAAAACTAAACTATAATTAGAAGTCTAAAACTAAACAAGTCCAAATAAATTTGGAAACTATAAAACAAATTTGAATAAATAATAATTTTTTTTTTTTTTCAAAACGATGGAATTTGGCCTGAGAATTGTATCCGGAAAAATGTACATAATCGAAAAGCACTTCCAGAATGTACTCGCTTTACGTAAATCTGATACCTGAACTGAAAGTTAAGTTGGTTTTCGTAGATCCTTCTTATTTCTTCTTTTCTCAAGTGATTTTTGATTTTCTCTACTAACTGTTTCGCATCAATTTGGGATTCTTACATTTATTTAGAAGATACTTAATTTGTATTAGTTGAATCAATGGGGTGGATCAAACCAGTCCTTATTCAGACTTTGCACTTGTATTTTCATTTAGACGAATTAGATAGATCATTATAATAAAGCAAGTAAATCTTATTTCTACTTGCAGATCCACTTGGGGTTCAAGGAAGAAAAGTTTATGAATACGGGCCTGGTGGTTGCTATCAGGTGGAGCCTCTTACACCTTTTAAACCCTCCATCTTCCTCTCATTTATTTAAGCAGTAAAAATCCACAATCTTCAAGTAAAAATCCACAATCTTCAATTAATAAATATTCTACGGTGAAACATTCAACATTTTTGGTGATGATAATTTAGTGAATATTAATCAGTATACGAATGTTAGCTTGTGACCTTCAAACACTTATAGGGAAATATTTTATCCTGGCTTACACAAACTAGTTTTTCTACTAGTTCTCAGGTTTTCTTATATGTTGTGTGTTATTTTATGCACATTACAACCTTTTTCTATCAACTGACCATGAGTTTAATAGTATGTTGGGGAAGTGCTCATAAACAATCTAAATTAAAATAGATAGAAAAGAGTGTTGGAAAGTGGATAGCACTTGGTCCCCTGAAATGCATGGATAAAATGCGGCTCGAGTGTTTATATTAATATCTTACATAGATGAGCAAACATAGGCTAAGTTTAGCGTATATTTCTCAACGGAGGGCAATAAGCAGTAAAAGGCCAATTTCATTTGTATTTTTCCTTTCTGTTAGTCATTTTACTTTGAGATGTTTCTTAGAATTAAATTGAATGCTTTGAGATGATAGTTACTCTAGTCCATCCAGTGATAGAAAAAATCTGAATACTCCCTCCGTCCCACAAAGATAAACTAGGTTTCTTTTTTTTATTTGTACCAATTTATAGGTCACTTTTCTTGTTGAGAGTATATTAATGTCTTAATTTTCTAATATACCCCTATTTAATGTGCACTGTTATAAACAAATATGAAATATTAGGTAAAATGTAAGCAAATTTATAGTTGCAACATATATTAATTATATTTTCTTAACCTGGGTAAAAATAGAAACGAGCTTATCTTTATGGGACGAAGGGAGTATATGAGTAAGATTTCTATATAAGAGGACTAGAATTTTAGCATAGAATGTAAAGGCTGAGTTAGGTTGCGTTCCTTGACATTCACTCTGTTACATGACATGACAATTAATTCTGTTTTAAGGTTTGGACGGGTTCGTTATCCGGAAGTCGTCTTGTTGTTTCTCTGTGGAACCGGTGTTCAGAAATTGCCACTATTACTGTTGACTGGTCTGCACTTGGACTTGAATCTTCTACAAATGTCTCTGTAAGAGATTTATGGAAGGTCAGTAGATCTGCTCTATTTAATCCCATAGGTAAAGCGTTTCATGGATGTATGAGAGACATGTTAATTCTATTTTATTATTCCGTCGATTATGTAAATACAATTACCTCTAGAATAAATTGTCATCAACAAACATAAATGATTTTATACCCAAACACCACAAGGGTTCCCTGACTGTGGTACTTCCATATTTGTACTGTCTTATGTCCTTGTTGATTAAATTTTTTTTTTTAGTTATCATGCTTTTATTTCTTTTATCCTCTCTTTTGGTACTCCATGTTTTTTTTTTTTTCAGAAATTCTGAAACTGCTTCACAGCAGCACGTTGAATGAATAACTATGGATATTAAGCATTGTGAATTGACATGATTTCCGTGATTTTGGTGGCTATGAAAATTAATGTTTTCCGATTTTCTTTTTACCATTTTATTGTGTTACGAGGAATGTAATTCTTACTGAATTTCTTTTTGCTGCCACTGAAATGAATTTGAGCACAAGGGAAAATTTCACCATTATGAGTCCTGTTGTTCTCTTCTAATTTCTTTTTTTTGTTCCTTTTTTCTCTCTTTTCCTATCTGATTCTGAACATACGATTGTTTCTTTAATCCTTCGTGTTCTTGTTTGTCACAGCACGATTTTGTCTCTCTGAATTCCACGTCCTCATTCGTTGCTCAAGTTGATACGCATGGTTGCGAAATGTATGTTTTCACTCCAGTGACAGTGGCAAGCTCGTCTCAGTAAGCTTCGCATCTTGGTACAGCCTTTTTTATGTGGTTGATATCCATGTTGAGCACGAATGGAATTAGCATCGAGCGAAACAGATAAGTAATATGCCCCATTGTTGTGGTATGTGTCATTCATCGTTGCTATGTCGGTCGTATGTGTGCATAATTTATAGTACTTCTCTACTTGTCCATAGATTTACTAGAACTGGAATCACAAGGGAGTGTGATTTGTATATCAGTTGAATATTGTAATGCAATATATGCGTTCGTGCATGCGTGCATCGAGTTGCATTTAGACATTCCTGTTTGGCAGCATCTTGGTATTAAAGTCCTCTGTTTGAAAAAGACGACTTGTCTTGTTTCTCACCTCTATATTCCAAACACTACATCTATTGACGAATTCAGGAAGTCAATCCAGCACGAGTGGACATTACATGGTAAGAGAGAAAAAATTTCGACACCAAATTTATAAGGTAAAATTTTTTTTTGGCGGATCCAGCCCGAGCGGCCGAACGCTATCACTGAGGGTTGGATCCGTCCGTGACTACATCTCAACTCTCCCTTTGCCACCCTTCTTTGACGTTCGCCCCTCTGCCCGACCTACTTACTGTTGGAGACTCCCCAGGAATGGAGGACGGGGAAGAATGGAGGGGCGAACGTAGGATGAATGGAGAGGGCTGGGACATGTGGAGGATAGGGGGCGAGTGGGGATGGTGAAGATCATTATGGAAGTAAAATTAGACATCTGATATATGGAGTATTTTAAACGAAAAGCTTTATTAGTGGGCACTTTTCACTTTGGCCATACATAGAGGGCTATTTGGAAATATTTGCCACAATAGTTTTATATAGGGTTAATTTCAATCTTGGCCACTGAACTGTCATTAAAATCTCAATTGGATCACTCGTCTTTAATTTGTTCAATCAATTCATTAAACTTTCAATTTACCTTTTAACATTAGTCACTTTGTTACCTCCTTTTAATATAATTCATGTTCGATTCAAAAGAACACATTAAAACGACATAGTACTTGTTGTATATTGTTCAAATATAGGATAATAAAAAGAAAGCAATTCGAAAAAAATAAAAATTGAGGTGAAAATGGTCGGGCGATTGCCTGCCTAAGGCACGCCAAGGAAGTGCGCCTTAGGGGTGGCCTGGGAGACAATCGAGGCTAATGGGTAGTGCATATTTAGAAAAAAGTGGTGCCTTTTTAAAAGATTTGGAATAATATCTTGATGATTTTAACACAATTTCGTGGTGCCGTGGATATGTATAAATGTGTTATATTTCACATATTAAAACACAATTTTTAACATCAAGATCTTGAGAGATAATCCATCTTTGATCCAAAAACTCAGATTTATTAAAAGCGTTTATTTGTTCCTATATTCGGATTTCACTTGTGCTTGTGAAATACGGTTTGAGACTTATAAATCAACTAAAGTTATTTGCTAGAAGGCCTTTAAGCATCTCATTCATTGAGAGGGCGCAACTAACACTTATAAGACAACATTCTACATTTTTAAGTTAGGTTTTTCCATTGTTTTTGAAAAGTTGTTGCAGGTTTCTTCATCATCTACATAAAGTTGGTGGAGTATCTTTGCCATATGCCATTATTTTCAACAATCTAAAAGTGCTAACTTGATATGGAATTTGAGAGTGAAATAACAATAGCAACTATCAAATTGACGAACCAAGAATTGTGCATTAGGACCAATTTGATGGAACCACTTCATTGGCGACAAGACAAGTTATAAGTTATTGTTAACTACATTAAAGATCTTCTACATTCTTGATCCCGATTTTCGTGCAATCTTTGAACCGACAGAGGATGATACGGATGAAGTGAGAGTTGAAGTAAGAAACACTAAGATGATGAACTCATTTGTAATGCACTTTTCGACACATTATACGACCTCTACACTATACAACTTCTGCAAGGTAGATTTAGGTAGAACTAGAGAATAAATATAAGGCGAAAGAAGGTTTGAAGAAATTTTACTAATCTTTAAATACTTTAAATGTCTCAATAATATACCGTTGTTTCCCCAAGTACATGAACTGCAAGTTATAGTGAACAAATTGAAATCGGTGAATATTGAACTTCCCAAATCTTTTTAAGTGGGTGCAATTATTGGTAAATTTCTTGATAATATACCGTTGTGTTCTATTAATTTTTGGCATGATAGATTAGCGCATATATGATATTCATCTTTACATAGAATAATAAAAGATGGCATGATATCATTTGAAATGGATAAACTTAATAAATGTGAAATAAAAAAGAAACCATTTCATAGTGTAGAAAGATTAACAAAGTTAATTGATCTTATTCATTTGATATAAGCAAATTAAATAGGATATTAACTAGGAAGGAAATAAAATATCATAACATTCATAGATGATTTCTCTAGGTATTGTTATGTATGCTTAATGAAACATAAAGATGAGTCTTTTAACATGTTTAAAGTATACAATACCGAAATAGAGAATCAACTTAGTAAAAAGATATAAATTCTTAGAAGTGATAAATGTGGAAAATACTTCTCCAGTGAATTTAATAATTTTTTATAAGAACATAGCATTATTCATCAATGTAGTGCTTTTAGAACATCAAAACAAAATGGTCTAGCAGAAAGAAAAAATAGGACAGTGGTTGAAATGGTTAATGATATGTTATGTTATTGCATGCTAAATTTCCAAATAATTTGTGGAGTGAAGCATTGTTGGATGCTTGTCATAATAGTAATTGAATTCCTAATAAAACTTAAAGATTTTTTCTTACGAATTGTGGAAAGGAATAAAACCAAACATTTGATACTTTAAAGTGTGGGAGTGTCTTGCCTACTGTAAGAACATCAACCCTAAAAGACTAAGTTAGGACCAAGAGGCATTAAATGTGCCTTTGTGGGGGTATGCTTTGAATAGTAAAGCATATATGTTACTTGACTAGATTCTGATGTGATTGTAGAATCTAGGGATGTTGAATTCTTTGAGAATTCAATAAGCTTTGATGAAATTTGTCAAATTCATTTGGAAACTCAATAGAAGATTTCATCTTCTAGACAACCACTAGAAACATCCTCAAAGAATAGGTATTAGCACCCTATGAGATTGATTTTCAATGAATTACCCTATGCTTGATAGAAGCAAATAGGGAGGACATTGTAAGAACAATCACATAAGTTATTCAAGTTGAAAGTGATAATAAAACCTATAAAGAGGCCGTGGCCTCTAGAGATAGCATTTTTTTGAAAATATGCTATAATGATGAAATAGAATCTATAATTTCCAACAAAACTTGGGAAATTGTTGACCTATTGACGGGATCAAACCTATCAGTTGCAAATGAATATTTCGTATAAAATATAATACCCATGGTTCAATACTTCAATTCTAACTTTCAAAGCAAAGTTAGTGGCAACAGAATATTAGGCAAAAGAAAGGAATCGATTATTTTGACACATGCTCCCGTAGCAAGAATTACATCCAATAGCAACCATTTTCTAATCGATTATTCATCAAATCTTGTTAAAACAGTGTTTTTGAATGGAGATTTAGATGAAGAAGACTATGTGGAACTAGTGGCTCATTTTCACAAAAAATTGTGTCATTTCTTGATGGGTTTTAACACCATTTCTTGGTGCCTTATGGATATATATGAATGTCTGTAATATTTCACATATTAAAACATATTTTTTAACATGAAGTTCTTGAAAGATAATCCATCTTTGATCCAAAGACTAAGATTTTTCAAAAGCTTTTATTGTTCGTATTTCCAGTTTCACTTGTGCTTGTTCAATCCGGTTTGAGACTTGTAATTCCGTCAAAGCTATTTGCTAGAAGGCCCTTAAGCATCTTATTCATATAGAGGACACAAATAATGGTTTTAAGACAGCGTTCTACATACTACAAGTCCAGTTCTTCCATTGTTTTTGAAGAATTGTTGTAGGGTTTCTTCATCAAAGTTTGTGGAGTATTCGTGTGTCATATCCCATTATTTCCAATCGTACTTACCCATGAGAATTGTGGAGTCTAATTTCTAATTTGATAATTTACAGTAAGTATATTGGACAGAAAATAAAATGAATGTCTTAGAGCTGAGGCCTGTGTTTAACACAGTATCCTTAAAGCAATATTTGCCCTCTCACCGAAGGAACTCGAGCGCTTGCTTCCTAGGATACAACAGCTGAAACTGTAACTGTGCAGTCGAATAGAAAGTGTGCCCGAATAGAATCACCAAGCGACTGAAAGAAGGTAGGAAGCTGGATAGAAATGCAAAGAGATTTCATGATTGTTATGGCGTGTCTGAATTGAGGAAATTGTTCAATATATATAGGCAAGGAGGAGCCTTTGCATCTTAATATAGCCATAATTCCTGCCTTTACACTCCAATTGAATTCAGACGTTTTGGAGTTACAAAATAAATTTTCAGGTTATGTTTTGAATGGAAAACGTGGATTGCATTGCACTTTGTGGCCAATTTTTAATGTGGGATGTAACTATCATTTATAGCCTCCGCTTATTCTCACTTTTCCATTTCTAACCAATGTGGGATTGTAATCCCTTTTAAGGCTCATATTCAAATCCCAACTTTCAATCAACGTGAGATTAATTTCACATTCACAAGTGAAAATCAATTACTACCAATACATTTTCCAACACAAAGTTGCTGGCTTGTATGAAGCTTGGCATGGTCGTCTCTCACGTTCTATTTTAGAATCCTAATAATGACAGAAGATTCTTTGGACATGACATTGAGGGTAGCAAACCTATTTATCTCTTAAAATTCGTTTTTTGTCGAGAAAAAACGTGAAGAACATTCTAGTCAAGGCTGACCCTGAGATTTTGGGTGCCTTGTGCGGGCGCACCTCTCGCACCTCCTCAGAGTCGCCTTAGATTCTAGTAAAATTTAGCAGAATATTACTTCTGCACTCATTGTTGCCAACACAAGCAAAAATACTATAACATGTTTGGTTGTGGATGTAGTTATACTTTCTTATATAAGTTACTTATCTTGAGAGTAGGACTGGAGCTACTGTCAAAATAAACTTACTTATTTTTTTCTGACTTATGGGATTTATTACTTCGTATGGCAGTGCTACTAATGTGCAAAGATGCATGTAACAAGTTTCAATCATCGATTTAGTTGTGCCTGAAGGATATATTTTTGATTTCTTTTTCAAGAGTTTACTATACTTTTTGTTTACACTATTTAATATTGGACAGGTCTAAACAATGCGATTGATATAGATTTTTTTGCTTAAAATAGTTACGTCCACTCGACAACGAAGAGAGCTAAAGAATGCTGCATTTTCTTCCAAGTGAAGAAATTTCATATTAAATAACTATCTTATGAATCAAATATAGTGGGTTCGAGTTAGGCATCAGGATTGGCCTGAAGGTAGCCCTCGATAGCCTTGAAAATTTCTATGGTTTTCTCTTTGCTTGCCTGAATTTTCTCCTCAGTGATCTCAACATCACCCTCGGTGTTGTAAATGCTTCTGTTCTTACAAATACATCCTCCATCAGCAGTGGCCACAATTTCGATATGATAAGTGATCGATTCAAAAATTCCCATGAGAACATCCCCTTCGACAATGCTGTAACTTTGTCTGAAATTTTCTTCGTCAAGAGCATCCACGCGGTGCTTCACGCTCTTAAACTGGCTGTCGTTGCCAAAATTAACGAGCTTTATGGTTCCAACCCCTCCATCACCCTCGAGGATTTCGACACTTTCGATAGCCTGTGGCATGATCATGGGTAAGAGGTTGTCCGAGTCGAGGACAACAGCCTCGAACATTCTAGCTGCAGGGACTGAGGAATTTAACTCAACGTCGCAAGTTATGACACCCATGATGATGTTTTTCTAAGTAGGAAAGATTATCGTACTGATATTGCATGCTTATTGCTATTTATAGTGATAATATGCATGTGAATTGTTTGGTGGGTTAATTAACTACACCATGGCTACTGTATTTTGATTAATGCTACATGTACGTACGTGTGTTTTATATCATGATCATGTTAGCCACTCAAGTTGATTTTGTTTAACCATGTCCACCGAACTTCATCTAGTTCATGTTTGATATTCATTATTTTAAACCTCATTTTTTTTTTAAATCATTTTTTAACCATACATTTTATCAATAAAATAATCTACATATAAACCCAAAAAGATTCCCTACTTTTGACCATATATTCTTCAAAATTTACTATTACAAATCACATTATTTTAAAATAACGAGTCTCAAACAAAGGCATAATGTTTCAATAAAATCACTCAATTAATTAATTAAATTATAATGTATAACTTATCTTAATATAAAAATTTAATTAAAAGTAAAAAGTACAGTGAACAATGTATGTTTAACCCATTGTTTGGTACATGCACATGCATGTTAATTGCTTTGTTAATTAATTTTACTATTGGAATTTATGAAAGCAGCCCAGAGTTGTTGACTAATTAAAGTTTGTATGTATACTGATGTAAGAATGTGATTCTCTTTAGCATGATAAACGTGATAAATTGAATATAGACGAGCCTTAAGAATTCTAGATTTTCGTGTTCTTGTTTCACTCTAACTTCTAATTAAGTTCATATTTGGTAGAGATTAAAATATCTTATTCCTAGAATAAATGACCCATTTGATCAATTGGGCGGAGAATTTGAATTCTCTTAGGTAAATATTCAAACATGTTACCTTAAATTAAAGATAAAAGTTGAATGTATAGAAAATGACATTTATGCTAGATGCGGACATTATGAATTCTTCGTGGTGCCATAGTTTAACTAAAGAAATGACATCTGAATGGAGTCTTTAAGTAATTCCTTAACAAGTTTTTCATTGTATTTATTAACAATATCCTCATCTATTCCATATTGAAGAACATAGGTTGCGTTTGAATATAGCTTTACGAATTTTGGAAGAAACATCACTATATGCAAAATCAAGGAAATGTGAATTCAAGTTAAATTTCTTATTCTTAGGTGATCTTGTCATTATTACCAATTTATCTTAGATCCTAGAAGTGGTAATGAAGTGCGAAAGACAAGGTACTATATAAAGTCATTCTATTTCTATGCGGTTTGAGCTAAAGATCATGATCCGAGGAACACGCTATTTTATTTTTGCTATAAAACTTAAAACCTACGAATTTTATATCCAAGTCATCATTGATATAAAAGAATTTGCACAAGTACATGAATAATGCTACAGCGACAGGCCTGTCCGACAGTATGTATATTGACTTCAAGTTTTTTGGTCTCTACCGCATTTATGCATATTGGCTGTTGAATTTGCGTTTGAAGCTTTGTAAAAGTAATAGATGCAATTGATTTTTTGCGTGAATTATCATATTTCTGTTGAATTCTGGAATGAACTTTGGAATATAAAATTATGCTTATGGTCTCCACAATTAGAATCTGCTATGAAATTGGATTTGTTTGAAAATGGAATATGCTCATATGGATTCAATTTCCTGAATATCAATCAGTAAAATTAAGCTTTGATTTGGCGTTTGTGCTGTTGAATTGAAATTGATTTGGTGTCGGAATTTGGATTTTGAATTGATTATATGTAATTTTGCTGTTGAGTGTGTATAAAATGGATCGGATTGTGGCTTGTGGCTGGTGGAAAGCGGGAGGCGGACGTTGGCGCTGCGAACAACAGCAGTCGTGCACTGGGAACAGGCACCGGGATGGAGGTCGTACATTCCGGTTATAGAGACAACAGTAGCACTAGAGACGAGCAGCGCCAGTCGGTGTGGTGATACGGTCGCCCGCCACGCTTGTGGCGGCGACCGTCGTCCACGGTAGTGGCTAGGGTTTAGCCAAACCCTAGCTGCATTCGGTTTTGGGGAAGGACCTCAAACTGTAAATTAAGTGAATTCGGGGGTTTAAGGTGCAATTTTTATATTATGGTTTTTTGCCCTTCAGGTCCTCTGAGGTTATTTAGATATTGATTTTAATCCCTGAAAATATGGAATTCAAAATTAGGCCCCCTAGAGTTATAAATTATTAAAGTTGGGCCTTTAAAGTTAAGGGTTATATAATTCAGCCTCTAAAGTTTGAGAATTTTCTAATCCAGCCCCTAATGTTTGAGAAATTTCAAAACTGGTCCCTAAAGCTTGATAATTCTCTAATTTGGTCCCTTAAAGTTTGAAAATTTTCTAATTCAATCCCTAAAGTTTGAAAATTTTCATTTTCAGTCCTTAAAGTTTGAAAATTTTCTAATTCAGTCCCCTAAGGTTTGAAAATTTTCTAATATAGCACCTAAAGTTTTGAAATTCTTTAATTTGGTCCTTAAAGTTTGAAAATTTTCTAATTCAGTCACTAAAGTTTGGAAATTTTCAAAATTGGTCCTTAAAGTTTGATTTTTTTTTTTTAAAATTAAGTCCCTAAAGTTTGGGGATTTTCTAAATTGGCTCCTAAAGTTTGAAAATTTTCAAAATCAACCTTTAAAGATTGATAATTTCCTATTTTGGCCCTCTAAAGTTTGTTTTTCTTTCAAATTGGGACCTAAAGTTTAGAATTTCTCTAAATTGACCAATAAGGTTTTGGGAAAATTGTAATTTAAGTCCTTCAAGCATAAATTTTTTTCATAATTGGCCATCAAAAGTTTAAGAATATTGCAATTGACTCTTCTAACTTAAGGATTGCTTTATTCTAAAGTTTTGAATTCTATAATTCAAATCCTAAAGTCAAATATAAATTCAAATCAATGTATTTCAATTTCAAATTTTGGTACTACGGACTCTTTTGAAAGATATAATATTCGAAAGTAAGTTAGTTGAAGCAACATGTTGCCAAAGCAACCTCTCTTGTAGATATTAATTAACTTTGAATATTAGAAGGTATTTGTGTGTGTGTTATTCATTGCGAATATTGATCGGCCCAAAGGAAGGTCAATATTTGACTCGAATTTCACATGCACCTGTGGTGATAAACAAGTGGCAATTATTTGGTTTAACGTGTGACCAATAAATCGATCCAAAGAAAGGTTTATTAGTTAACATGTCTTATTGCCAGTGTTTGATCACTACACCAAGGGAAGATTAGGTGTTTGTGTGTTATTTCATGCGGATATTGATCGGCCCAAAGTAAGGTCAATATTTGGCTCGAATTTCACATGAACTTCTGGTGATAAATACATGACGGTTATTTGGTTTTACGTGTGATCAATAAATCGGTCCAAAGAAATGTTTATTGATTGACATGTCTTACTGTCAGTGTTTGATCACTATACCAAGAGTACCACTTACAAGTCAATATTTCTGTCCAAAGACTAAATATTGATGTTGTGCTAGGTATCTTGTGATGGGCCCTACCATTGTTTGAAAGTATGATTTGCATAATAAGGTATTTATGTGAGTTATTTTTGTTTAAGTGTTCTATATTCGGTTTCAAATTCTGCTAGTAGTATATCTACAAGCTCAAATTTTATCCCTGTATTTATGGAACAAACTTCAAGGATCAAAATAAGAACATTAACTTTTCGTTGGCTGCATGGATCTAGACCGTGTACTAAGGATTGAGCAACTTACTCCTCTTACGGATGAAAGTTCATCTAATCAAATGAGGAACTTTGAGAAGTGGGATTGTTTAAATTATGTGAGTCTCATGATCATTAAGTGCGGCATTCCAGAAGCCTTTAGTGGCATAGTATCTGAGGAGGTAAATGATGCCAATGAATTCCTTGCCGAAATTAAGAAACGTTTTGCGAAAAACGATAAGGCTGAAACAAGCATGCTTATGCAAAGCTTGATTTTAATAAAGTATAAAGGCAATGGGAAAATAAGGGAGTACATCATGTAGATGTCTCACACTGCTTCAAAACTTAAAGAACTAAAACTCGACTTGTCTAATGACTTGCTCGTGCATTTGGTATTGATATCGCTTCCTGCACAATACAGTTAATTTAAGGTTAGTTATAACTGTCAAACTAAAAATGGACTCTCAATGAGCTCATTTCATAGTGTGCAAGCTTCTTGCACAATTTAGTCAATTTAAGGTCAGTTATAACTGTTAAAGGGAGAAATGAACTCTAAATGAGCTCATTCTATTTTGTGTTCAAGAGGAAGAAAAGTTGAAGCAGGACAGAACTGAAAGTGTTCACTCGGCAAACACCTCTAACGATAAGGGCAAGAAAATAAATAAAGAAAATAAAGTTGTTAAGGGGCTATTAATTTTATAATCCCACACTTAAGTCAATTTTTGAAACGGGAAATGCAACATTTTTGAGGAAGTTGAGTTTGGGGGAGAAATAAGATTAAGATATTGTCTTTAAGGAAGAAGTTGAGGAAGTATCGATTTCGATTCCTATTGTTGCTTTTGACAATGTGCAAGTTTTTATGCATGTCATTGATCAACAAGCATATCCGGAACCTCAATTCGACAATATTGAAGAACCTCCCATCCAAAATAAGGTAAATTTCAGAAGTACAAACTCAACGACCTCAATAACTAAAGCCATTAAGGAGATCCACGAGAGAAAAGAAAAATGCTATTCCGGATAATTAAATAGTATTTCTCCAAGAACATAAGGAAAATAATGGAATGGTGGAAGATTGTTCAATCAATTTCCATCAGGCCATGCAGGGTTCTAACTCTCAAAAGTGGATTGATGCCATAAATAAGGAGTATAAGCATATGCAAGACAATAAAGTTTTGGATCTTTTCCTATTACCAAAAGGTGCGAAGCCCATTGGTCTTAAATGGATTGTTAAACCAAGGGGGATTCGAAAGGTAATGTGAAAATATAAGGTTCGTCTTGAATATAAGGGCTTTACACAGAATGATGGTATGTGACTATAAAGAGACTTTCTTTTCTATTTCGATGAAAGACTCTTTCAGGAAAGTCAGGTTGTTGCACATTTTGACCTCGAGTTACATCAAATGGATACTAAGGTGGCGTTTCTCAATGGTGACATTGATGGGGACGATCTATATGGTGCAATCAGTAAACTTTGTGTCAGTAGACCCAAAGCAAATAGTTTGCAAATTAAAGAAATCCATTATGTACTCAAGCCAGCTTCCCGTTAAGGGTAATACAAATTTCATCAAGTAATTATCTCATTCGGTCTTGAGATTAATGTTGTTGATGGTTGTGTGTATTACAAGTTCAGTGAGAGTAAGTGTATTTTCCTGATTTTGTATGTTGATAACATATTGCTTGCCACAAATGATATAGGCATGTCACATAAAATTTTGAGATTAAAAATCTTGGTGACGTCTCTTTTGTATTAGGGATTCAGATACACCGGGATTGCTCTCGGGGTATTCTTGGATTGTCACAAAAGGGCTATATCGATAAAGTACTTAAGAGATTTGACATGCAAAACAGTAAATCAGAGAACACCCTTATCGCTAAGGGAGACAAATTTAGTCTTAACTAATGCCCGAAAAGTGATCTTGAAGTTAAAGAAATGCAGAGGATTCCATGTAGTTAAGCTATAGAAAATCTGATGTATGCTCAAATTTGTACGCGTCCAGATATTGCGTACATTGTTGGGATGCTAAGGAGATATTTAAGTAACCCTGGGATGGATCATTTGGAAAGCAGCCAAATATGGGTTATAAGGTATTTAAAGATAACAAAAGATTACATGCTCACATACAGAAAATCGGATCAGTTGGAGATTATATGGTATTATGATTCCGATTTTACTAGATACCAAGAAAGTAAAAGTCCACATCAGGCTACATTTATCTGCTGGTTGGAGAAGCTATTTCCGGAAGGAGTGCTTAACAAACACTTTAGCTTCTTTCACTTGGCAGCACAGTTTGTAGCAATTTTGGGGACATCTAATTATGGAATATAAATGCGAAATTTTGTCACTGGGCTGCATATTCTGTACGGTATAGAAAGACCACTAAAGTTATATTGTGACAATAACTCAGCAGATTTATATTCCAGTAACAACAGGAGCTCAACTAAGTCAAAATACATTGACATAAGTTCCTGGTTGTGAAGGATACAGTTCAGAGTGGACACGTGTCAATAAGAGCACATTGGGACAAACTCCATAATTGCGGATCCGCTTACTAAAGTATTACAACCCAAGGTCTTTCATGAGCATAATACTCATATGGGTGTTGTATTTCTTAAGGATATTTGATTTCAGTGGGAGTTTGTATTTTGGGTGCATTATACACATTTACTGTCATTTTGGATACAGTTTAAAGTTAAAGTTATTTACAGCTGTAAGGTTTCAGGTTTATTATCTCTGAACTCATTTGAGGATGATCTCACTAAAGTTGGACTAGTTGGAAATAGGCATGTTGAAGATCACATTACATGTAATTTCCATGCTACACATCCATACTTGATCCAGTCATTCAGTTATGTCGATATATGTGACCATTGATAGGTTTAGTTACGATTAATGTAGAGAAAGCCGCTTTGATCCTATGTTGATATAATTGATGGACCGGATTGTTTGGGGATGCATTCAGTAATGATAGAAAAATTCTGAGTACTCATAAGGTTATGATTGATACACAATTGTAAGGTTACACATATAGCCCAAGTGGGAGATTGTAAGGATTTTAATCAATCGTGTGAGCTTATATGTGAATTATTGTGTATTGAATAAAATGCTATCAAATTTGGTTAAGCCCGTTTAAAGTGATCTAATAAGGATTTGGTATATCGGGCTTTAATGCATCTAATTAATGTATAGGCTTTTATGTGTAGATACCAGGCCATTACCTAATTCATGATGGGCCGAATTAGGTTAACTGGCAATTCAGTATATAGAGTCGGTTATGGTCCCTGAATCGTACGTACTGTTCATTCTTTTTGACATCCCATCATCAGAGAGAAAATAAGGACTACGTATTGATTTGGAAGATCCAACCAACCGAATCGTTCATCGTGAATCATGTTTGATTAAGGTACGCTTCCGCTTCAGTTCTTTAATTCTTGATAATTCAACATGATGATTTTAGATCATAGATAAATAATTGTCTGTGATAAATTTTCTAACATGTTGCGCTCGCAGCAGATCTGTCTATGAAAATGGCCTCCACATCTCCACTACCTCCACCAACCGTTGTTCCCGTTATTCGCCACCTCCATCGACTGTTAACAGAGAAAAGTCGGAGGAGATGAGCGTTGCTGCAATTCCGTCGCCCCCCCCACACCCACTCGCCAACATCGCCTGTACTAAAAAATCACCAACATCTCCACCTCTACTACACCACCACAGCACACCATTGTTGATTCAAGCAGCCATCATCACCACCACAGCACACCACCGTTGATTCAAGCAGCTAGCATCACCACCACACCAAAACATATGCACATAGCAGCTCGCCGCCACTCCAAAATAGATTCCTACAACTTAACTCCACCAACACTGAAATCAAAATGAAAGCATCATTCTCGCTATTGCGACGTCGTCGTCGTTTTCGGAGAAGTGATGAAGGTGATTGTGCATCTAGAGAAGTGGATGAAGTCTGGAAATTTGATTGGATCGAAATAATAAGGCCAGATTTTTTTTTTTTTTTTTTGGGTGCAAAATTTAGTAATAGGTAGTTAAAAAATAATAATTTAAAAACAAAATTAAGACCTAACTTTTGAACTAATAAGTTTAAAACTTTATTTCTGAATTTGAATCTTACAAAGTGAGGGAGTAATTTCCTATTTCCTTTTAAAAATCAGGTGTTAATATTTACCAATTAAATATTATATTATTAAAAATTAAATTAACCCACATAAACCAATCAAACCCTAATTACCCCAATTTCACTCTCTTCCCTCTCATCTAACCCACCACGGGACTACCTTCCACCCCGGACGAATTTATTGTGGAGGCAACAGGGTCAACTGCCCCACTGCCCAAAATTTTTTTAAAAAGAAATAACTGTTTACTTTAATGCTTTACACATTTGCCCCCAGTAAAAATTGTATTTTTTAACATTGAAGGACAAGTTGTAATTTCAAAATCTAATTTATTTCCCAAACAAGCTGGTTGCGTGTCTGTCAGATCATTTCACATCTTTGTTCAATGCTTTACGTTACCTAGGGATGGCAACGGGGCGGGGTCGGGTCGGCGTGCCTCACGCCCAGCCCCATCTCTAATAATTTGCCCCGCATCCTACCCGTGCCCCGCTTAAAGGCGAGGCGGGTCAAAACGGGGCAGGGCGGGGTGAAAAATCTTCCCATTTAGTGAATCATTTATATTAGCAAGACATGGCGAATTTCATAAAACTAAACTATTTTGAATCAAAACCAAATTACAAGCTTTACACACACACACACACACACACACAAAAAAGGGTCCATACTTAGTAGTAATATTGGTTATTTCCATTATACATTGCACCAATAAAAGTAATTAGCTATCTACATTACAATTTTTCTTGGTGCAACTAACAATGTTGGATTGAAGAGATATATTAAACTACACTACACTAGAGAAGACTCAATTATTTTCTTTAGGATATTTACTTATTTTCTTTTATATTTCTTGTTTGCCTTATACTTCCATAATTCATTTTTATGTTCAAAGTCATTCCACTGAATGAACAATTTTGTCTTACCATTCCACTAAAAATTGAGGAAATGCAGAATAAAATAAAGATTGAGAATAAAAATAGTGAAGGATTCGTTAATTTCCACACGGCATTGATTGGTTAATTAGTCAGGCATACCTTATTTTTTTAAAAACTGGAGAACAAGGCGGAACGAGGCGGGGGAAAACTGTCCCTGCCCCATTTAGATCCGGGCAAAGCTTTTTGCCCTGTATCCGCTTTGTTACCCCATTTATGCAAGGCGATTCTGCCGCTAATGCGGGCGGGGCTCCGCGTAGGGATGGCCTGTTTGACCATGGCTCGTCCGAGCCCACGAACCGACAAATGGGTCGGCTAGTTTCCAACGAAGCCAGCCCAAGTTCGACTCGTGGGCTCGTCCGTATGAGTCGAACTTGGGCCGATTTTTTTTTTTTTTTCCAAACGGGGGTAATAATTGAAAATATAAAAACTTAAATAAACCCTCTTCCTTTAATCCGGGCTTGAGACCGGCTACATTTAATTTCTTTTAGGTGGAATTAAAATTGTACACGAATAAAATGTTACTTGTAGAATTTTTTTATTTGAAAGAAAGAATTAAAAATACAGAAAAAGAAAAATACATATATTATTTATATTATAATTCATAATTGTAAGGATAATAATTAATAATACAAAATAATTTACTCACCAATACGATTGTTCTCTGAATTCCTCTGCCAGAATTTCACTTATCCTGTTTTGTAATATTTCTCCCCAAACTGCAAATCCTTCAAGCACATTAAGGCCTCCAATATGTCTTCTTTAAGCCTTAACTTATATTCAGATAACACTCTTCCACCTGCACTAAAAGTAGCCTCTGATGCTATAGTTGATACCAGAGGTGGTAGTAGATCTCGTGCAATCATAGAAACAATCGGGTATTGAAGCTCGTTTAGTCTTCACCACTTAAAAATGTCAAAATATAATTTCTCTCGTCCTCGTCTAACATGCTAAGAAGGTCGTGTGAAAAATACCTAGTTAACTCGCTTGTAGTTTCATCTGAACTATTATATATACTAGAAGAACTAGAATTACTGGCATGTGTACTAGAAGTTCCCTTCATAGTCATAAGGTAGGAAAGTAAATCACTGTCTTCATTTTGTATCACATTATGGTGAGAGCAGTTCTTATAACATGTTTGCCTGACTTTTCGGCATTGAGTTCGTACATTTGACATAATTCTCTAAATCTGTACATGTCAATGGAGTCCCAAAAGTTAATTTTCTTGATATTGCATTTATGGTGTGTTTAGTTCTCTCTAAATTTATTCTAGGGTCCATAATGATTGCTAATGGAAATAAAGTGGGTACATCTTCCTAATATTTTCTAAACTTAGTCTCCATTGCTGAAATGATTTGCTTAAAAATAAGAAATATTTTATACTTGTTAAAATTATTAGCAATGCAATAAAAATGCTTCAGCACTAAAGGACTAGTGGGATAATAAATACCGGATAATTCATTTGTAGCATCGTAAAAGGGTTTCAAAAAAGTTTTAACATGAAAAAAAAGTTCCCAATCATCAGCCCCCAAATCAAAACTTGGGCCATGTAAGTGCTGACCGTTGTAATATTTACATATTAAATTCTCGTAACCTTGACAATGTTCAATCATTAAATACGTTGAGTTCCATCTATGTCATACATCTGCAACAAATGATCGTGCTAGCATACCATTTTCTACACAATGTGCATCAAAAACTTGTTTTCTAGAATGTGCTATCATAATGAAATTGCATGCACGCCTAATTTTTTTCAATTGATTTTCTATATGCTTAAGACCATCTTGAACTATTAAATTAAAAATGTGAAACACACAACGAACATGAAACAGGACTCCATCAAATTCAGTATTCATGTGGTTAGCTAATCTATCTATTACTGCTTTATTAACAGAAACATTATCTAGTGTAACTATCACAGTTAAATTCTCTAAGAATTGCAAGTAGTACATTGAAAAAATTTGTTGCATTATTTGGGTAATCAATAATTTTAAATGCCATAATTCTTTTGTTCATTAACCAAGTATCATCAATGTAATGACAAGTAACAGCTACGTAACCTCTATGATTATTGCCAGTCCATAAATCCGAAGTAAATGATAAGTTACCATTATATTTATTTAAAGCATCTATAAAATTTTGTTTTCTTTCGAAATACTTATTAATGCAATCAGCTCGTAAAGTATTTCTAGAAACGGGTTTGTACCTGGGTTGGAGATACTTTTGAATGAATTCCGTGAATTGTGAACTTTCTAAAATTGAAAGCGGGAACTTATCACTCGATACGAACATGACCATCCCTTCTTGACGCGCTATTTCTTGGTTGAAGATCCAATTGGTTAGACTCGATTGACCAAACTTAGAGTTGATTGGTTTGCTTCAACCGAGCCCAGTTTTCGACATGTCTTACAGTGTCTGTTGAGGTGTGTTGTGACCCCACCCTTCTTCCAAGAGAAAAGTCCTCAGTAAGTTTTACATTGTGCTTTGAATACTGGATTCCCATCAGCGTCGTTGGCCGTTCTTTTAATCAAATCGAAAAAATCGATATGTAACAGCAACATCTTCATCAACAATGTCATCCAAATTAAGAGGAGTTCTAGTATCTATATCATCGATCTCATTTTCCAAATCCACCAAATTTTCAGGAATTGAAATATCGTTGAGACCGAAAAATTCATCAACAAATTGGATAGAAGAATAACCATAAGATTGTGAGTGTGCCATTAGAAATAATGAATTTGGAAATTTGGAATTGGAGATGGAAATGAAATATGAAATTTGAGACAATATTGCAATTAAAATTTGAGACTTGAGAATTGAGTTGAAACTTGACTAAATATTTTTATTTTTAAAAAGATGTGTCGCTACGACTTTGGCCCATTTATTTAAGTGAAAAAAAAAAAATCTAATTTATTTAAATTGATCTTAGTTCAATTTAAATTTTATTAAAAGTGTCTCATTTTCATTATTTTAAAATCCAAATTTTAATTATTTTTAAGTCCAAGCTTTAACTATGTTGAGTCCAAGAAATTTTGTGACTTAAATATCTTATCCAATTTAAATTTCTTCCATCCCAATTGGTAAGATTCTTTTGCCACGTTTTCCATTAATTTGATACCTAAATCAGCTATAAACCCTTGCAAAATCCTCACAATATTCCTAAGTCAAAATGTGCCACAATTTACCAAGATTAATATACAATTCAACCACACATTTTGACAGATCCCATTAGCCCATAACTCTTCCCCAATTACCATCCATTAGCCACCAATTAAGCAATTTTTTTTCTTTCTTCTCAAGCCATAACAAATTGGTATATCCCTTCAATCATTCCCCAGCCCATAAAACCATTCTTGCATCCCCAAATTCTCTCCTTCAACCCCCTCAATCAGCCCAAATCCCTTCAATCCTCCCCAAGTCATAGCTGCCAAAACTTACCAAAATGTGTACACAACTAGGCATATATTCTCCCCCTTCCTTCCCTTCGTACTCACGAACACCAACAAGAAAATTTGGATAAGAAATTCTCGTCTCATCCACCAACCTCCTACCTCACTTCCACAACCCAGAACTAATCTGCAGCCCCTCATTCACCACTCATAGTCATTGCCTACAATCCCACAGAAACTATTACTCACACATTGCAAACCAAGCTCAGCCACCCCTGTTGTTATCAATCCGCCATAGCCTACCAAATTGATCAGTCCACCAGCATCAAGCTATCCAAGACAGCCCCTGCCACTACCACAAATCTGTTGCACCCAAGTTTCTACCATCATTTTCCAACCACCAATTCCCATTAGCCATTTTCGGTTAGACATGAAGTATCACTGGACATTGTGAATTCCATACACCCAAATTATATCAAACACCAGATTTTCATCGTTTAACAAAGCCTCCATTGTCCGAGATTCAAACTCACAGCCAAGAGTTGCTGCCTCCTACCCATCGAGACACGATTGCAATCAAACCTCCACCACCCTTCACCATCGAAGACACCACCCAAACCGCCCCTTCCCAACTCATTTCGAACCCAGTCACACCTCCATAATCGTTGCCTTCTACTCATTGCAAAACCCCCTACCCACTGCCACATCCATCCCCAAACTGTCACTGCCCTTTTCCCCACCGCCACCAATCACCTCCACAAAATGACCAGAAAATCAAGAAAACAAAAGAAGCCCAAATACTTACCTTGAACCTCAATTCGTTCGAATGGATTCTCAACTGAAAATCAATTTAAATCGAGCCTCGATTTAGTCTCGTTTTCTCGCCAAAAATCTGCCCAAATTCTTCATTTTCACCACCGCACACGAGAGTGCCACCGAGCGAAGGCAGCGCCAGCGTCGGCATGATGGACGGTGACGCTGTCACCGGTGGCAGAAGGCGACGCCTTTGTAACCAGCCTTCTCTCCCTCTCTCTGTCGATTTTCTTGAGAGAGAAATGAGAGGATTATATTTTTAAAATAAATGATTTTGATAATTTATCCTTTAGGCCCCAACTTCAAATACATCTACTTTAGCCCCTCGTTTTAAATTTGTATTGAAGTGCAGCCATAGTCTTAAAACAGTTTCTTTTAGTCCATTCAGCTTTAAAATAATTTTATTTCAGTCCCTAGATTATGTTCTAGTATAAAAGAATTCTGAGTCTTATGAATCAGTCCTTTCATTTTAAAACCTCTCAAATTAAGTCCCTAATTTCAAAATTTTCATATTTGCACGAACAGTTCCTAACTTTTTCAATTTTCATGATTTAGTCCCTAAAGTTCTTAAAACTCTATTTTCGTTTACACAAATATAATTTTAAAACTTTCTTTATCCAAAAGTCTAATAGTAGTCATTTAATTATAGGGCTAGATGAGGCTCGAGAGAATTAAAAGCGTTATTCACGTTTGCTCAATACTTGAGAAATTAAGGTAGACTCTTATTTACAAAATTTACGTTTTTCAAAAGTGCACATAAATAATTATTTGGATTATAAGTTTAACATGTATGATTGTGTTCATGAGAATTACTTGCTTTCTAAGCATGAGACTATGTTACGAGAATTTACTTGCTTAAATGCATGAGACTTGAACTTGTATTTATTTACTTGTTCATGAGAATACCAGTGATCTTTAAACACCTGAGACTTGAATATAATGATTATGTATTTTAATTTATAATGTTAAATGATTATTGTGCGCAAGTCTACTGAGTATTTCAAATTTTCCAAAACTAAATTTTTTGCAGATGACGGAGTTGGAGGAGAGGAGGGCGATGGTGGCCATTATTGAGATTTTAGAAAAATTTATTTGAAATTGAAACTTATTTATTTCATATTTTTCCAAGTTTAATTTCAAATTATTTCAATATTTGAATTGTTGACCAATTGAGTCAAACTTTATAAAATTATGCGATTGATATTTTAGTTATTTTCTGCTTAATTATCATTTTGAAAGTTAGTTGAGACGATGAAGTGGCGTTCCGGGTGTTCAGAACCCGGGGTGTTACAATATGAGTGTTGACCGTTGTAATATTCACATATTAAATTCTCGTAACCTTGACAATATTCAATCATTAAATATGTTGAGTTCTATCTATGTCCTACATCTGTAACAAATGATCATGCTGGCATACCATTTTCTACACAATGTGCATCAAAAGCTTGTTTTCTAGAATGTGCTATCATAATGAAATTGCAAGCACGCCTAATTTTTTTCAATTGATTTTCTATATGCTTAAGACCATCTTGAACTATTAAATTAAAAATGTGAAACACACAACGAACATGAAACAGGACTCCATCAAATTCAGTATTCATGTGGTTAGCTAATCTATCTATTACCGCTTTATTAACATAAACATTATCTAGTGTAAAATTACGAACTTTACTATCACAGTTAAATTCTCTAAGAATTGCAAGTAGTACATTGAAAAAATTTGTTGCATTATGTGGGTAATCAATAATTTTAAATGCCATAATTCTTTTGTTCGTTAAACAAGTATCATCAATGTAATGACAAGTAACAGCTTCGTAACCTCTATGATTATTGCCAGTCCATAAATTCGAAGTAAATGATAAGTTACCATTATATTTATTTAAAGCATCTATAAAATTTTGTTTTCTTTCGAAATATTTTTTAATGCAATAAGCTCGTAAATTATTTCTAGAAACGGGTTTGTTCCTGGGTTGGAGATACCTTTGAATGAATTCCGTGAATTGTGAATTTTCTAAAATTAAAAGCGGGAACTCATCACTCGATACGAACATGACCATCCCTTCTTGACGCGCTAGTTCTTGGTTGAAGACCCACTTGGTTAGACTCAATTGACCAAACTGTAGAGGTGATTGGTTTGCTTCAACTGAGCCCAGTTTTCGACCTGCTTTACAGTGTCTGTTGAGGTGTGTTGTGCCCCCACCTTCTTCCAAGAGAGAAGTCCTCAGTAAGTTTTACATTGTGCTTTGAATACTGGATTCTCATCAGCGTCGTTGGCCGTTGTTTTAATCAAATCGAAAAAATCGATATGTAACAGCAACATCTTTATCAACAATTTCATCCAAATTAAGAGGAGTTCTAGTATCTATATCATCGATCTCATTTTCCAAATCCACCAAATTTTCGGAAATTGAAATATCGTTGAGACCGAAAAATTAATCAACAAATTGGCTAGAAGAATAACCATAAGATTGTGAGTGTGCCATTAGAAATAATGAATTTGAAAATTTGGAATTGGAGATGAAAATGAAATATGGAATTTGAGACAATATTGCAATTGAGATTTGAGACTTGAGAGCTGAGAGAGTTGAGAGTTGAGTTGAAACTTGAGAGAATTAAGATTGTTGTTTGTAATCCAAATCAAGAAAAAAATGGGTATATTTATAGGTAAAAAAAAATTAAAAATTAAAAATTTAATGCTGACTGTTTGGCCATCAAACGGTTACAAGACCTCACGAGCCCGAATGGGCCGGCTTGCATTTTCGGCCCGTTTGGCAATCAGTTGGACTAGTCCACGAACTTCACGAGCCAAACCCGAACAGTCCAATGCCCAAATTTTTTATCCGGTCCAAGCCCAAGTCCCTTTTTATACGAGCCGAACCAAACTTTTAACGAACCGAACTGAGCCGAACTCACGAACTCCCGAACTGTCCTGCTCGTTTACCACCACTAACTCCGCGGGTCTTGATTTTTCATAGTTCGTTTTGCCATCCCTATTGTTACCACTTACCAGAGGACATAGAGAGAGAAATGAGGTTTGAGCCATAAAACCAAAATTTGGAAATTAGCTACTTCTCCATTTCTCTTCTCGGCTGAAATTGTAAGTTGTAATTACATAAGTTTTGAAGGTTTTCGTCTTGTTGTCTACAAGAATTGGTCAACTTCATCTGTCTTGAAATGAGGTATGTTAGTAAAATCCCTCTTATTAAATTTGAATTCTTAGATAGGTTATTATTAAGGATGTGTTCGCCAACTATTATAACACCTAATGATTGATATTATTTGTATTTTCTAAGTAAGAGGTGTGGTTAAAAAGTGGTGTTGAAAATTGTGTTGATTATAATCAAAGGATACCAAGCAGAGGCTAATTATTATTACTAATAACTAATAATGTTTGTCATTCTCCAATAAATGATCTTCAGTTCACTACCTGGAATTCGTTTTTGTATTTTTCAATTTATGGATGGAGTCTTCAGAAATTCAATTTTGTATAGTTTGATAATTTCTTGAATAACAATAAAAATGTAATTTCTGGAATCTAGATTTTTCAATGACAAAGTGTTCGGCGGCTTGTTTGACCAAATTTTTTTTTTTTTTTTTTTTGGTGATTTCTAGGTAAAATGTGGTTTGGAGAGAGAAAATGTGTGTAATTAAAAAGTGATTTGAAAAATTGAATTATTTATAAATTGATTTATAAATTGTAATGATTGCGTAAAAGAACGACGTGTGATGAATTTGGAGATGCCTAACCTAGGGGGTGGATTCATTGTTTATGTATTGATTAATCAGATTGTGGTATTTCAATATAACCATTTCTAACTATTTTAGTTCATAGATTGTAAATTGTTTACTTGCTAATAGAATAATGGAAGTAGAAGTAATAATTATTCATTTATTTATTAAAGCCTAAGTGTTTTTATTATGTTAGTGAGGATTAACACACAATATTCTATTTAAAAAATGTCATTTTTATCATAAAATTATATTTTCTCTTTGTTTGTCCTAACAACATAAAATTTCTGGCTCCGCCCCTACTTCCTCTGCACCACCTTAACCGGAGTTCTCTTCCCTCTCATTACAACCCCACCACCTGAGTCCTGCCGCTACACGTGATAGTAAGAGCGCCACGAAGCTGCTGAACTGGTGGAGTCCGATATCGCCATGCTTGAGTCCTAAATCGGTGAGTCCTAGGCCGCGCGGGGCCTCGAGCACAGGACCAGTGGTTGTTTTTGTGATCTATCCTTTGTCAGATCATAAACAAGATGACTCTTTGATTTCCTGTAAATGACCCCATTCACATGAACCCCTGATTTTGCTTGCTTAGAATATATGCTTAATAACAAATATCTCTCAAAACTTTTCAGGACCCTTCTTTGGATGAGTATATCTCAAATTAAGTGGCATCATCCAAGTCGGCAGATGGAAAAGCACAAACAAGCTAATTATCGGCCTCAAAATTAAGCCGGGAAGGTTCAAATATGAGCACAACTGAAGGCTATAATCTATGATTAGCATTTGGTTCTGGAAGTTTCTTCCACCGCTGAGTTGCAGGATTGCAAATCTTGTCGGCTTTATTCCCAATTTGAGAATGGCAGCAAATCAGTCCATTGGATGTTGACATAGTGTCAACTGGTTCAAGTAGAAATTTCAGAGAGTGGTCTGGTACACCATAAGCTTTTGGGTCGTCGGAGACAAGTGAAGCTACGGTGGGTGGTTTGGGTTATTTATTTATTTATTTTTGTGGTGTGGTGTGGTGTGGTGTGGTGTGATGGTGGTTTTGTTTGTGATTGGGGGTGGTGGTGAATGTGAAGCCTGAAGGAAGAAATAATCATTGTTTGGGTTGTGGCAGTGAAGTTGAAGAGGTGGTGGAATTTTTATTTGTGAGCAATTGTTAGTTAATTATGATCAAAATATTGATTAATTATGATTTTGTGTGACTTGTGATGAGTTCTGATATGACCAGTTTAATTAAATTATAGGTAACTGTGACTTCATGTGATCGATTGTGACCTACAATTTGTGTTAACTATGACTTCACGTGACTAAAAATTTGGGTCAACCGTGACTTCATGTGACCTACAATTTGGTGTCAACTATGACTTTGTGCGATGATTGCGACTTGTGACGAGTACATGATGAGACTAGATTAGTTAAATTATTGGTCAAAGATTTGATTTGCAATAATTTGTATCAATTGTGACTTTGTGTGACCATTGACTATTACGGGATGTGACCCATGTAATTAATTTTTATTTTACATAATTTTACCGGTCATAAATGTGATCAATTATTAGTTAATTATGACTAAGAAAACGAGTAAGTGTGACTAATAAATAATAGGGTTAATAGCACAAAACGTCCCAACGTTTGACATGTATTGTGCAAAACGTCCCAACGTTTTGATTTTTGACGCTAAACATCCCAACCTTTACAATTTTTGGTAGAAGACATCCTTTCTGTCAATTTTAACCCAATTTCACAAATTGAACAGTAAATGTCAAGGGCATTTTCGTCCAAAAAAAGCAGCCCATTCATACTTGGGTAATTGGCACAAAACGTCCCTACGTTTGACACTTATTGTGGAAAAACGTCCCTACGTTTATTTTTTTGGCGAATAATGTCCCTACCTTTATTTTTTTTGGCGAATAACGTCCATACCTTTAAATTTTCTTGTTCATTAGTCTCCAAATTTTATTTTTCTTTCAATTTAGTCATTCCGTATTTTATTTAAAGGTAATTGTCTTCAAACGTGTATAACTTTTGATCTACAACTCCGAATTGCACTCCGTTTTTTGCGTTGAACTCCAAATTCAACCATCTTTCTTATGATGTATCATGTGCTCATTTATTAAACATTTCATTTTGACTTTTGTATAGTAGATACTTATTTTGTTAGGGCATAATTGATTGACGTAAATTGATTTCTGTAAATTTTATTGAAACAGTGAAATTTTAAATAAATTCCGAACACACACTAAAATTAAAATTTACAGAAATCAATTTACGTCAATCAATTATGCCATAACAAAATAAGTATCTACTATACAAAAGTCAAAACGAAATGTTTAATAAATGAGCACATGATACATCATAAGAAAGATGGTTGAATTTGGAGTTCAACGCAAAAAACGGAGTGCAATTCGGAGTTGTAGATCAAAAGTTATACACGTTTGAAGACAATTACCTTTAAATAAAATACGGAATGACTAAATTGAAAGAAAAGTAAAATTTGGGGACTAATGAACAAGAAAATTTAAAGGTAGGGACGTTATTCGCCAAAAAAATAAAGGTAGGGACGTTATTCGCCAAAAAAATAAACGTAGGGACGTTTTTCCACAATAAGTGTCAAACGTAGGGACGTTTTGTGCCAATTACCCAAGTATGAATGGGCTGCTTTTTTTTTGGACGAAAATGCCCTTGACATTTACTGTTCAATTTGTGAAATTGGGTTAAAATTGACAGAAAGGATGTCTTCTACCAAAAATTGTAAAGGTTGGGATGTTTAGCGTCAAAAATCAAAACGTTGGGACGTTTTGCACAATACATGTCAAACGTTGGGACGTTTTGTGCTATTAACCCTAAATAATATGTGACTAAAAGTATTTGATTGTGATTGTATTTGTAATTGTGACTAAAATTTGTGTCGGTTGTGACTTTGTGCGATTTTAACGATTACTTGTGACCCGTTTAATTAAATTATCAGTCAAAAATCTTGATTTGCGACTAAATTTTTAATTGTGATGAGCTATGACTTTACAGGTGGGGTAAGGTGAGGTGTCACTGAATTGTGAGTTTGTGTGACCTAACTGTAACTTTACGAGTGGGTGTGTGGGGTGAGGGTGAATTTTGTGACTAAATTTGTAATTGTATGAACTATGAACAGCTGTGACTTTGCGTGACCCTTCTAGTCACAAATGTTACCAATTATATGTGTGATCGTGACCAACTGTGACTTCGTGTGATCATTAAATGTGATCGGTTAAATTAATTTATATGTTATAAATTTTTATCGATCACAAATGTAACAAATTATTAAGTAATTGTGACCAAAATATTGACTAATTACGATCGAGAAAATGAGTAAATTGTGACCAATATATAATATGGGAGTAAAAGTGTTTGATTGCGAGTATATTTGTAATTGTGATTGAACTGTGACTTTGCAGTACGGATCACACATTTAATATAATTGATTATGAGTCCAAGTATCATACCTACATAGATTGAGTAAATTGTATTTTAGACTAAATACCTTAACTGAAACTAGAAAACTTGATTTGATTTGAAATTTTGAATTAAACTAAAGAATGAAAATAAACAATGTTGCATAAATAAAATAATGAGAAAAACATGCTAGAGTCGAAAATCTATTTTACTTCCATCATTTATGTATTGGTTTAAATGTCTAACTACAATTAATGGGGTTTTGAAAATCCATGTTCCTATTTTTATTAAACCACTCTTTCGAACAGTGAATTGAAGTTTTTTCTAAATGAAACCCGAATATATTTCGATGAGGAGTATGAACATATAGAAAATCATTATCGTTTTGTGAACACTATTGAAAAATACACAAAGCATAAAGTATATTTTCTATCGCCTATCGAACTTTGTGGCAATTAAAACTTATATAACGATTATCTACCATCTCGGACATTGAAAACGCCACAACAATCATATAATTAGTGATCAAATAATTATATAAGCATAAAAGAACGAATTAATTGTTCAAACTCATAAACTATATATATTGAACGATACATCAAAACAATAAATCCAGAAAGTAAAACTTCGTCACGACTCTAACATATAAATCTAGCCTGGAAACATGATTAAAGAATAAATACACGAATAATTATTGGAGTTTATCACCCGGATAATAATCTTGCACTTGAATCTTTAATCTTGCCCTGATGTGGTTCCTTGAGAATTCGACAGCGTTTTGGCATGTATTCAACTGATTGGGAACCTCAAAAAACATGTCTCATGTATGATAAATATAGTTTTAGGCGAAGTCTAGGTTAATTAGAAGAAGATTAGATAAAAATTCATGTTTAAAAGCCAAACTGCGATTCAGTCGAAAGCACGCGCGATCGCGTGGTTATAAATGGATCGGCCGCGCCATTACGTAATTTCAGTTATGCTTATTTAAAAGCTCTCGTGAGACCGTGCCCAAGTAAACCATGTGACCACACGGTTATAACAGCAACACGCAATTTCCATCTTTTAAATCCTATAGTGTGGTCCTCATATTTTATTTGTGATCTAGATCATTCATCTTCCGTTGGAGCAATTTAGCCCCTTAACTTTTGATTTCCTCAAATTTACTTAATTCTTCTCTTGATTTGTTCAATTAAGCTCTCGATCTTCTTCCTTGTTCCACTTTTAGCTCACTTTGCATTTTGATTGGCTTCATTAACTCCTCATGTGTACAATTTAGCTCAACTATTATCCAGTTGCTCCTTATTTGCTTAAATTGCTTCATTTTCTCTACTTTGAGGTACTTTCTACAATATACACAAATAATAACAAAATCAATAGCAAATATTCTAAAACGATAACAATAAATCATACTTTTAGTATAGAAATAAGTGTATAAAATACACTGATCAGTCGGGTGACGTGAGGTGAGGCGAGGTGGGGTGGGGTGGGGTGGGGTGAGTGGGGTGAATTTTACGACTAAATTTGTAATTGTGGCGGAACTATGACTTTGTGTGATCGAATTGTGACTTTCAAGTAGAGTGAGGTGGGTTGGGTGGTGTACGATGAATGTTGCAATTAAATTTGTCATTGTGATCAAATTGTGACTTTGTGTGATTGAAACTGTGACTTTGCAAGGGGGTAGGGTAGATTTTGAAACTAAATTTGTAATTGATATCTAATTGTAACCTTGAGTGATCAAATATGACTTGGGTGAGGTGCATAATTGCTACTTAATTTGTGATATTTCCTCTTATTCCATTGATTTTAAAAGCTTAAATTGTGGATGTTAATCATGTTTTATGTTTTGTGGATTATGTGTAGAATTGAGATCAAATTGGACTCAATATTACAAATTGGAAAGAAGAAGTTTGGAACTCAAAAGTACACAATCAGAGAGAGACTTTGCATAAGGCGTGGGCACGCCTTACCGTTTCAGAAAGATAGCAGCCTCAAAAAAAAATTAATGGACTGATTATTACCTTAATTTAGGTTGGGTATGACTTCAAGTTTAACCCAAAAGAGCTGGACAATTGTTTTAGGCAGCAACCATGTTTTTATTTTGAAGGCCCAGCAACACATTTAGATGGGGACCGAGCAGAGGACACAATTGGAGGAGAATTGGGCCAAAAAGGGGGAATGCACTTTGACCTAGGAGGAGATTAAAAATCTGTTACAAAAAATTTGAAGCCCAGCAGCCGAGGAGGGGACTTGGAATTGAATTGGGGCCCAGAATAAAAAAGAGGAGGATGGCAACAGATAAAAAAAATGATTGTAGCGCTACCTTTGGGAAGAGACGAAGAGGCGACACACTTTTCCTTCATTTGGAGTTTGATTTCTTTTTATCTAATTATTCTTTTAACTATTTAAATTGCAATGTTTATGAATAGCTAAACTTATTAATCCAGTTCAAGGATAATTGAAGTTTTGTGAGATCTAATTAGTTTTATTGTTCTTTTATCTATTTTCTATTTATATATCTTTTGTTTGCATTGAAGTCGTTTTGGTTGATGAATACAAAGTGCACGTTGTTTTAATTGTCAAAACGATACTTAGCCAATTAGGAATCTAAATCCGTAATTATTTAGGTTTTCTAATACGAGTGGCAAATAACATAGTTTATTATAGACTGATTTTCGACTCATGTTATGAAGATATATAACCTAACTCAAATGAATCACACGTGTGAATTTGTTGGTTAGAATTGGTCGTTTCTCTAGAGATTAATGCTATTGATAAATTAAATCCTAAGATCGTATCTAGGGTTGTTTATTGATTAGGGAAGTAATCAACGAGCGTCTCTTGATTATCGAGATAGTAAGGAGAGATAGGTTGTTAGATAGTATCAATGACCATAACCAATTTAGAAAATGAGTAAAAGATTTTATTTTTGCATCCATGATCAATTTTACGAATCAATACTGAGATTATACCTTGGACTGGATACTTCTTTATTTTGATATTTTCATCACTTTAATTTCACACTTGTGTATTTACAATTGATTTTACATTCGAAATTTAAAACCCCCCTTGTTTTTAATTTATTGTTTTAATTTTATTGAAGAATTAAAACCAACCAATCTCAGTGGATTCGACCTTGCTCACCGCTATCACAATTTATTTTTACAAGAGCAAGAAAATATTATTATTTTTTGGATTCGATACCCATCAAATTTTTGGCGCCGTTGCTGGGGATTGGTGTTAAGTAGATTTGATTTTTCATTTATTGTTTTTATTTCTTTTATGCCCCATTGTTCTCGTACAGGTGAGTTGCAATACGACCCTGAAATTGAGAAGACAACTCGGAAATTGAGGAAGGAAGCTAAGTTGCGCAAATAAACCAGATTGAATCTAGCAGCTAACCCTACAGATTCAACAACTGACTCTTCTAGTGATTCTGAAATAGAGCAAGAGCAACCAATGGCCAATGATGAAAGAACTTTAAGGGAACTGGATGCACCAAATGAAAATCAACAACCCCTTTTGCATTCAGTATCCGGTCTTAGATGTGAGATTTGAGTTGAAATCTGGATTGATCCATTTGCTACCCAAATTTTATGGTTTTGAGAATGAAGACCCTCAAAAACATCTGAAGGAATTCCACATGGTGTGTTCAAGCGTGAAACCACAAGGAGTGACTAAAGAGTAAATCAAGTTGCGGGCTTTTCCATTCTCATTAGCTGATAGGGCAAAGGATTGGCTGTTCTATCTACCATCATATGTTCTGTAGCTACGTGGACAGGGATGGTCAAATTATTTCTTGATAAATTTTTCCAGGCTTCAAGAGCTACAAATATCAAAAGAGATGTATGTGGAATCAAACAGAGAGATACTAAAACCTTGCATGAATATCGGGAAATGTTTAAGCAACTGTGTGCAAGCTATCCTCAACATGGAATTTCTGAACAATTACTCATTCAATACTTCTATGAGGGATTGTTACCAATGGAGAGGAAGATGATGGATGTAGCTAGTGGAGGAGCTATAGTGAATAAAACCCAAACTCCCGCTAGGGATTTGATCTCTATCATGGCCGCTAACACACAGCAGTTTGGATTCAGACAAGACACTCCTGTGAAATGGGTGAACGAGGTAAATGTATCTTCTCTTGAAAATCAAATAGAAAATCTAACCTCCCTTGTTCAACAAATGGCTGCAGGAAATATGCAACAGGTTAAAGCATGTGGAATTTGTGCTGCCACTAGTCATCCAACGGACACATGCCCAACTCTTCAAGAAGATTCATTTGAGCAAGCTAGTGCAGTTGGAAGATTTCCAGGCCCACCTCAACTGAAGTATGATCCTTATTCAAATACATATAACCCAGGATGGAGGGATCATCCCAGCTTTAGTTATCAGACTAGGCCGCAATCCCAACAGTTCCAGCCTAGACAACCTACACCTCAACCGCAACAACCGTCTTCAAGTTCAGGTATGTCTCTAAAAGAAATTGTTCAATCACTTGCAACTAATGCACAACAATTTCAACAGGAAATGAGGACAGGCATGAAGAATTTGGAGACTCAAGTGAATCAATTAGCATCAACTGTGAGCAGATTGGAATCGCAAGGCAAATTACCTTCCCAAACCATTGTCAACCACTAATAAAATTCCAGTGCAATTACCTTGAGAAGTGGAAAGGAACTGAAAGAGCCTAGAAATTCGAAGCCAGGTAATTCGGGAGAAGAAACTGAAAAGGAAGTCATCCCACAACATCAAATCGACCAGCTTGAAGTACTTGACAAAGAATGACCAAAGATTTTCATGAAACCTCCTCCATTCCCTACAAGATTGAGCAAATCCAAGAAGGAGGAAGAAGAGAAGGAAATCATGGAAACATTTCGAAAAATTGAGGTAAATATTCCCTTGATACAATTAAACAAGTACCTCAATATGCTAAATCTCTTAAGGAGTTGTGCACCAACAAGAGAAAATTGAAAGGGAATGAAAAGATAAGTGTTGGAGAAAATGTTTCAACTGTTCTCCAGAAAAAATTACCCCCTAAATGCAAAGACCCAGGTATGATTACTATGCCTTGTAAAGTAGGTAAAGTTAGAGTTGGGAAGGCCATGTTAGATCTAGGAGCTTCAATAAATGTCATGCCTCTTTCTGTTTATTCATCTTTGAATACTGGACCATTGGAAGAAACATGTGTGATTATTCAATTAGCTGATAGGTCTAATGTGTACCCTGAGGGAGTCTTAGAAGATGTTTTGGTTCAAGTAAATGAATTAGTTTTTCCTGCTATTTTTTTGTACTTAATATGGAAGAAGATGATTCTTCTAATCCTACACCCATTTTACTAGGAAGCCCATTTCTTAAAACATCTAGGACAAAATTGATGTGCATGCTGGAACACTCACAATGGAGTTTGATGGTGAAATTATTAAATTTAATATTTATGAAGCCATGAGATATCCTAGTGATGTGTCCCCTGTTTATGTTATGGATGTTATTAACCCTCTAGCACAAAGTATTTTTTGATATTAACGATGATGATAAGTTGAATGTTGCACTTAGCAGGAACCTCACTCGTGATGGACTAGAAAAGTTATGAAGAATTTTGTGTTGGATTTTGATTTGCAAGAAGCAATTCATGAGCTTGAGTCACTTGAACGGATAAGGTATAATGTATCTCAAATTGAATTGCTTATTTCTCGCGCAAAACTTCTTTCTTCTATTGAGTAGGAACCAAAATTGGAATTGAAACCCCTACCGAACCATTTGAAGTATGTGTTCTTAGGAGAAGGAGAAATGCTCCCAGTAATTATCTCCAAGAAACTCTCTCCCTTGGAGGAAGAGAAATTAACTCGGGTGCTTAGGGAGTATAAACAAGCAATTGGGTGGACTATAGTTGACATTAAGGGGTTGAGCCCCTCTACTTGCATGCATAAGATATTACTGTAAGAAGATTGTAAACCCTCTAGAGAAGCCCAACGAAGACTGAATCCACCAATGATGGAAGTGGCAAAGAAATAAATTTTAAAACTTTTGGATGCAAGTATGATCTATCCAATTTCTAACAGTAAATGGGTAAGTTTAGTTCAGGTAGTCCCAAAGACAATAGGTATAACAGTGATTAGAAATTCTGAAGGTGAGATGATCCCTACTCGTGTTGAAAATGGGTAGCGGGTATTATAGGAAGTTAAATGCTGCAACTAGAAAAGATCACTTCCCCCTCCCATTTACTGATCAAATGCTTGAGCGTGTAGTAGGTCGTACTCATTATTGTTGTCTTGATAGTTATTCAGGTTTTCACCAGATTCCAGTTGCACCGGAAGATCAAGAGAAAACCATATTCACGTGCCCGTTCGACACCTTTGCATATAGACGAATGCCATTTGGACTTTGCAATGCCCCTTCTACATTTAAAAGGTGTATGGTTAGTATATTTTCAGATTATGTGGAGAACATTATAGAAGTATTCATAGGTGATTTTACATTTTGGTAATTCTTTTGATTCATGTTTAACTAACTTTACAAAAGTTCTTGGAAGATGCATAGAAACAAATCTAGTTTTGAACTATGAAAAATGTCATTTTATGGTTGATCAAGGAATTATTTTAGGCCATGTTATGTCCTCTAAGGGTATTGAGGTTGATAAAGTTAAGATAGATATTATTAAATCCTTGCCCTACCCCACAACTGTGTGGAAAGTTCGCTCTTTTCTTGGACATGTAGGCTTTTATAGGTGCTTTATCAAGGTTTTTTCCAAGATCACTCAGCCCATGTGTAAATTATTGCAAAAAGATATGGGGTTTGAATTCGACGAGGCGTGCAAACGAGCATTTGATAAATTAAAGGATATGCTCACCTCAGCACCAATTATCCAACCACTTGATTGGAACCTCCCATTTGAAATCATGTGTGATGCAAGTAATTATGCAGTAGGTGCTGTACTTGGACAAAAAGTAGGAAGAGCCCATCATGCCATTTATTATGCCTCCAGAACACTTGATAATGCACAAAGCAACTATTCAACCACGGAAAAAGAACTTTAAGCTGTTGTCTTCGCTTTAGAAAAATTTCGTCAATATTTGCTTGGTACTAAAGTAATTATTTATTATGATCATGAAGCTCTCAAGTACTTATTTTCAAAGGAGGAGGTAAAACCTAGGCTGATTCAGTGGATTCTCTTGCTACAAGAGTTTGACTTGGAGATACGTGATAAAAAGGGTACAGAGAATTTGGTTGCTGAACTTCTAAGTAGATTAAACACAAGTGAAGAGCCATAACCATTGAAGGATAGTTTTCCAGATGAGTATCCATTTTCTATTAAAGAGGCAGTCTCCTGGTATTCTGATATAGTTAATTATCTAGTTACTAGAACGCTACAATATGATTTGTCTATAGCTCAAAAAGATAGGATAAAGAGTGATTTTAAATATTATGTATGGGATGACCCTTATTTGTGGAAACATTGTTCTGACCAAATTATTCGTAGGTGTGTCTCTCAACAAGAAATTCTTTCAATTTTAAAATTTTGTCATTCATATGCTTGTGGGGGACATTCTGGTCCTGAGAGAACAGCCCGTAAGGTATTAGAGTGTGGATTGGTTTGGCCTACTTCATTTCATGATTCATACATGTTTTGTAAATCTTCTGAACAATGTCAGAAAACTGAACCACAGGACGTAGAGATCAAATGCAGCTTATCCCTATTTTTGTTTGTGAAATATTTGATGTGTGGGGTATTGATTTCATGGGTTCTTTCCCTTCATCTTATAGTAATGTTTACAAAATTCTTGCTGTAGATTATGTTTCAAAGTGGGTGGAAGCTAAAGCAAACCAAACTGATGATGCTAAAGTGGTTGCAAATTTTGTCAAATCTAATATTTTTGTTAGGTTCGGGACACATAAAGCTATCATTAGTGCTCGCGGGACTCAATTTTCCAATAGAGTAGTAGAAGCTTTATTGAAGAAATACAATGTTACCCACAGCATCTCTACTGCTTATCACCCGTAAACAAACGGATAGGCTGCAGTATCCAATAGAGAAATCAAATCCATACTTGAAAAGAATGTTGTTGAGTGCATTTTACATGCATATTTCATACATTTATGGTGGTACTTTTGAGTAATTTGGACAAATACCTATTTAATTGTGTATATTTTTTGGTTTAATAGGTTTAACATTCAACTTCATGGAGAAAGCACAAGAAAAAAGCTAAATGGATGAATAATTGAAGAAATTGAGGAGAAAAGAGTCAAATCTTTCAAAGATTCAAAGTTTGGGTACTGATTTGTCACTTCCGAAAAGTTGTGGACCGCATGTGCAATTGATCGAGAGACTAAATTGCAAGTTTTCAAAGTTGAAGGACCTTAAATGCAATTTAAGAAGGACATATTTGAAAGAAATTGAAAATTTTGGGGACCAAGTTTACGGACTTTGAAAGTTGGAGGACCTTGATGGCAATTTATTGAAGGACCAGACCGCAAACACTCACCCAGCTGAACCACGCGAACGTGTGGTCCGAACCAGGTGGCGCGCGGGCTCAAGGCAAAAATTGGATCAGGACCGTTTTCAAGTGTGCCACGCGATTGCGTGGTCAAAAAATCGAAAAAAAAACTGGGCTGAACCCTGTACAACCAGGTTCAGTCCAAATGCTGTGAAGGCGGGTTTACGCGATTTTGGGCGTTTTTAAGTGATTTTGCTAGGGTTTTCCAACATTCTTACCTCTTTTTCAATCCAAAACCTTTTTCTCTCATTTTTCTTGATCTTCCTCACTTTTATCTTGTAATTTTCTCTTGTATTTGTACATTTTGGATGATGAATGTTGATTGAGGGGAGAAATACATACAACATTATGGAAGAATATTGATATTTTGAAGCAAGAATCATTGTTGAAGGGAAGTGTTTATTACTTAATCTTCATATTTCTCTAATTACTTTACTTCATAGTTGAAATGATTCATTTAATTCTTGAATTTTATTGTTATTTCACTATGGGCTAAATTATTTTGTGTTGGGATGATTGATGAAACTTGACCTAACTTAGTTGATATTAATGCTTGTATTGAGAATTTAATTTATTTATTATCTTGTGTATTTATTGTTGTATTTTTTGACTTGCATTTATTGTGGCCAAATTTATGTTTGGATTTCATGGGCTGTACAATTATTGAGAAATTGTTGTTCTAGATCAATACAATATTTGCTCTAGGTTCTTGTTAAGGATAGAGATATATCTTAAGTCCTAAATGATCTGTTGAGTTATTTTCACAAATGTTTAATGCAATTGGTGTATTTTTAATCGACATAGAGATATAGTAGGTTAATTCCATTAATTAGGGTTGATTTCACTCGAGAGGGGTAATTGAATAAACTTGAAAAACCGGATCTAACATGTTTAGTAAATCACATTTCAATTGCATGTTGAGAATTCAATTAGATAATGGTCAAGTGGAATCAAGAATCCTAACACTCCTTTATCATCAAGTTATCACAATTTTCTACTTAGTTAATTACAATTATGATTTTAATTCAAATATTAGAACATTTCCAAAACAAACTTTATTGTGTGTGTTTATTGTTGAAATTGATTAAATTGGAGTGTAATTGAAATAGACAATCCTTGTAGGATCGATAATCAATCAATCATTGTCTATCCCTCCTATAATCATCCAAATTTTCAACTTTAGCCGGATGTCATCAATTTGTTCTCCAACACTATCTCATTCTATGGGAGGACCAATGAGAATCCACATGCTCATGTAGCACACTTCCTTGAGATTTGTAGCAACTTCAACTATGAGGGTGTGAATGTGGAAGAAATTCAAATGAGATTATTTGTGCACACCTTGAAAGACAAGGCAAGAGAATGGCTTGACACTTTGCCTCCGGGGAGCATCACTACTTGGGTGGAGTTTGTCCAAAGATTTACTACAAAATTTTTCCCACCTTCTAAAGTTTCTAAACTCAAGCATGATGTTACTACATCTCAACAATTCGAGATGGAGAGTTTTCATGAAGCTTGGGAGAGATTCAAAGATATGTTGAGGAAGTGCCCAAATCATGGGATCACATTGGGGAAACTAGTCAACTACTTCTATGCCGGGTTAACTCCTCATTGCCGTTCAAATATGGATTCATCTTCTAATGGGTCTATCAAAACAAAGAGCATCCGAGAGGCTTATAACTTGTTTGAGATCATGAGTGAACAAAGTGTAATGTAGCCAGATAAAGGTGCACCAAGTAGTTCTAGTGGTGCACATGGGGGTGATGATTATGCACTTGTCTTGTCAAAAATAGATTCCTTAGCCAAGAAAGTAGAAGAGCTATCTACTTCAACCTCTCGGCCCATCAACATGGTTCAAACCCCTTCGGTATGTGAGATATGTGGGGCTAATCATCAAAGCTCAATGTGTCCATTGGTAGAAAGTGGTTCTTCATCTACCGAGCAAGTTGCTTATGCTCAAAATTTCGAATGCCAAGGGTTCAATCTATATGCTCCTACTTATAATCCCGGTTGGAGGAGTCATCCAAATCTATCTTATGGAAACAATCAAAATGTGCTGAATCCGAAGCCATAAGACAAGAAAGAAGGATGGGAAGAGGCTATCACCAAACTAGCAAATCATCAATTGCAATATCAAGAACGCAATGATGCCTCTTTGAAAAATTTGGAGAAGCAAGTTGGCCAAATAGCAAAACTTCTCTCGAAAAGGCAACAAGGAGCTTTTCCTTGCAACACCGAAATAAATCCTAGGGAGAATGTTCAAGCTATTACAACAAGGAGTGGGGGTACAATTGCCCGAGATCACGGCTCTACAACCAACAACTCAATCAAGCGAGGCTCCCATTGAAGAAAATGAGCCCACTCAAACACCCAAAAAAATGGTTGAAGTGCCCAAGGAGAGTGAATCCGAATCATCAACATCAAAGGCTCCAACACCAACAAAGCTTATGTACCTCCTATTCCCTTTCCTCAAAGGTTGCAAAAGCAAAAGCTTGATAGTCAATTTGGAAAAATTTTGGAAGTGTTGAAGAAACTACACATCAACATTCCTTTTGCTGATGCCTTGGCTCAAATGCCAAGCTATGCCAAGTTCATGAAGGACATTCTATCCAACAAAAGAAGACTTGATATGCATGAGATGGTGATGCTAACTGAGGAATGTAGTGCAATCATTCAAAACAAGCTACCTCCAAAAATCAAAGATCCAGGGAGTTTTACTATTCCATGCACTATTGGTGATGTTAATTTTAGTAAAGCTTTATGTGATCTTGGTGCTAGCATTAATTTGATGCATTCGTTCATTTTTATGAAACTGGAATTGGGGGAAGCTAAAGCAACCATCGTGTCTCTATAATTGGCAGATAGATCCATCAAATATCCTTGGGGTATCATTGAGGATGTTCTTGTGAAGGTGGATAAATTCATCTTCCCGGTGGATTTCATTATTCTTGACATGGAGGAAGTTCATGACATTCCAATCATTTTGGGAAGACAATTTCTAGCAACCGAGAGAGCTCTTATTGATGTGCAAGAGGGACAATTGATTTTGAGAATGCAAGATGAACAAGTCACTTTCAATGTATTGAAATCCATTAAATATCCCTTGGAGTCCGATTCATGTTTTCGAGTAGAGGCAATAGATCATCTTGTGGTCAACTCTTTCAACCGTGGGATTTCTAAGGATCCATTGGAATCTTGCATTGCCCATTCTTTAAATATTGAGGATGATGATCATGAAGTTAAACAAATGGCTCACTACTTGGAGGCATCACCACAATATCAACACAAGAGGGCCTCTTACTTTGAGGAGTTGAAAAAGAGTTCTTCACCGCCATTACCATCTCTCGAGAAAGCACCTACTCTTGAGCAAAAGCCGCTTCCTTCCCATTTAAGGTATGCTTATTTGGGAGAATCTTCTACCCTTCCGGTCATTATTTCTAATTTGTTGAATGAAGTGGAGGAAGAAAAATTGCTTCGGGTATTAAGGGAGCACAAAGAGGCTATTGGATGGACCATCTCGGATATTCGAGGTATTTGCACTTCATTATTCATGCATAAAATTCTTATGGAAGATGATTTCAAACCTTCGGTGGAGCATCAACATCAGTTGAATCCTAAGATGAAAGAAGTGGTGAGAGCCAAAGTGGTGAAGTGGCTTGATGCGGGTATTATCTATCCAATCTCGGATAGTGCATGGGTAAGCTCGGTGCAAGTAGTACCAAAGAAAAGAGGTATCACGGTGGTGGAGAATGAAAACAATGAGTTTATTCCAACAAGACCGGTGACGGGGTGGAGAGTTTGTATTGACTATCGCAAACTCAACAATACTACTAGGAACTAGGAAGGATAATTTTCCCCTTCCATTCATCGATCAAATGCCTGAGCGACTGGTGGGTCACTCTCACTATTGCTTCCTAGATGGGTATTCGGGCTATAACCAAATTCCTATAGCCCAGGAGGATCAAGAGAAGACAACATGCACATGCGCATACGGAACTTCGGTCTTTGCAATGCTCCCACTACTTTCCAACGGTGCATGATGGTCATCTTCTTCGACATGGTGGAGAAATTTATTGAGGTATTTACGGATGACTTCTTGGTATTTGGCACTTCATTTGATGATTGTTTGAATATGGTGCTAAAAAGATGCGAATATACCAATTTAGTGTTAAATTTCGAAAAATGTTACTTCATGGTAAAAGAAGGGATAGTTCTTGGACATCGAATTTCAAGCACGAGGATTGAGTTCATTAAGGAAAAAATTCAAGTTATTGAAAAACTTCCTCCCCCAACCTCGGTGAAGGGCATACGAAGTTTCTTGGGGCATGCAGGATTTTATAGGCGGTTCATCAAAGACTTCTCAAAAATCATAAAGCCACTTTGTTCATTAGTTAAGAACAGTGCCACATTTGATTTCTCTAAAGAGTGTTTCCAAGATTTTAGCACTCTTAAAGAGAAACTCATCACGACACCTATTATTGTGGCTCCGGATTGGAGTTTACCCTTTGAGCTTATGTGTGATGCAAGTGACTATGTTGTGGGGGCAGTGCTGGGACAAAGGAAAGAAAAAATATTGCATGTCATCTATTACGCTAGTAGAACATTGACCGATGCTCAATTGAATTATGCTACTACCGAGAAGGAAATGCTAGCGGTGGTCTTTGCCTTTGACAAGTTTCGTTCATATCTTATTGGTTCCAAGGTGATTGTATATACCGACCACTCAGCCCTCAAGTATTTTTTGGCAAAGAAAGATGCCAAGCCGCGGTTGATTAGATGGGTTCTTCTTCTCCAAGAGTTTGATTTGGAGATTCGTGACAAGAAGGGAATAGAGAATCTTGTAGCCGATCACTTGTCTAGACTTGAGCAAACCGAGGAAGTTATTGATGAAGAGATAAGTGAGGTATTCCCGGATGAGCAACTTTTTCAAATCCTGGATCTTCTACAAGCTTCTAGTGTACCATGTTATGCGGACCATGTTAATTTTCTTGCAAGTGGCATCACTCCCCGGACCGCTCTTATCAACAAAGGAAAAAGTTTTTTGCGGATATCAAGCATTATTTTTGGGATGATCCATTGTTGTTCAAAAGGGGTCCGGATCAAATCATTCAAAGATGCGTGCCCGAGAAAGAGATGGAGAATATTCTTGAGCAATGTCACTCTTCACCTTATGGAGGTCATTTTGGTACAGTGAAAACCGCATCAAAGGTTCTTTAGTCAGGATTTTATTGGTCCACCTTGTTCAATGATGCTCACACACTTGTGTCCAAATGTCATCGTTGCCAATGCCTAGGTAATATCTCTAATCTAAATGAAATGCCTTTAAATTCTATTTTGGAAGTTGAAATATTCGATGTTTGGGGTATTGACTTCATGGGACCTTTCCCATCTTCTTTTTCAAAACAATTCATTTTGGTAGCGGTGGACTATGTGTCAAAGTGGGTAGAAGCGGTGGTACTCCTAACTAATGATGCTCGAGTGGTGGTGAACTTTTTAAAGAAAATATTTTTGCTCGTTATGGCACCTCTCGAGTTATCATTAGTGATGGAGGAAAACACTTTTGTAACCGCCTCTTTGACTCACTCTTGACCAAGTATGGAGTCGAACATCGAATATGCACCCCTTATCATCCACAAACAAGTGGGCAGGTAGACATTTCAAATAGAGAGTTGAAGAAAATTCTTGAAGTGACGGTAAACGCCTCGAGGAAAGATTGGTCCAAGAAAATGGATGATGCATTATGGGCATACCGCACCGCCTTCAAAACCCTCATTGGTATGTCTCCATTTCGCCTCTTATTTGGAAAAGCATGTCACCTTCCGGTTGAGCTCGAGCACTGAGTGTAGTGCCCCGAGTTCTAAATACCCGGTTCACCACGTCATCTTCTGGTCTAAACTTTAAAATAATATTTTAGCCGAAGAAATATCTGAAATTCATTTTCGGCAACATTAAATAAACAGTAATGGTCGATAAAATTTAAACCTTTATGAAAAAATTCGAAATAATAAATCGAGCCATTAATATTGTAAAACAATTGACAATATCATAATTTCTCAAATAATTGAAATTCCCAAAATTATCCACTGATTGGAAAATAAGGATCATTAAAATAAGATTTTCAACCATTTAACGACTATTGCCACAATCATCAATCACTTGCCACCCTCTCCGAAATCTGTAAATATTGTTAAAATATACATGAACATTTCATAGAAATACTTAATAGACTCATCGCCAATTAATTAATTTACAATATAATTGAACACATAAATGCGGGCTCTTTAGAAACATAAGGTGTGGGTAGTCTCTTCTTGTGCATTAAAGCACGGGGCTTCTCTTTGAAAAATCATAGGCTCTTTAAAATCATCGGGTGTGGGTAGTCTCGTCTCGTGCACTTAAGGCACGTAAGTTATGCATAACATCATCATTTATCTTGCAAGATATTCTCTTCTTTCTTTCTCATGCATAAAAACATGTAAGTTATGACAAGCATAACAACATAATTATTTCCGAAGAAATACATTCTCGTCTATTTTCATAAAAATGACTTTCACATAAGTCACATAACATACACATTCACATGAAATCATAATTTAAATCAATTAATAGGGGCGAGTCTACCTTAAATTTTAAGAGTGCAAAGTTGAGCGGGAAACGACTTCAATCCTTTAAATCTCCGTACGCTTCGTCTAGCCAATTAGAAAAATAAGTTAAATTAGTCTTTTGAAATATATAGTTTAAAAACGATAATTTACAATTTGGGGACTGAAATTGATGATTTGAAAGTTGGGGGACTAAAATGAATACTTTGAGAGTTAAGGGAGTAAAATGAATGATTTGAAAGTTTAGGGACTAAAGTGAATGCTTTGAAATTTGAGGGACTAAAATGAGTAATTTGAAAGTTGAGGGACTAAAATGAATACTTTTCAAAACTTTGGGTTGAAGCTCAAAATGAATATTAAATTGGGGGAATTGAAATAAGTGATTTTAAAAATGAAGGGGCTGATTAAAATCATTTAAAAACTTAAGGGCTGAAATGATTAATTTTAAAACATAGGGGACTTATTTGAAACAATTTGGAACATGGGGACTAAGCTGTAAATTTAAGAAAAAAAACTTTTAAATAAAGCATATATTTCTCTCTTTCGTTCCGACAGAGAGAGAGAAGGGCGAGAGAGGGGAGGAGTTTTCCTCTCCTGGTGGCGCATTGCCTATTGGGTGCAAGATCGAGGCCAAAACGAGCTAGGTTCGGAACCTAGGGCTGCTATCGCCGGAAATTTCTTGGTCAATGTAAGTATTTTGGTTTCTTGGTAAAATTTTGGGTTTGATTCTTGAGTTGGGCAGTGGCGGTGGTTAGTGGTTCGGTGTGGGCTGGCCGTGTGGTGGTGTTGGTGGTTCTTGGTCGAGCTTGATGGTGGTTTGTGTATTGTGATGATGATGATGATGATGATGATGATGATGATGATGGTGATGATGGTTCACTGGGGATGTGGTGATGGTGTCGAAAATGGAGAAATCCTATTAGGGCAGTGGTGGAGTTGAAGACGGTGGCCCTGTTGGGTGGTTGTGCGGACGGTGGTGGTCGGGCAGTGGTGATTGAGGTGGTGATGATGGAGGTTGGTGGCGTGATGAGGCAGCTGCAATGGCTGCGATGGAGATGGAGGTGGTGACCAATGATGCTGGTTTGGAGGTGAGTGGGAGGCAGATGGTGGTTTGTGTGGTTCGATTGTGGCTTCGATAATGGCAGCGTTGGTGGTTGGTCTTGGCCGCGGTGGCTGCAGTGGTGGTGTATAGTGGTTGAGGTGATGATGATGATGATGGTGATCTAATTGGGGTATAGAGGATGAAAAAATGGTGAGGTGGTGGAGAGGGGATTGTATAGGAAGTGGGTTGAGAAATGTGAGCAATAGGGTATGGGTTTAGGTTGGTGGAAGAATGGGTTTGATGATGGTGTGAGTAGGTGGAAGTATGGTTTGATTAGACATTATGGAAAGTTTGACAAGTAATACCCGAAATTCGAGAAAAATAATACGCGTGAATCAACTGAGTCGGAAAAATGGATTAGATAAAATGAGCTTGACGTAATTTAGAATTTAAAACGATTTTGAAAAGAATAATTAAAATAATAAAATTTTGGAAATTTGGAATTTAATTTAAAATCGAACGAACTCGATATTTCTCGACTTGACTAGACGAATGCGTCGTGACGTTAACTTAAAAATGGGCGAGATCGCAGAGACACGGTTTTGGAATTTTTTTAAAATAATTATTTAACCGCGTGAAAAATTCTTGGTCGCTACACTGATCCTATTGGGCAACAAAAATATTAGAGGTCGTTCTCTTTGTATTTCGATTTTGAATTTTGAATTTTGGATTTTGTTTTGAATTTGGATTTTGGTTGTTTGTTTTGAGATTGCTGAAAACATGTTCTCTTTGTGATTTTGAAAAACTGTTTTCAAAAATAGAAAACTGAAAAATGCGTTTACTTTGTAATTTTCCGATATATTTATTTTGTGATATTTTATATGTAAAAAATGGTTGATTTGTTGAATTACATTAATTTTAATATCAATAAATCAGTTAGTTCTCTATGTCAATAAATTTATCATTAATATTGTTTCGACTAAACAAAAATCCAACCCATACGAACAAAATCTTAACATGGATCTGTATATAATAGCAAAATACATAAGAACTTCAACTGAAGGAAGTGTCTCACATTTATCAAAAAAAAAATAAATAAATAAATAAAAAATCTTAACATGAATCTATATATAATGACAAAATAACATAAGAACTTCAAGTGAAGTGTCTCACATTTACTTAAAAAAAAAAAAAAAAAAAAAAAAAAAAAAAAAAAATTTACAAAAAAAAAAAAAAAAAAACCTTAATATGGATATATATATATATATATATATATATATATATATATATATATATATATATAATGACAAAATAATATAAGAATTTCAAGTGAAAGAAGTGTCTCATATTTACAAAAAAATAAAAAAATAAAAAAAATCTTAACATGGATCTATATATAATGACAAAATAATATAAGAACTTCAAGTGAAGGAAGTGTATCACATTTACAAAAAAAATAAATAAATAAATAAAAATTTACAAAAAAAATAAAAATAAATAAATAAATAAAATTTAAACATGGATCTATATATAATGGAAAAATAACATAAGAATTTCAAGTGAAGGTAGTGTCTCACATTAAAAAAAAAAAAAAAAAAAAAAAGTCCAAAACGCGCGTTTTGAATTTTTTAACACAAAATATCCAAAACGCAATAAACTCGTTTTTTTTTTTTTTTTTTTTTTTTTTGGAAAACACATTTCTGAAAATGGGCAAAGTGGACGGGTTTTCGATATTTCCAAAAATCGAAAACTCAAAACGGGCTGAAAACAACAAAGAGAACGAGTCTTAAAATTTTGATATGAAGTTGGCCGGTGAGAAAATACTACTCCAACTCAACGAACTTGATGAATTTCGCCTTGAGTCATATGAGAATGCTCAGATTTACAAAGGGAAGACAAAGATGTGGCATTACATGAACCTTGTGAAGTGAGACTTTCATGTTGGGCAACAAGTACTTCTTTACAACTCTAGACTTCGATTGTTTTCCAGTAAACTCTGCTCTAGATGGTCGGGACCTTTCACTATTGCTCAAATCTTCCCACATGGAGCGGTTGAACTTTATCATAAGAGCAAAGGGAACTTCAAAGTCAATGGGAAACGCTTGAAGCCATACTTGGGTGGTGATTATGAAAAGGAGAAGTCATCCATCCCTCTTGCCAATACGAAGTGATTGTATCCTAAAGTCGAGCTTAAGACTCTAACGAAGCATTTTTTGCAAAGGGGGCCGAGGTGGCCAACACGTTTCAGCTCCTCCCTCTTGAACACGTGGATCTCCTGTGCACTGTGACAAACAATCAGTTTGCAAAGGGGGCCGAGGTGGCTCCCGTTTGCACTCCGATGCCTAAGTCAGTGCCCATGTCAAGCAAATATAATTTGAGTGCGGGAAATATAAGTGCGTAAAAGAGAGAAAAGGGAGTGAGAGTAAATATTTAGTTAAGAGAGTAAAAATGCTAACCCTTTCATTGGAGGCAAGTGTGCTCTATTTATAGAAGGTGTAATTCTCTTAGATTGTGACATGTGTTATACTTTACATGTGGTAAGATCCTGACTCTTCATGAGGTAAACCATTTCTTTGGTTATAATCATTACTACATGTCATAGGGTTAAAGCAACCATCAAATCACTTTAAAGATGTTGTCACATCAAGCTGTCTTGTCACCTTTTTAGGGTACTCCCCTCGGCTTAGGAGTACCCCGGCATAAGGGTACCTCGGCACAGCATCACCCCGGCTTAGGTTACCTCGGCACAGTATCACCCCGGCTTAGGTTACCTCGGCATAGTATCACCTCGGCATAGGGTCACCTCGGCATATAAGGATCCAGCAAATTTGGTATCCGCAGTTTTGGCTATAGGTCATGATTAGATGACTGTATGTTTTGTGGCTCCCCTGGTGGGCCCATATAGATGACATGTCATGTCCAATTTAGTTATGGTCGTAACACTAGTCCCTCAAGTCTGGTTGGTTCATTTATGTGCGAACCGGACTTGAAAATATAAGGGATCGAAGATGATGGAGTGTGTGTATACTCTAAGAAATAACCAAAACACAATATATCTAAAAAATCCTTATTGCAAGACATAACCAGAATGGAAAAAAATAGAATATATTTTACATGGTAAAACATCGCCGATGAGGAATAATATAGGCACCTGGGGCCCATGCTTTAATATAGTTTGGACACTTGGGTCCTTATTTGAACACTTGACAACCCTTTCAAGTAGGCTTTTCTTGGTTATATTAAGAGAGTATTGGGCTGTGTTATTCAAATTTTGAAAGTGCATCTTTTATCCCAACAAAAAGAATACTCGAGTGTGCTTCGAACTTATGAAGACATATAAGCTCATAGTAATATCCCAAGCATGCCTCAAATAGGAGGGAAATTATAAGGTTGTCTTCAATAACATTGAAGATCTTACTCCTAGATGTGTGAGGGCTAATAGCCCGTCTGGATTGCAGAGAGAATACGCTTAATTCAAGCGACTGGAGGGCTTACAAGCCTGTCTCGTTTTGATATGTATATCTCTGAAGAATATGAAACAAAGTATATATACATTGTGTCTCGTGTTGACATGCATGTATATGCTCTCTAGTCCCTTAAATTTGGATGTCCCAGGCATTCATGGATGGGATTCGAATTTATAGCTTTCAGATGTTTTTCTTAGAGTGAAATCGAACAATGAAAGAGTACTTTGTAAAAGGAGTTCATTGAAGAAGTCCTTCTCTTGTAAGGATTCCTTAGGAAGAGGGGTTCATCATTTAGAGGGAGTCAATTAACGTAGTTCTTCTCTTGGAAGAAGTCCCTTGTAGGAGTCCTTCTCTTTGAAGGGGTCCCTCACTTGGAGGGAGTTAATGGAAGAGGTATTTCGTAAGGAGTTCATGGAAGACGTCCTTCAAGACAGGTACTTCGGAAGAAGTCCATGGAAGACGTCCTTCGGAAAGGAGTCCATGGAAGAGGTGCTTTGGAAAGGAGTCCATGGAAGAGGTCCTTTGGAAGAGGTGCTTCGGAAGGAGTCCATGGAAGAGGTCCTTCGGAAGAGGTGCTTCGGAAGAGGTCCTTCGGAAGAGGTGCTTCAGAAGGAGTCCATGGAAGAGGTCCTTCGGAAATGAGTCCATGGAAGAGGTGCTTCGGAAAGAAGTCCATGGAAGAGGTCCTTCGGAAGAGGTGCTTCGGAAGGAGTCCATGGAAGAGGTGCTTCGGAAAGAAGTCCATGGAAGAGGTCCTTCGGAAGAGGTGCTTCGGAAGGAGTCCATGGAAGAGGTCCTTCGGAAGAGGTGCTTCGGAAGGAGTCCATGAAAGAGGTCCTTCCGAAGAGGTGCTTCGGAAGAAGTACTTCGGAAGAGGTGTTTCAGAAGGAGTCCATGGAAGAGGTGCTTCGGAAAGAAGTCCATGGAAGAGGTCATTCGGAAGAGGTGCTTCGAAAGGAGTCCATGAAAGAGGTCCTTCGGAAGAGGTGCTTCGGAAGGAGTCCATGAAAGAGGTCCTTCCGAAGAGGTGCTTCGGAAGAAGTCCATGAAAGAGGTCCCTCGGAAGGAATCCACTTAGGCAATAAGAGGGAAGCCACTTCGGCCATGCCACTTAGGCAATAAGAGGGAAGCACTTCGGCCATTCCACTTAGGCAATAAGAGGGAAGCTACTTAGGCCATGCCACTTAGGCAATAAGAGGGAAGCACTTCGGCCATACCATTTAGGCAATATGAGGGAAGCACTTCGGCCATGCCACTTAGGCAATATGAGGGGGAGCCACTTCGGCCATGCCACTTAGGCAATATGAAGGAAGCACTTCGATCGTGCCACTTAGGCAATATGAGGGGAAGCACTTCGGCCATGCCACTTAGGCAATAGAGGGGAAGCACTTCGGCCATGCCACTTAGGCAATATGAGGGAAGCCACTTAGGCCTTGCCACTTAGGAAATATGAGGGAAGCACTTCGGCCGTGCCACTTAGGCAATATCAGGGAAGCACTTCGGCCTTGCCACTTTAGGCAATATGAGGGAAGCACTTCGGCCATGCCACTTAGGCAATATGAGGGAAGTCACTTAGGCCATGCCACTTAGGCAATATGAGGGAAGCCACTTAGGCCTTGCCACTTAGGCAATATAAGGGAAGCACTTCGGCCATGCCACTTAGGCAATATCAGGGAAGCACTTCGGCCATGCCACTTTAGGCAATATGAGGGAAGCACTTCGGCCATGCCACTTAGGCAATATGAGGGAAGTCACTTAGGCCATGCCACTTAGGCAATATGAGGGAAGCCACTTAGGCTTTGCCACTTAGGCAATATGAGGGAAGCACTTCGGCCGTGCCACTTAGGCAATATGAGGGGAAGCACTTCGGCCGTGCCACTTAGGCAATATGAGGGGGAGCCACTTCGGCCATGCCACTTAGGCAATATGAAGGAAGCACTTCGGCCGTGCCACTTAGGCAATATGAGGGGAGCCACTTAGGTCTTGCCACTTAAGCAATATGAGGGAAGCACTTCGGCCGTGCCACTTAGGCAATATCAGGGAAGCACTTCGGCCTTGCCACTTTAGGCAATATGAGGGAAGCCACTTAGGCCTTGCCACTTAGGAAATATGAGGGAAGCACTTCGGCCGTGCCACTTAGGCAATATGAGGGAAGCACTTCGGCCTTGCCACTTTAGGCAATATGAGGGAAGCACTTCGGCCATGCCACTTAGGCAATATGAGGAAAGCACTTCGGCCATGTCACTTAGGCAATATGAAGGAAAGTCCCTCTTTTGAGGAGGCCTTTCTTCAAGGCATTTGTTACCAATCTTTTTCAAAAGGTTTCCTTCCTTTTTCAAGGTTTATGTAGTATTTCTCCTCTCTTTTTCAAGAGGTTCTTCACCTTTTTTTCAAGGTTTTTGTGGTTATTCACTCTTTTTCAAGAGGTTATCAGCCCTTTTTCAAGGTTTTTGTGGTTCTTCACTCTATTTCAAGAGGTTATCATCCTTTTTCAAGGTTATTACACTTGTGTTTCAAAGTTATTACACCTTTTTTTTCAAAGATGACCAGCTTATCTTTCAAAGCTCTTGCCTTTTTCAAGGCCAACCAGCTTATCTTTCAAAGCCCTTGCCTTTTTCAAGGCCACCCAGCTTATCTTTCAAAGCCCTTGCCTTTTTCAAGGCCAACCAGCTTATCTTTCAAAGCCCTTGCCTTTTTCAAGGCCAACCAGCTTATCTTTCAAAGCTCTTGCTTTTTTCCGCTTCTTCGTAAATGGTTCTTCGTCCTTTTTCAGGACTACCTTTCTATGTATGGCTTTTTACCATGTGTTTTCGTGGTTAGCAGTATGGTTTCCCACAGACGGTGCCAAAATGTTGACCACAAAATTCGGCTGGACCTTGGACCAACACGTTTCAGCTCCTCCCTCTTGAACACGTGGATTCCTGCGCACTGTGACAAACAATCAGTTTGCAAAGGGGGCCGAGGTGGCTCCCGTTTGCACTCCGATGCCTAAGTCAGTGCCCATGTCAAGCAAATATAATTTGAGTGCGGGAAATATAAGTGCGTAAAAGAGAGAAAAGGGAGTGAGAGTAAATATTTAGTTAAGAGAGTAAAAATGCTAACCCTTTCATTGGAGGCAAGTGTGCTCTATTTATAGAAGGTGTAATTCTCTTAGATTGTGACATGTGTTATACTTTACATGTGGTAAGATCCTGACTCTTCATGAGGTAAACCATTTCTTTGGTTATAATCATTACTACATGTCATAGGGTTAAAGCAACCATCAAATCACTTTAAAGATGTTGTCACATCAAGCTGTCTTGTCACCTTTTTAGGGTACTCCCCTCGGCTTAGGAGTACCCCGGCATAAGGGTACCTCGGCACAGCATCACCCCGGCTTAGGTTACCTCGGCACAGTATCACCCCGGCTTAGGTTACCTCGGCATAGTATCACCTCGGCATAGGGTCACCTCGGCATATAAGGATCCAGCAAATTTGGTATCCGCAGTTTTGGCCTATAGGTCATGATTAGACGACTGGATGTTTTGTGGCTCCCCTGGTGGGCCCATATAGATGACATGTCATGTCCAATTTAGTTATGGTCGTAACAAGTTCCATCACCCATTCCTTCTTTTTATTATGCTCTTGTCTACATTGAGGACAATGTTTGATTTAAGTTTGAGGGTGTTGGGATCATGTTGCTATATGAACATTTTAGATTGCCTTGCCGACTCTTGATGTTTTGATGTTGGAAATTGCTTATTTTGTTTAGAATATTGACATGCTAGATAGCCTTGCCGGCTTAAGAGATTTTGATGTTTGAAATTGTTGTTAATTCATGAGTTATGTCCAAATTTGCTATTTGTGCTACTCTCTATAAAATGTTTATCCATGTAAGATCCTATGTACATTGAGCACAATAGTCATGTTTGATTGTTGGTCAGTTTAGGAATTGTTGAAGGGTGCAACCTCTTTACTCATCAAAACTCTCGAACTTAATTGACTATTGAAAGTGGCTATGCACACACGCACCTATCGAACATCGAATAAGCCAAACTTATTTTTGTAGCATTATTTGGGAACATATTTGTGAATTAATTATGCAATTTCATACTCATGGAAGATTGCATGTTTTCTAGCATTATTAATCTTTATATCATTATTTTTTTAGATACATGTAAATATTCTTGCTCGGGACGAGCAAGAGTTCAAGTTTGGGGGAATTTGTTGAGTGCATTTTACATGCATATTTCATACATTTATGGTGGTACTTTTTGAGTAATTTGGACAAATACCTATTTAATTGTGCATATGTTGTGGTTTAATAGGTTTAACATTCAACTTCATGGAGAAAGCACAAGAAAGAAGCTAAATGGATGAATAATTGAAGAAATTGAGGAGAAAAGAGTCAAATATTTCAAAGATTCAAAGTTTGGGGACCGATTTGCCACTTCCGAAAAATTTTGGACCGCATGTGCAATTGATCGAGAGACTAAAATGTAAGTTTTCAAAGTTGAAGGACCTCAAATGGGATTTTAGAAGGACATATTTGAAAGAAATCGGAAAATTTGGGGACCAAGTTTACCGACTTTGAAAGTTGGAGGACTTTGATGGCAATTAATTGAAGGACTTGACAACAAACACTCACCCAGCTTAACCACGCGAATGTGTGGTCTGAACCAGGTGGCGCGTGTTGCTTAAGGCAAAAATTGGATCAGAACCGCTTTCAACTTTCAAGTGTGCCACGCGATTGCGCGGTCAAAAATTCAAAAAAAATAAATCTGAGCCAAATGCGGTGCAACTCGGTTCAGCCCAAACGTTGTGAACGCGGGTTTACTCGATTTTTGGCCTTTTTAAAGTGATTTTGATAGGGTTTTCCAGCATTCTTACCTCTTTTTCAATCCAAAACCTCTTTCTCTCATTTTTCTTTATCTTCCTCACTTTTATCTTGTAATTTTCACTTGTATTTGTACATTTTGGGTGATGAATGTTGATTGACGGGAGAAATACTTACAACATTGTGGAATAATATTGATATTTTGAAGCAAGAATCATTGTTGAAGGGAATTGTTTATTGCTTAATCTTCATATCTCTATTTACTTTACTTCATATTTGAAATGATGCATTTAATTCTTCAATTTTATTTTTATTTCACTATGGGCTAAATTATTTTGTGTTGGGATGATTGATGAAACTTGACCTAGCTTAGTTAATATTAATGCTTGTATTGAGAATTTAAGTTTTTTATTATCTTGCGCATTTATTGTTGTATTTATTGACCTACATTTATTGTGGCCAAATTTATGCTTTGATTTCATGGGATATACAATTATTGAAAAGTTGTTGTGTATTCTAGATCAATACAATATTTGCTCTAGGTTCTTGTTAAGGATAGAGATACATCTTAAGCCCTAGATGATCCATTGAGTTATTTCACAAAGGTTTAATGCAATTGGTGTGTTTTTAATCGACATAGAGATATAGTAGGTTAATTTCACTAATTAGGGTTGATTTCACTCGAGAGAGGTAATTGAATAAACTTGAAAAATCGGATCCAATATGTTTAGTAAATCACATTTCAATTTACACGTTAAGAATTCAATTAGGTAATGGTCAAGTGAAATCAAGAATCCCCACACTCGTTTATCATCAAGTTATCACCATTTTCTACTTAGTTAATTACAGTTGTGATTTTAATTCAAATATTAGAACATTTTGATAAGTGCTTTATTAACGCTTATTTTGTACATTTATAGCCTTAGCCTATTGTTGATTTGATCCTATTTAAGTATTGATGCGTGTCGCGATGCATCAAAATAATAAATAATTCCATACTCGCTAAATATTAATTAATAATGTAGTAGCGAGAGTAAGGGTCGATCCCACGAGGAACGGAAACTAATTTTAATTGTACGATCAATTAGAATGGAATGGGGGGTTTGTTGTTTAAAATTGCTTGAATGAAAAATATGCATAAAAATAAATAATTAAATATGACTAGAGAAATAATATGAGAAGAAATCTTATTCTCGGGTTCGGTTGTGCCCTTGGTTAATGTTATCCCTTTCCTTGTAACATGTTTATATCCCTATTCAATTATCAGTCATAAATAATCAACAAGTTCTGATTATCTAAATTCTTCCTTATGTGTATTGATTCAAAACAAGCTCTTCGAACCATTCTAGCCACGGACAATCCAAAACAAGCTCTTAGGATTTAATGCACGACTAGTATGAAAAACTAGAAGAATATATTGAATTGAATCGTTAATTTTACAAGCTCAAATTAATCAATCCAAGTTGAATTATTACTAAACCTGCACGAGATTTATTTGTTACTAAAGTAAAGATTCAATGACAATTACGGATCAAGAATCTAAACATAACATATTCATGAATCCAAAGATCAATAATCCAATTGGCCAAATTAAACTATTAATCAAATAAACTCAATTGAACATTTAAAACATAATAATCCAATAATTGAAATAAAGGAATAAATTCACGCTACTAATTTGTAGGAAAAGAAAATAGCATAATCAAGTTAACATAACTTCCCTTTTGAACAAGATATAGAATTTAGCCTAGCATGGTTGTGGTAGATTCTTCAAGTTGCTTCACGAATTCCATTGTTGTTGATATTCTTGCACTTGAAAATCTCCCAAGAATGCTCTATATTTTGCTCTCAATTTTCCTCAATGTCCAGCCTCCTTTTTTGTGGTGATTTTGCTCCTTTAATACTCTCAAAATCGTGCCCTAACTTTACCCACAAGATATACCAAAGATAGACCTTGAATCAGATTAGGAAATTACTTCGCGAGAAAGTTACGGTCGTAACTTTTTCATTTACGGCCATAAGTGAGCTACTGAAAATTTTCGGAATTTGGAAGTTACGGCCGTAAGTGCATCTCTGCCGAGAAGCGCCTGCCCTCGATGTTTTGGTCATATATTTCTCTCCCGTAGTCCGATTGTGGTGATTCAAGTTGGGTTGGAAAGAAAACTCAAACATCTATAATTATTTGTAAAATAGATCTTCCCAAATTCGAAAGTATTCTATGACAAAATTGAGCTTCAATCTATGACTAAAATTCATGATCACAATCCTTGCAAGTTTTTGATTTCCAACTTCACCCCAAACCTTCTTTGACTATAATTTTTGCATCTAATCTTCTTCCCACATGCCATTATTGATTTGGAGCTCTTTGAATATGCCCTTGAACCTCACTTCTTGATTTTTTGTATTTCTTTGGTCCTGTTTCCTTTCTGTTCTTTTTTTTGACCTTACATAGCACAATAAGTGAAAGTGCATTAAACGATACTTCAATAGGATCAAACCAATAAAAAAATAAGATAATAAGTGAATTAAATACGTGCTAATAAAGCACTTATCAAATCACCCCACACTTAAGCCACTGTTCGTCCTCGAATAATGATGTGAAAAAAAGAAACATAACTCAAACAAAAAGATAGACCTACAATCGGAAAGTCAAGGTTACAGCATGAAAATTCAATTGCATAATCGGAGTGTGTTAGTGTGTGCAAGAGATGCATCATCCAATATCCTCTGAACAGAAATGAAAATCAATACCCCCAGCCCAATTCATTTCCCAATGTGGCTTGTATCCTTTCACCTCTCGTGAGTTCTCTCTTAACCTCTATCAATGATTTACTACATGGGTGTTAGATTTTTTTTTTGGCCAACTTGAAAGCACAAAATATAGACCAAGCAATTCAAACCACTCATAAGCATATGTAATGGGAGTTAACACCCTCACTAAATATTTCTCTCTTCGCACAAAGTGTATAAGGGTGAGAATTTTCACTCAACTCACTGCAAGGAGAATCTATTACCACAGACTGTTCAAATGTCATAACCCGAGCCAACAATAACACAAGTGCAAAGTAAAGGTCTTTATTTGGTTTAACGGGGCTTCAGGTCAGGTAGGATAAAAGGATATATTTAGGCAGAGTCGAGACGGAATTTCGCAAACAAAGTCAATTCAAAATGACATTACTTTCTTCACCCCTCAATATGAACTTCATTGTTTCCCGCTACCCAACTTAGTTAACACTTGATTTTTTATTTTTTTTTCACAAGTTGAGCGTTTGACTTCCTCAACTACTAATTTTCTTGACTAAACTTCATTTTCATTACTTTTTCTCTCTTTTTTTTCCTAGTACAGACTGCAACTTTTTTTCTTTTGTTCAAATTGTTACGCAATCACTAGATAGAATTACATTCCCCTGAATTCAGTCCATTACACAACCGTCGCTCAACACAAGATAATCATTGCAACTTCTTAGACTTAGACCACAACACGATCATTAATCAACAAAAACTTGTGAATCCCTTCTCTATGGGTTCAAAACAAAGACAATGCGAAAAAAGGGTATTCATGGCTTGTAGTGTGACATCAAAATTACAAGGAAAGGCTAAGGCTCAAAAGGGCTTCTATTGGTACATGTATCATGGTAGACCCTTTTAGTAGGTCAAATTTGGTTTAACCTAATGCCTCTACTATATTTTGTACTTGAGTCAAGAAGCTATAACGGTATGCACAAGAAAGCGCATCCAAGCACAAACCAACCATACAGAACACACATAAAAAATAGAGCTTAATATAAAGAGTAAAAGTAGCTCATGGGATCAAAAGCTCACAAATTACGGATTAATGTGTTCCTCCCATCCAATTATGAGTTATAGGTCATTACTGAGTCTTGGTTCCTAACTCAAAATCTAGTGGATAAGGATAGAATGAAGTTGCTCGGGTGGTATTTTATCATATCAGTTTTGGTTTGACTCAATTTGGTTGCAGAAATTTTTCAATTTGTCCCCATTTTCAAACTAATTTAGAAATTATTGAAAAAACTCATCTCTATGTGCTCATTGTTTGTCGGATTATGCAATTTAGGAAGTTGGTGGTTCAAAAATAATCATAAGTGAGGCCGCTTCCTATTATATACCAAAATGTGGGTCTAAGCACAATTAAAGCTAACTAACAAAAAAAAAAAAAAAACTGAATGAAGATGAATAAAATAGGGATAATAAAAGATAATAGATAATCATTCCCCCCACACTTGAATTCCGCATTGTCCTCAATGTAGAGCGTGACAATACAAAACAAAAAGGGGGAATGTGAATGGAACCAGAAGAAGAGATGGGGTTTTAAAAGTTTGCGAAACTTATGGCCGTGAAGATATTAATTACGGCCGTAAGTAACAATATGAAAAAAATTGAAAGAATCAACTACGGCCGTAAACAATATAGTTACGGCCGTGATTAGGCCTCTGGATAAATTTGATGGAGTAGAGTTACGGCCGTAAAGTTTTAACTTACGGCCGTAACAAGGCCGCTGAATTTTTTTCCCTTTTTGTGAATGAAATTAATTAACAAGAAAAATGACAAAAATGAAAATAAAAAAATAACAATTTGAGTCTCGGGTTGCCTCCCGAGCAACGCCTTTGTTTACTGTCTTTGGCTAGACTTGTTGTTTCCTCCTTCAACAGGGATTAGGTGGATTTCCAAAGCTCAACTTCTTTTTCATATTTTTCATTAGGGCCTGCAAGATAGGGGGCAAAAGCATGTCATCAGAAGTTGGCAATGTAATACATGAGATTTTACTTGGCTTTTCACCATTTCCACTAAGTTTGAAAGTTTCATGTACTGAAGAATCAATAACATTAACAGAATGAACAGGATTATCATCATCAAGGTAGTTCACGGAATCATAAATATTAAACTGAATCATTTCACCATCAAATTCCATGGTGAGTGTGCCACTACTGACATCTATCTTGGTCTTAGATGTTTTCAAAAATGGTCTACCTAACAAAATAGGAGTGGAGTTGGGAGAGTGATCATTATTCATGTCTAACACATAAAAGTTAGCCGGGAACACTAACCCTCCTACTTGCACTAGCACATCCTCAACTACCCCATCCGGATAGGCTTTAGAGTGATCAGCCAATTGAATTATGACATTCGTTTCAGTTAAATTGGTCAGTTTTAAAGAGGCGTATGTGGACCTAGGCCTTACATTAATTGATGCTCCCAAATCTATCAAGGCCTTCTCAAATTTAGTTTCACCTATTATACAAGGGATTGTAAACATACCAGGATCCTTGCATTTTGGAGGTAATTTCCTTTGAAATAATGCAGAGACATTTTCTCCCATCATCACCTTCTCATTCCCCTTCAATTTTCGTTTGTTGGTGCACAGCTCCTTCAAAAACTTTGCGTATCGGGGTACTTACTTGATTGCATCCAACAGTGGAATCTTGACTTTCACTTTCCTGAACAACTCCAGGATTTCTTTCTCCTTGCTTTCCTTGTTCGCCTTTGCTAGCCTGCTAGGAAAAGGAGGTGGAGTCAATTTAACATTTAAAGTGGAATCTGTTTTTACTTGCAAGCTTTTTGAGGTGCTGTCGTTCTTCCCGACTTCCTTTCCCTCAACTTCCTTCTCTTCGATTGTGGTAGGTTTCAGTTGCGGTTCTTCAAGGTCTTTTCCATCTTGAAGAGTAATTGCACTGACATTCTTTGGATTTACTTCGGGTTGAGATGATAGCTTTCCTCCGGTTTGTGCCTCAAGTCTGTTGATGGCAGTAGCCATTTGACCCATCTGGTTCTCCAGATTTTGAATGCTAGACTTGGTGTCCTATTGAAATTGAACTGTGTTAGAAGCCAAAGTTTTAACCATATTTTCAAGGGAGATACCTGAGTTTTGGGGTCTTTGCTGATACTGCCCCTGAGATTGGAAATTCCCTTGTTGCTGAAATTGCCCTTGCGGTTTTTAGAGACAAAACCCGAGGGCTTGTTATTTCCATAACTCAGATTTGGGTGATCCCTCCATCCAGGGTTATAGGTATTGGAGTATGGATTGTACTACTGTCTTTGGAACGGAAAACCCTCTGCAGCATTTGCTTGTTCACCATTTCCCTCTTGCAACACCGGACACGCGTCCGTTGGATGCCCAAGATTTGCGCATATCCCACGGGTCTTGACTTGTTGTAACTTCCCTATAGCAAGTTGTTTTACAAGATCTGTTGGTTCAGAAAGTTTACTTTCAATATTGGAACTACTCACCTCGTTTACGCGCCGAACTTGCATATCCTTATTGGAGTTGAACTGCTGAGTGTTCTCAGCCATATTGGAGATTAAACCCCTTGCTTGTTCCGGTGTCTTGTCCATCAATGCACCTACGCTTGCGGCATCTATCATGTTTCTATCTATCGGTGCCAGACCTTCATAAAAATATTGCACCAAGAGTTGCTCACTAATCTGATGATGGAGGCAGCTCGAGATGAGCTTTTTGAAGCGCTCCCAATACTCATATAATGAGTCACCATTGTTTTGGCGCACCCCGCATATTTCCTTTCTGATCGTCCCAGCTCTCGATGCAGGAAAGTACTTTTCTAGGAATAGCTTCTTCATGTCGTTCCAGGTGGTGACTGATCCAGATGGTAGACAGTATAACCAATCAGTAGCAGCATCCTTCAGCGAGAACGGAAAAGCTCTCATCTTGATTTGTTCCTCAGTAATACCTGTGGGTCTCATGCTATCACAAATGACATGGAACTCCTTCAGATGTCTGTATGAGTCCTCACCGGAATGTCCTCTGAAAGTTGGCAGAAGATGGATCAGTCCGGATTTTAGCTCAAAAGTCCTGCCTTCATCTACTGTCGGAAAAGTGATGCATAGTGGTTGTTGAGCAACATTCGGGGTAGCTAGTTGCTTGAGGGTCAGATTATTGTTATCTATTGCCATTGGTTGTGCCGCTCTTCTTTGTTGTCGAAAATTTTTCTCGATTTCTGGGTCAAAATAAAAAAATTCAAAATTAGTTGATCGAGTTCTACGCATATAAACAAAGAAGTAGACATGCAATATTTTTTTTTTTTGAAAAATTATAGAAATAAAGTGAAAGTAAAATAAAAATAAATAAAATACAGAAAATATAAAATTCTAATTGATTAAATACTAAATTGGTTAACCGTTCCCCGGCAACGGTGCCAGAAATTTGATGCGTGTCGCGATGCACCAAAATAATAAATAATTCCTTACTCGCTAAATATTAATTAATAATATAGTAGCGAGGGTAAGGGTCGATCCCACGAGGAACAGAACTGATTTTAGTTGTACGATCAATTAGAATGGAATGGGGGGTTTGTTGTTTAAAATTGCTTGAATGAAAAATATGCATAAAAATAAACAATTAAATATGACTAGAGAAATAATATGAGAAGAAATCTTGTTCTCGGGTTTGGTTGTGCCCTCAGTTAATGTTATCCCTTTCATTGTAACGTGTTTATATCCCTATTCAATTATCAGTCATAAATAATCAACAAACTCTGATTATCTAAATTCTTCCTTATGTGTATTGATTCAAAACAAGCTATTCGAACCAATTCTAGCCACGGACAATCCTAAACAAGCTCTTAGGATTTAATGTACGACTATTATGAAAATTTAGAAGAATTGATTGAATTGGATCGTTAATTTCACAAGCTCGAATTAATCAATCCAAGTTGAATTATTACTAAACCTCCACAAGATTTATTTGCTACTAAAGTAAAGATTCAATGAAAATTACGGATCAAGAATCTAAACATAGCATATTCATGAATCCAAAGATCAATAATTCAATTGGCCAAATTAAACTATTAATCAAATAAACTCAATTGAACATTCAAAACATAAAACTTAAGTTTGGGGACCTTCGGTGCAAATTAGTTACGGCCGAAACACCAAACATTCACAGACGTAACTCTTTGATAGGAATAGACGAAAAATTCAGCAGAAACTGATTTACGGCCGCAAAGACTAAGTTATGGCCGTAACTTGCTCGCCAAGAAATGTCCTTATTTGATTCATTGCATAATTTTGTATATCTTGTGGGTAAAGCTAGGACACGATTTTAGGAGTATTAAATGAGCAAAATCACCACAAAAAGGAGGCTGGATATTGAAGAAAATTGAGAGCAAAATATAGAGCATTCTTGAGAGATTTTCAAGCGCAAGAATATCAACAACAATGAAATTCATGAAGCAACTTGAAGAATCTACCACAACTATGTTAGGCTAAATTCTATATCTTGTTCAAAGGGGAAGTTGTGTCAATTTAATTATGTTATCTTCTTTTCCTACAAACAAGTAACGTTGTATCTATTTCTTTATTTCAATTGTTGGATTGTTATGTTTTGAATGTTCATTGACTTTATTTGATTAATAGTTTAATTTGGCCAATTGGATTATTGATATTTGGATTCATGAATATGCTATGTTTAGATTCTTGATCTGTAATTGTCATTGAATCTTTACTTTAGTAGCGAATAAATCTCGTACAGGTTTAGTAATAATTCAACTTGGATTGATTAATTCAGGCTTGTGAAATTAACTATACAATTCAATCTATTCTTCTAAATTTTCATACTAGTCGTGCATTAAATCCTAAGAGCTTGTTTAGGATTGTCCGTGGTTAGAATTGGTTCGAAGATCTTGTTTTGAATCAATACACATAAGGAAGAATTTAGATAATCAGAGCTTGTTGATTATTTATGATTGATAATTGAATTAATGATAGAAATACGTTACAATGAATGGTATAACATTAATTGAGGGCACAACCGAACCCGAGAACAAGATTTCTTCTCATATTAATTCTTTAGTCATATTTAATTATTTATTTTATGCATAGTTTTCATTTAATCAAATCCAAACAATAAAGTCCCCAAAATTCTATTCTAATTGATCGAACAACTATTTTTAGTTCACTGTTCCTCGTAGGATCGACTCTTACTCTCGCTACTACATTATTAATTAATATTTAGCGAGTAAGGAATTATTTATTATTTTGGTGCATCGCGACACGCATCAAATTTTTGGCGCCGTTTCCGGGGAACGGTCAACAAATTTAGTTGTTTAGTTAATTAGAATTTTATTTTTATGCATTTATTTTATTTTATTTTCTCTATTTTTCATTAATTATTGCTTACCTTCTTCATTGCTTGTATGCGTAAAACTCGAACAACTAATATTGAATATTTTGATTTTGATCCAAAGATCCAGAGGACTTTTCGACAGCAAAGAAGGGCAGCTCAACAACCAATGGTAGCTAACAACAACAATCTAACTCTCAAACAACTAGCTACCCCGAATGTTGCTCAACAACCATTATGTATAACTTTTCCAGCAGTGGAAGAAGGCAGAACTTTTGAGCTAAAATCCGGTCTAATCCATCTTCTGTCAACTTTTAGAGGACATCCCGACGAGGACCCATACAGACATGTGAAGGAGTTCCATGTGATTTGTGATAGCATGAGACCCACGGGTATTACTGAGGAACAAATCAAGATGAGGGCCTTTCCATTCTCGTTGAAGGATGCTGCTACTGACTGGTTATACTATCTACCATCTAGATCAGTCACCACTTGGAACGACATGAAGAGGCTATTCCTAGAAAAGTACTTCCCTGGATCGAGAGCTGGGACGATCAGAAAGGAAATATGCAGGGTGTGCCAAAACAATGGTGAATCATTATATGAATATTGGGAGCGCTTCAAGAAGCTCATCTCGAGCTGTCCCCATCATCAGATTAGTGAGCAACTCTTGGTGCAATATTTTTATGAAGGTCTAGCACCGATGGATAGAAGCATGATAGATGCCGCAAGCGGAGGTGTACTGATGGAAAAGACACTGAAACAAGCCTGGGCTTTAATCTCCAATATGGCTGAGAACACTCAGCAGTTCAACTCCAACAGGAATATGCAAGTTCGGCGCGTACATGAGGTGAGTAGTTCCAATATTGAAAGTAAACTTTCTGAACTAACAGATCTTGTAAAAGAACTTGCTATAGGGAAGTTACAACAAGTCAAGACCTGTGGGATATGGACAAATCTTGGGCATCCAACGGACGCATGTCTAGTGTTGCAAGAGGAAAATGGTGAACAAGCGAATGATGCAGAGGGTTTTCCGTTCCAAAGACAGCAGTACAATCCGTACTCTAATACCTACAATCCAGGATGGAGGGATCACCCCAACCTAAGGTGTGGAATTAACAAGCCCCCGAGTTTCATTTCCCACAAACCTCAAGGGCAATTTCAGCAACAAGGAACCTTCCAACAACAGTAGCAGTATCAGCAAAAACCTCAAGGCTCAGGTATGTCTCTTGAAGACATGGTAAAAACACTAGCAACTAACACATTACAATTTCAAAAAGATGCAAAGTACAGCATTCAAAATTTGGAGAACCAGATGAGCCAAATGGCCACCGCCATCAACAGGTTGGAAGCACAATCCGGAGGTAAACTACCATCTTAGCCCGAGGTGAATCCTAAAAATGTTAGTGTCATCACTCTCCGGAATGGAAAAGTGGTTGAGGGGCCACAAATGAAACCTGTTGCAGTTGAAAAGGAGGAAGTTGTGGAAGAAGGGGTAGGAAAGAAAAACAGCACTTCGCAAAACTCTCAGGTAAAAACTGATCCCAATTTAAATGTTAAACTAACTCCTCCACCTTTTCCTAGCAGATTAGCAAAGGAAACCAAGGAGGGCAAAGAAAAAGAAATTTTGGAGATGTTTAGGAAGGTGGAAGTCAACATTCCATTATTGGATGCCATCAAACAAGTTCCCCGATATGTAAAGTTCCTGAAGGACATATGTACCAACAAGAGGAAACTGATAGGGAATGAGAGGGTAAGAATGGGGAATCCCTGTCTGCACTTTTTCAAAGAAAATTGCCTCCCAAGTGGAAGGATCCAGGTATGTTTACCATACCCTATCAAATAGGTAACATTAGGATAGATCGTGCACTGATAGACTTAGGAGCATCTATAAATTTAATACCTAGATCTACATACACTTCATTGAAATTTGGTAAAATGACTGAAACTAGTGTTATCATTCAACTAGCCGACCATTCCAATGCATATCCGGATGGGGTAGTTGAAGATGTTTTAGTACAAGTAGGGGGTTTAGTATTTCCTGTAGCTTTTTATGTGTTAGACATGAATGATGACCACTCCCCCAACTCTACTCCTATTTTGTTAGGCAGACCATTTCTAAAACCATCTAGGACTAAGATAGATGTTAGCAGTGGCACACTCATCATGGAGTTTGATAATGAAACTGTTCAATTTAACATTTATGATTCCATGAACGATCTTGATGAGACTAATTCAGTTAATTCTACTTTTGTGAGTGATTCTCCAGTGCAGGAAGTTGTTGCTATGTTTAATGATTATCCAAAGTTACCGCGATCAGGTAAAACCTCTTAGGTCGCATCACCAATTTCTGATGAGAAGCTTTTGACCCCTATTTTGCAGGCCCTAATGAAGAGCATGAAGAAGAAATTGAGCTTTAGGAGTCCAGTTGATCCAGGATGAAGAATGAAGCAACCCGTCGAGCTAACAATAGTAAACAAAGGCGCTGCTCGGGAGGCAACCCGAGAGGGGAGTCTCTTTACTCCCCCATTTTTCTTTTGTTTTCTTTTTATTATTAGTTCATTTTATTTCTTTTCCTGTTTAAGTAAATAAAAAAAAATTGGGACAGAAGTTAAGTTACGGCCGTAAACACTTATCTCACGACCGTAACTAACTCAAGCATTTTTTATCCAGCGAGACACTTACGGCCGTAAGTGAATTCCTTCACGGCCGTAAGTATTGCACACTTTTAAAATTCCATCTTTTCTTCTGATTCCATTCACATTCCCCTCTTTTGTTTTGTATTGTCACGCTCCACATTGAGGACAATGTGGAATTCAAGGGAGGATGATTATCTATTATCTTTTGTTATCCCTATTTTATTCATCTTCATTCAGTTTTTTGTTAGTTAGCTTTAATTGTGCTTAGACCCACATTTCGGTTTAATATGGAGCAGTCCAACTTATGATAATTTTTGAACCACCAACTTCCTAAATTATATAATCGAACAAACAATGAGTACATAGAGATGAGTTTTCCAATAATTTCTGAATTAGTTTGAAAATGGGGTCAAATTGAAACTTTTTTGCAACCTAATAGAGTCAAACCAAAATTGATATGATAAAATACCTCCCCGAGTAACTCCATTATATCCTTGTCCACTAAATTTTGAGTTTGGAACCAAGACTAAGCAATGACCTATACTCATAATTGGATGGGAGGAACATATATAAACCATAATTTGTGAGCTTTTGAGCCTATGAGCTGCTTTTACTCTTTATATTAAGCTCTTATTTCTTTGATGTGTGTCCTACACGATTGGTTTATTCTTGGATGTGCTTTCTTGTGCATACCGTTGTAGCTTCTTGACTCAAGTGCAAAATATAGTAAAGGCATTAGGTTAAACCAAATTTGACCTGCTAAAAGGGCTTACCATGATACATGTACCAATAGAAGCCCCTTTGAGCCTTAGCCTTTCCTTGAAATTTTGATGCCACGCTACAAGCCACGAATACCCTTTCTTTCGCATTGTCTCTGTTTGAACCCATAGAGAAGGGATTCGCAAGCTTTTGTTGATTGAGGATTGTGCTGTGGTCTAAGTCTAAGAAGTGAAATGGTTATCTTATGTTGGGTGATGGTTTTGTGATGGAATAAATTCAAGGGAGTGTAATTCTATCTATAGCCAATTGGTGACTGAGTAATGATTTCAACAAAAGAGAAAAAGTTAAAGTCTGTACTCGGAAAAAAAATCGAAAGAGAAAAAGCAATGAAAATGAAGTTTAGTCAAGAAAATTAGTAGTTGAGGAAGTCAAACACTCAACTTGTGCCAAAAAAAAAAAAAAAGATTCAAGTGTGAACAAAGTTGGGTAGCGGGAAACAATAAAGTTCATATTAAGGGGTGAAGGAAGTAATGTCATTTTTAATTAACTTAGCTTGCGAAATTCCTTCTTAACTCAGCTTAAATATGTCCTTTTATCCTACCCAACCCGAAGCCCCATTACATCCAAATAAAGACCTTTTCTTTGCACTTGTGTCATTGTTGGCTCCGGTTATGACATTTGGCTAGTCTGTGGTAATGAATTATCCATCCAGTGAGTTGAGCGAAATTCTTACCCTTATACACTTTTGTGCAAAGAGAGGAAATATCTGGGAGGGTGTTAACGCCCATTACATATGCTTATGAGTGGTTTGAATTGCTTGGTTTATATTCCGTGCTTTTGAGTTGGCCAAACCTAACACCCATCTAGTAAATCGTTGATAGATGTTAAGAGAGAACTCACAAGAGGTGGGAGGATACAAGCTGTGTTGGGTAATAAATTGGGTCGAGAGTATTGATTTTCATTTCTATTCAGAGGATATTGAATGATGCATCTTTTACACACACTAACACGCTCCGATTAAGCAAATGAATTTTCATGCTAAAGAGAAGTGGGCCGTAACCTTGACTTTTCGAATTGTAGGTCTGTCTTTTTGTTTGAGTCCTATTCTATTCTCTTTTCCATCATTGTTCGAGGACGAACAATGGTTTATGTGTGGGGGGACTTGATAAGTGCTTTATTAACGCTCATTTTGTACACTTATAGCCTTAGCCTATTGTTGATTTGACCCTATTTAAGTATTATTAATGCATTTTATATTTTATGTTGTATATGATCATAAAGGAAGAGAAAAGAGGAAGAACTGACCAAAATGCACCTAAAACTGAAGTTTGGGGACCTTGGGTGCAAATAAGTTACGGCCACAACACCAAACATTCACGGCAGTAACTCTTTGATAGGAATAGGCGAAAAATTTAGCAGAAACTACCTTACGGTCGTAACCTCCAAATGTAAAAATTCAACAGAAACTGATTTACGGTCGTAAAGAATAAGTTACGGTCGTAACTTGCTCGCCAAAAAATTTCCTTATCTGATTCATTACATAATTTTGGTATATCTTATAGGTAAAGCTAGGGCACGATTTTGGGAGTATTAAAGGAGCAAAATCACCGCAAAAGGAGGGTGGACATTGAAGAAAATTGAGAGCAAAATATAGAGCATTCTTGAGAGATTTTCAAGCGCAAGAATATCAACAACAATGGAATTCATGAAGCAACTTGAAGAATCTACTACAACCATACTAGGCTAAATTCTATATCTTGTTCAAAGGGAAAGTTGTGTCAATTTAATTATGTTATCTTCTTTTCCTACAAACAAGTAACGTTGTATCTATTCCTTTATTTCAATTGTTGGATTATTATGTTTTGAATGTTTATTGAGTTTATTTGATTAATAGTTTAATTTGGCCAATTGGATTATTGATCTTTGGATTCATAAATAAGCTATGTTTAGATTCTTGATCCTTAATTGCCATTGAATTTTTTTACTTTAGTAGCAAATAAATCTCGTGTAGGTTTAGTAATAATTCAACTTGGATTGATTAATTCGAGCTTGTGAAATTAAATATCCAATTCAATCTATTCTTCTAAATTTTCATACTAGTCGTGCATTAAATCCTAAGAACTTGTTTAGGATTGTCCATGGCTAGAATTGGTTCGAAAATCTTGTTTTGAATCAATACACATAAGGAAGAATTTAGATAATCAGAGCTTGTTGATTATTTATGATTGATAATTGAATTAAGGATAGAAACACGTTACAAGGAAAGGTATAACATTAATTGAGGGCACAACCGAACCCGAGAACAAGATTAATTCTCATATTAATTCTTTAGTCATATTTAATTATCTATTTTATGCATAGTTTTCATTTAATCAATTCCAAACAACAAAACCCCCCAAATTCTATTCTAATTGATCGAACAACTATTTTTAGTTCACTGTTCCTCGTGGGATCGACCCTTACTCTCGCTACTATATTATTAATTAATATTTAGCGAGTAAGGAATTATTTATTATTTTGGTGCATCGCGACGCGCATCACATTTCCAAACCAAACTTTATTGTGTGTGTTTATTGTTGAAATTGATTAAATTGGAGTGTAATTGAAATAGACAATCCTTGTTGGATCGATAAACCGGACTTATTTAGTCCACTATCACTTGTATGCGATACGTGCACTTGGGGTGTGTTTCTAGCGAACAACTGTCAACCTAGACATGAAGGATTGGAGTCTAAGGCTTGATGATGCACTTTGGGCTTATCGAACGGCTTACAAAACTCCTATAGGAATGTCTCCTTACCGTTAGTATTTGGTAAACCTGTCATCTTCCAGTAGAGTTAGAACACAGAGCATACTGGGATATCAAGCAGTGCAATATGAGAATGGATGAGTCGGGCGAGCAAAGGAAATTACAAGTACAAGAGTTGGAAGAGATTCACAATGATGCCTATGAGAACTAAAGGATCTACAAGGAAAAGACAAAAGTCTTCCATGATTAGATGATTTCCAGGAAAACATTTTCTATTGCTCTAAAAGTTTTACTTTACCATTCTAAATTGAAATTGTTTCCTGGTAAGTTGTGTCCTAGATGGATAGGCCCTTTTCTTGTTACTAATGTGTCTCCTCATGGTGCAGTTGAAATTCAAGGATTGGATACAGGTAAGCTTTTTAAAGTCAATGAACATTGCTTGAAACCTTTTTATGAAGGCTTTCCGATATCTAGTGTTGATCAATTCAATTTCGAATGCCCAACTTACCGTAATTGAGTGATGAGAACGTCTAACCAAAGACGTATAAGAAAAGCGCTTCTGGGTGACAACCCGATTTTTTCTTTAGTTTTAACAACCAATTTTTTTTTATTTTAATTTTTATTTATTCATTCACCATTATTTATTTGATGATCCATATAATTTTTGAAGTGAAATTGACCTTGTTTTGATTTTTGGCCAGACATGAATCTTCATTAGGACGTGGGCATGCTCTATGGAGAAAGTAATTGATTCAAATATTGAAGAAAATCTTGGAATAAGGCGTGCCCACGCCTTATTCAAAGTGCATCTCGGGGTTAAGACAAGGCTTCTATTAAAAAAAAAAAATCCCTAACCCTACCTCACCGTCCCTGTCCCCCTCTCTTTCTCCCTCACTCACCTCCTTTCATACAACCACCACCCACCATCTCTTCTCTTCCCTTCCTCCCACAATCAAACACAACTGCCTCTCACCAACCCTAATTGGGGTTCACCCGTCGGCATCTAACCGCCCGTTTCTCCACCACATCTCAGCCCTCTCTCCCTCTCCAACCTCGATCCTCACTTTCTTTCTTCACCAGTCATCCACCATCTCCATCTTGCACCACCTCCTCTCTTCTATCAAACCTCCATCGCGTCCCAACCCCTCAACCAAATCACCGCCATGACTCCAGTTCCACTCGTCGGATCACCACAACCACCTCTCTCTCTCTCTCTCTCTCTCTCTCTCTCATGCAACCTCTACACCTTCAAACCACCACTGGTCATCACCCCCACCCCTCAACCTTATTCTCCCTCGCCTGCAGTCCTCTTTCCCGACATCCACCAGCACCTCCCTTTCTCTCAGCTCGTCCTCCACCACAAACATACTCTGATTTTACCCTGCAGTAGGTAACACCATGAAATGGGCACTATGGGCAGAGACAAAGTGACTCAAAGCAGTCGTGGGAGCTCGAAAAAACCTGTGAGGTCCCCTCACATTGAAGAAACCAGATCAGCCCTAGATGATGTCAATCCACCTACGCGTAAACAGGCTCGACTTGGTAAGGGAATGCATATGCTTCCACCTTATGAATCTGATTTGAATGGATGCCTACAATTCACTAAGAAAAAAAAAAGAAAGGTATAAGAAGATTTATGGTAAGGATATCATTTCTTGTAAGTACATTGATAGACATACTCTAGAAATTTTGCATATTGACATGAATGTGCTTGAGTTAATTGAAAATATAGGATGGCGTACTTATTTTTCAATTCAGTGTCCTGCCTATATTGAACTTGTTAGAGAATTCTACACTACCTTTGAATTTAAGAAACCTAATGACTTCACATTGAATAGCCTTAGGGTGGTACAATTTAGGCTCATGGGGAAGGATTTCAAGCTTTCGATCACTGAATTTAATTTGGATTTTGGTTTTATTGATAAGGAATACTCTGAAATTGAGGGATATTTGAACAGTACATGTGATTATCGTGAGAATTTTGAACCAATTTCCTTATATAGAGTACTGTCCACTTCCAAATTTTATTACCCGAGTAAATCTAAAGATTCATACCTTCATGATCCTACTTTGAAATACATCCATAGGTTTCTTGTATTTACCTTTTCGGGTAGAAAAGATTCAGCTGCTGTATTGTCAAAATCTGAATTTTATTTCTTGTGGTGCATGTTAAACAAAATCAAGGTGAATCTTGGTTACTGGTTAGCTTCCCAATTTGCTAATGTTTTGACAAACAAACGTCCTTTGATTTTGGGATCTTTGATCACTCATTTAGCTATTCATGAAAATTTGATTGTTCCTGAAAATAATGATCTTCATGTTTCCTGTGAGAAGCAACCATTGGACTTACATTGCTTGGAGATCATGGGTTTAGTTTGGAAGGACACAGGTACATACAAATTTCATGAACCAGGACCTATTGCACCTCGGTTCACTCGCACGTGTTCTTCCACCAGAAACACTTAAAGGGCCATAATTCCCTATCATTCTTCTGCATCAACATCCACAGGACCTGCCACAGGACATTATCATGAGCGATTTGATAGGCTTTAGCGTCGACTTGCAAGAATGGAAAAGAATCAAAATGCCTTCTTTGCTCACATGGGATTCACTTCGCCTTCACCACCATCCAGCTCGTAGCTAAATACGTCCTCTATCTTCCAATTTTTGCAATTTATATTTTTGTAACATTGAGGACAATGTTTGAACTAAGTGTGGGGGTGGGATGCTTTTGCTTAATTTCTAAACCTAAATTTTCTATTTTAATTCTGATTTCATTCTTTTTCCACTATCTTTCATGTTTGCTCTATTTAAAAAAAAAAGTAAGGAATTGCTTGAGTAGTTGAATTCTTGTTTATTGCATTGGATTTAATGCTCTTGATGGTGGATTGAATGAAGGGTGTGTGGGATTTGATGCATATTAACCCCATTTTGTGAGCTTTTGAGCCTCTTGAACATTTACATTTAACATTACGACATGCTCTATTCCTTTGATTGTGTGATTGTCATGTATAGTTAATCTCTTCTAGAACTTTCTCTATTATGCATGTTGAGATACCTCTTGGTAATTGGATGCACTAAATAAGTAAGGGCACTTAGATGAAGCCAGATTTAGCTTTTTTAAAAAGCCTATCTTGAAATATACCCCTAGAAAGCCACTTTTGAGCTAAAGCCTTTTTGTTGAAAATTAACCACAATACAAGCCATGAGAAATCCTATTCTTTGCTAGTCTCCCATTCTCTTGAACCTTGCATTGAAGGAACATATAGGTTTATTGACATGAGCTTCAATTTACTTTGGTTGAGACTGAAAGATATTGAGAATCAAAGACCTATGATATAAGTCTCCTCTTTCTTTTGAGAAGTGGTAATGTGAAAGAAATGTTGGGAATAAAGTGGTTAGGTTGCAATCTACGATGTTCCTTTTTTTTTAAACAAATAAATAAATAAATTTCTGCAACCTAATATAGTCAAACCAAAGCTAATGTCATGTAACATTACCCCGATTAACCTGATTCCGCTCATTTGAGCATTAACCCTTGGCCACTAGATTATAAGTTCGAAACCAGGACTGAGCAATGACCTATATCTAATAAATGGATGGGAGCAACACATATAAATCGTAATTCGTGAGCTTTTGAGCCTATGAGCTGCTTTCACTCTTTATATTAAGCTCTTATTTCTTTGATGTGTCCTGCATGGTTAGTTTGTTCTTCGATGTGCTCTCTTGTGTATGCCGTTATAGCTTCTTGACTCAAGTGAAAAATATAGTAAAGGTATTAGGTGAAACCCAATTTGACCTTCTAAAAGGGCCTACCATATACATGTACCAATAGAAGCCTCTTTGAGCCTTAGCTTGTCTTTGGAATTTTGGTGCCACGTTAAAAGCCATGGCTACCCATTCTTTCATGCTACCTCTATCTTAAACCCACAAGAGAGGAATTTCACAAGCTTGTATTGGTTGAGAAGTATGAGACGAACTAAGCTTCAAAAAGATGGGTGATTTCAATTTGTACGAATCAAGGATTAAGTGGTAATGGGGTCAAAAAAGAGAAGTTGAAATAAATTCATTTGAAAAAAAAAATGTGTTCAAGGTACCGGATCAAAAAAATTCCCCGGTGAAGAGAATAAATCCCCAAGTGCGTAACAAGAATCAAAGGTTGAATCGATAGGAAATAATGGAAGATCACATTGAAAGGTGGAGGAAGAGATGATCGTGTTGAACCAATTCGGCTGGTGAACTCTCCTCTCAACTTAGCCTAAATATTTTTCTTTTATCCTACCTGACCCGAAGTCCCATTACAACTAAGTAAAGACCTCTACTTTGCACTTATGTTATTGTTGGCTCCGGTCATGACATTTGAGCAGTTTTTGGCAATGAATTCTCCATGCAGTGAGTTGAGTGAAAATTCTCACCCTTATACACTGTGTGCGAAGAGAGAAATACCTAGTGGGAGTGTTAGCTCCCATTACATATACTTATGAGTGGTTTGAATTGCTTGGTCTATATTTCGTGCCTTCGAGTTGATCGAAACTAACAACTATGTAGTAATTCATTGATAGATGTTGAGAGCATACTCATGAGAGGTGAAAGGATATAAACCACACTAGGTTATGAAGTGATTTGATTTAAGTACATAAAGTCTAAGTGAGCTCTTGTGAATAAGTTTGTATAATTTCTTTGATGAAAATAGCCAAAAATATATCCTTTTTATCCCACCTTACCCAAGCCCCATTACAACTAGTGTTAACCCTTACTTTGCATTCAAAACAATTGGTGGTTCCAATGTGATCTATTAGGCAACCTATGGCAAGAATTTTCTATACTTTGACTTGAGAGTACATATATTCTTTATATCCAAACCACTTTGAGGGTATTGTGTGAACCTAATGTTAGGTATTAAATTCCACCACGTGTGAATTTCGAAAACTTATTGAAGTGATTAGTCTTGTGTTGGATTGTGGATGGATAGGTAGAGGTAGAAGAATGAATGATGATGAGAGCAATTCATTAACTTGAGCTAGTTTATGCTTGAGGACAAACATTGTCTAAGTGTGGGGAGATTTGATAGAGCGCGTAATTGCTATTAAATTTGTGATATTTCATCTTACTCCATTGATTTTAAATGTTTAAATTGTGGTTATTAATCATATTTTATGTTTTGTGGATTAGGTGGAGAATTGAGATCAAATTGGACTCAATATCACAAATTGGAAAGAAGAAGTTTGGAACTCAAAAGTACACAATATGAGAAGGACTTTCCACAAGGCTCAGAAAGACAGCAGCCTCAAAAAAAAAAAAAAAATTAATGTGCTGATTATTACCTTAATTTAGGTTGGTTATGACTTCAAGTTTAACCCAAAAGAGCTGGACAATTGTTTTAGGCAGCAGCCATGTTTTTATTTTGAAGGCCCAACAACACATTTAGATGGGGATCGAGCAAAGGACACAATTGGAGGAGAATTGGGCCAAAAAGGGGGGATGTACTTTGACCTAGGAGTGGATTAAAAATCTGTTACAAAAGAATTTGAAGCCCAGCTGCGGAGGAGGGGACTTGGAATTGAATTGGGGCCGAGAATTAAAAAAGAGGAGGCTGGCAACAGATTAAAAAAAAAAAAAGACAGCAGCGGCACCTTTAGGAAGAGACCAAGAGGCGACGCACTTTTCCTTCATTTGGAGTTTGATTTCTTTTTTGTCTAATTATTCTCTTAACTATTTAAATTGTAATGTTTATGAATAGCTAAATTTATTAATTCAGTTCAAGGATAATTGAAGTTTTGATTCCACAAGAATTATGAGATCTAATTAGTTTTATTGTTCTTTTATCTCTTTTCTATTTATATATCTTTTATTTGCATTGAAGTTGTTGTTTTGATTGATTAATACAAAGTACACGTTGTTTTAATTGTCAAAACGATACTTAGCCAATTAGGAATCAAAATTCGTAATTATTTAGGTTTTCTAATACAAGTGACAAATAACATAGTTGATTATAGACTGATTTTTGACTCATGTTATGAAGATATATAACCTATCTTAAATGAATCACACGTGTGAATTTGTTGATTAGAATTGGTCGTCTCTTTAGAGATTAATGCTATTGATAAATTAAATCTTAAGATCGTATCTAAGGTTGTTTATTGATTAGGGAAGTAATTAATGAGCGTCTCTTGATTATCGAGATGATAAGGAGAGATATGTTATTAGATTGTATCAATGATCATAACCAATTTAGAAAATGAGTAAAATATTTTATTTTTGCATCCATGATCAATTCTATGAATCAATACTAAGATTATACATTGGCTGAATACTTGTTTAATTTCATTACTTTAATTTCGCACTTGTGTATTTACAATTTGATTTTACATTCGAAATTCAAAACCCCCTTATTTTTAATTTATTATTTTAATTTTCTCGAAGAACTAAATTTAACCAATCTCTGTGTATTCGACCTTACTCACCGCTATCACAATTTATTTTTATAAGAGTAAGAAAATATTATTATTTGTTGGATTCGACACCCATTAGGGGTCGAGCAGAGTGGGGTGAATTTTGTAATTAAATTTGTTGTTGTAATAAAGCCGTGACCTTGTTTAATCAATTGTGACTCGGGTCGAGTCGGGTCCGGTGGGGGTGGGGTGGGGACGGATAAACTGTGTCTACACAATTTGATATGCTTCAGTTTTCTTTTCTTTTTATCTTGTTCCTTTTTTGTTTTTGAGATTTTCATTGTTTTCAGTTTACAATGTAGACAGTCTTCTTCCTCACAAAAGATTATCTCCTAAACATTGATGCTTTCACACTATAATGTAGGTTACTTTTTCATATTCACTACTAGTGCAACGTGCTTCACTTTTTTAGTCAACCATAAAAAGAGAAGAAAATAGTAAAGTGATGATTTTTATTTATTTTTGGATGGATCTAATCACCCTGATTTCTAAACGAGTTTTCAATATAATTTTATATATGTGACTTGTGAGGCAATTCGTGTAATAAATACATACTACAGTCGTAATAGATTCTAAAGTAGTTAATTTATCCAACTAATTTTGAAATTATCTATAAATGCAATGCAAAACGAGTCCGGGCTCAATTTGTTCAAAAATCAAGTATAAAATAATAAAACTCATATAATAATTGAAAATTCGAGAGTAATCGCAAACGTATTCAAATTTTGATACTACATAAACGTAATAATATCATTGAATATGAAAGTTAAGTCATATTCCGTGCATAATAAAGTTATAAATATTTATTTATTTTCGAATTTATTTTTTTTATTTTTTATACTAGATTAGTCACACGCTGATCATTCAATCAAATCAAATTACAAGAAAAAAAGAATTCATCGCCAAACTTAATTCCTACACGTACTCTATGTAGTACTATAAATGTGTGTTTGGTATGACTTTTGAAAGATCTAAAAGTATTTTTAAAAAGCCTAAAGTACTTTTAGTAAAAAAAAATAAAATAAATAAATAAATAAATAAAAGAAAAAAAAAAGGCATTTGACTATGATTGAAAAAATACTTTTTGATTGAATAAACAATTTTTTTTAATCTGTTTTAAAGAAGCTCAAATTTGCAAATTCTCCGAAATGTACTTTTACAAAAAAAACTGAAATATATAAGAAAGCGCCTTTCTAGTAATAATAAATAAGAAAAGGGGCGGTGGTTTCCTGACCCAATTTCTTGGTGGAAGTCCTTATTATTCGTTCAAGGAGTTAGCAACCTAAGAAGTGCTTGAAACTCGACATTGATTGTGCACCTTGTAAAACACTCGAGCTTGGAGAACTTCTCCTTTCCATGGGAAAGGTTTCCAATTATAGCATGTGTGTCGTGAGTGAGAGGTCAATCACTCTCACTTCTTCTTTCGAAATTGTCGAATATGATGAAGAGCTCTTATCGGCTTGAGCTTTGGTTGCCGCTCCTCGCTTTCATTTCTCGGTAGAACAAGGCACCTATGCTGGGGTTCGACTCTCTTAATCCACATGTCTGAAACTATTTGATTTGAACTACTTCGTCCCGACCTTTTATTTGCAACCTCAGTCCTAAATTCTCAATTGAAGCGATTTAGTCCTCATACTTTGGAATATCCTCGATTTGCTCATTTCGGCTTTCAATTACTTCAATTGGGCCATCAAAATCTTGATTTATTCACTTTGGCACATTTTATCTTTCCCGATTGACGTCATTAACTCTTCAATTGCTCATTTTAGCTCTGAAATCATCCAATTGTGCATTCTTTACATAAATTTCCCCATTCTTCGTCTTTTTGGGATATTTTCTGAAATGTAAACAAATAAACACAAATTTAAATAAAATTTATTCTTAAACGGCAATAGTTTTTTCTAATTTAGACATTTAAATAAGTGCATAAAATACATTTATCAAATATCTCCAAACTAGAATTATGTTTGTCCTCAAACAATGTAAAATAAAACTACGGAATTAAAATAACAATGTAACATATATTTTTGTCGTGTCAACATGTTTACCACACACCTCAATAACCCAAATCAATTCGCACTTTAGCCAGAGTTATGAATAACAAAGAAAAATTAATTTAATTATCTCATGCCATATTGTTAAGTGTGTGTGTGAATATCCAATGTCAAACGCGAACTCATGCTAAAATATGCTCAACACCGTGTAGCTCTTTATGCATAATCAAGCCTAAATCCCATGTAGTCAACCTAATGAATTTAATTATTATCCTTTCAACGCTCATGGGTGATCACAACTGACTGTTTTTTTCTCACATCCCTGATTTTTATTCTATGTGGTTTCTCAAATATTTTCTTTATTTTTTCCACACAAGATAGTTAAAATTAGAGATATGCATGTACAACAAATCGAAAGTAAGCAATCCCCAATTCCACACCCTTTATCTCCACATTTATAATCAAAAAAGTTTATACCAAATAAATTTTTTTCTTTTTATGGACGACTTTAATTTTTTCTTTTTCTATCGTGTCCTTATCTCTTACCATCTTTTTGTCATATTTTTCTCATTTGCTTTCTATGTGACCCCTGTAAAGAGCTTTGGCTCAGTAACTCCCAAGTCAGACAACTTTAGGGTACCTGGTTTAGAGAACCCCTCAAACTTAATTGCCTAAGTCACAAAGGCGACAAAGAAAATTTAAAGATGTTTGATTGTCTTATGTGTAAGTCCACTCTCCGTACTTCCTTTCTAATTGAACCCTGTGACGAGCTTTGGACTGATAGCTCCCAACTCAGTTGAGTTTAGGGTATCAGGTTTCTACACCCTTACAAGCTTACTTGCTTGAGTCAAAAAGGCTTTTGAAGAGTAGAATCAAACCTTAAGCATTTTTCTGTTTTTATGCTGGTTATGTGTTAGTACATTTTTATACACTTTTTATACCTTTAAACTAGCATATTTTGGAATATCTTGAGCAAATATCTACTAATTTATGTATATTTTATATTTAAATAGGTTAATGTCCAAGTTGATGCAAAAAAATCACAAAAGGAGTGAAGATTTTGCTGAAATTCCAAGTTTGGGGGACCATTTTGTCACTTTCGGGAAGTTTTGGACGAGCTGCGCAAATAAACAATTGACCAAATTGCAAGATTCGAAAATCTGAAGGACCAAAAGTGCAATTTTAGAAGGACCTACTTGGAAGAAATATGAAAATTTGGGGACTAAATTGCTCGAGATTAAAAGATGGAGGACTTGATGGTAATTACGGAAATAACTAAGCTGCAAAATCACCCTCCAACTGAGCCACGCGAACGCGTGGCTCGAACCAAGCCTCGTGCAAACCACGACTCAAAACAGACTCGAGGCCAAAGTAGGCCCTGGATATGCACCGCTCGATCGCGCGCGGTTTTTTTTAAAAAAAAAAAAAACAAAATAAAAAATTGTCCGGGCCGGACCGGGTCAACCCGGTTCGGTCCATATGGCTGTATTACGTGGATTTTAGCGTTTTTTTAGTGTTTTTTGATGATATTTAGGGTATTATAAATACCAAAAATCTGATTTTGCTAGGGCATCATATAAGTCTTGATTTTTTTTTTTTTTCTTGTATTTTCTCTTAACATTTACCTCTTTAATGCAATGTTTAATTAATGTTTTAATGTTTTTATGTTCTTCTTCTACTTTTCATCCTCTTGTTGTAGTTTATGCTTTTGAGTTTTGGTATTTTCTCAAATTTCTACCATAAATTTCATATATTTTGAGTGTATTTAATGTTTTATGATTGGGTTGTTGAAGATCTTTATGGTTGATGGAGAAACTTGGTTCAAAGTGAAGAATTCTTGAATTTTCACTTCAAGAACTTTACAAAAGGGAGAGTTTTCTTTATTCTCTTATTTTTAATCTTTATTTTGAGTATTATTCATATGTTTAGGTTATTTGTTAAATGTTATTATTAGTTTATTATGGGTTAATGTTATTGTGTTGGAATTTTTGACTAGTTTATTTTTAATTAAGTATTTTAGGTTGTTTATGGATATTGGGTATTTATGTTTATATTTTTATGATTAGGAATGTTGTTTTATGTTTATGTAATTTTAAAATGTTATCAATATTTTGTATTGTATTTGCAAGTCATCATCCATGTCAGGTTTAATTTAGAATTTTCCATGTAATTTGGTTAATTGATTAACTACCACTAATTGATTTTTGAAAGAAGAAATTAGTGTAGTTATAAAAACTTAATTTACTTTGTCTTATGTTTTCTAACTTATTTTAATCATCAAGTTCTTGTTGTCATTAGTTTACTTTTAATAATTAGTTTTAATTCTAGTTTTTATACTTTGTTACCTAAATTTCCGTAGTTAACTAATTTTCATAGTGCCATGTTTTAATTTATGTTATTTAGTATTAACCATCAAACCAAACTTTTATACTACTTGACTTTTCTTTTAAAATGAAATCAATAATTTTAGTTACAAATCAATCAATCCTCGTGGGTACGATAACTCGGACTTTTCTAGTCCACTTTACTACTTGAACGCGAACCGTGCACTTGCGGTATACGATTTTAACGAACATTATGATTTATACCCATTGATCAAAATGCTTTAACTAGAGTGCAAATTCAAGAACCACAGATCTCCAACTCATCTATACATGCACATTCTAATTATTTAACCCCCAAACTTGCTTTTCGAGCTATGTTTGGTTAGAATTTAGGGGCGGATGTCTTATGATCTAAGCTTAGAGATTATCAAGTTTGGTTAGAATTTAGGGGCGGATGTCTTATGATCTAAGCTTAGAGATTATCAAGTTATTCCTATGTCCAAGTTGCATAAGTTTTCCCCCATAGGTATTAAACAAATATCTACACAAGTAATAATCCAACAATGACCATGTGCGCAATGAAGATGAAATCTAGCAAGTCACAACTAGTTCATAAAATTCATATTTTCATGTTGTCCAAAATCCAAGTCAAAGCAAAATTTGATTCATATTATATCCCGGGCAATAAACAAGTCAACACAAATTTTCAAGTTTTTTTTTTTTAAAACAAAAATCGAATGAATGCCAATAAAAACATGAACGAGATTTTTCACCCCCAAACTAGAAAGAAACATTGTCCTCAATGTTTGTCACATAGATAACAATATGCAAAACAACACAAAAGAGAGAACGAGAACTTCCCAGGTGTAGAGGAGATGTCTCGTTATTTTTGAAGCTTCCTTTTTATATACATTGGATGAATTTGACCCTTTCTTTGTATTGCTCAACTTGGTTCGAGGTGTTTTGATTAGTGTTTACGTTGCAAACCAAAGATAAATGACATTAGAGATCATAAATACCAATAAGAACCAATGTAAGTTCAAACCAACACCCCCAAACTAAAGATAAAGCAAAATCTTGAATTTTTAAAATTGGTCAACCGCAAATATTCAAGCACTAACATCGCCTAGAAAAACACAAATTTTTCCAAGCCATCTTTTGATATGTTAAATTTCACATCATGGTCTACAACATATTAAAAATTCAAGTCATTGGAAGTTCAATAGAGTCATAAAAAACTCTAGAGAAGAAGGTGACGTGAAGCAATTTTCAGGTGCAATGGCCTGCAGTGACCTTGCAATGGGTCTACCATGATGCACAAATGGTTTTCATGATTTTATTGAAATTGAATAAACTAACTCATGATCTAAACACAAAAATCAATGATAAACATGTCATGAAGATAAATGTCGGTTGACTTTCTCAAATTTGAACAAAAATGTCTCCTTGGCATTTCATCGAACACATAATGTGCATCACAAAATTCAAGGTGTATGCATCAATTTGAAAACATGGATTGACCCCAAAATTTTCACCTATTTAAGCACAAATCACATACACCAATAACTAACCTAACCCCATTCTTCACAACTCGTAAGCTCAAATTTTATGAACTCAAAGAAAATTACACAAATTTGAGTAAACCTTAAATTAGGTGAAGAAATCATACCTTTGATGTGATTTGGAAGTGAAATAAGCAATGATATTGAGGCAACATGTTGATGATACGCACAAATGATTAGAAATCATGTTTGGAGTGATTTGGGGAGGAAAAAAAAAACAAAGTTCTAATGTGTAAAATTGAAAGAATGAAGTGAAAGATTTAAACTGCCATTTTTGCCTCCAGTACGCCTGTACGATTACGTGGTATAAATTATAGCGACTGCGCAGGAAAAACCTGCAGCAAAAAGTGATTTTTAATTAATTCGCACGATCGCGCAGTAGTTCCGATAGAAGTGAAATTTTTTCTCTTTTAAGTTTCAACCTCGTTTTTAACACCCTAATCACTTCATGATTTGTGATATACTCTCCTAAACATTATCTTCATGATCTAAACAAGTGTGTGTGTGTTTTGGGATGACAATTAACAGCCTAGCCTTAAACAAAATATGCAAAATTGAAAACATACCTAAATACACAAAAATAGTCCAACAAGCAAAAGTATCCTAACATGCAACCATGCAAAACACTTAAAACATGTCACCTATCAGACATATATCTAAAAACAAGTAATGAAATAAATACTTAAAGCAAAGTAAATAAAAGGAAATAAAGGTTGGGTTGTGTTGAGTGCATTTTACATGCATATTTCATATATTTTTAGTAATACTTTTTGAGTAATTTGGACAAATACCTACTTAATTGTGCATGTTTTGTGGTTAAATAGGTTTACCAATCAACTTCATGGAGAAAACACAAGAAAGAAGCTAAATGGATGAATACTTGAAGAAATTGAGGAGAAAAGAGTTAAATCCATCAAAGAGTCAAAATTAGAGCCAAACTGCAACCACGCGATCGCGTGGTAATTCTCAAGTAGCGTTCGCGAAGTCAAGCAAAAATCCAACCCGAGACTTATAATGCCAACCACGAGATCGCGATCATTGGTGCTGTAAGTCAACCACGCGATCGCGTGGTCATAAAATGAAGCGAAAATCTGGGCCGACCCGGTGCGACTCGATTCGGCCCAAATGCTGAAACACGCGGATCCTACGAATTTTGGGGGTTTTTGAGGTAGTTTTGGCCAAATTTGAATCATTATTTTCTCTTCTAAACCCTAGAAAACCCTAGCTCTCTCTCTTTCTCTTTTATTTTACTCTTTTATCTTGTAATTTCTCTTGATTTTGTATAGTATAGTTGATGAATATTGATTAAGGGGAGAAATACCAACATTATTGTGGAAGAATAGTGATATTTGGAAGCAAGAATCATTGGTGGAGGGAAGTATTTATTGCTTAATCCTCATATTTCTCTATTTACTTTACTCTATTGTTGAAATGATGTATTTAATTCTTGAATTTTATTGTTATTTCACTATGGGCTAAACTATTTTGTGTTGGGATGTTGATGAAGCTTGACCTAGCTTAGTTGATTTTAATGCTTGTATTAAGAATTTAAGATTTTTATTATCTTGTGCATTTATTGTTGTATTTATTGACTAGCATTTATTGTGGCCACATTTATGCTTAGGTTTCATGGAATGTGCAATTATTGAGAAATTGTTGTGTATTCTAGATCGATACAATATTTGCTCTAGGTTCTTGTTTAGGATAGAGATATACCTAAAACCCTAGACGACCCATTGAGCTATTTTCACAAAGGTTTAATGCAATTTGTGTGTTTTTAATCGACATAGAGATATAGTAGGTTAATACCACTAATTAGGGTTGATTTCACTCGAGAGAGGTAATTGGCTAAGCTTGGAAAATCGGGTCTAACATGATTAATGAATTGCATTTCTATGTGCTTGTTGTGAATTCAATTAGGTTATGGTCAAGTGGAATCAATAATCCCAACACTCCTTTATCATCTATTCATCACCATTTTTCTAGTTATTTATTTACCATTGCAACTTTAATTCTAGTACGAGAACTTTCACAAAACAAACCTTTATTGTGTGTGTTTCTTGTTAAAATTAATTATACTAGAGTGTAGTTGAAATAGACAATCCTTGTGGGATCGATAAACCGGACTCAATTAGTCCACTATCACTTGTATGAGACTCGTGCACTTGCGGTGTGTTTGTAGCGAACAGGTTGCCTCCCAATGAGCGCTCTGTTTATATTCTAAAGTCTGGCTTTTTGAAGTTTTTCATCAGGGAGGCATGAATGATCCTCTTGAAGTCCTGCACAACTTACAATTCTAGCCTTGCATTGTTCCACTCGTTTTCTCACTTTCTTCAATTCCAAGGCCCCTTTTCATCTGTTTGTTGAGGAATGTTGGGTTTTTCTTCCCTTTTATCCCTCCATCCACCTTTTGCTTCCACAATACCTTCAACTTTGTAACAGCTTCATTCTGATCTTCATGTTCTTGTCTTGGCTTGATGCTTAACGTGATAGAAGTGGGATGCCCAGTAATGATAAGAGGATGGTTTCCCATTGGAGATAAGTAATATCAGTCCTTCATGTCAGGCAGCACATCCTTATCTCTCCTAACTAACTTCTTCAGAATGTAGAGGGTATGGATGAAAAAGCAAGGAGATGGGGTAGTCCAGATTGAACTCTTACCATACCAAGTGCCAACAGCCCGTGTCTAGAAATTTGGAGCTAGTTGGTATGGGTAGGGCTACAAGTTGGATTGGAAAATCCGATTCTTAATTGTCCAAAATCCGAAACTTCCGAATTCCGAAATCTTCCGAAAAAATTGGATTGGAATTGGGGACGAGTTTCAAAATTCCAAAAATCTCGATCCAGAATTTTTCGAAGCATTCCGAATATATTCCAATCCGAAAATTTTGTATTTACATTACAATTAATAATATAAAATATAAGAAAATAATTTTTTGAACAGTTAATAATATTAAAATTAAAGTATTATTAACATGATATTTAATACATAACTGACAGGTAACCCTTTTACTTAGTAAAAAAAAAAGGATAGAGAGAATATCACTTCAATTATAGCATAAGATTTAAATTAGGTAAATTGAAAGTGAAAAATATTTTACACATCAGATATCATAAAAATTTTAGATTAAATCAAAAGTGCAAAATATGTTGTTAATTGTGGTATCACAAAGTTTGCTTTACTTAAAATTCTTTTTTTTTTATATACTAAAATTATTATAAATTTCATTAAAATATTAAATATTGGAAATTTTCGAAATTTCCCAAAATTTTCGAATTTCGATTTGGAATGAAGTTTGTATATCCTGAAAATTTTGGAACGGAATTTGGAACAACATTTTGATTTCGAAAATTTTTTGAAACGAAAATTGGAACACCTGTTTCCAATCCTTCTGTCCAAAAAGCACCCCTAGATACGGGCATAAGTTGTAGCTCCGAAGTAGTGCCTTGAAGAAAGGATGCAAAGGGAGCCTCATCCCGCACACCAGAGCATCATAGAAAATTGCCATTTAGCTTGGGGGTGGACTACAGGGTCGGTAAGAAAGGGTATGATGTATTAGCCGAACTCCCTCTGGTGGTCTGAATTATGAAGGGGCACCCATCAAATCAATTCCTCGGATCTCAGACTCCACCTCACTGCTTTCCCATGACCCCAGATTGGGCTCAGGGTCGACGTGGTACCCTGATACTTTATTTACATAATCAACCCAACCTTCGACTTGGGAAATTTCTTCCCCAAACAGCCCAAGCTCTCCCCTCTGTGTCCTTAAAGGAGCCCTAACCCCTAAATCAGGATCTTGCATCCCGAATGAAGAGCCCGCTGGTTCTTCCCCTCTCAGATCTCTACGCTTACTCTGAATTTCTTGCAACGAAGCCTCTTCGTCGACAGATAAGTGAGCAATATACGGCTAGTTCTTTTCTTCTTTGCTGTCAGAATCATTCAAATGTATTATACTATTGCATTTCCTATTTCTCCTCCTGACTCGCTCTCTAAAAATCGGGAACTAAAAACTAATTGGGACAAAGGACAAAAGCCTCTGATAGAAACTACCATTACCACCAACTCATGCAGACCCGTTCCCAATACTCTTTCCATTTTTCCCACATTCCAAACGTGCCCAAAGGAAAAATGCAAAAAAGTAACTCTCAAACAAGCACTCATGAATTGAAAGTTGAAAACAGCAAGCACACAAAGGAAAGAAAGATTACTTGAGAATGATGAAAATTAATGGCCATGTGTGCGAAGGAGTAGCATGATGGCAGAAGGTTTAGATTGAAAGTGATTTGTTGAGTGGAGGTTTTCAAAGGTCAAGGTGGGATTCTTTATAAAAGAAACTAGGAAGCAATTCTCACAAGAAAAATTCTTAGGGAGTTTTCGAAGACGCATTAAGGAAGGAATTGTTGGATGAAGGAGGCTTTACAGAAGGGCACTGTCAATCTAAGCCCTTCATCCTTAATCTGAAAGATTAATCCAGACAGTCCATGTGTCTCAATTGAGAATAAGTTGAAGTGCCAGCAGTTTGAAATTTGGAAAGCGAATAACCATTCAACTGCTAGAGTGTGTCCCACACGCATTTAGGCGCGTCTCCCTGGAGCATTTCTTGAAAATTAAAGATAATCATTCCTTTTCCATAAATGTGCCGCCAAGAAGACACATTAGCACCTATAACGATTGTATTAAAAAGAAAATAATCCCAAAAGCCTCTTTTATGAACACATATCATGATCAACCATTGGAGACCCCAAAACTTCAAAATACAGCAAACATGACCCAAACATTATTCACTTTGGATTCGCAAAGAAACACGCTTTGGAGACAAGCATAACTTCGTACTGCTCCATGAATTAGCAGTACCTTGTCCATATGGGCCTCCCAACTGGATCACTTTGGTGAGTCGGTGTCAAATCCAATCCGACCAAGAATGGACCCATCGAATTTGTGGGACTAGTGTTACGACCATGCCTGAAATAAGCTTGACACGTCACCTATAGGATCCCACATGAGGCCCACTGTTTGCGAGCTATGCTCAGGATTTTACAAGTACTGGACTACCGAGGTGAAATATTGTCCGAACTCCTTGTGGTCGAACTGTTTATTCTGAACTGGTACCATCCGAGGTACATGTCTCAGATTGTTAGCAAAACTGGTCAGTGTGTCAGAGAGATTTGACCTTCTACAAGTTTTGGCTTGATGAACAACGCCTTTAATGAGGATGTGATGGCAGCCGTTTATGACCAAACAATTGGTTTACCTCATAGATGGCTAGGAGTATGCCACGTGTAAAGTAGAACAAGTGTAAAGTAGAACACGTGTAAAGTAGAACACGCGTCATAATCTAAGAAGATGTCTCTGACTATAAATAGAACATGCTCATCTCCAAGAAAGAGGTTGGAAACTCAATACTTAAAATTCATATATAAATCTCACTCCCTTCTGGCTCTTTTACACACTTATATTTCCCACATCCAAATTATATTTATTTGAAATGAGTGCTGACTTAAGCATCAGAGTGCAAACGGGAGCCACCCCGGCCCCCTTTCATACTGATCGTTTGTTTTAGTGCCCAGGAAGTCCACGAGTTTAAGGTGGAGAAGTTGAGACGTGTTGATCTAAAATCCTAACATATTTTGTGGTTAATAGAAGCAATTGCACAGTAATTGGATGGAAAAACTAAATTCTGGATGTAATTGAAGACAAAAGCTAAAGAACCGAGCGTGCAATTAATTGAAAAAATCAACTTACATTTTCTTGAAAGAATTGAGGCCTCAAGGAAGAAATCCCTACAGTAATACAATTGGATCTTAATACCAATTGCAAAGTGGACTATGAGGGCCCAAAAGAGGTTACACAGCTGGAGTTTTTAATTGATAAGAATTTAGGTTGCCCATGAGTTTTTCTGGGGATATATACACGAAGGTGCGATTGGTGCATTAAAGAGAAGTGGGACTTGGCTGAGGATGAGAGGATCTTTTCTTGGAATATATATACACATGGCAGTCGGTGGAATTGAGATTAAGGCTAGCTGATTCTTGAGGAGGTGTCGGCTGTAAATTGGAGATAACGGGGTGGTTGGCAGATTGGATAAAAACAGAAAGAGACATACACAAAGAAGTGCGACTGGTGCCTGATTCTAGGACGAAGGAGGTGATGCTAATTCTTCCACTCTTTAGACTCAGGGTTTTGTTTAGAGCATCTCCAATGAGCTCTTTAAACTTAAAATACTCTCTATATTGGAGAGTCAACCCTTAAAATCCTATTCCAATGGACTCTCTAATTTAACATATTATTTTAAAGAGTGAGTTTGGCTCTTCAAATGTAGGTAGCCAAAATCACTCTCTATCATTAAATGCTTTCAAGTGAAATTCAATTTTCAATGCATCATTCCAAAAGTCATTTTCATTTCATTACATATCCACGCCATAAATTAGCTTATTTATGGTATGCAATATTCAACCATATATACTAGCAATATTCCATAACCTATTTTTATTTTCACTCCATCCAAACCAATCTGTTTCTTCATTTCTTCATAATGGATTTGAATCAAACTATTATGGATGAACATCAATACGATGGCTCAAATGAAATCCCGGAAATTTCAACCCATTTGCTAGAATTCGATGATCAATCTCCTCTCCATTAGAATCCAACTCTAAAAGTGTTGGGTTTTATGACCCAAAATATTATGGAATAAAGAATTCTTGTTTGACAAGAAAATTAAAATGGTTTGATTAGGTTAAAAATATTTTTTTGTATGTATAATACCAATTGAAAAAGGAATAAAATATTATTGCTATTATTATACAAGGAAAATAATTAAGGAATCCTAATACAATTAGGAAATTAACCTAAATTGTAATTAGGTAAGTTTTTGACATATTTTATTATATATGGAGATTATCGGTAGTTGAAGAGAGTAGCCCAAAGATTGACGTGAGAGAGAGAAGACAAGCAAGAGAGAAAAAAAGGAGAAGGAAAACAAATGCACGTGCCTTCGGACACGCGCGGAGTGATGTTTTGTTGTATTGCCTTGGGTATCATGGTGGAGTATACACGGGTAGAGAATGAGATTCGTCTACCATGGTTTTGATGGAAATGTTGTGGTGGAGTGTACACATGGGTAGAGAATGTGATTCGTCTACCATTGTGTTGTTGGCACACGACAGAGAGTTCAAAGAGACTATTGGGGGTGCATGGTGCATATTGCGTGTTATGTTTAGTGTTCTCAAGATGAATTACACATGGGCAGTAATTGAGAATTGACTGTCGTGGTGAATTCATTGTCGAAGGGAGAAAAATTGTTGATGTGGTGAATTAGAAGAAAACGGTATGAGTGGAGATACTGCGTGCGTTGTTCTTCTAGTTTTGGGTAGGGAGAAGTTGTGAGAATGAGAGAAAAAATTGTATTGGTGAGTTTCTTTTATTATCAATAAAATTGTTCTTCTCCCGTGGTTGTCAGCGGTCAGCTGAGCCACGTTAAATTCTTATTCTTTTTCTCTTTATCTATTATTTTGGTTTATATTGTTCCGCTGTGTGATATATTCGGGAAATTGATTATTGTCCCAACAATTATTATAAGAGATGTGGGTGGGAAATTGATATTTTTCCCAACAAAAAGATTAAGAGGTTGCAATTTTACTACGGAAGAGGATCTTCTCATCGTGTCGGCGTGGCTCAATATAAGTTTGGATGCAGTACACGAGAATGAACATAAACATAAAACCTTTTGGGCTCGATTCTGGGAATATTTTCATAAGTACAAGAAATTTGCATATGAATGAACACTGGTTTCTTTGATGAATCCATGGTCAACTATTCAACTGACAACGAATAAATTTTGTGGATGTTATGCCCAAATTGAATCTAGACACCAAAGTGGTATCAATGAGCAAGATAAGGTAATTACGATATTAAAAATTCTGGTGTATTGTTTGTATTCTTATTTTACTTCTATTTTGTAGATTGCTAATGCAAAAAGCCTGTACCAAGAACCATATAATGGAAAATACCATTTTGAACACTGTTGGAAAGAGCTGAGATAACAGCCAATATGGATGCAGGACTGGCAAAAGAAAAAATCAGCAAAGAATAGGACTACAAGTTCTTCATCGATTTCTACCTTTACACCAGATTCATGTGTGACTTTGTTACAAGCAATGAGAGAAGAAAAGAAACAATTCAATGAGAAGAAAATATAAATGTTTGAAAGACAATGTGCTGAAGAACAAGAGAGGCTTTCCTATGAGCAAGAAAAGCTTCGATTAGAACAAATGAAAGAGGATGAAAGAATAATGATGATAGATACGAGTGGAACGCCTCAAATGCTTGTAGATTTTTATGTACTACGTCAGATAGGAATTCTTACAAAAAAAAAAGTTGAATGTCATTGAATTTTACTTTTTTTTTTAGCAAAATTATTTCCATGTAATGAACTGTAGCTTAGAGCATTTTCTTTTGTTTGGGTTGTATTTTGGTCAATTAAACATTATAATTGGGAATTCTTTTCCTAAACTCAAATATCCTATATTGTAAAACATGTCCTCTTTGCTTCTAATATAGGGACATCAGCCATTTTATCAGCAAAGGCTTATTTTTCTTCTTTAGAGAACTCAGAGCATAGATAAGTGAGAATCTGCAACAATGACAAAAATAAGCTAAAAGGGTAATTTGGTTTTATCAAATTACATAAACCACGATAGATACTCTGCAATTGACAATTCATGATCACAAAATCCATTGTTAATAACTTGAACTGAGTATGATTGCATAGAAAACACAAATAATAATAATAATATAAAAGAGAGAATAAAGAAACAAAACATTCAAAATATTCTCAAAGACAAATCAGATTAACATTTTAGCAAATGACTCTTAAGATCAGTAAATGCTATGCGTGCCATGTATTAGTCATATGTGTTCAATAAGATCTCCTTGCAGCTGAGAATGTGTATTTCTGTCCCTAATATGATGATGAGCTTGAATAAATTTCACAAACTCAGTAGTGTGCTCTCGCAAAACCGATATGTTTGGTGTTTCATCAAGTGTATCATAATTGAAGTCTATATCAATAACCTGTCTTTCATCTTCAGCAATCATATTGTGTAATATGATGCAAGCTTTCATGATATCTTTTAAATTTTCACGATTCCAAAAACATGCCGGTCCACAAACAATTGCAAATTGTGATTGCAACACCTCGAATGCTCTTTCAACATCTTTTCTTGCTGATGCTTGAGTTGCAGCAAATTGTTTATGCTTATTATCTACTGGAGATGGAATAGTTTTCACAAATGTCGTCCATGGTGGATATATTCCATCAGCAAGGTGGTATCCCATTGTGTAGTCGTGACCATTGATTGAGTAGTTAGCCGGAGGAGCTCGACCTTCAACATGGTCTTTGAATAAGAAAGATCTATCTAAAACATGTGATCCCGGTAACCTAAAAAAAGCATGCCATATCCAAAGATCATGAGAAGCTATAGCTTTAAGAATTATAGTCGGTTCATGAATATGCCCAACATACATACCTTTCTAAGCTACTGGACAATTTTTCGATTTCCAGTGCATACAGTCGATGCTCCCTAACATTCATTTTCACCTTCTTTTAACAATCTGGAAACATCTTCTATGTTTGGTGACCTCAGGTATTTATCTGAAAATATTGAAATTACTGCTTTAACAAAATGTTTCAAACTCTCAACCGCAGTACTTTCCCCAATTCGTATAAATTCATCAATAGAATCTGCTACAACTCTGTTGGATATTGGTTAATAAATCGAGAATTAAAAATCGATTAAAGTGACTTCGTGTCGACTTCGGCTAAATATTCAAAAGCTCGGCTCAATCCGTTTAGGAAAAATTGTTTGCCACTTCCCCGCTTCGGGGCGCACAAACGAGGAGTGGCAGATGTAATATTAGGGATTAAAATCTCTGAGACATCCGATGGTTTGTCATTGTCTCAATCACATTATGTTGAGACTATACTTAAGAAATTTAAGGCGTATGACGATAAACCGGTTAAGTCACCAGTTGACTTAGGTATTCACTTAGCCAAGAATACTGGTGAGCCCGTATCTCAATTGGAATATTCGCGTGTTATTGGTAGTTTAATGTATATTACCAACTGCACAAGACTGGATATAGCATACATAGTCAACAAGTTGAGTAGATTCACTAGTAATCCAAGTGTTGTACATTGGAAGACATTAAACCGAGTTCTTAGATATTTAAGACATACGGTTGAATATGGATTACACTACTCAAACTATCCTGCGGTGTTAGAAGGATATACTGATACAAATTGGATATCTAACACTAAGGATTCAAAATCCACGAGTGGTTATGTATTTACCATTGGAGGTGGAGCCGTGTCCTGGAAATCGTCTAAGCAAACGTGTATTGCTCGATCCACGATGGAATCTGAGTTTATTGCATTAGACAAATCCGGTGAAGAAGCAGAATGGCTTCGTAATTTTCTTGAAGAAATTCCATGTTGGGAAAAGTCGGTTTCTGCGATTAATATACATTGCGATAATCAGTCGGCAATAGCAATGGCACAAAATAGTATGTATAATGGTAAGTCTCGACATATCCGTCGAAGACATAATACCATTAAACAGTTAATGTCGAATGGTATAATCTCTATTAACTACGTGAAGTCAAAAGAAAATTTGGCCGATCCTTTGACAAAATGACTTGCAAGAGATCAAGTATACCATCTTTCGAGGGGAATGGGCCTAAAGCCTATTGAATAGAATTACTATGATGGAAACCCAACCTTGTAGATTGGAGATCCCAAGATCTTGGTTCAATGGGACAGCTAAGTCATAAATGATTCGAAATAAAGCACTTATTCCCATTCCTAAAATTTATAGTGCTATGTAAAATGTGTATAAGGATAAGTATACATATATACTTTTAATGATTCATAACCTTGAGATAGAAAGGTATGAGATCACCTATATAAGTGTGAAGTGGGGCCGCTTCTACGAGAATTCGAGGCTTAATTCTCTTAGAGCACTTATGAAACCAAGAGTAGTCCAGGGCCAAAATGGACTCAACCATGAGAACCGAATATGTTAGATGAGTCATGGTGTTGGTACAGTTGTTTGGTTTTACACGAACGGCTGGATGGTTCAAGACATCGCGTTCACCAACTAGCCTAGTAAATCTGATTGTATTCAACTAAAGAAGGTTCAAAGCCACAAGCTACCTATCTTGATGCTATGACTTGTCGTGTGTACTCCATTTGTTAGAGTCTGCATTACATTTGCATTGCATTCGCATTGGTTTGCGCATATCGAGGAATTTCCATTCATGTGGGGGATTGTTGAATATTGGTTAATAGATCGAGAATTAAAAATCGATTAAAGTGACTTCGTGTCGACTTCGGCTAAATACTCAAAAGCTCGGCTCAATCCGTTTAGGCAAAATTGTTTGCCACTTCGCCGCTTCGGATGAATGAGAAATTATGGAAAAGGACGATAATCAGGTCAAAATATTTGACCGTGCGATCACACGTCAAATTTAATTTTGGTTTTTTGAGTAAAACCGTGCGACCGCACGGTCTATAATCGTGCGGCGGCACGGTTGTCCGGCCACAAGGCAGCTTTTCATAAAATGTGCATTGTTTGGAAATGGTGCATGGTTTGTGCCTCAACCATTTTGTCCACACCCTTTCATGATCTATAAATAGAACCCTTTGGGTGTCCTATTCCTCACAATTTTTGATATGCAAAACATCTCCCATCCTCACTTCTCTCCAAAATCAAATCATTACATTTGTTATTTTGATTTTCATTCATTGCATCATTGGAGTACGTAAGCCTAATTTGGTTCGTTGTACTTGTGTTTTGGAGTGCTACAAACACAAGTGAAGTCGTTGTATCTTAGGAGTCGATTGTCGTTATCCGTAGGCACCGTTGCAGGGCAAATTTGACTTAAGGACAAAGAGTCTAACTCTTGCCTCGGCTTTGTCCCTATTTTCTTCTTCTTCTTCTTATTTTTGTTTTTCCTTTCCGTTACTCTGTCCAAATTTCGACTTGAATTTACAAATTTTCATTCTACTTATTTGACGTCACTATTCACAAATCCACCCAACAAACTCCATAAGCAAGCATCCTCAAAGCAGCGGTCATTTTCTGGATAGAAAATAATCCAAGATTTCCAGCTGCATCCCTCTTTCGGACAAAGTACGGGTCATGATTTTCTATGACAGATTGAATACGGACAAATAGGGATTGACTCGAAATTTCTTTTCAGGATACATGGGATTTTCTCTAAATGGTCGTTAAAAAGGTGGTGGTGGCCAAGAATTCTATTATGGAATATATGTTTACGACCATGAATTGAGCCTCGACGTAGTACCCTTTTCCTTTTATTGAGAAACTCCCCATCTACCAAAGCTATTGCCTTCTGCAAATCATTATCAGATTCAGAGTCATCAAGAATCATCTTCATTAGTTTACTTGAATTCATCCCGCAAAGATTAAAGATTTTCTGTGGAATTGGCGTGAAGAGTAGAATACAATTTTGTTGGGTGTATGAAGAAATTTGGAGGGGAATAAAATTACATGAACTTGGCTGGAACAATTTTATTAAGACTCGTTGGGTTTATGATGAATATGGAGGGAAACAAAATTTTTTTGTGGAATTCGCGTGACATATGAAAGGCATTCTGATGGGTTTATGGTTGATATTGAGGGAAATAATAAATTATATAAGTGGAAAATTTGTATAAAAAATTAATAGGGAAAAATAATAAATGCTTCTTGGAACAAGTAAAATGAAGAGCATAGAAATAGAGAGACTGTTGGAATGTTATAAAAAAATTTCTCTTTAAATTTGTAATTTGTAGACGTGCTCTTTAAAATGCAAAGATGCTCTTTAAATATAAAGAGCTAATTGGAGATGTTTTTACATTATTTATTGATTTTTCGTTTAAGAACATGAGTAGCTGATTTATTACGATGGATATTTAATGTTTTTAATTTAATATTAATTTTTAAGTTGGTGCTTTGATGTTCATGTATTGATTTTATTATTGTTTTTAATACTTGAGTTGTTTGATCACCAATTCATGATTTAATGATTGTTTTCATAATTAGAGATGTGAGTTAACAATTAGATCGCGTACTAAAATCCGGCAATTTCAACAAAAAGATAGATATATGAATTTGTGATTGCTTGTGGTCACTTATGAATTCCTATATAATTTAATACATTTAGCTAAGGAGAACTTTGACCCTTGTAGAGATACACGGTTGACTTAGTTAAATAGACTTAATTTGAACTCAAGAGAGGTAAATTAGATACACGTGTGAATTAGACCAAATGCAATTCTAGAAAACAACTTGAGATGAGAAATTAAACTAGAACATTATTTCGAAATCGTTAGTCCTTATATTCATTTAACTGTTAGAAAATCCATAACTTTATTTCTTGTTTTGCTAGTTACCTTTAGTATTAAATTTCTATTTGTATTTTAATTGCATTGTTTATTTTATTAAATCTTAATTTTATTGTCTTTTTTATTTTTTATTTTCTTGATAATTTATTTTCTTAGTTAATTTTGTTTTATTGTAGGAATTTTCTTGATCAAAGTAAATTTATAACGAATAAGTAGTTCTCGTGGGATCGACAATCCGAACTCAAAAGTCCACTTTACTGCGTGTTAACGATATCGTGCACTTGCGATATTCTCACACAAAAGAAAACAAGTTGATTCAACCATAAAGATCAAGGAAATTTATATCTTTTCAAGTAAAAATACTTGAACTGAATTTATGTTCAACCATGCTGCTAAATATTGGAAAATTATTTATGAACACCCAGAAAAACTTATCCAAACATATGCTAAATGTGATATGGAAGAGGACGATTCATTTGTATTAGTGGCCCTGATTAGTCTTTCAGGATTAGGGATTTAATCTACAAACTTTATACGAAAATATGGCTTCATCCAATCTTAGCCACCATATTGAATATATATGTATAGCTTGACTATATGTATCTATACGTTAGGCCTCTAAGGGTAGCTAGCCAGCCACCACTGCAATAGAGCCTTTATTGTCGGGCACTTCCGGCGACAATAAGCAATTTCCATTTCTTTTCACTTGTATGCAATAGTATTTATAGACTAAAATTGACCTCCTTCAAATGTTTGTCCAAATTGCCAATTTCCTGGGGCGACGTCGTAGCTAGTAACAGTTCTTCCATCACTGGTGGTGATTTGAAACGAGAGGCTTTGGCCGTTTAGGTATGAGTTGCTTTGCCAGTTTTGCCCCCAGTTTCTAGACATTTGTTGCCATCCTGTGTTGGAACCCTTGATGGATATAGAGTGGACATCCCCAGCACCACCAACATTTGTGACCAATACAAGGTTAAAATAGGAATGCCCATTTATTGTGAACCTTATTCCTCCCTTCTTTGTGCAGGGAACCCTGTCAAGATCAGCAATTAGATACGGTCGGTTTGTTTTTTATTAAAAATTAGATTTTTATCAAAGTCAAAGTTAATAATTAATTACAATCATATATTTCATATGTCCCACAACTTTTTAACCACACATCTAATCAACTTTTATCAAAATCTACTAAAAATTTGATTTTAATCTCTATCAATAATATAAAAGTTGTATATTCTATTATTAAATAATACTTAAAGTTTTCATTTAATAATTTTAATTATTTTTGTCTACTGTAGGTTTTATGAACAGTGAATATGTAACCCCGGTCTAGATTGACTTTTGGTGTTAGAATATGTTCGATATTATAACGTGATTAATACCTTCTGAAAGAAACCGGGACAATTCCGGCTCGGTATTGGGCAATCTGCAAGAAAGCAGGCTCAGCCAAATCAAAGTGCTGGAGGGGAGGATTGCACCACCCACCATTGTCATTCGACAGGCCAGGGTTAGGAGGGCAAAAGTTTGTAGCTGACACGGTTATGGTCCCCGGGAGGCACCATTGCGCGTCATTGGTGCACGTCATCTCATAGCACGAGCCGCAGCTCAAGCCACTGTTGAACAGAGCGGTGCTTAGTGCCGCAGTGTTAGTGCCATACCCTTGATTGTACAAGTTGCCATAGCCACAAGCTCCTCCTGCATTAGCATAATTCGATCGAGAACTCTATGGTTTATTCGATAAGTAGATTGTATAATACTAATGAAGAAAACCATAAGCTAAAATATGTTTTATTACGCCCTGTTTGATGCACATTATAATGAGAAAGTGATGTTTAGAATAGTGATTTTTTTAAGATGAGCGTTTAAAAACTAGGGAAAGTTTTGAATTTTTCTGTAGAATATTTCATCGTGTGAATGTGTACTTAAAAATAAGTAAAATAAAAAAAAGATTTTTGAAAAAATGAGAGTCAAACACGGGCTATACTATATTCAAGTGCGTTTTGGAATGTGCTTAGGTTAAAATATGGAGAAGTATTTCACATACCCATTGTGCCTGATGCATCGCCCCCGCCATAGAAAGTAGCATGACCGCTTTGCCATTCTCCATAATCGCCATAGATTCCGTGGGCGCATAAGAAGAAAACGAGAGAAACTATGGTGACTACTTGGATAGTCATTAAGAAATATGATAATGTAAATGGATAGAAAGAAAGGGGGAGACTTGAGTGTCTAGGGCTTAGAACAAAAAATGGGGTATGGGGGCTTTATTTATTTATATAGAAAAAGATATAAACTTGGATTGGGGGGATATAGATATAGGGCATGTGTGTATAGTATAAAATGTCGAACTTATTTAGGTCTCGAACAACTGAAGATGCACATGCAATTGTTCCAACTTGACGTACCAACTGCTAGTACCCTACAAGCACATGCATTTCTCAACTATATCGTTCTCTATTCTATTTTTCATTTAATTCTGAGGGTCGGTTTAATAACGAGGACAAAATTTGGTCGGAAAGAAAATGAATTTTAGGAATTGAATTCTTGAGAACTTATTTTCTTGAGAATTGAAAGTTTAATATGTTTGATTGATTAATTTTCTAAGTGAAAAAAATAGAAAAAATTTCAAATTTTGTTATTTGATTAACATTATTTTTCATGACAAATAAAATAAAATTTAGCTATTTTAATAAAAAAATTATTTTTTATTTTATTTTTCACACATTTATACTTGATAATAATAATGTTAATTTATGAAAAAAAAAAATAATAAGTCAATTAAAAACAACAAAATAGATTAAACATGACGTTTGATATACCAGACATGATAACTAATAATTTTTTGTCATACATGTACATATTTCGTAATGTTGTCTAAAAGTATCCAATTAATTCATAATACTATAGATGAATATGAATATGAATTCATGCATGTTCAAGTGGTCTCCAAGTGAAGCACCATATATATTCAATGTTCCTTTCTTTATAACTAGTAATAAGTACGTGCTTCGTACGTCTTTTGTAAATGATGAATGACAAGATAAAATTAATAAAAAGAGCATATTTTTTAAATAAAAAAAGTGTAAGTTTAAACCAAAATTTTAGTTTTGAAATTATTTATTTATATTCTTAATTAAAATATAATTATTTTTTCTTATGAATTAATTATTGGTTTTAATAAAAATTTAAGAGTGTTATTGAAAAAAAATAAAAATATCTAAATGTATTGTAGATTAAAATAATAACTAATAATATTTAATGAAAATAAATTAAATTTTAAATGTAATATCAAAGGTTTTCCACTCATTCACACTTTTATTGTTGTTGTTGTTGTTGTTATTATTGTAGATGTAGATTAAATTACATAAACGAAAAAGATAGTAACATGAGAATAATAATATGAAATCATATTACAACATTGCAAATTATTTGATAATAAATTAATTTAATACTAAATAAATGAGAAAATATAATAATATGAAATTATATCATAATTTTGTAAATTGTTAAACAATAAATGTAATGAATTATTTAATGTTATTAAATAATGGTCTAAAGATAAAATGGATATATAACTAAATATATGATGATACCTAAGTAATTAAATGAGAGAAGGGTTTAGTTGGTATAAAAGAAAAGATATAAGGGTAAAATTGGAATGTGAAAGATTCTTCAACATCCATACTTTTTAAAGTAGTGTAGATGTAGATAACTTAAAACAAATTGGTATTGTAGCTTCTCTACATAGTTTGATCTCGATTCTAGCTTAAGTTAACCCTACACATTTGACTCACTTCAGCCTACCTTGTTTCATCTAACTCAATCAAAATATTTTTATTGAACATAGAGTGTTAGTCTAAATTCATTAATTGATTGTACACTTGTTTTTTATTGCGGTATGTTTCTAATATTATTACATTCATGTGTTAGATTGTAGTGTTGGCTCTTTCTAGAATATGTCAATAAGTATTTAATTTGTCATGATAAAGTATCACGTAAAATTAATTGTGAACCAAAACCAACGTGCGATTAAAACAACGAACCTTTAAGATTTTAGACCTAGCCTATATTGCGGCACGTACCATGTGCCCACAGCACACTCAATTATATGCTAATTAATTACAGTAATTTTAGAAAGATATTTTTAATTGATATTAACGTACATATATTTGGTGGTGTAAATAACTAACACAACACTTACTTTTTCATCTCTCAATATATATATGTCATGTCATAATACACTTAAACATGTCAATTAAAAATGTCTCCCTAATATTACTCAATTAATTAAAGAGGTTTGAGATTCTAATTTTAAGCTCATGTGATGAGCATGTTTATATAAATATTAAATTCTAAATATTTCACATATTATTAGCATACAATTGAATTATATATCATGCACCGACGTGCAATTTTTTTATTTATCTTATCCTCACAAATTTATGGGATTTTCTGTATTTCTAACATGTTATATTTTAAAATTAATAAGTGAAATTTTATACTATATTAAGTATAATTTATCATTTAATAATCATTATGCTACTCCTTCTGTCCAACAAAAAATAGCATTGTTTTTATTTTCACACAAATTAAGAAATGCAGTTAATATAAGTTGGAAACATAAACTTTTTTTACATTTTTCCTAACATCCCTATATTAAATAGCACTTTAAATATAGTTAGTTTATATTTTTTTATAACTAGGTACATTAAATAGGAACATATTTTTTTCAAAAAAAAAAAAGTTTATATACTTTCAATAAAGAAAGTGATCTATAATTTGAGATAGACGGATAAAATAAAATAAAATAAAAAAATAACTAAGTTTATCTTTATAGGACACACGGGAGTATTATGCAAGTGGAACTATAAGACCTTCAGCCAATAGTGTAATTATAATAATTGAACAAATTATCGGTAATCGGAATTCTTAATGATAATTAAACATAACCACGCAATTTATTGATAACCTTCACACTCATATGCCTAGAAAATAATGCCGTCATAAATTTTGTGGTTATGCTTATATCAATAATTAAAGTTTATCGAGATAAAAGTGAACAAGAATGTAATATTTTACTATTATTATCGATCTATTGACCTCTAGACGTATCAAAAGTGTTGCGTGCAAGCATGGTTTCATAATCATTGATGCGATTAATAAAATGTCAAGTTAGTTGTCTTAATCAACATTAGTTTTACTATATTATAGGTAGAAAAACAATTAATATTAGTCGAAAATAATGTGATGATTTGATTAAGGACCTACCATGTTAGGGGCACATGCTAGACCCGGAAATTATGTCCTAATGTGTCATTATAATAATTATTATTAGGCTTAACTGCATAATTAATGATACCATAAAAGAGTGAGTGTGTGTTCCAATTTTTCTCACTCGAGAAAAAATATTATGAACTGAAATATCATCCACAAAGGCATGTGGAATTTATCTAAATGTTGTTGGTTAGGGACCAATAGAAGTGTTTATGAGAAGGGATTGTCAAATATTTCCACTTGTTATTTAAGACTAAGTCGACCTTGCAACATGGAATGGACCCTATGTGCATTTGGGTAGTGTTTTGGGGCTGGTAGGCCATTTATTGGTCCCTTGTGAATTAACAATGATGTTATTTTGGGGGGTCCAAATATAAATTTTGTGTTGATGAAATGGGATTTATCTTTCGTGGTGTAAAAATCTTGTCTTTCTTAAAATTTAATGTTGCCTAAGGTTGGAGAAAGAGATGCATTGTTAAACATCACTCATACACTTCACATTTTTATAAATACTACAGAAACCAAAAGGCAAATGTATGAATTATATTTTTTAACACCATTGATTTTATAACACTCGTCTAGGTGACACTAAGTCACATAATGTCACATAAACAGATGTTAGATAACATTATTCAATATATATACATGTACCATATTACCTTTACCCATTCTTTGAAAGTTATTCAATATATATACATGACCTTGTAAGTTATTTCAAGATTTGGTCTTCTGGTGCTCATTCTTTGAAAGAAGTACTTTTATTGAAGGGGACTGAACGATGGGCCTCGTTAAAACCTTACCCAGAAAAATCCAGTGGGAAAAAATCTGGATAAGGAAAACGAGTACCCGTCCCTAATGCTGAAAGAAAATAATATGGGTGCGCAGGCCCGGCCTTAGTGATTATTGATGGACGTGCAAGTCCGAAAGTAAAAAGATAAAAATGGGCGCGCAGACCCGACCTTTCTACGACTGGATGACTTTGACATCAAGAGAAACGTGACTACTTGTAGTAAGGCTTCAAATTCTCCACATTCCATGGCCGAGGAAGAGGTTTTGAATCTGTTGACTCCGGGCCCAAAGAAAGGTACAGTGATCCACCAGCGAAGGCCCAATAGTGGCCCAATGGACCTTGACCCACAGCTGAGGCCTGGAATATCACCTTGAGATGAATGCCGAAGTGGTATGTCAAGCAAACCTCTTTAGCCGACCTGGTTAACGCCCAGCCGATGTGCTTTATACTCAGCCGGGGCGCTTTATGGCGTTGACCAGAAGAGAGAGATGGAGTCAGTGATGGGACACTGCCTTTACCCAGACTGATAGGCGCCCATCCCCTACGAAATGTAGCAATGATTGCGGTTGAAAAGCAAGATTGTCACATCCATAAGCTAGGGTGATGACAAGTGTAAAGTATGTCACGTGTCGTGATCCAAGACAAGAAGTTCCTCTATAAAGGAAGCGCAATTGTCTCCAAGTAGGGGGTTAGCAATTTCTCACTCTTAACTCTATATTTCTCTCACTCCCTTTTCTCTCTTTTACACACTTATATTTCCCGCACCCAATATATATATATTCGCCTAAAATGAGTACTGAATTAGGCATCGGAGTGCAAACGGGAGCCACCTCGGCCCCCTTTGCAAGCTGACTGTTTGTCCTAGTGCGCAGGAGATCCACGTGTCAAAGAGGGAGGAGCTGAGACGTGTTGGTCCAAAATCCATCTGGATTTTGTGGTCAACATTTTGGCGCCGTCTGTGGAAAACCATACTGCTAACCACGAAAACACATGGTAAAAAGCCACACATAGAAATGTTGGCCTTGAAAAAGGTAAGAGCTTTGAAAGATAAGCTGGTTGGCCTTGAAAAAGGTAAGAGCTTTGAAAGATAAGCTGGTTGGCCTTGAAAAAGGTAAGAGCTTTGAAAGATAAGCTGGTTGGCCTTGAAAAAGGTAAGAGCTTAGAAAGATAAGCTGGATGGCCTTGAAAAAGGTAAGAGCTTTGAAAGATAAGCTGGTTGGCCTTGAAAAAGGTAAGAGCTTTGAAAGATAAGCTGGATGGCCTTGAAAAAGGTAAGAGCTTTGAAAGATAAGCTGGATGGCCTTGAAAAAGGTAAGAGCTTTGAAAGATAAGCTGGTTGGTCTTGAAGAAGGTAAGAGCTTTGAAAGATAAGCTGGATGGCCTTGAAAAAGGTAAGAGCTTTGAAAGATAAGCTGGTTGGTCTTGAAGAAGGTAAGAGCTTTGAAAGACAAGTCCGTTAACCTACATAAAACCTTGAAAAAGGGCTGATAAAATCTTGAAAAAGAGTGAAGAACCACAAAAACCTTGAAAAAAAGTGAAGAACCTCTTGAAACAAAGAGGAGAAATACTACATAAAATCTTGAAAACAGAAGGAAACTTTTTGAAAAAGATTGGTAACAAATGTCTTGAAGAAAGGCCTCCTCAAAAGAGGACTCTCCTTCTTATTGTCCCCAAGTGGCTCTCCTTGATATTGCCTAAGTGGCATGGCCGAGGTGCTTCCTTCATATGGCCAAAGTGGCTCTCCCTGATATTGCCTAAGTGGCATGGCCGAAGTGCTTCCTTCATATTGCCTAAGTGGCATGGCCAAAGTGGCTCTCCCTCGTATTGCCTAAGTGGCATGGCCGAAGTGCTTCCTTCATATTGCCTAAGTGGCATGGCCAAAGTGGCTCTCCCTCGTATTGCCTAAGTGGCATGGCCGAGGTGCTTTCTTCATATGGCCAAAGTGGTTCTCCCTGATATTGCCTAAGTGGCATGGCCGAAGTGGCTTCCTTCATATGGCCAAAGTGGCTCTCCCTCGTATTGCCTAAGTGGCATGGCCGAAGTGCTTCCTTCATATTGCCTAAGTGGCATGTCCAAAGTGGCTCTCCCTCGTATTTCCTAAGTGGCATGGCCGAGGTGCTTCCTTCATATGGCCAAAGTGGTTCTCCCTGATATTGCCTAAGTGGCATGGCCGAAGTGGCTTCCTTCATATGGCCAAAGTGGCTCTCCCTCGTATTGCCTAAGTGGCATGGCCGAAGTGCTTCCTTCATATTGCCTAAGTGGCATGGCCAAAGTGGCTCTCCCTCGTATTGCCTAAGTGGCATGGCCGAAGTGCTTCCTTCATATTGCCTAAGTGGCATGGCCAAAGTGGCTCTCCCTCGTATTGCCTAAGTGGCATGACCGAGGTGCTTCCTTCATATTGCCTAAGTGGCATGGCCAAAGTGGCTCTCCCTCGTATTGCCTAAGTGGCACGGCCGAAGTGCTTCCTTCATATTGCCTAAGCGGCAAGGCCGAAGTGCTTCCCTGATATTGCCTAAGTGGCATGGCCGAATTGGCTTCCCTCTTATTGCCTAAGTGAACTCCTTTCCAAAGGACCTTTTCCATGGACTCCTTCTGAAGCACCTCTCTCGAAGGACCTCTTCCATGGATTTCTTCCGAAGTACCTCTCCTAAGGTCGTCTTCATAAATGTCACAGCAACACAGTGTCAAAAAGACACCTATAGTCATGTCTGATTTAAATGTCGCGGCAACGCAGACTCATGAAACAATAAAAGATTTTTTTATTGCCGAAGCGGAACGGTTCGGAGAATATATTATTAAGCTCGGCTTAAGTGTCTCCACGACACATGGTCTCAGAGACCTTATATTCTTAAGCCTCGGCTTAAGTGTCTCCGAAAATGACACGGCTATGGGAGCCCTACCCACTCGTCTCCAGAATGGCATGACCTTAGAAGTTTTTTCTGAATTCACACCGGATAAAACACGGACGAGGTAATATGTCGACGTGATTTAACCCGAACCTGATGTACTGAAGTAACACCGTTACAAGTTAACAAAAGAATAAGATCATTGATCTAAGTCCTCGCTAGGGGCTGCTAACAAGCATAATTCCAAGTAAACATGAATAGCTTAGCAAATCCCCACGAATAAGGGATTTCCCCATTCAATGGAATCTACCCCGGACTAACAAACTGAGTACTTACAAACAAGGCTATAAAGCATGAATACATGGGACTCCTAGGTGGATGTCCTCCTTTAACTCTGGAGTGAATATTCTATTAGATGAGGGTGAAGCATACTTGGTTGATAAATCTATGAAACAACCTGAAGAAGAAATTGGAGTCAATTAAAGAAACAATGGTAAATAAACTTCCATGAGCCCTATGGGGAATCAGAATTACCTTGCAAACCGCCACAGGAGGAACTCCATTCTCACTGGCACATGGGTCAGAGGCAGTATGTACGGTACAATTTAAAGGCATATCACCCATGTTAGATTTTTAACCAAAAATGGCCCCGATGTAATCACCCTAGACGTAAACAGGGGATTCACGGGGAAGTACGATTTGTGACCCATTCAGTCAAAGCTAAGCGATGGACATAAATGTCTTTAGCGCTTAGATTTGAGGGACTATCACATCCACCAGTGACTCCGAGGACCGGCACAAGCTTCGGACTATCCTGTATTAAACTATGTTCATCCTATGATGGACCATCTCATATTGAATGATGACCATCTTACAATACGAACTACTTGTGTATAGCAGAGCAATACATAAAATTCACATATAAAGATCAAAGGTGAAGTAGATGAAGATTCACAAAAGACAATGACAAAAACAGGCATCCTAAGCAGGAGCGCGGGAAAAGTTGGCTTCTTTAGAAGAAGGGCCGCCAGTGACGTTTTCAAGGGGACTTTCCTTACTAACATCAGATAGTGCCAAACGAGCCAGAAGCAGCTCGAAAATTGTAGAAATAATCTGCGAATTTTGTACTCTTGGACAACCTACTTTATAAGCGGAGTTACACCTCCCCTTCGCTGAGATGTGTGGGACCAGAGGAAGGGCAGTATGTGATGAGAGAAATCCATGAGGGCATCTGCGGCAACCATGCTGGGGCTTTATCGCTAGCTCGGAAAGCCCTCAAACAGGGATATTTTTGGCCTACTATGCGAAAGGATTCCCATGACTTTATGCGGAAATGCGATAAATGCCAAAGACACGCGACCATACCACATCAGCCGCATCAAGAACTAACTGTGGTGACTAGCCCTTGGCCCTTCGCAAAGTGGGGGGGTTGACATTATTGGACCTATGCCTAGAGGAGCGGGTAACAATTGCTTTGCGATAGTAGCAATTGACTACTTCACCAAGTGGGTCGAAGCGGAACCTTTGATGAAGATCACCGAGGCCAACACCACTAAGTTTATTTGGAAAAATACCAAGAGGTAACGCCGGTTCGGGATACCACATTCGCTGGTTAGTGACAATGTAAAACAGTTCAAAAACAGAAGCGTGGATGAGTTGTGTGACGATTTGGGAATCAGGAAGCTGTTCTCATCTCCACAACACCCACAGGCCAACGGGCAGGTCGAAGCGGTGAACAAGACCATAGAAAATACCCTGAAAAGGAAGTTGGAATTCAGAAAGGGCGCGTGGGTAGACGAGCTACCACAAGTGTTATGGGCGCTTCGAACCACCTCGCACACCGCTACTGGTGAAACACCCTTCTCGCTGGCTTACGGAGCCGAGGCGGTATGCCCCGTCGAAATCGAAATCCCTTCGCTTCGTCAAATGCATTATGACGAAGTTAGGAACGAGGAAGCGCAAAGGGCCGGTTTAGACTTCCTAATGGAAAAGCGGAATGATTCCCAAGAGGTAATGGCCTAATACCAGAAAAAGATGGCTCGATACTACAACAAAAGGGTGAAGAGCCGACGCTTTAATATTGGGGACTTGGTCCTCAAAAAGGTTCTTCCTTCAACACAGGAGCCAGGAATAGGGACTCTGGGTCCTAACTGGGAAGGCCCTTACAAGGTCGTTGTCGAGGTAGTACCCGGAACATACGTAATTGAGGACTTGTCTGGAGTACCTCTATGTAATCCTTGGAACACGGACCACCTTCGCCGTTATTTTCAATAAAACTAAATTCCTCCATGATTGCAACATTATCGTATTATTTCAAAAAATCGTGGGCGAGCTGCGTTAAGAGTTACGCCAATCTCTATTAGATAACCATAATGGATAAACGCACATTCTAAAATTATTTTGGTCATGACGCCATACGTCCACACTATGCATAAAAAATTGTTAAGGACAAGGGACTCTCATAAGGCTAAACTACGATCACCACGTAAGGATCGGGAGTTTTAATATAATAAATGCTTCGAACCACTCAAATCTAAGGTGCTGCACTCTTTCACTGTCATTCACCGCGCAATATGTTTGGAATCATCCAAATATAACCAAATGTTGTCACGTAAACCAAAATCCTTGGTGCGTTAAGTTAGTTCATACATTCAGACAAAGCGTTTGCAAGATATATATATATACTAAGTGCTGTGCGCATAAGCATAAAAGACAAACGTAAAAAAATTCTTATGTTATTTTGGCCGCAAATACAACACGCCTCCGCCAGGCAGGATCTTTGTCAAAAACAAGGAACTCCGGTGAATTTACACTGCGACATTAACAGAGGCTCATACAAAGTTGTAAATGTAGATGTCACATGGTTTTAAGGTAAAATCGCTCAAAGGTTGGTCAAGGTCAGATCTAATTAGCAAAAATAGGTACATCAACTGTGCCGGATCTGGGGGTATAGCAAATGATTAAACTTGAATAGAATTATTACTGCAAAGTGATGACAAATTCGATCCGCTCATGAATGACCACATCGGATTTGAGGGACTAGCACACCCAAAATATGGTCATCCATGACCAAAGGTTTAGGTATCGCCTTGGACTAATGGTCGAGGAGGAAAGGCACAGGAGCCCCTCCAGCCGAACTAAGTTATGCTTGTCCGAGGTGCTCTAAATCAGGTGCACTTTACAAATCAAGACATTTACAGACAGACATTTACAATGTGTGCATTTCACAAATTAAGACATTTACAAACAGACATTTACAATGTCCCACATATCATCTTACAATTATGAAACTCGCACTTGGAAATACTCATGTTTAAGCAGTAAAGGAAAAAAAATGTCGCTGCACAAAAATATGAATAAACTGCTCCATTCATAAAAATGAGAAATGTATAATATGAAGTGCCGAGGGACTTACAAAAAGAAAGAAAAGAAGAAAACAAAAAGCTAAAGCTAACAAATGCAGAAGAGGATTATTGTGGAGGAGGGACATCTTCCAAGGGGCCTTTATCAGACACGCCCAGAGGATCCGCAGGATCATCTTGAGGCTCGGGGTAAAAAGCCTCAATGGAGGACAGGTCCAGTGTCGGAAAAGCTTCCTTCACATCCCCTAAGGCCATTCTGGCCCCCAAGTTCCCAAAGACCCTCTGCATAGCCTCGTATTCCGGGGTATCTTCGAAAGTATCTTTGAAGTTCTGAACAGCCTTAGAAACTTCTTCACCCAGAACCTCCTGCACCCTAGCCGCAATGGTACTCTCCAAGGCCTCAGAAATTCTGGAGTCAATATGTTTCTCCAGGGAAGTGTAGTCCTCCTCAGCTTTCTTCCTGGCCTCCAGTTCCCTCCCCAGCTTTTCGTTTACTTCTGCCACTTCAGCTTCTAACTTCGACTTGGCTGCATTGGCGACGGCCAGGGCCTCAGAGGCGATAGACTGTGCCCGGTTGGAATCATCCAATTTCTTGCACAAGACTGCCACGTCTGATTCAGAGGCATGGAGGTCATGCTTCAATTTGTCATTGTCCTCTTGGAGGCACTTCGCATTAGCCCTCTCTTCTGAAGAAGATTTGCGGGCTATGGACAGCTGGGCCTTAAGGTCATTAATCTCCTTAAGCATATTGTCAGCGTGGCGGAGAGCAGTCTCAGCATCCCTCTTATCTCGTTGAGCTACCTCCACGGAGGACTCTACCTCGTCAATGAGAGCCAGAGTTCTGGCGTTCATAGCCTTGGCAGCGAGCAGCTTCCGAGACGGAGTAGCACTAGAGGAAAAGGCGGCCCAACCCTCTGTCCAAAACTGTTCGGTAATTAAGGCCGCCCTGGCTGGAGGCGAACTGGGAGAGTCGAACAATGAAGGGTTGAAAGTGACATCTCTGGGGAGGATGCTGGTGTTAATATGCTTAAGGTCTTCCGCCCCTTCCGGTGTAACTTCATAAGCCAAGCCCGGCATGAGCACGGATGGCTCGTCCTCCAGCTCCTCGATCATTGATGGCGGAGGTACGGAAGTGGACTCCTTGCCTTTTCCCCTTCTGAGCCTTTTTAAGGGAGCAGGCTCCTCCTCAAGTGCTTGCTCAGAAATGTCCTCGGACAAGGAAGGTGGCACTGGGGGATCCTTAGTCTCCCTGCCCCTCTTGGGTCCGCCTCTGTCCGACCTCTTCCCTTTCCCTTTGGCAACGCCTTTTTCAGGATCGGCCTCTCCAGCAATGTTGGGTTGTTGGGGACCCACTGGGTGCAAAGTGGGCGGTGGCAGTAGAGCTGGGAGAGGACCCTGAAGTTGGGCAGCAGACTTCTCACACTTCTCTAGCCACCCCAATTTGCAGGTCGGCCAAGACCGCTTTCTGCTTTCTTTCAACCTCGCTCCCATGGCGCAGATCCGGAGGAACCTTTGTAGCCATGAGGCCCTTCAAAGAAATCTTTGGAAATTCTTTGGAACCTAGCAAGGAAAGGAGGACAATGGGGGTTATATATTAAAAAAAAAAAAAAAAAAAAAGAAGAACAAACACAAGATGTAACAGCAATAAGGAGGCGAACTTACTCATAGCTCGCATAAGACCGTGCTTAACGAATAATTTGTTCTGTTGTATGACCCCTTGGAAAGTGCCCTTGTAGGCAAATAGACTCCTCACTGCCGCTAGATCCGCGTCAGGGAGGAGATGGGCAAAAGTGTCCCCTACCATAAGCCAATGATATGTTAAAAAGCAGTCAAGAAAAGTGAGTATGGGTGAAACAGCAAAAGACGCATGACACTTAAAGACTCTAAAGCAAATATAAGACTCACTAGGTAGGGAAAGAGTTCGGGGAACTGTAATTTCTGGACTAGGGTCCACAGGGGAACTCTGCCACTCCCCAGCAACCCAGGACCACTGGTTCCTCCAGTTCTTTATTGAGGTAGGGTGACCGGTAATAACGGGAGTATAAGAACCTCTGGGGGACAAATAATATCAATCCTTAACATCCGATCTCACGTCTCTCTCCCTCCTAACTGATTTCTTCAAAGTATAGAGAGTGTGAATGATGTGCAGTGAGATGGGATGATCCGGGTTGACCTCTTGCCACGCCAACCAAGTCCCCACAGCCTGAGTCCAGAAGTTGGGGGCCAGCTGGTAGGGGCACAAGTTATAGCTCCTAAGCAGTGCCCTGAAAAAGGGATGCAGGGGGAGCCTCATCCCACAAGAAAGGGCATCGTGACATATAGCTGCCTGACCCGGGGGAGGGCTGCAAGGTCGGCAGGAAGGGGTAGGAAGCACCAGATGGACCCCTTCTGGAAACCTGAATTTTGTCGAAGCCGAGGCCAAATCGATCCTTCGGATTTCAGTAGCAACCTCACTGCTTTCCCATGACTCTGGGTTTGGATCGGGGTCGACATGATAGCCCGAAACTTTGTTGACCTGGTCAACCTAATCTTCTACCTGAGCGATCTCCTCGGCAGTCAAACCCAACTCTTCCCTATGCGCCCTAAACGGTGCCCTAATGATCAAGCCGAGGTCCTGGTGACCTGAAGAGGAGCCCGCCGCCATTTCTCCTCCCAAGTCCCTATCTCGTTTGCTTCGGAGTTCCCTAAGCGCGGATTCCTCCTCAGATGACAGATGAGCCATGTAGTTCTGGTGTTTTTCTTCTTCGCTGTCAGAATCACTCAAATGAATTATGCCACTGGTTTTTCTATTTCTCCTCTTAACCTGCTCCCTAAAGAAACGGGAACTAAAAACTGATAAAGAGATGGGGCAGAAACCTCTGAGGGGAACCGCCATCGCTAACATTTCCTGTGAACCCGTTCCCCCAACTCTTTCCATTGTTTTTTCTTTTTGTTTTAAAAGAGAGTCAGACTCAACAAAAGAAAAACAAAGTGCAAAAACAAAGTTCTCAAACCCACAATGAGAAACTAAAAATAAGAAAGTCTTGCATATACAGGAATCAAGAGATTTACCTTCAAAAGACGAATGCTTGACACTGTGCACTTGAAATGAAGAACTCGCCAAGGAAAACTGTGGAACGTTAAGGGTGGATGCTGGGTAGAAAACCCTTGAAGAAAAAGACACGAAACTCGCAAGGAAGAGAGAGACGGCGCAAGTTTTCGTGAAAGTATGGCTGCAAAGATTTTAAGAAAATGGTAAAAGGTGAAATGGTAAAATGAAGAAGGATTTATAGGCATCCTAACGGTCTAGATTCCTTTAAGTTTCGTGAGCCGCATGATTAATGTGGGTAACCCATGCTTCTTGGAAAATGAGCTAATCAAAGCGCCAGCCGTCAAAGGGAGGGATAAAAACCGTTCAGCTACCACAGTGCATGCCACGCGTTTCGAAATGCTGCCCCCCTCCCATTTTATATATATATTCCTTGGAAATAAATACCGATAGCTCCTCCGGATTGAATGCGCCGCCTAGGAAATGCGCTGGTATGATCCTGGCCAGCAGGAAGAGAAAATCCGAGGCAGAAGGTCGGCTATGATATGGATCCGAGCCTTACCTAAGGAATTTCATTATTGAATCCCTAAAAAGTTAATGCTGTGAAATCATGGAAAATCCTACACGACCATGAATGATCCCTTCGGATTTGAGGGACTAGTGTTGACTCCGAGCCCAAAGAAAGGTACAGTGATCCACCAGCGAAGGCCCAATAGTGGCCCAATGGACCTTGACCCACAGCTGAGGCCTGGAATATCACCTTGAGATGAATGCCGAAGTGGTATGTCAAGCAAACCTCTTTAGCCGACCTTGTTAACGCCCAGCCGATGTGCTTTATACTCAGTCGGGGCGCTTTATGGCGTTGACCAGAAGAGAGAGATGGAGTCAGTGATGGGACAGTGCCTTTACCCAGACGTGACAGACGCCCATCCCCTACGAAATGTAGCAATGATTGCGGTTGAAAAGCAAGATTGTCACATCCATAAGCTAGGGTGATGACAAGTGTAAAGTATGCCACGTGTCGTGATCCAAGACAAGAAGTTCCTCTATAAAGGAAGCGCAATTGTCTCCAAGTAGGGGGTTAGCAATTTCTCACTCTTAACTCTATATTTCTCTCACTCCCTTTTCTCTCTTTTACACACTTATATTTCCCGCACCCAATATATATATATTCGCCTAAAATGAGTACTGACTTAGGCATCAGATTGCAAACGGGAGCCACCTCGGCCCCCTTTGCAAGCTGACTGTTTGTCCTAGTGCGCAGGAGATCCACGTGTCAAAGAGGGAGGAGCTGAGACGTGTTGGTCCAAAGTCCAGCCGGATTTTGTGGTCAACAGAATCCATCGTAAGGAGGCTGTATGAGCCCTTTCCCACCTTTCGGATGACTTTGTACGGTCCTTCCTAAATAGGTCCAAGTTTCCCTGGTTGATTACCGGCAGCCTCACTTCGACGAAGGACAAGATCTCCCATTCTGAATTCTCTCTTCTTTACTCGGACATTGAACTTCTTGGACATGGCCCGTTGATAAGCTGCTCTTCTCAATGATGCGTTTTCCCTGACTTCTTCCAGAAGATCCAGACTTTCTCTTTGTCCCTCAATATGATCGGGTAATCCCGTAGACATTGTACGGAAGCTTGGAATTGTTACTTCTACCGGGACAGTAGCTTTCATCCCAAAGGCAAGCATGAATGGGGTCTCCCCTATTGCCGTCTTGAATGTTGTTCGATTGGTCCAAAGTATTTCTGGGAGGAGATCGGGCCAATCACCCTTGGCACTATCAAGGCAAGTCTTCAAGTCCTGCAAGATGAGTCTGTTTGTAACTTCAGCTAACCTATTACTTTGTGGGTGCGAAACGGAAGTCAATATGTGTTCCATTCCCAGGTTTTTGCAGAATAGTTTGAAGGCTTGGCACTCGAACTGACGCCCGTTATCAGTGATTAACGTCTTAGGAAGACCAAAACGGCAGATTATTAACTTCCACACAAATGCCTCCAACTTTTGTTCTGCGATTACGGACAGCGGTTCTGCTTCCACCCATTTTGTGAAGTATTCCACAGAAACTGCTAAAAACTTGACCTGACCCCGAGCTATGGGGAATGGCCCAAGTATGTCAATTCCCCATTGAGCGAAAGGATATGGGCACATAATCGAGGATAGTTCTTCAGCGGGTTGATGTAATCGGGCTGCGAATTTTTGGCACTTGTCGCAAGCTTTTACATAATTGAGTGTGTCCTTCTTCATGGTTGGCCAATAGTACCCGAATCGTATCAACTTCAATACCAGAGCTCTTGCTCCCTAGTGTCATCCACAAATTCCTTCATGAACCTCGGCTATAACAAGGGCTACCTGTTTCGGAGTTAGGCATCGCAGGTAGGGATGTGTGAAACTTCAACGGAACAAGGTATTCTGTAATAAAGTTTACCTCGGGGCCCTTGCTTTGATTCTTCTTGCTTCTGCCTTGTCATCCGGAAACTTTCCTGATGTTAAATACTCAATGATCGGATCCATCCAACTGGGTTCATGATCCGAAATATCCATAACATCGGGCTGATGTGTAATACTGGGCTCATGAAGAGTTCGCATGAATACAGTTCTTTCTAAGTGATCAAGATTGGAAAAAGTTAATCTTGACAGAGTATCTGCTTTGTGATTGGTGGACCTTGGAAACTTGAACTTTTTCTGCAAGTCCAGAACCATCATTCTGTAAGACGACATTTTTTCATCTTTTGCTTCAAAAATGCCGTTCACCTGCTCTACCACTAACTGTAAATCACTTAAGACTTTGACGTGCTCAATCCCTAGGTGTAGAGCTGCTTGAAGTCCGGCGATAACAGCTTCATATTCTTCATCATTATTAGTTGCTGGAAAATCAAACCTTATTGCACACTGAATTTCCATTGTGCCATCATCTTTCTTTAGTATGATTCCGGCCCCCGAGCCTGCGGCATTCGATGCTCCATCCACTTGCAAAGTCCATGTGACATCTTCCCTGTCATGACCTGTTGGCCCGCGAGGTTTTGGGGCGAGTTCGACGACGAAGTCAGCCAAGACCTGTGCTTTTATAGAAGGCCGGGGTCTGAACTCAATGTCATCTTCCCCAAGCTCGATTGACCATTTGAGTAAACGACCAGAGGACGTCCGTTTTCTGCAAGATCTGCTTTAAGGGTTGATTTGTGAGGACAGTTATGACATGGGCTTGGAATGAAGGTCTTAACTTTCTGGCTGCTGTGACCAAGGCAAGTGCGAGTTGTTCTGCTAATGTGTATCGATCTGCGTCCAACATCATCTTGCTGACGTAATATACCAGTTTTTGGGCCTTCCCTTCCTCTTTAACCAAAACGGCGCTCACTGCATGATCAGACACGGCTAGATACAAGAACAGATTGTTCCCTGGATTTGGCTTCACCAATATTGGAGGAGAACCCAAATATTCTTTCAACTTCCTGAAGGAGACCTCGCACTTCTCGTCATATCTGAAGTCTTTGTTTCCTCTGAGAGTTTTGAAGAAGGGAAAACAATTGTTCGCTGCCCTTGACATAAATCGGCTCAATGCTGCTACTCTTCCTGTAAGTTTATGTTCTTCCCTGATATTTCTGGGAGGTTCCATTGATGTTAGGGCCAAAATTTTATCTGGGTTAACTTCGATGCCTCTCTGAGTGATCATGAATCCCAAAACCTTTCCCGAGCTTACTCCGAAGGCGCACTTAGCGGGATTCAGTTTCATTCGATGTTCTCTAAGTGTAAAGAATATGTCCTCTAGGTCAGCAATGTAGTCTTTCTTTCTTGAGCTTTTTACGACCATGTCATCAACGTAGACTTCAATGTTCAGTCCGATGTGTTTAGAGAAGACCATATTTACCAACCTTTGATAAGTAGCTCTAGCGTTCTTCAATCCAAAGGGCATGACCTTATAGCAATATATTCCTTCATCTGCCATAAAGGAAGTTTTTTTCTGATCTTCCTATACCATCCGAATCTGATGATAACCCGAGAATGCATCGAGGAAGCTGTAAAGCTCAGAGCTGGATGTGGATGTGGAATCCACTAATCTGTCGATCCTGGGAAGAGGATAACCATCTTTTGGACATGTTTTATTCAAGTCTGTAAAATCTATACAAACTCGCCACTTGCCATTTGGTTTTTTCACCAAGACCACATTAGCTAGCCATTCTGGGTACTTAACCTCCTTGATGAGTCCTGCTTTCAAGAGTTTATCCACTTCTTCTTTTATTATCAACCTCCATTCTGTGGAAAACTGTCTTCTTCGCTGTTTTACGGGCTTCTTTTCGGGCATGACGTTAAGCCTGTGTTCAACAAGGACGGGGTCAATCCCGGGCATGTCTTCAGCACTCCATGCGAATATGTTAGTATTTCTTCTTAAACACTGTAATAGCTCTTCCTTCATTAATTTGGGGAGTTCCTTCCCAATTGTAAAGATCTTTCCTTCTGAGACTTGAACTTCTTCCAGCTCCTCTACTGGCGACATTCTTTCTTCCACAGGAAGTTCAATTGATTTTAGATCTGTCTTACCCTTTCCAATACAGCTAATGTAACAACTCCTGGCTACCGATTGATTTCCCTGTACTATCGCTATTCCTGCGGAAGTCGGGAACTTGATTGCCAGATGATATGTCGATACTATAGCTCTTAAGCTGTTTAGGAATGGTCTTCCTAAGATAGTATTGTAGGCCATAGGGGTCTTGACGACCTGGAACGGAGTCATCTTCGTTACCTGCTTTTCCTATGATCCCAGAGAAGTAGGAAGGTCAATTAGGCATTCGGGTTTCACGGTTCCTCCACCAAAGCCAGTTACCGGAGTAATGACCTGTCGAAGTCGGTCTCTGGGGAGTTGCATCTTGTTGAAGGCTTCCAAGGAAAGGACATTGGTTATGCTTCCATTGTCAACTAGCACTCTTCTTACATCAAAATTTGCGATTGTGGTGCTGATGACAACGGCATCGTCATGAGGATATGAAATTCCTTCCATATCAGCTTTACTGAAGCTGATGCTGTTTGAAATTTCATGGTCATGATATCTCGACCTTTCTTCCCGATCACCTAATGCCCGGGCATAATTTTTGCGTGCATTATTTGAATCACCTCCAGATGCTGTTCCTCCAACGATAAAGTTTATTGTGCCAACGGATCTATTTTTCTCTTCCCCTTTTCCATGCTCTTTATCGTCTTTCTTTATATAGTGCCCCAGGAAGCCCCTTTTTATGAGGGCTTCTATCTCCTGTTTTAATATTCTGCACTCATCCGTGGTATGGCCCGAGCTATTGTGAAAGTCACAATACTTATATCGATTCTTTTCGTCGATTTTCCCATTGATAGGCTTGGGCCAACGAAAGTCCTCGCGCTCCTTGATTTCCATGAGAATGTGGGATCGAGACGCATTTAGTGGAGTTAAACTCTGATGCCCATAGTTATTTCCCTTCATTTTAGGCTGGGAAGAATTCTTTTCATCTTCTTGCCTTGACCTCTTATTCCCTTGCCTTAAGGATTGTGAAGACTGTGCTACTGTCCCATGCACTTGATCTTGTGCCCGAACTGACAACAGTGTTTCCTCCATATTTATATACTTCTCGACTCTTCTGAGAAGCTCTGTGACATTCGAGGGTGGATTCTTGGATAAGGACATTTTGAATTCTGGACCTCGAATAGCCAAGGTCAGGGCTGAAATGGCTGATGAGATGTGAAGATCCGAAATTTGAAGTCTTTCAGCGTTAAAGCGAGTCATGAACTATCGTAGTGTTTCATACTGTCCTTGCCTTAACTGCATGAGGGAAGCGGCGATTTTCTTGATCCTTTTGCTACTTGCAAAGAAAGTCGTGAATTTCTCAGTAAGATCAGCGAAGAAAGAGATGGACCCTGGAGGTATTGTAGAAAACCAGTCTCGGGCTGAATTTGTTAAGGTTTGCAGGAAGGCCTTACACAAAATCTGATCGGGAGCATTCTGCATGTCCATGACATCAGTGGAGGAATTCAAGTGGTTGTTAGGATCCATTGTTCCATCATATTCTTTTATCCGAGGATATTTAAATCTTTCCGATAAGGGAAATATGTTATTCCAGGAGTAAAAGGGGTTCTCCTTATGATGACATCCGACCCTGTGTGTTCTGCCGTATTCCATCAGCAATTCCTTCCGGAATGATTCTTGAGAGCTCTTGCTGTGTCAAGTTGGCAGATCCCTCAGTCATGGGATGGGCACCCCCGATTCCCGGGGAGTTGTCAGGTACGGGATTAATTGACCTGCGATCTTCCTTGGGAATCATGCTTGTTGTGTTCAGGTCAGGTTGCGCTTAATGATTATTCTGTTGTTGAAGAGGTTGACTGTGACGACCCGAATTCTCGACCATTCGAGTGCCACTAAAAGTGACTCATATCATATTATCGAGACTTAAATAGTAATGTAAAATTATTCAAAAGAATAATTAGAATCCCATAATTTTATTTGTGAATAAAAATAGAACATAATTTTCTTACATAAAGTTCAACATAATTATCTCATCAATCTTAACCACTTTTGCCACTTCCATGTTGACCGCCTCGAACCTTCAATTATCTGAAAATGGTAAATATCGTGGAGTGAGATTTATAAAATCCCAATAAGTATACCAAGCATAAATTTTCTTTTGAAAGCATATGGATCATTTTCATCATAACATAGGATAGGATCGAAATACTCATAAACATAGGGAGACACAAGAATTTTACCGAACTTATATGGCAAGAATTCTTATGTGTAGCGCTACTAAACTCCGGTCCCCTTAGCATAATCATAAACATATCATATGGAACCCATAACAATCTTGTGAGATTGATTTCATAGCAATGATCCAAACATTTTCATAAAAACATAAGATATACTTACTTGTCATAAAAACATACTTACTTTTCATAAAAACATAAGGTGTATTTACCTTTCATAAAAACATACTTACTTTTCATAAAAACATAAGATATACTTACTTGTCATAAAAACATACTTACTTTTCATAAAAACATAAGGTGTATTTACCTTTCATAAAAACATACTTACTTTTCATAAAAACATAAGATATACTTACTTGTCATAAAAACATACTTACTTTTCATAAAAACATAAGGTGTATTTACCTTTCATAAAAACATACTTACTTTTCATAAAAACATAAGATATACTTACTTGTCATAAAAACATACTTACTTTTCATAAAAACATAAGGTGTATTTACCTTTCATAAAAACATACTTACTTTTCATAAAAACATAAGATATACTTACTTGTCATAAAAACATACTTACTTTTCATAAAAACATAAGGTGTATTTACCTTTCATAAAAACATACTTACTTTTCATAAAAACATAAGATATACTTACCTTTTAAAAGATTAAAATGAAGTGTAGTAGTAAATGGACCAAAACTTTCTTGACCACCTTGAATTTCTCTTACTTGTGGATTTTGTCAAGAGATTGGAAATAAGTGTATATGTGTAGAGTTGTGTGTAAAAGAGATGGGTTTAAATAGATGTATAAAGTTGGCATATTGTAAACATAATCATTCAATTCTATTAATTTTAACACATCCTTTTCTTAAAGTAAAGCACCATTCATGTACTTTTCCATATTTATACAAATATTATGCTCTTCATGATTACATATAATGGAGTCTTATCAACCATTCATATACTTTTCCATATTTATACAAATATTATGCTCTTCATGATTATATATAATGGAGTATATAAATCATTCATATACTTTTCCATTTTTTATACAAATATTATGCTCTTCATGATTACATATAATGGAGTCTTATCAATCATTCATATACTTTTCCATATTTATACAAATATTATGCTCTTCATGATTATATATAATGGAGTATATAAATCATTCATATACTTTTCCATATTTATACAAATATTATGCTCTTCATGATTACATATAATGGAACCTCTCATGCTTGCATATATTTTCTTAATTTAAATAATAAAAGTAATTTTTTTGTACAAATAAATATTGGGATAACATTGAATTAAGTACTTAGACTTAATATACTTTAAATCAAGAGAATGGAGATATTTTTAGAAATTCGGAATTTAATTTAAAATCGAACGATCTCGATTATTTCTTGACTTGGCTATACGAATACGTCGTGGCGTTAACTTAATAAAAATGGGTGAAATAGTAGCGACACGATTTTCTATTAAAATAATTATTAATCGCGTAAAAATTCTTGGTCGCTACAAACTTACCCCCTTAAAATAATTTCGTCCTCGAAATTAATCTTACTTGATCTTATGATTTCTGAACACTTAATCAGAATCTCTTCTTCTTCTTCTTATGTAGCATCATCGCTACCATATTTAACCCAACCATATTTAACCCACTGGACTTTGACTAAATGCATCAATTTGTTTTCTTAAGACATGGACTTTTCTATCAATAATAGACATATGTCTACTCATAAATTCTTCTGAATCAAAATGAAAATTCCCAATCGTATGTGATATTTCATCATATCTTGTAGTATTCATGTAACTTGTTATTTATCATCGTATCATGTGACCTCAAATATTCGTATTAATATCTCTAAAATTTCAATAAATCTTTACTAACATATCATACCATAATAATTTGTCATTTCTTCTTATCACCAAATATCCCAAAATAATTAAAACGATTACCTGAATATTCTCTATGTAATATACCCAAACATGTTATTCACATATCAACATAATCATCAGTTTATCTTTCCAATATTTGTAACCCAAAATTTCTGCAAAATTTAATAAACAAATATCTCCCAAATAATTAAAATTCTTAACTCAAATATCATAACATTTCCCGTAAGGTATTCCTTTCACTTGCACAAACTTATTAATCCTGATTCAATACAGTCCTTATTTCACTTTCACGTATCCCCGTATTATTTCTATACCTTGATTATTATATCAAAATATCAGTACCCAAAAATCCAAGAAAATATTCCATATCTCAAATCCCGTCATCATCAAATCTTCCTTTTATCAAGAAAGTAAACGGCGCATAAACTCTTGTTCCCTCTTTTCCATTATTCTATTCCGCGCTTTCTTGCTGGAATCAATATCACGCGGATTCCCTCTGATCCTTAATGCTTTTAAATAGTTCATGCTGGGAAGAGGTTAGATCCATCAAAAACATGGATATCATTCTTACAAACATTCGCAAGTATTATTCCAGTCTTCCAATGAATGATCTGAGGAAAATCTATCGAATAAGACTCGAAAGATTGAGGTTGCTGATGGCTCATGGTGTTTCAGAAGATGTTCGCTGGTTGACCGAAGCAAAGGTTCGACTATCTGGTGAATTACCTATGACATTTCCAAAGCACATGCCTGGTTTAGGCAAAAGCACCTTCGCAAAGAAACGAAGAGCAAAAAGGCTGAATGGTTGCTACAAATGTACTCGTTGGAACTGTGATACTCGTTGCAAAACAGTAGGATATTCTTCTACTAATCGGGATGATAAAATCAAATTCATAAAGGGTGGACTGAGTAAGGAGTCTTTGGATGATATTCGACTGACTCTTGAGACGCACCCAAGTGGTTATGTGCAACGTGAACTTCTCTCCTTATACGCTCAGTTTAACGAGGACAAAAATCGTTATAGTCTCCAAAATATAATAGCAAAAGATCCTGTTTGTCAGTCTGTTTTACAAAATGAGGCTTCTGGCAGTTCATCAATGATATAAGGTAAATCTCTTGATACACATTTAAAATATTTTGCTGTTTTCTTTCACGCGTTTTGGAAATAAAATATATTTTCCTTTCTCGAGTTTTGATAAAGCTGGAAATAAATATATTTTCCTTTCTCGAGGTTTGATAAAGCTGGAAATAAATTACCGAAAGGTGATATCTTTGGTAAAACAGTCAAAAGTTGGCCGATTTTGTCAAAAGTAAATCTTTACTTTTTCAGAATCAATCAAAAACAGTAAGTTTTTCCGGCTTTAAATAGCCAAACATATTTCATAGTTCAGGCATCCCAAAATCACATCTTCTTCGTAAGTTTTCTCTTCTATACTATCAAAGATGGAAGCACCAAAACTTCGACAGATCAAAACTATTTGTGTATTTTGTGGATCAAAAGTGGGGAAAGGCTTCAGTTATCTAGAAGCGGCCGTAGATCTTGGAAAGAAACTGGGGGAAAAAGGTATCACTCTTGTGTATGGGGGTGGTAGCAGTGGTCTAATGGGTTGTGTTTCCCAATCTACTCTTGCAGAGAAATCAAAAGTAATCGGTGTCATACCTGTCCCTTTGGTAGATGTTGCAGGCAAAACACGAGGGCATGAAGTTCAAACCTTATCTATCCATGAACGCATAACTTGTATGCTATATGGTTCTGATGCCTTTATAGCCCTGCCCGGAGGTTTTGGTACCTTAGAAGAAATCTTTAACATTACCTCGTGGGCTCAACTAGATCTCCATACTAAGCCTATTGGGCTTCTGAATGTTAACAATTTCTTTGATGGCTTGTTAACCTTTCTTGATTATGCTGTGGAACAGGGATTCATCTCTCCATTTTCCAGAAGGCTCCTTATTTCTGCTCCTACTATTGATGAACTACTGGATAAGCTGCAGTCATATATCTCAATACAAGATCCAGCAGGGGTTAAGATAGATTGGTCGCAAGGAAGGGGAATCAAGCGAAAATGGAGTCCGGTTAATGTAAACTTAACTTTATGAATCTTAGAATAGGTGGGGGTAGAGTACGGAGTATTCTTACTCTCGAGACACCCCTCTAATTTCCTAGGATTTCCTTAATGTTTAAATCTTGTGTGTACCTCAAAGGTTCCAGGTGGTAGATTACGGAGTATTCTTACTCTCGAAACACACCTCTTTGAAGGTTTCTTTATTTCCTCAAAAGGTCAGAGGTGGTAGGATACGGCTACTCCGGAAACACATCTCTCAATTTGAGGAATTTCCCATGTTGCTTTCTTTTGCTTTTGCGTGTTTCATGTATTTCTTTCCAGTGTGACTCTTGTGTGTTCTCCTTACGAGAAAATAATAATATCTCTGTTATCATCTACTAAATCTCGTTTGTGATGTAAATGAATTTGCATGTCTAACCTCAATTCTCTTAGTGATTGCATACCATACTATGCTCTTAATTCCAAACGATAAAATTCTAGGCAGAGTTTCCTTTGAAATTTGGACTTATTCAAACCGTAAGCATACTTCATAACTCACAATAATAAATAATTCCACATTTGATCACAACGATCTAAAAATTGACCACAATTTCATCAAACTTCAATATCATAAAAAAAATATTCCAGAAAATCAATTCATAATTCCTCAACATAGAAATTTCAAATCATAGTCGTCAATATCACAATATCACTTCCTTCAATACCTTAATTGGCTCAAAAGATTACTCATACTTATATTTATAAGTCATAAATCATATTCCCAAAATTTAATCACAAGGCCAAAGTTCATAATAAATTTCTCTTCAATATAGAGGCATAATTCACTTACTCAACATAATAACCATTACTTAATTCTCAATAACCAAATCTTTAAATCTCTAACTTCATAATGCTTCTCATAAAAGTCTCATTAAAATCATATCACTTATAATCTTAACATCTCATAAAACTTCATAAAATTGGCTCGCTATTTCTCATTAAATCTAAATGATAGATAATCTGAACATATTTCTAATCATTTCTGTTGACTTCTTATACTTAGTGCCCTGTCTAAAATCAATTATGCAAAGTCCATTTAAGGTTCATCATTTCTAAACTCGAGGACAACAATTATTTTGAAAATCATTCTTAAGTCATATTATTCCCATTATGCTCAACACCCGTTCTCTTTCTTTCTTTCCGAATTTTTTTCAGAATTGAAACTTGAAGAGTGGTACCAATAATCATCCACAGTTTTTCCTTGCTTTTAAGCAAAAGTAGTGATAAAGGGATAAATTATTGAACCGAAAATTGAAACTTGAAGAGGAAGTACTAATAACCATCCACAGTTTTTCCCTTGTTTTTACACAAAGGTAGTGATAAAGGGATAAATTATTGTACAAATTCATTATTAATTTTGTTTGTTTAATATATTATTCCATATATTTTTTTGGCAAAAGTTACGAACCAACTTATTTTTCTAATTTAGTCAGTCTTACTAAGCTTAATATGAACCAAAATTCATATCAATATCCTCTATGTCTCATGATTCTACATAAAAAGGAATAAATTAAAATTCAGGCTTCTATCAATTCATATCATACTCAACATGTATATTTCACTTAAAGATTCATAACATATGAAGATTTCATACTTAACATGTCTTAATAAAATCGTAAATGACTTGCAAAGCATATAACATACCTGGTTCGAGGAGTCAATACGTGGAGAGTGACATAGTAGAGTGATGAGTTAAAATATTTCATATAATCTTATTTTCCTTTAATCAACAATAATTTAATGTGGTTGTATCCAAATCAACATTTTCTTGAATCATAATTCCTAATTAATCACAGTCTTCAAAACAAATCCAATATCGATATAGTAATTATCTCCCCATCAATAATTAATAACTTAACCCAAATAAAATTTATCGCCAAATCTTATTTTTCCTTTAGTCCCCGAACTTCTAGAAATTTATCAAAGACATCAATATAAACATCATATCACTAACTAATTATATTTCATAAAATTTTCAGGACATTACAAACTCCCTTGCTTAAAATGAATTTTGTCCTTGAAATTCGCACATCAAATTTCATCATGCTTTTCAAAATCATAACCATACTTGACATGTGAAAATTCAACTTTTTTTTTTATAATGAATAGTGATTTCGTTCACTGTTCATCATGAATAGCACGTCGTTTTACTGTTCACGTGAATAGTGATTTTTTTTATTTTTTATTTTTTAAAGAAATAAAATTTCAAAAATCTACAGAATCGTTTTTAAAACTCTTTTCTCTGATACCAACTGTGACGACCCGAATTCTCGACCATTCGAGTGCCACTAAAAGTGACTCATATCATATTATCGAGACTTAAATAGTAATGTAAAATTATTCAAAAGAATAATTAGAATCCCATAATTTTATTTGTGAATAAAAATAGAACATAATTTTCTTACATAAAGTTCAACATAATTATCTCATCAATCTTAACCACTTTTGCCACTTCCATGTTGACCGCCTCGAACCTTCAATTATCTGAAAATGGTAAATATCGTGGAGTGAGATTTATAAAATCCCAATAAGTATACCAAGCATAAATTTTCTTTTGAAAGCATATGGATCATTTTCATCATAACATAGGATAGGATCGAAATACTCATAAACATAGGGAGACACAAGAATTTTACCGAACTTATATGGCAAGAATTCTTATGTGTAGCGCTACTAAACTCCGGTCCCCTTAGCATAATCATAAACATATCATATGGAACCCATAACAATCTTGTGAGATTGATTTCATAGCAATGATCCAAACATTTTCATAAAAACATAAGATATACTTACTTGTCATAAAAACATACTTACTTTTCATAAAAATATAAGGTGTATTTACCTTTCATAAAAACATACTTACTTTTCATAAAAACATAAGATATACTTACTTGTCATAAAAACATACTTACTTTTCATAAAAACATAAGGTGTATTTACCTTTCATAAAAACATACTTACTTTTCATAAAAACATAAGATATACTTACTTGTCATAAAAACATACTTACTTTTCATAAAAACATAAGGTGTATTTACCTTTCATAAAAACATACTTACTTTTCATAAAAACATAAGATATACTTACCTTTTAAAAGATTAAAATGAAGTGTAGTAGTAAATGGACCAAAACTTTCTTGACCACCTTGAATTTCTCTTACTTGTGGATTTTGTCAAGAGATTGGAAATAAGTGTATATGTGTAGAGTTGTGTGTAAAAGAGATGGGTTTAAATAGATGTATAAAGTTGGCATATTGTAAACATAATCATTCAATTCTATTAATTTTAACACATCCTTTTCTTAAAGTAAAGCACCATTCATATACTTTTCCATATTTATACAAATATTATGCTCTTCATGATTACATATAATGGAGTCTTATCAACCATTCATATACTTTTCCATATTTATACAAATATTATGCTCTTCATGATTATATATAATGGAGTATATAAATCATTCATATACTTTTCCATTTTTTATACAAATATTATGCTCTTCATGATTACATATAATGGAGTCTTATCAATCATTCATATACTTTTCCATATTTATACAAATATTATGCTCTTCATGATTATATATAATGGAGTATATAAATCATTCATATACTTTTCCATATTTATACAAATATTATGCTCTTCATGATTACATATAATGGAACCTCTCATGCTTGCATATATTTTCTTAATTTAAATAATAAAAGTAATTTTTTTGTACAAATAAATATTGGGATAACATTGAATTAAGTACTTAGACTTAATATACTTTAAATCAAGAGAATGGAGATATTTTTAGAAATTCGGAATTTAATTTAAAATCGAACGATCTCGATTATTTCTTGACTTGGCTATACGAATACGTCGTGGCGTTAACTTAATAAAAATGGGTGAAATAGTAGCGACACGATTTTCTATTAAAATAATTATTAATCGCGTAAAAATTCTTGGTCGCTACATTGACGGAGTTCGTGGAGCTGAAGTTCGTTAAAATCTTCTTGACTAACAGGTTCATTGCCTGAAGTGATTTCTGGGTTTTGTTCTTCCCCAACATCTTCAAGAGGTTGAGGATTTTCCTCCTCGGCCGAAGTATTGGTCGGAAGGGGTTGACCAGTGGATGCAGAGGGACGAGCTTGACTTCTATTAACCATGGCTGATTGTATCTCTTCCTACAGACGGCGCCAATTGATGCTGTAAAAAATCCTAACCTTGACGTCGTAGGATCTGATAATACTTGATTGCTGGAAAAGATCAGTGAATTCGCCTTGGATGACCTGCAAAAAAGGCAATGAGGATTCTCCCCGTCGCCCCTCCGGTGTGAGAGTAAGTTTTCTGGAGAAAAGTAGAGAAAGAATATTTAACTGGAAAATGTAGAGAATAATGAATGAATAATTTGTTATCAAAAGAACTATATTTATAGGGCTGAAAAGCCCATAACCTCTTTTGGTCAAAGAAGGAGTCCTTTTGACATAAATCTACCTTTTATGAAGAGTTTTATTATTACCAGAATTAATTTCCCCTTTTTCAAGAGGTTTCTTTGTTAGTTATGATTCCTTTGTCCCATTGAGGGGCCCAAGAAGGGGGACCCATTGACAAGGCCCACTAACGAAGAACATCGTGGGCACTGGGCTCCTTGTCTTGTTGTGGCCGGGATAGACCGACCTTGTCATTTTAAAGGAAACAAATATCAATAAGGTCGGGTAATACCGGCCTTTCGATATGAAGCTCGGGCAAGGAAGTCCCTCTTGAAGAATCTAGTTTCCTCAGGCAAACCCGATCTTTTAGATCATGACACATGTCCGATCTTTAGAAAGTGTGGTGGCTGTGAGGAGTCCGGTTATATAGACCGGCCTTATGACGAAGATGGGCCGGCCTATATTCTTCAAAACCTTTAGCCCATCCCACTAGAAATTGTACCGATCATAATGAAAAGCTTGACCATTGTGGCATTAGATAAATTTAAAATACAAAATCAATAAATTAGTAATAATAATATGGTTTATATGGAGTAATTTTTCTCTCAACTTGTATCTAATGCAATATTATGCAATTCATTCTTTGCAAATTTATAAATTTCTCATTCATATCTAAAGAACTTTTAAGATGAAAATGTGGTAATATTTAATAATTTTTTTTGATAAAGTGATAATATTTACTAATTTCAAGTCCCGATTTCACTTATAGATAAAAAGAATTGAGTAAGCCAGTTCATGAAAAATGAAAAATAATTAAATATTTTGGTGACCTTGAAACCTACTTTGATTTTTATTATGGTCACTGATATTCAACGATTGCTCGTGCACACTATAGATCTGAATTCATCCCTGTCCAGTACTTGTACTTTAATTAACCTGGAAACTGATGGAGTTTAGCCCAAAAAAAAAAAAAAATTAAAACTGGAAAGGCACAGAGGGTATCATCGTATCATATTATCATTAGAAAAAAGATGACAAAACTCATATATTTGTCTTGAAATCATGGACAATTCCTATTCCACTCTGTTTATGAACGGAAAAACTACAAGTAATGTAGTTATACTTACATCTACAGAGTTAAGAACAAAACTAATGTTGGAGGCAAATACCAACATCATTATTTCACTTGCCCCATGTAATTTTTTTTTTTTGGGGGGGGGGGGGGGGGGGGGGGGGCAATAATGTTACTTCTGGGGGATGTGTTGCGTATTTTCCTTATCGCAAGTATACGAATCGAACAAGTAATATAGTGGACAAAGAATCTGTATATCATACCTACTAGTATTGAGTTAATTTATTCTTTTAAATTACTAACCTTAACTGAAATAAGATAAAAATCAATTTGAAGTTTTAAAATTAAAATCTAAACTAAAAAAAATAAATTTAACTAAAGAAAACAGTTTTTAATAAGAAAAATATGTTAGGATCGAGAATTCACTTTTATTTCCTTCTTTTATGTATTGATTTAAATGTTAAACAACAATTAATTGGTTATAAAAATCAATGTTCCTAATTTTTTTCAAACCCTCTTTGGAAAATGGTAAATAAAAACATATTCCTAAATGTAACCCTCCTATATTTTTATGACAAATGCAAACAAATAGGAAAGCATTAAAGATTATTGATCAATTAAAGATTACATAAAGTATAGAAGTATCTTTCTATCTACTATCGAAATTTATGACAATTAATACATGCCAACGAATTTTTAATCTTTTGAACTTAAGAACATCTTACAACATTCATACAATAATTGACCAAATAATTGTAGAAACATAAGTGTGAAATTAATTGCTCAAATTCATAAATTGTATTAAATTAAACATAAAATCTACGAATTCAAAGCTTCATTATGATCCTAATATTATTTAAACTAGCCTAGATACATAACTGAGAATAAATAAGAAGATTTTATGAAATTCAGCACCCAAATTAATGTAGGAATTAATTTTCTTGAATGATGAATCTTGAAGTTGAATCTTGATCTTGATATGCACCTCATTTCTCTCAATTATTATGTATAATGTAGTACCTAACCTAGCTCCCATTCTTTGTTGCACATGTAATCCCTTATATATGGTGAAATTAGGCCAAATTACGTCCAAATTGGGTTCCCAAATGAATCATAATAAAATAAGGATAGTTGCATTCGGGTAGTCTCTGCGCACCTGTCAGTATTTTTATCATATCTTACTCTCAAAGTGCTACAATTATTCCTGAAATACAATTTTTCCAATTCGAACCTTTACTATCTCAAAAATAGGTTTCAAAATCCGACTAAAAATCTATTTTTATCATATCTTACTCTCAAAGTGCTACAATTATTCCTGAAATACAATTTTTCCAATTCGAACCTTTACTATCTCAAAAATAGGTTTCAAAATCCGACTAAAAATCTAGAAGATAACTTGTGCGATTCCGTTTTCGTCATAAGTCCTTTTTCAAGTGCAGTTTTAATTCTTTGGCATCCAATATTATTCAATTGATCTCATATAATCTTCAATCATTGTCTTGTAATTTGAATCAACTAATGAATATTTACAATTTGGTCCTCAAGCTTTGGATTTCTTCCATTTTTAGCTTTTTCGTTCTTTTCTTCTAGTTTAGCTCCAATTTGATTCTCGATTCTCTTTGACTACTTCCAACTTGCATAACTTAGTCTGAATTGCCCATTGATTTGTCCTTATTTTCCTTTATTGCTCCAATTTCTCGACTTTGGAATGAAAATTGAAATAAACACAAATAACAAATAAATTAGTATAACTTATTCTTAAACGATAATATAATTTTTAGGATTTAGTATCTAAATAAGTGTATAAAATGAACTTATCAATCACCTCCAAGTTAGAACAATTGTTCGTCCTCGAAAAAAAAAAAAAAAAAAAAACTTAAAAACAAAGCTCAACAACAAAATGACTCAACTGCTAACTTGCTCACTATGTACATCAAGTTCGAATAAAAAATACACTTTAGAAAAGAATTCTAAACAAACAACAAAAATATTTCTACTTATCCGATATTCAATTTTTCATGTGTGTGAATAATCAATACCAAATGTATACTCATACAAAAATACACCTAACATAGTGTGACTTTTAATGTATAAAACACGAATCTCATGTGGTTAAACAATTATTTTCTTTTTATTTTTTCTTGCATCTCTCATGTATAATCACTCCTTATACTTTTCTCTCAAATTTCAAGGTTTCTTCTATTATGTAATTACTAAATATCAATAAATTGTATTTTTTTCACACAAAACGGTCAAAGCTTGATATAAGTCTTCATAAAATATCGACGGAAATCAATTTCCAATTTCACACCCTCAGTCCCCAAAGTTCTAGCCTCAAAGTTATACCAAACACTTTTACACATATATTTTATTTTTATTTTCTTTTTTTACACATCTTTTGTGCAATATTTAAAATTGGTCCTCAAGCTTTGAATTTCTTCTATTTTCAGTTGTTTTCGTTCTTTTCTTCCAGTTTAGCTCCAATTTGATTCTCAATTCTCTTTGTCTACTTCCAACTTGCACAACTTAGTTTGAATTGCCCTCCGATTTGCCCTTATTTTTCTCTATTACTCCACTTTCTCGACTTTGGGATAAAAACTTAAATAAATACAAATAATTAAATCATTAAAATTTATTTTTAAACGACAATATTATTCCCTGATTTTAGTGTCTAAATAAAATGCATTCATCTGGATGTAAAAGAGGGACTAAATTTAGTCCATTCCTCTTTTAAAGAATTCAACCTTGTTTATTTTTCTAAGATTCTCCATGCACGTTATTTAAGATTCAAAATTTCCCCCTAACTACAAGCTACACTTTAGTTATTGAAAGAACACAAGTACTCTCTTTCACAATAAAAAACAACTCATTGACCGTCGTGTAGCTATCCTGAAAAATCTTAGCATGCTTAACACCGTGTAAGTTTGACGAAAAGTAATGTTTCTAGTAGTAGACACGTTACTAGCTCGAAAGAACGAGAGACTGCTTGTATGTCAATTTGAAGAAGTTTCAACATGTGGAGGTGATCTGGGCACTATTTTGAGTGGTTTCAAAAGCTCAAAAAAGAAAAGTCCACGCCACCAATTTATAAAAATTATACGTGCTATGTCTTCAATGAAAAGTTAAATTTAAATTGCTCGTGAGAGATCATGTTGAAAACTCTTTACCAATTTAAAAGTTTAAACGAGGTGGTTCACAATTGCATCTGGTGAACTCGGATGATAATAAAATAACCTGTATAATTATAATTGTGAATGAATATGGAACTGCAATAAACTAAGAATGGCAGAAAGTAATGGGTTTTGCTGCAAGGAGAGGTGAGAAATATTCAAAAGAAAACGGCATTAAAAATATTGATGTTTTACAACATAAGAGTTTCTGTTAACGACGACAAAATGACGTGCATGTCTCATTACACCCTCTGACATTATGAATTAGCAGATCGATTTCCCCGTCGATCAATAAATGACAAAATATACTGTTTTCGAGAAGCTTCACATGATAAGTGAAACTGTCAATAACACAACTGTAACCTTCCATCCCAAGCCATGAGATGAGTTCCATCACAATTTGTGATCTCGAGTTGAAAGTAACAATTTCTCAAGGAAAAAACTAGAACAAGTCGACTGCCAATGCATATAATAATGAATACCAAATCTATCAAAGCTAATGAAGTCTAAGACCCCAGTTAACTGGAAAAAAATTAAGAATCTTGGTTATTCTGCATGTTAAACACGGTCAGTCTATGAACAACAAATGGGGTTGGTCCGATTGGGACAAAATGCACAAATCACAAAAGACATGAATCAGAATGTACTTGTGCTTTCACTTGCTGAAACAGAAGGGCCATCTGGTTTCACAAGATGAGATCCACGGCTACTGATGTCAAGGCCCTGAAAACGGCCAAGAGGATCCTGCTGGAATGCATCAGAAATACCCTGTGTATGAGCGGCAGAAAGCATAGGGTGTGGATTAGTTGACATGTGAGCATGAAGATGATGAAATTGTGGCATCTGGACATTCTGGGAATCATTTGGCCTTGATTGAAGCTGATGAGAAAAGAAAGTGGACTGGTTATATTGAATATGCTGCATTGCCAAGTCGTATGCATCTGAAGGAGCTGATATTTCTCCTGTGGCAATTCTAAGTCTTTCTACTTCTTGCTTCAATGCTTCATTCAGCGCTGCGTCAAATATGTAAAATTGGAATTGATATCAGAAAGGTAAATGTTTCGATAAAAATCCATTAATCTATATCAAGTATAAACTGTGTAAGTCTTTTGAAAAACTGTTTTCATCTCTATATTGCTAAAGCAAACAGGGATTGCATTCCTTCTTGTCGATATGGTTAATGAGATACTGAAATGGCTGATTGAGCGTATTATAAAGACAATAATTTTTTCGAAAGACGGGATTTTTCTTTACAGCGTCCAATATTTTTAGATGGGGGAATCAAAATCTATCATTCAATTTTTTAATAATCCAATGTAACAATAAATCAATTTTCACCTACCATCACGTAACTGAGCTTGTTGTTCCATGGCCTGCAACCGAAGATGAAGCTCTGTGTTCTCATTACTCAGCCCTGTTGTATCTCTCTGCAAATGAAAGCGACGTTTAAAATAAGAAAGCATTGTTAAAGAAAACAAATCTAAAAGGATAATAACTTCCAACTTTTCTATGGGAAGGACAAGCCAGATAACATGCAAAAGAATTGTCATACACTGAGGAAAGTTAGGTATTTTTTGAATGACTAGCTTTTTTAAATTATAAGCCGGTGGGTCCCACAAAACGTGGTGTCAAAGTGGATAGTCATGGCAATGATCTGTGTGGTTAAAAAAGAAGTTTGACCAGCTTATAGTCTCCAAAAAGCTTTGCCAAACTGGGACTAAAGATCGTTCCGGACAAATCTGGATTCGGCTGCATGAATCCTTTTTGGCCACTCCATTCACTTCAGAATTTGGAAGATATTATTGCGGGCAATTCTTCTTTCAGTGGAGATCCTCCGTCTCTTATTTTTTATAGTTCTCTAGTTAAACATAACAAATTTATCAGGTAGAAGATACTTTAGGCTCAGGGAGTTTCTTCTCATGTTTCTTTTCATTCCGTTTTGACAATCAGTCTTTCTCTGTTTCGGTTTCATTGGATCTTTTTTATCAACTTCGAAAACAAACCACAATTCCGTCTTGACATGATTATCAGTTGCAACTTTTTGGCTGATTCATCAATAACATGTAGTTGTTACTTGTTAAGCATCTAGCTTGCACCTAGTGCAAACCTTTTGAAAGAAAAACAACTGCATTGTGCATATTTGTTGCACCCAAGTGGAAGGATTGATTTTCTGAGGCTGCAGGACATGTGACAGGATTGTGATCGAGGAACCCTTGGTCTAAAATAATAAATTGCTTGTTGACAACATAGTTATGAGAGCTCCACTATATTTTTCCCTAGGCACTGTAACTGAATCTCTCTGTCAAGTATCAATCGTGGTGGGGAAAAAAAAATGATAAATGTTCCTACATGACTTGAATTAGGATATAACTCAAATATCTGAATTTGTGGTACCATTTCCATCTGATGCACACTAACTCAAGAACATGTTCTCTGAATAGCTAAAGCGCTGAGCTAAAGTCTACAAAGAGAAAGACAAGTTCTTGATGAAATACCTGAAACAGTGTCAATTGAGCAGAAAGAGTGGTTGCTTCAGTTTGAAGAGTGTGAACTTTTCTCTCAAGTTCAGACATATAACGGGCTTTTCTCTCTTTTGACCGAGCAGCAGATTGCCGATTGGCCAAGATCCTATACATTAATTTGGAAACATAAATTTATTAAATAAAGGGAAAGCCCAAACTCATGTGCTGTAAACTGATAATATAATTTTTTTCAATTATTCTAGTCCAACTTTGAACATGCTAAAACAACAAATAGGAACACTTCCATATGCTTGATTCTTCTCAGACATTTTGAGAAAGATTGCACTTGATCAAAGCCAAACCAATGTTTACATGGTGCGGTAGCATATTGAGTTCAAATACAAATGCAGAAAGCCAGAAATAAATTATATAGTAGCCAGATAAATCCAACCTACATTGTAGTAGAAATATTGTACTTTTTTTTGGAAATTTAAGAGAGAGAGAGAGAGAGAGAGAAAAAATGGATCATATAGGAAAAGTTTAAGATATCCTGAATAAGTTAAGCCTTATTCCGGATACACTACAATTTGGATTATTTTGTTCGATCCATGTCTCTTCTAAGAATTCCAAGGAAATCATAGGAACAAGAAGTTTTCAGAAATTGATGAAGGTCAGGTGTGTGGCTCCTGAAGTGTGATCACCTCCTCTTATATACAATATTAGATTTGAGGGTTTGATTCGGATTTTGGTGTTCAATGAACTAAAGTGACTGCATTCTTGCTCTTGATTCACTCTTACAGCAACTATTCGTGTTGATTCTTTCCAAGGAAGCTTTTAGATACAATGATTTTGACGGTGAACTAAACTCCTGTTCATGCTTCCATTAAAATTGCATCATAAATCACTTACCAAATCAATCAAAACGAAACCAAGGCGTGTAATTTTTTTTATCGGAAAAACTGAAGTAAAAAGTAAACCCACTCTTTTGAAGTATTCATACTTAACATAATTGAACATACAACAATAATCAGTCAGCTTGAGTTGAGCAAGCTCTACATTCACAAAGATCCATTTCAAGATCTCTTTAATCTCATAAAGGCAAGTTCCAATCGAGGTGAAATGCAATAAAATGAACAATATTTTCGACTTTTATTATTCTTAACACTGTCCATTCCAAGATCTCTCCAATCCCTCAGCTAAATGTAAATAAATTCATTAACATCAACATCAAGAATTCAAATCAGAAATAGAATTAATTATACATAAAAACCCATTTATCACTATGCAAAAAAGATCTGAAAATATAAAAGGCTACCTTTTGGCACGTTTAGGATCAAGATTCAATAACTCAGCAAGCTTATCAGGAGCCATTGCTTTCTTAGCTTCAATACTGCTCTCACCAAAAAGAAAACTCGAATCCATCGAATTACTATGCCTGTGCCTATGCCTAGCTATACCACCATTTCCACTACTCTTCTCCCCATCAACGCCGCCTTCCGTCGCCACCCTACCACCAGAACCACCAGCATTGTCAAAAACATTGTCTGCCATTCCAGATCCGCCACCAGCAGTTAGTTTCTCAATGTCCATGTACGTAGAAAAAAAATCGTCCTCCGATCCCATCTCCTCAAAGCTTCCAGCCGGCGGGTCGTGCGTTTCCGACCCTAGATCCAGGTCCTCCGGAAGCCGGAAGTTCATCTCTGAATGTGCCCTCCGGTGGTGGGCCGGCCTCGTTGACCCTGAAAAATGCTTGGAATTTGGATCTTGCATTTTGTTCCCAATACACGCTGCACAATCCGTGTATAACAGAAAACTAGAACTGTTTCAGTTACAGTATTTAACTTTTTGTGCGAAGTACGAAGAATGAAGATCAATGGAGTAAAATTCCACTTTTTCTTGAGTTCTTGGAACGGGTTGATGAGAAAAGTGCGTGCTTTACTGGTTGAGATTGGGTTGAAAATTGAAAGTGTCGTTCCGGTGGACTTTTGAGGGTGTCCACAAGGGTCCAATCATTTCACAGTGTGGGGTGCGTATGGGATCAGGTCCATGATTAGGACAAATCAAAGGATGTTTGAAAGTATACGTACACAAATAGAAATATAGGTTGTAGCCGTCACATTGGCCAAAAAAATGGAATAAAATTAATTAAAACGAAAAAAAAATCGGAAAACCCTAGGAAATTATGCATAGGCTATTGACTTTGCAATTCGCTTGAAAAACCCAGGTCTGCAACTACTGGAAGCTATGCGATCACATAGCTTTGTATCCAACCCTCTTCTTCCAAACTTCGTTCTTGACTTGAATTTTGCTCTCCAAAGTCCAAATTGGTTTATGGTAAGACCCTCGACGTGTATTCTTCTTCCAATACACCATACTTGGATAGTAAAGCCTTTGAAGTCATAACCGAGCTTTCATCCAACTATGCTTGCATGAATCTTTGCATGACTTGCTTGATCTTCCTCGCTCTTAACCTTGCTATTGGTCATTCGGGAGCGTGCAATAGGTTTTTATTCGTTAGTCCACCTTGGTACTCAACACCTAACCCAACCAGCACCAGATCCTTAACCCACCAGTCGCGACCCTTCTAGATCAACAACACCACAACCTACTCCTCCGCACCACCACCACCTTTGCCAGCACTACAATCGTGAATCATCTGCACCATTGCAAAATGGCACTACCTCACCGTTGATAATACTGCCATTGCAAAATGAAAAAACACTGACACATATCGAATGTCGATGCAACACCACCGCTCACAACACCAATAACATCACACCGCTTTAACCAGCACACCATACCTCCTTCAAAACACCATCATTGATTCACACACCAAATCACCATCAAGCCAAAACATACTCGCACATCATAGCACCACTACTGAAATAAGAATCAATGCATCATCGTGCGTTGTAGTGTCGTCGCCATCATTGATGCCAGAGATGTGAGGGTGAGGAGGAAGAAGAAGCAACACCCGCGACTGCAACAAACTCCTCCCCTTTGCGTGACTGCAGCAACCTCCGCTCATTGACTACAGCACCTTCTCATCGTTGCACGATAAGCGCCCCCTGATCGTGTTGTTTGAGGTTGATACCGTAAATGTAATGTCGATGTTGTTCTGGATAATGTTGTGAAAACTCTCAAAATGTAATGTGTCTGGTATTAGAGTTTAACCGGGTGTGGTTGGGCATGTTTTGAGGGTGATTATATTAATTAATTTTAATAATATTATTAATTATAATTTTAAAATGAATTATAATATGATTGTTGTATTAAAAACTTACAAACTTGATTTTTAAAGAGTGAATTTAAAAGTAGGTGTGTGTAACATCCACTTAATTATTATTGTGACCAATGTTATTAAATTGTCCCACAAGAGGAAATTGCACAAAAAGTCAAAAATAGACTATTTAATTTTCAATTTCGAAAAGCAGGTTTAAAGCTTAATTATTCTAAAATCAGGGTATATTTATGTTTTTTAATATTATTATTATTAATATTATCAAATTAAAAGATAAATACAATAATATACAACCTGTCACCACCCCCACCCACCTCACCTCACCCCAACCCAACCCAACCCAAATCAAATCACCCAAAAACAAAACACCACCCAACGAATTCAATCCCTAATTGACTTTCCATGAATTCAATCCCTAATTGACTTTCCATTTCATTTTGAAAACATATGGCTACTCCTGTAATGACCCCCAATTGCATTCTCACAAGGATTCAGAGCAAAACCTATAACAACTAACAAGCAAAATCCTAGCTCTTTTGTTAACATAATTCGGGAATGGTGGGTTTAACCCACTCTCTGTGGTCTACATCCCAGGAGGTAATTTTCTGCCTTAAACTATAAGAAATGTTCAGACTAAAAAATGCTTCGAATTGATCATTCGGGGTGGAATGTGAGGAGGTCGAATGTTAGGCCACGGGTGCGAGTCTGTGGTCGGGCCTGAGCTGATGTTGCCAGGTTTCTTGAAACAAGTATTTCATGTTGGTTTGATGTTTATGATTGTTGGTGCGATGTGGGTAGATGTAGTGTGTTGGTGGTGGTGAGGAAATAATTGTTGCGGTGATGTCACTACAATATCAAATAATTTTCTAGTGCCAATTCTTATGTCACATGTTCAAGTTCTCAGGTCGCATGTATAACAGTTCAAGTTCTCATGTCACGTGTTCAAGTTCTCAAGTTACATATTCAAGTTTTTAGGTCACGTGTTGAAATTCTCATGAGACTTGTATGTGACATGAAGTAAATTCTAGTTATGTGGCCTATAGAAAAACAATATATATGTTTGTCAGACTGTCACTGGAAAACATGTATGTGACTTGAAGCAAATTCCCCTCTATCTCTAATCTTGATTTGAGTTGGTGTATGTGACGTGTTTCTGGGTCTTAAACAATATGACATTCACTTTCATCTTCAACCGCCTTCCACAAAAGGCCTTCTTCAATGCGTATTTTGAAGTATTGTGATCATGAGATATGTATGTGACCTCATATTTCTTCGATTATGAATTGACGAAAATTCGACAGTAGGATTATCTTTGAGCACTTCGGCTGGTTTCTACAACGCATATGTTCTGCAGGTCTCTAAACAAAGATTAATTGGAGATACCCGTTTCACATGGAAAGTTTGGACTAACCGAATGCGTGATTATAGGATGTTATCTTCAGATTCTTATTCTATGTATATATATATATATATACACACACACACATATATATATATATATACATACATTTAATAACTTAATCCATTAGGAATCAATTAATTCCAACATTATTTGTTTATGTAATTTTAAAGACCGTTTTTAAAAACAATCAGGACTACATATATTATTTATTATCATAACATTGGAAGAGATATGCATTCCCAAGAAAGATCAATATTCATTATTTATGAGGTCAATGTTGAGCCATTGGAGTTTTAAAATAAGCTATGGTATCTGCCAATCTAACTGTTGTTAATACTCAACATCACTATAATATAAATAAGTCGTTGTTTGTGTTTGATAACTTGCAACTCATTTTTTCAAATCAATTTTTAATCACACACAATTCTTTGAACTTTTCAATTACATATTTTACTTCGAAAACATCACATTTTTTGTTTGGAACAAAAACCTTTTACCAAACAGAGGATTATTAGGGGGTCATTCTCTTTATATTTCGATTTTCAGTATTGAATTTTTTTATTTTGTTTTGAGTTTTCTTTTTTCGGTGTTTGTTTTGATATTTTTGAAAACGTATTTTTTTTGTGATTTTGAAAATCATTTTTTCCAAAACAGAAAACTGGAAAATGCGTTTACTTTGAAATTTCAAAAATCATTATTTTGGGATATTTTATATGTAAAAAATGGTTTATTTGTTCAATTACAATAAGGGTCCGTTTGATAGCGAGGGTGGAATTTGGGTGGAAAGAAAATGAATTCCAGGGAATTGAATTCTAGGTAATTGAATTATTGGGAATTAGAAGTTTAATGTGTTTGATTGGTTTAATTTTCTAGGTGGGAAAAGTAGGGAATTTTTCAACTTTTATTGTTTGATTGACATTATTTTCCATGGAAAATAAAGTAATTTTTTACTATTTTAATCAAAAAAAAAAAAAAAAATTTTACTTTTTAAATATATTTGTACTTGATGATGATAATGTTATTTTTTGGAAAGAAAATAAGTCAATTAACAACAACAAAATTGATTAAACGTGTCCAAAATCATTTTCCATCTACCATGGAAAACATTTTTCCACCAAAACCCAAAGAAAATCTTTTCCACCAAATCAAGGAAAATGGAAGAAAAAGTGGGGTCCACGGAAAATGTTTTCCATGGAAAATTTTGTCAAACAAACAAACCAAAAATGGGAATTGGAAAATGAAGTGTAATCAAACAGGGCCTAATTTTAATTTCAATATATCTCAGCACTATATTTTATTCATATTTTGTTACCCTATTAATATTCATCTCTTACAAAAAAAAAAAAAAAGTAATAAACGTAAAATTTAAAGTAATTAGTTCATATAAGAAAGTAGCACAATTATAACATCATCTGGCCACTGTTTAAGAATTAAAAAATTACATAAAAATCTAACCGATTTGGTTTCACTATAAGTTCATAGTTTCATTCGTTTAACACATGGATTCTATGACTTCACAATATGGAAACTACAATATTCTTTCTTCAAGCTTTCGCTGCACTAGAAGAAACATAAGAAATTTGAAACATGATTCAAATTTTGCATTTGTGAAATAAAAATATAAGAAATATAGTACACGAAAGCTCGATTGTATAAATTTTTGAAATTAAGAAAACCAATAAATTAACACTTTAACCTTTTTGAAATAAAAAAATATGTCTAGGCAAAATCCTTCCATACATAAATTAACAAAAGCAATAATTATCCACAATGTGACTCTGTTGGACCCATTGAATCATGTTTCTTCCATTGGCATTAGGTCCCTGAGTTTTCCATGCCTGTGATTGTTCAAAACTCCATTGGAAGAATTTCTCGTTGCGCTAACAACACATCTATTGGCATTGTTAATCCCAATTGTCCATTGTACCGTTCAATGTTTATAATCAGCGGAAATAATATTTCCCCTTTTAAACGAGCCCCGAATGTGCACAAGCACTAAGTAAATTCACAAATGTAATCTAATCAAGAGTGATTTTACTTTCTTTCTTCATTTTCTCAAAAAGCTCAATGGTAGCCTTTCCTTTACCGTGCATTCCCAATCCTCCAATCATGCAACTCCAAGATGAAATCCCTTTACTTGGCAATCCATTGAGCACTCCAAAAGCCTTGTCAAGACAACCACATTTACAATACATGTTAATAATCGTCGTTGCCAACTTTGAGTCCACTTCAATACCACATTTATTAATGTACTCATGTATCCACTCACCTTTATCCAATGCTCCTAATCTCGTGCAGGCTGCCACCATACTTTAGCCAAAATTTATCCATAACCACATTTGCTTTTCTCATTCTATGATCTATTGACAAATCAAATGCCTCGTGGAACTTGTTATTTTGCACTTAAACAGCTATCATAGCATTCCAAGCAATGGAGTTTTTAACTGGCATTGACTCAAAAGCTTCATCAACAGATCCCCCATTGAGATTATCCACTTATCAATGTAGTCCAAGAAACATCATCTTTCTTATCCAAATTATCAAATTCACTTTTAGCGTCCTCCAAGGAAAAAGGACTGACATACATATGAATCAAATTATTTAAACAGAAAGAATCTAAATTTGTAGCGCCCCGAGTTCTAAATATCCGGTTCACCACGTCATCGTCTGATATAACTTTTCAAATAATATTTTTGCGGAAGAAATATCTGAAATTCATTTTTGGCAACATTAAATAAATTATAATGGTCAATAAAATTGAAATATTTATGAAACAATTCGAAATAATAAATCGAGCCATTAATATTGTAAAGCAATTGACAATGTCATAATTTCTCAAATAACTGAAATTCTCAAAATTATCTAATGATTGGAAATACGGAAATCATTAAAGTAAGACTTTCAACCCTTTAACGACTATTGCCACAATCATCCATCACTTGCCACCCTCTCCGAAATCTGCAAATGTTGTTGAAAATAGACATGAGCATTTCATAGAAATACTCAGTAGACTCATCGCCAATTAATTAATCTACAATATAATTGAACACATAAATGCAGACTCTTTAGAAATCATAGGGTGTGAGTTGCTCTTCTTGTGCATTAAAGCACTTGGCTTCTTTTAAAAATCATAGGCTCTTTAGAAAATCGGGTGTTGGTAGTCTCGTCTCGTGCTCATGAGGCACGTATGTTATGCATAACATCATCATTTCTTGTAGCGGATTGGGCTCCCTCAAGGGGCCTTTTCCCAATCTTGCCCGCATACTCATATCATCATTATCCCTGACGAGGGAATACAGGCTCGTTTTCATAAAAATGACTTTTCACAAGTCACATAACATACACATTCACATGCAATCATAATTTAAATCAATTAATAGGGGCGAGTCTACCTTAAACTTGACGAGTGCAAAGTTGAGCGGGAAACGACTTCAATTCTTTAATTCTCTGTATGCTTCGTCTAGCCAATTAGAAGATTAAGTCGAATTAGTCTTTTGAAATTTATAGTTAAAATGATAAATTACAATATAGGGACTGAAATCGCTGATTTTGAAAGTTGGAGGACTAAAATGAATACTTTTCAAATTTGAGGGACTAAAATGTAAATTTTCAAAAGTTGGGTCGAAGCTCAAAATGAATATTAAACTAGAGGGCTCGAAATAATTGATTTTAAAACTATGAGGGCTGAATTGAATAACTTTAAAAAATTTTGGGCTGAACTTAAAAACGAAGGGGGCTGTTTTAAAACATTTTTAAACATCAGGGCTGAATTAAACACTTTTAAAAAGAGGGGGACCAGGCTGCAATTTTCGAAAATCATAATTATTAAAACAAAAATTCACTCACTCTCACTCTCTTACTCGTTCGGTTCAAGCAGAGAAGAAGGGGGATATGGCTGTCGGAGCCCGCTCCGGTCTGAGCTGCTGCCGATGATGTCACCGCCGTCACGTGGCAGCGATGGGAAGGGAGAGCGAGAGGGTTTGAGAGAAAAGGGTTTTTTGGGGGAGATTTTGGGTATAAAACCGTGGCTTGTGGCCGCGGTTTTGGTGGTTCCCCGGCGAATACCTCGGCGAAACTGGTCGGCGATTAAGGTAAGGTTTTGGTTACTCTATTTTCTTGGTTTTTGATTTTTGATTTTGCGGCTGGTAGATGGGATTCGATGATGAGCAGTAGGCGGTTGGGGTTGATTTTTGGTGGTGCTGCAGGTGGCGATTTGGAGTTGATAAAGGTTGATTGGTGGCTGCTAACGGTGGTTACCGTTTGGTGGTGGTGGTGGCGGCTCGGTTTTTGGCCAGGTGGTGCATTGGTGGCGCACAGTGGGTGATGGTGGTTGTGATTTGGTGATGGCTCCGGTACTGGCAGGGGTTGGTCGTGAATGGAGGTGGTTGGGTGGTTTCGACAATGGCAGCGTTGATGGTGTTGGGGTGAGGCAGTGTGGGTGGATTGTGGTTGCGGTAGTTTGGGGCAGCAGGGTTGTGATCGATTTTGGTAGTGATGCGTGTGGATGGAGGTGGTTTGAGTGTTGTGGGGATGATGGTGAATGGTGAGGTGGTGGTGGTTGACCGGTGGTGACTGGATTGAGGAGTGCTGGTTGCAGTGATTCGGTTTCTTAGCAGCCTGGTGGTTGGAATGAAGCTGCAATTGAGTGGGAGGTTGTGAAGTGTGAATTTAGAGAGATTGGTGATGTAGAAGTAGGGTGTGAGATTGGATGTGGTTGGTGGGAGGTATGGGTTGATTGGATAGTTTGGAAGACTTGGCAAGCAAAGTACGGAATTCGAGAAAAATAATACTCGTGAATCAACGGGGTCGGAAATGAATCTGATAAAAACGAGCTTAACGTAATTTGAGATTTAAAATGATTTTGAAAATAATAATTTAAATAAATAATAAAATTTTGGAAATTCGGAATTTAATTTAAAATTGAATTGACTCGATATTTCTTAACTTGGCTAGACGAACGCGTCGCGACGTTAACGTAAAAATGGGTGAGATCGCAGCGGCACGTTTTTCGAAACTTTGAAATAATTATTACATTGCGTAAAAATTCTCGGTCGCTACAACTAAATCAAACCCGAGTTTTATCGCATGAGCATGCACTTGTTTTCCTTCTTTAACAACAAGTGTAATGCAACAAGTGTAAACTATAATCTTAACACGAAACATATAGACTTAAACATGATTTCGATTTAGGATCTTGACCATAAAATTAATTACTGTAAATCATAAGATATACCATAATTCATAGCAATAATGTAGAAAGTAATGAGATCTAGTCATAGCTTCAATTGAATCCCGAGAAAAATATTGATCTGAAATTCGTCTTCTTTCTCTTCCTAAGCCTTTAGTTGTATTTCATAAGTTGAACATTGATGATGGAATTCGAGTTCAGCATATATAGGTAGAGAGAGGGACTAAATTTCCTATAACCTTTTAATCTTAACCGTCCATCAAAGTTGTAGCATTAATAAGAAAAACTTCTAATTATACCAAGTTTCTATTAATTCGGCAGCTTACCTAATTAGACCAGAATATGTAATATGGACCACATAATGAGAAGATATTCATGAAATTCGAGATATACACAATCCCATAATAATAGGGATTGACGTATCACAAAATTTCTAACAGTTTCCCACTTGGTCTATATGACAATTCTATTTACGGTTTCATATAGGAATCATAAGGCACACAAAAATGCTGAATTAATATACTTAAAAGGTTTATCGTAGTTACCTTAGCGACAGAGCGTGCAATGGTGCCTATTGAAGAATTAGAAAATATGTTTTGAGATAAGTGATTTAAGAACATTTAGGAGCTGTTCTCTTTATGTTTCAATTTTGAATTTTGAGTTTTGGATTTTATTTTGAATTTTGGATTTTGGTTGTTTGTTTTGGGATTGCTGAAAACACGTTCTCTTTGTGATTTTGAAAAACTGTTTTCAAAAATAGAAAAATGAAAAATGCGTTTACTTTGTAATTTTTTGATATATTTATTTTGTGTTATTTTATATGTAAAAAATGGTTGATTTGTTGAATTACATTAATTTTAATGTTAATGAATTAGTTAGTTTTTTATGTCAATAAATTCATTATTAATATTGTTTCAGCTAAACAAGAATTTAACCCCATACCAATAAAATCTTAACATAGATCTATATATAATGACAAAATAACATAAAAATTTCAAGTTAAGGAAGTGTTTCACATTTACAAAATAATAATAATAATAATAATAATAATAAATACAAAAAAAAAAAAAAATCTTAACACGGATCTATATAATGACAAAATAACATAAAAACTTCAAGTGAAAGAAGTGTCTCACTTTTACAAAATAAAAAAAAAAAATTACAAAAAAAATAATAATTTTAAAATGAATCTATATATCAGTGTTCTACAAAGCGTGAAGCGTGACGAAGCGTGGAGCCTGAGAGTCAAGCTTTTGAAACTTAAGCGGGAGTATGCGTTAAAAAGCGTTTTTCAATTATTACATATTAGATTTAAAATTTACACATACTTTAACTTGTAAAAATAAAAAAATAAAAAAAGCATCAGAACGCTTTATGCGCGCTTACTCGCGCATCACTCGCGCACTTTTTAGATAAAAACTGTCTGCAAGCTTTTTTCGTGCTTTTCACAAAATAGTCACGGGAGATGCGCGCGTCGCGCCTAGAGCGCTCGTAGGCTAGCGTTTTTTGCGCGTTTTAGAACACTGCTATACATAATAGCAAAATAACATAAGAACTTCAAGTGAATGAAGTGTCTCATTTTTACAAAATAATAATAATAATAATTTACACAAAAAAAAAAAAAAAATCTTAACATGGATCTATATATAATGACAAAATAACATAAAAACTTCAAGTGAAGGAATTGTCTGACTTTAAAAAAAAAAAAAAAAATCCTAACATGAATCTATATATAATGACAAAATAATATAAGAATTTCAAGTGAAGGAAGTTTCTCACATTTTAAAAAATAATAATAATAAATAAATAAAAATCATAACATGAATCTATATATAATGGCAAAATAATATTAGAACTTCAAGTGAATGAAGTGTCCCACATTTACCAAAAAAAAAAAATTCAAAATGCGTGTTTTGGTCGTTTTGGACTTTTTAACACAAAATATCCAAAACACTATAAACTCGTTTTGAGTTTCCTTTATATTTTTTTTTTTGGTGTTTTGGAAAACGCGTTTCTGAAAATGGGCAAAGTAAACGCATTTTCGATATTTTCAAAAATCGAAAACTCAAAACGGGCTGAAAATAGCAAAGAGAACGGGGCCTTAATTTTGAGTTTTCGAATTTCCTCATTATTATTTAAGTTATTTTGAACACTCGAATTATTGTTAATTGAGTTTTAAATGAAGTTAAATTTTTAGCTGCTTCTGCTCAATATTTATTTCAAATTTGAAGTGTTGACTATTGGAGTCAGTTTTTATAAAATAATTGAATATCAGTTTTTTTTTTGCAAAATCATTATTCTCGAAAATTGGTTTGAAAAGATGACGTGGCGTCCCGGGCGCTTAGAACCCCGAGTGTCACAATCAAAAGGTCCACAAATGTCTGTATGTATTATTTCAAGTAGATCGTTACTTCTTGTGACTCATTTCTTGGTATGTTTGGTTTGTTTACCCTTAATACAATTTACATAAATATCAAAATCAGTAAAATCAAGATTTGTGAGAATCTCATTTTTTACTAATAAATTAATTATTTTCCTGGATATATGACCCAGCCTTTTATGCCATAAGAAAGAAGAACTTTCATTTGTCACATTACGTTTCAAACCAACATTCGGATGCAAGGTAACAAGAAGAGATTCAGAAAATGAAAAATCAAGATTAATTTAATATAAGCCATTGACCAAAATTTCCGAACCAACAAAATCATTATTCTTGTATAAGGTAAAACAACAACCACCTATTTTAAAGGAGAAACCCTTCTTATAAAGTTTCGACAAGGAGATTAAATTATGAGAAACAGAAGGAACATAAAGAGTTTGCTCTAAATCTAAGAAAAAACCAGAATCTAATACTAAACCAAACGTGCCAATGGCTTGAACTAGGGCTTTGATTCTATTTCCCATGTAGAGGTAGTCTACATTTGGATTTGTGGTCTGGGTTGTAAGGAATCCCTGCATTGAGTTTGAAACATGACCATTAGAACCAAAATTGATCCACCAAGTATTAGAAGGTGCTTCAACAAAATTTGATTCGGAACATACAAAAGCCAAAGGCTTACCATTCTTTTCAAACCAAGCCTTGCGTTTAAACAATTCTTTTGAATGTGTCCACCCTTTTTACAAAAGTGGCACTTGTCATCCTTCTTAGCTTTCTTCAATAAGGTCGATATGATTTATTGGATGGGCCATTCTTAATGCCCTTCCCAGTTCGTTTACGAATTTGGTCTTCCCATTATTATGAACCATGTAATTTGCTTGAGCAATATGACCACGTTGCTACTTAATTCGAGCCTCTTTCTGAACCAGCTTATTGGTCAATTCATTCACTTTCCACGTATCCTTAATCGTGTTATAATGAATATGAAAAGGACCATACTATTGAGGCAATGAGTTTAGGATAAATTGGACCAGAATGAATCAGCCACTGTCATGCCCATTTTGCAGCCAGATTAGTTATGTCAAGTACATGTTGTTGCATAATTTTAAAACCATCAAAATGGGTTGTGGTGAGTTCAGTCATAAGTTTTCCAGCCAATGTTAACAAATCCGGCCTGGCCAGGTCGACCCAGAACCCACGACCCGGCCCAAAAATTGAGTTGGGTCACGTTAAAAACCCAGTCGGGTCAAACCCTGGAAACCTGACAACCTGATCGACCTGGACCCGAGTTTGACTCGGGTTTATATATTTTTAATTTCTTTGATTTTTTTAATATTAATAATGCCCGAGTCAACTCCGTGTTGACCCTTTAACCCTTGATCTAGTCTCTCGGCTGGGTCGATGTCCAGGCAGAGTTTGAAAACATTGTTTCCAGTAATTACTTTATCATCAGTCTTAAAGCGTTCAGTTATGGTAGATAAGTATTCCTTAACTATCTCGGTTTATTCGATGGAAGATTTAATGTTGGAAGCATTGGTTAGGCGCATGAATTTCAAGCATAGTTTGTTGGTTCTATTCCAAGTATTGAAGGCTTTAACTTCATCTTCTGTGGACGAAGCAGTAAGATCAGTAGTTTTGTCCACAGTAAGAGCCAAATCAATATCAAGAACCCCCAAACTGAACTCAACATGCTCCTTCCACTCCGAGTAGTTAGTTCCATCTAGTTCAGGAACGAAGTTGATATAGGTATTAAGTTGAGCAGGATTTGGAACTGCATTATATAATTAAAAGATTTAAAAGCATTGGTTAGGCGCATGAATTTCAAGTATAGTTTGTTGGCTCTATTCCAAGTATTGAAGGCTTTAACTTCATCTTCTGTGGACGAAGCAGTAAGATCAGTAGTTTTGTCCACAGTAAGAGCCAAATCAATATCAAGAACCCCCAAACTGAACTCAACATGCTCCTTCCACTCCGAGTAATTAGTTCCATCTAGTTCAAACTTTATGGACTGAATTAGAAAATCTAAAACTTTAAAAGGCCCAACTTAAATAATTACATAACTACAGGGGCTGATTTTACAAATTCAGAAGTCTAAAGGACTAACTTAAAAGATTTTATAACTTTAGTAGTTAAACTTTATTCACAACAAATAGGGGGGACTGGAGGTGCAAATAACCATAATTATCCAAAAGTGCAAAAGAAGTCCTTGGACACTTCTAATTTTCGAAACCAAGTCCCTGGCCATAATCGCAAAAGCTAGGGTTTAAAACCCTAGCTGTAGCCTCTGCCTATCCGGAAAAGGCAGTCGCCACCCCCAGCAGCCCTCCTTCGAGTCGGTAGGTGCTGATTACCTGCGCGTCGCACACAGTACCAGCCCGATGCTGCGCGCCTGTAGCGCCTTCTCCGTCGCTGCTCTCTTGTAGCGCCTACACACGACACTGGGTCGTTCATCGCCGCCAGTTCCAGCGACGGTGCAGTCGCCGATCCAAACATCAGAATCAGAATCCATAAATTTCGAGTCCAACACCAAATAATAGATTCACAATCAGATTCGAAAAAAACCCTTCCAACCGGCCATAATGTCAATCCGACTGAGTCTTAATCCAAATAATATACCCAACTCAGATTCAAAATCAATTTTCCAGAACTTGAACAGAAACCCAACTCGAAAAATCAGTTTCTAAATCTTGATTTTACATATTGCTATCACACAATTCAACGAGCAATAAGCATGATGGCTTAATCCAGTAAGTATATATAATTGTGGAACATCATGATAGATCAAATTTATTCATACACAGAATTAATTATTATAGTCCAAGCAATACTTTGATACCATATGTAAACTATAATCTTAATACGAAACATATAGACTTAAACATGATTTCGATTTATGATCTTGACTAAAAAATTAATTACGTTAAATCATAAGACATACCAGAATTCATAGGAATAATGTAAAAAGTTATGAGATTCTGTCACAACTTCAATTGAATCCCGAAGAAAATATTGATTTGAAATTCGCATTCTCTCTCTTAACTTAAGCTTTTAGTTGTGTTTCATAAGTTGAACACTGATGATGGAATTCGAGTTCCAGTATATATAGGTAGAGAGAGGCCGAATTTCCTATAATCTTTTAATCTCAACCGTCCATCAAAGTTGTAGTATTAATAGGAAAAACTTCTAATTAAACCAGGTTTCTATTAATTCAATAGTTTACCTAATTAGACCAGAATACCTAATATGGGCCACATAATGAGAAGATATTCATGAAATTTGAGATATACACAATCCCATGATAATAGGGATTGACATATCACAAAATGTTTAACAACAAGCTCTAATAACAGGAGGGAAAGTAAATTTATTTGGCATAAAAAGCTTTCTAACATACGAGTATACAGAGACAGTATATTTCCATATAATATTGATTGTAAATAGTCTCTGAGGATTGTGTTATAAACAAACGTACTTGGATTAGGCAAACAATCGAACACCTTTTGGGCATAGCTCAACTTAGGTTGTCATTGTGGATTTCATCTTTAGTTTTTCCCAAGCCGCCACAATTCAGAACAAGGATTGAAACTCCTCACCCATCCAAATGGAGCAAACAGTACCCAAACCAGTCGAAAACCCAACTCCCAGCTAAAACCATTTTCGGGTGAACAGTAAATCGAATTCAAACTCACAAGGACCACCACAAAGTGAGAAATAAGATGAAATAAGGCTGAATCTGGATAAGGGGAGGATTACCCAATATTTTTCATTGGAAAATGTCGAGAAGAAAGAGATGGGTGGAAGAGGAATCACGAAGAAAGAGATGGAAGAGGTTACAGGGACCGTGTTTTGAGCGTTTTCTGTGTTTTGTAAAATTTCCGCTGAAAATGCCAATAACACTTTTTTCACGTTTTGGTTTCGGATTTTCGTCACAATTTATTTATTTTTTTATTTTTTTGAAAATTCATTTTCAAAAATGGAGAAGTGAATGCATTTTTAGTGTTTTCGAAAACTGAAAATTGAAAAAAATTTGAAAACAGTAAAGTGAACATGACCTTAATTTTTTTACTTAGGGATTGAATTAGATTTAGAACTTTAGGCCCCGTTCTCTTTGCTGTTTTGAAGTCGTTTTCTATTTTTATTTTCGAAAATACTAAAAACTTGTTTTCTTTACCATTTTTGAAAACACATTTTAGAAAATAAAAAAAATTTGTACACAAAACTCAAAAAGTCCAAAATCTCGTTTTGGGCGTTTTGAGTGAATTTCAACAAAAAATACTTAAAATGCAGAAAACGCGTTTTGAGAATGATTTTTTTTTTTTATCATAGCTTGGAACTAAGCTTAAAATAAAGATTTATTTATTTATTTATTTTGAGAATTATCCTAACTTAAAACTAAGCCTAATTTTTTTTTTTTTTTTTTGAGAATGAAACTAAGCCTAAAATAAAATTTTATTGAATTCAATATCAACATTACAAAAAAAAAACATTAAATCGAAATTCTTGTTGTTATATTTCAAAAAATGCCTTGATAAATAGACTGAGTAGTTTTGAAAGAACTCGCATTTTATGGATTTTAATAGAATCAGAGCTTCCTCAAATCCCGAACATGACCAAGTTTTGTTAATAGACTCTTAGTACTTACATTAGTGTGTTACATGTAACCATGTTTTTAGTGTATTGTGAAAGAAAATTTGAGTTTGAGTAAGTAGTATTCTGCAAGCAAATTAATTAAAAATAGTTTAAGTAGTATTCTGCAAAATTTCAAACAGAACGTGCTTTCCAGCTTTTTATTTTAAAAAATAGTTTTTAGAAATGATAAACTAAACGTGTTTTCAGCAAATTTGAAAACAAAAATAAAAACAGGAAATATAAAACATTTTTTCGAAGATGAAAATACAAAATAAAATATAAATAGAACGTCACCTTACTCTTTAATATTAACAATTATCACGAATGTTTCAAATCTCATTTGTAAAAAACAATCGCAATAGATTCAATTTATTCGTTATAAGAGATGTTAGGTCAACATTTCGGCTCTATTTGTTAAAAGTTTTTTGTTTAAAAATAAAGAATGTGATATTTTCAAGGTAAAATACGTAATTGAAAAGTGGAGAGAGAAAATGTGTGTGGTTAAAAATTAATTGGGTAATAAGTACAAATAGTCCCCGACCTTTAAGTTTCTTGCGAAAATGGTCCCCAACGTTTAGATTTTTGCATTTATACCCTCAAAATCACCAAACGTTGCGAAAATGGTCCCTACCGTTAGAATCCGTTAGTTTTTTCCGTTAAAAAGTGTAAATAGCACAAATGGTCCTTAACCTTTGAATTTTTTTAGCCTCTAACATATTAAGGTCACGTTTGACATTTTTAGTTTGTAACCTCCAAACGTTTGGCGTATTTAGTCCCTAACATATTAATCCCCTATACGTTTGACATATTTAGTCTCTAACATATTAAACCCCCATTTGAAATCAATTATTTCAAATAATATGGTTTGTAATTGTAATTTTTTGAAGAATTTGTTGTTAAAAAAAATTGAATTTATTTGTAAATTATTTTATTGATAGAATTGCGGTTAAAAACGAGTTTCAAAAAATAAAATTTATTCTGAATTTCTAAAATGCACAATAAAATATTTAACAAAAATTCACCGCTTTAACATATTGAAAAAAATAATAATGAATTCATGGAACATAAACAAACAAATACATTGGACATTATTTTAGAAATTGAATAAAAAATATGTTTTTATCAATTTTATTTTCTATTTTGAGAACTGATCAATATCGATTTTCGAAATTTCATTTTTTTTCAAAACTCATTTTCTTCCACACGTTCTATTAGTATATATTTTTAAAATTTATGCATAAATTAAAAAAAAAAATTACGTTTTAACCAAAAATCTCCAAACTTACTTTTCAAATCGATCGATTCTCAAAATCGAAAATCGAAATCGAAAGTAGAATTGATAAAAACATATTTGTTATTCAATTCCTAAAATAATGTCCAATGTATTTGTTTGTTTATATTCCATAAATTTATTTTTTTTATCAATAAGTTGAAATGTTAATGCGGTAAATTTTTGTTAAATATTTTACTGTGCACTTTAAAAATCTAGAATATACTTTATTTTTAAAATTCGTTTTCAACACACATTCTATCAATAAAATAATTTACAAATAAATTCAATTTTTTTTCTTTTACTTTTTAACCACAAATTCTTTAAAAAATTACAATTACATACAACATTATTTAAAACGTAATTTTTTTTTAATTTATAAATTAAAAAAAATATTAATAGAACGTGTGGAAGAAAATGAGATTTGAAAAAAAAAATGAAATCTCGAAAATCGATATTGACCAGTTCTCAAAATCGAAAATAGAATTGATACAAACATATTTTTTTATTCAATTTCTAAAATAATGTCCAATGTATTTGTTTGTTTATGTTCCATGGATTCATTATTTTTTTTTTCAATAGGTTGAAGGGGTGAATTTTTGTTAAATATTTTATTGTGCATTTTAGAAATTCAGAATAAATTTTATTTTTTAAAGCTCGTTTTTAACTGCACATTCTATCAATAAAATAATTTACAAATAAATTCAATTTTTTTAACAACAAATTCTTCAAAAAATTACAATTACAAATCATATTATTTGAAATAATTATTTTCAAATGGGGGCTTAATATGTTAGGAACTAAATATGTCAAACGTATAGGGGCTTAATATGTTAGGGACTAAATACGCCAAACGTTTAGAGGTTACAAAATAAAAATGTCAAAGATGACCTTAATATGTTAGTGACTATTATCGTAAAAAATTCAAAGGTTAGGGACCATTTGTGCTATTTACACGTTTTTAACGGAAAAAACTAACGGAATCTAACGGTAGGGACCATTTTCGCAACGTTTGGTGATTCTGAGGGTATAAATGCAAAAATCTAAACGTTGGGGACTATTTTCGCAAGAAACCTAAAGGTTGTGGATCATTTGTGCTTATTACCCAAATTAATTTGTTAAAATGTGTTGTTTAAAAATAATTTTCAAAAGAAGGCTTCATCAGTTGTGTTGACCAGCTTGAGCTCGACCATGTATAACTCTTCATTGTTTGAAGCTACATATCAAATTTCTTCTTTGTACGAGTATTAGATCAAGTTGAATTTTCAAATATAATTTTGATTATTCTGATCAAAATATTATTGTGAGGCATCTAGTCTACAAATATATGTTTTATTTTGAATATTTTATTAATTAATCAATTAAACATAACTTAGGGACAACTTTAAACTAACATTTAAACACAGAAAAACCAATGTGCCATGTGGTATAGTACTAACGTGGTCCCTAATAAAAGCCTTCATTTTTATTTTTGTTTGAATTTGAAAACCTAAACACCAAACCGTAAACAAAACAAATGGAATCATACGTGGAAACTTTTGCATGTGACCAAATTATTCTAAAGATTCATTCGACAAACGCTTCTCTCCGCGCTCCATCTACAAATTTAAATCGAAAACCTACCACCAACATTTTCCCTCCCTTTAACTTCTGAATTCCATACAAGAGAGAGATGAATTGGTACTTGGTAGTCTAAATTTTTTGTATTAACGACCCACATTTTGTTTTTAATTTTTTTTTTCTTGTTCTGGGAATTGAAGATTTCATTTTGAATTTGCATTTGCATTTTGTGGATTTTTTTTTAAAGGGTCCGGGCTGAAAATCTTATAATTTGAATTCACAATTTTTGTCAATTTTCTTGAGCATTTATGGAGAGTGAATGTGGGTTTAAGAATCAACTTTTGGCAATGTCCAGATCTGAATCAAAAGTGAGGGTTTAAGAAATAATTTGAGTTTATTTATTTTTTTGAAGTTCTTTTCTTTTTTTGTTTAAATTCATGATGGTCTTGGTTTTGATATCTAGGCAATGGCGGGGCGGAAAAGAGGTATTGTGGAAGATGAAGAAATGACTGCAATTTCTTACAAAAGAGTTAAAATGCGTGACCTTGAATCTGTTCTTCGTTCTGAAAGTACGTCTTTTTTCTCTTAATGTAATTTTATGTTACGTTTCAATGTTTTATTTGGTTAATTGTTTATATAATTGAGAAAACTTCATGATATAAATTTGATTTTTTTTGTTTAGTTAAGACACTATCACTGGGCTTATTTGTACCATTTCAGTCTGATATATGGCTTATTGAGTTTTGGGTTTTTAGTTAAAACTATTCAAATGTTTTGATTAATTTTTGGTGAAATATTTATAGCACTTTTGGTAAGGAGGATTGTATTGTCTGGGAAAAAAATTGAAGCTAAAAAGAATATTATTTCCTTAAAATAAATAAACTGAAAATTTACATTTTTACATAGCACAAGGAGGAAGAGGGGGAAGTGATGCAGCACATCTAGGGGTCCACTCTGCTCCACTTGCACTTGATCTCAATACTAATGTTGGTTCTCTCAACAACGCCGTTGATGATGCTACTCGAGGATGTGTAGAGGAAAGTAACAAACAGCCCACATCCGGTAATGAACAAATGGAATGTAATGATGATTTTTCGAAGTCAAGAAGGTTTAAGTTAGATCTAAATACTGACGTTATTTCCAGTTCAATCAACCATGGGTCTTTCTATCCATATAAAACCTACGAGCATTCAAAATCACGGGACAATTCTGAGTGTGGGAGTTCTGTCGGTCCAGTGGATGGAAAGGAATCAAAAGATCCAATGGGAGTTTGGAACAAGATGAAACAAAACGGTTATCTATCCACTTCCTATGGAGCAGCGTCAGTAGCAATGCCAAAGCCACGTGTGAGGAAGAGTAAAAATGAAACAATGAAGAAAAAGATAGAGCTTGCTAAGAAAGAGCAGGTAGATAGGTTTGCAAAGGTCGCTGCTCCTAGTGGATTGCTTAATGGACTAAATCCTGGAATCATAAACCATGTGAGAAACAGTAAACAAGTTCACTCTATTATAGAAGCCCTGGTGAGATCTGAAAACCGACATTTTGGAAGCAAGCAAGATAATCTAAAGGAGTGTAGCATGAAAGAATTAAGTAAAAAAGAGGACTCGAAAAAAAGGAATTGTTTGGGAGTTAACAGTGAAGATATTTTGTCAAGAAGCAGGCAGATGAGCAGGCATCCATCATCAAGCAATTCAACTTCTCTGAAATCTGAACTTACTGGAGGAATCAATTATTCATACAAGAGAGAGACAAGTTTTTTTGAAAGTAAACCTTCATACAGCCACATCGAAAATGAGGATGATGGACTCGCACTAAAGTTGTCATCATGTGTAACCATTGCATCGGAAAATGTTAGCTCTTTGTCAACCGAGGAGCCAGCAAATCCCCTCAGTACTGTTACTTCAATTTCTGTCGAAGGTTGGTTAATTGTACTCTTATTGCTTGCATTACTTGTAGATAGCTCAAACGCCTTGCGTAAGGCCTCCTTTCTTACATTTTGAGTGCCATTTGTCAAGCTTTACTATCAATCCCGTGCTAAGAAGAAAGAGGGTGGCTGATGTGTGCACTTATTTGTCTTGTACTTTTCAGGCTTATTATTACTGGCCTCGGTCTTCTGAGCTAGTTTAGGTGCTTTGGGCTATTTGAAACACAATTTTTTGTGTAACCTTTGTCTTTCTATAATAAGGGTTTGTAAATAAATGAATAAATAAATAAAAATCCGTAGCTAATGACTATGACCGACATTTCAGCATTATTGAGAAATGCTTCTGAAACATTTCTTTTCCACTTTGATATCTTGTTGATGACTCCAATACATTAGATCAAAGGAATTAGTAAGCTAATATGAGTGATGTTTGATTTTCAGCTGCTAATGTAGCTTCCCAATGGCTGGAGCTTCTTAATCAAGATATTAAAGGACGTCTTGAAGGTAAACCGCTACTTCAAAACTGAGATTTCATTAGCATTTAAGGTGGTAATAGATTCCTAATGCAGTATGTTCACCAATTGCAGCATTGTGGCGTAGTAAGAAGAGAGTTCGGGCTGTAATTAATACAGAATTACCTTGCCTAATCTCAAGAGAATTCTCATCTAACCAAGGGAATGATCTGTATACAACAGGTTCTAAATCTTCCCGTCCTGACAAAGCAACGGCCGATGCTCACTTTGTCAGATGGAGAACAATGTTCTGGCATATGGATAAAGCACTGTCTGAAGAAGAAAGTCAACTGGTGAGTTTCTAGTACTGTGAAGGATTATGGTAGTAAGGATTGGATAATCCTAAAATAGTATTAAGAAAAAAGCTAGTCTTTTTCATTATGCTGTCCAGTTGTGTGTACCAAACACGGTATACTAAATGTTTAACCACAGTCTAGAATTTGAATTTATGCTGTTTTCTATTTAATCAGGAAGGTTGGTTGAACCAAGTAAAGGAAATGCAGTTGCGGAGTGAACAGACTCTTTCCAAACATAGTGGTCATCATGGTTTGCAGCAAACAGGTCCAAACAATTACAGGTAAACATAATTAACTTTTTAAAACAAGTACATAATTAAACTTGTATTAATTTTTTTTGTAAATAATGTGTATTATGTATTATTGGGTGTGTGTGTGTGTACATATAAATATAGTGATATTTTTATCATTTCTTGTATGAGAAAAGTAATTTTAACTTGAAATTTCTTAGAAAAAATTCAAAATCCAGGCATCTTTGAGAAACACACAAGATTGAGCTTAGTTGCAATTGCATGTTATGTTCTTTTGGTTCTTTAGAGATCACTTGACCTGTTATATCTATGCTGTTGACAAGAAATCTTTTTATGCCAAATTGTAAAAATCTTCACCTGGTTTTCATCCTTTATGATTTACCTTTGTTTTCTTGGTAACTTGGAATTCTTTTGCCTTTTCTTACCTTTTTGGCTGTTTAATGTGTAAACTTTCCCAAGGCAATTCTTTTCTCTCTTTTTGTCACGTGAGGCACTTTGCCTTGATTTGTTGGAATTGGTTTTCCAAGGGTTGTGTATGAAAGCATTTCCATGTAAAGTTGGAAAAGAATTTTTACCTTTTTTGATCATTTTTGTTGTTGTTAATTGACTTTTTTTTTCTTTCAAAAATTAACATTACTATTATCAAGTACAAATATGTGAAAATATTATAATTTTTTTTTATTAACTAAATTTTGCTTCATTTGCCATAAAAAATATTGTCAATCAAACATCAAAACTTGAATTTTTTTCACTTTTTTCACCTAGAAAATTAAACGAATCAAACATATTAAACTTTCAATTCTCAAGAATTCAATTCCCTGAAATTCGTTTTCTTATCACCCTAATTTCATCATCGCTATCAAACAGACAATAATTTAATTCAAACTTTTGCAAGAAAGCGTCAGCAGTCAAAAGACTCAACTTTTATTATTAAACTTTGTACTTCATATGTGAAACTAAGCCTTGTTTCCACAAATTATTTCTAGTCCGCTACGTGAACCATTTTTTAGCTACTTCATTCCATTCTATTTGTATACTATAAGTTAGTTTAATATTTTCTGCAAAGCTGACAAGATTTTGTACTATTTCATTTGTTTCATTTTTGTATATTCGAGCTCAGGTTTTATATTCCATTCCAAAGTTTGTTGTTCTTTCTATTTTGGTTATTTCATAAAATGAAAGAGACTCACGCCAAATCTCCCGTGTTTTGTTGGTTCCAAAATAAAAATTGTACTAATTAACAAATATTTGTTATGCAGATTTAGAGAAGCAAATGACTCAGAAAGGGATTTAGCTATTATGGCTGCTGCTGCTTCCATGTATTCAACTTGCAACTTCTTGTCATCAATTGAAAACCATTAATCATTTGTTATCAATCCATAGTTTCATTCTATACTTACATATTAAGTCATTGTTGATTGCTTGTATTATTAGCTATACACTAATTAGGTGTACTAATCATGGCTTTTTCACATGAGATGTTGAAGTTCGTTTTGGTTTCCGATTTTTCCTCTTTTCAGCCATTGGGGCCGAGAAGAACCTTGTGCTTGTTGCTTAAGTGTCTAATGAGAATAAAAAATTGATATTATTTTTAAATGCATGTATTCTTATATTTATTTGAACTAGTAGTAAGCACGTGCTGCTTTGCACTTCTTAGTATAAGATGAATGTGAAGCGTAACGTTTTTGGTGAACTAATACTATTTTTGAAAGTAGTTGATGTAATATATATTATTATGGGGAAAATTAAAATTGTTAAAAATGTTTTATATGAATATGAATATATATATATATATATTATGAAATTATGTATAATGTGAAATGTTGAATAAATCGAAATGTAATGTTTTGATTACAATATTACTTTTTTTTAATTGAATTGACAATATTACTTTTTTTTTTTCATTTTTTGTTTTAAATTTGTTTATAAAAATATTATTACAATGATTATAATCTCTCTCTCTCTCTCTCTCTCTCTCTCTCTCTATATATATATATATATATATATATATATATAGATTAGTTGAAAATCTTCCTCCTTTTTTCGAGCTTGAGACTAGTTACTAATTAATTTTTTAGTAGGCGGAGTTTATGTGTACAATTTTTGTTTTGAAATAAAATGTATTTAGATAAAAGATAATTAAGTAAAGTAAAAAGATTAAGGCTAAATTAAATATCATTTACCTGACTACATGCAATTTTGGCATACTTATTCTGTATGCGAAAATATTCGTCATGTCAATCTTTGACACACATTAACGCTTCCAAAATGTCTTCTGAGTTAGCTCCTTTTGATAAAACTCTTTTATCTACATTAAAAGCAAATTTCGAAACTACCTTACTAATTGGTGGTGTTAGCAGATCTTTTGCTATGACGGAAATAATTGGATATCTTAGTTCTTTTGTTCGTCAAAATTCAAGTAAATTAAATTTTAAAGAATTAGTAGACTCTACGTTCCTAAATAATTATTATTTAAAATTATTTTTCAATTTTTCAAGCATTATAAGTGGACCAGATGATCAAGATTCATTATAACTATGGGACACACTGTAATAAGAAAATGTTTCTTGTGTATCCCTAATTTCTCTCATTAGATCTAATCATTCTACTTCATCATCTTTAGGTGTAGTGGCACGTGATGGTACGGATGGTATACGATTAACATTAGTACATAATCTTACTGCATATGAGTTATACATGCTTACTAACATGCTTTCTAAATATTATAAGTGATAGGGGTGGCGTTATTGTTTTTTGAAACATGAAGTTTCATACTTTTTAAATTATAACGCAAGTACATTATGCACGTTAAGAAAATAACATAGGTAAGTCTTCTCAATATTTTCTAACTTTTATTTCCATAGCAATTATCATATCAATAAAAAATGAATAAATTCTATATCTATGAAAAGTTTTTGCGATAATATAAAGACGTTCAAGAACTCTTGAACTAGTTGAGTAGTATACACCAAATAATATCATGGTTGAATTATAAAAACTTGTTAAAAATCTTGACTTTAAAATCAATTTTCCAATCCTCTTTTGTGTTCATTTTCATTTATAACAGTTCTACTGTTATAATACTCGGTTATAATGTGTTCATAACCTTCACATGATTTAAGTAATAAATATGTCGAGTTCCAGTTATGCCCTACTTCTATGATAATTTATTTTGCATCTTCACCATATTTCCTACTTTAATAGTTATGTAAACTAATGCATTCCTAATTCTATCCATTTGGTCTTTAATATAGGGACGAACCCACATAGGAGCCTGCTGGGGCACGTGCCCCCAGTAAAAAAACATTTTTTTTAAATCTTCAGTTGATTATTGAATATAGCCATTATTTGATTCCCTAAACTTATATTTGATTATTGTTAATTTATTTGCTCTATGTCTCTGTTTATTAGGAATGGTGATTTAGATTTTGGAGAATTGAGATTGAGATTTTGGGGTTTGGAGTATTGAGAATTTGAGATTTGAGAAATTATTGTTTGTTTGAGAATTTGAGATTTTAGGGATAATATGTATTTACAATTATTTATTTGTTTGTTTGTATCAGTTATGGAAAAATATTTTAAACGTAAATCCACGTTTTCTTCTTATGAGCAAAGTAATGAAAATGAAGTTAGAGATGAAAGTGTTGAGGAACTTGGTGAAGAAACTAATGTTGAAATTGAAGATGTGTTTCAACGTCGGGAATAATGTTGAGGATGTTAGGAGTGACATCCTTGAATTTGATGTAGCAAATATTGAGAAGGATGTACTTAATATTGACAATGATTTGATTATGGAACGTTGTCAAAGTATGAAAAGGCGTAAATAACAATTGTAATAAAATTTCAAGTACTTTTTCATTTTTCGATCTTCTTCCTAAAAAAAAAAATTCGGGGGCAACCCATACAGGCCGTCGGCAAAAACATAGGTCCATTTGTGTCCCAATACTACAAAAAGTCTGCGTCGTGACTACTTTAATATGTTTCATTTCATCTTGAACAATTAAATTTAAAATATGACATACACATCTAACATGGAATAAAAATTCACCAATTCAGGATTAAGAATTCTGTATAATTTATCTACAACGAGCTTATTTACAGTAGCATTATCGAATGTAAATGATAGAATTTTACTTTTATAACCATATTCTCTAACAATTTGTATTATAACATTAAGCCCCTGTTTGGCCTCCATTTTCTCAAAATAAAATTTATTCAATAATCAATCTCAACCATCTATCTTAGTCAAGTCTACCATTTTTTACTTTTCAAATATTTTTTAACCGCACATTCTCCCAAAAATACTATTCACAACCACAATATTTTTCCAAAAAATGGGGGCCAAACACATGCTAAATATGTTGGTTGTATTATGAGGAAATTCTATAATTTTAAAAGAAATAATTTTTTATGCATAACCTAAAGTAGATTAATGTAGCCTGCAGTTGCAGTTATATAACTTTTTTTATGAATGCCTTCCTAAGGATCAGAAGTAAATGAAATAACACCGCCATATTTATGTAAATCAATTATTAATTGTTTCTTAATTTAATAAAATATTCTTTGGTGTCATAATGAAGCATGTTTCTATTAATACCAACATACCTCGGTTGAAGAAATCATTTGACGTATGTAACGAAGTGTTCATTGTTCACTATACTTAGTGGCAACTCCGCCCGTGCAACGAATTGAACCATTCTAGTTCGATTTTCTTCTTCAGAATACATCCACGTTGTAAGTGTAGATATAGAACTACTAGCGGATGAACCAATTTGCAATTGACTTTGATTAGTCAACGTACCCATGTTTGGTCACACACTTGCGATAGTGATGGTTGAGGTGTGTAGTACATATACCCATTTTCCATGCCAATTGTTGCAACTTTCTTACCTTTTTCGACTTATCGCTTTCCTCTTGCGTCAGGAATATCGACCAAAACATGTTCTAAAATTTGAACATCTTATTCAATATCATCCAAATCAATTCCCTGAGCATGGGCCTCATCAATGTTTTCTGGAATTGGAATGTCATTCAGACGGAAAATTCATCATTGAAGTTAGATTGTGGGGTTGAGCCATGCCCCCCAACTCCAAGTTCCCCGTCGAACAAATCTTCGTCCGAGATCCATTCTTTTTGTAGAAAAATGAAACTTGAAAAATAGAATTGTGAGTGAATGTAGTGATTGTAGAGTCTAAACAAAGAGTTTTAGTATTGTAGTATGAGAATTGAGAATTTAAATGTGTAAGAATGTTGAATGGAGTAAAGATAAATTATGATAATGAATTGAAATTTGTATAATGTATGTAGTAAATTGAGATTTTTGGAATGTAATAGAAGAGTGTATAGATTAGATACTTGAAGAGAATTGTTACGAAATTGGAATGAAAGAAAGTGCATTGATAGATGAAAGCAACGATCATGTTGAAAGTTTTCAATTGTGAAGGGTAGCTTGATTGGCTCGTTTCCATTAGCCGCTCGTCAGATGACGAGCTGAGTCCATGCTCAGCTCGTCATCCGACGGGCTTGATTGGCTCGTTGGTTGGCTCGCCTATGTGGTGAGCCGAGCGGCTTGCGGCTCGTTTTTCAAATGCCGACTTCTCACAAATTTTTCTTATTTTTTATTTCTACTTTTATCAAAACTTTTATAGTTTGAAATTTCATGAGAAAGTGTTACATATGTACACGAAAGGATACGTATTCAAGATGGTACATTCTAACAATATGTATTATTTATCCTTAAGAAATTGGTATGGAAAAAAATGTGTATTTATAGATGAAAACTACGATCTTGTTTAAAGTTTTGTGACCATTAAAAATGGTTAAAAAACTTTCTATTGGGATTGGTGGCTAAATAGGCTCATTGCCATTAGCTGCTCGTCGGATGATGAGCCGAGCCCATGCTTGACTCGTCATTCGACGGGTTTGATTGGCTCGTTCGTTGGCTCACCTATGTGGCAAACCGAGCGGTTCGCGACTCTTTTTTCACGAGCCGACTTCTCACAATTTTTTCTTATTTTTTATTTCTACTTTTACCAAAACTTTTATATGTTGAAATTTGGTAAGAAAGTGTTACATATGTACATGAAAGAATATGTGTTCAAGAAGGTATATTCCAACGGTATGTATTATTTATCCTTAAGCCTTGTTAATGGTCATTGCAAAGTATAGACATATTGAAAATTATTCATCTTGAATTTAAATGATATCCTTCATCATTTGTTGTAGTTAATAAGATAAGTGGAAGAAAAACCTTTTTTCCAACATGTTGCCCAATGGTTATTTCTGCATGGATGATATGTTTTTTGAAATCACGATAAATCATTCTTGTCCCATTGTAAAGATCGCTGGATAAGTCCAAGTTCCTTAAGAGCATCATCGAAGAATTTCCTTTCAAGATTAACTTGTGTGCCGGGATACCATTTGACAACAATGTATTTAAGAATTCCTTGTGATAAAATTGATTTGTACCATCTATTGCTTCATCAAATATGACAAATTCTACACTTTCTCCATTAAATAACTCAATTATTTTATCATTAGGGTAGTCAATATACTCATTTTTTGTTAAAAAATTTCATGTTGCATCACAAAATTAGAAAAAGTTGTATATACTAATATTATATTATAACATGGTATATTTTTAGATAATAAACTAATGTAATGAATTATGTTAGTAATGTTATTAATTAATAAGGATCATATTAGGCAAGGATTTATGGCATTGATTCTCATTGTTGTGTATTGATTTAATATGGAATCCAAATTTGTCTTCCTCAATTCGTCAATCAAATTTGTTTTGTTTCTCTTTAAAACTTACTTTCATTTCCATCTAAATTACTATTGTACAGTATGTGTGTGTGTGTGTGTGTGTGTGTGTGTGTGTGTGTGTGTGTGAATATTGGTAATTATAATGAGCTACCCACAAAGCTTTCCTTTCATTGCAAAATTCATCCAAAACAATAATGTTTAACTTCACAAACTCGAAATTCATGAATCATTGGACTTCAACGTTGGTGATTTTTATCTAGATTATCATTGTCGCTGTTGTTTATGGAATATTAAATTCTTCTTCGAACTATCAGAGCAGTAAACTTACTTATTAACTTTACTAGCATAACAAGATGATCAACAGGATCAAGAAATGAATTCAACTCGACAAAGTGCTTTTCGTACTAGGGAATCAACTTCAAGATAGGACAGAGAAGTAAGATTCAAAGTAGAGAAGAGTTGCAATGATAATGTGTAAATTTTCTGGTAGCGGGGCATGCTATTTAGACGTTGGTTCATGAATGTTCAAATCCCTTTGCAAACCATTTCAAAACAGTCACCACTGTTCAGATAGTCTCTAAGAATCCTAACAGACAACTCTGTTCAAACTAAAACATTGCATCTATTAAGTCTATTAACAGACGTTGGTTATGTTAATAGACTTTTGTTACATAGGTTAACACATCGATCACAGATGGACCCATACGGATACAACCAAAAAGCTTAAGGAAGTAAACAATTAATTTTACTAAGTACCCAAAAATTTGATTGATTATAAATTGGTCCCAAAATTTAAATAAAATTTGTCCAAATATATATATATATATATATATGACAAGGACTCAACCGTACCAGCACCTGCACCCAAACTGAACTAGATTAAACTCGAACTTAGACCCGTGCACTTGTTCATGCCGTATCGTGTTGAGCTAAGCTTAGTCGATCGGAAGGCAAGAGGCGGCATGCGTGGAGCTTAGAACCTAACTGAACTGAACTGAACTGAATAGGATATATATCTCTATTGGGACACCTTGGGGCCCAAATTCAATTCTCAAACTTCCACCTTACAAACCATCCAGAAATTTTAAAGGTTTCCTTTGCGCGATATATGTACCACTTTTTGATTAAAATTGGAGTAGGGATCTCACTGAAATTGGAGGTCAAAGTTGACCCATTTCACTTTATTAAAAAAAAAAAAAAAAACTCATTTCCAACAATCCCATGTCAATCTAAGGTATCTTTCTTTGAACTATTTAGAAAATTATTCTAGGTTAATTAATAAGTGTTATATTAACGTTTATTTTATACACTTGTATCCTTGAATATGCCATAATGTGATTCTATCTAAGTATTATTAATGCATTTTATGTTTTATATTGTATAAGATCACAAAGGAAGAGAAAAGAAGGAAAAAGGACCAAAATGCGCTTAAAATCGAAGATTGAGGACCTTGGGTGCAAAAACGTTACGGCCGTAATACATATAGTTATGGTCGTAAATGTTTTCATATCGTTGTGCAAAAATCAGCAGAAACGCCTTCACGGCCGTGAGACATATCCTTACGGCCGTAAACCTCAAAAGTAGAAAATCAGCAGAACCCAAATTACGGCCGTAAATAAGAAGTTACGGCCGTAACCTCACATTGTGAAAAATAAGCAGAAACCCAATTACGGCCGTAAATGGAAAGTTACGGCCGTAACTATTCAAGTCAAAAATTTCCTTATTTCAATTCTTTCCATAATTTGGGATTTCTTGGTCCCAAAGCTAGGGTACGAAATTGAGGCTACAAAAAGGGAATTTCATGACAAGAAAAGGGGATTATTTTATTTTGAAAAGAGGCGCGGCTTGTTTGAACATTTTGCAAGAAGAATTCAGAAATTCGAGAAGGTGAATCAAGACAGAAAATTCTAGAATTCTTCATGACTATGCTCGGCTAAGCTTCCATACCTAGTTCGAAGGGGAAGTTGTATTTTATATCAATTTGTTTTATTGCTTTTCCAAACTAGTAACGTAGTTCTAAGTTCTTGACTTTGATTTGTTGGATTCTTATGCGTTTTTAATTCAATCAATGCAATTCTTTATTTGATTAAGGCCTTATCATTTAATTTGTTGTATTGAGATTTGCTATTTTGAATGATTGGATCCGTAATTGTCTTTTTATTCAAATCATAGTAGCAATTGGAAATTTAATATTTTCATAAAGAATTTCACCTTGGGTTAATTGTCACGAGCTTGTGTGATTGATAATCTAATTCACCCTAATTCTTCTTAACCAATACATAGTTGTTGTCTTAAATCTAAAGAGCTTGTTTTAGGTTATTCAATGGCTAAGGTTTGATTAGAAAGCTTATTCTAATTAAATACAATTAAGGAAGAATAGGAATAGTTAGAGCTTATTAACTATTTACGGGTGATAAATCAAATAGGGAATTTGAACACGCGTTACTTGGAAAGCGAGAACATTGCGATAGAATACAACTGAACCTGAGAACTAGGGTTTGCAAATAATTGACTTCTATTTTATCCAATTTACGTTTTTATTTTATTTTCACGTTATTTCCAATATTTGAACTCGAAAACCCCCCATCTATTCTAATTGACAAAGCACTACTTTAGTTCCCGTTCCTCGTGGGATCGACTCTTACTTCTGAGGCTACAATCAAATCTGATAATTTGCGAGTAAGGCATTTAATTATTATTTTGGTGCATTGCGACACGCATCAAATTTTGGCGCCGTTTTCGGGGAACGGTTAACCAATTTAGTGTTTAATCAATTAGTATCTTATTTTTCTGCATTTTTATTTTTTATTTTTTTATTTTCTATTTTATTTTCACTTTAATTTTTCAAAAAAAAAAAAAATTAAAATTATTTGTGCTTCCTTGCTTATATGCTTAAAACTCGGTCAACTAATTGTGAAATTTTTGACCTTGACCCAGAAATTGAGAGGACTTTTCGACAGCAAAGAAGAGCAGCGCGACGAATGGCAGCTAACAACAGGACTCTTAAGCAACTGGCTACCCCCGATGTGGCTCCGCAGCCATTATGCATTACTTTTCCAACGGTGGAAGAAGGAAAAACTTTCGAGCTTAAATCTGGGCTCATCCACTTATTACCAACTTTTCGAGGGAACCCCGGCGAAGATCTGTATAGACACTTAAAGGAGTTCCATGTGGTTTGCGACAGTATGAGGCCCACGGGCATTACCGAGGAACAAATAAAAATGAGAGCCTTCCCATTCTCATTGAAGGATGCCGCCGCTGACTGGCTCTACTGTCTACCATCGGGAACAGTCACTACTTGGAACGACATGAAAAGGCTCTTCTTGGAAAAATACTTTCCTGCATCGAGGGCTGGTACCATCCGAAAAGAAATATGTGGGGTGCGTCAGAACAACAATGAAACGTTATATGAGTATTGGGAGCGTTTCAAAAAGCTCATCTCCAGCTTCCCCCATCATCAGATCAGCGAGCAACTTTTGGTGCAATATTTCTACGAAGGTCTAGCACCAATGGACAGAAGTATGATAGACGCCGCAAGCGGAGGTGCGCTAATGGACAAGACACCAGAGCAAGCACGAGCTTTAATATCTAACATGGCAGAAAATACTCAGCAATTCAACTCGAGTAGGGAGTCCCAAGTCCGCCGAGTAAACAAGGTAAGCAGTTCTAATATTGAAGGTCAATTATATGAACTAACAAATCTTGTTAAGCAACTTGCTGTAGGGAATTCGAAACAAGCCAAGGCCTGTGGGATTTGTTCGAACTTTGGACATCCAACGGATACCTGTCCGGTACTGCAAGAAGAAAACAATGAACAGGTAAATGCTGCTGGAGGTTTCCCTTTCCAAAGGCAGCAATACAACCCATATTCGAACACGTACAACCCCGGGTGGAGAGATCACCCCAACCTGAGCTACGGACTTAACAAACCCCCGGGTTTTACTTCAAACAAGCCGCAAGGACAATTCCAGCAGCAAGGGACTTTCCAACCACAGGGGCAATATCAACAAAAATCCCAAAATTCAGGTATGTCTCTTGAGGATATGGTTAAGACATTGGCTACTAACACGATGCAGTTCCAACAGGATACCAAGTCAAGCATACAAAACCTGGAAAATCAAATGAGCCAAATGGCCACTGCCATAAATAGGTTGGAATCACAATCCGGAGGTAAATTGCCATCTCAACCCGAGATAAATCCTAAAAACGTGAGTGCCATAACTCTCCGAAGTGGAAAAGAAATTGAGGGTCCGCAATTGGAACCGGCTGCACCCGAAACGGAAGGAGTCGGGAAAAGAAACGACGCTTCGCAAAACCCTGAGGTAAAAACTGACTTCCATTTAAATGTTAAACTAACACCTCCACCTTTTCCTAGCAGGTTAGCAAAGACGAACAAGGAAAGCAAAGAAAAAGAGATGTTGGAGATGTTCAGAAAGGTTGAAATCAATATCCCGCTACTAGAGGCCATCAAGCAAGTCCCCCGGTATGCAAAATTTTTAAAGGATTTATGCACTAGCAAACGGAAACTGGTGGGAAACGAGAAGGTAAGAATGGGGGAAAGCGTTTCGGCCTTATTTCAAAGGAAATTGCCTCAAAAGGGTAAGGATCCCGGTATGTTCACTGTGCCATGTCAAATAGGTAACACCAAGGTGAATCATGCACTGATAGATTTAGGAGCATCCATTAATGTAATGCCTAGATCCACTTACATTGCATTAAATCTTACCAAAATGACTAAAACAGATGTTATCATCCAACTAGCCGACCGTTCCAATGCATATCCAGACGGGGTAGTTGAAGACGTTTTAGTGCAAGTAGGGGGTTGGTGTTTCCGGAAGACTTTTACATATTAGATATGAATGATGATCACTCTCCTAATTCTACCCCTATACTGTTAGGAAGACCATTTTTGAGGACCTCCCGAACCATTATTGACGTAAGAAAAGGGGTGTTGACCATGGAATTCAATGGGGAAGTAGTGATATTTAATATCTACGACGCCATGAAACACCCAAATGATGTATGTGCTGTTTATTCTATTAATGACATTATTCCTGCTGTGCAGAAAATTTTCAAGTTAAATTGCAGGGACGAGCTAGAAACAGCTATCGCGGAGTCGCTAAGGCAAGACGATGACAGCGACGTGGGTATAAGCAAGGAATTACATGATGGAATTACTGCACTTGATTCACTGGGACCTACACCACGCAGGTACACCGTAAAAACAATTCAACTGACAGACTATCCTAACAAATTGCTACCTTCTATCTTGCAGGCCCCAGTGGTGGAAATGAAATCTCTCCCCGCCCATCTGAAATATGTGTTTCTTGGTGATGAAGAATCTCTTCCCGTAATTGTTTCATCCAACCTCACCAATCTGGAAGAAGAAAAACTTGTTCGGGTCCTTCGGGAGCACAAGGAGGCGATTGGTTGGACCATCGCGGATATCAAAGGAATCAGCCCGTCAATCTGCATGCATCGAATATTGCTTGAGGAAGGAGCTCAACCATCGAGACAGGCCCAGCGGAGGCTAAATCCGGAAATGATGGACGTGGTGAAGAAAGAAATTTTGAAACTGCTAGGAGCAGGGATGATTTACCCAATCTCAGACAGCAAGTGGATCAATCTAGTCCAAGTGGTACCAAAGAAATCCGGGGTAACGGTGGTAGAAAACAAAGATGGAGAACTTATACCAACTAGGGTCCAGACTGGTTATCGGGTGTGCATCGACTACAGGAAGGTAAACGCTGACACTCGAAAAGACCATTTTCCCCTTCCCTTCATAGATCAAATGTTAGAGAAATTAGCTGGTCATTCCCATTATTGTTTTTTAGATGGTTTCTCAGGATATTCTCAAATTGACATAACTCCAGAAGATCAGGAGAAAACCACTTTTACTTGTCCATTTGACACATTTGCATATAGACGCATGCCCTTCGGTTTGTGTAATGCTCCTGCAACGTTTCAACGTTGTATGATGAGCATTTTTTCTGAATACATAGGGCATATTATAGAAGTGTTTATGGACGATTTTAGTGTGTGGGGTGATTCATTTGATGCATGCCTGGATAATCTCTCATTAATTTTGAAACGTTGCATTGACACTAACTTAGTCTTAAATTGGGAAAAATGCCATTTTATGGTGGATAAGGGAATTGTGCTAGTACATGTAGTGTCGGAAAAGGGAATAGAAGTTGATAAGGATAAGGTAGACATCATATCTGCATTGCCTTACCCCGCCAATGTGCGGGATATACGATCTTTTCTTGGGCATGCAGGGTTCTATCGCAGGTTCATCAAGGATTTTTCCAAAATTACATCACCATTGTGCAATTTGTTGCAAAATGATGTTCCATTTAATTTCACCGAGCTATGCAAAAAGGCCTTTGACCAACTAAAGGAGCGGCTAACTACACCCCCGATCATTCAACCGCCAAACTGGGATCTTCCATTTAAAATAATGTGTGATGCCAGCGACTATGCAGTGCGAGCAGTTCTAGGACAACGGGTTGGGAGAGCGGCCCATGTGATTTACTATGCCTCCCGAACCCTGAATCAGGCTCAAGCCAACTATACCACTACTGAAAAGGAACTTCTATCTGTGGTATTTGCTTTAGAAAAATTTCATCCTTATTTATTGGGTACTAAAGTGGTTATTTTTACAAATCATGCAGCTTTATGGCACTTATTTGTAAAAAAATATGCGAAGCCTAGAATCATCCGCTGGATGCTTTTATTACAAGAATTTGACTTGGAAATCAAAGATAAGGCGGGGTCTGAAAATGTAGTTGCAGATCATCTTAGCCGGGTAGTAAAACCCGAGGACGACCTACCTCTGCGTGAAACCTTCCCAGATGAGGGTTTATTTTCCATCGATGCAAATCCCCCATGGTATGCTGATTTGGTAAATTACATGACTGCTAAACTAATTCCTACTGGTTTTTCGCAGGCACAAAAGAATAAGATGACGAGCGACGCTAAATATTACATTTGGGATGACCCGTACCTGTGGAAGAGATGCCCCGACCAAATCATTAGAAGGTGCGTGTCGAAATCAGAACATCAATCCATCCTCACCTTTTGCCATTCATATGCATGCGGTGACCATTTTCGACCTAGAAGGACGGCGCAAAAGATATTGGAGAGTGGGTTCTTTTGGCCGACCCTTTTCAGGGATGCGTACATTTTTTGTAAGTCATGCGATAATTTCCAAAGAACAGGTAACTTATCCTAACTAGATCAAATGCCTCAAAACCCCATTATTGTATGTGAGATTTTTGAAGTTTGGGGCATTGATTTCATGGGACCCTTTCCCCCGTCGTTTGGTTGTAATTACATCCTTTTAGCTGTCGATTATGTTTCAAAATGGGTGGAGGCAAAGGCCACCCGTACTAATGACGCTAAAGTGGTTGCAGATTTTGTAAAAATTGTCATTTTTAGCAGGTTTGGAATACCCCGAGCTATGATAAGTGACAGAGGGATGCACTTTTGCAACCGAACCATTGAAGCCTTGTTACGGAAATATGGAGTGATGCACCGGGTATCAACCGCGTATCACCCCCAAACTAGCGGACAGGAAGAAATTTCCAATAGGGAGGTGAAGTCCATCCTAGAGAAAACAATTCGACCGGACCGGAAGGATTGGAGCACTCTCCTCGATGATGTTTTATGGGCCTACAGAACCGCTTACAAGACACCAATTGGTATGTCTCCATACCGATTGGTATTTGGAAAACCATGCCACCTGCCGGTGGAACTCGAGCATAAAGCTTATTGGGCCATCAAGCAATGTAATATGGATTGGGGCGCGGTAGGAGATCATAGGAAGCTCCAATTGCAGGAATTGGACGAAATACGGAATGAGGCTTACGAGAATGCAATGATCTATAAGGATCGAACTAAAGCATTCCACGATCAACGCATTTCTCGAAAGAATTTCTGCGAGGGCCAGAAAGTGTTACTGTTCCAATCCCGGCTCAAATTACACCCAGGTAAGCTTCCTTCTCGTTGGGTAGGTCCATTTGTTGTTACTAATGTATCTCCCCATGGTGCAGTCGATATTAGGAGCTTGCGCACGAACAAACAGTTCAAAGTCAATGGGCACCGTCTCAAGCCGTATTATGAGGGATTCCAAACTGAGAACTTGGAAGTGATCGCACTGGAAAACACCAACAAAGGGCACTAGTCCCGCGCGGACTCAGTCGAGCCAACGACTGTAAACAGCGGCGCTGCTCGGGAGGCAACCCGAGAGGGGAGTTCCTTTATCTCCTCAATTTTTTTATTCTCTTATTTTCATTTTTGGTTAATTTTAGTCTACTTAGTCAGTTCACAAAAAAAAAAAAAAAAAAACATGAAATTTCCAGTGGCCTTGTTACGGCCGTAGGATAACATTTTTACGACTGTGACTTAATTCCAATTGCTTATGCAGATGCCTTATTACGGCCGTAATTACATTCTTACGGCCGTAACTGTTTCTTTGGAAAATTTTTCAGAATGTGACTTATGGCCGTAAGTCACACCTTCACGGCCGTAAGTCTTTTTTCAAAATTTTAAAATCAGAACCCTCGCATAATTCCTTTCTCTCCCTAATTCTTCTTACTCTCCCACATTTCTCCTCCTACCATTTCTCATCTTCCCTCGCCTCCCTCTCTACATTTCATCCTCACCACGCGTCAGAGGTATGTGTATTATTATTATTATATTTTTTCTCTTTTGGCGCTTGTCATCGCATTTGGTCATAGGTTTCTTGATGCTTGTTTTCTCTATTGATAACTTGTGACTTGCTCGGATGTTTTGTCTATATGGGCATGTTTTATGAATCATCTATCCCCTGTTTGTCATGGAGGCTTATCCATTGCATACCACCTGTTTGTCAAATTGTTTCAATGACAATGAACTAGCCAATTTCACCCCTTGTTGCCTTGATGTCCTTTAGGAGCTGTTGTGATCTTATAGCCACCATGATTAGGGTTCAATTGAGGGGGACTTTGATATATGGGATTGATGTTTATTCCTAATACTAATTGTCACGTGGTTTTAACAAGCATCGCATAGCCTTTGATTGATTGGCATTGTTGATTGTGTCTGTGAATTGGGATATATCCCTCCTATAGGTTTTTTTTCACTCCAATTGCACCACCAATCCATTTGCACTCCAAGTGTTTGTGATGAATGTCTAAGTGTGCTTTAAAATGTTTGTTTGCTTTAAAATTTCGATTAGGATCCCAATTATGCTAGTATAAGTGTTTTCACGTCGGGATACGAGTTCAATGGTGAGGAAACCTTGGTGCTTGATCTTGTTGATGTCATGGGGTATATTGCATATTCTTCATCACTTGATATATATTTTTTTATGGTTATTTAAGTTCTGTGCTCCAATCTTCGACCCCACATTGGCTTAAATTGTGACTCTACACCTTTGTTTTGTTTTATCATACTGGTTAGCATCATATTTGTGTGTGTGCACTATACATGTCGTGTCAGCTTTGATTTTCAAATTAGGCCTTTACCATCACGCACTGCTTGCTTACATTTTCTTTTCCATCCCTATCCATGTTCGACTAATCTCCTCATTTCTTTTTCAGGTTTTACTATGGCCCCACCGACTAAGAAAGGAAAGCAAGTGGCGGGGGAATCCTCATCTGAGCCCCGCCAGGAGAAGAGCCAGTCTAAGTTATGCATAAAGGAGCGGCTATTCCTCCCAGAAGACTTTCAGGAATGGAGGAGCGCTGACACCATCATTGCCCCGAGACGATTTTGGACCCGCTTCGTTGAATTCGGATGGGTCAAATTCGTGAGTGATCTACCGTTTGGGAACCCCCCGCTGGTGTACAAATTCTACACCCAGTTCAACAAAGAAATTGGTGACGAGGGTTCCCTTGAATATCACCACACTAGAGTTGCGGGGAAGAGAATCAAATTTGATAAGGAAGTGGTGGAACACCACTTGGGGTTACATGGCACTGGATCTGTCCCCATGACATCGAATGCGGGCGTTTTCTTTCCGGATCAGGAGGTGCTCCATTGGGCTCTGAAGCCTGAACTCCATAACTCCCTGAATATCATTCTTCCACACTACAAGAATCGGGATCTACAGTGGGACGCCTGGTACCTGCATCAGTGGGGGTCGGGGAGTCTCTTCCCCTCTACTAGCCTCACCACGGTGTCTATTCGCTACCTCCGGGTCTACTATGCCATTACCATGGGGATCAAGTTTGACTTGGGGCAGCACATCTATGATACGATATCCACATACGCTAGCTTGATACCGCAGAAGCGAGGCATGCCGTTCCCATGTTTAATCACCGCCTTATGCCGGGCTCAAAGGGTTCCCGCTGCAGTAAGTGACGACACCTTGGGGCATGGGAATCGCCTCACTAAGGCGAGTTTGGAGAATGCTCGTAGGCAGATCACCGCGAAGCGGGGTCACGAGGATAATGAATCAGATGACTCTGATGATGATCAAGGCGCCGAGGAACCCGCAGCACGGGAAGCGCCACAACAGCCAAATGCTCCTACCCCTTTTGAGCTACAGATGCTAGGCATGCATGCAAGCCTTCCAAATCCAGCTGAATGCCATGCAAGAAGATCAGCAGCTTCTACTGGAGGAGCAGCGGGCCATTCAGGAGGAGATTCGACATTTGCAGGGAGCTCGGGATGATCACCCTCCACAATAGACCGAGGGAGTTTCTTCTTTCTTTTCCCTTTTACTGTTTTACTTTTCAATGAGGACATTGTATTGTCTAAGTGTGGGGGGGATTAACTTGATTATAAGCTTATCTAATTCAATTTCTCTCTATAATCGAATCTTTAAAATTCATTTTGATCTTGTTAGCTGTTTTTGCTACCTATCTATGCGACTTAGGTCCTGAATCATACTGGGATAGGAAGCAACCCCACTTTTGGTGCATTTTTTTGGAAAATCATTGCGTAATTGGATAAAAATTGAGCACATAGAGATCATCTCGTCCAAAACTTCACAAATAGGTTGGAAATGAAAAGTAAAATTCTCAAATATCTACAACCGAGCTAAACCAACCTACAATAGACAGATCACCCTTTCACATATAACCTTGAATGTCCCAATTATTATACCTTTGTGAGTAGTAATGGTTTGAATGCTTTTAACCGTTATCCTCGACCAATGGACTTAGATTGGAATGAAGATCAAGCAATGACCTATAACTCATAATTGGATGGGAGAGACACATGAAAACCATAATTTGTGAGCTTTTGAACCTAGGAGCTGTTTTTAATACTTATAAGCTCGTAATTCTTTGATGTGTGTCCTGCATGGTTGAGTTATACTTGGATGTGCTTTCTTGTGCATACCATTGTAGCTTTTTGATTCGAGTGCAATTTATAGCAAAGGCAATAGGTTAAACCAAATTTGACTTGCTAAAAGAGCCTACCTTGCTACATGGACCATTAGAAGCCCGTTTGAGCCTTAGCCTTTCTTTGAATTTTTATGCCGCGTTACAAGTCATGAATACCCTTTCTTTCACATTGTCTCTGTTTTGAACCCATGGAGAGGGGATTCGCAAGCTTTTGTTGATTGAGGATTGTGCTATGGTCTAAGTCGAAGAAGTCGAAAATGAGTATCTTGTGTTGGGGCGATGGCAGTGTAATGGACTGAATTCAGGGGATTGAAAGTCTATCTTGTGATTGAGAAAAAGTTGAATTCTTTATTTAAAAAAAAAAAAAGAAGAGATTCAAGTTTGAACAAAGTTGGGTAGCGGGACACAATGAAGTTCATATTAAGGGGAAAAGGAAGTAATGTCATTATGAATTGACTTGGTTTGCGAAGTTCCTTCTCGACTCAGCCTAAATATATCATTTTATCCTACTTGACCCGAAGCCCCGTTACAACCAAATAAAGACCTTCGCTTTTCACTTGTGTTATTGTTGGCTCCGGTTATGACAGTTAGGCAATCTGTGGTACTGACTTATCCATGCAGAGAGATGAGCGAAAAATCCAAACCCTTATACACTTTGTGCGAAGAGAGAAATATCTTGTGAGGGTGTTAACTCCTATTACATATGCTTATGAGTGGTTTGAATTGCTTGGTCTAGGGTTGGTGCTATGAATGTGGTCGGGGATACTTTGTTGACTGAAATCACATCATGAACAACTCGGTTTACGCAACCGATTCCCACTAGAGTTGGGCGAAATTATTCTCCTCGTAGTCACTCATAAATGGTTGGGATGTGAGCAAACACTAGAGGTGAAAGGAAATAAGCCATATCGAGTCATGATTGGGATGAGAAATAAAGTGCGTAGCATCTCTAGCACACACTAACACAATCCGATCATGCAATGGAACATTTTTGTTGAAGAAAAGTGGGTTGCAACCTCAAGTCTCTAAATCGTAATCTATTGTTTGAATCCTATTCTTATCTCTGCAAATCTTTGTTCGAGGACGAACAATGGTTCAAGTGTGGGGGGATTTGATAAGTGTTATATTAATGTTTATTTTATACACTTGTATCCTCGAATATGCCATAATGTGATTCTATCTAAGTATTATTAATGCATTTTATGTTTTATATTGTATAGGTTCACAAAGGAAGAGAAAAGAAGGAAAAAGGACCAAAATGCGCTTAAAATCGAAGATTGAGGACCTTGGGTGCAAAAACGTTACGGCCGTAATACATATAGTTATGGCCGTAAACGTTTTCATATCGTTGTGCAAAAATCAGCAGAAACGCCTTCACGGCCGTGAGACATATCCTTACGGCCGTAAACCTCAAAAGTAGAAAATCAGCAGAACCCAAATTATGGCCGTAAATAAGAAGTTACGGCCGTAACCTCACTTTGTGAAAAATACGTAGAAACCCAATTACGGCCGTAAATGGAAAGTTACGACCGTAACTATTCAAGTCAAAAATTTCCTTATTTCACTCATTTCCATAATTTGGGATTTCTTGGTCCCAAAGTTAGGACACGAAATTGAGGCTACAAAAAGGGAATTTCATGACAAGAAAAGGGGATTATTTTATTTTGAAAAGAGGCGCGGCTTGTTTGAACATTTTGCAAGAAGAATTCAGAAATTCGAGAAGGTGAATCAAGACAGAAAATTCTAGAATTCTTCATGACTATGCTCGGCTAAGCTTCCATACCTAGTTCGAAGGGGAAGTTGTATTTTATATCAATTTGTTTTATTGCTTTTCCAAACTAGTAACGTAGTTCTAAGTTCTTGACTTTGATTTGTTGGATTCTTATGCGTTTTTAATTCAATCAATGCAATTCTTTATTTGATTAAGGCCTTATCATTTAATTTGTTGTATTGAGATTTGCTATTTTGAATGATTGGATCCGTAATTGTCTTTTTATTCAAATCCTGGTAGCAATTGGAAATTTAATATTTTCATAAAGAATTCCAACTTAGGTTAATTGTCACGAGCTTGTGTGATTGATAACCTAATTCACCCTAATTCTTCTTAACCAATACATAGCTGTTGTCTTAAATCTAAAGAGCTTGTTTTAGGTTATTCAATGGCTAATGTTTGATTAGATATCTTATTCTAATTAAATGCAATTAAAGGAGAATATGAATAGTTAGAGCTTATTAACTATTTACGGGTGATAAATCAAATAGGGAATTTGAACACGCGTTACTTGGAAAGCGAGAACATTGCGATAGAATACAACTGAACCTGAGAACTAGGGTTTGCAAATAATTGACTTCTATTTTATCCAATTTACGTTTTTATTTTATTTTCACGTTATTTCCAATATTTGAACTCGAAAACCCCCCATCTATTCTAATTGACAAAGCACTACTTTAGTTCCCGTTCCTCGTGGGATCGACTCTTACTTCCGAGGCTACAATCAAATCTGATAATTTGCAAGTAAGGCATTTAATTATTATTTTGGTGCATTGCGACACGCATCATTAATCTCAACTCACATTCAAAAGCCGTTAATTTTGATCAGTTATGCATTCACAAATACATTTCTTTCTTTTGTCTTTGTTTGTATCCTGATTTCTCCTAGACAACATTTAAATGAATATGATTACCTTCTCTAATGGCTTAAGTTTCTAGATGAGATGAATAACATATGGTATCAATGTTGTTGGATTTTTTGATACACAATAAATTCGGATATTGATATTAATCGTTTAGTTATATTTTCATAGGATTCGGTCGAGGATTGATTTAGCACCACAAGTTGGAACCTACATTAAAGGCTCAACCAATCTCTTAAGCTTTTTTTGGTAAAAGTTTTTTTTTTTTTTTTTGTTTCTAAACAAAAAATGTGATTTTTTCGAGATAAAATATGTGGTTGAAAAGTGGTTTGTAGAATGTATGTTGTTGAAAAATGGTTTGAAAAAATGTATTGTTTATAAATATGTTTATACACAAGTTTACCAAAAAGAGGTTTAATAGGCCATTGGAAGTGACATTTATTGTTTTTGCTCATGGTCTTGTATTAGGCCTACTTGCCTTGTATTTGACTCATTTAAGTTCCTTGAGCCATTGTATTTATCCATTTGATTAAACCAAAACTTAGCTATTTATCTAGGTTTGTTTCTCTTGTTTTGAATTGAGGAGCTAATTGAGAGAAAAACTTGCGCTAGTGTTATTTCTTAGTGATAATAGTGATATTCTTCTTCTTTCTTCTTTGTGAACAATTCTCCATTTCTTTCGTGGAGAACTTAAGGTGGTTGATTGGTTTGAACCTTGTAGTTGTGGATGTTGGTGTTGAAGCTTAGTTTGAGCCTTTAAGTGCAGGTATTGTTTTGTTCCCTGTGGTGCTAGAAAGGAGATATCTAAGTCCGATTTTTGGTCTATCAACTACTCACATATTCAAAATGGTATCAGAGCTTAGGTGTATGTGAAAGATTGACAGAAAACTACTGGAAAGAGTCTACAAAACTCGAAAATTCATTGAATATTGTTTAATGCATTTAAAAATCTGACATGGGACATAATAAACTATGACCTGGTTGTTTTAATATGTTACATGATCAAATTTACGTAACAAAGCTTTCTATTTGGAAAACATAAATAACTGAATAATCTTAAATCTATTTCATGTGGATATAAACAAAACCATTGCAATTCACTAAATATTGATACATGCTTCACTTTCTAAAATGAATCACATTAACCTGTGATCTAGGTGTTTTAATTTGTCACTTGAACAAAATTTACATAACAAACTTTCTATTTGAAAAACATAAATTACTGAATAATCTAAAATTCATTGCACATCTAACTTGTTGTGGATATAAATAAAACCATTGTAATTCACTAATTATTGTTAAATGCATCAATTTCTGAAATGAGCCTCATTAACTTGTGACCTAGGTGTTTTAATATGTGCCATGAACCGAATTTACATAACATAGCTTTCTATTTTAAAAACATAAATCAATGAATAATGTTAAATCCATTCCACATCTAACTTCTTGTAGATATAAACAAAACTAGCGCGATTTACTGAATATTGATACATTAACCTGTGACCTAAATGAAACTTACGTAACAAATCTTTCTCTCCTAAAACATAAATGATGTGATCCAGACCACGGATACAAGCCCGCACAAAGATCCGTTGAAGATCAGAGGAGGACCGATGACTCGATTGCAGACAAAGAGGGCCAAGGAAGCAATGGACAAGTTAGTTCAAGAAACAATGGCCAAAACAATGTTCGTGTCATCAAAAGAAACAAGTTCCATGTTGGGGCCGAGCCAAAACGATGAGTGGATCAACCTAATTCATTGCGTCGAAGAAAGTGGTGAAATTTCAATGTTACGGCCGTAACATACAAATCCTCACGGCCGTAAAGATTGAGTATCACGGTCGTAAAGGTTAATATCACGGCCGTAAAGGAGTTGCTGCTTAAAATTGGAATTGTATGTTTTTGGACTTACGGCCGTAAGTCATATGTCACGGCCGTAAGAGTGGATCAGAAGCAAGGGTACGGCCGTAAGAAAATCAGTCACGGCCGTAAAATCGAATACGCGTGAATTTTAGGTTATTTTTATTTCCTTATTTTTAGGTAGTTGTTTCCTTATTTAATTACTACTCTTAAACCTAGTTTTGACCCTATTTATAGGGATGTAATTTTCATTATTCATTACACAACTTTGATAATACAATTGAGAGGCTAATTTGCTTTTACAACCTTATTCTTCATTGAATAAAATTCGAACTTGCGAGTTTAATTCTTGTTTGTTCAAATCTTGGGTGAGATTTATTTTCATTGTGATCAAGAGGTCAACATATCAATTGATTGTGTTGGTTGCTTGGTTCAATTAATTTGAATCAATCTCGAAATCGTGATTCTTGGCGTTCTTGGGTCGATTTCAATATTTTGTGGGTTGCGTAGCTACAATTGCTACGTGGTTTGCATCATCTGGTATCAGAGCTTAGGCTCCAAAAATCAAGGTTATATCTTTGTTTTTGTTTTCTTGAGTTTCTTATTCTTGTTCTTCGTGTTCTTCCAGCTTTGAGTCTTTAATCCAGAAAAGTGTCACAAAAAATTCAATAGTCGTTATTTCCTTCGTTTGTTATCCAAATTAAATTTCGTTTGTTGCGTCTTTCTCGTAGTTGAATTTCCGAGAATATAAAAAAAAAAAAACGAAAATTCCAGTTCCAGAAAAATAGTTGATATTTGATTTCAAGAAATACTTTCTTGAAGCAATCTTTAGTTTCCATAAAAAGTGTCAAGTCCCTTATAGAGTCAAATTCAATTCTCTAAAGGTCTTCTTTGAGTTTTCCAACAAATTCATTACTTCTCACTCATATTCGATTTGAAGCAATCGGGTTTAAACTTGTTTGAGTTCGGGTTCGTTCTTTAAAGCAATTGGGGTGAAAGCTATTGAGTGGAAAAAGCCAGAGAGGTGAGATCAGTAGAGGGTAAAAGCCAAATTTGAGTGATACACAAGCGAAATACACGTGAGGCACAAAACATTTAGTTTTAGGATGTCTGAACAATCTTCTACTACAAAGAACAACGATCGAGCCAACATGACGGAAGAGATGGTACAACGGTTTGAGCGGTTTTTTGGAGATGTGTTAGGTAGGTTAGAAAGGCTTGAGCAACCTCGGGAAGTTCCTAATGCCCGTAGGCAAGGTGGGCAAGGTCGTAGAGTAGAGGGGGTTGATGAGAATGAAGAAGGTAGTGATTTTGACGACGAGGCAATTGTTGATAGAGTAGTTAGGCATGGGAGAAGGGATAGAGATCTTGGTGGCGATAGAATGGATGGTAGTATGAGCAACATCAAAATGACAATTCCATCATTCAAGGGTAGGAGTGATCCGGAAGCATACTTAGAATGGGAGAAGAAGATGGAATTAATTTTTAATTGCTACACTTATTCGGAAGAAAAAAAGGTTAAAGTAGCTGTACTTGAGTTCTCCGATTACGCTATTACCTGGTGGGATCAATTGGTGACTTCTAGGAGAAGGAATCGCGAGAGGCCCGTTAGTACTTGGGATGAATTAAAAGCTATCATGAGAAAGAGGTTCGTTCCTAGTCATTACCATCGGGAGCTGCATCAAAAATTACAAAGTCTCTACCAAGGATCAAAAAGTGTGGAGGATTATCATAAGGAGATGGAGATGTTGATGATTAGAGCCAATGTAGAAGAGGATAGGGAGGCTACGATGGCTCGATTTTTGAATGGATTGAATAGGGATATAGCTAATGTGGTTGAACTACAACATTACTTGGAGATGGAAGATATGTTACACATGGCTATAAAGGTGGAGAAGCAATTGAAGAAAAAGGGAACAGCAAGGTATCAATCGGGTTCTAATTCTTCTTGGAAGCCGAAGTGGGAAAGTAAAGGAGATGGGGCTGTTTCTAAGGGGAAATCTGAAGCATCAAAAGGAAAGTTTGAGGCACCAAAGGGGAATGAGGAACAAGTTAGTAAATTCGTACCTAAAGGGGAGCCGCAACCATCTAGGAGCAGAGACATTCAATGCTTCAAATGCTTGGGGAGAGGACATGTGGCATCTCAATGTCCTAATAGGCGAGTGGTACTTTTGCGAAAGGATGGAACTATGGAGAGTGATAGTGAGGAAGAGGATTATAGCGATATGCCAGCATTGGAGGAAGTATGTGATGATGAGGATGTGTTGTCCGGGGAGCATGGCGAGTTGTTAGTGGCAAGGCGAGCCCTTAGTGCTCAAATCCACACTGATGATTTGGAACAACAACGGGAGAACATATTCCATACACGATGTCGCGTTAATGACAAGGTATGTAGTATGATTATTGATGGTGGTAGTTGCACTACCGTCGCTAGTACTATACTTGTTGAAAAATTAGGATTACCTCTGTTAAAACATCCTAAACCTTATAGGCTTCAATGGTTAAATGATAGTGGAGAAATTAAGGTGAATAGGAGGGTGTTGGTGAATTTTTCTATTGGTAGCTATGTGGATGAAGTTATGTGTGATGTGGTACCTATGCATGCCGGGCACATTTTGTTGGGTAGGCCTTGACAATATGATAGGAAGGTAACGCATGATGGGTATAAAAATAGGTATAGCTTTACCAAAGGGGGAAAGACCATTACACTTGCACCATTGACACCGTCACAAGTGTATGAAGATCAAATAAAATTGAAAAATGATGAAGAAGAAAGAGTAAAGGAAAATGAGAGAAAGAGAGTTGAGGCCACGACCTCAGAAAAAGGAGAGGAAAAGAGAGTTGGAGCCACGACTCCAGAAAAAGGAGAGGCGAGAGAAAAAAGGAGTGTTGGGGTACATACCTCAGAAAAAGGAGAGTGAGCGAAGAGTGCCAGAAAAGAAAGAAAAATGAGTTTCTACGCAAAAAGGAGTGAAATCAAAAAGGCATTCATGGAAGAACGGTCAATGGTTCTGTTGCTATACAAGGAATCATTCCTTGCATTTGATGAAACTAACAAATCCCTCCCTAATTTGGCTATTTTTTTGTTGCAGGAATTCGAGGATGTGTTTCCAGATGACATACCTAGTGTGTTACCACCCATTCGAGGTATTGAACATCAAATTGATTTTATACCTGGAGCAGTCATTCCAAACCGTCCAGCTTATAGGAGTAATCCCGAGGAGACAAAGGAGCTTCGAAAGCAAGTGGAGGAATTAATGAGTAAGGGGTACATAAGGGAAAGCATGAGTCCATGTGCCGTACCCGTGTTACTTGTGCCGAAGAAGGACGGGACTTGGAGAATTTGTGTTGATTGTAGAGCCATTAACAACATAACGGTAAAGTATCGTCATCCTATTCCTAGGTTAGATGATATGTTGGATGAATTGCATGGCTCTAGCATATTTAGTAAAATTGACCTTAAGAGTGGTTATCATCAAATTCGAATGAAAGAAGGAGATGAGTGGAAAACTGCATTTAAAACTAAGTATGGCCTGTATGAATGGTTAGTAATGCCTTTTGGACTTACTAATGCACCTAGCACATTTATGCGTTTAATGAATCATGTTTTACGTGCATTTATAGGTAAATTCGTTGTAGTTTACTTCGATGATATCTTGATATACAGTAAAACTTTGAACGAACATGTGGAGCATGTTAGGTGTGTGCTTGTGGTTTTAAGACAAGAGCAACTTTTTGCTAACTTTAAAAAGTGTGATTTTTGCATGGAAAAAGTTGTGTTTCTTGGTTATGTGGTTAGTGCTAAAGGGATAGAAGTAGATGAAGAGAAAGTCAAAGCTATTAAAGAGTGGCCAACACCTAAAAGCATAACTGAGGTTAGGAGTTTTCATGGCTTGGCTAGTTTTTATAGGCGTTTTGTTAAAAATTTTAGCACGATTTCCGCACCACTCACAGAAATTGTCAAAAATAGTGTAGGGTTTAAATGGGGTGTAGAACATGAGCATGCATTTGATACTATCAAAAATATGTTATGTGAAGCACCGGTTTTATCACTTCCTAACTTTGACAAGGCTTTTGAGATTGAATGTGATGCCTCAGGGCTAGGCATTGGAGCTGTTTTAATGCAGGATCAAAGGCCAATCGCCTATTTTAGTGAAAAACTAAAAGGGGCTGCACTTAATTATCCCACATACGACAAGGAGTTATACTCACTTGTGCGCGCTTTGGAGACATGGCAACATTACTTGTGGCCACGGGAGTTCGTGATACATACTGATCATGAATCCTTGAAGCATTTGAGGGGACAAGCTAAGCAGAGTAAGAGACATGCAAGGTGGGTAGAGTTCATCGAAACATTTCCCTATGTCATCCGATACAAACAAGGTAAGGAAAATGTGGTGGCAAATGCATTGTCTCGAAGGTATGTTCTTTTAAATTCTTTAAACTCTAAATTGCTTGGATTTGAATACATTAAGGACATGTATGCTAATGACCTGGACTTTTCTAATATTTATGAATAATGTGGTAAGGGGGCTGTGGATAGGTTCTTTAAACATGATGATTATTTATTTCGAGAAAATAAATTGTGTGTCCCTAGGTGTACAATGAGAGAGTTACTTGTGAGAGAGGCCCATAGTGGAGGCTTAATGGGTCATTTTGGGGTTAAAAAGACCATTGAAATCCTAAGTGAACATTTCTATTGGCCTAAAATGAAAATTGATGTGGTTCGGGCTTGTAATAGATGCATTACTTGTAAGTAGGCTAAATCTAGGGTTAAACCACATGGGTTATATATGCCTTTACCCGTCCCTAGTTAACCTTGGGTCGATATCTCTATGGATTTTGTTTTAGGATTGCCTAGGACTAAGAAGGGTCGAGATTCGATTTTTATGGTAGTAGATCACTTTAGTAAAATGACACATTTCATACCATGCCACAAAACTGACGATGCTACAAACATAGCTGAAATTTTCTTTAGGGAAGTCGTGCGCTTACATGGGGTGCCTAAAAGTATTGTTTCGGATAGGGATGTTAAATTCCTTAGTCATTTTTGGAGAGTCTTGTGGAACAAATTAGGAACAAAACTACTTTTCTCTACAACTTGTCACCCACAGACCGATGGACAGACCGAGGTAGTAAATAGGACAATGATTCAATTGTTGCGTACGATAATCAATAAAAATCTGAAAAATTGGGAAGAGTGTTTACCATTTATTGAATTTGCATATAATAGGGCTATACATTCTACCACTTCGTGTTCACCATTTGAAATTGTTTATGGTTTTAATCCGTTAATACCGTTGGATTTAATCCCTTTACCTGTGAATGAACGTAGTAGTTTAGATAGAAAGAAAAAGGCTGAGATGGTTAAAGCACTCCACGACAAGGTGAGGTTGGCGATTGAAAAGAAAAATGAACATTATGCTTCGCAGGCTAACAAAGGAAGAAAAGGCGTCATATTTGAACCCGGTGATTGGGTTTGGTTACATTTGAGGAAGGAGCGGTTTCCAGAACAGCGCAAGTCAAAGTTACAACCGCGAGGAGATGGTCCATTCCAAGTGATTGAAAGGATCAACAATAATGCCTATAAACTCGATCTTCCTGGTGAGCATAATGTTTCGGCTTCATTTAATGTTTTTGATCTATCTCCGTTTGATGCAGGTACAGATTCGAGGTCGAATCCTTTCGAAGAGGGAGGGGATGATGTGATCCAGACCACGGATACAAGCCCGCACAAAGATCCGTTGAAGATCAGAGGAGGACCGATGACTCGATTGCAGACAAAGAGGGCCAAGGAAGCAATGGACAAGTTAGTTCAATAAACAATGGCCAAAACAATGTTCGTGTCATCAAAAGAAACAAGTTCCATGTTGGGGCCGAGCCAAAACGATGAGTGGATCAACCTTATTCATTGCGTCGAAGAAAGTGGTGAAATTATCTTTGTGCGGGCTTGTATCCGTGGTCTGGATCACATTAATAAAGCACTTTACTCATGTCACTTTTTAGATATAAACAAAACCAGTGCAATCCGATGAATATTGATACATGCATTTAAATTTGAAATGAGCCCCAATAACTCGTGACCTAGTTGTTGTAACATGTGACTTGAATCAAACTTACATAACAAAGTGTTCTATTTTAAAATATAAATAACCGAGTAATTTTAAATCAATTACACATGTTATTTTGTAGATATGAAAAAAAAAAAAAAACAAGGTCATTTCATAAAATAATGTTATGTCCATTACATGTCACTTTGTGGATTTAACATAAACATTGGAAAAAATCCATAAATATGAGTACTGATTACAAAAATTGGGGCATTTCACTAAATAATGTTATATCCATGTCACATGTCACTTTGTTTAGTGCATTCTTAATCACATTTAAAATAATGTTCCTTGGAAAACAGCTTTATTCGGGGATAGTGTACTACCATACCTGTTGAAATATAATGTGAGGCAGAATGTTAGGTCACAAATGCATGTAATGCACTCATCATTTCACAATATTTATGAAGTTATAATATAGATCATAGACACATCCAACATGATCACAACTTGTATTCAAGGCTACAACTAACTAATACACTATGCCCATAAACCACAGAACTCAAGGTCACAGTGTTGAAACTAGTTCACAGTCATCAATTCAAAGCACTACACAATCAATGGGCAATCATTTCACAGTAAGGCAATGCACAATGAAAATCTATGACACAATTTCATGAATCTATATCAAGTCGCGTGTATAAGCGAGTTCACAATAAAGGATGTTCAAATTCAGAGGACCAGAGTTCACAAGTTGTAATCTAGGTTAAATTTTCATTAATTCAAATCACTTCACACCAACACAAATCAAGGTCACAGATAAGAGGGATGTCACAATCCACATTTGAGATAAAAAATTTCTAATTCAATGAACTACTTGCCAACATAAATCACAACGCATAATCTAGATCACATTTTCATGACCTCAAATCACTACGCATCAACAAAAATCAAGGTCACATGTGAAGGATCAGGTCACAAGTGTTTGTTTAACAATGCCGATGTCGTAAATAAAAACGTTAATCCATGTAATCACTACATAATTTCACATACTATATTCGAATCATCCCTTGTTGAGATTCCATTTTTTTGGACTATTTGAAGGAATTTCTTTCGGATGCTTTCTCTCTTCCTTTTATGACATGTGATTTTCTAATCCTTCCTGTGCTTAGACGGTGATTTTCAATCAGTTCTCCTCATCTTCACCATTTTCAGAAAGGATTTTTGTGGGTTTCGTATTTAAGTGGCGTATTGGAGGGTATAAAGTTGGTTTAGTATATTATTAGTGTAATGCTTCCATTACGACTGATTTATGCTTTGACTATAAAGTGTAGTTTAAACATGGACTTGCGAAATCAATTTTGAATAGAAAATCATTTTTATTTCTATTTGAAAACATCGTAAATTATCAGCTTGCTGTACCACTGTTGATGGTAAATTATTAGGTTAGTTCATGTTTGAACAAAAGTGAGTTTAAAGTGGTAATTTTAGTTGGTCACATGTAGATGTGCTTAATGGTATTAGTTTATTTGTCCATTTTATATCATCTGGACTAATTAACATGTAATTAACATTATTATTTCTTGCCAAATTATAATAAATATCATGGTTTTGTTTTTTTTTTTTTTTTTTTTTTTTCTTATTTCAGGCCATGGATGGTAATGATAATGAGTTTGTTCCTCAAGTGAATGTTGCTACAATTCCTGAAGTTGGACAAAAATTTTAAACACTTGATGATGCATATATGTTTTACAATGACTGTGAAAAATTAGGGGGGGTTTAGTGCTTAGATGGCCAACAATAAAAAGAAAAAGGATACAAATGAGGTGTTCTGGAAATTGTATGTTTGCTCAAAGCAAGGTGTAACAGATGAGACATGGCAGATGAAGCTCAAAAACATTGCGCCGCGAATAGGTAAAAGAAAGCAGGGACATTCACAATGTGAGTGTGTGCCACATTGACCGTTGTGAAACATCAAATAGAATATTTTTGGGTTGTGAGCCATTTGTGGAGGTCATAATCACGCACTATTTACACCTAGCAAGATGCATTTATTACGTTCACATCAAAATGTGTCAGCAACAAAAAAAGTACTAGCAGAGGAATTTTCAAAAGCAAATATACCCACGTGTCAAGAAATTTGCATTGTGGAAATTAATTCAGGTGGACCATCATTGATTAGTTTTCTTGAATGAGATATCAGGAATCATCAAAGGATCTTTGACATGAGTCCATAGGGCATGATGCCGAGTCATTAGTTCAGCATTTCGCATTGTAGAAGCAGAGGAACCCGAACTTCTATTAGGCGTATGAGATTGACGACAATGGGGGTGTTCACTCGTTGTTTTTGGGCTGATTTGGAGTCTAGGAGCTCTTATGTACATTTTGGAGATGTAGTAGGGTTCTTGATGGCGTGTAGGACCAGGCCATAGCGTTCTTGGACCGTTGGGATCGACAAGCGTGAGATGTTGGGCTTGTAAACATCAAATGGCCATAACTTTGTTATACGGTGTCCGTTTTGGGCCCATAAGTACTTTTCGGAAAGGTCTCAACGAGCCGGACAAGACTCATTGCTTTTCTGTGACATATGATTGATTTGGGCCATTTGAGAACGTTTAGAGCATCAAAACAGCCCCTTTCTATTTTATTTATTCAGTTTTCATTTTATTTTATTGTTATGATAATTTTGGTCCGTTTAGGAGTTCAGGGCCCATTAGGTTTCTTTATTTCATTATTTAAGACTCTCTTACTCCTGCTATTAGGAATTTTCGACTTTGAATGAAATTGTGTTTTCCTTCGAGATTGGACATCCGAGTTTGATTTGTGATTTGAATTGTTCGTCAATAGAATTCGTAGGTGCGCCAACATCAGTTGGTATCAGAGCACCGATCGATTTCTTGGAACAATGGTTCGTGGTAGAGGCAGAGGACGCGCAGTAGTTAACGGGCGTGATGAATTGGCAGAACTTTGACAGCAGGTGCAGGTTTTGACCGAACAGATGGTGGGATTGATGGACCTCGCCGATCACTTTAGAGGATAGGCTGCACGTGTACATCTATCGGGGAGGGGCGCGCGTGGCCAGCGTCACCAGGAAGTACCGCCTGTACCCAGTGATAGGGATGGAGACAGCCCCATGATTTCTGACCAAGAGATGGAGGTCAGTCATGTTGCAGATTTGAATCTGTGGATTCTACCCTACCCTCGACGACACAGGCAGGGGCGGGTGAGTCACGGCAGTGGGAGGCTGATTTTCGAGTTGAAATTCCAGAGTTTAATGGGAGTCTTGATGCAGAAAAATTATTAGATTGGTTGTGTTCGGTGGATCAGATTTTTGAGTTTAAGGAAGTGCCTGAAGATAAGAGGGTGTCCTTGGTGGCGACCCGTTTCCGTGGTATCGTCGTGTCGCGTTGTGGTGGCAGCAAGTTAAAACGACCCGTGAGCGGTGGGGAAAAGCTAAAATAAGGAGTGGGACAAATTGAAGAAGCATATGAGGGAGGCCTTCCTTCCCTTTAATTACTCTTGGTCATTGTACCAGCGCTTACAAAATTTGAGGCAGGGATCGAGGAATGTAAGTGATTATGCGACAAATTTTTTTCAATTAATTACTCGTAATGATCTTGAAGAATCAGAAGACCAGTTGGTTGCTCGATTTATAGGAGGACTGCACCTGCCCTTTCAAGATACTCTTAATATGTTTGTGCTAGTTTCGGTTTCTGAGGCAGATCAACGAGCTTTGCAGTTTGAGAAGCAGTTGAATAGGCGATCAAATCAATGGAATAATTCTGGAGGGGCTGCTGGTGGTAGAGAGCAGTCCTCCTCCCCTTCGAACAGCCCTGTTCCAGTTGGGACTCGAAACACAGTGAATGGTGGATTTAATACAGGTAGTGGGTCTTCTGTGGGGCGAGGCAGTGGTGACCTGTGTTGTTACTCCTGTGGAGTAGTGGGTCATAGGCAGGCTAAATGCCCTTCAGCTGGACGTGGCAGGCCACGTCCTGGATTGTTGGCTGAGGGGTTAGTAGCTGATAGTGTGCAGCCGGACGTACTGCCTGCAAATCTCGATAACATGGTTGTTCAAGAAGCGATTTTGGAAGGGGATATAGGCCCTTTACTTGTGGTCCGACGTTCTTTCCTAACTCCCAGGACTTCTTCGAATGATTGGCAGTGCAACAACATATTTCAGTCTTCATGTATTGTGGGTGGTCGGGTATGTAAATTTATCATTGATTCGGGCAGTTGCGAGAATGTAATCTCGAAGGAAGCAGTTGCTAAATTGGAGATCACGCCGGAACCGCATCCTCATCCTTATTCGCTTGCATGGCTTAAGAGGGGCAATGATATCACTGTAAGTCATCGTGTTTTGGTTACCCTTTCCATTGCCCCAGTGTATAAGGATAGTGTGTGGTGTGATATTATTCCGATGGATGCGTGTCATATACTACTTGGGAGGCCTTGGCAATTTGATAGACATGTTTGTCATGATGGAAGACTAAATACCTATAGTTTCACGTTTCATGGCACGAAGGTCGTATTACTACCTGCGAAGGACGTCACCTCAACTCCGTCGTCCGGGGCCACTAATAACCTTCTGACACGGGCATTGTTTGAAAAGGAGATGTTAACAGAAGGGGTCATTTATTTGCTCCTTCAATCAGATTTTGCTAGTACCGATTTAACCTAGGTTAGCATGACAAAGGGGGCAGAATTACATCCTTCTGCCGCGCCTTTAGTTGGTGAGTTCTGTGATGTTTTTCCAACTGAATTACCGGATAGGTTACCGCCTCTACGAGATATCCAACACCAAATTGATCTAGTCCCAGGTTCTTCTTTATCGAACAGCCCCATTATCGAATGAGTCCTATCGAACATGAGGAGTTGAGGAGACAGGTTGAGGAATTATTGGCCAAGGGTTACATTCATGAAAGCCTTAGCCCCTGCGCAGTTCCAGCTTTTTTTATTCCGAAGAAGGATGGGTCATGGCGGATGTGTGTGGACAGTCGTGCCATTAACAAAATTACTGTAAGATACCGCTTTCCAATTCCTCCCTTGGATGATTTACTGGATCAGTTGGGTGGTTCAATTGTGTTCACAAAGTTGGATTTGAAGAGTGGGTATCATCAGATTGGTCTCCGCCCGGGGGACGAGTGGAAGACAGCTTTCAAAACACGAGAGGGATTATTTGAGTGGATGGTCATGCCATTTGGGTTATCCAATGCGCCCAGTACATTTATGAGAGTCATGAATGAAGCCTTGAGGCCGTTTATTGGTCATTGTGTCGTAGTCTGTTTTGACGATATCCTTGTTTATAGCAAGACGGAAGCTGAGCATTTGCAACATTTACGGGATGTTCTAACTATCTTGCGTTGCGAGTCTTTTTTTGCAGCAATTAAAAAAAGCGTATTTTTCTCTGATCGAGTTTTATTCCTGGGATATGTTATTTCCTCAACAGGGGTCGAGGTGGATAGTGCGAAGATAGAGGCCATTCAATAGTGGCCTCGTCCCCGCACAGTAACGGATGTGCGAAGTTTTCATGGATTGGCTTCTTTTTATCGGCGTTTCATCCCTCATTTCAGTTCTTTGGGGCCTCCTCTCACGGATTTATGAAGGGAAACAATTTTCAGTGGTCAGATGAGGCAGAACTTGCTTTTATGGGAATTAAACAATGACTCACTTCTGCTCCTATCTTGGTACTTCCAGACTTTCAGAAATCGTTCACGTTACATTGCGATGCTTCCAAGATTGGAATTGGTGCCGTTCTCAGCCAGGAGGGTAGACCTATGGCTTATTATAGCCAGAAATTGACAGGGGCACTGGGCCACTATAGTACATATGATGTCGAGCTTTATTCTGTGGTGCAAGTTGTGCGGCACTGGCGACATTATTTATTTCAGAGGGAATTTGTTATATAGTGATCATGAGGCATTGAAGCACCTTGCCACATAGGATGCTATTTTTTCTCGCCACGTAGCTTGGATTTTTTACCTGCAGCAGTTTACTTTTGTGCTCAAGCACCAGTCAGGAGCAGTGAATAAAGTCGCAGAAGCACTCGGCCGACGTCATTCATTATTGGGACACATGCAGGTATCCATTCCAGGTTTTGACAGTTTTAGTGATATGTACAAGCAGGACTAGTTCTTTGCACCTATTTTTCAGGATGTTAAGGCTAGTCATAATCCTACTTATGTGCTGGACGATGGGTTTCTTTTTAAAGGGTTACAGCTTTGTGTTCTAGATTGCAGTTTGAGAATCCGATTAATTGAGGAGTACCATGGAGAAGGTCATGTTGGGCGCCATCGAACATTAGCATTAATAGTAGCATCTTTTTCCTGGCCATCTATGAGGCGTGAGGTGTCAAGGCATGTGGAGCGCTGTCATGTTTGTCATTTAGCCAAGGGTCGTGCCACCAACGCGAGGCTGTATCGTTTGTTGCCTATTCCAGATATGCCGTGGACGGATATTAGCATGGATTTCATGGTGGGTTTTCCACATACACAATGGGTTCATGACTCTATTTTTGTCATTGTGGATCATTTTTTGAAGATGGTTCTCTTTGTACCTTGTAAGAAGACAGCGGATGCGGTCAATGTTGCGCAACTATTCTTCCGGGAGGTTTATCGTCTACACGGGTTGCCCACGTCAATTGTTTTTTACAGGGATACTAGATTTCTGAGCCACTTCTGGCGTAGTTTGTGGAAGCTCATCAACACCTCCTTGAATTTCAGTAGTGCTTATCATCCTCAGAGGAATGCCCAAACGGAGGTAATGAATCGTTCACTTGGTGGTGTATTGCGCAGCTTGGTTGGCAAGAATGTTCGTTCATGGAATCGGTGTTTAAACCAGGCAGAATATGCTCATAATCATGCTGTCAACCGAAGCATAGGGTTCAGCCCGTTCCAGGTGGTTTATAGCTTGATTCCCCTCGAGCCTGTTGATCTTCTCACAGTGCCCAGCAAGACTCGCCCACATGGTCGTGCTGTGGACTTCGTGGACAACTTGAAATCTATTCATCAGCAGACACGGGAAAAAATTTTGGAGTCTACTACCATGTATAAGAAACAGGCCGATATCAAGTGACGTCAATTGGAAATTCGAAGTGGGGGATTATGTCTGGGCTGTGTTAACTAAGGATCGTTTTCCAACACATGAATACAACAAATAGGTTTCTCGCAAGATTGGACCCGTGGAAATTTTAGAAAAGATTAATCCCAATGCCTACAGGTTGAAGCTTCCCAGTCACATTCGTAGAGCTGATGTGTTCAACGTCAAACATTTGGTTCCTTTTGTGGATAATGACTCCTCCGATAACGCCCCCATTCGATTCAAGGGCGAATCGCTTAGAGCCCAGTGGGGATGATGGCTTGCAGGACCAGGCCCTAGCGTTCTTGGACCGTTGGGATCAACAAGCATGAGATGTTGGGCTCGTAAACATCAAATGGCCATAACTTTGTCATACGGTGTACGTTTTGGGCCCATAAGTACTTTTCAGAAAGGTCTCGACGAGTCGGACAAGACTCACTGCTTTGCTGTGACGTATGATGGATTTGGGCCGTTTGAGAATGTTTAGAGCATCAAAGCATCCATTTTCTATTTTATTTATTCAGTTTTCATTTTATTTTATTGTTATGATAGTTTTGGTCCGTTTAGGAGTTTAGGGTCCATTAGGTTTCTTTATTTTGTTATTTAAGACTCTCTTACTCCTGTTATTAGAGATTTTCGAATTTGAATGAAATTGCGTTTTCCTTCAAGAGTGGAAATCCGAGTTTGATTTGTGATTTGAATTGTTCGTCAATAAAATTCGTAGGTGCGCCTAGATCAGTTCGACACGACATACAACACAAACAAGTACTCATTGATATTTGCACCATTTTTCGGAGTTAATCATCATCGATAGACTATTGTATTCGAATGTGGATTGTTGAACCACAAGAAGACTGATTCGTTTCTTTGGCTATTTTCCAGGTTCCTTGAAGCAATGCCTACCCAACAAGCCCTTAAGGTGATTATAATTGATCACGATGCAGCAATTTCAAAACCTGTAGGTAAGGTATTTCCTAATTCAGTACACATATTTTGTTTATGACATATATTGAACAAGTTCTCCGAAAAAATGAGTCCCACGATGTACAGAGAACAATATCACATATTGGTGAACATAATTAAACAATCGGAGTCATCAGAGGAGTTTGAACACCGTTGGTCTGAGGTGATGGAGAGCACTGTGTTTGGGGACAATGTTTTGCTACATAATATGTATGAGATTGGTGGACGTTAGGTTCCAGCCTACTTTAGACATGTCTTTGCGGTAGGGATGTCTAGTAGCCAGATATCAAAGAGTAACCACACATTCTATAACAGATACATCGATAAGAAAAACACATTGATGGACTTCATCATTTGGTTTAACAGTACTATGGCACACCAACGCCATGAAGAACTAATTGCTAACCACATTGATCTCAAGGAACAACATTGCGCGACAACATCATTTATGATGGAGAATCAAATAGTGAAGATAAACACAAAGGCAATTTTCAATTGTTCCAAACAGAGTTAGAGGAAAGTACTAACTACATTTGCTCAAAAAAATCATCTACAGATTCAGTAAAAGTTTATGTTGTGGAGCGATTTGAACCTGGGAGAGATTATGACAGGCAACATAAGGTGACACATTTCACTACATCTAAATTCATGTCATTTACTTGTCAACTCTTTGACTTTTATAGTTATCCATGTCGTCACATACTTTTCATTGATGAAAATTAAACAAGTGATGTCATTATCGGATGTCTATATTCTCCATCATTGGACGAAGAACACCAAATCCAACCCCATCTACAACAAACTTCTAGCTCAACATGTAGGAAGTCTTTAATTTCACGGCATGGAATGTTAGCACACAAAGCCTTGAAGTTGGTGGACGAGGGCTCGTTAACCGAAGCTCATAGCAAATTTATGATGGATGAATTTTGTGGCCTCGTCTAATGTGTGAAGACCATTGACGAGAGTTAGCCGAAATAGAACCAAGAGTAGTGATGAGGTCCGAGTTGTATGCGATCCTATTCCCGTTAGGACAAAAGGGTGTAGAAAGTGATTGAAATCATCAAAGGAGATAGCAATGTCACAATTAAAGCGAGCTTGTAGGCAGTGAGGGCATGTTGGGCCTGAAAAGAGAACATGTCCGACTAGGCAACTAGAGTAAGTTTAGTGGAACATTTTGGATCATTTATTAATTTTTATATCATAATGTATTTGAAATATATTTATGTTTTTCTTGAATTTGATTGAATCTCATGGATGAGCCATACCAACCAGAATGGGCAAAGGATGGTTTACAAGATGATATGTACGCAGGTGTTGCTAGTAGTGACTACGATGCATTCCATGGTATTGACGATGAGAAGTTGAGAACTTCTAGGGGACCTTATGCAGAACTCCAATCATTAGAACTATGTTTTTCCATTAATATTTCATGTACTTTGGTATTCAAATATGTTAAACACTTGTTGGTAACATTTATGTTGTTGCATATTTTTGTTACTTTATAAGCTTATGTTGTTGCACATTTATATTTATGTTACTGTGTAAGATTAAATTTTGGATATGCTTAGTTAGTTTGGAAATTCTCCAGGAATTTTTAAAATCAGATAGATTTAGATAAGTAATATTAGCTGCTCATGTCAATTCTAAAGAACAAAAACATGCATGAAAATGTAGACTGATACGGGCAAAGGGAGTGAATTCGGAAATGGTGAAATGGTAGAGAGAGGTGAGAGAGTGTTCTTTGGTAGAGAGAGAGAATATGTTGTGTGTGTGTGTGTGTGTGTGTGTGAGAGAGAGAGAGAGAGAGAGAGAGAGAGAGAGAGAGAGAGAGACTCTATATCTTTTATATTGAAATGTGTCTTTCTTTCCATTCCTTCGGTGAAAGATACAGCAAACTGGGCCCACCTAATTTTTTTAAAAAATGAATCCGCTCACATTAACAATTGAGCAGGGTGCTTAGTTGAACAGAACTGTATCAATCGTATTTTATAATTATAGTGTTCTCAATATCATCATATTTATTGACTACAACATGTAAAGTAACGACGTAGTATTACAGTGCTTGTAATAACAACTTAATTGATAAATTTCTATTAATTACTAAGTATTATGGATGTGGTAATAATATGCATCTCATTAGTATCGGGCACATTGTATCATGTAACTTATGACATTTATAAATTTCAGTTGACATAAATCATGATTTCCCGTGGGATGAGGTTACATTACACGAATTGTAATGATCAATAAGGAAATATTACATGGCAGATTCATGCGATGAAACTTGTAAATGACATATATTTTCATTGGTATAAACCATATATAATATATACTTATTATATGAAAGATAAGTTACTACGATTATTGTAATCTTCATTAAAATTAAATTCCTCATATTGTAAGATATACATGCTATTCGATATGACATTAATTATGAAGGAAATATGTTTGATTAAAAGAAGTGTAATCTTCATTACACGTATTGTAATATTTATTACACGTGTGATATGAATATTATACTTAATGTAATAATGGTTAAAAGTATTGTAATCATCATTACGTGTATAGTAATCTTCATTACAAGCGATCTCAAAAATTAAACATAGAGAGAGATGAGCGAGGAGTGAGAGATTTATTCGAATTGATAGGTGAGAGAAAATAGTTAGAGATTTTTAGTGAGAGATGAGAGGGAAATGAATTAGAGAGGAGGGAGAAATAGCAATAAAGAGAGATGAGAGAGAATATATACAATTAGGTATGAAAAATTGGTATTTATCTAATGACATTAGATAGAATTAATGTGAGTATAATTAAGGGAAAAACATGAATCCTCTTTTCGACTTTGACTCTCCCACTTTAGTTGTTTTTTTTCTTTATGTTACTTTGAAAGTAGTTGCGAATGAAAGATTAAAAAAAATAGAGAAAATAGAATTTAATTCTTTTAGGTACTTTATTGAAAAAACTCTACCCATCTATAAAATATCTCGCTAAGATAGATAAAAGTATGTATTATGATCTAGATTGTAAATGAATATGTATCTCAATTCAAATCAAGAGACTCATACAAATGAATCATATGCTAGGAACCAGATTTGAATTGTTGACACGAGGATTTTCAGTCCTCTGCTCTACCAGCTAAGCTATCCCAACCATTCCCATATCAGGTGGTTATAAATTCACAATTCAAAATTAGAAAACAACTTTCATTCCTTTACAAATCAGGTTCTAATATATATATATATATATATATATATATATATATATAGAGAGAGAGAGAGAGAGAGAGAGAGAGAGAGAGAGAGAAGAAGAAAAAGAAGAAGAATCTCCCCGTAATCACGCTTCAATTATTTCAACATTTCCATATGAACCTGGTCTCTCCAATTAAATTTTTAGTTACCGATCGGAGAGCACAAATATGACCCTCGACGTCGAATTTTTAGAAATTCAATTTTGAAGGTAAACGGGGTCACATAATTCAGTTTGCAACGCTTCAAAGTCATTTACAAAATTATATTTTGGAAAAGGAAAAGGGAATAGTTTGAATAAAAAAATTGTCTTAATACATGTCTCTTTCCAAGAAAATTTTCTACCCAGTACCATTTTTTTATTTTCTCCACAATTCTTATTTGATTATTTTTTTTTTTTACAGAAACCAAAAGTGTCTTGACATTAAGCCTCCATTCGGTAACCGTACTAACTTTTTGTTTTATAAATTGATTTATAAACTACAGAATTTTCCAAACCACTTTTTAACCACATATATTTTCTCTTTCCAATTTTCAACCACTAATTTTTACCTCAAAATCATAATTAAACCAATTTATTAACCAAATAATGTAATAAGTGACCTGAATAAGGATTGCTATTCGAAAACATAAATAATTGTAATATTATGACCTGGATCACCAATGCATGTGACCTGAATGAAAAATGTTGATATGTGGTCTAAGCATGTTAACATGTGTCCTGTGACTCAAATGAAAATTAGACAACGAAGATTTCTATGTTGGAGAGTATTAATAAGTTTTAAGGATGAACTTAAAATAAGTTTGAAGGATTTTAGAAGTATTTTCAGTAATGACAATGATTAAATTAATGCAATTTCCTTTGCTGGCATTGATGATTGAGGCCCTAACTACTCCAAATTCTTATATTCATTTGTCAAAAATTCATGAAATAAGGAGGTCTCTTGTCAAACTCATCAAACTAATACTAATCGAAAACATAAATATCTACAAGTACATGTGATCTTCACATGTTAACATGTGACTTGAACGGAAATCAGACAAACAAAGATTTCAATGTTGTCGAGTTTTTCGTGACCTCGATGCTGTAATATGTGACCTTAATTATGATTTCTATTCGAATACATAAATAACTGAATCATGTTGTATGCATATGAATGTGACTTGGATCACAATTACAAGTGACATGAACTTGTTAAAATGAAGTCAACAATCAATCCAAACTATATAGATCTTATCATTGCGTTCTCATTCATAAAACAAAACCATTTTGTCAAAACAGTCCTTGATTTTCAAAATTTGTTTTCTTGGTCCTCAAAATTGGTGGCGAGTGAAGCACGTTTCTCATCCCAACGTGAGGTACCGTTACCTCCTTTATCTTTTGCGATGACATTGGAGAAGCCCCAATTGGGGCGGTACTTTGTGGATATTATTAATGCTAAGAAACCTCTTATACCCATCTGTGAGCGTTCCTTTGAACAAGTGCCAAGAAAGAAGATCGAAACTGGTAAATGTTAGGGGATTTGAAATCGACTGCAATATTTCGTCCATCCCTGCATCCCCTGAAAAGATTACGAAGCTTGCTGCATGGCTTCAATACATTAATTGGAAAGTTATCCTATCCAAGGCCATCAAATTGGGAGATCAAGCAGGCCCTGGTGTCTGTTGGGTTTAGTCATGAGTTCATAGTAAGCACATTGGATCCAAAACACTTCCTAATCAACTTTACTAACGCTTAGGATTATGCTTGCTTATTCACAAGACCATTATGGAAGATTCATGGGAAAATTATGCAGGTGCTTAAATATACTTTTGAATTTACACCTGAGCAAGAATCATCTATTGTTCCCGTTTGGATTTGGCATTTGTGTTCTTTGATAAAGCCATTTTATATTCCATTGCTGCTATTATAGGCACACCATTAAAGATAGAAGAACAAACTGTGGCTAAATCTAGACCAAATTCGGACAGAATTTGCGTAGAGGTGGATTTGAAGAAAGATTGAATATATGGTGTTAAAATTGGATATGAGGGATTTAAAATTTGGCAACCTATTATTTATGAAGATGCTACCAAGCCTGGACAACAAGACTATTGTCTGTTCTCTCATCACATTGGACATTTGGAGAGTGGTTGTTACTGGAAAGAGTTAAACGGGCTACCATTTCCAAAGAAATTTTCAAGAGATATGCAAAAAATCAAAAGGATCAAGGAAAGAAGGTATGGGTTGCTAAATCAGAAAGAGAAAAAGGGAAAGAGTTGCAACAACAAGGTTTAGATGATTGGTAGGTGACTAAAAAAGGATCTACAGACCAGCAAGAGCAGGAAGTCATATCTAGAAGTTTTGGGGTAGATAAATCTAAAGAAGCAAAGTTACATTCCAAAGGGATTAGTCCTGTTATCACACTAGTTGGTAATGTCAATACATTAACTACTCCACAAGTGGAACACTAGCATGCTAAAAAAAGGGATCACTGATAGGGCTAGTAAAGAAATATTCAACCTGTACAAAGGCTATTAAATCTTAAGACAACTAACAATCCATTGCTATTTTGAGTTCCATTGAAGAAGAGACAGGAGAAGAAAAGGAACATGATTCTCATGAAGAGCCAAAATTAGAGGAAGAGATTGACCCTACACACAAGGTAGATGATGAAACTATTATGAGACATAAGCAAACTCCCTCTGCTATAGATGTAGATAAATTGTATGATACCATTGGATCATTAAAATGTATTCAAATAACTGATAATATCAGTTGTACTAGAGCATGTCTTTCTAACTCAGAGTTGGAGATCTCAAGAGAGCACAATTAAGAGCTGATTGATTCATAGAAGAAAATGAGGAGGCCTCATTCAGGGCCACAAAACAAACTCTGACTTTTGGATTTGAAGATCCTAATATGGAATGTGAGAGGGCTCTCTATGAAGCCTTCTAAAAGAAGAATTAAATCCCTTATTTCTATGTATAAAAGTCAATACGTGTTTATCCTTGAACCTCTCATCACTAAAAGCATGGTTGAGGAGTATGCTAGAATATTGAAGTTTGATAATGGCCTATCGAACATCAATGGAAAGATTTGGTTCTTTTGGAATAATGTGGACATTTTCAGCAATCATGACCAAGTCCTTACCATCATTATAGCCTATGACCGGAAGAAAGTACCAGTTTCTGCCATCTATGCAATGAACACTTTTATGCAAAGAAGGCATCTATGGGATGAATTGAAGAACGGGCTGAGTCTTTGGATATGCCATGGCTGGAGGGAGGAGACTTCAATGCCATATCATATGCAGGAGGGAGAAGAGGAGGTAATGCTCCACTTCCTATTTCTATGAATGATTTCAATATCATGAAACAGGATTGTAAACTTGATGAGATCCGAACTGAAGGCAGTTTCTTCACATGGCACAATAACCAAATTGGCAAAAAAATTGATAGAATATCAATTAATGATGAGCTTGCAGTTTCTTTGCCAAATTTTTATGCTTAGGTTGTTAACACCAACACATCCAATTATAGTCCAATTGTCATTCTACAATCATTTACTCATGCTCAAGTGAAATCATCCTTCAAATTTTTTAACATGTGGTGTAAGCATGAGAACTTTAAGGAGATGGTAGCTAAGAATTGGCAGACACCTTTATCTCCTTTTTCTAGAGGTTTATATGGATTTTATTTAAAACTTAAAAGGTTGAAAAATTGTGTAAAGAAATGGAATAGACTTTTTTTGGTAATGTTTTTCAAAAACTCAAACAAGCATAGGAGAATGCTGATATGAAGGAGAAAATTTATACTGAGGAACCTTCTTCTGAAAAAGAAGTGTAGCTAATTTTTTATTCATTCGAGTAACTAAACTTCTGGCTGCTGAAGAATCGTATTGGAAATAGAAATCTTGTGCTCAATTGTATTTAGAGGGAGATAGAAATACAAGATACTTCCATGCTAAAGTCCAAGCCAATAGATCTAGAAACAAAATTATTGGGATTACCAGAGGGGATGGCAGTTGGACTGAGGACATGTAAGATGTTAGAGAAGATGTTATACTATCTTTCAATGCCTATTTTTTTGCTAACCATGTTGAAGTGCGGAATGAAACTGTGTATTCCAAGACTTGTCACTTTAGAAGATAATAATCATTTAATAGCTAATCCTACTAAAGAGGAAATCAAGCATACTATGTTTGAGATGGATGTAAACAGATGTGCTATGCCAGATGGATACAATGCATCGTTTTATCAAGAATGTTGGGATATTATCAAAGCAGATTTGATTGAAGCCATTGAGGAATTTTTCATGGGAGAGATTTTCCAGCTGGAATTATTGCTTCTTCCATCGCTTTGATTTCTAAAACTAAGTCACCTAGAAACTGGAAAGAATATAGACCAGTAAGTCTATGTAATGTTTTTTTACAAGATTATAACCAAACTTATGAATAATAGGCTTGCTCCCATATTACCAAACATTAATTCGGACAATCAAAGTGGATTTGTGCAAGGCAGATGCATAATGGACAATGTCCTTCTGGCTCAGGAACTAATTAAGCAGTTGAATAGAAAAGTTAGAGGAGGGAATATCCTTTTGAAAACTTGACATGGCTGAAGCTTATGATAGAGTCTCTTGGCCTTTCCTATTTCAGATTCTTGAACAATTTGGTTTAAGTCAAACTTGGATTGACATGATATCAAGATGCATCCAAAAATGTAGATTTTCTGTCTTGATTAATGGAGAACTAATAGGTTTTTCCCATCTACTAGGGGTCTAAGACAAGCGGATCCAATCTCCCCTAGTTTGTTTGTTCTTATGACTGATAGTCTCTCAAAAGGGTGGAATGACTTATTTTAGAGACATAAATCTTTACAGTTTGTCTTTGGGTGCAAATCGATTATCACCCACTTCAACTTTGCTGATGACATTATGTTATTCACCAATGGTCAAACTTTTTCCATTAAAACTTGTTCACCTGATATCTCGCGATGCGAAATACCCCCACAAGTGCACGGGTCGTGAGAAGTAATAAAGTGGACCTAAGAGTCCGGATTATCGTCCCACGAGGACTGCTATTAAGTACCGAAATGTGTTAGTTCCTAACTCTATTTGAACGGGCGAATTTGTTTGAGATTGTTAACTACAACTAAAGAATTAAACTAAAGAAATAAAATTGTGAAATTGCTTTTGTTTTTAAATACGATTGTAAAGTAGTTGGGAATCTCGATTTCACCTAACCAATTAAATTAACTCAAATTCCATGTTTTATTTCCTAATTATGTACTCAGTCGAATTCACTAATTTATATTGAAATTCCTCTCTCGAGTTTAAATCAATTCTACCTACATAAGTCAACCATGTATCTCTACAACGGGTCTGAATATTCCTTATCTAGATGCAATAAATACAAGAATTCACACACGACCGCAATAATAACAAGAGTATATCTCTATCTCTCGTTCAATTATCGGATTTATTACCATGTTCTAAATTATTAACTCACCTCTCGGATTATGGAAATAATTCAATATATCATGAACTGGTGATCAAGCAATTCAAGCATTAAGAATAATAATAATAAATCAATACATGCAACTAAACATTAAAATAACGAAATTTGGAATTAAAATAATATAACTATGCTACATCGTTTATCCCAACATAGAATTTAGTTACACATCATCAATAAATAACAAAAACAATAAAAATTAACGTTCATTAAAGATAATATAAAGAATGGAAATCTTGCACCAAGTTTTGATTCTTCAATTACCTTCAATTCACGCGCCTTTGCAATGCTTGATTCTCCAAGAATTTAATGTTGAATTCTCTATTGTGGCTCGTTCTGTGGAGAGGCAAAGGTCTGAATTTCGTGCCTCTCATGTTGTATATATATAGGTTTTGGAAAAAACCTAGGTCAAAAAGCCCAAAGCCTGTCAAAAATCGCGAGAAAAATCTGATCTGCGGCCCAGTCGGACAAGCGCGCGATCGCGCAGGCTTATGGCCGGCGATCGCGTGGAAGACCCAAAAACTCTCGGGTTATAATTTACAACCATCTCGCGATCGCTTGGTGTGTAACCAGCGATCGCGACTTCATCTTTCTTCCGGCTGTGCAAGTTAGTCCCTAACTTTTAATTGCACCTTCAGTCCTCAACTTTAAATTGTTGCAATTTAGTCCCCAAACTTTATCTTCTTCTCGGTTTGACCATTCAAGCTCTTAATTCATTCAATTAGGTCCTCCAACCTCTGATTTAGTCACTTTGGCACCAAGCTTGTTTCCCGGTTGTTGTCACAAACTCCTCACTTGTCCAATTTAGCTCCAATTAACATCCAATCGTGTCATTTTTCCATTAATTGCTTCATTCTTCTTCAATTGGGACATTTTCTGAAAAGTAAACAAATAAACATAAATTAAATAGAAAATATTCCCAAACGACAATAATTAATCCTAATTTAGACATACAAATAAGTGTATAAAATACGCTTATCAAAAGAATCACTGAATTTTTGAAGAGGACATGTGAAAGAGCATCAGGTCAGCTCATAAATGCTAGAAAAAGCTCCTTCATTCTGGGAAGAGGACATCAAACAGCATTAATCAAACAGTTGATTGGATATTAAGAGGAAAAGCTTCCAATCAAATGCTTAGGAATGCCTATGTTTGTTGGGAAGAAAAAGATATTTCTATATGATGGACTGGTACATAAAATTAGGTCTCTTATAAGTGGATGGGAGAATAAACTATTATCCACTAGTGGATAAATTATACTCATCAGACATATTCTACAATCCATGATTATGTTTTTATTAGAAATGTTAGATCCTCCCAAAGGTATTTTTTAAAAACTCAATACTTTGATGAATGAATTCCTCTGGAGCGATAAAGAAGTAAAGAAAAAGATACATTGGGCCAATTGGAACAAAACATGCTATCCTACTATTGAAGGCGGCTTGGGTTTTAAGAAATTAAAAGAGGTGAGCAAAGCTTTCGACTATAAAGTCTAGTGGAAATTTAGATCACAAAAGACGTTTTGGAGTAGAATATTGATGGAAAAATACAACCCTCAATCTCAAATATTATGTAGTTTTTCAAACAAAACAGGATCCCCTATCTCGAAGAGGTTACTCTCCATCAGCAGGGAAGTTGAGTCTCAAATTACATGGAAAATATAATAGGGAGACATCAACATATAGTATGACATATGGCTACATATTGGAGTGCTTAGCCACATCCTTGAACCTGTTACACTTCAGCAGAGTAAGGTTAAAGATTTCATTCTGAACGGCTCCTGGGTTATTCAAAAAATTGAGATTGATTCTACCTGATTGGATCATCACACAGATACAAAATATTCCTATTCTTTCATATCCAAATAGGATATTCTGGCTTGTAGACAAATCCAACAACTTTACTACCTCGTCTTGTATGGTATTGATCAGAAGAAAAGCTAACTCACAACTTTCTCTGAGGTATGTTTGGAATAATGAAATCCTATTATAATCTCTTTCTTTCATTTGGAAATTGTGAAAAAATTGGATCCCAATGGATGATATATTGCAGAGAAGGTTTGGATATCAGTTCCCATCTAAATGTCAGTGTTGTTCTTCACTCGAACCAGTAGACCACGTATGCCTTTCAGACCCCGTTGCTGCCTAGGTTTGGTCTCATTTTTTGCAGTTGGCAAAAAATTAAAAAAATACACTCATCCCATGAATCTGTATTATACCTGGGTGTTATGTGGAAAACAATTAAAGTCTCCCTAGACACATGGGCCTTTACTTGTTTTCTGGTAATTATGGGTGGACAGAAATAAATCCAAACCTGTGCCATGAATCTATATCTGGTAAACATGTGACCTGATTGCTATAACACGTGACCTGGATGAAAAAATGAGAAACAAAGATTTCTATTTAGAAGCATAAATCATTGACTACTGTGAAATTCAATTACACAAGGCGATTTGTATATATAATGAAGAGCAGTTTATTTCACTATATACAATCAATTCCATCACAAATGTTTGTTTGAAGTTTAAACAAATTCGAGGCCAATATACGAAAGTCTGAGAACATATTACAGATACATTCACTTGTAATCGATCACAGCACTGTCTACCACGTCCTGTGCTCTTTTTCACATGTAACTATCCATCAACAAAACAAGGTCACATTTACATGGTTTCATCTCAAGATCCAGCAACAAAACACAAGTTCATAGGTATTTTTGTAGGTTACATTTTTCCATGGCATAATTTCATGTAAACTAGGTCACAGTTATTCAATATCACAAGTCACAACACCGTTATTTATGGTCATCACCATTGTTTCTAAGGTCAAAAGTAAAAGAATTATAGGTTACGATTGTGCATCATTCATCAAGGTCATAGCCACCATCACAATAGCTATCACAACCACAATATCGACCGACTAGCTCCACCCCAACTACCAAAACAGCAGAATCGTTGTCCTTCGTCGAGTAGGCCTACTGTAGTTGCACGTTGTCAACCACACATGTGACTCAGAAGCTTACATGTGACCTGAAAGAAGGAAGTAACAAGGACACCCACCACCATCGCGAAAATTCAAAGAAGATGAAATTGACAAAATTGGGAAGTCCTGTGCGTAGAGAATCAAATATGGAGAGATCTAGAAAAAACAAATGAAAGCCACATCAAACATATTGAGATGCAGTCTCGAGCAAGTTCTCCTTCAAGTCCAAGTCAATCAAAATCCAATGCAACTACGCCAACAAGTCATTAACCAAAAACGCTTAATCTTACTACGAAAGCAATTTCGAAGAAACTGTACGGCAAAATTTAGCAGAGTACACAACAACCAAAGAACATAGAACCAATTGCAAAGCCCATGCTACTCTCAATTAAAATATCCAAGCTGAGTTATGGAATCAAGGATCCCCCATTCTCTCCTTTCAGACTCAACGTCACATCAAAAATCCTTGAATTTCCATCATCTTTTGTGCCAATTAAAGGACTACATGACTGTGAACCACTGGGTAAGGGAAAATTGGGAAAATTGGAGGTTCTTTGCATCTTTTTAGGGGGGTTCTGAATGATATTCATCTGATATGAGAGAGATACGACCTGAAGAGTGCCACTAGCAGTGGCACTATAGATCTTGCTGGAGGCAGGGATGCGATGTAAACATGGAGGAGAAGGGATGAAGGTAGTGGTGTTCTGTTGATTGAGAGTATGAATGAATGGAGGGGATTTTGGAGTGATACCCTGCATTGTAACTAATTTTTTTTTTTATATGCAACTCCATTTATGAAGAAATCGAAAATAGAATAAAAAAGTTTAAAAAATTGCAAAACTGCCTTAGATTTGAAATTGGAGAGATAATAGTGATGTCACTTATAATTAAAGAATGATAGTTAGGATAAGCAATCAGTAACTGAAAATTTAAAACATAGTCCCCAATTATTTATAACATAATCTTCAGCAAACCAATTATTCATGTGCCACAGTTATCGGAAAATATCACTTCAATTTTTCAATATTCCATTGTTGTTCCTAATCAGTTTTCAAAATTTCGTTTCACTCAACAGCCATGAAATACTAATATCCAGCCAAGGTGAGCCATCTGCAACTTGCTGTTGATTTATTCATACGCTACAATACATAACAGGGAATGGTATTAGTTGCTCACTTTTTTCAATAACATCAATTGGTTTTGCTCACTTTGTTTAGTATCATGAGCATTACTTGTCCTTTGATCAGAACTGGCATTATTGCTAGTTGCGAGTGAAGAATTTTTGGATATCATAGAATGATGTGATGCATTTGTTTTTCCATTACAAAATGTAGAACTGGGGACACTGGACAAAAGCTACCTAAATATATTTTGAGGACTTTCCGATGATCTGCATACAAAAGAGTAATGCAAATATGAGTTCTACTGTTCACAGGAGAAGGTGCCATGACAAGTCTTGATTTGAAAACCTTGCCATTAGATTTACACACCAGAGAAGTAAAATAAATTTAAAAGTATTTTAACAATATTGAAATATTGAATAAATAAATAAAAAGTACTTGAATTTCTTAAATTCAGTGATAAGTGTATTTTATACACTTATTTCTATCCTAAGAGTAGGATTTTATATGTTTGTTTAAGAATATCTTCTATTTATTTTGTTATTATTTGTTTATATTTCAGAAATAATCCTAAAGTCGAGAAAGCAAAGCCAATGGAGCAAAAACAAGTCATTTGGATGATAAAAGTATCTAAGCATGAAAATTAAGGGTCAAAGCAGTTAATCAAAGGGCCAATTGGAAGGATAATCAAAGAAGAAATCAGAAGTTCAGGGGCCAAATTGCAACAATCGAAAGTTGAAGGACCAGCTGTGCAACAAAAGATCAGGGACTAACTTATAGCATTCCATAGATGAAAATTGCATTCTTTCGGTAAACCGCGCGATCGTATGGGCGTGAAGCGCGTGATCCCATGACCTAAAATTCTTGCAACTGAACCTAAACCTACAAAGGTGTGCAACCACATGGATTGAAGCGTACGGCTGCATGGTTATCCGCTGGACCGATTGGTTGGGCTTTTGTGCAGATTTCAACAGACTTTCACCCCAAGTAACCTAAATTTGAGAAAATCTATAAATACTTGACTTGGGGTACGAAATTAGGTGTTTGCAATTGTCTTGTTTCATGCCAAAACGATGTCAAAGTGCCGAGGAATCCATAGCACACCAAGAACACAATTGAAGACCAAAGATCAAGGGATGAATAGGGTGACATCTATCCATTATTCTTGTAATTTTTATTCAATCACGTGTCTAGGCTAGGTTTTAAATGTTAGAATTGTGATGAAGCATTAAATTTTGGATTTTATGTATTACTTTGTTGTTTAATTTAGTTATTTCATGGGTTTGAGCAATTGATGCATGCTTTTCTTATTATGCAATTACTTGGTCACTAATTGTATGATTTCAGGATATGTTTTCTTAAGTTCGAAAGATTAGGAATTCATTAGACTAGCTTCAATTGCCACAAAGTCCGATAAGGGATAAAAATATACCCCTATGCTTTGTGTTATCTGCAATAGTATTCACAATTCTTTAACGCTTTCCTACACATTCATATTCAACATAGAAATATAGTTGGGTTGTGCGTAGGAATAGATGCTAATGCTTGTCCGAAAGGGAGTTTTAACCACATTAGAAATATGGATTTTAAAAACCCCATGAATTATCGTTAGACAATTGGAGTAATGCATATTTGATGGAGTTAATATAGATTCTCAATTCTAGCATATTCATTTTATAGTTTTTACGAAACAAAATTTCTCATTCTTTTTAGTTAAGTTTAAAATCAAAATTTCTAACTCAATCAATTTTCTAGTTCCAGTTAAGAATTTGTAATCTAAAATATAATTTACAACAATCCTTGTGGGATCGATACTTGGACTCAAGTCCATTATATTACTTACGAGACCCATGCACTTGAGAAGCGAACAAGTTTTTGGCACCGTTGTCGGGGATTGTAGTTTAAATTTATTTTTAGAATACTTTCACTAATTCGGACTTTTTACTTGCTTTATTTTATTTTTATTTTAGGATTTTAATTTTTAGTTTTAGTTTAGTACTAGTTCTTTACTTTTCTTGTAGTTTTATATGCTACGTTCGAAAAATGGGGATCTTTTCGAAGCTGACCCGGAAATAGAACTTATGTTACATCGTAGGTGAGAGAAGTTAGAGAGCTAGATAAATCCAAAAATCAAAAAAATAAATGGTAAATAACAACAATCTTCTGCCCAATCAATGAAAATGACATGCTGGTTGGTGACTTCATGACATCTCAGGTGATTCAAAGTCAATCCAGAATAATCAATCCACCATTTGGACAAGAAAACTTTCAACTTAAAACCAATGTCTTCAGCATGTTCCAAAATGGAAAACAATTTTATGGGAGATCTGAAGAAAACCCACACACGCATGTTTCTAAATTTTTAGACATGTGCCAACATTTTAAATATTAGGGTGTGTCTTAGGATGCTATAAGACTCATGTTATTCCCTTACACTCTAAAAGATAGAGCTGTTGACTGGTTATATTCTTGCCCCGCTGCCAGTATCTCCACTTGGAACGACTTGGTTCAGAAGTTTTGCACTAAGTTTATGCCTCCGGCGAAGGTTTCCAAATTGAGACATGACATCACTGTATTCCAACAGTAAGATGCTGAATCTTTTGATGATGCGTGGAACAGATTTAAGGGCATGCTGAGGAAGTGTCCAAACCATGAGATTGCCAGAGGTGACCAAGTGAAGTTTTTCTATGAAGGATTACTTCCACATTTTAAAAATATAGTTGCCTCCTCATCAAATGGTGCTTTGGGAACAAAGACCATCGGGCAGGCATTGGAACTTTTTAAGAGGATAGCAAGTACAAATGCCATGTGGGGATCGGACAGGGTTGTATCAAAGAAGACATCAAGAGTCTATGAAGTGGATGCTTACACTTCTATATCAGCTAAAATTGACTCCTTGGCTGCGGAAGTAGAGGGCATTACACTGGTCAATCAGTCATCAAGAAGTGCTAAAGTGACTTGTGAAGAGTGTGGTGTGAACAACACCACTATAGATTGCCCTATTTTGGCTTACCCATTGGAGCAAGTGGACTATGTACAAGGGGTCAACACCAGAACAACCCATACTCAAATACATATAACCCAGGTTGGTGCAATCACCCTAATTTTTCTTGGAGAGATCATTCAAATGGGCACATTGCACCCCAATTCAATACTAAAGAGAGAAAGCCTACACTGGAAGATATGATTGAGAAATTTGTGGAAACGACAGAGCAGTTCATGTCTAGAACAAATCAGTTTATGAGAAAAACTGAAACCACAATTCAAAATCAGTAGATATCAATCAAAAACCTGGAACACCAAGTGGGGTAGATAGCACAACTTATCATAACCAGAGCCCAGCTTACATTACCTACAAACACTGAGGTAAACCCAAAGGAACATGTCATAGCTATAAATGTGGTGCAAAATGAGACAAATGCAATCACTACTCGTAGTGGTGTGTAACTTCCTAAAATTCAAATAAAAAACCCAGCTAATGTTCCTGAACAAGTTGTGGAAAGTGGTGAGAAAATGGCTAAAAAGGAAGATGGCCATGAGGTGAAATCAACAACTAAGTCTCATGAGTCTCCTATCTTATTTTCACAGAGACTGAAGAAAACAAGAGAGGATAAGCAGTTCAACAAGTTTTTAAATATGCTTAGAAAACTGCACATAAATATCCTTTCTTGGAAGCCATCACTCAGATCCCAAGTTATGCCAAGCTTCTGAAGAAAATGATGTCTAGCAAAAAGAAGCTTGAAGAATTTGAGGAGGTAACTTTGAATGAAGAATGCAGCAAAACAAGCTACCAACCAAGGGAGCTTGTCTATAGCATCATAGGGGATTTATAGTTCAACAAGTTCTTATGTGACCTAGGTACAAGTATAAATCTGATGCCCTTGCCTGTATACAAAAAGTTGAGGTTGGGTGACCAAAAGGGTAGCAATATCATATTGCAACTAGCTGATTGATCCATTTGTTACCCTTATGGAGTTTGGAGGATGTGCTAGTTAAATCTGATAAATTCATATTTCTTACTAATTTTGTCATTTAAGACATGGAGGAAGATGAAAAAGTCCCCCTGATACTTGGCTGACCATTTGTAGCCACTGCACGAGCACTGATTGATGTAGAAAAGGGAGATGTAGTGCTTCGTGCTGGAAATCAGGAAGTAATCTTCACAATGATGCAATTCAACACCCACAACCAAAAAATTGAAAATTATTCCAGGATCGATGTGGAAATGACCATTAGATGCTAGGAGAGGTATGAGTATAGGGTGAGAGCAGATGAAGAGGCTTCACCATCAAATCTAAAGCCACCTTGAAATGTTTGTCAAAAAGTCTAGCTCTAGACTTTAAATGAAGCGCTTTTTGGGAGGCAACCCAACTTTTCAACATTTTTCTTCATTTTCTTTACATTTTTCTTTTGAGTTATTTACTTGCTTTAAAATTGTTTAGTTGCTTGACATTTCAATCAGGAGCACTAGGATGTTTAGAATGCATGCATTTAGTTGTTGTGTTCTAAATAATTCTAGTATTCTAGGTTGAATGTTTTAGAACCTTTAGTATTCATTGCACTTTTATTTGTTTGAATGCTATATATTGCATTTTAGGATCACTAACATGCTTAGAATTCACATTTTGACATCTTAGTCGCATCAATTATATATATAAAGGTAAAAGAGTCTAACCAAGGTAGCTGCCTGTTTTCCCGCCTTTGTATGTCTGACTTTTTTTTTCCCATGACAAGTACTTGAATTCAGGTCTTTTATTAATTTTTCTATGTTTTATTATGGCAGCCTCCGCATGTTGTATCAGCACACACGTTACCCAATGAAGACAGCATGCATGCTTTCAACCACTTAAATATTTTGGGTTCATAATTCCAATGGTGCCGTTTTGTATTCCAAAGGTAATTCCTGTCATTGGTTGATATGTTTGTATTGATATTATACATATTTGTTGTCATTCCAACATATATAAAGAAATATAAATAAATATGCCAAAAACGTAAGATCAACTTCTCTGCACCAGAATTACAAGTATTTTTCTTATTATAGTCTTTGCTTTTTGAATCTTGGCTTGATGGCTCCTATGTTCAGTCTCCTCAAAGATGTTGACACTAGAAAAATAGTGTGGGCTTTTAAGGTTCGTGTTTCTAGGAAGTGGATGAATAGTGTGTACAATAGACCTTCTGCACTGGAAATGGTACTGATGGACGAGGAGGTAAGTATCCATATTTTTCCCCCCTGCAATACAAAGTTGATTCCGTCAATTCTTTGGAGCAGTGCGAAAGAAATAACTTCCAGTATATCAACCAAGTTAAATATATGATTTTCTTATGCAACAGGGAACCAAAATACACGCTAGCGTCAAACAAGATTTGATAAGTTCATTCAACGATAAAATCACTGAAGGACGTTTGTACAATATGCAGGGCTTTTGGGTTAGTCTCAACAATTTGACATACAAAACAACTAATCACGAGTACAAGTTACATTTCCAGAAAAGTACTGAGGTCCATGAACAACAAGATGAATTGCACCCGACCTTCCCAAAGACGGTTTACAAGTTTTGTCCATTTCAAGAAATTTTGAGTGACCGCGCCGCTGACAAGAATTTGTTGTTTGGTAAGTCCTTTTTATTTTTTATTTTTTTATCGTTATTTTATTTTATTCATTAATCTGTAATGTTGAATCTGATTTAAATCCTATGGTCTTACCGATACTCATTACAGTTTTAATAGTACTCTTTTATTGCTTTTTTTTTGTGGGAGTTCTGTAATGTTTACTGTTACCTTTCCTTAATTTTGAATTTGATTTCGTTTTAACATAAATCCCGTAGTTCTAATTAAAGTTTAAATGATACTTTCATTACAACTCTAATTATAATGTTATTATTGTATTTTCTGGAATTTTGAACTTCATTTCTATGACATACTTGACATTTAATTTTCTGAAATTTTGAACTTCATTTCTGTTACATGCTTGATACATAGAACTCACTAATTAGATTCTTATTTCTGGAGTTGATTCTATAATTTTTAATTTGACATGTTTGAACGGTAGTTCTGATTACATTTCTAAAAATAGTTTACTGGAGTTTTTAATTCCATTTGTTGAAACATAGTTCTTATTGAAGTTCTAATTTGTCTTGTGGAATTTTGATTTTTGATTTGTTTGTAATGTAGTTCTTATTAAAGCCCTAAGTTGAGTCTTTTCTAATTTTGTGTGGTTGTAATATAGACGTAATTGGTGAAGTGGTTGGGAAAGATAACAGCCGACTAATTACACCAACAGGAAAGAATGCCAGATCCATGGACATCATGCTACATGACTTAGAGTAATTACTGAACTGATATATTTTAATTCTGGTTTCCTCTAACTTTTTCTTGTTGTATTTAATATATATATTTTTTTTTTAAAAAATCAATACCTTACTGTTAGTAACGAATCATTATGGTTAAGGGGAAACCAATTACCGTGCACATTGTGGGAGGAGTATGGTGATGCACTGAACAAATATATAACTCAGTTTGTTGATGGACCTGTTGTTGTTGTAATACAATTGTGCTGTGCAAAGAATTTTTTAGGTACTTTAAATTCTTTTTAATTAAAAATGTAGTTCTTATTAAAGTTCTAAGTTCTAAGAGTATTAATAATTTTTTTGCTCTCGGATCAAACTGGTTCGATTAGAATATCTAACACATATCATGCCACAAAAATCTTGGTTAACGATGATATACAGGAAATACAAGAATTCCGCAGCAAGTATGTCTTCCAACCTATTTTTTTTGTTACATTTCATATTCTTGAAAGTTTTGTTTATTAATTTATTTATTTTTAATTACTTATTGTTTCAGGTTACTAAGTGGAAATGAGTCAAGGTCCCAAAGGATAAGTCAGCTATCTTCGTCATCTACTTATTCAATTGTGGATGATTTGGGAAGTAACAAATCTAATATAAAGAATGTGGAGCAACTAATTCATTGTGATGAGGTAAGGGGACTTGAATATTCATTATCCACACAATTGATATAATTATTCAATTCAGATAATTGATAACTTGATTTCTCTATTTTCATAGGCAGGAAACTATTGGGTAGCTGCAACAATTACGACTATTGAGTCAAGGAGGGATTGGTGGTACCTTAGTTGCAAGAAGTGTCCAAAAAAACTTATTAAGAATGGATCACAGTTTTTTTGTGAGAAATGTGAGCGATTCGACACGGATGGCAACCCTATATATAAAGTTCGTGTAAATGTAGTTGACGGTACTGGAAGTGCGCGTTTCCTTTTGTGGGATAGGGAGTGTACTCAATTGTTAGGAAAAACTGCTCGTCAAATACGGGAGGGCATGTTAGAGGTATGTTGATTCTTAATATTGGGCATTGTACTAACATGTTTCGGAATGCTAATGTAATTTTTTTTTTTTTGGTAATAAGGAGGGACTTGGGGAAGGTTGTTTTCCAGATGAGCTTGACGGGATGGTGAAGCAAGAAGCTCTTTTTAAGGTTCAAGTAAAGGTCCAAAACGTAAATGAGAATGTTGATGTTTATACTGTTATAAGGCTTACTACCGATGTTGATCTAATCAATAATTATAGGGCTGATGATAAAACTGTTGATCAGGTGGTTACTATCCTTCAAGTTAGTTAATACCATGCTCTAATTTTATGCATTACTAATTTGTACTACTATGTTGACATACATGAAACGGACTTGATATCACAGCTTGCTAAGGGAGCGGATTATAATGTTCAGGTAGATAAGAATTGAGATATGGGTTATAAATTATATCAAGTCAAATTTTAACGAGTGACTAATTTATTTATTGTGTCGTTACGAGGATAATGATTCTGAGTCAGACGATGAAGTGACCACACCAATTAAGAAGGGATCAAAAAGGTCAACTGATTTGACAGATTGTTGTGAGATCACTGCTGGAGTTTCTACTGGAATATCTACCAATAAATCTCGCCGACTTGTGAAAGTTGAGAAAGATTAGGATGGAAGTTGGACTAATTCTATCTTTATTTCACTACTTAAGTTTGTTTTTGATGTTTTGATTTTCTGACATTGTCATTTTCAATCATTCGGATGGCGATAACATGTAGTTTTGAAGTGTTTTGTGATTCCATGGATGTAGACAATATTGTTATCCTGGAATTTTGTGGGTACTTTTGTGAGTTTGGTTATTTTACACTTTTGTTTTTCTATTACTTATTATTATTCAATTGTGTTAAATAATTATTGTTTAGTTATTAAATAATTGATAAAGTATACATTTCCCCCACATAAATCAGAAACACTCACAATATATAAAGGACTTTTGAATAATTTAATGAATACGCAGAATAATTTAAAAAATATACACTTTTTTTAATATACTTTTTATCTAAAACTTACTTATACAGTGACTTACTCATGTTATTTGTACACTGAGATTAATCTTTAAAAAAAAAAAAAAAGTCAAAACAATTTCAAAAAATATTAAAATTAAAATTGAGATTAATTACGTGATAAGTTTACTATTCAATAACTACTTAGTCATGTTAGAGATAATTTATAAATAAATTATAAATTATATAAATTAGTGTCGTGAAATATCATATGAGTGTAATAATGATAAATACCGTAGGACTGAATTTTTTTTTAAAATATATTTGTTTACACTTTACATTGTCATAATTGATAATATGTAAAAAATTATACTACTAATAATAATTAATAGTATGCAAGATTACTTAATAATTACGTCAACCATGAAAAAAGGAGACAAGTAAATAATAAAATAAATAGTATGCAAGATTACTTAGTATTTGTTTACTATATATTTGTTTGCTATATTGTTTACAGACACTGTAATAATTAATAATGCATAAAAAATTATTCTATTAATTATAATTAGATCAACCATAAAAAGGGAGACAAGTAAATAATAAAATAAACAATGGAGTGTTGTATCATGCATAAAAGAATTTTTTATATTATAGGTATAGATGCTTTATTAGTAGCTTTACTATATGAATACAATGTTGTTATAGATGCTTTATTAGTAGTTTTACTATATGAATACACGTGTATGATGACCTGGTCCATAATAGATGAAAAAATGTGTTATGACAACCCACACACATTACCCAAGCAAAGCAGTATGTATGCATACTTGAAATGACTTAAATATGTTGGGTTTATTATACCAATGGTGTCATTTTGCATTCCAAAAGTAATTAATATCATTAGTTGATAGATTTGTATTGATATTCTACATATTTAACATTAGTAAACATAGAAAGGAAAAGGGAAGATGGTAGTCTAATTCTCTGCACCAGATTTGGAAGTAATTTTCTTATTGCTTGGAGTCTAATTCATTCCAGAATAGTTTGTTAAATCTGCATCCATGCACAAATCAACGTGTCAAGTTCATAAAAGAAGAAGACTGGAAGATGCATCTACGAATCCAGGTTGGTACACTTTCATACCATTTCAATCACATAGAATCGATTAACCTGTAGATGTAACAACTAATATAATATGTTTATAGGAATTGCTAACAATATACATAGCAACAATCAGCTGCAAATTGATATACATAGACATGGAAGCTATATTGATTCCTGACGTGTGTGTATTTGTGTGTGTCTAGCGCAATTATTCTTTAGGCTTTGTTCATGTGTGGATTGTTAATTGAAGTGTTTTGAATGAATATAAAGTCTTTCAAATCATTTTTAGAAGATGGTGGGTGGGGGCGTCGGTTGTTACTGTGTGCAATCAGGTCTGATAAAAAAAATTAAAACATAGGAATATCTTCCATTTTTTCCTTAATAACTATACGCTATTTGATCAGAGAGTTAATTGCAGGAAAGATACCTTTACAATTGTTGCATATAGTTTTGCTTTTCAAATGTGATAGGTTTTAAATTGTTGCAGGCAAGCTTACCATCAGCCAATCAAATCATCCCAGCCCACCGGGTCCTGCCTCATGGAGCAGCTCAACTGAACACAATACAACAATAGTTATTCCTAATTATAGATCAATTAGGTTGTCAAGCAATGCATTAAGAATTCCATTAAGTGACATAACCTAAGGTAACAAAATTTTCGTAGTATTCCAATTTCACACTTCTTGGTTCTTTTTTAAAATAGTTGTCTATTAATTATTTGAGTTATTTCACATATAATAATTCAGACATTCTGTATGGGAGTTCAGAAAACATGCTATTAAATTCAAGAAGTACAATAGGAACAACTTTGTCACCTAGGAAGCGTGTCATTAGCAACAGAAGATGTATTTCCACTTTGAAGTCAGATTGGACCATTGCTTCCAAAACAAATGCTTCGAATGAGTACCTGCAAAATCATATTAACCGAGACGATGGTTAGCTTATTACTAATTTTATTGATTTTCCACTAGCACATTAATTTTGTTCATTTGATATCTGATTGGCCATTCTATCTTTCAGAGGTTAATGAGCACTGTGAGTCATTAACACCAACAACAGCTGCTGGACTACCAGATTATGGTAATATTAAGTTAATTTCCAAGTCAATGTGGAAATGATTTTGAATATCTATACTACTGTTCCAAATATTTGAGATCTAATAAATCTTTTTTTCCTATAGCTCGTGGGAGTGAATGTGGAGGTCTATCTTCAGCAGGTATGACCTGCTGTTACTATACACTTGGATCCCTGATTACACTTATTAAAAGGATTCATATAAATAGAAACACAATGAAGCATTTACAAGTGAAGTTTCTTTGCACTTTTTGACTATCAATGGTTAAGAGGATATTTTCCTGTAAATTTGAATTTCGTACATTTGTATGAATGTTTTATCCCTAAAAAGTACTCAATGAAGAAGAGGTATTACAGATTTTTGGAATGTTCATATTGAAATAGGAGAGGAATTCTAGGATTTTTGAAGGTGTCATTACAGAAACAATTAACATTTTTAATGTTACTTTACACAAAATAAGATGGGTGAGATTATTTTTATTTTCTGATTCTAATTTAGTACCTTTATAGATTGGGATGATTATAAAAAAGTTATTTGAGTAGAAAATGTTGCCAAGTACATCGAGTGGGTTGATAAAAATTTCTTTAATATTTTAGCTGACTATTCAATTTTTTGGATGAACATGTTAAAAATATTTCCAACAGACAAAAAATTCACCAAATCAATTCTAATTCTGTGATAAATTTATGATTTCCTCCCTTAATATACACATTGAATGCATGTACTATGCAATATTTACGATTGGACAGTGAAAACATGTATTTTGCAACATTTTTCATGATCTTTTTTATTCCCCCCCCCCCCCACGTTTACAAATCAACATTGGGAAAAACTCAAATCACATAAGGTACCACCCTACAATATCATCAAACTTCTACACGGAATGCTGACTTTGGGCATCAGTTCATTTGGACCAAGCATAAAATTAATTTTTCATTTCATTAAAAGCACATACAGATTTTACCATATAAACGCATAGAAGAGGAGAAAAAATAACTTTAGTTTAACAAATACAAAATTTAAATTTAATTAAATACATATTTAAACAACTGAACTAAATTTCTACGAATTCTTTGTAACGTACCTTTTAGTTTGTTTGTAGAAGCTCACCTTCAACGAAATCCTGTACACATCGGTTGAGCAATTTTCATTTTCTGTACACAACAGTTTGAATATCTCCGCAACTGTTGGGCCATTGAACTCGGGGTTCACAAATTCCATTTTTTGGGGTGGGGGGGGGGGGGGAACTGGTCAGAGACTTTGCCAAATAAATATGGCTTCTAAATTTGTTGTATATACTTGATGGGATCAAAGTTTAAACCTAAGAAAATTATTATAAACTTCTAATTCCTAGCAAGCTTACCCTCGAAAGTGGCGTGACTTCATCTTCTTCAATGGAGTCCCGATATTATAACACGGTTATAATCAAATCTTGATTCAGATTTGCTAATTTTGAGGTTCATTTTCCCGGATCTAATTGATATAGCGTATAGATCTGTCCATTTCGGAGAAGATAAAGTAGTAAAAAGGCTCAATCACATTTTTTCTTATGAGAACTATGCAGTAATTACCATATATTTTAGTGTTATTTGGAGTGATTACCCCAGATTTTGTGCACTGGAAATAACATCCCAAACCATTTGGCTGCTAGGGTTTTCTAATGGAGGTTGAGTTCATAGTTGTATTGGGTCTAGAATTTGTGTTTGCGTGTATGTGTGGGGAAAAAATTTCACCGTATTTGTTTTTCCTTTCTTCTTTTTTTCCCCCTGATAATTTTCTTTCTATTATTTTTTTAAAATCTCTCTTTCGGCTATGCAACATCAGCCCATGGTTTGTATCCATTGTTTCAAAACTTAATTTTTTTCAAAACTCATTTTCTATCATACATTCTATTAATAAAATAATCTACACATAAATTTATAAAAGCTTTTCTTACTTTTTAAATAACGCATTCCCCAAAAATTTACTATTACCATTTTTTTCTGGTTCCAGTTAACAACCAATTGTGATTTCTCAAAACTCTAAGCAAGGTCAGATTATTTTGGAAACTAATCCTAAGTTTTGTTAATTCATATGTACGACTTCCCAAATTAATTAGAATCCAAGGTAATTAACTTCTTTCAAGAATTAATCATTCGAATCAAGGTAAAAAATCTTTTCCAAAATTCACTTGAATTCCCAAGAAATCGAAAAAACTCGCACACTTATAAAACTCTATTAAAAAAAAAATCGTTAAAAGTCCATATTGAATACACCCCCAAGTTTAAACTTTGATTAATCAAAATATAAAGACGAGAACATAGAAAATTAAAAATGACTATTAATGATTTGTATCTATTTAATTTAATATTCTAATATAGTCCTTTTAAGGAATGTGCCTAATTTTTTTTATATAGAATGTCATATTTTGAATATAATGCACCTATTTATTAATTAAAACATGATTTATAAGACATAAGATTGTTGATTTGTCTTTGAATTTTTATTGTTATTGAAAAAATAAATGTTATTCTATATAGTTTGGATTTTAAACCTTTGGGTATTCATTGTGTGTAATAATTGACTGTGATCAATTTTGTTAACAATATTTCTAATGCATCACACCCACCATAAATTTTATCCAGATTATTTGGATCTTGGAGACCCATCTTATAGTTGTGAATTCTGCGGTGCTATTTTTTGATACGAGGAGAGGATTAATAAACGTTATAATGCAAGGAGACCGAGATTTTCATTGTGTTGCATGCAAGGAAAGGTAGAACTTCCTCTTATGAAGAATCCGCCTAAGATACTAAACGATTTATTATTATATGGTAATGACAAGAGAAGCAAGCATTTCCTTGAACATATTCGGTCATACAACATGATGTTTTCATTCACATCAATGGGTGGAAAGATTGACTCCAGTTTGAACAATGGAAGATCCCCTTCTGTTTTTATATTACACGGTCAAAATTATCATATGATCGGTAGTTTGTTACCAGCCCATGGATCTGTGCCAACATTTGCACAACTATACATTTGTGATACAAATAACGAGGTTTCCAACAGGTTGAAAGTAGTTGGGTAAGTATTTTTATATTTAAAATTTTCCACGGTATTGTTTGAGTACAATTTTATGTGTGTTACATTTTCACTTATTTTTTTTGGTATGACGTAGGCAAAATACTGAAGAGAACAAGCTGCATATTCAAATTGTTTCATATTTGAAAAAAATGTTGGACAATCACAATGTTTTGGTTAAATCCTTTCGGATGGCTGCAGATACAATTCGTCAACATAATCAGCCCAACTTAAGGCTACGTTTAATTGGAAAAAGGAAGGAAGATGGTAGAAGGTATAACCTACCGACCGTGTCTGAAATTGCGATGTTGGTAGTGGGTGACTTTGAGACATTGCCGGGGGAAAGATATATCATTGTTGAAACTCGGTCTGGATTATTGAAGTGAATAAATGAATTACATTCTTCATATCTTGGACTCCAGTATCCTTTGCTTTTTTTGTATGGTCAAGATGGATACAGAGAAGATATCCTGTTAAAAAATGCTGAATCATCATCATCTGCTTGTAGGAAGAAACTGAGTATGCAGGAATATTTTGCCTTTAGGTTGTAAGAACGAAATTCAGAGTCTCCAATTATTTTGTTCTCCAAGAGATTGTTCCAACAATTTGTAGCTGACGTCTATACAATGGTTGAATATGGAAGATTGACATATATACGAACTCACCAAAAGGAACTTAGGTGTGAAATGTACAAAGGTTTGACAAAAGCCCTTTTGAGAGGTGAAACAGATCCTTCTACACAAGGCAAAAAAGTTGTCCTACCATCAGGCTTCACAGGATGTGCACGATACATGATTCAAAATTACCAAGATGCAATGATTATCTGTAAGTGGGCTGGATATCCAGATTTATTTATTACATTCACATACAATCCAAAGTGGCCAGAGGTTGTTCGTTTCTTAGATAAAAGAAGGTTGAATGCCGAGGATCGACATGACATTCTGTGCAGAGTGTTTAAAATGAAGTTGGATATTCTAATGAAAGATCTTAGGCATAATAAAGTATTTGGAACAGTGAGAGCAGGTATTTTGTTTATATATAATTTATTAATTCATATATAATATTATTTCGGTTTTTATTATTATTATTTTTTTTGGTGATTTTATGGTCGTTTATTTTTGTTTCTTTGTTTTCTAATTGCAGCTATTTACACCATTGAATTCCAGAAACGTGGATTGCCACATGCCCAAATATTTTTATTTCTAAACCAAGAAGCTAAGTACCCTACGGGAAGTGATGTTGACAAAATAATATCGGTTGAAATTCCTGATGAGGACAGTGATCCATTTTATTACGCTGCAGTTAGGGATCTTATGGTTCATGGTCCATGTGGAAGTTTAAGAAAGGATTCTCCTTGTATGGAAAATGGAAGTTGTTCTAAGGATTTTCCAAAGCAGTTCACTGAGCACACCACCGTTGATAAAGACAGATATCCAGTTTACATGCGTCGAGATAACAAAAGAACCGTCATGAAGAATGGAATTGATCTTGACAACAGATACGTGGTTCCACACAATCATTACCTATTGTTGAAGTATGGTGCTCATATTAATATTGAGTGGTGCAATCAATCCAGATCTATTAAATATTTGTTTAAATATGTGAATAAAGGTCATGATTGTGTTACAGCAACCTTTTACGAGATTGCTACTGATGGTAATGTCCGGTCTCATGTGGATGAGATAAACATGTATTTAGATTGCAGATACATCTCACCTTGTGAAGCTACATGGTTGTTTGGGTATGATATCCACTACAGAGATCCTCCTATTGAAAGGTTGTCTTTTCATCTTCAGGATGAACAAACTGTAATTTTCTCAGATGATGATCTGATTGATGGAGTTTTGAATCGTCCTTCTGCTAGAGAAAGTATGTTTACTGCATGGATGGAAGCAAACAAGAAATTTAGTTCTGCAAGAGAGTTAACTTATGCCAAATTTCCTACTAAGTTTGTTTGGAAACAAGCACAAAGGGAATGGCAGCCCCGACAACGTGGTTTCTCAATTGGACGAGTTGTATATGTGCCACCGGGCAGTGGAGACATGTATTATTTAAGGATATTATTAAACATTGTCCGTGGGCCAAGAATTTATGAAGAAATAAAATATGTAAATGGTGTGCAGTATAATTCGTATAGAGATGCTTGCTATGCACTCGGTATTTTGGATGATGATAAAGAGTACATTGATGGCATAGCCGAAGCCAGTAATTGGGGCTCCGCACATTCATTAAGAAATCTCTTTGCAACTCTCCTAATATCGAGTTCTCTATCATGACCAGAATTTGTTTGGCAAAATTGTTGGCAATACCTGTCTGATGATATACTTTACAGATGCAGGTGCATCTTGGGTTATCAAGGTACGTGTCTACTGAAATCTAAATATTATTTCAACGTAGTATGTTTTCGACTTTCAAGTAATGTATATCTATTTGAATTGGCTAAAAAAAGTTATTTTGAATCCATTAGTTAAGTTAATAGAATTTAGACTAAGTTGTATTTATTAAAAAATTTCTTCATATAAACTAGGATTACAACTTAGTGACGAGGAAATACAAAACTATACTCTTCTGGAGATTGAGAAAATATTGCATGGCAGAGGAAGAAGTCTCCATGATTTTCAAACAATGCCATTTCCAGTTGCTGTTGATGAGCCCACATTTGAGAATAGGCTCATACAGGAAGAGCTTCATTATGACAAGAAAGTTATGGCTGATGAACATAAGAAGTATGTAGGCATGTTGACAGATGAGCAACGAGGGGTCTATGAGACGATAATGCATGCAGTTGATAACGAACAGGGAGGAATGTTCTTTTTATATGGTTACGATGGGATTGGAAAGACATTTATTTGGAAAACACTTTCAGCGTTTGGAGATCGAAGGGACAAATTGTGCTAAATGTAGCTTCCTTTGGAATAGCATCTTTATTATTACCAAGCGGTAGAACTGCTCATTCAAGAATTTTCATTCCTCTAACTATTAATGAAGATTCAACATGCAATATCAATCAAGGGAGTGCACTCGCTAATTTGATTGCAAAGGCAAAACTCATAATTTGGGATGAAGCACCCATGATGAATAGATATTGTTTTGAAGCCCTAGATAGGACTATGCGTGATATTTTGAGGTTTGTGAATCCACGTAGGTAAAACTATAGTCTTTGGTGGTGACTTCAGACATATTTTACCAGTAATTCCGAAAGGAAGCAGACAAGATATTGTTTTAACAACTATTAATTCATCTTATTTGTGGAGATATTGTAAAGTTTTGAGATTGACGAAGAATATGAGACTTTAGAATGTCGGTGATGATGAGCAAAGAAATGAATTGAAGACTTTTTCAGAATGGATGTATGTCATTGTGGATGGAACGATTGGTGGTCACAATGATGGACACGCAAATATAGACATACCAGGCGACCTTTTGATAAAAAGTTCCAATAATTTGGTTGAGTCCATAGTGCGGAGCACATATCCTTCATTTTTAGACCACGTTGGTGATTTGTCATATTTGCAAGGGAAGGCCATACACGCTCCGACACTGGATGTGGTAGAATCTGTAAATGATTATTTGGTTTCTATCTGCCAAACAGAGGGAAGGACATACTTGAGCTCCGATACTACATGCAGGTCAGACATGAATGTGGACCTCTTATCATATCTCCATTCTCCCGAATTTTTAAACAGCATTAGATGTTCGGGTGTGCCTAATCATTAACTCACTTTGAAGGTTGGTGTTCCGGTAATGTTGCTTCAAAATATTGATCGTGTTGCAGGTCTATGCAATGGGACAAGGTTAATTGTTACAAAACTTGGTACCCATGTTTTGGAAGCAATGATTTTGTCTGGAAATAATGCAGGGTGACAAAGTCTTCATTCCACGAATGTCCTTAACTCCATCTGATCCAAGATTGCCTTTTAAATTTCAAAGAAGGTAGTTTCCTTTGATTGTTGTGTCGTATGCAATGACCATAAAAAAGAGTCAAGGTCAATCCCTTTCTCAAGTTGGTATATTCCTCAAAAAACCAGTTTTTAGTCATGGACAACTGTATGTTGCAATTTCTAAAGTTACGCGTCGTTCTGGGCTAAAGATGCTGATATGTGATGAAAATGGAAAACCTTCAGATCACACGAGTAATGTTGTGTTTAATAAAGTTTTTCGCAATTTATAATTGTTTGTTTGATTTTAAGTCTCAATCTGTTTCTTTTTCGTTTCTTTTTAATTTGCACATTTTAGTGCTCTAATTATATTTTATTTTGTTCATATCATTTGGCCGTGCATCGCACGGGTGGAAAACTAGTTGAATACTTCATTGCACCTATTTTTGCATGTTTTAGCATTTTAGGATTTACTTGCATTTCTTTTTGTTGTGTTGCTTTTCATCACAATTTTCAACTTCATCGCCTAGCTTAGGACATGTGCATATAGGTTAGAAGTTGGTCACATGCATTAGAAGGCATTTATAGGTCGAAAACGGGATCAAAAACTCAAAAATTGAAAAAATCTGGTCACTGTTATTTTCTACCGTACTGTTGCACAGTACTCTGCTAGAACATTTCGAAAGAATGTTAAATATGGTGTAAACTTTCATTTTAACCACTTCTAACTCGTTCTTCCTCCCCCAAATCATGCCAGATTGAGTCCCCAACTATTCCCTATGTTTACACATCCTATGAAATCAAATCCATGTGTTGCATCACATTAAAAACATTCAAAAGGTATGGATTTATTCACAACTTTACAAGATCATGCACAATTTGAGGTTCTCTATATTTTTATGTGATTCGTGAATTATGGATAAATGGAGATAGGTTTAGGCTAGAATTGGAGTATTGAATTGTAAGTTTATAGGTGAAAAGTTTTGGGTAAAATCAAGTCTCCAACTCTATGCAATTCTTTGATTTCTTACTACGCATGCAAGGTGTTTGAGTAAATGTCCCAATTAATGTTTTGTTGAGTTTTTGCAAATCTTTTTAAATGATCACCTTCACCACATGTTATACATCATTTGTGCATCATTCAATCATTATTTACACTGATTTAAGGCATGAAACTCAACTTAAACATCATTGCACTACATAGCACCTCATTACAAGGTCATTGCAGGCACCAATGCACCACAACACACATTTTTCAGCTTCACTGCATCTACTTTGTCACATCTTTTCATGATCCATATGAACTCCAAATGTGATGAATTTGTTATATGCTGTAGACTAAGTTATGTAATTTCATATGCGCTGAACATGTCTTGGAAAATTTTCACTTTTTCGAGACGATGTAAATGGCTGAAAGTCGGTGGTCGACCATTTTTCAAAAATCTCAAAATTTTTCTAAGCCCTAGTTTGGGTGTGTTGTATTGATTTGTTTTAGCTCCTATGTGATATTTATGCTTCTAATGATCATTAACTCTTATTTGCAAGGAACATATCATAATGGGACGCTTCAAGCCAAACATGGAAAAGAAAGTAAATGGTCATTTCATCCAACCAAGCATTCAAGTCAAAGTTTTAAAATGAGAACACCGCCTCTCCAAACCCGGGAAGTACTTGACCCCTCTTATTATTTTGTACTTAGTTGTTTATTATTTCTTGAAATACATTGAGGACAATATAGATTTCTAGTTTGAGGGTGGAAATCTCATTCATGTGTTTTTATTTAAACATACATTCGATTTCGGGTAGAAAAATCATAAAAAATGGAAAATTTTGAAAAAAATTGTTGATTTATTTATTGCTTATGATATAATTTGAATTGACTTTTGTGTTTTAGTTAGAAATTCGGAAAATATGTGAACTTAAATTTTTCTTAACATTCAGCCATGTAAGACTTTAATCAAATTTGAGCACATAGCCACTTTCGAATAATAATTTGTGTAGGAGATGCTTGATACATGTGGGGGTAAACTTGTGCAATTTGAACATAGAATTGACTGAAAAATCCTAAACCTTAAAAATTTACATCCCGACCTGAAACTTAGTACCAAGAAGCAATTTGGAGGTGGACAGGGTAGTATAAGTAGGCATTGATGGATTGAGGGTCCGAAATTCTTGATTTTACATATTTGGGGTAAGGGATTTTAAACAACAAGTATAAACCATAATCAGGATAAAAGCAGAAAAATGCTGAAGGTCTTATCTACTATTCAAATGCCTTTTTGATTCAAGCAAGTAAGTCTGAGGGTTTCTCTGAACCTGACACCCTAAACTCAACTGAGGTGGGAGCTACCGACCTAAAGCTCGCTACAGGAGTCAATTAGAAAGCAAGTACGGAGAGTGGACTTACACATAAGACGCTAAAACATTTTTAACTTTTCTAGTTAAGCCTTTATGACTCGGGTAATTAAGTCTGAGAGTTTCTATGAACATGGTACCCTAAATTCAACTAAGTTGGGAGCTACCGACCCAAAGCTCGCTACAGATGTCATATAGAAAGCAAGTATGAAAAGTTCTGCACAAATTTGGTAAAAGACAAGGACATTAAAAGAAAAAGTCGTCCAAATAAAAAGAATGGAATGAAAATGGTATAAGCTTTATTGATTGAAATTTCTAACGCTGAAGTGTGAGATTGAAGATGGATTATTCTTGATCTGTTGTGAATACTTGTCAAATCCTAACTACCTTGTGTGGAAAAAATGCAATTTATACATGTTTAGAAATCACATCAATAGGAAAGACCTCGGGATATGAGAGAAAAACAGTAAGATTATAATCATCCATGAGACTTAAGGAAAATCAAAAGAAAATCATTGTTGATCACATGAGATTTCGGCTTATTTCTGTATGACTAGTCACACAGTGTCAAGCATATTTTTACATGAGTTTGCATTTGATTTTTGGCTATTCACACACACAAAAAATAAAGTCACACACACAATAAAGTAGAGTATCGGATGAATGAAAATATTTTGTGTTTTTCATATTTCTTTTCTAGAGTGATTAATCAATTTGGATTGTTGAAGCGCATGGTAAATAAGTTGACAAAAACAAAAATATTTTTTATTTGCATTTTTATTTTTTATAGTTTAGTTTTTTGTTCGAGGACGAACAATAGTTCTAGTTTGGGGGTGTTGATAAGTGTATTCTATCCTAAAAGTAGGATTTTATCTGTTTGTTTAAGAATATCTGGTATTTATTTTGTTATTATTTGTTTATATTTCAGAAATAATCCCAAAGTCGAGAAAGTAAAGGAAATGGAGAAAAAAAGTCATTTGGACGATAAAAGTGTCTAAGTGTGAAAATCAAGAGTCAAAGCAGTTAATCAAAGGGCTAATTGGAAGGATAATCAAAGAAGAAATCAGAAGTTCAAGGGCCAAATTGCAACAATCGGAAGTTAAAGGACCAGCTGTGCAATAAGATTAGGGACCAACTTATAACATTCAATAGATGAAAATTGCATTCTTCCGGTAAACCGCGCGATCGCATGGGCATGAAGCGCGAGGTCACATGACCCAAATTTCTTGCGAATGAACCTAAATCTATAGAGGCGTGAGACCGCATGGATTTGAAGTGCGCGACTGAACGATTATCCGCTAGGTCGACTGGTTGGGCTTTTACGCAGATTTCAACAGACTTTCTCCTCAAGTAACCTAAATTTCGAGAATATCTATAAATACTTGTCTTGGGGCACGAAATTAGGGGTTCCCAATTGTCTTATTTCATGCCAAAACGCTGTCAAAGTTCCGAGGGATCCATGTCACGCCAAGAACATAATTGAAGACCAAAGATCAAGGGATGAATAGGGTGACATATATCCATTATTCGTGTGATTTATATACAATTATCTATCCATCATACCGTGTTAATTTTTCCATACCAATTATAAGATAATGTCCAAGTTATTTTTTTCTAAATCATGGAATACTATGAATGTTAAGAATTTTTTTGTCTGCATCATACAAGTAAATATAGTTTTACTTGTACTCTTGTGGATACAACATTCAATTGTTTCGCAACACGGTATCTATTAACTTGACTACCCAGTTCATCCTTTATTCTAATTTCAAATGTAGATCATGCTTTTAAGGATACAAAATTCAAGTAATAGAGCACTGATTCTTCATTTCAAGAAACCTGGATGTTATTTAAAAGTTGTCATTGTGGTAGAGAAATTCAACTTTAACCTTACGAGTGAAATTCAACTTCAACCTTACGAATGTCAGGATTAGGATACTTGTTTTATTTCAATGTCATTGTGATAGTTACATTTGAAAATAAGGAGAATTGGTGATGGAGATCGGTAATGATATAACATTGAAACCTTACCAAGATTGGATACTTGTTTAGGGAGCATCAATAAAGTGTATAGATTTTTTAGTATTTTACATTATTTCTTACTTAATTTCGATGTAAAACCCTATATAATAATGGTGGATGGTGCATTGTTTTAGTGAGACATTCATATTTAATAAACTACAATTTCTCTCACATTTTTGCTCTTTCTCATCTCTCCTATCTTTGTCTATGCTCTACCCTTTCTTCTTTCTCCCCTCCTTTCTCCTCTCCTTATTTCCCCTCTTCTTTAACAATTCTATTGATAGATTCCAGAGTCCATCATATTTTAAGTTTCGAATCTTGGAGAGAGATATGACATGTATTTGAATGTTTTGAACGGTGTACACTATGAGCTACAGTATGCAGCGTATATCACATGCCAAAAAAGCACGTGTTTTGATCTTGGTAGTGACATGAGATAAATTGTGTAAATAACATACATTGCATGTGAAACATCCCATCTGAAACCAAGAAACAAGGAAAAGTGATGCAATTATAGGACAGAAGTGGAGTTGAAGCAACAAGCCACTATATCGATTAAATGATTAGTTCTCCATCTTAAATGTAATGCGTGCGACTGAAGAGTTGCACATTTTGGTGAATGTTGAGTAAACACTCCTGATTATCACTACTTCTCATGGACATTAACCACTATTGTTATTGTACCCAAAGACAACGACATAAATTATCAGATTCTCCCTAAGGAGGAGCAAGTTACTGCTCTCTTTGTGGTGGGAACATTTATGTGACTCCAGAACTGTTGTAGCAATAGCCGAGCAACTGTATAAGCAAGATTGATATCCATTTTCTGATCAACCACCTTAAACGTCTGCTACACTTATAAATGGCCTAGATTGATGTCTTCACTTGAAGTTGGTACTCAGAATATTTTGCAATTCTTTAAGCCCTATTTTCGTAACATGTGAGAAGTTGCATCCTGGTCAGTCAGGGGCTAGACTCCATTTTGGTACCATTGTAGTTCCTGATGTTGAAGAGGATGTTGCATCTTATATTCAACAAAAGACTTCTGGTCTTCTAATTCACTTGAATCCTAATCCAAATATAAATAAAAAGAATTAGTCAGGAAGCATAAATTACAAATTGCAATAATACATTAACCAAATTCTTCTATCTATAAACAGATAGCTCACCAATTAAATTCCAAAAAAGTACACCTAAATTGTGTTTCCTACTAAATTGATCTGAACTATACACTTATAGCATCTTCTCAGGAGACAATTGCTTCCCTGCTCTTTTTTCACTTTTTCTTCTCCTCTCTCTCTCTCTCTTTTTTTTTTCCTTTTTTTTTTCTCGTCCTTTAAATTCGTAACAATTATAGAAACCCCATCTTTTTGGGGATCTCCAATGCATGCTTGTATCATGGCTCTTTGAATGAGTTTCAAACTGAGGTCTTCATTGGTGGCCAATCCATGAAATGATTGCAGATACCAATTCCACGGATGGCAATGACAATCACCCCAGGCTTCAACTTGTCTAGTTGTTTTGACCTAAGCATCAAGTCCCACCATCATTATCCTCATGTCTCACTTGGTGAAAAGCATTTTCACCACCCGAGATATCGCCATACCCATTGCTGTAACTAATACAAACAAATTACGTAACAAATCTATAAAGATAGGAAACAAAAAATAGATTAAATGAATTTATATGAACTCACCGGGAAAATCATAAGATCCAAGAATAGAGAGAGAAACAAAAACCGACAAGTTACATTTGTATACCCGGTTATCAAGTATCAACACAGTCAAGGAAACCAAATTCCACTTAGGCAATGTGTCAAACAACTTACGAGCTGAATAATATCCCCACCTTTTTATATAAACATCCACGAGAGCAGTTCTCATGTAAGGAAATTTCATGCCATTCAGCCCCATCTACTGAAAATTCTCAAATCTTATCAAGCACCACATCTGCCTTTAACAGCAGTACTCACATGGATTTGATCAAGGATTCAAGACCCGACCCTGTTTTAGATAGACCAAAACCAGCTACTTTGGTTGTCTTCACATCACGATGAATATATACTTTGAGTGAATAGCCCCAGTGTGGAGATAGTGAAGACCCCTAGCAGCACTATACATGTCTGAAGTCGTTGTTTCAAAGAGAGACGAGAGATCTATTTGAAACTAAGTTTGTGGACTGGTGATGTCTGCAGATTAAAATGTCGCCGTCAATTTGATATTGCGATAGGGTGATGCCGACGATCGATGATGTGTATGAATGAATTGAGTGGAAGTCTTTGTTGCAGTCATAAACTTTTGAATAAAATCAGGGACCATTTCAGTTGGGGGCCTGGGGAAGGAATCTCTCTAAATCTGTTTTAAATATCATTAATTTAAATGTTAATTTTTAAATATAATTCTAGATATCCAAATTTTTTTATGATATGGCTATAAATCCAAATATATTATATTATGGTATATAATTCAGTTTTGATTTATTAACATGGTGTTGGAGCTAATTTCCGGGGTAGAAATATAGAGAAACTAATTGGGGCACGTAGTATGGTATATAGTAGGATATTATTATTTTAATTTATTAATTAATTATTTCCTAATTACAAATTGAGTTTTGAAGCTATATATACTTGATCTTATTTATAAATTTTGATCTTTAAAAATTAAAAGTAGAGGTGTGTGTAATTTCCACTATAATTAAGTGGAAATCACACCCAACTCTACTTTTAAATATTCAAATTCATAAATGAGATCAAATTTATATTATTTCAAAAATTAGGTCTTATTTCAAATTTTAATTAATTAAAAAATTTACATAATATTATTCTATTAATTATCCAATCATATCTAAATTTTAAATTGCAATACACAATTCAAACCCTAATTATTTCTCACTCCATCCTACTGCAGCCACACCTCCCACCCTTCACCCACTGCACCCACTTCTAGGGGTGGGCATCAACCCGCCAAAACCGTCCAACCCAACCCAACCCGATCGGGTTGGGTTGGGTTTTGATGAAAATTGGGTTGGGTTGGGTTGGGTTATAAAAAAAAAAAATATTTGGGTTGGGTTGGGTTGTAGGTTGGATGACAAACCCAACCCGACCCGACCCAACCCAAGCAAAATTTTAAAAATAAAAAAAAAATGTTTGGGTTGGGTTGGGTTGTAGGTTGAATGACAAACCCAACCCAACCCAAGCAAAATTTTAAAAATATAAGACTATTTAAATTTCAAGAATCTTAAATCCTTTTTTAACTTGGATGAAACTCAAATATAATTTGAACATATTTTAGTTTTATTAGCAAGTATTTAATTTATTATATTTGAGCTTATTGTATTGTACATAATTTATTTGAGTTAATAGTTGATTTATGGGCATAATTTTTTAATTTTCTAAGAATTTTATTTAATTGGACCAAACCACCCAACCCAACCCAACCCGACCGAAACTTGATTGGGTTGGGTTGATTTTTTATCAACCCGACCATAGTGGGTTGAGTTCTGGTTGGGCAAAAAACCGACCCAACCCAACCCACACCCACCCCTACCCACTTCCCATCTCTTTCGACTTTCATTTTCTTCACGCCTTCATACCACCACCACTAATCTCACAAATCACCACCACAAATCAACTTTCGCTGTGTCGGAACAACCAATCTGATGACTAATTCAACGCCCGTGATTTTTTGTTAAAAAGATCTAATTCATTTGGATTTTAAAGAAATTTAGGATTAATTTGAGAACCGACAACGACATCAGCGTGGCGGTACAGAAGAGGCGACGGAGGAAGTTTCTGGAAGAAATGCTCTTCACCATTCACTTCATTAACGAAACCTAGGGTTTTCTCATTCCAATACTACAAAGGAATGAAATCTCCATTTTTCCGCCGCCAGAGTGGAGGGTTTTTTCCATTGTTCGAGTCTAGCATGTGACTCAGCATAGCGATGTAGCCAGTGGAGGAGGCTCGTCGAGAATAAGCCCCCGTTCTCTTTGCTGTTTTGATGTCATTTTCTGTTTTTATTTTCAAAAACGCTAAAATCGCGTTCTCTTTACCATTTTCGAAAAAGCATTTTGAAAAACAAAAAAAAAAATTGTACACAAAACGCAAAACGTCCAAAACCTCATTTTGAGCATTTTGTGTGTATTTCGACAAAAAATGTCCAAAACGCGGAAAACGCGTTTTGGGATTTTTTTTTTTTTAAGAATTATCTTAACTTAGAACTAAGCTTAATATAAAGTTTTTATTTATTTATTTATAATTATCCTAACTTGGAACTAAACCTAAATAAAGATTTTTTTTTTTTTTTTTAGAATTATCCTAACTTGGATCTAAGCTTAAATAAAGTTTTATTGAATTCAATATCAACATTACAAAAAAAAAATTAAGTGAGAATTCTTGTTGTTATATTTCAAAAAATGTACTGATAAATGGACTCTGGTGGTTTTGAAAGGACTTGCATTTTCTGGATTTTAATAGAAGTAGAGCTTTCTCAAATCTCGAACCTGACCAAGCTGTGTTAATATAGACTCATAATGCTCACATTAGTGTGTTGTATGTAACCATATTTTCAGTGTATTGTGAAAGGAAATTTGAGTTTGAATTAGTAGTATTTTGCAAGCAAATTAATTAAAAATAGTTTAAGTAGTATTCTGCAAAATTTCAAACAGAACGTGTTTTCCAGCTATTTATTTTCAAAAACAGTTTTCAGAAATGATAAACCAAACGCGTTTTCAGCAAATTTGAAAACAAAAATGAAAACAGGAAATACAAAACATTTTCGAAAATGAAAATACAAAATAAAATACAAACAGAACGCCACCTAAGCAAGTCATTTGCAAGTCCAATGGGTACATCAGCTGGGCATTTTTTATCAAGCCGGAAGCGATGATCTAGTTTGATGATTTGATACATGTGATTTCAGACTGTGTGATGATAAGTGTTATATTAACGTTTATTTGATGCACTTATATCCTTGAATAAGCAATAATGTGATTCTATCTAAGTATTATTAAGTTTTATATTGCATAGGATCATAAAAGAAGAAAAAAGAAGATAAAAGAACCAAAATGCACTCAAAACTGAAGTTTGGGGACTTTCATGCAAATAAAGTTACGGCCGTAAGAAAATAAGGTTACGGCCGTGAAAGTGTCGTGAAGCAAGTTGAAAATAAGCAGAAACCACTTTACGGCCGTAAAGGAAAAGTTACGGCCGTAACCGTCTAAAAGAAAGAAATCAGCAGAGACTTAGTTACGGCCGTAAATCAAAATGTTACGGCCGTAACTCCAATTTAAGGAAATATGCAGAAACTCAATTACGGCCGCAAAAGGAATGTTACGGCCGTAACTCTTCAAGTCAAAAATTTCCTTATTTCAATTCTTTCCATAATTTTGGATTTCTTGCTCCCAAAGCTAGGGCACGAAATTGAGGCTATAAATAGGGAAGTTCATGACAAGAAAAGGGGAATATATTTAGTATTTTGAAGGAGGCGCGACTTGCTTGAAGATTTGGAAAAAGGAATTCAGAAATTCGAGAAGGTGAATCAAGACAGAAAAATCTAGAAATCTTTATGACTATGCTCGGCTAAGCTTCCATACCTAGTTCGAAGGGGAAGTTGTATTCCATATCAATTTGTTGTTGCTTTTCCAAATTAGTAACGTAGTTCTAAATCCTTCATTTTGATTCGTTGAATTCTTATGCTTTTTCTTTAGTTATTCAATACAATTCTTTATTTGATTAAGGCCTTATCATTTAATTTGTTGTATTGAGATTTGCTAATTTGAATGATTGGATCCGTAATTGTCTTTTTATTCAAATCATGGTAGCAATTGGAAATTTAATATTTTCATAAAGAATTCCAACTTAGGTTAATTGTCACGAGCTTGTGTGATTGATAACCTAATTCACCCTAATTCTTCTTAACCAATACATAGTTGTTGTCTTAAATCTAAAGAGCTTGTTTTAGGTTATTCAATGGCTAATGTTTGATTAGAGAGCTTATTCTAATTAAATTCAATTAAGGGAGAATAGGAATAGTTAGAGCTTATTAACTATTTACGGGTGATAAATCAAAAGGGGAAATTGAACACGCGTTATTTGGAAAGTGATAACATTGTGATAGGATACAACTGAACCTGAGAACTAGGGTTTGCAAATAATTGATTTTTATTTTATCCAATTTACGTTTTTATTTTATTTTCACGTTATTTACAATACTTGAACTCGAAAACCCCCCCATCTATTCTAATTGACAAAGCACTACTTTAGTTCCCGTTCCTCGTGGGATCGACTCTTACTTCTGCTATTACAATCAAACCTGTTAATTTGCGAGTAAGATATTATTTATTATTTTGGTGCATTACGACACACATCAAATTTTTGGCGCCGTTGCCGGGGAACGGTTAATCAATTTAGTGTTTAATCAATTAGAATTTTATTTTTCTGCATTTTATTTTATTTATTTTATTTTATTTTCACTTTATTAATATAATTTTTCAAAAAAATAAAATAAAATAAAATAAAAAATTCAATTTTAAAATTTCATTTAATTATTATTTGTGCTTCTTTGCTTATATGCTTAAAACTCGGTCAACTAATTGTGAATTTTTTGATTTTGACCCAGAAATTGAGAGGACTTTTCGACAGCAGAGAAGAGCAGCGCGACAAATGGCAGCTAACAACAGGACTCTCAAGCAACTGGCTACCCCCGATGTGGCTCAACAGCCCTTATGTATCACGTTTCTAACAGTGGAAGAAGGAAAAACCTTCGAGCTTAAGTCTGGACTCATCCACTTATTACCAACCTTTCGAGGGAACCCCGACGAAGATCCGTATAGGCACCTAAAGGAGTTCCACGTGGTTTGCGACAGTATGAGACCCACGGGCATTACCGAGGAACAAATAAAAATGAGAGCCTTCCCATTCTCATTGAAGGATGCCGCCACTGACTGGCTCTATTGTCTGCCATCGGGAATGGTTACTACTTGGAGCGACATGAAAAGGCTCTTCTTGGAAAAATACTTCCCTGCATCGAGGGCCGGTACCATCCGAAAAGAAATATGTGGGGTGCGCCAGAACAACAATGAAACATTATATGAATACTGGGAGCGCTTCAAGAAGCTCATTTCGAGCTGTCTCCATCATCAAATTAGCGAACAGCTTTTGGTTCAATATTTTTATGAGGGTCTTGCACCGATGGACAGAAGTATGATAGACGCCGCAAGCGAAGGTGCGCTAATGGACAAGACACCAGAGCAAGCACGAGCTTTAATATCTAACATGGCGGAAAATACTCAACAATTCAACTCGAGTAGGGATTCCCAAGTCCGCCAAGTCAACGAGGTAAGTAGTTCTAATATTGAAGGTCAATTATATGAACTAACAAATCTTGTTAAGCAACTTGCTGTAGGGAATTCGAAACAAGCCAAGGCCTGTGGGATTTGTTCAAACTTGGGACATCCAACGGATACCTGTCCGGTACTGCAAGAAGAAAACAATGAACAGGTAAATGCCGCTGGAGGATTTCCTTTCTAAAGGCAGCAATACAACCCATACTCAAATACGTACAACCCTGGGTGGAGAGATCACCCCAACCTGAGCTACGGAAATAACAAACCCCCAGGTTTTACTTCAAACAAACCACAAGGACAATTCCAGCAGCAAGGGACTTTCCAACCACAGGGGCAATACCAACAAAAATCTCAAAATTCAGGTATGTCTCTTGAGGATATGGTTAAGACATTGGCAACTAACACGATGCAATTCCAACAGGATATCAAGTCAAGCATACAAAACCTGGAAAATCAAATGAGCCAAATGGCCACTACCATAAATAGGTTGGAATCACAATCCGGGGGTAAATTGCCATCTCAACCCGAGATAAACCCTAAAAACATGAGTGCCATAACTCTCCGAAATGGAAAAGAAATTGAGGATCCGCAACTGGAATCGGCTGCACCCGAAATGGAGGGAGATGAAAAGGACGGAGTTGAGAAAAGAAACGATGCTTCGTAAAACCCTGAGGTAAAAACTAACTCCCATTTAAATGTTAAACTAACATCTCCACCTTTTCCTAGCAAGTTTGCAAAGTCGAACAAGGAGAGCAAAGAAAAGGAGATGCTGGAGATGTTCAAAAAGGTTGAAATAAATATCCCGCTACAAGATGCCATCAAGCAAGTCCCCCGGTATGCAAAATTTTTAAAGGATTTGTGCACTAGCAAACGGAAACTGGTGGGAAACGAGAAGGTAAGAATGGGGGAAAGCGTTTCGGCCTTATTTCAAAGGAAATTGCCTCAAAAGGGTAAGGATCCCGGTATGTTCACTGTGCCATGTCAAATAGGTAACACCAAGGTAAATCATGCACTAATAGATTTAGGAGCATCCATTAATGTCATGCCTAGATCCACTTACATTGCATTAAATCTTACCAAAATGACTAAAACTGATGTTATCATCCAACTAGCCGACCGTTCCAATGCATATCCAGACGGGGTAGTTGATGACGTCTTAGTGCAAGTAGGGGGGTTGGTGTTTCCGGCAGACTTTTACATATTAGACATGAATGATGATCACTCCCCTAATTCTACCCCTATACTGCTAGGAAGACCATTTTTGTGGACCTCCCGGACCATCATTGATGTAAGAAAAGGGGTGTTGACTATGGAATTCAATGGGAAAGTAGTGCAATTTAATATCTACGACGCCATGAAACACCCAAATGATATATGTGCTGTTTATTCTATTAATGACATTACTCCTGCTGTGCAAAAAATTTTTAAGTTAAATTACAGGGACGAGCTAGAAACAGCTATCGTGGAATCGCTAAGGCAAGATGATGACAACAACGTGGGTATAAGCAAGGATTTACATGATGGAATTACTGCACTTGATTCACTGGGACCTACACCACGCAGGTACACCGTAAAAACAATTCAACTGACAGACTATCCTAACAAATTGTTACCTTCTATCTTGTAGGCCCTAGTGGTGGAAATGAAATCTCTCCCCGCCCATCTGAAATATGTGTTTCTTGGTGATGAAGAATCGCTTCCCGTAATTGTTTCATCCAACCTCACCAATATGGAAGAAGACAAACTTGTTCGGGTCCTTCGAGAGCACAAGGAGGCGATTGGTTGGACCATCGCGGATATCAAAGGAATCAGCCCGTCAATTTGCATGCATCGAATATTGCTTGAGGAAGGTGCTCAACCATTGAGGCAAGCCCAGCGAAGGTTAAACCCGGCAATGATGGACGTGGTGAAGAAGGAAATTTTGAAACTGCTAGGAGCAGGGATGATTTACCCAATCTCAGACAGCAAGTGGATCAGTCCAGTCCAAGTGGTGCCAAAGAAATCCGGAGTAACGGTGGTGGAAAACAAAGATGGAGAACTTGTACCAACTAGGGTCCAAACTGGATACCGGGTATGCATCGACTACAGAAAGGTAAACGCTGACACTCGTAAGGATCATTTTTCCCTTCCCTTCATGGATCAAATGTTAGAGAAATTAGCTGGTCATTCCCATTATTGTTTTCTAGATAGTTTCTCCGGATATTTTCAAATTGCCATAACTCCAGAAGATCAGGAGAAAACCACTTTTACTTGTCCATTTGGCACGTTTGCATATAGACGCATGCCCTTCGGTTTGTGTAATGCTCCTGCAACGTTTCAACGTTGTATGATGAGCATTTTTTCTGAATACATAGGGCATATTATAGAAGTGTGTATGGACGATTTTAGTGTGTGGGGTGATTCATTTGATGCATGTTTGGACAATCTATCATTAATTTTGAAACGTTGCATTGACACTAACCTAGTTTTAAATTGGGAAAAATGCCATTTTATGGTAGATAAGGGAATTGTGTTAGGTCATGTAGTGTCGGAAAAGGGAATAGAAGTTGATAAGGCTAAGGTGGACATCATATCTGCATTACCTTACCCCGCCAATGTGCGGGATATACGATCTTTTCTTGGGCATGCAGGTTTCTATCGCAGGTTCATCAAGGACTTTTCCAAAATTGCATCACCATTGTGCAATCTGTTGCAAAATGATGTCCCGTTTAATTTCACCGAGCTATGCAAAAAAACCTTTGACCAACTAAAGGAGCGGCTAACTACGCCCCCGATCATTCAACCACCCAACTGGGATCTTCCATTTGAAATAATGTGTGATGCCAATGATTATGCAGTGGGAGCAGTTCTAGGGAAACGGGTTGGGAGAGTAGCCCATGTGATTTACTATGCCTCCCGAACCCTGAATCAGGCTCAAGCCAACTATACCACTACTGAAAAGGAACTTCTATCTGTGGTATTTGCTTTAGAAAAATTTCGTCCTTATTTATTGGGTACTAAAGTGATTATTTTTACAGATCATGCAGCTTTACGGCACTTATTTGTAAAAAAGGATGCGAAGCCTAGACTCATCCGCTGGATACTTTTATTACAAGATTTTGACTTGGAAATAAAAGATAAGGCGGGGTCCGAAAATGTAGTTGCCGACCATCTTAGCCGGGTAGTGAGACCCGAGGACGACCTACCTCTGCGGGAAACCTTCCCAGACGAGGGTTTATTTGCCATCGAAGCAAATCCCCCATGGTATGCTGATTTGGTAAATTACATGACTGCTAAACTAATTTCTACTGGTTTTTCGCAGGCACAAAAGCATAAGATGAGAAGCGATGCTAAATACTACATTTGGGATGACCCGTACCTGTGGAAGAGATGTCCCGACCAAATCATTAGAAGGTGCGTGCCGGAATCAGAACATCAATCCATCCTTACCTTTTGCCATTCATATGCATGCGGTGGCCATTTTGGACCGAGAAGGACGGCACAAAAGGTATTGGAGAGTGGGTTCATTTGGCCGACCCTTTTCAAGGATGCATACATTTTCCGTAAGTCTTGTGACAATTGCCAAAGAACAGGTAACTTATCCCAACAAGATCAAATGCCTCAAAACCCCATTATTGTCTGTGAGATTTTTGATGTTTGGGGCATTGATTTCATGGGACCCTTTCCCCCGTCATTTGGTTGTAATTACATCCTTTTATCTGTCGATTATGTTTCGAAATGGGTGGAGGCAAAGGCCACCCGTACTAATGACGCTAAAGTGGTTGCAGATTTTGTAAAAACTATCATTTTTAGGAGCTTGCGCACGGATAAACAGTTCAAGGTCAATGGGCACCGCCTCAAACCATATTATGAGGGATTCAGAACTGAAAACTTGGAAGTAATTGCCCTGGAACCCGCTAACAAGGAGCACTAGTCCCGCGCGGACTCGGTCGAGCCAACGACAGTAAACAAAGGCGCTGCTCGGGAGGCAACCCGAGAGGGGGGTTTCTTTATCTCCTCGACTTTTTATTTTCGTATTCTCATTTTGGTTATTTTTAGTTTATTTAGTCATTTCATTCAAAAAAAAAAAATTTAATTTTCCAATGGCCTTGTTACGGCCGTAAGATAAATCTTTACGGCAGTAACTCATTTCCAGTTTTTATACAGAGGCCTCATTACGGCCGTAATTAAATTATTATGGCCATAATCGTTTCTTTGTAATTTTTTTCAGAATGTGACTTACGGCCGTGAGTCATACCTTTACGGCCGTAAGTCTGTGTTTTTCAGAATTTAAACCGGTGAACCCTCGCATAACCCTTTCTCTCCCAATTCTTCTTACTCTCCCAATTCTTCTTACTCTCCCACATCACCCCTCGCCTCCCTCTCTACATTTCATCCTCACCAAGCTTAAGAGGTATATATTTTATTATTATATGTTTTCGTTTTCGTTTTTTTTTTTTTCTCTTCTTCGTCTTTTCTCTTTTTTCTTTTTTTTTGTTGTTTTGTTCTCCTTCTCTTTTGTCTTTTGGCGCTTGTTATAGTATTTGGTCATAAGTTCTTTATGCTTGTCTTTTCTATTGATAGCTTGTGACTCGCTCGGATGTTTTGTCTATATAGGCATGTTTCATGAATCACCTATCCCTACCAAAACCTTTCTTATCCATTGCATGCCACATGTTTGTCAAAATGTTTCAATGACAATGAACTAGCCAATTTCACCCCTTGTTGCCTTGATGTCCTTTAGGAGCTGTTGTGATCTTATAGCCACCATGATTAGGGTTCAATTAAGGGCGACTTTGTTATATGGGATTGATGTTTATTCCTAATACTAATTGTCACGTGGTTTTGGCAAGCATCGCATATGCATTTAGAGTGTGTGTTGCCATATAATTCCGACTCCAACCCCCCTATTGTGTTTGTTTAAGCGTACAATTGTAATGGTGGGAGTTCAATTGAAGGGATTGACTTGATGGGATACCTTGTTGCATGCTTAGTGTCAATAGCTAATACCTCATTGCTCTATATATATCTTAATGGATATGCATGTTTTGGACTCCAACTTTGGCTCCACACTAGCCTTGGGTGTGACTCTACATCTTTGTTTTGGGTTGTCTTAATGGATATTGTCGCTTGGCTTTGATGTACTTCGCTTCACCCTTGCTTTTGCCATGTGTCATCTAGGAGAATTTGGTTAGGATTTGGCCCTTGTGCCCATTTTTATTCGTTTCCTTGCAGCTTAATCGGTTGATCGCTCATCCTATTTCTTGTTTTACTTTTCCCCATGGCATATGTATATGTTCATTATGATTCTTCATGCGGCTTTGTTCTCGACTAATCCCCTCGTTTCTTTCACAGGATTCTCTATGGCCCCACCGACTAAGAAAGGAAAGCAAGTGGCGGGGGAATCCTCATCTGAGCCCCGCCAGGAGAAGAGCCAGTCTAAGCTTTGCATAAAGGAGCGGCTATTCCTCCCAGAGGACTTTCAGGAATGGAGGAGCGCTGACACCGTCATTGCCCCGCGACGATTTTGGGCCCGCTTCGTTGAATTCGGATGGGTCAAATTCGTGAGTGATCTACCGTTTGGGAACCCCCCGCTGGTGTACAAATTCTACACCCAGTTCAACAAAGAAATTGGTGACAAGGGTTCCCTTGACTATCACCACACCAGGGTGGCGGGGAAACGTATCAAATTTGATAAGGATGTGGTGGAACACCACTTGGGATTAAATAGCACTGCGTCGGTCCCCATGTCATCTAATGCGGGTGTTTTCTTTCCGGACCAAGAGGTGCTCCGTTGGGCTTTGAAGCCTGAACTCCATGACTCCCTGAATGTCATCCTTCCGCACTACAAGAATCGGGATCTACAGCGGGACGCCTGGTACCTGCACCAGTGGGGGTCGGGGAGTCTCTTCCCATCCACTAGCCTCACTACAGTATTTGTTCGCTACCTCCGGGTCTACTACGCCATCACCATGGGAATCAAGTTTGACTTGGGGCAGCACATCTTTGATATGATTTCCACATACGCCAACTTGATACCGCATAAGCGAGGCATGCCATTCCTATGTTTAATCACCTCCTTATGCCGGGCTCAAAGAGTTCCCGCTGCAGTAAGTGACGACACCTTGGGGCATGGGAATCGCCTCACGAAGGCGAGCTTGGAGAATGCTCGCAGGCAGATCATCGTGAATCAGGGTCACGGAGATGATGATTCAGGGGACTCCGATGATGATCAGGGCGCTGAGGAGCCCGCGGCACGGGAAGCGCCGCAACGGCCAAATGCTCCTACCCCTTTTGAGCTTCAGATGCTAGGCATGATGCAGGCCTTCCAAACCCAGCTGAATGTTATGCAAGAAGATCAGCAGCTTCTACTGGAGGAGCAGAGGGCCATTCGGGAACAGATTCGGCAATTGCAGAGAGCTCGAGACGATCAACCTCCACAATAGACCGAGGGAGTTTCTTCTTTTTTTTCCCTTTTATTGTTTTCCCTTTTATTGTTGTCCTTTTCAATGAGGACATTGAATTGTCTAAGTGGGGGGGGGATTGACTTGATTGTAAGCTTATCTAATTTATTTTCTCTCTGTAATCGAATCTTTAAATTTCATGACCTTGTTATCTGCTTTTGCTACCTATCTATGCTACTTAGGTCCTTAACCATACTTTGATAGGAAGCAACCCCACTTTTGATGCATTATTATTTTTTTGAAAAAAAAATTGCATAATTGGATAAAAATTTAGCACATAGAGATCATCTCGTCCAAAACTTCACAAATAGGTTGGAAATGAAAAGTAAATTTGTCAAATATCTACAACCGAGCTAACCCAACCTACAATAGACAGATTACCCTTTCATAAATAACCTTGAATGTCCCAATTATTATACCTTTGTGAGTAGTAATGGTTTGAATGCTCTTAACTGTTACCCTCGACCAATGGACTTAGATTGGAATGAAGATCAAGCAATGACCTATAACTCATAATTGGATGGGAGAGACACATGAAAACCATAATTTGTGAGCTTTTGAACCTAAGAGCTGTTTTTAATACTTATGAGCTCGTAATTCTTTGATGTGTGTCCTGCATGGTTGAGTTATACTTGGATGTGTTTTCTTGTGCAAACCGTTGTAGCTTCTTAACTTAAGTGCAAATTATAGCAAAGGAAATAGGTTAAACCAAATTTGACTTGCTAAAAGAGCCTACCTTGCTACATGGACCATTAGAAGCCCGTTTGAGCCTTAGCATTTCTTTGAATTTTTATGCCACGCTACAAGCCACAAATACCCTTTCTTTCGCATTGTCTCTGTTTTGAACCCGTAGAGAAGGGATTCGCAAGCTTTGTTGATTGAGAATTGTGCTATGGTTTAAGTCCAAGAAGCTGAAATGGTGATCTTGTGTTGAGCTATGGTCGTGAAATGGACTAGACTCAGGGGATGGTAATTCTATCTTGTGTCACTTGGTGGCTGCGAAATGATTTGAAAAAAAAAAAAAAAAAAAAGAAAAAAAAAGAAAGTTGCAGTCTATACTTGAAAAAAAAAAAAAAAAAAAATTTCAAGTGTGAATGGAGTTGGGTAGTGGGAAACAATAAAGTTAATAATAAGAGTGAAGGAAGTGATGTTATTTTGAATCGACTTAGTTTGCGAAGTTCCTTCTCGACTCAGCCTAAATATATCCTTTTATCCTACCTGACCCGAAGCCCCGTTACAACCAAATAAAGACCTTCGCTTTGTACTTGTGTTATTGTTGGCTCCGGTTATGACAGTTAGGCAATCTGTGGTACTGACTTATCCATGCAGAGAGCTGAGCGAAAATTCTAACCCTTATACACTTTGTGCAAAGAGAGAAATATCTTGTGAGGATGTTAAACCCATTACATATGCTTATGAGTGGTTTGAATTGCTTGGTCTAGGGTTGGTGCTATGAATGTGGTCGGGGGTCCTGTGTTGACTGTATTCATGTCATGAACAGCTCAGTTTACGCAACTGATCTCCGCTAGAATTGGGCGAAATTATTCTCCTCGTAGTCACTTATACATGGTTGGGATGTGAACAAACACGAGAGGTGAAAGGAAACGAGCCATGATTGGGATGGGAAATAAAAGGCGTTGCATCTCTAGCACACACTAACACAATCCGATCATGCAATGGAACATTTTTGTTAAGGGAAAGTGAGTTGCAACCTCAAGTCTCTAAATTGTAATCTATTGTTTGAATCCTATTCTTTTCTTTGCAAATCTTTGTTCGAGGACGAACAATGGTTCAAGTGTGGGGGGATTTGATAAGTGTTATATTAACGTTTATTTGATGCACTTATATCCTTGAATAAGCAATAATGTGATTCTATCTAAGTATTATTAATGCATTTTATGTTTTATATTGCATAGGATCATAAAAGAAGAGAAAAGAAGAAAAAAGGACCAAACTGCACTCAAAACTGAAGTTTGGGGACTTTCATGCAAATAAAGTTACGGCCGTAAGAAAATAAGGTTACGGCCGTGAAAGTGTTGTGAAGCAAGTTGAAAATAAGCAGAAACCACTTTACGGCCGTAAAGGAAAAGTTACGGCCGTAACCGTCTAAAAGAAAGAAATCAGCAGAGACTTAGTTACGGCCGTAAATCAAAATGTTACGGCCGTAACTCCAATTTAAGGAAATATGCAGAAACTCAATTACGGCCGTAAAAGGAATGTTACGGCCGTAACTCTTCAAGTCAAAAATTTCCTTATTTCAATTCTTTCCATAATTTTGGATTTCTTGCTCCCAAAGCTAGGGCACGAAATTGAGGCTATAAATAGGGAAGTTCATGACAAGAAAAGGGGAATATATTTAGTATTTTGAAGGAGGCGCGACTTGCTTGAAGATTTGGAAAAAGGAATTCAGAAATTCGAGAAGGTGAATCAAGACAGAAAAATCTAGAAATCTTCATGACTATGCTCGGCTAAGCTTCCATACCTAGTTCGAAGGGGAAGTTGTATTCCATATCAATTTGTTGTTGCTTTTCCAAATTAGTAACGTAGTTCTAAATCCTTCATTTTGATTTGTTGAATTCTTATGCGTTTTCTTTAGTTATTCAATACAATTCTTTATTTGATTAAGGCCTTATCATTTAATTTGTTGTATTGAGATTTGCTAATTTGAATGATTGGATCCGTAATTGTCTTTTTATTCAAATCATGGTAGCAATTGGAAATTTAATATTTTCATAAAGAATTCCAACTTAGGTTAATTGTCACGAGCTTGTGTGATTGATAACCTAATTCACCCTAATTCTTCTTAACTAATACATAGCTGTTGTCTTAAATCTAAAGAGCTTGTTTTAGGTTATTCAATGGCTAATGTTTGATTAGATAGCTTATTCTAATTAAATGCAATTAAAGGAGAATAGGAATAGTTAGAGCTTATTAACTATTTACGGGTGATAAATCAAAAGGGGAAATTGAACACGCGTTATTTGGAAAGTGATAACATTGTGATAGGATACAACTGAACCTGAGAACTAGGGTTTGCAAATAATTGACTTTTATTTTATCCAATTTACGTTTTTATTTTATTTTCACGTTATTTACAATACTTGAACTCGAAAACTCCCCCATCTATTCTAATTGACAAAGCACTATTTTAGTTCCCGTTCCTCGTGGGATCGACTCTTACTTCTGCTATTACAATCAAACCTGTTAATTTGCTAGTAAGATATTATTTATTATTTTGATGCATTGCGACACGCATCATGTGACCTAATATTGATAAATTATGACTTAGAAATAGTGATTGTGATCAGGAATAACGGTGGTTGTGATTTGTGACCTTAGAAATAATAGTGACTGTGATTTGTAACCATAGAAATGGTTGTTGTGAATAGAAATAACGATGATTGTGACTTGATCTTGAATAAATATGACATATCTGTAACACGAGACCTCGAAATCAATTTTGTGGCCTAAAAGATGTATGTTTGTAACAGGATAATAAAATATATTTAATATTTAATTTAATTAATTAATATTAATTACAACCTTATTTTTGAAATTATCACCGATCACAAGAAGGTCTTTCTTTCCTACGCACCAAAAAAGAACATGGATGTCTGTCTACAAAAAATTGGGTTCTTTTTGAAATTTTCAAAAAATCACCACAAATCCCTCAAAATTCTTCAATTTTAATGCACAAATCTTGTTCATATCTACTTTTCATTGAATTTGTAGTCTTCTCCTACGGTCAGATCTCACCGCGATAAAGCGATATACTAGTACAAGTTTCATTTCAATTTTGAAATTTACATTTATAATCGTCTTATTTATTTATATATTTTTCCCTACAATTAATCCACCTACAAATAGAGATGGCAACGGGTCAAGTTTATCAAATCCATACCCTACCCACTATAGATTTATAACCTCCATACCCTACCCATTTACTCATTTAAGAATGGCAGGTCGGTTGCGGTTCAGAGGCGGGTATACTTTTATACACATTTGAAACTCATTATCAATTAATTATTTTTTATTATTTTTTTAGGGCGGTAAATAGGTTATCGGTTAGAGATGCTCCGGATTAACTTGAATGAGTTAAATGTAGGACTTCACTTGAATTTGGCTTGAAAAAAGCTTGTTTTAGGCTGAAATTTAAACAATTTTTTTAGACGTTAACAATGTCATTGGTTTAAACATATTAAGCTTTAAACGTTAACAATATCAATAGATATTTGAGTTCTATTTTTTTATTTTTCTTACACAATCATTTTTGTTTTAAATTCTTTAATTTTTAAGGAAATTAATGGATATGCGGATTGAGTGTGAGTACGTAGTAAAACTCATATCGGACTCATACCCATGTCAAGTTTTAAAATTTACCTCCATATTCGACCCACAAACCTACTTAGTTGAATAATTCTCGATCATTTATGTCGGGTCTCAAACGAACATCAAATCTGGGTATTATTTTCATTCTCTGCTACAGATCAACATAATGGCCCAAACAACAATTACTGGTCGGCCCAAAAACAAAATGGTCGGCTCAACTGTTTTCCTTACCATGGCGAGAAAGAGAATACATATGATGAAAAAAAACCCTACAATCTTTTCTCGTGGTTTTGATTTGAAGTGAAAAGTTGAAATTTTGTTGTAAAATAGAACGTGAAGAGTTAAGATAAAGCAATGGCGTCCGTGGATGTTAAGCAAAATATAGTTTCTGCTCTCTGTAAACACCTCTCTTTGGATCCCGTAAGGCTTCCTACTTATTTATATATTTTTATTCATCTTTTCTACTTATATTGGGTTAACTAATAATTAAAGTTTTTGGAAATGAGATTTTAAGTTTTTAAGATCTTTCTATTTTGGGATTGTCTATAACAACTTATTGTTTTTGAATATTTTTTATTTTTTTTATAATTTGCTTTTTTCCTAACTAATTAATGTTTTGGAAATGGCGTTCAAATTTGGTGATATGTTAATTCTATTGCCATTGACTCATGCAGAAATCATTTTCAACTGATTTGGCCAATGATTTGAAAAGCCTGTGCATAAGCATTTTGAAGTCATCAAAGGATGCGGCTGCGCTTTTAAACGATAATGAGGTAATTATGTGTATTTGCTTTACCTTTTCTGTATATGTGCGTTTGTTAGATAGCAAAGTAAGGATTTTGATGTACAAAAAACTGAAAAATTTGGCGGCAGTTGATAAAATGGATTGGATTTGCTGAGAAGTTTGCTGTGAAATCTGAGGCTCCCTTTAAGGCTCTCAGTGAGTTGAATGAAGAGTTGATTACAAAGTCTGTTGTTCTGGGCAATGGATTGAAACCATCCGCAGCTGATGTTATTGTCTTCTCAGTAATACATTCGAATGTGGTACATGTTTCTTATTAATTGTGAAACTATCTTGTACATTAGTTATTTGGAATGAAACAGTTGGTGCCCCCCATGAGGTTTACTCAGCATTCTACTGGCCAATATGTGTCTATGCATTGCTCTGCATCTTCATTAACAAGGACATATGTTTGAGTAGATTGAGGATTATAGGCAAGAGTGAGAGAGTGTTGTTCTATATATATTTTTCTCTGTAATGCTTTTTAACTATTTTCGAGTTTTTTCACTAATGACAGATTAGTCTTTCAAGTTCTGATCGAGCAAAGTTACCACACTTGTTTAGATGGATGGACTACATACAGGTGAGAAAAAGTTTGTTTGGTCAAAGGTGGTACTGCTTCAACTCTTAGCAAATTGAGGGTAAAATATCTCTATCTTTTGATACACCAATAAAAGATAATGTACTCACAAGTCCTTTTCTGATGCAGAACAAGGAGGAGTTTGCAAAACTATTTGGAACAATTTTGATCGAGAAGACCCAATTTGTTCCTCAGGTGGGATATGCTTGTAGTTTGCTGGCTGCTTGTATGCTTTGCTGTTTGTTTTATGATTTATAACATCTAATAAATAACAACTTTTTCGGCTACTGCTTATATGAGAGACACGACATGCAATAGAGGCTATGATGTAGCAAAGTTGAATTCATGACTAAATGTTATATAGGTGTAGATTTCAAAACTACATTTATTAGAGTCAGTATAGATGAAGTTGTTAGCTACTATATCATGTTAGAACTAATTGGAGGCTGAGATTTTGAGGTTTTACAAATTATTATATTATAGTTCTGCTGATCATGTTTCTGTTTAGTTCCATCTGCAACTTGATTAACTTCCCTGAGAACAAGCCCGAGCTGGAACTTCAATAAATTTGTTTGTTGATAATTTTTTTCCAGGCATTAAAAACTGTAAAGAAGGTTGAAGACTCCAATGCAAAGAAAACTGTCCCAGAGAGAATAGATGCTAGTAGTGCAGAAAAGGTGGACTTAAAAGAAAAGAAGCCGGCTGATTCGGTAACTCCTGAACCTATATTTTGTTAGGATACTTAATCATTTTTTTCTCATGTTTAAAACTGGACTCGAGCTGCTGGTGACCCAGTGATCCACAAGTCTGTTTGGGTTGCTCAATGTACTGGGTTTGCAAATGGCTAGAACCTGTTGAAACCTGCTGGTTTTAATTAAAAAACCGCCAAGAGAAATTCAAAAGCACCCTGCCTTCCAAAAGATTTAAACCTGCAACCTTGCAAGTAGAAAGCGGCAGCTCAAACCAGTGGGCCACTACACCGTCTTCACCAATATGTTTACTATTAAAAATTTAAGTATGCTCTGGTCAAACCTATAGAAACATTAAAAGTAAATGAGCTGGTACAAATACCATTTATATATCACCAATGGATTGATGTCTGGGGAGGTTTGAAAACAATGTTGTTTTATCACAGAAGAAATAACAGCTATAAATTTTGTGGTTAGAAATAACAATCTAGATGCATATTATTCTAAGCATGATATGTGTTGATTTCATGTTGGCAACATAATAAGATAAGTCCAAAAGAACTGGGACAGAAACAGTTTAATTTCACATCAGTTACTGATAGCTACTTCTACATAATGCCTTCTGCCTGTCTACTTAGGCCATGATATGCACTAGGATTTTGCCAACAAGCTCTTCTCTCTGCCTTTTTCTCTATAAACTGATCAAACCCGAAAGGATCCAAAGTGTGATCTTCACCTCTAGTTCTTATATATGGAGCTTTGAATTTTTCTGGAATCTCTTCGACTTTTTTCTATTTGAAACTGTTAGGGTAGGGGAAGTAAGAGTCAGAGCTAGATTTTGAAACAGTTATTATTTTGCGTTTATGTTTAGTATTTTATGGGAAAAAAGGATATTACTTATACATTGGAATGCTGTAGAATAAGAAATTTTGGGAAAAGAAAGGATACGACTTAATTTATACATTGAAATGCTGTAGAAAAAGGAATTTTGCCACTTGCTATAATCCAGCTTAGGCATTCTGTTTCTATTCCTTATTTTGTGTTATATAACACCTTTTATTTTCTGAAAATAATTATGTCTTTCATTGTAGTTAATAGTTGTCAATAATCACATATCTTGATTATCCACTTCTTTGTGGATGGATAGTTAAATGTGTGATCTTAAATGGTAGTTGAGATTCATGAGTCCCACCGAAGCTTTGATTTAATAATGTCACATTGGCCAAAAATTATTCTGCATTGACAGTGCTGTTTTGATCCACCAAATAACAGAAGAAAAAATCTGAAGGAGTTAGTCATGCAGTAGACAAGAAAAAGCTATCTGAAAAAGAAGTAGACAAGAAAGAAGAAGAACTTAGCGTTAGTCTGCTCAAAATACAGATTGGTTTGATTCGTAAAGCATGGAAACATCCGTCAGCTGACAGGTAAAAATGCTGTTAAACTTCTTTCATTGGCTAGAAAGGAACTCTATTATGTTAATACAGAGAAGAGAATATATTGCGCTATTTGATATGGAAAATTGCACTATGGATGATAATTAGTTGCTTATTTGCACAATTACAAAAACAAACAAATGAGACAATTGTTTAATGCTTAGAAAGCACTGAAGGCATCATTAGTGTGAATCATTGAGAGAGAGGCATCTGATGAGGGATGGTGTTGTTACTAGTCCATGTATAGTCATAGTCAGGGATCATGATTGATTTTAACTTGCACAACTATTTGCCTTGAGGTGTGGTTTCAAACTGTCAGAATCACTTCAATATATTAGCCGTCAGATTGAGTTGTTCCTTTATTTTATTCAACAGTCCCAAAAGTGTGCTTGTGATCCTCAATTCCGAGTTCATTTTATTTTCGTATATCTTGTCTGTATAAACCTCGTGTTAATAAGATGCTGTTCTTGTAAAATATGTATTGCACTTTTCATTTTCGCTGGGCTATCTTCGCCACCTGTTGTTTCAACCCACAAGTGATCAAAAATATATAATTCAACTACAAATGGTTGTTTATGTCGCGAGAATAACTACACATACTGCCCAAGATTTCAATTGATCTCTGCATTTCTCATTATGTGATGCAGTTTGTTGGTTGAGGAAATAGATATTGGAGAAGCAAAATGTAGACAAGTGGTCAGTGGCCTAGCAAAATATTTTACTCCAGACCAGCTAACGGTATGAATGCCATGTAACTGCATATATAAATTACTGGTCCTGGTTCCCATTTTAATATATTTTGAACTCTATGGATGGAGACTCCTGATTAATATGATCTTTTTTTCTTTTTTTTTTTCCTTCTTTATTTGCTACATGCATCTTACAGAATCGTCGTGTGGTAATTATAACAAATGTGAAACCTGGAAAATTACGAGATGTGATGTCAGAAGGACTGGTATGCTTCTCCCACCATCATTGTACCATCAACATTCTAATTCCTTTATCTTTTGCACAACTTAGTTTGCATTGTGCATGCCATGTGGCATAAATTGGCAAAAATCTTCCTCTCAGAAACCTGTCATTCTTCCTGTGCAAATTTTGATGATCTATACAAGGAAAACCTTAATTATTTGTTTATTATTTACATTCAGGTGGCTCTAGTGTAGTTACTCACCTGTCCGAATCTGGGAGAGTCTGTTCATTTTTTGGTCAAATTGAATTATTTTTGGAGCACTGTTCCTCAAAATTTAAACTTGACATGTTGAGATTGATAGCGTTCCATAATGATTTTTTGTCCCTCTGGTTTTGATTTACAATTATGCATGTGAAAACCTATTGCTACTCTGAAGTATTATGGATAAAAGTCGACAGGAGTGATCCCTAATTTATATTTGTTTCTAAAAAAGTTTTAAATCTAAATCCAAGGGTTGTGGTTATTGGAGTGATCACCCATAATAACCATTAGTTACAAAGTGAAACAAACATGTAGTAGTGATTGCAAGTATTGCTTATGAGATCAGATAAATATTATTAGAACCAGACTTTTGAATATGTTGTGATCACTGTGTGTGGTGTCTCCTATATTGGAGCCAATAGATTTTGGACATTTATATTTCTGTTTGATGTTTTCTTTGTTTCCAACAACATTTTTCTGTTTCCCTTAATTTGCAGGTTTTATGTGCTTCTAATCAAGATCACACAGTTGTTGAGCCTCTAACTCCTCCAGAAGGGGCTAATATTGGGGAATGTGTTACATTTTCTGGGTAATTCCTCGCTAATAAATCTGTTTAAGCCATTACCTGGGATGCGTAACTTCAAATTATTTTTTTTAACTATACTTATGGAACGCGTTCCCATGTTTTCTGTGAATGTGTGTGTTTTTTTTTGGGGGGGGGGGGGGGGTCGTTGCGGCTTGGTGGGTTCAGAGTTTCCAATTTTTGTGGACCTTCAAGTTTTGGCATTGAACTACTGGATTTATTGTTGATTTGGATAAAATCCTCTTGAGGCACTCCATTTCTGATGTACCCACTGCTTGATTTGATTTTCCAGACATGAGGGCAAGCCAGAAGATGTTCTTAATCCCAAAAAGAAGCAATTGGATAAGATAACTTCGGTATGGACTTCTGCTTTTGATTCTTTACATTATGTGCTTCGTGATATAGTTTGTAAATCAGACACTACTATGTAATTTATTGATTCAAGTCCCATAGATATGTTTTTCCCTGTTGTCACATCACTCATGGGTCCATGGGCATTAATATGTTCTGAATGGTAAATGTCTCTACAACTTAGATTTGCTTTCAAAGATTGAAAAGTTATAAGAATAGCCTTTTCCTTGGATCATTAATGTTTTCTGAATGGTAAATGTCATTTCGGTTGGCTAATTACTACTATAGTCATCAATAGTTTAGCTGTAGAATTTCAAAGATTGAAAAGTTCTGTCATAAGAAGGGCCTTTTTACCTTATCCTTGGATCATTATTAGATTCTGAATGGTAAATGTCGGGGGTCTTCGGCTAATTACTATTCTAGCCCTTGATGGTTTATTAATTGTTGACTGCTTACTTCTAATTCATGAGTGATTCTGGGGTTTGAATCTCCAAATTGACACTGAAGCCTTTCAAAGATTGATAGTTTTGGTCTAAGTTGCACGGACACGACACGCGACACGACACGACACGTTGACACGTAATTTTTCAAAAAGATAGGACACGACACGTTTGGGGACACGCAAATTAATTTTTTTTTTTCTTTTTTGCTTATTTTATATTTTAGTTTAATATACAATAGCACGTCTATTTATTGCATCAAAACAAGTATATCAAATAAAAATGAATTTTTAATTTAGTTGTCTAAATTTAGCCATAACACGAAGTTCAACAAAACATAAAAGAAAATAATCTATAAATATTTCATTCATCTTCAGCTGCTTCCTCAACATCTTCATCTGTATCATCAGTAAATATCACTGCCTCTAATTCCGGTTCATCTAGTGACAAATTAGCAATTTGGAGCATTCCAACATCTTCAAATGAATCAAATGTATCACCACCAATATCCCACATCTTAGTATCCCCTTTAAAGTATTGTGGACTCCTTCTCGACAATAGACGAAGATTACTATGAACAAATACCAAATCCTCAGCATGTTTTGGAGTTATCCTATTCCTTTTAAGAGAATGCACAAACGAATAGGTACTCCAATTTCTTTCACAACACGATGAAGAAGAAGGTTGTACCAATAACTTCAAGGCCAATGATTGAAGCATAGGTGCAGAAGCGCCATGATTGACCCACCAAGTCTTTGGATCCAAGTGGTAACGATCATGTATAGAATCAAATTCACCAAAATCATTGTCCATAGTTGAAAAACTAGCATACTCAGCAACCACTTTTACACGTCCTTCATTTGACAAGTATCTGTTAAGGCATTTATTTCTTTCTCGTGACACTTCTAAATCTTTATGAGGAGGAACTCGAGCAGGATCCTCTTTAAGCCATTCCTCACTATAGTATCTGATATAAAAAAGCAAATGGTAAAATAATAAAAAAATTAGTAACAAATTGACAAATAATAATATTAAAAAATACTAAAACATGAATAAAAAAAAAAATATTATGTAGAATTACCTTGGATTTAAAGAATGAGCCAAACAATGTAGTGGCGTGTTACTCTTTGTCCAACGATCAATAAGAATCATAAAACGACGACACCTCATCTTGATGTTTTCCCTCATGCCTATAGATCACTGATTTTACCTTTTCTATCATAGTATCCCACAAATCATAAACCAAGTGAAGACAAGGTTTATCTGTATCACAAAGTCTAAGCATATCATAAATTGGTGCCGTGAATGAAAGAACATAACTTATGGAGTCCCACCAAAGATCAAGTATTTTCTGCTTCACAAAACTGGCCTTTTGCACATCGTCTTGTCGATAAGTTGTCCACTTTTCACTTATAACCATATTCTGCAACCCTCCTTTAATTAGCTTAAATCTTTTAAGCATAACAATTGCTGAAGCAAATCGTGTTTCTGCTACAGAAAGTAATTTCAATGACACAAATTCCTCAAACATTGCCAATACCATAGTGTGATTCATGATAAAATTTTTAATAACCATAACATCATCATGAATATTAGTAATCCAATTGCATTCCTCATATGTAATCTGATTATTATCAACATTCTTCGCTGCACATATATTCTTCAAAGCAAGATTCAAAGTATGGACGACACATGGTGTCCAAAAAATATGAGGAAATTCCGCCTCAATTATTTGACCCGCAGCCTTGCAATTTGCAGCATTATCTGTAATTATTTGAATAACCTTCTCGTGCCCAATTTCATTTATAACATCTCGCATCAAGTTGGAAATAAAATATTTATCTTTTATTTCACCCATACAATCAACAGCCTTTAAAAACATTGGTCCACTCTCAGACACGGCTATAAAATTAATTAAAGGCCTTCTTTGTGGATCACTCCATCCATCACTCACAATGCTTACTCCTTTTTCTGCCCATGTACTTTTTATAGGATGCAATAATCTTTCCACATTTTCTTTTTGAAGAGTAGTTCTCAATTTATTATAACCCGGAGGCACATATCCTGATAAATAGCTATTTGCAGCAATACTATAAGAACTGGCATAATAAGGATTTTTGGCAAGATTAAATGACACACCACCTGTGTAAAATAACCTAGCGATTTCTGAATCCAATTGTTCACGAGATTTCATATTAAAAGCTTTCTCAAGTGCACCAATCTTTCTTTTCTTTTGCTCCATCACTTGAAAAGTAGCATCATCATTTCTAGTAGCAGCTCCAATGGAAATTCTTTCCCCAGGTAATGGTACTCTTTTGGGCTCATTATTTTTCATCATTATTTTAGCTTCATCGTCCAACTTTTGCATCTCACTGATACCTTTTGTAGTTACATTTTTACAAGCTCCTATACCAAAACCAGACAATTTTAACAAATGTGCCCTAACTCTTGTATATGAAGATTTTTTCTGTTGATGGCAAAAATTGCACTGCCAACTAATATTACCACCCCTTCATTAATTCTATCATATTTTGTTACGTATTTCCACAATGGTTTGGAAATTTCATCATCTATCGAAGTACTATCAGAAGCAATTGGTGAACTCATATCTTTGAACTGAAAAGTAAAATCATAAAAAAAAAAAAAAAAAAAAAATTAATAAATTATAATGATAAAGAGTCTCTTTGTCACTTGACCAATATTTTTAATTATGTTTTTTGAGAGACAAAATTGAATTTTAAGGAAAAAAAAAAAACGCGTACCTCAAAATAATTGCAACGCCGTAGCTGTTGAAATTTATTGCTCAATGAATATTGATTAATGTGTACAGTGTACCCTTTCAATGCCTTGTTATTGTATTTATAATAAAATAATGTTATCTGGGCCCATTAACCCATATTCATCAGCCATCCAATAACCTAGCTATTATACATACAAATATAAGCAATATGAAACTAAAATATCTGGTCTGCGCCGCAAAACCACAAAAGAGAGAGAGAGACGCGATGGGCTTCTTGCTTTCTTCTCCGACAACGGCACGACGCTGGTACTCTAGGCTCCTTCTCCGACGACGCTGCTCCGGGCTCCTTCTCCGACGACACTGCTCCTTCTCCGACGACGCTGCTCCTTCTCTGGCTTGGCTGTGAAGGTAAGTAAGATTCATCAATCGTCATACCTTGTAGTTCCGACACGCATCGGAGCGTGTTCGGCGAGTGTCGGTGCATCTTAGGTTTTGGTCATAAGAAAAGCTTTATTGCTTCGTTCTTGGATTTAATATGTTTTGAACCGTAATTGTCATATACCCTGGCTAATTACGGTTCTAGCCCTCAATGGCTTAGCTGAGACTTCTGAAGATTGAGAAGTGTCTGGTAAGAAGATTCTTCTTGCCTTGTCCCTATGTCATGAATCGCAATTGTGTCAATGAACTACAACCGATAATCCTTCTGCTTTGGACAAGATAAGCGGATAGATGATTTGAATCACACAGGGACAGCCATCGAAGCTCCCCTTCTCTGTGGCTACTTTGCCGTAGTTGTTTGTTGTAATTGTACTTGAGACTTAAGAATACTCCTATGGCATTCAATAGGGAGGATTTCATAAGCATTAGGTAAATATTATATTATGAAAATGATGCTAAAATTGCATAAGGTATTGTGTAATAATCGTACACTTCATGTCTTAACACAATGTTCCTGCTCTTGCAGCATCTTTCCACTGATGGCACTGGAGTTGCCGCATTCAAAGGTACCCCGTTCATGACTTCATCTGGACCGTGCACTTCGACCATTCCCAATGCAAGTATCAAGTGATAAAGCAGCGATTTGATTGAAGTCTTATTCAGACAACTAGCATGCGCTAAATTAAGTTTCTGTGAGATTATGAGACATTCACAGCAGTTCCACTGTTTACCTTGGCGTTGCATGAACTTATTTTCCTCACAGAAATTGTACAAACAAAAGCCTGTTCTCTGATAAATTTAAGCCCCAATCTCTTCATAGAGCTGTATGGTTTTGAATTTTGATTGTATTGTTTGATCAATTTATGAGCTATCGTTGTTCTTGAAATTTAGATTGACATAATAATACACAAATGCTTAATATTTTTGGTTCATGTAATGGTGTTCAATTCAGTTTGCTTTGACCATTGAACTAAAAAATATTGATGACATAATAAATTATTATTTTCGAGTTTCTCTTTCTTAGCCCCTGTTTTTAAAGTTGTCTATAAAGGAAATTTATTTTTCTCAAATTACTTTTTAACTATGTAAACTTTTTCAAATAATTTTTCAATCACACATTTTACTTTTTTTTAAAAAAAATGTTTACAAACAAAAGCTAGTCATCTAACATAGCATTAATCGTATCTAAATATTGTGTATATGATAAAAGAGTGCTCTAGGGATATAGCTTGGTTGAAAGTGGGGGAGAGAAATTTCAGCTGAGCTGAAAGCTGCTGGATGAGAGTTCAAATATTATATTTGGTATGAATGAAGCTCCTTGTAACTTGCTTCAATGAGACACATCAAGCAATTTACATTTTCTATAAATTCTCAGGACAGAGATTGTAGAGCTCCTAATGTTGGAGTTCAACCTTTATAAATAAATATATATATATATATATATATGAATAAAGAGCTCTAAATTTACAACAATTATTATGTTGACATACTATACAAGAAAAATGGCATGCTATATGATTGGGCAAATAAAGATCAATGACCATATAAGAATCATGCTTGCTATGTGAGTATCAAGATCCAAGGATTGATTGTTATCCACATTTCAAGTTTAAAATTAACTCAATCTTATTTTGAATACTAGTTAGGTGCACGTGCGGTACTTTTATTTAGTGCATAATAACGTAAAGGTTTTTAGTGTTTTGTACGTAAAACTAAAATGAGTATCTTGTTATGCGTTGGTGGAATCACATACGAAAACATGAACGAGGGTGGATAGTGGAGAAAAAACAGGTCATGAGTTTATCACATCATCAATAGATAGAAAGGTTTAAATTGGACATAATCGGAAGGACATTACAGAATTTGGTTTGGATAGAATTGCTCAAACCCACCTTGCTAGCTCTCACTCTACGTTAGCTAGTTCTAAAATGAGACGGTACTAAAAGAATCTATCTATAAAACTCTTTAACAATTACTTAAAATAGTAGATACTAGATAGTGATCCATAAGGATCTGTTTGGTCCCATTCATTTTTTCAAAAATTCTCTTAAATTCATTTTTGATCACATATATTTTGTATGTGACCCACCATTTTTTACACTTTGCAAACAGACGGGCTCTAAGTGAAACTTAACCAACCACACAAACACTGAAACGAACAAACATTCATTTTATATTCGGATGCTCGTTGGGTAGAAGAATATCAAAAAAAGAAAAAGAATACTTGCAAATTAAGTGAAATAATAAATAAATGGAATTACCAAAAGTAAAACCATATATATGTAGCCAACAAAACTTTATTGACAGTAATTATTCCAAGAGAAGTAACAATACTGAACATCCACGCAGCTACTTTGTGGTTATCCTTGCTCTCTCTGGTTGGAGAGGAGACATGGTTTTACTGCTTCAAAAGTGACTAATTCCAGTGATCTTCAGTTTCAGGAAAGAACAATAAATAAATCAATTTAGAGCTTGAACAAGATCATTAGGTCCTGTAACGTTTAGTTAGTCTTGTTCCAAGATTATTATACGAGTAAAATGGAAAAATCTAGCATTCGAATTCATTAAACCCTCACTGCAAAATTTATAGAAACGGATATAACCACTTCTTACTTTTTTCCAATCCAACTTGTGATTAACCAAAATGGCTCACCAACCCTAATGTCATATCTCTCTCATAGAAGAAGAGCTGAAACATATTTGTATTATTATTTTTTATTTTTATTTTTATTTTTTTGCAATTCAGGGACATTATTTCTATTAAAATTCCGGTAACCAAGGGCTGTGGATTTCTGCACTTTGCCACCGAGGAAATGCATGAAAATACCCATAAAAACTTACCAATTTTTAAAAATATTCTAACAATTTTGTATCTTTTAAAAATAGCCTTAAACACTATAAACTACCATAAATACCCTTATATATATCATATTTCAACTAAACTCATTAAGATTCAGAAAAGTTACAACCTAATCCTTGAAATTTATATACTTTTATTAATTTTGTTTATGATTTTATTTGATTTTTGTTCCCTCTAGTAGCACCCCTCACTTGGCATTAGAACCATATGGCAGATTTAAAGGATAAATATTACATTACAAAAAATAAAAATGAATATATAATATATACATCAAGATTTATAATTATGCATACATTAATACTATCCGATAATTATAAAATAAAAATCTTGAACACTTTAAAAAATTTAGATAAAGATATAAGAAGAGAAATATATGATCTAATAAATTTCGATATAATAAAAGAAGATTTTATCATAAACGAAATATTAGATTTAATCTACAAAGATCTACTAGAAGAGTTATATAAAGATTATAGAAATGGATTATTATAGAGCAGATCCTCAATTAGTTAGATATCTAGATATAGAAACAAATGAAAAATTATATTTAATAGTAGAACAAAGAAGAAATTTAATGGATCAAATAAGAGAAGAAAGAAATATAAAACGACAAGAAAAATTAAGATTAAAATTATTGGAGAAAAATAGAGAATATTTTGATAGAATTTTAAAACAACTACAAAAAATTCAAACAATTTTAGAAGACAAAGAAAAAACTAGAAAAGAAAAATATGATGAAACAAACACATTGGAAGACTATCTAAAATATTATATAATATATCATAGAAAATTAATGATTTGATCAATAGATGAATATTGTGAATATCAAATAATGAATTATAAAGAAGCAAAATATGAAACAGAACTTATCTTAGAAATCGAACATATTAAAGGAAGGAATTAATGACAGAATTTCCAGAAATAAAATTTGAAAAATAGATAATAGAAAATATCAGTTTACCATTAGGATCATACCAAATAAAATGAGCTAATTCAACTATGTTTCAACCATTAAGCTCATTGGGAGAATTTGATGAATTTCTTAACATGCAATTAATTTGGATAAGTGCCTTTTTATAGCAAATATATAAAAACATAAATCTACAAGATAAATTAGCTATCGAAGAATTACAACAATTAAATATACAGGACATCAATATCAAAGAAAAATTACAAAATATTCAGAATAAACTAACAATACAATTTAAAGAATTAAAAGAAATGATAGGAGAAGTTAAAAATATAGATGAAGAAATCTTAAAAGAATTCCAAAAAAAATCAAGAGAATTAATTAATCAAGATAAAATTGGGATAATTATAGAAAAAATAGATAGGTTAAGTGAAAAAATAAGAAAAAATGAAAATGAAATAATCATATCAATTGAAGAAAGAATCAAAAAGCTAGAAATAAATATAGATGATATGTATGACAGACTATTGAAGGTACAAAAAACTCAAAGACCAAGAGTATAAAATGTCGATAAGTGAATATATTGAAAATCTAAAAATATTAATGAAATCATTAATAAGTGATGTACAAGAAGTAAAAAATGAATTAAAAGAAGTAAGAAATGATATAAATATACTAAAACTGGAGATTAGAGAATTCAAAGAAAATAATAAAAGCAAAGATAAGAAAATAAACAAAAAACTCATAGAAAAATAAATACTAAGAATATGAAAGAAACACTTTGAATAAGAAAAAATTATAATAGAAGCAGGAAGTATGGATGATGAATTTAGGAAAAATATATTACCAAAAATACTAGAAGAAGAATTAGAATTACAAAAATTTATAGAAAAAACTTTAGAAAAATTAAAAGCTGAAGAAGAACTAGACAAAAATGAATGAAGAATTAGATTTGCTTATAGAAAATTTTGACCAGTTAAGCATAGAAAATTTTGATGAATACCAAGTTTTAATGAATAGTGGAGGAGCACCTAACCCAGCTCCAACAGGAACCTCCAAACAATAATTACCAGATTCAGATGAAAGTTATGCACACTTATATAGTAAACCACACCGACAATATTATGATAGAATTAGAGATAGACAACCACCTAAAGGGAATAAATATTAAAATAGATTTGAACCAAATAATAATTATGATAAACCCATTAATCACGGAGGAACAAATTTAGACCTGAATTGTAAAAATAGATATTAAAAAAGCCTTATTAACTTGGGCAGATTCAATGATACTATTCTTTTTATACAATAAAGATGATACATGGAAAAATACTGATAGAATGATAATTTTTTTAGTAGCATATTTTGAAGGACATGTTAGAAATTGGTGGGAAGGAGTAAATAGTGATATACAAAAGCATTAATAAGAAGAAATGTACAAATAGAACTAATAAAATCAGATAAAAAAGGAATAGAAAAGTTAGTAGATTATATTGCGGATGAGTTTTTAGGAGAAAATTGGATAAGTAATACTGAAGTAGAATCAATTAGAGAAAAGGATAATGCAAGAGTGAGATTAATAAATTTAACAATATGTGATATGTGTAAAATCAAAGAATACACATGTGAATTTAAAGAATACTATTATGTCCAATTCTATAGTAATGAAAACCAAGAAGTATATAGAGATATGTATTACAATAAATTATCAGGTTCATGGGGAATATACTTTAAAAAAGAATTTGAAAAATTTATCAGAGATAACCCTGAAACACCTAGAACATTAGGATCAAAAATAAAATTCATATTTAAAAGATTAGCATATATATGTCAACAAAGACAATTATTAAAGAAATCAGGAAAATTAACTAGAATATGTTGTGAAGATATGGAAAAACCTACACAATGGGAATGTAACACTTAAAGAAGAAAATATAAAAATAGAAAGTTTAAAAAATTCAGAAATTTTAAGAAAAGATATATAAAACCTAAGAGGAGATATTACAAAAGAAGATATAATCCAAATAAAAAACAGAAAAATAAAACTTATAAGAAAGATAAAAGCCAATGCAAATGTTGGAATTGTGAAGAAATTGGACATATAGGCCCTGATTGTAACAAAAAGAAAGTTAAAATATTACAAAAAGAATATCTAGAAATAGAAAGTGAACTAAGTGAAATATTAGATATTGAAGAATACTATGATCAAGAAATCTATATAAGTGAAACAGATTCAGAAAGTAATGAATCAGAATCAGAATAAAGAAATAGAAACAAACAAGAACATAGATAAACAAGAATATGAAGGAATAGAATGTTATGGATTAAATGTAACTTTTGATAATAATAATAAGTTCAGAAAAATACAAAAATTATCTTTAGATTTGAAAATAGGAAAATATTAGATAGAATATGGAAAAGAGAAAAAGTAGCAATAAATGAATATCATAAAATTGAAAGGGCAATAAATGTTAGAAACACTCAAGGAACACACAAATTAAATCTTTTAACAAAAAATACGGTTTCAAAATTATTAACAAAGATCAATAGAAAACAAAGTGAAAAGATTCAATATATTTACTTAGCAGGTATCCAAATAATGTTTAAATTCCTGTTTAGAGAAGGATTAGATTCGCCTTTGACTGTAAGTTTACATGATGGAAGAATTATAAATTTAAAATACAATCATTTAGGAACACTAGAAGGAAATCTAGCATATAAGAAACTAATATTTACATGTTACCCAAAATATTGTATATCATTAAAAAATAGAAATTTTTATGAAATTTTAGGACTCCATTTCAAATTACATAAAGATGATATAATGGAACCGGGAGATAAAATGATGACTATAGAATACAGAGCATTATACACATTTACTAATTCTAATTATGGAAACATTTATTCTAAAAAATCATATATTGAAATTCATAAAGAATGCAAAGATTTTGGTAAAGCTGTGGAACCAGATAAACAAATAAGTTTAGTTTCAAGAAACTATGAACTTACTATAACAAAAAATAAACCAGAAATTATATAGTTAAGAGAAGAAGAATACCCTAATAATAACATAACATTTAAAGATGGCGGATTAATTAGAAGATTAGGGAGTTTACCTAATAGAAAACAATTAGGAGAAACTAGTAATACAAGAGAAATAAAACTTAATAGAAATGCTGGAAATATGAAAATAGAAGGTGAATATTTCAATGGAATAGAACATATAAAAGGATCCAATATATTAATTGACATAGGAGCTAGTGAATGTCATATAGCTTCAAACAAAAATAAAGGACTAATATCTCATAGAACTGATCCATATAGATATATAAATTTTGATGGACAAGTACATATGACTGAACTCGAAGTAAAAGTACCAATAAAAATAGGAGGAATAAATCTCTTAGTACCATATCATGTAGATAATAGCATGGTAAATCCTCATGTATTATTAGGAATGAGCTTCCTAGATGGACTAGAAGATTATAGTATAAAATGTGAAGGATTATACATAACCCATAATGGTCAAACTATACTACGTAAGAAAGCTGAATAAATGAATAACCAAATAAGCTTTCCATTAGATGTTTATATTCATGTTACTATTGTTGAGACAAATATAACAACATGTGCATTAATAGACACGGGAAGTGATATAACAATATTTAAGAATTTCTTAATAAAATCATAGAATACTGATGGGAGAATAAAAGTAACAGGAGTTACAGGAGAAAGTACCCAAAATAATTAACAGTGCTGATAAAATCGAGATAATACTAGGAAGTAAACAAATAGTTGCAAACAAGATATATCGTTATAACAAATTAGAATGTGATATATTATTAGGAAATGACTTTATACAAAAATTTCAATATTATAAACAAAATAATTATATGATAATGTCCCAAACACCTTGTGGACATTTACTAAAAATACCAAGAGAGTTTCGACCTTATAGAGTTCAGCCAACACAACGTGGTGATAAATGGGAGAAAAAACCAATTACACAAAATAAAATAAAAAATAAAAGAATAATGTATAAAAAAGTTTTAAAAACAAACATACAAACAAATATGGAAAAAACCATTGATCAACTAGAAAAAATTTGTGGAGAGAATCCATTATTATTTTGGAAACCATATCATCCAAAAGCTAAAATAGAATTAACAGAAAATGTTATTATAAGAGTTAAACCAATGATGTATACCATACAAGATACACAGAAATTCAAAACTCAAATAAAAGTATTACTTAACCAAAAATTAATCAGACCTAGTAATGGACCCATAGTAGTCCAGCTTTCATGGTCATAAAACATTCTGAACAAAAAAGAGGAAAAACTAGAATAGTTATAAATTATAAAGAATTAAACAAATATACTAAATTTGATGGATACTTTTTACCAAACAAAGAGGTACTAATAAATCTTGCAAAAGGAAAACAATATTATTCTAAATTTGATTGCAAATCAGGATTTTGGCAAGTAAAAATGGAAGAAGATAGTATTCAATATACAGCATTTAGTACACCCCAAGGTAAGTATGAATGGATGGTTATGCCATTTGGTTCAAAAAATGCACCACAAATATATGAAAGAAGAATAGATAACATATTTAGAAAATTTAATGAATTTTTAATTGTCTATATTGATGATATATTAATATGTTCTAATAATAGAGAAGAACATAGAAACCATTTAATAAAATTTATAAACGAATGTGAAAAAGAAGGAATTGTTTTTTCAAAAAATAAAGCTATAATAGAAAAACAGGAAATTGATTTTCTTGGATTATCAATAGATAAAAGAGGGATAAAAATAACAAACTCATATATCTAAGAAGATAGAAAGTTTTCCAGACAAATTAGAATCAAAGGAACAAATACAAAAATTTTTAAGATGTTTAAATTATGCAGAAGGATTTATTGAAAATCTATCAAAAAAGAAACATAAAATTCAAATTTTACTCAGGAAAACAAATACCAAAGGATGGAGTGATGAACACACAGAAATTGTCAAATCACTAAAAGAAGAATGTAAAAATTTTCCAAAATTAAGATTACCAGATGAAAAAGATAATCTGATAGTTAATACTGATGCCTCGGATAAGTATTTGACAGCAATATTAAAAATAGATCTTAATGAAATTTGTAGATACTCAAGTGGAACATTTAACCAAGCAGAAATAAATTATACTACTCATGAGAAAAAATTGTTAGCAATCATCAGAGGAATAAAGAAGTTTTCATTGTTTTTATTATCTAAGAAATTTATTGTTGAAACTGATAATTCTCAAGTTACAGATTTAGTAAAAAATAAGTTACCACCAGAACCTCAATATAGAAGGCTCCATAGATGGCAAGCCTATTTGGCATTTTATAATTTTGATATAGTTCATATTAAAGGTATCAATAATTATCTTGCAGACTTTTTAAGCAGGAATATTGAATTTGCAGATGGATAATATCAAAAAATCATTGATAGACGCCAAAAAGCGAATGAACTTCCTCACGGAGGAAGCTGAAGATATAAAGCTTGGAATTGAACAACTTACAGAAACTCTCCAAGGAAGTCTCAAGCAATTGATGGAAATCTCAACATTTCATCACAATTATACTAAAGAATTGAGCGATAATATAATTGAGATTGAATCTCAGTATGAATCGTTAATTACCAAACATGTTATATCAAAAATACAAACAGGTACATCTTCTGGAAGCAGTGGTGGATCAACGATTAAAAGAGATGAACCAAGTCCCAAAAAAGTTATTATAAATGAAGTCAGTCCTCGAAAAATCAAAATCAATGCCAAAGATGAACATACAAAGGTAGTCAGAATTCGTGCTGAAGAGGAAGATGATTCCCCTTTTTTACCAAAAGAAAACGAATATAAAACTACTGTTGAAGTTATATATGAGCTTCAAGAATGTGATTGTTATTACATTTCGTCTGGAGATCATGTTTATCCACGATTGATCGTTACTCAGGGAGGAGATCCCGTTATGACAAAAATGGCAACAGATTATGGATTTCTGGATCTTATCTATTCAGGAAAAGATTTGAAAGAAATTGAAAATTTTGATGATTTACTAAAAGGAGAAATTTCAAAATTTGCCCAGGGAAGACATATATATTTAAAATTTTATTCGATCAGTCTTGAGATTGATGGAAGGATATATTATCCTGCTGAGCATATTATCACAATTGGGTATGTTGCTCGCAATTTTCAAATTGAAGTTGGAAGAAATACCAAACCAGTACCATATATTACAAGATCATGGTTTAGATCCCGAAAGGTGTTGGGAATTAAAGTTCTCTACAACATTGTCAAAAACCTGTATGAGAAAAAATTCAAATGCATATATGCCAGTATAATGGATGGACCCTACTCACTAATGGAGGAAAAGAAAAGTCAACAATCCTGCAAGAATACACCAACAAATTTGACACTCATCGAATCCATGGAAGTTTTGCCACTTTGCAAGAAGCGTGCATAGCCAAGAACTGCCCCACATGCCAAAAGAATTGATGGACAGGTGGAAGCCACTTGATGAATCTGCTTTACATGCCAACAGAATTGATGGACAAGTAGAAGCTGTTTAATAGATCTACTTTAATGCAACATTGCAGAACAATGTAGGGGCCATGTCAAGACCAAAAAATAGAAGGATAAGTGTCCCTATAATGTAAGGGTCATGTGATGTAATAAATAATAGAGGGACAGGTGTGTCCTTAGATGGAAAAAAGCTGTAAAATTGTTAGGCCGATGATGTAAGCAGTGATGTAATTATGTCTAATGTAATATTATAAATAGAGGCCTCCGGGCTAGTTGAAAGACAGAACTCTCTGGAGCACTCAGTTTGTGCCAAAAATCTTCTGTCTTTGAAAGATCCTCATACCAATCCTTTGTCAATCTTCATATTATCAATAAAACCCCAATTTACTTATCATATTATGATGAGTTTCTAAATTCTTGTCTTCTAAATCATATTTCCAAAAAGAAGATATATTATTAAGAAAACTCCCTACACTTTGTCCTAAAATATTTTCCATCTAAAGAGTTATACAATGAAGGCATCCAGGTTTAGCTAATAACCCATGAAGGTAGGAAGCCATTGGAGGGTGTGAAGCAGAAACCTATAAGCCTAAAGGTCACTAACAATAGAAGGAAAATACAAAGGTACTGAGAACAGGAAAAGAGGTTAGTATTTTTAATATATCTATCTTTACGAAATTAGGAGGAAGAAGAGCTTTTAACATGACAGAATTCAGAATTGTTAAATTTAATTATCAAAACAGTCCTTATAATGACGAATAGCATAGCATAATTGAACCTTTATTCATGCATAAACAGTTTACTAGACAAAATAATGAAATAAAAAAGTTATATCATGTCTATATGCCATGTTTGTTAGCTATCTTTCCAACATTAAAAAAAATATTAGGATTAGAAATTACAAAATCGATTATTTATTTTTGGCTTGATAGTGATAACACTGAAATAAATAATGAATTATATTTAGGATATGTATTTAGTAGTGATAATGATTATAATCCTGTAATAGATTATGACAGTGATGGAAGAGATGAATCTTTCTTTACCAGTTTTTGAAAATCTTAATATCATGAATGAAAGTATTTATATCATGAAAAAATCCAGAACTAAGAGAGGTCCATATAAAGTTAAAAAGAATATCAAAAGTAAAAAAGGTATTGAATATGAAAATGAAATTGATAAAATAGGATACCAAGAGCAACTCTACACATCACAAGAGATATTAAAAAATTTTAAAGAAAATTTAATAGAAAACTTTGCTAGAGGAACTGTAAGATCTATAATGATACATGATATTCAAGATATAATTGATAAATTAGAAAAGAGAAAGAAAATTATTTCAAAATACAATATATCATTTGAACCAAGTATAGATATCATGACTGACATAGATATTATTAATTCTCAAACATTGATAGAATTTGAAAAATTACTTGAAACTTTATAAATTATTTATCTCTGTGTTTATAATGCCTGGATATACTATTAAAGGATTAGATAATTTTTTAGAAAAAATAATGGAAAAAATAGATAACATTATATCTCATTTAATAGATATGGATGAATCATCTGAACAATATTATATACTTTCAGAAAATTATATATTATAGATTATTCTGATATATTACAGCTCAAAATAGAATTAGAAAATAAAATTACGACAAATACATTCCAAACTTAAATGCCAGGATATACAATCGAAGGATTTGATAACCTTTTAGAAAATCTGAAAGATAAAATGGAAAATGTTAAACATCAGATGGAAAATGAAAACATATCTTCTGAAGAATATAATAAAATTTTAGAAAAATACGAACAATATATTGCAAATTATTGTATTTTACTAGATCAAAGAATGGATTTATAACAGAAAATTTTGTATAATAATTTACCAACCCAATAATCTATGGATATTTTACAACCATCAACTTCTAATAACTACGATCATAAATTATATTTAGAAAATAAAGAAATTTCATTTTTATTAACTATTGCTGAAAAATCTAAAAATATACATTCTGTTGGACAATCTAAATTAAAAGAAAATACGAAGATATTGACTATGCTATCTTAAATAGAATAGAATTTAATTCTGTTAAAATAGCAAAAAATATAAATACGGTTCATAAAATTATAGAAGAATACGAAGATATAGAAGATGAAGTTTCAGATGGAATAACATTAGGATATATAACTAAGAAATAACATCTTAAATCTTTTGAGAAATTATCACAATATAGAGCATTTTTAGAAGAACTTAAAAGATTAAAAAATATGAATATAATAAAAAGTATTGAATTAAATCAACCTGACTAATTCAGGGATATATTTTGCAAAGAAAATAATTCAATTCATTAAGGGCAATAAAGATATTTTGCATAAAAAGGGCATTTTGAAAAACTATGCCTTTGGGAAGGCTATTCCAACAAATCTCCCCAGCCACCAGGTATGTTTTGGTGTATACAATTCTTATATCAAATGCTGAATGATCTAGAACAAGTAAAAAATGTCTATACGTACTTGCAGCTGTCTCTACGGAATAATCAATTTGGAGTATGCAAGGTAATGTGATTGTTCAGCAAGTAGTTTACATGTCTTAGGAAGGTCCGAAGGAATCAAGTGGCTAAAATCCTCTTTCGAGTTTCGAACGGTGAATTAAAATTTAAAACTTATTTCTATGTGACACCTACATTTCTATTATGGATGCGAACACGTAGAAAAGCATCAACATTTCATGAACAAATCGAGAATCGACTTTTATTTCAGTCATTTGTATTTTGATCTAAATGTCTAACTACAATTCATTGGATTTGAAAATCAATGTTCCTAATTTGTTTAAAATCATATTTCGAACAGTGAATTAGTACATATTTCTATATGTGACCCACCAATATTTTTATGATGGATGTGAACATATAGAAAAACATCAATGTTTCATGAACAACTGAAGATTACACAAAGCATAGGGGTACATTTTTATTCTCTATCAGAATTTGTGGCAATTAACACAAATCTAATGAATTCCTAATATTTCGAACTTGAGAAAATATCATAATATTCATACAATTAGTGATCAAATAATTGTAAAAATATGAAATACAAAATTAATTGCTCAAACCCATAAATTGCATTAAATTAATCAAATACCAAAACATGAAATCCGGAAAGTAAAGGCTTCATCAAGACCCTAACATAAAATAAACTAACCTAGAAACATATTTGAAGATAAACAACAAGAGTTTATAGAATTCATAACCCAGATGGATAACTTATTCTTCTTATTGCATAAATCTTCAATCTTGCCTTTGCACCATTTAGTTCTCTCAAGAAATTTGTAGAGTATTGGTATGGAATAATGAGATGGAGGAACCCTAATCTCGTGCATTATGTTCCATATATATCGGTAGAGGAAGAAATCTAGTTGAATTCGGAACAAAATAGCAAAATTCAGATTTTAAGGACAAAATCTCGATCCAGATAGAGACTTGGGCGACCTCGTACAATGAAAGATGGTGATCACGTGCATATGTGAAATCAGGCACTGCCTTTGACATGAACAACTGCACGATCACGCGTAGAACCTAGGGCAATCGCGTGGTTCATTTGTGTTCCTTTAAATTTTGACTTTCACCTCATTCAAGTTAGTCTTTTCCTTTTAATTACATGTGAATCTTTTATCTTCTGATTGAGTCGATTAAGCCCCTAAACTTCTGAATTTCTTCAATTTCTCTTCCATCTCTCAATTTTCTCCAATTAAGCCCTATATTTTTTCGACTTCTTCCAATTTAGATCCACTACTTTGTACAATTAGTTGAAATTGCTATTCAAATGACCTTTATTTACTTCAAGTACTTCATTCTCTTGACTTTGGGATAAATACTGAAATATAAAAAAATAACAAGGAAATCAATAGAATTTAGGCTTAATCGACAATATAATCAGAGCGCAAGTTTGTATCAACAACAACAATTCCATGGCCATATCTGGATCGTCCACAAGAACTTCTGAATAGCGAGATATAAGAGACTTAGTCCATTCATATTCTTGTGAAGCATTACATTTCTTGACTGCCACCCTCATTTATTTTTGTTTGAAGCTCCTTAAATTCACTTTTTAGACTCATCGGCAAGTAGTCCTCACTTATGACTTCATTAGAGAAAAGGACGGAGTCATAAGTTAGAGCGAGTGGGGGCCAAAATTTTCAAATAGTGGGAGGGGGAGGCCTCCTCCCGAGTCCCAGGGGTTCGGGGGCGGAGTTCTCGATTATTATTTTTTAATCAAAATGATTGAGATGACGATTTTGAGTACCAATCGAATATAAGGATAGTCATAAATAATGATACATCGATAAATGAGTTCTTCAAATCTCCTTGCTTAAGAATCTTAAATCTCATATAAAAAATAAAAAATAAATAATAAATAAATGCCTTGCTTAGTAAAAAAAAAAAGTCTTGCTTATCTAACTCTTTACTCTTAACTTATAAACAGATGGTGGTGGGCAAGGCATTTTTCGATAATATGAGAAAAATGGAGATGTATGAGGTCTCCCACTGTAAAACATCTTCTCACTTATAGTAAAATTTCTGCAACGGTAAGTAGACGTGATTCTACTGTGCAACAATATTTTGGGCTTTTCAATTTTTTTGGGGCCAACTTAATTCATGTGGGTCGACCCATTTGGACTCAAAAAAATTTCAAATTTCAATGGGGGCCTACAACCCACCTAGGGCTCAATGGGATCCGTCCTTGATTAGAGAGATCGTTCAATGTGGATTTGACCTTTTCAATATCAAGATCCAGAGGTTTTTTTTCCCCAGTCACAGCCTACATAAAATTAGTTTTCTTGCTTTTTAGCTCATTACTCTCAGATAGTAAAAGGCTAACTTCCTGGAGAATCCCTCGTAAGGTTAACTTAATATCAGCTGGGAGTGCCAAAGATGGAAGTTTAAGAGCCTCGTCACTTATACGAGTAAGGCACTCCTCTTGGTTGGCCATGTTCCCCTAACCACATTCATATCATTGAACGAAGTATAAGCTAATACAACATCCTTAAGGACGACTATATCGTCTGAAGAAGGAAAAGAATAAGTGGAAGGGAGAGTTACAATTGAAGGATGTCGATCAGAACTTGTCCTAACTTGCACCCAAGAAGAAAACAATCCTTAAATTGAGCATAGGATAAAATCAGCATCCTGTGAAGAAAACATAAATCATTAAAACATGGTCAATACATTGAAGGAATGCAAAGAAGGGAAATGAATCAAGTATATATCATCAACATTTCTGAGTGAAGGAGTTGTTTCTTGGAGCGAAGGAGGTGCATCCGTGGACAAAGAAGGAGGGACCATAGTTTGGATGGGATCCTCAAGCACAGCAAGGGCCTTCCCTTTAATATTTAAGCGATGAGGTTCTTGCACATGAGGTATTTCAACAGTAACTACTATGGAAAGAAATGTCGAACATAAGGAAGTTATGTACAAAAAATGATGCGAATTGAAATGGAAGCTAACTTCTCTCTCCACCATTATTGGACTTTCATGTTGAATTTGAGGATTATAAGCCATCGAGCCAAACCTTCATCTTGGGATGGTAGTTCTTCAATTATTGGGATGTCTAAAGACACAAGGACTTGGAGGCCGTTTGCTGGAGGAATAGTAGGATATTTAGAGATAGAAGGCCATGATTGGCACTCAGTGGTAACAGAAGAGAGAGAAGACCTCTACAAAAGCAAAGCAAACATTTAATAGTTCCAGATATGCATCCCAAGAGAATAGTGAAAATGGTTACAAATTTAATACCTTCCTTTTGATTAGAGTGGGATCATCCTCATCATCTGAGTCATCAGCCTGATCTGGGGTTGGTCGTTCTTGCTAAAAGTCTCAATTGGATCAGCCCGAATTGAGAGAGAGGAGGGTACTTCACATCTTGCTTTGAACTAAATGTAATTATAGAAGGGGCATATTTAGAAGATTTGGCTGAGGTTAATGGATTGAAATCAAAAGTGTGAAAAAAATTGGTGAACATAGGTGGAGAAAATCCTATGTATTTTCCCAGAATCGGCCAAAAATGGGGATGAGTGGCAGATGTAGGATTGAATGGGACTAATGCAAAACTAATAAGTAAGGACTTATTCCGACCTTCGCTAACTTTTGCATCGGCCTAGGAGAAGGTATAAAAACAATCCTTGAGGTTTTTGGAATAAAATGAAGGGATTGGTCAAGCTTGGCCAAGACTAGACTGATTGGAAAATAATCGGGGAGCCTAAATTTCAACCCCTTCTTTAAAAACAGTCCCAATAATCAAGTCATGGAAAATTTCTCGTCTAACCAAAAATTGAGCCCAAATAGGCGAAGCAGCCTTTATTTCTCTAGGAGTTGAAGGAGGTTGGACGTAGGAAGGGATTTGATGCACAGAGAAAGGGAAGAAAGAAGGTAGAGACTGGAGTGTATAAAAATAGGTTAATTAGGTCCCTAGTAGGCCCTACTATAGGGCCAAGTTGATTAATTACTAGCCCATAACAACCAACTGGACAAGTGTCCATTTGATGGACACCAAAGAAAGGAAAATACACCTTAAGCCATAACAGGAAAAAGCTAAAGAGGTTCTAAACCATTGGGAGTGGCAAAGGATTTAAGTTGGTCTTGAAGAGTGGCCATATCTCTATAATGTGCAGCCAGTACGAATGAGTAGAGGTTCAACGGCTTTCCATGGACAAGGTCGTTAGAAATGGTAAGTAGCCAATAATAGATTTAATACTGGGAACACAAATAATAAACTTTCGTAACTAGTAGTGGATGAAGGCAATTAGCTCAAAATGAGAAGGCTAGTCCCCAGCTTGCTGTGAAGATTTTGAAGATGCTTGTACGAATTGAAAAACTGTCTATCTAATTTAGGGGTTCCTTAGAAAGTATCATGGCGGGGGAAATGGTAACACTCATAGGAGGAAGGTTAGTGAGGACGAATGTCCCTGAGAGTGATAGATAAAAGGCCAAGTGGGAAAAAAAATTATTATAGTCTAATGCCCAAAAATGCAAAGCAATGGAAAATAAAGTAGGGTCGTAAGTGGGAATATTCAAGGTAAGTTCTAATATGTCTAATATGCGAGCTTGAGTGAAGACTTCTTTAGTAGGGCAATGGCGATCATATGTTTGTACCAAACTTGAAAGTTGTCATCCAATTTTGGCAATGTGGTAAGCTAGAACTGATTGAAGCTAGTGGTAATGGCTCAAGAAAATGGATTACTTGCATTGTAGAGAATGATTGGGTGACTGGTGAACACCCAACAGCATCAGAGCTGTTGAATGCAGGGCCAAGGTAAAAATGACGATTTTGAGTGTCTTCCGGTAACAAAAAAGCTAAGATCAACAAAGGGTTCGTGAAGGAAGGTTTGAACATAGCTAAAGAAAACAATATCTTGTGCAATCATTTTAGACAAGAGGAAACATAAGTATTATTGATAAGTGTGCACTTATTTAGTTCCTAAATTAGCACTTTAATTGATAAATTGAGCGAATTTCTACTTATAAATTGTGTTTATCCTGTACAATTAGGTACAACCTCAATTGAAAAGAACATGGATAAGAGTGGAGAGAAATTGAGCGTAAAGAGGAGCAAATTTGACGTTTAAGGACCAAATTGAAAGAAACCAAAAGTTTGGGGACTAAATTGCAACATTCCAAAAAGTTGAGGACCAAGGTCTACTACTCAAATTCTTGAGTGAAAATGGATCAATCCCATACAAAAAGATGAAGTGGGGACCAAAGTGCACAAGTGCCAAAAGTTGAGGACTTGGGCTGCAAAATAAAAGTTGAGGGACTTGGAAACATTTTAAGATCTGTTTTATCACTTTTCCACAGATTTTGGTGCTGGACACATCAATTAAGAGAAAAACTAGTGTTTGGGACTATTTTGCTCAAGTTTCAAACCTCCAAGGACCAAGGGTGCAATTTCTCTAAACTTTGGCATAAAAATCTGATTTTGGACAGATTCTGGGTCTCTTCCTCTTCTTTTTTTTCCAGCTTTTGCGTTCTTGTTGTTCTTTCTTTTTTGTTTCTTTTTCTTTTCTTTTAACTACTTGATAATCTTGGGGAACAAATCAAGAGCAAGGAGAATCCTTCTAAAGTGGTGAAATATTTGGGGAAATCTTAGCCAAGCTTCAAAGAAAAAAGGGGTTTTTTCTATAACTTTGTATTTTCTCCATTATTTTGTCAAACTTGCAATGTATTGTTATAAATATTCTCATTTGTATCATTTATATAACATGGGCTAAACTATTTTGTGTTGGGATTATTGATGAAACTTGACCTAGCTTAGTTGATTTTAATACTTGTATTAAGAATTTAAGCTTTTTATTATCTTGTGCATTTATTGTTGTATTTATTGACTAACATTTATTGTGGCCACATTTATGCTTAGGTTTCATGGGATGTGCAATTATTGAGAAATTATTGTGTATTCTAGATCAATACAATATTTGCTCTAGGTTCTTGTTTAGGATAGAGATATACCTAAAACCCTAAATGACCCATTGAGCTATTTTCACAAAGGTTTAATGCCATTGGTGTGTTTTTAATCGACATAGAGATATAGTAGGTGATGCGAACCCCTTCGGTATATTGACCGAAAATTTCCACAACAATTTTAATACCAACCCAAGAAAGCTAAAGTGGTAAAATAAAGGATAAACACCTTAACCCAAGTTTAAATCTAGCCCAAAATTCAAGGATTAACAAACCCTAGTCCAATGGAAAGAAATAAACAAATTCCAAGGTGGCGGAAATAAACAACAATACAAGAATAATAATACTCAAGATAAAGTTGATTAATTTCCTAAGAAATACAAGATCAAGAAATGTGATTTACCTCACCTACAAGAGGAACTCTCTCCACATTGAACATCACCAAGTTATCTTACAAATGACAAGAAAATGTGTATAAAAGGTACAAAATGGGCAAAATGTGTAAATTCCGGAAATTGCAACAAAACCCCGTTTTTGTTTGTTTTTGTGGAAATTGCAACAAAAACCCCGTTTTTGTGAAACGGGGTGTTTTGGTCGACCGACACGGTCGACCGAACCATTTTCGGTCGATCACATGGTCGACCGAAATGGGACTGTCGGTCGACCAAGCCTCAGCCGAACGTGACTGAGGCTGCCTTCAAAAATCTCTGCAGACTTTCGGTCGACCGGAATGATTTTCGGTCGACCGAAATTGGCTGATTCCAATTTCTTCTTCTTTTTTGCTCCAATTTGATTCTCGGCTTGCTTTTCTTGACTTATTCACATTGTTTAGCCTCGAATCTTGAACCTCTTCGACTTCGGATCTCGTCATGGGTCCCACGGGCACGTGCATCGGGGTTTGACTTTCTCGATTTTCATCATCCCCTCCCTCTTGAAAAGGATTCTACCTCGAATCTTGCTTGAATGCACTGTCGTGAAATCCTTGAACTTTGATCTTGCAACATTGTGTACCACAGGTTCATGCAATGAAGTTGGACCTTCGCGATTCTCATCATCTCCTCCATCTCGAAAGAGATTCGACCACGAATCGGCACCTACAATAAAAATAGAAAATTCAGACACAATAAATGTAACTGAAATTTCATACTCACCGTGCAAAATCAATTTGTAGGCGTTGCCAAGAGTTTGAGATGCGTCAACACCACAGAGTAGTAGTTGGGATTTTATTTGATCAGGGGGTCGCTCCTTCCACAAATGGGAACACATCCGGCCGCCTGGATCAAACGGAATATGTTTCCCACCATGGTTGGCATTGGAAGCACATTGCATTCCAATTCCCCTAAATGGAAGCTCGAGCATCTTGCAAAGCGGCTTAACCAAAGGTGCATTCTCGTACCCACCTAAACCAACTCTTTCTTCGATAAACATGTGCATAAAGTTCAACAGAGTTAATAGGATAAAGTCACAAGCATCTTTAAGTGGAGAAAACTTGCTAATATGATGAACAATTAAATTACATGCAAATTTAACAACCACAAAATTAGCACCAATTTCGTGCAATTGCACAACTTCCTGAAAGAAAATATTAGCTATGTTGATGACCTTGTTGGTTTTGTTATATGCAATCAAATGCGACGTTTTAATACTCCTACCAACAATCACAAAAATAGCATAATTTTCTTTCTTTATTCCAAGTAAACCCACTATAAAATTCATAGAAATAGCAGTCCAAGGTTTACTCAGGATGGGCAAATATGCATGGAATTCTTGGGGCAAAAACTTGAGTTTAGCCAGTTTGCAAGTTCGGCATTTACTACAAGTGCAAACATGTTCAACACCAAGCTTCAAAGTAGGCCAATAAGATTGATCACATAATACCCCTAAGACCCCGTTAGTTTTAAATCGCCCCAACAACCAACTATCATGTGCTCCTCCTACTAGCAATTTACGCATGTCACTTTTACAAGGAAACAATCCAATTTTCCAAAACAAATAATCATCACGCCCATAGAATCCATCAAAATATTGCTCACGACATGATTCATAAATGTTTAACAAATTCGGATATTTAACATGCATGCTCTTACTATGTTCAACACGGAATGAGGGAGCATCTAGAAATGTTAGAAGCGAAGTCCTTTTATCATCAAGACATCTCAATAAATCTCTCCCATGGACTCCCCTAACTAGCAATTCCTTTAGAGAGTCAATATGCATGACAAGCATATTTTCACAAAATAAGAATTTATCATGCCAATGATATGTACTATATGCAACATTTTCACAAAAAGATTTGGTACTTATGCAATTGGGCACATGCAAAAAGTTGCATTTACAAATTAAGCACTCATCATGACAATGATTCTTACCACATGTTACATTTTCACAAGTCAACAACACACTTGTCAAATCTACATCAAGATCATACAACCCTCTAATGTATTCAAAACACAATAACCTTGCATTCAAAGAAATGTTAGGAGCATACCTCCTAGATGTTGCATCGGTTATGTCATTTTCTTTACCTCGGTTGTACTCGTTGTTGTAGGAAAATGTTTTCATGAATTTCTTCCATAAGGCATGCTTTTGGAGTTCTTTATTGTCTTGATAAGTTGGCCTCACAATTTCCTGCAACAAAGAAATAACCAAACTAGGGAGGGAAGTGTTAGAATATTCAAGAGTAAAGAACATTTTTGGGTGATCTTTTCTCTCAATCTTCTTGGTGGCACTCATCACTCCCTCATCTTTTTCTGAGGTAGGAACCTCAACTCTCAGTTCTTCTCTCGCCTCTCCTTTTTCTGGAGTCGTGGCTCCAACTCTCAATTCCTCACCTTTTTCTAGGGTCGAGGCCCCAACTCTCATGCTCTTATTTTTGCTTTCTTCAATTTGCTCAATTGAATTCTCTTTTATTTTCATATTCCCCTTTTCTTTTTCTTTTTCTTCTTTTTCTTTCTCCTTCTCTTTTTCTTCCTCGAATTCCTTCTTGAGCTTCATTTGGTCTTTGCATACTTCTTCCGCGCTCAAAGATAGGATCACAACCTTTTTTTCGTTCATTTTGAAGCTACACCGGTTCCTTCTCCTATCAAGATTCACATTTCGCTCACATTGCCAAGGTCTCCCCAAGATTATGTGAGTAGTGTGTAAGGGAACCACATCACATAATATTTGATCACTATAAGTACCAATGTGAAAAGTAAGAAGAACTTGTTCACTTACCCTCACCTCCCCATAGTCATTCAACATTTGCAATACATAGGGATTAGGATGCTTCATAACCGGTAACCCCAATTTCTCAACTCTACTAGCACTCACCAAATTAGTGCCAACCTCCCCATCTATCATGAGACTACATGGTTTATCACTTACTAGGCACCTAGTGTAGAAATTATCCTCCCCATGTTCCTCCATCTCATTAGCATGGGCCAAAGATTGTGGTGGCCTAGCATTCATCTCCTTCACTACTTCTTTACTTCCACTACCGTCCCTCCTATGGAATGATGAAGTCTTCATTTGCTCAATATTAACATTCTCATCCATCCCATCTCCACTCCTATCTACCCATTCTCTTCTTCTCCTACCCATTCTCCAACCTCTTTCAACTTCCCCTTCATTATCATCTCTCCTATGGAATGATGGACTCTTTATTTTTGTTCTATCAATATTATCATCAACTCCATCTCCACTCATATCTACCCATTCTCCTATTTTCCTATACAAGCTCCCATTTTGTTCACCATCCCCTTCATCATCCCAAACATTCATTCTAATTTTCCTATTCAACTTCCCATTTGGTTTTCTACTTCCATCCCTATACACAATGTTCCCAAATTTATCCCTCAACCTTCTCCTACCATCCCTATTTTCTTCACCCATACTAGTTGATGTACTCTCCCCTCTTGTTCCTAAATTTTCCAACTCACCCCCAATATTCTCCATTTGTCTAGCCATGGTGGTTAAAAGATTTTCCAACAAGTACTTCAAATCTTGAGTTTGAGAATTGAAAACGGACATGATGTGCAAGTGTGAAAGTGTTCTCACAAGAAAATATTTCTCTCGTGTTTCACTCAAATTTGGCTTTTACCCTCTATTGAGCTCACCACTCTTACTTTTTTCCACTCAAATCTCCGTTTTCAAGTTCTCCAAGGAAAGTAATCAACTAAACCACAAAGTATAATTCTTGTGAAGTCAAGGAAATCACAAACAAAGGAAGAAGGAATTTATAACAAGTAGATACAAATAGTAAGTAGAATTTATGTACTTGCTAAACTCAAAAGGAACAATATTTATGTGGGATAGGATGCTAGGAACACAATTTAGCAATGAGATTGACAAACCACAATTAATAGACAAGGCATAGATGTAAAACAATAAGCACAAGAGTGTAAATTTTCAATGAGGCAATTTATCAAACAACTTGTACTCAATCTTTGAATGACCTTGAATGTGGATAATGTGGATATATGAAAACCCCCAACAATACAATTGTGGCAAGAAGTGAATGATCAACAATTATCCAATGGATAAAGCAAGTGATATATGGAATAAAATGTTGATAACACAATCTCAATGATGAGAATTGAATAGCCCCAAGTAATTAACAAGTTATGGGCATTGAATAATAATGCATGAATGTGATATTTTTCTTTGGGACAATTTATCAAACACTTTGGATAATGTAGGAAAGTAAGTGTTTGGCTAATAGAAACCCCCAACAAATTCACAATCAATATACTCAATACATGAAATCAACAATACACATGGGCATATAAATTTTCTCCAATTTTTTTCCAATTTTCGGATTTTTTTTTTTTTTTAAATAACAACAACAATAATGTAAAGGATATGTTTACCAAATTAGAGCCAACCTCTGATACCAAATGATGCGAACCCCTTCGGTATATTGACCGAAAATTTTCACAACAATTTTAATACCAACCCAAGAAAGCTAAAGTGGTAAAATAAAGGATAAACACCTTAACCCAAGTTTAAATCTAACCCAAAATTCAAGGATTAACAAACCCTAGCCCAATGGAAAGAAATAAACAAATTTCAAGGTGGCGGAAATAAATAACAACACAAGAATAATAATACTCAAGATAAAGTTGATTAATTTCCTAAGAAATATAAGATCAAGAAATGGGATTTACCTCACCCACAAGAGGAACTCTCTCAAGAGCTTCACATTGAACATCACCAAGTTATCTTACAAATGACAAGAAAATGTGTATAAAAGGTACAAAATGGGCAAAATGTGTAAATTTTGGAAATTGCAAAAAAAACCCCGTTTTTGTTTGTTTTTGTGGAAATTGCAACAAAACCCCCATTTTTGTGAAACGGGGTGTTTTGGTCGACCGACACGGTCGATTGAACCATTTTCGGTCGATCACATGGTCGACCGAAATGGGACTGTAGGTCGACCAAGCCTCAGCCGAACACGACTGAGGCTGCCTTCAAAAATCTCTGCAGACTTTCGGTCGACCGGAATGATTTTCGATCGACCGAAATTGGCTGATTCCAATTTCTTCTTCTTTTTGGCTCCAATTTGATTCTCGGCTTGCTTTTCTTGACTTATTCACATTGTTTAGCCTCGAATCTTGAACCTCTTCGACTTCGGATCTCGTCATGGGTCCCACGAGCACGTGCATCGGGGTTTGACTTTCTCGATTTTCATCAGTAGGTTAATGCCACTAATTAGGGTTGATTTCACTCGAGAGAGGTAATTGGCTAAGCTTGAAGAATCAGGTCTAACGTGATTAATGAATTGCATTTCTATTTGCTTGTTGATAATTCAATTAGGTAATGGTCAAGTGGAATCAAGAATCCCAACACTCCTCATCATCTATTCATCACCATTTTTCTAGTTATTTATTTATAATTGCAACTTTAATTCTAGTACGAGAACATTCCCAAACAAATCTTTATTGTGTGTGTTTCTTGTTAAAATTAATTATACTAGAGTGTAGTTGAATTAGACAATCCTTGTGGAATCGATAAACCGGACTCAATTAGTCCACTATCACTTGTATGCGACTCGTGCACTTGCGGTGTGTTTCTAGCGAACAAGTTTTTGGCGCCGTTGTCGGGGATTGTTTCTATTTAAATTACATTTTAGTTGATATTAGTTTTAACTATTGGTTACTTTTATTTCTTGTACAAATTTTCTTTTGTTGTGTTTTGTGAAAGAAATCTTCTAATTTCTTGTGTTGTTCTAGGTTGTTAATTGTACATGCGTCGAAGTAGAAGCCTTGATCTAGTTGAAATAGATCCGGATATCGAGGGGACTTTTCGACGTAGATTAAGGGAACAACGGGAAGTTAGGAGACAACTTCTTACGGGATGGAAGGAGAAAGAGTTAACATCGAGCTTAATGCTCCAACTGCAATTCCTCCAAGGGGTGGAATCCCACCCAGTTTTGTTTCTCAAGCGGCTAGAGCTCAAGAGCCCGTTGTTAATGAAGAAGACATGCTTTTTGGAGATTTCATGAATCCTCCTATTGTCGAGAATCAATCAAGCATTGTCTATCCCTCCTACAATCATCCAAATTTTCAACTTCGTCCGGATGTCATCAATTTATTCTCCAACACCATCTCATTCTATGGGAGGACCGATGAAAATCCACATGCCCATGTGGTACGGTTCCTAGAGATTTGTAGCAACTTCAACTATGAGGGTGTGAATGTGGAGGCAATCCGGATGAGGTTATTTGTACATACATTGAAAGATAAAACAAGAGAATGGCTTGACACTTTGCCTCCGGGGAGCATCACGACTTGGGTAGAGTTTATCCAAAGGTTCACTACAAAATTTTTCCCACCATCTAGAGTTGCTAAACTCAAGCATGATATTACTACATTTCAACAATTCAAGATGGAGAGCTTTCATGAAGCATGGGAGAGATTCAAGGATATGCTTAGGAAGTGCCCAAATCATGGAATTATATTGGGGCAACAAGTCAACCACTTCTATGCCGGGCTAACTTCTCCTTGTCGTTCAAATGTGGACTCATCCTCTAATGGGTCCATCAAAACAAAGAGCATTCGGGAAGCTTATGATTTGTTTGAGATCATGAGTGAACAAAGTGCAATGTGGCCGGATAGAAGTGCACCAAGGAGTTCTAGTGGTGCACGAGGGGGTGATGATTATGCACTTGTCTTGTCAAAGATTGATTCCTTAGCCAAGAAAGTGGAAGGGTTATCTACTTCAACCTCTCAGCCCGTCAATATTGTTCAAGCCCCTCCGGTATGTGATATATGTGGGGCTAATCATCAAAGCTCTATTTGTCCATTGGTGGCAAGTGGTTCTTCATCTACCGAGCAAGTTGCTTATGCTCAAAATTTCCAACGCCAAGGGTTCAATCCATATGCTCATACATACAATCCCGGTTGGAGAAATCATCCAAATCTATCTTATGGCAATAATCACAATGTGTTGAATCCAAAGCCACAAGAGAAGAAAGAGGGATGGGAAGAGGCTATCACCAAGCTAGCAAATCATCAATTGCAATATCAAGAACGCAATGATGCCTCTTTGAAAAATTTGGAGAAGCAAGTGGGCCAAATAGCTAAACTTATCTTGGAAAGGCAACAAGGAGCTTTGCCTAGCAACACCGAGACAAATCCGAGGGAGAATGTTCAAGCTATTACAACAAGGAGTGGGGTGCAATTGCTCGAGATCACGGCCCCACAACCAACAACTAAATCAAACAAGGCTCCCATTGAAGAAAATGAGCATATTCAAGCATCCGAAAAAGTTGTTTAAGTGCCAAAGGAAAGTGAGCTGGAAGCATCCACATCAAAGGCCCCAACATCGATCAAGGCTTATGTGCCTCCTATTCCCTTTCCTCAAAGGTTGCAAAAGCAAATGCTCGATAGTCAATTTGGAAAATTTTTGGAAGTGTTCAAGAAGCTACACATCAATATTCCTTTCGCCGATGCATTGGCTCAAATGCCAAGCTATGCCAAGTTCATGAAGGATATTCTATCCAACAAAAAAAGGCTTGAAGAGCATGAGACGGTGTGATAAGTGTGCGTTTTACACACTTATTGTGCTTTTAAATAGACAATTTAATTGAGAAATTGAGCAAATATCTACTTATAAATTGTATTTTTCTTGTACAATTAGGTACAACCTCAATTGGAAAGCAAATGGACAAGGTTGGAGTGCAATCAGGCTAAAAGAGGAGCAAATTCGATGTCCAAGGACCTAATTGAAAGAAATCAAAAGTATGAGGACTCAATTGCAACATCTCAGAAAGATGGAGGACTTACTTTGCAAATATTTCAAGGGCATATTTGTAATAAAAGTTAAAATTTGAGGACTAAATTGAAGAAGACCAGAAGTTGGAGGACCTGGATGGCAATTAATTGAAACCAGACCACGAGATCGCGTGGTTAATATCAGGTAGCGATCGCGATATGAGCCAAAATTCCAACCCGAGAGTTTTCAAGTTAACCACGCGATCGCGAGGCATTCAGCCACGCGATCGCGTGGTCAAAAATTTGGGTAAAAATCTGGGCCGACCCGGTGCGACCCGGTTCGGCCCATATGCTGTTTTTCGCGGGTCTACGCGATTTTTGGGTATATTTGGGCGTTTTTGAGTAGGGTTAGAGGGACATCATCCATTATTCAACCCCAATTCTTGACACAAACCCTAGCCCCCATTTTCTCTCTTTTCTTTCTTCTTTCTTTTCTTTTCTTTTCCTTTTCTTTTCTTTGTTTTTGGTTTTGTTTGTAAATTAGTTTGTAGATTAGTTTTGTTTCTAAGTTCTAGTCACCATTGAAGCAAGGAAGCAAGAAGTGAGGTGGAAATACAAAGCTTTGTTGAAGGGTTCTTGGAGCAAAAATCAAGGGAAGTGATTTATTTCATTATCTTGTATTTTTAATCTTTGATTTCTATATTTTGTGATGTATTTTTGTAAACCTCAACTTTTGTGCAATATTTATACAATGGGCTAGTTGTTTTTATGTTGGGATGATTGATGTAGCTTAACTTAGTTTAAGTAATTTTAATGTTTATTTATTAATGTTGAGCTTATTTCATGTGTGTTTGTTATTGAGATTATTACATGCGTTTGCTTGATCACCAAATATGTGTTTTGTGAAGTGTATGATAATCGAGAGATATTATGCATTTTAGACCAAATAACAAATGCTCTAGGTTCTTGTTAAGGATAGAGATATACCTTAAACCCTAGATGATCCATTGAGCTATTTTCACAAAGAGTTAATGCAATTGATTGGGCCTTAATCGACATAGAGATATAGTAGGTTAGACCAATTGATTAGGGTTTATTTCACTCGAGAGAGGTAATTAGCTAAGCTTGGAAAATCGGGTCTAACATTGTAAATGAGTAATTTATTAATTTGCATGTGTTGAGAAATTACTAAAGCGAGAGTTAAGTGAAATCATGAATCCCAACTATTTTATCTTTCATTTTCCTTATTTTAATTTGGTTAAGAATTATTTTCTTTAATTTAGAATTTATAAAAATCCGACTTTTAATTGTGTGTTTCTTCTTGTTGTTAGAATTAAATTAATTAAAGTTGTATAATCTAGAGTATACATTCCTCGTGGGATCGACAATCCGGACTCAAAAAGTCCACTTTATTACTTGTACGCGACCCGTGCGCTTGCGGTACACTATTTTGAGCGAACAAGTTTTTGGCGCCATTGCCGGGGAATGTTTTTACTTTGATTATTACTTTAGTTAATTTTAGTTTTAACAATTTGTAATTATTTTTGTTTTATGTTTTATTTTGTTACCTTTGGTTAACCACCACTATTCTAATCTTTCTTGTGTTTGATTTTCTTTCTATGTATATTTGATTCTAACATTGGCAAAATAGGAAAGCAATTGCAATGAACAATCTCAACATGGGTGATGAATACATGCTTGAAGAATATTCAAGTTGTGAAATTTGTTACAAGATGCATTGTAATGGACAATGTTTGTTTTCGGGCAATAGTTTGATTACGTCGAAGCTTATTGGGTTTAGACAATATTTGAAATGCCGAAAACAAGCAATTGATACATCGGATGTGAGTTACATGCTCTTGGGAGATTGTGTACCGGATGATTGGGATGAGGACATCACTCTTGTGGGAGATGGTCCTCCACTATTGAATGAGAAGGTACTTGCAAAGTATTACAATGAGCTTGCCAATTTGGATGAAGAGGATATGCTTATGGGAGATGCCATGTATTGGGAAGGATTTCAAATGTGGGGGTATAACCCACTCTTGGGAATTAATAGGAAAAACTTGCCGTTACCCATGGATTCAACTTATGGATCGATCATTCAATCCGAGGAGACATCAACTAAAGAAGATGAGCTTGAAGAGAATGACAATTTAATCACAAAAGAATCGCTTGGAGGAGTGGCAATTAATGATGAAGAGATTAAATCAAATTCTCTCAACTTCATTGATTGTCCAATAATTGATTTTGTGATTAAGCCACTTGAGGAGGTGCAAGTCTACTTAGTTGAGTTTGAATTGGAGGGAATAGGCAAGTCCCATGACTTTGGAAGGGGCAAGGTGCAAGTATTTCGATCAAATGAAGAGTGGGGCAAAGCCAAAAGAAGCACAATGGGCAGGACATCAAAAGCTTCATTTAGAGTGCCATGAAGTGCTTATGCGGAGAGTCGAGCTAATGACTTTAAAATAAGCGCTTAATGGGAGGCAACCCATTCTCTATCCTTTACTTGCTTTATTTTTATTTTTGCATATTATTTAGTTTCTTGCATTTTATTTACTTTCTTGCAAATAAGTTGGTTGGGCCAAGTCTCTATCTTCTACATTTATCTTCCTCAAGTTGGGTAGTGTGAAATAGCTCCAATGCATTCTCATTTAATTCTAACATATACTCATATCAAACTTTCAAAGTCAAAATTTGCTTAAAACTCATTTTTAAATCACTTGGTTCATATTGTCTTTTATCTTCAAGTGTGATTTAATGTGATGTGGATGGGCAAATTACATTGGATTTATGAGTTAGAATCGAGATGATGAATGTAATTTAAATTTTTGGATCATTCACCACTTATTATCTACTCTTTTCTTGTGTTTTCATAGGATGCTCACAAGGTGTTCGATGAAATGCCTCATTGGAGAAATTTGTGTTCAATTGATTGGAGGCTTCAACACAAGTTTGGGGGTGGATTGTTGGTGATTGCTATGAGAGTTCACATGCCCAAGACTACTTATTATTGCCCCACCACTTCTTGGGATGTCTAGTAACTTCTTTCCTCTTACTTTGATTCTATTTTACACATTGAGGACAATGTGCATTTCAAGTTTGGGGGTGATTTCCTATTGTGTATTGACATGTTAGATAGCCTTGCCGTGGCCAGGATTACTTAAATGTTTAAAATTGTTATTGATTCATGATTTATGACCAATATGCTACTTGTGTCTACTTTTACAAAATGCTTATCCATGCAAGATCATAATTATCTTAAGCACAATAGTCACAATCGATTGTTGGTGAAGTTTGGGAATTGTTGAAGGGTGAAGAAGTTAATGGAGTAGAAGAACTAGGTTGTGAGCTTGTATTGTTAATTTTTATCAACCTATCAAATATTTCCTAATGCTCTAAATCTCTTGATCCTATTGTAAGACAAGTTTGGGGGTGGTCGACCCGGTGAAGGAGACAGTCTAGACGCGTGGTGATTCCATGCATGTTGGAAATAAATTTTGTGTGGAGTGTATTTCGCCAAGTATAAGCTAAGTAATGACCGTATGCTAAAGTTCTAGCCCATTTTAATTTTTTGCATTGCATTGCCCTATCTCGAAGCCTTTTTGACTCGAGTTATTAAGCCCGTAGGAGTATCTTGAAACTTGGTGCCTTAAGTTTGAAACTTGGGAGTCATCGGCCGAAAGCTCGCTACATGGGTCAATTAGAAAGCTTAATGAGTAGGGTACTCACACACACACTAAAAAAAAAAAAAAAGAGCACTTCATCATTGCATTTGTTTAATAAGTCTACCTCACTTCGTAGCCTTTTTGACTCGAGTTAATAAGTCCGTAGGGGTATTTTGAAACCTGGGACCCTTTGATCTAAAAAATCGGGGAGTTTCCGACCTAAAGCTCGCTACATGGGTCAATTAGAAAGCTTAAGGGAGTGGGGAAGACACGAGCATTCATCACGTTAGTTGTTAGAAATCATGCATTTGTACTTGCATAAGGGCTTTTAGATTAATAGTGGGTTTGAATTACTTAGTATAAGCTTGAATGTCGAAGCACTCATTAGTGGAGAGTCACCGCATTTCTAGGTTGTCGAGATTTTCGGTAAAACACACCCAAACTAGAGTGGAAAAAGAAAAGAGTGATGTGAGAGTACCCTCTAGAATTGCATCCCAGGAGAGGAAAGAAAAATATTTATTGGGGGATGAATGTCACGAGTGGGAAAGAAAAAGAATTGACCACTAATGGTGGGTAGTTTTGACTTGAAACATCTTCACTCATCAATATTCTTGAAACTAAATTAACAATTGAAAATGACTATGCACACACACACACACACCGATAGAACATCGGATAAGCTAAACTTCTTTTTGGTAGCATTGTTTGGAATCATACTTTTGAATTGATTATACAATTTTGCACTCATGAGTAATTTGCAAGTTATCTAACATTGTTGATCTATTTTTCACGCTACTTGATTGCACTAGTAGATAATTTTGCTCGAGACGAGCAAAAGCTCAAGTTTGGGGGTGTGATAAGTGTGCGTTTTACACACTTATTGTGCTTTTAAATAGACAATTTAATTGAGAAATTGAGCAAATATCTACTTATAAATTGTATTTTTCTTGTACAATTAGGTACAACCTCAATTGGAAAGCAAATGGACAAGGTTGGAGTGCAATCAGGCTAAAAGAGGAGCAAATTCGATGTCCAAGGACCTAATTGAAAGAAATCAAAAGTATGAGGACTCAATTGCAACATCTCAGAAAGATGGAGGACTTACTTTGCAAATATTTCAAGGGCATATTTGTAATAAAAGTTAAAATTTGAGGACTAAATTGAAGAAGACCAGAAGTTGGAGGACCTGGATGGCAATTAATTGAAACCAGACCACGAGATCGCGTGGTTAATATCAGGTAGCGATCGCGATATGAGCCAAAATTCCAACCCGAGAGTTTTCAAGTTAACCACGCGATCGCGAGGCATTCAGCCACGCGATCGCGTGGTCAAAAATTTGGGTAAAAATCTGGGCCGACCCGGTGCGACCCGGTTCGGCCCATATGCTGTTTTTCGCGGGTCTACGCGATTTTTGGGTATATTTGGGCGTTTTTGAGTAGGGTTAGAGGGACATCATCCATTATTCAACCCCAATTCTTGACACAAACCCTAGCCCCCATTTTCTCTCTTTTCTTTCTTCTTTCTTTTCTTTTCTTTTCCTTTTCTTTTCTTTGTTTTTGGTTTTGTTTGTAAATTAGTTTGTAGATTAGTTTTGTTTCTAAGTTCTAGTCACCATTGAAGCAAGGAAGCAAGAAGTGAGGTGGAAATACAAAGCTTTGTTGAAGGGTTCTTGGAGCAAAAATCAAGGGAAGTGATTTATTTCATTATCTTGTATTTTTAATCTTTGATTTCTATATTTTGTGATGTATTTTTGTAAACCTCAACTTTTGTGCAATATTTATACAATGGGCTAGTTGTTTTTATGTTGGGATGATTGATGTAGCTTAACTTAGTTTAAGTAATTTTAATGTTTATTTATTAATGTTGAGCTTATTTCATGTGTGTTTGTTATTGAGATTATTACATGCGTTTGCTTGATCACCAAATATGTGTTTTGTGAAGTGTATGATAATCGAGAGATATTATGCATTTTAGACCAAATAACAAATGCTCTAGGTTCTTGTTAAGGATAGAGATATACCTTAAACCCTAGATGATCCATTGAGCTATTTTCACAAAGAGTTAATGCAATTGATTGGGCCTTAATCGACATAGAGATATAGTAGGTTAGACCAATTGATTAGGGTTTATTTCACTCGAGAGAGGTAATTAGCTAAGCTTGGAAAATCGGGTCTAACATTGTAAATGAGTAATTTATTAATTTGCATGTGTTGAGAAATTACTAAAGCGAGAGTTAAGTGAAATCATGAATCCCAACTATTTTATCTTTCATTTTCCTTATTTTAATTTGGTTAAGAATTATTTTCTTTAATTTAGAATTTATAAAAATCCGACTTTTAATTGTGTGTTTCTTCTTGTTGTTAGAATTAAATTAATTAAAGTTGTATAATCTAGAGTATACATTCCTCGTGGGATCGACAATCCGGACTCAAAAAGTCCACTTTATTACTTGTACGCGACCCGTGCGCTTGCGGTACACTATTTTGAGCGAACACGGTGATGCTAACTGAGGAATGTAGTGCCATCATTCAAAACAAGCTTCCTCCAAAAATTAAATATCCAGGGAGTTTTACTATTCCATGCACTATTGGTGATGTTAGTTTTAGTAAAGCTTTATGTGATCTTGGTGCTAGCATTAATTTGATGCCTTTGTCCATTTTCAGGAAATTGGAATTGGGAGAAGCTAAATTAACCACCGTGTCTCTACAATTGGCGGATAGGTCTATCAAATATCCTCGGGGAATCATTGAGGATGTTCTTGTGAAGGTAGATAAATTCATCTTCCCGGCGGATTTCATTATTCTAGACATGGAAGAAGATTATGACATTCCGATCATATTGGGAAGGCCATTTCTAGCAATCGGGAGAGCTCTTATTGATGTGCAAGAGGGGCAATTGATTTTGAGGGTACAAGATGAGCAAGTAAACTTCAATGTGTTGAAGGCCATTAAATATCCCTCGGAATCCAACTCATGTTTTCGGGTGGATGTAATTGATCATCTAGTGGTAAACTCCTTCAACCGTGGAATTTCTAAGGATCCATTGGAGTCGTGCATCGCCCACTCTTTGACTATTGAGGATGATGATCATAAAGTTGAACAAATGGCTCATTATTTGGAGGCATCACCACGATATCAACACAAGAGGGCCCCCTACTTTGAGGAGTTGAAAAAGAGTTCTTCACCACCCCTACCATCTCTCGAGAAGGCACCTACCCTCGAGCAAAAGCCTCTTCCTTCTCATTTGAGGTATGCTTACTTGGGGGAATCTTCTATCCTTCCGGTCATTGTTTCTAATTTATTGAATGAGGTGGAGGAAGACAAATTGCTTCGGGTATTGAGGGAGCACAAGGAGGCCATTGGATGGACCATCTCGGATATTCGAGGTATTTGCCCTTCATTATGCATGCACAAAATTCTTATGAAGGATGATTTCAAACCTTCAGTGGAGCATTAACGTCGGTTAAATCCTAACATGAAGGAAGTTGTAAGAGCCGAAGTGGTGAAGTGGCTTGATGCTGGTATTATCTATCCAATCTCGGATAGTTCATGGGTGAGTCCGGTGCAGGTAGTGCCAAAGAAAGGAGGTGTTACCGTGGTGGAAAATGAAAATAATGAGCTTATTCCAACGAGGCCAGTGACGGGGTGGAGAGTTTGCATTGATTATCGCAAGCTCAACAATGCTACTAGGAATGATCGTTTTCCCCTTCCATTCATCGATCAAATGCTTGAGCGATTGGCGGGTCACTCTCATTATTGCTTCCTAGATGGGTATTCAGGCTATAATCAAATTCCTATAGCCCCGGAGGATCAAGAGAAGACAACATTCACATGCCCATATGGAACTTTTGCATATAGGAGGATGCCCTTCGGTCCCTGCAATGCCCCTGCCGCTTTCCAACGGTGCATGATGGCTATCTTCTCCGACATGGTGGAGAAATTTATTGAGGTATTTATGGATGACTTCTTAGTTTTTGGTACTTCATTTGATGATTGTTTGAATAATTTGATAATGGTGCTAAAAAGATGTGAGGATACCAATTTGGTTTTGAATTGGGAAAAATGTCATTTTATGGTTCGTGAGGGGATAATTCTTGGGCACCGAATTTCAAGTGAGGAGATTGAGGTTGATAAGGCAAAAATTCAAGTTATTGAAAAATTACCTCCCCCAACCTCGGTAAAGGGCATAAGAAGCTTCTTGGGGCATGCGGGATTTTATAGGAGGTTTATCAAAGATTTCTCAAAAATCACGAAGCCACTGTGTTCATTACTTGAGAAGAGTGCAACATATGATTTCTCTAAAGAGTTTCTTCAAGCTTTTAACACTCTCAAAGAGAAACTCATCACGACATCAATTATTGTGGCTCCGGATTGGAGTTTTCCCTTTGAGCTTATGTGTGATGCAAGTGATTATGCCGTGGGGGCGGTATTGGGGCAAAGGAAGGACAAACTCTTGCATGTCATCTACTACGCTAGTAGAACCTTGACCGATGCTCAATTGAATTATGCTACTACCGAGAAGGAAATGCTAGAGGTGGTCTTTGCCTTTGATAAGTTTCGGTCATATCTTATTGGCTCCAAGGTGATTGTGTATACCGACCACTCGGCCCTCAAGTATTTGTTGGCAAAGAAGGATGCCAAGCCGCGGTTAATTAGATGGGTTCTTCTCCTCCAAGAGTTTGATTTGGAGATTCGTGACAAGAAGGGGACGGAGAATCTTGTAACCGATCACTTGTCTAGACGTGAGCAAACCGAGGAAATTTTGGATGAAGAGATAAGTGAGGTATTCTCGGATGAGCAAATTTTCCAAATCATGGATCTTCTACAAGCTGCTAGTGTGCCATGGTATGCGGACCATGTGAATTTTCTTGCAAGTGGCATCACTCCCTCGGACCGCTCTTATCAACAAAGGAAGAAGTTCTTTGCGGATATCAAGCATTATTTTTGGGATGACCCGTTGTTGTTCAAAAGGGGTCCAGATCAAATCATGAGAAGGTGTGTGCCCGAGGAAGAGATGGAGAAGATTCTTGAACAATGTCACTCATCGCCTTATGGAGGCCATTTTGGTGCCGTGAAAACTGCATCAAAGGTTCTTCAATCGGGATTTTATTGGCCCACTTTATTCAAGGATGCTCACACACTTGTGTCCAAATGTGACCGATGCCAACGATTGGGTAATATCTCTAACCAAAATGAAATGCCCTTAAATTCTATTTTAGAGGTGGAGATATTCGATGTTTGGGGTATTGATTTTATGGGACCTTTTCCATCGTCCTTTTCTAATCAATACATTCTAGTTGCAGTAGACTATGTGTCGAAGTGGGTAGAAGCGGTGGCACTCCCCACAAATGATGCTCGAGTGGTGGTGAAATTTTTAAAGAAAATTTTTTTTACTCGTTATGGCACCCCTCGAGCTATCATTAGTGATGGATGAAAACACTTTTGTAACCGCCTCTTCGACTCACTTTTGACCAAGTATGGGGTCAAACATCGAATATCCACAGCTTATCATCCGTAAACAAGTGGGCAGGTTGAAATTTCAAATAGAGAATTGAAAAAGATCCTTGAAGTGATGGTGAATACCTCGAGGAAAGATTGGTTCAAGAAATTGGATGATGCATTATGGGCATACCGCACTGCTTTCAAGACCCCCATTGGCATGTCTCCATTTCGACTCCTATTTGGCAAAGCATGTCATCTCCCGGTTGAGCTTGAGCACCGAGCATATTGGGCAACAAAAGTCTTGAATTTTGATATGGAGTTGGCCGGTGAGAAAAGATTAATCCAACTCAATGAGCTTGATGAATTCCGCCTTGAATCATATGAAAATGCTCGAATTTACAAAGAGAAGACAAAGAGGTGGCATGACAAGAACATTTTGAAGCGGGACTTCCAAGTTGGGCAACAAGTACTTCTCTACAACTCAAGACTTCGATTGTTCCCCGGTAAACTCCGCTCTAGATGGTCGGGACCTTTCACCATTGCTCAAGTCTTCCCACATGGAGCGGTCGAACTTTATCATGGAAGTAAAGGGAACTTTAAAGTAAATGGGCAACGCTTGAAGCCATACTTGGGGGGTCATTATGAAAAGGAGAAGTCATCCATCCCTCTTGCAAACCCGGAGTAATTGTATCAAAAAATCGAGCTTACGACTTTAACCAAGTGCTTTTTGGGAGGCAACCCAAATTTCTACTCTTTTAATTACTTGTTGATATTTACTTATTGCATTTTTATTATGTCTAACTTGGTTAATCACCAACTTTTGTAGGTTCGAAATTCTTTTTGAAATCCTAAGCAACCTTGTCCTCAACAAGTTTGGGGGAGATTGGCGCATCAAGAGAATCAAAGCTTAGGTCAATTTGGAATATCATACACGCATCAATCCGGGGAAGTTCCATCACCCATTCTTTTCTTGTTATTATGCCATTGTCAACATTGAGGACAATGTTTGATTTAAGTTTGGGGGTATTGGGATCATGTGCTTTATGAACATTTTACATTGCCTTTCCGGCCCTTGATGTCTTGATAGTTGAAATTGTTTATTTTGTTGAGAATATTGACATGCTAGATAGCCTTGCCGGCTTATAAGACTTTGATGTTTGAAATTGTTGTTAATTCATGAGTTATGACCAAATGTGCTAATTGTGCTACTTTCTTTAAATGCTTATCCATGTAAGATCATATGTACATTGAGCACAATAGTCATGTTCAATTGTCGGTGAGTTTGAGAATTGTTGAAGGGCGAAGAGGTTAATGGAGTAGATGAACTAGGTTGTGAGCTTGTATTGTTTATTTGTATCAACCTATCAAATGCTTCCTAATGCTCTAAATCTCTTGATCCTAATGTAAGACAAGTTTGGGGGTGGTCGACCTGGTAAAGGAGACGGCCTAGACGTGTGGTGATTCCATGCATGTGGAAGTAAATTTTTGTGTGGAGTGTCTTTCGCCAAGTATAAGCCAAGTAATGACCATATGCTAGAGTTCTAAGCCCATTTTAATTTTTGCATTGCATTGCCCTATCTCGAAGCCTTTTTGACTCGAGTAATTAAGTCCGTAGGAGTATCTTGAAACTTGGTGCCTTAAGTTTGAAACTTGGGAGTCACCGGCCTAAAGCTCGCTACATGGTTCAATTAGAAAGCTTAATGAGTAGGGTACTCACAAGCACACACTCAAAAAAAAAAAAAAAAAAAAAAAAACTTCATTATTGCATTTGCTTAATAAGTCTACCTCACTTTGTAGCATTTTTGACTCGAGTTATTAAGTCCCTAGGGGTATTTTGAAACCTGATACCCTTTGATCTTAAAACAATCGGGGAGTTACCGATCTAAAGCTCGCTACATGGGTCAATTAGAAAGCTTAAGGGAGTGGGAAAGTCATGAGCAAACATCATGTTAGTTGTTAGAAATCATGCATTTGTACTTGCATAAGGGCTTAGATGAATAGTGGGTTTGAATTGCTTGGTATAAACTTGAATGTCGAAGCACTCATTAGTGGAGAGTCACTGCATTTCTAGGTTGTCGAGATTGTCGGTAAAACACACCCGTGCTTTAGTGGAAAAAGAAAGAGTGATTTGAGAAGTACCCTCTAGAATTACATCCCGGGAGTGGAAAGAAAATTATTCATTGGGGGATGAATGTCACGAGTGGGAAAGGAAAGAATTGACCACCAATGGTGGGATAGTTTTGACTTGAAACCTCTTTACTCATCAACATTCTTGAATCTTATTGACGATTGACAGTGGCTATGCACACACACACACCGATCGAACATTGGATAAGCTAAACTTCTTTTTGGTAGCATTATTTGGAAACATACTTTTGAATTGGTTATACAATTTTACACTCATGAATAATTTGCAAGTTATCTAATATTGTTGATCTATATTTCATGTTACTTGATTGCACTAGTCTCAAATTTCTGACGAGGAAAACGTAGAAGAAATGTAAATGGCGAAAATGACATGTAGAAGAAGAAGACAATGAATGATGTTTTATATGGATGAGTGAGTGACATGATATTAGCCGCCAATAAAGGACGCACGTTAGAGCTGCACATTGGAGGGAGCATCAAAGGTTTCATGCTTTTTAAGATTTTAAAACTGCAGAAACATGTGAAATCTTGAATATGATAAAACTAATCAATAAACATTATTCCAGCCATATTAGGGGTAATTATTGATACATAAAAATACTCAATGTCAAAATCTATACAAAGACCTATAAATGAGGAGCCCAAATGGAGAAACCAGAGCTGTTGTCAAAAGATTTACTTGTGGAGATGAATATTTGGGCGATTGAAACAATATTTGGGGCGATTTGAGCACTAGGCGATGCGTGATTAAAAGGACAATTTTTCCACTTAATCCAAGATCTAAAATAACGATAATGGAGCCATTATTGGTAGTTATTGGAATATTGACAGTTACTGAAAAACGTGGATTGACGAGATTACCATTGTGGAAAGTTATTGATATAAAGTAGTGTACAATTATTGACAGTTATGGCAAAAATATCACGCAAGTGGAGATCATCAAAATATAAAAAATGCAAAGCAACATGAAGAAAGGATCACGAATACAACTCTCAAAAGAGATTATGTAATTTTCCTATCTAAAATGTAATTTTTCTATCTTAGATTTTAATAGTGTTCCTTAATTACACTTTACTTGCTTGTGCCCCTTGAAGGCAAGTTGTAAATTAAGTCTTTCTAATCGAACACCCATTATTGAGTTTTTATCTCATGATGTTTTTCTCTTATACATCGTGTGATTTCCTTTCTAATTTTTAGCATGAATGAATAAGCGCGAAACAAATCCAAAAATAATTGGATATCTCAATTCGTTTGTTCGTCAAAATTCAAGTAAATCAAATTCTAAAGAATCAGTTCGCTCTACTTTCCTAAGTAATTTTTATTTAAAATATTTTTTCAATTATTCATGTCTTATAAGTGGACCAGATGATCCATATTTGTTAGGAAAACTAGGGGACATGCTGTAATACAAATAAGTTCCTTGTATATCCCTAATTTCTTCCATTAGATCTAGTAATTCTACTTCATTATCTTTAAGTGTAGTGGCACGTGATGGTGCAGATGGTGTACGACTAACATTAGTACCTAATCTTACTGCATATGAGTTATACATGCTTACTAACGCGCTTTCTAAATATTATAAGTGATAGGGGTGTCCGAAATCATCGCGTAATTGATTTTTGAAATAAGAAGTTTCGTACCTTTTAAATTGTAACACGGATCCATTTACGCACACTAAGGAAAATAACATTGGTAAAATTTTCCAATATTTTCAAAACTTTATCTCCATAGAAATTATCTTATCAATAAAAAATGAATCATTCTATATCTATGAAAAGTTCTTGCTATAATACAAAAACGTTCAAGAACTCTTAAACTAGTTGGGTAGTATATCCCAGATAATATATTGGTTGAATCATAAAAACTTGTCAAAAATATTTTAACTTTAAAATCAATTTCCCAATCATCTTCTACGTACACAGATTCATTTTCATTTCTAATGGTTTTACTGTTAGAATACTCAGTCATAATGTGTTCATAATCTTCACGTTATTTTAAGTAATAAATATGTCGAGTTCCACCCATGTCCTACATCTGTCATAATTTTTTTGCATCTTTACCATATTGTAAACATAACTCCTCAAAATACCGTTTCCTACTTGGTGAAATAGTTATATAAACTAATGCATCCCTAATTCTTTGGTCTTTAATATGTTTCATTCCATCTTGAACAATTAAATTTAATATATAACATACACATCTAACATGGAATAAAAATTCACCAAATTTAGGATTAAGAATTCTACATATTTTATTTACGACAAACTTATTTACACTAACATTATTGAATGTAAATGATCGAATTTTACTTTCACAACATATTTTCTAACAATTTGTAATATAACATTAAATATGTTGGTTGCATTATGAGAAAATTCTATAATTTTAAAAGTAATAATTTTTTTATGCATAACTCAAAGTGGATCAATGTAACGTGCAGTTACAACTTTATAACATTTTTTTATTAATGTCTTCCCAAAGATCAGAAGTAAATGAAATAACACCACTATATTTACGTAAATCAGATATTAATTGTTTCTTAGTTTTAATAAAATATTGTGTAGTGTCAGAAAAAAATTTATTTCTACTAATACCAATATAACTCGGATGAAAATATCATTTGACATAGGTAACGAAGTGCTCGTTGTCCACTATGCTTATTGGCAACTCCTCCCTCACAACGAATTAAACCATTCCATTTTGATTCTCTTCTTCAAAATACATTTACATTGTAGGTGTAGATGTAGAAACACTAGCGGATAAACCAAATTGCAATTAACTATGATTTGAGTCAACGTACCCATCTTTGGTCACACACTTGCGATAGTGACGGTTGAGGTGTGTAGTACCTATACCCTCTTTCCATGCCAACTGTTGTGCACAATATTTGCACACTACTTTGAACTTGTCATTTCCGTCAGTTGTACACCCAGATGAGACCAATGTAAAATGATCCCAACACTTTGCAGGTTTCTTATCCTTTCGGCTTTTCGCTTTCCTTTTGCATCGGGAATATCGATCGGATCATCTTCTAAAATATGATCTTCTTCAATGTCATCCAAATCAATTCGCTCACCACTGACATCATCAATGTTTTATGGAATTGAAATGTCATTTAGACTGAAAAATTCATCATTCAAGTGAGATTGTGGGGTTGAGCCATGCGGCCCATGCCCCCAACTCCAAGTTCCCCGTCGAACAATTATTTAACAAATCTTCATTCGGGATCCATTCTTTTTGTATGTTGAAAAATGAAACTTGAAAAATAGAAGTATGAGTGAATGTGTTGAATGTAGAGTCCAGACAAAAAACTTTAGGTGACGTTCTGTTTGTATTTTATTTTGTATTTTCATTTTCGAAAATATTTTGTGTTTTGTGTTTTCATTTTTGTTTTCAAATTTGCTGAAAACGCGTTTGGTTTGTCATTTCTGAAAACTGTTTTTGAAAATGAAAAGCTGGAAAACACGTTCTGTTTGAAATTTTGCAGAACACTATTTAAACTATTTTTAATTAACTTGCTTGCAGAATACTACTAACTCCAACTCAAATTTCCTTTCACAATACACTAAAAATATGGTTACATGCAACACAATAATGTGAGCATTAAGAGTCTATATTAACACAGCTTGGTCAGGTTCGGGACTTGAGAAAGCTCTACTTCTATTAAAATCCAGAAAATGCAAGTTCTTTCAAAACCACCAGATTCCATTTATCATTGCATTTTTTGAAATATAACAACAAGAATTCTCATTTAATTTTTTTTTTTAATGTTGATATTGAATTCAATAAAACTTTATTTAAACTAAGTTCCAAGTTAGGATAAAAAAAAAAAAAAAATTCTTTATTTAGGCTTAGTTCCAAGCTAGGATAATTCTAAAAAAAATAATAAAAAAATAAAAATAAATAAAAACTTTATATTAAGCTTAGTTCTAAGTTTAAAAAAAAAAAAAAAAAATCCCAAAACATGTTTTCCGCGTTTTGGACATTTTTTTATCGAAATACACACAAAACGCCCAAAACGATGTTTCGGGCGTTTTCCGTTTTGTGTACAAATTTTTTTTTGTTTTCCAAAATGCGTTTTCGAAAATGGTAAAGAGAACGCGTTTTTAACGTTTTCGAAAATAAAAACAGAAAACGACCTCAAAACAGCAAAGAGAACAGGGGCTTAGTATTGTAGGATGAGAATTGAAATTTGTAAGAATGTTGCATGTAGTAAAGATAAAACATGATAATGAATTGAAATGTGTATAATGTATGTAGTAAATTGAGATTTGAATTAGATTATAATAGAAGAAAGTATAAATTAGATAATTGTAGAGAATTTGTGTGAAATTGGAAAGAAAGAAAGATGTATTTATAGATGAAAAATGAAAAATAAAATAAAATAAAATAAAAAAGCGTCAACATGACCGTTGGGGTCATGTTGATAGTTTTGAGACCATTAAAAAAAAGGGTTACAAAACTATCAAATGTGATCAAATGGTCAAACTAACGAATCGACGAGTCGAGCGACTCGCCGGCTCATTGCCACGAACTGCTGTTTTTCTTGTTGCTCAGCTCGAGGCTCATGTTTTTTGACAAGCCGAGCGGCCGAGCCGACAAGGGGCTTGGCCCGTTTCCCACTTCTATGTGCCAATAATGGTATTAGAATTCATGCTGAGCTATTAATGGTATCAAGATTTTTATTTATTTTAATATATAAACTATTTTTTATTTTGTAATAGCTATTATTCTTTTGATAATTATTTTATTATATTCAAGTCGAAAATAAGTAATATGAGTGTCAAATTGAAGATCTCAACGAGAAGTTTAATACAAGCTAATAAGTGAAAGCAAATTATAAACATATTGTTCGTAAAATCGTTTTAAAAAATCAAATGCAAAAGTTTTTTTTTTATATATTTTATTTTTCCTCAATATCCAATTCATTTTAAATTATATCGTTCAAATTCTATAATAGTATCTATAAACTATTTTTTTGTATTAATTATTATTCTTTTGATAATTATTGTACTCCCTTCGTCCCAATTATATATGCTGCATTTTCTTTTTCGTTTGTCTCAATTATATAGACTTGTTTCTTTATTGGGAAGTATTTATTTCGTTTATTTATTACTTCCAATATAATAGTTTTGATATTAAATAGAGTAAATTGGAAATTTTCTTAACAAAAATTACCTTTTTCAATGACATTAAATATGTTTTCTTAATCTGTGTGAAAAGTCAAACAAGCATATATAATTGGGACGGAGGGAGTATTATTTTGGAGTCGAAAAAGTGTGTAATATAGGTATCAAATCGAAGATTTTAACGAGAAATTTGATACAAGATAACAAGGGAGAGCAAACTGAAAATATATTGTCCGTAAAATCATCTTAAAGATCAAAATAAAAGCTTTTACTCTATATATATACATATATTTTAAATTATATCATTTAAGTTCTATAATATTATCTTTAAACTACTTTTTTTGTAATAATGATTATTCTTTTGATAATTATCGTATTATTTTGAAATCAAAAAATATTTAATATAAGTATCAAATTGAGGATCTCAACAAGAAATTTAGTATAAAATAACAAGTGAGAGCAAACTATAAACACTTTGCATGTAAAAACGTCCCAAAGATCAAATGTAAAAGTTTATTTTATATTTTTTCTCTCAATATCTCATTTATTTTAAATTATATCATTTAGTTAAATAATACTTGGAATTCAGAAAATTTGAAATCGATTCAACCAGAAAAATGCAATAGATCAAGGTTAGAAGGTTGAATGGGGTCTAATCGATTTTAATTAAAAATTAATATTATTTCAAAGATTACATAATTTTCTAAAAAAAAAATATATATTTTACAAATAAAGTAACATTTACTCATTGAGAGATGAAATTAAATATACAAAAAATATAACAAAATATTCTTTAATTCCAAATTACTAATTCAAAATAAATATAAATTTATGGTTGTTAATTTTATTTATTATATTATATTTTATTTCAAAATATTTTAATATATAAAAAAAAGATAAAAATAATTTATTTAGGAAAAGAAAGTTCAATAAATAAAAATATTTTTTTTGAAAAGAGAAAAATAATTTTTTTTTTTAAAAATCTTATAAATATCAAGATATTTTAATTTTTGATTAATTTTGTACATATTGTATTTCTTAATTTGATTAATTTTTTTAAAAATTTTAAATTCGATAATATTTTAAAATATTATTATACTACTTTTATTTAACATAATTATATAATTAACATATTTTCATAAATTTTGACGAAAATATTCACATACCCGTAAAAATATTATGTACGATGATGTATAGACCATAGAGTGAAGCCATCCAAGAGAAAGAGAAAAAGAAAGAGAAAGAGAAGGCCTCAAAAAGTTGCGCCACATTCACGTGGAAGCCGAATACTGGATATAGGTCCCTCTCTCTCTTGTGGGTAGCGCGTGTGAGAGAAATAATGACTGTTTCACTGTTAGAGACGCCATTTTTATCGAAACACCGACTCTTCTCCGCCACCCACCTCTCTTTTCAACCTCAAAAGCCAATACAAATTTACTGTTATGTTTCCATTTCTCGCTCTTCTTCCGCCTGCCTCTGTGCCGCTGGTGAAAACGTCGGCTCGCCAGCACTACCAACGCCGGCGAGGTTGGTAGCGGAGGATAGTGTTCAAGATAACAGGGTTTCGCTTGAAAGAAGCAAGGACCGCCGCAAAGTGGTGAAACTAGCATGGGAGAAGCTGGTTCGTTGGTCACGTTATTGGCGCTCCAAGGCCAAGACTGACGTTCTTGAACGCACTAAAAAGGTGGCAAATTGTTCTTTTCTATTTAGATTTTGAATTGACATACGATGATTTCGAAATCAGGTTTTTTAAACAGACGTGACCCTCTCTATTAGCTTAAGCTTTTACATGGGTTGGTTAATGCTTTTATGCTTCATGTTTTTAAAATGTTGGACACTGAAGGATCGAAACGAACAATCTAACAAAATATCAAATGTAAAAATGCGAGAAAACCAAGATTTTTCAGTTCGACGATCCAGAGGCTCAGTAATTCAAGAATCACATAATCCTCCGTTGAGCAATCCATTAAATTTGGATTCACGCTCAAATTCCACTAGGCACATCAACAAATTCATTGCATATTACAATCAATCACCAAGAACACCAAAAAGATCCCTAAAAGCGAATCTTAAGATTTCACCAAAAATTAACTCCAAACTTCTGTGTTTTACACCTATTGCAAAATCACTCTAATTACCACGTAAAGAAATGACAGGCAGAATAACAATTAAATCTCGTCAAGAAATCTTGTTCAAATCCCTAACCTGAAAAGCCTCGCAAATTGAGAGCAAAGAAGAGGAGAATCTGAATCTATTGTTGGAGAGAAAATGAGATGCTCAAATTGTCATCTTGAATACCTTATGCAAGGAGTATATATGTAAAACTCAAGCCATCCAGCCATATATGTGGGCTCAACCATTTTAGGCCCAATGGGAGAATGTGATTTTATATGAAAGCTAGTTGCACTTTTTAACATTCTATATTTTGTTATGAACTTGAGTGCACCAATAGTGAATTTGAGTAACCAATTTAATATTATCTTGCTCTCACATACCTGAAAAACAAGTTATGACTTTAGTACCATGTCCAAGGAAATGATTGATAAAAACATTTATTCAGGCTTTATTCACCTTGTGACACGTCTCAAATAAAATGCGCATATATTCAAGAGTTCCTTCACGTGTGACACCTTAAACAAAATGCATCAAATTTTCTCTATGTATAATGCAGTCGTAAATAACTAGATTTTTCATAAAATGTATAATCATGCTAACAGTTAAAGTATATAATCACATTACCAACAAAACCACAAAGTTTATTTAGAAGATCATTAAATATTAAAGATCATTTAATGACTCATTTGGTGCCAATATACTTAGATGGATAAAAGAACTACGTGCAAAAAATTTGTGATTTGCAACTCACATAATCATCACACAAGGTGAAACACAATGGAGGAAATCAACATCCAATTACCAATATCCCCTGTATAACATACATCTATAAATCCTTACAATATCTCATTATGTATAGTACTTAAACATAAGACTTATATCACAATATTCCCTCAGATCCAATGTATATATTTCAAAACTTCTCATTTATAAGTATTAACAATGAACCAATCATGATCAATATCATCAATATATACTAACAAGAACATCAAGTTACTTTTATTTCAACATGATGATATACAAACAATGATCAAACTTATTGCATCAAAAGCCAATAATAAGAACAAACGAATCAAATCATTTATACCACAAGTAAGGTAACTTTTAAACCATACCATAGCCTTTTCAAGAAAAAAGAAACACATGTACATGTTTCTATTTGTTTCCAAAAATCTAGAGGTTGAAAACATAAAAACTTTTATAAAAAATATAATTTCACATCAGGTTGTTTAAGTTGTAATGACTAACTAAACAACCAACCAAAGTTTTCATATAACCAACACTTTATTCTATGTGTGTACCTATGTACTTAGCCTCTGTTCGGCGTTGGGAGGGAGGAGAATTAAAATTATTTTTGTTTTCTAGGTAAGATATAAGGTTAAAAATTGAAGAGAGAATGTGGATGGTTAAAAAGTGGTGTGAGAAATTGTGTAATTTAAATTTTGTGTCTTTTTTTGTTTTTATCCCAATTAAATCAAATTGCCGAATAGAGGCTTAGTAATCTAAAAAGTTCATTCCTAGTGGTATCCTCTTTTGATTCATAACAAGATAACTCATGTCTCATTCCATTGCTTATCCACTTTATCGATTGTTCATTCTCATAGAGTCTTCTCACCCTACCACACTAGTAAACGACTAGTCAACTCAAGAATATGATATAACGGGTGTACTACTCTCTCACCACTATCTTTTGACTTCAGGACGTTGAATATGGAGTCTTCACCTCACTCAGAGGTATCCTAGGCCTAGGAATAGTACTCTCATTATATCTAACTCCACTTGCAACTGATAACTAGCACTACTTTGCTGTTTTTCTCTCAATTACACCAATTACCATGTCCTAAACATGTCATATCACCCTCATTAACCGTGATCACACTACTCCACGATCTAACCACCCTTTTGGCTTTTACAAGATGACCTATAATTATCAATCCCCAAAAGATATCCTAGAAACACATATCTATCAATAGGTTTAGCATTCCCCTCATCTTAATAGGTGAAATATATAAGCACAGCTAAAAGTCTAAAACATAAAATGATTAACTCATTTATCATGCAATCTATCATGAGTAGTATCACAAATACCTGAAGTAAAAGAAATACGCTATTGCTTATCAAGCACACGACGATCATATAAAACCACATTAGACCTATAGTCTTTTCCACACATGCCTTCTATAAAACTTACCAAACACATAATGATCATATAAATGCAAATAAGACCTACAGTTTACATATGATTCTCATTTATCACAGAAAGGTATAAAACACAGTCTCCAATAACAATACTTTCATCACCAAGAAGCATGTCATTAGTGTTAGTAAAAAAAATAGATAAAGGAATCAACCTCTCTAATCACATAAGCAGTGGTAACAAATATACCATTTTTTATAACTCCCTTACAAGTTAAAATGACACCCTTAATTATTATCATGATTTTATGCTCAATTTTACTAGTTAGCCTCATCTTCTGTTGTCGAGCCAAAAAACACAATTCCCATCGAAAACCCCCAAATAAACGCAATGCGTAGTCATATTTGGAACAAAGCTTAACACAACAAATACACCAAGTATAACACAGATTCTGGCACAAAGGCACAATCAAGTAAAACCTAAATTAAGAAACAAGCAAAATCACAAAAGAAAATGTTATTCCTCAATTCTAAGTCACTATTAATAGGTAAGTCTAATTTGAAGTCCTTCAAGCTATGAGTTTCAATAAAGTGATCAACCGCAACATATGGGGATTATCCAATTTTACCAACCAAAACCAGCAATCACATTTCCAAAGCAATTAAAACATATCAATATCGAACACAGCTCATGGCAAGGTGACTATTTTCAATATAATAATTAACCTAAACAGATTGCTATCGACAAGGTAACTAATCTCAACACACAAAACCAACCAAACAGTTTGCTATTGGCAAGATAGCTATTCCTAAAGCAAAAAAAAAAAAAGTGTTATGTTTTAGGGATATCACCGAGCAAACAATGCGTGTTCGTATATATGCGCTTGGAATCTTGCAAAAAGGATTGCGAAAATGGACTCAGCAGGTCATGAAGAAGATTCTATCAAAAATGTCGTTGGAGCCGTAGGATCGTCATTGGAGTTTAACTAAAAAATCCCAAAAAATAGCCAAATGTGCTCCTTAATCTCCTGAACCAAATTGTGGTGTTCGTTTTTTTATCAGGGTCTCCGTTTGGATTGCAGGTTCTGTCAACCATTCTTCTCCGATCAAAATCGTCGCCTGCCACTGCCAACAATAGTTATTTTCTACCGTTCGAGCCTTCTACTTCCTCTAACGAACACATTGGCAATCATTGCTTGTTGATCGGAGAGACGGTTTGGCTGGAATCTGGAAATGAAGGCTGAGATTATTTTTTTTTTCTTTCGGTCGGATTTACCCCTGTCACCGTCATCGTCTTTGTTTCTGGTGACAAGAATTGATTGCCAGAGCGTGGCGGTAGAGATAACAGCGCGTTCTACTCCTTCGGTCAAAATCCTAAATCGCTCGTTTTTAACTTCTTCCCCTTTCTACTTCTTGCTTTTGCAATTTTTTTTTCTTGCTCCTTTTAGAAAGTTTTTTAATCCGGCCCGAAGCTGCTTCTTTCCCCAAGTTGAACTCTTCCGATTTCAATTCTTTTTTATTTTGACCGTTTTGAATTTCTGCGTCACGGCCAGTGGATACAACTATCCCCAGTTGGAAAGTTTTTGATTTTCGCCCAATTTGCTCCTTCCTCGGTCTCCTTCCAAAAATCTTTAAGTCAAGAAATCGTTCTTAGATCCAAAATCAAGGCTCTGATAACATTGAAGGATCGATACGAACAATATAACAAAATAATTAAATGTAAAAATGCAAAAACACCAAGATTTTTCGGTCCGAAGACCCTAGAGATTTGGTAATTCAAGAATCACCTACTCCCACATTGAGCAATCGATTAAATTTGGTTTCACGTTCAAATTCCACTAGGCACATCAAGAAATTCATCGCATATTACAGTATCAACAAATACATCGCAAATTACAATCAATTACCAAAAACACCAAAAAGATCCCTAAAAGCGACACCCTACCAAACAACAATCTAATTTCACCAAGAATTAACTCCAGATTATATGTTTTACACCTATTGCCAAATCACTCTAATCACCAAGAAAAGAGATAATAAAAGTAGAAAAATTAGATCTCGGCAAGAAATCTTGTTTAAATCCCTAACCTAAAAATGCCCCACAAATTGAGAGCAAAGAAGACGAGAATCCGAATCTATTGTTGGAGAGAAAATTGGATGCCTCCTATCTCATGTTTTTGTATCCTTTCAAATTGTTATCTTGAATACCAAGTGCAAGGAGTGTATATATAAGATTCAAGCCATCCAGCTCATATATGTGGGCTCAACACTTTTAGGCCCAATAGGAGAAAATGTGATTTTATATGAAAAGTGAGTTGCACTTTTCAATAGACATGTTACCAATATTGTTTCTAATGCTTTTGGAAGAATTCATTATCTTGCAAGGAGAATATAGTTTAAGACCAAATGAAAAGGGTAACTTTCTGAAGAAAAGCTCTGACTTCATGAGTCAACATTTGAATTATAATGTAGCCTTTGTTTGGTAACACTGTTTGATTTATAAACTGACTTATTTATGATTTTAAGGTAAAAGGTAGTTGTTGAAAATTGGATAGAGAAAATGTGTGATTAAAAAGTAGTTTGAAAAATTGTGTAGTTTATAAACTAGTTTATTTTGGTTACTAAACGAAGGCGTAGTAATCCATCTTTCTCATGGGACCATTTGCATTCGAAGCAAGAGAATGAAGGAAAACGTATGTGCGTGTGTACCGTGTGATGTAATTTGGAATGGGGTTGATGGTGAGAAATGGATTTTTTGGAGTTAGATTTATGAGTTGTTATGTGTATATGGAAACATTGAAGAACAATCAAGAAGCGGACACATAATTGGCCTTAATGAAGTTGGATACTAAGAAGAACAGTCTCAAGTTGATACCTAAACTCAACCCTGTTATGTTAACTCAGTAGGGTCGAATGAAAAGAAAAATATATACTTCGGAAAAGACTTGGAAAAAATAGCATTTTTTCTTTTACATGCTTTGGTTTTCTTTCCCAAATTAAAGTTCGTTTGTATTTTGTTGCTCAATTTTTTATTTCCTTTCTTTCCTTGTGTACTTGATATAGTGTTATTTTAGGTATCGTTCAGATAAAAATTTGTCAATTTGGAATTAATTCCTTTTTATCCAGGGATGTGGATGGGAAGAAGCAGAAAGAAAGAATCAGAAAAACACCAAAACTAGCACATTTTCCCTTACTTAAATAGGATAAGAATACTACTCTTGCTAGTTGCTTCTTTCTTTTTTTGGTCTAATTAAGCGCCCCACTAGGTTGAAAGTGGAAATTGCAAATTTGATTTAAGATTATCTGGCGGAAGGTATATGAAGAAGAAAAATCATGGAGTAGGTTTCTGAATCTGAACTTATTTTCTCTTTGAAGCTGTGACTTTTATGAACTCAATAAGGAAGTTTAAGTATTTATACCATGATTTTCCTATGTATATTGTTTTTGTTAGTGGTTCTTGTTTGCATTACTTCAGTTGTTTATATTCATTGTTGTTTAATACAAAAGGGAGAGCTGCATGAAGATACTGATCTTATTTGAATTATAATATTTTGTACTTAGGTGGTAGTTCTTGGAGGAGGATCTTTCGGAACTGCGATGGCTGCCCATGTTGCTCGTAGAAAAGCTGAACTAGAAATAAACATGCTTGTACGTGATCCTGAAGTTTGTCAATCTATTAATGAGAGTCATTGTAATTGGTGAGAATCACTTTATTGTGACCATTTTAGTTTTGCCATTAAATAACATTTTCTTAGATGAGCTGGATTTCTTACTCTTCATTGCCCTGGATATGCAAGTGTGCATTCAATTCACGCTAATGGTTCTTTTGCTCAACAGCTTTCTTCTTTATTAGTTGTTCCTGAAATTTCTTTTCTTTTTTGGTTTCAGTAAGTATTTTCCCGAACACAGGCTACCTGAAAACGTGATTGCAACTACAAATGCTAAGGCTGCTCTACTTTGTGCTGACTTTTGCTTCCATTCTGTTCCTGTGCAGGTCTTTTGACTTTCTGTCTTCTGGTAGTGCTTTATCTTGTATCTGCAGTGTGCTAGACATTTTTTCGAATTTAATATGCTTTCAGTTTTCCTGTTGCCTAGAAAATGTATCGTCCTTTGCTGATCATTCATGTATAAATCCTATTTTACTCTCTACTTTTTTGGTTGATGTAGTACTTCAAACTAGACAGAATTAATTGTCTTTACCAAAGATATACTTTATTGCAGTTCAGTTCATCATTCCTTGAGGACATTGCAGATTATGTTGATCCAGGCTTGCCTTTTATATCCCTGAGCAAAGGTCTAGAACTCAACACGTTAAGAACGATGTCTCAAATAATTCCACGAGCATTGAAAAATTCGCGCCAGCCCTATGTTGTTCTATCCGGGCCTTCATTTGCTCTAGAGTTGATGAACGAATTGCCAACAGGTCACTCGAACATGTTCAGAATTTCATTGAGACTATGTTCTTGTGTAATGTCTTTTGTAGTGTGAAACATTTTTTTTTTTGTGTTTGTTTAGCTATGGTGGTGGCATCAAAAGACAAAAAAATGGCAAATTCAGTTCAGCAGCTTCTAGCTTCTAGAAACATGAGAATCAATACTTCAAGGTAATGAGTCTCCTGCAATTTTTTCTGTGTCAGTCATATTAACTAAACTTCATAGTTCATGATTTTCCTCTCACACACACAAACACGTGCGATCATGAAAAAAGGTGTGTCTCAGCCTGTAACCCCTGATGCTACAGTGATGTTACAGGGGTTGAAATTGCAGGTGCGCTTAAAAATGTACTTGCCATAGCAGCTGGAATTGTGGTAGGGCTAAATCTTGGTAACAATTCCATGGCAGCTCTTGTTGCACAAGGTTGCTCTGAGATAAGATGGTTGGCAACAAAGGTTGGCCGATTTCTCCTCACTGCATAAGAATCTTTTCCATTTCTAATTTGATCCAGACAATGCCTTTAGGAGGTGTTCTTTTGCTAAGTAATGGATGATTCCCAATTGAATTTATTTGCTTATGGTCATTTTAGTAGATCTTGAAGATGGTATGCCTTCCTTTTCTGTTAGGCTGTGTTTGTACGCCACAATTTTCCATGGAAAACATTTTCTATCTTATCTCGATTTCCGTGATTTTCCTTGAAAACGAGGAAGATATTTTCTTTGGGTTTAGTTGAGAAAATATTTGCACCTCGCATGGAAAACGCTTTTCACCTCGTTTGGTCCTAGTTGTTATTAATTGACTTTTTTTTTTTTCAAAAATTAACATTATTATTATCAAGTATAAATGTATGGAAAAAAATTGATTAAAATAGCTAAATTTTGCTTTATTTGCTATGAAAAATAATGTCAATCAAACAACAAAATTTAAAAATTAACCTAGAAAATCAATCCAATCAAATACTTCTAATTATATTTTCCACGAAAATAATTTATAGGCAATTCAATTCCTGGAATTATTTTTCTTTCCACCCATTTTTTATCTTTTCAATCAAACAGTCTTAGATCTTTCATTGTGCCTCGAAATTGTTTTTTATATATGGACAAAAGTCTGCAAACAATTGGACTGATTGCTATAAATTTTTCCAAGCTGATCTTAATTGTTAAAGGATTTGTGCTTGTGTTCATGAGCTATGTTACTCTTGACACTATGTGCGAAACTATATCCTTGTCTAAGACAACGGGACATGACATGTATGCTTGAATTTGGTGTCCCACATGACTCATCAAGATCTCTCATACAAGACCGGAACACTAGCCACAACCTGAGTTTACCGACCATATTTCTCGATTAAATATATGTTATTTCTTGAAAATGCAATGGTCTAACTATTTTTCATGTCAATTTATGTTGAAACATCTTTGGAGACTGGAGTATCATAATATTAGCTTACCTCTTAAAGAAATGTCCATGTAACGTCCAAAATTGAGATATTTTCATTTTTTTTTTTTTAATTTTGGACAAATTACCTTCATATTGAAAATTCACTCCAGATACTTGGATCCTGCACACACATCCAAGCAAAAAAGTGATCTTTATCTTTTAACAATTTTTTTCGTCTTTGTTCTCTCTTTGTTCCCTCTTACTTTGGTAATGTTGTGCCTATTATTTAATGCTGTATTTCCAATTCAGATGGGTGCAAAATCAACAACATTGACTGGTTTATCTGGAACTGGAGACATTATGCTCACTTGTTTTGTAAATCTTTCAAGAAACAGAACTGTTGGTGTTCGTCTTGGATCTGGGGAAAAACTTGATGATATACTGAATTCTATGAATCAGGTGCCTTAATAGTATTTTCTTTATTAAAGCTTATACATTAAGTTGGACACTATGACACTGGATGGTATTAAAGAAAAAAAAAGGAAATAAATTGTCTATTTTACCATCAAAACCTTTCTAGTATAGTATGGTACTGATTACAAAATATGTTTAATCTTGTTGACTCTTGATAATTTCTGAATTTAGGTGGCTGAAGGTGTATCCACAGCTGGTGCTGTTATAACATTAGCCCAGAAATACAAGGTTAAAATGCCAGTCTTGACAGCCGTTGCACGGATTATCGATAACGAACTTACACCTGCAAAAGCAGTTTATGAACTAATGAACCTCCCTCAGGTTTGTTTCCTCAAATGTGTGAATTCCATGGAGTATCATTATAATCATGTTTACATTCTTAACCTGGTAACATCTCAAGCTAGATTGTAAAGTTTAAAACATTTTCCACTATTGTTTGGTAACACTGTTTGGTTTATAAACTAGTTTATTTATGATTTTGAGGTAAAAAGTAGTGGTTGAAAATTGGAGAGAGAGAATACGTGTGGTTAAAAAGTAGTTTGAGAAATTGTGTTGTTTATAAACTGGTTTAACACTTTAAAAGGAATGATATTGAATCTCTCTTTGTAGGTTGAAGAAGTTTAGCAGCTATGGGATTTGCTATAGAAGACTATATACATGTACGCTCCCCATAAATTCAAAACATTTGATTTCGGGCACCAAAGAACAAACAGATTCCACGGTCAGGCCCTATACAATTCAATTTTTCCCATAGTTTCATCGTCCTAACGGTTCACTTGTCAAGTGTAATTATGTCTATCCTTAGCCGTTATAAACTCTGATTTCGCTGCTACAGAGTCGTTATATCGATCAATCAAGTGTAACATGCCCCTCACCTCATATATATTTGCTCGACCAGAGAGGTGACACCTCGCATCAAACAATAACAATTCGGTCGCCACGAAGCCATTCAGCTTCATGCACCACACGCATGTTCCTCAGCTTTCGTAAGGAGCATTCCTCGACTACAAAAAAATACAAATTTCTTTCAGCCCACGTGGTATGTTCTAGAGAATGATTTTTTTTTTTTTTTTAATTGTGGGGTCAAAGCATCATTTAGAAAGTTATATGCGTGGGAATATGATTCTGTATAATGCCTTGAGTAAGTGGAGAGAATGGTATTCCTTCTACTTTACCATCCAGAGACAAGAATTTGTGTTAATTTATTCAGCTTTAGTAGGGTCGAAAATTTTGAAATGGAGACTTGAATTAATATTCCTAGTCTCTTTTAACATAAAAAGCTAACCGGATTCATTGCATGCATGGTTTGGTTCTATACTGATTCCATTGAACTGAAGACTTATCCTAATCTTTGAATCCCAAACTAGGAAAAAGTGGAACATATTCCAAGTATAATTTTTAGAATTAATCAAGCTTTTGTTTGATTTACCTATAAAGTAGATAAATTTAAATTAAAATCAACGACTAGATCCTGTTTGGTGGAAAGTAAAATTAGACTTTTATAGGAATTTGATTAAATGAATGATTGAAAAATTGTGGGTTTTTATGAAATTGTGTAGTTTAATTGAGTTGTTGATTTGATTTGAATTAAAATCTTGATTTTAATTTATATCAAACATTGACTTAATTTTAAGAGCACATTTCATGAATCCATAATTTTTAGCAACTTTCCAACTACGTGTATTCATAAATTTTTATGAAAAATTACGAATTATCAATTTTTTTTTAGCAAAATCAAAATGAGGCAAAACTTAATTTTGATTTTTTTAGTGGTCAAATGTAGGGGTATAGGGGAGTTGGGTGAGTAGGAAGGAGAGATGGATTCTCCGTTTATTTGAGGACATTTTAGAACTTAGGGGTTTTTGGATAAATTTTGAGTTTTATTTTTTATTTTTATTTTTATTATTTTTTTATTTGAGAAGTTGTGGTTAAAAAGTAAATATAAATTGTGAAATGTGATAAGTCCCATAAAAATGTACAGTTGAAAATGAATTTGAGGAGAATTTTAAAAATTTTAACCTGGTTAAACAGACTGACGCACGTGCGATGTAACTATAGTAATTTCGTTGAGTACGTAATAGCGTTCACACATTCTGTGATACATTTAATCGATATTGTGAAACCCTAAAAAGTAACATAGAAGAAATCTCAATTGAAATCATGATACATTTTAAATGTAGTATATACATGCTTGTGAAGAAAATAGACTTCAAAGTTGTACAATAGCATGCCAAACAGTAAATTGAAATGCATTTTAGATAAGTTTATCCCGAAAATAAATATTAAACAAATAAACATTTTCTCAGAGGGCACAACATTTATCTTGGTAAAGGAATCAAAGACAGAAGATAGAATGCACAAATGAATTAAAATGTAGATTACATAAAAGGAAATTAATATATATATATATATATATATATACATGAAACACGGATTAGAGAACGAATAAAAAGTTTTTCAGTACATGAAAGAGAAATAAGTAAAATTACATTGGTTTTGTAAATATTCATTATTTTTTTGTTCTAAACACATGTACGCAAACGGGTAAAAACACGCATATAGCTCTTACCTATACGTAAAATGGATCTAAGTTTACATTTTATTAAAAAAAATGTATGTATCTTCGATATTAAATTGAAAAATACAAACATAACAAATGTATAAGAAATAAAACTAAATAAAAAAATAATCGTTAACAAACAGAATAAGAAATGACAAGGTTAAATTTAAATTTTGTGTAAATCCAAATGCACGATTTTTTTTTTTTTTTTTTTTTTTTTTTAACAAACATCTAATTAGCGTACAACAAAATTGAAGAAAAAAAAGAAAAGGAAATAAATATGCTTTCATGAAATTATACTTTATGTGTTGAGGGTAATACCTTCAAAGCAAGATATGCATAGAGTATAAGAAACGAGCCTTCCAACCAAAATAGAAAGCAATAGACGTCCTAGCACCTGAAACAAAAAATCATATTCAGCAGAATACTAAACTAAAATGCACGAATAAAAAAATAAAAAGAAATATATTGTTCCTAACGGAAGAATGTTTGTGTTAATAGAACTACGTTTGAGAGTGAATTCTAAAACGGAAGACACAAAGAAAATACATTTGTTCATACATGCAAACATAGAGCACAAAAAGACAGTAAAAGAATTACATAAGCAATGAAAAACTAACTATAAATTAAAGAAGTACTTAAAATTTAATTGCTTTCCCAAAAAAATCAGTGGATTTGTCAACCTCTGGTCGAAAATCAAAATAGAAAATTACTCATTCGAAATTGCACTATACAACAAAAACTTAACATTTGTACGCAAATGGTTAAAAATGAAAAAATAAATAATTTATCTATACGTTTAATATATCTAAGCTTACGTTTTTTAAGACATTATATATCTTTGATCTTAAATTGGAAGAGTACAAACAAAACAAATGTATTAGAAATTTAGAAATGAAATGAAAGATCACCTTTAAAAAAAAAAAAAAAAAAAAAAAAAAAAACATAATAAGAAATAACACAGTTAAGGATCAATTTTATTTGTACACCCAAACACAATTTTTTTTTTTTAACATGAATCTAATTAGCGTACACAAAAAATGCAAGATTCGTAGATATTCTCGTAAGAAAATAAAAAAAATCATATCTATCAAACTACTTTTGGAGCAGGATTCGTAGACATTCTAGTAAAAAAAAAAATATCACATCTATAAAAAATGTATACCCAACTGTAGTATTTTAGAAAAAAATAGGAAAAAAAAAACATATATGTTGTCAACATACTTTGAAACTGGATCCTTAAGCGGTGTAACGATCTACAATTTTTTCTTCACTACACCAAAACAGAAAAAAAAAACTCATATTCAACGAATAAGATATTATACAATCATAAGTTTATTTTACTACTGAAGAAAAACGTAAGATAGATCTGAAAAGTAAAACATGTACTAAAGACAAAAAAATCGATCAACATAAAGAACACAACACAAAAACCACCAAAAGACAATCGTTGCGAGGAAAGGTTCGACGATTTGAACACATTTCGAACGACGAAACTTGAACGTGAAAAAAATGCCGACATAGAAAGGGAAAAGAAGTCATAAACATGAAAAATACTCACTGTAACAGTATCTTACAGTGGCGGGAGTGTGGACGTGGACTTCGTATTGCTGAGCATCGACGTAATGACGTAGAAATATTTTTAGGGTTGAGCGTTTGCTTGTTCAATTAAAAAAAATAAGACCAAGAACTAAACTAATTATAGAAAAATCCTATTAATGGGTCATAAAGTTTTGCAAGTCCCATTCTAATGGACCAAAATTTTAAACCAACGGGACCAATGTTTGTTAGATTAGAAGTGAAATGAACAAAAGTTAATTCATGCGGCTCATTTAGCTTCAAGGCGGCCCAAATGAATAATGTGGCTTTGTTGGCTTATGAATAGTACCCTCAAAAGAGATTCTTTTATTATATATATATGTGTGTGTGTGTGTGTGTCTAGCCTAACAAAACGGGCTTAATGGCTTCCAGTCGGCTTCAGACTCATCACTGGCTCCAAATGATTATAATGGCTTATGAATAGTGCTAATATAGAATCCTCTTTTATAGGATAGGATATATGTGTGTGTGTGTGTGTGTAAATTTAATTAATTAAAAATTTACATTATAATATTCTATTAATTATCCAACCATATCTCAATTTTAAACAACAAAACACCACTTCAAACCTTAATTGTTTATTTCTCTATCCCTAGACTCAACCCATTCTCTCTCAGCTGACCATCAACCTGCCCTTCTCCCATGCAGCCACACTCATCCTCGTCGAAGTCCCGCAATGCTATAAACATTCGCCGATTTTAAGGTAAACAACGGCGTTGATTTTAAGGTAAGCAGCGACATTCAAGCACTAAATCCATCTCACATCTGCTTTGTCGATCCCGCATCTGCTTCGATAAAGCGACACAGTCGCTGCATCAATTGCGCATAGGCATTGATCAACCAGTTGTGCTTTCTGGTGTTTTGGATCTTGCTTTTAAATTTGGTAGGTGGTGTGAAGTGGAGGCGATGGTGATGTTGCAACCTCTTCTTCTGGTGTTTTTGATCTTCGACCATGTTCTTGGGTTGTGGTAGATCTTGATGTAATGGTTGTGGGTGGCGATGGAAGTGGTGGTGTTGTCCAGTTTAATGGGGTTCAAGCAGTAATATACAACAGCATTTTTTTCCCTTTGTTTGGGGCAGTTGTGGTGGTGGTAGCGTTGAGGCGGTGGCTGCGAAGACGTGGTGGTGGTGAGATGGTGACGTGGGCAGGTGTCGTGAGTGTTGTGACCTAATAATTAATAAGTCAATTGCAATCTAATAATTTGATAATTGTGTCTCAAAAGATTCGTGACCTAATAATTTGATAAGTTGTGACCTAAAAATAACTAGGGATCGATTAATTTAAAATATGTGTCCTTGAAATTAATACGTAAAAAATTGTTGTAACGTAAAAATAAGTTTGATTTTTGATTTATTATTTTGATAAGCTGTGACCCTGAAATTATTTGTGACCTAAAAAATTTGCATTTTGTGACCTGAAATTATATTGTGTTGTGACCTTAATAAATATAATTAATGAAGTGTTTTTAATTAATTAATTAATTATAATTACAATCTGATTTTTGAATTTTTAACTTATATATTATCATCCTCATTACAACAAAAACCCCAACCCAAGCACCAAGGACTTGAATCCAGTAAGAGATGCCTCCCCCACGGGGGCCACTCCTTTGGCCCCTTAATTCAAATATAAATAAATAAGTATAAATATGCAAACATCATGTGGTAATTAATATATATAATATATCCCACACCCCACAATACACAAATCTTTTATAGCCAGTGTACTATGCCTCATCACCACCCGAAACCACCACCATCTTCTGTGCATCACCACAACTACCCATCATCTTCGACATATGGTCACCACCATGAACAACCAGCGCCACCACAAACACACAATGGGTCGACGGTCGATGGTGTTGGCTGCGGCGATCATATGTCACAATACAGCATAGTCACAAGTAATAGTTCACATGTCATAGATCCAAGAGAACTGGTCACACTTAATATTTCAGGTCACAAGTTACAATTCATACCCCAGGTTACATGTCTACTAGAAGGTCACATTGTTGGGAAATTGGACTACAAATAGAATCGCCAACATAAGTAGCAACGCTAAAATATTTCCCCAGACTTCGTGTGATTAAAATATGAATTCAACCAACTCAAACAGGTCAATCCACAAGCAATATAATATCGAAATACTAAATATCAATGCGATAACAACAGTAATTATTTAACGTCGTAAAACCCTCCAATGAGAAGGGAAAATCGACGAAGCAAACCGAAAATTCTACTATTATCAAATAATAGGAATACAATATTTTCTTCTCTAGATTTTTTCCCTAAATCTAGAGGTATCCAATACACACCTTTAAGAATTAATCTTGACAACTACAATATACATCATCTAATACAATAGATGGAATCCAATAATAACAATAACAACAATATGAAGATTAAATGGCTCCTAATCCATTCGAAGATAAAACTTAGAGCAACCAAAATATTGAAGAAGAAGAACCCAAAATATTATAACACTTTCTTCTCTAAAGAAAACTACAGAAAACGCACCTTTATTCCTCCATTGTTGTCTGCGTGTGTGTAATAATTTTCAGTTGAAATGAAGAATCCACCAACCATTTCAGTCCACTGTGCATTCCATTTTTTACTCCCAGCCTCTGTTGCGTGAGAAAAAAATGTGTCCCAGCCAAAATGATTCTACCCTTTTGCTTTAATTAGGTTAGTGGACAAGTTTGAATTAATTGCAAAAAGAGTCCCTCACCTTTCAATTAATAATTAACATGGGCTAGATCCATTAACTTAAATTAATGAGGTATGGGCTAAAGGTTTAAGCCCAATAATCTCCCCCTTCAGCCCATGAGGGAGGTACACCCAAGACTCCACTCACTTGGAATCCATCCCAGCCTGCTCAACACAAAACTCAAGCTTTTGCTTGGTAACAACCTTGGTCAACATGTAAGCAATATTCTTATCAGTATAAATCTTTTCCAATTGCATCAATTTCTCATCAATTGCTCCACGTATCCAATGATACCTCACATCAACGTGTTTAGTACGAGAATGGAAAGTAGAATTCTTATTTAGCTCAAGAGCACTCTGACTATCACAATAAATGATGTATTCACCTTGCTTCACGTTGAGCTCCTTAAGAAACTTTTTCATCCATATCATCTCTTTACCTGCTTCGATAACTGCAATATAATTAGCCTCAGTTGTAGACAAAGCCACACATTTTTGCAATCTTGACTTCCAAGAGACAGCTCTCCCTGCAAAAGTAAATAAGTACCCAGATGTAGACTTTCTGTTGTTAAGATCTCCTGTCATATCTGTATCTGTATATGCTGTCAAAACTAGCCGAGCTCCCCAAAAACCCTAACACAAAGTAGAAGTTCCCCTGAGATACTGCATAATCCATTTTACTACTTCCTAATGATCTTTACCCAGATTAGACAGAAATTTGCTTACCACACCAACTGCATATGCAATATTTGGACGAGTACATACCATAGCATACATCAAACTACCAACTGCTGAAGAATAGGGTTACTGCTTCCATCTTCTTCTTCTCTTCACTCGTTGAAGGACAAGATCTGGTAAGTTTCAGATGACCCCCATAAGGTGAGCTAACTGGTTTAGCTCCTTTCATACTGAACCTTTCAAGAACCCATTCAATATATATATATTTTTTTGTGATAACAACAACCACTTAAATTTTCTGTCTCGAACTATCTCCATGCCCAATATTTGGTTAGTCGGCCCAAAATCTTTCATATCAAATGACTTATGTAAGGCTTCTTTCAATGTCTTGATCAACCCCACATCTTGGCCAACTATAAGTATATCATCAACATAAAGTAGTAAAACAATAAACTTATCACCTGGAAAAGATCTGATATAAATACAAGAATCTGTAGTCGTCCTTGTGTATTCCTGACTTACCATAAAAGCATCAAACTTTTTATACCACTGTCTTGGTGCTTGATTGAGCCCATACAAACTTTTCTTCAATTTGCATACAAGGTGTTATTTTCCCTTTTTGTTCAAAACCTTCTTGTTGAAACATATAAATCTCTTCCTCCAAATCACCCTGTAGGTAGGTAGTCTTCACATCAAGTTGCTCCATTTCTAGGTCTAGACTGGATACTAACCCCAAAACAACTCTGATAGATGTCATTTACACAACAGGAGAGAAAATCTCATCAAAATCAACACCGTATTTTTGCCCAAAGCCTTTAACAACCAAACGAGCCTTATACTTCATCAAATCACTATTGCTATCCCGTTTGATTTTATACACTTATTTATTTCTCAATGCTTTTTTTCCCTTCAGAAGATTCACCAAGTCATAAGTATCATTCTTCCTCAAAGAATCCATCTCTTCTGTCGTTGCTTTCATCTACTGAATCTTATCTCTGTTAGTCTGTGCATCTAAAAAAAAATTTTGGCTCCCCATCTGTAGTAACAAAATATAGTCAGAAGTAGGATACCTAGTAGATAGCATGTGATCTCTGGTACTTCTGTCATGTGCTTCTTCATCTTCTTCTGTTTCAGATATTTGATCTCCCTCATTAGCATTCTCATCAGCTAGTATATCATTATGAACAATGTCATCAACATTCTCATCAATGGGAGCTAAGTTCTCTTCAACAATAGGGTGTGATGTTGAAGTGCTAGTAGATGTGAGACCAGGTACAACTGCAGTCACTCTAGGCTGCTCTGATTTATCTAAATCTTCAATGGTCTGGTCTTCATGAAAGACCACATCTCCGTTTCTCACAATCTTCTTTTTCTCTGAATCCCAAAATTTGTACCCAAACTGTTCATCACCATAACTGAGAAATATACAAGGAGTTGCTCTATCATCAAGCTTCAATCTCTGTTCCTTAGGCATGTTCACAAAAGCTTTGCACCCAAACACTTTCAGATGAGAGTAGAAAATATCTTTGCATGTATAAACTCTTTCAGGAATATCAAAGTCCAAAGGAACATTTGGAGATCTATTAATCAAATAGCAAGCAGTCTGTCCTGCTTCATCCCAAAATATTTTGGGTAACTTGGCTGTCTTCAACATGCATCTGACTCTATCAAGAATGGTATGGTTAATTCTTTCTGTCACACCATTATGTTGAGGAGTACTTGTTTCTGTAAATTCATGTCGAATCCCAAATTCTGAGCAATAATATTTGAATTCATGTGAAGTGTATTCCCTGCCATTATCAGTTCTGAGACATTTTAAGGGATTCCTTGTTTCTTGTTCTATCATGGCATGAAACTGTTGAAAACTATGAAATACCTGATCTTTAAATTTCAACATATAAACCCAAAGCTTTCGAGAATCATCAACAACAAATGTGAGGAAATACTTATTTCCACCTAAAGAAGCTACATCACTAGGAAAACACACATCAGAATGCACAAGTTCTAAAATATCATGTTTTCTTTTAAATGAACCACTAAAAGAAACTTTGTGTTGTTTACAATATAAACAATGATCACATTGGTTTAAAGTCATACCTTTAGCTAAGGGAATAGATGTCTTCTTAACCAGAACATACAAACCCTTTTCACTCATGTGACCAAGCCTCTTGTGCCATATATCAGGAGAAGAATCTTCAACAACATTCACCTCATTTTTACAAGATTTTGCACAAGTTTTGTAGAGAGTGCAACAAGCTTTTTTCTTTTGGCGACAATCAAAGTGCCCTTTGACAATTTCCAATTCAAATAACCGAATATGTTATAATAACCTTATCTGTCAAGAGCCATAACTGAAATTAGATTGAGGTGCATATCAGTAATATGCCTCACATCATTTAGTATCAAGGAGTAACCAAGTTCTATTTGCAAGTAAATATCACCAATCCCAATAATTTTAGATTCGCTAGTATTTCCCATCTTTGAAATACCAAATTCACCGGCTGTGTATTTTGTAAACAAGTCCATGTTAGAACAAACATGGTAAGAAGCACCATTATCAACAATCCACTTAGTACTAGGATCACTCACGTGTAGGCAATGACCATCTACGCAAGAAAGTACTTCATCACTGATGGACATAATAGCTGTCGTGTTCTTTTCATCTTCCTCTTCTGATTTCTACCTTCTCTTTACTCTCTCAACCAAGTCCGACAATTTCTTTTAATGTGGCCCACATTACCACAATGATAACAAGTTGACTTTTTGTCTTTTGATTTTGACCGACCTCTTGACTTACTACACCCTTTCTGCCATCTATTCCAATTTCTGCCACTGTCCACTACAATAAGAGTATGTGTATGATTTGACCTTGCATGTACACTTGAGGACTTTCTTCTTGATTTCTCATTCTTCATATTGTCTTTCACAGACTCCATAGCCAAAACACCACTGGGAACAAAATTATTGATAGTCACAACAAAGGTCTCCCAACTATCTGGCAAAGAACTCAAAAGCAACAAAGCCTGCAATTCATCTTCTAGTTACATACCCATAGTAGACAACTGATTTACAATATTCTGAAAATTGTTCAAGTGCTCTGTCACACCTATTCCATCTCTGTATTTCATGTTGACCAAGTCTTTAATCAGAAAAGACTTTTTTAATGCAGTCTTCTTCTCAAACATAGACTCCAATTTCGACCACAATTTATGTGAGTCAATCTCCTGTTCCACATGATGAAACACACTATTATCCACCCACTGTCTTATAGTTCCGATAGTCTTTCTATTATGTTTAATCCAATCATTGTCTGACATACCCTTCGGTTTAGTCGTGTCACCCTTAACGGGGTCATGCAAATCCTTGTAATAAAGGATATCCTCCATCCTAGGCTTCCAAGTTACCCAATTATGATTAGTGAGTCTAATCATAGCACAATCAACGGATCATCCATTTCAATCCACACAATCAACCTAATTTCTGATACCACTATTAGGAAATTGGACTATAAATAGAATCACCAGCATAAGTAGAAACGTTAAAATATTTCCCCCAAACTTCGTGTGATTAAAATATGAATTCAACCAACTTAAACAAGTCAATCCACAAGCAACAAAATATTGCAATACTAAGTACCAATGCTATAACACCAATGATTATTTAACGTCATAAAACCTTCCAATGAAAAGGGAAAATCGACGGTGCAAACCAACAATTTCACTATTACCAAATAATAGGAATAAAATATTTTATTCCCTAGATTTTTGGCCTAAATCTAGAGGTATCCAATACACACCTTCAAGAATTAATCTTGGCAACCACAATATATATCATCAATGCAATAGATGGAACCTAACAACAACAACTACAACAACAACAACAACATTATGAAGAATAAATGGCACCTAATCCATTCTAAGAAAAACTTAGAGCAACCAAAATATTGAAGAAGAAGAACCCCAAATATTCTAACACTTTCTTCTCCAAAGAAAACTATAGAAAATGCAACTTTATTCCTCCATTGTTGTCTGCATGTGTGTAATAATTTTCAATCGAAGTGAACAATACACCGACCTTTTTCAGTCCACTGTGCGTTCCATTTTTTACTCCTAGCCTCTGTTGCGTGAGAAAAAATATGTCCCAACCAAAATGATTTTACCATTTTGCTTGAATTAGGTTAGTGGACAAGTTTGAATTAATTGCAAAAAGAGTCCCTCACCTTTCAATTAATAATTAACATGGGTTGGACCCATTGACTTAAATTAATAAGGTATGGGCTAAAGGTTTAAGCCCAACACACATCAAAATTCATATGTTCCATATCACAAGTAATAATTCACAGTTCACAAGTCATATTCCATTAGTCACATATTAATTTCAGTTGGTTACAGATTCAAGAGAATTGATCACACGTAATAGTTCAGGTCACTGGTCATAATTCATACCTCAGATCACATGTCGCACTTCATGGTTTATATGTTGCAGGTCACAAGTAACACATGTCAAAAGTCATATTCCATATGCCACATATCAATTTCAACAAGTCATGGATCCAAGAAAACTGGTTACAAGTAGTAGTAGGTCAAAGATCTTCTCGAAATTTTCAAAATTGGAGTCATATTTGAAATGCAAAGATCGTGTAGCAACATGCTTGATTATATGCTTATTAATTAATGAAATCTACTTAAAACACACACACAAACACACACACACACACACACACAAATATCTCTTTGAGCACATATATATGTGTGATTGTGAAGTATTGATAGTTGTTATTGGTGGTGATGATGATAGTGTTGTGGTGGTAGCGACGATGACGGTACGATGGCAATGGTTTTTAGTGGTGGGGCTAGTGGTGGTGTCGATGGTGACAAGGTGTACTTTGGGTGGGGTGGGGTGGGGTGGGGTATATGTAATTTATATAATATATTATATATTATTTATCACATGTTGTTGGCACTTTTAAACTTATTTTTTTAGATTTGAAATTGAGTATAATAAACACATGATTGATGCATTGTTCCCTTTATATTATTACTAGTTTTGGTGCGCGTTGCACGCATATTTTCAGTATTTTTCTATTAGAGAAATTTCGAATAATGATTTCTTATTTGATAGTTCCACTGTCTCATTAAGATAGACTCATATCTAATTTTACACGGATTAAGAAAACATAATTATTATATGTTGGAACTATAAATTTGCTTACATTTTACTCAATAAAGCCCTAAATGTGTTTAATTAGATGAATATTGCATCCAATTGTTGCCCGCATAGTGTTTAATTGGATGAATAATGCCTAAATTGATAGAAATCCAGGCAATTTGCCCGCATAGTGTTTAACCTGTCTCATAAAGATAGACTCATTTCTAATTTTACACGGATTAAGAAAACATAATTTTTATATGTTGGAACTATAAATTTGCTTACATTTTACTAAATATACCCCTACATGTGTTTAATTGGATGAATATTGCATCAAATTGTTGCTCGCATAGTGTTTAATTGGATGAATAGTGCCTAAATTGATGAAAAATCCACGCAATTTGCCCTCATAGTGTTTAATTGGATGAATAGTGCATCAAATTGTTGTCCGCACATTGTTTAGCTGGATGAATAGTGCCTAAATTGGATGAATAATGTTTAATTGCAGTTGGATGAATAATTAAATTGGATGAATAATGTTTAATTGTAATTAGATGAATATTGTAATGAATAGTGCCTAAATTGGATGAATATTATTTAATTTTAATTGGATGAATAGTGAATAGTGTTTAATTGCAATTGGATGAATAGTGCCTAAATTGGATGAATACTGTTTAATTTTAATTGAATAAATAATTAAATTGGATGAATAGTGTTTAATTGAAATTGAATGAATAATGTCAATTGAGATATTCAATCTTTTATATATAGAGAGATTATGACCAAAATGCTCTTTAAAATAGAGAGCCTGCTAGATAATATGGGGATGTTATAACTTTAAAGATGTGTGCTTATAAACTTAGTTATCCTTAGTGCATAAGTAATATAGAAATAAATTATGTACTACATTAAAAAATAAATATGGTAAGTATCGTGCTTAGGTGGCAATTAAATTGCATACAAACACTTATTGTCGCCCAAGCATGTTGTTTAGTATAAAACTGAGCACGGTGCTTAGAATATCACTATAAAAAAACATTATGATATATTCAAAATAGAATGAACACTTCCTCAAAAAATAAAAGATAAAAAATAGAATGAACACATTACATTTTATCTTTAAGGCTGCATTTAATAGCGATGATGAAATTTGGGTTGAAAGAAAATGAATTTCAGGAAATTAGATTCCAGGGAATTGATCAATTCCTAAGAATTTGAAGTTTAGGTGTTTGATTAGTTTATTTTTCTAGATGGAAAAAGTAGAGAATTTTTTAACTTTTATTGTTTGATTGACATTATTTTTCATGGAAAATAAACAAAATTTATCCATTTTAAATTTTAGTAATTTTTTTTATACACATTTGTACTTGATAATAATAATGTTAATTTTTGAAAAAAAAAATAAATCAATTAACAACAACAAAAAAGATCAAACGTGACGAAAATTGTATAAGATTTTTTATGAAAAATAAAACATCCTATCCCCCAAGGAAAATGATTTCCTCCAAAATAAGAAAAATACCGGATTTCGAGACAAGATGGAAATTGAATTCCATGAAAAATTTAGGCAATCAAATTAACAGCGCAAAAGTTAGAAGATCACTTGAAATTTGGATTTTTCATGGAAAATAAAAGTTTTCAAACGCATCCTAATATTTACAATGTAGACAAAATGCCACTTAGCGGGGAAGAATAGTAGTCTTAAAAGCATCTTTATTTGATATGTTAAAGTAGATGTTAGTAGAATAATTTAGTAAGGAGTTGAATTAATATCTATATTGAGTATGTTAAAACATAAGTTAAGAGAATTCTTTTAACCACAAATTAACTTTCTTATTAAATTTAGCTAGTATTTTAACTGATGGCAGTTGAAAATGTCCAATGACCGTCCATCTCAAACCCCCACCCCCTACTATTTGTTCATTTTTCTTTTTCTTCTTAAATTTCTTAACATCGATAAAAAAATAATTTTTTTTTATTGATTTCATATTATATGTTTTGATGAGATCTTCAAAATGATTACCATATTAATATATAAATTTTGTTATTTTTTTAAAAAATATTTATCATATTTTTGGACTTAACAAAAAATTAAAACATTCATTGTGGCAATAATAGATATGTTAACTTTAACATGTACACGTATCATTTAACAAATATTTTTTGAGTATGTGATTAGTTACATTCAATACGGATCTTCTAATGGTGCGTTTGATAGCTGTTATTTTTCATGGAAAATATGATTTTCCAACTTTACGTTGTTTGGTTGCCTAAGTTTTTCATGGAACTTATTTTCCCACTTGCCTCGAAATTCGGTATTTTCCTTATTTTGAATGAATTCATTTTCCAAGAGGGGGATGAGATTTTATTTTCCATGGAAAATCTTATACTATTTTTGTTGTTGTTGTTAATTAATTAATTTATTTTTCTAAAAAATGAACATTATTATTATTATCAAGTACAAATGTGTGAAAAAAATAATTTTTTTATTTTTATTAAAATAGATCAATTTTACATTATTTTGAAAATAATGTCAATCAAATAACATAAGTTGAAAAATTCTCTACTTTTTCCAACTAGAAAATTAAACCAATCAAATACATTAAACTTCCAATTCTCAGAAATTCAATTCCCTAGAATTTAATTCCCTGAAATTCATTTTCTTTCTACCCAAATTTCACCATCGCTATCAAACGCAGCCTAAGTGTTTTAGAAACATGCCCAAAGTTAATCAATAACCAAATCTTATCTACATTATTTCAGTCTTTATAAATGTAGCTAAGCTTCATTTACAGTAAGATTTGAATATTTGATGACTTATATCAATAATTATCTGTTTAGTTATTAAAATGATTAATAAATACAAGAAATCAGAACCCCACACGGCTGGCTAGTCCATACGTGTACGTGGATGTAATTTTCTTATTCCAATTATCAAAAACCTTTTATTCCTCAATATCCAAGAAATCTTTGCTTGCACACTTTAAAAACACGAGCAATTAAAAACATGCTTGGCTACCTAAGCTTTAAAAAAAAAAAAAAAAAAATTAGAAAAATGTTTGTATTAAATAAAAATTAGTTATATTAATTGGAACTTGCTCCTACCTCAACAGGAGAAGAAGTAATTAGTATCTCGTCGACTATATTATAGATTGCTACATACCAAACATGAACGTTATTATTTTCTTGATATGACTACACATATAGTTTTTGTCACTCCATTTGTGTTTGATATTGTTTAAAAAAAGTTTTTTGAAATGAATAGTGATTTTTTAGAGAATGGATGATTAAAATTTTATGTTGAAAAGTCAAATATTGTAGAATTAATTTTTAATAGATGATTGAGATTGAGTACTTAAAAAAAAAAAAAAAGAGAAAAGATTAAAGAATATTATAATATATATAATCTTTAGCCTTATTGTTATTCTTTATCATCTTATGACTTTTTTTTTTTCCCATTGAGAATATTGCTTTAGATTTTTATGGTCTTTAAATAACAACATAGAGTTCAATATCACAAACAATAAACTGAGAAATCCTTGACAATATTTTCATGGCTTCATCTTCTTCTTTTCCTGATGTATATGCCTGGCTTGAAAACCTTCCACCAATCCCACAATGGAAAACAGATTCCATGTCCATGAATCTATGCTCATTTTCATCACTCCCTTCCTTAAAACTCTCAATCAAGAACTATAACTCATCAATTTCTCTCTCTATATATGCAGATTACAATCTCCCTCACTCTCTCTGGAACTCTAAAACCTTTTCACGAAAACCCATATCAGACAAACTTCTAGATGATCATGAAACAGTTTCAGGTCTCTTCCTTAATATCATCGAAAATGTTCTTATGTACAGTCCAAACAAATGTATTTCTTCTCATTGGCTTAGATTTCCAAGAAGTACTTACACTGAAAATAATTTTAAAGATCTGTTTAATTTCTCATTTCTTAGCCTTACTTTTATTATTTGCATATATGAAGCTCCTACTGATCTTAGGTCTTCATGTCTTTCAACCCTGAAAGATCAACTTGCATGCCCAAAATCAAGAGAAGTTTCCAAGAATTTGATGAGGATTCTGGGGTCTAATACAGAAGAACAGTGGATGCGTTCTATAAATCTTGCAATTACTAATTGGGTTTCAGAATTACAAGGTGGAAATACAGATTGCATAAGTATTAAAACTAGCTGTAAAACTCCTTCTCCTTTGTTTTCGTACTCGTTTTCCACATACGGGCTGTGGAAAGTTCAATTGTATTGTCCAGTCATATCCATGGCAGTCGAGAAGTCGAGTAGCCCTTCTCCAGATGAACAGTTGCTTTTCTCTCTTAACTATCACCAATTAGAGGGGGTGATCCAGCTTAATCACAAGGCAATAATTCGAGAAAAGTGGATTGAAGTTACAGTAAACACAGAAAATATAAGGTACAATTAATTCTCTGTTTTTTGGATTGTATTAAATGGTGGCGTGCAAGCACGAAACAAAGAACTACAAACTGGTTGATACAAAATATTGAAAGTTCGGACATAAATTTGAGAACCCTTAAAAATTTTGTTCAATATTGAGTAATCTTGATCGATGCTAATGGGTCGAACCCTAATGCATCCAAGGCATAATCTTGCATCTTTTTTGAAAAAAAGTTCTTGTCCTATTCATTTGAACCAGGTGTGACGTTGTAAACCTGGTGACAGATAACCTGATGAAGGAGCGGGGTGCAGGGACAAGTGAAAAACACTTTCCTTCAAGAATTGCATTGCAAATTACTCCAATAATGCAGGCAAACATCATAAGCATATCAGTAAGCAAATCATCAGAGAATCCAAGACGAGAAATCGGCGTAGAGAAGTCGATCGAAGCATCGTTCGAGCCTCCAAATCCTCACATGGGAATAAACTTTTCTGCAGGAGAAACCATGACAATAAGTCTAAAGCCATGGAAATTTGAGCAGTCTGTTTATGGAAACACTGCCATTTTGAACTGGTTTCTGCATGATAGTGTGAATGGTAGAGAAGTATTTTCTTCGAAACCGTCGAAATTTGCTTTGCTTCAACCCAAGGCATGGTTTAAGAATAGGTATTCAAATGCTTATAGGCCATTTACAAGGCAAGGAGGAGTGGTTTTTGCTGGTGATGAGTATGGGGAGAGTGTGAGTTGGAAGGTGGATAAAGCTTGCATGGGGAAAAGTATGGAGTGGGAGATTAAGGGCTGGATTTGGTTAACTTATTGGCCTAATAAACATAGGACACTTTTTACTGAAACTAGGAGGTTGGAATTTAGGGAAATAGTCTATCTTACCTTGGTTCCTACACGAACCTCGTGAAAATAGCTTGGCAATTTCGACTTCGTATCAAGAGTTGAACATTAACTGTTTTGATTTGAATTATTCGGGAAATTTGAGTTCTATGGATATTGTACCTAATTAGTTCTTCTAGTTCGACAACTTTGATTAAATAAATGTTTAATTTTCAGTTATGATGCCATATTCCTTGTCATTCCATTATCTTCATCAATGTCATATACGGTGTAGCAGTTGTTAAACATTCATATCGATTGATACTAGATGAGGTAAATAGTTTGAACAAGGGTCATCAATTGCTAGCAAACTAATTTGTGCTAGACGAACTATTTTATGTTAGACAAATCTAGTTCATGATAGTCTACCTAACAAGATTGTTGTCTATCTAATTGATAGTACGTAGTCTGTCTAGCAAGATTGTACTCTACTTAGTTGAGGGTAGTATATTACTATATTTAGAGGATGGCAATCGAACAATCCCAATTAGGGTTGCGTCAAAGTATTCATGATAGGCATCTCCACTAGAAGTAGATCAGATTAAACTCTAACTCACTTGGTAAGCGCTCTACGTGATTGGTAGTCGACTAGTTGCTTGGACAGTCGATCCACTACTGCAATAAGTGGAAGATTGATCGTCCCAGGTGATTCATGCTACACGATACTTGACAATTAATTTAAAGGCAAGTTTGACGATCCACGTCCCTAACCTAACTGACGAACCGTCGAAAATCGTCAGCACATGGAGATGATAACAGTAAGGCTGGTGGGTAATAACCGCTAGATGCACGAGGAGAAATCTATTTAACTATAAATACTTCAAAACGTAAGCCGGGTGTTTTTTTGTTTAAAGAATCATATTCTGTATTTGCTTCCAATCTGGATTAATTAATTCATATACCTACAAACACTAATCTTATGCTGGAGGATAAATCGGGAGAGAGTTCCAATCCTCCTTTTTCCAGTGGGTCAAGTTCAAGTTCGAATCAAGAATTATTTCATTGGCACCATCTGTTGAAAATTGAAAACAAAAGTTGTGACTGGTTGACAAATAGGAAGTTAAATTCCAACCACTGCTACCTTATGTTACAAAAACACTGTACAACTCATTGGAGATGAAGAAGAAAGCCATGATGGCCCTTTTGCAGTGTCAGACTCATGAAGTCATCGAGCCATCCCATAACTTGCTCGAAAATCATTATGAACAACCCTCTTTAGCCCATGTTTGATTGAGATTAATATCAAAATTTTAGCGAATTTTAATAAAAGTTGATGTGATGTGTGATTAAAAAATTGTGGGACTCTTGAAATATATAATTGTGATTAATTGTTGACATTAATTTTGATAAAAATAAGATTTTTAATCAAAAACAAACATGCACTTGGTATAACCACAAATCGTGCCGCCATATGATCAACCTATTGGGGTAGAGCAAAGTGCCCTTAGCCTAGCGTTCAACCTCAAATAGGTCTGTCGGTCGCAACCCATGTAGCGACCATGAAATTTAGGAATTTATTTTTAAAATAAGTATTTTATTTACTAAAAATCGTGTCGCTATAATTTAACCCGTTAATTAAAATTCACGTACGTCGTTTAGCCAAGTTATAAATTTTGAGCCGAAAATAATAAATTTCAATCCAATTTGATTTTACGTCCAATAAATTCAAAATCTATTTTTAAAATCCAATTTCATTTATTTATTTAATTATTTATTTATTCAAATTAAAAATCTCCAGATAATCTTATTTCAAATTTAAGTATATCATCCTAATTACAATTCAAATTTTAAATTCATCACTTATCTCTACAAATCATGATCACCATCCTAACCAATTCTCAATCAACAAATCCTATCACGAAAATCTTTCTGCAGTTCAAATTCGAAACCAAATCAAAAACCATCTACCAACTATTTTTACTCCCCTTTACGATCAGAATTACCCACGGCCAAGATACAACATTCAGGTATGATATCGATGAATTCCTGTTTCAGCATCATCACCATCGACCAGACCCAGCACCACTGCAACCACGACAAGCTAACCACAATTTTCCAATGCTAAATTCAGTAAGCAACCCAGAATCGACAACCACAAGTACTGCCCATTCACAAGCTCCACCCGAACCTTGCTACCACCTCACATAACTCCCCAAAACTCAAATAAAAAGCCAAACATATAAACCCCCAAATCCCAGAAGCCTATTACATACCTCAAACATCAAATTTTCGCCGGAAAACCCTCGAGCATCGCCTCGGTCTACCTCGGATTCGCACCCAAAAAATCAGCCCAAAATATATTTTTCTCACATACCCAGGTTTCCCCACTGCTGCTGCTTCGCACCGGCGGTATTATCGCCGGCATTTCAGCCGGCGATCGACCAGAGAGGAGGGCGTTCGCCCTCCCCTCACTCTCCGTCTCACTCTCTGTCGTAACATAGAGAGAGAAGAAAGAGAGTGTGTATATATATTTTATATAATCTTGTTTTTTTTTTTAAAAAAAAATTCCTTTTAGGTCCTTATATTTATCATTTTAATTGTTTCAGTCCCTAAAATGTTTTAAATATATATAGTTCAGCCTTAAGTTCCAAAACATTTATTTCAGTCCCTGATTATTTTAAGCAGCGTTTTAAATGAGTCCTCTAATTTTGGAAAAACTCTATTTTAGTCCCCAGATTTTAAAATCATTCATTTTAAGTCAAAACTTTAATTTTATTTCAAACTTCGAGTTTCTAGAAACTAATTTAAATTTTATTTTATTTTTGGCTAGATGAGACGTACGGAGATCTAGAGAACTGAAATAGATTTTCCCGCTCAACCACACTCGTAGAGAATTGAGGTAGACTCGCCCCTATTAATTTGTTTACATTTTGATTGCATGTAATTATACGCTTCATGTGACTTATGTGCATTTATTGCATAAGACGAGACGAGAATTTATATTTTTTATGAAATATTTGATGTTATGAGCATGCCATAAATTATATGCATTTTTAAATGCATGAGACGAGACGAGATTATGATTTTGTTATGCTTTGACATAACTTATGTGGATTTATTGCATGAGACGAGACTACCCACACCCTATGTTACGAAAGCCTATTATTATGATGAAGTTGTCACTATATGATTGCATATTTATGTGTTCAATTTTTATGTAAATTTATTAATCGGCGATGAGTATACTGAGTATTTCAATGAAATGCTCACCCCTTTTTAGCAACAATTGCAGATGTCGGAGATGGAGACGAATGATGGGCAGGCTGTGGCATTAATATTTGAATAATTAGATTTCATTATTACTTCAGTTGAGATTTTGAACAATTGCTTTATTTGGAAATGTTTTAACAAATATTATTTCCGTAAATTGGTGAATATTTAAAGTTTGTCAATTTTTGAATTTATAAATCTTGCCAATTAAATATTTTTATTTTCTTCCGCTTAATATTATTTCAAAATATCGACGAGACGATGACGTGACGAGTCGAGTGATTAGAACCCGGGGCGTCACAGCGTGGTATCAGAGCCAGTCTGCGTTTCTGTAGACTGGCAAAATTTTCAAAAGAGAATTTTTTTTAAAAATTAATTTATATTATTAAATGCCAATTGCCATCATTCGATCCGCCACTACGAGGTAAAGAAGTTTATGAGTTTATGTTATTTATTTTTCGGATACATATTTTTAATGATTTATGAGACTTAGAAGAAAGAGAAAGATTTGTATCCGAAATAGAAAGAAAGAAGAAAGAACGAATGTTGAGCATAATGGGAATAACTAGTAATTGATTAAAGAATTGTTTTATAATAATTTTGTCCTCGAACTTAGAGAATAAAGAACCCTAACTGGACTTTGTATAATTGTTTTAGACATGGCACCATTCACAGGACAACAACAAAGAAAGTTAGACGGATGGACCTCAAAATACCTATCATTCAAGAGGGGACATCACAAGAAGATAGATGAGCATGTAGAACACTACCGCATCACCCAAGAGGACGCAATAAAGCATGGCTTTAAGATAACTGATAAACAGACTATTGGTCACTTTTTGTCAACTTTTCCCGAGGATGAGCGTAAATTGGAAAATGAGTTTTATGAGGACATAAAAAGAACTCGGGGAGAAAACACGAACTTTAAGACAGTATGTGATGAGTTTATAATGCTTTGGGATCTTTTTCGAACCCTAGAACCCGCACCAGCACCAGCACCAGCACAAGTAATGATACCCTGAACCGATAATAGAGATCGGCTAAATGAGATATCTGATGCTGAGTCAGGCATCTACGATTATACGCCTGGGTTACAAGGTTATATTTCAGAATCACCAGATTACTCCCCAGGTTCACCAAGTGCCTCACCCGGTGCCCCAGATTATACACCGGCACGCCCGGGACTACCCCTGTCTACAGTCATATTTAGTGAGATAGGACTAGTGATAGTTGTTTTGGCATTTTTCCCTTTTCAACAGTTTTTCCCATTCCTGAAATAATAATGTATCCTCATTGAAGGAATTTCATTTATTAATAAAGAGATTCATTTATTTTATGTCACAAGCTATGTTTGACATTGTTATTAAGATTGATTGTATGAGATGATTTGGTTGTCTGTATTTTCCTGTCGAGAAATAATAAACCTATTTGTTTTACTTAATAAAGGAAAATGTCTCGGGGCCTAATCAGAGATGCACCGAACCAGACCAACCAAGGTCAGACTGCTCCAAGGAAGGATCCCCCAAACCAAGCCAATATCATTAGGGATCTACTTCAGGCAGTTCATGACTTGAGACAGGCCCCTACTGGTTCCTCAGTTCCAATAATTGAACAATTCCGAAGGTACCGTCCACCTACATTTGACGGTGGTAACGACCCTTTAGCCGTGGAAGAATGGCTGCAGACGATTGAGAAAATCTTCAAACACATTTCTTGCCCGGAGGACCAGAAAGTTGTTTGTGCAGAATTTATGCTGATTGGTAGGGCTGGATTCTGGTGGGAATCAGCATCCCAAACCAGGACTCTAGAACAACAGACAACTTTAACTTGGGAGGAGTTCAAAACTATGATTAGAGATAAATTCTTTCCACCGGCCCTCAGAGACCACAAAGAGTATGAGATTTTACACCTGGTTCAAGGTGATATGGACATAACTGATTATGAAAGGAAGTTCGAGGAATTGTCACGCTATGCTCTACATCTGGTGGAGACGGAGGCTAAGAAGGCACGCAGGTTTGAGAGGGGTCTACGATCGGAGATTAGACAGATAGTCGGTTCGCACGAGCTTCCGACCTATAGAGAAGTGGTAAAGAAGGCTCAAGCAGTAGCCTATGCGGGAGTAAAGATTGGAAACCAAGGCCATCATCATGAACAGAGATATCAAGGGAAAAGAAAGTGGCAAGGGCCGAATCGCAGCCAAAATTGAAATCAATCATTTAATAAGAGACAGAATTCAGGACCCCCAGGAGGACAGGTGACTAATAATACTCCACCCTGCCCTAAGTGTCAGAAATTGCACAACGGAGAGTGCCTTTATGGTAAGGGAGTATGCTATAAATGTGGCTAGCCGGGCCATTTTGCATGGGATTGTCGTGATCCTCCAGCACAAGGTTCTAATCAGAAGAGGAACCCAGATCAAAACAGGAAAGGAAAAGCGAGAGTATTTGCCATGGATGCAGCGGAGGACTCGGACGTGATCGCAGGTATACTAATTATTTCAGTATTCCTATGCATGTCCTAATTGTTGTCCTGCATTGTATATCTTTCCTATTTTGAAGCATGCTTATATGATAATAGGTATATTATCTGTTTCTGGTATTCCCGTATATGTTCTGATAGACTCGGGAGCCACACACTCATTTATATCTGATACATGCTTAGAAAGGTTGAACTTAATAGGAGAAGAAACTGGTAGTATACTTGTAACGCCATGGATTCCGTGAAACCCAGAACGCCACTTCATCGTCTCAAATTAACTTTGAAAAAAATAATTTAGCGGAAAATAAATTTAATAACTAAAATCTTAGTTCACATGACTTCATAAACTTGGCTCAAACGGCCAAAATGTTTGAATATGAATTTAACTTGGATTTAATAAAATAATAAGCTTATAATTTCAAATAAAACATTCTAAAGTCTCATTAATAGCCACCATCGTATGGCTCGCCGCCAACTCCATCATCTGCAAAATTTATTTTTGGAAAACGTGATACTCAGTAGACTCGCGCATAATAATCATTTAACATCATAAACCAAAACACATAATCATGATATTCAAGTCTCAGGTGTCTAGCGATCACCAGTATTCTCATGAACAAGTAAATAACATAAAAGTTCAAGTCTCATGCATTTAAGCAAGTAAATTCTCGTAACATATTCTCATGCTCAGAAACCAAGTAATTCTCATGAACACAATCATACATGCTAAACTTATAATCCATATAATTATTGATGCGCACTTTTGAAAAACGTAAACTTGTAGATAAGAGTCTACCTTAATTTCTCGAGTATTGAGCAAATGGAAAAATACTTCTAATTCTCTCGTGCCTCGTCTAGCCCTATAAATAAATAACTTCTATTAGAAACTTGAAATTTAAGTTTTGTAATTGAAAGTAAACTTGAGGGTTGAATTGAAATAATTTAAAAGTGTAAAACTCGGACTAAAAGGATAAGTGTAAAGATTTAGGACTGCTTTGAGAAATTTTCAGAATTAAAGGGGCTGACTAAAATATGTTAAGACTGCAGGGGCTTAAACTAATAACTTTTAAAACGTAGAGCTGAAGATTTGAAACATTATAAAATTGGAAGGACTAAAACTCAAAAATTGAAAGCTGAGGACTAAATAGCAAATTCTTCAAAATCATAATATTTATATTTATACATATACATAATATATATATCATATATCTATCTATCTCTCTCTTTCGTTATTCTCTCTCTCTCTCTCTCTCTCTCTCTCTCTCTCTCTCTCTCTCTCTCTCTCTCTCTCTCTCTCTCTCTCTCTCTCTCTCTCTCTCTCTCTCTCTCTCTCTCCATCGAAGATCAACAGAGGAGAGCGGCGATCGCCCATTTTCAGTCAAGGATGCCGGCGCTCTTGCGCTAGCGGGTAGGCAGCGCTATTTCCGCCATCACTTGGTGGCGGTGGAGGTGGCTTTGGGTGCAAAAACGAAGGTAAACCGAGGCTAAAATCTTGGAGTTGTGGACCTGCGATTCTCCGAAGAAGAAACCGCGGTGGTTGAGGTAAGTATTAGGTTCGGTTTATTTCTTGATTTTGTGGCTGATTTGGGGGAAGATGATGCGGGATGGCAGTTGGGCAGGGGCCGATTCGGAGTGGGCAGTGGTGGACGGTCGTGGTTCAACGGAGATTGGGTGATGATTCTGGTGGAGGTGATTGGCTGTGATCTCGACATGTGGTCGTTCGGTGATTGAGTTTCGTTTTATTGCAGTGAGCAGGGGCGAGTGTGGGTTGCGGTTTTGGGGTTCAGTTTGATGAATAATGGGGAATCGCTGTGAAATGGTGGTTGAGGTTAATGATTTGAAACTGTGCAGTCAAGGGGGTCGTTTGGTGAAGACGGTGGGTGTTGATTCCTCAAGGAAGTGAACACATTGGAACCAGATTTTGGAAATGGCTTGATGATTGATTGTGGTGTTTTGCTGTGTGATAATGACAAATGGAGAAAGGAGATACCTTGCAGTAGTTTTCTTTGGGTACGTGAATGAAGCTGGGGAGAGGGAATTATATGACTTTGGTTAATGTGTGGCAGCCTTTGGTTTAGGAAATGTTGAGGGAATATTTGCTGAATGGGGGATTGAGGGAGAGATTAGGGGTGCTGATCAGTTATGGCGTGTAAGTGATGAGGGTGGTGAGAGGAGAGGAGTTAAAGGCAGGTGTATGGATTAACTTTGGTAAGTCAGTAAGGGACTGAAAGTTGAGGATTAATTTAAGTTGATCGGCTGATTGAAAGGGATTTGCAGAGAATTAAATTTGAGTGAGGACTGAGATTATGGCTTAAGAATTCAGCTTGACTTGAGGAAAACGTGTGACTAAGAAAGGGAAGGAAATGGTGTTGATTTGCAAGAGAATTAAGGTTGATTGAGGGGATGAAGTTATGGGATTTGGGGGGAAAGGAAAACTACCAAATTGGGATAAAGAAATCTGTGATGGAAACGGAGGGAATTGGGGAGTTGTCACTATGTTGGGTTTCTAAATTGGGTCAAGAGGGTTTTGGTTAGATGAAAATAGTGTTTGGACAATGAGGAAGTAAAATTAAGAGTTGGGCTCAAAGAAATTGGATTGGATTGAAATGGGTTTGGACTCAATGAAGATTTGGACAAAAAAATAATAATAATTTGAATCCATTTGCTTGAAAGTTGGATTTTAAAATAAATAATGGATTCGGACATAAAATCAAATAATTTGGATAACAATTGAAATTTGGACTTGAGAATAAATAATGAAAATGATTCACTTGAATGGAGCTGGAATTTGACTAAGATAATTTTAAAATATAAATTTTTACTTCGTTGGCTAGACGAACACGTGTTTTAAAAAAATAACTGAATAAAGTCGTAGCGACACATAAAAAAAATAATGTTTATTCAAATAAGTCAAGGAAAATTCTCGATCGCTACAATACTTGAGGTTAGTTTACCATCAGGAGGAACTATTGATATCGATAAGATAGTCAAAGCAGTGCAAATTGATTTTGATGGTCAAGTATTGGAAGCAGACCTGAATATTATTCGAATGAAAGACATCGATATTATTCTGGGTATGGATTGGCTCAGCACCAACCATGCTACAATTATGTGCCATGAGAAGGAGGTTATTTTTCGCAAAGGTGGTGAAGAAGTATTTAGATTTTATGGGACGAAGATTAAGGCTCTTCCTCGTCTTGTATCAGCTTTGCAAGCCGAGAAGTTATTAGCCAAGGGCAATTGTCAGGGCTATTTGGTTAGTCTTCAAGACAAACCATTAGAGGAGATTACTTTGGAGTCGGTGCCAGTAGTATGTGAATATGGTGATGTTTTTCCAGATGATCTACCAGGTACCCCGCCTGATAGAAAAGTGGAATTCACCATTGATTTGGTACCAGGAGCTACCCCGGTATCTAAAGCTCCATATCGTATGGCACCGAAGGAGTTGCAGGAATTGAAGGTTCAGCTAGAGGAATTGTTAGAAAAGGGTTTTATCAGACCGAGTGTATCTCCATGGGGATCACCTGTGTTGTTTGTGAAAAAGAAGGATGGAAGCATGAGGATGTGTATTGATTATAGAGAGCTGAACAAATTGACAATAAAGAATAAGTATCCCCTTCCCAGGATCGAAGACTTATTTGATCAGTTAAAAGGTACAGCTATATTCTCGAAGATCGATTTGAGATCTAGCTATCATCAGTTAAAGATTAAACTATCTGATGTACCAAAAACAGCGTTTAGGACACGATATGGGCATTATGAGTACATAGTAATGCCATTTGGTCTCACGAATGCACCCGCAGTGTTTATGGATTTGATGAATATAGTCTTTCATCAGTATCTTGATAAATTTGTTATCGTTTTTATTGATGACATACTAAATTACTCAAGGGATTCTGAACAGCATGAAGAGCACTTGAGGATAGTATTGGAAACCCTGAGAGCGAAAAGTTGTACACCAAATTCAAGAAATGTGAATTTTGGCTTGCAAGGGTAGCCTTCCTAGGTCATGTTGTTACAGTAAATGGTATTGAAGTTGATCCGTCTAAAGTTGAAGCTGTAAAGAATTGGCCAACACCTGCCAATGTTGGAGATGTGAGAAGTTTTCTTGGGTTAGCCGGATACTATCGACGATTTATAGAAGGCTTTTCCAAAATAGCAGGTCCTACGACACAGTTAACCAGGAAGGGAATTAATTTTCAGTGGATAATTCAGTGCGGACAAAGTTTCTAGGAACTGAAGAATAGACTTGTATCAGCACCAGTATTGACTATACCGGATGGGTCAGATGGTTATGTTATTTACAGTGATGCATCCAAGCATGGATTGGGTTGTGTATTGATGCAGAATGAAAAAGTAATAGCATATGCTTCAAGACAGTTGAAGCCATATGAAAAGAATTACCCGACACATGATCTAGAGCTTGCAGCTGTAGTGCATGCTTTAAAAATCTGGAGACACTATCTGTACGGGAGTAAATGTGATTTACACCGATCACAAGAGTCTCAAGTATTTCTTTACTCAGAAGGAATTAAATATGAGGCAGCGTCGATGGCTAGAGCTCGTGAAAGATTATGACTGCACTATTCTTTACCATCCGGGTAAAGCAAATAAGGTTGCAGATGCTTTGAGCAGGAAGAACGCTGGTCAGTTGTCAATTTTGGGGACAACGCAAGACCAGTTGATTCGAGACTTTCAGAATTTGAAAATTGAAGTGCGAGCCCCATCAATTCGAGGATCTGGCAGATTGACAAATCTGATTGTTAAACCAGATTTGAGGGATCGAATTGTGACAGCTCAGGGAGGTGATAAATTTTTGGAGAAAATCAGATCTGAAGTTGGGACTAGCAGGAGGATAGGTTTTGAGATTGCCTTTGATAATGCACTTATGTTCAGAGGGCGTATTTGTGTACCGAAGGATGAACAGATCAGGAAGGAGATTTTAACTGAAGCTCATTCAGCACCTTACGCAGGTCACCCTGGTGGGACGAAAATGTATCGCGATTTACGCAACAATTTTTGGTGGAGAAATATGAAGGGTTGTATTGCGAGGTTCATATCTCGATGCATGACCTGTCAGCAGGTTAAGGCTGAACATCAGAGACCGTCAGGATTGTTAAATCCTTTGGACATACCATAATGGAAATGAGAGAAAATTTCCGTGGATTTCGTTACTGGGTTACCAAAATCAGTTAGAGGAAATGACGCCATTTGGGTTATTGTGGACCGGCTTACAAAGTAAGCTCATTTCCTTCCGGTCAGAATGACTCTCAGTATGGATCAGTTAGCTCAGTTATATGTAAGAGAGATTGTTCGAGTTCATGGGGTACCAACTTCCATTATCTCAGATAGAGATCCAAGGTTTACTTCTATATTTTGGAAGAGTTTGCATATTGCAATGGGTACTAAATTAAATTTTAGTACTGCATACCATCCGCAGACAGACGGTCAGTCTGAGCGTACTATTCAGACACTGGAGGATATGCTTAGAGCTTGCGTACTAGACTTGAGTGGTAGTTGGGAGAATCACCTACCATTGGTGGAATTTACCTAAAATAATAGTTTTCAGGCTACTATTGGTATGGCACCATATGAAGCACTGTATGGACGACAATGTCGATCGCCACTTTATTGGGATGAAGTAGGTGAGAAGAAATTGTTGGGACCAAAATTAATTGCACGAACAGTTGAGGCTATTGAGAATATTAGACTGCGAATTAAGACCGCACAGGACAGACAGAAGAGTTATGCAGATCAGAGAAGGAAAGACTTGGTATTTCAGGTAGGAGAGAAAGTATTTTTGAAGGTAATCCCAATGAAAGGTACTTTTCGCTTTGTAAAAAGGGGAAAGTTAAGACCTCGATTTATTGGACCGTTTGAGATATTAGAGCAAGTAGGGAATGTGGCATGTCGTTTGGCATTGCCACCCGAGCTTGTAGCGGTTCACAATGTTTTTCATGTTTCCCTATTAAGAAAATATGTTTATGATCCTAGTCATGTGGAGAATTATCAGTCAATTTCAGTTTAGATAGATTTGTCTTATGAGGAGGCCCCCATGTGCATTATAGAGAGAAAAGTCCATGCCTTAAGAAATAAAGAAATTTCCTTAATCAAAGTCCAGTGGGGTAGACACAAGGATGATGATGAGGCTACTTGGGAAAGAGAAGATGATATTTTAGCCAAGTATCCAAACATCATAGATCAAGTGAGTTTAATTTCGAGGACGAATTTATTTTAAGGGGGTAAGGTTGTAGCTGTAACGACCCGGCTCCCTCGCTGGGGCCTTCTCCGAGCCATACTCATAGTCTTTCCACTCCCCCCTGGTCGTCCTGCTCCTCAAGGGCTGGCAGCCTCGTTTCCAGGAAGTGGATTTTTGCCTTCCACAGGATTCGAACCATGTACATAGGGGTTTAGTACAATGATTCTTAGAATCCTGCTACCATTAGACCATGAAATTTCGGAATTTATTTTTAAAATAGGTATTTTATTTACTAAAAATCGTGTCGCTATAATTTAACCCGTTAATTAAAATTCACGTACGTCGTTTAGCCAAGTTATAAATTTTGAGCCGAAAATAATAAATTCAGTCCAATTTGATTTTACGTCCAATAAATTCAAAATCTATTTTTAAAATCCAATTTCATTTTTTATTTATTTAATTATTTATTTATTCAAATTAAAAATCTCCAGATAATCTTATTTCAAATTTAAGTCTATCATCCTAATTACAATTCAAATTTTAAATTCATCACTTATCTCTACAAATCATGATCACCATCCTAACCAATTCTCAATCAACCAATCCTATCATGAAAATCTTTCTACAGTTCAAATTTGAAACCAAATCAAAAACCTTCTACCAGCTATTTTTACTCCCCTTCACGATCAGAATTACCCACGGCCAAGACACAACATTCAGGTATGACATCGATGAATTCCTGTTTCAGCATCATGACCATCGACCAGACCCAGCACCACTGCAACCACGAAAAGCTAACCACAATTTTCCAATGCTAAATTCAGTAAGCAACCCATAATCGACAACCACAAGTACTGCCCCTTCACAAGCTCCACCCGAACCTTGCTACCACCTCCCATAACTCCCCAAAACTCAAATAAAAAGCCAAACATATAAACCCCCAAATCCCAGAAGCCTATTACATACCTCAAACATCAAATTTTCGCCGGAAAACCCTCGAGCATCGCCTCGGTCTCCCTCGGATTCGCACCCAAAAATCGGCCCAAAATATATTTTTCTCGCATACCCAGGTTTCCCCACTGCTGCTGCTGCTGCTTCGCACCGGCGGTATTATCGCCGGAATTTCAGCCGGAGATCGACCAGAGAGGAGGGCGTCCGCCCTCCCCTCACTCTTCCTCTCTCTCTCTCTCTGTCGTAACATAGAGAGAGAAGAAAGAGAGTGTGTATATATATTTTATATAATCTTCTTTTTAAAAAAAAAAATTGCTTTTGGGTCCTTATATTTATCGTTTTAATTATTTCAGTCCCTAAAATGTTTTAAATATATATAGTTCAGCCTTAAGTTCTAAAACATTTATTTCAGTCCCTGATTATTTTAAGCAGCGTTTTAAATGAGTCCTTTAATTTTGGAAAAACTCAATTTTAGTTCCCAGATTTTAAAATTATTCATTCTATGTCAAAACTATAATTTTATTTCAAACTTCGGATTTCTAGAAACTAATTTAAATTTTATTTTATTTTTGGCTAGGCGAGACGTACGGAGATCTAGAGAATTGAAATAGATTTTTCCGCTCAACCACACTCGTAGAGAATTGAGGTATACTCGCCCCTATTAATTTGTTTACATTTTGATTGCATGTAATTATATGCTTCATGTGACTTATGTGCATTTATTGCATAAGACGAGATGAGAATTTATATTTCTTATGAAATATTTGATGTTATGAGCATGCATAAATTATATGCATTTTTAAATGCATGAGACGAGACGAGATTATGATTTTGTTATACTTTGACATAACTTATGTGCATTTATTGCATGAGACGAGACTACCCACACCCTATGTTACGAAAACCTATTATTATGATGAAGTTGTCACTATATGATTGCATATTTATGTGTTCAATTTTTATGTAAATTTATTAATCGGCGATGAGTCTACTGAATATTTCAATGAAATGCTCACCCCATTTTAACAACAATTGCAGATGTCGGAGATGGAGACGAATGATGGGCAGGCTGTGGCATTAATATTTGAATAATTAGATTTCATTATTACTTCAATTGAGATTTTGAACAGTTGCTTTATTTGGAAATGTTTTTGCAAATATTATTTCCGTAAATTGGTGAATATTTAAAGTTTGTCAATTTTTGAATTTATAAATCTTGCCAATTAAATATTTTTATTTTCTTCTGCTTAATATTATTTCAAAATATTGACGTGACGAGTCGGGTGATTAGAACCCGGGGCGTTACACCCCACCTCGACAGTGATTTACACAGATATGTTCGATGAACGATTGAAAAAGAAAATTGAAGAAATGATAACACAAAAAAACTGATGATGCTCTATCAAAAAGGAAGAAATGATGCAGACAAATGGTTTTGGAATATGACTCTTTGCACCAGAAGTCATGGAAGTTCCTCTACTAAAAGACTTTAAGCACCTGATGATAGAAGTGGTGATGGACTATGTAACTTTGAGGACAATGTAATTTTCTAGTTTGGGTGGGTGATATCTCATTTCTTCATTTTTGTTCATTCGATACCTTGTTGACATGTTTATTTCCTAGGATGTAGTATGAATCAAATCTTGCTCTAGCTTGAATTTTGGACAACATTAAAACATGAATTTTATGAACTAGTTATCACTTGTTAGGTTTAATCTACATTGCGCACATAGCCATTAGAGGATAAATACTCGTGTAGGGATTTGTTTAACACGTGTGGGGCAAGTATTATGCACATTTAACATAGGAATGACTATTAATCCCTGAACTTAGATCTAGAGACATCTCAACCTTTAAAACTTAGAATCTAAACTTGCTCAAGAGCAGTTTGGGGGTAGGAAGAAGTGGTGAAGGTAGGCTTGAACTTTTAATGGTATGTAGTTCCTGAAATGTTTCATTGGTTGAAGAGGTCTTGTTCAACGGATATAAACCATTGACAGCATAAAAACAAAAAAATGCTGAAGATCTTATTCTGCTCTTTGAAAGCCTTTTTGACTCGAGTAATTAAGTTCGAGGGGTCTTTCAAACCTGGTGCCCTAAAGTCGTCTGGCTTGGGAGTCACCAACCTAAAGCTCAATTAGAAAGCAAGTACGGAGAGTGAACTTACACATAAGATGCTAAAACATCTTTAACTTTTCTGTTTAAGCCTTTATGACTCGAGTAATTAAGTCTGAGGGGTCTTTCAAACATGTGCCCTAAAGTCGTCTGGCTTGAGAGTCACCGACCTGAAGCTCGCTACAGGGATCATACAGAAAGCAAGTATGAAAAGTTATGCACAAAGATGGTAAAAGACATGGATATAAACAGAAAAAGTCATCCATACAAAAAAATTGGTATAAGCTTGTTGATTGAGACTTTGATACTAAAGGCATGGATTAGGGAACTGCTTACCATTGATTGTTTGGGCAGACTTAGCCAATTCTGACCACCGGGAGTGAAAAAATGCAAATTTTGATGTTTAGAAACCACATGAATAGAAGGAACCTTGGGATTCGAGAAAAAAACAATAAGCTGTGATTATCCATGAACGATGCAAGGAAAATCATTAGATTCATCAGGGTGACCACATGGAATTCGGGCTTTATTGAGCATAATAAGCAACACAATGTTAGCCATATCCTTTGCATGGGTAGTAATTTGATATTGACTATCCACACATACACTTGAAAATTTGGCATGAGATAACTAGAAACTATTTTGCTGTGTTGTTCATAACTCTTGCTCAAAGCGTGAACTGATTTGGACTATTGAGGCAATTTGGTAAATGAGTTAATAGTTAAAAATTTTGTTATTCAGTTATTTTGACAGATTTTAGTTTTTAGTTTTAGTTTGTTCGAGAACGAACAAATATTCTAGTTTGGGGGGTTTGATAAGTGTATTTTATACACTTATTTATCTGTCAAAATTAGGATATTACATTATTTTTCGTGAATAAACTCTACTTAATTTGTTTTTATTTTCGTTATTTCGGATTTTATCTCAAAATCAAGAAAAATAAGAAATTAGAGCAAAAACTAAATTTTGGATGCAATTGAAGATAAAACGAAGACAAAGGACCTACTTGAATAGTTTGGGGTCATTGAAGGCCTAAAGTAGAAAGTACATAAATGTTAATTGGGCTAAAAACTAATTGCAAGAAAAGTCTTTTGGCCCAAACTAAGAGGTTGCGATTGATTGGATTTGAGGGACGGTTAATTTCACCCTGCACTTCATTTTTTGGCTCAATTGACAAATTACTATCCAAAGGAAAAAAACTGAAAATTACGTTGTCTTCTTCTCCAAAGAGAAATCATCGTTGTTGCATCACCTTCATCCGCCCGACTAACCGCACAACCACAAGCCACCACCTGCACCGAACCACCACCACCACTTCATCAAATATACCCGCTGTACCACCATAGGAGAAGGGGGCGAAAACTGCGACTGTGAAGGCGAGGGAAGATGACCAGGAATCAGGCTTTCCTCACGCAATCTTCTGTAACTTCTACTATTGCCCGATTTTAAGCCTTCTTGTCTCTGAACGATTGGCGCCTGTAGTGCAAGTGGTGTGGTGGTGGTGGTTGTGGTAGTGAGTTGTGGTGGTGATGCTTGTGTACGGTGCGGTGGTTGCCGGTTGTGGCAGAGAGGGGTTGTGGTAACGTTGTGGTGATGTGCTGGTGGAGTTGATGATGATGGTGGTGGTTGGTGTTGGGGTGGCAGCGTCGGTGAGGTGGGCAGTGGGCCTGGTAGTGTCGCCGGTGGAGTCCTTCACCACCATATTAGAGACAAAGTATCATAATCAAAGTGTAAAGTTTCAAGTTGTGATACTACAATCTCGTCCAAAGTATCATAAAAAATTAATAAAGTTTCATATTTTGATACTAAAAATTTGAAGTCATGTTGTAATACTTTACAAGTATCTTATGATACTTTAAGTATGGTGTTGTGAAACTTGTAAAGTATCATAAGATACTTGCAAAGTATCATGTTGTGATACCTGTAAAGTATCATAGGATACTTTCAAAGTATCATGTTGTGATACTTGTGAAAACAGTATTTTTCCTTAAAAAAAAAATGAAGTATTTTTCAGTTTTTTTAAAAATGAAGTAAATTTCAATTATGATACAAAAATATGGGTATTTTTGCAAATGTCCCTTTGAGGGATATATATAGGGGTTCTTAGTTAAATAGGTTCGGTAGACAATAACTTTAGTAAAATAGATCTTTCTGTTGAAATGTCAAGATTACCCTTAATGAAAAGGATTGTTTAATTTGCAAGATATATCCCCGAACTTAGTCAGGTTGATTTAATTGAATGCTTCTGGTTGTATTTATATTTTTTAATCTTTTAAGTTCTTCTAAAAATGTTCTATATTGTAATAATTTTTCAAAAGATTTAGGATGATCTTTTTTAGTTATATATCCTAACGTTATTCCTTCTAAAACTTCATCTTCTATATCTTCGTATTCTTCTATAGTTTTATGAACCGTATTTATATTTTTTACTGTTTCAACAGAATTAAATTCTATTCTATTTAGGATAGTATATTCAATATCTTCGTATGCCTCTTTTAGTTTAGATTGTCCAACAGAATGTATATTTTTAGATTTTTCAACGATAGTTGATAAAAATGAAATTTCTTTATTATCTAATATAGTTTATGATCACAGTTATTAGATGTTGATGTTTGTGAAGTATTCATAGATTATTGAGTTGGTAAATTATTATATAAAATTTTCTGATATAAGTCCATTTTTTGATCTAGTAAAATACAATAATCTGCAATATATTGTTCGTATTTTTCTAAAAGTTTATTATATTCTTCTGAAGATATGTTTTCATTTTCCATTTGATGTTTAATATCTTCCATATTATCTTTCAATTTTTCTAAAAGATTATCTAGTCCTTCTATTGTATATCCTGTCATTTAAGTTTAGACTGTATTTGTTACTATTTTATTTTCTAAATCTATTTTAAGTTGTAATATATCAGAATAATCTATAATGTATTGATCATGATTTTCTAAAAATATATAATATTGTTCAGATGATTCATCCATATCTATTAATTGAGATATAATGTTATCTATTTTTTCCATTATCTTATCTAACAAATTGTCTAATCCTTTAATAGTATATCCAAGCATTATAAACACAAAGATAAATAATTTATAAAGTTTCAAGTAATTTTTCAAACTCTATCAGTGTTTGGGAATTGATAATATCTATATCAGACATAATATATATGCTTGATTCAAATGGTATATTATATTTTGAAATATTTTTCTTTCTCTTTTCTAATTTATCAATTATATCTTGAATATCATGTATCACTATAGATCGAACCGTACCTTTAACAAAGTTTTCTATCAAATTTTCTTTAAAAATTTTTAATATCTCTTGTGATGCATAAAGTTCCCCTTGATATCCTATTTTATCAATTTCATTTTCATATTCAATACCTTTTTTACTTTTGATAGTCTTTTTAACTTTATATAGACCTCTCTTAGTTCTGGATTTTTTCATAATATAGTTACTTTCATTCATGAATGATATTAAGATTTTTCATAAAAGGATTTTTAATGTCGGAAAGATAACTAAAAAACATGACATATAAACATAATATTTTTATTTCATTATTGGGTCTAGTAAATTGTTTATGCATGAATAAATGTTCAATTATGCTATGATATTCATCATTATAAGGACTACTTTGATAATTAAACTTAATAATTTTGAATTTTGTCATGTTAAAAGCTCTTCTTCCTCCTAATTCCGTAAAGATAGATATATTAAGAATACTAACATCTTTTCCTGTTCTCAGTACCTTTGTATTTTCCTCCGATTGTTAGTGACCTTCAGTCTTATAGGTTTCTGCTCCACACCCTTCAATGGCCTCCTGCCTTCACGGATTATTAGCTAAACTTGGATATATGCCTTCACTGTATAACCTTTTGGATGGAAAATGTTTTAGGACAGAGTTTAGGGAGTTTTCTTAATAATATATCTTCTTTTTTGGAAATAGGATTTAGAAGACAAGAATTTAGAAATTCATCATAATTTGATAAGTAGATTGGGATTTTATTGATAATATGAAGATTGAAACAGGATTGGTATGAGAAGACTTCCATTTATAGAACTTCATGAGGTATTACTATGCAATCTCTTACATCATTTCTTACATAATAGACACAATAATTTGAATAATGCTACAAGGATATACAAGGACAAACCTATCCATCTATCATTTACTATAAGGACACAGATGTCCCTTTATTTCCTCACATGCATTTACTACAAGGACACAGATGTCCCTTCATTTCCTCACATGGCTATATTATAGGGACACCTATCCCTCTATTTTCAGTCTTCACATGGCCTCTACATTGTGCTGTCTAGTTCCATCTAATTAGATTTATCAATCGTCTTCCATCTGTCCATCAATTCTGTTGGCATGTGGGGCAATTTCTGGCTATGCATGCTTCTTGCAAAGTGGCAAAACATCCATGGATTTGATGAGTGTCAAATTTGTTGATATATTCTTGCAGGATTGTTGACTTTTCTTTTCCTCCATTAGTGAGTAGGGTCCATCCATTATACTGGCATATGCATTTGAATTTTTTCTCATACAGGTTTTTGGCAATGTTGTAGAGAACTTCAATTCCCAACACCCTTCGGGATCTAAACCATGATCGTGTAATATTTGGTACTGGCTTGGTATTTTTTCCAACTTCAATTTGAAAATTGCGAGCAACATATCCAATTGTGATAATATGCTCAGTAGGATAATATATCATTCCCTTAATTTCAGGACTGATCGAATAAAATTTTAATTATATGGATCTTCCTTGGGAAAACTTTGAAATTTCTCATTTTAGTAAATCATCAAAATTTCCAATTTCTTTTAGATCTTTTCCTGGATATATAAGATCCAAAAATCCATAATCAGCGCCATTTTTTTGTTATAACGGGATCTCCTCCCTGAGTAACGACCAATCGTAGGTATACATGGTCTCCAGAAGAAAATTAATAACAATCACATTCTTGAAGTTCATTTATAACTTCAACAGTAGTTTTAAATTCGTTTTCTTTTGGTAAAAAAGGGGAATCATCTTCCTCCTCAGCACGAATTCTGACTATCTTTGTATGTTCATCTTTGGTAATGATTGTTATTTTTCGAGGACTGATTTCATTTATGACAACTTTTTTGGGACTTGGTTCATCTCTTTTAATCGTTGGTCCACCACTGCTTCCAGAAGATGTACTTGTTTGTATTTTTGATATAACCTATTTGGTATCAGCCTGTTTGGTAATTAACGACTCAAGCTGAGATTCAATCTCAATTATGTTAGCACTCAATTCTTTAGTATAATTGTGATGAAATGTTGAGATTTCCATCAATATATTGAAACTTCCTTGGAGAGTTTCTGCAAGTTGTTCAATTCCAAGCTTTATATCTTCAGCTTCCTCCGTGAGGAAGTTCATTCACTTTTTGGCGTCTATCAAGGATTTTTTGATATTATCCATCTGCAAATTCAATATTCCTGCTTAAAAAGTCCGCAAGATAATTATTGACACCTTTAATATGAACTATATCAAAATTATAAAATGTCAAATAGGCTTGCCATCTATGGAGCCTTCTATATTGAGGTTCTGGTGGTAACTTATTTTTTTATTAAACCTGCAACTTGAGAATTATCAGTTTCAACAATGAATTTCTTAGATAATAAAAACAATGAAAACTTCTTTATTCCTCTGATGATTGCTAACAATTCTTTTTCATGAGTAATATAATTTATTTCTGCCTGGTTAAACGTTCCCCTTGAGTATTTACAAATTTCATTAAGATATGTTTTTAATATTGCTGCCCAATACTTATCCAAGGCATCAATATTAACTATCAGATTATCTTTTTCATCTGATAATCTTAATTTTGGCAAATTTTTACATTTTTCTTTTAGTGATTTGACAAATTCTGTGTGTTCATCACTGCATCCTTTGGTATTTATTTTTCTGAGTAAAATTTGAATTTTATGTCTCTTTTTTGATAGATTTTTAATAAATCCTTCTGCATAATTTAAACATCCTAAAAAAAATTTTATTTGTTCTTTTGATTCTAATTTGTCTAGAAAACTTTCTATCTTCTTATATATATATATATATATATATATATATGGGTTTGTAGTTTTATCCCTCTTTTATCTATTGATAATCCAAGAAAATCAATTTCCTGTTCTTCTATTATAGTTTTATTTTTTGAAAGAACAATTCCTTCTTTTTTGCATTCATTTATAAATTTCATTAAATGAATTCTATATTGTTCTCTATTATTAGAACATATTAATATATCATCAACATAGACAATTAAAAATTCATTAAATTTTCTAAATATGTTATCCATTCTTCTTTGATATATTTGTGGTGCATTTTTTAAACCAAATGGCATAACCATCCATTCATACTTACCTTGGGGTGTACTAAATGTTGTATATTGAATACTATCTTCTTTTATTTTTACTTGCCAAAATCCTGATTTGCAATCAAATTTAGAATAATATTGTTTCCTTTTGCAAGATTTATTAGTACATCTTTTTTGGTAAAAAGTATCCATCAAATTTAGTATATTTGTTTAATTCTTTATAATTTATTACCATCCTAGCTTTTCCTCTCTTTTGTTCAGAATGTTTCATTACCATGAAAGCTGGACTACTATGAGGTCCATTGTTAGGTCTGATTAATTTTTGGTTAAGTAATTCTTTTATTTGAGTTTTAAATTCTTGTGTATCTTGTATGGTATACATCATTGGTCTAACTCTTATAATAACATTTTCTGTCAATTATATTCTTGTGTATCTTGTTTGTATGTTTGTTTTTAAGACTTTTTTATACATTATTCTTTTATTTTTTATTTCATTTTGTATAATTGGTTTTTTCTCCCGTTTATCACCACGCTGTGTTGGCTGAACTCTGTAAGGTCTAAATTCTCTTGGCATTTTTAGTAAATGTACACAAAGTGTTTGTAACATATCATGTAATTATTTTGTTTATAATATTGAAATTGTTGTATAAAGTCATTTCCTAGTAATCTATCACATTCTAATTTGTTATAATTATATATTTTATTTACAACTATTTGTTTACTCCCAAGTATTATATCAATTTTATCAGCACTATTAATTATATGAGTATTTCTCCTATTACACCTGTAATTTTTATCTTTCCATTAGTATTCCATGATTTTATTAAGAAATTTTTGAATATTGTTATATCACTTCCTATGTCAATGAATGCACAGGTTGTTATATTTGTTTCAACAATGGTAACTTGTATATAAACAGCTAATGGAAAACTTATTTGGTTATTCATTTATTCAGCTTTCTTACATAGTATAGTTTGACCATTATGAGTTATATATAATCCTTCACATTTTATGCTATAATCTTCTACTCCATCTAGGAAGCTCATTCCTAATAATACATGAGAACTTACCATACTATTATCTACATGACATGGTACTAAGAGATTTATTCCTCATATTTTTATTGGTACTTTTACTTCAAGTTCAGTCATATGTACTTGTTCATCAAAATTTATATATCTATATGGATTAGTTCTATTAGATATTAGTCATTTATTTCTATTTGAAGCTATATGACATTCACCAGCTCCCGTATCAATTAATATATTGGATTCTTTTATATGTTCTATTCTATTGAAATATTCACCTTCGATTTTCATATTTCCAGTATTTCTATTAAGTTTTATTTCCTTTGTATTACTAGTTTTTCTTAATTGTTTTCTATTGGGTAAAGTTGTTGATCTTCTAATTAACCTGCCATATTTAAATGTTATGTTATTATTTAGGATATTCTTCTTCTCTTAACTCAATAATTTCTCGTTTATTTTTTGTTATAGTAAGTTCATAATTTCTTGGGACTAAACTTATTGTTTTATCTAGTTCCACAGCTTTACCAAAATCTTTGCATTCTTTATAAATTTCAATATATGATTTTTTAGAATAAATGTTTCTATAATTAGAATTAGTAAATGTGTATAATGTCCTATTTTCTATAGTCATAATTTTATCTCCTGGTTCCATTATATCATCTTTATGTAATTTGAAATGTAGTCCTAAAACTTCTGTCTTTCAATGATATACAATATTTGGGGTAACATGTAAATATTAGTTTCTTATATGTTAGATTTCCTTCTACTGTTCCTAAATGACTATCTTTTAAATTTATAATTCTTCCATTATGTAAACTTACAGTCAAAGGCGAATATAATCCTTCTCTAAACAGTGATTTAAACATTATTTGGATAACTGCTAAGTAAACATATTGAATCTTTTCACTTTGTTTTCTATTGATCTTTGTTAATAATTCTGTAACCGTATTTTTTGTTAAAAGATTTAATTTGTATGTTCCTTGAGTAGTTCTAAGATCTATTGCCCTTTCAATTTTATGATATTCATTTATTGCTACTCTTTCTTTTTTCCATATTCTGTCTAACTCTATTTTCCTATTTTCAAATCTAAAGATAATTTTTGTATATTTTTGAACTTATTATTGTCAAAAGTTATTTTTAATCCATAACCTTCTTTTCCTTCATATTCTTGTTTATCTATTGATTATTGTCCAATTTTACGAATTTTAGATAGGTAAATAAATGAAAAATACAATTTTGGGATATAAATTTTGTAATTTAGAGTAAAACTTATAAAAGATTCAATTTTAATTTTTTAACTCTAAATTAATTTTAATTGTTAAAAATTTCATTTATTTAATTGCAGAGAAATATTTGACAATATTTCAAATTGAATTTGAATTTCTTCTCAAAATTCTCTAACCTAATTCGACTGAAGAAATCAAGAATGACACATATTTTTGGCCCAATTTCCAGCCCAGACTCTCTGACCCAAACAAAAACCTACACACACACCATCTCTCTCAAGCACTCTGTCTATCTTCTCTCTAGTGATATAACCAGCCGCAACTGCCTGTGTCTTCTCCCATCTTCGAAAACAACTCAGTCGCAACCCCTTACGTCTCTCTGTGTGTCATCTTCAACAGCCAACCTTTTCTCTCAACTCGCCTCTGCCTTCTCCTCTCTCTCACTGTCTTCTTCTCCAAACAACCTTCAGCCACTTCACCCAGCCTCTCTCGGACGCCTTCTTCCAGCAGCAGCAACAGCCCCTCTCTGTTTCTGTATTTATCTCTAGAAAAACACAGCCGCACCATCCTGCCATCTTCATCACTCTCTACAAAAAATTCCAGCCGTCTTCTCCTTCTTTCCCTCTCAACTCCCTTGAAACGCACAGCAACAACCAGCAGCAGTTCCCTCACACCAGCAGTCCCACGCAGAGCCTCTTGGGTTTAAGTGATTTGTTCAAGTTTATAATTTGTTTTGTTGAATTTTTAGTTGTTTTAATTGTTAATTTAAATAATTTTAGATTATTGATGTTAGTTGATTTTTAGATATATTTTAGTTAGTGAAATTTTATTTCCGAATTTGAATTTTGTTCGAGTGATGGTTAAGTGTTTACTTGATTTTTATTTCATTAATTTAATTATGTTCGGCTAAGTTATATTTGAGGGGAGTTATTCTTAACTTCAATGGATATATTTTAATTCGTTATGGATGAATTCTTGTGATTGATAATAATTAACGAGTGTTTTAAAGTTTCAAATTAACGAGTGTTTTAAAGTTTCGTACTAATATTTCCAAATTTTATCGATCTCAAGAAATTCATGCTAAATTTATATGCAAAGTCCAATTGATAGTGAAAGAATAACTTCACTTAAATTTCCCTTTCATTGCAATTTAATTATATTCTCTCCAAATTCGTTTTAACACAATTGAAATCATAGTTTAAGTTTCGAATTTAGCAAATATTACGATACCAATAAAATCCCTAGGAAGAATGACCCTGGATTATTGCTAGGCTATAACTTGACCTCTTTATACTTGGAGGGTAGATTTTACATCGAGTCATCTATGTTATATTCTATTTCTCTATTCTGATTCTGATTCTTTACTTTCTGAATCTGTTTCACTTATATAGACTTCTTGATTATAGTATTTTTCAATATCAGATGTTTCACTTTCTATTTCTAGATATTCTTTTTGTAAAATTTTAATTTTCTTTTTGTTACAATCAGAGCTTATATGTCCCATTTCTCCACAATTCCAACATTTGCATTGGCTTTTATCTTTCTTATAAGTTTTATTTTTCTATTTTTTATTTGGATTATATCTTCTTTTGTAATATCTTCTCGTAGGTTTTATATATCTTTTTCTGAAGATACTGAATTTTTTAAACTTTTTATTTTTATATTTTATTTTATTATTTTTTCTTCTTTCAGGGTTACATTCTCATTGGGTAGGTTTTTCCATATCTTCACAACATATTCTAGTTAATTTTTCCGATTTCTTTAATAATTGTCTTTGCTGACATATATATGCTAATCTTTCAAATATGAATTTTATCCTTGATCCTAATGTTCTAGGTGTTCCAGGGTTGTCTCTGATAAATTTTTCAAATTCTATTTTAAAGTATATTCTTCATGAACTTGGTAATTTATTGTAATACATATCTCTATATACTTCTTGATTTTCATTACTATAGAATTGGACATAATAGTATTCTTTAAATTCACAAGTATATTCCTTGATTTTACACATATCACATATTTTTAAATTTATTAATCTTACTCTTGCATTATCCTTTTTTCTAATTGATTCCGCTTCAACATTACTTTTTCAATTTTCTCCTAAAAATTCATCCGCAATATAATCTACTAACTTTTCTATTCCCTTTCTATCTGATTTTATTAGTTATGTATGTACATTTCTTCTTATTAATGCTTTTGTATCACTACTTATTCTTTCCCACCAATTTCTAATATGTCCTTCAAAAGATGCTGCTAAAAAATTTATCATTCTATCAGTATTTTCCCATATATCATCTTTATTGTATAAAAAGAATAGTATCATTGAATCTGCCCAAGTTAATAAGGCTTTTTTACTATCTATTTTACAATCCAGATCTAATTTTGTTCCTCGATGATTAATATATTTATCATAATTATTATTTTGTTCAAATATATCTTTATATTTATTCCCTCTAGGTGGGTATTTATCTCTGATTCTACCATAATATTGTCAGTGTGTTTTACTATATAAGGGTGCATAACTTTCATCTGGATCTGGTAATTCTTGTATGGAAGTTTCTATTGGAGCTGGGTTAGGTGCTCCTTCAGTATTCATTAAAACTTGATATTCATTAAAATTTTCTATGCTTAACTGGTCAGAATTTTCTATAAGCAAATCTAATTGTTCATTCATTTTTGTCTTGTTCTTCTTCAGTTTTTTCTTTAGTTTTTAATTTTCCTAAAGTCTTTTCTATAATTTTTTGTAATTCTAATTCTTCTTCTAGTATTTTTGGTAATATGCTTCTCCTAAATTCATCATCCATACTTCCTACTTCTATTATAATTTTTTCTTGTTCAAAATGCTTCTTTCTTATTCTATGTATTTTTTTTCTATGAGTTTTTTTGTCTATTTTCTTATCTTTGCTTTTACTATTTTTTTTGAATTCTCTAATCGCCGGTTTTAGTTTATTTATATCATTTTTTACTTCTTTTAATTCATTTTTTACTTCTTGTACATCACTTATTAATGATTTTATTAATATTTTTAGATCTTCAATATATTCACTTATCGACATTTTATATTTGAGTTTTTTGTACCTTAAATAGTTTGTCATACATATCATCTATTTTTATTTCTATCTTTTTTATTCTTTCTTCTATTGATATGATTTTTTCATTTTTATTCTTTCTTATTTTCTCATTTAATTTATTTATTTTTTCTATAATTATTCCAATTTTATCTTGATTAATTAATTCTCCTGATTTTCTTTGAAATTCTTTTAAGATTTCTTCATCTATATTTTTAACTTCTCATATCATTTCTTTTAATTCTTTAAATTGTATTGTTAGTTTATTTTGAATATTTTGTAATTTCTCTTTGACATTCATGTCCTGTATATTTAATTGTTGTAATTTTTCAATAGCTAATTTATTTTGTAAATTTATGTTTTTATATGTTTGCCATAAAAAGACATTTATCCAATTTAATTGCATGTTAAGAAATTTATCAGATTCTCCACATGAGCTTAATGGTTGAAATATAGTTGTATTAACTCCTTTATTTGGTATGATCCTAATGGTAGATTAATATTTTCTCTTCTTATATCTTTATCCAAATCTTTTAAAGTGTTCAAGATTTCTATTTTATAATTATCGGGTAGTATTAATGTATGCATAATTATAAACCTTGATATATATATTATATATTTATTTTTATTTTTTGTCATATAATATTTATCTTTTAGATCTGTCATATGACTCTGATACCAGTTGACGGGGTGCTACTATGAGCGAACAAAAATCATATAAACAAAAATCATTTAAAATTATGTAAACAAAATTATCTAAGGACTTAAATGAAGTTTTTCTATACTTGAATGGTTTGTATTGCAAATTCTATATATAAGGGTATTTTAGTAAGTTTAAAGAGTCAAAGTCTATTTTTACAATATTATTATTTCAAAGTCTATTTTACAAAATATTATAGTTGTTGGATCCATTTATAATTATTTTCCATATATATATTCCTTTGTTCGTTCCAATTAAAGGGAGAACAGCCGAGAGGGATTAATGAGAGGCAGATTGGCAAGAAAATGGGGAGAAAAGAGATATATACACGGCTACATTGGAAAACGAAGGCTGCCTGGGAGTCGGTGGAATTGTTCATGGCTGAGAGCAATTAATTGGTTGGTTTGTGGGGGCTGAATTAGGATTAATTAAGGGTGCATGGTGGTGATTAAAGGGAGAAAGGAATTAAATTACAATAATTCTAGATGGACTTTCATTTTAGACATTTTAAAGTGACATTGTGATATGTCATTTTTTTCATTGGATAATAAAGATGTGCATTGAATAATGAAGTCATCACTAAATGAATCACCAGTCAATGAAAAAGTGACACATCACAATGTCACTTTAAAATGTCCAAAATAAATGTCTATCTAGAATTACTCATTAAATTGAGGCAACCAATTTGAGAGAATGAAAAGTGCACTGATGGGTGTTATCTTGGTAAGAAAAAAAGGCAGCCGACTGGTGCAAAACAAGTGGAAAATGGCAGCTGTCTGGACTAATTGGTAACAGCCGATTGGTAGCTTATTCTTGGTGCAATGATGCTTAGACTTCAATTCTTCAAATCCGGATTTTACTTTCATTATTTATCGCTTTTTCTCCCAAAGACATGAATAGTTAAATTAATAATCGGGATTGACGATATAAATTTAATGTTTTTAGTTTGATTTTAATTCTCAAGTTGGTGTTTTGATGTTCATGTATTGATTTTATTATTGCTTTTAATGCTTAAGTTGCTTGATCACCAATTTATGATTTAATGATTGTTTTCATAATCCGAGAGGGAAGTTCACAATTATATCATGTAATAAAATCCGAAAATTTCAACAAAAAGATAGATATATAAATTTGTGGTTGCTTGTGGTCACTTATGAATTCCAAAGTAATTTTATGCATTTAGCAAAGGAGAACTCTGACCCGCTGTAGAGATACATGGTTGACTTAGTTAAATAGGTCTAATTTGAACTCGAGAGAGGTAAATTAGATATATGCGTGAATCCGACCAAATACAATTTTAGAAAACAACTTGAGATTCGAAATTAAGCTAGAACATTATTTCAGAATCGTTAATCCCGATATTCATTTAATTGTTCCAAAACCCACCACTTTACATCTTGCTCATTAGTTGTTTTTAGTTTTAGACTTTTATTTTTGTTGACTTGTTTATTTCATTGATTTTCAATTCTTTGTCGTTTTTGGATTATTTTTCAATTTTGTTTTCTTAATTAGCTTTATTTTAGTCTAAGAATCCCCTTGATCAAAGTAAATTTATAACGAAAAACATAGTCCTCGTGGGATCGACAATTCGGACTCAAAAGTCCACTTTTACTACTTGTTAACGATATTGTGCACTTGCGATATTTCACACCAACAAGTTTTTGGCGCCATTGCCGGGGACTATTTTAATTTGTTATTTGTTTATTATTTTGATTTTTAGCATTCTTAGCTTTTAGATTTAGTCTGCCTTTAGTTGTTTATTTATTTTATTTTTTCTCTCTCTTTTTTTTTTTAATATGATCTTATTGCTTTTCTGTGTGACATTGTTGATAGTGATAGAAGAAAAGCTAAGAAATCAAGGCAACAATGGAGGACATGAGCTATATGACAGAATTTTGCCGACGTGGTGATGAGTACTTGCGCTTTGAACTATTAATGACCCAATCGATCATTATTAGGGACCCTTTGGAAATTCAAACAAGTTCAACATGTGAATACTGTGGAACAATCCATAATACTGCAGATTGTATACTGCTGGACACATCAGAGGAACTGAAGATCTTTCTAAATGATGATACATGCCAATTTTACAAGGCCGAAAAATACAAGACACAACTACCAGAGATTCATTTGACAAGGCCAGAAGAGGACGAACCAGTGAAAATTAATAAAGAAGGAGTTAAGGAACAATCTGCACCATCAAAAGAGGAAGATGAGCATGTTGAGAATGAGGAGTTGATTTTAATTGAGAACATAACAATTGACAAGGTTGTAACTATCAAGCAATCGATCCTTGTATCAATTCAATTGATTCTCATAAAATTAATTTTGTGATAGGGCCCGAAGAAGAGATTGAAATATACATAGTTGCGTTCGAATCTAATGGTAAAATTATCTATGATTTTGAACAGGGCAGCATAAAAATTTGGAGCAAAAGTATGAATTGGAGCAAAGGAAACTTCAGCAAATATAGCAGATTATCAAAATTATTATTTAGAGTGCCTTGAAGTCGTGTTCAAAAGTCGGGATTTAAACTATAAACAGAGCGTTTATTAAGAGACAACTCAATTTTTAATCCATTTTATTTATTCTTGCTTTATTTGTCACTTTAAAATTTTTAGGTAGTAATTGCATTTATTTTTTTGGAGTTTTTGTAATGTTAGCATCCCTAGCACCATCCCCTATTTGATTTCATCTTCAAATGCATTTTTAGTTTAAATTCATACATCATCCATGAGCTTACCATTTTGCATCAAATTGTTTTAACATCATTGTTCTTATCACATCAAAAGCAAATCATAGTTATGATTTTACACACTTTGAGGAATTGTCCGTGATAATTGTAATGTTCATGATGGTTGACCATGTTTGGAAATTCAAAATTTTGCTATGTTGGGATTGTTTGTGTTGATCTAGTTCAATTTATTGATGGTGTGTATGATTCTAATGTTGTTTATTTTTTACTTGCGAGGAACACACTACTTGTAACACTTCCAAACCAAGCATAGAAATACAAGAAATGGATCGAAATCATCTAAGTGAGATCAAAAGAAAGCTTCAAATTATCATATCGCTTCTCTAACCTTGGAAGTACCTAACCCCTCTTTTATGTATTGTTAATAATTGATATATCTTTTATTTTACATTGAGGACAATGTAACTTTCTAGTTTGGGGGGTGATATCTCATTTCTTCATTTTTGTTCATTTGATACCTTGTTTTTCGGATTCGTAAAAAAAAGAAAAAAAACTTGAAAACTTTGATGACATGTTTATTGCCTAGGATGTAGTATGAATCAAATCTTGCTCTAGTTTGGATATTGGACAACATGAAAACGTGAATTTTATGAACTAGTTATCACTTGTAAGGTTTCATCTACATTGTGCACATAGCCATTAGAGGATAAATACTCATGTAGGGATTTGTTTAATACGTGTGGAGCAAGTATTATACACATTTTAACATAGGAATAACTATTAATCCCTAAACTTAGATCAAGAGACATCTCAACCTTTAAAATTTATAATCTAAACTTGCTAAAGAGCAGCTTGGGGGTGGGAAGAAGTGGTGAAGGTAGACTTGAACTTTTAATGATATGTAGTTCCTGAAATGTGTCATTGGTTGAAGAGGTCTTGGTCAACAGGTATAAACCATTACTAGCATAAAATCACCAAAAGTGCCAACGATTAGAAATAAAACCAAGATTTGGTTAAGTCTCAAAATAATCTTAGAGAGCTCAGGCAATACAACAAAGAAACCACAAAGTGGTCGATGACTTCTAAAATCGCCTAAAGAGCCTGGCGGTGAGCAATAAAATCAAAATATGATAATGTCTCCAAATCATCTTAGAGCTCAGGTGATGTGACAAACAAGCCACAAAGTGGTCGATGACTCCTAAAGAGCTGGCGGTAAGCAATATAACCAAAATTTAGTTTGAGTCTCAAAATCACCTTAGAACTTGGATAGTATTACAGTGAAATCACAAAAGAGGTCGGCTGCTCTTAGGAATCGCATAAAATATAGCAAGCGAGTCACTTAGCATTAAATGATGTCACTTAGAGCCAGTTTGGTAACAGGATAAATTTGATCTCAACTTTTCAAAATCAATCTCAACCATCTATTCTTAATAAAGTCCACAATTTTTTTACTTTTCAAACTTTTTTAAACCACACATCCATAAAAAATAAAAATAAAAAATCATACATCCATCAAAAAAAAAAAAAAAAAAATCACAAAAACCAAAATTTTCACATTACTAAACAGGCTCTTAGAAAACAAATTCTCAAGGTATGATTAAGTTTGTGTCGTAGGCGAGTCACTTAGTATAAAGTGATTCCTTCTAGCAACAAATTCTCAGGGCTTGAATAAGTCTTCCTAGCAAGCGAGTCACTTTGCATAAAGTAATTTCGCCTAATAATTAATTCTCGGGGTTGATTAAGTTTGCCTAGAAAGTGATTCGCTTAACATAAATTTAACTTTCCTAGCTACTAATTTCTCGGGCATAAACGAAGTTCAACTAGCAAGTAAATTCACTTAACATAAATTAAAAGATTGTTTAGTAACAAGAATTGACTTAAATTTTTCAACAACGAATCATGATCAAAGAAAAGATGGCTAGGGACTATATTGCCTAAATATGTAAAACATATAGATACCAACGTCGAGCTACCAAAATATAAAGCCAGCCCACATCCCAAGTAAAGGGACATAATCTCCATCAAACATCTCGATGAACAAAAAGGTAATACAAATTTGAAAGGTAGAATAGCTAGATGGTCTCCGACAACTCAAGTAGCGATGTTCTAAATTTGGAGTCAAGTTATGACTGGCACAAGCTAGCATTGATTATGCATTTTTTGTATCATTAATTATGGCTAGACAGTAACTTGCTTACGATCCGCAACTCATTTTTAAATGAAAAATAAAAGACGCTAGGAGCTCGAACACTCTAAGCAGACAGTGCCAAAAAGCGATTGATGCTTGAAGAATTCTACATGTATAAGGTAATCGACTATCATGAGCGGGTAGTCAGTTATCAAAGGAGGCTCAATGAGCATGCAGCCCATTTCCTAGGGAAACCTACTACCTAAGGCAGTCTACTGCCAAAGGCGGTTGGTGCTGGTCAACTATTGCCATGAGCAGGCAATCTACGGCTAAAGAAAATTGACTGCCCTCAATATGGCCACTTTCCACGATATAACTTCTGGATTCTCACGCTACTTTGTCACTTTATTTAAAGTTACGAGCGAGATAGCTAAAGGAAGGCAAGAATTTGATTAATTCTAAATCGGAACACAAATTGTTAAACCATTCTTGAACCCAAAAAAAAGGAAAACTAGGGTCTAAGGGTATGTTTGATTGGAGGGTGGAAAAGGAAAATGAAAATCATTTTTCATGGAAAATATTTTTTCACCTTCACCCAAAGAAAATAAAGTCAAGGATTTCAAGGAAAATTCTCACTTTTTTGCCTTGGATGGAAAATAATTTCCATGAAAAATTTGCCAATCAAACACTTAAAAATGAAATTTAACTAGAAAATATTTTCATTTCCATCTTTTATCATGCAATCAAACACACCCTAAATATTACAAAGTACACATTAAAGAAAAACTGGTCACAACAACTGGTCATGACAAAGATTAAACACAAGTCTGAAAATGTGAGTCTCGGTGCTGAAAATAGCATTCGATCGATTGACACACGAATTAATAACACAAGATACTACTCCTCAACGATTGTAATTGATGCTGTAAAAAATCCTAACCTTGACGTGGCAATATCTGATGATACTTGATATTCGGAAGAGACCAATGAATTCTCCTTGGTTGACCTGCAAAAAAGGCGAGGAGGATTCTCCCCGTCGTCCCTCCTGTGTGAGAATTAGTTTTCTTGAGAAAAGTAGAGAAATAACATTTTACTGGAAAACGTAAAGAATAATGGATGGATATATGTGATCAAAGGAGCTGTATTTATAGGGCTGAAAAAGCCCATAACTTCATTTATTTAAGGAATGAGTCATTTTGCTATAAACTTACATTTTAAGAAGAATTCCAAACTTATAAAGATTCAGTTTCCTTTTTGTAAAGTGTTTCCTTATAGATCGTGCATTGCCTTGAGGCTCAAGAATATAGCCCATTAACGAGGCCCATTGTCGAAAGAGCTTATGAAGCCTACCTGCACGGCCCATAAGCCGGGAAGAGCCGACCTCACCTTTAAGCATCAACTCGAACCAATAGATCGGGATTCACCCGACCTATGTGAGACCGAGCGTGACGTTAAACCTCAGCCCGGTATTGTTGAGAAGTAGTAAGGTCGGTACAGTACCGACCATACCATAGTCGGAGCAACCCGGGCAAATGAAGAACAAGGTCCGAAGAGATTGGGTCATGGAATTAATGTAGGAAAATAATACCGATCAGTAATCATTAAGAAGTGTGGGGGTTTCTGATGCTAGATGAGGGAAATAGTCTCAACAAGGGTCCCCAATTGCTAGCAAACTAATTTGTGCTAGGCGAACTATTTCATGTTAAGCAAATCTAGTTTATGGTAGTTTACCTAGAAATATTTAGTCCATTGATAGTAGTCTACCTATCAAGATTTCACTCTACCTAGTTGAGGGTAGTCAACATAGAATAGAATACAGTAGTCTACTTGGTACATGGTAGTCTGGCAGTCTATGTGCCACATGGTGGTCCTCTTAGTTGACAATAGTCTACCTATTAGATTGTAGTCTATCTAGAGGATGGTAGGTGAAAAGTCCTAATTAGGGTTGTGACAAAGTAGTTGATGAAGGACGACTTCGCTAGAGGTAGATTGAAGTTAAATTATAACTAGCTTATAAGTGCTCTATGTGATTTGTAGTCGACTAATTGTCTTGGACGAGCGATAGGTCGATCGGCTATTGAGATAAATGGTAGATCAATCGACCATAACATATGGTTTATGGAATACGACGCTTGATAGTTATTTTATAGACAAGTCTAATGACCTATGTCCCGAATCTAACCAACGAACCATCAAGAATCGTCAGCACATAGATGAAAACCGTTAGAAAGGCGGGAAGTTATTGCTAGATATATGCATGAGGAGGAATCCACTCCATTATAAATACTTTAGAATGTAAATCAGGCATTATTATTATTTTTTAAAGATCATATTCTTTATTTCCTTTCCCTCTAGATTTATTCACTAACCACAAACACTAATCTTGCGTCGGATGATGAACCTGTGGAGAGTTCCCCTAACTATCAACTAACTATCAAAGTGATCGAATTCTTTGCGAACTCTATTTTTGGTTCTATGTCAACAATTTCACCGTTTTTTAAAATTAAAAATTAGAGTTATGGTCAAATATATCGATTTGAGATTTTTCTGAAAATGAATATAAGTTTTTTATTTTTTTATTTTTTAATAATCGTATTTTATTTTGAAATTAAATCTGTACGTAACTTCAAGATATGGACATCATGATAGTTAGTCATGTAAGGTTTAATGGGTAGATGTTAGATATTGAGTGAATGCTAATAAAGATGTCACCATTTATAATAGGGAGAATTACCACATGTAATGTTAATTTTTTAAAATTAACAAACTTTTTTTTTTTAAAATCAAATGTTTAATAATGATAAATAAATATAATATTATATATAATATAAAAATAATTAACTCTTATATTTTAAATTAAAGCTAATATAATTTTAAATAAAAAACTACAAACACCACCCACCCACCTACAAGAGTCACAGTTGGTCAAACAAAGCTGCAGTTCGATCACAATTATTAATTTAGACACAAAATTCACTCCACCCCACCCCACCCCACCCCCACCCCCACCCCCATCGCACCACACCGCACCCCACCCACCACACTCGACTCGAAAAAGTCACAGTTTTGACACATTTACAAATTTAGTCACAAAATTCAACCCACACCATCTCACCCTCAAAGTTATAGTTCGATTACATAAGATCACATTCAGTCACGATTACAATTTAGTCGCAAATCAAATTTTGTGATCAATAATTTAATTAAATGTGTCACATTCCGAAGTCGCACAAAGTCACAATCGACACAAGTTTTTGTCACAAATACAAATATCGTCGCAATAAAAATTTTGTAGCTGCATATTATTTGTTGGTCAGACTTACTCATTCACAATTAATCAATATTTTGGGCATAATTACCTAATAATTGGACATATTTGTGATCGACAAAATTTTATAACATATAAATTAATTAAACGGATTGTGTCCAATGGTTGCGCAAAATCACAGTTGTTCACAATCACCCATATAATTGGTCACATTTGTGACTAGAAGGTTCACACAAAGTCACGATTGACGCAAATCCAACGATCAATTCAATAAGCGTCACAAGTCGCCTAAAGTCACAATTAATCAATATTTTTTTTTCATAACTACTTAATAAAATAATCACAATCACTCATAATTGGTTATAGTGGTCATATATCATAATCGTCACAAGTCAAATAAAGTTACAATTAGTCAGTATTTTTGCACAATCACTCATAATTGGTCATAGGCAGTCACCCACCCCTTTCCCAACCTACCTTTTCCTCCTACACCATGGAGGCACCCACTTTCCACCACCACCTCAACACCTACACCCCACCCTGCCACCGTTGGGCACTCCCCACAACCGCCACACAAACAACCTCCATACATTGAAATCTACACACATACACCACAAATCGCCACCTCAACAACTACTACAAAAAACCACCGCCTTCGCCACCTAAACCTTACCATCATCACAACCTCCATACAACGAGATGTACATACATTCATCACAAATCATTAATCTACACACCGAGATCGAACAACTGAGCGCAACGGCTATAGGGGCGCGCAGAGAAGACAACCTTTAAATAAAAAATCGAACTATGCCATGATCCTACAAACATGGTGGTCAGCAACTAGGGAAAGAAATGGAAGAGAATCAACCGCCAAAATCAAATGAAGTAATCCACCCACACGACACCGTTTTGTTCATGCTTCTTTCATTAAGTTGTAATAAGTTAGAAACATGATTTTATCATTGTTAGGTAATGCGTCTTTTTGTAACAAAAATATATCAGCTAGGGATGAGTGTGAGAAGACTAGTTGTTGATATGAAATCTTTAGACCGTCTCTCTGAAATCCTATGAATCACCTGCCTATCCTTCCTATCTCCTTCTCATCTCATTTTATTTTATCATCATCTTCTTTTTTGAACACCACTATTTACTGTAATTGAATTTACTTTATTTAAATCGAGCTTAAGGGTGGAGATTATTGTTGAGTTCAGTTCCATTCTTAACATTAGTATCAGAGTGGGGCACATAAACAAGTCAAAAACAGATCGAGGAACATTTTAGGAAGCTGCATCATAGAGTGGAATTAATGGGTACCTCCATAGCTGACATCTCCAGTAAGTGTGATAAAATTGAAAATATGGAGATCATGATGAAAGCTATGCATACCAAATATGAATCACTAGTGTTGATGTTAGCTCACATGAGCCAAAATACGTCAGAAACCAAAAAGAAACAAATAGAAGAAAGGAAATTTGGGTCAAATTCTTATGGGGGCATCTCTGTGACTAAATCTGGAGTAATTGCAAAACGTTTTGTGAATAATAGTGAGTGAAAGGGATATACTGGTCTACCCAATAGATTTTCCATATTTTGAAGGAGAGAATCTTAGAGGATAGGTGTGGAAAGTTGAAAAATATTTTCAGATTCACCAAGTAACTGATGAGATGCTAAAGTTGATTGGGAGAAATTCAGTAAAGAAGGCTCAAGCTTTGTTGTCATTACTCCTTATGTCTCAGACATGTTACATTTCCTTCTTTACTAGTGGTTTGAAGGCGGAGATTAGAGCTATGGCCAAACTTATTAGACCACAATCCTTAGATCATACTTTTGAAATTGCTATCCTACAAGAGACCATAATGATATCCTCAAACAAGAACCAAAAACCATTTAGACCCCTTGGACCCTCAAAGTTTTCAACCACATCCCCATCACCAAACTCATCCCCACAATACCAAAAGATACAAACAAATCAGACGCCATATCCAATCCCAACCAGTACAGTTATAGAACAATAACTCCAACATAATACAAAATCAAAGAAATCTAGGTCTTTGCTACAAGTGTGATGACAAATATACTCCTAGTCCAAGACGCTAAAGGCAGACACTAATGAAGGAAGAATTCAAGAGGAATTGGGGCAAAGAACAAACTGATTAGCATATGCAAATCTCAGTATTTGCATTAACTGGGAAATTAAGATCCAAAATCATTAGAATTCCAAGATTACTTAAAAAGAAGAAATTATCAATTCTTATTGATAGTGGAAGCACCCATAGTTTTATAGATGAGAAACTCGTGTTGAGCTGCAAAATAAAGTGGATCCCTCCAGAGTTATGGCAGTATTTTTACCTAATGGAAAATCGTTGGACATCAAGGTTATCTGTGAACCCATTAAGTGGAGTATGCAAGGAATGGAGTTTTGCTTCAAATTGATAACATTAAAGCTGTGAGGAAGTGATTTAGTATTGGGAATCGATTGGCTAAGTCAATTTGATCCCATTCTCTTCTAATTTAAGAGAGGGTGTATCAAATTCCAAGTGAATGGAAAGGATGTAATATTATCCAGCCATTACCCTCAAAACAGAATAGAATGATAATTGGAGAAATTCTTGGAGAATGGATTCAATACTAGGAGTATGGTTTCATGGGACAACTATACTCAATTGAGGAAGGATCTATCATGAATACACTTGGAGAACTACAAGGAAGGAAAAAGTGGAGAAAAATGGTGAAAGACATGCTTGACAGTGGCATCATCCAACCAAGCAACAACTCTTTTGCCTATCCTGTGTTGCTAATGAAAAAGAAGGATGGTACTTAGAGAATCTGTGTGGACTACAGACAACTTAACCAACTTACCATTAAAGATAAGTTCTTTGTGCCTATTATTGCTGAGTTGTTGGATGAACTAAATGGATCCAAATTCTTTTCCAAAATCGAATTAAGAGCTGGGTACCACCAAATAAGAGTTAAGGCAGATGATGTGTTTAAGACGGCTTTCAAAATACACCAAGTCCTATATGAGTTCAAAGTAATGCATTTTGGCCTCACAAATGCACCAACCTTCTAATGTGTCATGAATGTAGTTTTTCCGTCTTAGTTGAGGAAGTTTGTTCTAGTATTCTTTGAAGACATATTGGCATACAGTAAAAATATGGAAATCCACTGCACAAATTTGAGGCAAGTGTTAGACACCTTAAGGTCCCATCAATTATATGACAAACTTAGTAAATGCTCTTTTGGTCAGATACATGTGGAATATTTGGCGTATATTATATCTAAAAAGGGGGTCTCAACTGACTGTAAGAAGGTAGAGCCAATGACTCTCGGCTAAAACGAACTTCTATAAAGCAGCTAAGAGGATTTCTAGGACTTACAAGGTATTATAGGAAGTTTCTAAAATGTTATGGGGGTATTGGCCAAACCTTTGCTCAAGAAAGATTGTTTTGTTTGGGAAGAGGGTGCTAAATCCGCCTTTCAAAATCTAAAGCTGGCTATGAGGACTACACCAGTGCTTGCCTTTCCAAAATTTGATATATCATTCGTTTTAGAAATAGATGCATGCCATTAAGGGATATGAGCTATTTTGATGCAGGAGAGAAGACCTATAGCTTATCTAAGTAAAGCCATTTCCGTCAAGAATTTGGGTATGTCCATCTATGAGAAGGAGTTAGTTGCATTAGTGACTGGGGTCACTAAATGGAGACATTATTTGGAAGGCCATTATTTAATCATAAAAACAAATCATCAATCCCTTAAGTATTTTTTAGAACAGAGGATCACAACCCCCATTGCAAAAGAAGTGGCTAACAAACTATTGAGATTGGACTATGAAATCAAATTTTAAAAAGGGATAGAACAATTAGCAGATGCACTATCCAAGAAGAATTAACGACATGGGAGTGTATAACTATAACAGCTCTAGCCCCTACTTGGATGCAAGAAGTCAATGAAAGTTACGATGGTGATTTAGTGACTCAAGATAAAATCTAGGCTTTAATGTTAGATAAAGACGCCATTGTAGATTTTCAGTTCATAAATGCTATACTTAAATATAAAGGCAGGATATATGTGGGTAGTAGTGGAAAGATTTGGAGGAAGTTTATAAAATGCTTACATGATTCACAAGAAGGTGGACATTTAGAAGCCCGAGCTAGCATAATGAGGGCTAAGCAACATTTTTATTGGCCTGGAATGGCCAAGGAGATCAAAGTTGAGGTGCTGCAATGTGAAGTATTCCAGAAGTGTAAAGGTGAACATATGTCTTATCCAGGATCGCTACATACCCTTCTTGAACCTATCATGGAGTCACATCTCACTTGACTTCATTGAAGGGCTGCCCTTACTTGAAGGAAAGAATGTCATACAGGTATTAGTTGACAGGTTCACAAGTATGGACATTTTCTAACCATGGCTCATCCTTTCATTGCAAAAAAAAGTAGCTCAGCTGTTTTTAGACAATTTGTACAAATTACATGGGCTGCCATAGAGCAGACAGAGATAGGATTTTCACCAGTTCCTTCTGGAAAGAGCTGTTCAGACTGCCGTGAATACAATTACAACTAAGCTCAGCTTACCATCATCAAACAAATGGCCAAACTAAGAGGCTTAATCAATTTCTTGAAATGTACCTAAGGTGTATGGCTCACAAAAGCCTAAACAATAGGCTAAGTGGGTTAATGTGGCAGAATGGTGGTACAACTCTACATTTCATTCATCCATACAAATGTCTCCTTTTCAAGCTTTATATGGAATGAAACCCCCTCAACTAGCTATATGACCTTACCAAATACCCCAAAACTAGAATTATTGTTCGTCCTCGAACAATGTAAAAATAAAATAATAAATAAAACTCGAAAATAGGAAATATTTTTGTTGTGTCAGTATATTCACCAGAAGCCTCCATAATATAAATCAAATCACATCTTTGGCGAAGAGTTTTGAACAACGAAGTACAAATTGTTTTTAGTCAAGTCATGCTCAATTCTCAAGTGTGTGTGTGTGTGTGTGTGTGAATAGCCAATGTCAAACGCGTATTTATACAAAAAATGTATTTAACATTGTATGGCTTATCATGCAAAAGCACACCCATATCCCATGAAGTCATCCTATGATTTCTAATGATTTTTTGCTTACATCTCATGGAAAATCAAAACTTATTGCTTTTCTCTCACATCCCATGTTCTCTCTATTGCGATTTTTAAACATTCGAATATTGCATTTCTCCACACAAGATAGTCAAAATTAGAATTATGCATGTTCAAAAAGTCAAAATTAGTCAATCCCCAATTCTACAACCTCAATTTCCACAATTTTAGTCAACGAGGCTTATACCAAACAATTTTTTTTATGGACAACTTTTTCTCTTTATATCCATGTCTTTTTCCATCTTTGTGTAGAACTTTTTATAGTTGCTTCTATATGACCCCTATAGCGAGCTTTAGGTCAGTGACTTTCAAGTCAGACGACTTTAGGGCACCAGGTTCAGAGAACCCCTCAGACTTAATTACTCGAGTCATAAATGCTTAAACAGAAAAGTTAAAGATATTTTAGAGGCTCATATGTAAGTCCACTCTCCTTACTTGCTTTCTAATTGACCCATGTAACGAACTTTGGGCTGATAGCTCCCAACTCAGTTAAGTTTAGGGTACCAGGTTTGAATGACCCTTAAAGCTTACTTACTCAAGTCAAAAAGGTATTTGAAGAGTAGAATAAGACCTTAAGTATTTTTTTTTATGCTGGTAATGATTTATACTTGTTGACAAAACTGTTTGAACCAAAGTGTAAAACCAAGAACTACATACCTCACCCTATCAATACATGCATATACTAACATTTCCACCCTCAAACCGCTTCTAGTTAAGGGATGATGTGTCTAATGTTCTAAGTTTTGGGATTTTGAAGTCATTTCTAAGTTCAAGTTGCATAAATGTAAACCACAATTATCAAACATACTCCAACACAAGCAATAATTCAGCAATGGCTATGTGCGCAAAAATATGAAGTCAAGCAAGTCATGAGTAGTTAATGAAACTCAAGTTTTGATGTTATCCAAATATTCAAGCCAGAGCATAAATTAATTCATATCATGTCCTAGGCAATAAATATGTTAACATAAAGCATTTAGCATGAAATAGTAATTTCCACCCCCAAACTAAAACTATACATTGCCCTCAATGTATGTTATGAAGATATGATATTTGAAAAAAAAAAAAAAAACATAGCAATGAGAGGTTCAAGTACTTTCCGAATTTTGAGATGTAACGTTTCCAATTTGGAGCTTTTTCCTTGAAAGCAAGCTTCGTTGATTCCAATGTGATGAATGATGAAGTTGATGTGTACCTCGCACAATGAAACCAATAACTTAGTCACAACAAAAGTTATAAGCAAGTACAATCAATCACATCCACAACCTCCAAACTAAGAGCAAAACATAAGTATGGGCTTGATTTTAAAGTGGTCAATTACCCTCATTCGGCCCTCAACATGGCTATGAAAAATCGAAATTTTACTGAGCCATATTTGGATACATGAAAGTATTTAATGTGATCTAAAATAGGGATGATAAAAAAATCCGAAACAACCCGCCCCAAAAATGGCTCACCCCATCGGGTTCGAGGGGCTGGTTTTCCGCCCCACAAAGTATTTCAGGGTGGACCCGCCCCATGACCCGATTTTTTTTTAATTGGAATGAGAAACTAAAAATAAATTTAATGAGATCCAGAAGAATTGAACCTTGGTAGGATTTAGGAGTATGAGAATACACAATTACTATATCATTATGTCGTTCATTGATTTTTTTCCTTCAAATATATACATATTATATTTAAAGTTCAAACTTAAAAACTCTAACTAGTTCGACACCTAAGTTTTCACCTAAAATTTCATCACCAATTTTGATGGAAAAAAAAAAGTAAAAAATTATTTTCGGGTCATTGGCGGGGCGGGTAGATAGCCCCGACCCGACCCGAACCGAACCGAACCCAACCCATTGTCATCCATAATCTAAAACATGTCAAAGATTCAAGTTAATTGAAGTCCAATAAGGTTGGGAGATGATGTGGCAAAAACTGATGCCTAAGTTAAGAATCTATCTATATATAATAATAAAATAACCGTCACCATTTTACGCACACACTTTTCCATCCAAAATTCTTTCTAAATCAGGAAACTTTTGCAAAAAAAAAAAAAAAGTATTAAATGTAATTAAAAAAAGTTGGTATTAAATGAAATTTAGTAATACATGTGGGTCATTAATTATATATATATATATATATATATAGTTCAAATTAATTGTTTCAATTTTTAAATTATTACCTTAAGGTTAAAATGTATAATTATGTTATAAAATTATAATTAATAAAATTAAAATCATAATTATATAAGAATTTAAATATTGATAAAATTACAATTTAAAAAATTTAAAACCATAATTGAACTAAATAAATAAATATTGCAAAATATAGTGAATACATGCTTGTTTTTTTTAATACGTATAGTTTTATTCATAATTTTGTTAATAATACTATTATTTTAAAAATTGAAAAATATGCATTTTGAGTGTCAAATCGAGGATCTCAACAAAAATCTTTATACTAACATACAAGTGAGAGCCAACTGTAAAAACATCGTCTCTAAAATCACATCAAATGTTAAATGTAAATATATGTTTGATTGTCTTAGTTTTGCCTAGAAAATTTCACATTATGAAAAATATTTTTCACATTTTGTGTTTGTTTGATATTTGATTGAAAAATTTGACTTAGAAAATATTTTCTATTGTACAACCGTTGAAGCATACTTTAGCCATTTACCTTCAAAATATTTTCTTACTTATTTGGTGAGAAAACATTTCCCACCTTAGAAATCAAACATAGTTTAAAATTTTTATTTTGATAGATGTGATAAAATTTTAAAAAAAATGAAATCGATATTTTTGCAGATGGTGATTTGGAATCTATAGCCGTCAATGCATTATATGTTACACTTATACTTAAATAAAGATATATACACTTATCTTCCCTAAAAGCTTTTGAGATATGTTTATTACTTTTTATTTATTGTTGTAATTTTGTAAATATTTTTTTTTTATAAATTCCAATGAATTGAGATTATATTTAGTTTAATTGTTAATTACTTTGGTTAAATACAGTTCAAAGAAAGTATTAGGTACTTTAAAAGTCACTGACGACAGATAGCATATTTAACTATTTTAAAAATTAAAATGTTAAATATTTTGACTATTTGATCTTTACGTGCTTATACCTAATTATTTTTTTTACTTACAAGTATGAAAAGTAATTGATAATAAATGTCACTAATCCAGCTTGATCTAAGACTGCCTTTCAAATTTAATCGAAGATAATTTCCTCTAATTTTCTCATATGCAATGAAAATAAAAAAAAAGTTAAGGCCAATCACTTTCCATTTTCCATTTTCCATTTTCGATTATTTTTATTTTTAAGAAACCAGTTTTCAGCCATGATCAACTACACATTGTTGTTTCAAGAGTTACAAATCGCAAGCGTTTAGATATTTTGATTCGTGACAAGGATGACAAGCAAAGTAATTCAACGATAAACGTTGTATTCAAGAAAATATTTCATAATTTGTAATCGCGTATCTGTTTTTCATTGCATTTTTTAAAAATTTCTAAAAAATAACATTTAGTTTCTCCATGAGATCTTTTTAAACATCTACATATTTTTCTTCCAATACGAACATAAATATAGTCCTACTTATAAAATAGTTCCTAAGTGTACCCATGATTTCAAATCAAATTTTATGCACTTGTGATGATGAAAATCATGTAAGGATTGCACATAATCTTTTTTCAATATGAATTGATGAATGTTGTTTAAAAGAATTTGCAAGAATTTAATGAAAGATGCATTGAGATATTTTAACAAATACCTGGAGTGCACCAAGCAAGGCAAGTGGAAATCATGGAGTTTGAAGCATGAAGTTATCCTAAAATTTTAACCTAACTTTGACATTCAATTCCACACAAAAGTCTAGCCTAATCCACCACATAACAATCCATAAATTTCAAATCACAAGAAAAACAAGAAAACCCACAAAATTTGCAAAATTGTGAAGTGGAGGTGGAATTCTTACATTTTTGAAGATTGAAATGTGATGTATGTATATGTAATGCTCAATCCCATGTGTAAAAATTCAATGTTAGGTGACATGGTATGTTGGGGTGATTTTTGGGGGAGAAAACAGAGTTGAAAGTTATGAATTAGAATGATTTACCTAAGTGCATAAAAATCTGTCGGATTTGTCCTACATGTCACTACGCAGGTGCGCAGAAGTAAGTTCGGTGGCCGCACATGCAAACGATGTAAGGTTCCACTATTTTTAAGGATAACGCACGGCCACCAAAGCCGCGTCGTTATCCGGCTGAAAAGGATTTTTATGCCAATTTTGAATCTCAACTCCAATTTTTAACCCCAAAACATCTTATTCTTCGTGTACTTACTCACTTAAACTTACTTCCTACTATGAACTAAGGTTCCTTGCATACTTTTATGAATTTTCCCTACAATTCTAGGATGCGTTGCAACCAACTATTGTCATGGAATGAACTAACTTTTTAACAACTTTGAGGCCAAACATCTATGATGACATTTATGCACAAACTTTATCAACAATGAACATGCTCATGATAACCTTCTTATTTAATGCAAAGATGCAAGGCAAGGAAATCAATACTCAACGATGTCAACAAAAATAAACAAAAAAATCAATAAGATCTTCAAATTACTTATGATGTTTAGTATTGATTATTACTGCATTTTGATTTCATATATTATGAGTAACTAAACTATTTGTTGGGATCAAATGATGTAGTGTAGTTTGACGCCTTTAATTTCATTACTTAAGTTTTACCGTATGATTGCATGTGTATGGTTTTATTTTGCGTTCAATGCATGAATTAACTGGCCACTAATTCATTGATGAAATGAATTACTTTCATAATCCGAGAGGTGAGTTAATGATCGAGACCTAGGAATAAAACCCGGTAATTGAATGAGCGATAGAGATATACGTTCGTTGTTATTGCGGTTTTATTTGAATTCTTATATTCCATGCACCTAATCATTACAACCAACTGTTCGTTAATACGGTTGGCTAATTAGGTAGAGTTGGTTTAAACCCAAGAGGGAAATTCCATGTGTATAAGTGAACTCGACCGATCACATTAGGAGATTAAAACTTGAGTAGTGAGATTGAAGGTATTGACTACGTGAAATCATGAAATCCCAACTCTACATCAATTGATTTACAAACATAATTTTATTTCTATCTTATTATTTTTAGTTTAATATTGAGATTCAGCACAACTTCAATTACTTGCCATTCAAATCCTTGTGGGAATGATAACTCGAACTCAAAAAGTTCACTTTATTATTTGTCACGACCCATACACTTGTGATGTTATTTTAAGTGAACAAGTTTTTGGTGACATTGCCGGGAAATTGTCATGAATATCAATTTCTTTTGATTTTTGCTTTAATTTGAATTTGAATTTTAGTTATTTTTAATTTTTATTTTTATACTAAGAAGATCTGAGAGTTGTGATTTGCTGCCCTTTGATTCAGAAATCGAGCGTACTTTGATAAGAAGGCGTAAACATCAGTTGGAAGCAGGTTCGCAACCAGACAGAAGAATGGCAGCCGAAGGGGTTCCAAATAACCCCATAATTCCTAACAATCCATTGGTTAATCAGAATCAACCTAATGATGCACTTGAGTAGGAGCCTCAAGCTCGAGGAGGACGACCATTGAGGGAGTACATGGTCCCACCTGTGGGAAATATCAAGACATGTATCGTGCCACCAGCCATCCTTGCCAACAACTATGAGATCAAAAATTCATTGGTCTCATTGATCCAACAATTAGCAATATTCCATGGGCGACCTTCTGAATACCCTAATGCGTATTTATGAGCTTTTTAAGAAATTTGTGACATGCAACAGATTAATGGAGTTCAAGCAGAAGCTATAAAAATGAAGTTGTTTTCATTCTCTCTTGTAGACAGAGCTAAAGCATGGTTTTACTCGTTGCTCACAAGCTCCATAACTTCATGGGTTATTTTGAGTCAGAAATTTGTTGATAAGTTCTTTCCACCGAGAAGAATGTCAAAGCTAAGGAGGGAGATATTTCCATCAACAACAAGGGGGAATCAATATTCGAAGTCTGGGAGAGGGTCAATGAGTTGCTTAGGCAATGTCCTACACATGGCATAGCTGATTGGATACTAATTCAGCAATTTTACAATGGTCTGACCTATGAGAACAAGAGGCATGCTGACTCAGCTGTAGGTAGATCATTAATGGATCTGACTTATGAGGAGGCCTCAGTAATCTTTGAGAAGATGACAATGAATAGTTACCAATGGTACTCAGATCGAGCTATGCAAAAGACTGTAGGAATTTTTGAAGTGGAAGTTAAATGCTAAGGTTGATGCTTTGGTGAAGACTGATAGTTTAGGAAAGTAGCCAGTACATGCCGTTCAGGCAAACTAGGTTTGTGACAATTGTTTTGAAAATGATGAGGGCCATGAGTGTCCTGCTACTATTCGAGGCCAAACAGTTGTGGAGCAAATTAACTACATGGGAAACAATCAATAGCAAAGAGGACCTTATTCCTTGACCTACAATCCTGAGTAGAGAAAGCGTCCCAACTTCTCTTGGTCGAACAATCAAAATGTTCAGAATCCTTCTGGTTTTCAACAGCAGCCATAACAGCAACAGTAGCAACAGAGTCAGATAAATCTTAAAGAGAATATGAATATGATCGTACAACTTGTCAAAAGCCAACACAAAATGCTGCAAACTCAACAATCAGAAATCAAGTAACTGAAGAATCAATTGAGGCAGCTAGCAATGAACATATCAGAAAGACAACTTGGACATTTGTCTAGCAATACAGTAACCAACCCAAGGGAGAATGTTTGTGCAATTACCACTAGAAGTGGGGTACAACTGAAAGAAGTGGAAATTAAGAAATCTGATCAAATGGTTGAGAAAAAGAAGGAAGAGAGTTTGAAAGATAAAGATCTACCTGGTGGAGATAAAGAACAGAAAAGAGCATGAGATTGTGTTGAATCTGGTAGAGGGACCAAAGAAAGTGAATAACGATGAGGAGAGACTAGCAAGACCACCGGTAAAACCTTATGTGCCACCAATTCCATACCCAGGAAGAGTAGTGCATAACTTGAAGGAGCAGCAATTTAACAAGATTCTGGACATGTTAAAGAAGTTTCATATCAACAAGCACTCCGTTTAGAGTAGTCTCATGTCCGAAGACAAGTAATTGTCATGCCCGGAGGCAAGTAGTCTCATGTCATAAGACAAGTAATTGTCATTCCTGAAGGCAAGTAAACATCATGTCAGAAGACAAGTAATTCTCATGCCCAGAGACACGTAGTCTCGTGTCCAAAGACAAGTAATTGTCATGTCAGGAGGCAAGTAAACATTATGTCTGAAGACAAGTAATTCTCATAAATCACATAATAACATATAGGAATTTACAATAGTAATTTACTTAATATCTCGCAATTTAAAAGAAAAGGTTTTTGTAATATGAATCTGCCTTGAAAGTATGCTCAAGTTTATTGAGTGGGAAAAACGTCAATCTTCTAAACGTCCAAACGCCTCGTCTAGCGAATATATAAAATAAATCTTGAACTAGTATTTTGGAGTTCAAATGTTTTAAAACAAAATAGTTTTTAGAAGAAGAATAAAAGTTTATGGTTTGAATTGAAAATCAAACATAATTGGGATTTGAAAAGAGTTGGGACTGAAATAAATGATTTTGAAAACTATTGGGCTGACTCATATGGTTTAAATATTTCTAAGGGATAAATATTAATCTAGTGAATTTTGGGGTTGAAAATAAGATATTTTAAAACTGCAGAGACTGAATTAAATGATTTTAAAACTAGGGAGACTGGATTAAATAACTCTGAAAAATAGGGGTTAAAAATAAAATGCTTTAAAACTAGAGGGATTGAAATAAATACTTTTAAAACTTGAGGGCAAAGGGATAAATTTGTAAAACCCGAACGTTTTTTAAAAATCGACCTCTCTCTCTCTCTCTCTCTCTCTCTCTCTCTCTCTCTCTCTCTCTCAACCGAGTAAGAAACAGAGAGCAAGATGTGCAATCGGAGCGTCGCGGTTCAACCATTGGCGGGGCAGTTGGTGATGGCCCCATCGTTACGAGGCAACGGAGGGGAAAAAGGGCATGAGTGTGTGCAGAAAGGAAGATGAAGTTTTCGGTGGTTAGTGGTGTGAAACAATGGATATTGGCTTTAGATTTGGGAGCTTTCCGACAATGAATCCGGCAACGATGGGCGGCGGTTCAAGGTGAGTGTTTGGGTTCACTTATTCTTAGTTTTTCTTAGGTGTTGACTGTTGATTGGGGCCATGAGTAGTTGGCAACGGCGGTAGGGATGATATTTCAGGAGGCGGTTGTGCTAGCGGCAGTTGGTGTTGTAGTTATGAAATCGATTAGGTCAGCTATGGAGGTGATTGTGGTTGGTTTCTGAAATTTTGTTCGTTGGTTGTGGGTTTAGACAGTTTGGGCAATGGTAGTTGATACGAATCGAGATGCGCGAAATTAACACTGAAAAGTTCCGAACCCAGGTTGCGGATGGACTGTGGAATCTTGACCCGATATTCATGATGCAAAGATCGACAATGTGGAATAAAGAACCAAGACTTTCGAAACATCACAAGGATCTGTCCAACTTCCTTGATAAGTTTCTGGTTTTGAACGCCACAAATACTCTCTCGAATATTTGATAAATTCGGATTTAAAGGGAATCCTCACCTTTAGAGAGTAAAAACACTCAATATATTTCATTCATCAAAAACTAATTGTAACAATGAATCAAAAGATAATAAATAAGCAAAATAAAACTCTAGTCGATAATTGACTCAAAATAGAGTTCTAACTGGCCTAAAATAGCTAAAACTTAAAAAATAATTAAAACACAAAAAGGAAATAAAAATCCGTGTCATCTGCAAAAAACCGGACTTAAGGCAATGAAAACACCACTTACGACTGTAATTATACTTCTGCTTAAGGATTATGGCCGTAAGTAACCATATGACTTACGGCCATAAATTTGAAAACCTGGAATTCTTCACTATGATCCAAGAGTGACTTTCGGCCGTGAGACTCTTTGGTTGCGGCCGTAACTTTGCGTCTGCATAATTTTCTTGATCTTCTTGGTTTCCAACCGATTCTCGGCTTGTCTCTTGGCTTGCTCACTTGGTTTAGCCTCGAACCTTCTTCGCTCAAGAAGTATTTGATCTTTGAAGTTCTTCGAACGTGCTTGAAGCTTTGTTTGGCTTGATTTGTAGTTCTTTCTGTCAAGCCTGCCATGATTCGTATCCTTCCCTCATTCTTCAGGATGATTCATCCTGAATCATAGTTTTGTTCCTGTTGTGTAACTGCTCCATCTGGATCAAATGGAGTTTTTTTTTCCTCCATTGCATATGATCAACCAATAATATGCTGCCATTTGGGATACTTGGATGGATTGAAGCAGAAACTCCTGTGGGCATTGATGGCGTTGCCCAAACTCCCAAATGCAATTAACCTGCAAGAAAGAATTAAACAAAATAGGGTGGGGAATGTTAGTTTCTCCATGTACAAGGTATGGATACTTGTACACATGAGGAATCATCACCACCTCCTCTTTTCTCACAATGAGACTATTTTCTTCTCCTCTTTCATCTTCTCACTCTCTTGCTCAATATTTTTAAGATATAAATTTGGATAAAATTGAACTTTAAAATTTTAGACTTAAAATAATTTGGATTTAAAAATAAATAAAATTTGGAATTAAAAACAATTTTGGATCTAAATAGTTTTTAAAAACTCGAAATTGGCTTAAAAAATCGAATTGGACTCAATTTTATAACTATGGATCGAAATAATCGATATGGCTAGACGAACATACTTTAATTTAAAAAATAGATGAAATTATAGCGACATGTTTTTTAGAAATTAAATATTTGTTTTATAATCAACTGAAAAATTCTTGGTCGCTACAACAAACTACGCATGCGAAGCTTCTGCTACAGGTTTGTTCGATCTGGTTTAATATTGTTTGGGTTATTAGTTGCACTAGAATGAAAACAAAAAATATCGTAATAGACTAAATAAGTAATTTTTTAAATTAAATATGCTGTAATCATTTTCTTTATAAGGCCTGTAGATAGATATTTGAAGTTATTGAAAGGGAAAATTGTCTAAAATTGGTAGTGATGCTGTCAAAAATCATAACCTTGACGTGGCAGGATCTGATTATACTTGATTGCTGGAAAAGATCAATGAATTCGCCTTAGATTACCTGCAAAAAAGGCGAGGAGGATTCTCCCCGTCGCCCCTCCGGCGTGAGAATTAGTTTTCTGGAGAAGAGAGAAGATATATAACTGGAATATATGTAAAGAATTATTATTGAATAATATATGATCAAATGAGCTGTATTTATAGAGCTGAAAAAAGTCCATAACTTCCTTTATTTAAGGAAGGAGTCATTTTGCTATATACTTACCTTTTAAGAAGAATTCTAAACTTATAGGGATTCAGTTTCCTTTTTGTAAAGTGTTTCCTTATGGATCACGTATTATCTTGGGGCCCAAGAACATGGCCCATTGACAAGGCACATGGTCGAAAGGAATTATGAAGTTTGCCATTATGGCCCAAAGGTCGAGAAGATCCGACCTTATTTATGAGCAATCAGACAAAGGATAAGGTCGGGATGAACCCGACCTGTACGAGTCCGGTCATATCACCATAGCGTAGACCGTTTGAGAATGGTCGGTCAGTGCCGACCATACCAAGGAAGACCCGAGTGCTTATGGTCGGGTCATGGAACACTAATCAATTCTAGGGAGAAGGAGAATAATATCGATCATTGGCCCCCGTGCGTCAGAGATCGGGACAAGATATCTGGACGTATGACAGCTGTAATATGTACTTTTCCAACTGATAGAATTTAATGCTTAGATCTAATTGATTCGCTTTGGATGGCTGACATGTGGCTAAGGGCAATCTGTGGATCCTAAAATTTTTCCCGCAAATTCCTGTCTATATATATGTGGTCCCCATAATCTCATTCTCCTTACTTTGTGAAAAAAGAGTGATCAGAGAACTCCTCGAGTCATCACGATGCCTTCAACGATAGTTATTTAGTACTTAGGTAAGCTAGACCTATCCCATCCTATATCTGATTTTATTATTTATTAACGTAGTGGCTAGGCGGGTTCCTGTGGGCGACCTTAGGGAAATAGAAAACTTAGACGAACCATTAGAGGTCGAGCCTCTAGGTTTCTACGAACCCCCGACCAGTCCTCTGGATAATGAGTCGAAAAATGAAGAGGAAGCGGAAAATGATCCCGGGGTAGATAGAGATCGGAGAGAGGCCGACCTCGAATTTCCAACAATTTTCAACAAAATGAAAGAACACATGATCGAGGTAGATATGAGGAGGTATAACCTGGTGGATAGGTATACGGAAAGGGTTCCTGATAGAGATGAGTACCCTTATCATTGCCGGGAGGGGGAAATAGTAGTATTTCACGAGCCTTTAATGGCCGGGCTTCGATTCCCACTCCATTATTTTTTTGTGGACTTCTTGCTGACCGCGAGCATATTGCCGGGTCAGCTTGCTTCAAACAGGTGGAGGATTCTTGTATACTTTTTCATTTTGTGTAGGAGTTTAGGAATAGAACCTACTGTCAACCTTTGTAAATGTCTTTTGGAACTCAAGTTTCTTCCCCGGTGTAATTCCTTTGTTTACTTGTGCGGGAAGGGTAGATTTGAAGCTCCATGGGTTCCATCCTCCATTAAGTATTGGAAAGAAAAAAATTTCTTTATTAAGCCGACAGAAGGGGACAACATTTTTTGGCCGACCTTTAGGAAACCCGACGTAGATAGCTTCAATAGGACAGGGAACCCAAGTGAGGACGCCATCACCGAGCTTATGGCAGATGCTGTAAGGGTGTGCAACTTTGGTTTATTGGCCGAGGAGGCCAATGACCTTGTGAATAATGACATCCTTGACATAGCTGGCCTTGGTCTCCAGCCCAGTAGGGTTCGACGTAAAAACAGTACTTCTACTTTCTTATATTCTTGGTTTGTCTTATTTCAAGGAGATCTAACCAACCCGACATGTATTTTTTGTTTCAGGGATGGCTTTTGACTCCAAGGCACTGAAGGAGGCTGCTTTGACTAAGGCCCAAGTGGCTAGGAACAAGCGGACTGTGGACGGGGTGACTCGACGACGTCCCCAAAAGAAATCAAGAGCTTCTGCTTCAGGCCTGGGCCAATCTTCTAACATGGCTGCTGAAGTTTCTCGTGCTAGGGTGGAACGGCAGTAGAGGGATCGGGCTCCCCTGTCCTCTGACTCAGAGCTCGACGCTGAGAATCCTTCCCCGACGGACTGCCGGAAGAGGCTCCAAGATTCTCTCCACCCTGATCTTGTAAAGAAGTATCAATACAAGATCGGGTTAGAGTGAGGAGTGGAACATATAATGAGCGCAGCACTTTAGGTATGGTCTGGGGTGTCCCACTACTTCTTAGCTTTCATTCAGCTAAATTTTCTTCTAACTTATTCTCTCGATTTCCAGATGCTCAGCATTACCCGAGGTGTTACTAATCAAAGTATTGAACGGGGAGAGACTGCCAGCCAGTTGATTCATTCCGTCCAATATGAGGTGATCCGGGCTAATGCCGTCGAGGAAGAGCTCAGGAAGGTGAAGCTTGAGCTTGAGGCAGTTGACCAAGAGCGGGAATCAGCCCGTGACCAAAGTAAACGTTTGGAGGAAGAGCTCATGCTGGCACATGAGGGGGAGCTCCAAACCCGAGCGCTGGCATTTGAAGAATTCAAGGGGTCTAAAGAGTATAAGCTTGCTCTCGAAAATTACGCCCTTGAATCATACACTCAAGCGATCAAACAAGCTCGAGCCTGGTGCCTTCTGAAGGCGCCCGACCTTGATACCAGCCCGCTGGCAAAATTTCCTTTGGGCGCTGACGAGCTTGATCTCTCCCCCTTTGATGACGAGGAAGAGGACTGGGAAGTGGTGGGGGATGATGAGATCGGGAGTGAGCCTGATCCCTGAAGCCATTTTTGTACCCCCCCCTTTTTTGAATGTGTACAAACCTGGGGTATGCCCCGAGGACAGCCTGTAATTTTCCATTCATGAATGAATGTCTATTTTCTGCCAACGCTCGCACCCTTTACTTGTGTTTCAATAATACGTTAACAGTCATTTTAAGTGCACAAACAGTTCTTATAGAGGCATATATGATCGGGTGTGGACGAGCTCTTAACTATGTGATCAAAATTTATGATTGATAGCAATTAGAGAGACTGGGCGTGACGATCCTTTATAGCCTATTTACCAAGATAAAGTCGTGCTCATAACAAGGTAAGGTCGCATTTACTCAACATTTAATCATTGTGAATTACTTGTTGAAAATAATTTGTAACGTCTTGCTATGAGACCTTGTAAATTATTCATGGAAGAATAATTTGTAAAGCCTTACCATGAGACATTGTAAATTATTTGGAGGGAAATAATTTGTAATGTCTTGCCATGAGACCTTGTAAATTATTTGAGGGGAAATAATTTGTAATGTCCTGCCATGAGACCTTGTAAATTATTCATGGAAGAATAATTTGTAAAGCCTTACCATGAGACATTGTAAATTATTTGAGGGGAAATAATTTGTAACGTCTTACCATGAGACCTTGTAAATTATTCATGGAAGAATAATTTGTAAAGCTTTACCATGAGACATTGTAAATTATTTGAGGGGAAATAATTTGTAACATCTTGCCATGAGACCTTGTAAATTATTCGTGGAAGAATAATTTGTAAAGTCTTACCATGAGACATTGTAAATTATTTGAGGGGAAATAATTTGTAACGTCTTTCCATGAGACCTTGTAAATTATTCGTGGAATAATAATTTGTAAAGCCTTACCATGAGACATTGTAAATTATTCGATGAGAATAACTTGTAAAGTCATGTGAATGACCTTGTAAGTTACTTCAAAATCTGATCTTTGTAGTACTCATTCTTTGGAAGAAGTACTTTTATTGAGGGGGACTGAACGATGGGCCTCGTTAAAACCTTACATAGAAAAACCTAATGGGAAAAAATTTGGATAAGGAAAAAGAGTACCCGTCCCTGACTCTGAAAGAAAGAACAATGGGCACGCAGGCCCGACCTTTACAATCATTAATGGACGTGCAAGTTCGAAAGTAAAAAGATAAAAAGGGGCGCGCAAGCCCAACTTCTTTATGACTAAATGACTTGATGTCAACAGAGACATGCTGGACCCCTAGATGTTGAGCTGCTTGAAGTCCAGCAATCACGGCCCCATACTCTGCATCATTATTAGTTGCTGGGAAGTCAAACCTTATTGCACACTAAAATTTCATCATGCCATCGTCTTTCTTCAATATGATTCCGGCCCCCGAGCCCGCAGCATTCGATGCTCCATCCACTTGCAAGGTCCATGTGGCCTCTTCCCTGTCATGACCTGTTGGCCCCCAAGGTCTTGGTGTGAGTTCGGCGACAAAGTCGGCCAAGACCTGTGCTTTGATGGAAGGTCGAGGTTTGAACTCGATGTCATATTCTCCAAGCTCGATTGACCACTTGAGTAGACGACCAGATACATCTGGCTTCTGCAAGATTTGCTTCAAGGGATGATTTGTGAGGACGGTAATGGCATGGGCTTGAAAGTATATTCTTTCAACTTCCTGAAGGAGACTTCGCATTCGTCGTCCCATCTGAAGTCTTTGTTTCCTCGAAGAGTGTTGAAGAAGGGAAAATATTTGTCAGCTGCCCTTGACATAAATTTGCCCAATGCTGCTACTCTCCCTATTAGCTTCTGCACTTCCATGATACTTCGGGGAGGCTCCATTGATGCTAGGGCCGAAATTTTATCTGGATTAACTTCGATACCTCTCTGAGTGATCATGAATCCCAAGAACTTTCCCGAGCCTACCCCAAAAGTGCACTTTGCTGGATTCAGTTTCATCCGATGTTCTCTAAGTGTACTGAATATGTCCTCAAGGTTAGCAATGTGATCTTTCTTTCTCGAGCTTTTTACGACCATGTCATAGACGTAAACTTCAATGTTAACTCCGATGTGCCTGGAGAAGACCATGTTTACCAACCTTTGATAACTAGCTCCAGCATTCTTCAATTCAAACGGTATGACCTTGTAGCAGTATATTCCTTCATCTGCCATGAAGGAAGTTTTTTCCTGACCTTCCTGTGCCATTCGAATCTGATGATATCCCGAGAAGGCGTCTAGGAAGCTGTAAAGTTCGGAGCCTGATGTGGAATCCACCAACCTCTCGATCCTGAGAAGAGGATAACTGTCTTTTGGACATGCTTTATTCAAGTCTGTAAAATCTATACAAACTCGCCACTTTTCGTTCGGCTTCTTCACCAAGACCACATTGGCTAGCCATTCTGGATACTTCACCTCCTTGATGAATCCTGCTTTCAAGAGTTTATCTACTTCCTCTTTTATTATCTGCCTTCTCTCTGTAGCAAACTGTCTCCTTCGCTGTTTTACGGGCTTCTTGTCGGACATGACGTTAAGCCTGTGTTCGACGATTGCGGGATCAATCCCGGGCATGTCTTCTGCACTCTACACAAATACATCGATATTCTTCTGTGACAACTCCTCCTTCATTAGTTTGGGGAGCTCTTTCCCAATTGTGAAATTCTTCCCTTTTGAGATTTGAACTTCTTTCAACTCCTCTACTGGTGACATTCTTTCTTCCGTAGGAAGGTCTATTGACATCAGATCTATCTTACCCTTTCCAATACAGCTGATATAGCAACTTCTGGCTACCGATTGACTTCCCTGAACAGATGCTATGCCCGTGGAAGTTGGGAACTTGATTGTCAGGTGATATGTCGATACTATAGCTCTTAAGATGTTCAAGAATAGTCTTCCCAAGATAGCATTATAGGCCATAGGGGTCTTCACGACCTGGAACGGAGTCATCTTTGTTACCCGTTTTTCCTCTGGTCCCAGTGAGGTAGGAAGGTCAATTAAGCATTCGGGTTTTACGGTTCCTCCACCAAACCCAGTTAGGGGAGTAATGACCTGTCGAAGTCGATCTTTGGAGAGCTGCATCTGGTTGAAGGCTTCTAAGGAAAGAACATTGGCTGCGCTTCCATTTTCGACTAATACCCTCTTAACATCAAAATTGGCAATTGTTGTGCTGATGACAACAGCATCGTCATGGGGATACGAAATTCCTTCCATGTCGGCGTTGCTAAAGCTAATGCTGTTCGAAACTTCATGGTCATGACTTCTCGACTTTTCTTCCCGATCACCTAGTGCCTGGGCATTATTTTTTTGCGTGTTATTCGAATCACCTACAGATGCTATTCCTCCGACGATAAAATGTAAGCTGCCAGTGGATCTGTTATTCTCTTCCCCTTTTCCATGATCTATATCGTTTTTCTTTATGTAGTGTCCCAGGAAGCCCCTTTTTATGAGGGCTTCTATCTCCTATTTTAATGTTCTGCACTCATCCGTGGTATGATCCGGGCTCTTGTGAAAGTCACAATACTTATGTCGATTCTTTTCGTCGATTTTTACCTTAATAGGCTTGGGCCAATGCAAATCTTCCCTTCCCTTGATTTCTATGAGAATGTGGGATCAGGGGGCGTTTAGCTGAGTTAAACTTTGATGCCCATGACCATTCCCCTTTGAGTTAGTTCGGGAAGAATTTTTCTCATCCTCCTGTCTTGACCTCTTATTTCCTTGTTTTATTGATTTTGAAGAATGTGCTACCGTCCCTTGCACTTGATTCTGTGCCCGAACTGACAAAAGTGTTTCCTCCATATTTATGTATTTCTCGGCTCTTCTGAGAAGCTCTGTTACATTTGAGGGCGGATTCTTGGACAAGGACATTCTGAATTCCGGACCTCGAATAGCCAAGGTCAGGGCCGAGATTGCTGATGGGATGTGAAGATCTGGAATCTGAAGTCTTTCAGCGTTAAAGCGAGTCATGATCTCTCGTAGTGTTTCATTCTGCGCTTGCCTTAACTACATGAGGGATGTGGCGATTTTCTTGATTCTTTTGCTGCTTGCAAAGAAAGCAGTGAACTTCTCTGTAAGATCAGCAAACGATGAGATGGACCCTGGAGGTATTGTAGAAAACCAGTTTCGAACTGAATTCGTCAAGGTTTGCGGGAAGGCCTTGCACAGAATCTGATCGGGAGAATTCTGCATGTCCATGACATCAGTATAGGTATTCAAGTGGTTGTTAGGATCTGTCGTTCCATCATATTCTTTTATTCGGGGATATTTAAATCTTTCCGGTAAGGGGAATGATGTAATTTCGGGAGTAAAGGGGGTTCTTCTTATGAATGACGTCTGACCCTGTGTGTTCTGCCGTATCTCATTTGCAATTCCCTCCTGAATGATTCTCGAGAGCTCTTGCTGTGTTAAGTTGGCAGATCCTTCCGTCATGGGATGGGCACCCCTAATTCCCGGGGAGTAGTCAGCCACAGGATTAGGTGGTCGGGGATCTTCCCTGGAAATTGTGCCTGGAGTGCTCGGGTCAGGCGCTGCTTGATGATTGTTCTGCCGTTGAAGGGCTTGACGAAGTTCGCGGAGCTGCTGCTGAAGTTCATTGAAATCTTCTCGACTAACGGGCTCGTTGTCTGGCGTGATTTCTGTGTCCTATCCTTCCCCAACATATTCAAGAGGCAGAGGATTTTCTTCTTCAGTCGGAGTATTGTCCGGAAGGGGCTGACTAGTGGATGTGGAGGGGCAAACTTGGCGTCGATTAACCATGGCTGATTGTATCTCTTCCCATAGATGGCGCCAATTGATGCTGTCAAAAATCCTAACCTTGACGTGGAAGGATCTGATGATACTTGATTGCTGGAAAAGATCAATGAATTCGTCTTGGATGACCTGCAAAAAAGGCGAGGAGGATTCTCCCCGTCGCCCCTCCGGCGTGAGAATTAGTTTTCTGGAGAAGAGAGAAGATATATAACTGGAATGTATGTAAAGAATTATTATTGAATAATATATGATCAAAGGAGCTGTATTTATAGGGCTGAAAAAGTCCATAACTTCCTTTATTCAAGGAAGGAGTCATTTTTCTATATACTTACCTTTTTAAGAAGAATTCTAAACTTATAGGGATTCAGTTTCCTTTTTGTAAAGTGTTTCCTTATGGATCACGTATTGTCTTGGGGCCCAAGAACATGGCCCATTGACGAGGCCCATGGTCGAAAGGAATTATGAAGTTGCCATTATGGCCCAAAGGCCGAGAAGATCCGACCTTATTTATGAGCAATTAGACAAAGGATAAGGTTGGGATGAACCCGACCTGTACGAGTCCGGTCATATCACCATAGCGTAGACCGTTTGAGAATGGACGGTTAATGCCGACCATACCAAGGAATACCCGAGCCCTTATGGTCGGGTCATGGAACACTAATCAATTCTAGGGAGAAGGAGAATAATATCGATCAGGCAACAAAGAAGTTTTTCACAATTTCTTTTTTTAACATCCAGACTACACAAAATGAGTTTCGTGGTAAACATTTTTCTTACGTTATCTTTTCTCAATTCAAAGCATGAAATTCAACATCGTGATCAACAATATTTTGAGAAATTTATTGAAAAATCTGAATAATTGAATTTTCCTTACAAATTTCCAATTACTTAAATAATAAAGAAAAATATGATTGGAATTTGAATGATTTTTTAACTTTCAACTGTTCAATACTCATTGTCATATTCAATAATATCTTAATTCTTACATCCTTTAGCAAACTCATTGGAGAAATAACATCACTTATTATACAAAATCTATATATCTACATATATATATATATATATATATATATATATATATCTACATCTACACTACTTTAAAAGTATGGATAGGGGAGAATATTTCAAATCACCAGGGGAGAATCTTTCACATCACCATTTTACCTTCAAATTTTTTACTCTAAGCTAACTATACCCTCCTTTATTGCCCATTAATTAATTAATTAAGTTAAACAAAATAAAGACCCATTACACAAAAGCTCCAAGCTAAAATATGCACATTACATTACACGATCAAAAGAAGTCTAGGACGTTTCTCACACCTTGCTTCGTCACTGTAAATTATTCTATCTTTATTATCATTGTAGAAAATCTTCAAATTATTGTTTAGGCTATTAGTTGAAAATATCGTAATAGAGTAAATAAATAATTTTTTAATCTTTCTATGAAATTTTTCAAATTAATTCTCTGTTTGGCAAACCAATTAAAAATGTGTTTTTAAACAACACAAACCCAAATCACTTTTTAACTATACACATTTTATTTCTTCAGTTTTCAACAACTTATTTTACCTCAAAAATAAAAAAATATATATGTTTTTAAATAAAATTTTTTTTAGCAAACATAGTCTAAATATTCTATTATCATTTTCTTTATAAGCCCCGGAGATAGGTATTCGAAGTTATTGAAAGGAAAAACTGGCTAAAATGAGTAGTAAAGAAGTTTTTCACAATTTTTTTTAATGTCTAGACTACAAAAAGTGAATTTCGTGGTAAACGTTTTTCGTACGTTATCTTTTATCAATTCAAAGCATTAAATTTGACATCAAGATCAACAATATTTTGAGAAGTTTATTGAAAAATATGCATAATTTAATTTTCCTTACAAATTTCCAATTAATTAAATAATAAAGAAAAATATGATTGAAATTTTAATGGCTTTGTAAATTTCTACTATTCAACAATCATTATCCTATTCAATAATATCTAAATTTTTACCTCCTTTAGAAAACTCGTTGAAGAAATAACATCGTTACTATACAAAATGTACAACATATTTTTTTTCAGATTAATTGTCGAACACACTACTTATTATTTATTTGTTCAAATTTACATAGTTTTTTATTTTCAATTTTGACTGATTACTTCCCACATTGTTCTTAGCTCGATGTATTTCAATATATCAAGGTTATTTTCATACAGTGTTTTAAGAATGAACTCTGAACATACAGTTTTGAGACTTAAAGCTAAATTATCTCTTCTTGGAAAAACGATAAAGTTTCAATTATTTTGGTCAAAATACACTCAAAAATGGATAACAAGTTTGAATTGGGTGCTTGGGTGCAAAAATTGTATATGTTGTCCACTTCTGATCATGCATCTGTTGTGTCAATGAACATTTTTGTGGCCTTCCTCTGGGGATGCATTGTTATGGCCATATGCTGGAAGAGAATCGTTGGATGAACGAATCAATCAATACTCTTATAGTTTTACTTTTATTTTTTTCAAAGTACTTATTCAAAACTTAAATAGTTCTATGAACGAATGTATTATATCGACTTAGCCCCTTAAATAATTTATTACATTAATATATTATCTAATAATTTATAATGATAATTTTTATTCAGTGTTTTAAGAATGGACTCTAAAGCATACAATTTCGAGACTTAATGCTAAATTATCTCTTCTTGGAAAAATGATAAAGTTCCAATTAATTTGGTCCAAATACACTCAAAAATGGATAACAAGTTTGAATTGGGTGCTTGGGTGCAAAAATTGTACATGTTGTCCACTTCTGATCATGTATCTGTTGTGTCAGTGAACCTCTTTGTGGCCATCCTCTGGGGATGCATTATTATTGACCATCTGCTGGAGGAGGATCGTCGGATGAATGAATCAATCAATCACTACCCTTATCATTGTTAGTTTTAGTTTCATTTTTTTCAAAGTACTTATTCAAAACTTAAATAGTTATATGAATGAATGTATTATATCAACTTGGCCCATTAAATAATCTATTACATTAATATATTATCTAATAATTTACAATGATAATATAATTTATAATTTCATACAATTATATTTTCTCATTTATTTAGCATTAAATTAATTTAGTGCGTAACAATTTACAATATTGCATTAACATTTCATATTATTATACTTTCTCATTTATTCAGTATATTAAGAAAAGAAGAAAATTATTTCATCTTTTAATAAATATTGTGGCTATAATATATTAATATAATTATTAAAATATTACATCAAAAAACTAATAATTGTATTGTCTATTCAAATTCCGTAGTTTACAATGTATATATTATGAATGTAATAACCACATGGCATTTAAATCCAAAATGATACAATTCGATTAATCTATGACTTTTAATTCCAAAGATTACCTAAAAGAAAATTTTTATGAATTTTAATTAACAATTCATATCATTTTCAGATCAACGAAACTTGGCCAAAGTTGTTCTTTCATATTATGTTGCAAGAACAATATTAACAGAGTATTTTGAATCGTGTAAAAACTTGCCGTGCCAAGAAATATTTTGTATAGAGAATTTCCAGAGTATTATGTGCGGGACAGGAGATGTTGAAATTGGTCAAAATAAAGGACATGTTATCTCTTGGAATGCAGTTGCAAATTCTATTGAACTTTCAAAGATACCTTAGAAAATGCAATAGAAACTGTTCATAGAATTTTCAGAGATATATTAGAAAATTCGAAAATATTTGGTGGAAAGGTTTTTGTCTTTGGCGAAAATTTTCGCCAGGTGCTTCCTGTCGTTCCATGAGTAACAAGAATATGAACAATTAATCAGAGTTTGGTTAGATCATATCTTTGAAAGAAAATGGAAAACCTCCAACTAAGTCAAAATATGTATGCCTCCTCATAATGATAATCAATTTGCTCAATACTTGATCCAAATCGATAATGAAACATAAGCTTACATAGATGATGACTTCATTAACTTACCAAATGAGATAGTTATAGCATATGATGGTGTCAAAACTTCGAAATTACAATTAATAAATGCAGTATTCTTAGGTTTATCAGAAAATGCATCTTCTCCAACCAAATTATATAATATAATTTGAAATTCTTTCAACAAAAAAATAAGTATGTCAACTACCTCACGACAAAATGATTGGGCTATTTCCAAGAAACAATGAAGAATTTGTGAGCTTTGACCAAGTAACTAATTATACAAATCAAATTTTTCGAGAGAATTCTTCAATACATTGTTACCAAATGGTGTTGCACCTCATAAGTTAATCTTGAAAAGAAATGTCCCATGATGCTCTAATAGAATTTAGACCCATCCTACAGTTTTTGCAATAGAACAAGAATGATTTGTTGTAATTTCAAGAAACATATTATCCATGCAGAGATAACCGGTGGGAAACATGCTGGAAAATAAGTTTTCCTTCTGTGAATCCCGTTAAGTCCAGCAAATAATGAAGTATATCCATTCAAATTCAAGATGAAACAACGTATATGCTTTGCAATGACACTTAACAAGGCTCAAAGTCAGATAATACTTAATGTTGGAATATATCTTCCCGAACATGTATTCTCTCATGGACAATTATATGTTACACTGATACAAACAACAAAGGTCATTTGTAAAAGCAGAAAACAAAAATAACAAAAATTATTGTGTACAAAAAATTTTATTGTAATCACAATGTTACATTTTAGTTCATGGGAATATTGTAAATATTGTTTAAAAACTGTTTATTACTACAAAAAAATGCACAAATTATTAATCTTTTACATAAAATGTGCAATGTACAAAAAAGTATTATAGTCAAAACATTATATTTTGATTTATTCAACATTTTCACGGTAAATACATAAATTAAAAAATAAAATAAAAATCATATATAACATTTCAACAATTTCATTTTTTTTCTTTTAATAATATCTTATACCTCAACTTTCAAAAAATAGTATTAAATCTACGAAAATTTTATTCATCACATTCATCCTATACGTAAGACGTACAATGCACGTGCTTGCTACTAGTAGACGAAAGTGGATAATCAAATTTTTAATAATAAAATTTTTATTTAATAAATGTTAATTGGTAATTAATACCTGATTTTTAAAAAAGTAAATTCATCATCTATTTTTTCAATGTGATTTTTTTTTTGTTTTTTGTTTTTTGTTTTTTTTTTTTTTTTTAGGGAATTACAATATAGGATTTTATGTAATTTTTTCATTATTATTTAATTTTAGTGATTGAACGAGTTACAAAACTGCTTTAATGACAAACATTTTATTAGATAAAGAAATATTCTTTTTTATATTTTATTTTCAATCCCCCCAGGAATGGCAACATGGCGGGTATGGTGCGGGAATGCCTTTCCCCGTCCCCGCCCTATTAATGATTTATTATCCTCATCCCCGCTCTGTTCCCATTTAAACAGGGATGGGGTGGGGGCGGGGATGGAGACGGGGTGGGGGCGGAGATGAGAAAACCCCCGTTTACATCCCCATTTATTTTTTTTTATTTTTTTATTTTTATAAAATAATTTTATGTATACAATATAAGGAAACATCCAGGAATAACCCTAACATATTCTAAATCTAATAATCTTTACACATTATTTGGACATTAATCGAATATATATTAATCTTTATTTAATATTTGATTAGATGAGAAAATACAACTCGATAAGTTTAATAACTAATAATCAGTAACTTTTTCAAAATAAGTATTTAAAATTTATGACTTGATAAGTAATATATATTTGGTGTAAGAAATTTTAACATCATAGAATTTTTGTACAGATAATGTATGACTTTTTTTTGAATTTTTAAATTTTAATGTAATTTTTTAATTGGGGATGGGGGGGGGGGGATGGGGATAAGAAGGTCATCCCCGTCCCCGGTTCAGGGATACTTTTTCATCTCCATCCCCATCCCATCCTCGTCTTTGTCATGGATTTCTCGTCCCGTTTGGGAAGAATTTTCGTTGGGTTTGAGAATTCCTAGCCCGTTCCCACTCCTAAGTCCTTGAATTTTATTTATTTATTTATTTATTTCAAAAAGAAAACAGTATAAGCGGTGGGTGAAGAAACTTGAAGGAAGGGGCGGAAATATCAATGTACAAACTAACACATATCCGACTCTGTCCATTTATTGTTTACACATATCCGACTCTGTCCATAAATTTCCTTACAAAATCTCTCATTTCTATTAAATATCTATTCCATTTCATCTCCCCAGTCGGAATTTGAATAACCGATGGAGTCCGCCGCCGTTCTCCGCTCCTTCCACTGTCAGTCCTCTCTCTACATATTTTAATTGTATATGTAGATATATGTATGTTATCAATCTGTATATGTATACATATTGCTTTGAATTTCAGCTTGCATTGATTATTTATGTCGTTAGAGAGTAAATATTTTACCTAATTGTAATAACCCAGCAAGTTATTAACCAAATTCAACAGCAATCACTCAGCAATCACTCACAATTCACAATTCAGAATGTATAAGCCAGCTGAACACTTAATGATTCAGCTGGGTATTTGGATTAATGAACGAAATTACAAGAATTAAAGTAACAATCAGAGTATGTGTGACGACCCGAATTCTTGGCCATTCTAGTGACACCAAATAAAGATTCAAATCATTTTATGTTGACTTACACCAACTGTGACGACCCGAATTCTTGGCCATTCGAGTGACATCAAATAAAGATTCAAATCATTTTATCGAGACTTACATAGCAATAATAAAAGTTTCACAAATAAATAAATAGAGTGCAACTTTAATATTCATAGTTTCGTTGCGGAATTAAAATAGAGAATATTGTTTCTGCATAAAATTAAAACATAGGAATTGAAAGTTGTTGAGTCCAATTTTCTCATCAAGTTTAGCCACTATTGCCACCTCCGTTTTGACCGCCTCGAATCATCAATTATCTGAAAAAAATAAATATCATGGAATGAGATTTTTGAAAAATCTCAGTAAGCATGTCATAAATAATTATCATGAATAACATAAGGATCATAATCAACATAGGGAGACACAAGAATTTTACCGAACATAAGAGGTAAGAATTCTTATGTTTAGTGCCACTAAACTCCGGTCCTCTTAGCATAATCATAAACATATCATATCATATCATATGGGACCCATAATAATTTCTTGAAATTGTTTCATAGTAATGATCCAAACATAGAAAACATAACATACTTACTATTTAGAAGATTAAAAATGGAGTGTAATAGGAAATAGACCAAAGCTTCTTGAACACCTTGAATTGCTATAACTTGTGAGTGCACGGATCTCCTCGTAGTATAGAGTGTGTATGTGTAGGGTTGTGTGAAAGTGGAAAAGGGTTTAAATAGGTGAGGTGAGGTGACCAAAATAATTAATGAAAGCCCATTCATATTCTTGCCCATTCATATTGCCCATTCATATTCTTGACCATTTCATATTCTTGCTCATTCATATTCTTGCCCATTTAATCCACATAATAGCCCCTAATGATGACAATTAGTGGAGAAACCAACAGACATTCATTTCCACTCCCTAAACTTCAATTTCTTGCAAATAAATCCAAGGATTAAGTGCGGGTGTTACAGTATGGGATATGGAAGAAAAGAAAGAGACGAGGATGAACAGAATTTGAGAGAGAAATTGAACAATCTAACCAACAGTCCTCTCCTCCTTTTCCTCGCTTATTTAACGAGTGTAAAGTCGTGCTTTTTACAAAAGAAAACGAAAATTCACAATGTGCAGTTTTAAGTAAGGTCCCAAAACGATGCCCTAGCAAGTTGATTCAAAATTCTGGTATTCCAGTTGCTACGTTCCTTCTCCCTCGTTTCTTATTTCTTCCCCATTGCTTCCATCTGGCGTCTAATCTAGAACCGTGACAATCTCCCCCCTCAGAACACCCTTGTCCCCAAGGGTCAAATTTTGGAAAACGGCGTAAGATATCTTCTGCAAGTTCCCATGCGCTTTCTTCTTTTTCCCGATTCTGCCACTAAATAAGCCATTGGACCACCGTTCCCCTCCTTTTTTGAATCTCCTTCACTTGTAAAATTTCTTTTGGGTACCAGCTGTCTGTATCATCCTCCATGAATTTGGGTAAATCTGCTGACACTGATGGTGGGACTGGGACTCCAATTTTCTTCTTCAGTAAAGAAACGTGGAACATGTTGGGAGATTTGTGAATAGTGACGCCAAAATAATTAGAATAATAGTTTGTAAATCCGTGCCGAAAATTGGAAAGAGTAACGACAAAGAAAATACAAACAAGAAAGAGAAGAAAAGTAGGAACAAAACCGAGGCAAGAGACTCTTTGTCCTTAAGTCGAATTTGCCCCACAACGGTGCCTACGGATTCCGGCAATCGACTCCCAATATACAACGACTTCACTTGTGTTTGAAGCACTTCAAAACACAAGTACAATGAACCAAAATTTGGTGTATGTACTCCAAAGATGAAAATGAAAGTAAATCAAAACAAATGCAATGATTATGATTTTGGAGAGAAGAGAGGATGATATATGTTTTGCATATCAAATTGTGAGGAATAGGACACCCAAAGGGTCCTATTTATAGAGCATGAAAGGGTGTGGACAAAATGGTTGAATCCAAACCATGCACCCTTTCCAAACCATGCACATTTACGAAAATGTGCATTTTCTCCGGACAACCGTGCGGTCGCACGGTTATAGTCCGTGAAATCCGAAAATAAATTTGACCTGTGATTGCACGGTTTCCTAATCATGCAGTCGCACGGTCAAACATTTTGACCCGATTTCGTCCTTTTTCCGTAATTTCTCATTCATCCGATTTTGGTTTTTGAAATGCTAAATATACCCTTTAATACATGCAGAGAAATCAAAATTCTCTTTCTGGGGCTTTGCCCTCGAGCCCCCACAGGGGCACTGCCCCCTCGTTTGTGCGCCCCGAAGCGGCGAAGTGGCAAACAAATTTTCCTAAACAGATTGAGCCGAGTTTTTGAGTATTTGGCCGAAGTCGATACGAAATCGCTTTAGTCAGGTTTCGATATTTAATCAATTTATTAAATCAATATCCAACAGAACATTGGTTGTATTTTTGCAGATGAAGGTAAGTTCAATTTGTATGCCACCGCCCAATTTTCGGAACTACTTCATATGCACCAAAGTATTTCTGATTCAGCTTGTGATTGGTTCTCCGTGCCACTGTCTGTTGTTGATAGGGTTGTAGCTTGAGATACACCCAATCTCCTACCTAGAATTCCCGGCCCGTTTGTTTTTGATCTGCATAAACTTTCATTCGAGTTTGGTCTGGGCTAAACTTTCTTTTTGCCTGTCCATTTGGTGTCTTTCCTGTACCATTTGCTCCACTGAAGCTACTTTAGATTGTAGATAAGGCCCCAAGGCCAACTGTGGTGGAGGAATCCCATAAAGGGCCTCGAATGGAGTCATTTTGATGGACGTGTGATGTGAAGAATTATACCACCATTCAGCAAGGGGTAACCATCTAACCCATTTCTTCGGTTGTGCATAAGTCATGCACCTCAGATATTGTTCCAAACACTGATTGAGTCTTTTTGTCTGCCCGTCTGTTTGAGGGTGATATGCTGTGCTTAGTTGCAATTAATGCTAGTGAATATTTTATCTCTGCCTGTGACAATAGACTGAGGTACTCCATGTAACTTACAGATGTTATCCAAGAATATTAGAGCAATTTTCCTTGCAGTGAAAGGGTGGTTCAAGGCTAGGAAGTGACCATATTTGGTTAGTCTATCAACCACCACTAGAATGACTGACTTTCCTTCTGATGTAGGAAGTCCCTTAACAAAATCCATAGATATGTGATTCCAAGGTTGCTTAGGTTCAGGTAGGGGCTGAAGTAATCCGCGGTAAGACACATGCTCACCCTTACAAGTTTGGCAAACTTCACACTGTAATACAGTTTTCTTAATATCTGCAGCCATACCAGGCCAAAAGAAATTTTGTTTGGCCCTTTGAATACTTACTTGAATTCCCGAATGTCCCCCTTCTTGTGAATTATGAATGGCTTGGATTAATTGGTGTCTGATAGGCCCCTTACAAATGACCAGCTTGCCTCTGTATTTTAGGACACCATTGCTATAATGATAGTCTGCATCAGTCTTAGGATCTAACAGTAAAGCAGCAATCTTACTTCTGATCCAGGGATCCTCTTCATAGCTGCTTATTATCTCCTGCATCCAAGCTGGGACTACAGATGTGATGGCCAAACAGGTATTCTCTCCTTCATGCTGCCTAGATAAGGCATCTGCTACATGATTATCAGCCCCCTTTTTATAGACGATTTCATAATCCAATCCCATTAATTTAGACAACCATTTTTGTTGTAAAGGGGTAGTAATTCTCTGCTCCATTAGGAATTAAAGACTGATGGTCAGTATTTATGATAAAATGCTGGCCCTCGATGTAATGCCTCCATTTCATAACTGCTGAAACAAGTGACAAGAGTTCCTTCTTGTATATAGACAAACTCAGTTTATTCTTTCCCTAGAGCTTTACTGTAATAGGCCATGGGTCTACCATCCCGCATTAGAACAGCCCCTAAACCCCCAGAGTTGGCGTCAGTTTCAATTACAAGCGGTTTGCTGAAAATTGGTAGAGCTAGCACTGGTGTAGTGCACATAGCCTCCTTAAGTGTATTGAAAGCCATAGTAGCTTCCTCTGTCCACTCCCACTGATCCTTCTTTAACAAGTCTGTCAGGGGTTTTGCTATAGTGCCATATCCTTTCATGAATTTCCTATAGTAGCCTGTCAACCCCAAGAATCCCGTAATTGCTTCAGATTTTTTGGTACAGGCCAAGTTTGCATTGATTCAATCTTCTTCTTATCAGCGGATACCCCTTTGTAACTGATAAATGTGTCCCAAATACTCCACTTGCCTTTTCCCAAATGTACATTTGCTCATCTTTGCAAATAGTTCATGCTGTTGTAGAATTGTAAGCACTACCCTCAGATGATCAGAGCGGGCTGTCATATCCGAGCTGTAGACTAAAATATCATCAAAAAATACTAACACAAAATGTCTCAATTGCTTCTGAAATATTCGGTTCATCAAGCTTTGAAAGGTTGTAGGTGCATTTGTAAGACCAAACGGCATTACCTTGAACTCGTATAAGCCTTGGTGTGTTCTAAAGGCAGTCTTGTACACATCTGCTTTAACTTGGATTTGATGATATCCGGATCTCAAATCAATTTTTGAGAAATACTGAGCCCCATTTAATTCTTCAAGCAATTCATCAATGATGGGCATAGAAAATTTGTTTTTCACTGTTAGTTGATTCAATTGTCTGTAATCCATGCAAAATCGCCACCCATCTTTCTTTTTTACTAAGAGGACTAGTGGGCTGAATGATACTAGACTCGAGCATCTCCATAACCAACCTTTCTATTTCAGCTTTCTGTACATATGGACATCTATAGGGCCTCAGCCTAAATGATTGAGCTCCTTCCTTAAGCTATATATGATGTTCATGTTCTCTGATTAGGGGTAACCCTGTGGGGGTGTCGAAAACTTCGTGAAATTCCTCCAATATTGGTTGTAATTTCCCTGGAACCTCAGATAATTCCTCCTCTGTAATGGCATGCATTTGAGCCATGATACCCATCTCCTGTCCACTAAGTAGTTCAGAAAATTGTTCCCCAGTGATTAATTCTACTACTGCACTGCCTCCCAATTTAAGAGTCCTGATTGGGAACTGGAACTCATGAGCTTGCATCCTCCAACACAAAGGCTGAATCATAGTATTACTGACCAGTTTATCACAATTTGCCACTTTAAGTGATATAGGTCTATCCATCCTCAGCTTATACCCTAGTCTCAGCGCCAAATTCTCATCAATGAAGCTATGAGTACTCCCATTATCTATTAAAATAGATATCTTCTTCCCTTTGATTTTTCCAGGAATACGGATGGTTGTGTTTTGTGTGTCCTAGGAGAGCTTGCACTGAGGTTTGCATGATTTCATCAGTCTCCTCCAATTCCTCAGTTGCTCCCTCTTCAAAATTAATCATCTCTTCACCCTCCTCTTCTGCAATCATGAAATTAATCATTCTATTCTTGCATACGTGGTTATGGGAATATTTCTCATCACATTTGAAGTATAGTCCCAAGGCTCTTTTGGATTGAAGGTCTGTAGGTGATATGGTTTTATATCTAGTGATAGGAGTTTGTGAGGTTTGGGTGTTTTGTATGCGCCCCTATGGAAATTCTGAGTGGGGGTAGTATATGTATAGTTGGCTTTCTGATTGGTAAAAGGGACTTTGGGTGTCTAGATAGGTTTAGTGATCTTGGTACTCATGTTTCTAGCTTGTATGGATGCTTCCTGTAAAGAGGATATTTCAAAGGCATGGGCTAAGGTTTGGGGTCTCATTATTTTGACCATGGACCACTTGTGAAAACTGAGATATAGTAAGATTCTGGGGCCTGAGGTATGATCAACACAACTTGTGCTTTCAATTCCTCAGAGTTCTTGGTATTCCCCCACTTCTCCTGTTTGTTTGATTTTAGAAAATCTTTCAATCACCTCTCCACCTACTGTCTCCGTGAACCTTCTACACACAGCCTCAGTAAAGACTTCCCAATTAGCATTAGGATTTGAAGCAGCAAAACTATGGTACCATATATCTGCTTTGCCCTGCAGATACATTTCAGCTATAGGCAACCTCAAATGATCAATCTGATGAATGTCAAAATATTTCTGTGATTTACGAATCCATTCTCGTGGACCCACACGATTAAAGTATGGGAAATCAAGTTTTGGCATCCTGATACCATTCAGTTCTACTGATCTACTCGTATGGATTTGAGAGTTACCTACGGGACTAGACATTATCCCACCCTTCATTGATGCAAGTGTGTTGGAGCTTCCACCAATAGTGTCCTTACTCATCTGATTACCCACAACCACTCGGTTGTTCGCAACTATTTGAGCAAGCATAGCTACCAGTGACTCCTGTCTCTCCGTCATTTCTGCCATTCGCTTGGTCATTTCCACCATCACACTTTCCAGGTTGTTCATACTACCCTCAGACCGGGTTAAGGATCCATGAATGTCCATCAGAGTCTTATTGAGCTCAACCTGCTCCACCTCACATTTTTTAATTTGTTCTGCTAAAATCCCATGCTTGGTTTCGTGTGTCGCCATCTTCCCAGTCGGATCTCGCCTGCTCTGATATCAATGTAATAACCCAGCAAGTTATTAACCAAATTCAACAGCAATCACTCACAATTCACAACTCAGAATGCATAAGCCAGCTGAACACTTAATGATTCAGCTGGGTATTTGGATTAATGAACGAAATTACAAGAATTAAAGTAACAATCAGAGTATGGGATGAGGAACAAAAGAAAGGAAAGAGGACGAACAGAATTTGAGAAAAAAATTGAACAATCTAACCAACAGTCCTCTCCTCCTTTTCCTCGCTTATTTAACGAGTGTAAAGTTGTGCTTTTACAAAAGAAAACGTAAATGTATAAAGTGCAGTTTTAAGTAAGGTCCCAAAACGATGCCGTTGCAAGCTGATTCAAAATTCTGGTATTCCAGTTGATGCGTTCCTTCTCCCTCGTTTCTTCTTTCTTCCCCACTGCTTCCATCCTGTGTCTAATCCAGGACTGTGACACTAATGAGCTTTGCATTATTTTATTCTCCTATGCTTCTTGTTTTTGTTGATGATAACTACTGGCTACATAATATTCTGGAAACCAAAAAAACAAAATGGAATGTGCTATATAGTTCTGATTTTATCAAGTAGCTTATGCCAGCCATTTGAAATTGCTTTTGGCCCCTTTTATTTTTATTTTGGCCACTCAGTTAAATGCAAACTGAAGGAAATAAATCTGAAAATGGTAATTGCCGGGTTGTTAATGGTTTTAGATTCCTTAATTAATTCGACTTGGTAACTTTGGGATTTTGATCTGCTAAGTGTGGTGATTCAGATGAACTAATACATCCTAACTAATTAAGACTGCATAAATCAATCAATGATAGCTGTTAAGTTCGGAAAAATTAGTCATTTGTGTTCTAATTCTTGTGACCTATTCAAGATAAATCTGAACTCTATTAAACTTTTTGCTCTGAGTGGATTAATTTAAATTTTAAACATCTCAACAATTGTACCATAGTTCATGCTCTTACTGCATAAGTGTTAATTTAAAGTTTTCCAAGCCACTACCCACCAGCAAATACTCCCCCCGTCCCATTTATATAGGCTAATTTGACTTTTCACATAGATTAAGAAAATATATTTAATGTTATTGAAAGGTAATTTTTGTAAAGAAAATTTTCAAATTACCCTTATTTAAGTATCAAGACTATTATTATTGGAAGTAATAATTAGGGGTACGTTAGTAAACAAACAAAATAAATAATTTTCAATAAAGAAATAGGCCTATATAATTGGGACAAAAAAAAAGAAAAGGAAATACAACCTATATAAATGGGACAGATGGAGTATTTAAAAACTTACAACTAACTTAAAAGTCACTGATTTGTGGATTGTTACTTACTCCCACTCTTTTGAATACATGAAACACCTATGTAGAACAATTGACGCACTATTAAGAATATGAGCACTTGTTTAATATTTTGAAATAATGATAAGCTTAGAATGTGTACTGAATACTCCAAATTTGTTGTATAATACTACAACACCAAGAAGAATGTGAATCTTATAAGATATTCAATTTGTTGAATAACTAGTTCAACTAGATTTGAGGTATGAATTTTGAACCTTTAATATTAAAATAGACTTCATGTAATCATGAAGGTAATTAATGAAAGAAAAAAATAAAAATAAAAAATCTTTAGGTTGTCATGTCCACATATTCAGAATTTGAAAGTTTGATGAATCCAATGCTTAGACGCTTAACTGCATATTAAAGTCAAACCATTTTTATGGATTTTCTTTCATTTAATGTCCTAAAATCTGTTTTTGCCCTGCAAATCCATGACTAACTTACAAGAGCTTTTTTAATAATAGTTTTATCTTAAAGAAAGGAAACAACAGTTAATGTGCATATCTTCATTATCTGATCAAGTAGCTAGATACTTCGAGATCTTTTTTATCAAGGTTCCTTGATATTCATTTAATTGGCCTTGAAGTTCTCATATTTCGTCAATTGTAAGTTGTCTAGTTAATTTTAATTGAAAGTATCTTGGCTAGATCCATGGCTCTACCAACATTTTTGTTTCAATTGAATTGGTCCAAAAAGTTTAAATTCATGTTGACAAGTGGTGGATACCCAAATCTATAAACTAGTCTCACTATCCTCCACAATTGACAGAGAACTGAATATTATGAACTTCCACTCAAATGTGTGACATACTAGTTGCATCCAGTATACAGTTTATTGGAACATCAATTTGGAAAAGGAGGAGGCAGGAGTTCATTTTGGCCATGGTACTAGGAAATGGAATCCTAAAATGGTACCTCCCCTGTGAACATAGGTGGCAGTAACCAACTGGCCCAAAATACTTTAGCTCACGCTAACAAGTATTGGTTACCCGAGTCCTTCTGAACCAGTCACAAAGTCCCATAATGATGATGAATGCCAAATTACAGAATCCTTTGATGCTGAACACAGCTAAGGATTTAGGTGGGACATAGAATTTGCTAAAATTTAGGCAGTAGGATTCCATGAAGAAGTGTGTTAATTGGGGTCATCAGTATCGGGAAACTTCAATTAGAACAGCATTAGCTTTTCCTAGTATGCTCCAAACATTTTTTTTTACTTGATTTCTCACAGAATAATACTCAAAATGGTGAATTACAGAGCAATATATATTGATTTTATGAGAAGACCTGCCTTCTTTCGTAATTAGTAATCTACTGGACATGTATTACATATCAATAACAAATGTGTTGATACATATATATTATGTATTTACATAGCTTTGCACGAATGAATTGGTTTAAGGGTAACAAGGATAGGAAACACCCCCTTTGACCAATTATCCAATCAATGATGATTCCCCTTATTATATAATTTGATGTATAAATAGGTCAAAATAAATAATGTATCTGTTCGTATCTCGCATAAATGTTAGTTATCCTTGTGTACAAATTATTCAACTTTACATGAAGTAGAAGCTTGACTATTGGTGTGGTCTTTCAGATTCCGTCAGCACAAGTTCTCATTTGAAGTCTGCACTTGAACGACCTGGCACAATTACTATGAATAATTTATCCCTTTCAAACCTAAATAAATCATCTTTCTATGGTGGAAAGAACGTGTCACTTACAAATAAGTGGGGAGCAACACTTGTACCACGTGTGAAGGCCTCTGAAAGTACTGGGACAGCAAAATCTAGTGGTGAGTCATTGATTTTCTATGTCGATAAAACTAAGAATAACAATATCCGCCTTAATAATCTTGCTTTTATTGTTTTTAAGTAGTTGGAAACAAAAGTTTAGCCTTCCTTATTATTTGATGTAAATTCAGTTGACCCAAATGGATCTCTTTTGTCAGATAATAATCAAAATGCATTAGTGGAGAAGAAATCAATGCAGGCAACGTTCCCCAATGGTTTTGAGGTATCTCTGGATACATTTGTTCCATTTACCTTTTTGTAGCATGATTTTTATTTTTATTTTTTATTTTTTTTAATTGCATCATCCATATAGACTTAAAATATAAAGCAACAAGTCTCTTGATAATTTTTCTCCAACCTCCAACACCGTTCTCCAAATAGATATATTGTTTTCAATTGATCATTTTTAGACATTGCCCAAATAGATATGGTTGAAACACTAGTATTTTCTTTTGAATCTCACAACCTGGATTTCAAAGTATTAATAAGCAAAACATTGAGTGGGAATAAATTTCTATCTTCCAAGATTTTTGAAAAATAGTTCTGACAAAGATATTTTTTGTTTATATGATATGAGTTGAAGTATGGAAGTCTAAATGTCGGACTTTTTTACCCCCAAATTTAGGATATGGATACAAGGTTCAAAATGACACAAAATTTTGACATTGGTGGATGAATACGTCGTATAAACTTCAAATTACTTTAATTTTTTTGTATTAGTAATTATAGATGCATTTCTTAGAGATATAAATGATTATCTTTTAATTTAAATGATATAAAGTATTATCTTTTAGTTTAAAGGATCCAAGAAGGATCCCATATCCAAAAATGAAGAGTCCGAGTAATTTACGCTTTGAGTTCTGCTGTTTCTATGATAATCATATGAGAATGATTTTATTTTATTTCTAGTCACAAGTAAGAGTATGTTTATTTGAAAAGTAGACACACCTGTTGATAAAGTTCCATGGCTATGTTGTTTAGATTTCATTATTGATATGTTCAGTAATTTTTGGTAATATGACTCCACAGCAATGTGTTTCTGTCTTGATCTCGTGTTACCTAGTTGTCATACCAAAACTTTTGCATGCAAGAAAAAAACCTTGGCTAGGGGGAACTTCTCTGCATTCTAATTTTGCATACACTAGTACTAGTGATAAGGGTGATATCTTCTTTTATTGTTCATTGAAACATGTGAAGGATACTTATTTGATTTATTTCAGGCACTGCTCACAGAAGTCTGTGAGGAGACGAATGTGGCAGAGCTGAAAATTAAGGTGAATCTGTTTTTTCCATCAACAGCTTTGCAATTTGTTTGCATTTATTTGAATGTGAATTTTTTGGTCATTCAGGATACTTTGAACTTTAGAATATATGCCAATTTGATGTGACGCGGTTGAGGATAAACTAAGAGAGACCATTTTGGTGGGAGAATGTATTGTTCCAAGGACACTTGAGCGATACGGTCTAAGTGGAACATGATAAAAGTGGTAGAGATTGACTAAACTTAACAGTGCCTTTTCTGGTCGGGAAGGATTAAGTTGCATTGGATCTTCTAGTGGATATAGTGATAAACCGAATGGAATGGCGAAAGAGGTTTCACGTAACCAACTCCAAACTTATTGGGAATAGGCGCTTTGTTGTTATTATCGTTTTCATCCATATAGTTTGTCTTACCTGCATCTGCATCATAAAGAATTCCAGAATTTGTAGTGAACTTATCATGAAGTAGAGAAAGAGAGACAATTTTTCCATTGGTAACTGCATATCAGACATTCTAAAGGTTTGTCAAGTAAGTTTAATCATAAATGAAGCAACGAAGCAGTGTGCATGAGTTGTCTAAAATATTTATTGATTACATATTGGTGAGCGACACTTTATAAATGTAAATATCAATGTTCAGTGACTTGCAATTATTGATGGTTCGGTTCCGAGTATATGGTCATCTGTATCACTGCTTTAATTGACGTAGTACAACAAGAATCAAAGTTATGAACATTAGTTTATTTGGGGTGATCCTCAACAATTGAAAAGGTTATTGTCGCTCCACATGGTGGTTGCTTTGCTTCATCAAGCTACTCTCAAGTGAAGTCCAACTTGGGTTGTTAATCTTGATTGTATTAATGGTTCTGAAATTGCAAGATGACATTACAATTATGTTCTGACTATCCCAGTGTATTTTTTGGCGTTTCATATTTACGTGGATGTTTCTTACATTGTAACAGTTTGGAGGCTTTCAAATGCACATGAAGAGGAACATTGAATCTACACCAACTCCGGCACCAGTTGTTTCTCCCGCATCTGTACCATATGTTCCAAGTAAACCAATGAATGAATCAGCTCCTACGGTTTCTCCACCGTCACCATCAATATCTTCTGCAGAAAAGATCAGCCCATTTACAAATGTTCCCGCAGATAAGGCAGCTAAGTTGGCCGCATTGGAGGCCTCTGGATTGAGTGGCTATGTAATCCTATCATCTCCACTGGTATGCATTGCTGACCTCTTATGGCTATTTGCAATGGAATATGCCTTTTGCAATGGAATATGCTTTTAGTAACTCTGTACAAATTCCCTTTTTAGGTTGGTTCATTCCGAAGGGCCAAGACTTTGAAAGAAAAGAAGCTACCTCCTGCTTGTAAGGAGGTACTTCCTTACAAGAGATTTTCCTTTCTCTTCTCTATTTCCTTTCTCGTTTATCTTTCCTGTTTGCTCTATTTTTGGATGAAGGCATATAACACTTCTTGGACCAACTTTTGTCTTTAAGAGCCTGTTTGGTGTAGGTGGTTTTTGGGAAAATTTGGGTTTTTGGAATTTTGGGGGAATGTATGGTTGAAAAGTGATTGAAAAGTCTGAAATGTGGTGAGTTCCATAGAAATGTGTGGTTAAAAAAGAATTTGAGGGAAAAGTTGAAAAAAAATAAAAAAAATAGATAGAACCAAAAAGGCTCTAAAATTAAACATGCCTGTTCCAATGACTGCACTTTATTTCAAACATTCATGCAAGTGTAATCACTTGAAGCAGCCAAATGTCAGAAGCATTTGCTCAAAGTGATTCTTTTTTCAGGAATTTTCCGGCTCTTGTTACTCTAGTTGTGAATATTCCTAACATTTTTCGCCCAACTGTAACCCTTCCCCCCACAACCCTAAAATGAAAAAGGAAAAAGAAAAAACCCGTTCTTTTCAAGTTGATCACCTCTGTACTTGTTTCTTTCAGCAATAAGTTGAATGGTGCTTCCTTATGCATCAGTTTACTACAGTGGTGTCTTCTGGCCTTACTGTAAAATTACAGATAATTCATCTCTTTAAGTTATGGTACTCAAATTAGTGTAGAAATTTGAAGTACCTTTGCTTATCCACAGGGTGCTGTTATCAAAGAGGGGAAAATAGTATGCTTTTTGGATCAGTTTGGCACCGAACTTCCAGTCAGAGTGAGCCTCTGTTCTAGTTTTCTCTAATATTTGTATAACTCTGCTTTCATGATGACGGGTTGTGATTTTTTGCTCCTTTCACGTTGGTCCCAAAATTTTCTCTGAGCAGTCAAATGTCGCTGGAGAAGTTTTGAAGATCCTTTATGACGAAGGAGGTATGATGTCATGGATACTTTATGATTTTTTTTTTTTTTTTTAATGTGCTAATAGCCTAAAATGCTATCATGTGAGATTTTGGGCATTCTTTTTTCATGGACCCTGTTGTTGAAAAACTTGATGAGAATAGGATCAGACACGTTAATGTAGTAATTTAAATTCTAGAGTTTCGTAAAAGCTTTTGTTTATAAACAAAGAATGTGGTGTTTTTGAGGTAAAATATGTGGTTGAAAAGTGGTTTGGAAAAATGTGTATGGTTAAAAAATGATTTGGGGAATTGCATTTTTATGTTGATAAACGAGTTTACCAAATGAAAGGCTAATTATTTATTTTAATAGTTGTTATTTGCGTGTTATTCAATCTTCAGAATTGGATTGACAATTCTACAGATTTAATTTCAAATGGGCTTTTAGCTAAGAGAAATGGAGTGGTTCAATTTAGGAGACTCCTTGTACATATATGAATACTAGGATTTTAGGAGATTCACTGGACTACTATGCTTGTATCTATTAAATTAATGCAAAGCTAGATACAGTTCCCAGTGTGCTAAATACACATTTATTTAATTTCGATTGTTGTCTGGGAAAAAAAAAAATAATAATAACGTATCTGGGAAAAAGATTAACCTACAAGGAAGAAAGTGTAATGTCTAGACAAATTTATTATTATAATTTTTAAAATCAAATTACCTTTCAATAAAGAATTATCAAGGACCCAGAGTAAAAGTCTTTCATTACTTTTGGGGCTTTGATTTATAGCATTTCAAGCGATTTCTTCACGGTGTTTTTCAAATATATTGTGAACTTCATTTCTTTCTGTGGTAATGTCAGAAATCAGAATATATGCCAGTGGATAAATAATTTTGATTCAAAATGAGTTCAAAATTAAAAGAACATATGAAATCCAATTGCTTATTAATTTCCAAAATTCTCTTTATATTTGATTTATTTTCCTCTTTATTTCTCATTCCGTGTTTAATATGCATGGTTTCTAAGGCCATTTCAATCCCATCAAGCTTCTTCTCCTTGAGTTTTCTGTTATCTTCTGCCTTTTGTCTTGAATCCCATCTGATCTTAAAGAACTTTTGAGTCGAGTCATTTCATGCTTTACGCTTATCTTCCCTGTTTGCTAGAATTACAATCTTCACCTGTGCCGCCCAGATTTACACCAATAGTTATGTTGTGGGATCTTTTATCAGTTTATCATGGCAGACCAAATTTATCATCTTTCACCTTCATCTGGTCCATTGAATGAATTAGTGAAGGGAAAGCCATGGCTTGAATGGGTTATCTAAGTGCTTATTGCTTATTTGTGTGGGCTTTTAAGTTGACTTATTTTGCTTAAATTGTATTACTTCATTTACAGAAGCTGTTGGTTATGGAGATCCTCTGTTAGCTATCTTGCCTTCATTTCACGGTATCAAATAAAATCACCTGAAGCCGTGGTTTCCGCTAGAAATTCTGGAGATTATTACTTGCTGAGTGCATTCTGGAGATTATTACTTGCCCTGTAATCAGGGGCCATTTTGTAACTTGTTATTGTTTGTCGGTTTGGATTTAGAGATAGAATTGATTTTATATGGTAAAATAATTCTCCTAAAAATCTTTTGTTCTGTAGTTTGTGAATGCTAATAGTTTCTGAATATTCAAAACAAGTCGGATTTTTTTAATTTGATTTAACTTATTTTATTACTTGGAATATTGTACAATTATTAATATTATGGTATAAATTAGATGAGGTAAGTTTGGAGAAATTAAATTTAGTGTGTTCCCTAACGTAATTATTACTGTTCATAAATCAATTTATAAACAAAATAAATTTTCAAACTAATTTTTAACCAAACATTTTCTCTCTCCATTTTTAACTGTATATTTTATTTTTCAATTTATAATTGCTACAGTATTGCTGAATAGCAATCAGAAATTTGTATTCGATTCTATTATTCAATCCAACATACATAATTTTATATTTTATAAAAGCATTCATGTTGTAATCAATAAATAGGTACATGATTTTTGTACTTTAAATTACATTTTAGTATAATTTATTTTAATTAGATTCCTTTTCCAACTGTGTAAGGGTATGGGACTGGCTTTATTGTTTTCCAAATATTCTAGTTAGAGGCTCCATGGAGAGAGTGAGCTTTGTGTACAATAATTGAAAACAGGAACCTGACAATCGATTTTGTGATGTTTGCACTGGTATTAACTCCCCCCCCCCCCCCCCCCCCAAAAAAAAATATATAATAAAATTGTTAAAAATATTGAGTTAGATTGGAGGTGTTAATCGTTGAGTGATCGTCAACTCACACCACTAACAAGTCGAGAAGTAATGTGGCCATATGAGTTGCACTCTTGTTTGTATTTCCTAATGAGGTGAGTCGAACCTAGTTATAGGCAAGTAGAGAAGTTCAACTAATTCAATTTAACACTCCTAAATTAGATGCAATTTTTTTCAATACTCGACGCATCTCATTCATCATCTCTAACAGAGATGAAATGTTTAGCTGAACAATTCTCAGCTATACTTTGGCATTTTTTTTGTTCCCTCTTTAGCCCTTGTTTGATTTCCACTATTTCAATTTAAAATTTGGATTTTGAAAATTTAATGGTTAAAAAGTTGTTTGAAATGTAAAAAATTGTGGACTTGACTTTTTTGGATGATTAAGATTGATTACTGTAGAAAAAATTTATAAAAATAATGAGAAATAATGAGGCTCAAAGAAGGCTTATTCTTCATTATTAAAAATACAAGGGCAAAATAGTTATCGCAGGAGTCAAACAGTTCAAGACTGTTGAAGAGCAAAGAATGGTACTATTCTAGTAGGGTCAATTTCGACAATACCAAATATGTAGGGGCTCCTTAAAATTTGCCTTTTTTTACCTGTAAAAAATCATACAAGGACAAAAAATCCGGAAGAGAAGACCTTCATTGGACGTTGAATTGAAACGCGTCCAAAGTTTCTTCTTCTAAAAATTCACAAATGGCCACTCCACCGACGCTCCCGATCTCGAGCTCCCAGTCTGACACGGCGGCGCCATCGATCTCCACCCCCGCCCTTCGCTCCTTCCTCTCCAACCTCTCCTCAAACATCCGCCACGGTTTCTCCCAGCGCCGCCCCTGGTACGAACTCCTCGATCGCTCTTCCTTCGCCCGCCCTGACTCCTTATCTGAAGCCGCTTCCCGCATCCGCAAGAACTTCTCATACTTTCGTATCAATTACGTTTCCCTAATCGCGCTTTCACTCGCGCTCTCCCTTCTTTCCCACCCCTTTTCGTTACTTGTTCTCTTAGCCCTACTTGGTGCGTGGCTTTTCCTTTACTTGTTCCGTCCTTCGGATCAGCCGCTTGTTATTGCCGGACGCACATTTTCGCCTCGTGAGATTTTGGGGATTTTGGTGGTGTCTACCGTAGTTGTGGTGTTCCTCACCAGCGTTGGATCGCTGCTCATCTCAGCTTTGCTTGTCGGCCTGGCCGTTGTTTGTACACATGGTGCATTCCGCGTGCCTGAAGATTTGTTTCTGGACGAGTCAGAGCCGGCTAATGCTGGATTTCTGTCCTTTTTAGGTGGCGCAGCTTCTGCCGCTGCTGCAGCTGCCCCATCCGTCGCTACGCGTGTGTAATTGGATCCGATCAAATCCGGTCGGATGTAATGGGATTGAGGATAAAGGTAATCCTATTTGATGGTTATTCTAATATTATAAGGTGGAATTGTAATATTTCTTGGTAGAAGAATATATGAGGAACTGCCTCGTCATTAGGGGAAATTTGGCTGGGGATTTTTGTATCTAGATTGGATCTACTATCACCTGCTATTTAAAATCTGTGCTTTGGATGCTTTGCTTAATCTTTCTCGTCATAGAATTAGATATTAAATTATTTTGGCAGATCTATAATTATTTAGCAGACATTTTTTTTATTTATTATGTTTTAAGAATTGAATGCTATCTTTCAGTTTTGTATCTTTTTATTTTCCTGAATCTTTTTGTGCTATTTTCTCTATATTTTGATTTACTCAAGTTCTTACAAGAATATTGCGTATAATTGGGTTTTCTATTACACAAACTACCAAGTTTATAATGATTTGTTGTGGTTGGAGAAATGTACTTGCACTGTAAGTTATTCTTCATTAAATCATTGAATAAGTTTAACACGTAGGATTTTTTATGAAAGAAATGGACCATATCTGGATTCTGTGTACAATTACCGCCCATGTGGAATTTGTCCGTGGGATCAAACTCCAGGACAGCGTAGCCTGGATTTTGCCTAGCATCTTGCGTAGGATGGTTTTACAACTTATACAAAGTGTTTAGTTTTTATATCACTGAGTCATCGAGATAATTCTTTGCACTAGGCTATAATTCTCGAGTTTTTTGAGTTAGAAGAAGCATAGAATCAGACAAAGGGTCTTCCGAAAATGTGTAGCAGTGAGCATGCTGGATTTTTATAATTAAGGAAACTGGCCTACATAATAGGAGTTTATGTATTAGATGATATAATGGAGACCTAAGGCGAATTTATATTGCTTCATGATTATGAGCATTACATCTGGATGTGGACCATATGGTTTCATATAGATGGTAATGAGGACCATCTGCCAAGAGCATATAGTCATTTGGTAAGGAATGTGGCAAATTAATGAGAAGCGAATTTATATTCAAGTGTGCAAGATAATAATTCTAATAAATGATCCTTTGTTTTTGCTGTCCTATGGTTCCACTCTTAATACAAGACAAGACAAGAGTACCACTAGCAGGGGAGATAGGGGAATGTAGAAGGCTAGGAGATTTTCTATGCATGTTCATCCATGCATATACAAGATAAGAGTACCAAGATGGAAGTTAATTGTGTGCGCGAATGAAAATGAAAAGGCTGAAGAGTAAGTTTAAGCTAGGAGCTTTAGATGCATGAGAAAGTGATAAGAAGCATAGGAAGTACAGAGTTCCACCTACTTTAAGATGACAAATGACACGGAAAATCTATGACTATTGATGCCTCAGCTTGCACAGATTCCATGTTCAACCATTCCTTTCCCCTTATTTATTAAAAACTATGCACACATCAGTTTAAATAATGAAATCCAGTGATCTTGAGAGGAACTTTGAAAACTAAGTTCAAATAAACAATTGTACTTTTTTCTTATACTTGATTTTGATGATAAGTAGTGTTTTAGTTTCAAGATTGGCTTTCAGTGTCATAATACAGGTCTTCTTCCTATATGGTGTGTGAACATGCTATAATCTTGCACGGTCATATGCATTGTAAAGTAGCTCATGGATGGTTTCAATGTCAACTAGTGGTTAAGTAAGCTCATCTGCCTGGTTCGAACTAGTCAGATGTTCGAATCTGATTGTGTTCAGCTGAGCTCCCTGTTCTTGTATTGTTTAACCAATAACTAAGGATGAAAATGACAGAGAATCTTGTACATTTCAATGTTATTGATTCATGAATATCTTAAGAAATAGTCAACTTTGAATTCCATATTGTAAGAGTGAATAATGACCCCTCCCGCCCTTCACCTTCTCAAATCAGCTATTTACCAAACAATACACATTAATAAATATATTATTTATTGCACTGTTTCTTATGTATGAAAAATGCTCTCTTCGGCAATTTCAGACCTTCCTGCAATGTTTTCCTTAAAGAGAAGGAAAAGTATGAGCTGCATTCATGATGCTTTTGATTGTATAATGAATAACCTTGTTTGTATCCGAGGAACCAAATGGACTAGACTGAAGTTTCGTTACCGTTGCAGAAACCGGAAGCATGAATTCAGAATATATTAAAGACGCGTGTAGTACTTGATTGCGAGTACCATAGTTGTCAAGATCATGATTTGGATCGTATGATCTATTCAGTATGGAAAATCGATCCTGATCATGTACATAATCATTTTTTTTATAGAAGTGGCATGAGATCGGACATGATAGCTATCTTGTACGATCCAAATGTTTTTGCGTGAAATGGATTGGATTCAATTTCAATTTCTCCTCAAACTCATATATATATATATATATATATAATCAATGGGTTAAGTTCTATAATTCTGTAAGATAAAAGCAAAATTATATTAAAAAAAAAATGACAAATTAATTAAAAATGTTCTAAATATAATCGGACATGTTAGCAACTTTATCTACAACTAAATATATTAAATTGATGTACTCTATTATTTGGCAATAAAGTAAATCTATCGGAAAGCCAATATAGACAATTAGTTTGTGAGCAACATCGTTGTGGTAGTTGTTATAACAAAGCGATGCTCCTAGGGTACATCTCTCAGCGGTAAAAATGATGGTGGTTTAAAAACAAGCCTCGCTTGATTAGGGGTTCGAATCCGACCCTTGTCAAGTTAAAAGGTAAGTTCTCACCCTACACTCTGGAAAGCATAACCTGCGATTTATATTCTTCACCAAGGCTCAGGGTAGGGTCGGTAGGGGCCCTCAAGGTTGGGGTTCAACCTTTTTTTTTTTTGTTATAACAAAGCGATCGACTGGATTAAAGCCAGGCAGTCGATTAAGCATTTTATTCGGTTGTTGAGCTGGAAATTAACTTCAAGTGATCGCTTGGTGTTAGAACCAATAAATCGCTTGGTTGTACGTTTATAGTCTAGACTTTGAAATGTTGGTTTTGATATCTTTTCATGAATAGTTGTCAACCTTTCATGAATGGGTGACTTGATTATTTTTCGGTAATTCCTTTGAGTACTCAAATACGGAGACAAGGGTAAATATCGTTTGAGGACAACGTTTTCGTGCAAGTAATTCTTCTTGAAGACTTGATTAATCCTACAAATTATTTGTTGGTGATTCCTTTAAGCACTCAAATACGGAGATAGGGGTAAATATCGTTTGAGGACAACATTCAAACATGTCCAAGTCAAGATTCATATTTTTGTGTTCATCCACTTTTGTCTTCCAATTTCTACTTTCTTCTCTATTTTACAAACAATATCAAATGACAATCAAAACGGAGAAAGAGACAACTATGATGATAATCAAATTAATGAATCAAGACCTAGTAAGTTTGGACCATTTTGATGGAAATAACTTCATTTTTTTGCAAGATAAATTGAAGTTCTTTCTAACCGTGTTGAAGATCATTTACATACTTCATTTGAAATTGGCACCACTTCTCGAACCAATCGATGAAGACACGCATGTAATAAGTGCTGAAAGACACAAGTATCAAGAAGATGAACTAATTTGTCGAAACCATATTCTAAATGCTCTATCTAATCAGTTTTATGATCTCTACATCAACACATCTTCAACCGAGGAGATATTGAAGTCTTTGTAAAACAAATACAAAGTCGGAGGGGTCGGAGTCGGATTGAACTTTCTGAACCATTTCAAGCTACTGCAATCATTGCAAAGTTTCCACCAACTTGGAAGGGTTATAAGAAGAAAATACTTCAAAAGTTCGAGGATCTCTCTTTGGAACATATTCAAAAACATCTTCGGATTGAGGAAGAATCAAGGGCACGAGATAGGAACGAAAGTTCTTATGATGGCACTTCAAAAGCCATTGTCATGGATAACTTCGATAACTCTAATAAGGTTTGAAAAAAAGGAGAGACTCTTGGTCCTATACCATGCTATACTTGTGGAAAACTAGGACATTTTCTAGAGATTATAGGCACAAAAAGCAATTCGAAAAGGATGGAAACGTAAATTTCGTTGAAGAGATTGTCATTACGGCAACCAAAATCAATGCAATTCAAAGCAAAGTCCCGAGATGGGGTATGACACCTCTGCAATTGTCAATGTGTGCTATGATAAGTCACTATTCACTCCAAAATATTTGGCAAATGCAATGTTGAAGTCATCTTCTCTTCCGGAAAGATGATAACTTTAACAAGTATACTTCATGTCACCGAATATGAATAGAAACTTAGCAATTGGTGTTCTTTAAGAAAAATCTAGGATCAAATCTATATTTGAGTCGGAAAAACTTGTACTAACCCGAAAGAAACATTTTGTTGGAAATGGCTATTCAAATGATGGAATGGTGAAGTTATGTATTGTTGAGAGCAATATTAATACAAAATAAATAATTGCTTATATTGTTGATTCATTTTCTATATGGAATGGTAGATTAGCACATGTAGGATTTAGTACCATAAAAAGAATGATTAAATGTGGATTACTAGCATGTGAATTTGATAAACTTGATAAATTTGAACATGTGATAAATCAAAGATGATTAAAAAGCCATTTTAAAGTATTGAAAGATTATCTCATTTACTTGAATATGTGCACTCCTTTATTTGTGAATTAAATGACATTCTAACTAGAGGAGAAAATATATATATTTTATAACTTTCATTGGTGATTGTTCTAGATGTAGTTATGTTTACTAGTTAGAACATAAGTATAAAGCTTTAATGCATTTTAAATTTATAATACTGGAGTTGAAAATCAATTAGGAAGAAATTTAAAGATTCTAAGAAGTAATGGGGGAGAAGAATACTTCTCTATTGAATTCAATAAGCTTTGTGAACAATGTAGAATTATACACCAAAGTTCTGCACCACGAATACCTAAACAAAATGGATTAGCAAAAAGGAAGAATAGAGCTTTCTTAGAAATGATTAATGCCTTGTTATTAAATTCTAAATTACCTTTGAGTTTATTGGGTGAAGCTTTACTTATTGTTTATCATATTGTCAATTAGATCCCTATGAAAACAGTGAGGTTTCTTATATGAAATTTGGAAAGGAAGGAACTGAACATATGATATTTCAAAGTGTGTGTGTGTGTGGGGGGGGGGGGGGGAGGGGGGGGGGGGAGTTTTGCATATTGCAAGAGTATAGATCCAAAGAACCAAATTAGGTACTATAGTCTATAGGCATATAATGTGCTTTTATGGGATATGACTCAAATAGTAAGGCCTATAGGCTATTAAATTTGGAATTAAAAGTTAAAATGAAATCTAGGGATGTAGAGTTCTTTGAGAATGTTTTAGCAATAAGAAGTTTTCATGAATCTCAAGTAGATATTACCATTTCTAGAGAAAACAAGAAGAGACATCCTCTAAGGATGTTGACCAAACAAAGTTATCCTCGAAGAAGCAAAAGAGTAAGAAAAGGAAAAAAAAAAATTAGGATTTGAAGAAATAGACTTCCAACTTATTTTCTTTTACTTAGTAGAAGGAGATAGAAATGATGTTCTAAGAATAATTCATTTTGTTTATCAAGTTGAAAGCGTTCCTAAAACTTGTAAAGAAACAATGACTTCTAGGGCTTGGATTTTTTTTTTTGGAAAGACGCAATAAACGATGAAACGGATTCTTGATGCGAATCATAGTGGGCTTGATGGGAAAATTCAAATATTCAAGCCAATAAGAAATCATGGTCGCAACCAGTGAAGCTCACGACCGTAAATCAGCTACGGGTCAAAAAGAAGAATTCCAGGATTTTCATATTTACGGTCGTAAGTGTGAGTATCACGACCGTAACTCTTAAACAGGAACCAACTTATAGTCATAACAACATCAATTATGGCCGTAATTATGTCGCAGATAGAATTTCATAGACTTTTGTTTCCTTTTCAATTTTGTTTATTTTTTGTCAATTAGAACTCTATTTTGAGCCTAATAGCGGCTACCCTAGTTAGATCATTTTTACTTATTTATATCTTATTTCTTTATTGTAATAAATTAGACTTTGATTTTTAATAAACAGTTTTTATTGAGTATTCAATAAAATTATAGGTGAATTCCTATATTTTCTTAGAACTTATCAAAGAGTGATTCTTTGTGGCGTTCAATCGAACTTATCAAATATACGCGAGAATATTTGTGGCGTTCAAAATCAGAAACTTATCAAGGAAACTGGACAAATCCTTGTGGCGTTTAGAAAGTCTTGATTCTTTATTCCGCATCGTCGATTCCGCGTCGTGAAGTTTGGGTCAAGATTCCTCCATCCACAAACAAACCTAGGTTCGGAACTATCCGACGTTAATTCCACGCTTCGTTTCACGTCATTTGTTATCAAAGCTGAACTCTGAATTTAGGTTTATTCTATCACAGTTTAATTCTTATGTTTATTACCGAGTCTGCCATAAGAATTATCCATATCTTGTTGTTGAGTCTTTTTTCTTGAGTTTTCTTGTTTCTTCTTGTTCTTCGTGCCAGTAAAATTTTTCAGTCTTTAATCCATAAAAAACCCCAAACTATTTCAACAGTGTTTATTTTGGTCAATTGATATCTGAATTCCATTTCGTTTGTTTTCCCATGTTCGTGTCAAATTTTTGGATTTATATAAAAAAAATTATTATTTTTTATTTTTATTTTATTTATTCTGAAAATTCATCAATAATTCAAAAAAAAAAAAAAAGGAGTCATTCCAAAATTCAAGAGCCACTTCTTGAATTTCTTCAATTCTTGATTTTCTTCAATTTCATAATTCCTTGTATATCGAGTTTTTCCCGTTCCTTTCCACGTAATATACAAATAGGGGGGGGGGGGGAGAGTGATGAGAGGGTAATTTTGAGGATACAAGCAGAAATTTATGAGGAAAGAATAAAGAGTGAAAAGAAGGCTAGGAAGGAGGCTAGGTTGAGAAGGAGGATGAGTGAAAAACTAAGAGATGATAATTCAGAAATGAAGGACATGTTCAAGGAGATGAAAAGGTTATGGGAACAGTTAGAGAAGTAGATGATTGCACAAAATGAGAGGAAAAAATTAGCAAAGTTGAGCAAAAAGGAGAGTGAAAAGAAAGTTGTAGTTGAAGTGCAAGAAGAGTCTCAGGATAGGGATGTTGAAAAGGAGGAGGGAGACTTGAAACATGAATTCGAAGCAGTTTAAGAGACTTCGAATTTTGAGGTAGGAGATGAAATATTGGGTAGTGAAGAGGTGGTGAATGAACCAAAAAATCAAAATGTTGATGAGAGGCATGAATTGGAAGTTGGGGTAGAAGTGCAAACTTTGAATTTTGAAGTTGAAGATCGACATTTGAGTGGTAGAGAGGAATTGCATGAAAATTCTGATAAAAATGTGAAATTAGAAGAGGTGGTTGGGTGTGAGGAAAAAGAGAAAGAGGTAATTGAGCAAGAATCTTAAAATATTGGAGAAGGTGAAGAGAAGGGCCTCATTGTGGGGAAAAATGAATTGGAGATGATGAACCAAGAGTATAAGGATCCCTACCTTATACATGGAGAAACTAATATTCCTCACCCTATTTTGCTTAATTCTTTCTTGCAGGTTGATAATTATATTTGGGAGCTTGACTCACATCCACCGTGGCAAACTAATCTCATTTTTCAATACATTCGTGTTCACCAATTGAAGGATTGTCACCTATCGAATTCATGTCATGAAGTCCATAATTCTCCGTTTGATCCAGGTGGGAAAATTCTACATCAAGCCCTCAAAAGTAGGATGCATTTGAAAAGCAGGCTGATTCGAGGTCAAATCCTTTTTAAGAGAGGGGGGATGATGTGATCCAAATTAGGAGACTTTGATTGATAATTAATAGTTTTGAGTTTTTACTCTTTTAAAAAGGTTGATTCCTTTTATTTTCTTAGAACTTATCAAGATTAATCATCTTGTGGTGTTCAACCCGAACTTATCAAAGATTGACAATCTTTGTGGCGTTCAAAAATCAGAAACTTATCAAGGAAACTGGACAAGTCCTTGTGGCGTTTCGCAAATCTTGGTTCTTTCTTTCACATCGTCGATCCTCGCTTTGTGAATTTTGGGTCAAGATTCCACCGTCCATCCAAACCTGGCTTCGAAACTTTTCGATGTTTAATTTCGCTCTTCGTTCCGCATCGTTTGGTATCAGAGTTGGACTCTGAATTCAGGTTTATTCTATCCCTATTTAATTTTTATGTTTATCATCGAGTCTGCCATAAGAATTATCCATATCTTGTTGTTCAGTCTTTTTTTTCTTGAGATTTCTTGTTCTTTGTATTTCTTGTTTTTGTGAGTCTTTAATCCACAAAAAAAATCCCAAAAAAATATTTCAACAGTGTTTATTTTGGTCAGTTGTTATCTAATTTCCATGTCGTTTGTTTTTTCTTGTTCGTAGTCGGATTTTCGGATTTATAAAAAAAAATATTATTATTATTATTTTATTTATTCCGAAAATTCATCAATAATTCAAAAAAAAAAAAAAAAAAGACATTCCAAAATTCAAGAACCACTTTCTCGAATTTCCTTCAATCCTTGATATTCTTTTCCTTCCAAGTCAAAAATAAAATTCATTCTTGCTACTTGATGTTAGACCCTCTTATTTTGAGTTTATTGAATTCTTGAAATCCACATAAAGGGGATGGATTATGAGTTTAATTCTATTTTCAAAACTAGGTGTTATGTGGGGGATAAAGTGTTTAGTTTGGCTATTGATAGGGAGTACATCTTTGATTTGGCTAGTATCACCATGGTTGAGATATTGGGATTGCCTCTACTTCCACATCCTAGGCCTTATAGGTTGACATAGTTGAAGGAGTGTGGGAAGTTCAATGTGACCAAGCAAGTTCTAGTAAATTTCACCTTTGGGAGGTATAGCGATGATGCATTGTGTGATGTAGTATCTCTAGAGTCTTACCATATCCTGTTGGGTAGGCTATGGGGGTATGAAAGGAAGGCAATTTATGATAACGGTAGGAACAAGTGCAGGCTTCTTAAGGATGGAAAGAAAATCACCCTAGTTGGTTTAACACTAGAACAGGCACTTGAAGATACGGAGAAGGTGAAGAAGGAGAGTGACCCAATCTTGAGTTTGAAGAGGCAATTAGCACGTCTAGAGCAAAAGACTATTGCACGGAAGGGTAAAAATGTAGTTAAATTGCAAGAAGAGTCTCGAGATAGGAATTTTGAGAAGGAGGAGGGGGAGTTGAAAATTGGAATAGTTGAACAAACTCCAAATTTTGAGATAAAAGACAAAAAATTGGGTAGTGAAGAGGTGGTGAGTGAACCAGAAAGTAAAAATATTGATCAGAAGATATATGAGGGTGAGAATGAAAATATGAAAGAGTTGGTTGAGATTAAAGATGTGGAAGAGGAAGTTGAAACTAAAATTTTAGAAAGGGAGATTGAGCAAGAGAGTGAAAAGAATATTGGAGGTGAAGAGAAGAGCCTCATGGTTCGAACAAAGAAGGTGGAAGTGTTGTATCATGAGTACAAGGACCCGTACATTGTACATGGAGAAACTAACATACCCCACCCTATTTTGCTTAATTCTTTTTTGCATGTTAATTTCCCTTGGGAGTTTGGGCCACACCACCTATGGCCAAGGAAGCTCATGAATCAATCCATCCATGTCACCCAAGTTACAAAATACTATTGGTTGTTCATATGGCATGGACGCAGACGTTTTCCATTTGATCCGGGAGGTGAACTGATACACCATGAACAAAGTTGTGATTCGAGATGAATCATTTTGAAGAAGGAGGAAATGATGTGAATCATAGTGGGATTAATGGGAAAATTCAAATATTCAAGCCAACAAGAAATCACGGCCGTAACCAGTGAAGCTCACGGCTGTAAATCAACTACGGGTCAAAAAGAAGAACTCCAGGATTTTCATATTTACGGCCGTAAGTGTGAGTGTCACGGCTTTAACTCTTAAACAGGAACCAAATTACGTTCGTGACAACATCAATTAAGGCCGTAACCATGTCGCATACAGAATTTCACAGATTTTTGTTTCATTTTCAGTTTTGTTTATTTTAGGTATATTAGAACTCTATTTTGAGCCCAATAGCGGCTACCCTAGTTTTTAGGTTATTTTTACTTATTTATATCTTATTTCTTCATTGTAATAAATTAGACTTTGATTTTTAGTAAACAGTTTTTATTGAGGATTCAATAAAATTATAGGTGGATTCCTATATTTTCTTAGAACTTATCAAAGAGCGATTCTTTGTGGCGTTCAATTTAACCTATCAAGGAAACTGAACAAAGGCTTGTGGCATTTCGAAAGTCTTGGTTCTTTCTTCCGTTTTGTCGATTTCACGTTGTGAAGTCTGGGTCAAGATTCCTCCATTCACAAACAAACCTGGGTTCGAAACTTTCCGGCGTTAATTTCGCGCTTCCTTTCATGCCAATTCTACTATATCAAACAACACTTGCAAATTGTGTTTAGAAGAAAATATAATTATGATGGAACACTTAATACCTATAAAGCTAGATTAGTAGATAAATGATAACAAAAAAAAAAAAAGGATTGACTATTTTGACACATATGCACCTATAGCTAACATAACCTCAATAATGATATTATTTACATTGCCATCTATTCATAATTTTTATGTTCATCATATAGATGTCAAAACGACATTCCTGAATGAGGATCTCGGCTAAGAGGTCTATATGGAAATGTTTGCTCCACCAGGAAATGAACATAAGGTATGTAAATTAATTAAGTCCTTATATGGTTTAAAACAAGCACTTAAAAAATGGCATGGAAAATTTTATTTCACCATCATGTCACATGGATTTACTCATAATTTAGTTGATAAATGTTTGTATACTGAAGTGCATGATAATATATATATATATATATATATATATATATATATATATATATATATATATATTTTCTTATGTATTTATGTTGATTATGTTAATAATTAGTAATAAAATGGAAGGAATTAATGAAACAAAGAGGTTTCTTTCTTCCACGTTCAAAATGAAGGATATTGGAGAGGTAGACATTATCCTTGGAATATGATTTAAAAAGGATAGTAGGGTTATTCATTAACTCAGTCATATTATATTGATAATGTGGTGAAGAAGTTCAAAAGCATTTGAGCATTAAGGATGCTAGAACCTTGTTAGATCCAAATATCAAGTTACTAAAGAACGATGGAAGAGTAATAGTAGGTTTACTAATAATCCAAGTTCTGAACATTAGAAGGCCATTGGAAGGGTTCATGGTTACCTAAAGAAAACTAAGAACCTACTACAATATTCAAAATCATCGAAAATTTTAGAAGAATATACCGATGCTAGTTGAATATCGAGTGCAGGAGAAAAAAATTACTTCAAATTGGATGTTTACTCTTGGTGAAGGTGCTATTTCTTGGAAACCCAAGAAACCAACATGCATTAGACATTCAACAATGGAGTCTAAATGAGGATCTCCTTTATGAAGTTTTTTTGGGTGCAAATGATATTTCTTCAATAACTATCTCATTTAATAGTCAAGCTAAATTAACTCGAGAATATAATGAAGTATATAAAAAGAAGTCTAAACATATTAGTCTAAGACATGACCGTGAGAGAATTAATCAAGCATGGAGTAATTTCTCTCACATATATATAGTCAAGTAAAAATTTAGTTGATCCATTAACCAAGTCTTTTGCAAGAGAGTTAGTGAGATCAATATCAAGCAAGATGGGTTGAAACTCCTTGATTAAAAAGATTGACCAATGATGGAAACCTTAACTAACTATATTAAACAAGTATATTAAGGTTCAAAAGGTAAAAACAAATCATTTGAATTGTGGATAGTCGCAACATTATAAATTGAAACCCTATCCGTGATGAATAGTGCTAGTTATTACAGTCGGAGGGTTTAGTTTATGAAACTCTTAATGAAATTCAATACATAGTACAATTATCTATAAATATAACAAAGATACTAGAAGAATTTCACCTATGTGAACTTCGAAGTGGTGCCGCTTCAATATAGAGTTAGAGTTTCTCTATCAAAAGTTGAAAGAATAAGATAAATGCAAGGTCATAATATTGCTAAGTAAGTTAAGATGAACTTGAGAAATATTAACACTTGTGTGTGTGTGTGTGTGTTTTTTTTTTTTCACCCGCACTGTCCTAAGGAATAAATAGTTTAAAGCTTACATGCTACTTGGAATTTCGATAATAATTTGTAAGGATTAATGGTTAAATTCAAATCAAAAGATAACTAATCTTTATATGTGTCATTAGTTTGAATTTGTGACAATAATGAACAAGTGTGGATGGATACATTTGCTCAAAATTGTATTTATTATTGCTGGACCAAAAGATGGATACTAAAGGTATTGATTTGGCCCAACAAGTTAATAAATTGAAATTGATTCTTTGCTTTTCCCAAGCGATCGCCCTTGATGCATATAATCAAACTTGAGGACAAAACCATATAATCAAACGATTCCCTGACTTGTATCCAAGCGATCGCTTGGGAATTTTTTACGAGCATTGGGTTGGAAATTATCACCAAGCGATAGAACCAAGCAATCGTTGGGTTGTAAAGTTATAGCTATTAGGCTAGACTTTCAAATGTTGGTTTTGACACTTTTTCATGAATAGTTCTCAACTTTTCATGAATGGTGGGCTTGATTTCACGATGGAGAATTGGAGTTAGATCTTCATTGCAAAGTACTTACACTCAAATGCCGAGAGGGGGGAAATATCATTTGAGGACAATGTCGAAATGCGTTTAAGTCTTGATTCATATTTTTGTGTTCATCCACTTTTGTGTTTTTATTTTCTACTTCCTTCTCCATTTCGCAAGCAATAACAACCATAGGTATACATTGGATTTTACCAATTTAACATGGCACACGGTTGGAATTTAACACGAAATTGACAGTGGTGGATTTGGAAAAGATCTACCGACACATTCGTGTTACATTGCAAATAGTTTCTTAGAAGGAAAAAAAATTAAGCAATAGTTTAGCATTTATAAGATACCATTTTTTACGAGACTATTGATGCCATATTGGGTGAACATCGAAGGATTTCAGAGAGAGATTACTACTATTAAAGGCATCAAATCAAGGATTGATTGTGACAAGGTTCATGATAAATTGATAAAATATTTAACACTTCATATATACTCCATATTTGTATAACTGTCATCTATTTTGATCTCTGACTTAAGGAGAAAATCTTCGGCATGAAATTCCTACCACATAGGATGGTATGACCACCAAATGGGAAGAGGCCACTTCAGATTGTGGCATCTTCCCATCTAATGAGCAAAGACCTACTGATGATTTTCTCCTAACTTAAGTAGGAGTGCAAATAGTCATCGAACCACTTTAGTAAGTTAGCCTTTCATTCTAGTGGTACCCTTTGTTGGATTTGATACTTCAATCCCCTTTAACTTCAACCTACCAAGAATCTTCAATGTGTGGAAAGCAAGAACTTATGGTTATCACAATAGTACAGGCTCTACTGTAGCGGATCTATAAATTTTTTCAGTGTAGGCGGAAAACAGTTATATATTTTATTTTGGGAAAGGGAATGGAAAGGGAGTACTTTAACTATTGTAAAATGTTTTCGTAGATCCACCAAGGAAGTGGAATAATGTATTAGCCCATTCCTATAAAAGTTATTAGAATTATGGCAAAATGACAAAATGTGCAAATAGTTTTAGAATTTATGATTAATTATGCAATTTCTTTTTCCCAAAAATGTAGAAAAAAGGAGCATAAATAGTAGCCAAGTTGAGACTCAAACCAACGTACATTGTGGCCACCAAGTAAATATTTACCACTTAAGTTAAATTCTTATTCATGTTAAAATACTAAATTTCATTCTTTAATAGTAAATATCTATAGAAAAATCCCAGAAAATTTCAAATTTTTGCTGAGGACCCAAAAGTTCAAGTGAGGTATCCGCTGCACTAGGCATATGCTCGGTCTGCCCCTAAAGTTGTTACAATCAATCCAAGAAAAACAATGAACTCCAGAACCTTAAGTTCGGCCCACAATCACCTTAACAAAGGTTTCCCAACCACTATATCACAAAGAGTAGAATCCACAAAGGGATAATCTTACGCAAGGAGTAAGAAGATGACACTGAAACCGCCCCACCAAGGAGAAAGAAGAAGAACCATGGCTGCCCTCTCTCTTCCTAAATCGTGGTTGTCCCTCTCTTTCTTCCTATCTTTTTCAAAGGAACAAAATAGGGAGAAAATACATATGTACATGTAACCACATTTAAGGCACAATAAATGGATCAAGAATACACAATGAGTGTGATAAGTGCATTTTATACACTTATCTATATATCTAAATTAGAGTAAATTCTTATCATTCTTGGATAATTACTGCATAATTGCTTTATATTTGTTTACATTGTAGAAATTTTTCCAAACATGGAAGAATGAAGCAATAAAGCAGAATAATGCACATTTGAAAGCTAATTGGAGCTAAAAAGGAAGAAAATGGGAGTTGATGATGTCAACCAGAAAGCCAAGAGGAGTAAGTATGAGAAACTAAAGTTCATGAGCTTAATTGAAGATATAGAGAGTAGAAAAGATGAAATTGAAGAGATTAAGAAGTTTGGGGACTCAATTGCACTAATTAGAAGATGGAGACCTTGATGTGCAAAAAAGAATGAGGACTTACTTAAAAGGATTCAAAGATGAAAGTTGCAGCTGAAAGTATAACCACATTGTCACCACATTTCGGAGGGCGTGGTTGTGCGATCAACATGCAATTAGTCAGATTGCAAAATTTATAACCATGCTGCAACCGAAAATTGGCCTGAGTGGCTGCGCAGTACAAATTGGCCTAGAAAGCCAGGCCCATGCGTGGATTTTTGCCCTAAATTCTTTCCTTATTCACATAAGTTTCTTTTACAACTATAAAAGGGCTTCTTATGCACGGAATTGGGAACCTTTGCACAACTTCTAAATATCATAATCCCACATTCTTAACATCAAATTCTTTGAAGGAAATTGAAGGCAAAGGCTTGGGGATTGAAAATTATCAACGGGGAATGAATTCTTGGTGCAAGACTTTCTTTCTTTTTTTAATTTGATAAACTCAATATGCGTAGTAATTTATATTTCTGCTTATTTATTTCTTTATTGATGAATTATTAATTTTAAAGTTGAGATATTTGATGTAGCTTAGTTTTACGCTTTTAATTATATGATTCTAGTTTTGCACTTTTGTTGCATGTGTTGATTTTATTTTGTGTTTAATGCATGAATTAATTCAAAACTAATTCATGATTTAATAGGTGTTTTCATAATCCGAGAGGTGAACTAACACTTAGATCTAGGAATAAAATCTGATAATTCAACAACGATAGAGATATACATTTATTTTTATACTGGCTTCGGAGAGCCAACACCCCATCCTGAACTACCCTTTATGACCATTAGGAGCCTCAAGCGAGTGTATATATCCGGATGCAAAATATAGTACGCTACGTCCTAGGGCGATTCTACTGTCATCAATGTCATTCTCTCTTCATATAATCATGATCTCTTTCTTTACAAGGACTTCTTCTAAATCCACACAATGCGCATGCCCAAGAATGCCACAATATATTTCATGAACCATTTATATGTCATAATCACGTAAGATAACATTCCAATGACATCTATGTACATTAATAATGTGTCATATTATTAAATCATGGCTGACCTGTTTTCCCCGTACATAGATATTTAGCACATCATATTCCACGTATATTGCACCAATAATATATCTCATATAATTACATAAGAGCACATAATAATATAAATATTATTGTTTTGTTTTAGTTGAATAGTTATTTACTTCACTCCTTGACCATTCTAGAGTTCACGACTTTATTCCTCAATATTTACATAATTCACTTGGAGTCAAACTAGATTGAACTTCATTCTTTGTCTATCATATATATAAACTATAATTTAGTCACGTGATAATATATTACATCCCAAGTAATAAATATTATCACATCTCAACTAATAAAGAATAACTCAAGGCCCAATAACTAATAGAGGATTAAAGTAATTAAGATCCATTAAATAAAAGAAGATTAAATTGCACTATCTTACTGTAAAATACTTAGCTGAAATAATTATGGGGGCCAACTTTAATTTAAATGGGTTGACACACTCAATTAACCTCATAGGAGAATTAATTTAACTTTAGTATCCAAAATAATGATGATAATAATAATAATAATAATAATATTTTTTTTTTTAAAAAAAAAAGTAAATTGTCACATTTAGGGTGGATCGATTCACCCCTGTAATAAAAATTGGGGTGGGGGTGGGGGTGGGGTGGGGCGGAGATCTATCCTCCCTTTGAAAAACTGGGAGGATCAATCCCTTTAAAAAGAAGGAGGACCCCCTTTATTTTCTCTACTTCTAACTGAGCAATGATCTTATTTATAATTTTTATCGATGACTAAGATATAATTAAATAAATTATTTTATTTTCTCTTTTAGTCCTATAAATCATAAGTCTTACATTTTAGTCACAATAATTATTAAAAACTCCAAATAACTCTAAAAATTATACGATCATGTGAAGTCATATATTTTGCCAATGCGAAGTCTTCACAGAGTACTTTGTAACAATACTTTCTGATTATAAAATCGACAATCAAACTCTTCAAAGTTGGTCACTTAAAACTGTTTTACTTTTATTGTTTTTATTATTTTTTTTCAAATGGCTACTTTCGCCTTATTTCTCAGTACTCTAATTATAATCAAAACTAAACACCCAATACACCATTTTGAAATACTCATGACATAGTTCATGTATCATTATCAGGACGTAATACGATCAATCAAAGCAATAGTTACGGCTCGTCAAATTAGGCCATTTTGAAACTAGCATTTCGAGATCTTCTTTATTAGATTTTAGGGACACGTACGCTAATTGAACATGTACCTACAATATACCACTTCAAAGAAAATCTAGAGGTCTACACCATTGTGCTCTCGAATAGGCAAAACGAATAAGTATACGTATCAACTGTGGTCTATTATTTTGTAACGTTGGGCGAATTCTTAGTTCCACTTTTAAAATAAACTTAATATACTTCAATCCATATATTCTCAACTATAAAACCGATAATCGATTTATTTAATAGATAAAATTACTTAAAGTAATGTTCAGTATTTTTATTTCTTTTTTCGTTGATGTAGTGCTAACTAAATTAAAAGTCCCATTCGATATCAAATAGGTCCCTTTAAACACGTCAATTAAGCCTTCGTTTGGTAAACATTTTTTTTATAAAAAAATGTTATATTTTCGAGGTAAAATATATGATTGAAAATGGTTTGGGGAAATGTGTGTCCAAAAAGTGATTTAGAAAAATGTGTTGTTTATAAACTTGTAAACAAGTTACCAATTGGAGGAAAAATTAAAATTTCTATTCGACTTTCATGTGGATCCAGTTAAAAGTGAATAATTGAATATAATAATTGGACAATATTTTATGACATTACAATATTTTCCCCGTGAAGAGATTTTGTCCTCAAAATTTAATCGTTGAGCCATATCAGTCTTTATCTCTTGTTTGCGTTCTTCTACCTTCAAACCTTAAACTCATATCATCAGTTAATTTTATTATTGCTTAAATCGCATTCTATACAGTATTCGCATAGTGTCTAACTCGATTATTATAATCGGTAGGACTTCTATCACACATTCTCTTTCTCATCGTCTTTATAGACTTGTCCGTATGTTGAATAGATGTTCTTTACTCCTTCATTTAGGCGTAATACTTGTAGGTAATAATGATTTCAGTATAATTTCTCTAATACTTTGTCACGAACAACTTATATTAATATGAGTCTGCAGTAACGTAAACTCGCCATAGGTTATAACGTATTCGTAATCAGAATCTAGTCATCAATGTAATCATTTACGTGATCATTCCCAGGTAGATCACACACTTCAAACAGTTGTTGCTTTTGTTGGCCTCATATTTATTTTCATATTCATGATGCCTCTATACTTTCAACGTAAAAAATGGAAGCGAAGGAATTTAGAGTGTGCTTCAAATATCAATCTTCTCTTGATAAGCAAGTGGCTTCTTCATCACGTCTCGTTAATTCACGCCAAAATTTATTCATAGAATATTCTTTATGAATCATGAAGCATCCTCTTTCAGCTCAAATCTTTAGAATTGGAGCAAGAACACATTAGTTTTGTACAAAATCGTCTAAATATCACCGTGTCGTATTAGAATATTATTCCATTTGGAAATCATAGTCCGTTTTGTATGACTTGAGGATAGTATTCCACTAACTAAGAAACTTCTCATTTCAATGGAGTTCATAAACTCGATGAGCTCCTACTGGGTTAAGCAAAAAATACTACAACTATGTTTAATAGAGTAGTTGCAGTGAACATGAGGAGAATAAAGAAAGCTTATTCAATCTCTCAAGTCAGTACACGAAAATTAATTTGTTCTCTCGTTCCAACTATAAAACTCATTATCTTTAAGTGTTTCAAGTACGTGTCTTTACTATCTATCTTTACTACTTCAATCCATATAGTGTTTTCATGTCACAATACACTAGGTCAAATCAGGGAGTTCACAGTAGATATAAAATCTTTGTTTATAGTATCACAATCTTATAATTCAGAATCCAAATCTCTGGTACACTCAACATAGATAATTTGAATAGAAGGAATAAAAATAATCGAGGTTTCTCGAATGGGAAAGATATTGACGTCATTTAGAATGATTTGAAATATATAAATAAGGCTATTGAAAACTTGATAAGAATCCAATACATAGAAATCGAGAGGTTCATCCTAGTTTTTAATTATATCAAATGACTTGAGTATTGTACAGATGATGAATTATATGCAATTGAGACAATGGTCATGAATCAAGTTGGCACAAAAGAAATATTGAGGCCTAAAAGGATATGTAGTGCTTGAGGTAAATATAAATCAAAATGTCACAATAGAGTGCTACATGAGCATGCTTTTTCATGTGTGCAGGATTTCCATTAAGAAGAGATGGATTTAAAAGTCTTCGATTATAACGTAATTGTAACTCAACAAGTTGGTGAATTTACTTAGATTAAGACTTGAGGTATCAGAGAAAGTGAATCATATCTATCTATATAAATATGGACTCAAATGAAAACTTTAATAGAAAAACTGAGCTAAAAGATTTTAGATCTATTTCTCATTAAGGTGAAGATATTGTCTCTTTTGTAGATGTGGAAATAAATTTCAAGATCTTAGTATTTTAGAGGAGAAATAAATATAATTCAAGTTTCAATAAAATTAGGATTGGTCGAGTCATTCTAACAATAAAGTAACGATTAACCCTTCAGAATCTGCAATCGTAATAAAGAAAAATGTGAGTTCATTCTTACTAATGATCACAACATAAATTTAAGCTCAGTATGAACAAGATTTGATTCTATCAGATGAAGCCATATGTATGTAGAAATTAATTGATAGAGGGAATTGAGACTTACACGAAATAACTAACAAGGGCAAGATTTCTACTTTCCCTTGTCACAAAGGGAAAAAAAATTAACCTTGGATGTAGGAGCTAAAACATGTTCTTTCTGGAAATGTAGGGACAGAAGAATAAAATACATTAGTGATGCCAATTCACAACACTTCACTTTAAACATCATACTTTGAAACATAGGAGGTACAATGACATTAATGGTGCAAATGCCTTAAACAGCGATGAACCATGCTTCTCTATAGTTTGATCCAATGATTTCCAATTTTCTCAGGGGGAATAATATTTGACCTAGGTCATGAAAAAAATCCAAGAATTTGATTTATAATGACTAGGAACGAGACAATTCATCAACCAAGCCAAATACACTAGATACATTGCAATTTGATGAGATAGAGAGTATGGACTTTCAAGAATTTGATATTTCTTAAATTTAAAAGCAAAACTACATCCAAATCATAAAATTCAAATAAGAGAAAGTGAATAGACCCAAATACATTTCATTAGAGTCAAAACAAATCACAGTCATATAATATATTAAAAGTTTAGGAATATGTACTCTTCTGGAGATTAGGAATTGTGAAGAGGAAAGTCTTGATCCACAAGCTACTAAGTTATCATGTCATGGGTAGACAAATAATAATGAGTAGTCCAAGATTAGCATTTCCACATTCTTTCAATGAAGGGAAATGACAAAGAAGAAGACGTGATTTATTAATGAGATGTTACATCAGGAATTGCCAGAAGCAGTTGATTTTTGAATAATAGACATGAATGAGTAAAATCCGAACAAAAAAATACCAACATTGAGTCCTATAATCATCACATCCTTTCCTAAATTAAAAGGATAAATAGGAAGATGTGATTCATAAATCAATGAATCTAGTAGATAATTATCCAATATGCTGGATAGTTTACAAGAACTTAAAATAGAAACCTTTGGTTAAACGATTTATATGTGCTTAACCATAAAAAAGATTTTATTGAGAGGAAAGACAAGTGAAAGGTTTGCAAATGCTGATGAAAAGGTTCACTAAGAAAGTGACCTTACTCATTTTGGTTTTCTTTCACAAGCAAGTGAAATGAAAAGTCTTTTAAAAAATGAAGACTCAATTTTTCAGATCATTTAATTTTTTTAAAGAAATAAATATGACTAAACTCCGCTAAATTGAGGTTTTTCATGCCATCATGAGTAATACGATGACTTGAATTAAGGATATGATCTCCACTAAATTGAGGTTTTTCCATGCCATCTTGAATAATATGATGACTTGACTGAAGGATATGATTGAGTTGGATAACGATATGATACTAATTGATTATATTACAAGACCATGTAGTAATCGAATAAATTTTCGTTCATGAAAGATGAAATATGGAACTCTAACTTAATCAGTATACTGAATGTATAGGAGAATCAAAATCTTAAACTATCAATATTCTTACAAGTGGGTAATTTAGAATTTCAAAAATCGAAAAATGTCTGGACCATCAAGAGATACATATGAGATGAATAGAGACACGAAACAAATGAATTACAAAGCAAAGTCTTATCTCGATAATAAAAACATTATTCATTAACAAATGTATTTTTTCATTAATGAAAACTGATGGATGTCAAGTCAGAAGAAGATCTAGATAATAGTCAAATATCTATTAACGAACAAATGTTCATTAATGAAAATCAATGAATGCTGAGTCAAAAGAATGTCTAGATCGGAGTCGAAATTTAAAACTCTCGACGCGTCAAAAAAGATAGATATTCATTAAGGTAAATCGATATTGAGGCTTTCAGATTATTCTTGTGACGACCCGAATCCTTAGAGACTCAAATGTCACAAAATGTACATAAAATCCTTACGACATAAGGAACAATTAACGTAAATAATTTCATGAGAATTTAAATCATCTTAAAGAAATAGTGGAATTAAACATAATAGTTTGCAAAACATCCGATAATAATTAATTAAACTTGTCTGAAAATCTAAAGTGAGGATTTAAATGAAAGTATGATTCAGTTTACTATCACCTGCCATCTCCACATTGACCATCTCGAACCAACTAATTATTTGGAAAGGGAAAACCATAAAGGCTTGAGAAAATCTCAATAAGTATACACGTGTTTATTATAATTTTGAAATCATTATTCATACATGATGGAGACACGAAAATTGTACCGAACATAGGTGGTATGAGTTTGTGTGCGTAGCGCTATTAAAACTCCGATCTGAATCTTAGGACATACATATGGACCATAGCATATTATTTCAAAATGCATAACGTTAAATTACACATATATCCTTACTGTCTTGTGGGATGAATTGATGATTAAACATTACTTTAAAGTGTGTTGAACTTCGTGATTGCTAAAATCCTTTGTTTAAATGTATAGTTTTTCGTGTGTGTGTGTGTGTGTGTGTGTGAGAGAGAGAGAGAGAGAGAGAGAGAGGGAGAGAGAGAGAGAGAGAGAGAGAGAGAGAGAGAGAGAGAGAGAGAGAGGTTGTGTGTGGTGAGAAAAAGTGATGTGAGGGGAGTCAAGGAGCTAGTTAAGCTAGTTTTTGGTACCAAAAATTATTCCTCATATTAAACATGATTTTGGCCAAGATGGAAGTTATATAATTTTTCTAGGTATAAATAATATTATTTCCATATGAAATAATATATATATCATGGTTATATATACTAATATAATAATTTTATATATAACATAACATATATATCCATAAAAGATTGCATTGAAATCACAACCCTAAAAAAAGTGGATTTTCAATATGTAGTCCAAATTAATTGCAGCTCTGGTCCTAAGCTAGTGGTCAACATCTAATTTACCCCTAAACTTAAAATAGATTCAAAATTAAGTACGTGGATGTTATAATCTACCATCCTTAAAATAAATTTCATCCTGAAAATTTACCTTGAAACTCGTCAAAGAGTTGCGGGTACTTGGCTCGCATCTCCACCTCTCGCTCCCATGTGGACTCTTCAATCGAACGATTTTGCCACTCTCACTAGTGGAATCACTTTATTCCAAAGGGCTTGAAGTTTTTGGTTAAGGATCCTTAAAGACATTACTTCATAACTTAAGCCCCGTTGTAACTCGATAGGTTGGTGGTTGACCACATGACTTGGATCAGAGACATATTTTCTATGCATGGATACAAGGAAGACGTCATGCACTACTGAAAGTTCTGGGGGTAAGGTCAGTTGATATGCAAGATTTCCAACACATTGCAAGATTTCGAACGAGCCAATATACCTTGGTCGTAACTTACCCTTGTTGCCAAAATGTAACACCCCTTCCATTGGTGCAACTTTGAGGAAGACTTTATATCTTACTGAAAACTCCAGGTCCTTTTTTCTCCTATCAGCATAGCTCTTCTGCCTATCTTGGGCAGTTTTCATTCTGGCACAAATCTTCTCGTTGGCTTGCACTGTTTATTCGATGATCTCAGGACCCAAAATCTTGCATTCTTCGACTTCATCCCAGTGTACTAGTGATCTACACTTTCTTCCGTATAATGCTTCATATGGGTCCATGCCAATGGAAGCATGATAGCTATTGTTGTACATAAACTCAACTAATAGTAAATGTTTCTCCCATTGTCCTCCAAACTCTAGAACGCATATTCGAAGCATGTCCTCCAATGTCTAAATGGTCCGTTCAGATAGTCTGTCTGTTTGAGGGTGAAATGTTGTGCTAAACTTCAACTTAGTACCCAATGCTCGGTGTAAACTCTTCCCAAAGTTTGAAGTGAACCTTGGGTCTCTATCTAAAACAACTGAGATTGGAACCCCTTGTTACCTTACTATTTCATTTACATATAGTTGTGCAAATTGGTCCATCGTGAAAGTCATCCAAACCGGTAGAAAGTGGGATGATTTAGTGAGTCTATCCACAATGACCCATATAGCCTCATGAACTTTTTTCAACTTCGGAAAGCTAACAAAAAAGTCCATTGTCACATGTTCCCACTTTCATTCAAGGAATTCTAATGGTTTGAGTAGTCCAAATGGTCTTTGGTGTTCAACTTTTACTTGTTGGCATAATAGACATTTCTCAACATATTCAGCAATTTCTTTCTTCATGTTTCTCCACCAAAACACTGCCTTGAGGTCTTAGTACATCTTTGTGCCCCTCGGATGTACTGAATAAGGAGAGGAGTGAGCCTCTTCCAAAATCTCCTTTTTCAAATACTCGAAATTCGATACGCACAATCATCCTTGGTAATATAATATTTTATCTTTGTCCATGGTGAAGTCTTTTCATTTCTCCATATTGACTTCTGCTTTGATGAATTCAAATGACTAATCTTCCTTCTGATGATCCTTGATCCTATCACGGATTTTTGGCCTAATTGAAAGAGGTTCCATTCGAGTTACAACGATTGTACGTGTCGTAACCACTTTAAGACCCATTTCTCAAACTCCTTCCACAATGGCTCCTGCATGATCAAAGTCACCAATTATTTTTGATTCAAGGCATCTGCTACAACATTCGTCTTTCCTGAGTGATAATGTATTTTACAGTTATAATCCTTTACTAGCTCGAGCCATCTTCTCTGCCACATTTAACTCCTTCTTGGTGAAGATGTACTTGAGGCTTTTGTAATTGGTGTAAATGTCACATTTACCCCCATAAAGGTAGTGTCTCCATATCTATAAGGCATGAACAACTGTAGCTAACTCCAAATCATGTGCGGGATAGTTCTTCTCATGTGTCTTCAATTGTTGTGATGCATAAGCAACTACTTTGTCTTATTGCATCAACACACAACTCAAGCCTTGTTTCGATGTATCACTATAGATAAGGAAATCATCTGTACCTCCAAGTATGGTTAAGACTAGATCATTTGCTAGTATATGCTTTAAAACCTCAGAGTTTTGTTCACATTTTTCTGTCTAATTAAACTTTTCACCCTTACGTGTTAACTGCGTCAGTGGTCCAGGTATCTTTGAGAAGCCTTCAATAAACCTCCTATAATATCCTGCTAACCTCAAGAAGCTACGAATTTCTCCCATGTTGGTTGGCCTTGACCAGTTTGGTACAACCTCAACTTTTCTTGGATCCACTTCTATCCCTTTGGATGTGACAACATTTCCTAGAAATACTATTCATTCCAACCAAAACTCACATTTCTTGAATTTAGCGTAGAGCTTCTCCTTCTTCAAGACTCCTAATACGATCCTTAGGTGTTCCTTATGTTCCTCATGACTCCTTGAGTAGATCAAGATATCATCAATAAACACGATGACAAAATGATCTAGAAACTAATGAAAGACATTGTTCATCAAATCCATAAAAACTCCAGGAGCGTTAGTTAGGCCAAATGGCATAACTAAGAACTCGTAATGGCCATACCGAGTTCTGAAAGCTGTCTTTGAGACGTCGCTAGCTTTAATTTTCAATTGATGGTAACCAGATCTCAAGTCAATCTTCGAAAATACAACTGCACCACGAAGTTGGTCAAACAAGTCCTCAATCCTGGGGAGAGGATACTTGTTCTTGATAGTGATTCTATTCAATTCTTTATAGTCGTTGCACATTCTCATCGAACCATCTTTCTTCTTAAAAAATAGTACAGGTGCACCACAAGGAGACACATTGGGTAGTATGAAACCCCTATCCAAGAGTTCCTTTATTTTTGCCTTCAATTCTCACAATTCTTTAGGTGCCATTCTGTAAGGAGCTTTAGAAATGGGTGCAAACCCGAGAATTAAGTCTATGGAAAACTCCACTTCCCATTCTAGAGGCATTCCAGGAAACTCATCAAGGAAGACTTTTGGAAAGTCTCTAACTACATTTACGTCATCGACCATCAAGCCCGTTTTCTCCTCCTGGGCTACTACTGACATAAAAAATCCTATACCGTCTCTCAATCATAAGATTTTCGGGCTTTCAAAGCCGAGATAATTGTAGCGCCCCGAGTTCCGTATACCCGATTCACTACGTCATTTTCTGTCTAAATTTTTCGAATAATATTTTTGCGGAAGAAATAATTGAAATCCATTTTTTTGCAACATTAAATAAACTGTAATGGCCGATAAAATTGAAACATTTATGAAACCATTTGAAATAGTAAATCGAACCATTAATTTTGTAAAGAAATTGACAATGTCATAATTTCTCAAATAAATGAACTTCTCTAAATTATTCGATTGTTTGGAAAAATACGGAAATCATTAACGTCAAACTTTCAACCGTTTAACGATTATTGCCACCATCATTCATCGCTCGCCACCGTCTCCGAAATCTGCAAAACTGTTAAAAAGTAGGGTGAGTATTTCATGGGGGAAATACTCAGTAGACTCATCGCAAATTAATTTAATTTATAAGATGATTAAACACATAAATCCCGGCTCTTTATAAAACGGGCATTGATAGAGCTTCTTTATAAAACGGCTCTTGATAAAACTCATATTGTGCATTACAGCACGGGACATATTTTACAATTCATAGGCTCTTTGAAAATAGCTCTTTGAAAACCATATACTTATAAAAACATTTTAATTATGCCAAACATAATTTCTTTTGAAAGCATAACATAAGATAGGATTGAAATCCTCATAAACATAAAGAGACACAAGAACTTTACCGAACTTAGGTGGCAAGAATTCTTATGCAGTAAAATCATAATAACAGTAAGTATACCAAAACATAATTCTTGAAATTCATAGGGATCATTTCCATCATAACATAAGATAGGATCGAAATCCTCATAAACATATGAGACAGGAATTTTACCGAACTTAGGTGGTAAATCCTCATAAACATATGGAAAGACAGGAATTTTACCGAACTTAGGTGGTAAATCCTCATAAACTTATGGAGACACAAGAATTTTACCGAACTTAGGTGGTAAGAATTCTTATGTGCATAGCAATGATCCAAAACATATAAAACATTATCGTAAAAACATAGGGTATACTTACTTTTCATAAAAACATAAGGTATATTTACCTTTCATAAAACATACTTAATTTTCTTGAAAATTGACTTTCACAAGTCACATGACATTTATATGAAATCATAATTTAAATCAATTAATAAGTGCGAGTCTACCTCAAATCCGACGAGTGCAAAGTTGAGCGGGAATGACTTCAATTTCTTTAAATTCTCCGTACGCTTCATCTTAGCCAATAAGTCACTTTAGTATATCGAATATATAGTTCAAAATGATAAATTATAATTTTGAGGACTAAAATTGATGTTTTGAAAGTTGAGGGACCAAATTGGATATTTTGAAAGTTGAGGGTTTAAATGAATACTTTTGATAGTTGAGGGACTAAAATAGATATTTTGAAAGTTGAGGGATTAAAATGAATACTTTTAAAACTTGGGCTTAAAAGTAAATCAGCAGGTACTGAAATAAAAGATTTTAAAAAATGAAGGACTGATTAAACTCATTTAAAACTTAAGGGCTGAAATTGATAAGTTTAAAAGCTGAAAGGACTGAAATAAAACCTTTTTAAAACTTGAGGGGCTGATTTAAATCATTCAGAAAACGTAGGGACCAAAGTGCAAATTTCTGAAAAGTTAAATTATATTAAAATCAAAATCTTATAATCAGATCTTTCCTCTTTCTCTCTCTAATCTCACTATCTCTCAAAATCGAACCAGAGAGAAGAGAGTTGCGATCCACGTCGCTGGCGGCGATTTGCCGGTGAAATGCCGGCGAGACGTCGGCGAGGGTGGCGGAAAGCGGCGGTTCAAGTTTTGGTAGGCTTTTGGTGTGAAAACCGAATGTAAAACAACGGCTTAGATCCCGATTTCCGGCGAAGGGACCTACGATTGAGGTAAGAAAAGGGTTTCTAGGGTTATGGGTTATCTTTTCTTCTAGGTTTGAGTTTGATTTTTGGAGGAATGTTGTGCAGTGATTCGGTGTGGACTGGCCGGCAGTGGTGATTGACTGGATTATGCAGTAGGCGGTGGTGACTGCGTGGATTGTGGTGGTGGTGATCTAACTTGGAAGGAAGCAGGGTGGTTTGGGTGTGGCGATGATGGAGGTTCTGCAGATGGGTTGATTTCGCAGGCAGTAGAGATGGTATTTGAATAAGACAGTGAAGGTGGTGGTGAAGGTGATGCTTGGTTGACAGATTGGTGGTGCTGCTGCTGATTACGGATTGTGCAGTTGGGTTAACACTGCAGTGGTGATGGCTGCTTCATGGTTGGTTGGTGGTTCAATGAAAATTGAGTACAAGCGGCGCTACTGGGGTGGTTTGGTAGTGATTGCGTGTGTGGATTGATAATAATGGCTGAGGTTATTGTTGACGACTGGTGGTGATGAATGAATGTGGTTATGGTGTTGATTGATGATGATGAGTTTGGTGATGGAGCTGCTGGTGGTGATGGTGATGATGAGACGGTGATAGTACTTAATTTGGTGAAGGTATGGAACTGCTGAAATGGTTGGGTTTGATTTCTGAATTGTGGCTGGATGTGGTGGTTGGATGGCTGGGTTGAAGGGCAGTGGGCGTGATGATTCCGGCAGTGAATGGTTGTGAGTTAGTGGATTGATATAATGATGGAAAAGCCGTGGTTATGGATTGATGATGATGATAATGGTGCTGTAAAGGAATTTGTGGGGGTATGAATGATATTGAAAAATGTTGTAGTGGTATCAAATGGGTGTGTGAATTATTATGTCTCAAAGACATAATAATGTTGAATGGGTGGATAAGAAAAGAAAAGAGGTGATGATAGATTAGATTATTGTGGAAATTTTATATAGTAGGGATGCTTTTGGTGTTGTGTACGTAAATTGTGATGAGGGATAAGAGTGTATGTATTGATTAGGGATTATAGTATAAGATAGTGTAGAATTAGGTATGAGATTGGGTTTTGTTATGGTTTAAAGGAAAAGAAAAGGAAAAGAAAAGGAAAAGGAAATGATTAAAGGGGAGACATGGGGAATCAAAATATATAATAGAATGGAATATGGGTTGTGCCATGATTTGAGGCGGAAAGGAGAAAACACGTGGGAGGAAAAGTTTGGTTTAGTTTGATATGATAAATATTGAACTAACTTCGATTAAGAAATGAAATTAAAATTGATATATTTTGGTCTTAAAATAAATTTGAAAATAAATAAATATTGAGATAAAAATTGAATTTCGTATTTTGGACTTAAAATAATTTGAATAAGGAAAATTGAGATATTTTTAATAAATTTGGAATTTAAAAATGATTTTGAAAATAATACTTTAAAATAATATAATTTTAGAAATTCGGATTTTAATTTAAAATCGAACAAATTCGATATTTCTTGACTTGGCTAGACGAATCCGTCGCGGCGTTAACTTCAAAATAATGAGTGAAATAGTAGCGACACAATTTTCTAAATATTAAAAATAATTATTTATTGCATAAAAATTCTAGGTCACTATAATCTTACCCCCTTAAAATAATTTTGTCCTCGAAATTAAACTTACTTAATCTTATGATTTCTGAATACTTAATCAGAATCTCTTCTTTCTCTTATGTAGCATCATCGCTACCATATTTAACCCAACCATATTTAACCCACTGGACTTTGACTAAATGCATCACTTTGTTTTCTCAAGAACATGGACTTTTCTATAGACATATGTGTATACTCAAAAATTCTTCTGAATCGTATGTGACTGAAAGTTCACTATTCTTTGAATTCCATTATTATGAACCAAAAACAACATAACTTATTCATAGATGATCAACTTATTTCATAATCTCAATACATTATCACCTTCAATTATCATCATCATATCATTCCTTACAATTTCTATTGTACCTTTATATTCAAATAACCTTACGTCCATCATCATTTTCTCACATAATCCCAAACAACATCATGTCTCTTTACTAATTTCTGTAATTCCATAAAAAAATCTCTTCAAGTTTCCATAAATCTTTACTGATATATCAAACCATAATAATTTGTCATCTCTAAACTTCTTATCATCAAATATTCCCAAAATAATCAAAACAATTACCTGAATATTCTCTCTACGTAATATACCCAAACATATCAACATAATATCATCAACTTATCTTTCCAATATTTGTAACCCAAAATTCAGTAAACAAATATCTTCCAAATAACTAAGATTCTTTACTTAAATGTCACCACATTTCTTGCAAAGTATTTCTTTCACTTATACATACTTATGAATTCTGATTCAATACGGTCCTTATTTCTCTTTTACGTATTCCCGTATCATCTCACTATACCTTGATTATTATACCAAAAATATCAGTACCAAAATCCAATAAAATATTCCATATCTCCAATCTTATCATCAAATCTTTCTTTTATCAAGAAAGTAAACGGCGCATAAACTCTTGTTCCCACTTTTCATTTTTCTATACTTTAAATCATACATCAAGTACTCGGTATCAAATACTCATTCTAGCTGAGAGCTAAGATACTAACTTAAAATAGCATCACAAGGATCAGATATGTTATTCTCAAACTTAAGAACTTCACTAATTTCCCAAATCTGAAATTCAAAATTAAAATTTTCTATTCTCCCAAACTTCAATTCATATCACACTTTATGAACAATACTCTGATTAATTTTATCACCATTAAATAAGACTTCTGTAAATCATATAGGATTCCTCATCAAATTTGCTTAACCCAAAGATACAATCCCATAATTAAAAATCACACAACTGATCATCTCAGATTTTCCATTATTGTAGCCAAAATATTTATTCACTTCAAAAGTACAACCAATATAATTAATCGAAACTGCATCACTAAATCTTTAAATAAACCCATATATTATGACTAAAAATGAAAATTCTCAATCGTAGATAATATTTCACCATAATGCAATAAACCATCAAAATAAGATCATCAAACTCAATATTCACACGATTCTTCCCTGGATAACCATAACATTCCTTAACCGTCTAGTCGTCATATCTATCACGTACCTTATACGTCAATCTGATCACTAATATTATATATCAATTTCTCAGAAAAAAAAATCTTGGATTCTACCGTGGTCCCTCTTCTGAACTCCATTCCAAAATAAGTCATCACTGTAAAATCTTATCCCTATTTTCCTCAAAATTCATATCCTTATAATACTCTCCAATACAAGTGATCATTCCTTACAAGTGATAAATCCATTCCCAAGAATAATTAAGATTCTTCCCAATAATGCCCTTATACTTGTCTTCACTCGTCTGTCAAAATATAACTTATCATTTACTCAATCTTGCTTATGAACTTGCAATTCTAAACTCAATTCTCTTAGTGATTGCATACCATACTATGCTCTTATTTCCAAACGATAAAATTCTAGGCAGAGTTTCCTTTAAAATTTGGACTTATCCAAATCGTAAGTATACTTCATAACCAACAATAACAAATAACTCCACATTTATCCACAACGATCTAAAATATTGAAAACGATTCCAACACTTCAATATCATTTTTTTTTCAATATCACAATATCACTTCCTTCAATACCTTAATTGGCTCAAAAGATTACTCATGCTTATAAATATATATCACAAATCATATTCCCAAAATGTATTCACAAAGCCAAACTTCATAATAAATTTCTCTTCAACATAGAGACATAATTCATTTACTCAACATAATATCCATTACTTAATTCTCAATAAAATCATATCACTTATAATCTTAACATCTTATCACAACTTCATAACTGGCTTGCTATTTCTCGTTTAATCTAAACGATAGATAATCTGAACATATAATCAAATCCTTTCCGTTGACTTCTCATACTTAGTGCCATGTCTAAAATCAATTATGCAAAGTCTATCTAGGGTTCATCATTTCAAACTCGAGGACAAAAATTATTTAAAAATCATTCTTAAATCATATTATTCCCATTATGCTCAACACTCGTTTTCTTTCTTAAAAAAATTTCTCATAATCATACATTAAAGCATATAAGTTATGACAAAGCATAACAACATCATTATTTTCGAAGAAATACATTCTTATTTCTCATAAATCATAAGTATCCGAAATACTCTTCATTCTTTCTCATAAATCAATAAAATGAGTATTCGAAATACTGAAATAACTTTAAACATCATAAACTTCTTTACCTCGGAGTTGGTGGAACGAATGATGGCAGTGGCAATCTTCATCAATAAAATTTTATAATGGAAAATATTTCTTGAAAACTCTTTTTGAAAATTTTTCCAGTCTACAGAAACGCAGACTAGCTCTGATACCAACTTGTAGCGCCCCGAGTTCCGTATACCCGATTCACTACGTCATTTTCTGTCTAAATTTTTCGAATAATATTTTTGCGGAAGAAATAATTGAAATCCATTTTTTTGCAACATTAAATAAACTGTAATGGCCGATAAAATTGAAACATTTATGAAACCATTTGAAATAGTAAATCGAACCATTAATTTTGTAAAGAAATTGACAATGTCATAATTTCTCAAATAAATGAACTTCTCTAAATTATTCGATTGTTTGGAAAAATACGGAAATCATTAACGTCAAACTTTCAACCGTTTAACGATTATTGCCACCATCATTCATCGCTCGCCACCGTCTCCGAAATCTGCAAAACTGTTAAAAAGTAGGGTGAGTATTTCATGGGGGAAATACTCAGTAGACTCATCGCAAATTAATTTAATTTATAAGATGATTAAACACATAAATCCCGGCTCTTTATAAAACGGGCATTGATAGAGCTTCTTTATAAAACGGCTCTTGATAAAACTCATATTGTGCATTACAGCACGGGACATATTTTACAATTCATAGGCTCTTTGAAAATAGCTCTTTGAAAACCATATACTTATAAAAATATTTTAATTATGCCAAACATAATTTCTTTTGAAAGCATAACATAAGATAGGATTGAAATCCTCATAAACATAAAGAGACACAAGAACTTTACCGAACTTAGGTGGCAAGAATTCTTATGCAGTAAAATCATAATAACAGTAAGTATACCAAAACATAATTCTTGAAATTCATAGGGATCATTTCCATCATAACATAAGATAGGATCGAAATCCTCATAAACATATGAGACAGGAATTTTACCGAACTTAGGTGGTAAATCCTCATAAACATATGGAAAGACAGGAATTTTACCGAACTTAGGTGGTAAATCCTCATAAACTTATGGAGACACAAGAATTTTACCGAACTTAGGTGGTAAGAATTCTTATGTGCATAGCAATGATCCAAAACATATAAAACATTATCGTAAAAACATAGGGTATACTTACTTTTCATAAAAACATAAGGTATATTTACCTTTCATAAAACATACTTAATTTTCTTGAAAATTGACTTTCACAAGTCACATGACATTTATATGAAATCATAATTTAAATCAATTAATAAGTGCGAGTCTACCTCAAATCCGACGAGTGCAAAGTTGAGCGGGAATGACTTCAATTTCTTTAAATTCTCCGTACGCTTCATCTTAGCCAATAAGTCACTTTAGTATATCGAATATATAGTTCAAAATGATAAATTATAATTTTGAGGACTAAAATTGATGTTTTGAAAGTTGAGGGACCAAATTGGATATTTTGAAAGTTGAGGGTTTAAATGAATACTTTTGATAGTTGAGGGACTAAAATAGATATTTTGAAAGTTGAGGGATTAAAATGAATACTTTTAAAACTTGGGCTTAAAAGTAAATCAGCAGGTACTGAAATAAAAGATTTTAAAAAATGAAGGACTGATTAAACTCATTTAAAACTTAAGGGCTGAAATTGATAAGTTTAAAAGCTGAAAGGACTGAAATAAAACCTTTTTAAAACTTGAGGGGCTGATTTAAATCATTCAGAAAACGTAGGGACCAAAGTGCAAATTTCTGAAAAGTTAAATTATATTAAAATCAAAATCTTATAATCAGATCTTTCCTCTTTCTCTCTCTAATCTCACTATCTCTCAAAATCGAACCAGAGAGAAGAGAGTTGCGATCCACGTCGCTGGCGGCGATTTGCCGGTGAAATGCCGGCGAGACGTCGGCGAGGGTGGCGGAAAGCGGCGGTTCAAGTTTTGGTAGGCTTTTGGTGTGAAAACCGAATGTAAAACAACGGCTTAGATCCCGATTTCCGGCGAAGGGACCTACGATTGAGGTAAGAAAAGGGTTTCTAGGGTTATGGGTTATCTTTTCTTCTAGGTTTGAGTTTGATTTTTGGAGGAATGTTGTGCAGTGATTCGGTGTGGACTGGCCGGCAGTGGTGATTGACTGGATTATGCAGTAGGCGGTGGTGACTGCGTGGATTGTGGTGGTGGTGATCTAACTTGGAAGGAAGCAGGGTGGTTTGGGTGTGGCGATGATGGAGGTTCTGCAGATGGGTTGATTTCGCAGGCAGTAGAGATGGTATTTGAATAAGACAGTGAAGGTGGTGGTGAAGGTGATGCTTGGTTGACAGATTGGTGGTGCTGCTGCTGATTACGGATTGTGCAGTTGGGTTAACACTGCAATGGTGATGGCTGCTTCATGGTTGGTTGGTGGTTCAATGAAAATTGAGTACAAGCGGCGCTACTGGGGTGGTTTGGTAGTGATTGCGTGTGTGGATTGATAATAATGGCTGAGGTTATTGTTGACGACTGGTGGTGATGAATGAATGTGGTTATGGTGTTGATTGATGATGATGAGTTTGGTGATGGAGCTGCTGGTGGTGATGGTGATGATGAGACGGTGATAGTACTTAATTTGGTGAAGGTATGGAACTGCTGAAATGGTTGGGTTTGATTTCTGAATTGTGGCTGGATGTGGTGGTTGGATGGCTGGGTTGAAGGGCAGTGGGCGTGATGATTCCGGCAGTGAATGGTTGTGAGTTAGTGGATTGATATAATGATGGAAAAGCCGTGGTTATGGATTGATGATGATGATAATGGTGCTGTAAAGGAATTTGTGGGGGTATGAATGATATTGAAAAATGTTGTAGTGGTATCAAATGGGTGTGTGAATTATTATGTCTCAAAGACATAATAATGTTGAATGGGTGGATAAGAAAAGAAAAGAGGTGATGATAGATTAGATTATTGTGGAAATTTTATATAGTAGGGATGCTTTTGGTGTTGTGTACGTAAATTGTGATGAGGGATAAGAGTGTATGTATTGATTAGGGATTATAGTATAAGATAGTGTAGAATTAGGTATGAGATTGGGTTTTGTTATGGTTTAAAGGAAAAGAAAAGGAAAAGGAAATGATTAAAGGGGAGACATGGGGAATCAAAATAAATAATAGAATGGAATATGGGTTGTGCCATGATTTGAGGCGGAAAGGAGAAAACACGTGGGAGGAAAAGTTTGGTTTAGTTTGATATGATAAATATTGAACTAACTTCGATTAAGAAATGAAATTAAAATTGATATATTTTGGTCTTAAAATAAATTTGAAAATAAATAAATATTGAGATAAAAATTGAATTTCGTATTTTGGACTTAAAATAATTTGAATAAGGAAAATTGAGATATTTTTAATAAATTTGGAATTTAAAAATGATTTTGAAAATAATACTTTAAAATAATATAATTTTAGAAATTCGGATTTTAATTTAAAATCGAACAAATTCGATATTTCTTGACTTGGCTAGACGAATCCGTCGCGGCGTTAACTTCAAAATAATGAGTGAAATAGTAGCGACACAATTTTCTAAATATTAAAAATAATTATTTATTGCATAAAAATTCTGGGTCGCTATAATAATCATGGTAGTGATCTCCTTTTTGTTACTAGTAGTCAAAGTTCCTTCTCTCCTAGAATCTGGAAGACTACTTCTCGAAACAACGAATTGTTGCATGATTCTTCGATAACCAGTCCATTCCTGATATCACACCGACATCATGCATGTATAAGACTTATAATTTCATTCCCAAGTTTCTACCATCAACCTCTATTCTTGCTGTCTTAACTATATGAATTGTTTTTAACACATCACTAGATGGAATGCATACTTCTATAGGAAATAATTCTGGTTTGACATTCATGCCTAGCCTACGCACACACTTAGAAGATATGAATGGATGTGTGCCACCAGAATCTATTAGTACATAAGCAGGAAATCCAGACAATAGGATGTTACCTGCCAAGACATTTCGATCGTGGTCCTCCTCTTGTCCTGTCAAAGCATATACCCTTGCCTTTCCTGTGGGTGCATTATCTTGCCTCTGCTAATTGTTGCCATATTTTTGCTAAGGATTACCTTTCTTTTGGTTCTTTGGGCAATACTTGGATATGTGTCCCTGTTCGCCACATCGGAAACAAGCATTCGTTCCAACGAGGCATTGTCCCAGATGATGTTTCTGGAACTTGTTATAAAGTGAAAAGTCCTTTGTGATCGTTGGAGTTGGGCCGCTTTTATTTTTCTTTGTAAAGTGTCGCTTCTTGTTGTCCTCCCACTTATGCTTCTTAGGTTGTCCAAACTGTTGTTGCTTTGAATCATTGTAGGAATTCTCCTTGAAATTGGCTAGTTGGGCTTTAGCTAGTACTTCATGGTATGTAGGTAATTCAAAAGTCACCACCTCCTATCTGAGATCATCCCTCAAGCCTTGTTCGAAATGCCTTGCTCGTTTGTTCTCATTATCAAACATTTTAGGGGCATAACGCGACAACTCGTCAAACTTGCTTTCATAGTCTATCAGGGTCATTGCACCCTATTTCAACATCAAAAATTCTGCTTCCTTTTGGCTCTGGATACTTGGTGGGTAGTACTTTTGAAAAAAATAGCCCCTTGAATTGATCTCATGTCCATATGTGGTCACGAGCTCTTGACTTACCGATTGAGTCCCACCAGTGTTTGGATCCTTTTTGCAACATAAATGCTGTACAAGTCACCTTCTTCGGGCCTGGACATTCGATGAGATTAAATATCCTTTTAATGTTTGCTATCCAATCTTCAGCTGCCAACAGGTCAGGACCACCCTCAAATATTGGCAGTTGAAGCTTTCTGAATTGTTCAACAATAATAGCAGCATTCCTTTGGCCCTCGGCCGGAGGTACCGAAGCTGGCGGCTGTGCTGCCTATGTGAAATTTTGCATCATTTCCATGAGATGTTGAGCAAATTGCACGTCATTGGCATTGGCCATAGTGGCATTCCTATTGTTCGTATTTCTACCCCACGTATCCATATCCGTAAATAAAATGGTAAAATTATTTAGAGTTGTAACGAATTAAGGAAAGGAAACATAATGCAATAACATATTTTATAAAAAGATTCATAGGTTCACATAGATAACGGACTGCCAGGCATACTGGACGTCCAAATAAACTAAAACTTCAACAAAGAAATAGAAAACTAGAGGACATAAGTTCAACATAAAATTATAAAAGGCTATCCAAGTGCGTCTCCAATAGACTATTTACGTTAAAGAGCATATTATACTTAATAGAGAGCATATTTAAATTTAAAGAGTAAAATTTTCTACAAGCTCCAACAAACTCTTTATTTTTGGCTTTGTTTTATTGATTTGGACATCACTATTAAAAGGCTTCGAAGAAATTGGAGGGGTCACTGTGGTCCTACTTAAAACCCCATTTCTTTTAGGCATGTTCGTAGCCTAGTGACAAAGCCCTCTAATGCCACGAACGTGCCAATCAAGAAAACTTGAACAAAAGTAACAATAATTTTTCCACAATTTTCCCCTGCTTTTTTACACAGAGGTAGTGATAAAGGGATAAATCATTATACTAGGATTTGAAATTTAGAGAGGAGATACAAATAATCATCCACAGTTTTTCCTTGTTTTTGCACAAAGGTAGTGATAAATGGATGAATATTGTACGAGAATCTATTAGCATGTTATTCTTTATTATGTAAAGGTTTATACCCGACTAAAAAAAATTCCCTTACTAGGCATACATGCAAACTCACATAACTACTACAATATATCCCTAGTGAAACAAAAATCAATTTATTATCATATAAAACATTTATAACATTTGAGATTTCATAACATTATTAATTTTCATGCTTATTATGCTTCAATGCAATCATAAATAACTTATAAAACACATAACATACCTGGTTCGATGAATCATGAGGTGGAGAGACGTAGCGGAGTGATGACTTAAAATATCTCATGGCTAAGATACTAGTTCATTTCTTAGAAGAATAGTTATCAATTCATATCTTCACATAAGGTTGGACTTAATTAACCTATTATCATTACATCAATAATTCATTCCACCATAATTTAAGTAGCACAATTAAAAGTTTACATAAAATTAGCCCAATTCAACATAATACCTTAAAAATAAATTTACGAGGTTATTACGTGTATTAACAATTTTTTTTTTTTTTTATAATAATTCAACTAATATGTGGTAACATTTTTTAATTCAAATATATTGCATTTTTTACAGTAAAATTTAAAACTCAAAACATATCATATCGTCTGTTTATTTAGTTGACTACACCAATCACTCCATCAAACATGCCTATATGTCAAAGACGCATTAAATGTGAAGATTTCATAAATTGATACCATTTACCCCCAGGAGCCCAAAATTTCCGTCTTCCCATTTCCTACCAAATAAAATCCCCAAATCCATTACCACGAAATCTTAAATCATTGCACAAATCAGCAACATCTGTTTCCTCTTCTGCTAGTCTTTCAACTTGCTGAACGTAAGGAGACTGTAAGAGCCTACAAAGAGGCTAATGCACATCGGAATGCCTAGCCTGTCGCTCTATCAAGGTAAAAATTCGCAGCATATGTGGAGGAAACATTTGAAGTGCAGTAGAAAGATATGGTTACATCATTTTATTAGTGATAATTCACGTGAAGATACCTAAGAACATACTGAATGGTATTTGTGGATCATAGTTGTGTTTATTATGTGAAGCTAGTGGTGTCACTGGTCAGTTGGAGGATTTTTTATAGACATCCAAATGAGTACAAAGAGGAAGTGTTTCCATCTATAGTGATGAAGTGTGTTACCATTGAAGCTGACTCGCAAATTGGCAGGAGGGAATATGACGCAATTCCAATCAGGAATCTCGACGAATACGCAGAATAACACAATTAAAAACCTAGGAAAGATCTAAGACAGATTAAACACGAGAAAAATAAGAACCCAAGAAATAAAATAACGGAAATAAAAGATAAATTGAAAAAAAAACCTTGACCCAATATTCACGACACATGAATCGATGCGGAATAAAGAACCAAGATCGGTGAACGCCACAAGAGATGTCAACTCTTTGATAAGTTCTAGTTGGAATGCCACAAAGACTCAAGAATCTTTGATAAGTTCAATTGTTCTTCAAGAACAAGAAAAGGGAAAATCACCCTTCACGAGAAAATCTCTCAATAATCAATTTCATCAAAAATGTTCTTTACAATGATAGAAACTTGATAATATAATGTCAAAAACGCGTTTAACCCTAATCCTAGTCGCTAAGAATTAAAAAAATGGAAAGTAATAAAAAAAGAAAATAATTAAAAATACGCGAAATCTGGTTTCGATTTCAACCGCGCGATCGCGTGGTTATAACACGAGCGATCACGTGGTTAACCTTGAAATTCTCGGGTGATTTTTTTATGCAGTCACACGATCGCTCCCTATTTGGCCTACAGGATCGCGTGGTCTTCTCGGCTGATTCCAATTTTCGTCCCCTTGAAACAACTTGATCCGATTTGATCCTCGACTCGAGCCCAACACAAAAGTTGCTCCTTTTCCCATGTAGATTATTATGGAATTGCCCGTAACCTGATTTCTCCTTTGTTCTCCTACCTTGGATCACATCATTCCCCCTCTCTTGAAAATGATTCGACCTCATGCTTATGCTTGCCCTTGCCCTTGCTGGTTTGGTATTTATGATGGGACTTTTGTCATCCTTTGGACTCCTTGACCTGTTCCCTCTTTATATTAAATTCAATTACAACTTTAGTTTTGGAATTCGACTTGGGTACCTGGAAAATAGAATTAACCAAACTGGGGAGGGGTTTGTTAGATTGATTAAGTGCAAGGTTAGAATCCTTGTACATCAACCTTTGTGCGAAAAAACTCATTTTGGGAGTGAACTCTCTTTTCTTTTTCTTTTTGCACTCTAACTCTCCTTTTTCTGAGGTCTTGGCCTCAACCCTCTTATTTTCAATTTTCACTTCCTCTTCTTTTTCTGAGGTCGTGGCCTCAACTCTCGTGTTTTTCCCTACAAACTCACTTTTTATTCTCATTTGATCTTCTTGGACCTCTTTAGGTGATAGAGAGGCAAAGTGATCATTTTCCCACCTTTCACAAAAGAATATTGGTTTTTAAACCCATCATGCATCACCCTTTTATCATGTTGCCAAGGCCTATCCAATAAAATATGCCCAACATGTATAGGCACTACATCACAAACCACCTCATCCTTGTAACCCCCTATAGCAAAATTGACCCTAGCCTGCTTATTCACCTTAATTTTCCTGACTCGGTCAACCATTGCAATTTATAAGTGTTTGGGTGTTTCATCAAGCTCAAGCCCAATTTTTCAACCAACATTGTACTAACATTAGTACAACCCCCCCCCCCCCCCCCCCCCCGCGTCAATCACCATACCACAAACCTTTTCACCCGCTAAACATCTAGTGTGAAATAAATTATCCCTTTGCTCACCAATTTCATCCACCCTAACTCTAGTACTAAGGACACGCCGATTAACAAGTGAGCCTTTAACTGCATAAGTCAACCCTTCCTCATCACTACTACTAGCCCCAACACCCACTAACTTAGGCATTCCCTTAAATTCATCATCTGAACTAATTTCACCATTATCATGCAAAATCATTACCCTCTTATTTGGACATTGAGATGCTATATGACCCAAACCCAAACACTTAAAACACTTAGGTGGCGTTCTGTTTGTATTTTATTTTGTATTTTCATTTTCGAAAATGTTTTGTGTTTTGTGTTTTCATTTTTGTTTTCAAATTTGCTGAAAACGCGTTTGGTTTGTCATTTCTGAAAACTGTTTTTGAAAATGAAAAGCTGGAAAACACGTTTTGTTTGAAATTTTGCAGAACACTATTTAAACTATTTTTAATTAATTTGCTTGCAGAATACTACTAGCTCCAACTCAAATTTCCTTTCACAATACACTAAAAATATGGTTACATGCAACACACTAATGTGAGCATTAAGAGTCTATATTAACATAGCCTGGTCAGGTTCGGGACTTGAGAAAGCTCTACTTCTATTAAAATTCAGAAAATGCAAGTTCTTTCAAAACCACCAGAGTCCATTTATCATTGCATTTTTTGAAATATAACAACAATAATTCTCATTTAATTTTTTTTTTGTAATGTTGATATTGAATTCAATAAAACTTTATTTAAACTAAGTTCCAAGTTAGGATAATTCTCAAAAAAAAAAAAAAACTTTATTTAGGCTTAGTTCCAAGCTAGGATAATTCTAAAAATAATAATAAAAATAAATAAATAAATAAAAACTTTATATTAAGCTTAGTTATAAGTTAAGATAATTCTATAAAAAAAAAAAAATTCTCAAAACGCGTTTTCGCGTTTTGGACATTTTTTATCGAAATACACACAAAACGCCCAAAACGATGTTTCGGGCGTTTTCCGTTTTGTGTACAATTTTTTTTTTTCCAAAATGCGTTTTCGAAAATGATAAAGAGAACGCGTTTTTAGCGTTTTGGAAAATAAAAACAGAAAACGACCTCAAAACAGCAAAGAGAACAGGGGCTTAATATTTCTATTCCTAGTAGTTTGAGAATCAGAAATATTTTTACCTTTCGTTGTAGGTTCCTCCTTCCCTTTCGGGACATGTTCATCATTGTGTTCCCTCTTTGGTTGTGATGTAAGATAAGAACCCTGTGAGTGTCTTGCTACCCCCTTTCGCCTTAGTTGCCTTTCCACCTTCATTGCCATATGCACCATCTCCTCTAGCTCCACATAATGTTGTAGCTCAATGATGTTGGCAATATATCTATTTAGCCCACTCAAAAACCTAGCCGTTGTAGCTTCCCGATCCTCCACCAGATTAGTTCGAATCATCGCTCCATATCCTTATGATAATCCTCTACACTCCCCGACCCCTGAGTCAGACCCTGCAGCCTTTGGTAAATATCTCTATAATAATGAGTTTGCACAAACCGCTTCCTCATTATGGTCTTTAGTTCATCCCAAGTCTCCATGGGCTCCTCAAGGTTCCTCCTCCTATTCGTCCCTAGTTGATCCCACCAAATATTTGCATAATCTGTGAATTCAATCACAGCTAATTTCACATTCTTCTTTTCTGAATAATTATTACAATCAAAAAGTCGTTCAACCTTTGTTTCCCAATCCAGGTACGCTTCCGGGTCACTCCTGCCCTGGAACGATGGTATTTTCATTTTGATTTTCCCAAGGTCATCATCTACAACATTCCTACCCCCACGATGCCTCCTAGCATCACGATGCTCCCTATCATACCTCCTCTCATACCTATCTCCTCTATCCCTCCTTCGCATACTTCCCACCGAAGATATACTACCACTTTCACTACCCATGCCCTCATCATCCATACCAACCTTACGCCTATTACCTCTCCTAACCTGAGAACCATTATGATATTGATCTCGGTGTTATTGTTCACGTTCTGCATTTCGATTCTCAATCTGAGCCCTAAACCTCTCAAATTGTGCCCTCATTGCTGCAATATCATCATTACCTTGTTCATCCTTCCTATTTACACCCCTGATTGGTTTTCTGTCATCCACAGAAGATGATGATATGGATTTCTCCTTGTAAGACATTTTTTTTGAACTACTAGAAAATTTGACTACGAGAATGGCAGAAGAAAGGGAATTGGATTTGGACCGAAAACGAACCCGAAAAACACTTTTGAATTTTCTGAAAGATTTTTATGGATCGAAAGCTGAAAAAAGTTTACTGGCACGAAGAACACAAGAATCAAGAAAAAACAAGAAAAAAAATCAAGAAAACGCAAGAATTTGAAATAGAACCTGGCTTTGATACTAGATGACGCGATCCCAATCGGGAATCTCGACGAATACGCGGAATAATACAATTAAAAATCTAGGGAAGATCTAAGACAGATTAAACACGAGAAAACAGGAACCCAAAAAATAAAATAACGAAAATAAAAGATAGATTGACGATAAAACCTTGTCCCAATATTCATGACGCAGGAATCGATGTGAAATAAAGAACCAAGATCGATGAACGCCACAAGCAATGTCAACTCCTTGATAAGTTCTTGTTGGAAAGCCACAAAGACTCAAGAATCTTTGATAAGTTCAATTGTTCTTCAAGAACAAGAAAATGGAAAATCACCCTTCGTGAGAAAATCTCTAAATAATCAATTTCATCAAAACTGTTCTTTACAATGATAGAAACTTGATAATATAATGTAAAAAATGCGTCTAACCCTAACCCTAGCTGCTAAGAATTAAAAAAAAGGAAAATAATAAAGAAAACAGAAAATAATTAAAAAAACACGAAAATCTGGTTAACCTTGAAACTCTCGGGTGATTTTTTTGTGCAGTCGCGCGATCGCTCCCTCCTTGGCCTACGAGATCGCATGGTCTTTCCGGCTGATTCCAATTTCCGTCCCGTTGAAACAACTCGACCCGATTTGATACTCAACTCTAGCCCAACACAAAAGTTGCCCCTTTTCCCATGTAGATTATTATGGAATTGCCCGTAGCCTGATTTCTTCTTTGTTCTCCTACCTTGGATCACATCTGAATACGTTGAACCAGAAGGTTTTGTTCTTGGAGCAAAAGATTTCGAACCTAGTGGAGCATATTTGGATACATTTAGAAATCTTAATCTTAATTCTTATCTTAATAATAATAATAATTATAATTATAATTATAATTATAATATATAATTATATAATATATATAAAAGTAGAATAGCCGTCACCAAAATACACACATAGTTTCCCGCAAAAAAAAAAAACTTTCTAAATTTGGAAATATTTTGCTAAAAAATAGTATATTAAATATTTTAGCAAATTATTATTTTACATGTGTCATTAATTGCATTTACATCCGTGTTATGCTATTAATAACGTCAAAATTTTATTTTTTCTATTTTATTATTATTCTTTTAAAGTTTTCGGCTTATTGATCCGAGTCTGGCCATATCACAATGTGGAACCGGCAACATGACGTGTATGCCCACTTATACACGTTTAGATAATTATTTACTTAAACGGTTTATTAAACAGGCATGTTTGATTTGAAACTTGTAGTTCTCCAGTCAATTATTTATTCCTTTTTTCTACCATACTTAACGACTTAATAGCTACTTGTAAGCTGTTTTCAAGTCACTAACAAACCTATTAACAACTTCAATCCACATTCTCTCTTGCTTTTTCAACCATATTCAACCTCTTTATTATCTCTTCTTCTACAAAGTATAAGATTTAGAGATGTTAGAAAATCGAGCTCAAATTTAAATACTTATAGTCAAGATTATTAAATAATGAGTTCAATAATTTCATATCTTCAAAATGGAACCTAATTTTAACGGTATAACATTGAAGTTCAAAAGTGAACGACTCTATCACGCAAATGCGTAAACGGGCATTAATGTATATCAGAATTGGCAGTCTTTAAAAAAAGTCACGTGACACATTAAGAGTAAAAACTCAAGTCTCTTGAGTATGAGTGATCAATAATAAATATAAGGACTTTAGTTAATTCTTATAACATGATCGACATTTTAAGATAGAGTTTCAAAATCGAATAGATATCTAACGAAAGAAAACTCTTACCTTGTATTTATTTGATTACTAACAAAAATACGGTTGTTCTTATTTCTTACTTCGTAGATTATCTCTCATGTTGTTAAAAAAAAAAAAAGTTTCAAGTACCATTTTTTTTTTTTTTTTAAGCTTAGCCTAACACAATCTAAATCAATATGTAAAATAATTCTAGAGTGAGAACAAAATGTTGACGTAGTTTTCTCATAGACAGCCCACCTAATCAGTTAACAACAAATTAACTTGTCCATAGAGATTTTCTCTAACTAAATTGCTGTGTAAGACCAAATAAAGATTTTCCAATGAATATTTTATTAAATTTTTTCACCTAATTAATTAATTAAAATTTAAACAAGACTTTCTCTATCTACTCGTGCCTTATCGTAAGACATCATCTAAATGGGAATTTCAGTCCACATTTAACCTAAATTAATATATGACCTAATCATACTTCCCATATAAGTGTCAAACGTAGACTGAATTTTGACTTCTTCCTAACGTTACATATTTGTAGGTTGGTCATTTTATATATAGTATTATTAAATAAAATATGTATTTTTAATTATAATAATCAGTGCATTTTTGGGTATATTAATCAATATATATGGAAAATTTTTGGGGGCAAAAGGAATTGATTATTTGTCAACAAATTCGAACAAATAAATTTATTGTCTTTTTATTAATGTTGACTTGGTATAAAATTCCACTCGTGCATGAAAATGTGAAAAAACTGGTATGTGTACATACGTATGGGGAATTATTACGCAATCTCATCTACAATAGAAAATTCTTTAAATGGATGGTTATTTCTGTTTCAATATATCAAGAAAATGTTATCATATATTTATAATTTGAGAATTCATTTCTTTTCTTTTATATATATATATATATATATATATATATATATATATATATATATATATATATATATATATATAATTTGAGTTCATTTCTTATTAGTAAGACAGTAATTTTCATCAAAAGTCCAACAGTACTTTTATTTAAAAAAAATAAATAAATAAACAAGATAATAATAGGTAGCTAGGGTACGTAATTATACCATGGCTTAGTATTCCATAATCAAATTCAAGTAAGCATGGAAATGGCTAATTCAATTTTCTATTTTTGCTTAAAGTATGATCGTCTTTTAGAAACTAACAACTAAATTTTATTTGAAATGATTTTCGTTATAAATTAATTATATATTAGGAATTTTCAGAAAGATACGCAGAGTATCTAATTGAAATTAAACGTTGGTTACTAAAGAAAGCTAATAAACCAAATCAGAATGAAGACTTGTGATGAAAGTCAGTCTGATTGATAGGCCAGTGGGTGCACCAACTCATTTAGGGTTGAACTAAGTTTCCCTCTAAACCTCCTTCTCTCTATAATTCTTATGTATAAAAGGGATTCCTCTCTGTCTTATTCTACCACAGACAAGCATATCCATTTCCATTTACATCACATTCTGAAGAGAAATGGAGTCCATGAGAAATATTATCAATCTCTTGTACACTTTCTTGTTTTTAGGCATATTCTTGCACTTTGCAAGCTCAGTGCCAAGAACAAATGCAAAAACTCATTACCATGATTTTTTTGTATGTTTTTATCTCACTTTTCCATATTTTATCTTTGTCCATGTTTGCTCGGAATTGCTATGAATTTCTTATATATTAACGTTGATATGTACACCGTAAATGGAACTGTAGGTTCAAGCAACACCAGTGAAGAGGCTGTGCAAAACCCACAATACGATTACAGTGAATGGAATGTATCCCGGACCAACGTTGGAAGTCAATAATGGTGATACTCTAGTCGTCAAAGTCACCAATAGAGCTCAATATAATGTCACCATTCACTGGTAAGTTTATTGTATGATATTTTTTATAAATAAAATACGCCACCTAGAGTCAAGATTTAGATAAAAGTAAGAAGAATGTTCATTCTCTGTCTTTGAGAGTTTAAGCTTTACGATAACACCTGTATTTTTGTTTAACCACTATATATAGGCATGGGGTGCGGCAAATGAGAAGTGCATGGGCAGATGGACCAGAATTTGTAACTCAGTGTCCAATTAGACCAGAAAACAGTTATACATACAGATTTACAATTCAAGGACAAGAAGGTACACTTTGGTGGCACGCCCATAGCTCATGGCTCAGAGCCACTGTCTATGGAGCCTTGATTATTCGGCCACGACCGGGAGAGTCCTATCCCTTCCCCAAGCCAAAACGCGAAACTCCTCTACTTCTTGGTATGTTAAATATCTTATTACTTGAGGACCCGCTTGGTGCCTACACCAACAAGCTATGATACGTATTCGACACGTCGAAACGTCATTTTTCAAAAAAATACGACACAACACGTTGTCGACATGTTAATTAAAATCTTTAAAATTCTTCATTTATATAATATAAATAAATCCAATTTTATAGTTATTATTATTTTTTATTGTTGAAATCCTTTAACTTTGAGTACATATTTGTTACTTTATAATAATAATTTCGTGTTAAAAAACATATGATTTCTCTTATAAAGAAAGAGAATGAACATAGTAGAGTGTCGTACATATCCGATACGAGTTCAACAAATGTCGGTATGTTACTCTAATTGAAGTGTCCGTGCAATAGAGCCAACAAGTCAAGATATATCTATTTATTCATTTTAAAATATATTGTCATGGTGATCAGGTGAGTGGTGGGACGCAAACCCCATTGATGTTGTGAGGCAAGCTACAAGAACTGGGGCTGCTCCAAATGTTTCCAATGCTTACACCATCAGTGGGCAACCTGGTGATCTTTACAACTGTTCCAAAAAAGGTTTGTTTCAAATTTTTTTACATATATATTCTTATTACAAATCTTGAAAATGACTGATTATATTCTGATGCAGATACAATCATAGTTCCGGTAAATACCGGTGAAACAAATCTCCTTCGAATCATTAACGCTGCACTCAATCAGCAACTCTTCTTTAAAATTGCAAACCACAAGCTAACGGTGGTTGGTGCTGATGCTTCTTATCTCAAACCCTTCACCACCTCGGTTCTCATGCTCGGACCCGGCCAGACGACCGATGTCCTGATCACTGCCGATCAGACACCCGCCAAGTACTACATTGCAGCACGTGCCTACGCTAGTGCTCAAGGTGCGCCATTCGATAATACTACCACCACAGCCATTCTTGAATACGAGACTGCCCCTTGCCTGGCTAAATGCATCTCAACCAAGCCGATTATGCCATCTCTACCTGCATTTAACGACACCGCCACCGCAACTGCCTTCACAAAAAGCTTGAGAAGCCCAAGGAAAGTCGAAGTACCCACAGAAATTGATGAGAATCTCTTCATTACAGTTGGTTTAGGACTCAACAATTGCCCCCGTGGTGCCGGACGTGGTAATTGTCAAGGACCGAATGGGACACGATTTACTGCTAGCATGAACAATGTATCATTTGTGCTTCCATCCGACTTTTCCCTGCTACAGGCACATCAACAAAGTATACCTGGAGTATTCACAACTGATTTTCCAGCAAATCCGCATCAGAAATTTGACTATACTGGTAACGTAAGCCGATCACTTTGGCAACCCGCTCGCGGGACAAAAGTGTACAGATTAAAGTATGGAGCACGAGTACAAGTAGTGTTGCAGGGAACAAGTATCTTCACAGCTGAGAACCATCCAATTCATCTTCATGGATATGACTTCTATATCCTAGCTGAAGGATTTGGAAACTTTAATCCTAAAAGAGATACAGCAAAATTCAATCTCGTTGATCCACCACAGAGAAATACAGCTAGTGTACCTGTTGGTGGATGGACCGTGATTAGATTTGTGGCAGATAATCCAGGTAAGAACTAACATATATAGACAATCTTTTGCACAGTCAATTTTAAATATTCTTTTTCTTATATTTATCAAATTGTTGTTTTATTTAAATAGGAGTATGGATAATGCACTGCCACTTGGATGTTCATATCACCTGGGGATTGGCAATGGCCTTCTTGGTGGAAAATGGAGTGGGAGAATTGCAAACGTTAAAGACACCTCCGGCGGATCTACCCGTCTGTTAATAGCATCAAGAAGAGAATTAAATAGAATTTTGTATCCCCCCTCCAAAATTGGTGGCAAGCTTTTATTTTTTGTTATTGTATTTTTTCAATTTCTTGGTTATATTTGACTGGTTCACATTTGGTTGTGTAATCGTAGCACAATCAAGTGTTATTCCGGACATGATCTTTCATTGTAGTAGTGTTTTCTAGAGCCATTTAAATGAGAGTTTAATTTTCCTTTTGGACTTCAAAAATATCTGCATCCACGTAACTATAATAACTGTTTAAACTCTTTCTGTGGAAATACTTCATTATATATCCACTTTATAAAGTAGTTAGCAATGTTGTAAATAAACTAATATTTCACAGTGCATGCATGAAAGTTGTTATTTGAAATATTAATTTTAATAAATATTCGTAAAATTTTAATACTTATACATAATCAACACACATAAAAATGCATAAAAAATAATTTTCTATTACAATAATTATTAGAATTTAAAAAATAACATAACTAATTCAAATTATTAAAAACTTCATTGAATAGTTTACGTCAATTTATATTGAAATAATAAATGACTATTGATTTCAATAATTTTATGAATTATTATTAACTTCATTGACAATGCAAATGTGGCAGTTTTTTTAATAGTATATATCATGTTTGATATAATATTATGTGTACGAATATTGATGCATGAGAAATGTATTAATATATTTCTTATAACTTCAAAATTTACCTCTCGTATTTAGCATACTTTTCAATTTTCATTAAAAAACATCAATCGCAATAATTAGAAAATAAGTAGTCTAAATATTTGAATTTAACCAATAAAACTTTATTTACAAAAATAAATAGTGAAAATAATAATTTTGAAAATCTCACAATTATCATGATATGACAACCGAGTAAAGTTCGATATCGCGAAATTATACCAAAAATCTTATACCCTATAATCTTTAAAAATTTATTAAAATTAAAATGACTAAAAAATATTAATCATTCTATTAATATTAACTAAAAAACTGTTAAAAAAAAATATTAACTAAAAAGAAATCAAAGCTTTAACTCTTCAATATTAGCGTTTGTTCAATAATTTTTTCTATAAATTATTTGTAAGCAACACATTTTTTAACCCACTTTTTAACAACATATATTTTTTTCAAAACTATTTTTCAACACACATTTTTTTTTTCATTCAGTATTAGTGTTAATAATAAAAATAATAGTAATGATAATTATAACCAAAATATACAAATAATAATAATATCATATCAATTATTTACTATAATACTAAAATATAAAGAATTTAAGAATTAAATTTTGCTAGACTCTCCTACTTTTATACATAAGTATAGATTTTCACATGTGCAATAAACTGAAAGATTTCCACAATATTGATAACCATTCATAAAATTTAATGATTATACATAGAGGTGACAATGGGCCGAGCCTCTGCTTGTCATGCTCGACTCGTCAAATGGACGAGCCGAGCTCATTTTGAAGGTGGCCGGGCTCGTTCATTCCCTTTTTTTCCCTTAAGTTAAGTTAAAAATTTAAAATACTTGAATATTAATATAATGATTTATATAAATTTTTAATTAGTTGTATAATAAATAAATTAATAACTAATAAATAATGTTAGTGAACGAATTGATGAATAATTATAAGTTCAATTGTTCAAAAATCCAATGATAATTTGAAAAGACAAAAACTAAAATTGAGTAAATAAATTAAAAATTAAAATTTTTAAAATTAAAACCCTTAGCCTTTTTTTCGGGCTTGGGACCGGCTAATAACTTGAATAATTGGATTTTCAAGTAGGTGGAATTAACGAACAACTTGTTACGTGTACAATTTTTGTTTTGAAATCAAAATTATATTTTATACAAACAAATTAAAAGTTTAAAGTTAAATATCAATAACCTGATTGCATACAATTTCGGTATACTTATTTTGTATGCGAAAATGGGCGTCTTACCAATCTTTGATACACATTAACGCTTCCAAAACATCTTCTTTGCATTGGCTCCTGACTTCTGACAAAACCCTTTTACATGTACTAAAAGTAGACTCCGAAGCTACAGTGCTAACCGGAGGTATTAGTAGATCTTTTGCTATGGCGGAAACAATTGAATATCTTCGTTCGTTTGTTCGTCAATATTCAAGTAAATCAAATTCTAAAGAATTAGCAGGCTTCACATTTCTAAGTATATCTTGTTGAAAATAATTTTACAATTCTTCAGGTATTACAAGTGGACCTGATTCGTTACAAATAGGAGACATACTGTAAGAGGAAACTCCTTATGTTCCACTAATTTCTTCCATTAGATCTAATAATTATACATCATCGTCTTTCATTGTAGTGGCATGTGATGGTGCTGATTGTATATGACTAACATTAGTTCCTAATCGTGCTGCATATGCGTTATACATGCTTACTAACGTGCTTTATAAATTATTATAAGTGATAGGGGTTGACAAAATCAACACGCTACTTATTTTTTAAACAAGAAGTTTCATACCTTTCAAATTATAACGAGGGTCCATTACGCGTGCCAAGAGAAATAACATAGGTAAATCTTCCCAATATTTTCTAAATTTTATTTCCATAACAATTATCATATCAAGAAAAAAATGTATCATCTCTATATCTATAAAAAGTTCTTGCAATAACATAAAGATGTTCAAGAACTCTTGAACTAATTGGGTAATACACCCTATATAATATGTTGGTTGAATCGTAAAAACTTGTCAAAAGTCTTTTGACTTTAAAAACAATTTTCTACTCCTTTTCTATTAATACAGCTTCATTTTCATATCTAAGTGTTCTATTGTTATAATATTCGGTTATTATATGTTCATAACCTTCACATGATTTAAGTAAAAAATATGTAGAGTTCCACCTATGGCCTACGAGGGTGATAAATTTCTTAGCATCTTTACCATATTGTAAACATAACTTCAAAGTATTATTTTCTACTCGGTGATATAGTTATGTACACTAATGCACCTCTAATTCTATCTATTTGGTCTTCAATATTTTTCATTCCATTTTGAATTTAAAATATAACAAACACATCTAACATGGAAATAAAATCACCAAATATAGGATTAAGAATTCTACATAACTTATCTACTACAAGCTTATTTACACTAGTATTATCAAAAGTAAATGATCAAATTTTACTTTTGAAACCATATTCATTAACAATTTGTATTATAGCACTAAATATGTTGGTTGCATTATGAGGAAATTCTATAATTTTAAAAGCAAATTCTTTTATGTATAACCCAAAGTGGATCAATGTAGTGTGCAGTTGCAGTAATATAACCTTTTTTTATTAATACCTTCCCAAAGACCGGAAGTAAAAAAATAACACCACCATAGTTACATAAATCAACTATTAATTGACTTTTAGTTATAAGAAAGCATTTTATAGTATCATAACGCAGAGTGTTTCGACTAATACCAACTTACCTGAGTTGAAGATAACGTTTAATGTAGGTAACAAAATGTTCATTGTCCACTATGCTTAGTGACAACTCTGCCCCCGCAATTAATTGAACCATACCAGTTCAATTCTCTTCTTTGGAATGCATCCAATTTGAAAGGGTAGATCCAGTAGCAGAACCACTAGTGGAGGTTTCAAATTATAATTGACTTTGATTTCATTTAACAAACCCATGCTTGGTCAATTATTTGCGAAAGTGACAGTTGAGGTGTGTAGTATAAATACCCTTTCTCAATGCCAATTGTTGTGCACAATATTCGCACACTGTTTTGAAATCTTGTATTCCGTCAATTGTTTTTCCAATTGCGACCAATTCAAAGTGATCCCAACGCTTTGCATCTTTCTTTTTACCTTTTCCATCTTTTCGCTTTCCTCTTGCGTCGAGAATATTAGGATAATTTTCTAAGATTTGAACATCAACAACTTCTTCAATATCATCTAAATCGATTCGTTGATTACCTGTATCTTCTTCAATATTTTCTAGAATTGGTATGTCGTTGAGACCGGAAAATTCATTGTTTAAGTCATGAGAGTGTGATTGTGGTGTTAAGTCATGCCCCCAACTCCAAGGGAACCATCGAACAAATCTTCAGTCAGGATCCATTTTTTGTATGTTGAAAATTTGAAATAGAAAATGAAAGTGTAGGTGATAAGAATATTGAAAATGGAATGTGTATAATTGAATAAATTGTTAGAATTGAGAGATATAATGCAAAATTGAGAGATTGAAATGAAATGAAATGTAAATTTATGTAATGGAAATTGGAGAGATTAAAGTATGTAATTGTATAATTGTAGAGAGCTTGGACTAAGATTATAGAGAGTAGAATAGTGGAGAGAGTTGTTGTGACATACGGAGCATTGACAGGAAGACTAGAGGAGGAAATGTGGTATTAAAACTTGACATGGCAAAGGCGTATGATAAGGTTGATTGGGAATTCCTTTATAAGGTGATGGAAAGGTTTGGATTTAACCAACAACGGATTGATAAAATCAAGAGGAGCCTTAATAACTGCAGATTTTCTATGAGCTTATTTGCACAATGGTTCAGCTACAAGGCACCATCCCTTGCACTTAACTAAACTAACAATCCTCTCCTCAGTTCTATTAAATCTGTTTTGCATGTACCTAAATCAAACCATGAACTTAAGGCGGGGAAGAAATTCATTGGTAAAAATGAGCAGCCCAAAAGTTTAAAGGATTGCACGAGGCATAAGCATGATTAGCAAGCCAACAAAAATAGGAAGAGTTTGAAAAGCAGGAAAAACTTTGATTCGAGGTCGAATCCTTTCCAAGAGAGGGACGATGATGTGATCCAAAGTAGGAGACCAAAGGAAAAGTCAAGCTACCAGCAATACGACAGTGATCTACGTGAGAAACGGAGCAAGTTTCGTGTTGGATTCGAACCGAGAAGGCGAATGGATCAAGCCGAATCAAATGGTCGAAGTTTGAAGTCCAGAAGCATATTTACGGCCGTAAATCATGTATCTCACGGCCATAAGATTCTTTCGGATAAAAATCAAGATTTCCAACAAATCCTTACTTACGGCCATAAGTCCAGTCGTCACGGGTGTAAGTACTCAGAAGATCATTTACGGCCGTAAAAGAGTCATTCACGGTCGTAACTCTATTTTTTTGGATTTCGCAAATTTTAATTATTTTCCATTTTTAATGATTTATTGCCATATTTGAACCCTAATTGCGTCTAGGGCTAGGTTTTTAGCTGTTTTTGACTATATTATAATTTTTATTTCATTACTGAACATTAAACTTGGATATTATTGAATGAAATTGAGAGTTTTTCTCTTGTAAGGTGAGTTATTTTCTTAATTCTTAGAACTTATCGAAGATTAGATCTTTGTGGCGTTCATCTAATGAACTTACTAAGGAATTTACAACCCTTGTGGTGTTCACCAATCTTGGTTCATATTCCGTACCGTTCTTGCGTCGTGAATATTGGGTCAAGGTTTTACCATCAAATCTATCTCTATTTTCGTTGATTATTTCTTGTTTTCCTGTGTTTAATCTGATTTAAATCTTTCCTAGGTTATTGCTATTGTTATTCCGCCTTTTTCGTCGAGGTTCCTAGTGGGATCACATCATTTGGTATCAGAGCTTGGATCTATTTCAGATTCTTGTGTTTTCTTGATTTTTTATTCATTTTGTTCTTTGTGCCAGTAGAGTTTTTCCAGCTTTTGATCCATAAAATTCGTTCAAAAAAATTTCAAAAGTGTTTTTCGTGATCGTTTCTCGTTCAAATCCAGTTCCATTTGTTTTGCTGTGTTCATAATCAAATTTCGGATTACAATATATATATATATATATATATATATATATATATATATATATATCCGAAATTACATAAAAAAACGAATATTCTGAGAATTTCTCAATACCTGTTTTCTTTGTGTCTTCCATAAATTCCTTAGTTCTTGATCCTTGATTAGGTCTTGGGTGAAGTTTGGAGGAACAAAGAGTCATACACGAGCGAAAACACACGAGAGGAGATTTTATTTTGTTATTATAAAAAAATGTCTTATAGAAAGGAATCCACATCGTCACCTTCGGTGGGCAACAACAAATAACCCAAGAGTGTGGATTGGAAACTAGAGCCGGGTAATGAGGTGATGGCAGCAATGCAGGCACAGATTGATAAAATAATGGCTCAAATGGAGAAACAGGGTGCAGAACGTTATCAATGTCACCGGGATCAATCTCATAATGGTTCTCGGGCTAGGAGAGGTGATAGGCGTGAGGTTGGTATAGATGATGAGGGCATGGGTAGTGAGAGTGATAGTGTATCCTCGGTGGCAAGTGTGCAAAGGAGGGATAGAGGAGATAGGTATGGGAGGAGGTATGACAAGGAACATCGAGATGCTAGGAGGCATCGTGGAGGTAGAGATGTTGTGGATGGAAACCCTGGGAGCATCAAAATGAAAATACCTTTGTTCCAGGGTAGGAGTGATCCCGAGGCATACTTGGATTTGGAGACTAAGGTTGAACTACTCTTCGATTGTCATCATTAATCTGAAGAGAAGAAGGTGAAATTAGAAGTGATTGAATTCACGGACAATGCACTCACCTGGTGGGATCAATTGGTGACGGGTAGGAGGAGGAATCTTGAGAGGCTGGTGGAGACTTGGGGTGAGTTAAAGACTATAATGAGGAAGCAATTTGTACCAACTCATTATTATCGAGATATCTATCAGAGACTGTAGGGTTTGACTCAGGGAACAAGGAGTGTAGAGGAGTATCATAAGGATATGGAGGTGACGATTATCAGGGCCAATCTTGTGGAGGATCGGGAAGCTACAATGGCGAGATTTTTGAGTGGGCTAAACAAGGACATTGTTAATGTAATTGAACTACAGTACTTTGTGGAGTTGGAGGACATGATGCACATGGCAATGATGGTGGAATGACAATTGAAGCGAAAAGGGATAGCCAGACACTCGTCGGGGTCTTATCCTACATCGCAACTAAGGAGGGATCACAATGATGAACATGTCCCCAAAGGAAAGGAGGAACCTACAACAAAAGGTAAAAATATTTTTGATTCCTAACCTACTAGGGATAGAAATAGTAAGTGCTTTAAGTGTTTGGGTTCGGGTCACATAGCATCCTAGTGTCCAAATAAGAGGTAGTGTTTTTGCATGATAATGGTGACATTAGTTCGGAGGATGAGTTTAAGGGGATGCCTAGATTACAGGATGTTGGGACTAGTATTAGTGATGAGAAAGGGTTGAATTATGCTGTGAAGGGGTCACTAGTCAACAGGCGTGTCCTTAGTTCTCGAGCGAAAATAGATGAAATTGATGAACAAAGGGATAATCTGTTTCACACTAGGTGCTTAGTGGGAAAAAAGGTTTGTGGAATGGTGATTGACGGGGGGGAGTTGTACTAATGTAGTTGTACAATGTTGGTTGAAAAATTGGGCTTGAGTTTGATGAAACACCCTAGGCCTTATAAGTTACAATGGCTGATTGAATCAGGTGAAATTAAGGTGAACAAGCAGGTGTAGGTGGGTTTTTCGATCGGTGGGAATACTGATGAAGTCATTTGTGATGTAGTGCCTATGCATGTTGGCCATATTTTGTTAGGGAGGCCATGGCAACATGATAGGAGGGTGGTGCACGATGGGTTTAAGAATCAATATTCTTTTGTGAAGGGTGGGTAGAAAATTACCCTTATTCCTTTATCCCCTAAAGAAGCCCGAGAGGATCAATTGAAAATCAAAGGTGAGTTTGAGAAAAAAAATAAGAATGTTGAGGCCACTACCTCAGAAAAAGGAGAGGGTGTGAAAGTTGAAAACAAGAGAGTTGAGGTCACGACCTCAGAAAAAGGAGTAAATGAGTGCAAAAAGAAAAGAGAGTTCACCTACAAAATGAGCTTATTTGCACAATGGTTGAGCTACAAGGCATCATCCCTTACACTTAACCAAGCTAACAATCCCCTCCCTAGTTCTATTAAATCATTTTTGTAGGTACTTAAATCAAACCATGAACTTAAGGTGGGGAAGAAATTCATTGGCAAAAATGAGCAGCCCAAAAGTTTAAAGGATCGCACGAGGATAAGCATGATCAACAAGCCTACAAAAATAGGAAGAGTTTGAAAAGCAGGACAAACTTTGATTAGAGGTCGAATCCTTTCCAAGAGAGGGGGGATGATGTGATCCAAAGTAGGAGACCAAAGGAGAAGTCAAGCTACCAGTAATAAGACAGTGATCTACGTGAGAAACGGAACAAGTTTCGTGTTGGAGTCGAACTGGGAAGGCGAATGGATCAAGCCGAATCAAAGGGTCGAAGTTTGAAGTCCAGAAGCATATTTACGGTCGTAAACCATGCATCTCACTGCTGTAAGATTCTCTCGGATAAAAATGATGATTTCCATCAAATCCTTACTTACGGCCGTAAGTCCAGTCGTCAGGGCTGTAAGTATTAAATAGAAGATCATTTACGGCCATAAAAGAGTCTTTCACGGCCATAACTCTATTTTTCCTGATTTCACAAATTTTAATTATTTCCCTTTTATAATGATTTATTTCCATATTTGAACCCTAATTGCGGCCAGGGCTAGGTTTTTAGGTGTTTTTGACTATATTATGATTTTTATTTCATTATTGAACATTAAACTTGGATATTATTGAATGAAATTGAGATTTTTTCTCTTGTAATGTGAGTTATTCCCTTAATTCTTAGGAACATATCAAAGATTAGATCTTTGTGGCGTTCACCCAATGAATTTATCAAGGAATTGACAACCCTTGTGGCGTTCACCAATCTTGGTTCATATTCCGTACTATTCTCTCGTCGTGAATATTGGGTCAATGTTTTACTATCAAATCTATCTCTACTTCCGTTGATTATTTCTTGTTTTCTTGTGTTTAATCTGATTTAGATCTTTCCTAAGTTATTGTTATTGTTATTCCGCGTTTTTCATCGAGTTTCCTGAGTGGGATCACGTCATGATGCCTAGCTCAAATCTGGTAATATACAAGGGAGGTTGAAACATGGTATGTTTGAAGAAAAGTTTGTTATGGATTTCGAGAAATATAATGAATGGGACTGTAAGACCGCTTTTCATTTTATGGGCAATTCTGAAATCCTACGTGATATTTATGTTAATGTTATAAGTTTTAAATTGATAATTTTTAATGTCTATGATTTGAATTATTTTGTAGTGGAAGGACTTGGACGCCGTCTCGATCAATGTACCATTAGAAAACTTATAAATTGGTTACGTGAAATTTTATGTGATTAATTGTTTTATTACCTAAGCATGCTATAATTTTTAATTGATTAAGTTGTAAGTGACCTAAATTGTGTTAAATTAAAGTTGGGGGAAAGTTTAGTGGCTATTGGAGAGTAAATTAGAACTTACGGACTTAACTATGCACATGGAGAGAAGCGAGGGACTAAATTGCAAATTCCTAAAATTCAAAACCTAATCTATTCCTTCATCTCTCATCACTCACGCTCCCTCTCTATTCGGTCTCTCCATCCGATCTCCCTCTCTCTTCGCGATACCCTGCCTCTCGCGCTCTCTTCTCTCTCGGTGCTCTCTCAAAACCGCCGCGGACCGTCTCCCTCTCTCGCCTCACCCTCGGTCGGACCGAACACCGCCGACCACCACACGAAGCCGGCCACACCACCGCTGTAACACTCTTTCCCTCTTCTCTTCCTCCCGCACACCACACACACACACTCACACTCGAATATTCATTGTGATGTATATTTGTATGTATATTTTGTATATTTACAGATTTTGTTTTTGCTTGGATCTTGAATTTTAATTTGTTATTTCAGTTTCTGATTATGTATATATTTCAGATTCGTTTGATTAATTTTAGATTTTTGAAAGGGTATAAATATAAATTCAATTGTGTTAGTTAATTGTTTAGTTTATATGTTGATTTATAAATAAGTAAATTCCAAAGTTAGAAATTTTAATTTTACAAACTTGGGGAGAATTATATAAATGGTTATATTAACTTTAAGATTTTATAGTTATTAATTAGAAGATTATGAAATTATAGGTTTAAATTGACTTAGTTGACGACCATTGTGAGAAATTTCAAATTCTTAAATGATGGAAGTTCTTTAATGGATTCTTTGTTGGCTTAATGTTGTTTTAAATTGAGAATTTTCAAATTTAGGATTTCAAGTAATGATGTGGTTTTAATTGAATTTTAATGTATATTCTTGAATTAAAGTTGCTATTTTCAGACTTTTAAAATTTGTAGTTTAGTTAACTGTTCGAGTAAAGTTTGAAGAAATGGTGAATTTCAAATTTATGAATAGTAGAATGCTAATTGGAATTGTCCTTGTGAAATTCAAGTTGTGATGAAGATTCCATAGCTTGAACCTTTGTATAATTTGATTAGTTAGATTTCAATTTTGGCATCTAAGTTAATCTCTTATTCCGAATGAAGTATGATCTGTGTTTGACGTAGTTTAAGATTCCAATTGATTTGAATTATAAGTCACATTAAAGTTTCAACCTCGTTTAGGAGTTTTAAATGTGGTTTTTCACTAAAAGCCATATTTTGTTAATGAATGGAAATTAATTAGGAGAAACGGTACATTGACGTCGCGGGCAACCAAGACTTCCACCTGCATATTAAGCAAAGTAACTACTGAGGACCACAGGTAAGTAAACTTCTCCTATTTTCATGAAAGTAGAAAGTTAATGTGAAATTAATGTGCGTAAGTGATTTCGTGTTAATTACTTAATGTTGATGTATTCGAATTGTGATATGCAAGTATGTGTGTTTAAGGAAATGTTCAAGCATGCATATTATCATGTCATTGCATCATTAAGCATGCATTGGCATCGAAATGGTAAAGTCAAATGTTTTAATGAAAGGAATGTGTCAAAGTGTAATTTTTGTCAAAAATTATGTATCCCAAGTTTTTGAAAGAATGGATGTACTTCTATGTCATGAAAGATGCGAGTGGAAAATGGGGCGCGGGGGACCGGCGTACCCGAATGTAATGAGCCGCTTTGCGGTGGAATGAAGTGAATGAGCCGCTTTGCGGTGGAAATGTGAAAGTTAATCTGGTTCCAAATAAGAATTGCCCACTGTTATCTGATTGACTAGAAGTTACATCAAGTGAGCTCACAATGGAAATGAAGTGAAAGTTTTGAAATGTTAAGTGAAAGTTCGAAATGTTGAAAGTTTTGAAAGGTTAAAGTGAATGGGGATACATATTTCAAAGTTTAAAGCATTCATGTCATAAGCATGCATTCATGCATAAAGTTTACTTACTGAGCTTTAGCTCACCCCAATCCCTCCCAACATTTCAGGTGATGAAAGTTAGGTGATTCGAGGAGAGCACTCGGCAGCTGACTCAGGCTATACCCACTTCAACCCTTTTAAAATAAAAGTTAAATTAGAATTTATTTCAATTTATCATTATTTATTCTTTAATTCATGTATTATTGAGGTTAAATTACCTCTTATTTCATTTGCTAAAGTTTATTTACTTGGAATTATATTGTTGAGGAGTTTGAGATTTATTATAATGGTTTGGATGATGTTTGGGATTGAATGAGTTGAGATGTGTACTTTAAAATGATTTTGATGTCCCTCTACAGGTTGGTTATGTCCAATTTACAGAGGAGACTCTGTCGAAATTTCTGTAAAATTTCATAATAGAAAATGAAAATGTTGAGGTTTTAAATGATTTATTTCCGCATTAAAAGAAAAAGGGAAGTTAACACCTAGATTTAATATTCTTGAACTTGGGGTGTTACAGGGACACTACCAAACTGAATATCATTCTTCCTGAGAATGTCGTTAATGAAATTTTAAAGATACCGGTCAATTCTAGCCCAGATAGAATTTTCTGGAAACCTAATGGATCTGGAGACTTCACCATCTCTTCTTGCATTAATCTCTTCAGGCAGCGCAAGACCAGACAATTAGCATATAAACATATTTGGGATAAGAGTATTCCTCAAAAAATTACAATTCTAGGTTGGAGACTTTGGAATAATTGGTTTCCTGTTAATGAAATCATCCAAAATAAGTTTGGCATCCAATTAGCCTCTAAACGTCAATGCTGCTGTAATTTTGAAAATATAAATCATGTTTTTCAGGTTGGTAAAATTGCTAGGGAGGTCTGGATCCACTTCTGAAGGATTATGGACGTTCAATACATTAGCTGTTGTCATCCCAAGGCTATGCTTATGCATTGGTTTTTGCAAAAAGAAAACTAATCTAGGTGAGATCAATTCTTTTATCCCTCTGTTAATCATCTGGTTATTATGGATGGCCAGAAACAATGCCAAACATAAAAAATCTACCTATGAAGGCCGACAGGATTATCAAACAAACATATGTCCTGATCACCGCTTTACAAAAGGTAGGAAAGATTAACCGGACCAGGAGTAGTAAGTGTAATAAACCTATTGCAGTCAAGTGGGAGAAACCTGACATAGGCTAGTATAAACTTAACACAGATGGCGCACTTTAATCAAATAATCAAGCTGCAGGTGTGGGGATTCTGAGGAACAACATGGGAAATGTGATTTGGGGATTCTATGATTATTATGGAGAATGTTCTATCATGGAAGCTGAACTGAGAGCCATCGAAATAGGTCTACAACTGTGCTGGAAAAAAGATATCAAGAAAGTATGGGTAGAGACAGACTCCAAATCTGCTTTGATCTTGATCAAACAGAATAATAGTCCCTGGGAAGTACAATATATCCTGCAATCTATTCTCTGGTTTATGGAGAAGATGGAGATTAATATCATTCACACTTGGAGAGAAGGAAACCAAGTTGCTAATTGGTTTGCCAACAAAGGCTACAGTGAGAAAAATTTTAAATTTGTTGAGGCCAGTGAACTCATTGGAAGAGTTAAAGGCCTTGTGAAGCTGGATGAAACTGGCTTGGAAACTATTAGATTAGTATCTTGCTAAGATTTTGCATTTTGTATTTGTTTTAGCATTTTTGTATATTTTGTTTTTCATCAGTAGCTTTAGACTTTGTAGCTTACTTTTTATAATTTCCTTTCTTCGGAGGTAAGGCACATTCATCCCCCTCCGTGCATTGTAAATACTCTCTTTTTTATTAATAAATTCATATCATCCGGCTTAAATTTTCGAGTTAGAATATTTGAAAAAAATAAAAAAATAACATTTGAACCGTTGGGGACCCCAACAGTCCAACTCATAGTTGTGTGACTGTTGGGGTCCCCAATGGTCACATTACGTAATTTTATTTATTTATTTTCTCATATGGCTCGTGGTTCAAGACGAGTGATTGGCTCGCCCACTTGCTCGCCTAAATGGCGAACCGAGTCGCCCTCGGCTCGTATTTTCACGAGGAGAGTCAACAAGCCGAAGAGTGGCTCGGCCCATTTGCAACCTCTAATTGTACATAATCAAGAAATACAAAAGATATAAAAATAATTTTCTATCACAATAACTATTAAAATTAAAAATAACATAACTAATCCAAATTATCAAAAAATTCATTGAATGATAAATGTCAATTTATATATTTAAAAATATCAATGTTTAGAAAATCGGACTAGACCGGTCGGTTCGACAGGGAAAATCGGGAACCCGCAGGAAAACCGGTCCGATTCACCTAAAAAATCGGCCGGAAAAAACCCGCGGGGAAAAACTGATTTTCAACCTGTTCAATTGGGAAAATCGGGAACCGACTGGATTTTAAAACCTGGTTTTCAGTGTTTTTCTTTTTTGCTTTTTTTTTTTTTTAATTGGGTTTGCTTTTCTCAAATTGTTTTAAGCTACTTTTGTATATAATTTTATTTTCTAAGTGAGTAAATATTAGTTTACTTGTAAAATAACTTGTTTTTTAGAAAATTCTGTGATTTTTGGAATAATTTTTGATATTTTAATTAAAACCGATTTGACCCAGTCGGACTTTGTGACCCTTGACCCGTTGTTTTTTCCAGTTCGAACCTGTTTTCAATTTTTTAAACACTGAAAAATATATATACAAATTTTGTAGGTTTTAAATTGTATATTATGTTTGATGTAATATTATGAGTACAAATATTGATGCTTGTTCAATGTATCAATATATTTATTATAATTTCTGCATTTACCTCACATATTTAACGTTTTCTTAATTCTCATTCAAAAACATCAATCATAATAACTATAAATATGTGTTTAATCTTAACACATCAACTATACGACAATTGAACAACATTGGAGATCACAAAATATAAATATATATAATCTTTACACAAATACTACGCGTGGGGCTCTTGTGCTGCTACCTCACGTGTTATGCTGACGGCTCTGGCTCGTTGTACAGATTAAGAATACGGTCTCCATTTGTTCAGCAGGTCACTGATTTTGCCAGAATTGTGATTTGTGTAAGTGAACTTATTTAACAGTTTAGTAACCAAAAAAAAAACGCAGATTGTAAGTAAAACATAATTTACAATAAGCAGTAAATAAGTAGTAAACAAAATGTGCTTGAACAGGAAATAAAATGAACACTGGAGCCGGGGCCTGTGTTCAACACAGTGTCCTTAAAGCAATATTCGCGCTCTCACCGAAGTAACTCGAACGCTTGCTTCCCAGGATACAGCGGCCGGAACTGCAGCTGTGCAGGCGAACGGAAAATGTGCTTGAACAGAATCACCAAGACTGGAAGAAGGAAGGCAGGAAGCTGGACAGATAATGTAGAGAGATTTCGAGTTTGCGGTGTTTTTGAATTGAGGAATTGGTTCAATATATATAGACAAGGAGGAGCCTTTGCCTCTTAATGCTGTCATAATTCCTCCATTTGAATTCAGACGTTTTTTGAGTTACAAAATCCTGTCTTTACACTCCATTTGAATTCAGATGTTTTGGAACGTTTTTGGAGTTGCAAAATAAATTTTCAGGTTATGTTTTGAATGGAAACCGTAAAAGAAAATTCCAAAACGTGGCTTGCACTTTGTGGCCAATTTTTAACTCGTTCGGTCCAACATTCGTGTACGCAGGTCGCGCTCGCACACAAGTTCAAGGCTCAAAGGCCAAGTCGGTCCAAGATTTGCACCCCCTCTGCGGGCGCGTAGGCCATGGAGGAGTCTCTATGCAACAAATGGTTACACCTTACAAATTGTTAACCATATATAAATTGGTCCACAAACTCATTTCTATCCTATGTGGGATAACATTTAAGCATTGCCAATATTTCCACATTTTTTCCATTTTCCAATGTGGGATGGAACTATTATTTATAGCCTCCACTTTTCCCATTTTTCCATTTCTAACCAATGTGGGATTGTAATCTCTTTTAAGGCTCCTCTTCAAATCCCAACTTTCAATCAATGTGAGATCAATTTCACATTCACACAAGTGAAAATCAATTGCCACCAATATATTTTCCAACAATTTGCAGGTCCGAAAAAAAAAAAATGCAACTATTTTTCGACCTAGCTTCCTGCTTGATTTTTCAGCAACAATTATGAAGCTTCGATACCTTTTTTTGCACAAACTTGCCCTAATTCTGTTTGTTAGAATTGATACATTAATCTGTTTTGACTTCAACTCCCTAGGATCTTCAATGTGTGAAAAACGAGAACTTTGGTGACCACAATGGTAGAGACTCAGTTACAATCAACCCACACACGTTAATAAACTCCAGACCCTTAAGATTGACCTACAATAACCTTAACCAAGGTTGCCCAACCACTATCTCACAAAGATTATAGTACAGAAAGTGATAATTCTATATAAGGGAGGAAGAAGATGACACTGAAGCCACCCCACCAAGGAGCAAGAAGAAGAATCATGACTGCTCTCTCTCCTCTCTCTCTCTCTTCCTAAAACATGGCCGCTCCTCTCATTCTACCTATCTTCTTCAAACCAACAAAATGGGAGGAAAATACATACATATAGGAAACCACATTCAGGGTACAATAAATGGACCAAGAATACACATGAGCGAATCTATATGGGCCTAAAACACTTAATGTCCGTGAACAACGAATACAATATATTGTGGGGGGAAAGTAACAAGTTGTTAAGTTGACAAATTTCAAAACTAAAGAAAATAGTTTAAACTTTCATATATCAGTTGGTAATTAATTTATTAGTATATTACAAAAATACACCCCACTCACTCCACCCCACCCCCACCCCATCCCACCCTTCTATAAGTTGTTTTCACCTTGTCGTCATCGTAACTTTACCACCACCACCTCCCTTCCATAAACTGTTTGCAGCTTGTCATCATCGTAACTCCACCACCTCCACCTATTGTCACTGCACATCATCATTGTAACTTTCGACAAATCGTTGCGGCCGCCACCACCACCGTCTCCGACGCAATCTCCGGCACACCACCACCACCATCTCCGGTGCACCACAACCACACCATCATCACAAAAAATGGCATTTCGCAAATTTCTGCAACTCTATATGATATTTCATATAAATGGATGTAGGATGGGAAAATTGAAATAGAAACTAAACTGACAGAAATTCTCAGTCTAGGAGCAATGGAAGTCTACAACAAGGGAACAGTGACTTGTTACCTGAAGTGTGAATTGTGACGTGTTAGTATGTGACCATGCAACATGTGACCTAACACTTGTGATTTGTTAACTGTTACTCGTAACCCACCTTAAAGTGCAACATGAGGCATGAATGTGATCATTGACTTTAAAATACAACGTGTGACCTAAAACTTGTGATCCGTGAACTGTTATTTAGATATGTGACCTAAGAAATATGCCTTGTGACCTGTGAAGTGAACTGTTACATGTGATGTGACCCAGGAAGTATGAATTGTGACATGTGACCAGTGACCTTAAAGTGCAACATGTGACCTAAAACTAGTGACCTAAGAACCATTACTTGAATATGTGACCCAGGAAATATGACTTGTGGCCCTGTGAAGTGAACTGTTACTTGGATATGTGACCTGTTGAATTTGATATGTAACTCATGAAGTATAAATTGGGACCTGTAACCTTAAAGTGCACATGTGATAACTTACATGCGAATTGTTACTTAGCTATGTAACATGTTGAATTTGATATGTGACCCAGGAAATATGAGTTGTGGACTATGAAGTGGACTGTTACTTGGATATGTGACTAGTTCGATTTGATATGTGACCCAGGAGATATGAGTTGTGACTTGTGAAGTGACATGTGACATTTAACCTGTGACCATGACATTGTAATATGTTGATCCAGCAGGCCGCACCAATAAACCTTTGCAGTCACCACCGCTCACACCAACCACCACCTCTGACACACATCACCACTGCGACCACAACCACCTTACAACCCAACAGCATAATTGTCACCGTAGCCCAACATAATCACCATCGCATTCCGACAAGTCACCCCACCACCGACACAACACCAACAAGATAAAAATAAATGAGATGAAGTTTGAATCTTATTCTACCAAAAATCTAGTGGAACATCCCTGATTCCCCATGAATGTGGTAACTGGTAACCATCAACACGTTGGTCATGCCATTATTGTTCGTGATGCACCACCTAGTAAGGATGACCAGTCGATTCTGAGGCCAAGCTGTTGCTACTATAGCTAAAACTTATTAGCCTAATTTTGGTAGCATCTAAATCTGATTTACAAGTGTTGTCAAGCTGAAGTCTGAATGTCATTTTTCTGCAGCAGGAGCAGTGCCAATTACTGTCTTGTCGGAGTTGGTGGTCTGATGTTGGAGAATCATTAGGGCGCCATCGTTGATGCTTCCATCTGGGCTTGGCGCCCCCATTGCTACTTACATCTGAGTTTTGAGAAGTCGTGGCACTGCTTCTGTCGGAGGGGACTGAAGTTTGCCTCCTCATCGCTGATTTATCGCCAAATTTGGGATCAGATGATTTTGATTTCACTGATTCAGTTTGAGGATCAGATTTGAGAGATCGATTTTTTGATTTTGGCTTGGTGTGATTATGGTGGGTAGGTAGGGTGTTGGGTAATAAGATTATAATAATATTAATTAATTATTTTAAATGGGAATTAGAACCCAATTTATGAAAATAATTCTAAAATTCTGTACTTTTGAATTGGTACATCTATAAAATGGGTCTGATGTAATTTCCACATATATTGTTGCTTTCAATGGCCTCATTAAGAATAGGTCCTTCTATTCAAGTTCCAACAAATCCAACAGTATCCAGTATATGTTTGGTAACACTATTTAATTTATAAACTAGTTTATTTATGATTTTGAGGTAAAATGATTGAAAATTAGAAAGAGAAAATGTGTGGTTAAAAAGTGGTTTGAAAAATTGTATATTTTGTAAACTGGTTTATAAACCAATTTATTTTATTTACCAAACACTTGCTTAATCGCAATATTTAGACGTCAACAATCTTCAGTCAAGGGTAGAGGAAGCCCAGGCCTCATAATTTCTTCCACCTTGACCACATCACAATCTCCAATATTATCATTGTTTGATACCCATTATTTCAAAGTGATTTGTAATCGTAAATTTTTGGAGAAAAAATGGTTAAAAAATAGGGATTTTTTATTTTTATGTATATTATTTTATTGATAGATTTCGTGTTAAAAATGATTTTTTTTTAATTAAAAAAAATGAGATTTTGAATAATGGGTATAATGCTAAATGATGGGATAATGAAAATCATGATAAATGATTGGATGGCTTATGCTATTCGTACAGATAGTTACATAGATCGGTGTAAAGATAGCTTAATATGGACAAAATAGTAAATAGTGTTTGATAATTTTATCCTTTTATTGAATTTTGCAAGGTGAGTCCTCGATTTATCCTTTCTAGATGGATTTTCCAAATATATCATCTTCTTTATTTGTTTGATCTATTTCTTATATTCTGAAGTTTAGAATCTAATAAGTTTAATCTCTCAAGAATATTTACAACATTTTCTTTATTTATTTTATTATTTTTAACAAGATAAATTATTCCATCCATTCTTTTTCTGATAATTTCAATTTCTCTATCAATAGTTAATTCAGGCATTTTAAGTGTAATTTTATCTTGTATTCTTTTGAATCCCCATTTTATAAATTGCGATCTTAGAATAGTCTATCTTAAGTTTTTTAACAGTATATAATATTCTTCAGATGATTCATCCATATTCCTTAAATGGGATAATATTTCATTCATTTTTTCTAATTTTTTTCCTAAAAGATTATATAATCCTTCAATAGTATATCCTGACATTTTTATTTTAAATAAAACTGTACAAATAAAATATAAAGTAATTATAAAATAATTTATAGAGTTTCAAGTAACTTTTCAAATTCAATTAATGTCTGAGAATTGATAATATCTATATTTGCTATGATATCTATGCTAGGTTCAAATTGTATGTTATATTTTGAAATGTTTTTTTTTTTTTTTTTTTTTTTTTTGATTTATCAATTATATCTTGGATATCTTGTATTACTATAGATCTTATTGTATCTTTAGCAAAGTTTTCTATCAAATTTTCTTTAAAACTTTTTAATATTTCTTGTGATGCATAAAGTCCTTGATATCCTATCTTGTCAGTTTCAATTTCATATTAAATACGTCTTTTACTTTATATATTTTTTTAATCTTATATGGACCTCTCTTAGATCTAGGTTTCTTCATGATATAATTTCTTTCATTCGAGATGATATCAAATTGTTAAAAACTGGTAAACAGATATTCATCTCTTCCATCACTATCATAATCTAATATGGGATCATAATCATTATCACTTCTAAATACATGTTCTAAATAAATTCATTATTTATTTCCATATTATCACTATCAAGCTAAAAGTAAATAATTGATTTTGTAATTTCTGATCCAAATAATTCCTTTAATTTAGGAAAGCACTAGTAGAAAAACGCGGAAAAAAGGGTTTAGGCGTCGATTCTTCGAGAACCGACTCCTAAACCCGGTTCAGGCGTCGGTTCATGAAGAACCGACGCCTGAACCAGAAGTTTACGCGTCAGTTCTTGGTGAACCGACGCGTAAACCTTAGACTTTATGCGTCGGTTCACTAAATTTACGCGTCTGTTCACCAAGAATCGACGCGTAAACTTCCGGTTCAGGCGTAAGTTCTTCATGAACAGACGCCTGAACCGGGTTTAGGCGTCGGTTCTCGACGAACCGACGCCTAAACCCTTTAATATATATTTCAAAAATTCGCGCGATTTCATTCCCGACCGCGCATATCTCTCTCTCACTCTCTCTCAACACTTCAACATCGCGAAGCCATCACCACCGTGCCTCCACCAACACCACGACGCCACCAACACCGCGACGCCACCACGAACCCGCCTCCATCTCGTAAGAACTTTACTCTTATATGTGTGTGTGATATGTGTGTGTGTGTGTGTGTGTGTGTGTGTGCATGTATGTATATATGTATGTGTGTATATGTGTGTGTGTGTGTGTATATATATATATATAAGTAGATCTATATGTGTTTGTGTGTATATATATATGTGTGTATATGTGCATATATATGTATATATCAGTATGTGTATATATATGTATATATGTGTGTGTGTGTGTGTGTGTGAATTATTATATATATATGTTATAATTTTGGTATTGCAAATAGTTAATTGATATAATTTGAATTATTGGAATTATATTGAAATAATGCATGGAATGTTAGGTTATGAAATCATACTTCGAGCATTTTAGGAATTAAGAATTGATTTTGGATTAATTTTGGAGTGGTTGATGATGTTGAAGTTTGATTTATTGTGTTTGAGTAGTGAATATGTGGAGGTTGAACATTTTTGTTGTATTGTGGCATTTTGATTCCTCCTACAGGTTGGGTAAGTCCAACTTATAGGGGAGACTCTGCCGAAATTACTGTAGGATTTTACAAATTAAAAATGAAGATAATAGTAATTATAGGTGATTTTCACTATCATAGAATTAACCATACTAAATAAATAACTAAACAAAATATACTAGAGGCGTTGGATGATTTGCAGGCCGATATTGTTATAACGCTATGTCAATTTGAAATGTATTTCTCGCCATCATTTTTTGACGTTATGGTGCACTTACTTGTTCACTTGGTAAGAGAAATTAAGATATGTGGTCCGGTGTTCTTGCGGTATATGTATCCATTTGAGAGATACATGGGTATTTTGAAAGGATATGTCAGAAATCGATTTCGACCCGAAGGCAGTATCATTGAAGGTTATGCCGCTGAGGAGGCTATTGAATTTTGTACTGACTACCTTGATGACGTTGAGACTATTGGTGTTCCTAAGGCAGCAGAATCCGTATTTGGACGAGCACATGTCCATCCTAAGGCAGCAGAATCCTTCTAAAGGTGAAAGGTGGGTAACTAATCAATACAATCGTTTATTTGCAAAATGGTTCAAAGATAGAGTCATAAAAGAGTTGTTACAAGCGTCGAATACCATTGTTGAAATGGTAAAGTGGTTAGCGTATGGTCCTAGCATGATTGTGAGATCTTATGAAGCATATGACATTAATGGGTATACGTTTTACACTAAACGTCAAGATGATAAGAGTGCGGTGCAAAAAAGTGAAGCGTTCTATCTTCCAGCGCCATCTCAGCACCACACCACGGTGGGGGAAGCTATTGGAAGTTTTTTCCAATGGCCTGAGTTGGTGATTTTTGGAGAGGTAATAAAATCGAGTTATATAAAAGTTTATGTCAATATTAATTTCTTTTAAATTTGTATCGGACGTGTTATAATGACAAAAATTGTCTTATTACAGGAAGAGGCCCCAAAAAAGATCGTAAAAAAATCTAATAAAGGGAAAAGTCCTCAGAGTTTTGAATTGTCATCTACCCAGCGACATGCGATAGTCGACGATGAGACTTTACTACGTCTGGGTGATAAATGCAAAATGTTAAACACCCTGGTCCTTCAATTTCCTGTTGGTGATGACTTCTATCAGGTGCCCGTAGATGCCTCCGACTTCAATTGTACGTTCGAGGATGGTATTTTTGTTACAGTCGCAGACATTACCGATCTGCTTAAAATGCAATGGTTGGATACATCTATCCTACAAATATTTGCATTGTAAGACTTCTGATCACAAATTACAACTTCAATTTAAATCATTGTTCGACCTCTATTTATTGGTGTCATTATTATTAGGTACCTTCATGAGTTATGTCAGGATTACGGTATTGATTCAATTGGATTCATGTCTCTGTCACACATTGCGTCGGTGTCGGTAAGAACAAATGCCAATGGTGTTGTAAATTATATGGACGAGACCATGAGGGCAATGCAAATAAAGAAATTCATTCTAGCACCGTATTTTCAGGAGTAAGACCATTCTATCTTGTTAACAGTTAATTTTTTTTTTTTGTAATTTGAATCGCACATGTTTGAAGTTGTACTTACATGTTCATAATACGTAGGAACCACTGGATGTTGCTAGTGATTTCTCCTCAGAAGAGTACGGTGTACTTATTGGATTCAGCTAGTGCATTTAAGCGTGACTTAGATATCAAGCCGCTATTGAATACGTAAGTTATGATAATTTTCATGAAATAATTGTGGAGTTGTGGTGAAATTGATTGTGGAGTTGTGGTTTCACTTTGATGAATATATGTTGTGATTGTTGAGAAGTTGTGATAGATTCAATAGCAACGCGTCTATTTACAGGTTGGATAAGTTCAATTTATAGGGGAGACTCTGCCAAAATTTTTATAGAAATCTTAGTTTTTGTATTTATTTATTTTGTAACTGGTTCGAATAATTTAATTCAATTTTAGGGCTTTCAAACTATATTGGACAAAAGGAGGCATTAGGACAAGAGTCAATACAACGTGGCTAAAAATAAAGGTATGAAAACACATATTTAAAATATATTACAAATCTTTGAATTATTTTCATATTCTATTTAGTGTGATTATTAATGTTAGTTTTCAATGTGAAAATTTCAGTGTCCTCAACAGCCCGGAGGTTCTTAGTGTGGCTACTACGTCATGAAAAATATGTATGAGATAGTCACTGAACACTTTCAGCGTCCGTCGTTGGAAAAGGTATAAGTTATTGAACATGATAATTTTTAATTATGCCTTCATATTTTATTACAAAATAACTGATAATTCATTTTGATTATTTGTAGGCATTTAAAGAGTATTACTCAACGGAGGAAATTGCTGAAATTCAAAACTTATGGGCTAAATACTTTGTCGATAGGTGTGTGTAAATCGACGTGTATTCAAACTTCTATTTACTCAATTACATGTGACATTAACAATCTTGTAAATATAATTATTTCTCATTTATTTAACATTATTTTAATTATGTCGATTATATACATATTTGGTGATGTGCATGTGGAAAATGTTCAATCCACGTTTAGGTGATTGCAGGTCATGACCTGCAGTGATCTGGATCATTGCAGGTGACGTCCAGGTCATTGCAGGTGACATCTGGGTCATTGCAGGTCATGACCTGCAGTGGCCTGGGTCATTGTAGGTGACGTCCAGGCCAATGCAGGCCATGGCCTGCAGTGGCCTGGGTCATTGCAGGCCATGACCTGTAGTGGCCTGGGTTAGTCCAGGCAACGTCCAGGTCATTGCATGTCATGTCTAGGTCATTGTATTTTACTCTATATGCAAATGAATTTCTTGCCAAAAAAAATATTAATTTGAAAACGCATAGGTTTTAAGGAAAACCGACGCCTAAAGTTTACACTTTAGGCGTCGGTTTTGGATTACAACCGACGCCTAAAATTTTATTTTATTTTATTTTATTTTCAACTTTACGCGTCGGTTTATAAACAACCGACGCGTAAAGATAGCCTTTACACGTCGTTTTACAATCGACGCGTAAAGTCTTCACTTTACGCGTCTGCTTCATACGCGTCGCCTCAAAAACCGACGCCTATTCTCTTAAATAACCGACGCGAAAGACTGTTTCTGTACTAGTGAAGATAACTAACAAACATGGCATATAAACGTGACAAAACTTTTTTATTTCATTATTGGGTCTAGTAAATTGTTTATACATGAATAAATGTTCAATTATGCTATGATATTCATCTTTATAAGGACTATTTATATAATTAAACTTGATTATCCTAAATTCTTCCATAATACCAAATTGTTTCAAAAGTTCTTCTTCCTCCTAATTTCATAAAGACAGATATATTAAGAATACTAACCTCTTTTCATGTTCTTTGTACCTTTGTATTTTCCTTCTGATGTTAGTGACCTTCAGGCTCACAGGTTTCTACTATCATACCTTTCAATGGCCTCCTGCCTTTATAGGTTATTAGTCACACCTGACTTCATGCCTTCACTGTACAACACTTAGATGGAAAATATATTCGAACAGAGTGTAGGGAGTTTTCTTAATAATATATATTCTTGTAGGAAATTGGATTCAGAAGACAAATTTTAAAACTCATATTTTTTTATGATAAATCGATTGAAGTTTTATTGATAAGATGAAGACCGATACAAGATTGGTAAGAGAACTTTCAAGGACAGAGGATTTCTTTGGCTTTCTTACAGATTGAGTGATCAAGTGATCTCTGCCTTTCCCTAGCCTGAAGGCTTCTATTTATATTACTACATAGGATATAATTTCGTCACTGCTTACATCATAGAGTCAATAATTTTGCATTTACATTAGACTCAATAATTTAACTTTATATTACATCATAGGGACACCTGTCCCTCCATTATTTCCAACTTCACATGGTCCTTACATGGTGCTGTCGTCTTGTTTCATTAAAAGAAGATTCCATTTTATCATCTTTGTCAGGATCTCTTTTTCAAAAGTAGATTTCAGCTGTCCATCATTTTTGTTGGCATAAGGGGCAATTTCTGGCACTACACGTCTCTTGTAAAGTTGTAAAAAATTCATTAATCTGATGTCTATAAAACTTGTTGGTGTATTCTTTCAAGATGGTTGATATTTCCTTTCCTCCATTAGTGACAAGAGTCCATCCTTCATATTGACATATATATTTGAATTTTTTCTCATACAAATTCTTGGCAATATTATAAAGGACTTTTATCCCTAACACCCTACGGGATCTGAACCATGATCTTGTAATATTTGGTACAGTTTTGATATTTTTCCCAACTTCTATTTGGAAATTTCTTGTAACATATCCAATTTTAATGATATGTTCAGTAGGGTAGTAAGTCTTTCCATCAACTTCTGGACTAATTGAATAAAATTTTAAGTAAATGGATCTTCCTTGGGCAAATTTTGAAATTTTTCCTTTTAATAAATCATCAAATTTTTCAATTTCTTTCAGATCTTTTCTAGGATTGATTAGATCTAGAAATCCATAATCCGCTGCCATTTTTTGTCATGTTAGGATCACCTCCATTGGTAACAATCAATCGTGGGTAAACATGGTCTCTATATGCAATGAAATAACAATCGCAATCCTGAAAGTTCGTATGTAATTTGACAAAAAGTTTATATTAGTCTTTTCTTTATAAAAAAAAGTGAATCATCCTCTTCTTCAATTTGGATTTTAATCACTTTTATATGTTCATACCTGGCACTAATTGTCAATTTTTTAGGACTAGTTTCATTTATGATCACCTTCTTTGGGCTTAGACTTGGTTCATCTCTTTTTTATTTTTGGTCTATCACTGCTTCCAGAAGATGTACTTGTTTGTATTGTACCTGTTGATATCTTTGGTAAAACCTATTTGTTATTTAACGACTCGATTAGTGATTCAATTTCACTAACTTTGTCCCTCAATTGTTTGATATAACTGGCATGAGAAACAGAAAGCTCCATTAATAATTTAACATTTTGTTGGAGGTTTTATGTCATTTGCTCATTTCCATCCTTTATATCTTCAGCTTCCTAAATAAGGAAGTTCATTCGCACTCTGTGGTCGATTAAAGATTCTTTAATATTATCCATCAGCAAATGTTATATTCTTGGTTAGAAGATCAGCAAGATAATTATTAACTCATTTAATATGAATTATATCAAAATTGTAAAATGCTAAATAGGCCTGCCATATATGAAGCCTTCCATATTGAGGTTTTGATGGTAATTTATTTTTGACTAATCCTGCAATTTGAGAATTGTCAGTTTCAACGATGAATTTTTTAGATAATAAATTAAAATAATAAGAACTTTTTTATTCATCTAATAATTGCGAATAATTCTTTTTCATGGGAAGTATAATATATTTCTGCTTGGTTAAAAGTTCCACTAGAATATTTGAAAATTTCATGAAGATCTATTTTTAATATTGCTGCCCAATATTTATTTGAGGCATCAGTATTAACTATCAAATTGTCTTTTTCATCTAATAATCTTAGTTTTGGTAAGTTTTTACATTCGTTTTTGAGTGATTTAATAATTTATGTATGTTCATCACTCCATCCTTTAGTATATTTTTTGAGTAAAATCTGGATTTTATGTTTCTTTTTTTTAAGGATTTTCAATAAATCCTTCTACATAATTTAAACATCCTAAGAACTTTTTTATTTGTTCTTTTGATTCTAATTTATCTGAAAATTTTTCTATCGTTTAGATATATGAGTTTGTAATTGTATTCCTTTTTTACCTATTGATAGTCAAAGAAAGTCAATTTCTTGTTTTTCTATTATAGCTTTTTTCTTTGAAAGAACAATTCCTTCTTTTTTACATTCATTTACAAATTTCATTAAATGGTTTTTATGTTCTTATTTATTATGAGAACATATTAATATATCATCAACATAAACAATTACAGATTCGTTGAATTTTCTAAATATGTTGTCCATCTTTCTTTGAAATATTTGTGGTGCATTTTTTTAAATCAAATGGCATAACCATCCATTCATATGTTGTCCATCTTTCTTTTGAAAGCTATCTTCTTCCATTTTGATTTTCCAAAATCCTGATTTACAATCAAATTTGGAATAATATTATTTTCCTCTTGCAAGGTTTATTAATAATTCTTTGTTTGGTAAAAAGTATCCATCAAATTTAGTATATTTGTTTAATTCTTTGTAATTTATAGTCATTCTAGCTTTTCCTCTTATTTGTTCATAATGTTTCACGACCATAAAAGCTGAACTACTATGAGGTCCATTACTATGTCTAATAAGTTTTTGATCAAGCAATTCTTCATTTTGGGTTTTAAATTTTTTTGTATCTTGTATAGTATACACCATTGGTCTAATTCTTATAATAACATTTTCTTTTAATTCTATTTTAACTCTAGGATGATGTAGTTTTCAAAATAATAATGGATTTTCTCCATAAACTTTTTCTAATTGTTCTATAATTTTTTCTATACTCATTTCTATTCCTGTTTTTAGGACCTTTTTATATCTTATGTTTTTATTTTTTATTTCTTTTTGTGTAATTGGTTTTTTCTCTCATTTATCACCACACTGAGCTGACTAAACTCTATATGATCTAAATTATCTTGGTATTTTTAATAAATGTGCACACGGTATTTGTAACATTATCATATAATTATTTTGTTCATAATATTGAAATTGTTGGATAAAGTCATTTCCTAATAATATATCACATTTTAATTTATCATAACTATATATTTTGTGTACATTTGCTTCCAAGTATTATATCTATTTTATCAACACTATTAATTATATGAGTATTTTCTCATGTTACTCCTGTTATTTTATCTTATTATTGGTATTCCATGATTTGATTAAGAAACTTGTAAATATCGATATATCACTTCCTGTATCAATTAATGCATAAGCTGTTATATTTGTTTCAATAATGGTAACTTGTATATAAACAGCTAATGGAAAGATTATTCGATTATTCATTCAGTTTGTTTGCGTAATATAGTTTGGCCATTATAGGTTATATATAATCCTTCCCTTTTTATACTATAATCTTCCAATCCATTTAAGAAACTCATTCCTAATAATATATGAGGACATATATCCATACTGCTATCTATGTGACATGGTACTAGAATGTTAATTCCTCCTATTTTTATTGGTACCTTAACTTCTAATTCTATAGTATGTAATTGTCCATCAAAATTAATATATCTATAGGTTCAGTTCTATGAGTTATCAATCCTTTATTCTTATTTGAAACTATATTACATTCACTAGTTCCTGTATCTATTAATATGTTTGATCCTTTTATATGCTCTTTTCCATTGAAATATTTACCTTCTATTTTCATATTTCCAGCATTTCTACGAAGTTTTATTTCTCTTGTATTACTAGTCTCTCCTAATTGTCTTCTATTAGGTAGACTTAAACTCCTTGATCTTCTGATTAATCTTTCTTCTTCAAATGTTATTATATTATCATGGTATTCTTCTTTTCTTAATTCTATGATTTCAGGTTTTTATGTTATGCAAAGTTCATAATTTTTTGGGATTAAATTTATCTGTTTATTTGGTTCTACAATTTTACTAATATCTTTACATTCTTTATGAATTTCAATATATGGTTTTTTAGAGTAGATGTTTCCATAAATAGAATTAGTGAATGTATATAAGGTTCTATATTTTATAGTCATAATTTGATCTCTTGGTTGCATTATGTTATCTCTGTGTAATTTGAAATGTAGTCTTAAAACTTCAATAAAGTTTTTACTTTTAATGAGACAAATATTTTGGGTAACATGTAAATATTAGTTTTTGATATGCAAGGTTTCCTTATATCGTTCCTAAATGACTATCTTTCAAAATTATTATTCTTCCATCATGTAAACTTATAGTTAAAGGCAAGTCTATTCTTTTTCTAAATAAAGATTTAAACATTATTTGTATTCCTGGAAGATAAACATATTGAATCTTTTCACTTTGTTTTTTATTAATTTTTTTTAATAATTCTGTGCCTGTAATTTTTGTTGACATATTTAATTTATGTGTTCCTTGAGTCGTTCTGACATCTATTGTTTTTTCAATTATATGATATTCATGTATTGTTATCCTTTCTTTTCTCCATATTCTATCTAAATTTTCCATTTTCTAACTTTCAAATCTGAGGTATTTTCTTAAACTTATTATTGTCAAATGTTACTTTCAATCCATAACCATCTATTTCTTCATATTCTTGTATATCTATATTCTTGTTTTCTACTTCTTCTATTTCTCTATTCAGAATCTGATCTATTGCTTTTGAATATGTTTCACTTATGTAAACTTCTTGGTCATAATATTCTTCAATATCAGATATTTCACTTAGTTCACTTTCTATTTCTAAATATTTTTTTTGTAATATTTTAACTCTCTTCTTAGTACAATCAGGGCTTATATGACCTATCTCTCCACAATTCCAACATTTACATTGGCTTTTTGTTTTTTTGATAAGGTTTATTTTTCTATTTTTTATTTGTATTATATTTTATTTTATAATATCTTCTTCTTAATCCTAATGACCTAGGACTTCTAGGATTATCTCCAGCAAATTTTTCAAATTCTATCTTAAAATATATTCCCCATGAACCTGGTAATTTGTTATAATAAATATCTTGGTATATTTCTTCATTTTCATTACTATGAAATTGAACATATTAGTAATAATTAAATTCACCAGTGTATTCTTTTATTTTACACATATCACATATTGTGATATTTATTAATTTCATTCTAGCATTATCTTTTCCTCTTATTGATTCTTGTTCAGCATTACTTATCCAATTTTCTCTTATAAATTCATCCGCAATGTATTATACTAACATTTATATATCTTCTCTATCTGATTTTTTTTATTTCTGTTTGAACATTTCTTCTTATTAATGTTTTTGTATCATTAGTAATTCCTTCCCACCAATTTCTAACATTTCCCTCAAAGGATGCCACTAGGAAGTCTATTCTTCATTCAGTACTTTCCCATATATCATCTTTGTGATATAAAAAGAATAATATCATTGAATTTGCCCAAGTTAATAAGGCTTTCTTGGTACCTACTTTACAATCTAAATCTACTATTATTCCTCTATGATTAATTGGTTTATCATAATTATCATTTGGTTCAAATCTATCTTCATATTTGTTTCCTTTAAGTGGTTGTCTATCTCTAATCCTGTCATAATATTGTCTATGTCCTTTACTATATACAGGTTCATAACTTTCATCTGGATATGGTAATTCTTGTTTAAAAATTCCTATTGGAGCTGGATTAGGTGCTCCTTTAGTATTCATTAAAACTTGGTATTCATTCAAATTATCTAGGCTTAATTGGACAAAGTTTTCTATCAGCAAGTCTAATTTTTTATTCATATTTATCTTATTTTTCTTCAGTTTTTTATTCGACTTTTAACTTTCCTAAAGTTTTTTCTACGGAACTTTGAAACTCTAGCTCTTCTTCTAATATTTTTGGTAATATTTTTTTTCTAAATTCATCATCCATACTTCCTGCTTCTATTAAAAAAATTTCTTGTTCAATGTGTTTCTATCCTATTATAGACATTTCTTTTTTTTTTTTTTTATGAGTTTTTTGTCTATTTTTTATCTTTATTTTTATTATTTTCTTTTAACTCTCTAATTTCGAGTTTTAAGATATTTATGTCATTTCTAATTTCTTTTCATTCATTTTTAACTTCTTGAACATCACTTATCAATGATTTTATTAATATTTTTAGATCTTCAAAACATTCACTTATTAGCATTTTATATTCCTGGTTTGGTAGCTTGGGATTTTTATACCTTAAATAGTCTATCATACATATCATCTATTTTTATTTCTAATTTCTTAATTCTTTCTTCTATTGATATGATTATTTCATTATCATTTTTTCTTATTTTTTCATTTAGTTTTTCTATTTTTTCTATAATTATTCCTATTTTATCTTGGTTAATTAATTTTCCTGATTTTCTTAGGAATTCTTTTAAAATCTCTTCATCTATATTTTTAACCTCTCCTATCATGTCTTTTAATTCTTTAAATTGTATTGTTAATTTATTTCGGACACTTAGTAATTTTTCTCTAATATTCTTATCTTGTATATTTAACTGTTGTAATTCTTCAATAGCCATTTTATCTTGTAAATTTATTAGTTTTTTTACCCGTGCGATGCACAGGATTTTCATTTGTGACAATGATTTTGATGAAAATTTATGAAAAGAAAGCTAATTATACGATCATAACAAATAAAAAACATAGGAGAAAAACATTCTATTATAAATGTTACAGAATCGGCAATGTACGTAGATTATACAATCTTAACATTAATAGTAAGCAGACTGAGAAGCTTCCTAGTACATGAAGGATACTTCAAAAGAAAATGTGTCACGATAAAAATGAATTGAATTTGTATTCGAAAAAAAATGATTCAGCTCGGCTTGGAAGGCATAAAATTCAACATGTTTCCATTAGCGATTCTTGGGTGGGAATTTATCTAGAATGCAAAAGTTTCTTGTGACTTTAATTGTTAATAATTAAAACATAATCTTAATACTGATTGTTACACATATGATTTTTTTAAATACAGTCTAACATGCAAGAGCGATTGCCCATGACTTTTGTTAATAGTCATGGCATATACACACAATCAAAGAAGATTTTTAATGACTATACAACAAATTTTTAGTTAATTTAATTTCAAACATAATATATTTTGACTTTTTTTATTAAGTTTATTTTGTTAGTGTATTGCTTACGTATATTTTATTTGAACTTCAATATATATATATATATATATATATATATGTGTGTGTGTGTGTGTGTGTGTGTGTGTGTGTGTGTGTGTGTGTGTGTGTGTGTTAATTAGTATTTTTTTCTTTTTTCATCATTTTGTTTTTGTGAAGAATAAAGAAATGATTAAGTTTTATTTAACTTATGCAATTGTAACAAAAAGTTGATATTAAAAAATTAATGATCTTATAGTATGCATTTGAAATTTGTCAAAAGAGATGGAACATGCCATGTTACCATTGCAACATCATAAAATAAAAACATTTATTTTATCCATTTTAATATATTCATGTATATCCATTTTAATTTTCATAGGAATTTGTGAGGCCATTTCCATGCCCAAATTTTCTCATCCTACAAATCTTTGGGCGGGATTTTTTTGTGCTTCAAAATCTTCAAATCACCACTACCATGCAGGCTTACTGGGCGGGATTTTTTGGGCTACTATACTTATCATAACTTATACATTTACCTTTCGTATTTAACTTTTCTTGTTTCATCAAAAATCAATCACAATAATAATATATTTGATATACAATTCAGATTATATGATTTGTAATATTAAAGATAACAAATAATAATTTTCAGAATATAAATTTAATATTGATAGTTAAACTTATGATTTACAATATTACTGTTAATAATAAAAAAATAATCATGGTGATTATAATCAAAATATACAAATGATATATTAATAATAACAACATATTATTAATTATTTGTTTCCCGTGCGTTCGATATCCTTTAAAGTTATTTTTTTAAGTTCATTTTCAACCACTGATACTATCAATAAAACAATCTACAAATAAACTTAAAAATATTTCATACTTTTTAACCATACACTTTCCGAAAAATTACAATTACCAACCATATTATTTTAAAATAATGGGTTTCACTATGATATATCATGTTTGATGTAACATTATAAGTACAAATATTGATGGATACGGAAGGTATCAATATATTTCTCATAACTTCTGTATTTACCTCTCGTATTATAAATAAATTTAAAAATATGAAATTTCTCGAACCGCCTTTTAATCTTACATAATATCTTTAACTATTTTAAAATAAAATGTTTTATCTTAACAAACATGAATACCCCATTTTGGAGGGATTTTTCTCATGTTTTTTGATATTTTTTTCTTTAGATACTAAAAGTCAAATTATATATCTTCGTAATAAATGATCGTTAATTTCAATTATTTTTATTAGCTATTATTAATTTATTGAAATTAAAAATTTAGTAGTTTATTTAATTGTATATCATGTTTGATGTAATATTTACGTTTACAGTAACTATTAATCTACAATAAAATAATCTACAAATAACTAACTCAAATTATAATAGTATAATACGAATTCTAATGTTATGTACTATAATAATTGTTAAAATATTTATTACATTATTTTTTTTGCATAAATTTTTAGATTTAGAAAATCATTTTGGGTTGGAAACTATGTGCGTGTTATTTTTTTACATGAACTTTGTTTTTATATATGTACAGAAGATTACATATTTTTCAATTTAAATATTATAAAATAATTATCAAGTGAATAATAACTATTACAAAAGAAAAAAAAAAGTTTATACATTAAAATAAATAAAAATATCATTAATAACATAACATGAATTCGAATGTTATATACTATAATAATTGTCAAAATATTTATTTCAGTATTTTTTTTGCATTGATTTTCAAATTTAGAAAGTCATTTTGGATTGGAAACTATGTGCGTCTTATTTTTTACATGAATTTTGTTTTTATATATGTATAGAAGATTACATATTTTTCAACTTAAATATTATAAAATAATTATCAAGTGAATAATAATTATTACAAAACAAAAAAAATTAATAGCATAGCACATATTCTAATGTTATGTACTATAATAATTGCTAAAATATTTATTACATTATTTTTTTGCATATATTTCAAGATTTATAAAGTTATTTTGGGCGGGAAACTATGTGTGTGTCATGGACTTTATTTTTATATATGTATAAATTACATATTTTTCGACTTAGACATAATAAATAATTATCAAGTGAATAATAACTAATACAAAACAAAAAAATAGTTTATAATAGATTAAAATTTTGATGTCACCAATAGCATAGCACGAATTCTAATGTTTTATAAAATAATAATTGCTAAAATATTTATTAAATTAATTGTTTTTGCATAAATCTTTAGATTTGGAAAATTATTTTGGGCGAAAAATTATGTGTGTTTAATTTTTGTCATGAATTTTATTTTTATATGTATATATGTTTTCCAAGCAGAGGATTGAACTCTTCTCTTGAAAATGGAAGGGGAGTGGAGGTATTTTCGGTAAAATAGTTGATGCCACCAATTGGTCAAAGAAATTATTAGTTGTGTCAGAATATTAAAAAAAAAAAAAGGAATTTGGCGACTTGTACACCATGTTAGACGGCTTAACTATTGGTAATCAAATCAAATAGAATTCCACATATTTAAATATTTGTTGCAGGCTTTTTGCGCAGATGAAAAGAAGAGTAATCTGATCAAAGACTTATTGGGGGATTTTTCTGTTATAAAATTTTATCACAGATAAATTTATCTACGATCCAAAATCATCATGCTGAATTATCAAGAATTAAATAACTGAAGCGGAAGCGTACCTTAATCAGATATGGTTCACGATGATCGATTGCGGTGTTTTGATCTTCCAAACCAATACGTAGTCCTTATTTTCTCTCTGATGATGGGATGTCAAAAGAATAAACAGTACGTACGATTCAGGGACCATAACCGACTTTATATACTGTATTGCCAGTTAACCTAATCCGGCCCATCATGAATTAGGTAATGACCTCGTATCTACACATAAAAGCCCATACATTAATTAGATGTATTAAAGCCCGATATATATAAAATCCTTATTAGATCACTTTAAATGGGCTTAACCAAATTTGATAGCCTTTTATTCAATACACAATAATTCACATATAAGCCCACACGATTGATTAAAATCCTTACAATCTCCCACTTGGGCTATATGTGTAACCTTACAATTGTGTATCAATCATAACCTTATGAGTACTCAGAATTTTACTATCATTACTGAATGCATCCCAAACAATCCAGTCCATCAATTATATCAACATAGGATCAAAGCGGCTTTCGCTACATTAATCGTAACTAAACCTATCAATGGTCACGTATATTGACATAATTGAATGACATGGATCAAGTATGGATGTGTAGCATAGAAATTACATGTAATGTGATCTTCAACATGCCTATTTCCAACTGGTCCAACTTTAATGAGATCATCCTCAAACGAGTTCAGAGATAATAAACCTGAAACCATATAGCTGTAAATAACTTTAACTTTAAACCGTATCCAAAAGGACAGTAAAATGTGTCTAATGCACCCAAAATACAAACTCCCACTGAAACCAAATATCCTTAAGAAATACAACACCCATATGGGTATTGTGCTCATGAAAGACCTTGGGTTGTAATACTTTAGTAAGCGGATCCGCAATTATGGAGTTCGTCCTAATGTGCTCTTATTGACACGTGTCCACTCTGAACTGTATCCTTCACAACCAGAAACTTATGTCAATCTATTTTGACTTAGTTGAACTCCTGTTGTTACTGGAATATAAAACTGTTGAGTTATTGTCACAATATAACTTTAGTGGTCTTTCTTTACCGAACAAAATACGCAGCCCAATGACAAAATTTCGCAACAATATTCCATAATTAGATGCCCCCAAAATTGCTACAAACTGTGCTGCCTAATGAAAGAAGCTAAAGTGTTTGTTAAGCACTCCTTCCGGAAATAGCTCCTCCAACCAGCAAATAAATGTAGCCTGATGTGGATCTTTTACTTTCTTGGCATCTAGTAAAATCGGAATCATAATACCATATGATCTCCAACTGATCAGATTTTCTGTATGTGAGCATGAATCTTTTGTTCTCTTTAAATACCTTATAACCCATGTTTGGCTGCTTTCCAAATGATCCATCCCAGGGTTACTTAAATATCTGATTAGTATCCCAATAATGTATGCAACATCTGAACGCATACAAATTTGAGCATACATCAGATTTTCTATAGCTTAACTATATGGGATCCTCTGCATTTCTTTAACTTCAAGATAACTTTTCGGGCATTAGTTGAGACTAAATTGTCTCCCTTAGCGATAAGGGTGTTCCCTGATTTACTGTCTTGCATGCCAAATCTCTTAAGTACTTTATCGATATAGCCCTTTTGTGACAATTCAAGAATACCTCGAGAACAATCCCGGTGTATCTGAATTCCTAATACAAAAGAGACGTCACCAAGATTTTTAATCTCAAAATTCCTTGACAAAATTCTCATAATTTTATGTGACATGCCTATATCATTAGTGGCAAGCAATATGTTATCAACATACAAAATCAGGAAAATACACTTACTCCCATTGAACTTTGTAATACACACAACTATCAACAACATTAATCTCAAGACCAAATGAGATAATTATTTGATTAAATTTGTATTACCCTTAACGGGAAGCTGGCTTGAGCACACAAATGGATTTCTTTAATTTGCAAACCGTCTCATCAATGTCTCCATTGAGAAACGTCGTCTTAACATCCATTTGATATAACTCGAGGTCAAAATGTGCAACAACTTGACTTTCCTGAAAGAGTCTTCCGTAGAAACCAAAGGGAAAGTCTCTTTATAATCAATGCCATCATTCTATGTAAAGCATTTAGATACAAGAAGAACTTTATATCTTTCCACATTACCTTTCGAATCCCTCTTGGTTTAAAAATCCATTTAAGACCAATGGGCTTCGCACCTTATGGTAATAGGACAAGATCTCAAACTTTATTGTCTTGCATATGCTTATACTCCTTATTTATGGCATCAATCCACTTTTGAGAGTTAGAACCCTGCATGGCCTGGTGGAATTGATTGGACCATCTTCCACCATTACATTATTTTCCTTATGTTCTTGGAGAAATACTATTTAATTATTCGGAATAGCATTTTTCCCTTTCTCTCGTGGATCTCCTTAATGGCTTTAGTTATTGAGGTTGTTGAGTTTGTACTTCTGAAATTTACCTTATTTTGGCTAGGAGGTTCTTCAATATTGTCGAATTGAGGTTCCGGATATGCTTGTTGATCAATGACATGTATAAAAACTTGCACATTGTCAAAAGCAACAATAGGAATCGAAACCGGTCCTTCCTCAACTTCTTCCTTAAAGACAATATATCTAACCTTATTTCTCCCCCAAACTCAACATCCTCAAAAAATGTTGCAATTCCCGTTTCAAAATTGACTAAAGTGTGGGATCATAAAATTTATAGCCCCTAGATCGTTCAAAACAATTAATAAAATAACTGCTTACTGTTTTGGAGTTCAATTTCTTAATGTGGCCTATAAGGCCTTGCCTTAGCTGGACATCCCCAAATGTGAAAATGCTTTAGACTAAGCTTCAAGCCTGTCAAAAGCTCATAAGGTGTTTTAGTAGCTGCTTTAGTTGGTATTATATACAATCTTTCTTTAATTGTTTAGATTTCTGGCAAAAGAAACAACCCTTAAAGTTTTTATGTGGATTCTTTTGTTCTGAACCCTTAACAACTTTATTTTCTTTATTTGTTTTCTTGCCCTTATCTTTAGAGGTGTTTTCCAAGTGAACACTTTCAGTTCTGTCATGCTTCAACTTTTCTTCCTCTTGCACACAAAATAGAATGAGCTCATTTAGAGTTCATTTCTCCCTTTGATAGTTACAACTGACCTTAAATTGACTGAATTGTACAAGAAGCTTGCACACTATGAAATGAGCTCATTGAGAGTCCATTTCTACTTTGACAGTTATAACTAACCTTAAATTAACTATATTGTGCAGGAAGCGATATTAATACCAAATGCACGAGCAAGTCATTAGACCAGTCGAGTTTTAGTTCCTTAAGTTTTGAAGCAGTGTGAGAGATCTACATGATGTACTCTCTTATTTTCCCATTGCCTTTATACTTTATTGAAATCAAGCTTTGCATAAGCGTGCTTGTTTCAGCCTTATCGTTTTTCTCAAAACGTTTCTTAATTTCGGCAAGGAATTCATTGGCATCATTTACCTCCTCGGATACTATGACACTAAAGGCTTCTGGAATGCCACACTTAATGATCATGAGACTCACATAATTTAAGCAATCCCACTTCTCAAAGTTCCTCATTTGATTAGATGAGCTTTCATCCGTAAGAGGAGCAGGTTGCTCAATCCTTAGTACACGGTCTAGATCCATGCAGCCAACGAAAAGTTAATGTTCTTGTTTTGATCCTTGAAGTTTGTTCCATAAATACAGGGATTAAATTTAAGCTTGTAGATATACTACTAGCAGAATTTGAAACCGAATAGAGAACACTTAAACAAAATAGCTCACATAAAAACCTTATTATGCAAATCATATTTTCAAATAATAGTATGGCCCATCACAAGATACCTAGCACAACATCAATATTTAGTCTTTGGACAGAAATATTGACTTGTAAGTGGTATTCTTGGTGTAGTAATCAAACACTGACAGTAAGACATGTCAACCAACAAACCTTTCTTTGGACCGATTTATTGATCACACGTAAAACCAAATAACTGTCACGTATTTATCACCACAAGTTCATGTGAAATTCGAGCCAAATATTGACCTTCCTTTGGGCCGATCAATATCCGCATGAAATAACACACAAACACCTAATTTTCCCTTGGTGTAATGATCAAACACTGGCAATAAGACATGTTAACCAATAAACCTTTCTTTGGACTGATTTATTGGTCACACGTTAAACCAAATAATTGCCACGTGTTTATCACCACAGGTCCATGTGAAATTCGATCCAAATATTGACCTTTCTTTGGGCCGATCAATATCCACAATGAATAACACACACAAATACCTTCTAATATTTAAAGTTAATTAATATCCACAAGAGAGGTTGCTTTGGCAACATGTTGCTTCAACTAACTTACTTTCGAATATTATATCTCTCAAAAGAGTCCGTAGTACCAAAATTTGAAATTGAAATCACTGATTTGCATATATTTTGACTTTAGGATTTGAATTATAGAATTCAAAACTTTAGAATAAAGCAATCCTTAAGTTGAGAGAGTCAATTACAATATTCTTAAACCTTAGGTGGCCAATTATGTAAAATTTTAAGCTTGAAGGACTTAAATTACAATTTTTCCAAAACCTTATTGGCCAATTTAGAGAAATTCCAAACTTTAGGTCCCAATTTTGAAAGAAAATCAAACTTTAGAGGGCCAAAATAGGAAATTTTCAATCTTTAAAGGTTGATTTTGAAAATTTTCAAACTTTAGGAGCCAATTTAGAAAATTCCCAAACTTTAGGGACTTAATTTTAAAAAAAAAATTCAAACTTTAGTGACTTAATTAGAAAATTTTCAAACTTTAGGGACCAAATTAAAGAATTTCAGAACTTTAGGTGCTGTAATAGAAAATTTTCAAACTTTAGGGATTGAATTAGAAAATTTTCAAACTTTAAGGGACCAAATTAGAGAATTTTCAAGCTTTAGGGATTGAATTAGAAAATTCTCAAACTTCAATGGCTGAATCATAAAATTCAATAACTTTAGAGGTCCTGACTTAAATAAATTATAACTTTAGGGGCTGAAGTTGTAAATTCAAAACTTTAAAATCCCAACTTAAATGATTTATAACTTTAAGGATGAAGCTTTATTTCAAAACAATCAGAGAGGACTAATGTTGCAATTAACCATAATTATCTAAAATTGTAAAGCAGTCCTCGAAGACTTCAAAATTCCAGCGTAAGTCCCTACCTTCAATTTGATTTCGCAACAGCTAGGGTTTTCAAACCCTAGCTTCCGCCGCCACCGCCTGTCAATCGAGAGAACACGATGCACCCCTGGCGACTCCCAACTCAACGGAATCCAACCCAAAACCATCCCGCGCGACGATGCCGCACTCCACCGCGTGCAACGCGCAGTGCGCAGCTTCCCCATCTCCGACTAGATTCACACAACAATTCGACCACAATGACCGGCCATACCTCAACCATATTTGAAAACCATACCACAACATCCATATTCAAAAAAAAAAAAAACCATGCTCATCACACAACCATATTCGATTTCAACAGAAGATTTTTGCCTTAATTTCGAAAACTATATACATACAAGAATGAATATACAAAAATCAGATACAAAACCCAATTCAACAATCCATATTCAACACCGAATCTGAAAATTCACATAATATACATACAAGAACCAATTTGGTTGAGTCCCAACTCATATAAAGCAGTTTTCTAAATCCACAGTTAACATACACGCATATATACGGCATAAAAGTTTTTAATTATTATACTCATATGCACGTATGAGTGATCTGATAATTAACATGATGATTGGCTCTAATACCACTTGTTTTAAAAATTTATCACAGATAAATTTATCTACGATCCAAAATCATCATGCTGAATTATCAAGAATTAAATAACTGAAGCGGAAGCGTACCTTAATCAGATATGGTTCACGATGATCGATTGCGGTGTTTTGATCTTCCAAACCAATACGTAATCCTTATTTTCTCTCTGATAATGGGATGTCAAAAAGAATGAACAGTACGTACGATTCAGGGACCATAACCGACTTTATATACTGTATTGTCAATTAACCTAATCCGGCCCATCATGAATTAGGTAATGGCCTGGTATCTACACATAAAAGTCCATACATTAATTAGATGCATTAAAGCCCGATATATATAAAATCCTTATTAGATCACTTTAAATGGGCTTAACCAAATTTGATAGCTTTTTATTCAATACATATAAGCCCACACGATTGATTAAAATCCTTACATTTTCTCCTTTTTTTTGTTATTTTACTCCAAGAATGGGTGGGACTTTTGGGAAATTTTTTTTGCACTATCCTTCTTTAATATTATTATTATTTAATTAATTAATTAATAATAATAATAATAATAATAATAATAATAATAATAATAATAATAATAAGATATGATAAGATGTTTTTGCATGTTTGCCATAAAAATGCACTTATCCAATTTAACTGCATGTTGAGAAATCCATCAGATTCTCCCCATGAGCTTAATGGTTGAAACATAGTTGTATTAGCTCATTTTTGGGCTCTACACATAAATACCCTACTTTTAGGGATTAAATTGAAATTTACTTCAATTTTATAAAATTTGAGAATTACTTTTTAAAAAATCTTAAAAACTGAAAAATACTTATGATACTTTTCAAATATAATAGCATCACAATATGATACTTATGATTATGGTAGTATCACAGTATGATACTTATGATACTTTTCAATTTTTTCTAGTGTCATAATTTGATACTTATGATACTATTCAATTTTTTCTAGTATCATTATTTTATATTTTGTCTCCGACATAAAATCAAATCGTTTTTATACACTTTTTTTAGTATCACAGCTTGATACTTTTACAAATTTTTATGATACTTTATCTAAGACATATAATCAAACACTTTTCATACACTATTCACTACAACTTTTCACAATCCCCACCTCGTTTCAAAACCCCAGGCAATGACCCAAACATCACTCCATTTTAAATTAAAATTGCATACTATTTTTCATATCTAATCAACATCACACTTGTCGGCACGCTAATCCTCCTTCCTTGCAAAGACAATCAGGTCCACTTCTTGCCCACCCTTGAGGAACAAGAACGTTGGCATGGCCTCAATGTTAAATTCCAGAGCAACATCCTTTAGTTTATCGACGAAGCAGTGAAATTGGCAAGGCCCACACCATGAAGCAGTGAAAATCGACCGCCACTGATTTCTTGGTCTTGATGCCCTCATCGAACTGCTCCTTCCACTGATCAACGGAGTGGCGTCGATAACCAGTCTCTCTTCTACAGCTGCAACAATTTTTTTCAACCAATTTTTTTTCCGGCAAGTTGACAAGATGGTCGCAGGTGGCGATTGTGATGTGGCGGTGGTTCGATGGTTGATGCAGGTGGTGGTGGTTCAATGACAGGTGGTGGCGGTGGTGGGTCTTCTGTGGTGCGATGGTAGAAAGTCAGAAAAGAAGCATGCACGGAGCTTGAAGTATTTTTCCAAAAAAAATATTTGTGAAGTAAAAGTCTGTTTTGTGTTGTAAAATGGGTAATTTGTACAATATTTGATATGATCCAACTGGAAGTCAACCTCTTTATTGTCTCTTTCTTCTCCAAAGTATAAAAGTTAGGGATGTTAAAAAATCGAGCTCAAATTTAAATACTTATATAGTCAAGATTATTTAATAATGAGTTTAATATATCATTTCGTATATTCAAAATGGAACCTAATTTTAACGGTATAATATCGAAGTCCAAAAGTGAATACTCTATCATGTAAATGCTTAAACGGGCGTTGTGTACGTAGTATTCTTGAAATAAAGTCACGTTACATGTTAAGAGTAAAAATTCAAGTCTCTTGAGTATGAGTGATCAATAATAAATATAAGGGCTTTAGTTAATTCTTATAACATGGTCGACATTTTAAGATAGAGTTTCAAAATCCAATATTAGATATCTAACAAAAAGGAAAACTTTACCTTGTATTTCTTTGATTACGGTTGTTCTTATTTCTTACTTTGTAGTATCTCACATATTGTTAATATATATATATATATATGTAAAATAATTCTAGAGTGAGAACAAAATGTTGACATAGTTTTCTCATAGACAGCCCACCTAATCAGTTAACAACAAATTAACTTGTCCATATATAGAGATTTTCTCTAACAAAATTGCTATGTAAGGCCAAATAAAGATTTTCTAATGAATATTTTATTACATTTTTTCACCTAATTAATTAATTAAAAATTAGACAAGACTTTCTCTATCTATATATGCCTTATCGTAAGACATCATCTAACTGGGAATTTAGTCCACATTTAACCTAAATTATCTGACCTAATCATACTTCCCATATAAGTGTTAAATGTGGACTGAATCTAGGCTTTTTCCTAACAAATTACATATTTGTAGGTAATTGGTCATTAATTTTATGTATAGTAGTATTGAATAAAACAGTTTATTTTTAATTATAATATACAGTGCATTTTTGGGTATATTAACCAATATGGAAAATTTTAGGGGCCAAAAGGAATGAATTATTTGTCAACAAATTCGAACATGTCAATTTATTTTGTTTTTAACGTCAACAATTAGTATAAAATTCCACTCGTGCATGAAAATGTGAAAAACTGGTATTTGTGTACATACGTATGGGGAATTATTCAGTGGAGGATCTAGCCGCCGTCGAGGTAGCGCAGCTGCGCTAGCTGGATCCGTCGGCAAAAAAAGGGTTTGGATTTTTTCCCCCTTTTCTTCTTCATCTTTCCTTCTTCTGGTTCAGACTTCCGCCTCCATAGACGCCGCCACCACCAACCTTGCCTCGTCGCCAGTCGCCACCACCTTCTCCTTTGGCAGTAAGCCCTTTCATTTCTCCCTCCCCTCCCCTGCGACATGCCAACACACACACACAGAGTTATACATACTGAGATTTGATTTTTATATATGATTAATGTTTTGTTGGGTATATGTGTGTGTGTGTATACATATTGTTATATGTATATATAATTTATAAATTTGTTTGTGTGTAATGTGTACAAGTTCATGACTCAACTTTCAGATTTGAAAAATTATAGATTTAGTTTGTTTAATCATAATTTTTGGTTAATTTGGAGTTGTAATTGTAATTTTCAAATTTAGGAAAAATTACGTAAATGTGTATATTAGTTAACTATTTATGTTTAATTTTTGGATTGTAAATTGTAATTTTAAATTGGGGAAATCATAAAGGAATATATATATTGTTAAATTTTCAGATTTATGAATAGTTAGAAATTCAATTTAGTAAATTTATAAAGTTAAGTTAAGTTATGAATATTTTTTGTTTGATATTTGAGTACATGGATCAGAGTTTTGTTAGCATTTAAAAGAATACTAAATGTGTTTTTGAACTAAAAGTATATTTTATTTGATAAATGAAAATAATTAGGAATTTTTAGCACATTGAAGTCGCAGACAATCGAGATATCTCCACTTTCTATCTAAGAAAACATTATATACTAGGGACGTCAGGTAAGTAAATTTTCTCTATTTCATTAGGATTTTTGGCTTTTAAAATGGTCACTTCTGAACCTCATATTTCCATTGTGTGAATTTGAATTGTGATTTGAGAATTGTGATTATTGAGATTTGGTATATATTGAATTTGTGAATTGTTGTTTATTGAATATTTGATTAGTTTTTAATATTAATATTATTTAATTAAATAGTAATAATAAACAATTTGGCTATTGCGGCGATTGACGATCATTGGTTAACGGTCAACGGTCACCGCTCTAGTTGAGATCTGGTCCTGCATCCGCCACTGGAATTATTACACAATCTCATCTAAAATAGAAATTTCTTTAAATGGATGGTTATTTCTGTTTCAATTTATCTTGAAAATGTTATCATATATTTATAATTTGAGAATTCATTTCTTATTCAAAGATCCTAAAATAGGACCTTTGACTAATTAGTAAGATAGAAATTTTTTATTTTTTATTTTTATTTTTAATTTGAGTTCATTTCTTATTATAAGATAATAATTATTTTCATCAAAAGTCCAACAGTAAAAAAATAAATAAAAGGGATTATAATAAGTAGCTACGGTAATTATACCATGGCTTAGTATTCCATTATCAAATTCAATTGTAAGCATGGAAATGGCTAATTCAATTTTCTATTTTTGCTTAAAAAAAGATCGTCTTTTAGGAACTAACAACTAAAAGTTATTTGAAATGATTTTTATTATAAATTCATTATATATTATCTCATCTAAAATAGAAAATTCTTTAAATGGATGGTTATTTCTGTTTCAATTTATCTTGAAAATGTTATCATATATTTATAATTTGAGAATTCATTTCTTATTCAAGATCCTAAAATAGGACCTTTGACTAATTAGTAAGATAGAAATTTTTTATTTTTTATTTTTATTTTTAATTTGAGTTCATTTCTTATTATAAGATAATAATTATTTTCATCAAAAGTCCAACAGTAAAAAAATAAATAAAAGGGATTATAATAAGTAGCTAGGGTAATTATACCATGGCTTAGTATTCCATTATCAAATTCAATTGTAAGCATGGAAATGGCTAATTCAATTTTCTATTTTTGCTTAAAAAAAGATCGTCTTTTAGGAACTAACAACTAAAAGTTATTTGAAATGATTTTTATTATAAATTCATTATATATATTAGAATTTTTCAGAAAAATATGCAGAGTATCTAATTGAAATTAAGCGTTGGTTACTAAAGAAAGGCAATAAACCAAATCGGAATGAAGACCTGTAACGAAAGTTAGTCCGATTGATAGGCCAGTGGGTGCACCAATTCATATAGGGTTGAATAAAGTTTCCCTCTAAACCTAATTAAGAACCAGTCCCTCCTTCTCTCCCTATAATTCTTGTGTATAAAAGGGATCCCTCTCTGTCTTGTTCTACCACAGACAAGCATATCCATTTCCATTTACATCACATTCTGAAGAGAAATGAAGTCCATGAGAAATATTATCAATCTCTTGAACACTTTCTTGTTTTTAGGCATATTCTTGTATTTTGCAAGCTCAGTGCCAAGAACAAATGCAAAAACTCATTACCATGATTTTGTTGTATGTTTTTATCTCACTTTTCCGTATTTTATCTTTGTCCATGTTTGCTCAGAATTGCTATGAATTTCTTAGATATTAACGTTGATATGTACACCGTACATGGAAATTTAGGTTCAAGCAACACCAATGAAGAGGCTATGCAAAACCCACAATACCATTACAGTGAATGGAATGTATCCCGAACCGACGTTGGAAGTCAATAATGGTGATACTCTAGTCGTCAAAGTCACCAATAGAGCTCAATATAATGTCACCATTCACTGGTAAGTTTATCGTATGATATTTTTTATAAATAAAATACGCCACCTAGAGTGAAGATTTAAATAAAATTAAGAAGAATGTTCATTCTTTGAGAGTTTAAGCATTAATACAATAACACATCTGTATTTTTGTTTAACCACTATATATAGGCATGGGGTGCGGCAAATGAGAAGTGCATGGGCAGATGGATCAGAAATTGTAACTCAGTGTCCAATTAGACCAGGAAACAGTTATACTTACAGATTTACAATTCAAGGACAAGAAGGTACACTTTGGTGGCACGCCCATAGCTCATGGCTCAGAGCCACTGTCTATGGAGCCTTGATTATTCGGCCACGACCGAGAGAGTCCTATCCCTTCCCCAAGCCAAAACGTGAAACTCCTCTACTTCTTGGTCTGTTAAATATCTTATTACTTGATGACCAACTTGGTGCCTACACCAACAAGCTATGATACATGTTGGACACGTCGACACGCCATTTTTTAAAAAAATATCGACACAAAACGTTGTCAACATGTTAATTAAAATCTTTAAAATTCTTCATTTATATAATATAAATATATTCAGTTTTATGACTGTTATTAATTTTGATTGTTGAAATTCTTTAACTTTGAGTACATATTTGTTATTTTATAATAATAATTTTGAGTTAAGAAACATATGATTACTCTTATAAAGAAAGAGAATGAACATAGTAGAGTGTCGTATATATCTGATGCGAGTTCGACACATGTCAGACACGGACATGTTACTCTAATTGAAGTGTCTGTGCAATAGAACCAACAAGTCAAGATATATTTATTTATTTATTTTAAAATGTATTGTCATGGTGCTCAAGTGAGTGGTGGGACGCAAACCCCATTGATGTTGTGAGGCAAGCTAGAAGAACTGGGGCTGCTCTAAATGTTTCCAATGCTTACACCATCAACGGGCAACCTGGTGATCTTTACAACTGCTTCGAAAAAGGGTTTATTTCTGTTGGGATTTTTTGGTCCCAATCAAACCTCGGGGGCAATGATAATAAACAGTGTCGAATTTTAAGCTTCGTAGGACCTCGGCCCATGATCGAAGTATTTCCCAATCTCCAATATTAGGCAGCCCACGCGCTACGAGATTTACTACCCACGTCGAGGTTTTAATTGGGTCACGACCCTGTTGCTCAATGGGTAGGCTTCAAGACGACCCATTTAATTAGGGCTCCCTAATTAAACCCTAAACCTATTTCTACCCGACCCTCCCCTTTGGCTAATTGGAACACTCAGACACTCTCTCCCTTCTCTCTACACAGCAACGCTCTCTCCCTCTCTTCGTGAGAAACCCGGCCCTTCCTGTGCGCCTCCTCCGTGTTCTCGCTGCCTTCTAGTTCGGTTCTTGCCAGTGGATCACCGTGTTTGGCCCTTGCTGTGGACCGTGTTCCGGGTTCCTTGTGGTGGCCGAGCCTTACTGTAGTTACCTTGTGCGGTTCCTTGTGGTGGTTCCTCCTCTGTGCTTGTGCGGTTCCTTTTGGTGGCCCTTCCTCTGTGCAGTCCGGGCCTTGGTGTGGACCGTGTTATTGCTGCCTCCTTGTTCGGCTCTGCAGTCCGAGCCTTGGTGTGGACCGTGTTATTGCTGTCTCCTTGTTCGGCTCTGCAGTCTCTTTGGCCGGGTCTTATTATGGCTGCTCTGTGCAACCTTGTGTTCGGTCCCTTTGTGGTTCCTCTGTGTAGCCTGCAGCCAGTTTGTAGTGGGTTGGGTGTGTTTGGCAGTGGGTCTCTTGACCGGTTTGGGGGGTTATCTTGAGGTGTTCTCTAGCGGTGTAGTGGTGTTACCATTGTGGGGATTGGGCTGAAATTTGAGCCCTCAATTTCACCCTGTGCAGTCCGCTAATTCACTGAAAAGGGAGTTATTTGATTTCAATTATATAGTTTATGTATTGATTCAATTACTTGCCCAATTATATTATTATCTTCCGCTGCATTATTGACTAATCTCGATCACTTTGTGTCTTGCGAGGTTGGATCATTTCAACAGTTTCTAAATTTTTTTTATATATATTCTTGTTACAAATCTTGAAAATGTCTGATTATATTCTGATGCAGATACAATCATAGTTCCGATGAATACCGGTGAAACAAATCTCCTTTGAATCATTAACGCTGAAATCAATCAGCAACTGTTCTTCAAAATAGCAAACCAAAAGCTAACAGTAGTTGGTGTTGATGCTTCTTATTTCAAACCCTTCACCACCTCCGTTCTCATGCTCGGACCCGGCAAGACGACCGATGTCCTGATCACTGCCAGTTATTCCATCTCTACCTGCATTTAACGACACTGCCACCGCAACTGCCTTCAAGAAAAGCTTGAGAAGCCCAAGGAAAGTCGAAGTACCCACAGAAATTGATGAGAATCTCTTCATTACAGTTGGTTTAGGACTCAACAATTGTCCCCATGGTGTCGGGCGTCGTAAATGTCAAGGACCAAATGGGACACGATTTACTGCTAGCATGAACAATGTATCATTTGTGCTTCCATCCAACTTTTCCCTGCTGCAGGCACATCAACAAAGTACACCTGGAGTATTCACAACTGATTTTTCAGCAAATCCACGTCGGAAATTTGACTATCCTGGTAATGTAAGCCGATCATTGTGGAAACCCGCTCACGGGACAAAGGTGTATAGATTAAAGTATGGAGCACAAGTACAAATAGTATTGCAGGGAACAAGTATCTTCACAACTGGGAACCATCCAATTCATCTTCATGGATATGACTTTTATATCCTTGCTGAAGGATTTGGAAATTTCAATCCTAAAAGAGATACAGCTAAATTCAATCTCGTCGATCCACCATAGAGAAATACAGCTAGTGTACCTGTTGGTGGATGGACCGTGATTCGATTTGTCACGGATAATCCTGGTAAGAACTAACGTAAATAATTAATCTTTTGCACATTCATTTTTAAATATTTCCTTTTTCTCATATTTGTCAAATTGATGTTTTAAATAGGAGTATGGCTAATGCACTATCACTTGGATGTTCATATCACCTGGGGTTTGGCAATTGCCTTCTTGGTGGAAAATGGATTGGGAGAATTGCAAACATTAAAGACACCTCCGGGGGATCTACTCGTCTGTTAATAGCATCAAGAAGAGGATTAAATAGAATTTTGTATCCCCCCTCCATAATTGGCGGCAAGCTTTTATTTTTTGTTATTGTATTTGTTCAATTTCTTGGTTATATTTGACTAGTTCACATTTGGTTGTGTAATCGTAGCACAATCAAGTGTTATTCCGGACATGATCTTTGATTGTAGTAGTGTTTTCTAGAGCCATTTAAAAGAGAGTTTTATTTTCCTTTTGGACTTCAAAAATATTTGCATCCACGTAACTATAATAACTATTTAAAATATTTCTATGTACATTTTGAGTACCAAAAGGAAAATGTGAAACTACTTCATTAAATATCCACTTTATAAAGAAGTCAAAGAAGGAAATGTTTAAGCAACTTTAGGATGAAGATGACCTCATGCTTCCGAAGTGTCGTGCTCAATAGTTGTGGCAAAATTGATACAAGTGATAGGTGAAGGACCAACTTGCAAACTCGCATCTGTTGATAATGAGCCTTATTGCTTGCTGAAGGCGTCATCTTTGATTGGCTTAATCCGAGTTATTGGTTTTCAAGATCTGATCCTGGTTTTCAGTTGAAGGGATATACCCTTTAGTCTTGCTTGAGTCTTCCAGACTCTTCGACACACGAAACCCTACTTTCTTTCCCTCTATTTTGAGCAACTCTCCGGTTCTCTACTTCTTCAATCATTTTCGTTGGAGATCTCTGTGATTCTTCCATATTTGTTAGTAAAACTTAGTAAACCTTTGATTTACTAAGTACATACGAGAGTCTGAGTGGTTGTAAGTGAGGCAAAAAATTTTATCTTTGGTATTGAGCGATTTCGGTGAGATTGATTTTAAATTTTGGGGTATCTTGAGCGATCTTTCTCAGATCAGTTGTAAAATTGTATTCTATGTGAATCTATCAATAAACAGAAGTCGTAATCCACTCTAAGCGGAGCTTCAACGAGAAGTAGCCAGAGGTTGGGTGAACTAGGGCCTTCGGACACAAAAAGTCACTGTGTTCTTTACATTTCTTGTTGGTTTATTTACTGTATAAATGCATTGTATGTGTGTATGTGTGCATGTCTCTGTTGATCTGAATCTGTTATTTTGAACCGAGTAATATATTCTTTGTGAACCTTACTTGGTTGAGTTTTACTTATACTCCTTGTTACATTACCTTGTTCTTTTTTACTATTTGTGACAATATAGGGCCTAGTAAATTTGATCTTGAGACATTTGATGGGAGAGGTGATTTCTCTATTTGGAAAGAAAAAATGAAAGACCACTTAGTTCAATTAAAAGTGTCTAAGGCTATAGATGGAAAATTTCCTTCTGAAATGTTTGGTCCTGAAGGAAAAGAAATGGATGAGTTGGCTTACAGTTCTGTGATTTTGTATTTGGCTGATAATGTTTTAAGGAAAGTAAATGAACGCAAAACCACAACTGAATTATAGACTAAACTTGAAACTGTTTATGTAATAAAGTCTCTTCTGAACAAAATTTTTCAGCTCAAAAGGTTTTTTGGTTACAAAATGGATCATTCTATTGATCTGGAAACCAATCTCGATCATTTTCAAAAACTTAATCAAGATTTGATTAGTTCTGGAGAAATTTTTTCGGATTAGCACCAAGCTATTATCCTTTTAAATGCCTTACCTAACACTTATAGGGAAATGAGGAATGCTATTAATTAAGTATGGAAGGGATACCCTCACTTCTGAGATTGTGATTAACTCCCTAAGAACCAAAAATTTAAATATCCAGTAGCAAAACAAAGAAAAGGGAAAGGAAGAAGCTAGTATTGCCTCATCTCATACTTCTAATCAGCCTTCCACGTCTGCTGGTGACTTGTCTAAAGTATATGTTACTATTTCTCAACCTCTAGACAACTGTGTGTCTAATTTAACTTGTTGTGATAAGTCTGAAGAAGAATGGGAGATTGACTCTGGTGCTTCTTTTCATATTATCTCTAAGAGGGATTGGTTTAATGACTTTATTTCTAAAGATTTGGCTTCTGTGACCATGGGTAACAATCTGACTAGTAATATAACTGGTATGGATGATATTACTTTGAAGTTTGATAATGGTTGCTTGGTAAATTTGAAAAAATGTCAGACATTTGCCTAAAATGAAAAGGAATTGTCTATCTGTTAGTATGCTTGATGATGATGGTTTCTCACAATTGGTAAATGGTGGTGTTATGAAAATTATTAAAGGGTCGCTTGTTATTTTCAAAGGTGTAAAAAGAAATGGTATTTTTGTAGTAAATGATACTATTTTGACTGCTCAACCTGCTACTTGCAATTCTGTTTGTGTTACTGATGATATTTTAAAGTGGCATAAGAGGTTAGCCCATGTCAATTCTAAAGGTCTTAAACTATTTAAAAAAAAAAAAAAAAGGTGTTTTTTTGGAAAAGAATCAGTGTCTGATATACCTTTTTTGTGAAACTGGCACTTTGGGAAAACATCATAAGTTACATTTTACCATAGGTATTCATAGATCCTAGAATGTACTAGGTTATATACATTCTGGCCTGTAGGGACCTGCACATGTTCCTACAGCTGGGGGGGTAGTAGATATTTCTTATATATAATTGATAATTTTTCTAGAAAAGTCTAATTTTATTTGTTGAAACAGAAGTCTGAAGCTTTTGATAAGTTTAAAGTTTGGAAACTTCAAGTTGAAAACTAAACTGGAAAGAAAGTTAAAACCTTAAGAACTGACAATGGCTTAGAATTTTGAATTTTGAATTTGATAATTTCTATGAAAACTGTGGCATTTTGAGACACAAAATTGCACCTTACACTCCACAGCAGAATGGTGTACCTGAGAGGATGAATAGGAACTTCTTGATAAAGTGAGATGCGTGATGGTTAGCTCAGGCCTTCCAAAAAGTTTCTAGGGTGAAGATGTTATGACTGTGTTATGACTGTATGTTATCTTGTTAATCTGACTCCTTCTATTTCTTTGAATGATAAAACCCGTGCTGAAATGTGGGGTGACCATCCTGTTGATTATTCTCATTTGAAAATATTTGGCTGTGCTGCATACTCTCATCACAATTCAGGTAAATTGCATTTTAGGGCACAAAAATGTGTTTTTCTTTGATATCCCCTAGGAGTTAAAAGATATAGTCTCTGAGCTAGAGGTTTGGGTGGCGTTAAGGTCATAATTAGTAGGGATGTGACTTTTAATGAAAATGAAATGCCCTGCCTTAGTGAGAAAGAGCTTGCAAAGTCACCTATTGTTGAAACTGAAAATGTTTACCTATTTTTGATCTGAACTTACCTACAGCTGAACCTATTCAAGTGGAGCCAAATAATTCTAAAACTGAACTGTAGAACCTGAATAGCAAGTACCTCAACCTAAGACCTAGGAAAGTGACATAGAAGCTGAAGCTGAAGTAGTTCAATCTGACTTGAGTAATTACCAGTTGGCTAGAGACGGGATTAGAAGAGAAATAAGGGAACCTGTTAGGTTTGGACATGTTGATAATGACACTTTTACCTTCCTTAATTTTAAGGATCTATGTGACATTGAACCTAAGACTTTTGATAAAGCTATGTCTAGTAAATATCATAGGGAATGGCTAAGGGCTGTGAGTGAAGAAATGAAGTCTTTAAGTGACAATAACACTAGGAATTTAGTTCTCAGACCTAAAAATAAATTCATAGTTGACTGTAAATGGATTTATAAGATAAAAGAGAGTGGGACAGAGTCTGAACCTGTTAGGTTTAATGCTATATTGGTTGCTAAGGGATTCACGCAAAAGGAAGGTGTTGATTACACTGAAATTTTCTCCCATGTTGTCAAGTACACCACTATTAGAGTTATGCTTGCTTTAGTTACACATTTTAACTAGGAATTAGAACAATTAGATGTTAAAATTACATTCTTGCATGGTGAGTTAGATGAGAAAATTTATATGCAACAACCTTTGGGTTTTATTAAAAAAGATAAACATGATCATGTGTGCCGTTTGAGAAACTCTCTCTATAGCTAGAAACAGTCTTCTAGACAGTGATATAAACGATTTGATACCTTTGTGCTATCTTTAAAATTCAAAAGAAGTGAATATGACCACTGCTTGTATTGTAAATTACAATCAGAAAGTGAAAAATGTATGTTCTTACTGCTGTACGTGGATGATATGTTGTTGATTAGTCCTTGTATGAATCATATCAAGACTGTTAAATCTGCTCTGTTTTATGAATTTGATATGAAAGACTTAGGAAGTGTTAAAAGGATTTTTGGAATGGAGATCCTTAGGGACAGACCTAAAAATATGCTTAGGTTGATTCAAACTTCTTATGTTTTGAAAATTGTGAATCGGTTTGGTATGTCTAATGCTAAAACTTGTAGTGTCCTATTAGCTAATCATTTTATTTTAACTAAAAATGATTTTCCTAAATCTTAGCATGAGTTTGAATGTATGAAGCATGTGTCTTACTCTAATGTTGTGGGGTCTATCATGTACACTATGGTTTGCACCAGGCCTGATACTACACATTCTATTAGTATGTTGAGTAGACACATGTCTAACCCTGGTCAGAACCATAGGGAAGCTTTAAAATGGCTTATAAGGTATTTAAAAGGTACCGAACACCTTGAATTGACCTTTAAAGGGAGTTCTGAAGGTATGAAATTGAAGTATTATGTTGATGCTGATTATGATAGTGACAGAGACAATAGGAAATATGTTACTTCCTATATTTTTACTATCTGTGATGCTTGTATTAGTTGGAAATCACAATTACAACACATTGTTGCACTGTCCACAACTAAATCTGAATATATTGCTATAACTGAAGTTGTTAAGGAGTTACTTTGGTTGAAATGCTTGCTTAGTAAGTTAGGAATTCTGTGTGAAATGTCTGTTCTGTATTCTGATTCTCAATCTGCTATCCATTAATGCAAAAACCCAGTTTTTCATGAAAGAACTAAATACATTGATGTAAAGTTGCATTTTATAAGAGATGTTATATCTAATGGTCTCATTGCTATGAGATGTTATCCCTAATGGTCTCATTGCTATGAGAAAATACTGCATATATGGGTACTAAAATACTGCCTGTGAGTAAGTTTGAAAAATGTTTAAGTTTGTTAAATATTGATAAAGGGTTAGTTTGTGTTTTTTGACTTATTCTTATTACCTTATTTGTTTTTGAACAATTTTTTCTTCTTTAAGTTTTTTTTTTTCCTTTCTGTAAGTGTTGTTTGTTAATACCAGACTTGTATCATGGTGGAAATTGTGGTAAAATTGATACAAGTGATAGTTAGAGGACCAACTTGGAAACTTGCATCTGTTAATAATGTGCCTTATTGCTTGTTGAAGGCGTGATCTTCGATTGGTTTAATCTGAGTCATTGATTTTCAAGATCTGATCCTGGTCATCTGTTGAAGGGATGTACCTTTAGTTTCGCTTGAGTCTTCCAGACTCTTCGACACACGAAACCTACTTTTTCTCTCTTTTCTGAGCGACTCTCTGGTTCTCTGCTTCTTCAATCATTTTCGTTGGAGATCTCTGCGATTCTTCTATATTTGTTAGTGTAAACTTAGTAAACCTTTGATTTACTAAGTATATATGATAAGTATGTTTTTTGTACTCATCTTGTTTTTAAATTTAGGCAGTTGTAAGTGTTTTAGGATATGATATTGCTAAGTATGTGTTCATTTTATTTGTTTTAGGAAAAAATCAATTTTAGATGCGTTTGGTTTCTAAACGAAGAAAATGGACTAAAACCGTGCAAGAAGGACTAAATTGCAAAGAATTCATAGATGAGACGGGCGACCAAACAAAGAATAAAGATGCCAAAGATTTAATTGCACAATTGAAGGGACTAATATAGCCAACTTACATTTTTTGAAAGAACTGAGATCTTAAAGCAAAATCCACTACCTAATAATAATTGGACCTTAAAGATGATTTGAAGTTAGACTCCTCTTTAACAATAGTGGTTGGCTGAATTAGGTTGAGGAGGAGAATATATATACATATATTCCAAGGAATAGACAAGGAGAGGGGCCGAGGGAGAGAGGGCTGGGGTATGACAATAGTAGAGAAATAGAGGAGTTTTATACACACATTAAAGGTGTTGGCTAAGAGAAAGAATAGGTTGGAATGTGAATAATTTTGGGAAAAAAGAGCCGACTGTTCAATACACACATAAAAAGAAGTGGTTGGCTTTGGCAAGGGATTGAAAAGGAGGAGAGTGGACGGAAGGCAGTGGGGTAAATTGAAGCAGTCCACTAAATCAACGTGGTGGTCGGTCACTACTCAGCAAAGAGGGAGGTTACGGAAAGGATTAATTGAAGCAGGTGGTCGACAGTTTTTTGGACTTGGGAAAACGGTAGTGCTCGGATGGAATTAAATTGGAGAAGTCGGGTTGCATATTGTGCATTCAATCGGGTAATGTCTATCAATTCTTTTATTGATTATTCTTCCATTAATATGTTAGGCTAAATTTTTTTATGTATTAGATGAAGATGAAACTTGTTAGAGTGGAATTGTTAAAAGTTTTTTTTTATGTTTTTTAGGTAAAATGTGTGATTGAAAAATGAAGAGAGAAAATGTGTATGGTTAAAATGTGATTTGGGAAATTGAGTAGGAAAAAATATGTTTGCCAAACACAACCTTATTAATTTATTTCAATTCAAGAACTAGTAGGTTAGGAATTTCTTGTGTTGTCTTGATTGATCTTACATACTTTATTGTTATTATTTGATTGATTGACATGATCAACACATGAACACTAGATGTTAGGAATTTTTTTTTTCCTTTATTGTTATTGTTTGTTATAGTCTTGGAAAAGTAACAATAAGTTGGAACATTACATGATCAACACATGAACACTAGATGTTAGGAATAACACTATGACATGTGCAATTTCATTGATAATTGTGTGATTTAATACGTTCTAAACATTCGTATTCGGACTAAAAATAGATTCGTTTCATGTTTATAATAGATTTAATGTGTCTTGGAAAAGAAAATTAATTACATGAGAATTATCGATTGTCAAGCAATAATGCATGGATGATTTAAACTACAAAATTTTGAATTGAGATAAATGATAATAAGTGGATTCGGATCCAATATATGCTCCACATTCATATTTACTCACAAACATTTTTATTTATTTATTTTATTCATTACAATTTTTAGAATAGATCAAACAAAATCATCTTTTTAATTGTTTCCATTAATTGAATTGAAAGTATACTGATAATTAGGACTAGACTTTATTCCTCGTGGGAACGATAACTCTCAATTCATCACAATTATTATCTGTCAACGATCCCATGCGCTTGCTGGATTTACTTAAACAGGTTATATACAAAAGTCTGAGAGATTTTAAGTGAGGCATAAATTTGTACCTTTGGTATTGTGTGATTTCAGTGAGATTGGGGTTTCTTGAGCGATCTTTCTCAAATCGGTTGTAAACTTGTATTATTTGTGAATCTATCAATAATTTGAATTCGTAATCGCTCTAAGAGCATCTACAATGCATTTCGTGGATTGGGGAAATATACATGACACGTCAGCAAATAGACAGAATATGATAAAAACCTCTTTCCAATGCACAACGTGGATTAGGATGTTAGGCTGACGTGGCACTAAAAAAAAAATGGACATTGTGAGGTGTAGCGTCTACATTAGACGCTCCGTGAGACATACTGACTCAGCATTGACTTTTATTTTTTAATTATTTAATTATTATAAGTAAGGACGTTGGCCAATCAAGTTTTATGATATAAGTTATTTCTATTTGGACTCTTTATATCATGAGAAATCCTACAGATAAGGCTCAATTTATGTATAGTAATTAGTTTTAAATTTAAATAAAAAAGCCACATAATCAATATTATTTAAATGTAGAAGGAACCATTGAAAAGTAAATTTTTGACTTCTTCGTCTATTTATCCACGCTCTTTAGAAGTCCTTCTATTTTATTGTCACGTCAGCCCCAATTCACGGAGTGCATTGGAGATACTCTAAGAGGACCTTCAACGGGAAGTAGCCAGAGCTTGGACGAACTCAGGCCTTTGGGCACAAAAAGCCATCGTGTTCGTTACATTTCTTGTTGGTTTATTTACTGCACTTCCGCTATTTTGATTGTTGCAAATACTTGTTATTGTGACAATAGTTAAAGAGATAAAGCTACATTTAGATATGACCATCAGACAATGGATTTGGTTTGGTAAACACATACTCGATTCACTGGATATTGTATCCTCATACCAGATCCATATACCCATTTAAGAAAGACAGGTCAAAGGCGGGTATTTTGGTAAGCTTCTATACCCATTTGGAAATTCATTACCTATTTTTTGTTTGTTCTTCTAGGAAGTAAAAATTGAATTATAAGCAAATTTTCATATTTTACAAGGGAATTCAGACAAAATTTAAAAACAGTCATATATAATATTCTACAAATGAAAAAGAATTAGAGAAATGAGCTAGGCACCACAACTGGTTTTTCAAAATCTCAACAACAAACTCGTACAATTAGATATTAATTCAGGCCTTACGAGCAATGGACCAGAATATATTATTTCAAAAATTCAAGTCATTAAGTCTTAGAGCATCCGCATTAGATATGTTAAAATACATGTTAGTAGAATAAATTAGTAAGATGTTGAAATAATGTCTATATTGGATATGTTAAAAACACTTGTTAAGAGAATCTTTTTAACCATATGTTAACTTTCGTGTTAAATTTTAAGAATACTTTAACATGTGACATGACATTTTTATATTTAAAGCTCTCCAATTAAAGTGTTGTATTTCACCCCTACCCCTACCCCTACCCCTACCCCTACCCCTATCACCCACCCACCCACCACCCAATACCTCATTTATTCATTTTCTTCATTTTCTTTCCTTTTAATTTTCTTTAACGTCGATAAAAAAAAATTAACTTTTTTTTGTTGATTTCATATTATCAGATTTAATTAGATCTTCAATAGGAGTACTATATAGATATATAAGTTTTTGCTATTTTAAAAAGAAATAATCAATTATTATTGGACTTAGCAAAAAGTTAACACATTCAATGTAGCAATTAATAATAGTTAACTTTAATATGTAGATGTTTCATTTAACATCTAATTTTTTGCTTATGAGGTTAGCTAACTTTAACATGTTCAATGCGAATGCTCTAACTGTTAGGCTCAATGCCAAATATTATAGCCAAGTAACACTACAACAAAAATAGTCTACGGCAACGCGCAAAAAATGTTGCAAAATACCTTTTGCAACGTTCATGTGCATGTTGCAAATCGCAGTGTTACAGTAGAGGGAAAGGATACAGCAACGTTCATTGCGTGTTGCAAAAGGATAGATTGCGTGTTGGGATAGACCTTTGACAATGTTCACTGCGAGTTGCGGTAGACCTTTGGCAGCATTCATTGCGCGTTGCCGTTGATACTTTTGGCAACATTCATTGCGTGTTGCTGTAGACCTTTAGCAACGTTCTTTGCATGTTGCGGTAGATACTTTCGGCAACACTCATTGCGCGTTGCCGTTGATACTTTGGCATCACTCGTTCCGCGTTGCCGTTGATACTTTTAGCAACACTCGTTGCGCGTTTCCGTTGATACTTTTAGCAACACTCATTGCGCGTTGCCGTTGATCTTTAACATTTTTTTAAAAAAAAATTTTGTAAATCAATATAGATAATTCCACGAATAACCAACAAATTTCTCAAACATATATGTAATATGTAAAATATGAAAATAAAATGCAATAACATTTTAAAGAAAATTATACCACATATATTTTAATACTTAACAAAAATTACGGTACTTTGTTCTCCTACATTAAAACAAAATCTGCAATATAGGTTTTTCACATATTTGATTGCACATCTAAAGTTTGACATTTACTATCCCTCTAAATTGCAATAGCATCTCTATCAGAACAGAAGCCATACAAAAAGAAGCTACTATCACCATTTTCAACACGAATCATTATTACAGATAAGTACTTCCCTAGCTTGAACTGTGCCCATGACAAACAATCTTGTGAGAGAACTACAAAATTGACTTTTACCTGCAAAGACATTATAAAAGTTTAATCACCAGGACTCCAACTGTACTGAATGCAAAAATGTAGAAATAAATCATACTAATTATTAAAATTATCATTTTCTATTGTAAAACTTTACATAAATTTGGACAAAATCTCCCCTATAAATTGCACTTAGTCAACCTGTAGGGGGATATCACAACCATCATAATACTTTAAAACATCAAACTAAAAACTCATTCATCATTAAACTACAATCAAATCAATCCAAAAAGAGCAGCTAGACACATTAGCCACATTAACGTGGTTACAACCGTATAACGACATTAGTTATATGCCCCCTATTTTGTTTTAACAAGCTCGAACAAACAAATGAGAATAATGACTAGGTTTTTCATACCAAAGATCTGTAAGTTCCATTAAGAACCTCAGCAACCCAAAGCTCAAATGCTAGGTGATAGCTATGTGCATAACTTAATGCTATCAACCATAGTCTATAGGACTCAATTTGTGTTCCTTCTAAAGATTAATGCAACCAGCCAAATTACCACCGTTAATATTTTTCTTTCTTTCATTAGTTAACTGAATCTTTTCTTTTTGGATTCATAAATGAAGATTTTATTTATTTATTTTTTGTTTCCTTTTTTTGGTTGGAAATCGGGGATGGTAGCCTAGTAAAGGAAAAATTGTTCCAAGTACATGTCTAATGTCAGGTGTCTCATTGCAAGGTGAGAAACCAAGCTTTTTTACTGCAAGCAGAAGCAGTTGACTGAAGTCACTGAACTACTCTAGGAAGGTGTTTCCAGCAGTTCTTCGAAAGAGTAACAAAGAAAGTCTTCTAATGGACAAGATTGTATAGAGGATAAGATATCCTTAAATTCAAGAAAGAAAATATTTCTTTCCAATTGAAAACAATTGGAGAAACTGAACACCATTATCCTTATGTATAGCCCCCTAAAGAAACTAGAAATTTTTGTTTCCTAAAACTCAATAATAACTTGCTCTTGTCCTTCAATAGTTTTGTAATTTCTTTCATTCACTTTACCAAAAGATAGCTGATACTGTTGCTTTCTACATTCCAACACCTTCCTTTCCTGGAAAGTAAATAATTAGCTGCTATCCTTGCAAATTGATAATGCAAAAACAGATGATCAATACATTTCAAATCCTTATGGCACATTAATTTATGCACTATGAATAAGAAAGAAAAAGGTTTGGACATTTCGACGGACTAAAATCACAAGTATTGATCTTATAAAAATCAAGTCTGTCAATCACGCCACATAATTTTCAATCAACTAAAACTTGAATTGAAAGTATGACCTACAAGAAAAAATGCCCAGGAGTCCAATGTCCGTTGTCTTTTATCAGAATGATAAAGCATCAAGGGAAAAATTCAAGATTATCTAAAGATAATGTTAAAATTTCCACTTCAAGTAAGTTTCTAATATATTGAGAGTTCCAACTCGTGTTTACATGTTCCAAAAAGCAAACTGGCAGAACGTGTTGGTGCTTCTCAGGCAAGACTATTAAAATAGAGATTAGTGAAGAAAGAAACCAAATACTGTTACACTATCGCATTGCTATAGACTATGCCTCCTTTCAATAAGCTTATTCGCTCAGGATTATGGCCAATAGTTCGATCATCCACAGCCTACAACATTTGAAACAAAAAATGGTAACATATCCTTTTAAAATATCCTTTTAAGAAGATATATATTTTTTGGGAGAAACCATGGGTAGCTAGCAATTAAATATTTTCCTTTAAAAACTACTCTGTTTGCTTTTATGAATTACAAACAAGCACATGAGAGTCAAGTGGCTAGAATGTTATGGAGATCATGAACACACAAGACATAGAGATTTTTTGTGTTATGTGTTTATATGATAAAAAAATATATAAAAGACCTACCTTCTCTTCAGTTGCATATATAGATCCATCAAGGCCACATTTGCTGAGTTGCTCTGCGCTGAAAAGAGATGGGACCATAAACAGGTTTTTATACAAACTTGGAAGACATATTTTTGCCAATATCAAAACAACCAATCGATAAGTAGTTCTATTTAATTAAGTAATTAGCTGCACCAGTAAGTAAGGAAGCCAAGAGAACTCAATGTCCCCACCCCCCCCCCTCAAAAAAAAAAATAATAATAATGAGGGGGGGGGGTCTGTTAGTTGACATAAAAAATTGTCCATAGTCAAGAATGAATCAAAAGAGATACCACCCACTCAAGAGAGGAAGCAAGGACATAACCAAGAAATCAAATACAATAGGATGCTGGTGCAAGTCAAAAATTCTAAAAGCACGTTGAAGACAGTCACAAGGCATAAATGCCTTTAGTATTATCAGGTTCCAAGAATTTTTATATCTCATATCTGGACTGTAACCAATAATCTTAGGATTTGTACATAAAGACCGCATCAGTAGCATAGTTAATAGACAAAAAATGCTTGGACATTCAAGAGAATATTGCAAATCAAATACTGTAAATATGTCATCTATTTACTTCCAAGAAAATGTAATAATTTGATACTGTACCTGCACTCTCCATAATGCTCCATATTGTGAATAGTCAACACTATTCTTGGTTTCTAAAAAAATTAAAATCTGAGCATCATAATTCAAGCAATGTTCTATACCTACTATTGCAATCTCTTCAAAGAAATACAAGGTGCAATATGCTTTACCTTGAGTGAGAGATGATGGTACATATCCCAATAAAGTAGGGGCAAAGCACTAGTCTGCCATTCATGGACATGAATGATATGAGGCTGGGTTCCCGTGACCTGCAATAAGATCAAATTCTTTAATGAGTTTTGGCAATGATAATTGAAATTAAAATTTTAATTAGAAATGAACAGAAAAAATTTTCGAACTATATAACCCAAAAGAACATTATCTTAACTGAGGCAAATAATCGGATAGCAAGAGCTATGGCACATGACAAATGTATTTTCGTAAAACAATGTGCGAGTCCAGTCACAACATCACCAAGACCTCCAACCTTTGCTATGGGTGCCATTTCGGCTGTCACGTGAACAATGTGTATAAGATCAAAATCATTCTTGATGTAAACAGGACCTTCCAAGCTGATATCCCATGATGGAATTTCTCTCTCCCAGAACAAAGTTTCATCTTCCGGAGAAGGCCAACTAATAATATTAGACCTGGACTTAGTTGTTGAACCTTCTAACTTTTCAACATCCAACTGTAAGACTTAAAATTAGAATAACAATTAAAACATAACTGCAATAATTAATATTAAAATAAGATAAACAAGTCAAACCCTATTGCCATCACCATCTTCAACCACGCAGCTACTGCTATCACCACCGTCCCTCAATTTTCCACCACTTTCAAAGAGTCCCCGAAACGTAACCACAACCCAGAAAAAAATCAACCTTACTGCAGATGTAGTAATTTAAAATCCATTCTCCAACTAAAGAAATCGAGTAAAAATAACTTACCTAGGGAATTGAAGCCAAAATGTGAAGCACTGAAGCCAAAATCACTTTACACTGAAGCCAAGATCGTGTAACAAGTTAGTTATAGCTGCTAGTAAGATACAGCCTAATCATGTCGGCGATGTGTGTGTGTGCGCGATGTGTGCGTGTGATGTGTGTGCGATGTGTGTGTGTGTGTGTGCGTGAAGGATGAGGGAAAGGGGAGGGGAGGGGAGGGGAGGTGAGTTCCTTACCCTGTTGATGGTGCCGACGGCTGGGAGTGGTCGAGAGAGGAGAGACGGCGCGAGACCAGAGCAAGGGAGAGGGAGAGGCGAACGCGGGAGTGAGGCGTGGTGAGAGACTGTAGAAAGTTGTGATAGTTTAATTTTAGGTTAAAGAAAAGGCTATCCTTTCGCAACGTGCATCGCGCGTTGCCAAAACCCAAGCTTTGGCAACGCCCAATGCGCGTTGCGAAAAGGTCAGTCTTTGGCAACGCACAAATGCTCGTTGCCAAAGCCCGTGCGCGTTGCAAATGCCCAGCCTTTGGCAACGCGCATTGCGCGTAGCAAATGCCCAGCATTTGGCAACGCGCATTGCGCGTAGCAAAAGGCTAAACTTATTGTAACATTTTTTGAACGTTTGCAAAAGCTTATTATTAGCAACACTCACTTACTGAATGTTGCTAAAGGTCAAATAAATGGATCAATGGCAACATGCAACCATTGAATGTTGCTGTAGATCACTTTTAGCAACATTCAATTCACGAACGTTGCTGTTTGCATGTTGCAAAAGGCTTTTTTTCTTGTAGTGTAATTTTTCTCTCTTCTAAAGCGAATTGTGTAAAATATCATTGCCAACTAGTCGCTTTTTTCTTTTCTTTTCTAGAATACAGTGATATACGTAGTATTACCGTCATGGCTGGATGTTTCAAGATGATTACTCTATTTGGAAAATCCAAAAAAAAAAAAAAAGATATATATTTTTAAACAACACAATTCTTCAAATTATCTTTTAACCACATTTTTTTCTTTCCACTTTTTAACTACACATCTTACCTAAAAAAATATAAAAAAACATCTTTTTTAAACACAAAGGTGGCGTTCTGTTTGTATTTCATTTTCCTTATTTATTTTTGAAAACGTTTTCTATTTTTTGTTTTCATTTCCTGTTTTTAAATATGCTGAAAACCCGTTCTGTTTATCATTCCTGAAAATAGTTTCTAAAATGAAAAACTAGAAAATATGTTTTGCTTGAAATTTTGCAGAATGCTACTTTGACTATTTGTAATTAATTTGCTTGTGGGTTAAAATATAAAAAAAAAAAAAATTGTCTTTTGATGATTTACTTTCTATTATAAGAAATTAGCTTATCTAATTTTTATTGGAATGGTTTCATAATGACTAGAAAATATTATAAAAATAGATAAAGTCATTAATGATCAAATCCCAAAAATATTATAAGAAATTAGCTTATCTAATTATTGTTGTCACATTCATGTTCAAGTCACAATTAAACATGAGTCCATGTAAACAAAATAATCACACAAAGAGTTTGACTCAACAAAATGGATACAAGTGGTCCTAAGTCAAAATAATCACACATAGAATCCATGTTCAAGGCATTTTTTGAATTATTACCCTAAATGTAGTGTTTACTGATCCAACCTCATATATAGAAGCAAAATAACTCATGGTTATAATGTTGGGGATTCTATGCTTTTTGCCAACATAATATTTTTCGCAAAAAACTCTTGTTTTTTACTAACATAATAACAACAAGAATTCTCACCGAATGTTTTTTGTAATGTTGATATTGAATTCAATTAAACTTTATTCTAGATTTAGTTCTAAGTTAGGATAGTTCTCCCCAAAAAAACTAAAACATTTTTTCCGCATTTTGAAACTTTTTTATTGAAATACACTTTAAACGCCCAAAACAAGATTTTGTGCATTTTGGATACAATTTTTTCTTCTAAAATACGTTTTCGAAAATGGTAAAGAGGACATATTTTTAGTATTTTCGAAAATAAAAATAAAAACCGACCTCAAAATAGCAAAAAAAAACAAGACCAAAACTTTTAATAAACATTGTAGGACAGTAGGAGCAATTGAACAAGCTGATGTCACTTTTAGAGTTTTTGATATTTTTTAAAGAAAAACTTGGCATACAAAGATGTCAAGGCTTTGCGTTCCCAAGAACGAGCTTTTGCAATTTGTTTTTTTAGCTGTCTGGACCCTAACTTTGTACCAAAGTTCAATTATTATTAATTTGACAACGTATTTTTAGCATATGATTTTTAACACAATCATTATAATTTATAAATTAAATTATAAATAACAAAATTTTTTAATCCACTTTTTAATCATACATTTTTTCTCTCCACTTTTAATCACATATTTTATCTCAAAAATATAAATAAATCAATTTATAATTGTTACCAAACATAGACGTCTCAATACTTTTCTAAGAGTTGTTTTCCAAAAAAAAAATACCTGTCTAAGAGTCAATTCCTTTCCCAGTGATCAGCTACTCCATCAGTAGTTGATTAAAGTTTTACCCATACACTACAAGAATTTTACATTCAGCATACAAATTTTTTTTGTGGAGAAAGGTTCATATTTGTGGGTAAAGGCATTTCCCTACGAAAAAATTTTGTGGGGAACTTTGTAGCGCAAACATCGTGGGGAAAGGGTTAAGCCTACAAATTTGTGAAGTTTGTGTGCTAATAGTTGTCCCTACAAAAACTTTGGATACAAATATTATTTGTCTTGTAAGATCTTTCCCAACAAATCAATTTGTCTATAAAAGTAATTTTTGCCTACAAAGCGATTTTGTGGTCACAACATCAAAATATGTTGTTAGCTTAATTCTACTTTTTCCTACAAATATAACTTTGAGGGAATGAATATGTGTCTACTAAGATTTGTCCCAGCAAAGAAACAATTTGTGACCATAATATTTTGTAGGCTAAGTCATATTTTTCCCTACAAAAAAATAAATAAAAAATTGGGGAAAAGAATTTTGTCTCAAAATAATTCGTATCAAATTTTTTTTATATATTTTTAATTTTGTATTAATTTTTTACCTAATTTAAAATAATCTAAACGTGTAAAAAAAGACAATAAATAAAGAAATTAATGTGCAATGAATATATTATCCAACCAATATATTGTACCAAAACACATTAATCCTATTTACATAATTACATGTGAAACTTAAAAGAGTACCGCAAACAATCTTTTAATATCTAAAAAATAAACATAAATGTTCTTAGTGATAATTACATAATGTCCTCATGAATTAGATATAATACTCATCCAATTAGTGCTCTTGACCAACTTGTAAACACATCGAGTTGGTAATTCGGCTCAGCCAAAATAAAGTCCTCAAGGATGTTCTGAAATAATACCTGAATAGCTCCCTGATGATAAATTTGCCCACTGCATAAATTCAGACATTATATATTATTTAGTATTTCATCCTATTATATAGATTTTATAACATTAAATGCAAAAACCATAATTTCTCATAACCATACCTTGTAACTATAGTATCCACCAGCATATCCACCTGTAAATATATGACTGAAATTGCAAAGGAACTTATCCCCTGGAAGTGAAGGAAGTATTTGCGTTCTTTTACTAACTCTTCTTTCAACATCATAGATAGACTCTGAACCGCCTGACACATACCTAGTGTGTAACTCAAGATCGAGAGATGCTAATTTAATCTGCAGTATACAAGAGATGGAAACTAAGAACTTTTTGTTCCATCAAGAAGGTACAACATACACATCTTCAAAATGCAATACAGAGTGACAATCTCACGAGTTTCTAACAGTGACATCGACCAGAAAAGAATTAAACAAACAGAACATGAGAAAAATTACAAGTGTAAAACGATAAAAAAATGCTAAATAAAGACTAATATTGAAGCAATTTTAACTGTCCACCCACCTCCGACAACCACAAAAAGAGAAGATTTTGACACGTAAAATAACAAGCTTATGCTTTTTGTTATAAGCTTTTAGATCAAATGAAATGAGTACTACCACAGTTATCAAATGCCCTAAGTTCAATTCTCTCCACCGCACAGTTAATGAAACTGTGCAATATCACTTTGATAAGAAAAAGTAAACAATTCCTACCCGTAAGAGAGCACATTGAAGATAAAGTTTAAATTATAAATATGTATTTCCGACAGCATATGCTTTTGGATTAACTATTCAACAGTTTGCTTTGCAACAATTTCCTTTTACAATATGAAGTATGTGTCAAAGTCAGTTCAAACGTTAAGTAGGAGGAAAAAAAACTGTCTAGCTAATCACAGATGAAGATAATGCCAGTTAATAGTGGGAGCCTCACTAATCATTGGCTGTCAAAGATCTAGGTATAGGCTTCATTTATATTTATATACTGTTTCCACTTAGATAACCATGATTTGGTCATTCAAAGGAACATCAAATTAAAATAAGAACAAATTAGATAGAACGATCATCTAGAAATGGAAAAATGACAAATCTGACTAATCAATGTTAAACATAACACTTGTATTGAAAAAAGAACAATTCTAAATCAAAGTACATATGCATATGCTTTAAACGAAATAGCGATTGAAGCACTTTGCCACATTAGAATCACTAAAGATACTATACAGAATATTACTTTGCCACATTAGAATCAGTGAAGATACTATACAGAATATTTATGTTTGACACAGATAATTTTTATTCAAAAATAGTCCATGTACATACCCTGAATAATAAGGACTTTAGCGCCTCTGAAAAGGAGAAAGGCTTAAGACAATCACTCTCCATCATAAATTCTGAAGCAGTCGGATCTTGTTCCCTAGTGTAGATGAAAATTAATCTTAATTTATGTAAAACAACCAAGAAAGCCCAGCACAGCCTCATATTTTTAACTAATTGTAATCCTAAAATCATTCGATTCCAGCAGTAATTTTCAGCATAATCTAAAGCACTAATGAAGAACCCATATATTAAAAAAATAAAATCAAAACCAAAACTAAAAATCTAACTCAACCTAACATTCTGAAACTAAAAACCCAATAATTTATAAGTTGAAGTGTATCAATCTATTAACTCAAAATCAACAATCTAAAGCTAAAAATTCATACCAAATCCACAAAATTTGAAATTTGCAATTATTTCATATATATACACACTAAATCCATGAATTTAAAATGTAAAGATTTACCCATATTTGTATACACACATATATACATACAATAACAACATTATTTACACACGTGTGTGTTTCATTTGTGTACTATGCGCGGTGTCTGTGTGTGGCTATTGCGTAACTGTGTGTGTGCGGGTGTTATTGTGACTTTGTGAGGGAGAGGAAATGTAGGTGGCTTACCGTTGGTTGTTCCCGGAGGATTGGAGAGAGAGGTAGACCGAGAGAGGAGGGATGAGAGGAAGAAAAAGAGGCAGAGAGGTTGAGTTGAGACTGAGAGTGATTGCGATTTGGGGTATAGGTTAAGGTTAAGTTTTAACTCTTAAAATATGCAATTTAACCCATTCACTCTCCAATGGGTAATTTAAGGAAGTCCAACAACTTTATTTAAAATAATTGAGGAATTTTTATTTTTTTATTTTTTTATTTTGTCTCTCTTTTTCCTTTTAATTACATTCTAAGTTATATTTTATAAGAATTAATTAAAAACTTGTGAAAATCTTTCGAATTATATTAGCCTACGAATTGGTCAAAAAAATTGTCACAAAAAGATATATCTTTTCCGATAAATTTGTTGTCAGGAAAAGAAAGTTCACGTTTTTGTGAGCACGAATCATCTCAATTTTAATTTTCTGGAGCCAAAACATATTCCTATGAAAATTACTTTTTGTGGGACAAAAACTATGCCTACAAATCTAATTTTGCAGGTGGAGTATTGTAATTTAAGTATAAATATTTTTTAAGTCAAATTCTTATCCCTACGAAAACTCGTTTTGTGTGAAAAATAGACTCCTCATACAAATTTCATTTGTATTCAGAAAATTTGTTGTTTAAATATAAATATTTTTGGAGTCAAATTATAATCCCTACAAGAACTCGTTTTGTAGGAAAAAGTGAACTCCGCATACAAATTTCATTTTGTATCTGGAAATTTTGTAGGATAAACATAATTCTCTTGTAGTGATAACAAGAAGCAAGGATACAAAAAAATAGACGATTGAATACTAGTATGTGCATACAAAATAGGATGAAAATGTAAACGTAAAATATTAACAATTTTATATATCAGGTAGTGTAAATTATCGAGTTCAAACTTTCAATTTTTTGGAAAGAATTACTTTATACATTTATTAAATAAATCTTGTCAATGACTTATTGGTGTGTAAGTTGAGTTTATTAACTTTTTTTCCCTTCAAAATCTTGCAAGTTTATAATTATTAATTAACAAACTGGTGGACATAATTTGAATCATAATACAATATATATTTTTTTAAATTCTTATCGCATGTTAATTATCTCATTTAAAAGTTTAAACAGTTAAAAAAAATTATATTTAAATCTTATTCTTAATGTAGAACAGAAAAAGAAATTACCAAATAATAGAAGTGTGAAACAGTTCTTCAGATAAAAAAAATAAATAAATAAATAAAAGTGTTAAAATGTTTAGCGTAGTTTGCCCCAAGACAGCCAACCTAATTCGTCAGTTATCAACAAATTAACTGTCCTTGTCCTAGTAGTTTTTACTAACAGAATTGCTGCTATAATAAAAAAATTCCAAAAAAATTAACTAACTAATAATCAAATACTAAGACTTTCTCGATCCACTTATGTCCTATAGCATCAGACATCATCTAACTAAGAAGTCCACATTTAACCTAAATTATGCTCCCGTGCTTCGTCCCATGATGTGGACTGTAATTTCTCACCTAAAAATATTAATATTTTATTAATTGCAGGTTAATTATGCTTTTTGATATAGCATTTTAATTAGAGTTTATTAATTAATTTGGTAAATTTCAGGTGCCAACAAAAGATGTTTATTACCGGTTTTTTGGCAAACTTTTTTTTTTTTTTTTTTTGGGTTTATAAACAAGTTTTGTTTTACACAATTTTCCAAACGACTTTTTAACCATATGCATTTTTCTCCAATTTTTAAGTACACATTTACATCAAAAAAATAAAATAAAAGAAGAGTTTCTATAGCTGCCTAACGGTATTTTTGACAGGATTAGCATGGATAATTTTCTTCTTTCGTGACTGGAAAAACACCTTGTTTTTCAAAAACTAAATTTTAATATAAAAGGGTTTTACAGCCCAAATAAAAAAAAAAATTGTGTTGGTTTTTTTCATTTTTATAATAAGAGCTTGTTTGATTTTCATCAAAATTTTCTCATTTTTCTACAGTACACAATCTTAATCATCTATTAAAAGTCAAACTCACAATATTTGATTATTCAACCAAATTTTAACCATCAATTCTCCTAAAATTTACTATTCATTTAAAAAAAAAAAAATCATTTTAACTAAAATCAAAAGCACACTAATAAAGTAAATTAAAGGATTATAAAATTGACCAAATGAAGGATATGTGTGAGGGGAAATTTTCATAAGATGTATCGTATAGTTACCTGACAAATTAATTAATTCATCACAGCATGTAAAAAATTAAGTCTAAAGCTGAAAAATAACACATCAGAATGAAGACTTGTGAAGCAAGTGTAAATCAAAAATTGTGCAGTTTGGTTGATAGGCCAGTGGGTGCACCAAATTGTATGCCGTTGAACTGAGTTTAATTCCCTCTAAAACTAATCAAGAACCACACTCTCTCTCCTCTTTCTCTCTCTAGAATTCTTGAGTATAAAAGGGATTCCTTTACTCTTATTCTTCCATAACCAATTCAGCATCCATTCTCATTTTACTATTACCTCATATTCTAAAGAGAGCATGGGGGCCTCGAGAAACATTATCAATCCCTTCTGCACTTTCTTGTTCGTAGGCATGTTGTTGCACTTTGCTAGCTCAATGCCAAAGACAAGTGCAAAAACTCATTACCATGATTTTATTGTATGTTTTTCATATCACTTTTCACTATTTTTTTTCTTCTTCTTATTTTTCACAACTGGATTAGTTTGAAATTATTAGATATTAATATGATTTAATATTGTGCAATTGCAGGTTCAGGCAACACCGGTGAAGAGACTATGCAAAACCCACAACACTATCACAGTGAACGAAATGTACCCTGGACCAACATTGGAAGTGAACAATGGTGACACTCTAGTGGTCAAAGTCGTTAATAAAGCTCGATATAACGTCACCATTCACTGGTATAATCGCACAAATATTGCAAGTTTTATGTACATATACTAGATTCTTTTCTAACCGTTAAAACTTTCGTATAATTTTATTTAACATGAATGACATCGAAATTGGTAAAATGTAGGCTGCTATTTGGTAAAATTTGTTTGTAAATTTTATTTTTAAACGACCACGTTGTCACATCTCACTGCTATATATATATATAAGACGTACTGGAGCTAGTATGGCATGTACGTAAATATATATGTCCACACACAGAGACACTAACCTATTATGCATTTTCTTTAAATATAGGCATGGGGTGCGACAAATGAGAACTGCATGGGCTGATGGACCCGAATTTGTGACTCAATGCCCTATTAGACCAGGGCACAGTTATACTTACAAATTTACAATTCAAGGACAAGAAGGAACACTTTGGTGGCATGCCCATAGCTCTTGGCTTAGAGCCACTGTGTATGGAGCCCTGATTATTCGACCACAACCCGGAGACTCCTATCCCTTCCCCAAGCCGAACAATGAAACGCCTCTTCTTCTTGGTATGTAATTTATTACTCAAAGTTATTAAAATTTGTTAGTATATCAAATTTATTTATTTCAAAATCCGGATGACCCTGATTGGTGGTGATCAGGTGAGTGGTGGGATGCGAACCCCATAGATGTTTTGAGGCAAGCTACACGAACTGGAGCTGCTCCAAATGTTTCGAATGCTTACATTATCAATGGTCAACCTGGTGATTTTTACAACTGCTCAAAAAAAGGTATTGTAATTCATTCTCCTATTTCAAATACTGAACAATTTTTTTTATTTCTAAAGTCACACGTTTGGGAAATAAATCACTAAGAAAATATCACACTACGATGCAGATACGATCATAGTTCCAATAAAATCTGGGGAAACTAATCTCATTCGAGTCATCAACTCTGCACTCAATCAACAGCTTTTCTTTAAGATAGCCAACCACAAGCTCACAGTTGTTGGAGTCGATGGATCTTATGTCAAACCCTTCACCACTTCGATTCTAATGCTCGGACCGGGTCAGACAACTGATGTCCTAATCACAGCTGATCAGCCACCAGCCAAGTACTACATTGTAGCACGTGCCTACGCTAGTGCTCGAGCTGCACCATTTGATAATACCACCACTACAGCCATTCTTGAATACAAAACTGCCCCCTGCCTTGCAAAATGCACCTCGACCAAGCCAGTTATGCCATCTCTACCTGCATTTAACGACACTGCCACTGCAACTGCCTTCACAAAAAGCTTGAGAAGCCCAAAAAAAGTCGAAGTACCCACAGAAATTGATGAAAATCTCTTCATCACAGTTGGTTTAGGACTCAACAATTGCCCCCGCGGTTCCAGACGTAGAAATTGTCAAGGACCAAATGGGACTCGATTCACTGCCAGTATGAACAACGTATCATTTGTGCTTCCATCTAATTTTTCCCTACTGCAAGCACATCAACAGCATATACCTGGAGTTTTCACAACTGATTTTCCAGCAAATCCACCTCAGAAATTTGATTATACTGGTAATGTAAGCCGTCCACTTAGGCAACCTGCTCGAGGGACTAAGTTGTACAGGCTAAAGTATGGAGCACGAGTACAAATAGTGTTGCAGGGAACAAGTATCTTCACATCTGAAAACCATCCTATTCATCTTCATGGATATGACTTCTATATCCTTGCTGAAGGATTTGGAAATTTCAATCCAAAAAGAGACACACCCAAATTCAATCTCATTGATCCACCATTGAGAAATACTGCTAGTGTACCTGTTGGTGGATGGACTGTGATTAGATTTGTCGCTGATAATCCAGGTAAGACCTAACAAATAAATAGTCATATGCATATTCATCTTAAATATGTAACGTTCTCATATTGATCCCACTGATGTTCTGAACATATGTGTTGAACATAAACAGGAATCTGGCTAATGCACTGTCACTTGGATGTTCACATCTCATGGGGTTTGGCAATGGCCTTCTTGGTGGAAGATGGAGTGGGGAAACTGCAAAAGTTAGAGCCACCTCCTGCTGATCTGCCCCTCTGTTAATCACATCAAAAAGAGGAGTTGGAGACAAATAGTGATATAGAATAAGGATTCAATATTTAGTGTGGTCATAACATTTGAGTTTTATGTTGTATTCTTTTCATATGCAACCTTGTCAAAAAAAGATTTTTCAACATTTACTTTACAGTGCACAAATCATAGTAATCCCCCAACATGTTCTTTTATTGTAGTTGTCTCGTTTTCTAGAGCTATATATTGAAATGAGATTTTTTGAATTACAATTATTTTTCAGACTTCTCATTATATGCATTCACACAACTACAAGATTTTTTTAAAACCTTTTTGTTATGCATTTTGATCAACTGAAGAAAAAAAAAACCTAAAGAATTCAGGAATTATACATCCACCAGGAGACAAAAGTGCCACAAAGGATAAGCTTAAGAAGCAAAGAAAATTATAAGACATCAGAAATTGTTAAATATTTTATGTAATTGGCATTCTCTTGAACATAGTGGCTCATTTATGAAGTCTCAATTAAAGCCAAAGTATGTAATTGAGTTAGTTATGTATTTAGGTTCAAGAAGATCAAAGAGATATTCAAGAAGACTTGAAATGCAATTAAAAGTCAAAGAAGAATAAAAAACTCGCAAGTATTATAATTCAAATTTTTAGTCAGATGTTGAAACCTAGTTTTCATATAGAAAACTTTCGAATTTAAAATTTTTTACTTCTACAAGAATTGTATAACTTGAATTAGCTTTTCAATGCACTTTGAATCACCTTAGTAGGACATTGTAAGAGAAAATTATGATCAAAATAATGAAAACTGTTCGAATAACGATTGAGCGGTCAACGGTAGATTTTGCACCCTATGCGTGTTTTTAACAATTTTGTTCTGCCCAAATTTACCTAAACACCTTTCACTGTATACTAGTTCTATCACCTGTGCGATGCACGGTATTAGATACATACAAAATAATTTAAGTAAAATGTAAAAAATTAAATTTGCAAAGAAAAAGGATAAATTCTAAAATACAGAATATTCCTCATAGATCTGTACATATATAATTTAAATGTGGTAAATTGGGAAATTTATGTTAACACAGTAAAAACCTTTACTAAAAGCTCAATTAACACGATATAACAGACTCTTAACAAAGCAAGAAACAAAAATCTTAAGTTACAAAAAGAAGCTTATTCATTTATTAATATAAAAGCATTTAATATTTTTGATTAAAAAAAAATTGAATTTTTAATGGTGGAATAGAGGAAAACCATCTAAAATGATACATGTCGTTAAATAATGCAACGTTAGGGACTTAAGCACCAAACTAAAAGGTTAAAGACTTATTGCGCTAAATAATGCCTAAGTTTAGGAACTACTTGCACCAAATTGAAAGGTTATGGACTTAAGCACCAAATCTGAAGTTCGCAAACGTTTAGGGACCAAATACACCAATTTCCCATATTAAGAACCACAAATAAATAAAATATTAATAATTAAATAATACGTTAGCCTATATTTGGCAAACTGTTTAATACAAAACCTTAAATCAACTACACATTTTCTCTCTTCACTTTTTAACGACATAATTTTTAAACAACGCAATTTATAAATAATACAATTTTTTAAATCACTTTTTAGTCACATGTTTTCTCTCTCCACTATTCAACATTTCAACCGCATAAGAATTTCTCACAACAACTATCGGATTTTGCCTTTGTTCTTTAAAACAATCATTATAATTTATAAATCAATTTATAAAAAATACACTTTTTTAAATTATTTTTTAACCACAGACAATTGTTCTCTTCATTTTTAATACATATTTTATCTCAAAAACATTAGTAAACCAATTTATAATTATTACATTACTATTTCCGAACATATAAAATAGTCCAATGTGCTGTATAAAATTGAGCCTTTGCTAAGTACTAAGTTAATTTAAACCAAAAATTTAAATTTCACAATTTCTCAAACTACTTTTTAACCATTCACATTTTCTCTCTCCAATTTTCAATCACACATTTTATCTAGAAAATCCAAATAATTAATTTAAGTTGATTATAATAGCCGCCGAACAGAGTCTGACTTTATCTAGTGACTTTGTCATATAATATTATTTTCCACCTAGCAATGTTAGGTTTTTACTCAGTAAAGACAGTAGAGACTTTTTTTTACTAATGAGAGCATCTCCAAAAAATTACTATCACAAACCACATATATTTCAAATTATAATAGCTTCTTTGAATAATAAAAGACAATTTATATATATTTAAATAATAAATGACTGCTATTTGCCTCTCGTATTTTACCTTTTTTTTTCCAATTCTTATTCAAAAACACCAATCACATAATAATATATAGGATAAATAATTCATAAAATACAATTTGTAATATTAAAGTCAACAAATGATAATAATCAAAACATAATTTTAATACTGATAGCTAGCATTTATAATATTAAAACAAGAACAACAAACAAATAAAATACCTCATTAAATAATAATATTAACTCTAATAACTATAAAATCAACATCGAATAGAGGCATAATATACTGAACTACTCTAAAATATCACTTTTTTTTCTTAAAAAAAAAAAAGGTAGCTCTATTTTATTATGTAAAAACAATTTTTTTTGTTCATTTTATGTGTCAGATTCCAGATGAAAGTAACAAAATTATACCGAAAATCTAATACGATGTAACCTTCGCACGATTATTAAAATTAATAATGATTAAAAATCTTATTCATTTTTAACCATAATATTCATAATTTCTGTATTTACCTCTCGTATTTAACATTTTTTCAAATTTCTTTAAAAAATATTAATCACGATATTTATAAACTTGTGTTTGATCTTAACTCATCAAATATTTCATTCTTAAACATAATATTCATAATTTCTAAACTTACCTCTCGTATTTAACATTTTTCAAATTTCTTTATAAAATATCAATCACAATAATTATAAGCATGTGTTTAATATTAACTCATCAAATGCTTATATTTGACTAATAAATTTTAATTTTAATTTTTTCAATAAGAAATAAGAGATCGCATTTAAGACTCTGTTATTTACGCAATTATAATTTATAAATCAATTTATAAATAACACAATTACTCAAACAACTTTTTAATCATACACATTTTTTTCTTAACTTTTAACCGCACATTTTATCCTAAAAATATAAATAAACAAATTTATAATTACCACGCCTCCGTTTGGTAACACTATTTAGCTTATAAACTGGTTTATTTGTGTTTCAGAGGTAAAAATTAGCGGTCGAAAATTGGAGAGAGAAAAAATGTGTGGTTGAAAATTGGTTTGAAAAATTGTGTGATTTATAAACTTGTTTATAAACCATTTTTTAAAGTTTTACCGAACACATGCTACATTATTGACGAACAGAACCCAAGATATCGCATTTTTCATGGAAGTGTGTATCTTATTAATGCTTTGGAGAATTATACTACTTCCAGTTTAGTCTAGATATTAATTCCAATCTAAAGTCTTTGAGAAGATGCTAACATTTGGAAAAGTTTAGACATAAATGTGGGACCCACTTCAACAATGAAGAATTAAAAAAAAAAGTGTCGCTGATTACTTTAGGCTCAAACCTGTGCGAGATTATTTATTTATTTATTGGTTTGGGCGGGATTTTTGGCAATTTTTTGGGAGGAAAATTTTTGCTTACTATCCTTATTTTATATAGTAAGATAAGAGATATCAAACCCTATGCACGAAAATGGACTGGTTGTTACATTATGCCTCTCTTAGAAAACACCTGTACATTTTTCTTTGAAAATCTAAGAATATTTTCTACCAAAGATTTAATCTATTATTTCTTGTAAAATCCAAACAACTACATATTAGAAAAATGTCAACGTTCTTAATCTAAAATACTTACTTCTTTAACACATCAAGGAAGACAATTTCTCAGTTAGAACTTCAGATTGAGGATGGTTGGACTACAAGTACATGAATTACAAATAAGAATTGTAGATTCTTGGGTATCTACTTGGAAGAGACAATTGGACAATATCAAAAAGTTGGAAGAGTGAATAGTAGTATCTTGGGTTTACAAGGACAAGATCAAAAAGTTGGAAGAGTGAATAGTAGTATCTTGGGTTTACAAGAGTAGTGCATGAAATCTAGTGGAGTTGCTATAAAGCATCAAACTATAAATTATATTGTTTATAGTGTAGGAAACTTGCTTGGTGCCTTGGCCCCAAAGTTTTTACCCACATTGGGTTTCTCCATCATCATATTTGGTATCTTTACTTGTTATTAATTTATGATTGTGGCAATTCAACATAAAACAAATTCACTTGTTTGATTAATTATCTAGAAACAATATTAATAAAGTGACATGTCCTTTTTAGTTGTGTTAATTCCGCACCAAGGTCGAACTTTCTAGGTAATACAGAACTGACAAGTGGTATCTAAGTCTAAAATCACTTCCTTACCTTATTTTGTCTAAATGAGTAGTTCATTGTCCGTCCCATCATATTTTGATGGTAGTAGTGTTTTAAATGATATAGTCAATTCCAGCTTCATCCTAGGCAAGAGAATCCCTAAGTCCAAAATTATTAAAAAAAACTTAGATCCTTACCCAAGCATTTTAGGCCTAAAGTCACTGTGATAAAGGAGAGTAAGGATTTAGATTCCATTAAGGTGAAAGAATTGGTTGATCTTTCCAGACTTATGATCTTACGTTAGATAAACTTCATAAAAACAAGTCTACAGCTTTGAAAACTGCTAAGGGTAAACATGATAATTTTCTGAGTCAGATTCACCAAATGAGTAGGAGTTAGTTTATTTTGCTAAAAAGTTTAGAAAAACGTTTAGAAATAAACACGAGCCTCAAGATAGACACAAGATTGCACACAGTGAATATAAGAAAAAATCTAAATTTGTGAGGTGTTACAAGTGTATTGGTTTTGGATATATGAGAATCAAGTGCCCTACTAACAGTAAAAATTATGATAAGGCTATGAACACTACTCTCAGTGATGACAAGTCTGACTCGAATAATTAGGGTAAGAAATCCACTCATGGTGAGAATGGTAAATTTATGGCCTTCACCTCTAGGATTAAGAATGGATCTGACAAAGCTAATGTGAAGGATGAGAATATAGATAGTGTTGAACAGTCTGTTGGAGATTCTAAAAGAGAGAAAGACATCAATGATGCTTATGATAAGATGTATGAGGAGAGCTTTAAGATCTTGGCTATTAATAAAGCTTTAAATTTGAAGGTAAGGGAGCTTAAGTCAGAGAAAGAGAAGCTAGAGAAATATATCCAAGAGTCTACCTCAGTCTTGAGTTAAATGAAACCTTAGGCACTCATGTTAGGAATCTTACTAGTGAGCACGAGAAGACCTCTAGGAGAGCTATTGAGCTGACTACTAAGAAATGGGAGCTAGAAACCTAAGTTAAGAACCTCCAGAGTGAACTAGAGTTTTCCAAGGCTCAGTTTCTTACCTTTTCTAGTAATTATGATAAGCTAAATTACCTCTTAAGAAGTAGCAAACCGAAATCGTCTAGGCTTTAGGGGAATAATGCTAGTACTTCTAAGACCAGTTTTGTCCCTGCAAATGACCAGCCTTAATATGTGCTAAACCCAGAACCTAAATATAAAGGATTTGTAAGACAGAGGTCTACCGACAGCGTAGGACCATTTCAACCTAGAAGTAGATGCAACATCAAAATAACATTGGTTCTAGGTTTACCCCTACATGCTTTAATTGTGGTGAGTTAGGAAACATACGCCCCATATGTCATCAATTCCTGAACAGAAATAGAAACATGGGCTATAATAGAAAAGTTGGATTCCTTACTGAACAAGTAAATTGTTTAACAAAGTTGGTGACACAAATATCTGAAAATTGTTCTTCCACAAGGTAGGTTTTGGTGAAAAAGAGTGATCTACAAAATCTTGAAATAGACCAAATTGACCTTAAAGGTAAGAGCTTTTGTTTACCTAACTAATTAGGTAATCTTGGTACATGCCTTTACTTTTTTTTTTTTTAAATCCCATAGGAGCTTTGGTGTGATTTTTATGCCTCCACCTCTACTTTTTTTTTGGGGGGGGGGGGGGGGATGCCCCTACCATTTTTTTGTATAAAAGAAAAATTACACCTAAAAGGAGGGGGACGTGAAGCCAATACCTCCAAGAAGAATGTATAGTTACACAAATGATGAGGATGCTAAAACCAACTAGAATGATACGATAGTGCTATTATAGAGTACTACTCCATAATAGCACCTTACAAAATGCAAGCTCAAGACAAAGTAAACAAGGAGTTACTTACTCCCTTACATTATAACCTAACAACCTCTATACAAACAGAAACTGAGATATGATATAAGCTATCCACACAATCTAAATCTTCTTCTTAGTGTCCCAAAGTTGCTATCCAAACAGTCGATTACCTCTGAATTTTGATAGCAGGCAGTTCGGTTTTTTCCATTTGTAGTATGCCTTTAACTTTACCATAAAATTCATCCTTGTTAACCATCTTATAGCATCGTTTTTTATGCCCTTCTGAAGCTAGCTAGTCTGCCACGCCATTACCTTCTCTCCATATATGTGAAATCTTGACTTCCATATGTGTCATTTTAGCTCTGATAGAACCAACCATATATTGAATGTTCCAAGGCCCCTTTTCGTTTGATGTACACAGAGTTATAACCACCATGGAATCAGTTTCAACCCAAATTCTTCCATACCCCTGTTCAACACACAGTTGAAGACCTTTATTCACTGCCCTTATCTCAGCTTCCATTATGTAAATGGGTCCATAAAATTCATAATATCCCCATTGAACTTGTCCACAATGATCTCTAACTACACCACCACCAGATGCATTTTTATCATTTTTGAGTGCTCCATCAGTATTCAGTTTGTACCATCCCTCTATAGATTTCTTCCACCTAACCAAAACATGATTTCTAAAATCCACTTTTCTGTTAGATGGATTCCCAGCCATGGTCATTATGTTCAGAATATATTGAATCCTTTTTAGAATTTTGTGGGACTTCATCTTAATTTCTCTGTATTTGGCATTGTTCCTTTCTAACCAGATCAACCAAAGAATTATGAATGGAATAAGAGAGATCAAGTTACCTGGTTTAGCTTTAGTTTGATTAAGCCATGATGTCATAATGGAACCTGGTTGATCACTAATAGGCCTAGTGATGTTTGCTTTGTCAAATAAAGTCTTCCACACCTCCTTAGTGATCCCCCCCCCCTCTCCAAATAAATGGTTTATACTTTCTTCATGTCTGCAGCAGGTGCGTTTAGATGCCAATTGGATATTGAGTCTGTTTTGAAGGATTTTGTCAACTGATATTCTGCTATTCCAAACTCTCCAATTAAAGAAAGCAATTTTAGGAGGCATCCATTTATTCCACATAAACTTGTGAGGCATCTGTGTAACACTTCTCTCTCTTATTAGATCAACACAGCTTTTCATTGTGAAATCTCCAGTAGAGCTGAGTTTCCAAAATATAAGATCTTCTTCCTGACTTAACTGAATTTGTAAAATTTCTTGTATAATGTCATTAGACACCACTTTAGATAATTTTTTGACATCCCATTCACTTCCATTATCATATTTATAATTCCTCACATGGTTCATACACCTAGAATCAGGTATTGTTCTGCCTGCTAGAGCTCCAGTTCTAAGCCAATGATCTAGCTCAAAGTTAACTTTACCTCTTCTGACTTTCCAGAAAATGTGAGGTTCCACAAGCTCTCTAGCCTGAATCATTCTTTTCCATAATGGAGAGTCATTATATCTGATTTGAACCAATGTTTCATGCTGACCAATGCAATATGTAGACTTCATCAGCCAACTCCACAAGGATTTTTGTTTTCTGAAGTTAAATAATCAATTGGTACATGCCTTTACTTTATCACTTAAATAATCAATTGGTGCATGCATCTCATTTTTTTTTTTTTGGTTGCATGTACATCTTTATTCTGCTTACTTTAGCACATGCATATTTTATATAAAAATATGAAAATAAAACAACAACAAAATTTGTTTACATGAAATGTATTATTTCTACAACATGATGTATAACATTTTTATGCATAACATTATTAAACTTGTGTGTTGTGATCATGTTTAAATTAAATTGATGAGCTCTAGCATATTTTCCATTACTTGCTTAGGTGATTGTGGATTACTTAGTATAGGTATATCAATGTACCATCTGCATTGCACATACTATGATTTTGTAAGTGGGAATTAATCGCATGTGTGGGATTTGTGACGACATTCACTTGTTAGTAAGATGACTTTGAACACGAATTGACTAGTTTGTTGGACCTAAGCTTAGTATATCCCCTCGTCATATTGCTCAATATCTTATTTTTTTGTGGCTCCTATTTGACTCAAGCAATTAAGCATGCAGAGTGTTTAAATACCTGGTACCTATGATCAACTAACTTGAGTTAATCGGCCAAAAGCTCGCTACAAGGGTCATCTTAGTCACTTAATGAAGAGAACCTGCATTTAAGATGAAAAACTCACTAGCTTTAAATTTTTTAAAATATGTAAAAAATATGCTTTTTTAAGAGGGAGAAAAAATTGATTGTATATTTGCAAAAATAAACTTTATTTAAAAGGTCCTAATTGTGCTCAATGGTTTGACTTTCATTAGTTGGCAAATAAGCTTATTTATAGTGATGTTTAGCATGTTTTTCCTCATAAAATTAAGGTTTGAAGTTTTACATATAAATGATTAGTGACACGTTATACACTTGAATCACTTATACAATTTACTCCATTTTAACTTAAGATGAGTGTTCGCAATAAAAATAGTGTGTATGTGTGTGTGTGTGTACCGCAAGTGTACGGATTGTAACAAAATAATATAGTTGACCTAAGAGTCTAGATTATCGTCCCACGAAGATTATAGTTAATTAATGAAATATTGTAGAACTAAAGTTTATTTGAACAATTGAATGATGATTTTAGATTTAAACTAAAATAAGAAATTGATTTGCCTAAATGCAATATAAGAAGAAATAACAAATGACAAAATTGCCTAAATTCAATGTAAGAAGAAATAACAAATTACGAAAAGTTGGAGATTTACTTACTCTTTTTCAAAAGTCTATGATCAAATTAATGATCAAATAATAAATGGATGTCCAATGGTGCAATTTTCGAAAAAGTTAAATATCTTGCTTCCTCAAAATCCCTCTAAACTCTACAAACCCTATAACCTCAATCCGTCGTTAATTAACTGGAAACGAAAATCTTACCGCAACTGCAACAATGGCGGACGGCACTGACCCGAACAAAGCCTTGACAAGCACCCGATTCTCTGACCTGAACCCACAGCTATCGGAACCAGTACTCGAAGCTCTAACCGCCGGCGGTTTCCAGTTCTGCACGCCGGTTCAAGCCGCAACCATACCGCTACTCTGCAGCTACAAAGATGTAGCCGTCGACGCTGCCACCGGTTCCGGAAAAACCCTTGCCTTTGTCGTCCCCCTTGTGGAACTCCTCCGCCGCTCCTCGGCTCCTCCTAAACCTCACCAGGTCACGCATACAAATAAATTACAAAAATTAGTGTCTTGCTCATTAAGTATGTTAGTATTGCTATAAATTTGCCTGAATCACTGTTCAATAATTTTGCTGTTATGAACTTTTATGTTGAATTTTTATGTGTTTAATGTTTTTCAGGAGTTATATAAAATGCATAAAGTAATATATTTTTAAGAAAAAAATCAATTTGACCAGTTTGCATTAGTTATGCACGTCTAATACTGGGACGGAAAGAGAACTGTAAATCATAAGTATACAGCTTGATTGTAAATGAAAATAATTTCGAGCTTATGAAATCATTACTACTATTATGTTTAGATGAAAAAAAATGTTCTGTTTCTTTAGGAGCTTACACATTTTTTTTTATTTAACAGGTGGTGGGAATAATTATCTCGCCGACAAGGGAATTGTCTTCACAGATATTTAAAGTTGCAGAGCCTTTTATCTCAACGTTGCTGAATGTGAGGCCAATGCTATTGGTAGGGGGTGTGGATGTTAAAGCTGATATAAGGAAAATCGAAGAGGAGGGTGCAAATTTGTTGATTGGGACTCCTGGCAGAATGTATGATATTATGGACCGCATGGACATATTGGACTTTCGCAACCTTGAGGTTTTTTTTTTTTATTTTCTTCATGCTTTGCTGCCTTAAAAGTGTAAACTGATTTAGTTTATAGATTCTAATACCTTTTGGCATCTTAGTGTATAAATTATTTTAGTGAGATGGCACCTATTGACCACAAATCTAGGTCAGGATGCTGAGTTGGTTTGGACATAGTGATGGAATCTTAGATTCATAGAACATATATTAGAAGAGGGAGTCAAGACTAACTGATGTTGCTAAGTCTTTAGTCGCCTTTTAACCTTGTAGTAAATCTAGCAACAAAGGAAGCGAAGTAATTAGAGAGGATTTATGTAGCAGACCCTAATTTATTGGAAAGAAAGCTTAGCCCTTGTTTGGGCTCCATTTTTAAAAAAAATATATTTTCCCAAAACTCATTCTCAATCACACATTTCTATTATTTTATACGTAAATAAAAAACTTTTCCCTTTTTTACCAACACATTCTCCCAAAAAATCAATATTCCAAAATATATATTCTCCCAAAAACTCATTAAAATGGAACCCAAAGGTGTGCTTGAAGTTGAAGTGCATCTAGTTAAATTAAGCCCCTTGTTTGGTTTAGAAAAATAAGATTTTTAGAATATTGATAAAACTTGATATATGTATGTAGTTGAAAAGCCCATAAAATTATGGGTCTCAACTCTCAAGAAACGTGTGATTGAAAATGAGGTTGGGGAAATGGACACCAAACATGAGCTAAGAGTAAGTTATGATTTAAATCTTTGTGAACCTTAATTCTCAGGCCATTCGTCAATTTATTACTCTCAAATCATAATATTTTAGGTACGAGGAGATGAGACATATAGCCTTTGTTTGGCAAACTTTTTTTAAACAACACATTTCTCCAAATCACTTTTTAACCACACATTTTTCAAAGTTACTTTTCAATCATATATTTTCCCGTGAAAACATCACATTCTTTGGTTTTAAGCAATTTTTTTTTAACAAACAGGGTCACAAGTTCTTGTGAAGGTCTAGATCATTTTTATATGATATTATTGATAGACCTATAGTTCGAATTTGAATAAACCACGGAGAAAAAGGAAATGGTAAATGGATTTGGTTAGTACTGAAAATTGTATTTGTTCAGCTAGGATTCTTGAAATAAACAATGAGCTAAAGGAAACTGTAGAAATTTCTTGAATTTATGAAAAAAATGATCAGATAAATTATGAAGATCTTATATTTTTATGACATTTCTTGATATTCAAATAGGTTTTTGAAATCTTATAACCCTGTGTTTTGTAGCTAGGTGAGAAAATGTGGGTGAAATGGAATTTTCTGATTATATTTCCTCCACTAATCAAAGATTTAAACGGGGCACATCTTGGAAGAGATCGGAATAACAATGTTAAACAACGATGCCCTGTTCATCTTTTGTCTTGTTGGCGAGGTTGAGGGTGTTTGCACCAAAATTATTTCTTTTCCTTTTTTCCTTGTGTTTTCAGGAGTTTTTTTCTTCTTCCTTCTTCTGTAGGTGCATAGAAATATCAATTTATTATGAAGATCAAGTAACATTTGAATAGTTCATTTTTTGTTAAAAATTATCATGGGATTTGGTGAGCAGATATTGATCTTAGATGAAGCTGATAGGCTATTAGATATGGGATTCCAGAAGCAGATAAATTCGATTATATCTCGCTTGCCGAAGCTACGTAGAACTGGTCTCTTTTCTGCCACTCAAACTGAGGCAGTTGAAGAGCTGGCAAAGGCAGGTTTAAGGAATCCTGTAAGGGTTGAAGTTCGAGCTGAAGTAAAAAGATCGAATGATTCAACATTCTCACCACAACTTGCCTCCTCGAAAACACCCTCGGGACTTCACATTGAGGTACATCATTCTTCTTAGATTGTGCAAATTTAGAAGTTTACACTTCATTATTTTGTTTTCATAAATGTTTGAATTATCTTAACCTTATGGCGATTTGCCCTCCATGGTTATATAATCTACAGTATCTTGAATGTGAAGCAGACAAGAAACCATCGCAGCTCATTGATCTTCTTACTAAGAACAAGACAAGAAAAATTATAATGTGAGTTAAAGATTTTATTTACTTAAATGTTTGTAACTATTTTTCCCTTGCAGGGAAGTCGATCTGAGACATCTTGTGTGGTTATATGATCTCCTTACTCTTGCAGCTATTTCATGACTTGTGCCTCTGTTGATTACTGGGATGTTGTACTTCCACGTCTTTCTGCTTTGAAGGGATTTTCTTTAATTTCTCTTCATGGAAAGATGAAGCAGGTAATTTTGAAAATTATAAAAATGTTTGTACATGACAAGTTTCACGCTTGTCCATGAAATGCATTTTCCGACCTGATGAATTGCAGGCTGCAAGGGAAAAAGCGTTAGCATCTTTTACATCTCTTTCTAGTGGTGTTCTTCTTTGCACGGATGTAGCAGCTCGTGGACTTGACATTCCTGGCGTTGACTGTATAGTACAGGTAGTTTAGTGGAAGCTGTTATGTCAATCTACTATACATTTTTGTATATGATACAGAAGATGCAACTTGCATAGCACAACTTTTGTCCTTAAATCTCATGAGTCGTAACAATATGGTGCATGCAAGTTTCTTTGAAATCATCACTTTTCTGCTTGACTGTGAACTGACTAAGCATTTATTGTTGCCTACTGCTGGGATCTATTTTATCGAACAAGATAAAATAGAAAAGGAAAAAGGGAAAAGATTATAGGAAATGTCAAATAGTTTTCTAACATCTAACATAAAAAACTGAATATGGAAAATTAAGTTGCTTATGTTACTATAAAAGAATATATGCTATCAGCATGGGTTCAAAACTCAATTTAAACTGACGATAATAATAATTGATTACATTATATCGCTTTTAAATCTAACAGCATCGAATTGTTGCTGTTTATATTTGCAGTATGACCCCCCTCAGGACCCAAATGTGTTTGTACACAGAGTTGGTCGAACTGCTAGGATGGGACGAGAAGGAAGAGCCATTGTTTTCCTGATGCCAAAGGTTTGACTCTTACAGATAATACAAATAATGATGTTTTCCGATTGATTAAAAATTATGTTCCTTTTTTTTTTTTTTTTAATATCACTTAGGAGGAAGCTTATGTAGACTTCCTGAGGCTAAGAAGAGTTCCACTTGAAGAGAGAGAATGCTCAGACGAAGCTCCTGATATTATTCCTCAGGTGAAGACCGCTTGTTGTTTAAGTGTAATTATACTGGTATCTCACTGCAATTTTCTCTGTTGGATGGCTGAGTGAATGAATATGTTACGTGTAATATAGATTGGCTTATGGTTTTTATATGACTGAATGAAATGATGGGGTTATAGGCATTCATTCTCGAATTTTTCTTTGCCATAATATAGAAGGGCAGAGATGATGTGTTAACGACACCGAACAGTGTTAGTGTCCCGGTATTTTCTTTTTTCCCATTTGCGTCTAGGTAAGTAATGCTTTTTTTTACCAAATTTTCATAAACATGCGCATGCAGGCATCCACCCTTGTAAAAGCTCTTTATCATTCCTCATCACATGTGAGATATTTAGTTTCTGATCTCTACAAACCTTATGCCACGAACGCCAACTCAAGTACCATTTTCATAGTCGAACTGTAAAACCCAAATCCTTTTCAATTATCTTGTTGTATATGATGATTGACTCCTTCCTCTTGGTCTACGATTAATACTTGTTTATTCTATTTTCTTAGCCTTTGCTAAATATGTGCAAATCATCAAAACATTTCTCCTGCAAATTATTTTCCTCGGTTGGATGTTGGATATGCTCATTTTGTTTCTGATTGCTATGCTTATCAAATTGAAGAGGTGGGCCTCTCTCTCTACCCACTCGCACGTGTATGTATGTATGTATGTATGTATGTATGTATGCATGCATGCATGCTTGTGGTTAAGAAACTTGTAATCTACTGCATATTTTGTCGAAATTGTCACAACTTTTTGTTTGTTGCAATTCCTAACCAGAAATTATTGGGTGTATAGCATCTATATTACGCTTGTATCTTGACTGAATTGGTAATAGTACTTTTTGTCGACGAAACTTATTTCTTACGTATTAATATAATGTTGAAATGATCTTTTCCAGATACGATCAGCTGCAAAAAAAGATCGGGATGTTATGGAAAAAGGACTCAGAGCTTTTGTATCTTATATTCGTGCTTACAAAGAGCATCACTGTTCTTATATTTTCAGGTTGTTATAGATAATTCAAAATTTACTTTTATTTAGTGCTTCTGTATTCTTATATTTTTAGGTTGTTTGAGATATCAAAACTTTCTTCTATTTAGTGCTGTTTCTTAAAAATTAGCTAAAATTTTAATCATGTACTTCATGGGACCCACAACTTTTATCAACATTTCAACAAACACAAGCTTTGTCAAACAACTCCTTAGTGCTTCTATGTTGCGTGACTAATTTTCTTCTTATGCATAGGTGGAAGGAACTTGAAATTGGGAAGTTGGGCATGGGGTATGGTTTATTGCAGCTCCCTTCTGTACCTGAGGTAAAGCATTACTCTCTTTCTACCGAGGGTTTTGTACCGGTTGAAGATATAAACCTGGAGGAAATCAAGTTCAAGTAAGGACTATTTGCAAATTATTTTGTCTAGTTTAGTTTTCTTTGCGTATGGCTCGAGATATCACAGCTAAAATTTCTTGATACTTACATTTTTGTGAATTGTCAAAAGCTTCAAAATAAATAAATAAATAAATAAATTAGTAAAATAGTTTTTTAAATCTTCTTTTCATAATGCTGAATAAATTAGTGCTTTATTTTGCAATCCCCTAAAATATTTACAATCCCCAAAATTATTCACAATCCCCAAAGGTATTAATCTATTTCTGTGATTGGGGATGTGTTATTTTCTGAATTCTTTTGCTGCTTATACCGTGTTTGGTAACTTGTATATGAACAAGTTTATAAACATATTTTTCCAAACTATTTTTTAACTATATATTTTTTCAAAACCACTTTTTAATCATATATTTTACCTGAAAATATCAAATTCTTTATTTATAAACAAAATTATTTTACCAAACATTGGCTTAATTATTTTACGCACAGTCCGTTATTTAGTGAATTTTCTGATATTACTCAAGTTTCTTTCTATTGTATGTATTACTAAGCAAGCACGGACTAACATATCGTGTCTGGCTAAGCTTAAAAATAAGTCAATTATTTTGAAGTAATATCGTTTCCAAACACATTTGAAAAATTGCTCTTCTTATTTTTAAGAAAACGAGCTACTTATTTGATCTTACTTACATGTCAAAATAGAACTTACTTCTTACTTTGACCAATAAAATATTATTTGTTTTAAAACTTATTCATTTACTTGAGTAAACTTTTTGTGATCAGGCAATGGTAACTTGGCAGCCAATTGTTATCTTTGATCTCTTATTTTCGTATATATCCTTCATTTACAATTATTTTCTTTAGGGATAAATCTCGTGAGAAACAAAGAAAGAAAAACTTAGAAGCAAAAAGAGTTGCAAAAGAGCAAGAACAAAAACAGAAAAAGTACAAGGCAGCCTCGAATTCTATGCCCACTGCCATGAGAAAGAAAACGGCCAAGCAGAGGCGTGCTGTTCAATCTGCAGAAGATGCAGACGATTTGACACGAGAGTATCGACTTCTGAAGAAGCTGAAAAAGGGTGCAATTGATGAAAATGAATATGCAAAATTAACTGGAACGGAAGATTTGCTTTGAGGCTGGATTGAGCTGCTTAATCAATGAAAGATGCAGATAAGTTGGCATGAGTGTATCCGCTGCTGAAGAAGCTGAAAAGGGGCGTTGACGAAGAAAATGAATACACCAAATTAACAGTAACAGAAGTTTTGCTTTTAAAGTGGGTGGGTGAGAATGAGTTGTTAAAACTCAATACCGGGAGCTCCGAATTATTGCAAGTGCAGAGGTGACAAGATGTAAATAAAAGGCAGTATAGTATGTTTGTTGAAACCTTGCTTGGTTACTACACATTTGGTTTCATAGCCACAAAATCAGAAGCAAATTGGCTGGTGACATGATCCTCCTTTTTCAATTGTAACTTTTCTTTCTGTTCTAAAGTTTTTTGAGACCTTGTCCAGATTATCTTTTAAATTATCATATCTTTTTCTATTTTCCTTTTCCTTTTCACAACAATCATTAGTTACATAAATATGCAATTATGCATAAATATTATTGTTGGTTCTCAAGATAGTGTGAAGAATTTCTTGGTGCTTTGAAGGTACCACTTCATTTGATTTTCTTTTTACCCCATCAAATCTTTGACACTTGTTTAGATGGATTTTAGAATATCTTTTTCACCTTGAATAGCTTGCTGCAAGGCTGTGACATTCCTGCTGTGTTTCATTTTTGGGAATTAATGTGAGAACCCATTTGTAATAATAAAGCAACTAGTGTTACACCTGGTCAATTTATTCACATATATTGAATTTATATGTTTTTTTTTTTTTAAAAGAATAGTGATTTTTAGAAAAATGGATGTTTGAAATTTGATTGAAAAGTCAAATATTGTGGGGTTTGATTTTTAATGGATGGTTGAGATTGAGTATTGCAGAAAAAAAAGAAAAAATTAATGAAAACTAAACAAGAACTTAATTAAAAATGAGAAATCTTGAAAGATAATTAATTATAAAAATGTACAATTACATATATATTAAACAAAATTTTAAAGTCTTTAATATATATCAATATCAATACTAATTGATAGAATCTTAAATCTATAATAAATCTTGAAATCAAGAATCAATTCAATAAATATATCTTCGATAAACAAAAGAGGGTATAAATCACTCACATTCAGTGGTTAGACAATATTTAGCTTGAAAAATAACTTAAAATTCGTTTTTACTTTTAACATATTTCATACCTTGAGAATGGTTATGGATGTTATTTTTTTCCCTCTTAGTCTTTGAACCTAGTCTTGCCTTATTGCTAATCACTAACCTAATCTCCTATTAGTAGTTAAATTCTTGGGACAATAAGTGCAATTATATTGACTCCTTTAATCATTACAGTGGATTACTTTCTTCCCTATCAAGCCATTTGGCTTCCAAATATTTTATGGTGAGCATTGTTGGGATTTGATGACTTAGTCATTGATTTTGAATTATATCTTGAGGAATAACATATTTACCCCATTTGAATGTGTTTATATATGAGTTAAAGGTGTTGAAATGAATATTTGTGGTTAGCACTTGCCTTGAAGCATGATAATTGTAGTGGAATTCAAAACAACTTTAGTGAAATTCTTAGCTTGGCATACTATAGAATACACTGATTTGAGGCTTTAAATCCTGCACTTTTTTGTAATTTTGAGAAATGATTACCTTCATATACATGTCATGGATGTATGATAAAATTTGGGAATGAATGAATATGATTAAGGGTGAGAAAACGCGAATGAAACTAACCCACGTAGAAGTCGGAACATAAAAACAGAATCTGTCAATTTTCAAATTTTACATAGTTTCACCCCTGCATGTTAATCAGTCACTTAAAAAGCTTGGGAAGTTGATTTGAATGAGTGTTAAGACATTAGAATGGATTTTACATCCATTGAACTTGAAAACTAGGAAAAGGTTAGGGTTGATTAGTTGAAGTCCTGGTGTTATCTAGATTATATGGGCATTAATAGTCATAGTAAAAGAATGTGCATGTTACATATGAAATTGAAAGTCGTGTTTGATACTAAGTAACAATACAGGTTGTTTTCCGCCTTTAAGTGGAAAAAAGGACTTGACTTACACCCGTAGAGAACACATACACAACGGTGAAAGGTGAGTAAAACTTCGTTTACAACTACAATGCAAGAGGATAGTAATGGTTCGAAAGTTTTCTATTAATCATAGCCTTGACTTTTACATAAACTCAGATAATGAGTATATTGCATACCTTATGTTGAATACCATGATTGAATATGTGTTTTAGAAATCTATTTTATCGAGCAAGTCATTCATAAGAATTTGCACGTGCATGCTCGACATACGTATACAGTTTAAAATCTAGCACAAATGACATGATTTCAGAAATGAATCTATATTACAAAATGTTTTATTAACCATTACTAAGTCACCGAGGCATGCTTATGTGATATTTTTTGGCGAGTGAGACTTCCTTGTGACCATGTGCCTTTGGTGGATTATAGGAGGGTGGACCACTTGATTGTGCCTTTGTGATATTATGAGTATGTACATCGCTAATGGAATACATCTTGGGTGATCATAGGGGCTGTTAGAGGATGTACCTCTAGCAAATTCATAATTATAGCATACATGATTTTTACTTTTTGGGTGTTAGCTCGTTTATTTCTTACATTGTAGGTGAACATGAAACTTCATAGATGACCTTGTTGACTATGAAGCTCTTATAGGATTCCGAGGGTTGATGTACATGAATGACGACCGACACAGTTATTTTGTGGGCTATTATTTTCTTCTGAAGTCTTTTGTATTATATTTTGGAATCGTGTATTGCATGTATGTATGACTTGTAAATTGATTTTGTTTATAATTTTGAAACCTTAATGTCAAATGTTTAAGTAGGTCAATATAGTCTTTTATATTGATATACAATAGCTATATTACGAGAATGCTTATGCCATGTTTAAAAAAAAAAGAAAAAAATTAATTGATCGCATGTCTAGATCGAGAAATCACTTCCATCCTTTATACAAATATGTAAAATTGTCTATTAAAGGGGGTGTGACAATAAGAAAATCAAGATTCCCATAACGAGTGTTAAAGTAAATGCCGTTTTAGGGATATCTTTCTTTTCAATGTTCAACTGATGATATCCAATTTGCATATAAATTTTTGAAAATTGTGGAATCTTGTAAGTCGTCTAGAAGATCATCAATTCATGGTAATGTATACTTGTTCTTTATGGTGACCTTATTTAACTCTCTATAATCAATACAAAAGCGAAGTGATCTAAATTTCTTTTTAACAAAAAGTGCGGGTGCACCACATGGAGAAGTACTAGGTTGGATGAATCCTCGGTTTAGATAGTCATCTAATTAAGTTTCAATTATTTGAGCTCAAAGGGGGCCATTCGATATGGAGTTTTACATATGGGTTGAGTTAGAGATGGTAAAAAACTCGACCCGCCTCGAACCCAATGGGTACTCAACCTTAATGGGGCGAAAGAACTCGCTCCATGGACCCGTGTGATGGGTTTGGGACAGGATGAAAAACGTGGGTCGCGGGACAGGGCGAATTTTGGCCACCCCACCCTGCCTCGCCCCGAATACTTATTTAGATAAAAAATTATAAGAAAAAAAAAAAGGAAAATGAAGAAAAAAAAATAAAAGAATTAAAAAATATTAAACGATGTGGTAAACAGGGCAGAAGTGTCAACTGTCAACCCACCTCGAACTTCGTAGGTCGCTGGGCGGGTTTGGATTTATCTAGTTTTGCTGGACTGGGAATGGAGTGGGGGTACTTGACCTGAACCTGCCTTGTTTCCATCACTCGATTGTGTACCTAGTATTAGTTCTAGCTCGAATATAATTTCTTAATCTGGCGGTAGTTCATATAGCTCATCGAGAAATACATCTTGAAATTCTTGGAAAATAGGTTGTGAGTGTAGCGACCAAGAATTTTTACGCAATTAATAATTATTTTAATATTTAGAAAATCGTGTCGCTACTATTTCACCCATTATTTTGAAGTTAACGTCGCGACGTGTTCGTCTAGCCAAGTCAAGAAATAATTGAGATTGTTCGATTTTAAATTAAATTCCGAATTTCTAAAATTATATTATTTTAATTATTTATTCAAAGTATTATTTTCAAAAAAAAAATCATTTTAAATTCCAAATTTAGTAAAAATATATCAATTCTCCTTATTAAATTATTTTAAGTCCAAATACGAAATTCATTTTTATCTCAAGATTTATTATTCTTAAATTTATTTTTCAGTCCAAAATATATCTGTTTTTAATACGATTCCAAATCAAAATTAGTCAAATTTTTAGTTAATTATCTTAAATTAACCCTATCTACCGAAATCTAATCCGCTCCCCACGTTTTTTTTCTCCACCTTTACATATTCTCCAACACCATCATTATCATCACCACCACTCACACACCATTTGCATTCCACTCATCATACCTACCACACCTCTCCCCTGCCTCTCCAATTCACCATCAATAAACCAAAATCAAGACTGCATCCAATATCAATTGAATCAAGCACACTGCCATCGTATTCAGCCTAGCAACTGTTCCATTCCAGCCACCTCCATTGCTCAATTTTCATCATCTCCGACCAGCAACACCACCATCCACACCACCACAACACCTCCACAGTCTCGGCCAATCACCATCGACGCAACCACCACCTGCAGCAAACTTCCACCATCACCACCGGTATCACCATCATCACCGCCACCTCCTTCATCACCCAAATCACAACCGCCACCACCACCGCACGCAATTAACTCAAATTTTCACCCAAACCCAAAATCGAAAACCAAGAAATAAACGAAGCCCAGAAACTTACCTTCACCCTTGACCGATTTGTTTTACCACCGGAGATCGCGATCTTAGCCACTGTTTTTACCTCTGTTTCGCGCACCTAACTTCGCACTAAACTCCCTCAAATCAGAAACCTCACCTTGACCGCCTTTTTCTACACCCTGCGCCGGCGAATTGCCGGCAGAACGCACCTTCACCGGTTTCCCCTGTTTGTCGCCGCAAATCGCTGCTTCTCTCTCTCCCTCTTGCCTTCGGTCGTGGAATGGTAGAGAGATAAGAGAAATCTGATAAATTTAATAACTTTTCCAGAGTTTGCACGTCAGTCCCTATAGTTTTAAAGTTATTTCAAATCAGTTCCCAAGCTTTTAAAATGATCATTTCAGCCATAAATTTCAAAAGTTATTATTTTAACCTCTAAGTATCAAACCCATTTTATTTCAATCCCTGCTGATTTACCTTATTTGATTTTAAGCCCAAGTTTTAAAAGATTTACATTTTAGTCCATAAATGTTTAAAAGCAATCATTTAAGCCCCCATATTTTTAAAGTCTTTTGATTTTGTCCATATTGATTTAAAATGATATATATATGTATATATGTATATTTATAAATCTCAACTTTCAAAAGTATTCATTTTAGTCCCTTAACTTTCAAAGTATTCATTTTAGTCCCTTAACTTTCAAAGATATTCATTTTAGTCCTTCAACTTTCAAAGTATTCATTTTGGTCCCTAAACTTTCAAATCATCAATTTCAGTCCTTAAATTGTAAATTATCATTTTTAAACTATAAATTTCCAAAGACTAGGTTGACTTATTGGCTAAGACGAAGCGTACGGAGAATTAAAGAATTGAAGTCGTTTCCCGCTCAACTTTGCACTCGTCAAGTTTAAGGTAGACTCGCCCCTATTAATTGATTTAAATTATGATTGCATGTGAATGTGTATGTTATGTGACTTGTGAAAAGTCATTTTTATGAAAACGAGCCTGTATTCCCTCGTCAGGAATAATGATGATATGAGTATGATATGAGTATGCGGGCAAGATTGGGAAAAGGCCCCTTGAGGGAGCCCAATCCGCTACAAGAAATGATGATGTTATGCATAACATACGTGCCTTATGTGCACGAGACGAGAAGAGCAACCCACATCCTATGATTTCTAAAGAGCTTATGATTTTTCAAAAAAAAAAAAGCCAAGTGCTTTAATGCACAAGAAGAGCAACCCACACCCTATGATTTCTAAAGAGCCTGCATTTATGTGTTCAATTATATTGTAGATTAATTAATTGGCGATGAGTCTACTGAGTATTTCTATGAAATGCTCATGTCTATTTTCAACAACATTTGCAGATTTCGGAGACGGTGGCAAGTGATGGATGATGGTGGCAATAATCGTTAAATGGTTGAAAGTTTGACTTTAATGATTTTCCGTATTTTCCAAATCTTGAATAATGTCGAGAACTTCAATTATTGAGAAATTATGACATTGTCAATTTCTGTACAATATTAATGATTCGATTTACTATTTTAAATTGTTTCATAAATGTTTTCAATTTTATCGACCATTACGATTTATTTAATGTTGCCAAAATGAATTTCAATTATTTCTTCCGCTAAAATATTATTCAAAAAAATTAAATCAGAAAATGACGTGGTGAACCGGGTATACGGAACTCGGGGCGTTACAGTTTGGTATCAGAGCTAGTCTGCGTTTCTGTAGACTGGCAAATTTTCAAATAGAAATTTCAAGAAACATTTTACATTATTTAATTATTATTGATGAAGATTGCCACTGCCATCACTCGTCCCACCAACTCCGAGGTTAAGAAGTTTATGATGTTTAAAGTTATTTCAGTATTTCGGATACTTATTTTACTGATTTATGAGAAAGAATGAAGAGTATTTCGGATACTTATTTTAATGATTTATGAGAAAGAGAAAGAGAAAGAAGATTAATGATGTCGTTATGCTTTGTCAAAACTTACTTGCTTAAATTCATGAGACTTGAACTTTTGTGTTCATGAGAATTACTTGCTTAAATGCATGAGAAAGATAGAAAGAAAGAAATAAATGAGTTTTGAAGCATAACGAGAAAGTTTTCAGAAAAGAAAAGAAAGAGAACGAGTGTTGAGCATAATGAGAATAATATGATTTAAGAATGATTTTATAATAATTTTGTCCTCGAACTTAGAAATGATGAACCCTAGCTGGACTTTGCATAATTGATTTTAGACATGGCACCATTTACGAAGAGTCAACAGAAAGGATTAGACAATATTTTCGAAATATATATATCGTTTGGACCAACACCTCATGTTGGGATATATGACCCCACTATTGACTATTGTGCCGCGCATTATGAGGCCATGACTAGTGGTTTTAGAGCAACTGTTGCGAAGATTCATTAATCACTTGTTGTCAACATTTTCAGTAAATCACCGAGAAATAGCAAGCCAGTTTTATGACGTTGTGATGAGATGTTGAGATTATGATTGATGTGATTTTATTGAGACTTTTATGAGAAGAATTATGAAATTTGAGGTTTAAAGATTTGGTTTTTAATTATTGGGAATTAAGGATTTGATATTATGTTTGAGTAAGTGGATTATTCCTCTATTTTGAGAGAAATTTATAATGTTGTTTGGGTCTTGTAATTAAGAAATTTTGGAATTATGATTTGTGGCATATATGTTATAAGTATGACAATGAGTTGGCATTTGAGCCAATTAATGTATTGAAGGAAGTGATATTGTGATATTGGAAATTATGATTTGAAATTGTTATGTTGAGGAATGATGAATTAATTTTTGGGATATTTTGTGGTATTGAAGTTTGTTGGAATTGTTGTCTATATTTGAATCGTGGTGGACAGATGTGGAGTATACCTACGAGTTGGATAAGTCCAAATTACAAGGGAGACTCTGCCTAGAATTTTATCATTTTGAGTTAAGAGCTTAGTGTGGTGAGCAACCCACTAAGGGAATTAATTAGTAAGTGATATAAAGGGATAATGAATCTTGAGACATTTTGGCTTATTCGAAGTATAATCATTTTGGTAATGGGTATAGTTACATTGAAATGCTCTCCTTGTTTCACAATTTCAAGAAAAACAAGATGATGTATACAACTACTGGGATATCAAGGTAAAGTGATGTGATGAATTGATGCATACATTGGGAAATGTCAAGTTATATTTTGAAAGATAGTGAAGACAAGTATTATGACGTGATTGGGAAGAATCTTAATTATTCTTGGGAACGAATTGATTGTTAGTTGGAAATGATCACTTGTATTGAAGAATATTATAAACTATGATGGTATGCGATAATACTGTTGAATTATTTTGGAAGTTGATTTGGTAGATGATGTGTTAAAGATTTGGTTATTTACAAGTAATATGATTATTTGGAAAGTCAATTGTCATGAATGAGAGATATTGGAAATATTTTATAGTGAGATGCCTTAAAGGAATAACCATTTATTCGAAGTGAGATTTTGGGGACATATGATTGAATGTTTGAGATTATGTGAGACAATGATGATGGTCATAAGGTCGTTTGAATATTAAAGGTACAAGAGATAATTATGAGGAATAATGCTATTGCTCTTATGGTGAGAACTGAAGGTGACGATGTACTGAGATTATGAAGTAAGTTGACTTTTCATGAATCAGTTATGTTATATTTGGTTCAAAGTAGAATTCGAAGAAAGGTGAGTATCAGCCATGCAAATGAATCAGGGTTTCCTCGTAATATGAATGATTCACCGATGTACATTAAGTTTGCATTTTTGATACTAGAAGATCATGAGAGAAAATTGTTTGATGAAATTGATGAAAGAAATTTGTTCAAGTATTACAGAAGTAAAGCATTGGATCGGAGGAAAGGTTATGAGAGATTATACCTTGAAATTTTGGAAAGAGTTACTAATGGTATCTTGATTCGAAAATAAGAAACGAAATTTTATGTATTTGTACTTGTGGATAGAATTCGTGGAAATGAGGATCGGACTCCACAGTAATGACTTATTATGGAGTATTGTGCAGAAAGAGTGACATATGACAGAATCCAAGATTTATTTAGTTTAAGAGATTGATATATAATCTAGTGAGCAGATTGGCGTATAAGGTTCACGTGATAGATATGATGGTTCTTATATTGTAATCTTAGAGAGATCGATATGATTATTTGAGGTCATAAGATACGATGATAAGTGACATGTTACATGATTACTACAAGATATGGTGACTAAACGTTTAATGGATGTTATAGTTAACCCGTGAATGAATTATGTGAATATATTGAGCCAATTGATCTTACTTTGATGGTTATTTGAATTATGGTGAAATATTACCTACGATTGAGAATCTTCACTTTGAGTCATAAGATATATGGATTTATTTAAGATTTTGGTGATGCAGTTTCGATTACTTATCGTCAGTTGTGCTTCTGATGAGAGTAAAATATTTTACTACAATAATGGAAAACCTGAGATGACCAGTTGTGTGACTTTACTTATAATGAGATTATATCTTTGGGTTAAGTAAACTTGATGAGGAAATCCTATATGGTTCACAGAAGTCTTGTTCAATGGTGATAGACTTAATCAGGGTATTGTTCAAATTGTGACATGAATTGAAGTTTTGGGAGAACAGGGAAATTGAATCTTGAACTTCAGATTGGGAAGTTAGTGAGGTTTCTTAAGTTCGAGAATATCATATCTGATCCTTATGATGATACTTTAAATTAGTACATTAGTCCTCAGCTGGATTGAGTATGTGATACAAGTACTTGATGCATGATTTAAAAGTATGGACTAAGGATTTAAGTTTGAATTTCTCCAATTTTGAAAAGGAAGTTTCGGTTGAGTTTGGAAATGATTTCGTTTGTGAAATCTTTCAGAAAGATTCGCCAAGTTTTGGTTGTACTCAATATTTTGGAATTGATACTTGTTTCTATATTTTGGATAATGAGGTTTTATTTTTGATCAATCTTCCTGATTTTTAGTTTAAGCATTGGAATGATTGATATTTATATCGTGGATTTGATATCAGTATAGATTCTTGAAATGTTGGAAATAGAAGGTCAACGAATGAGTGTATAAGTTGGACAATGTCGGATGATTGATTGAGTTCTACACAATAGCTATCAAGCGTCTTTTATGCAGCTTTGTATGGGGGTACATATATATGTTAGAGAGGTTATCCGATTTCATGTATTGATAGTGTCCAGTTTTTCAGATAGAGATCCGAGAGTTTTCCCTTGAGATTTTGGAAGAGTTTACATGTGGCAATGGGTACTAAATTATATTTTAGTACTGCCTACCATCCCCTGACAGACGGGCAGTCCGAACGCACTGTTCAGACGCTCGATGATATACTTAGAGCCTGTGTACTAGACTTGAATGGTAATTGAGAGATACATTTCTATCAGTAGAGTTTGCCTACAACAAATAATTTCGAACTATCATTGGTATGGCACCCTATGAAGTTTTGTATGGACGGCGATGACGATCGCCAAACTATTGGGATGAAGTTGAAGAGAGGAAATTATTGGGTTCAGAATTGTTTGAGAAAACAGTTGATGTTATCGAGAAGATTCAGATTACGGATTAAAGTTGTGCCGATCAAAGAAGGGACTTAATGTTGAGATTAGAGAGAAAGTGTTCTTGAAAGTAGCTCCTATGAAGGGTACTTTTTGTTTCGGCAAGAAAAGAGAGATTAAGGCCTCGTTTCATCGGACCATTTGAAATACTAGAGAAGTGGATAATATGACTTATTGTTGGCTTTGCCACCAGAACTTGCAGCTGTTCACAATGCTTTTCATGTTTCTTATTTGAGAAAGTATGTTCATGATCATAGTCATGTGGTGAATTATCAGTCTATTTCAGTTTAGAAAGATTTGACATATAAAGAGGCACCTATGTGCATAGTAGAGAGAAAAGTCCATGTCTTAAGAAACAAAGAGATTCCGTTAGTCAAAGTCCAGTGGGTTAGACATGGTAGCGATGATGCTACCTGAGAGAAAGAAAGAAGAAGAGATTCTGTTTAAATATCCAGATATCAAAGAACAAGTAAGTTTAAATTTCGAGGACGAAATTATTTTAAGGGGGTAAGGTTGTAGCGACCAAGAATTTTTACGCAATTAATAATTATTTTAATATTTAGAAAATCGTGTCGCTACTATTTCACCCATTATTTTGAAGTTAACGCCGCGACGTGTTCGTCTAACCAAGTCAAGAAATAATTGAGATTGTTCGATTTTAAATTAAATTCCGAATTTCTAAAATTATATTATTTTAATTATTTATTCAAAGTATTATTTTCAAAAAAAAAAAAAAAATCATTTTAAATTCCAAATTTAGTAAAAATATATCAATTCTCCTTATTAAATTATTTTAAGTCCAAATACGAAATTCATTTTTATCTCAAGATTTATTATTCTTAAATTTATTTTTCAGTCCAAAATATATCTGTTTTTAATACGATTCCAAATCAAAATTAGTCAAATTTTTAGTTAATTATCTTAAATTAACCCTATCTACCTAAATCTAATCCGCTCCCCACGTTTTTTTTCTCCACCTTTACATATTCCCCAACACCATCATTATCATCACCACCACTCACACACCATTTGCATTCCACTCATCATACCTACCACACCTCTCCCCTGCCTCTCCAATTCACCATCAATAAACCAAAATCAAGACTGCATCCAATATCAATTGAATCAAGCACACTGCCATCGTATTCAGCCTAGCAACTGTTCCATTCCAGCCACCTCCATTGCTCAATTTTCATCATCTCCGACCAGCAACACCACCATCCACACCACCACAACACCTCCACAGTCTCGGCCAATCACCATCGACGCAACCACCACCTGCAGCAAACTTCCACCATCACCACCGGTATCACCATCATCACCGCCACCTCCTTCATCACCCAAATCACAACCGCCACCACCACCGCACGCAATTAACTCAAATTTTCACCCAAACCCAAAATCGAAAACCAAGAAATAAACGAAGCCCAGAAACTTACCTTCACCCTTGACCGATTTGTTTTACCACCGGAGATCGCGATCTTAGCCACTGTTTTTACCTCTGTTTCGCGCACCTAACTTCGCACTAAACTCCCTCAAATCAGAAACCTCACCTTGACCGCCTTTTTCTACACCCTGCGCCGGCGAATTGCCGGCAGAACGCACCTTCACCGGTTTCCCCTGTTTGTCGCCGCAAATCGCTGCTTCTCTCTCTCCCTCTTGCCTTCGGTCGTGGAATGGTAGAGAGATAAGAGAAATCTGATAAATTTAATAACTTTTCCAGAGTTTGCACGTCAGTCCCTATAGTTTTAAAGTTATTTCAAATCAGTTCCCAAGCTTTTAAAATGATCATTTCAGCCATAAATTTCAAAAGTTATTATTTTAACCTCTAAGTATCAAACCCATTTTATTTCAATCCCTGCTGATTTACCTTATTTGATTTTAAGCCCAAGTTTTAAAAGATTTACATTTTAGTCCATAAATGTTTAAAAGCAATCATTTAAGCCCCCATATTTTTAAAGTCTTTTGATTTTGTCCATATTGATTTAAAATGATATATATATGTATATATGTATATTTATAAATCTCAACTTTCAAAAGTATTCATTTTAGTCCCTTAACTTTCAAAGTATTCATTTTAGTCCCTTAACTTTCAAAGATATTCATTTTAGTCCTTCAACTTTCAAAGTATTCATTTTGGTCCCTAAACTTTCAAATCATCAATTTCAGTCCTTAAATTGTAAATTATCATTTTTAAACTATAAATTTCCAAAGACTAGGTTGACTTATTGGCTAAGACGAAGCGTACGGAGAATTAAAGAATTGAAGTCGTTTCCCGCTCAACTTTGCACTCGTCAAGTTTAAGGTAGACTCGCCCCTATTAATTGATTTAAATTATGATTGCATGTGAATGTGTATGTTATGTGACTTGTGAAAAGTCATTTTTATGAAAACGAGCCTGTATTTCCTCGTCAGGAATAATGATGATATGAGTATGATATGAGTATGCGGGCAAGATTGGGAAAAGGCCCCTTGAGGGAGCCCAATCCGCTACAAGAAATGATGATGTTATGCATAACATACGTGCCTTATGTGCACGAGACGAGAAGAGCAACCCACATCCTATGATTTCTAAAGAGCTTATGATTTTTCAAAAAAAAAAAAGCCAAGTGCTTTAATGCACAAGAAGAGCAACCCACACCCTATGATTTCTAAAGAGCCTGCATTTATGTGTTCAATTATATTGTAGATTAATTAATTGGCGATGAGTCTACTGAGTATTTCTATGAAATGCTCATGTCTATTTTCAACAACATTTGCAGATTTCGGAGACGGTGGCAAGTGATGGATGATGGTGGCAATAATCGTTAAATGGTTGAAAGTTTGACTTTAATGATTTTCCGTATTTTCCAAATCTTGAATAATGTCGAGAACTTCAATTATTGAGAAATTATGACATTGTCAATTTCTGTACAATATTAATGATTCGATTTACTATTTTAAATTGTTTCATAAATGTTTTCAATTTTATCGACCATTACGATTTATTTAATGTTGCCAAAATGAATTTCAATTATTTCTTCCGCTAAAATATTATTCAAAAAAATTAAATCAGAAAATGACGTGGTGAACCGGGTATACGGAACTCGGGGCGTTACAGTGAGTATGGTGTAATATGTTCTTACTAACATGGTACAAGCTTACCCCCAATATCCCCACATGTCCTTGGGTTAAAAGCTTAGTAGCTTTAGTTACCAAAATTAGGAGCCTAGACGTTTTCTCATATACTGAGAATGATATTATTGTCTTATCTTGAAGTTTCAATGTTTTGGACTTGCAATTGATTATGGCACTATAAGCAAAGAATCAATCCACGATATTGAAGTCACTTAAGTTCAGCAAAATTAGATTTGCTGGGAGTTCAATAGTTTTGATATACATCTTGACCATAGGAAAAATAAAACTCACATGTTTATTCTACCTTCATGGAGTAACAACATCCATATTGTTTGGCAATAGGGTTGGTTTCACATTCACGTCATACAAAAATTTCATGGAAATGAATGAATGGTTTAATGCCTGAATCAATTAAAGTAAAGAGGTTTATCATAGACATAAGCTGTACATGTAAAGACTTTCTTGTTTTCAGGAAATTTCAGGTTGTACCATCGCAAATATCCTTCATGTTGGGTGGATTATGCTTCTGCTGATTTTCCTTTTTATTATTCGGGAAGTCCTTTACCATATGTCCTTCTTTTTCATGCCCAAAATACAATCCGAGCTTGAGTCAACACAGATTACTACAAAATTTTCCACAATGAGAATAAGACGAAAGCATTGGTTCCTTGGTTTCATTTTCTATTATAAACTTTTTATTTGGAAATCGAGGGGCATTTCTAAATACTCTGTTGCTCCTATTGCTGGTATTCCATCTCCTACTGTTTGAATCTCGAGAACCTAATGTCCTCATCTCTCCGGCTTGAATTATTTTGGTCTCTGCTTGATTTGGCATTAAAGTTTTATATAATTGTAATGACCCGCAGTCTCACCGGCCTCGAGTTACACGGTTTCACTGGGTATTGCACTCATGGACTTCCCACTCCCCTCAAGGATCTTCTGGCAGTGGATTTTTGCCTTCCGTAGGATTCGAACCATGTACCTAGGGGTTAAGTACAATGATTCTTAGAATCCTGCTACCATTAGACCAAGTATCAACCTCCAACGAAACGATCAATTTTGAGTTCGTTGGTGTTGACCACTTCAGTTGTGAAACAAGAAAATTCTTCAAATATCTTGATGCAGCTAGACATGCTCATTAACTCTTGTTTAAGAAATAAAAATTCGTTCAAGTTTTCTTAGTTGGCAAAAGAAGAAAAATATTTAGCTTGAGACTTTTTGCAAAACAACTCTTAATTCATGTCTTGTTTCCTCAATGCTAGTTAAGGTGTCTCACCAGTGTCCAACACTTCCCCTTAACATGAATGATACACAATTAACTTTTTCAAACTCCGAAATAAGCGCAAAGGTAAACACATGTTCAATGGTGCGATCCCAATTTTTCGTCTCGATTGGCTCTTTAGCATCTTAAAATATTGGAGAATCAAATCGTCTGAAACAATCATTAGCATCATTTTCTTCTTTGGTCAGGGAAGACTCCCGTTAGAAATATAATCACTGATTAGTTGATTGATTTTTCATACTTCACTACTGATCAATCGAGTTAGATGTTTCAAAGAGGCATTATTGTTATCATTCCAGCTATTTTACGACATGTTCAATCCATCAAAATATAAAAATTTCTTTAAATTGTGTAAAAATAATTTAAGAAAACTTCAGGGAACATTTTGCACAAAAAAAAAAAAAAAAATTTGTTTATTGTCGACCCTTATTTAGGGGGTTAACCCCCAAGTCTATAACGCACAAAACTAGGCATTTTAATTTGGAAAGGGTCGACTCCTGTATTAAATAAAAATCGAGCCCTAACCCCTCATTTTCTTCTCTTTTCAACTTCAGAACTCAAATTCTCTCTTTAACCTCTCTTCTTCAAACCCTACCATTTGAATCTCCCTTTTTGGTTAAAAATCAAGATCCAATATTTCAATTTCTTCAAAATAAGGAAGAAGCAAGTAGCCCATCATCTACCCCTTTATTCTTCAAGTGAAAGTGTGGAAGAAGTCCCTTATGGATCTAAAGCACAGGAAAGCTCCTTCAAGGAAAGAAAAATAACCAAGAAAAAGTGCTCGACTTGGGGATGGTTCAACTCATGGAACTTCTTCACATCCCAGTTGACGTTCGGACAATGAACCTACGGAGAAACCGAGGAAAAGTGATAACTCAAGAGAAGGTAGTGAAGATAAGACTCTTCAACTTGGAGGTACACACTTCCCAAATATATATTTCTTTAGTGAAAAAGCATGTCATAAATATGAGAAAATGAAGAAAATAGACGTGGTTCCTTGTAGAGAGGTTGATCTAGTATTTCTTCCTAGGCAACAAATTGAATTCTTTCCTTACTTTGAAATAAAGAAATGGTTATGATTTTTGAGTTCGGACTTAGAGGTAAGTGAAAGGTTGGTATGGTTATTTTATACGAATGTCGATGATAGTCATGAGTTGCTTAATCGACCAAATGAGATTTTGACACTTCATATATATGTGTAGAGAAAGCTTTTTTTTGGTGAGGATGGGGAATTTAACTTCAATGTATGATATGTTCAATGAGGTTCGGTCTATGATGGTAAGTTTAGTAGGCTTGAAGCATCAAAAGTTGTTTAAAAAAATCATAGGTTAGATGTCCCGTGCTTTGATGCTCCCGCATTACCCCTGGATGTTCGTTTGTTGCATTTGATCTCTTCCCACTCAATTAAACAAAGAGCAGGAAAACATACCATCCTCAATTCTGAGGATCTTTGGCTCATTTGGATGGTGATGACAAATAAGAGAGTGAACTTACCACAAACTATTGCCAATGATATGATTTTTGTGTTTAAAACTTTCAAGTCTGGGAAGCTCTTATTTGGTAGAGTGGCTGTAACATGCATGAGTCGGGAGGGGATCGAATTTGAGAGGGAGATTTTGGCGTCACTGCATCCAAGTACTATCATTGGTAAGTAATCAATGAAATTGATGAAGTACATGGAGGTGAGTGGGTAATGGATTCCTGGGGTGGCATGGTGTGAAGAAATTAGTAGTATACCACAACCTCTTATGCAAGTTCCTTCACATGGTGAGACATTTGTAGCTCCAGAGCATGCACCTCCTTCGGGTTTTGAAGCTTTCATGACCAAATTTAGGAGTTTTCTAGTTTGAGACTAGGGAAAATCTACAAACCCTAACTCAAGCTCAAAGCACTTTGGCTTAAGCTCAAGCCACGTATTTGAAAGAAAATGCATGGCATAATGAATGAAATTCAATTGTGGCAACATAACATTAAAGACCACCTTGATGATATGGATTATGTTGGTGATCCTGACGATGATGCTTAGATCTCTCTCTCTCTTTCCTTTGCAATGTATTTCTCTTATTCTCATTATGCATTGTATTCTAAAACATTTCCTTCATGGAAATTTTGTCTATCAATGTTAATGTCTTATTTTAGAATTTTTATTAGCTATCAATTGTATTGCATATGATGCATATTACAAGAAAATTGAATAACATAAAACACAAAACAAACTTCATGGAGTAGATGTTAATGGCGGGGTTTACATGTATGTGTAGTGTCATAAGATCGAGTTTAAAACCTGGCTCTAATACGACGCTTGTCACGCCCCACAAGTTTTAGTTTAATTTGAACATAAAAAAGGGGAAAATAAAAAATTGAGAAAATTAACCCCTAGAGTCTTGAGTTCTACCCCATAACTGGTTTAAAGTTTAATATACATGTTCAAAAGTTAACTTACATTAGCAACACCCTTCTTCCAGAGTTATTACATAAATACATAGACTTATTATATTACAAACCAAACAAAACCCTAACAAACTTTCTTCCTTCATTTCCAAGGGAAATCTTTGAAAAATATGTAAGTCATTGGGGAGGAATAAAAAATATCCACATAGTAATGTGACCGTACAAATTGATGGAAGATCAGAATTTCCTAGTAGTATAACCAAGTGTGGACCTATTTGACATATATACGGAACTGTCCATCATTCGAAGTCACCCATTCCATAAAGGAGATATCAAAATACTCCAACGTGAGCATCTATAAAAGGAAGAATATAATGTGTGAATCCAGCTAGTAATCTATGCCTCAATAAGTTAGAAAATACCAAAAGATCAATGAACACAATTACAGACGTACAATTCTACCATTCACACCAATATGGCCAATAACAATAGATGAGCTCGTCATTCAATTATACCAACTAGGTGTGCAATAAATATTAATATCAAAACATATAGAATCTTAAATCTATATTCAATTTAGAAATCAAGAATCAACTCAAAAAATATAATTTCGATGAACAAAAGAGGGTATATATCACTCACCTCCAATGGTTAGACAATATTTTACCTGAAACCAGAAAAAGAACTTAAAATCCACAAATAAAATGATGGGACCTTTGGCAGATTTTTTTAGGGTTTAACTTCATTTTTACTTTGAAACACATATCATACATTGAGAATGGATATGGATGTTTTCTTTTTCTCTCCTTGAGCCTACCCATGACTTATTGCTAATCACTAACCTAACCTCTTGTTTATAGTTAAAATCTTTGGAACTAAAAGTGCAATTTTCGTAGCTCCTTTAATCACTACAATGGGTTGCCTTCTAGTTAAATGTATTCGTATTGCAAATCTTACTAGAACTGATCGTTTTTTATTTCAAACTTGTGATTTGATTTTTGATACAGCAAGTAGGAGAGAACAATTCTTAATTGTTGGTACCAAACATCAGATCCATGGATGATTTTCACGATATGCTGGTCACATGAGAAATTAAATGCCTTACCCACTGAACTGGAGATTAAAGATGTTGTTCTCTCTGAGTAAATTTAGCGCTACTAGTCCAAATGGTTTTTCTGCTAGATTTTGTCAAGATTGCTAGATAATCATCAAGGATGATCTCTCGAAAGTAATAGTTGACTTCTTTTAAGGAAAGATTCTGCCTCAAAGAGTCTCTGCAACAATCATTGTGCTTATTCCCAAAATAGATGATGCTGAAAAATGGAAAGATTATAGGCCAATAAGTTCGTGTAATTCAAAGACCCGATTTTTTGTGGAGCGGGAATGGTAATTGTAACGGTGCACCAAACCAAATCGAATACCCGATTAAAAAAATGACTTTGAACTATATTTAAAACTTAAAAAGTCCAAAATTAGTCTCTGTTTAAAAATCAATTAACTCAACCCACATGACTAAAGCCTAATCTATATCCATTAACCCTAAGTATATAGTCATTTGAATACTGATATCTCCACTCCCTTAGTCACTCTCCATTTTGGCAGATAATAGTTCTCCACTGGTATCTCTCTCTCTCTCTCACATACACACCAACCCCAATCAAGTTTTTCTTTTATCAAATAGGAATCAACAATGACAAATGCTGCTAACAATATTTGTAACTGGAAAGAATGAAGTATAAAGGTTAAGAAACAAAATATTTGTTCTTCTCAAGTGTTAAGATCGAGAAAAATAATTTATTTTATCTTTATATAATCCTACTGTACTACACTAATAATGTTATGCTCGTAATATTATTTACTAAATTCAGATTTTGAATTTGAGAATTTGGATATTGTTTGCAAAATTTGCTTAGTATTGTTATGTTGTTGTTGTTTTTTTTTTTTTTTAGTTGGACTTGCAAAAATTAATTTATATTTAAGTGGTTAACCCACCAAACTGAGACACGCACTGAAACTGCACTAACCCGACTTAGGCGGTTATGGGATGGTTATGGTATGGACAAAAAATTGGTGGTTCGGTTATGGTTTTGGACGAACCGACCCCAAACCGAACAATTGCCATTACTAATGAGTGGACACATTTCAGATTCCAAATCCTTCCTATTACCTACCTGGGAGTTCCCCTCTATAATGGCCATAAAAGGGCAGTTATATTTGAAAGCATTATTATTAAAATCAAGGACAGGATCGAAGGATGGGAGCACAAATTTCTGTCAGCAGGAGGTAAACTCACTCATTAATCATGTTCTCAGCTATATGCCAACTTATCTTCTACAAGTCTTTGATCCACCTCTCTGTGTTCTTACACGTATAGAAAGATTACTTAATGCCTACTTTTGGGGGGACGATGAAGCTCAAAAGCATATCCTTTGGTCTTCATGGAATAAGATGTGTTTGCCAAATATGGAAGGAGGCCTTGGTTGTAGGAAACTTTGTGAAACTAATAAAGCTTTTGATTGTAAGCTTTAGTGGAAGTTTAGAGCTCAAGAATCATTGTGGAACTGGGCTACTAAAGCTAAATACTGCAGAACTCTTCATCCCTCTATTGTGCAGCTAAAACAGCTTGACTCCTTGTCTGGAGAAGAATCTTAAGGGTGAGAAGCTTAGAGGAACCACACATAGCTTGGAAAATTGGATCTGTGCACAGCTCATTCTGGTATGATTATTGGTTGCCTTCTGAATCCCTCTTTTCCAACCTGTCTAATGCCTTTCCTGATAATTCTTATGTCTGAGAATATATGGAGAATGAGGGTTGGAATACTAAAAAACTAAAGCTCAGAATACCAGACTCCAAAATTGAAGAAATTCTACAAATATCTTACAGAAATAGACCTGATAAGATCTACTGGCAGCCAGATTCTTCTGGGAATTTCACCGTTAAATCCTGTTTGGAAATATTCAGGAAAAGAAGCACTCTACAATCCTCATACAAACTTGTCTGGAATAAGTTGTTACCTCTCAAAATTTCTGTCTTTGTCGGGAAGTTATGGCATAAATTTATCTCTATTGATGATATAATACAGCATAAACTAGGAATTTATCTGCCTTCCAAGTGTCAATGTTGCTGGATGTTGAAACAATTGATCGTGTGCTCATTAACAACAGAATAGCTAAGGAGGTCTGGATGGCACTTAATCAGATATATGGTGTCACATCAATCAAATTTCACAGCCCCATCCTTCTTTTTCAACATTAGAGATATGGAAAGGCCAATGTGATAGACAAGAACATCCAACCATTGATTCCTCTGATAAAGTTTTGGTAACTTTGGCGGGAGAGGAACCTGTCAAAACACCAAGGGAGTAGAATGAACTCTAAAGATGTGATCAAGAGGGTTGATAGGCTGATAGCTAATCTTAGAGGTGTCAATCCGGGTGGTCCCGGCCGGGTCGACCCGTCAATAAAAAGCTCGGTAACGGTCCACTTGAAAAAAAGCCCGCCCGCTGCGGGTTACGGGCCAGTTACGGGTTAGCCCGCAAATTTTGAACTACAATTCAAGCCCCCTCGCTGGCCCATGCGGGTCGCGGTTTGTTCTGATTTGGCCCGTATGAATAAAAACATAGATTTTTTCATATTTATAACAAATTTTTTGTCAAGTTTCTAAATATAAAATGATTAAAATGATAAATTCATATTTATATCATAAAATATTTACATAAAATTTAAAATTATAGTTTATGTTATATGAATTACTTCTAAATTTGCAAATTTAAATAAAATATAAACAAATAACAATTAAATGATAAATGTATTTCTAATTACTATGTTCAAAAAAATTATTTTTTTAGCTATTAGGTATAAAAAAATAAAATTTTACTTTAAAAGTTGTATTAGAGTTTCAGAAGAAGAGAGATTTTCAATGTTATCATATTTAATAAAAACTTTTTTACGACCCAGCGGGTTAACCGCGGCCCGCGAAGGTTTGACCCGTAAAACTCGCGGTTCACAACTTCTTGACCCGTGAACCGCCCACACGGGTCATGGGTCAGCCCACTGTCCCGGGTCAATCCGGGCCGGTTTTCACGGGCCTGGTCGGTCCGTCCGTCTTGACATCTCTAGCTAATCTATACAATGTTGGATTACAGCAGAGGCATAAAGGAGAATTTCAGCACAAAATCGGACTATTATCACGAGATTTTGTGATTTCTATGGGGAAGTATCTATACTGGAAGTTGAACTTCGTGCTATATATATAAATGTCTGAAATGTTATGTATATGTGTATATATATATATATATATATATATATATATATATATATATATATATATATATTGAAAGAAATAAATAAATTTGTCAAAGTGGTGGAAAATGTGGAATTTATGTGGGAGGTCGATGGTTCGATTCATATTCCACGCGCATATTTAAATAGTCTTTGATAGGGCCTTGGGCATTGGGCTTCTTTGATTAAAAATAAGTATTTTTATTATTTATTTTTTAATCATTTCCGAATTAATTTTTGTTGTTTTTGACTATTGAGGTAGTTTCTTTTGAAATAATGAAATCCATAAATTTTCTGTTTTTCTTCATTAATCCTTGTGGAAGTTATGGATATTTTTCTCTTTAAATTCAAGTTATTTTTTTTTCAGACATAAACACAGAAACAATTCATAAAAAAAAAAAAAAAATTACGGCGTTGTATCCTGGGAGCGATTGTCCATAAAGGTCGTAGTAAATTACGGCGGACAATTTCACTTTAAGACATCGTGCTGTCACGAGTTTCAATCGATAAGTTTTTCTTTTCTGAAATTTTATTATTCTAAATAACAGTGCTTGCAACTAGTTTTGTTCAACATGAAATTATGCCAAGAGATGAATTATCAACGCATATGGGTGGAATCTGACTCGAGAATTTCCATTGATCTCATTATAATAGAAGAGAAGGGGCCCTGGAATAGTCAAAACATACTTGAAACCATCAAAATCTACAGTGTAATACCGTTACTATTTTCCCCATATTTGGCAAGAGGGGAATAAGGTTGCCGATTGGCTGGCCAACACAGGATATAAAGAGAAGATTTCCAAGTTTTATTGCGGCTGAATTCACTGATGTTGGTAAAGGGAAAGCTAGAATGGGAAAGCTTGGAATGGTGAACATTAGAAATGTGAAGCGAAGCAAAGCAAATCATACCATACGTTAATTGTAATCAAACTTGTGGGCAAATTCAGTAATGCTAGGAAAGGCTGTGAAGACTGGAGGCATATATATCATTTAAGTTGCTGTGAGAAATTGTTTGTTTAGATTAGCCAGACATTTCTTTTAGTTTGTCACAACATATTTCTTACTCTATCGATAGTTATTATTTTTTTTAAAACAAAGCACAGTAGCATGGGCTGCTCTTTTAATCATTATAAAATAGATTGCTTTCTTTCCTATCAAGTCATTTGGCATCCATATGTTTTATGGTGGACAATTCAACTCAAACATGCTTATTTTGAGAGTGCAAATCCATGTTTGGCTAAATTTGGGTTGATTAATTAGTCTCCACTTGTAAAATCTTGATATCCAAATGGACCTAAAGTTCTTAAAAATTTCCTTCATAAAAACAGTTAATGGTACTAAAAGTTAGAATACAACCAAGTAAATAATTTATATTTTTGCCTATGAAAAATCTCAAATTTCATTCTATAGATTTTACATAACATACATACTTTAAATAGAAAAGTAGCCTTCAGGGTATATCTCCCAGTGATAAAGGGGAGGGTGGTAAGTGCTCAGTGCATCCGGGTGCAGGATTTAAATCCTGAAATATTGGATTTGCTCCTTGTGAAAAGCGGGAGTTATTGAGAATTGCTCATATTTACTCAATTCCTCCACCCTGGTCCTTGGGAAGCATAACCTAAATTTACAATCTCGAACCAATGACCTTGGACGTGGTCGGTTTGAGCCCTCAGGGTGTGGGAAACACCTTTTTTTAAATAGAAAAGTATACGCGAAGGAGTAATTGTTAAATTTTTGGGATGTTACATCAACCACAAAATTTAATACTAAATTTGTACATTTGATCAAATTTCATCAAAATTTACTAAAACTTTGATTTTAGTCTTTGCTTGAACCCCATAATAATTTTAACACTTTAAAAATAAAATAATATTACAACATAAATAATAAAATTTCCTTATGTTTTAACTACATATTTTCCCAAAAATAATCAATATTTCAAAATACATTTTCTCCAAAAACCTCAATATCACCACCCTGTTTGAGTCCATTATTCATAACTCATATTTCCCCACACTTATTTTAAACCACATATTTTACTAGTGAAATAATTTACACGTAAACTTAAAATTTTTAACAATATAATCTTTCAAAAATTATTATTCCAAAACTCATTTTTTTTTAAAAGAAAATAAATAAATCAATAAGTCTCAAGCAAGGGCATACTTTGAAGCTCTCTCCCACGTGTTCGTATTTATCCCTTGTTTATTTCTCATTAAATTTTTTTCATTTTTCTACAATACTCAATTTCAACCATCTATTAAAAGTCAAACTCACAATATTTGATTTTTTAATCAAATTTCAACCATCCATTCTTTTAAAAATCACTATTCATTTAAAAAAAAAAAACTCATTTTAATTAGAATTAAACAGACACTTAAAATAAAAGATAGTGTGACTTAGACCACTTCAACACTTCTCTGTTTGGTAAACTTGTTTATACCACATTTTTTAAAATTACTTTTTAATCGCACACATTTTTAAACTACTTTTCAATTACATATTTTACATTGAAAATATCACATTCTTTATTTATAAATAAAAAACTCTTACCAAATAATAATGTATGGAAATATCTTTTTGAGACGAAACCATTTTTTAAAATTAATTTATGTAGGTTAAGTCAAGTGAGAACTATGCTCGATCTTGCGCACCAGTTCTTTTGAATTTTTTCTACTAAAACAGAGATAAAGTTACTTCTTGCTCGAGAAATACCTTGCTCATCAGGAACCAGTTCTCAAGTCACCAAGCTGGAGAAAGCACCTGGGTGGATTATAATACAAGAAAGTACTATTGAAGTGGCTGCGGACATACTCATATTAAGAAAAATTAGGTCGGTATGCCACAAATCAACCAAGGCAAGGAAAATCTAAGTTGTCACGGAAGATAAAACCGTGTATCGTGATCCACCAAAATATTATCGTTTTATAAATAATTTACATGTCTAATAGTTGATACCAATGGATGAAAAAGTGAATATATTAAAAGTAAACTTTCATTTGTTAGGTATTTTTCATCATTTTACATGTTCATCTTTTGTTTTGTGAATGTTTTGCCGTCTCGGTAAGTGTTTGCTACTACGCAACGGGGATCAATCTACCCGGTCAAGTTGTGGACGTCGAGGAGGGCAGTGCCCCTATTCGAATGGAATGTCTTCTTCTCTATATATTCGAATATCTCTATTATTTTGGGCAAATTCTCATTCACAATACACATTAAAAAATCATTATTTCTGATGAGCATCGATTCATTATTTCTCGAGGCCATGTATTGGTCGGGGTCATAACTGTTCGGGGGTGCTTCTCGTGGCCGGTTGAGGGACCCCCTATTTGACGTGGAATATCTATGAATGTTAGGAGTTATATCCTAATCCAAAATCTAACAACACAATCCCTAAAAAATAGGAAGATGATTCCTAACATGACTCATGCAACACACGAATTTCAGTCCTATTGTAACTCGTCTAGATGACTCTATAAATATATGGCATTCAATCATAATTCAGGTACACAATTATTATTCTTCTAGTTCATAGCCTCTTGCATCAATATTTTCTCCCATTACTGACTTAAGCATCGGAGGGGCGAGGAGGTGACAGCTCTTCACCTTTTTTGCAGGTATTCGGAGATCTAGTTCGTGCTAGTTTATTGCTCAAACTTAGAATATTTCAGGTGCGATTTTTAGCATCATCAATTTCTATTCTTCTCTCTTTCCTTTGGCATCATCAATTTCCTTATAGAGTGTCTTCTTGGTTTGATCAAATAGTAACAGTTCAAATCAAACGCCACCATTGTATCTTAAGAGAGATTTTCTATCATGCCCCAGTCATGACTTTATTAGATAGGGGAGAAACATCTCTTAAAAAATAATGATTTTCATGACTTGGAGTTCATTAGTTTTTTTTCCAGATTTTCCTACATATTTCACAACAGTTTTAAGAGATGTCTTGGTTTCAAGATCTGGCACTAAATGAATTTGTAGCACCTTCGATTCAAGTCATGAATTCGATTCAAGTCATGAATTAGGATTTGATTCGTCTTGATCGGTTTGATGGACATAACTTCACGCGTTGGCGGGAGAAGGTTTTATTCTTCTTGAAACCAATCAAAATGTCCTCATTCTAAGTGATGATCTTACGCCTATTCCAGAAGAAAAAGCAGATGATTCAGAGGAAAGCAAGAAGGAATTACAGGAACATCGACAGAAACGGAAGGATGATGACTTTCTATGCAAAGGCTATATTCTGAATGTACTATCGGATTTTTCTTACAGCACACACAGGACTATCGAAACAACAAAAGAATTGTCGCTTGCATTGGACAACAAGTATTGTATTGAAGAGGCAAGCACCCATAAATTCTTGATTGGTAATTACTTTGATTTCAAAATGACGGTTAGTAAGTGCAATCTTGCCCAGGTACATGAATTACAACTTATTGTTAGTAATCTTAAAAATGCTTAAATTTTCTTGCCTGAAGAATTTCAAATTGGAGCCATTATTGCAAAATTACCAAGTTCATGGAATGGCTATAAAAAGAAACTCAAACATGATGAAACCAAGCATACCATGGAATCCCTTATGCGTCATCTGCGTATTGAGGAAGACTTTCGTAAACGAGACAATAATGATCAAGCGACAGAAAATGCAAACATGGTTCAAGAAAATCAGAAGGATAGCAAGAAGCGTATAAACTTCAGTTCTAAGGGAGATTTTGCAGAAACCTCTAAGAGAAAATTTAAGGGGAATTGTTTATCCTGCAAGAAATTTGGTATACTACTCATGAATTCCAATATCAAATAAAAGACGAGAAGGAAAAGAACGAGAAGGAAAAGAAGGATCAAGTAAATGTGACTGACGGAAATAATGACCCAAACTTTGTTGCTGTGGTGGAAGAAGCAAACTCAGCGGGAGTTGAAGTATGATGATGGTTAGATACCGGGGCTACAATTCATGTAAGTAATGACAGATCTCAGTTCAATACTTACAAGGAATGTACCAATGAAAGAGAGGTAAAACTGGGTAACAATGTTCATGCCAAATTTGTTGGAATTGGATTGGTTGAACTGAAATTCACTTCAGGAAAGAACCTAGCTTTTGCAGAAGTTCTCCATGTGCCTGAAATGTCCAAGAACCTGATTAAACCTGTAATTGAGTATGATAGCATTATAGTATCTAAGAATAATTTATTTGTTCGAAAAGGTTACTCATGTATTGGTATGTTCAAGATGAATCTAATAAAAGACAACTTTTCTTATACCGTTGATTCTTTACCATTATGACATGCTAAATTAGGCCACATAAATTATAAATCCATTTGGAACATGCATAATTTAGGAATTATTCCTAAATGTAAGTTTGATGATGCTAATAAATGTGATATATGTGTTCAAAGGAAAATCATAAATATTAGGGTAAAAATGATAATACACAAGGGAAGGGCAAAGAAGTATGGTTTCATAAACCATTTAAGAGAGAAACTGATCCTTTAACATGTGGAAAGGAATTCACGCACAACTGTCATAATATCAATGAAAGCAATACTATGAAGAAAATCGAGAATAGTACTGTTGAAGTTAAGCATAATGAAATTGAGCCTAAAAATCCCTTTGAAGCTCTTAAAGTTACTGAATTGGTACTGGAGAGAAGGGGGAGGTAGTCAAGACTACTAATCAGTTTGAAGCTCTTACAGTGACTGAAATTGGGGATGAGGAGGATGAAGTTGAAATATCTGATAATAAGGATGGAAGTACTAAACATAACGATGTTATCAAGTTTGAGTCATATGTATTGAATAATAGCATCACCAATGAGCATAATGAAGAGAATGAGATGTTCAATTATAGAATGATGTGGAGTTTTGCATAGATCTTAGCAAGTATAATGTATTGCAACAGAGCACATCAGAGGGAAAAGAGACCGTAAATAAAATGAGAAGCAATTCTACTAGTTCCTCACCTAAATAGAAGAGGAGTGTTTACCTTATTTTGCAAAGAAAAATATACCCGCAAATGTACGGATCGTGAAAAGTAATAAAGTGGACCTAAGAGTCCAGATTATCGTTCCCACAAAGACTATTATTAATTACCGAAATATTTTAGTTCATAACTTTATTTGAACAAATGAATGATTTTTGTAATCTAAACTAAAGTAGAAAACAAACTAAATAAATGAATGACAAGATTTTTTTTTTTTTTAAATGATTATAAAATAGTTGGGATTCACGATTTCACATAACCAATTAAATTAACTCAAACTCTTATTTTATTTCCTAAATATGCATTCAGTCGAATTCACTAATGTATATTAAAATTCCTCTCTCGAGTTTAAATCAATTCTACCTAAATAAGTCAACTATTTATCTCTACAGAGGGTTCGAATTATTCTTTATCTAGATGCATAGAATACAAGAATTCACACACGACCGCGATAATAACAAAAGTATATCTCTATCTCTTGTCCAATTACCGAATTTTATTCCTAAGTCTAGTTTGTTAGCTCACATCTCAAATTATGAAAAAAAAACTACGAAATCATGAATTAGTGACAAATTAACTCACCCATTAAACTCAAAATAAAATCAATACATGCAACAAATAATTAAAATAAAAGAGCTTGGAATTAAAATAATTAACTAGGCTACATCGTTCATCTCAACATGAGAATTTAATTACATGTCATAACTAAATAACTAAAATAATAAAATTAGGTGTTCATTTTAAAAAAAAAAAAAAAAACATAAAGAAAGGAAAGCTTGCACCAAGAATCAATCTTCATGTAATCTTCAAGTCTCGCCATTTGCTTTGCTCCAATCTCCCAAGAATTTTAACTTAAAAATCTGAGTTTTATGGTGTTCTTAGGTGAGGATAAGGTCTGGAATTCGTACTTCATGAGTTGTATAAATAGGTTTTGGAAAACCTAGTGGAAGAAGGAGGAAAACTTGATGAAAATTGCACAGAAATCCCAACCCGAGGCCAAGCCAGATGCCTGTGCGGCCGTGCGATTATATGAAAACCCGTTCTAACTATTTAACCGTTGTGCGTGCGACTGTGCCCTAATACTTAGTGAGGCCGCGCAGTTTTGATTTCTTGTGCAATTTTCAACTTTGAAATCTGTTTAAGTAAGCCTTTGACTTTTATTTGCAACTTCAGTCCTCCAGTTTCAATTGAAGCATTCTGGTCCTCATAATTTAGAATCTTCTCAATTAGCTCGTTTCAACTCTCAACTTCTTCATTAGGTCCTCCAAAACTTGATTTCTTCACTTAAGCATTACGCATTTTCCCGGTTGACTTCAACAACTTTCAAATTGTCCAATTAAGCTCCAAATGTCATCTAATTGTGCATTATTTCCATCAATTTCTTTATTCACATGATTTTGGGATATTCTCTGAAAAATAAACAAATAAATAACAATTAAGTAAAATTTATTCTAAAACGACAATATAATATTCTAGTTTTGACATATAAATAACTGTATAAAATACATTTATCAAGGAGTCAACTGAGGAGGAGAGCCTAGATCCACTAATTTTGCTTTAGAAGCCAAAACTAGATGAAGTAAAGATCAAGGCTCGTGACAAAAAAAAAAAAAAAAAAAACTAGGAAAAAGATCAGAAGAGGAGGCACAAATCTTTCAATTACATACTGTTGATCATAAACATCCTGATATGGAACAAAAGAGGGGTCTTAATGAAGCAATCTAGAAGGAGACTCAAAATTTTGATTAATATCCATAGAATTCAACTCCTTATACTTGTTAAGCCTATTGTGACTCAGGACAAAATAGGTGACTACAAATTTATACTTAAGAGGGATGATTGTATGTCTAATAGTAATGGCAAAATCTGGGTGTTCTGGTCTAATGATATCAGCTGCAACATGGTAGAAAATCTAGAGCAACATGATACTATTAAACTGCAACACAATATCACAGAACCATGTCTAATCTCTAATCCGGGTCTTACCCCTGCTGCTACAAATCGATTGGATGCACGAAACTAACCTAAAAAGCTAAACCTCCGTATCCGAATCTCTCGTAAACCGAAAGGCATGACATGTCCTGGTATCTATGTTTACTGGAACCGGCCTTCCTTTATTAAGAATATTCATAGCATCTTTCTGCTATCACTACTGATGTGATCCAAAGTAGGAGCTCTAAGGAGAAGTCAAGCTATCGGCGACACAAAAGCAATCTACGTGGAAAAAGGAACAAGTTTCATGTTGGGGTTGAACCGAGAAGAAGAATGGATCAAGCCGAGTTAAAAAGGGGAAGTTTGATGACCAAAAGCAAATTCACAATCGTAACTTCAGTTGTTCACAGCCGTAACTCCATCTCGGGTCCAGGCAAAGAATTTCAAGTTTTTCATACTTACGGTCGTAAATCGTATGGTCACGGCCTTAAGTCTTAAACCGAGAACAACTTACGGCTGTAAGACACATTTTCACGGCTGTAACTTCAATTTTTTGAATTTTCGTGAATTAGATTTATTTTCTGTTTGCTTTATTATTTCCATAATTTACTGCCCATTAGTGGCTAAACCTAGTTTTAGGTCAATTTCTTTTTATATTATCATTTTCATTCATTGTAAAAGACAGTTTTGGAGATTATTGATATTATTTGAAAGAGAGTTTTCTCTTGTTAAATGTTGAGGAGTCCCTTTATTTTCGAACTTATCAAAGATCGATTCTTTGTGGCGTTCACCCATGAACTTATCAAGGAATTAGGCAATGCTCGTGGCGTTCACCAATTTTAGCTCTTTCCTCTGCATCGTCAATTTCTTGCATCATGAGGTTTGGATTGGAATCCTATCGTCTATTTTTATTGTTTCTTCATTAAATCTGATTTAGATCTTTCTTAGGTTATTATCTGTGTTTATTCCGCGTTTTTTCGTTGAGATTCCCGAGTGGAATCGCGTCATTTGGTATCAGAGCTTGGATCTTATTCAGATTCTTGCATTTTCTTGTTTTTCTCGATTTCTTTGTGTTTTCGTGTTCTTCATAGTTTTCCTTATTTTCATCCATTAAAAATCCCACAAAAAACTCAATCTTGTTTATTTTAGTTAATTATTATCTGAATTCAATTCCGTTTGTTTCGCTGCACTCGTAGTTGAATTTCGGATTCAAGAATAAAAATAAAAAATTGAACATTCCAAGAATTTCTCATTTTCTATTTTTTCTTATCTTCCATAAATTCCTTATTTGTTGATCCTTGATTAGTTCAGGTGTGAATTTGAAAGGGATAAATAGTGATACACGAGTGATAAATTTTGTGAGGAATTTTATTTTTTCGTCTTATTATTAACCATATCTCATAGGGAAAAATCTTCATTATCCTCATCATCAGGTGATAACAAGAATTTAAAACTGTTGGAAGCCATGCGGGAACAAATTGAGAAGATAATGGCTAGGATGGATAGAGAGGATGCAATGAAAGAACAACGAGTCAGGGAACGAGCTCATGCTGATTCTAGAGCTAGGAGGGATAAAAGGCATGAATGTCATACTAGGTTTGGAGATGAGGTGGATGAAAGGTCATTGAGGTGAAAGGAAGAAGAAAGGTCATCTTAGCACTCTTATCCTACATCAAAACGGGAGAGTGGGAACCACGTTCCAAAAAGAAGGGAGGAACCATCATCCAAAGGTAACTATACTTCTGAGTCCAAGCCTCTTAAGGGTAGAAATGTTAAATGTCTTAAATGTTTGAATTTGGCTCATGTTGCACTTCAATGTCCATAAAAAAAGGATAGGCATGATGTGAAATTTTTTTCTGGAGATAAAGTTGAAAAGATGCCTAAGTTGAAAAATGTTTGTGATAATGATAAATTGAGAAAAGTTGTAGGTGGATCACTTTTTAATGGATGATCTCGTAGCACTAGGTGTAAGGTGAACGATGTGGGTGAGCAAAGAGATAACATTTTTCGTACTAGGTGCTTTGTAGGAGATAAGGCTTGTAGTGTGTTGTTCGATGAGGGAAGTTGCACCAACGTGGCTAGCACTACCTTAGTGAAAAAATTGAGGTTTTCTTTGATCAAATATCCTAATCCTTATAAATTGCAGTGGTTGACTGAATCTGGGGAAATTAAGGTGAACAAACAGGTTAGGATAAATTTTTCTATTGGTGAATATAATGATGAAGTAGTATGTGATGTAGTTCATATGCATGTTGGACATATAATGTTGAGGAGGCCATGGCAACATGATAGGGCAGTGCTTCATGATGGGCTTAAAAACTGATATAGCTTTGTGAAAGGTGGAAGAAAGTTCACTCTTGTTCGTTTATCACCAATGGAAGCCCATGAAGATGAATTGAAAGTAAAAAGAGAGTTTGAGAAAAAAAAATGAGAGAGTTGAGGCCACGACCTCAGAAAAAGGAGATGAAGTAAAAATTGAAAAAAAAGAGAGCTATGGTCTAACCCATAGAAAATAGAGAGAATGAATGCAAGGTGAAAAAGAAAAGAGAATCCACCATAAAAATGAGTTTATTTGCACTTGGCCAAGCTAACACATCTCTCCCCAGTTCTATAAAATCTGTTTTGCAGGTGTTTAAATCAAACCATGATCCTAAATTAGGGGAGAAATTCATTGGCACAAAGGAGTAGGCCAAAAGACCGAAAATGTTGAAAGAAAGCACAAGGCATAAGTATGATCATCAAACATACAAAAGCAAGAGAATTTGATTCGAGGTTGAATCATTTTTCAAGAGAGGGGGGATGATGTGATCCAAAGTAGGAGCTCCAAGGAGAAGTCAAGCTATCGGCGATACAACAACAATCTACGTGAAAAACAGAACAAGTTTCATGTTGGGGTCGAGCCGAGTCAAAAAGGGGAAGTTTGATGACCAGAAGCAAATTCACAGCCGTAACTTCAGTTGGTCACAGATGTAACTCCATCTCGGGTCCAGGCGAAGAATTCCAAGTTTTTCATACTTACGGCCGTAAATCGTATGGTCACGGCCATAAGTCTTAAACCAACGGCCGTAAGGCACATTTTCACGGCCGTAACTTAAATTTTCAGAATTTTCGCGAATTTAGATTTATTTTCCATTTTGTTTTATTATCTCCATAATTTAAGGCCCATTAGCGGCTAAACCTAGTTTTAGGTCAATTTCTCTTTATATTATCATTTTTATTCATTGTAAAAGACAATTGAGGAGTCTCTTTATTTCCGAACTTATCAAAGATCGATTCTTTGTGACATTCACTCATGAACTTATCAAGGAATTAGGCAATCCTCGTGGCATTCACCAATTCCAGTTCTTTCCTTCGCATCGTCAATTTTTTGTGTCGTGAGGTTTGGGTTGGAATCCTGTCGTCTATTTTTATTGTTTCTTCGTAAAATTTGATTTAGATCTTTCCTAGGTTATTGTTTGTGTTTATTCCGCATTTTTTTGTTGAGATTCCCGAGTGGGATCGTGTCAACTATAGTATATGCAAAGTGCTCTACCACTCTAAGAAGGAATCTTTGGGATGGCTTGAGAAATACCGCCAAGAATTTAGACAAACCTTGGCTAATAGGGGGTGATTTCAATGTTGTATTATCAAGTGAGGAAAGAGAAGGTGGTAATGACCCCAATCTCAGATCTATGGATGATCTTCATAATAAGATGACTGATTGTGCTGTGGATGACTTTCCTTTAGAGGGAGGAAAATTTACCAAAAGGCAGAATGTGGGAGAAATTAGACAGAATTCTTGTCAACTCTTACTAGATAGGTCAGTTCAACTCATTTAAAGCAAAAAATTTAAACAAAGAGACATCATACCATTGCCCCATTCTTATGAACTGTATCATTTGGGAGACTAGCTTCAAAGCTTCTTTTAGATACTTGAACATATGGAGCACTCATGATGATTTTTTGAATATAGTGGAGGATAATTGGAAGAGTCCACTTCCCCCTTTTTCCAAGAGTTTGTTTGGCTTTTATTATAAACTAAAGAGGTTAAAAGATGTTCTTAGAAAGTGGAATAAAAGAAACTTTGGGAATTTCTTCTGCAAGATTATTGAAGCTAAAAAGGAAGCATTGAGCAAGAAAAGAGCATATGCCTGCTCTAAATACTTTGAAGACAAAACTACAGTGTAGAACTCGTATGCTCAACTTAATAAAATATTCTTTGATGAAGAGCAGTTTTGGAGGCAAAAGGCTGGTGCTAAATGGTGCAATGAAGGGGATAAAAACACTAAGTTTTTCCACGCCTTAGTCAAAAGATAAGGATATAGAAACACTATATCCTTTATAAAAAAAAAAGGGGGGGATGGGACCAGTTATAATTCTGCTAATTAGATTACCACTTCAGCTTCTGAGTATTTCCAAAACCTTCTCACAGCTAAAAATACCACTGATGATGTTCAAATTTTGCAGAGAATCCCCAAACTGATCAATGAGGAGGATAATGTTAAGATTAACGCCAAACCTAATATAGAAGAATTGAGGGATTTGATATTCTCTATGGATATATATAGTTCTGCAGGCCTGGATGGTTATTCTATAGGTTATATCAAGATTGCTGGTATATAATCAAAGCTAACTTACTTGAGGCCATTACTGATTTTTTCAATGGCAAAATACGTCCCCGTGATGTCTCAGCCATCACTATTATACTCATTCCCAAGAAAGAAGGAGCAGACAATTGGAAATATTTCAGACCAATAAGTTTGTGCAATGTACTCAACAAAATCATTTCCAAGCTCCTTAACACATCAATATGATCCTGCATCTAATCATATCCCAAAATCAAAGTGGTTTAATCCCATGTAGATCTATATTTGATAACATTCTTTTGGCTCAGGAAATGGTGCATAGTTTGGACAAAAAGACCAGAGGTAGGACATGATACTTAAGGTACACATGGTGAAAACTTACGATAGGGTTTCATGGGAGATCCTATTGAAAGTGCTGAATGCATTTGGATTTAATAACCAGTGGACAGACATGATTCAAAGGTGTTTTACTGATTACGAATTTCCTATCATGATAAATGGTGGTTTGAGTGGGTTTTAAAATCCACCAAAGGCTTAAGGTAAGAGGATCTAATATCTCCTTCTCTTTTCATAATCATGGTTGAATGTCTATCTAGGGTTATTAATCAACTATTCACTATCCATCTTTCTCTGGAATTTCATTAGGGTGGGATTATTCCTGTAACACAACTTTCATTTGCTGATGATGTTATTATCTTCACAAATGGTAAAAAAGATTCTATTGAGAAAATCATGAGATTTCTAAAGGATTACTCTGCAACTACTGGACAATCATTATACATCCAGAAAAGTTCATTTACTGTGAACAAAACTGATACCAAAAATAAAATCCAAGATTGGACTGTTTTCCAAGAAATTTAGTTGCCTATGTTTTATCTAGGAGCTCCCCTAATCAAAGGTCATAAAAATGCTTTCCTTTATGACAGCCTCATCAACAAGATTAAGGCCATAATCAAATGGTAGGAACATAAGTTTTTATTTGCTAGGGCAAATTAATTCTCATCAAACATGTGCTTAACTTCATGCCTATTTTTCTTATTCTAGTCAAGGACCCTCCCTTATGTGTCCTTACATGAATTGAAAGATTACTCAATGCCTATTTTTGGAGGGATGCTAAACACACAAAAGTATCCACTGCCCCCATAGAATAACCGTGTCTTCGATAAATTGATGGTGTAGTTGATTGCAGAAAATTGGCTGAATTGAACAAGGCATTTGACTATAAACTTTGGTGGAAGTTTAGATCACAAGAATCATTGTGGAGCTGTTTAGTATAAATAGCCATACATATGAAAAGAATTTACACACCAATAAGCCAAGAAACCATGAGAAATAATGGTCCTCCTCCGAAATTCTAGAATTATAAAGTTAGAATCATGTTTGAATATTTTTAGGTTCAAGACTTATTAATATAATAACATATTCTTGATATCCTAAGTGAAATTTTGATCTGCCTAATATAGTTAAACCATGAAGGAAATCCCAGAAATCATACCTTACAATGCTAAACTGACTGCATGTATCAATACTATGTGTTGATACTTGAAGCCTAAAGATGAACATGTTTCAATACATGTTCATGAAGGATCCATATATCAATAGAAATGCAATTTATTAATCATGTTAGATCCGATTTTCCTAGCTTAGTCAATTACCTCTCTCAAGTGAAATCAACACTAATTAGTGGAATTAACCTACTATATCTCTATGTCGATTAAAAACACATCAATTGCATTAAACCTTTGTGAAAATAACTCAATGGATCATCTAGGGTTTTAGGTATATCTCTATCTTAAATAAGAACCTAGAGCAAATATTGTATTGATCCAGAATACACAACAATTTCTCCATAATTGCACATCCCATGAAATCCAAGCATAAATGTGGCCACAATAAATGTAAGTCAATAAATACAACAATAAATGTACAAGACAATAAATAGCTTAAATTCTTAATACAAGCATTAAAATCAACTAAGCTAGGTCAAGTTTCATCAATCATCCCAACACTAAATAATTTAGCCCATAGTGAAATAACAATAAAATTCAAGAATTAAATGCATCATTTCAACTATGAAGTAAAATAAATAGAGAAATATGAAGATTAAGCAATAACACTTCCCTTCACCAATGATTCTTGCTTCAAATATCACTATTCTTCCACAATAATGTTGGTATATCTCCCCAAATCAACATTCATCAACAAAACTAACTAATTACAAGAGCAAACTACAAGAAAAATGAAGAACAAAGAGAGAAAATGGTTTTTGGATAAAAAGGAAGAAGAGGAAAGAGGAATGAGGAAACTCTAGCCAAATTGCCCCTAAAATGCTAAAAAATGCATAGATCCGCGTTCAACAGCTTTTGGACCGAATCGGGTCACATCGGGTCGGCCCAAAATATTTTTCAAAATTATGACCACACGATTGCGCGCCTTAAGGACTCTCGATCGCGTGGTTGCCCTTATGAGTATCGGGTTGGATTTTTGGCCTGAGTTGCAAGCGCGACATGAGTCGAGCCACGCGATCGCGTGGTTCACCTGGTTGATGTCTTGCAGTTTGATCCTTCTTTTAATTGCAATGAGGTCCTCCAACTTTCGATGTCGATCAACTTGGTCCTCAAAGTTTCCAATTTCTTTCAATTAAGCCCTTTCAAAGTGCATTTGAGTCCTTCAACTTTGGAAACTTGCAATTTAGTCCTTCGATCAATTGCACATGGGATCCAAAACTTTCGGAAGTGACAATTTGGTCTCCAAGCTTTGACTCTTTTGGGCCGAACTGGGTCACACCGGGTCGGCCCAAAATATTTTTCAAAATCATGACCACGCGATCGCGAGCCTGAAGGACTCGCGATTACGCGGTTTCCCTTGTGAGTCTCAGGTTGAAATTTTGGCCTAAGTCGCGAGCGCAACATGAGTAGAGCCACGCGATCGCGTGGTTCACCTAGTTGATGTCTTGCAGCTTGATCCTTTGTTGTCTTTAGAATCACAAGTATACGATATCGCAATCAAGTAATAAAGTGACTTTTGAGTCGAGTGATCGTTCCCACGATGACTGTTTACTAAGTACCGAAATATGTTAATTCTACACTTTATTTGAACTGACGAAATAGAATTTTTGATTGTAAACTAAAAGTAATAAATTAAACTAAAGAATTAAATTTGCAAATTTTGTTTTTGTTTTTAAAAAAATGATTGTAAGGTAGTTGAGAATTCCGAGTTCACCTAACCAATTAAATCAATTCCAATTCCATGTTTTATTTCCTATTTGTGTGTTCGGTTGAATTCACTAATTCAAATTGAGATTCCTCTCTCGAGTTTAAATCAATCCTGCCTAAATAAGTCAACCTTGTATCTCTACAGCGAGTCCGAATATTCCTTATCTAGATGCATTACACACGAGAATTCACACACGACCGCAATAATTACAAGAATATATCTCTATCTCTCGTTCAATTATCGGATTTATTACCTAGATCTATGTTATTAACTCACCTCTCGGATTATGAAAATAACACATAAAATCATGAATAAGTGGCCAGTTCATTCATGCATTAAACGCAATAATAAATCAACATATGCATTAAAGCGTTAAAATAAGGAATATGGAATTAAAATAATTAACTAGGCTACATCGTTCATCCCAACATCAAATTTAGCTACACATCATATTTAAATGGCAAAAACAAAATATAATGACGTTCATTGAAAATAAAGAATAATGGAAAGATTGCACAAATTATCAATTCTTCTATTATCTTCAATTCTCGCCCCTCTGCAATGCTCCGATCTCCCAAGAATTTGACGTGAAAAGCTTGATTGTGGCTTGTTCTATGGAGAGGCAAAAGTCTTAATTTCGTGCCTCGTGTCTTGTATTTATATGTTAAGGAGAAAACCTAGGTCAAAAAGCCCAAAGCTGTTAAAAATCGCGAGAAAAATCTGATCTGAGGCCCAGTCGGATAAGCACGCGATCGCGCAGGCGTAAGTCCGGCGATCGCGTGGAAGACCCAAAAACTCTCGGGTTATAATTTAACACCTTCTCGCGATCACTTGGTATGTAACCAGCGATCTCGACTTCGCTTTTTTCTCGACTGTACAAGTTAGTCTCCGTCCTTTAATTGCAGCCTTAGTCCTCCACTTTCAATTATTGCGATTTAGTCCCCAAACCTTATCTTCTTCTCGATTTTCCCATTCAAGCTCTTAATTCATTCAATTAGGTCCTCCAACCTCTGATTTAGTCACTTTGGCACCAAGCATGGTTCCCGGTTGTTGTCACAAACTCCTCACTTGTTCAATTTAGCTCCAATTAACATCTAATTGTGTCATTTTTCCATTGATTTCATCATTCTTCATCTTTTGGGATATTTTCTGAAAAGTAAACGATAAACACAAATTAAATAGCAAATATTCCAAAACGAAAATAATTAAACCTAGTTTAGACATACAAATAAGTGTATAAAATACACTTATCATCCTTCTTTTAATTGCAACTGAGGTCCTCCAACTTTCGATGTCGATCAACTTGGTCCCCAAAGTTTTCGATTTCTTTCAATTAAGCCCTTCCAAAAGTGCATTTGAGTCCTTCAACTTTGGAAACTTGAGATTTAGTCCTTAAATCAATTGCACATGCGATCCACAACTTCCGGAAGTGACAATTTGGTCCCCAAACTTTGACTCTTTGAAGGATTCGACTCTTTTCTCTTCAATTTCTTCAATTATTCATCCATTTAGCTTCTTTCTTGTGCTTTCTCCATGTATATGAATGTTGAACCTATTTAACCACAAAATATGCACAATTAAGTAGGTATTTGTCCAAATTACTCAAAAAGTACCACAAAGAATATATGAAACATGACTGTAAAATGCACTCAACAATATTTGTCCTTGTTTTGGATAATCTTAAATTCATTAACTAGTATTTAATAGTTCACTTTTCATGTACTTATAAAAGATTAGCCTTATGTATCAATACATTGAAGTCATCAAATATTTATGTTCTCTATTAGGTATTGATACATTAATCATGTATCGATACATTATACTATGTATCGATAAATGATATGTTTTAAAAGTCTTAATCAGAATTACTTAAATAGTATGATACGTTTGAGTAATATTTATTTCAGGTATTTATAGAAGTTGTGGATGATACTTGTATTTGATATAATATTTGTACTTGTTTTATATGATATTACACTTGTACTTGATTATGTGATCTTAAATGCTACTTCGTGACACATTTAGAGTTATCTCATTGCATTAAAAAGATTTTCATAATTTTTCGTATGCATGACATAGAAAGGAACTTCTTGAATAATATTACAGTCATACTCTATCCCGCTTGTTAAAATGCATATGGTACTTGTCTTGATATACATGCCACAGAGTCAATCACGATATGGTTACACTTGTTTATGAATTTCAGGGATCTCGACTCCCTATTTGAAACCCGTAGTATAGAAACTATGCTTATAAAAGAACTCGTGAAATAAACTCCACGCTTAAATTTGTGAAATAAACTCCCTATCAAAAGTCACGCTCTCTTGAAAATACATACATTTGCATCAGTCTTGAATATATGAGTTTGACTTGACTGAAATATGTGAACTTGACTTGGGACTGGACTTGAGTATATGACTCGACTTGAATATAAGACTGGTCGTGAATACATGAACTCAAACTTGACTCGACTTGACTATCTTGAATATATGACGTGACTAGGAGATATGAATATGACTTGCCGTGAATATAGGCTTAACTGATTTAATAAGTAAAACTTGCACGAATCTTGAATATATGAGATTAACTTATCTACGTGCAATAGCACATGTGCACCACACTTTACTCACTGAGCAAGTGTATGCTCATTCCACGACATATCTAACATTTCAGGTAATAATAGAAAAGAAAAAGGGATTGGTGATGATCTTCAGATGACGAGACAAATAGTGTTGTGCTAGTGGATAACTTGTGAGTTGTGGACATATTAATAAGGTCTTGTGTTTGAACTTCCAAACTCGCTATTTTATTAATGTTACTTTTTTATCTAAATGATTTTAAAGTCAAGATCTTATATTAAATGTTTTATCGTTATTTTTCTAAATGAATGTATTTTATTTTAAAGTAAAGTAATTTTAAAATCTAAGTCAAGTGACGTCGTTACGTCACTGACTTACGAAAAGAAAGATAAAAGTATTTCTGCAAGTTTCCGTGTGCCATGAGTTGGCCTTTGAATTTAAAAAAAAATGAAAATCTGACCGTGCGTTACAGAATGAAAGAGAAAGGGCTTATTTATGGGAGAAAAATAAGCTCTCAACAACTTTCGGTTGACCACTTTCGATTGATCGAAAAAACCCAAAATTTGACCTTTTAAAACTAGCTGTTGGACCCAACAGTTAAAATTTTCGGTCGATCGAAGTTGATTTTTGGTTGACTTTGGTTGACCGAAATCTGACTTCAAAAAATCATGAAAAAACTCGATTTTTAGGTTTCTAACTTGTTTTTCAAAGAGGTGTAACATAATATAATCATGATTTAAGATCAAATAACATTTGAAAAGCAATATTGAGTTTGATAAAAATATTTTATGCGAGTGATGAAATATTTTTTATGCACAAAATCATTTTCGAGCTCATTGGAATTCATTGCTAAAGATTGAGAGCGTCGTACCTTTACATATGTAATCAACTTAAACTCGAGCTCTGATCTTGTAAGCTTGAATTCTTGATCTTCATGTCATGCTTTAATGTCTTGAATCTTAATCTTGAATATCTTCATTCTATCTTGATCTTGAATGTCTTTACTTCGATCTCGTGTCTTTTGTGCCTCATCATATAGTTTTGATCTTTATCTTTATCTTTTAGGAGACGATTTGAACAATGATTACTTTGAAGATTTATCATTACATGTAATACTTGAAGCATACTTGTTAATAATACAAGATAATCTTGTTAGGTTAACCATAGGTCAACATTTCCATAATACGTTACAAACAAGATCTTTTATTGTTATTATTATTACGTAAAACGTGCATTGCACGTGTTTTTGTAACATTGTTGTAACATTATTATTATTATTGAATTATATATTTTTTGAATAAATTAGATAAAAATTGTTCAAATTTTCCCTATAAACTCTTGATCATTCAAAAACACAATGTGCCAAATTAGTTTTTTTCTTTTTGGGAATTATCCTAACTTGAAAATTCAAGCCTAGGACAAAATATTATTAGAATTCGACAAAAGTAAGAGGAAGATGAGTGCCTTACCTCAACATCTTACAAATTATCATCAAACTAGAAACAACAAAAAATCTCAATTGTTACCTAACCAACTGGAGAAATTAAAAAAATAAAAAATGGACCAATGCCATGTTTATCGTCATCTAAACAGCCATTACAATATACACATACTCAAACATATAACACAAACATAAGGATAGAGCCATGGTATAGTTAATTCAGATCAACTCTCCAACAACCTTCAACATATTACCATTTTCAAGAAAGCTTTCTTATGATAAACCATTGTTCATACTTGATTTATATTCATCTACCTCTATTAGATTATAACTTTAATTAATCTAAACTTAGTTTTATCAAATTTATCTTTAAAAAAAAAAATTTGAAGATTCTTAATTTTATATTGTTTAAACTTCTTCAACATCTTCAAATTATATTGAAATTGAAGTGTAAGTCTCTATTTGTTCTAAATTTGTTTTAATATTTTAAAGAGGGAATTTCTATTGAAGAACTTTAATAATTTGTGTTATAATTTTCAGTATCATTTGATTCATCAAATTTTCATTGTCCAAATACTTTGAGCTCAACTTATTGTTAATTATTCAAGTCATATTTTGGTACTTAACTTGATTCAATCATTTAACAAGATATTATATTATTTGAAAAACTCTATTTGATTGTATTGAACTTTTCATTGTCATTTGTATCAAAGTTTTTCTGTAACACTCGACCTTAATTCGTTGCTATTTATTGAAGTGTTAGCCTAACTCTTTTGAAACTTATTTTGAGAATATCATTTGTCAAGAGAGTTATTTCAATTGTAATTCAATTCATCATATTTGGTGGTTTCGAGAGCCTTGTGAAAACTCGATTGTTGTTAAGGATATGTGCTTCTTGTTGTAAGTCACATAAGGATAAGTGCTCCTTACTTTAAGTCACTTAAGGATATGTGCTCCTTATTGTAAGTCACTTAAAGATTTGATACTCCTTGTTGTAAGTTACCATTATAGTGGATTTGACCTTACTTGTGACGGAGAGCTTGGTAACGGATGACTTAGATCAAGTTGTTTGATTGAACCTCCTTAAATATCGTTTGCATCCCCTTATCCCTTCTACTTATTTACACTGCAGTTACTATATTCTATCAATCTATATTGTGCAATATTGTCTCTAAGTGTTATACTTATTTTACCAATTAAGTTTACATTTTTATAGCACTCTACGTTGATAGTTAAGTTACTTAACATCTCTTCCAACACTAAATGTTTATACTTGTACCTATTGTTTCATGCTTGAGATTATTTATTAAAAAAATTTATAAATCAATTCACCCCCTCTTACTCTTGGGCTAACAAAAACATAAATAACAATAAAAAGTTCTTGTTCGTAACACATGACAGAACATGAATAACAAAAAAAAAAGTCTTGTTCGTAACATATATATGAACGAGAAATACTGAAATCCAACAGATAAAGAGAAAATTGAAATCTTAACAATTGTAAGGTTTTTAAACCCATAACCCTTATTTAAAGACTCAAAGTGAAACCCTAATTCCGCAAATGATAACAGATTTATGATTTTCTCTTCTAACCGTTTCGCATCAATATTGTGATAAAAAATTAGTTAATCTTGGTTTTTCAAAAAACAAAAAATATCCATTTTGATAAAGTTTAACATTGTAATAGTTGAGGAAAATAATTAAGCAATAACAAGGTAGGGCTGTCAATGAATCGGATTTTCATCCGAATCCGATCCGAAATTCGATGAAACTAACGAGATATGGATTTAAGGTCTCAATTCGATAACCCAATAAGAATTCGAATCCAATAATTCGTTAACTAAATAGAACAAATATGGATATAAGTTAATCCGGTCTAATAACATTCCGATCCGAATTTTTTTATAATAATGTGATATATTTTATATATTATTATATAATTTTAATACATATAATTTTATTTTATTTTATTTTAATTTTTAATCATGTAATGTATTTTATAAAGTATAATTTTAATATAATATTATTATATATATTATAATATTCATTTTAAAACTTGTAATATATAAATATTGTTATAATTTTTTGAGATATTATGATTTTATTTTTTATGAATGATATGAAATTATAATTAATTATATGAGTAAATATTTACTCATTAATATGTAAACATTTTAAAAAATTATGCTAAAAATAATTTCGAATCGAATATCTAATAAGGTAGCAAATCGGATTTTGATTTAACTATCAAATATCAGTCGAATTATTGTATCAGATCAGATCTACGAATTATTCTTATCGGATCGGATCAGATAAAGACATATCTGATCCATATCCGATCTGTTTACACTCATAAACAATTCTCCATATAATATAAAACAATACAAAGACGAATAAAGAAGACAAAACTAATCACCCATTTCCCCACGAGCCCTCAAAAAAGAAAATATCTCCACAAATCTCTTCATTTTTTCTTCAGAAAAGGATAGAAAATTCGAGGTTGACAGATTAAACGTCTTCTTTTCCTTAATCTTCTCATTTGACTTACCTTCTCCTTCATGTACTTGGCCTAGTTAAGTCACATTAATTGCCTATAAATCTTAATATATATATATATATATATATATATATATATATATATATATATATATATATATATATAATAGCCGTCACCAAAACACACATATAATTTTTCGCAATTTTTTTTCCTAAATATGAAATTTTCTTGGTCAAAAATAGTATATTAAATATTTTAATAATTATTATTATTTTACATGTGTTATTAATTACATTGACATCCGTGCTATACTATTAATAACATCAAACTGTTATTTTTTCTATTTTATTATTATTCTTTTAATAATTATTATATTATTTTGAAATCGAACAATATGTAATATAGATATCAAATTAAAGATCACACTGAGAAGTTTAATGCAAGCTAACAAGTGAGCAAATTGTAAATATATTGTCCGTAAAATCATATCAAAAATTAAAAGTAAAGTTTTATTTTATATTTTTTTTATTTTTCTTCAATATCTAATTCATTTTAAATTATATCATTTAAGTCCTATAATATTATCTACAATCAGTTAACTAAATTCATTTTAGTCATAAATGATTAATTTCTGTTCTGATATTTTCTCATCAAATTAATTAAAAGAAATAATAACTATTCGAATTTTTAAGGCAAATCCAATTAAGTTGGGCTAATTTTACAATTAAGATTTCTTCAATTCATTCATCATTTTCACATTATTTTTATTTATTTACTGATTCTGTTCATTTTTCTATTTTTCATTATAACTTTAAATTACTAAAATATGCAAAAATATATTACATATTTTAACAATTAGTTCATATAATTTCTATTAAATAATTAATGATCGACCAATAATTTTTATTAAAATAATAATGTAACAATATGAATAAAGAAATTGTCAGTATGAAGAAAGAAGAATAAATTAATATAACAATATTTATTAAAATTAATGTTTTTTTTTTTTTAGAAAAACACTTGAAATTAATAATTAATGCTTAAAATTCAAATTATATAAAAAATGTCTATCATACACCTCTTTTTGAGAAGAATATAATGAAGAATAATATATGAAAAGAAAATCATCGATCTTAAAGAGAATATATAAGTTGAGTTTTGCATATGTATTGTATGAGCCTAATTTTGTAGTTCAAAAAATTTTTTAAAAATAAATTTTCATTTATTGAACATTAATTCCAGAAACGGAGTTGATATATTCACGGTACAATCTCTAAAACACTAATTTATGACCTGTTTTCTAGTAAAGATGATAAAACAATCTAACAGTTTACAATTTTATTAAAATATTAAAAAAATAATTATATGCCGTAAAAAATGGTGAAACTTTATTTCTTAATTTTATTAACATATATAGACAAAAAGACTCACTATATATATTTTATTCATATTTTCATTAATATTTTTTTTTTGACATATAATTAAATATGGATTTAATTATGTTCAATTAAATGCATCACATTTAAAAATTAAAAATTATTAATCATGCGAAAGATCTCTTGAGTTGAATTCCACATTCGTGTACCACAAATTTTGAGATTGATTTTCACTTTTGTGCATCGTCAATAATTCTTATTTGTTTAATATGTTTTGTTTATAGCAACATTTCGTGTATCATAGGGGTGTGAGCAATTACAAACTGTAAAAACAATGTATTATTTAATGAAGTTTTTCCAAATTGATGAGAATTGTAATTTATTTCTATTTTGAGCATTCGTCGAGAGTCTGTATTATTAATTAAAGCAAATTATGTGTTCAATTTTTTTCTATTTTGTAATAATATTTACAGTAAAATAATTTCATATTATTTTCCTATGTAACGCACGGGTGTGATACTAATATTTCTTAAAAGTTGCAACTTTATTTCTTGAATTTTTTCACATGCATTACCCCCACTATAATTCTTGATAATATATATGGGGGATGAACGTTCAAATGCAGTCTTTAAATATTCACAGACTTTTCTTGAATCTTTCCGCCGCCAACAATTCAATTCTTGTTGGTCACATGCTTAAATGAAGCTTTCGTATGCCTAAGCAAGACTTTTCTCATTATGGGGGCTTTTAGAATATTATAAAAGAAAATTGCATAAGATAAAAACAAACATGCTTCCATGTTAATCGTTCTTATCTAGTTATCTTGATATTTTAATTTGCAATATATATTCACGGGGTCAGGATTTAGAACTAATTAAGCAAGAATGACGTCGATTATATCATACATATTGGGATTAGGTACACTTTATGTTACATAAAAAGTGGTCATATGTAAGTCAATTATTGAATTCTTTACCGCTTAATGAGATTTTTTTTCATAATTCCTTTCAACTATTTTTTGGGGCATACATTTTATGATAATTCTATTTGAACATAGATGTGCCACACCTCTCAGATGAAAGTGTGTGACACCACCTATGTTCATAGAGCATGATCCTACTTTTTAAGCCTGACAATTGGAATGAGTATACTATGTTATTCATCAGTACTAATTGCAGTGGCGGATTTAGGACATCGCAGTGGGTTTGACAGTGGTGCAGATTTGCCACCATTTTTTGTCATTTGAGTATATTTTTGTGTTTTTTGCTCGAGCTTAGAAGCTGAGCTCCGGGCAGTTCTTAATGGGCTACGATTGTGTATTAATCTCGAGATATCTCAGGTGATGATGGAATCTGATTCTAAATTGGTGGTCTCTTTACTAGCTCGTGGTGGAGGGCCTTGGTTGGTTCAACATATAATTGATCACTTTGTCAGGTTGGTCTGTCTTCTCGCATCCTTCATACATATCGCGAGGGTAATTGTCCAGCAAATTGGCTGGAAAATAAAGATATTATTGTGCAAACATATAAGGAATTTGGAGGAGCCTCCTTCCCAGTGCCTTTAAAATCATTGTTGGTCTTGAAAGTTCAAGATATCCTATATGTTCGTGGTTTAGGACCTTAGCTTAGTTTAACGTATTTATTTTCAATAAACTATCTTTGAAGCTAAACTTTCCTGGTTTTGTTTTAAAAAAAAAAAAAATTCACATTAAAAAAAATAAAAATAAAAAATAATAGTGAAGTGTAAAAGTTTGAAACTTACAGGATGTATAGCGTCATTTGCAATAATAAACTGCAAAAAAAATTGACTAGATCTCCAAGCCTATTACAACATAACTTGTGGGTTAATTTAAATGTAAAGAAAGTTCAAATTTTTATCAAAATAAATACACACATACATACTCCGCGCGCGCACAGAGACATTATCAATCAATAAAAAGAATCCAAAATATTCATAGTTGTAGAGTGTGTTTGAAAACACAATAATAAGACAATTACAGCTGATCTCAAAGGAAGGTATAAGAAGCAGTCCAATAGAGCCACTTTTTGGTAAACTTTGTTTATAAATTTTATTTATGACCACATTTTATTAAGATAATTTTTTTAAAAGTCAACTATTTTGACTAGTAAAAGACTAAAATTATATTTTAGATGACAAATAATTAAATATAAGCAACCGTGAATTTCTTTAAATTTTTTTTTTAAAAAACCCTAAAATAATTTTGACCGTCCAAGAAAGAATTTATTATAGTAATAAGAAAGTTCCTTAGTTTGACTTGGATAATGTTTGTGCATAATAAGAAATGATAATTTTAGGAAGATATTTTTAAATAACATTTTAAAATAATATTACACACATATTTTGGGTAATAAAAAAGTAAGTGATGGAATAATTATTTACATCACCCAATACATATGTGTTATCTCACAATGTCACTCAAAGTGGAATCTTTTTGAGTCGCTGTAACTATGTTGTTTTCTTTAATTTATCCAATTACCTTTCTATATATGTACAGCTGATTAGACGTACAATTAATTGTATACAAATAAATGTATTTTATATAATCGAATTTCGTGTTTTAGGTAAACTCATTCATGAACCAAGCTTTTTAATTAATATTTAGCATTTGTTTGTCTGAATGCACGTTAACGTACACCATATTGTGCATGTCTAGCGTGCGCTGTTCAGAATCATGGACGGATCCAGCTAGAGGCCAGCCCGTTCGGCCGCTCGTGCTGGATCCGGTCGAATTTTCAAATTTAATTTTTTTTTTAATTTTTTATAATTTTTTATTATTATTTTTTTTTTTTTGAGAAAACTTGATTTTGCTTTAATTTCTACTAGTTACTTGTGAGCCCCAATATTTTCCCTTTATATTTGTGAGTATTTGGTGTAGTACAAATGTTCTAATTGTTCACAGATAGATTTTTTTGTTTATTTCCAATTTTCAGATTATGTGTTTTGGGGATTTTCAATTATTTAGCTTAGAAATTGCAAATTTGTGAATTATATATCATTAATTGTGATTGGTTGAATGACGATTTGGTAATTTACACAGAGTGCAAGATTTTTAAATAAGTTGAAAATGAGGCAATTTTGCAGCGTTTTCAAAGTATGAGGCCTCGGAGAATGTAGTTGTCCGAGCTTACTACAACAAAGTAGGATTATGTGTCATGTATTTTTCTTACTATTTTTGTTAGTTTTGGTCTATATTTTTGTATTAAATAACAATTACGTTTTATAGTATTTATATGTTGTTCGAAAAAATTTTAAGGCTGCGTTTGATACACTCCAAATGCCATGGAAAATGTGATTTTTCACCCATTTTTTGCCTCTTGTCATGTTTGATTGCATAATTTTTCCTGGCAATTTGTTTTCCATTTTTTCTTTTCAAACGTCTTTTTTCCACCAAATCATGGAATTGGTTTTCCCAGTTAGGTAGTATAAATTTTTTTTTAGGGAAAAACTTTAACCATTTTAGTCACGTTTGATCATTTTTTTGTTGTTAATTGATTTAGTTTTTTTCAAAAAATTAATATTATTATTGTCAAGTACAAATGTATGAAAAAATAATTTTTTTTTTTTTAACTAATATAGCTAAATTTTGCTTTATTTTTATGAAAAATAATACTAATCAAACAACGAAAGATGGAAAATTTATCATTTTTTCCACCTAGAAAATTAAACTAATCAAACACATTAAACTTCTAATTCTTAAGAATTCAATTTCCTGTAATTCATTTTCTTTCCACCCAAATTACATCATCGCTATCAAACGCAGCCTAATATTTTTTTAGTGGGACCGTTCTCCGTTCATGATCGTTGATTGGTCAATGGTCAAATGTCAAAGTTCGCTCTAACTGAACTAATATCCTGGATTCGTCCATGTTCAGAACCCACACTGCACGTGCATGATAAGGTGCATGTATGCACCAGATCACTTATGTTGTCTCCCTTTCTTTCAAATTTCTTTCTTTCTTATATTCATTTTCAATTATACATTCACGTAATATAAAATATTCTGGATGTAAAATAAAATAAATTTCCTCACTTCAACCATACATTTTTCAAAAAGTCACTATTCAAAATATTTATCTCTCTTTAAAATGACTATCAAAGAGGGGCTTAGTTAGATAATAATAATAGATCTTTGGTAAGATACTAGAATGGATAGAGTTATAAATAAATATAAATTAACTTGTTCACTATCACGTAGTAAACATATTAGAAAATTAATGTTTGAATCAACCAATTGTCATTTATTTATTTAATTATACCTATTAATTCATAGTCTATTAGGAGGTAAAATTTATGTATTTTTTTATAATACGTTTGACAGTGCATCACTCTTGACCTTACAGTATATGTTTTTGAATTAATCTAAGTGGAGAATTATTTTGACAATGTAGATGATAATTTGATGATCTGAAGGTATTATTGTTGTTGATTTAAAAGATGATGTGATGTATGGAAAGAGAAGATTGCGTCACGTAGGCAAATTGTGACCCTCATTATGATCCTAATTGTGACCATAGCAAAGTTGTATATTTTTCTTCACTTGATCAGTTCCACATGGTAGGGTTGACTTACTAACTATATACTAACCTTTTTTGTACGGCATTAATAATTATCCTTGTGTTCATACTTTTTATTTCTTATTATTCTTACTAGCCAAAATTGATATATATTGCTACTATTGAGAACAACTCTTATTTTGTCCACTGAATACGTGACAGCTTGATATTGAAAATGTCGAACTATCAAGTGTCTAGTGAAGGAAAAGAACATAAGAGTTGTCTATATCAGATATGCTAAACACTATTTATATTTGTGATTTTCACGTCTCTCGCTCTGATCTCTCTCTCACTTAAAGCATGCAAATACAAATTTAAAAGATATCTTGGATTTAATTTCAATGATAGTATAGTCAAACAATCATTTTAAAAAAAAGAAAAAAAAAATGATGATTCAGGCGAGATTCAGTATTTTTGAAACACGAAATGCTAGGTTTCCATTATATCACTCTTTAACTAAGAAATCATGTCTTGTCCAAGAAGGGACTCTTTCTTGAAAGAGTCATGAAATACGTTGTTAGAAGTGGAAAGGCTAAGGAACTGAGGAAGATTATTTTGATCATGAAGCTGGCAAAGAAATGATTTATCATCTCCCTCCAACAGTACTGGACTATTAGGAATTAATGGAGCTGGTTCTTGTTGCATCTCTATGCAAAAAATTTCTGCTTGAGCCACAGCCAGCTGCATTTGAAGCTGAGAAACCTGGTTTTGCAAGTAAGATATGGCGCCAACACAACCATAAACTGGATCCCTAACTCTTGCATTCGCCTCGTATACTAGACTACTCACTGCGTCAGCTCTTTGTTGCAACGGGAGCTCCTGAGATCGTACGTATACAGAAAACACATATGTGTGAGTTAGACAATATTAATATAAACATATTTAGGACGCAGTACTAAAAACAATATTTTAACCTATTTTCTTCAAACCTTTGATTCTGTCTAACATGTGTAAGTCAACTTACCCAACATGTTAGACATGGTATTAGAAACATAAATATATGTTAACCTTAATTCCAAAATTAACCCCCCAAACCCACATCACCCAACTCCACCAAAGTCCAAAACCACCAAGAGAAAGAACAAATGCAAGTTTATACTTTGAAAATTGAACCAAAATGCATATTCCCTTTTGGATGAGTATTTGTTGCATGAAGAGAGAGAGAGAGAGAGACCTGTAACATTTTGCTGACATTGCTGGCACCAAAAACCTTGTGAACAATGGAAAATTTTTGAGGATCACCAGATGGGAAATAAGGAGCAAAAATGCAATCCTTGACACATCGGCGTCGAAGCAGCTTGCATGAAGCACAGGGGGAGTTTCCAACCATTATTCCTGCAAGATATCTTCAGAAAAAGCTTAAGAAAAGAGAGATTTTTCTGTATATATGTTCTTAAGTTGTGCAGATCAGAGGTTTTAATTAGGTGGGGAGTGGCACAGAATGGAAACATATAGTGTATTTATAACCGGAGTTGTTGATGGTTGGCGGCGTCTATTCGAACCCTCAATATAAGATGTTTGTTGTATTCGCTAGTACCACTAGAGCAGTTTACCAAGTCAATTGAGACAAAAAAACCTTTGTGTGTTACGGGGTACGTACGTCATGCACAGTCGACCGCCACCCGAGGTGAACAAAAAGTTGCAATATTTTTAAATAATTAGAAACTAGTGATGAGGTTAGACATGATAATTCTAATATTCTATGATCAACTTTTAGTTAATTATTATTGAGTTTAGAACGGTTCGAAATCATGTGATGAAGGGACTGATTGAACGTTATACAGTATACCAAGAGAAAATTAGTACTCTGGAGAGATTTGTAGTTTCCTAAGCTAATTTTTAGTTATATTTCACTATAATATAATCATTAATTAATTTTAAATAGCCAAAGGATGCAAGAGCATTTGTCACCTTCGACCGTTATGTGTTTTTTGGTGACTTTATAAGTCCACCGATAAATTTCGGTTCGATCGGCCTTTCTATACATATGCAATCTCCTTTGTTGGATCGCTATGATTATACATTTTTAGAAGCTCTAGATTAAGCACCTTCATCTAGTGAATTCGCAAGCATGTTTTGTGACTAAAAAAGATTTGATCTTAAAGTGTCTATAGATGACTTGTTCAAGTTTGACGTTAAATTTCACGACTATTTTCTAAATATAAAACGCCCTTCACTATATGTATGTGATATTCATTTTTTGTAGCCAATTATTTGTCTAGAATTATTAGCCGTAAAGTGTGTTTAGGTGAGTTTTTAAGTAAGCCGCCGTCAAATTTTAAGGCTACCCTCCTTATAAATATGAAATTCCGGCACTAAATCACTATGATTATTCATTGTTAGTAGCTCTAGACAAAGGTGCAACTCAGAATCTAGAACAATAATTGGCCATAAACACTACAACATTAAGAGCCTTTTGTACACTTAAGTATAGCAATTTTAATAAAACTAGTATTTTCACCCGTGCGATGCACGGGAATATAGTAGTGATAGTGATTTTAATCGAAATTTATGAAAATATATTAATTATACAATCATGTCAAAATAAAAGTATTTTAATACAAAATATTATCAAGTTCAAAATTTTTTTTAAAAAAAAAAAGAGTAATCAAAATAGGAAATGCAACATTTACAAAATTAATAAAAAAATAAGAAGTTATGATAATTATAAAAAAAAAAAAAAAAAATTCTTTTTAAAATTGTTTGTCTTTTTTTTTTTAAATATTTTTATTTACTTGTTTGTTAAACTTTCTTTTTTTAAATAAGATATTTTTATCATTTTATTATATATTAAATTATTTTGAAATAAAATTTAATATATAAAATTAACAACCATAAATCTATATTTGCTTTCAATTGGTAAATAATATTGTGGTTATATTTTTTGTTTATTTAGTTTTACTCCAAATGAGTAAATGTCGTTTTATTTGTAAACTAGTTTTTTTTAGAAAATTTTCTTATCTTTGAAATAATTATTTATTTTTTTAATTAAAATCGATTCGACCCCGGTTCAATCCGATTCAATATTTTGACCATTAACCTGTTGCCTCTCTCAGGTCGAACCATTTAATGTTTTCTGAATACGGAGTATTATATAACTCAAATGATATAATTTAAAATAAAGTAAAAATATAAAGTAAAATTTTGACATTTGAATATTTGGACGATTTTACGGACAATTTTTTTATAGTTTGTTCTCACTTGTTGTATTGTATTAAACTTCTTGTCAAGATCTTCGATTTGACGCCTATATTACATATTTTCCGACTTCAAAATAATACAATAATATTTATGGTTAAAAAAGTGGTTTGAGAAATTGTGTGATTTATAAAATAGTTTATAAATCATTTTTGCAAGTTTATCGAATACATGCTTAAAGATAATTTTAATACCGATAATTACCAATAGAATTTTTCAAATACATTCTAACATGCAAGATTAATTACTTCTAACTCTTGTCAATTGTCATTACATATGAAGAAAAATTATATTCAATCAAATATTAAATTATTCGATTTGGGAGAAAATTTTTGGATTAGTCATTTAATTTATTTTTTTATATAATCTAATTGGAAAACTTATAAAAAAAATATATATATAAGGAATGTTTTTAAGTTCTTTAAACAAAAATATATTTCGTTCTTTAAACAAAATCATTTTCGGGTTATTTAAATGTTTTTCAACACATTTTATGATATAATTTTATATCTTTATAAATAATTTAATGTTAATTTACCAAATTAGTTACACTATGATTAAGCAGAATATTTTTGAATATTTTTTTTAATTAATTTAACATAATTTCAAATTTACGAGTCTTGAATATTTTTTTTATAACAACAGAGAATTATTTATTTATTTTTTAAATTAGACTTATGAATGCTTTCGATGTAATTTTTTTCACATTTTTCACAAAAAAAAAAAATGGTTATGATACACAATAAGATTAATAGTTATATTAAAATCAATCATCCTATTAAGTAAAAACAAATTTGTTAAAAAAAAATTAAATTATCCTTTTTTGGAATTGAAACGAAGCATCTTTATTTGACAAAATATTTTTAAACAATACGGTTTTAAACTACTTTTTAATTACACATACTTTTTCTCTCCACTTTTCAATTACTAATTTGTACATTGAAAACATTACATTCTTTGTTTTTAAAAAAAAAAATTTAACTACCATTATTTTTTATATAATTTAAAAATGCTCAAAACATTTTATTTTATTTTTTGAAAAAATACATGTAGTGCTCAAAAGTGTAATTCAATTTGCAATTATTACACTTTCTAAAATGCAATCATTATTTATTTATTTTTTAATTCTTGTATTTTTTACAAAATCTTTTCAAATTTAGTAAGTTCATTTTGGTGAGAAAGTGTGTGTGTGTGTGTTTATTTTTGGTAAAGACTTTGTTTATATATATATATAAATAAATAAAACGCTTTTAAACTACTTTTTAATTACACATACTTTTTCTCTCCACTTTTCAATTACTAATTTTTACATTGAAAACATCACATTCTTTGTTTTTAAACAAAAAATTTTAACTACCATTATTTTTTATATAATTTAAAAGTGCTCAAAAGGTTTTTTTTTTTTTTTTTTTTTTTTTTTTTTTTTGAAAAAATACAAGTAGTGCTCAAAAGTGTAATTCTATTTGCAATCATTACATTTTCTAAAATGCAATCATTTTTAATTTATTTTTTAATTCTTGTGTTTTTTTTACAAAATCTTCCCAAATTTAGTAGGTTCATTTTGGCGGGAAAGTGTGTGTGTTTATTTTTGGTAAAGACTTTGTTTTTATATATATATAGATTGCTATTAATTAAAAAATAATTAAATCCTAACCTAAGTTTATAGCGTTCTATATCCAGGCCCATTAAAACTCATTTTCATTATATTCATCACATTTTCGCGGGGTCTTCTTCATTTCCCTCGCTGGAGTCGAAATTTCACTTCCTCCAACTTTCACCTCGTCAACAACAGCCCTAATCAGCCAAACAACATCCCTAATCGATGCCATTGTTTTCTCTGTAGGTTTTGGGAATCTCGTGTGTATTAGGAACCAGATTTACTCTTCCTCTTCAGATTTAATGCTAGTTCATTGTTCCCAGCCCAATCGGTTCCATTGAAAGTTCTTCAAGACATATTCAAGGTATTCTACTCATCCATATTTCTGAAATTTTACAGTTTATATTTTTCTAATCAGGCAGTAGAAGCAATTTCGTTTTCCAAATTTCTGAGTTTTGTGCATAATGATAATCGAGTTCTGAGATTTGTGCATAATGATAATCGGGTAGTAGAAGCAATTTCGTTCTCCAAATTTCTGAGATTTGTGCATAATGATAATCGTTTAGTGAAGTCATTTCATTCTCCAAATTTCTGAGATTTGTTCATAATGATAATATCGGGCAGTAGTAGCCATTTCATTCTCCAAATTTCTGAGATTTGTACATAATGATAGTCTGTTAATTCAATATGATATAATTATTTATGATGCTTGCTTCAAATACTGAATCACTAGTTAGTTCTTTTTTTTTCGTTTCATAGGTTTCCTGTTCTGTTAATAACTAGAATATGTAATTTTCATTTTGGGGGGCAGAATTTAATTCGGAATTTGATTTATCCTACTTGTTTTTGCAGTAAGTGATGTATTTTTTGTTTGTAATTCATTGGTATAAAGTTAATGAAACACTATATTTTCAGATAGACCAAAGCCTTTGACTGAAGGTTCGTTTTTCTGCACTTTCACTACTCTTCTACTTAGTTTGAAGTTTATTAGTAGTCCATATATCTAAAAATGATGCATGACATATTATGTCCACTAATTTTAAAACGGACAAAACTTTTGATCCGACCGTTGGATTGGGCTAAAATTTAAATATGTTGGCACCACTGAATTTATTGAAAAACCAATTGGAAGTGCCTCAATTTTAGCTCGTAAGTTTATCTAGAATTAGTTTTTTTAGTTTTAACAAGCTCCCTAGTTTTATTTGCTTTCTTTTCAGATTTAGTTTTCTATTTTGATTCTAATTAGGACTATTGTATTCTCTTCCTATAAATTACTGTTATTTATGTTCAAGATTCTCCAAGTTTCGAATTCTTGATTTTGTATCAAATTGATTAACCTTTTTTGTCAATGTTTATACTTCTTGTTATGTTAAAAATATACTATCAAATCTACTTTCAAATGTGTTCCACGAGATATTGCCTTACAAGACTATTCTTTTTCAATTGTTTAGCATTATAGGACCATTACTGGTGCATTTGGGAACTATTGCTCTAGGTGTGCTTTTTTTTTTTTTTTACATGATATATATTGCTACAAGAGACTGTGCTCAAGGTTTCTTACTGAGGTAGCATTGAAAAAATTGTAATTATTTGATAGCTAAATGCTTTGGTGTAGTATTTGCTAAAGTATATAATCTTCATGGCTAGTGTGATAGTGTTTGTCATAGGAAAAAAAATTGTTTTGGTCTAAACATTATCATTATAAATATCAATTAAACTAAGACCATATTAATCTAAATGTATAATGGTGTCATCGATTAGAATAGATAATAAAAATATATATTAAACTTGCATTGTGTTCTATACTTCTATTCAAATAGGGTAATATTTTTGTGCTTACAAATTATGGATAAACAGTGGATGCATCTTAACAGGTATTATTACTTTGTACACCATTTATTCTTCAAATTTATGTATAATGCAAACATCTTAGAACCTTATTTTTTGAATTTGTAGGGCATCAGAAGAGTACATGAAATGATCAGAATTTTTTTTTAACACAGCTCTTCATAATTTAGGCAATCCAGAAAAGATTTTATGTCTTTGTAAGGGTTTTAGAAACTTAAGTCACCAATATATGAGTATTGTTCATGAACATTTGGTCATAAGAGGAATGTATCCTACATATACTAATTGGTTTCACCATGGAGACAAAATAATTAGTAATGATGCACCTCTAAGTAAGACTGAAACATATCATTTATATGAAGCTGCACAAGCAAATGAAGAGCATAATATGGTAGCTTCTGAGGAGGATTTGGATGATGAAATTAGTCAATTAGTTAAGGATGCGGAAACTCCTTTGTACCCAGAAAGCGAAAAATACACAAAAGTATCTTCAATTGTGGCATTATATAAGCTAATAACTATTAATGGTTGGTCAGATAGTAGTTTTACTGAGCTTCTACAAATTTTAGAGGATATGTTACCTATCAATAATGTAATTCTCACATCTACGCTATCTGTTAAAAAAATATCTTAAAACTTTAGAGTTAAGATATGAGAAGATTCATGCATGTGCTAATGATTGTTGTTTGTTAAGAAAGGACAAAAAAGACCTTGAGAATTGTCCAAAATGTGGTTCATCAAGATGGAAAGTTGATAAAAAGACACAAATGATTAATGTTGGTGTACCTGCTAAAGTCTTGAGATACTTTCCTATAAAACCTAGGTTTGAAAGGATGTTTAAAATACCTAAGATGGCTGAATCTTTAATATGGCATTCAAGCAATAGAAGTGTTGATGGAAAAATGCGTCATCCAGTAGATTCACCGTCTTGGGATTTAATTGACAATAAGTGGCCAGAATTTGCAAAGGATCCGCGCAGTCTTAGGCTTGGACTTGCTACAGATGGTTTCAATCCTTTCAGTAATTTAAGCTCAACCTATAGTTGTTGGTCAGTTATGTTGGTCATTTATAATTTACCCCCATGGTTGTACATGAAGAAAGAAATATTTTGTTTTCATTATTAATTTCAGGGCCAAAACAACCTGGGAATGATATTGATATATATATTTGCAACCACTTATACATGATTTACACGAATTGTGGACTATTGGAATTAATGTGTACGATACATTCTCCAAGTCAATTTTCAACTTTAGAGCAATTTTAATATGGACCATTAATGATCTCCCTGCTCTTGGAAATCTTCTTGTGGAAATCCCTGTTCTATACCTTTTTCCTTCACCTCGGGTGGTGCCAAAGGTTGCTTTACCATGATTTTCGGTAATTGAATTCCACTTCTTGTAGTGGTGGCTTGCACATTTTTCCTTGGATTAATCTCGGTGTTTCTTGGTAAATCTCCTTGTTGTCTCTCCGTCGTCATTTTTGCCAATTACCCAACTTGAGTTTCAAGATTTTTGATGGAAGTCGCTTGGTTTTGGAGAATAGTGTTGGTATTGTTCATATATTGTATGAATATATCCTCAATAGAAAGCTTCTTCTCTTGAGGTGGTGGAGGTTGATCAAAATCAGGAGGCTTTACTTGATTTTTATTGTTGGACCACAAAAAATTTGGATGATTCCTCCAACCCGAATTGTATGTGTTGGAGTAAGGATTGCTTATAGTAGGTTGAAGTTTTGAGCATAATTCACTTGCTCGTTTGAGGTGGAAGCCATTTTGAGCATAGGACATTCCTCAACCTTGTGTGTTGCTCCACATACATCACAAATAGATATAGGAGGGTAGATTGCTTTTACCGTATGTTGAGAAGACAAATCATTATACTTCTTGAATAGAAGGTCCATTGTTGTCGACAAAGCCGCATATGCATCAACTTCATGAATTTCCGCTGCTTTCTCTGGTACCATGTGGTCGGTTGGCCAAGTAAAATTGTGACTAGCCATACTCTCAAAGAGCTCAATTGCCTCATTGGGTGATTTTGTAGTGATAGCTCCATTGGAAGCAGAATCAACCGTCACTTGACTAGATGGATTCATCCCAAGGTAGAAATATTGGACTTGCATTTGCTTGGAGAACCCATGATTTGGACATTTTCTCAACATCTCCTTGAATCTTTCCCATGCCTTCGGTGTCAAATTGTCGAAATGTGGAGATATCATTCTTCAATTTAGTCACCTTCGCCGGAGGAAAGTATTTTGTAGTGAATTTTTGAGCAAGATCATTCGATGTTGTAATACTTCCAAAGGGGGTTAGCATCTAACCATTCACGAGCTCCATCTCTAAGGGTGTGTGGAAATAACCTCATGTTGATAGCCTCCTTGCTAATACCCAAAAATCAAAGTTACTACGCATCTCCAAAAATCGCGAGATGTGAGTAAATGAATTCTCTTTGGTCATTCCATAGAATTGTAGATGTCCCTTGAAGAGATTTATCACATCCGGCTTTAGATGAAAGTTCGGACGCCCAAATGGGGGATATGTGATGCTTTCTTGATTTTGAGTGATGAGAGGGACCATGAATTGCCCCATTAGCCTATCATCTTCATCAATGACGGGATTTGCACCATCTTGGTTGTTGTCCCCCATGTTGCCTTGTATTCTTTGTTGTTAAACGTGTTCTCTTCTTTCCCTAATCCTCTTCCTATAAGTTCGTTCGGGATCAAATTGAAGAATTTCCCAAGTCGGGCGTTGTTGCATATAAAAGGCAAGAGTACCTAAAATAAAAATAAAAAGAAGAAAGAGATGAGAATGAAAAGACAATTCAATTAGCAAAAATCAATGCATTTAGTACAAATAAAATCAATCACTTGCAACGGGACCAAAAACTTGTTTACTAAATTCGTATACCGCAAGTGCAGGTTCGCGTTCAAGTAGTAAAGTGGACTGGAAAAGTTTGGGTTATCGTACCCACGAAGATTTATTGATTGATTGATTTGTAACTAAATTTGTAGATTTCATTTTAAAAGAAAAGTCAAGTAACAAAAATGTTTGGGTTGGTGGTGAATTACTAAGTGACATAAGTGAAAACATTACAATATGAAAACTAGTTAACTAAAGCAAATAGATAACAATGTAAAAAATAGAATAAAAGCTAATTAACCAAAGTAAAATAATGACAATAAAAACTTGGTGGCTAAACTAAATTAAAAAACATGGAATAATGTAAATTTAGTTTTCTTTACTATACTAATTTCTTTTTTTAAAGATCAATTAGTGTTAGTTAATAACTTGACCAAATTACATGGAATATTCTAAGTTTAATCTAACATGTGTAATTACTTGCAAAGACAATACAAAACAAAATATTAACAACATTTGAAAATTAGATAAACATAAAACGACATTCCTAATCATGAAAACATAAATATAAATACTCAATATCCATAAACAACCTAAAATGCTTAAATAAAAATAAACTAGTTAAATATTCCAACACAGTAAAATTAACTCATAATAGAATAATAAGAACACTTAATAACGAACATTATAAATTCAATAAAGAGTTAAATAAAAGATTACAAATAAGCTAGTAAAGAGAACTCCCCTCTAAAATGATTTCTTAAGTTGAATGCTCCCAACTTTCTTTACTTTGCATCAAATTTCTCTTTCAAAAATCAATTCCTCCAACAACCCAAGCTTAAAACATTAAATGCACTAAACCCATATGGAATTTTTGTAGAAATGTGAGTAAATAACAAAAGTCAAAGGCTTACACAACAACATAAACTTGAATGTAGAGGAAATATTATCAAGAATGCAAAACATTAAATTAACATTGCATTAAAATATGAAAATTCAAGAGAAAAATACAAAGAAAAATGAAAAGAGGCAAGACATTACATAATCCTAGCAAAATGAGAATGAATTCATTTATAGGTGCTACAAAATGCCCCCAACGCCCCCCCCCCCCAAAGGATAAATCTGCGTACAACGGCGAAATGGGCCGAACGGGTCAGCCGGGTTGACCTGAACCGGCCCAAAATATATGTATATACCACGCTATCGCGCAGTGATAATTTCAGCGAACTAATTTTGTTATGCCTGTTTCCTAGCCATAGTTCACGTTCGCGTGGTGGTTCGAACCACGCGAACGCCTGGTTCAACTGAGGCGTACATCTTGCAGTTTGGTCCTTATAATTGCACTTGAGATCCTTCAACTTTAAACGTTGGTCAATTTAGTCCCCATATTTTCAGAATTCTTTCAAATAGGTCCTTCTAAAATTGCACTTGAGGTCTTTCAACTTTTGGAAACTTGTATTTTGGTCCCTGAGTTAATTGTACAGCTCGTCCAGAACTTTTCGAAAGTGACAAAATGGTATCCAAACTTCCAATTTCAGCATAATTTGTACTTCTTCTGTAATTTTTTGCCTCAAACTTGGATATTAACTTATTTAGATACAAAATATGTATAAATTAGTAGATATTTGCTCAAGATATTCCAAAAATGCTAATTTAAAGGTATAAAAAGTGTCTAAAAATACACTTAGCATCACGAACATCATCCGCGACCAAATGACCAAAGGAAAAAAAAATCATCCAATTTTTAGTATATTGCTCAAAACTGAAAATTAACATATCCAATAACTCCACCATGATGCTGGGTAGATGCTATCTTTTCAAACACGTGCCTTTGAGAAAAGGAAAAAATCGTCCAATTTTTGTCTCGTTGCTTAGAGTTTGAATTTGGTTCCCAATTGCTTAGTAGATTTATGGTTTGCTTGAGATTCGTATTGGTAGGTATTAGGACTTTGAAGGATGCCTTTAGGTCTAATGTTAATGCAGAACTTAATATACATTACATCAGGAAGAACACAGAACAAAGAATAAAACCAGCAGGAAGAACACAGAAGAATGAATTTTGAAACAGGAAGAAGTCCTCTTCCCAGCCTTTATTTACCAAGACTAAACATGATTTATAAACTAGAAACCATCAGAAAGATCTTTTCCCATATTTAAATGAGTTTTACTACTCTTCCTAATCTTCTTTCTCTTACTTTCATTCCCGAGTTGCTCCTTTTCTACAGACCTAATACAAGTATTTATAGGCACAAAAGGGTATCAAAATGGTTATTAACAACCTAACTAACTAAGGCTCCAGATAGTTGAAGATTCCAACCAAAAATCAGTTGCAAAGAAACCAGAAATGAGGTTCCAGTTCAACAACAATTCTGATTGTTTGAGGAATCAAGAGACAGAATTTAAGGAATTTACAATCTCTACCTTGATTCCTTGAAGGGAATTTACGGATGCAACTGGAACCTTCAACTTCATTTCCTTGCAAAACATAAATGCCTTGTTGTAGCACTCCTTTCATGACTACCACCGAATTTTCAATCACCTTTAACACTCCACCTTAAGCTTTGTACATACAACCAGATTTGTCAAATGCTCCCAGTAAGATCAGATTTCTTTCAAGGCATGGTATGTGCCACACTCCACCTAGGACCTTAGATGATATGTCCCACAATTTTAGCTTGACAAAACCAACACCAACCACTTCACGGGTGTTATCATTTTCCATCAGCACTTTACTTTCAGCAACCAGTTTGTACTCCATGAAAAATTTCTTTCTTGGTGTCATATGAACAACCGGTGTCCATAATCCACACATTGGTCTGGCTTGCATTTTTTTACAGCAAGAACTTCACCACCTTCATAGCCTTCAACCGCATTTTTACACTCTCCATCTTGCTTGTTGTTTCCTTACTTCATCCACTTCTTGTTTTTTGTGGACAATTCTTCTTAAAGTACCCTTCTTGATGAAAAACCTGCACACTTTCTTTTCCTTTCTTCCTTCCATATACAGCACTTCTCCATTCCTCTTCTCAAGATTTCCATTTAACTTCAAATTCAATTCCTTTGAATAGGCTACTGCAGCAACTTCTTTAAGGGTCGAGGATTCCTTGCTATGTTTGATGGTGTCTCTTAGATGATCATAGGCTGGGGGCAAAGAATTTAACAAGAAAATGGCTTGATCTTCTTCATCAATCTTGATTTCCAGATTCTCCATATCTGAAACCAGTTTCGTAAACTCATCAATTGACTTTGATTCATCCATCTTGAAGCTGTAGAACTTGTGCTTCAAGTAGAACCGGTTTGGAAAAGCTTTGGTCAAGTAAAGCTCTTCTAGTTTGTTCCACATTTTAGAGGTTGTCTTCTCCTTGATTACCTTCCTTAGAACTGTATTGGAGAGGCTAAGGATGATGGTATTTCTTGTCTTCTTCAAGGTGTCAGCCTGGTTTGAAGCATCAGTTCCAGATTTTTCTTTCAAGGCTTCTTCCAATCCAAGATTACCAAGATGTGCCATCATCTTCTCCCTCCATAGGTTGAAATCATTCTTTCCATTAAATTTCTCCACTTCAAATTTGGTTGTTGACATGATATGATCAAGATTCTGGCAAGGAATATTTCTTTCACAAGAAATATGTTCGGCCAAATAAAAAAAAAAAAAGAGAGAGAGAGAGAAATCAGGCCAGGAAATTTTAAGCTTTGATACCAATTGTTGGAACTTTAAAGGCTGACTTTAAGTTTGATGTTAATGCAAAACTTAATGCAAGCAGTAAGAACACAGAACAAAGAATAAAACCAGCAGGAAGCAACAGGCTAGGAAGAACACAGAAGAATGAATTTTGAAACAGGAAGAAATCCTCTTCCGAGCCTTTATTTACCAAGACTAAACATGATTCATAAAATCCTAGAATGTATCTTTTACATAGAAGTACGGTTTAAGTATTAAAATGGGATTTAGGTCTTCAGTATTTAAATAATTTCTAAAGGTACTCATACATGTATCGATACATGTAGAAGCAGAAATTTTATTTTAACTTCTATTAGGTCTCCACTATATATTAAAAAAAAATCTTTATCTAAAATCATGCGTCCCACACTTCTGCTCAACATCCAGCAAAGATCTGTGCACATTTTTTAATATTCATCAACAATTGAAATATAAAATCTTCCTTGCTATAAATATTTAATCCCTTTATTTCATACATGAAAGATAATAAGATTCCAATTCATATGAGTTCATTATAGTTTGCTTCCCATATCTATATTTCAACCTCATCTTCTAAAAAAATGCATAGAACAAAGCCACAGAAAAACATTACATTACAATTATAACAACGCTAATCTTTACTTCTGCTTAAACGATGCACGTGCCATCCACTAGTAATATTTTTTACACTCTCAATTGAATAACATATTACAAAATATCTGTCTCTTTAAAACTTTGTTTAATAAAAACTCAATGGGATAAAAATATCAAATGTAGGAAAAAGAGTACAGTTATTTTGGAACATTAAAATAAATGTCGCCTCATTAAAACCTTGCCAGAAAAACTCAATGAGACAAAACTTAGACTAAGGAAAAGTGTATGGCTGCTCCCTCTAATGTTGATCATTGTATATCATTGAGTCGACGCATTCCAATCACATGAACCAATTTCTTGAATGTAGATGTTGCAATGCCTTTGTGAACAAATTAGCTATAGTATTACTTGAATGAATTTGTTAAACATTAATATCACCAGTCTTCTGAAGTTCATGTGTATATAAGAATTTTGGAGAAATGTGTCTTGTTTTGTCTCCTTTGATGAAGCCTCATTTGATTTGTGCAATACAAACTTCATTATCTTCATACAATATTGTTGGACTATCTCTTGTTGAAGTTAATTCGCATGATGCTTGGATGGGATGGGTCATGTTCCTCAACCATATACATTCTCGACTTGCCTCGTAGGTTGCAATAATTTTTGAATGATTTGAGGATTTTGCTGTCAAAGTTTGCTTCACAGATCTCCACGATATAGCTGTTCCATCACGTGTAAACACATATCTTGTTTGTGATTTACCTTTATGTAGATCAGAGAGATGACCTACATCTACATATCTCACTAAAGAAGATTCAAATTTTTGAGAATCAAATAATCTCATATTAATAGGACCCTTTAGGTATTGAAAAATGTATTTAACAACATTCCAATGTCTTTAAGTTGGTGTAGAGCTATATCTTCGAAGGAGATTTACAGAAAAACTATGTCGAGTCGAGTACAATATTCAAGATATGTTAATGCTCCAATTGTATTAAGGTATGGTATTTATGGATCAAGAATCTTTTCTCCATCTTCAGGTGGAAGAAATAGATCTGTTTTCACATCAAAATAATCGAACAACCACAGGGATGCCAATGGATGTGTTTTATCCATATAAAAAAGATTTAAGACCTTTTTTGTATAAGAAAATTGATGAACAATTAATCCTTCTGGAAAATGTTCAATCTGCAACCCAAGATAAAATTTGGGTTTTCCCAAATCTTTCATCTCAAATTCATTTTTTTAAAAATTCTCTAGTTTCATTGAGTTCTTCAGGAGTAGCAATTAGATTTAAATCATTAACATAGATTGTAATAATTGTGAATCCACAGTTTTTTTTCTTTATGAAAACACATGAGCAAATATCATTATTTTTATAACACTCTTTCAACAAATATTCCCTAAGACAATTATACCACATGCATCTGAATTGTTTTAATTTATATAATAATCTTTACAATTTATTAGAGAACATGGTTCTTGGTCATGTATAATTTGTTTTTTCCATTTTTAGTCATTTAGGGACTTTTATGTATAAATCACTATCAAGTGGTCGTGAACCATATAGATAGACAATTATTACATCCTCCAATGTTGTCACACCGCAGCTGAGGTATATTGGACAATCGGTGCTAAATTTCTGTGAGCAAGGATTGAATCCATTGAACTTCCACGATAGTCGTAGAGACTGCTTTGTATTCAGCTTCGGTGCTACTCTTTGCCACTGTCTGTAGTTGTTTACATGACCAACTAATGAGATTGTCACCATGGAAAATACAAAAGGCCCCAATAGGACATCTATCATCTCAGTCAGAAGCCCAATCCGCATCTAAAAAATGCATGTAAGGCATTAGCTGATCGTTTGGACAGAAAAAAGCCATCCGAGATTGTGTTTTTCAAATAACGTAATATACACTTTATAGAAGCCCAGTGAACATCCCGTGGAGAATGCATGTATTTGCTAACTTTGTGAACAGCAAAGGCTATGTATGGACGTGTAATAGAGTGTTCTGTAACAGAATCATTATAGTTTATAAACTAGTTTATAAATCACACAATTTCTCAAACTACTTTTTAACCACACATATTTTCTCTCACCACTTTTCAACAACACATCTTACCTCAAAACAGTAAATAAACCAGTTTATAAACCGCTACATTGTTACCAAATGGTCCGTAAAGATCAAGTATTGCAATCCACCAACTATGCTTCAGTACAAAGTCATTATCAAGCTCAGTACCATCATATTTGGAGAGCCAACTGGTGGAAGCCATTGGTGTAGTACATGGCTAAGCTTTGTCAAGATCAGTGCGTTGAAGCAAGTCAAGAATATATTTTCTCTGTGTAAGAAATAAACCATCTGATGTACGTAAGGCCTCAACTCCGAGAAAATAAGAGAGGTCCCCAAGTTCTTTAATTGGAAAGGTACGAGACAAAGCCTCAATTACTTTATTTACTTCTGAGGCTACAGATTCTGTAATGATAATATCATCAACATAAATGAGAAAAATTAATTTGACATTGCTTCTGTGTAACATATATAGAGAGGTGTCAGCCTTTGATGCTAGAAAACCCAAGCTCAAGAGTGAATCAGTCAACCATGAGAACCATGCTCGTGGCGCTTGGTGTAAGCAATAAAGATTTTTATTTAATTTACACATATAATTGGGATAATCAAAATGGACATAACCTGGGGGTTGGCTCATGTAAACATTTTCACCAAGGATCCCCCGTAGAAAAGCATTTTGGACGTCTATTTGTTTGATACACCAATTTCTTGTAATGGAAATAGAGAGAACCAGACGAATGGTGACCTGTTTTACAACCGGGCTAAAAGTCTCATGAAAATCAACTCTTTCATGTTGATGATAGCCTTTTGCAACAAGGCAAGCTTTGTATCTTTCAATTTTCCCATCAATGTGATGTTTAATACGATACGCACATTTACAACCAATTATGTTGACATTGGATATAGGAGGCACTAAGGTCCATGTCTGATTTCGAATAAGAACATGAAATTCACTATTCATTGTTGATCTCCATTCAGATGATTTGACTACCTCAGAGTAACATGTCGGTTTCGACTGCACTGATTTTTGAAATGCAACAAAAGCCTTTGGTAGTGGGTACCTAATGTGATCCGATGGTATTTTCTTAGGTTTGAGAGAGTTGGTTTTTGACTGGGTTACCATTTGATAAGTAGAAGCAGGCTCTCGATGAACTGGAGGATTAAGCCCTTGTTTGAGACTCATTATTTGGGAAAAATTATGGTTTGAAAAAGTATTTTTAGGAGGATGTGTGGTTAAAAAATGTTTGAAAAGTAAAAAATGGTAGGCTTGACTAAAATAGAAGGTTGAGATTGAGTGTTGAATAAATTTGGTTTACAAAAAAATGGGGGCCAAACGGGGGCTAATTGCAGTTGTTAAAACATCAGTGCTCAAAACAAGTAAAGAACCAAGATTTAAATGAGAAGCATCTTGAATAGGCACAGTTGGTTGATCAGTTTGGATTGCCAATGGTGGGAAGGTTGATCCAAGTGGGTCTTGTAGACAAGATTGAGTACCTGCATGAGACAAGATAGTGGAAGAGGAGGATTGATTTTGACTAAGATTAGAAGGAAGATATGTATGAGTGGAAGATGGTGCTTTTGGTGGAAGAGTTGTGTTTGTGTATGGAAAGCAGACTTCATCAAAAATAACATGACATGAAATAAATATTTTTCCAGTTGCTAAATCAAGACATTTGTAGTCATGATGACAGGGACTATAACCAATAAATAATATATACATGTTTTGGATCGAAAATCAATTTTTTAACGATTATAAGGTCGTAAATTTGGCCAACATGCACATCCAAACACACGTAAGAAATTGTAATCTGGAATTCGTTTGTACACCATTTCAAAGAGTGATTTTTTATTCAATTTTTTTGTTCGGAGACGATTAATTATATAAGTAGCAGATAAAAAAGCGTCTTCCCAAATTTGTTTTGGGAGGTTAGAATGAGATAAAAGAGCTAGGCCCATTTCAACTATTTGACGATGATGTCTTTCTATTGCTCCCATTTGTTCATTTATGTGTGGACATGCAAGTCAATGTTGGATTCCAATATTCTTAAAGAATTTATTTAAACGTTTATATTCACCACAATTAGTTTGTATAGATTTAGAACATGTTTGGTGATGTGAAAAGTTTTGATTTTTTAAGTTTGTTTTGGTTTTTTTTATGAATGTGTGGTTTAAAAATTTTTGAAAAGTAAAAAATGGTGAGCTTGACTAAGAATGAATGGTTAAGATTGAGTTTAAAAAGTTGTGGTAAAATTTTACCTTTACCAAACAAACTTTTAATAGTGGTATCAAATTAACATTCAACCATTTTTTGAAAAGGAATAAATATGGACTCAACATCTGATTTTGATTTTAAAGGAAATAACCAAATAAACTTAACCCTTGTTTGATTCTCATCAAAATTTTTTCTTTTTTCTACAGTACTCAATCTCAACCATCCAGCGTCAAGCCCATAATATTTGACTTTTCAACTAAATCTCAACCATCAATTCTCCTAAAAATTACTATTCATTTCAAAAAAAACTTTTTTTAAACTATATCAAACACACACTTAGTATAATCATCAAGAAAACAGACATAGTAACGATATCCATAAGTAGAAATCTCAGCACATGGCCCCCAAACATCTGAGTGAAGTAATTCTAGAGGCCTTGTAGATGTAAAAGTAGATTGAGAAAAAGGCAAATTATGGCTCTTTCCTAACTGACAATCAGGGCATACATTGTGTCTCTTATTTGTAGCAACAAGAATATTATTTGAGGAAAGAACGTGCTGAACAACAGGATAAGAAATATGTCCTAAGCGTTGATGCCAGTTTATTATTGGAATACGAGCACCAAAATAGGCAGATGCTGGGCATGACTGATAAGGCTGCGAAAAATAATAGAGGCCATCTAAGTAGTACGGAAACGAGAAACGTGATTTTTGAAAAATGTAAGAAAAGAAACATTAAACGCTATATTAAAATTAATTAAATATTTATTTAAATGCAATATTTAATTTAAAAAATTATTTAGCCCTTATTTGACAACCATTTTTTCTTATAAAAAATACTACTCTTTCTACAGTAATCAATCTCACGATTTTGTTCTCCTGCCAGATGTTTGGTATCATAAGGTGCTAGATACAGACACAAGGGGGTGGACCCCTGTGTTGTGAGCTCCACCCCCATGTGTCTAAGTCTGGCACCTTATGCTGTCAAACGGTTGGCAGGAGAACATTTCTAATCAATCTCAACCATCCAAAAAAGTCAAGCCTATAATTTTTTTACTTTTCAAATCACTTTTTAACCACTCGATTTTTCAAAACTACTATTCAAAACTCTTTTTTTTCAAAAAGTATGTAAACCAAACAAGGGCTTAATATAATTTTAATAAAAAAAATACTTCAATGAAATATAATAATAAAAATACCACAATCAGATTTACTCAAATACATCATCACTATCGATATCTATAACATTATCATTGCAATCAGTGTCTATAACACTATCAACATGATCATCGAATAACATAACTTCCATCTCTGGTTATCTAAAAAAAGATTTACAATATCAAGTGTTTCAATATCTTCAAAAGAGTCAAACTGATCTCCAGCTATATCCCACATTTTAGTTTCATTGACATAATATTGTGGACTTCTTCTTTATAAAAGACGTAGATTACTGCGAACAAAAATTAAATCTTCAGCACGTTTTGGTGTTAATTTGTTTCTCTTCATCGAATAAATAAAAGAATATGTACTTTAATTCCTTTAAGAAAATGATGAAGAACTAGATTGTCCTAATGAAGTTAGTTACTTCCAGTGAAATTTGTAATTTTTTGACGTAAAAGTTTTCAAAAAAATTTCGAAAGTTTCCATAGAGTTTCCAAAATTAATTAAAAAATAGGAAACTCATTTTCGAGTTTTCGCGGAGTTTCCAAGAGTTTTCGTGAGTTTCCGAGTTTTTGAAACGTTTCTGAAAAGAAACGCTTTGTCCGTAGAGGTTTCCGTGCTTCCTAGGAGGCCATCTTGGACATAACCTCTATGTTGGACGTTCCCCAAGTAATCCTTTATGACGAAATAGTGTCCATGAAATTCAAAAAAGACATTGTTATCGTTAGCAAATTTCTGAACTGATAGAAGATTTTTAGTAATTGAAGGAACAACAAGAATTTGGTTTAGAAGAAATGAATTAGGAGTTTTTAAAGAGGCTGTTGGGATTTTTGGTCCCAAACAAACCCCGGGGACGATGATGAAACATCGTGTGAGAAATTTAGCTACGTAGACCCTCGGCCCATGATCGAAGAATTATTTGCCTCAACTAACCACAATATGCGTAACCCACGAGAATGACAGGTTAGAGACTTTATCACTTTACCTTGAGGTGTTAATTGGGTCGTTGGCCCTATTGCTCGATAGGTGGATCCGATTGGCGGCCCGAGTTTAATTAGGCCCTCGACCCATTCTCCTAATTAAACCTAAACCTACCCTACATCTACCCTACGCTCCTCACTCTCTCGGTTAAGACACAACTCACGCACTCTCTCTCTCTCTCTCTCTCTCTCTCTCTCTCTCTCTCTCTCTCTCTCTCTCTCTCTCTCGGCATAAGCGGAGATCCCCTCTCTTTGTGATAGACCCGATTTTCTCTGTGAAATTCCAGTACCTTACCTCTCGCCCCTGACTTGCTTTCTGCCTTCCTCTTCGTGGGTGTTGGCTCCTGCTTTCATGCACTTGTGTGGTGTAAACCACGACCTTCGTGGCTTAGTGTTTCTGGGCAGTCTGGTTTCGATTCTTGTTCTTCGTGAAATAAGTGGGTTGTGAGCTGCCTTGGAGTGTGCTCTTCCCTGCTTCTTGTGGTGTTGCCGATTGTGATTATTGGGGCAATTTCTGAGCCCTCGGTTTGAACTACATGATTGTGGCATTTATCAAGTTTTAGGGAGTTTTTCTTATTCTTGATTCTTGTCAATATTATCATTCCAATTACTTGTCATATATTGAGAATAATCTTGTTTACTTTTTGTTTGTGCAAGGTTGATTTTCTCTACAAAGTGGTATCAGAGCCAAGTTTGGCTGATTGGCTGACTCATGACATTCTTTGGAATTTGATATTTTTCGAGCCTCTGTTCACTGTTTTATTGCAGAAATTACTTTGTCATTGAAATTTCATTTACTTTGTGTTTTGAAAACTCTTGACTAATTTATTTTTGGTGTATTGTCTTGTAATTACAGTTTAGACTATTTTAGCTTGGGGCTGAGTCTACCTACATCGAGGGATAGCTGATTGCAAACTTCGCTAAATAAAAAGAATAATTTCGTATCACTCCTTATCACGGACACAGAGAAGTCCACTCTGGTAAATTGGCTGATCACTTTTAAATTTGTGTAATAGCAGGTCATCGTGTGGGGTGATGTGATCCGGACCAGGCATCGAAGGGCGAAGTCGAGCCATCGACAATATGACAGTGATCTACGTGCAAAACGGAGCAAGTTCCGTGTTGGGGTCGAGCTGAGAAGAGGGACGGATCGAGCCGAATCAAGAAAAAAAAGTAATTTGGGCAGAAAATACTTTACGGCCATAAAAGATGATCTTCACGGTCGTAATACATATATTCACGGCCGTAACACTTACTATCACGGCCGTAACAAATTATCGAAGGAAAAGGAAGAATTTCAGCAGAACCAGGCTTACGGCCGTAAGGCTGAAATTTACGGCTGTAACTAATAAATCAGATTTATGATCAGAAAGGCCATTACGGCCGTAAAAGGATTGTCACGGCCGTAACTGGGTAGCGACCAGATTTTTGCGAGATTTTAATTATTTTATTTCCTTTTTGGTTTTTAGGTTATTTTCCTATTTTAGAATTTTTGTCTAATTAGAATTCTATTTTGAGTAAATTAGATGCTATGTTATTTTGCTTATTTATATTCATTTCCATTCATTGTAAAAACACAAGTTGAGTTTGATTAATAAGATTTGTGAGAGGATTCTCCAAAATTGAGAGGTTGAGTTTATTCCCTTTTTCTTGAACTTATCAAAGATCCAATCTTTGTGGCGTTCTTCCAGCAAACTTATCAAATATTCGCAAGAATATTTGTGGCGTTTCCAAATTCGAAACTTATCAAGGAAATTGACAAGCCCTTGTGGCGTTCACCAATCTTGGTTCTTCAATCCGCATCGCCATAAATTGCGTCGTGATTGTCGGGTCAAGGTTTTACCGTCGTTCTATCCTTATTTTTTTTGTTTGTCTTGTGTCAGTTCTGATTTAAATCTTTCCTAGGTTTTAATTGTCGTTATTCCGCGTGTTCGACGAGATTCCCCGACTGGGATCTCATCATCTGGTATCAAAGCTTGGATCTATTTCAGATTCTTGCGTTTCTTGAAATTTCTTGATTTTCTTGTTCTTCGCGTTCTTCGTGTCAGTCATATATTTTCCCAGTTTGATCCATAAGAGTCAGTCCCAAAAATTCAAAAGTGTTTTTCTTGTTCGTTTTTCGTCCAAATCCAGTTCCGTTTTTTCTGTCATACTCGTAGTCCAATTCTCTGGCAGATTAAAAAAATCCGAAAATTCCCAAATATTCACCAAATATTCCGAATTTTCTTGTTCGTGTCTTAAAAATGTCTGATAGAGAGGCTTCCACATCTTCATCTTCTGTTGGAGACAGGAAACAGCCTAGGGGTGAGAATAGAAAGGATGAACAGGGTAATGGTGATATTGCAGCAATGAGGGCACAATTTGAGAGGTTTATGGCACAGATGGAGAATAAAGGTACAGAGCATGAACAAAGACCTCGGGATCAATCTCATGATGGTTCTCGGGTTAGGAGAGGTAATAGGCGTGAGGTTGGTATGGGTGATGAGGATATGGGAAGTGAAAGTGGCAGTATATCTTTGGGTAGTATGCGAAGGAGGGATAGAGGAGATAGGTATGAGAGGAGGCAGGATAGGGAGCGTCGTGATGCTAGGAGGCATCGTGGGGGTAGAGATAATGTTGATGACGACCTTGGGAAAATTAAGGTGAAAATACCATCGTTCCAAGGTAGGAGTGATCCGGAAGCGTACTTGGATTGGGAGACAAAGGTCGAACGGCTTTTTGATTGTAATAATTATTCGGAAAAGAAGAAGGTGAAATTAGCCGTGATTGAATTCACCGACTACGCAAATATTTGGTGGGATCAACTAGTTACGGGTAGGAGGAGAAACCTTGAGGAGCCGGTGGAGACTTGTGAATTAAGAACCATAATGAGGAAGCGGTTTGTGCTAACTCATTATTATAGGGATATTTATCAGAGGCTGCAAGGTTTGACTCAGGGATTGAGGAGTGTAGAAGATTATCATAAGGATATGGAGGTGGCGTTGAATTCTGCAACTCTGATTTTGACAATATGTGTAAAGATAATGGTATTACTAGACATAGAACTGTGGCTTACACTCCCCAACAAAATGGGGTTGCTGAAAGGATGAATCGTGCATTACTTGATAAAGTTAGATGTATGATGTTAAGCTCTGGTGTGCCTAAATCTTTTTGTGGTGAAGCTGTTACGACTGCGTGCTATCTGATTAATATGACTCCTTCCGCTGCTTTGAATGGTGATACTCCATATGAAAAATGGTATGGAAAATGTGCTGGTTATTCTATGCTTAGAACTTTTGGTTGTACTGCGTTTTCTCATCAAAGTGAGGGAAAGTTAGAACCTAGAGCTAGAAAGTGTGTTTTTCTAGGATATCTAGAAGGTGTAAGGGTATAGGTTGTGGGACAGAATTCAAAAGGGCATGAGAATAATCATCAGCAGAGATGTCACCTTTAATGAGTCTGAGATGCCATGTCTAGGAAATGAAGAACAGCTAGAGATAGGTGGAGATGAACCCTCTCCTGAGGTGGAGAGTGTTAGAGTCCCTATCCTCATTACCCCGAGTGAGGTGGAGAGTACCCCCCCCCCCCCCCCCAACAAGATCACGAGAATGTAGAATTTGAAGAAGATGACCCTATAGATCATCATGTTGACCATAACCCTTTGGATGGCTATCAGTTAGCTAGAGATAGGGAAAGAAGACCACATAGAGAACCCCAAAGAATGTCCGACTACGTTATAGCCTATGCTAGTTACCAAGACCTAGCTGATAAAGAGCCCAATACCTATGAGGAGGCTATGAGAAGTGAAAATAGTAAATTTTGGGTTAGTGCCATGAAAGAGGAGATGGAATCGCTCCATAAGAATCAAACTTGGATTTTAGTGGACAGACCAAAAGATAAATCTATTGTAGGCTGCAAATGGGTCTACAAGGTTAAGGAGGGTACCACTGAGAGTGAGCCTGTGAGATATAAGGCTAGGTTAGTAGCCAAGGGATACACACAAAAGGAAGGGGTAGATTATAATGAGATTTTCTTGCCCGTTGTTAAGTATACCACCATTAGAGTCTTGATTGCTTTTGTTGCGTATTATGACTGGGAACTTGAACAACTTGATGTGAAAAATGCTTTTTTACATGGAGATCTTGAAGAGAAAATTTTTATGTTTCAGCCCAAAGGTTTTGAAGATAAAGAAAAACTGGATCATGTGTGTTTCCTTAAAAAATCATTATATGGTTTAAAACAATCACCTAGACAGTGGTACAAGAAATTTGATTCTTATGTGCTTTCTATTGGTTTCAAGAGAAGTTAGTTTGATCATTGTCTATACTATATGTACCACAGCACTAATGAGTGTGTGTATTTGTTACTTTATGTGTATGACATGTTATTGATTGGTTCTAACATGATCTTAGTAGACAAGGTTAAAAATGAGTTAAACAAAGAATTTGATATGAAGGACCTAGGCCATGCTAAACGTATTTTGGGTATGGAAATTGAAAGAAATAGGTCTAATTCTTGTTTATTCTTGCATCAAACTCCCTATGTGCAAAAGGTGTTAAAGAAGTTTGGTATGATTAATTGTAAGCATGTTTTTGTACCTCTTGGGAATCATTTTGTTTTAACGAAAGATCAATCACCTGCAAATGAGGAAGAAATAGCTTATATGAGTAATATACCTTATTCTAATGTGATTGGTTCTGTGATGTATCTGATGGTTTGTACTCGGCCAGACTTGGCTTTTTCTGTTAGTACTTTGAGCAGGTACATGTCTAATCAGGCTTCCTACTTAGGTATCTTAGTAATACTTGCAATGTGGGTTTAATCTATAAGTGCAAATCTAATAATGTGAAATTGAAGGGTTTTACTGATGCTGATTATGGTGGAGATAGAGATAATAGGAAATCTACTTCATCTTATGTGTTTACTTTGTGTGACTCATGTGTTAGTTGGAAGTCTCAGCTCCAACATATTGTTGCTCTCTCTACTACTGAGTCTGAATATATTGCTGTTACCGAGACCTTTAAGGAAGCTTTATGGTTTAAAGGATTACTTAAGGAACTAGGTACCTTAAATGAAAGTGTAACAGTATATTCCGATAGCCAGTCAGCTATTCATTTATGTAAGAACCCTGTTTTTCATGAACGCACTAAACATATCGATGTTAGGTTACATTTCATTAGAAATATTGTTTCTCAAGATGAAATTAAACTTGAGAAAGTGCATACAGATTATAACCCTGCAGATATGGGCACAAAGGTGCTCACATTGGTAAAATTTAGAAGTTGTCTATTGCTTCTAAATATCGGTACAGGTATGAAAAGTTCTGATTAGTTTAGGACTTTACTCTTGCATTTACTAAACATGTGTTGTTTTGTCTTTTGCAGGTTTGTTTGGTCCCAAGGTGGAGGTTTGTTGGGATTTTTGGTCCCAAACAAACCCCGGGGGCGATGATGAAACATCGTATGGGAAATTTAGCTTCGTAGGCCCTCGACCCATGATCGAAGAATTATTTGCCTTAGCTAACCACAATATGCGTAACCCACGAGAATGACAGGTTAGAGACTTTATCACTTTACCTTGAGGTGTTAATTGGGTTGTTGGCCCTATTGCTCAGTAGGTGGATCCGATTGGCGGCCCGGGTTTAATTAGGCCCTCGACCCATTCTCCTAATTAAACCTAAACCTACCCTATATCTACCCTACGCTCCTCACTCTCTCGGTTAAGACACAACTCACGCACATTCTCTCTCTCTCTCTCTCTCTCTCTCTCTCTCTCTCTCTCTCTCTCTCTCTCTCTCTCTCTCTCTCTCTCGGCATAAGCAGAGATCCCCTCTCTTTGTGAGAGACCAGATTTTCTCTGTGAAATTCCAGTGCCTTACCTCTCGCCCCTGACTTGCTTGCTGCCTTCCTCTTTGTGGGTGTTGGCTCCTGCTTTCGTGCACTTGTGTGGTGTAAACCACGACCTTCGTGGCTTCGTGTTTCTGGAAGTCTGGTTTCGGTCCTTATTCTTCGTGAAATAAGTGGGTTGTGGGTTGCCTCGAAGTGTGCTCTTCCCTGCTTCGTGTGGTGTTGCCGATTGTGGTTATTGGGGCAATTTCTGAGCCCTCAGTTTGAACTACACGATTGTGGCATTTATCAAGTTTTAGAGAGTTTTTCTTATTCTTGATTCTTGTCAATATTATCATTCCAATTACTTGTCATAGATTGAGAATAATCTTGTTTACTTTGTTTTTGTGCAAGGTTGATTTTCTCTACAGAGGCAGAACCAATGTTAGAGATATCCAAACATGTCCCATTTCCCACTTGAATCCGGTCAACACCATTGTAATCTTCTGATCGTAGTGTGAGATTTATTGACATCAGCAGTCATGTGGTGTGTAGCGCTCGAGTCACGAAGCCAATCTTGATTTGTGTTGGAGGGTGAAGCATAGTTAGCCTGGATCAGCGTAGAAGATGATGGAGCAATATAGGTTACATCAAACCTGTAGTAGCATTTGTGAACTGTATGGCCCGGTTTTTCATAGAGCTGACACCAGAGAGTAGAATTGTTACCACTTGAGAAAGAGCCTCTACTGTAGTTGTAGTTGGTGAAGCCACAGCCTCGACCGTTAGAACGCCCCTGACCTCGATTATTATTTGGATAATTCCTTACACACAAAATGGATAACAAAATAGATGACATACCCCTCACATGGAGTGGGACCCACCTACATGTGGACCCCCTCCATGTGAGGGGCGCGTCATCCATTTTGTGATCTATTTTGTGTGTGTAGCATGGTCCTTATTATTTTGATAAAAATTTCCACGACCACGACCATTATTGTTAGAGATTTGTTGACGGGAGGCAGTGCTGGCAGAGGCATTTGGAAGAGCCAGAGCTTGATTGTTGTGGTTGATTCTAGCTTTAGCAGCGGTGAGGAGCAGGGAATATAATTCTTCAAGAGTGGTGTTCTCTTGAGAAAAGATCAATGTAACCAGAGAATCATACTCGGTTCCAAGGCCAGCAAGTATATATGTTATTATATCATCACATTTCATGGCTTGGCCAGCAATAGCAAGTTCATCTGTTAATTTTTTGATGCCAATAAATTATTCGGTGGCAGTAGAGTTACCCTTGGGGGTTGAGGCTAGTTGTGATCGGACCTGAACTGCCTTTACACGGGACTGAGAGGCAAAACAGGTCTCAAGAGCAGTCCAAACCGAGGAGGAGGAAGCAGTGTGGTAGACTTGGGCAAGGACTTCATCTGTAAGTGATGAATTAATGGCACTGAGAATGAGGTTGTCTTGTTTAGAACAAGTAGCATACTAGGGATTCAGTCTACAGGTGCCATCAATAGTAGAAAGAGTTTTTGGAGGAGATGTAATAGTACCATCAACATAACCGAAGATCTCCTGACCTTTGAGATAAGGGAGCATTTGAGCTTCCCAAATGGGATAATTGTTTCTATTGAGTTTGGTAATATTGACACCAGAAGACGAATATTGAAGGTAGGATAAATGATATCCTGTGCATCAGAAGAGGTAGTGGAATTGGGAGAAGACATTGTGGAGGGGAAAAAAAATAGGTTAGAAACGTTTGTCTAATGGGAAGCTCTGATACCATATAAAACTTAAGTAATTTCAGATGATTGATTATCAAAGAAGAGCTTACAATTAATATATAGGAAACTATTGACACTAATCAACTATAATTTAGACATGATTTAATGTGATTTACAAGAGTTTAACAGGAGTTGAAACTCATTATCATTATCTGTTAATACGTAATGTGTTTTAATATCAAAGAAATGTATTTTACTTTTATCTAATCTAAGGGCTGTATAATGGACAAGTGTAGGGATGATTTTATGTATTGTAGTAGGTCAAAATTCACCTTTTTGTACGACACAAAAAAGTTGTACTGATTTGGTAGAAGAAATCAGATTTCCTCTCTCTCTCTCTCTCCCTCACATTTTCTCTTACTGTCTTCTTCCCTGTATTGCTGGTTTTCTTTCTAGATTTACTTCATATATTGCTGCTCCATTTATATAGGTAAAACACCAGATTCACAGGTTCACTGCTGCCCCAGAAAACTACCCTGTTTTCTCCCCTGTAACACTGGTTTGCTGTCCATTCTTTCCAACACAACTGCTGGTGCGTTTCTGCTGTTTTTCACATACAACAGGTACATAAAGCTGTCAAAACAGCCAACATAAGTGGTATCAGAGCTACTCTTCCAGGTCTGGTTCTTTCTCTTTTGCTGCAACAAAATCTGTGGTTGAGTTCTAAAGAAAAAAGAGGGCTTTTGCTGAAAATTAAATGGCAAGCAAAAGTAGTTCAAGTGAAAGTTTACAGTAGTCCTTTGTTCCAATTTTTGATAGCCAAAATTATGATTTTTGGTGTGTGAAGATGAAGAATTCATTTATTGCAGTTGATCTATGGGATATGGTGGAGAATGGTTTTGAGGAACCTGAAAATGAAGAAGTTCTAACAGCAGCCAAGAAGAAATAACTTAAAGAAGCAAGGAAAAGGGATGCAAGTGCACTTTCAATGTTGTATAGGGCAGTGGATGATTCGGTCTTCCCAAGGATTATGATGGCAAGCAAAGAAAACGAGGCATGGCAAATTCTAATAAAGGAATACCAAGGAGACTTGAAGGTAAAAGCCAGTAAACTTCAATCACTTAGAAGAGATTTTGAAAATATGAAAATGAAAGACAATGAATGTGTTAAAGAATTCTCGGATAGATTTAATGAGCTTGTGAATCAAATGAAGTCATATGGTGAGGATGTGACAAATACAAAAATGGTGGAAAATTTTTTGATTAGCTTGTCGGAAAAAATATGATTCTCTTGTAGCGGTGATTGAAGAAACAAAAGATTTAGAGAAGTTAAAAGTTGAGGAGTTGATGGGTTCATTGAAATCATTTGAACAAAGGTTGAGTAGACGTTCCGAAAAATCAATGGAGAGTTCATTTCAATCTAAACTAAATGTTGGATCAAGTAGCAACTTAAGGCAGCCCCAAAATTATGAAAAGAGGATAGATATGTCAAGTAGAGGTGGAAGAAGTAGTAGGGGAAGAGCAAGAGGAAGAAGTCCAAGAGGTAGAGGTAGAAGCAATTTTGAAAGGAGATTTAGCGGAGAAGATCAATTACAAAGGTGCAAAATTTGCAAGAGAAGTAGCCATGATGAAAATGATTGTTGGTTCAAAGGGAAGTCACAATGCTACAATTGCAAAGGATTTGGACATGTGCAAAAGGATTGTAGATCAAAGAATACTCAACAAGCCAATTGTGTAGCCGAGAAGGAGGATGAATCAAGTTTGTTTTATGCTTCTTTGAATGCACCGGAATCAACAAATGAAGCATGTGTTCTCAAGTTCAAATTGTTCAAATGAAACTCAATGGTACTTGGATAGTGAATGCACAAATCACATGACTTCAAATGAAGGAACCTTTGTTGATATGGAAGATTCAAACTCAAAAGTGAGATTGGGAAATGGAGATGTAGTATATGTGAAGGGAAAAGGATGAATTGGAGTTCAAACAAAGAAGGGCTCTAAACTTATTCGAGATGTCATGCATGTACCGGACTTAGACAAAAATTTGCTAAGTGTTGGACAGCTTTTAGAGAATAATTATTCTCTATTTTTCAATGATGGTTGTTGCATGATTCGTGATAAGAACGCTGGAAATTCAATCATAGCAAAGGTGAAAATGGAGAATAGAAGCTTTCCTCTCAATTTCTAGCATAAAAATGACAAAGCTTTTCGAATGGTGGCTAATGACTCTTGGTTGTGGCACAAGCAGCTTGGACATTTGAACTTCCATGGGCTGAAATTGTTGGAGCAGAAAAACATGGTTCATGGGCTTCCAAAAATTGAAGAAAAGCATGAAGTTTGCGAAAGATGTGCCCTTGGAAAGCATCACCGTCAACCATTTCCAAAAGGAGTAGCTTGGAGAGCAAATAGGCCACTTGAATTGGTGCATACGGATTTTTTTGGACAGATGCATGCACCATCTCATTCTCAAAATAGGTACTGTATCCTATTTATTGATGATTTTACAAGAATGACATGGGTTTATTTTATGAGACAAAAATCTGAAGTTTTTACAATCTTTAAAAAATTTAAGATTTTTGTTGAGAAACAAAGTGGTCATTTCATAAAAGTTTTGAGAAGTGACAATGGAAAAGAATATACTTCGAACGAATTTGACAAGTTTTGTTAAGTTGAAGGTGTTGACAGGAAATTGACAGTCGGTTATACACCGCAACAAAATGGTGTTTCCGAGAGGAAGAATCAAACGACAATGTAGATGGCAAAATCAATGTTGAATGAGAAAAAGCTTCCAAAAGCTTTTTGGACCGAAGCGGTTTATACGGCCATCTACTTGTTAAATAGATGCCCAACAAAGGCGATATGGAATATGACTCCTATAGAAGCTTGGAATGGGAGAAAACCTTCGGTGACACACTTGAAAGTGTTTGGATATATTTGTTATGCTCAAGTGCCAAAAGAGAAGTGGCACAAACTTGATGAAGCAAGTGAAAAATGCATCTTTATTGGTTATAGCTCACAATCAAAGGGCTATAAGTTGTACAACTTGAAGAGCAAGAAAGTAGTCGTTAGTCGTGATGTGTTGTTTGATGAAAATGCTACTTGGAATTGGGAAAAAGAAGAAATTGAAAGAAACGTTCCGGTTTCAATAAATCTGCCCCAAAAATTTGCCATTGAAGATGTGCAAAATGAAGAAAATGGAGTTCATTCAAGCTCACATTTATTATCACCAAGCAGCCCCTCAAGTCCCTTAAGCTCAAATTCATCATCATCAAGCTCAAGTCCAAGAAAAATGCGGGATTTAAATTATGTTTATGCAAGATGCAACTTTTGTATGATTGAGCCCGAAAATTTTGAAGAAGCAATGAAGGAGAAATGTTGGGAAAAGGCAATGGAAGAAGAGATGGAAGTTATTGAGAAGAACAACACTTGGGAGCTAGTTGAAAGACCAAGTGAGAAATATGTCATTGGTGTGAAATGGGTATACAAGGTGAAGCATAATTCTGATGGTTCATTCAAGAGAAACAAAACAAGATCCTTTCCTTGATCCAATCTAAAGTTGAAAAGTTTTTTAATTACGTGAATCTTCTTCGTTAAAGATTTTGTCAAAAAAAAGTTTGTCAAGTGCTTTCCACAATCCTTTAGCAATCATATGCTTTTCAACTTGCCCCACTATATCTTCAGATAAATGCAATATTATACAACTATGTGCAATTTCATTCATCTCAGCAATTTCATTAGCCTTATCTAATAATGCTTTTGAATAAGTACTAGGGTCATCAAGTGCCTTAGAAACTCTTTGTTGAATTAAAATAGCTTTAATTTTTTACTTCCAAATGGAGTAATCTCCCTTAACAATTCAACACGAGAACCCATAATGCAACTAATGAAAATTCAAACAAGTTAACACAAAGCAATTACCCACACACAAATGCAAGATCAAACCAATTTCACAAAAATTACTCTTCAAGGTGATCACACAAATAATATAATAATAAGTAACACACGAAAATTTCAAGAAATTAAGCACGTAGTCAAATTCCAATCATATGTGAGTCCTACCAACAAGCAATGATTACCGGCAAGGTAACCCCAACACTATATGGTCACCTTACAATAGCCTCTAGAATATGAATACTGCAATTTAAATAAGGGATAGCCAATGCAAATCAAGCGGACTTTCTGTGTCCGTATAATCGAGAAGTGATATGGAAAAACAGACTTCGAAAATGGAATCAGCAGATCGAGTTGAAAATTATGTCCGAAATTGCCTCACCGGACCTTCGTCGGAGCCGCTTCCGTCGTCACCGGAAAAAAAAAACACACACAAGAAACTTCTCCTCCTCATCACGAACCCAACAATTGTGGCCATCTCGCGATTGGAGTTTTAGTTTGGCTAGGATCAGAGTTTGAACCTCCGATTTTTCACTTCCTTTTTTTTCGCCATTCGCCGTTGTACAGTTGTGGGACCTGCTCCGCCTTCTGATCGATTCTTCACCTCGATGGCGCGAAGCTCCTTGTGGTAGTGGTTCGCCGGACGGATGGCCGGAGCACCGATTTTCAGAAAATGGTCAGAGGTTTACTTCCTTTCTTCTTCGGTCCGACCGCCTCTCTCCCTGCCTTCGCTTCACCCGATTTTTGGGAGCTGCTTCTGATCGGTTTTGTCTCCACAATGTGTCGGTAAGTCTCCTACTAGCCAGTGCTTCCAGCTTGCTCCTGGCTTCACGGTTTTACCCTTTCTTCAACAGCTTCTTCCTTAACCTTTCAGCCATTAAACCATAGCTCTGATACCATTTGTTGAGCTCAAAAGCTCACTTTCCCAGCCACTTTTGAAGAAGAAAAAAATCAGTCCAACAAACTTGAAGCCTTCAAACCGTCCCAGCAGTGTTGTGTCTTGTTTGAGCTTAGATTTCTACCACTTAAACACACAGGAACATAACATCATCGTTCTCGAGAAATGGTAACCGGATCTAGGTTCGCTAGAGGTAGCAAGATTTTGCAGGAGATATTGGACCTCTCCCACTTCTACTTCTCCACCCAACTCTTTTCCAAGACTTATGAACCAAGAGGAGTTCCCCCCCCCCCCCCCCCTTCTTTATTCATTTCAAAATTCAAATGGGAGCCAATCATAGGATGCCATGTGGATTAAGTGAACAACGACTTTATTCCACACATCTTTTTCTTCTTAGAATATCAAGAGTATGGCACTTCAATCAGATGCTTCTCCAGGAAGAGCAAGCTGCCTAACTGAAGATTAGTCTCGGACTCTTATCCCTCTTAAGGGTGTTTTCTGCGGTGTAGGTTTTATATATTTTGCTACAGATTTTCGGAGTGTTATCTTGTGTTGGCAGCAGATGAATGTTAGGTCTAGTATCTGTGTCAACTTTAGCTGAAGATTACAGATAAATTATCAATACCAAAGAAGATTTTGATAGAAATTTCAGAATAGGTCAAAAATATGTCTTCAGAATTGCCCCAAAACAGTAGTTAAAAACCATATATAATACAAGTGATCCTTTGATGTTAAACATCAACTAGTATCAACTCTTAAATAACTCTATCCCAACTACAAACTGATGGATTAGCCACCAACTTTTTTTTTTTAACCAGAAGTAAAAAGAAAATTAAATGTTTCAAAAATCGTCTTATAACTTTATTATTACAATAAAAAAAACTTTTTAGTATCATTACATTGAGATAAAATGTACAATAATTAAACTGGGATCCAAAATTTTTCGCGGAGCATATACCTACCTTACGAGTGAAACCAATAGGCATATGTTCCTTCATCATCTTCATGGTGATAAAAGCAAAATCGAACATATAAATGGCCTTCCTCAGAACTTGTTTAAAGCAGTGTTTAGAAAATTAGATCGGATCAATCGAGAAACGATCCAACCTAAAAATCGGCCATTTAAAAACTGACCGGTTCTAGGAACCGGCCTGTTTTTAAACACGATTTTTTTTTTTTTTTTTCCTCAAGTTGTTTTAAGGTACTTTTGTGAATGATTTTATTTTTTAAATAAGAAAAACTTGGTTTATTTGTAAAATAACTTGTTTTTTAGAATATTTTATGATTTTTGAAATAATTTTTAATTTTTTAATTGAAACAGGTTCGATCTCGGTTCAACCCGGTTGGACCTTTGACCCTTGATCCATTGTGTTTTTCTATTTTCTAAACACTGGTTTAAAGTGGATGGCCGCAATTCTGCAAGTTTTTTTCCAGTGATGGCTTCTTGGTTGATACGAGTTTACTTGATGTCTCACTTAACGCAAATGAGTTTTTCTATTGACACCAGCACAACTGCACAAGAATCTTTCACCACCAACTGTCACTTCTTTACTAAGCCTTTGTTTGGTACCAATTAAAATCTAAATTTTAATTTAAGTTAAAATCAACAATCAATTTCAATCACATGATCCATAACTTTTATCAAAATCTAATAAAAATATGATTTTAATCTTCACCAAGCAGGGTCTAAATCATGAGGCATTTATCCTTTCTTTATAACCAAAATCCATTTCTGCAATATATCTAGAGCATTCAACTATGAAGACTCCATCAAAAGAATCATGATAGATCAGAACGGAGTTGTACCTCTGATTCTTATAGCCTAAAACGAACATAATAACTAGAAAAAAATGAGCATTTTACTAAAAGGCCCCGATAAAAAAAAAAAAAAAAAAAGTTGGATGGGCCTTTTTTTATACTAAAAATGTATAAATATAAAATATGGGTCCTTATTTTTTTTAGGCCCAAAGCCCTGCCCTAGTTTGCCTTGGCCCAGGTCCGACTCTGGATCAGAGTAGTGATGGCAATAGACGATTTCGAGTTGGGTACCCCTGACCTGTGCCCCTCCTTGCAAATTTTTTTTATACCAAACAATTTTGGGGCAGGGCAGGGCAGGGCGGGGCGGTCAAAATCCTCCCCTGCCTCACGACTCACTCAGGTCGCTCGAACCTGCCCTAAACTCGTCCCACTGACTCGTGGGCAGTAATTTTGCCCCATTCGCTTCAGGTTCAGGTCGGATTTTTTTGCCCTCTCTAAATCGGAGAATACATTCTCTGTATCAGTGGTGAAATACTTTTTCAAACCTGGGTAATTTTCTTGAGACCAGAAAAGAGGAAGCCTTAAACCTTCGTCGTGTATGCCTCAGCAAACAAAGAATTAAGGTCTTCGTGAGACTGGGTTCTCCTACGCATCTGACTTCTGTGAGGGGTCCAGAGGGAACCAAATTGCATTGCCTAAAGAAAAACTATGTGCCGCACTGCTAGAGGATGAATAGAAGGAAGATTCAATGAGCTGGATGCCACTGCTGCTGTGCTGAAACCAGGTCCAGTATCAAATGGTCTTTGTTGAGTTTATGGACTTAATGGTGGTTTAACTCTTCTTACGCTTAGCCCAATATGCTTTACGTCCAGGAAGAGGAATTACTTGTATTAATTAATAGTAATAGGACTCCAATGCTGAAACTGGAAAGGAGATGAAATACAGAGAACTGATCGATGTAGATGCTACACTGTTATGCTGGAAAAGTGGGAGATATGGCCTTGGAAAGAACTTTGACAGCCCATCGCCAACACAAAACAATGCACAGACAAGGATAAACAATGAAGCAAATAAAATAGCAAAAAGAATAACTGGATTATCTTCATCTGGAATATGTTGTATCTACCAAATTCTATCCACATTTTCAGCTTCCAACAAAGCAACCCTGACAGTCAGTGTCCAAGTAATACTTCCTGAACCAATAATCACCTTCCTATCTGTAATGTGCAATCCTTCTCTAGAAGCACAACATATGGCAGTAGTATTCTATAAAAGGCTGAGGTGCAACACTTTCTTGGGTGACATCCCATGTATTTTCACAAAATTGCTGACCTTTCTCTAAGATGTCGTTTAGTGCAGCATCAGAAGTCAAGTTGCATAGAAGCCAGACATAGCGTGGATCTGTCCAAAAGGACGAGGTCGATTGTTTGCAAGTGCACATGGCTGCAACTCAAAATCAATTCCCGGATATATCCGACCATTCAAACAGATTAACAGCAGATTTTGCTGGCGCATTCATTACATTCTTGCCAGATTAGAGTCCCAACAAGCCAAAAGCACAATGTGAACAAGTGTATTGCTGTTTATAACAATACAGCAAACATGGATGCTTAATTTCAATGTTTCCACTAACAAGATCTGCATTAGTTATGTCAGGAGGCCTCTTCAAAAGATGAGCTACAGTACAGATTTGTCTTTGGGGGCAAAATACACTGGTAAGGAATTTTAAAGATAAGATTTCATGCTTAAGAAACTTGTTCATTTAGTTTAAAATTCAAGTTTTTTAATATATATATATATATATATATATATATATATATATATATATATAATTAAATTGGTAATTAAATAATTAAGGTAACAACTATACAATTTATGGTCACATGTCACAAATTTTAAAAGTCACAAATTATCAAATTAATTAGTTACGGTTTATTTCTCGGTCACAAATTACAAATTTTATAGATCACAACGTATTTTTTGATCACAAATTATCAAATTAATCGATCATGACTATCTTATCAGTCACAAATCACATCTCTCTAGGTCACAAATTCTGAAAATTTAGGTCACAACTTATTTTTCGATCACAATTTACAAATATCGTAAATCACAACTTATTTATCAATCACAAATCTCGTATTTTGAAGGTCACAACTTTTTCTCGATCAAAATCTCGATTTTAAGAGTCACAATTTTTACAATTTGTGGTCACAACTTACTTTTTTATCACAATTTACAAATTTTTTAAGTCACAACTTAGTTATAGGTCACAAATCTCGAATTTTGTAAGCCACAACTTTATCTCGATCTCAGATTTCAAGTTAATTGGTCAAAAATTTCTATTAATCAGTCGCAATCACCTAGAATTGGTCACAAACAAGTTATTACAACTGTCAACACAACTTAATCGCCACCACGACCACCGCCGTCGCCACAATCATTGACAACTACCAAACTCCCACCACCAACAACACCACCTCCACCTCCACCTCCCGACACACGCACAATCGCCTCCACTTCACCTACAACCAGAAGAGCACCACCAATCTATCTCCACCACCGAAATAAAGCCACTGCTGACCTAGCACTTTATCTACAACCACGACAAGCATAAGCACTTCACCTAGATGTCAACTACAACAATTGAACAGAATCTATTTGAACACTTCACCTACAACCAAGCCATCGCCTGCAAATTACAAATTATAGAAATCACAATTTATTTCTAGGTCACAAACTACAAATTTTATATATTACAACTTATTTCTCGATCATAATTTGCAAAAGTCTTAGGTCACAATTTATTTCTAGGTCATAAATCTCGAATTTCATAGGTCACAACTTATTTTACACTCATAAATTTCAACTTAATTGGTTTCAACTTAAAATTTTGTAAAGTCACAACTCCAAGTATTTTGGGTCATATATTATTTACCACTCACAAATCTCGAGTTAATTGGTCACAATTTAACAAATTAGGAATCATGACTTAACAAACTATAAGTCAAAATTTCTTTATTGATCACAAATCACAAATTTCTTTATTCACAAATTTTTTTCTCGAACATAAATCACGAAATTTTTAGGTTACGTTTATTTATAGGTCACAAATCATAAGTTTCTTAAGTTATGACTTATTTTTAGGTTACGTTTATTTATAGGTCACAATACAGGTAGTGCAAGCCAATTTGGCAACCCAAGCCCAAAACCATAAATGAGAAAACCCAGCGTCGGCGGCATCAACCCATTTCAATTATCATTTACACAATCTAGGGGTGAACACGGTTTGGTTTGGACGGTTTGTAGCGAAATTTCAAAACAAACCGTTTAAAACGGTTTTAAAATTTTCCAAACTAAACCTTTTGCGGTTTGATGTGGTTTGCAATCAAATAAATTTGGTAGATTCTAAACCAAGGCACATTCTTGTAAGATAATGCAATAATGAATGAATGATTAATCTATCAATAGCAAAGATTTCAAATTTCACAATTGATACACATCATTGAGTAAATGATCAATACCAACTTTATGATCAATAACTAAGAAATATCAACTGACCATTACATAGATTACGTCAAAAGGTATTCTTGAATTTTTTTTTCGTGATGCAACTCATATTGACAAGAGGATTACTCCGGCAGGTTGCAACTACAATGAGATTTATTTGTTCAAAACCATTCACATAAATAAAAGACAACACATTATGTTACTGTAAGAGCATTTATTCTATTTAGTATGTTATAAATATATGCCTTAATGAATTCTCTTCTAATTTGTTTATAAAGTTCATCAATGAAAACTGCAAGCCTCATTTTAACTTTTTTTCGGCTTTCAATAGTTATAGTTGTGAATGAAGTTGGACTTTTTAGGAGGGATCAAACATGTATAGATTAGAATATAGCTTTATTCCTGGAAAAAAGAATTTCCACATTTTTTGCAATTGATAAAGACTAGAAATCTTTCAAGAATACGTTCAAATTTTGATAAAAGTTATTCTATAACTCATTTCTACTAGAAAAGAAATCAAAACAATACTCAAAATGACTTAAAGATTTCAATGACAATTTGAATTTGATAAACTATTTCTGCACTCATTTTTTTTATTATTTATTTAAAACTTAGCCGGTTGCGGTTTGAAACTGCGGGTTCGATAATTGAAATCTAAACCAAACAGTTTAAAGCAGTTTGTAATTTCTTAAATCAAACCAAACCATTTCACGTTTGAAACCGAACAAAACCAAACCATTTTTTGCGATTTGATTCGATTTAGCGGATTGATGATTTATTTGTTCACCCCTAACTCAACTTAACTCAACCCAACCCAGTTTAAGCTCTCAGATTCAGAGGGTGAGGGGGGCTCAAATAGGGGTGGACGTTGTTTGGTTTGGTTTGATTCTCGTTCCAGAAGAACCAAACCATAAACCGATGATTTTTTACTAATAGAATCAATTAGTTTTTTTAAAGATATGGAACTGATAGGGCGCATATTTGCTATTTAAATTGTGATATTTTATCTTACTCCATTGATTTTAAATGCTTAAATTATGGATAGTAATCATATTTTGTGTTTTGTGGATTAGGTGGAGGAGTTGGAACAAAATGGACTCAATATCACAAATTAAAAGAACAAGTTTGGAACTCAAAAAATTTACAATCAGATCAGGACTTCACATAAAGAGTGGGCACGCCTTATTTCGGACAGACAGCAACCTCAGCAAAAATTCATGGGCCATCATAATAAAAAGATTTTTGGAAGCTGAAATTAAAAAAGAAAAAAGAAAAAAAGGGAATAAAAGAGGAGGGACCAGGACGTTTATTTTGGTGGTTGAGAGAAGGAAGACTTCTTGGAGAATTGGGACTCTCATGACTTATCCCAACAATTGATTGGAGCTGCTTTTCTCAAGGGAAAAAAATTGGACTCTTTGCTGCCAATAAAATTAAGAAAAAGGTAGGAAGATTGCTGGGGGGAGTTCACGTGGAAAAAGAAAGAAAAGAAGAAAAAAAAAGGGAGAGGAAGGAGGAGGCTGCAACACGTTTCATCGATTTCTAAAGTTTGATTTCAATTTTTATTATTTTTTCTTTTAGTTTTATTTTCGAAATGTTTATGGATAGCTAAACTTATTTTTCCAGTTCAAGGATATTCGAAATTTTGATTCACCAAGAATTGTGAGATCTAATTTAATTTAATTGTTCCTTTGATTGTTTTCTATTTATATATATTTTGTTTGCATCAAAGTTGTTGTTTTGATTTGTTAATACAAAGTGCACGTTGTTTTAATTGTCAAAACGATACTTAGCCAATTAGGAATCTAAATCCGTAATTGTTTAGGTTTTCTAATACAAGTGGCAAATAACATAGTTAATTATAGACTGATTTTTGACTCATGTTATGAAGACATATAACATAATTTAAATGAATCACGCGTGTGGATTTATTGGTTAGAATTGGTCGTCTCTCTAGGAATTAATGCTATTGGTAAATTAAATCCTACGATCGTATCTAGGATTGTTTATTGATTAGGGAAATAATTAACGAGCGTCTCTTGATTATTGATAAAGTAAGGAGAGATAGGTTGTTAGATCGTATCAATGACCATAACCAATTTAGAGAATGATTTAAGGATTTTATTCTTGTATCCATGATCAATTCTGTGCATCAATACTGAGAATATACCTTGGGCTGGATATTTATTTAATTTGATATTTTCACCATTTTAATTCCGCAATTGTTTATTTATAATTTGATTTCACATTCGAAAATTCAAAACCCCCCCCTTTATTTTTAATTCATTGCTTTTAATTTTTCCGAAGAATCAAATCTAACCAGTCTCTGTGGATTCGACCTTGCTCACCACTATTGCAATTTATTTTTACAAGAGCGAGAAAACATTATTATTTGTTGGATTCGACACCCATCAGGAACCAAATTGGAACCAAACCCCTCGGTTCTAGTTTGGTCTGGTTTTGTTCTGGAACCATTACTTGAATTTTTAAATAATAAATGCAAATTAAAAGTTGTTTATATCTGCTTCTTCATTAAAATCCATTTACATCATTACTAAATAGAAAATGAAATTTTTAGTTAATAAAACAAAAATTTAGAAAAAGTAACATGTTATTCTAAGTCAAAAAAAAAAGAAACTCGCTTGAAGGAAGCTCATCGACTCTTTGAAACTTAGAGAATCGAACATAAAGACCGTTTAGACTTATAGATACAGGTTACGATGAAATTCTGACTCTCATTCTACCGTGGTGCTGTGTGAGTTAGAGATGAAATTTGCAATTTGAGTTTGAGTTAAATCTTGAGAATTAACGAATTGGGTTGAGGTTTATATATACATAAATTTTAAAATATAAACATCCATACCGTCAATGATGACTATGGAGTGCAACGATTACTGTGTTATTAGAGTGCAAGTAAAGCAGTGTGAATGCGTATCTATAATTGAAAAGAAGAAAAATGAATAAGAATAAGAATTTAGATTTATGATTTAAAATCTTTATCAAATAGAAAATGAGATAAAATGTATGGTAAATAATATTTTTGTACATTTTACATTTATAATTTCAGTTTTGAGTTTTTTGGTGAAATGAATACCAACTAATTTGTAATATATATATATATATATATATAATGAATTTGATCCTTGATTCTGGTTCTTGAATGAGAATCGAAATCAGAATGAAAGTCAAATGATTTTTTATTTTAAGTATCAAACCATTATTTTATTTATATAGAACCAAATAAAACTGCTTGATTTTGTTTGGTAGGTTCTTTTCGATTATTTTGCGCAACCCTCGGCTCAAACACCCTCCCTTCGACTTCGAGGAATCGGATCCACCGGAAACCGCAGCCGCTCCAAGTCCAGGTCCAGCCTCTCCGACTCCACTCCAGGAGGCCGCAGGCGAGGCAGTAGTTTTTCTGGCGCCTGCCCTCCTCGGCTCCTCCAGCTCGGTAACGGTGTTTAACTGTTACGGTAAGTTGTAATATTTTTACTTTTTGGTTTTGTAAATTGTAATTTTTTATATTTCGTAATTTCTAACTTTTAATCTGAATCTTGGTTTCTCAATTTTTGTTAGATTCACAATTTCTAACTTCTAAGCCCTAGCTGACTACTCGGCTGCCCCCGGTGCCACTGCGCAGGTTTTGAACGATTCTCAATTTCTCATTTGATATCTCTGGTAATGAGGCTAAACCTTGATTCAATAGGAATATATATCTTGCCGATGCTTCTTATTGGAATTGTTTCCATTGGGTTTTGGGTCTAGTAGGTTGAGGCGATGGCGTCATGTCTGTTGAAGGGAGGGATAAGAAGTGCTGAGCATTATTTTTGAACATTAGAGATTGAATTGGACAAATGTGTCAAACACATTCCTTTCGCATCCTGAAATTGGCATGTTTTTCAAAATTGGAAATGGAAACAGAATCAGAGTTGTTAAGCTAGTTACTTTGTTCAGCTATCAATCTTCTACTTCAACTTTCTCTAGCACAGGAGTTCAGTTAATACTTGATAGCAGTTACCTTGTGATAGATAACAATGGATTGGTTCTCCTTCAACTTTCTCTAGCCAAGATTGATAATGACTTAGTTCAAATAAGAAGTTCATTAATTTGTTAGTTGCAGAATGGCTGTTAGTTTCTCCCCATTTGTGATGTTCATATAAGATCTTTTTCAGTGATGGTTTGTTTGGGAAACTGACAATAATACAGTAAGCAACGTGGGGGATTTATAGTAATTTGTTTCTACTTATATTAGCTAGTAATTATCGCACAACATTGTGGTCTTCCAGTTAAAAAGTGCGATCACAAACACTTCTCTTATACGATATACGATGATTGAGAATACATGAATTATTAGTACTTGCTAATGAAATAAGGTGACTAATTATTTGTGCTCTTTTATTGCTTTTATCTCTCACAACTTATTTTACAATTAAAAGGGAATTACAATAATTAAAATAATATTTACAAAGTGTGGCTGAAGTTGGGCAAACTGCAGCTGTGAGTGGGTTAAGGGGCTAAGTAATAGCTGTGGTCGTTGACACTTTGCCAACTGCTTATCTCTCGTCGCATAAATTAACCCTAACAGACAACCTGTAGATTGTGAGTCTGTTATTTACTGCACAACTTAGTGAACACAGTGCTTGGATTTCTCAATTCAATTCTCTCTGCCCCAAAATTTGCTGACATGCATAAAGACAAAGTTAAGAATATATACATTCACATATGAACATGTATTTGTACTTTTATATAGTCATAATTGATTGTATTTACTTTCCTGAAGAAAAGGGAAATAAGGTGAATACGAAGGACTGACTAGAGAGATAGAGAGAGTGATGAATAAGAAATTTGGAGGGAAGCAACCCACGGGAACTCCGTCGTTGGCATGGTCATGTGTCGTCGTCGTTGTTTCGCTTCTCACTGGCGCTTCTGTTGTGCATAATATATACAAGCCTGATTTGGTAAAACTTTCCTGCCTCCTTTCTATGTCAGTACATTGACATACAAAATTTACTGGATATTTCTACTGGTTTAAAAAACTAAATTATTGTCCATTGTAGTGTCAAATCCTACTAAATACTGTGTAATAGATGTTTTTTTTCATCTTTTCTTTCTGAGATATTAGTATATCTCTTTCATCTGTTTTTCATGTTAAAACTTTGAACAAGTGGTATTGTTCAACTCTAGTAACTGCCTTTTTGTATGAAGCATGGAAGGGCCCACGTGCTTTTCCTAAATCTATGACTTATTTGATGAAAATTGTCATTCACTTGTCTGCTAATGTTTGTAATCTGATTTGTTCAGACACTGCCTCCTGGAAGCACCCATGGGACTGAGCAGGAACAAGTAGAGAAAATATGAATTCCAAAATTCATATTTGAAATATGAGCATGATGAAACTGGAAGCGCGATCTGTTTTATTTTTTCATTTTGCATTACCTGTGATGTTTGAATCCTTTTCTCCAAGCAAAAGGAAAGAATTTTGTTATGGGCATTCCTTGGCATAAGTACTTGTTCATATGACTGTACATTCAATCTACTGTTAAAGCATGACAATTTTTGGTTGCAGACTTGTAATTTGCCAATTTTGCTGAGTATTTTCACACTATTTTCATGCTTGTTCTTGTCTTCCGTACCTGTCGCAATGATATCAGCAACAATGTGTTGCTGTGGTAGCTTCTGCCTCCTTTCAACAGAAAGTTGTGCTATTCTCTCCCTCCAAGCATGGTATGCAGTAGTATAATGAGCTAGTCAATAAGCCAAGCATTAAGGTAATCATCTCCTGAATGTCAAAACATGATTCTGGTTGCATAAGTACCATAAAAAATGGTACCCTCTATTTTGAATGGCTGGCTGACGTGACGATGAGGTGGATGGAACAAATGATGCGACAACATTTATTTTAGAAGAATGTTTGACATGATATCTATTTGTAGATGATTTGTTAGATACATTCTACAGTAAATGCTGGAATTTTGTATCTCTCTTTTTCCTCCTTTCATACTCTCTTTCTTCACCTATTTTTACTCTCTTGTCACATCGTCTTTTTAGAAGGTTTCTAGCATTGGAAATGCTCTATGGACATTGAAATGGAGATGGGCCATTGTCCATTTTTGGGAACGGGATAAGAGATGGTTGTTATTTCATTATATTCCTTTTAGCCTATCCCTTATATTGAATACTCTTTTTTATGCCTGGTACGTAGAATTAAGGGTGTGTTTGATTGGAAGATGGAAAAGAAAAAGAAGTTCTATGAAAAATATTTTCCCACTACCCACTCAGGAATTTGTTTTCCTTGATTTTAAGGAAAATCTCCACTTTTTTATGGGTGAAAAACCTTTTCTATGGAAAATTTTGAATCAAAAACCAAAGATGAAAAATATTTTCTGCTCACATTTTTCACCATCAATTAAACACACTAATGGTAAATTTTGTGAACGTCCCTCTTCCTCAATATTCTTGAGTCTTGTGTAGTGTAATTATGAAGCTTTATTGAATATAAAAACCACATACTGTAGTTAGTACCTTGAATAGAATGTGACATTTGATCAATCCCTGTGCAGTGCCTTGATCTTTTTGTTGATCTTTTTGCTACTTTGAAGTCGTTTTTTATTTTTATTTTTAAAAATATTAAAAACGTGTTCTTTTTACCACTTTTGAAAACACATTTTGAAAAAAAAAAAAAAAAAATTGTACACAAAACGCAAAACGTTCAAAATCTCTTTTGGGCGTTTTAAATGTATTTCAACAAAAAAAATGTTCAAAACGTGAAAAATGTACTTTTGAGATTTTTTTTTTATTTTATTTATTTATTTATTTATTTATTTATTTAAGAATTATTCTAGTTTGAAACTAGGGGTGGACAAAATAACCGAATAAGACCAGTCCAAACCAAAACCAATTCAAATCAAGCGGTTTGGTTCGATTTTACATAAAATAAAATAAAATAATGGTTTGGTTCTTAGGATCAAGAACCATTTGATTTTGGTTCTGGTTTCGATTCTCTTTCCAGAACCAAAAACAAAACTCAATTTATATATATATTTACAAATTAGTGGATATTCATCTCACCGAAAAATTCAGATCTAAAATTATAAATGTGAAATGCACAAAAATGTTATTTACCATACATTTTATCTCATTTCCTATTTGACAAAGATTTTAAATCATAAATTTAAATTATAATTATAATTCATTTTTCTTCTTTTCAATTATAGACATGTATTCACATTACTTTACTTGCACTCCTATAACACAACAATTGTTGAACTCTTTAATCACTATCGACGGCATGGATGTTTATTTTTTAAAATTTATGTATGTATAAACCTCACCCCAATTCGTCAGTTCTTAAGAGTTAACTCAAACTCAAATTGTAAATTCCATCACTAACTCACACAGCACCATGGTAGAATGGGACTCAGAATTTCATCGTAACCTGTAACTATAAGTCTAAACAGCCTTTATGTTCGATTATCTAAGTTTCAACGGGTCGACGAGATTCCTTCAGTAGAGTTTCTTCTTCTTTGACTTAGAATAAAACTTTTTCTAAATTTTTGTTTTGTTAACTAAAAATTTCATTTTCTATTTAGTAATGATGTAGATGGATTCTAATGAAGAACCGGATATAAAAAAGTTTTAATTTGCATTTATTATTTAAAAATTCAAGTAATGGTCTTAGAACCAAACCAGGCCAAACCAAAACCGAGCAGTTTGGTTCCAATTTAGTTCTATATCTTTAAAAAAAAACCAATTGGTTCCATTAATAAAAAAATTATCGGTTTATGGTTTGGTTTGGTTCTTCTAGAACCAGAACCAAACTGAACCACGTCCACCCCTATTTGGAACTAAGCTTAAAATATTTTTTTTTTTTTTTTTTTGGAGAATTTAGCAGGTAACCATGTTTTCAATGTATTGTAAAATGAAATTTGAGTTTGAACTAATAGTATTCTGTAAGCAAATTAATTTAAAATAGTTTAAGTAGTATTCTGCAAAATTTCAAACAGGACGTGTTTTTCAATTTTTCATTTTCAAAAACAGTTTTCAAAAATGACAACCAAACGCGTTTTCAGTAAAATTAAAAACAAAAATAAAAAAGGAAACATAAAATATTTTCGAAACTAAAAATACAATATAAAATACAAACAGAACGTCACATAAATATTGGCCGTTCTTGAAGTTAGAAGAGATATCTGCCTCCCACCCCCATAAAGTCATAGTTAAAGAATTCAACTCACTCAAAAAAGTCCATATTCATTTGTGTCAGCCAAAATGTTTGAACTTTGCAGCTATATTATTTCAAAGAAAAAATTGTACGTAATCAAAATCTCTTCAGCATAAGCATAACTACTAAAGCTAGAGTTCAACAAATGAACTCAAGTTTTTCCTAGAATAGTCATCTATTAGAAGCAGGAAGTATCTGAAATAAAAAACAATATTAATTGTGGCAAGATTCCACAGATTAACATGCAAATATTGCAAAATATCATTTGACTTGTGAATACCTCTACCAAAAGAAGACCTTTTCTATTTTTCCGGAACACATTCTTAACAAAAATTTAGTTTTTGTAAAACATCATTACCAAAAACTCATTTCTTTTCAAGTATTTTCAAACATCTTTTACCTAAGTGTCCAAAACTTTTATGCCATAAATCAATTTTATCATTTACATGAGCTGCATTAAAAGACTTAGCATAAATATGATAAGATTTCAGAAAATAGATATCCTTTTTTTTGGGAGTACAAGAAAGCAGGGTGTTGCCTTTTAATATCCTTAGGTAACATTTATTCAGTATATAATATCATAAGATTCATTGTCAAGGATACTTAAGGATATCAAATTTCTTTTTAAATCGGCGACATATCTTGTTTGATTTAAAATAAAGATCCTGTTGTTTTCAAATTTCAACAATACCTTTCTAACACCTTTAATGTCACAAGTCAGATAATCTTCTCATCTCTCTTATCTCTATCCTCCATTGCTTTCTATCGTTCCCCTTCGTCGAAGATCGTTGATAGTGCAATGATGATATACGCGGTGCCACACCATTGCTTCCAACATAGACTGCCGCAGCCATTTCAGTTAGTGACGCAACCTCGAGGCAACGACTCCATTGCTAGATCTTCCTCGAGCTTGCAGCGGCACTGCTGCTTCTTGTGTTTTGCAGCTACGTGCTACTTCTTGCGCTTTGGAATTTTGGACATGGTGTACAGTTTTGCTGCTACTGCTGGTGGTTGTGGAGGTCGTGATAGGAGAGGCGCCCGCTAACGGAGGCGATTTTGAAAGTACAATGACGTTGTGCCGCTACTAGCATCGCTACATCCATCAAGCAATGGCATCACTGCTTCAAATCTGTGGTTGTAAATACATAGGCAGCTGGTGGTGGCGCCTGTGCGTAGGTCACAACGTCTTCGTGTGGTGGTCATTTTTTTATGTTTTTGTGGTTTTGATTGTAATTGTAGTGTGGTTGTTGTGGTGAAAGTGTAGGAGTATGTGTAGGTGTAGGTGGTGAAGGTGGTAATAGTAATGGTGGGGGTGGGGGTGGGGGTGGGGGTGGCTCCTGGCAATGTAAATGCAGTAGTAGATTGTGAAAATCATTTAGTTCCATCACTAAGCATTTTCGATGCTGGGCAGATTATGTGACCTAAGACGTTAATTGATAATTGTTTGGATTGTGTGACCTTGAAATCAGTCTCGTCTTAAAAAAATTGTTAATGTGATTTAAACTTAAGTTTGATCTGTGACCTAACATTGTGATTGTTTGTGACTTGAGATTTTATAATGTTGTGGCCTTAATCTGTGCCCTATAAAATTTATGGTTTGTGACCAAGAAATAGATTGTAACCAACTAAATCGATCATTTGTGACCAAAAAATGAGTCAACCAAATAATTATATAAATTGTGACCTATAAAATTTATGATATGTGACCAAGAAAACTAATGATTTGTGAAAATTGTGACCTAAAAAATTCTTGATTTGTATCCGAGAAAAAATTGTGACCAATGAAATTTGTGATTTGTACCCAATAAAGAAATTGTGACTCATAATTTGTTAAGTTGTGATCAATTGACTCGAGATTTGCACCCAAAAATCGTGACCTACGAAATTCAAAATTTGTGACCAAGAAATAAAGTTTGACCTAAAAAATTGTGACCGTGACCATAAACTTATAACCTAATTTGTAACTTGTGGCTCAAACAATTGTAACTTGTGACCATAATAAGCTGCGACCTAAAAAATTGTGACTTCTGACTATAAACAATAAAATGTATAATTAATTATGACCTGATTTGTGAAATAAAATCTTAAGTTTCTTAATTTTGAAAATGTGTACTTTAAAAATCTTATTTATGTATTTTTCCCTTTTCATAACCTGCCTTACCCACATCAACTCTGTCTCGAAATCAAAAACCAAAAAATGTATAACAAGAATGAGTTACATAAGATTCACATCACTGAAATATTCAAGAGCCTCTTGTGCCGTGAAGACTCACCATGGGTGTAGTCAGTGCCGGTCCTATGAGTCGTGAAGTCTGATTACAAATTAACCGCCCTTTAGTAGTCAAAATGGGAAAAAAATTCCTATGGGACGGGGGCGGAGGCGGAGGCGGAGGCTAAAGTTTCCCGCAGTCCAATTAACATAGAATTTTTTTATAAAATTATTCATTTATTTCAAATCTAATTGAATTAATACTCACAAAAAAAATTAACTATATTAATCATTAACATATATATAAAGTAAAAAACATGCAAGATCGATAAAGTCACAATCATATAAGCCAACAAGGCTTTAGTCATATAAGCTTACAATGCCACGATTATTTTTAGACATCGTTGCACCTTATGCCAATTTCTATACCCATCACTGTCCAATTGACCAATTCGATGCATGTTTGGCCATATAAATAGCTTGCAACAAAAGCAAAAGAATATGTCCAAAGATACTGTACCCTAACCATCTTCTATCAAATATTTTCCCACTCGTTGAAATCTTCACATTGAACATTATATTTATCATTGTTCTCTAACTCTTTTTCATTAGCAAATTTAGTTAGTTCCTCATTCTTAATCGATCATTCAAATTATTGTTATCGTTCACATTTTGTTGTTCATTAATTACCACATTATCCACTTTAATTGTTGCTTCTTCCATACCTCCTTTGTTGTTGCTACAAAAATACTTGTCAGTATCACCTACTTGACTTTGAATCATTGCCTCCTCATTTCGCTTTCATTTTTTTCTTTGAGCTCCAGACTCATTTATTGTATTTTAACCGTCACATACATTGTACATTTAATTATTAGCTTAAAATTCTAACAAATTGACATATAATAAATATTAAAGAATTAAACTAGTAATTATTACCTTTCGAAAACAAATCAATTCAATAATTCAGTCCGCTAATTCACTGATTTTCGTCAATTCAAACAAAAAGAATTCATCGTCTCAGTCCACTAGTCAATTCGCGGAAAGAATTGGTCGACTCAAAAAACGGGTAATTGATTATTTGATTTAGGGCAAAAATAATAGAACAAGAATGGAACAAAAAAGACACTCAAACAAAATATAGGGCATAAAATAATTCACTACTGTGATTTTTGTTTCAGGCTGGGAAATGAAAAACGAACAATTGAAAATGAAGCAAAGTCACGATTAATCCACTCTAATTTGATTTGGGCATTTGATTGAGACATTGAGTATTTGGGTTAGCTGGTTAGGAGGGCATTGGGCTGTTTCTAATTGTGGAAATTACAGTCACCCTTTCTTTTAAATATCTAAATTAAATATGAGACTAAACCTGGATAACTTCAAATGTCAGGCTGTAATTATAATTTCAAAATTATTTAATTAATTAAAATAATGATATTTTGAAATTAAATTAATTACCCAAATCTTACCACAATATCACACCGTACCACTCTACCTCAAACCCTAATTATTCTCTCCTTCTCTCCCACATGTTCACTCTCAAGTCTCAACGACTGCCTTAAGCTGCAATTCAGCCGCACGATGCCCCTTCATCCCAGCCACACACCATAACTGTCGCATGCCGCACTCCAGCCACACCTACAGCTACAAGCACATATTTTGAAATCAACAGAGGACACCATACCAAAGAAACGGAGGGAAAAATGAAAGAAAACCCTTCAAATGCGGTGATATTGTGTGATCTTGAAGCAGCGGTCCATGTAAGAGCTTGAAGCAAAGACACATGTAGGCACAGCAGGTGCCAATGCACAACAAGTCTGCTACACTTATCGCTGGGCGCGTATAGCAGCGTCACTACAATAGCACCTCTATTGTGTCCATCACTGTGCGTAGCGATGCGCTCCTGGATGCTGAATCTGAGGCCAAAATTTGAGACCCAACAGCGGCTCATTGCGATGGGTAGAGTTTTAAACCTTTTCTGCCCGTCGTCGTTGTTGTCCCGCAAATGGTGATAGATTTGTGGAGTGGAGGCACCGATATTTGTTGTTACGACAACGGTTGACTTAAAAAAATGTGTGACCTAATAATTACTAAGTTATGGCTTAGAAATCAAATAATTGTAACCTAATAATTTGGTAATTGACACTTAAAAACTTTGTGACCTAAAATAAATTAAGTCGTGACCTAAAATTAAGTTTGTGACCTTAAAAATTTGATTTGTGTTCTGAAATAAATTTATGACCTAAAAGATTTGTCTTTTGTGACCTCAAATTATACAATATATATATTAAAATATTTTTTTTAATTTAGTTTAATTGATTCTAATTACAACCGGAGTTTTGAAATTATATAAGTTTGACTTCATTTTTGAAATTTTTATTTTAAAAAAACCTCATTTATGTATTTTTTCCTTTCTAATTTCTTTGCCCAATGTTAAATAAATTTTCTTTTGGTAGTCTGTTTAGATTGTTAGTGTTTTTTTATATATAAAAAATGAAATTTACCCCCTTTAATTTGACTCCCTAGACAGTCGCCTCTTCTGCCTCATGACAGGACTGACTATAGGCGTAGCTTCAAAGTTAATCTTGAAACCTAGAAGTAAAAATGAAGAGATATTCTAGTCTGAAAATCTTAGTTGCCACTCGGAAGAAGAATAATGAACAAAGGAAAAGAATGAAGAAAAAGAATTAGTGGACTACAATATTTCAGCTCTTTCTTATCAATTCCCTGTAATCTCTCCACTTAATTCACTTTATTTTCACTTCATTCTTCTTTTTAGTTTTCTCAACCTTGGACACCAAGGTTCAACTTTGATCTTCTTTCTTCTTTTTCTTTTCCTTTCCGATTCTTTATATTTTTGCTCCCATCGAGATCAGATTCATATTCATATTCATCATACTTTTTCGAATTCTTGTCAATATTGCAAAACAATAACCCACAAACCATCATATACTTATTTAAGGCTACAGACTTCACAACCCCATCCTACTCATCATCTTGATCTACAGAAAAATGCTTTGCTTCTGATGTTTTACTCTCATCATTTCAACCGAAGAAGAATTTGGTGGGTGCTCTTAGGCAGTGATGGATCCAGCCGAGAAGTCCAGATAGAGCGTTGATCGTTGACCCTGTCGACCGTTGACCGAAGAACGTCAACGATCGCAGTAACGAGATTGTGAATATTATTTAATGAAATAATATTTAAAAATGAATAAATAGGTATAGAACTAAAGTAAAAAGTTGTAATGAAATATATGAACATATAATCCAATACAAACCAAAAGAGATGCAAAATACATGACATTGACATAGAACTAGAACCACTAGGTTGGGATTTTGTTTAGATTGAAAAAAAGTTCCATAATCTGTAAATCAATGATCACAAATCAAGTCAAATATTTAGTCAAATCTCAATTCACAACCTATAAATCAATAATCACAATTTACAAATCAAATCATATTTTCATCCCAATAATCACAATTCTCAAATCTAGCCACATCGCAAAAACTTAAATGTAACATTTATGCATAATTCCCAAATCAATTATAACGAATCAAGATTTAGCCTCATTACCTGATAATTGAAATGAGAAATTACAAATGGATCAAAAATTGGGGAATGACAATGGGCAATTGACAACCGAGTAATCTAACCAAAAAATTAAGAAATCAAACATCAATATTACTGATTAAAATGTTTAAAACATAGACATTCACATTACAAAATCTGAAAATTACAAAACCAAATAAATAAATAAATAAAATATAACAACAGTAAACGTTCCATAATTTGTAAATCAATGATCACAAATCAAATCAAATATTTATCAAATCTCAATTTACAACCAATAAATCAATAATCACAATTCACAAATCATATCATATTTTCATCCCAACAATCAAATTTCACAAATCTAGCCATATTGCAAAAACTTCAATTTAACATTTATGCATAATTCCTAAATCAATTATAACGAATCAAGGTTTAGCCTCATTACCTGATAATCGAAATGAGAAATCACAAATGAATCAAAAATTGGGGAATGACAATGGGCAATGGGAAATGGGTAGCTGAGTAATCTAACCAAAAAATTGAGAAATCAAACATCAATATTATTGATTAAAATATTTAAAACTTTGACATTCACATTACAAAATCTGAAAATTAAAAAACCAAAGTAAAATAAAAATATAATAATAGTCAACAGACATTCAGACTTCAAGTTCAGTCTAGTGCGTTACCTGTTACCGTCGGACTGGTCAGAGCCTCCAGGCCCAATGGCAGTGACCGGCGGTGACGACAGCTAACAGACGGCAGCGCTGGAGCGACGACAGTGGTGACGAACTCGAGTCTTGAAGGGCTGACCGCTGTTGCCGGTGAGAGTCAGGATCAGGGATTTCAAATTTAGCTTGGGTTGATCTTGCAGATTGGATCAAAATTGATGAATCTGGATTTGGTCTTCTGGTTCTGGACTTGGATAGTAATTTGGGAAAAATTAAAACCACTGCACAGCGCCACAGCCGGCGCCCAGCGGTCCACCGACGGTCAGGTAGCGCGGCCACGCTACCTCGCCTAGAGGTGGATCCACCACTGCTCTTAGGTTGCTTCGATTCCTTTCCAATTTTTCTCCAATTTCCTGTGTTTATAATGGTGAAGGCATGTTTTGTTAATTCTTTTTGGTAAAGGTGTGTTTGGGTGTGCTTATAATTGCTGAGTTGGCATGTCACTCCATTTAAGATTAGGAGTTACGTGTCATGTCATATTTTTGTCATCCATGTAGGCTAAAACATGACATAATTTTTCGAGTTAGTAACTTATTATAATTGAGTAAAGTTGAGTGGTCACTAAGAAGCAAGTTGAAGTTTGATTTAATTTTATTAAATCAAGTGAAGTTTGATTTAATTTTATTAAATCAAGTGCTGCAAATCTGAAATTTTGAAATGTTGGATTATGATGAGTTTTTGAAGGAAAATTTATGTTATAATTTTTTAATTGCGGTTTAGTTTTTTTCAGTCATGTTATCACTTATTTTAGTAGTAGATTGTTTTGAAGGATGCAACTGTATTTGCCTCCATTTATCATAGTAATTGACTTAACTTATATTTGGAGGATGTACGTTCCTTACTTGACAATTTTCTTATTTTTACTTGGTTCTTATTTAAACTTGCGTTAACTTTTTTTAAAAAATGTTATTATAATATGGATAGATAAACCACAGTTTAAAACCAAAACAAATCGCAAAGAATGATTTGATAATATAGCCTTTGTTTGGCCCCCATTTTTTGGAAATAATGTGATTTTGAATAGTATTTTTGGGAGAATATGTGGTTAAAAATGTTTGAAAAGTCAAAAGATAGATTTGATTAAGATGGATGGTTGAAATTGAATATTAAAAAAATTTGATTTTAAAAAAATGGGGGTTAAACACGACATATAATTTGATTTAATTTGGAAAAAAAAGTCTAAACCCCATGAAATAATTTGAATTGAAAATATGATGCAAACTGTTCAAACAAGTGTGTGCACATCATATTACCAAGGCAACACCTCATTGGTAAATCCCAAATGGTAAGGGGGTGCCCTTATATCAGACGAAAATCCGAGTTCAAGTCCCACCTCCCTCTCAATGTTCGTGGCATACCATGAAAATGGCCCTTTGGAAAAATGGCCAAAAATTTTACCAATTCATCAAAATAGCTTTAAACACTATAAACTACCACAAATACCCTTAAATATCATATTTCAACTAAGTCTCTTAGAATTTAGAAAAATTACAACTTAGTCCTTAAAACTTTCCATTTGTATACTTTTAATTAATTTGTTTATATGATTTTATTTAATTTTTGTTCGCTCATAGTAGCACCCCCTCACTTGGTATCAGAGCTATATGGCAGATCTAAAAGATAAATATTATATAACACAAATTAAAAACAAATATATAATATATACATCAAGATTTATGATTATGAATACATTAATACTACCCGATAATTATAAAATAGAAATCTTGAGAACTTTAAAAGACTTAGACGAAGATATAAGAAAATACATTTATGATCTAATAAATTTCTATATAATAAAAGAAGATTTTATCATAAGCGAAATATTAGATTTAATCCACAAAGATATACTAGAAGAATAATACAAAAATTATAGAAATGGATTATCATAGAGGAGAACCCTTACTAATCAAATATCTAGATATGAAAACAAATGAGAAATTAGATTCAATAATAGAACAAAGAGGAAATCTATTAGACCAAATGATAGAAGAAAGAAATATAAAAAGAAAAGGATTTCTAAGATTAAAAGCATTAGAAAGTAAAAGAAAATATTTTAATACAATTCTAAAACAATTACCCAATATACTTATGATCATAAATAACAAAGAAAAAATCAATATGGAAAAATATGATATAACTGGAGAAATAAAATATTACATAAAAAGTTATAGAGCACAACAAAGAAAAACGATGTTAAGATCAATTAAAGAATTTTGTGAATATAATATAATGATATGTAAAGAAGTAAAAATATGATACGGAATTAAGATTAGAAGTTGAGCATATCAAAGGAAGAATTTAATGACAGAATTTCTAGAAATAAAATTTGAAAAACAAATAATAGAAAATATTAATCTACCGTAGGATCTTACCAAATAAAAGGAGCTAATACAACTATGTTTCAACCATTAAGCTCATGGGGAGAATCCGATGGATTTCTTAATATGCAATTAAATTGGATAAGTGTCTTTTTATCGCAAACATATAAAAACATAAATTTACAAGATAAACTAGCCATTGAAGAATTACAACAATTGAATATACATGATATGAATATCAAAGAAAAATTACAAAATATTCAAAATAAACTAACAATACAATTCAAAGAATTAAAATAAATGATAGGAGAAGTTAAAAATATAGATGAAGAAATCTTGAAAGAATTTCATAGAAAGTCAGGAGAATTAATTAATCAAGATAAAATTGGAATAATTATAGAAAAAATAGATAAATTAAATGAGAAAATAAGAAATAATGAAAACAAAAAAATCATATCAATAGAAGAAAGAATCAAAAAGATAGAAATAAAAATAGATGATATGTATGACAGACTATTTTAGGTACAAAAATCAAGAGTATAAAATGTCAATAAGCGAATATATTGAAGATCTAAAAATATTAATAAAATCATTAATAAGTGATGTTCAAGAAGTAAAAAATGAATTAAAAGAAGTAAGAGATAATATAAATATACTAAAACTAGAGATTAGAGAATTCAAAGAAAATAATAAAACCAAAGATAAGAAAATAGACAAAAAACTCATAGAAAAAGAAATACTTAGAATAGGAAAAAAATATTTCGAATAAGAAAAAATTATAATAGAAGCAGGAAGTATGGATGATGAATTTAGGAGAAACATATTACCAAAAATACTAGATGAAGAATTATAATTACAAAAAATTTATAGAAAAAACTTTAGGAAAATTAAAAGTTGAAGAAAAAATTGAAGAAGAACAAGACAAAAATGAATGAAGAATTAGATTTGCTTATAGAAAATTATGACCAGTTAAGCATAGAAAATTTTAATGAATACAAAGTTTTAATAAATACTGGAAGAGCAACTAACCTTGCTCGTATAGGAAAATCTAAACAAGAATTATCAGATCCAGATGAAAGTTATGCACCCCTATATAGTAAACCACACCGGCAATATTATGATAGAATTAGAGATAGACAACCACCTAGAGGGAATAAATATAAAGATAGGTTTGAACCAAATGATAATTATGATAAACCTATTAATCATGGAGGAACAAAATTAGATTTGGATTGCAAAATAGATACTAAAAAAGCCTTATTAACTTGGGCAGATTCAATGATACTATTCTTTTTATACAATAAAGATGATACATGGGAAAGTACTGATAGGATGATAAATTTTTTAGTAGCATCTTTTGAAGGACATGTTAGAAATTGGTGGGAAGGAATAAGTAGTGATACAAAAGCATTAATAAGAAGAAATATACAGACGTAACTAATAAAATCAGATAGAAAGGGAATAGAAAAGTTAGTAGATTATATTGCGGATGAATTTTTAGGAAAAAATTGGATAAGTAATTTTGAAGCAGAATCAATAAGAGAAAAAGATAATGCAAGAGTAAAATTAATAAATTTAACAATATGTGATATGTGTAAAATCAAAGAATATACTTGTGAGTTTAAAGAATACTATTATGTCCAATTCTATAGTAATGAAATTAAGAAGTATATAGAGATATGTATTACAATAAATTACCAGGTTCATGGGGAATATACTTTAAAATAGAATTTGAAAAATTTATTAGAGATAACCCCGGAACACCTAGAACATTAGGATCAAGAATAAAATTCCTATTTGAAAGATTAGCATATATATATGTCAACAAAGACAATTATTAAAGAAATCAGGAAAATTAACCAGAATATGTTGTGAAGATATAGAAAAACCTACTCAATGGGGATGTAACCCTGAAAGAAGAAAAAAAGAATAATAAAATAAACTATAAAAATAGAAAGTTTAAAAAATTCAGAAACTTCAGGAAAAAATATATAAAACCTAAGAGAAGATATTACAAAAGAATATATAATCCAAATAAAAGATAGAAAAACAAAACTTATAAGAAAGACAAAAGCCAATGTAAATGTTGAAGTTGTGGAGAAATGGGGCATATAAGCCCTTATTGTAACAAAAAGAAAGTTAAAATATTACAAAAAGAATATCTAGAAATAGAAAGTGAACTAAGTGAAATATCAGATATTGAAGAATACTATGATCAAGAAGTCTATATAAGTGAAACAGATTCAGAAAGTAATGAATCAGAATCAGAATAAAGAAATAAAAGCAAATAATAACATAGATAAACAAGAATATGAAGGAATATGATGCAAATCACGTAGCAATTGTAGCTACGCAACCCACAAGTTATTGGAATCGACCCAAGAACGCCAAAGAATCACGATTTCAAATTAATTGAACCAAGCAACCAACACAATCAATTGATATGTTGACCTCTTGATCACAATGAAAATAAATCTCACCCAAGATTGAACAAACAAGAATTAAACTCGCAAGTTCAAATTTTATTCAATGAAGAATAAGGATTGTGAAAGCAATTTGCCTCTCAATATTAATATCAAAGTTGTCTAAGAATAATGAAAATTACATCCCTATAAATAGGGTCAAAACTAGGTTAAGCGTTTTAATCAAACTAGGAAACAAATACTAAAGAATAAGGAAATAAATAAAATTCCTAAATTCACGCGTATAATTATTTACGGCCGTGAACCTTCACTTTACGGCCGTAAGGTCCTTTCTGTTCCAATATTCCGGCCGTGAGACTATTTTTACGGTCGTAAGCCAAATTTCTGAAAATCTTATTTTTGATCCGAGGCAATGTTACGGCCGTGATAAAAGCTTCTTACGGCCGTAAACTCAATTCTTCGAAATTCCTGTTTTTCCACAGTAGGCTAGTTACGGCCGTGAGTAATATATGTTACGGCCGTAAATTTAAGATTCCACAATTTTCTTCGACGGCTTGAATGAGGTTGATCCACTCGTCGTCTCGACTAGCTTCCAACATGGAAATTGCTTCTTTTGATGACACGAACATTGTTTTGGCCATTGTTTCTTGAACTAACTTGTCCATTGCTTCCTTGGCCCTCTTTGTCTGCAATCGAGTCATCGGTCCTCCTCGGATCTTCAACAGATCTTTGTGCGGGCTTGTATCCGTGGTCTGGATCACATCATCCCCTCCCTCTTCGAAAGGATTCGACCTCGAATTTGTACCTGCATCAAATGGAGACAGATCAGAAACATTAAATGATGCCGAAACATTATACTCACCAGGAAGATCGAGTTTATAGGCATTATTGTTGATCCTTTCGATCACTTGGAATGGACCATCTCCTCGCGGTTGTAACTTTGACTTGCGCTGTTCTGGAAACCGCTCCTTTCTCAAATGTAACCAAACCCAATCACCGGGTTCGAATATGACACATTTTCTTCCTTTGTTAGCCTGCGAAGCATAATGTTCATTTTTCTTTTCAATCGCCAACCTCACCTTGTCGTGGAGTGCTTTAACCATCTCAGCCTTTTTTCTTTCCATCTAAACTACTACGTTCATTCATAGGTAAAGGGATTAAATCCAACGGTGTTAATGGATTAAAACCATAAACAATTTCAAATGGTGAACACGAAGTAGTAGAATGTATAGCCCTATTATATGCAAATTCAATAAATGGCAAACACTCTTCCCAATTTTTCAAATTTTTATTGATTATGGTGCGCAATAATTAAATCATTGTCCTATTTACTACCTCGGTCTGTCCATCGGTCTGTGGGTGACAAGTTGTAGAAAAAAGTAGTTTTGTCCTAATTTGTTCCACAAGACTCTCCAAAAATGACTAAGGAATTTAACATCCCTATCCGAGACTATACTCTTAGGAACCTCATGTAAGCGCACGACTTCTCGAAAGAAAATTTCAGCTATATTAGTAGCATCATCAGTTTTGTGGCATGGTATGAAATGTGCCATTTTACTAAAGCGATCTACTACCACAAAAATTGAATCTCTTCCCTTCTTAGTCCTAGGTAATCCCAAAACAAAATCCATAGAGATATCGACCCAAGGTTCACTATGGACGGGTAAAGGCATATATAACCCATGTGGTTTAATCCTAGATTTAGCCTTCTTACAAGTAATGCATCTATTACAAACCCGAACCACATCAATCTTCATCTTAGGCCAATAGAAATGTTCGTTTAGGATTTCGATAGTCTTTTTAACCCCAAAATGACCCATTAAACCTCCACTATGGGCCTCTCTCACAAGTAACTCCCTCATTGAACACCTAGGGACACACAATTTGTTTTCTCGAAATAGATAATCATCATGTTTAAAGAACCTATACACAGCCCCTTTACCACATGATTCATAAATATTAGAAAAATCCAGGTCATTAGCATACATGTCCTTAATGTATTCAAATCCAAGCAATTTAGAATTTAAAGAATTTAAAAGAACATACCTTCGAGACAATGCATCTGCCACCACATTTTCCTTACCTTGTTTGTATCGGATGACATAGGGAAATGTTTCGATGAATTCTACCCACCTTGCATGTTTCTTACTCAGCTTAGCTTGACCCCTCAAATGCTTCAAGGATTCATGATAAGTTTGTATCACGAACTCCCGTGGCCATAAGTAATGTTGCCATGTCTCCAAAGCGCGCACAAGTGAGTATAACTCCTTGTCATATGTAGGGTAATTAAGTGCAGCCCCTTTTAGTTTTTCACTAAAATAGGCGATTGGTCTTTGATCCTGCATTAAAACAGCTCCAATGCCTAGCCCTGAGGCATCACATTCAATCTCAAAAGCCTTGTCAAAGTTAGGAAGTGATAAAACCGGTGCTTCGCACAACATATTTTTAATAGTTTCAAATGCATGCTCCTGTTCTACACCCCATTTAAAACCTACACTTTTTTTGACAATTTCTGTGAGTGGTGCGGCAATCGTGCTAAAATTTTTAACAAAGCGCCTATAAAAACTAGCCAAGTCATGAGAACTCCTAACCTCAGTTATGTTTTTAGGTGTTGGCCATTCTTTAATAGCTTTGACTTTTTCTTCATCTACTTCTATTCCTTTAGCACTAACCACATAACCAAGAAACACAACTTTTTCTATGCAAAAATCACACTTTTTAAAATTAGCAAAAAGTTGCTCTTGTCTTAAAACCACAAGCACACACCTAACATGTTCCACATGCTCATTCAAAGTTTTACTATATATCAAGATATCGTTGAAGTAAACTACAACGAATTTACCTATAAATGCACGTAAAACATGATTCATTAAACGCATAAATGTGCTAGGTGCATTAGTAAGTCCAAAAGGAATTACTAACCATTCATACAGACCATACTTAGTTTTAAAAGCAGTTTTCCACTCATCTCATTCTTTCATTCGAATTTGATGATAACCACTCTTAAGGTCAATTTTACTAAATATGCTAGAGCCATGCAATTCATCCAACATATCATCTAACCTAGGAATAGGATGACGATACTTTACCGTTATGTTGTTGATGGCCCTACAATCGACACACATTCTCCAAGTCCCGTCCTTTTTGGGCACAAGTAACACGGGGACGGCACATGGACTCATACTTTCCCTTATATACCCTTTGCTCATCAAGTCCTCCACTTGCCTTTGGAGCTCCTTCGTCTCCTCGGGGTTACTTCGATAAGCGGGGCGGTTCGGAATGACTGCTCCAGGTACAAAATCAATTTGATGTTCAATACCTCGAATGGGTGGTAACCCACTAGGTATGTCATCGGGAAATATATCGTCAAATTCCTGCAATAAAGAAATAGCCAAACTAGGGAGGGATTTGTTAGTTTCATCAAAGGCAATGAATGAATCCTTGTACAATAAAAGGACCATTGGTCGTTTTTCCATAAATGCTTTCTTGACTTCACTCCTTTTTGCGTAGAAACTCATTTTTCTTTCTTTTCTGGCACTCTTCGCTCCCTCTCCTTTTTCTGAGGTATGTACCCCAACACTCCTTTTTTCTCTCGCCTCTCCTTTTTCTGGAGTCGTGGCTCCAACTCTCTTTTCCTCTCCTTTTTCTGAGGTCGTGGCTTCAACTCTCTTTCTCTCATTTTCCCTTACTCTTTTTTCTTCATCATTTTTCAGTTTTATTTGATCTTCATACACTTGTGACGATGTCAATGGTGCAAGTGTAATGGTCTTTCCCCCTTTGGTAAAGCTATACCTATTTTTATACCGATCATGCGTTACCTTCCTATCATATTGCCAAGGCCTACCCAACAAAATGTGCCCGGCATGCATAGGTACCACATCGCACATAACTTCATCCACATAGCTACCAATAGAAAAATTCACCAACACCCTCCTATTCACCTTAATTTCTCCACTATCATTTAACCATTGAAGCCTATAAGGTTTAGGATGTTTTAACAAAGGTAATCCTAATTTTTCAACAAGTATAGTACTAGCGACGTTAGTGCAACTACCACCATCAATAATCATACTACATACCTTGTTATTAATGCGACATCGTGTATGGAATATGTTCTCCCGTTGCTGTTCCAAATCATCCGTGTTGATTTGGGCACTAAGAGCTCGCCTTGCTACTAATAATTCGCCATGCTCCCCGGATAACACATCCTCATCATCACATACTTCCTCCAACGCCGGCATATCGCTATAATCCTCTTCCTCACTATCACTCTCCATGGCTCCATCCTTCCTCACAAGTATCACTCGCCTATTAGGACATTGAGATGCCACATGTCCTCTCCCTAAGCATTTGAAGCATTGAATGTCTCTACTCCTAGATGGTTGAGGTTCCCCTTTAGGTACGAATTTACTAGCTTGTTCCTCCTTCCCTTTTGGTGCCTCAAACTTCCCTTTTGGTGCTTCAAACTTTCCTTTAGAAACAGTCCCATCTCCTTTACTATCCCACTTCGGCTTCCAAGAAGAATTAGAGCCAGATTGATACCTTGCTGTTCCCTTTTTCTTTATTTGCTTCTCCACCTTTATAGCCATGTGCAACATATCTTCCATCTCCAAATAATGTTGCAATTCAACCACATTAGCTATATCCCTATTCAACCCATTCAAAAATCGGGCCATCGTAGCCTCCCTATCCTCTTCTACATTGGCTCTAATCATCAACATCTCCATCTCCTTATGATAATCCTCCACACTCTTTGATTCTTGGTAGAGACTTTGTAATTTTTGATGCAGCTCCCGATGGTAATGACTAGGAACGAACCTCTTTCTCATGATAGCTTTTAACTCATCCCAAGTACTAACGGACCTCTCGCGATTCCTCCTCCTAGAAGTCACCAATTGATCCCACCAAGTAATAGCGTAATCGGAGAATTCAAGTACTCTACCTTAACCTTTTTCTCTTCCGAATAAGTGTAGCAATTGAAAATTAATTCCATCTTCTTTTCCCATTCTAGGTATGCTTCCGTCATGTTGGCTCGATCGTTGTTTTTTGTAGTAGAAGATTGTTCAGACATCCTAAAACTAAATATTATATGCATCACGTGTATTTCGCTCGTGTATCACTCAAGTTTGGCTTTTACACTCTATTGATCTCACCTCTCTGCCTTTTCCATTCAATGACTTTCACCCCAATTGCTTCAAGAAACGAATCCGAACTCAAACAAGTTTAATCCGATTGATTCAAATAGAATATGAGTGAATAGTAATGAATTGTTGGAAAACTTAAAGAAGACCTTTAGAGAATTGAATGTGACTCTATATAGAACTTGACACTTTTTATGGAAACTCGGATTGAGTCACGAATATATTTCTTGAAATCAAATAACAGCTATTTTTTTTTTTCGGGAGCTTGGAATTTTCGTTTTTTTTTTCTTCAGATTTCTCGAAAATTCAACTACGAGAAAGACGAAACAAACGAAATTTAATTTGGGTAACAAACGAAGGAAATAACGACTATTGAATTTTTTTTGTGACACTTTTTGGATTAAAGACTCAAGAACTGGAAGAACACGAAGAATAAGATTAAAGAACGACTCAGCAAAATTAGTAAAGCACTCTCTATCAATTGCCAAACTGCACACCTTTTGTCCCACATAACATCTAGTTTGGAACAACGAACCCTGATCATAATCCATCCCTTATGTGGCAATTCAAGAAAACTCAAGAATAGATGATCTAGACACCAACTAACAAGAAGGAATTTATTTTCTTGCTCGAAAAATAAACGGAAGAAAGAAATTTAGAGAATGTCAAGAATTAAAGAAATCCCAAGAAAATGATTCTTGAATTTTGACTAGAAAGGAAATAATATCAAGAATTTTAATTTAACTTGGAAGGCAAGAATTTAAGGAAATTCAAGAAAGTGGTTCTTGAATGGAAATAATTTTTTTTTTTTTTTTTTTTTTTTGAATTTTGGGTGAATTTTCGGAATAAATAAAATAAATAAAAAAAATAATCTTTTTTTTTATAAATCCAAAAATTCGACAACGAACACGACAAAACAAACAGAACTTAATTCGGATAAGAATTAAGCAAAACAAACACTTTTGAAATTTTTTGGAACGATTTTCTGGATTAAAGACTCAACAAACTCAAGAATAAGAAGAACGCAAAAAACTGAAAAACAAAACACCCAACAAGATATTAATGATTTTTATGAGACTCGATGATAAACATAAAAATCAAACTTGATAGAAAACTCAAGAAAACAAAATAAAGATATTACCTTGACTTTTGGAGCCTAAGCTCTGATACCAGATGATGCAAACCACGTAGCAATTGTAGCTACGCAACCTACAAGTTATTGGAATTGACCCAAAAACGTCAAAGAATCACGATTTAGAGATTGATTCAAATTAATTGAACCAAATAACCAATACAATCAATTGATATATTGACCTCTTGATCACAATGAAAATAAATCTCACCCAAGATTTGAACAAACAAGAATTAAACTCGCAAGTTCGAATTTTATTCAATGAAGAATAAGGATTGTGAAAGCAATTTGCCTCTCAATATTAATATCAAAGTTGTCTAAGAATAATGAAAATTACATCCCTATAAATAGGGTCAAAACTAGGTTAAGCGTTTTAATTAAACTAGGAAACAAATACCAAAGAATAAGGAAATAAATAAAATTCCTAAATTCACGCGTATAATTATTTACGGCCGTGAACCTTCACTTTACGACCGTAAGGCCCTTTCTGTTCCAATATTACGGCCGTGAGACTATTTTTACGGCCGTAAGCCAAATTTCTGAAAATCTTATTTTTGATCCGAGGCAATGTTACGGCCGTGATAAAAGCTTCTTACGGCCGTAAACTCAATTCTTCGAAATTCCTGTTTTTCCACAGTAGGCTAGTTACGGCCGTGAGTAATATATGTTACGGCCGTAAATTTAAGATTCCACAATTTTCTTCGACGGCTTGAATGAGGTTGATCCACTCGTCGTCTCGACTAGCTTCCAACATGGAAATTACTTCTTTTGATGACACGAACATTGTTTTGACTATTGTTTCTTAAACTAACTTGTCCATTGCTTCCTTGGCCCTCTTTGTCTGCAATCGAGTCATCGACCCTCCTCGGATCTTCAACGGATCTTTGTGCGGGCTTGTATCCATGGTCTGGATCACATCAGAATAGAATGTTATGGATTAAAGGTAAATTTTGATAATAATAAGTTCAGGAAGATACAAAAGTTATCTTTAGATTTGAAAATAGAAAAATGGGGAATATTAGACATAATATGGAAGAGAGAAAAAGTAGCAATAAATGAATATCATAAAATTGAAAATGTAATAGATGTTAGAACCACTCAAGGAATACACAAATTAAATCTTTTAACAAAAAATACAGTTGCAGAATTATTAAGAAAGATCAATAGAAAATAAAGTGAAAAGATTCAATATGTTTACTTAGCAGGTATCCAAATAATATTGAAATCCCTATTTAGAGAAGGATTAGATTCGCCTTTGACTGTAAGTTTACATGATGAAAGAATTATAAATATAAAAGACAGTCATTTAGGGACAGTAGAAGGAAATCTAGCATATAAGAAACTAATATTTACATGTTACCCAAAATATTGTATATCATTAAAAGATATAAATTTTAATGAAGTTTTAGGACTACATTTCAAATTATATAAAGATGATATAATGGAACCAGGAGATAAAATTATGACTATAGAATACATGGCATTATACACATTTACTAATTCTAATTATGGAAACATTTATTCTAAAAAACCATATATTGAAATTCATAAAGAATGTAAAGATTTTGGTAAAGCTGTAGAACCAGATAAACAAATAAGTTTAGTTCCAAGAAACTATGAACTTACTATAACAAAAAATAAATCAGAAATCATAGAGTTACGAGAAGAAGAATACCCTAATAATAACATAACATTTGAAGATGGCAGGTTAATTAGGAGATTAGCAAGTTTACCTAATAGAAAACAATTAGGAGAAACTAGTAATACAAAAGAAATAAAACTTGATAGAAATGCTGGAAATATGAAAATAGAATGTGAATATTTTAATGGAAGCATATAAAAGGATCAAATATATTAATTGACACAAGAGCTAGTGAATGTCATATAACTTCAAATAGAAATAAATGACTAATATCTCATAGAACTGATCCATATAGATATATAAATTTTGATGGACAAGTACATATGACTGAACTTGAAGTAAAAGTACCAAGAAAAATAGGAGGAATAAATCTCCTAGTACCATGTCATGTAGATAGTAGTATGGTAAATCGTCATGTATTAGTAGGAATGAACTTTCTCGATGGACTAGAAGATTATAGTATAAAAGTTGAAGGATTATATATAACTCATAATGGTCAAACTATACTATGCAGAAAAGCTGAATAAATGAATAACCAAATAAGTTTTCCATTAGCCATTTATATACAAGTTACAATTGTTAAAACAAATATAACAACATGTGTATTAATTGACACGGGAAGTGATATAACGATATTCAAAAGTTTCTTAATAAAATCATGGAATACTAATAGAGAGATAAAAATTACAGGAGTAATAGGAGAAAGTACTCATATAATTAATAGTGCTGATAAAATTGATATAATACTTGAGAGTAAACAAATAGTTGTAAATAAAATATATAATTATAACAAATTAGAATGTGATATATTACTAGGAAATGACTTTATACAACAATTTCAATATTATAAACAAAATAATTACATGATAATGTTACAAACACCTTGTGCATATTTACTAAAAATACCAAGAGAATTTAGACCTTACAGAGTTCAGCCAACACAATGTGGTGATAAATGGGAGAAAAAACCAATTACACAAAATGAAATAAAAAATAAAAGAATAATGTATAAAAAAAGTCTTAAAAACGAATATACAAACATACATGGAAAAAATCATTGATCTACTAGAAAAATTTGTGGAGAAAATTCATTATCATTTTGGAAACCACATCATCCAAAAGCTAGAATAGAATTAAAAGAAAATGTTATTATAAGAGTTAGACCAACGATGTATACCATACAAGATACACAAGAATTTAAAACTCAGATAAAAGAATTACTTAACCAAAAATTAATCAGACCTAGTAATGGACCCCATAGTAGTCCAGCTTTTATGGTCATGAAACATTCTGAACAAAAAAGAGGAAAATTTAGAATGGTGATAAATTACCAAGAATTAAACAAGTATACTAAATTTGATGGATACTTTTTACCAAATAAAAATTTACTAATAAATCTTGCAAAAGGAAAGCAATTTATTCTAAATTTGATTGCAAATCAGGATTTTGGCAAGTAAAAATGGAAGAAGATAGTATTCAATATACATCATTTAGTACACCCCAAGGTAAGTATGAATGGATGATTATGCCATTTGGTTTAAAAAATGCACCACAAATATATCAAAGAAGAATGGATAACATATTTAGAAAATTTAATGAATTCTTAATTGTCTATGTCGATGATATATTAATATGTTCTAATAATAGAGAAGAACATAGAAACCGTTTAATTAAATTTATAAATGAATGCAAAAAGGAAGGAATTGTTCTTTCAAAAAATAAAGGTATAATAGAAAAACAAGAAATTGATTTTCTTGGATTATTAATAGATAAAAAGGGGATAAAATTACAAATCCATATATCTAAAAAGATAGAAAGTTTTCCAGACAAATTAGAATCAAAAAAAAAAAAATACAAATTTTTTTAGGATGTTTAAATTATGCAGAAGGATTTATTGAAAATCTATAAAAAAATAGACATAAAATTCAAATTTTACTCAGGAAAACAAATACCAAAGGATGGAGTGATGAACACAGAAATTGTCAAATCACTAAAAGAAGAATGTAAAAATTTGTCAAAATTAAGATTAACAGATGAAAGAGATAATCTGATAGTTAATACTGATGCCTCGGATAAGTATTGTGCAGAAATATTAAAAACAGATCTTAATGAAATTTGTAGATATTCAAGTGGAACGTTTAATCAAGCAGAAATAAATTATATTACTCATGAGAAAGAACTGTTAGCAATCATCAGAGGAATAAAGAAGTTTTCATTATTTTTATTATCTAAGAAATTCATTGTTGAAACTGATAATTCTCATGTTGCAGGTTTAGTAAAAAATAAATTACCACCAGAACCTCAATATAGAAGGCTCCATAGATGGCAAGCCTATTTGGCATTTTATAATTTTGATATAGTTCATATTAAAGGTGTTAATAATTATCTTGTGGACTTTTTAAGCAGGAATATTGAATTTGCAGATGGATAATATCAAAAAATCCTTGATAGACGCCAAAAAGTGAATGAACTTTCTCATGGAGGAAGCTGAAGATATAAAACTTGGAATTAAACAATTTGTAGAAACTCTCCAAGGAAGTTTCAAGCAATTGATGGAAATCTCAACGTTTCATCATAATTATACTAAAGAATTGAGCGATAACATAATTGAGATTGAATTTCAGTTTGAATCGTTGATTACCAAACAGGCTGATACCAAACAGGTTATATCAAAAATACAAACAGGTACATCTTCTGAAAGCAGTGGTGGACCAACAATTAAAAAAGATGAACCAAGTCCCAAAAAAGTTATTATAAATGAAGTCAGTCCTCGAAAAATCACAATCAATGTCAAAGATGAATATACAAGGGTAGTCAGAATTCGTGCTGAAGAGAAAGATGATTCCCCTTTTTTACCAAAAGAAAACGAGTATAAAACTATTGTTGAAGTTATATATGAACTTCAAGAATGTGATTGCTATTACATTTCGTCTGGAGACCATGTATACCCACGATTGATCGTTACTCAGGGAGGAGATCCCTTCATAACAAAAATGGCACTTGATTATGGATTCTTGGATCTTATCTATCCAGGAAAAGATCTGAAAGAAATCGAAAATTTTGATGATTTATTAAAAGGAGAAATCTCAAAGTTTGCTCAAGGAAGACTCATATATTTAAATCTTTATTCGATCAGTCCTGAAATTGATGGAATAATATATTATCCTGCTGAGCATATTATCACGATTGGGTATGTTGCTCGAAAATTTCAAATTGAAGTTGGAAAAAATATCAAGCCAGTACCAAATATTACAAGATCATGGTTTAGATCCCGAAGGGTGTTGGGAATTAAAGTTCTCTACTACATTGCAAAAAACCTGTATGAGAAAAAATTCAAATACATATGCCAGTACACTGGATGGACCCTACTCACTAATGGAGGAAAAGAAAAGTCAACAATCTTGCAAGAATACATCAATAAATTTGACACTCATCAAATCCATGGAAGTTTTGCCACTTTGCAAGAGGCGTGCATAGCCAGGAACTGCCCCACATGCCAAAGGAATTGCTGGACAGATGGAAGACACTTGATGGATCTGCTTCACATGCCAAAGGAATTGATGGACAAGTGGAAGCTGTTTAATAGATCTACTTTAATTCAACAATGCAGAACAATGTAGGGGCTATGTCAAGACCAAAAAATAGAAGGATGAGTGTCCCTATAATGTAAGAGTCGTGTGATGTAATAAATAATAGAGGGACATGTGTGTCCTTAGGTGAAAAAAGCTGTGAAATTATTAAGTCGATGATGTAAGCAGTGATGTAATTGTGTCCAATATAGTATTATAAATAGAGGCCTCCAGGCTATTTGAAAGACAGAACTCTCTTGAACACTCAGTTTGTGAGAAAGCCAAAAATCTTCTGTCTTTGAAAAATTCTCATACCAATCATTTGTCAATCTTCATATTATCAATAAATTTCCAATTTACTTATCATATTATGATAAGTTTCTAAATTCTTGTCTTCTAAATCCTATTTCCAAAAAGAAGATATATTATTAAGAAAACTCCCCACACTCTGTCCTAAAATATTTTTCATCTAAAGAGTTATACAGTGAAGGCATCTAGGTTTGGCTAATAACCCGTGAAGGCAGGAAGACATTGGAGGGTGTGGAACAGAAACCTATAAGCATGAAGGTCACTAACAATAGAAGGAAAATACAAAGGTACCGAGAACAGGAAAAAGAAGTTAGTATTCTTAATATATCCATCTTTACGGAATTAGGAGGAAGAAGAGTTTTTACATGACAGAATTCAGAATTGTTAAATTTAATTATCAAAATAGTCCTTATAATGATGAATATCATAGCATAATTGAACCTTTATTCATGCATAAACAGTTTACTAGATAAAAAAGTTATATCATGTCTATATGCCATGTTTGTTAGCTATCTTTCCAACATTAAAAAGAATATTAGGATTAGAAATTACAAAATCGATTATTTATTTTTGGCTTGATAGAGATAATACTGAAATAAATAATGAATTATATTTAGGATATGTGTTTAGTAGTGATAATGATTATGATCCTGTAATAGATTATGACAGTGATGGAAGAGATGAATCTTTCTTTACCAGTTTTTGAAAATCTTAATATCATGAATGAAAGCAATTATATGAAAAAACCTAGATCTAAGAGATGTCCATATAAAGTTAAAAAGAATATCAAAAGTAAAAAAAAGTATTGAATGTGAAAATGAAATTGATAAAATAGGGTACCAAGAGCAACTCTATGCATTACAAGAGATATTAAAAAGTTTTAAAGAAAATTTAATAGAAAACATTGTTAGAGGTACTGTAAGATCTATAATAATACATGATATTCAAGATATAATTGATAAATTAGAAAAGAGAAAGAAAAGTATTTCGAAATATAATATACCATTTGAACCAAGCATTAATAAATTGGGCTTAAGCTTGATGAAACATCCAAACCCTTATAAATTGCAATGGCTGACCGAGTCGGGGGGAATTAAGGTAAATAAGCAGGCTAGGGTCAATTTTGCCATCGGGGGTTATAAGGATGAGGTGGTCTGTGACGTGGTACCTATGCATGTTGGTCATGTATTGTTGGGGCGACCCTGGCAACATGACAGGAGGGTAGTGCATGATGGGTTTAAGAATCAATATTCATTTGTGAAGGGTGGGAAGAAATTTACACTTGTGCCGTTATCTCCAAAAGAAGCTCAAAATGATCAATTGAAAATCAAAAGTGAGTTTGAAAAAAGAAATAAGAGTGTTGAGGCCACGACCTCAGAAAAAGGAGAGGGTGTGAAAGTTGAAAACAAGAGAGTTGAGGCCACGACCTCAGAAACAGGAGAGAATGAGTGCAAAAAGAAACGAGAGTCCACCCCCAAATTGAGTTTATTTGCACATAGGTTGGTGTACGGGGATCCACACCTTGCACTTAACCGAGCTAACAATTCCCTCCCCAGTTCTTTAAAATCTGTTTTGCAGGGACATAAATAAAGCCATGGATTTAAGACGGGGCAGAAATTTATTGGCCAGAATAAGCAGCCCAAGAGTCTAAAGGACTGCACGAAGCTTAAAAATGTTCATCGAGCCCAGGAAAGCAGGAGGAGCTTGAAAAGCCGACAAAAAATGGATTCGAGGTCGAATCATTTTCAAGAGAGGGAGTATGATGTGATCCGGACCAGGCATCGAAGGGCGAAGTCGAGCCATCGGTAATATGATAGTGATCTACGTGCAAAACGGAGTAAATTCCGTGTTGGGGTCGAGCCGAGAAGAGGGACGAATCGAGCCGAATCGAGTAAAAGAAATTATTTATGCAGAAAATTCATTATGGCCGTAAAAGAAGACCTTCACGGCCGTAACCCCTATATTCACGGCCGTAAATCTAACAATCACGGCCTAATCAATTAACGAGGAAAAAGGAGGCAGAACGAGGCTTACGACCGTAAGCCGGGAAGTTACGGCCGTAACATGCAAACTGAAGGAATTTCACGGCCGTAAGCATTGTGTCACGACCGTAAAGAATAACATAAATTTAATCAGAAAGGCTTTTACGGCCGTAAGAGATTTCGTCACGGCCGTAAACAAGCAGCGCCAGATTTTCCGGAATTTTATAATTATTTTATTTCCTTTTTAGTTTTTGGTTATTTTCCTATTTTAGAATTTTAGTCTAATTAGAATTATATTTTGAGTAAATTAGATGCTAGGTTATTTTGCTTATTTATACGCTTTTTCAATTCATTGTAAAGACAGTTAAGATGAGTTTGATTAATAAAATTTGTGAGAGGATTCTCCAAAATTGAGAGGTTGAGTTTATTCATTTTTTCTTGAACTTATCAAAGATCCGATCTTTGTGGCGTTCTTCCAACAAACTTATCAAATATTCGCAAGAATATTTGTGGGGTTTCCGAATTCGAAACTTATCAAGGAAATTGACAAGTCCTTGTGGCGTTCACCAATCTTGGTTCTTCAATCCGCATCGCCATAAATTGCGTCGTGATTGTCGGGTCAAGGTTTTACCGTCGTTCTATCCTTATTTTCGTTGTTTGTCTTGTGTCAGATCTGATTTAGATCTTTCCTAGGTTTTAATTGTCGTTATTCCGCCTGTTCGACGAGATTCCCCGACTGGGATCTCAGACATAAATATTATGGCTGACATAGATATTATCAAATCTCAGACAGTGATAGAGTTCGAAAAATTACTTGAAACTTTATAAATTATTTATCTTTGTGTTTATAATGCCTGGATATACAATTGAAGGATTAGACAATTTGTTAGATACGATAATGAAAAAAATAGATAACATTATATCTCAATTAATAGATAGAATAAGAAGTTTCAGAAGGAATAACATTATAATATATAACTAAAAAAGATCATCCCAAATCTTTTGAAAAATTATCACAATATAGAACATTTTTAGAAGAACTTAAAAAATTAAAAAATATGAATATAATAAGAAGTATCGAATTAAATCAACCAAATTAAATTCAGGGACATATCTTGTAAAGTAAATAATCAACTTCATTAAAGATAATTTAGACAATTTATAAAAGATGACCATGGTAAAGAAATACATGTATGGCTAAAACAATAAAATCCCCCTCGATGTTCCCCAAATTGTTCCAAAAAAAGAAAAAAAATTGGTTGCCGTATCCTGCCCTCACTGTACTCCACTCCAGCTCTCCAACCGCTGGTTGCTGCCGCAAGCCGCTCTTCTCTCTTTCTCACGGTAGATTATAGAAACAATTACTCCCTTCATGCCAGCTCTACCAGACTCCTACCCCCATTTGGGCCAACCTGGAAACCCGGTACCCGATATTCCCACCTTTGAATCCGACGAACCAGAAGACTTCGTGGATATCGAAGAAGAAGAAGAAGAAGAAAGCGATGATTTCGAAGAAGATGAAGAAGAGACGGAACCCATGACTTCAGAGGCTCAATTGCACATGGATCCGACCAAAATGGAGGCCCTTTTCCAGCGATTATCCACTGAGCGAGTCCCCATCCGGGTCCATGACGTCATAATCAAGGGAAATACGAAGACCAAGAACTCCTTGATAGAGTCCGAGGTGGAAGATCTCCTCAGGAAGGCCACTACCGTCCAGCAACTGCTACGCGCTGCCGCGCATGCCAACGCGAAGCTGCAGCGTCTTGATATTTTTGATTCCGTTAGCATTACCCTCGACACTGGTCCACCTGAACTCCCCGGCACGTCCAATGTTCTTGTCGAGGTTTCAGAGTCCACGAACTCACTAACGGGAGATATTGGGCTTTGTTCTAAACCCGAGGTACCAATTTATTGTTTGTGTTTCCTTTAATTATTGTTAAACATGAACATACGAAATTTATTTGTTTTGTCTTGGAATTTCCCAATGGACTGTACAATTGTGAATATAAAGTGGTATGTTTTTGTTGGGATGGAAGTATTCCTGGAATTAGATTTTTGTGTAGCGACGTTATGGGAGGATGAGAATATGGAACTGGTATGAAACTGGAGAAACTTTTTATCAGTATAAATCTAGGTAATGATACTTGCATTGAACTCGCATTGAACTTAAATAAATTGTCATATCCCTTTCTACAGATATATAGAAAATATACTAGTGTCAGTGCCACACTTTAAGAAATATTACCATGAGAAAAGTAATTGAAATTAAGTAATGTTGAATGTAGCCTTTACTTTCAAACTATAGTAATCTATGAATTTTTAAAACTGGGAACGCGTATGGTAGCTTATTCTTTTGCCTTTTCCAAAGGGATCAAAAAGAACACAAATGGACGGGATTCTCTTACAGACATATGAAAAGTAAGTATTCATTGGCAATTCATGTCCACTCCTTCGGTTCTAGAAAATCTCTTTGTTGGCAGAGTTCCTGAACCTTTCATTGGTATTTAAAGAACGACTCTTTTGGCTTCAGCAAAGATATAAGTACCATGTGTGCATCATATACAGCTGGTCAGATATGTAGTATCCGAAAATTGAAAAAATACAGATGAAAGGAAATTCTAACAGTCAGTCAATTCTGCACACACGGTTTGGCACTTTTGGTTTGGTTTGAAAACCACTCTTTCGTTCTTTCTCGTGTATAGCAACTAAACTGTAACTATTGTCCCCTCGATTGAACTTGAAAATCCTGATTGGAAAATGTTGGGAAAAAAAATATATATTGAAAGTAAATACTAAACTCTGTTGTTAAGTGTTTTACCTGCTGCTAAGTAACTTTGTATGCCTTCCTATTCCAGTTTTGGACTCTTTTGTTGAAAAGAGTTAGAATGATGGCACTACTTGCCTTTTGATGTCTTTAAGTTCTTCTGTAGGCTAGGTCTTCGTATCTAGAAGGATCATTAAAGCTGAAAAATTTGTTTGGTTATGGGGATTTATGGGATACTTCTGTCGCTTATGACTGGGGTCAAGCATCAGTGGTTAGTGCCAGTTTCTCTTTACCAAAACTCAGAGCATTCTCCATACCTTTGACAGCTCGGATATCTCTACTTTCCCAAGATTGGTTGAAGTTTTCTTCTTATAAAGAGCGAGCATTTGGCACGTCACTTGGCCTAGTTTCTAGTGGAAACCACAATTTGTTATACGATCTCTCATGGCGTACCTTAACTGATCCATCGCAAATGTCTTCTGAGACGGTGAGGAAGCAACTTGGACATGGTTTGCTCTCAGCTTTGAAGTATACATTTAAAATTGACCAAAGAGATTCATCTCAGAGGCCAACTCGTGGACATGCTTTTGTCTCCACTACTCAAATCGGTGGTCTTATTCCAGATTTTCGGAGCTTACGTTTTATTCGTCAGGTGTGACAAACTTCTGTTTTAATCACATTTCATTCTGTATGTCTTTTTTAGTTTTTTTACCATTAGTGCTTTCAAACTATTTGATTTGTTAGCATCATCACATTTTTACTCTCTTGAGACAATCTGCAGATGCCCATGCCTTTTAAGTTTTCACTTGAATTCTCTGCATCTTCACCCAGTCAATATTCTATTCTAGCCACAAACTGGGTGAATAATTTAAACGTATTATTTTTTTTCCCATGTTGTGGAGGGGTCTACTTGATATTATTATTATTGTAACACAATCCATCGTATATTTTCACCAATTAGAGGTCACTCAAAAACAAAATTTTCACCTTAATCATGTACAAATTTTCATCATCTTTATGGGCAGCATACAGAATAAACTGCTGGACAGGGTCGTTGTGATTTCTCTGCCTTCTATAACCACATCACCTTACTAATGTTATTATTCTTAGCATGACATCTCGCAATTCTTTCCTGAACAGGAGTTTGATCTTCGTTATGCTGTACCCTTGGGATTTTATCATGCAGCATTAAACTTTGGAATCTCAAGTGGTGTTGTTTTTCCATGGGGGAGTGGATTCTTGAATGCACCTTCTCAGTTGCCTGAGAGGTTCTTTATGGGAGGTAATTCTTCTTCAGTTTGCAACTTGGGAGGCCCAATATCATTGTTGGGTTTCAAGGCAAGGGGACTTGGCCCTGCTGAGCATAGAAGGAATGCTGGGGAAAACCTTAACGATGAAATCTCTGATTCTTCTCGAATTGATTTTATTGGAGGTGACCTTGCTGTCACTGCTTTTGCGGACTTCTCTTTTGATCTACCTTTGAGGGTGTTCAGGGAAGCTGGCATTCATGCTCATGCATTTGCTTGCACTGGAAGCTTGACTAAATTGACGAAGAATGCACACAGGGTGTTCTCTTTCCCAAAATTCCGAGATTCTTTCAGAAGCTCAGCAGGATTTGGAATCATTATACCGACTAAGTTATTCCGTATGGAGGTTAGTTATTTTATCCTATGCCCCTCCCTCGCAAATTCTTATTTTCAATTTTCTGGAGTTGACTCTGGTGGAAGAAAGAGATGTGCATACTGAATAAGGGTTAGTTTCACACCACCCAGAGGTAGCATTCTGCCCAGGCTCCTAGAAGTGATTGAGTACTTCTACCTCCAGATTAAGCTGTTTAAATTGTAAAAAGGGGAGAGATGACATCTCATCAAGATTGTTAAATGTAGTTTCATATGTTTGCTTCTGAAATTCCTGTGCTGTGACATTTTTTATCTTCACAAAGTTAAATGTAGTATCATATGTTTATTATTTAAGGAACACTTAGCAATATGGCATCTTCTGGACCAAATGGCTAATAGAAGTGCTCAAACAGTGGCTAATAAAAGCATTTCTCTTAAATACTCCCAAAGGTGGCTAAAAGCTCATGCTTTGACTGCAATTTAAGGTTTATGCCTCCAGATCTGTGTTTGTTATGCGGTTATTACTTTGTTAATTTATTTATTATTTGTTACCTTGTTGATCAATCTTGCTGTTCTTTTTGCAAATCATACTTCGATTCTTGTTCAAATTTATGATAGGTGTTTTAAATGTCCGTAAAAATATTCACTTTTCATAAATTCTATTCTTGAAAAATCTCTACCAAACTGAGGCTAAGTAAAAGTACTTTCAAACCATTAACATGCAATTTTAGTAACCAGTTGATTGACTATGGGGAGCAGCTAAGAGTACTGCGATGCTCTATCAACACCATACTGATTGAGGAAGAGAAAGAAAAGCAGAGACCGTAACATCATTTTTGAATGAAATGTGTGAATTGAAACCAATTTACAGTCTACCATGAATGATTGCCCTCTAGCTTTATTTCGTTTCTTTACTCGTTTCAACCTGGTTTATATTGAAAATCCCTGACATTTTGACATGATTATCAGGTTAACTGCTGCTACATTCTGAAACAACATGAACATGATCGGGGGAAGACTGGTGTGCAGTTCAGCTTCTCCTAGCCTCTATAATACATTTGGTATTTCTATTTCCTTTTTTGATATGCATCGGCATGGATTGAGGATAAATTTGAGAATTTTTTGCTTTCCTATTTTGTCTAAAAATCCAATTTACATGGCTCCAAAATTTGTAATTCTAGAAACAAGATATGTCATTCAGCCTTGTCAGATAAATAAATTTAACACATGGTATTGGAACAGATGATCAAACTTTCTTCCAAATAGGTTGAAGAATGAATCTTTGATTTCAATCCGGTCTACAGGAACTTTATCTCATTTCCCAGTGTTCATAATGGCAAATATCATAAGAAATTTCTAACCCCCTATAATAATTATCTTATTGATCTACTTTACTCGAAAATTAAGGTAATCAGGTTTTTCATTTTCCATTTATCTTGTCATCTTATTGTCTGTTTGTAGTTTAACTTGTGGTTGTTCGAAAAAATAAAATAAAAAAATAAAGAAAGGAGAGTTGCACATTAGAAGCCATTTCTTATTGATCCATCCTTTTCTTCCACTAGTCTACTAAATATATGAATATAGTACGATCCAACTTGGAAGCTAACATCACTTCCAACTGGTAAGAAAACAATTGGTTCAAAGATGAGTTTATAAAGTAAAATTTGGTCAATACACCAACTTGACACAATGACATCAACAATTCTTTACTTCATGGTTATTTGGATGAAGAGTTTTACGTGACATCACCTGAGGGTTATGATAAGGTTAAACCCGGACAAGTTTGCAGATTTCAAAGAAGCTTATATGGACTGGAACAGGTCTCAAGACAGTGGAATACAAAATTTTCATCAAACTCTGGGGTTTCGGTTTCAATCAATTTGCCCATGATCATTGTTTGTTTGTCAAATATACTTGTCTTGGTATTCTATTATATTGGTCCTTGTAGATGATGTCTTAATTAAAGGGACTCATGAGGTTGATATAATGCTACTAAACAATATCTGCATATTATGTTTACCATCATGGGTCTTGGTCATGCTCAATATTTTTTTAGGTCTTGAGATTGCTAAGAGTCGGGATGGTACCTTTGAGAATCAGAGAAAATATGTTCTGGACATTATACAGGATGTTGTTTTAAGTGGTGCTAAGCCTACCTCAGTTCCTATTCCTAAATGAACTAAACTTATTGACAATGCAGGACCTTTGCTCACAGATCCTGAGAGATGCAAAAGATTAGTTGGCAGGTTGTTATACCGAAACCTTGTCAGACCTGATATTACTTTTGGAGTTTAACAATTCAATCAATTTTTTAATGCTCCTTGTCAAACTCACTGAGATTTTGCTATTCATGTGTTAAGGTATCTTAAGGGCAGTTCATATCAGAGACTTTTCTTCCTTGTTCTGGATAACTTTCAGTTAGAAGGTTTCTTTGATGTAGGCTGGACATCTTCCTTGACACCAGACGTACCTTAACTGGTTATGGCATCTATTAGGTCTGGGCGTTGGGTGGGTCGGTCCGGGTATTTCAATACTCGGAACCACCCATTATACTTCGGGTATTTAAAAATTGGAACTATTTGGGTCCTTGTAATTATTGGAACCAAACTCAAATCCGAACCTTCAGTTCCGATTCGGGTTTGGTTCTACTCATAATATTTTCTTTATATACGCATTAAATAATATTTTCGTACAAATCCTTTAGATACGTAATAGTGGAGAAAATTAAGTTAAGATACTCAATTACGTGACTCAATAATATAGACTAGCTATATTTTAAATAGAGAACAATGAATATGAGATAACAAAAAAGGTACACTATAGTCTAAACTAGAATATATCAAATTTAAGTGTAACACATTATAAAAAAATTAAAAAATACTTAAGTTTGTAAACAATGCAAGAAAATAAAAGTCTAAATTATAAAAAATGAAAACTTTAATTCATCAACTTAAATTACAATCCGATCTTAAACTTTTGATTCATAGAAAGCTTAAATTGCAAATATTATTAAACTAACCTATGAAATGCAACATTCTAATGTGAGACGAGAGGTAAAAGAGTAGGAGCACGTCTTGATTTTTTAGTGTTAGTCTAGAGTTTTAGAAAAATTATTACCTCAATTATATTTTTAAGTTATGCATTTTTTTTGCTCAGTGTATAAATTGTAAAAAATAAAAAATTATATAAAAATTGGTTCCATTCGAGCACACATGGTTCTATTTCAAGAATCAAGAACTTGCTCGGATCCAATTGATTTTTAGTTTTCGGTTCCGGTTCCTAATATTTTTTTTTGGAATCAGACCAGAACTTTCGGTTTCGGATCAATTTTGGTTCGGGAGGTTCGGTTCCTGTTAAAATGCTTAGGGCTAGCATCTATCTTGACAATGCCTTAATCTTGTGGAAGATCAAGAAGCGGACTACTGTTTCTAGATCCTCTGCAGAAGCTGAATATAGAAGCTTTGCTACCACTGTTTGTGAACTTCAATAAATAGAGTCCTCACAGATCTCCACATTCCTTTGTCCTTAACTATTCCTCTTTGGTGAGATAGCAAGGCAGGAATACATATCACTGCTAATCCCTTTTTTCATGAAATGATAAAGCACCTTGAAATTGATTGCCATATGGTTATGAACAAATTTAAGGATGGTTTTGCTCTTCCTCAATACATTGGCTCTCAACGTATCTCTTCATGAAGGCTCTCGTAGCACTACAATTTCATACTCTGCTTTTCAAGTTGGGCTTGGTTGATCTTCACCAAGTTTCAACTTTAGGGGTGTGTAGAAATATTAGAAATATCCCTCTTCTACATTTCCCTATTCTTTTCCTTTACTGCTAGTTTGTTAGTTTAGTAAGTAGGATCTAGTTAGGTATGTCCGTAAATAGCATTAGCATGTACTCTTCATAATTGATTTGAGCTTAATAAAAATAGTCTCTCTTTCAAATCCTCTCTGCTATTACAATTTTCTCTTGTTCACTCTCCTTCAGTAAATTTTTTTTCCAACAAAGGCAATGAAGATGGCTACTGCAGCTCCTTTAACAAAGTTGCGGTGTGGGGTGATACAATGAAATTTTTTGTTTCTCATATTTAAGAAGCTGAGTGTAAGAAATGTGAAGGTTGTGGCTGGTTATTCAGTTACTAGGTGAACTGCCTAGTTGACTGGCTTTCATGTTGATTTTTCTCTGAACAGTTATTAGCATATAATCATACCAGTTTGCCATCAGTTTCGTGTTGAACTGGCCGGTACGGTCTGGTCTTACAAAATTTGTTATATTTTGATATGATTACAATGTCAGTAAAATGGAATGATACCTTTCTTATGCAAAATTCTTCTTTGCAAGCATAAGAGTGAAGATGACAGGGACCATTAGTGTGCCAACTCACAATATGAAGTGTGAAATTGTATCAACTGCTTCTTCAATCTTAGTTAGGAGATAAAACCCTACAAATTATATAATGAAATTTTACTTTTTTATTTTGACAATATAATGAAATTTTACTTGGCAACTCATAGAGCGTACAAGAGGAACCCATGCAACAAAAAAGCAACAAACCTGCAACTCAAAGCCAATATGAGGAATGTGTGTAAATAAGAGGCAGTGATATATCCATTTTTATTATTTATTATAAGGGGATTTACAGTCGTTATCCACTTGGTGCGCACTCGGTAAACCATCGAGCTGATGTAATAGCTTGCAAATTACACTAGCCTAGTAAACTGAACTGGCAAGCATGGTGTGATAGACTTGAATGGGAAAATGTTGGTAAGGAGAATCAAATTCGTAATTAAAAGCCTCCATGTTCACTTACTGCACCAACTTGGCTCTCCATGAGGGGTAATAATATAGCCATTATTGATATTGTTATATGAGGTATAAACTCCACAGCATAGGGCCAGAGATCATCAAAAACTTATAAAAAATCTACGACTCAACAGATATAGACAGATTAATTTGATCTTGTAAAATTACTTCATCTTTGAGTGCAAATTCAAAGTGACAAAATATCCACAAAATAGACATTGCAAAAACGAGGATATTACGATTGATGTGCATCCTATTAGAATGGATTAAATAAAGAAAGGGATGGAAATTAAATAAATAAATAAAAAGTAAAGGGGAGCGGAGTTCATATGAACGATGTGATTCCAATAGAAATTCTCACAATGTGGTCCCTTTTGAACACGTTAGAAGATGAAAAACTTGTACAAATATTAACTTGACATGATACTATTGCAAAAGATTCGAATTCATACGAACTTCATGACGAGCTAGTGCTAGATTGAACAAAGGGCTAACAAGCATTCTGCAGTCGACCCTAAGTTTATTGATAATGGAATTATATTGTTGTTGCATTCTCTCCACCCTACACAAGAAGGGGGAGGGGTACTTCCATTCAGGCGAATTAATTATTGTATAGTTACCATGTATATTGTAAACAACTCTACTTGACTATCAATTTGTTCGTTAAAAAATGTCCACTGTTGTAGAGTTTATTTCTAAATATAGAAAATCACGTTACTTGACCCAATGTATCCAGAAAGTCAATCTAATATGGACGAATTTGTTCTAGAACGAGCAGATATTACAAGGTAAGGGAAAAAAAATTTTACACCAAAATTATAAGGTAATTATTTTTTTTTTTCACAAATCCAGCACGAATGGTCGAACGCTCTCGTCAAGGGATGGATCCGCCCCTGAACATTTCATCACCATAGCCTGAAAGGACAAAAAATGCTTACCTCCAATAAATAATGCTGACTACACCAACCAGAATAAGGGGGATAATCATGGGTAAAGCTAGAAATTTATTTCAGCGAAAACGAAAATTAATTAAGGTAAAAATATAAATACTTTAATAATAAAGCACTACAAAAATTAAATAACTTAAAATCGTTCCTTGCGAGTTTTAAGACATTGAGAAAACCTTCATATTCATCGTGGCCCCGAACACATAACCCTTATTGCAACAGAACTTGAACGTAATCAATTGATGCCTCAATACGAATACAATAATCATTCCGTGTTTATATTGACTGTTTATGCAAAACTAAATGAATGTGTTGATCTTGATTTAATCAAAGATTCACAACTTATTTGGGCTTTATTATGTTCGTTATCATGCTTTTCCATATGAAATTGAGATATTTCTTTATATTTCCAATATATGAACCCTTCGCTAACAAAAAATTCACATCCTCCTTGATTTGAAAACATAAGTAGATAACAATACAAACGATAAACAACATCTTTTGTTATATTATACTCCAACCAACTACCAAATTCATTAAACAGCAAGGTTGAAATCATCTAAATTGGTCTACTCCAAACCGTCGTCTTGGGAATATATGTTCTGAAGGTTGACAAACACCCTTTTGCAAATATGCTTTTCGAACTTGATCACATACATTAATATTGTAATTCAAAATTGGGGTTCTTAATCCAGGATCGGTGGAAAGCTGTGTAGCATCAAAATCCACTCTATTTGAACTCTCTTCATTAACATTTTATTCAATTAATGATTTTCTTTGAAAGAATCTGTCTTAGGTCAACACAATTCTTTTCCACTAAAATAAATAAATGATAATTAGAAAATCGCAAATCATTCATGGCACATCAACTCCATAAAACACAAATCAACGTCACAAACCACAAATCAACTCCTTTGAGCAATTAAGTTGATATGTTCATAATTTATTACCACTAACCATTAATAAACTCTACAAACCAAACCACAAATCAACTCCTTTGAGCAATTAAGTTGATATGTTCATAATTTATTACCACTAACCATTAATAAACTCTACAAACCATAATCTTTAACAACAAAATATCAAGCAAAAATAATCTGAAAATTTAAAATTGTCCAATTTTGATTGAAATAATAATTAGATCACAATTAATTAGATTAAACTTTACTGTTTTCAATACTGTTATTAGTTAAATGAATCTGGCTATCGCAGTTTTGTCAGAACAGTAAAGTAAAAACAGACGTATGTAAAGTCTTGTTATAAATAGAATGAAACCGACTGTCAGAGATTTATCTGGATAGAAAATGTGAAGTTTTGTTTAGTGCAGATCCAGATGAATCTTGTTATCCCAGATCCGTCTGGATTATGGATCGTGAACAGAACGGTTTAAGCGATGCAGAATTATAAAGTGATTTGAACACAATATTTGAGCTTAACGTGAGAAAAATCCTAACAGGGAAAACTCACGTGCCCGCACCATACGGACAAAAATCAATCAATAATAAGAAAAGAGATTACACAGTTCAATCTAAGTTACAGGATAAATTTACACATAAATCTATCAAACACCCAAGAAATAAATCACTCTCTGATTCTTCTATGGCGTGTAATATGAGCTGGCGTCCCACCACTCTTCAGTAGCTTTCTTTGACACTGCAACTTTCTTCAAAAACCTCGAACTCCCGTTCGAACACAATCCAAACCTTCCGTTTAATCTTTAGGTTGAAAGTCTTTTCTTCTTGTAGTGATTTATAAACTCCTCTGGAGAACCACAATTTGTAGTTTACTGATCGATTTTTGGCATGAATAAATAAGCTCTATATCTCTAGAATATTCATGCACATCGAGAAGTCACACGATGAAGAAGCCATATATGTATTCAGCACAACACTAATTTTCGGCTTCTGTGACTTCTTAAGGAAAATCGTCCCAGTCTCCCTTATTTAAATGCAATCGGATTGCTTGTCCATTAAGAATTCTAGTTGCACAAAATCTCTATTACCTGCAATTAAATCAAGGATAATTAGAGATAATGTAAGATAATCATAAATTAAAGAACGTTACCATAAGTGAAGATAATCAAAATTGGTTATGAAATAAAGGATCTTACCATAAATGATAAAACTTGGACATCAAGAATTTGACCAAGATTTTCTGCCAATCATGATTTTCGGCCAATCAGAGTTTTTCTTTATCTTGTATTCTTGTCATGAATGATAAGTGATAAGATGGAATTTTAGTCCAAGTATAACATTATCACAATGCTCAATACTTATCATAAAAGATAAGTTACATAATTTATCTCCAAACATTACCAAATAGCACGAGATAATTATTCCAAGAAATAAGGAGATAAATATAATTACAAGTTCAAGAAATTATTAAGTAATTTAATTAAACTTAATAAATTACCAAATACACATATTTAGTAATCAAATTAAATCCACTTAAATTACGAACATGTAGAAAAATAGAAAATGCCAACTTATATAAGTTAACAATCTCTCCCTTTGACTTTTTCTATTTTTCCAAAACATAATTATCTTTTCACAAACATGGATAGAAGTAACATGCAATTTTCAAGCTCTCCTTATCAAAATTCTCCCTCTCAAGTCATGCACCATAATAAACTCACCCCAACTATTTCATGCATGCAACGAGAAAAATAATAAGCCTATAGAGGAGCATCCAAGTTACTTCAACATTCAATCAATCAGAAAAGATGAGAGAAAAGTACTACTCCCCTTTTTTGAAAGAAATAGGGAAGCATTCCACGTCTTGTAACCTGCCATATAAGCACAAGTAGACAAAAATTAGGCAAAATCCGGTTACAGACAATATAAATTGGAAATAAAGGTTGAGTTTCAGAAAACTCAGAAAACACAATAAATGCTCTTCCTTACTGCAACACTAAGAATTTTAATGCAGTAGGATATAATATCTATGTCTCTCCCCAACGACCCCTCCAACATAGAATTCATGTAAATATGCGAAATAGATTTTTCTTCCAGTTAGAAATTATTTTTGGACTTGGTTTTCTTCTTTTCAGTAGTAGCCTTTGAGATTTCTGGTAGAACCTGCAGAAAACATGTTTTTCTACAAACCGTTTCACTGTGGTTTTGAGTTCAACCACTTCTGCGTTCAGAACAATAACTTTCCCATCATGTCCAGACGTATCCTGCCTTTGTAGCACCCAGATTCAGTTTTTCAGTGAGGAGTCTGTGTGTCAAGAGTCTTCTTATATTTTACCCTATTCGGTTGCCTGGTCGTGATCACCAGATCATCTTTAAACGTCTTTACACCCTGATCAATCAAATACTATGAAATAAACGTCTCGATCGCCTTTTCTTTGCAGACATTGTTTTCTTCACATTTTTCCTTGTTCTTTCTGTCTAGCCTTGTAGCATTATCCTCATCTACAGATTCATCGGCTTCCTCTTCTTTATCCTCTGACTTGCCAGATTCACCTATGTCCTGGTCAGATCATCCGCGTCTTCTGGCGATTTGTTCCAGATTTACCTTCTTCCACATCTTTATAATCTTTTGGCATCTCCCCCTTTGTTTTAGTCTATTTGCCCGAAATTTCTTCTGCACCCATCAATTCCTTTCAAATATCTAAGGGAGAAAAGTGATTGTTAGGAAGATTACCGAACATAGGTGTCAGATTTGGACCCATGACTTGTGGCTCGATGGTGGAGTCCCCTTGGATTGGTTCGGCTATAGGTGAAGATTGGATATTAAGGTGGTTTAAGAGGGTTTTTGTGAATTTAGGTTTTTCAAACGTGGAGAGTGGAAATCGAGATTTGAGAAGAGATTTTTGAGGAATTTGAGTACAAATAGAATTCAAGAGATTTTGTTTTAATTGCATTTCTTGTGGATAAAGATATCTGTTGAGAATCTTAGTTTCTGCCAATTTCCTTTCCTTCCCTTCAAAAAATAGGATAAGTATGAAAACAGAATATTCAAGAATTAGGTAACAAATAAATTACCAAAAATTGGGCCCCACAATTAACTGACTTATTCTGCAAAATTTGCACACATTAGCCCACAATATACTGCCGTAAATAAATATTTTCACAAAAAATATCTAAAATATATCTAGATGCATCTAGGTACTTGAGACATGTCTGAGCACTATTGGCATCTGCTGGGATAGATACATCTGGTAGTGTATGACATCACGTACATAATTAGGTTGATTAATGTGCATGTGTGAAATGAGCAACCCTTAGTCATCCGCATACTGTCAAAACCATATGATTGCCCTGACTTATTGATTTGTCACCGTAGTACACAATAAGACCGATCAATATCTATTAAAAGTGAATTTCTCAAATCCGGCTTGCCGACTTTTTCAATATTATGGCAATGTCTTTGGGAGGTGGAAACAGCTTCGCACAATCCCCAGAAGTTATCTTACTAGATGTTCTCCTTTAGCTTAGTATGAACTTGGCTTGGATTGGTAGATTCACACAATCCCCATAAGTTATCTCACTAGATTTTCTCATTTTTTTGTTGTTGATATTTTTAGCTTTTCCTCATATTCTTTTCTCTTTGAGACTAAAGGATATGAACTTGGCTTGGATAGGCAACCTTCTTTTCCACTAGCCCTGCCCTTGGACAATAAGAAAATGCGTGCAATGCTATAAGCAAGATTCAGATCATAGATCTACACACAAAATACAAAACCTCAGCCAGTAACAAACCATATAGCTTTGACAGAAGTGGCTTATCCTTTGAATTGTTCAGATTTGAGTGCTAATTAGATTCACCTGGAGACATGTTAACTGTCATCATCCAAAAGTATTTGTCTCATTTTCAGCCTCAAGCACTTAGATATATCTGTAAGCAAAAACATGATCTACACTTAGTATAAGAATATGATAAGTCAACCTAAATGCATGCAATAAAAGAAAAATAAAAAAAATGCAATTTTTTTTTTGAATATGCATGTTCCTATTTAGGAGGAGGTGATACTCCAATTTGTTTTATAAGGTTTTCAAATTTGACGGTATCGAGGGCCTCAGTGAACAAATCTGCAAACTGTAGATCAGTCTGTATGTGCTCTAGATTGATAATCTTTTGTTCCACCAATTCTCCGATGAAGTGGTGTCTGATATCAATGTGTTTTGTTCTAGAGTGCTGGGCAGGGTTTTTTGAGATGTTGATAGCACTGGTGTTGTCACAGTACATAGTGGCTTGTTCTATACATATCCCATAATCTTCCAACATTTGTTTCATCCAAAGGAGTCGTGTACAACAACTACCAGCTGCAATATACTCCGCTTTAGCTGTGGAAAGGGATTCTGAATTTTGTTTTCTGCTTAGTCACGCCACCAAGTTGTTTCCAATGTAAAAACATCGTCCAGATGTACTCTTTCGATCATCCACATTCCCAGCCCAGTCTGCGTCTGAATAACCTACAAGATGTGCAGTAGTATCTCTAGTAAACCAAATCCATAACTTAATTTACCATTTACATATTTGATTATCCTTTTACAGTAGCTACGTGAGACTCCTTAGGTTTAGCCTGATATCTTGCACACACTCCAACACTGAAGTATATGTCTGGTCTACTGGCAGTCAGATACAAAAGACTTCCAATCATGCTTCTGTAGAGAGATGGATCCATGTCCTTGCCAGAGTCATCCTTTGAATGTTTTAGTGTAGTTGTCATGGGAGTTCTCGTAGCCTTTGTTTCTTCAAGCCAAAACTTCTTCACCATATTTTTAGCATACTTTGCTTGAGATATGAATATGTCAGATTCATCCTACTGTACTTTCTGAACTCTGGTAGATGGTCTTTTCAACACTTCTGGTTCTTTAGCATCAGGTGTATTTGGGTAATTAGTAGCCTTTGGAAAGGTAGATGTACCTGGATAGCTAGATTCATCATTGTCACATTCTTCAGTGTTATTTTGACTTTCTACTTGGTGAAGTTTTTCTACTGAATTTTTAATTTCAGCTTGCTGTTTTGGTTGAATCTCTAACTGATCACCCTCTACTTCCTGTTTGTCAGCTTTTTCATTACTCAACTTCTGAAAATGATTAGCAAAATTGTCAAATGCATCAGATTTATCACGAAATAACATAACCCTGGTATATTTGGAGAAATCTTCATCACATACGTAGATGTATCTCTTACCACCAATACTTTCCTTTTGAATAGAACCCATCATATCCATGTGAGTAAGTAGTTCAAGTATACAAGAGGTGTTGTGAGATGTACCTGGCTTATGTTGACGTTTGATTTGCTTGCCCCTTTGAAAATCAGTACAGATTCTGATAAGATCCCAATCGGGGAATCTCGTCGAACAATGCGGAATAACGAAATTAAAACCTAGGAAAGATCTAGATCAGATTTAAACACTAAAATAAACAAGAACACAAGAAATAAATAACGGAATTAACGATAGATCGACGATAAAACCTTGACCCGAAAATCACGACGCAATGAATGACGATGCGGATTGAAGAACCAAGATTGGTGAACGCCACAAGGACTCGTCAATTTCCTTGATAAGATTCTAATTGGAAACGCCACAAATATTTCGCAATATTTGATAAGTTGGATTTGTTCTCGAAGAACACAAAAGGGACTCCTCAACCTTTCAATTGGAGAAAACTCTCTCAACTCAAATTCAATATTCTCAAAACTAAACTGTCTTTTACAATCATGGAAAGGAATATAAATAAGAAAAGTAACCTAGCCGCTAATTGGGCTCAAAATAGAATTCTAATTAAACTAAAATATTAAAATAGGCAAATAACTTAAAAACGGAAAAATAATCAAGAAAACGCGAAAATCCGAAAAAATCAGATTTACGACCGTGATGAACTCATTTACGGCCGTAAATGACTTTATGTTTAAGACTTACGGCCGTGACCATATTTCTTACGGCCGTAACTATGAAATTCTGTAATTCTTCATTTAAACCCGAGGCGGAGTTACGGCCGTGAAGATTATTCTTTACGGCCGTAATGAAGCTTTTGGTCATCAAACTTTGCTCATTTGGTTCGGCTCGATCCATTCGCCCTCTCGGCTCGACTCCAACATGATACTTGCTCCGTTTTGCACGTAGATCACTGTCATATTGTCGATGGCTCGACTTTGCCCTTCGATGCCTAGTCCGGATCATATCAGATTCCATCTGGAATGTTCTTGATATTGGGTAGGCCTATCACAGCTTGTAGTTTAGCCATCTTTGTGGGATCATGGTATTTTAGATGTCTTGATCGGTTGTGCCATAATTCCTCGATTTTGGCCCTTACAGAATTGCAAGTTATGTGATTTTCAAGTGTATAACATTTATCCTTGGATCTAATTCCCTTAAACAGGACATTTTCCAATGGATTTAAGTTCCTGTCACAACTCAACACCTTGCTATAATCTTTAGAAAATTGGACAAGCAGGTTATCATCACATAATTGGCATACACTAATCAGATTAGCCTTAAGCCTAACAACATACAATACATAGGTTAATGTAGGCAATCCTTTAATATTAATGATACATGATCCATCAATCTTACCTTTTTGTCCATCACCAAAAGTAATAACAACTGTTTCACCTTTTTCAAATTATGACAACAGAGAAAGATCACTTGTCATGTATCTAGAACACCCACTATCAAAATATCAGGTATTAGGAATCAAGGCACTGAATGATAATTGAACTACATAAGCATTAGTTCTAATCCTCTTTTCTTGCCTAGTTACAAGTCTTCTTTTGTTTGAGTTGATTAATTTCAAGTACTCATAATACCTAAATACATCATGATCAACTTTGGCAAAAAAATTATAGAATACCTAGAAGACAGATGTATCTTGCCGATTCTGACGAGGTTGAAATTTTCTGCCAGTCTGATTGACAGATTCATCTTGCTTGTACATATTAAGTTGAAACTTTCTACCTGTATGGTTCCTGGCTGGATGTGAGTGCTGAGTTCTAGCAGCATTGAATTGATGATGGTAGGAAGTAGATTCATCTGAGCATATTCTGTTTTGCTCCTTCTTCCCGTATCCTATTTTTTTTTCACAAAGATCATCTTGTTTTCATGAGTTTTACCCTTACCTTCATATCCAAGTCCACTTTTTATGCTAGCAGGTCTCCCATGTTTCATAATTTCATCAAGATGAATAGATCCAAGTACCAATTTCTTCATCATGTCTTGTTCTTTAGCAAGTTCAGCACTCAACCTACTTACCTCATCATTTTCGTCATCTGGGAATACAGGAGCATCTGGAATACTTTTGTTGTTGTGTTCAGCCACAACTTACAATAGTTGTATCCTCTCTTCTGCCTTTTGAAGTTCCTTCTTCAAATTTTCAGCGTATGATCCAGATTTATCTGAGTCGGTACTTAGATAAATGTAAAGCAGTAAGGGTAATTACCTTTTTTTCAAAATTGCTTTTATCTGAATCCGATTCAGATTCATCGTGTCTCCATCACTCCATGTATCATTCATAGCTTTCCTTCCTTTGGTCTTCTTTAGAGTGTTGGGACATTCTGCTGAGATGTGCCATATCCTTCACATTCTCTGCATTGAATACGGTTCTTAGGCTTCACTTCAAATGAATTAGCATTGTTCCTGGGATGGAAATTGTTTTTCCTCCATTGTTTTTTATTCTGGCCTTGAAGTTTTGTAGATTTTTCTTTTTGTTTACCCTTGAGGAATTTTTTAAATTGTCTGGTGAGAAGTGCGAAGCTTTCATCTTCATCTGTCTCACTAGATTCGTCTGGCTCTTCACTGCTTGCTTTGAAAGCAATTCCTGGTTTCTTGTCATTCTTTCTTCAGGCCAGATTTAACTAATAGGTCATTAATGACCCTACAAGTTCCTCTACTTTCATGGTTGAAAGATCCTTACTTTCTTCAATAGCTGTCACTTTTGCATGGAACCTGTATGGTAAAGATCTAAGGATTTTTTGTACAATCTGCTCATTTGGGTAGGTTTTTCCAAGGGCTTCTGTTGAGTTTGTGAGATCACTCAATCTGGCATAGAAACTTTTGAAGTATTCTCACTCATCCATAAATAGTTGTTCAAACTCAAGAGTGATCATCTGCAGCTTGGAGGTTTTGACAGCATTGGTTCCTTCATTTGCTACCCTCAAAATATCCCCTGCTTCCTTGGCGATTCTTAAGGAAGAAATCAGCCTGAATTGACCTGGATCAATTAAATAAACAATAGCGTTAAGTGCTTTTGAATTCCAATTCGCATTAGTTAATTCATCTGTAGTATAAGCACTTCTAGATACAACTGTAACAACACCTCCAGCAGTGATAGTGAGTGTTGTGTAACCATCAATGACAGATGTCCAACAACGTTTATCTATAGACTAAATAAAAAATTTCAGATGAATTTTCAATATCCATAATTATTACCAGTCAACAAAGGTGGCCTAAGAGATGCATAATTTTTCATTTTAGACAATCAGATCTCACTTTCTAGAAGCCCGCTCTTATACCAATTGAAAAATTTAAAGTTGTCTAATTTTGATTGAAATAACAATTAGATCACAATTAATTAGATTAAACTTTACTTTTTTCAATACTATTATTAGTTAGATGAACCTGGCTATCGCAATTTTGTCAGAACAATAAAGTATAAACAGACGTATGTGAAGTCTTGTTATAAATAGAATGAAACTAACTGTCAGAGATTTATCTGGACAGAAAACGTGAAGTTTTGTTTAGTGTAGATCCAGATGAATTTTTTTATCCCAGATCCGTCTAGATTATAGATCGTGAATAGAATAGTTTAAGCGATGCAGAATTATAAAGTGATTTGAACACAATATTTGAGCTTAACGTGGGAAAAACCCTAACAGGGAAAATCCACGTACCCGCAACCATGCGGACAAAAATCAATCACTAATAAGAAAAGAGATTACACAGTTCAATCTAAGTTATAAGATAAATTTACGCATAAATCTATCAAACACCTAAGAAATAAATCACTCCCTGACTCTTCTATGGCGTGTAATATGAGCTGGCGTCCCACCACTCTTCAGTAGCTTTCTTTGACACTGCAACTTTCTTCAGAAACCTCGAACTCCCGTTCGAACACAATCCAAACCTTCCGTTTAATCTTTAGGTTGAAAGTCTTTTCTTCTTGTAGTGATTTATAAACTCCTCTGGAGAACCACAATTTGTAGTTTACTGATCGATTTTTGGCATGAATAAATAAGCTCTATATCTCTAGAATATTCATGCACATCGAGAAGTCACACGATGAAGAAGCCATATATGTATTCAGCACAACACTAATTTTCGGCTTCTGTGACTTCTTAAGGAAAACCGTCCCAGTCTCCCTTATTTAAGTGCAATCGGATTGCTTGTCCATCAAGAATCCTAGTTGCACAAAATCTCTATTACTTGCAATTAAATCAAGGATAATTAGAGATAAGGTAAGATAATCATAAATTAAAGAAGCATGATTTTTCACCTTTCTTTTTAGATGGTTCAGAAATCTGTAAATATGTTATAAAATTGATCCAAATTCGATGATAATTGAAAGAATAACACATATCTTTATGGTAAAGAAATTGCAAATTAAGAGTACCATTCGAAAGGATACATCCACCAATATTGTACTGGACCTCCCATTTGAGCTTCATAAGGTAAATGGATTGGCAAGTGTTCAATTGAATCACAAAATGCCGGTGGAAATATCTTCTCAAGTTTGCATATTATTACAACAATATTTTTTTTCAAGCGTTTCATTCTTCAACATTTATTACAGTTGAACATAAATCTCTAAAGAAATTACTTAGTTCCGTCAATGCTTCCCAAATATGAATATTGATATACTTTTTTTTAAATGGCATATTAAGCGTACTTCTAACACACAAAATATATAATCAACAAGGGAAAATCCTAACATATTTATGATTACAAAATTGCACCTTGATTTCAATGAATAACTAGTGTTTCACTTGTGCGATACACGACATTATGTTGAAATTTCAGGGAATAGATGTAAATAAGTTAACTAATTAACCTGATAATAAGAAGATTCTAATAATTAAATTAAGGAATCTAAAGAGTCTCATGTAATCGATCAAAATTGAAATTGAAATATATTTGTAATTACATGTGTTCGAATGTTATTTTTTAGGGCCATAATACTTTTTTATTGTTTAGTTTGTGTTACATGAATGACAACCCTATGATCAATGTGTACAACTAAAAAATGACTATTTTCTTTCTCTTTTATTATTATCTCGGCCAGCGGGAAAAGAATTTAAAATTACCTAGTAAAAATAAATTTATTATCACAAATATTGTTGGTTTATTTAATCCGTTGAAATTTAAAGGAATAGATTTAAAAATATTAATTAATTAACTCAATAAGAAGATTCTAATAATTAAAATAAGAAATCCAAAAAGTCTCATGTAAGTGATCATAATGCATTGAAAACTTAAGTACTTAGAAATTAAAATAATGAAACAAATGAATAAAAAATATCACACAAACCACTATTTCAAAGGAATGGAGAATGATTTTGAATAGTTTTTGTTTGTATTTATAAATAAAAGGAAAACAAATTTAAAAATATACATTTAGAAAACTGTTGCAACAAAAATTACATTAACAATATAATTTAAAAGATAAATAAAAAAAATTAATAAATGCAAAACATTTAATAAACCTAGGCAAATACAGTAGATGACCGAATGTACAGTATAAACAATGTATAATATAATCCAAATACAATAGTCGTACATGAATTAATAATTCATTCAAAATTAAAATGTTTGGGTAAAAAGGATACAAAGTCAAAAATAGGGGTGGACAAAATAACCGAACTAAACCAAATCAAGCCAGAACCAAATCAAATCAAACCAGAATCAAACGGTTTGGTTCGATTCTACATAAAAAAAATAAATAATGGTTTGATTCTTAGAATCAAGAATCATTTGATTTTAGTTTTGGTTCTAGTTCTTATTCCAGAACCAATCAGTGGGTATTCGCCTATAAAAAAAATTCAAATATGAAATTATAAATGTAAAATGTACAAAAATGTTATTTACAAAACATTTTACCTCATTTCTTATTAGATAAATATTTTAAATCATAAATCTAAATTCTAATTCATTTATCTTCTTTTCAATAATAGACACGCATTCACATTACTTTACTTGCACTCCTACAACACAGTAATCGTTGCGCTCTTTAGTCACCATCGACAACGTTGATGTTTATTTTTTAAAATTTATGTATATATAAAATCCACTCCAATTAGTCAATTCTTAAAAGTTAATCCAAACTCAAATTGCTAATTTCATCCCTAACTCACATGGCGTCACGACAAAGTGGGCAGAGTCAGACTTTCATCGTAACCTGTAACTATAAGTCTAAACGACATTTATGTTTGATTCTCTATGTTTCGACAAGTCGACAAGCTTCCTTCAGGCGAGTTTCTTCTTCTTCTTCTTATTCGATTTGGAATAACATATTACTTTTTCCAAACTTTTGTTTTGTTAACTAAAAATTTCATTTTCTATAATTTAGTAATGATGTAGATGGATTCTAATGAAGAATTTGATATAAATAGGCTTTAATTTGCATTTATTATTTAAAAATTCAAGTAATGATCTCAGAACCAAACCAAACCAGAACCGAACTGTTTGATTTTGATTTGGTTTCACATTTTTGTAAAAATCAATTGGTTCCATTAGTAAAAATAACCATCAGTTCATGGTTTGATTTGATTCTTATGGAACTAGAACCAACCAAACCAAACCAAACCGAACCACGTCCACCTTTAGTAAAAACAATGGTCAAATATAATATAAAAAGATCAAATAGAATATTTAACTGAAAATGTTGTTAGTTAAAATAAGATAAATATTTAACCAATTACATAATAAGTTTGAAAATAATTTTTGTTTGTATTTATAAAAAAGGGAAAATAAATTAAAAAATATAAATCCAAAAATGTGTTGAAATAAAATTACAATAACTATTTAATTTAAAAAATAAAGAATAAAAAATTAAAAAACGTAAAAAATTTAATAAACCTAGGTAAATATAATAATGGTTAGAATATAATCCAAATGCAAGCTTAAATAGTCAAACATACATTAACCAAAGAAATATTAACCATAAGGACCAAGAGCCTTGCCCTAATCATTGAAGGCAAGCCCTTACTTGGTTCATAACCAAGGTTCGAGTTCTCACTACCCCACCCCTCCACTCATGTAATGATAAAAAAAATAAAAAAAAAAAAAAAAAAAAAATATTAATCATATTGTAGTCAAATATGCATTAATTATTAACCAAATAGTAGTAACATTAACAAATATTTAACCATATTGTGTTCACACCATATGTTCATACTAAACTACTACTTTACTTTTAAATATACTAGTATTTCACCTATACGATGCACGAAAATTGCCATTTACAATATCGATTTTAATAAGTATTCATAAACTTAATGCTTATAAATAATCAACACAATTACAAATGACTAAAAAATAATATTCTATTTCAATATTTATTTATTAAAATTTAAAAATAAAATAATTAATCCAAATTATTAAAAAAATTCTTTGAGCAATAGTTTTTTTTAATGGTATATGATGTTTGATGTCAATATTATGAGTATAAATATTGATGCATGTGGATCTTTGTTTATAATCAAAACGGACACGTGGAAGCATCTCATAATCATTGGACAATTTTTTAAAAAATCAATAATTTTGATTGGTCAAATATTCATGTCTATCATTTTTTACTTTTCAAGAAATTAGACCAACGAAATATTGTCTCGTCACTATTTAAGTTGAGATCAAAATTGTAACTTAAAAAATTGTCATGAATGTACACAATTTTTTTTTCCGAGTGTTTTTCTCTCTCTTTTTTGATACATACACACATTTATTAAACATTTTTCTTTAAATAGTTTTTGTATGAGATTTACAAAATATATTATGTTACTTTCTTAAAATCTTAAAACATGCATTTTTATTTAATAAGTTAAAAACGTATTAGAAAATGTAGAAAAAAAATCATTTGACTCTTTCAACGTTATAAAGACAGATATAAATTCCTATATATTATATGCTAATTAATATATTTTTCCGATCAAAAAATAAATCAAATCAAATCAAATAAATTAATATTAGTTAATAGATTTTTAGCTAAAATCTTTGTTAATTTTAAGTTGGAATAAAAATTGTACCTTAAAGAATTATCAAGAATGTACACATTTTCCCGAGTGTTTTTCTTTATATATTAAAGGGGTGAGAAAAATTTTATATATTCTTAATAATATATAATTAGTGTAAAAGTAAGTAAAAAAAATTACAAAAAACCTACTTCAAGGAATACACACACACTTTTACCAATTATCATTTTTTATTTTGCATTCACACTTACCTATTATCCTTATTTGCATTAACGATTGCAAACCAGCTTCATATATTTGCATTCATACTTGTCAAACCAGTTTCATATATTTTCCCAATAAAAATTAAATCATATAAAATAATTTAATATTAGTTAATAGTTTTTTTTAGCTAAACTCTCTGTTAATTTTAAGTTGGGATCAACATTGTAACTTCAAAAATTGTAAAAAATGTATTTCTTTCGAAATGTTTTTCTTTATATATTAAAGGGATGAGAAAAACTTTATACTCCCTCCGTCCCATTTATATAGGCTGCATTTCCATTTTCTCTTGTTCCAATTATATAACTTGTTTCTTTATTGGAAAATATTTATTTTGTTTGTTTACTAATGTACCTCTATTTAATACATTCAATAATAATAGTTTTCATATTTAAATAAAGGTAATTTGAGAATTTTCTTTACAAAAGTTACATTTTCAATAACGTTAAATATGTTTTCTTAATTTGTGTGAAATCCCAACAAGCCTATACAAATGAGACGGATGAAGTATATTTGTAATAATTTATAATTTGTGTAAAAGTAATAAAATGGTAAAAAATTACAAAAAGGTACTTCAAGGAATACACACACACACACACACACACACACACACACACACACATTTACCAACTATCCTTATTTGCATTCACACTTATCAATTATCCTTATTTACATTCACACTTGCAAACCAACTTCATATATTTTGCATTCATACTTGTCAAACCAGTTTCATAAATTTTGGATTCACATTTCCAACTATCCTCCCATTATATATAGTATAGATATAGATAATATAATAAAGATAAAGATTGTTTCTACCACTTGAAAAATACCTTCCACAACATCAAAAATAAAATTCTTGTGTTTTTTCAGATAAATAATGGTAAAAAAGAGTTATAATACTGAAAATGAGAGAGTTCGGGAGGGGTGAAAATGAGGTTAGAACGGAAAGAGATGTGATATAAACATGATTTTGCGTTGAAATTTGGGGGAGAATCAGTGACTAAATTTTCGATGACATTTTATCCGTCGGTCCGTCGAAAATTTCTGACCTATTCAAAATCCGTCGGAATAATTTTTCCGACAGCAAAATAATTCGTCAAACTATTGAATTTCCGATCGATATATATTTGTGGAGTGAATGTAGATATTGAAAGTAGAAAAAAAGGGGGGAAAATGAAAAAGAAGAGAGAGATAGACACAAATTCAAATAAGTTAATAAAAAAAAAGTGAAAGGTGTGAAGTAGGAGGTGAGATTGTAAATCTTGTGAAGTGGTTGAAATGTGAGAAAAAAGTGGAGAAAAAGAGGGAGAAAGTAGAAGAGAGAGAGAGAAGAAAAAAGAGATATTACAGTGAGACTGATGTAGGACAATTGACATTGTAGTTTGAAGAAGAATTGGACCGAAAATTGGGAAAAAGAATTGTTCCGAGGAAATAGTCATAACATTTTTGCACTGGTGTCAAATTTTTTATTATAAAATGTTTTCAGAATCGTCTCTCAGGGCTTCATGGTGACATTGTTTTAAACCTTAGATTTGTAGTTTAAGGCGAGCTATCGGACAGTCAAAGTTTTAGCATTATTTTTGGATTTTCCGTTTTTAATTACTTTAATTTGGTGGATGTCTATTTTGATCTTTTTACTTAAAGTAGGGTTTTTAAAGAATATTTAAATGCTGTTTGTTTCTAAATAATATTTATTAAATTTTGGTGGCTATTATTTTCGTGTGAAATACAATTTTCTCTTGACTAGATTTGGATTGGTACACCAAGAACTTCCATTCTACTTCAGAGACTCATGAGTTTTTTTGTCTGTATATCTCTCACATAATTAACAACTAACCATGAGAGATGTTCTAATGTTTAGAAAAGAAGCGAATTGCATGGAGAGATGAGGTGTGTGAATAAAAACGAAGCATTGAAGAATCACTGCAGCAAATTGCATGTGGGAGCCAGCAATGCATTGGAACTCACAAAGTTAAAAGCTAGTGTTGGACCAGAGAGAGAGAGAGAGAGAGGAGTCTGATCTTATGCCTTGTATCATAAGTTTTTTTTTATGAGAGAGAGAGTGAGAGAGAAGTCTGATTCTTATGCCTTATATCATAAGTTTTTTTTTTTTTTTATCAGAGAGAGAGAGAGAGAGGGAGGTCTGATTCTTATGCCTTATATCATAAGTTTTTCTATCAATTTGTCTGACCTTATGCCTCATATCATAAGCTTTATTTTAATGATCAAATGATTCTGATCTGATGCCTTATATCATAATCTTTTATTTTAAGTACGGGTTCTGTGGAATGCGAGAGGGAGGGGACCTGTTCTATTCATGTCCACAAATTCTGTATCACTTTTATATCTTAGCCCATGTTCGGCCGCTTTATAATTATTTATAAATAGAATATTGTGATTTACGAGATAAAATATGTAGTTAAAAAATAATTGTAAAAATATCAGTGTTAATAAAATGATACTGAAAATTGTTTATAAATGTTTGGTAATGAGGAAAATTTTGATTTTTGTGATTTTTTTTAATGAATGTGTGATTAAAAAATATTTGAAAAGTCAAAATTGGTGGACTTGACTAAGAATAGATGGTTGAGATTGAATTTGAAAAGTTGTGATAAATTTTTTACTTTTACCAAACAAGCTCTGAATATAAGTTTAACTATCTTATAAGAGTGAGTTTTTAGTCACTATTCATTTGCTATTCTGTTCTTTTGTGATTTTTTCTTTTACTTTGTTTTTCTTCGTTTGGTCAACTTTATAAGCTCAAATGAAGTTGTAATAGCAAATAAAACTTGATATCAATGTCAAGTTCTTATGCAGCACTTTACCATATTATTTTCGAATTACAAAACATTTAATTGTAATAAAATTTATAGTCGTTTAAAATGATTCCTTAACAATGTAATTTCCATTTATTTTTTTCACAAATCAACTTTAATCTCATTTTCGACATGTGCATTAAGTTCTTAACATGAATTTAAAGTTCTCAAATATTTTATCACATTATTTTCAAATTACAAAACCGTCAAACATTATAAAACTTACAACCGTTTAAAATGGTTTCTAAAAATGCATTTTTTTTTTCATGAGTCAGCTTTTGTCTTATTTTCGACATATAAACTTTAGACAAAACTAAGTTCTAATGTCCCTCTTTGAAGATCTAATAAAAAACTAGAAACTTGCATTTTCAAAATCATATAACAACTGTCAAAATAAGGCGAAAGCGTATCAAACTTTTTTTTTTTTTAATTTTTTTTAAATCTTTGTAGTTACTGATCCTTAAAAATATATTTTCCATTTTATTTTTACAGATTAATTTTCGTCCCACAATCAAAATCATGCATACTTTAGATAAAATCAAGTTTTTAATATGCTACTTAACGAGCTCGCAAACTTACAAATCCGTCTTCAAAATTATATAACAGCTGATGAATCATAATTTGATTGTTTATGTGCAATAACACTATTATATATACAGTTACAGATACTACTCGTACATTGCATGAACTGAACTAGTAATTATTATAAGTATTTAATCTTTCGAACGTTTATCTCCCCTAGAACCTCCAAAATAAACGGAAATCAAGTTTATTAGCTTGTTTTCTTTTTAATTGTTCGACCAAAAAATAAAATGTTGAAAAAAACTCTCCATTATTTAGGCCATGTTTGATACCCATTATTAAATAAAAATCAGTTTTATAATTGTGAATATTTGGAGAATGTGTGGTTAAAAAGTATGATTTTTTATAATTTAAATGCAAAAATAATTTATTGTGAGAATTAGGGCCGGAAAAGACTCTCAAACCGACCCTAGCGATTTAGTTCGATTCTTATTAGGTAAAATACCTGAATGAGTATTAGAATATCGAGAACCAACTAGTTTGGTTCAATTCTCGGTTCTAAACCAAGAACTGAATAACCAAACCTTCCTACTTTTTAATTTTTTTATATTGGATAAATCAAATATTTTATTTTCTTCTAAATAAATTTGTCAATTAATTAATAAATTGATTAATTTAGGTGCCCAGGGTTATTTCTGATCTCGAGTATGAGATTATTATATGCTTTGTATGAGCAAAATACAAAGGGTAACATTGCTCAAACAACGGAGCTAGTAAAAGTGGAATCAATGAATTAATGTAAATTTAAAGGCTTGGAGCAAAGAATCCATATAATGGACTCGCCTATGTTTTGGAATTATTATTTATTTTTTTGATATTTTGTATACATTGATGAGTGAATCTTACTAGATAATTTTTTATTTGTTTATTTTTAAATCAGACTGTTATTTTGTAAGAGTTAAGATTGTTCTATATTACTAATTGAATTAATGAAGTGATTTCCAAATGTTATAATATTTAATTATGGTATGGAATCGAACCAACATATAATAAATATGTAATAAAAATCTGATGATTGATTTTTTTATCCTGAAAATTTATTTTATTATTATGAAGTAAACCAAGACAAATAAGACGTAATTAGTTCCTACAATCCATAATACACTTCGATCAACAATCAACAGGTAATGAATATACATTAGGAACATTAATATTGGAACAATGAAAACTCAGCTGCGTACATTTTAACAGTATCTTACAAAATAAGCAACAGGAAAGGAAAGAGAATTTTTAAGCTGAGATGTTTCGTTTATAAAAAGAATCACGAAAGAGAAGGGAAAAAATAATTTCATTAAATCTACATATTCTGTACCAGAATCATGTCAAATAGAACATCGAGAAATTGATAAAAAATATGTAACATTTCACATACATAACGAGAAAGGAAATGACATTAATCGTGACGCTTAATAGACAAATAGTAATCTTTTAGCAAAAACTTTTGTAAGCAGAAGATTATATACAATTTACACAATCCTCATCGTAAACAAATATTAATAATTCCTCATTATAAACAAGGAATCAGTTTTAACTAATGTTTAGAAAATCGGATCTGAACCGGCCGGAAAATCGGCTGGTTCAACCGGGAACCGTCCGGGTTATAAAACCCAGTTTTCAATTTTTTACTGTTTTGCTTTTCTCTAGTTGTTATAAGCTACTTTTGTGTATAATTTTATCTTTTAAATAAGTAAATATTGGTTAATTTGTAAAATAATTTGTTTTTTAGAACTGGTTTAACCTTTGGATCATTGACCCGTTGCCTTTTCCGTATCGAACCGATTTTCAATTTTCTGAACACTGATTTTAACGTAACAGGAACATTATACTATAACGTAAAAATGAACAAGCAACCATGTTTGGAATGACAGTTGAATTTAATATCTACAACATAGAACCATTACTTTCAATTTCCATTAACTGAACAGTCAAGCAAAATGAACAGGAAAAAAAACATGTACACAGCTCAAACTTTACAAATACAAGAAATAGATAATATATATTTTTAAACGAACCACTTCAATACAAAACATATAAAAAACATATAAATCCATCACAAGAACACACCATATAAAAAAGATCAATTAAGCAATACTTTTGACGTTGTATAAGATATACATTGTTCAATTGGACACTGACGCTAAACTCTCTTCCTAAATAGTTAAAATGATCAACAAAACACTTAATAGCAATTTTTCGAAATATTGTGCATCAAGAAGCTACATAATTAAAAAAAAAAAAAAATGGTTTATATATAGTAGTGCACAATTCCACGAAACTTAGGTGGCGTTTTGTTTGTATTTTATTTTGTATTTTCATTTTCGAAAACGTTTTGTATTTTGTGTTTTCATTTTTGTTTTCAAATTTGCTGAAAACGCGTTTTGTTTGTCATTTCTGAAAACTGTTTCTGAAAATGAAAAGCTGGAAAACACGTTCTGTTTGAAATTTTGCAGAACACTATTTAAACTATTTTTAATTAATTTGTTTGCAGAATATTATTAACCCCAACTCAAATTTCCTTTCACAATACACTAAAAATATGGTTACATGCAACACACTAATATGAGTATTAAGAGTCTATATTAATACAGTTTGGTGAGGTTCGGGACTTGAGAAAGCTCTACTTCTATTAAAATCCAGAAAATACAAGTTCTTTCAAAACCACCAGAGTCCATTTATCATTGCATTTTTTGAAATATAACAACAAGAATTCTCATTTAATTTTTTTTTGTAATGTTGATATTGAATTCAATAAAACTTTATTTAAACTAAGTTCTAAGTTAGGATAATTCTAAAAAAAAAACAAAAAAAAAATCTTTATTTAGGCTTAGTTCCAAGTTAGGATAATTCTAAAAAAATAATAAAAAAATAAAAAAAATAAAAAATTTATATTAAGCTTAGTTCTAAGTTAAGATAATAAAAAAAAAAAAAATTCCCAAAACGCGTTTTCCGCGTTTTGAACATTTTTTGTCGAAATACACACAAAACGCCCGAAACGATGTTTCGGGCGTTTTCCGTTTTGTGTACAATTTTTTTTTTTGTTTTCCAAAATGCGTTTTCGAAAATGGTAAAGAGAACGCATTTTTAACGTTTTCGAAAATAAAAACAGAAAACGACCTCAAAACAGTAAAGAGAACAGAGGCTTAGAGTTTTAAAAAATAATCTTTTAAGTAATGGTTACCAAACAGAAAAATTAATTGTTAATTTTAATTGAATTAAAATTTTATTTTTAATTTCTCCCAAATATGAGCTAAGAGCATCTCTAATAGTTTATGAATTGTGAAAAAAAAATCATTGCCACATAAGAAAAATAAATAATTATTTAAAAATCTCATCTCCAATTATTAGTTTTCATACATATTTGATGCTGACGTGGAAGAGAAATTATCTGGTACTGTATCCAGATATAGATAACGTGCTAGACAAAATGACTAGGCAAGTATTAATTTTTCAATTTATGTAAAGAAGTTTATTATTTGAGATGGTGCTAATTTGAAGACAGAGTATACATAAAAGTTGTGGACAAAAACCATTGAAGATAAGTTTTAAATTTCATTATTTATTTTATCAACAAAAGTGAGATATTTATCTATTTAATTGTCACGTAAATCAAAATATACATATACGATTAGAGATGCCCGAACATTTCTCTTTCCGAAAAATAGAATACTCAACCTACATGCTTTTTATTCTCTCCTCCCTCTTCTTGTTGTGCAGTGCAGTCGTGGACTTGTGGCAAAAGTTGAATCTACTCATGATATGATTCATAAGCCTATTAAAAAAATATTTTCTCTTGTTTATTAACTTCGATCAAACCCGGTCAAAACGCCATGGATTTTATTATTTACTCGTTCTGAAAGTAATATTTATTTGCTTTAAGGTCAATGAATATTTTTCTATTTACAAATAAAAACAATAATAACATATATAGAGTCGAAAGGCACTCGACGTGACAAAATTTTATCAAATATTGTACTTTTTTGTTCACAAGAGCCCTAAAACTGCCATATTAAATAGACATCCACAGATTTGGACAGCCAGTATTGCTTCCACCCATAGACACTGCCTTTAGATAAACACAGAAATTTCAGCCCCACACTTACAAGAACTGTTAAGCCAACAGATGCGCGGGTCCACTATGTTTCTTTATTTTCTATTACCCTTTTTTTTTAAAAAAAAAAAAAATCTTTCTTCAATCCAAGAACAAACTGTGAAAACTAAAAAAATATTTAATATTCCATGTTCAGTCTGCGTTTAAGGATTTTTAAAATGTGAAAGTTAAATCTATGCTAATAAACCAACCAACTTGAATTCAATTAAGGTGCAACTTATTTAGGGGTGGTGATTGTAGAAAACACAATAACATATATATCCTTATATATGTTCTACAAATAAATTAAGAGGAAGAAGAAAGAATGGAAGAAAAGAAAGAGAGAAGAGACAACCCTTAAACCATACCATTCATTATAATACTCAATCCTATATATACATACAAAACAAAAGCATATGCTTAGAATATTCTAAAGCATATAAAGCATATTCTAAGCATATTCAAAAGCATATTCTAGAATGTGCTAATTATTCTAACATCCCCCCTCAAACTCACGATGCTATAGCATGAAGCAACAAGAGTTTGTCAAGTAAGAATCGGAAGCGAGAAGTCGGATGGGACTTGGTGAAGAAGTCTGCAAGCTGCAATGATGAAGAGACAAAAGGTAAGGTAATAGTCCCATGCTGAAGATGATGACGAACAAGGTGACAATCAATTTCAATGTGCTTCGTGCGCTCATGGAACACTGAATTATGTGAGATCTGGATGGAATAATTAGCACATTCTAGAATATGCTTTTGAATATGCTTAGAATATGCTTTATATGCTTTAGAATATTCTAAGCATATGCTTTTGTTTTGTATGTATATATAGGATTGAGTATTATAATGAATGGTATGGTTTAAGGGTTGTCTCTTCTCTCTTTCTTTTCTTCCATTCTTTCTTCTTCCTCTTAATTTATTTGTAGAACATATATAAGGATATATATGTTATTGTGTTTTCTACATGGTATCAGAGCATTAAGTTCATCAGTCATAGCCTGTTGCCAAAGAGGATCTAAAGCTGCTTCTTTGTAAGATGAAGGTTCAGAAAGCTTATGAATGGAAGACAAAAAACAACAAAAGGACTCAGAATAACAAGAATAATCAAACTCGGGTAAGTGAGCAGACTTACGTATACGTTGAGGATATCGAGGAGGAGGAGACTGCGAATCCTCAGCCTCAGACGGTGCTTGGGGATCCATAGGAGAAGGAAGGACATTCTGAGATGGCGCATGTGTACCTGTAGCAGATGACGAAGATGGAGAACAAATAGTAGGGACATATGTAGATGGTCTATCAATATCATCAGTGAAAGGATCAATACAAATGAGATCTGACGTGGTCATGTGAGAGGTATTATCTGTAATAGAAAAGAAGGGAATGTGTTCAAGAAACACAACATTACGAGAGACATATAACTTGTGACTGACAGGATCAAAACATCGATAACCTTTTTGTCCCTCACCATATCCTAAGAAGACACAAATAGCTGAGCGTGGAGTTAATTTGCTACGTTCTGCCGTAGGACGAAGAACAAAACAAGTGCACCCAAAGACTTTTAAGAGAGAGTAATCAGGAGAATAACTAAACAAGGTTTGAAATGGTGACAAACCAGATAAATGAGAAGATGGTATCCTATTTATCAAATAGACAGCAGTGAGAACTGCCTCCCCCCAAAAATCACTAGGTACTTTGGCAGATAGGAGAAGGGAACGAGCAGTTTCAACAATGTGTCTATGCTTACGTTCAGCAACACCATTTTGTTGAGGAGTATCAGTACAAGAAGTTTGATGAATTGTACCATCAAGAGCAAGCAACTCACGAAAATCATTAGAAACATATTCCCCACCCAAATCACATCGAAAACATTTAATGACAGCAGAATGTTGAGTTTTAATAAGTGCTCGAAACGAACGATAAATAGAAATAAAATCAGAACGTCGCTTCATAAGATATACCCAACAGTAACGACTATAATCATCAATAAAGGAAACATAATATCGGGATCCTCCTTTAGTAGAAACAGGAGCAGGGCCCCATACATCTGAGTGTACAAGATCAAATGATGCAATAGAAGAAGAAATACTACGAGGAAAAGGTAAAGCTGAAAATTTAGCAAGTTTGCATCCACTACAATCAGAAATATCATGAGGTTTTAAGTCTCCCAAACAACCTTTAGAAGCTAAAAATCTCAAACGACTAGCAGACACATGTCCTAGGCGAGAATGCCATAAATAGAAATTAGAAGAAGAAGAGTTCAAATGGAAAGACGATAAATCAGTACTAGAGGCTGCAACATGCGCTGGTCTCAGATTATCTAGAACATAAAGTCCTCCTCTTTGCCTATGGCCGATCCCAATCAGCTTCCGAGACTGCGGATCCTGTACATAACAAGTAGTAGAAGTAAAGTGAACAGAATTACCAGAATCACATAATTGACCAACAGAAATAAGATTTAAAGTAAGGTTAGGAACACAATAGACATCTGATAAAGATAGATTAGAAGTATGAACAGAACCAACACCTGCTAAGGACAACGGGGTGCCATCAGCAGTCATAACAGGTGAAGATGACATAGAAGGATATAAATAATCAAAAAGTGATGAGTTAGGAGACATATGCTTAGAAGCACCCGAGTCAAAAATCCACGAGGAGGTTTTACCTGAGGAGTTCTGAGAGGACAAACCTACATGAGTAGAGGCTGACATGACATGTGACTGTGAGGCTAAAAACTTCTGAAACTGCTCACTAAGATCAGTCAATCGGGAATCAGATGAGGGCGGTGGACCAAGTATAGAGGAGCCAACAGGTGGAACAATCGCTGCTGTGTGGGCATTGGATCTATAAGACTGCTGGGACTTCAACAACTTAGGACATTGAGCCTTCCAATGTCCCTTTTGTCTACAAAAACTACAAACATTATTTGGGAACCGTGTATGTCCTTTGGTTCGATTCTGTGTAGATGGTAAAGCAAAAACTGAAGTCCCAGAATGTGGAAGAGATACATCTTCAGTAAGGGATTTTAACCGTGTCTCCTCAGCAACAAGTTCACTAACAACTGAATCAACAGATGGAAGAGGAGTACGGTGCAAAATAGAACCTCTGAGTCCCTCAAAATCACTACGAAGTGCCATCAAAAACTGAACCAATCGTTGCTCCTCTCTATAAATAATATAATCCGCACTTGCTTTCAGACCTGCCGGTTCAGTAAGAGTTAACTCATCCCAAATTGATGTCATAGCAGTATAAAAATCCAGAATGCTCATATTCTTTTGTTGCAATGCTCGAATGTCAATCTCTAACTGATATCGTTTTGCAAAATTAGATTTAGTGTACAACTTCTGCAAATGGTCCCAAACCTCCTTTGCCGTTTCATACTTAGCCAACTGTGTACCAATACTATGTTCTACAGAATTATTTATCCATGTATGAATTTTTGAATTATTTGAATCCCAGGTATCTAACAGAGTTGCATAATTTGCATCATTATTTTCCGGTTTCTCAACTATTCCACTGACATAACCCCACAACTTTTTACCCTTAAGAAAGTGTTTCATAACATGACTCCAGTAAGCATAGTTTTTACCATTCAAACGCACATTAATAGCCTGAAGAGAATCATCGGATGCCATTATAAGAGAGAAAACGATACTAACCAACAAAGTCAAGCCAAAGCAGTGTGTAAAAAGAATGGATAACTGCAAACCAACACCACAAGCAGATAGAGGATGAATAGTCGATCGCAAATCCGTCAACCGTGTCGCCAGGAACTACCGCACGCGCCCCCACGCGCCCCCACGCGCCACCAGAAGATCCGACTGCCTGACTCACGCGCCTCCTTACGCCAGCGCGTGTACTCTCACGCGCCACTCCGGTCGACGCGGCTCCACCTGCAGATTCTGAATATGGTCTTATATCACCGGAATTCCTACTGCAAGTGCCTCGAAATTCGTGAAAACAGTACGGTTTAGGGTTTTCGCGAAGAAGAAAAATGCACGCTGATTTCGTTTTTCAAAGGCAATGTGAATCAAATATCTCTGATACCATGTAGAAAACACAATAACATATATATCCTTATATATGTTCTACAAATAAATTAAGAGGAAGAAGAAAGAATGGAAGAAAAGAAAGAGAGAAGAGACAACCCTTAAACCATACCATTCATTATAATACTCAATCCTATATATACATACAAAACAAAAGCATATGCTTAGAATATTCTAAAGCATATAAAGCATATTCTAAGCATATTCAAAAGCATATTCTAGAATGTGCTAATTATTCTAACAGTGATTATAATCTAATCAGCTCGAAGATCAAAGAAAATACAACACATGCAATCGAACAACTTTAATGTGAAGTGATGAACATTTTGGAACTAGAATCAATCGATTCCATTATATTCGTGTATAATTCTTTCTAAGCTTAAGAAAGAAATTGGAAAAAAGTAATTTTCGTAAAATTTCATGTCTTCACTTTCATATAAAGGTGTTGGTTATTTGAATGTGTTAGTTCGTATAAAATTATTTAATGGTTGATTTAATTCGATGGCTTTTAAAAATATAATTTGAAATCATATCATATTAAAATTTGAGTGTATTAATTGCCAGACAAAGTCAATTAAAATTTAAACTGAACATATGTCCACTCTTAATCAGATTTTAAGTTGCCTGTTACATTTGTTTATTTGAGATCAAAGAAAAATTAAAGAATGAAAACCAGCAGTCTCCGTTTGGTAACGATACTTTTTTTGTTTATAAACCAATTTATAAATTACAAAATTTCTCAAACCACTTTTTAACCAGACACAATTTCTCTCTCCAATTTTCAACAACTACGTTTTACCTCAAAATCATAAATAAACTATTAGCATTAAATTAAGTCTCTTCAACTCACAAAAGTGAATCGACTTATTTTTAACTAAACTAACAAATCAGAGGAGATTTATGAAAAAATTTTATTTCATTAATTAATTCTCCGAAGGAGGGGAGATTTGCTGCTCTTACAGACGCAATATTCCCATTACATCCAATGGAAGAAAGATACCTGAGCTGAAATAACAGAAAGAAAACACAGGGAGGAAGAAAGAGAAAATCGCTAATCTATAACTAATAAAAACGTAAAAGATATAAAATGCGATTTAACTTCCTACTTTAGCTATGAACTGATATGAAATAATTGTTGAATCCATTATGTATTTCTTCATTAGAATTCTATATTCCTTCATCCCCCTCAAGGTGAAGACTGGTGCAAATCATCAAATCCCTGCTTGAAGACAAGACGATGGAATTGTGGTGCAACAAGAGACTTTGTAAAAATATTAGCAAGCTGCAGATGCAAAGGAAGATATTTTGAAAGAATGAAACCAGATTTGTAAAGATTCCGAACTAAATGACAACCAATCTCCAAAGATTAGTCCGTTCATGGAACAACGAATTGGCAATGATGTGTAAAGCGGCCTTGTTATCACACCAAGGTGGAATTGGCACGCTGAGGGAAATATGTAGATCAATCAAAATGTAATTGATCCACTACAATTCACAGACGGTACTTCCCAACCTTCGGTATTTTGCTTCTGCTGAAGATCGTGAGACGGTGGTTTGCTTCTTAGTTTTCTAGGAGACCAAGGAGACACCCAAAAAAATGGAATAACTAGTGAGTGATTTAAAAATTCCTATCAGAAGCATGAGTGGAACGGGTAAAAGTTCTACGGTGAAGAGCCCGCTCAAGGCGATCTTATTAAAGATAAGATTCGGGACATCAAAGCCGAGTGATTTTCTTGAATCAAGGGATGGAAATCTCTCAACGTGTTTGACAAGGGACCATTAACGAACTATTTGAGTTGTTGTACCCCATAAGTAATATCAAGCCTAGTGAGGTTCAAATAAAGAAGGCGGCCAACCAATCTCCGATGTTTTCTGGATTTGAAAGTAAGGAGCCTGCTTGTGCAAACAATTTTGTTCCCTCGGGTATTGGAACCTGGACTGGTTTTGCACCTGTAAGCCCTACATCCTTAACCAAATCAAGGATATATTTCCTCTAGTTGACATACATTCCATTATCACTGCGAGCAATTTCCAAGCTAAAGTAATATTTAGCATAACCCAAGTCTTTGATAGTGAAGGCCTCATGTAAAAATTGTTTTGTAGCTAGAATATTTTCTTCATGTGAGCCTGTGATGAGGACATTATCTACGAAAACTAAGAGTATGAGAAGTTTTTGTAAATGATGCTTGATAAATAAATAGTGATCACGCTCAGATTGGCTGAAACCAAAACTTTTGAGTTTAAGACAAAGCTCTGTGTTCCATTAACGTGATGCTTGGTTCAAACCATATAAGCTGAGTTTTAGTTTACATCTTTGCCCGGGAAATGTTTTATTATATCCCTCAGGTGGAATCATATACACTTCCTCATCCAAGAAACCACGGAGGAAGGCATTGTTAATGTCAAGCTGATGTAAAGGCTTTTTCTTAGCTGACACAATATAGCTAAGAGCAATCATACTGTTACTAATTTTTCCACAGGGGAAAACTGTCAAAGAAATCTATCCCATGCAATTGATGATACCCCATGGCAACAAGTCTTTTCTTGTATCTATCCACTCCACCATCTAAATTTAGTTTAAGTTTATAAATCCATTTAGATCCTATGGCCTGTTTTCCACGAGGAATGAATGTTAATTTAGAAGTTTGATTACTTTCAAGTGCATTTAGCTCATGCTGCATTGCCTAAATCTAGTCTCTATCTCAACTGGCCTAATTATACGAATTAAGTTCATGAATAGTTGAAACAGTAGCAAGAAATGCAGCATGTGTTGAATTAAGGTGTGGGGATATGTTGTAAGTAAAAGTAGAAGGTATATAACATTTTGAGGCATGTGGGACCTTCTTGCATAATGAAATAACTTCAGCTACTGGTAAACCATGTCTGGCAGTTATATTTGTAATGAAGTCTTGCAGCCAAGGAGGTTTTGATTTGATTCTGGAACTATGCCTAAGCGTAGAAATAGGTGTGGTTGAACGAGATATAGTTGAAGAATCAAGTTTTGTAGATGGATGGGTGTCAAGGAAAGGAACTTGAATGAGAGGGATAGATTCTAATGGATTATCAGGAGAAGGTGGAATTTCTAATTGTGTTTCTGATTGTGGTGGAATATCCAATGGATAAGTGATAACATCAGTAGGTATATCTGTTGTTTCTGGGAGATCTTGATTTAGATCAGATCCTGGAGTTAGAGGTAAAGTTGGATGAATTTCACCTGATACAGTATTTTGAAATGAAAAAGTTGATTCAAAGAATTTGATATCTCTAGATACATGGATTTGTTTAGTGTGGATACTAAAAACTTTGAATCCCAGAATTATTATGACCTCTTGACTCAAATTTATCTTTATTTGGTTTAGTATTGGCAATGTAGCATAAGGAGACAAAAATCTTGACTAAAGAGTAGTCTGGTTTATGTCCAAACAGCTTCTTAAAAGGAGTAAGCCACTTCAAAATTTGGGTAGGAAGTCTGTTAATTATGAAGGTGGCCATTAGTATGGAGTAGGTCCAAAATTTTTTGGAAAATTTGCTTAAAAATTAGTGATCTAACAATTTAAAGGAGGTGTTTATGTTTATGTTCTACTACTCCATTTTGTTGATGAGTGTAGATACAAGTTCTTTGATGCATGATTCCAGAGGATTGTAATAGGGCTTGACATTCATTGCTAATAAATCATGTTCCATTATCACTTCCTATGCATTTAACCCCTTTTTTTTCAAACTGAGTTTCAACCATCTTAAAAAAATTTGTCTAGTGTTTTTGCTACCTGTGTTTTGTGCATCAATAGAAAGGTCCAGGTAGATCTAATAAAATCATCTACAATGGTCAACATATATGGTGTGTTGTTGAGTGAAAACTGTCTATATGGCCCCCAAACATTCACATGTATCTGTTAAAAAATCGTTTGAGTATGAACGGTATTGATAGAAAAAGGAATTCTTTGCTGTTTTGCTTTGTGGCAAATTTCACATTGTTGTAGTAAGTCTGATTTCTTTGAAAAGTTCTTCAGGAAATCCAAGTGTTGAAATGTGTGATGGGATGTATGACCAACTCTGTTATGCCATTTAAAAATGGAATCATTTGAAAGAGAAGTGGGATTTTTATTAACATTATAGGTTTGGTTACAAGATGTAGAAAATATAAGCTAAACTATCAGCCATCCTTTGTTGCACCATTCATGTTGCAATGGTCACAATGAGAGTATTCTTTCTCAACAACATATCTTCCATTAGTTCCTCTTCTAGCATTGAATTGCCCTCCACAAAAACCAAGCCTACTAGATTCTCTATTGTACATGTTTCTACCTCCATTCCCTCTTGTGTAATCTAATGTTTTAAACATCATAGTAGCATTATCATTAACCTCAGGAAAAATAATATGTACTTCCCTTTGTTTTTTTACCCTAAGCACCATAGAATAGGCTTTGTTAACAGAAAGAAGATGATCCATTAGAAGTTTTTGATTTCTTATATGATCAAAGGTATCGTTAAACCCTATTAGAAATTGCATTAACCTATTGAAGGTAGTCAGATTTGAAATCTCTTTAGAAGCATTACAAGTGTAGATTGGTACTGACATTAAACATGAAAGCTCGTCCCCCAGTCTCTTCAATTTAGTATAATATTTTTCAATTGTCAATGTTCCTTGTAAGATACTACTTATCTCTCTTTGTAACTGGTATAATAAAGAACCATTACACTCTCCATAAAGTTCCTTCAATTCTAGCCAAAGATTTCTAGATGATACTGTGTAAATGAAGGCTTCCACAATGTCCTTTGAGATAGAATTCAATAACCACGATCTGATCATGCAATTAGCATGTATCCATTGCTCGAGCTTTGATGAATTATCAGTCATTTTTTCACAGTTTCCATCAATAAATCCTAACTTTACTTTTACTCCTAGAGCTGTTATAATAGATCTACTCCAACTAAGGTAATTATGACATGTTAATGGCGAGATCACTAGTAACATGCCAGGATGATTTGAATTCTGGAGGTCTAGTGGATCTCCATTGCAATACTCCTTTGTTGCTTCTTCAATTTCAACTTCGATTATCGGTGGATGTTCAAGTTCCATATTGATTTCTTCAATTCGTTGGCTCATAGATTAATTACGAGTATTTCAACCCGCTCTGATACCATGAACAAATTAGAGATTTATGAAAAGTGTTTATTCCATTAATTTGCCGAAAAAGGAGGAGAGAATATTTGCTATTCTTATAGACGCAATATTCCCATTACTCCAATGGAAGAAAGACATCTCAGTTGAAATAACAAAAAGGAAATGTTGCGAGGAAGAAAGAGAAAAGCGCTAGTCTATAACTAATAAAAATGTAAAAGATATAAAATGAAATTTAACTTCCTACTTAAACTTCCTAATGACTATGATCTTATATGAAATTAATTCTGAATCCATTATTTATTTCTTCCTCAAAATTTTATATTTCTTCATAAACTACTATAAATTTTATTTTGGACCTCAATATCCCGATTAATTATGGTCAAAGATAGGTTAATCTGATCATCTTTGATAGTATTTTTCTTGCTTAAATCAAGATAAATTAATTCCATGCCAAACTAAACTTCTCTGAACAAAAAATAAAGCTTAAAACGAAAAAGAATAAAAATGGAAATATAATTCTCATTCAGCTCAAAATTCAAAAATAAAGAACACAGTCTAGTTCTATTTATATACAAATCAAACCAATAAGGAAATGACACATCGATACAAATCAGTCAAGCCCAGCTTGAAAGCTCCCAACTTGGAAAGCAAGTCATGAAATTGTTGTACAACAAAAACCTTTGTAAAGAGATATGCCAAATGGTGCTTAGAACTAATGTGTTGAGGGTGAACAGAACCATCTTTAAACATGTTCCTGACCACCATGAAAGTCAATTTCAAGGTGTTTTGTTCTTTCATGAAATACTAGATTTGCAATAATATTGCTTGCTGCCTTGTTATCACACCATATAAGAATTGGTAAGATAAAGGTCTATGAAGATTTTTAAGGACGTAAGATATCTATTGAAGCTCACATACATTGGTATCCAAGCTCCTATATTCAACTTCTGCAGAGGATCTTGAGCTAGTGGTTTGTTTCTTGGTTTTCCACGATATTAAGGCATCATCATGATAAATGTAATAACCAGTTAGTAATTTCCTAGTGCTAAGGCAAGACGCCCAATCATCATTAGAGGAACCTTCTATCTAAAAATTATTCTGAACATGGAAGAAAATTCCTTGAGATGGGCAGATTTTAAGATATTTCAACAAGTGAATTGTTATATCCTAGTGAGATTGGCATGGAGCATTAGCAAACTGGCTTAGATATTGAACTCCAAAAGTAATACCAGTTCTGGTGAGGTTCAAGTATAACAACTGAAAAACTAATCTTCGTATTTCTCAGGATCGGTGAGCAAAGGCCTTGCATTGTCAGTGAGTTTAGTCCCTTTAGGAATAAGAACTAAGGTAGGCTTGGTATCAGTTAGACCAGCATCTTGCATGATATCCAAAACATACTTTCTCTGGTTCACAAATGTACTTCCCAGGCTTCTAGCAATTTCAAGACCCAAGAAGTACTTAGCATGGCCAAGATCTTTAATAGTAAAGATAGTGTGCAATTATTGTTTAGTTGCAAGTATACCAACTTCATGAGCTCCTATAACCAAGAGTTCGTCTACATATACAAATAAAAATAGAATACCAAGAGAAGTTTGTTTGACAAATAAACAATGATCATGAGCTGATTGATTGAAACCAAAAACCTTGAGTTTGATGCAAAATTCTGTATTCCATTGTCTTGAAGCATGTTTCAATCCATATAAGTTCCTTTGAAGTTTGCATACTTGGACAAGTCTAGCATTATCATAACCCTTAGGTGGAGTCATATATACCTCTTCATCCAAGTAACCATGAAGAAATGAATTGATTATGTCAACTTGGTGTTTTGACTAGGATTTTATTGATGCTATAGCAAAGAAAACTCTCACTCTGACAAGTTTACCTACAGGGGACAAACTATTAAAATAGTCTACTCTTAGAAACTTATGGTACTCCTTAACTACAAGTTGGGCCTCAAGTCTTTCTATTGTGCCATCTGAATTCAATTTTACCTTATAAACTTATCGTGACCCAATTTCTTTCTTTCTTGTAGGGAGTGATGTTAACTTCCACGTTTGATTATTTTTCAATGCTTTAATTTCCTTATTCATTGCATGAACCCATTCTGGATTCTTACTAGCTTGACAATACGAATGGGTTCCTGGACACTGGAAACATTTTATAGAAATGACATATATGCATGATCATGGTACGGTGATATGGTATAAGGGTAAGTGGATGGAGTATCTATAGCGGAAAAGGCAAGGTTATCTACGGAGAGCTTGAGCATTGACAATTGGCAAATTATGAGCAATTCACGTGTTTGTAACAAAATCTTGTAACCAACCAAGTTTGTTCCTTACCCTTGTACGTTTTCTAAGACTTTTTGGATGAGGAATATCCATCAAGTTGTTTTCAACATATGTAGAATTGTCAATGAAAGAAACTTGAACCAAAGGTATGGAACTAAATTCACTATTTGGAGAAGATATATTGTGATCAATGTTAGTTGATTGACAAGGTATAGTATGTGAGTTATGAGATGAAGTTGTAGGGAAGGAATGTGATTCATCATATATTGCTAAACGAAAAGGTGTATGAGCTACAAGGATCGTTTGACCTTTGAAAGGAAAGGTATTTTGAAAGAAAATAATATCTTTGGATATATACGAATTTGATTGGATGCAATTTCAAAACCTTATAAGCCTTTTTCCTTGATTGTATCTAAGGAAGATGCACTTAAAAGCCTTGGTTTCAAATTTGTTCTTATAATGTTTTGCATTTGTAATGTAGAATAGGAACCCAAAGGTCTTAAGGAGATAGTATTATGGTTAACGGCCATACAAAATTTCATAAGGTGTAAACCACTTTAAAATAGATGTAGGGGTTCTGTTGATTATTTATGTGGCCAAAAACATTTTGGTAAACGAGCTTGGAACATCATTGACGTAGCTATCTATAGTAAGTGTCTATTTTTGCATTCCACTGCTCCATTTTGTTGAGAGGTATAAAAAAAATATTTTTGGTGTAAAATTCCAAGGGTATGCAATAAGATCTAACACTCAAAGCTAGCAAATTTAGTGTCATTACCTGTTCTAATGCACTTCACTTTCTTATCAAACTGAGTGTTTATCATTTTAAAGGAAACCTCAAGTGTTTTGATAACTTGTATTTTATGTGTTGACATGAAACTCCATGTAGATATATTGTAATCATCCACCACAGTTAACATGGAGGGTACTCCAAATTATACAATATTGTGTAATAACCCACTTGTTATTTCTCCAAGTCAAACTTTTACTAGTCAATTCAAAGTCAAATAAGGATTTAAATTGAACAAATGATTTTTATGGGGTTTATTTTGTAATATCATATAATTGAGGAGTAGAGATAATAAATGAGGAATTTAAGGATTTAGTTTCTTATTATTGAGACTTTAAGGACAAAATCTTATTATATATGAAAGTTTGGGGATTTGGCTTGTTATTAAACTTTATTTTGTCCACTAAATAAGGAATTAGGGTCCATTTTCTTGGGGGATCCGTGGAGAAGAACAGGGAGGCTTCGAGAGACCAAAGATGAAGGAAAAAAAAAACATGGGAAAGAAGAAGAAAAGAGGAAGAAAAGGAAGAGAAGAAGAGAAGAGAAGGAAAAGATGATGTGTTTCAAGCTTGATTCCTTAATTCTCTATCTTTAAATTTAAATATATTTAAATAAGATGTTAAATTATTTTGGGGCTCATGGAAGAATCTGCCTAATTTTGGAATTAATCAAGAATTGGAGGATATTGAGTTTAATTGAAGTAATTAATATATTATTGGCATATATTTGAGGAATAAACTAAAAAGAATGTCAAGAAGTTGTGCATGCAGATTTTGATGGTTAAGTAGTTTTATTTATGACATGGGTTTTTAAATTGGTACTTTGATCTTTGATTTTGGTATGATTATGTAATTCTAAATACCTTATTTGTGATATATATATAAGTGTAGATTAAGGGATTAAAATTAAATAAGAAGAAAAGGGAAGTGAAAGGAAATGGGTATTATATGATAATTGTGCAAATTTCATGCTTTTGGTTATGGAAATGAGTCATTAATATATGGAAACAAATGAGTGCATTTTCAAATGATAGAATCTTTTATACGCGCTAAACGTGAAGTATTTTGGGAATTTAATAAGCAAATGCATGTGATAAGATGAAAAATGGAGAATAAGGACTAAAAGAGAGTTTGGTTGGATTTTATAATCATTATTTGGGAATTATGGAATTTGATAGAAAAGAAAGCATAAAGCATATACTTCCTTAATTCTAGCAAGAAGAAGAATGTAAAAGAATTAAGTTATTATTAGTTGATTTTAATAGTTTGATATGATTGGTTTTAAATACAAGATATTTTTATTGTTATTTCAGGAGATGTTGTGGAGATTTGATTAGGCTTATGGCCCAGTTAGATTCCAATTGATAGCTCTATGAGTGGATAATACTTAAAAGATTTTTCTACGTTATTCAAACTGATTTTTTATAAGTTACAAATGATTTTTAAATTACTTGCTTTTAGCATGATTATCAAAACAAATTTTTTATAATTAAGTTTGTTTATCATGATGACTCTTTTTACCATATTTTACGAGCATGATTAGTTAAGTTGGCATGTACGATTTCAAAACCACCAGAAGTACCCGATGTGGTTATCTGTTCTTGTGTTAGTGCACGGAGGGGGCCTTGGGCCCGTGTACTAGCGGATATTATTTGAGATCTTAAGGCTCTGTCACAGAGGGGGCCTATGGCCCGTGTTCAGATGATCTTAAGATCCACTCTTATGCACGGAGGGGGCCTATGGGACCCACTTTTGTACCCAGAGGGGCTTTGGGCCAAGTACGGAGGTGCTCAGTAGTATACGCGCGTATGACTAGATGCAGATTTCAGATGATTTAGTTGGGTACCTTTGGTGTGATTTTTATTATGTGTTACAGTTTATCAGTTATGCCGCAGATGATTATTCCACGATCTTTATGATTATTCTTAGAATGTATGATTTGATTTAAAGCGGCAAAAGCTTATGAAATAAATCATGTTTTCAAAAATGGTTTATAAAAGAAAATTATTTCAGAAACCTCACTCACTGAGTTACAAGCTCACGTTTCTCCCTATCTCTTCCTTATAGGAAAATGTTACAGATTTTGATCAACTTGGATAGAGCCATCGCCCCCAAACGAGCTTAAAAAGTAGGCATTTCTATGGTTTATTCTGATATGATATTTAGAAGTTATCTTTTGGGCTCTTGTAATAGGCTGTGATATTCTTTTGTGGCCTTGTTGGTAATAGGCCTGGTGATTATGTAATATGGGTTGTATGTGTATATATGAAAAGAATCGATTTAGAATTTCAATTGTCTTATTACATTAATGTTATGCTGGAAGGTTTGGGAAGTCTTTATGATTATTATGCATGATTGTTGATGATCTGACGTTGAATTACATGTTGGTTATGTCAATAATAAAGGGGAGACTCTGTCAAAATTTTTATTAATTCATCTGGGATCAAATTTATTTAAAGGTGAATCTGAAAGATAAGAAAAGTCAAGTTTGCCTTGGTGGTGGGTCCAACATCTAGTTGTCACCTGCCATCGGCACACGTCACGTTTCAGGTCTAGTAGGGTAATCTGGGACGGGTCGTGACATATTGTTTGTAGGGCGAAATTGCTCCCTTGCCCAACTGATGTGATCCAAAATCCTGATAATACGAATCATAGCATGCTTGGCGGGAAAATGCGAATATTCAAGCCAAACAAAGAAAAAAGGGCCAGATTCATCCTTACGACCGTAATGCCCAGTTTGTCACGATCGTAATCCAGTCTCGGGTTAAAATGCAGAATTTCAAGTTGTTACATTTATGACCGTAAATAATGAAGTCACGGCCGTAACTCTTCATCAGCGAGCGGCTTACGGCCGTAATTGGAGCTTTCACGGCCGTAACCGAGGAGCAGATTAGATTTCACAGGATCTTGTTTATTTTATTTCCTTTTTCCAATTTTAGTTATTTTAACTATTTTAGTTTAATTAGGATTCTATTTTGAGTCAATTAACCACTAGGATTTTGTTAGGTCTTTTTTTTTTCATTATTTATACGCTCTTTCATTCAATGTAACATTCAGATTTGATTTGATTAAAAACAGTTTTATTGAGGATTCAATAAAAGTTATAGGTGGATTCCTATATTTCATAGAACTTATCAAGATTATCATCTTGTGGCGTTTATCCCGAATTTATCAAATATTCGCGAAAATATTTGTGGCGTTCAAAACCAGAAACTTATCAAGGAAGCTGGACATATCCTTGTGGCGTTTCACAAATCTTGGTTCTTTAATCCGCATCGTCGATCTTCGCGTCGTGATTGTCGGGTCAAGATTCCACCGTCCGTAACAATCTGGGTTCGGAACTTTCCGATGTTTCTTCCGCGCTTCGAATTTCATCATTTGGTATCAGAGCTGGACTCTGGATTCAAGTTTTTATTCTATACAGTTTAATTCTTATGTTTATCATCGAGTCTGCCATAAGAATTATCCATATCTTGTTGTTGAGTCCTTCTTTTCTTGAGTGTTCTTCGTGCCAGTAAATTTTTTCCGTTTTGATCCATATAAAAATCCAACAAAAATTCAAAAATGTTTATTTTGTTCGATTCTTATCCAAATCCCGTTCCGTTTGTTTTGTTGTATTCGTGTCCAATTTTCAGATTTATTTAAAAAATATATTTTTTATTATTATTTAATTTTGAAAATTCATTATTCAAAAGAAAAAAAAAAAAAGAAGATTACTCCAAAATTTAAGAACCACTTTCTTGAGTTTCTGTAAAATTCTTGGTATTCATTTCCTTCCAAGTCAATAAACGTCGTTCTTACTATTCGATGTCTAAATCCTCTTCATTTTTGAATTTTGTTTAAAGCCACATAAGGAATGGATTATGATCCGTCTCTTTATTTCAAACTAGATGTTATGTGGATCATAAGGGGTGCAGTTTGGCGATTGATGGAAAGTGTTTTACTAATTTCATTAGTAGCACCGTGATTGAAAAATTAGGAAACCACACTATAAACCTTATATGATGACGTGGATGAGGGAGTTTAGGAATTTCAAAGTAACCAAACAAGTTCTAGTGCCTATCACCCAGGGAATGTATAGTGAGGATGTATGGTGTGATGTAGTGCTATTGAAATCTTATCATATTTTATTGGAAAAACCTTGGAGGCGTAGGAGGGAGGCTGTTTATGATAAGAGTATGCACATATACAAATTCCTTAAGAAAGGGAAAATTTGCGCACTATATGTGTTGACATTAGAAGAAGCACTAGAAGATTCACGGAGGGTAAGGAGGGAGAGTGAAAAGTGGTGTAATAGGAGGCATTGTGGGGATAAGGATATTGAAAAGAAGGAGGGAGAGTTTAAATTAAAAACGGATAATCAAACTCCAAAATTTGATGAAGAAAAGGTGGAGTTAGGTGATCAAACTCCAAAATTTGATGAAGAAAAATTGGAAGTTGGGGTAGAAGTTCAAATTTTGAGCTTTGAATTGGAAGATCCACATTTGGGTAGTGATGAGGTAGTACACGAGCATGGTGGTAAAAGTGTGGAGTTAGGAGATGTGGTTGAGTTTGAAGATGAAAAATTTGAACAAGAAGTTGCAAAAGAGAAAAGAGGCGAAGAGAAGAGCCTCGTGGTTCAAGAAGTAGAGTTGGTGGTGGTTTATCATGAATACAAGGATCCATACCTTGTATCCCATGAAGCTAACATGTCCCTCCCCATTTTGTTTAAATCTTTTTTGCAGGTCAATTACGTTTGGAAGCTTCAACCACACTACGTATGGGAAAGGGAGTTCAAGCTACATCTCTTCCATGTTTTTCAATCAAAGGAGCATAATTTATTAAACTCATGGCATGGAAGCAGAAATTTTCCGTTTGATCCAGGGGGAGCAATTGCATTCATGAACAAAGCTATGATTTGGGATGAATCATCATAAAGAAGGAGGGTATGATGTGATCCAGAACCCCGATAATACGAATCATAGCATGCTTGACAGGAAAATTCAAATATTCAAGCCAAACAAAGAAAAAAGGGCCAGATTCATCCTTACGGCCGAATGCCCAGTTTGTCACGACTATAATCCAGTCTTGGGTTAAAATGCAGAATTTCAAGTTGTTACATTTATGGCCGTAAATAATGAAGTCACGGCCGTAACTCTTCATCAGCGAGCGGCATACGGCCGTAATTAGAGCTTTCACGGCCGTAACCGAGGAGCAGATTAGATTTCACAGGATCTTGTTTATTTTATTTCCTTTTTCTAATTTTAGTTATTTTAGCTATTTTAGTTTAATTAGGATTCTATTTTGAGTCAATTAGCGACTAAGATTTTGTTAGGTCTTTTTTTTTTCATTATTTATACGCTCTTTCATTCAATGTAACATTCAGATTTGATTTGATTAAAAACAATTTTATTGATGATTCAATAAAAGTTATAGGTGGATTCCTATATTTCATAGAACTTATCAAGATTATCATCTTGTGGCGTTCATCCCGAACTTATCAAATATTCGCGAGAATATTTGTGACGTTCAAAACCAGAAACTTATCAAGGAAGTTTGACAGATCCTTGTGGCGTTTCAAAAATCTTGGTTCTTCAATCCGCATCGTCGATATTCGCATCGTGATTGTCGAGTCAAGATTCCACCGTCCGTAACAACCTGAATTCGAAACTTTCCGACGTTTCTTTCGCGTTTCGAATCTCATCACCAACTTTGGCACACCTTTCAATGAGGGTGTGCCAAGTGTCCGATGTTGTCCACTTGGCACATGTTGCCCACGTCGGGAAACAGAGCGGCTCTAGTTTGTAGGGACCCCATATATCATGTAGAAGGTCAAAAACAATATTTGAAAGAATATACCATTGATCCATCTGGTGGATATGCAGAAGTGATTTGGTCATCAAGGTTATATTATTACACATATGGTTGCCGGCTCTAATGTCTATTATCCAGGTTCCAGATGCTATATTGTTAAGCGAAGTACAGGAAAAGAAATAGCATTTCATACATGCATAGTCCATAAGATAAGAAAAACTCACCTAAGTGTTACCATCCACCAAGATTTTTCCTTTCATCATTTTCATTACCTCTTGTTGTATGGGATTTGTGATTTTGTAAGTAGAGTATTTTCACTAGCTTCAACTCTAGAAAAGTCTTCTTCTACTTCAAGTGGAGATTCTGTCATATTAGCCAATTTTCCCTTCTCCTAAAATCTTTGTCCTCTACTCCATATTTTTGTTCCAATCTAGAGAGCCATGTAATTTGAAAAATGTGTTTTGTGTGTAGCATCCATATATATTTCAGGAATCACACTCCATATGCTCTTTGTCATGGTTAATGTGCCATTTAAAATTACATCTACTAGATCAACTTCTTCGAGGCTAATTACCTCTTCTCGATCCATTTTTCCAGATCCTTCTCTCAAGAAGTTTTGAGTCCTAACATTTTCGTTGTTGAATTATAATTATTTTCTGAAAATAATCAAATATAGTGTGCACCTCCATTTTTTTTTTCTACCCACAATATCATAGAATAAGTTTTATTCACTGTGGGAGATGATCCATAACAGGGATTTGATTCCTTATGTTATAAAAAAATTGCATTAATCTATGTAATGAGGTAAGATCTGATACTTAGCAGGCCCACACATACATATAGTATAGGCATGAGAGAAGTCAATTCATCTCATAGTTTCTAAAGTCTTGTGTAATAATTTCAATTAGCGTAGTCCCTTAAATTATGGTGCTAATCTCTCGCTGTAATTGATATAGCAATGGACCGTTGCATTAATCTATGTATTGAGGTAAGATCTGATACTTAGCAGTCCCGCACATACATATAGTATAAGCATGAGAGAAGTCAATTCATCTCATAGTTTCTTAAGTTTTGTGTAATATTTTTCAATTAGCATAGTCCCTTAAATTATGATGCTAATCTCTCGCTGTAATTGATACAGCAATGGACAGTTGCACTTACAATGCCTTTCCTCGAGCTCAGTCCATAGATCATATGTAGAAGATGTGTAGATGAAAGTATTTACTATATCTTTGGATATAGAGCTCAACAATCATGATCTCACCTTACAGTCCACCCTTACAAATTGCTCCATTGCTCCATTTTAAGAGATACTTCAGTAGGTTTCTCACACATTCTCGTGATGAAACCTAGCTTCATCTTAGGTCCCAAAGCGATTTTAATCGGTATAGCTAAGAAAGTTTTTTTTTTTTTTTTTTTTTTTTTTTTTTTTTTTTTTTTTTTTTTTTCAGATAGCGCCTTTGAAGGTCAGATTCATCACACGAGATGACGGTATTTCATAAAAGTTACATATGATGACAAGAAGTTTGACTAGATAAAACATGTAAGGGAAACTAGCTGAGATAGTTGTTACTGTAAGTAGTGAGGTAACCAATAGCATTCCAGGATGGTCGGATCCTTGAACATTAATCAGAGGATCTCCATTGAAGTAAGATTTGAACATGAACTCAACCTCATCTCATTGATGTACTCGAGTCTCTGAAGTGTTGTCTTCAACTGCCATTTCTTTTTCAGTCAAGATTTCTTCAACCAAAATTTCAATAACTCTATAGATCGGTATGCTTTGATGCCATGAACAAAACCAAAAGCTTAAAATGAAAAAAAGGATTTGAAAGGGAATATAATTCTCATTCAGCTCAGAATCCAAAAGTAAAGAATACATGCTAGTTTTATTTGTATATATACTAAGAAAAAAAGAGAGGAAAGAATAAGAAAATGAAAATTATTATTATCATTATCATTATCATTATTATAGAAATCTGCGCCAACTTAATGTGTGAAACTAATTAATTTTAAAAGCTTCAAATTATTAAAAATGAGATAAAGTTATGATTTTAAATTATTTTCAACACATTTTCTAATATTCGAACAAATTTATTCTTATCAGAAATGTGAACAAAATTCGTAAATAGAGAGATACATATCCCTGTCAATCACCTCATTAAAAAGAAAAATTATCAATATCAAAAAGAAAATTCAACTTGTTTATTTTTTCAAAAAAATTAAAGCAACCAACATGCCTGTAGATGAAGGGTTTTGTCAATGAGAATATTTGAAAAATGTTTAGTTTCTCTTTGTTGACTTAAAAGCTCATTTGGTGTAAGAGATTTTGGAGAAAATTTGAATTTTTGAGAGGATGTTTGATTAATAAGAGGTTAAAAAATATTAAAAAATAGTGAATCTTATAAATTTTTTTGCTTGAAATCGAGTTTTAGGAGGAAGTTATAACTCTTAGACCAAACAAAGCTTAATGATCAATTTAAACAAGATATTTGATGTGTTCCTTCCCCATTAAGGAAATTGATGCGATTCCACCCTCGAAACCAATTTAATTATTGGTCAAAAATTGGAATTCAACCATAAATGACTTCCAATTCCCAAGGTTGCCCAATTTATTATTTATAAATACAATTTTGAATTTTGTTGAAATGCATATAGTTTATACGAGCATCTCTTATTTATATTTAAGGAGCATGTTCTACATATAATAGAGAATATCTTTAAATTTAAATACACCTTCCGTCCCAATTATATAGGCATGTTTAACTTTTTACACGGATTAAGAAAACATATTTAATATCATTGAAAAAGTAATTTTTGTAAAGAAAAATTTCATCTTAACCTTATTTACTATCAAAACTATTATATATAGGAAGTAATAAATAGGGGCATATTGATAAACAAAATAAAGAAACAAACATATATAATTGGGACAAACAAAAAAGAAAATACAGTCTATATAATTGGGACGGAGGGAGTAGCAAAAGATTTTACAAGTTCTAACAAACTCTTTTTTATTGGCTCGTTATTTTACTTTTTCATAAAAATATTTATTGTCTTTCTTTATTTTTAATTAACATTTATTTTTTAAAAATGAATGATCAACGATAACAAATATGTAATAAAGAAAGTTATTGTAGGAACATTGAAATTGGAAATTTTTGAATGCAATTTTTTTTTTAAAAAAATAAGTTTTTCATTAGATAACAAGAAAATGGAGTGGGACATATGCTCGACCTTCAGTAAATGGTAGAGCGACAAACGCTCAAATTTTAAATTACGAGTTTATGGAAAAATAGTAAATACAACTAGGTGTAAAACATTTAATGATACTCCTAGGACTTAGAATAGTCGGGGTCTTGGTCAGGGTCGCTCAATGATGAATGATCTCGGTTGCTCATCGGTGAATGATCTCGTCTAGTTAAATGAGACCGCTTATGTGAAGGAGCACTACTGGACGGATGAAAGTCAGTGCCTTTGATCTCAAGGCGAGGCTCGTGTGTGATACAACTGGCGTAGTGACTAAAGGGATGTGGTGTGTGCAATCCATATTAAAATTCTCCAGTAGATGATAGGAAGTCTACCTCGATTTCTGCTTGCAGTTGCCCAGACTCATCCCCATCAATATCAATTTGGATTGTGTCTTTAACTTATCCTGTCGCAAGGTAGGAGTATGTGACGGTGTGCAAGTTTGAGCGGTAGAAGGTCGATGAGCTTTTTAAAGTTTTTTCTCACCAAAAAGATTAGTGACCAAGTTCTCAATGACAAATCTCAAGGAAGATGTGATTTTTATACGGTACTTTACCTTAAAATGGCAAATCTCAAGTTCTAATCTTTTTGAATGCATTTAATAAAAAGCGACTTGGACAAGAGAACATGGATGAGAATTACACAATTTGATAAACTTACAATTAAGAATATGAAGTTTATTTTTTCAAATATCAACAACAAGTTTTATAAAATGAAGGGTCAAAATTTACTCCATTTTATGAAGGATTGCTAACGCCTAACAACATCATATAAGCCATGTGCAAACAAAAATAATCTACAACACTATATTTTTGTGTTGAATATCTATGGTAAATTTGTTATTGACAACAATTGTAGCCCCTCTCACTAACCACTGTCGTTTTGGCTCCCAAAATATATTTAAAAGGAATTATTAATTGCATTACGACACAATTCAAAAAAATAAAATAAAATAAAAAATACACAAATTTTAAATTACAAAATGAGACATATAATCGTGAAAAGTAATTGTAAATTTTTGTATATATCTCGATAATTCCGTATGTTTCTTCGCAAGGGAGCATTCCAAGTGTATATAAATGAACAAGTAAATGTCCAAACAAGCACCGCCCTCATCCACCATTTACAGTGATTCGGGCTGCAAACCACCATCTTTCAAGACTTTTACAGTCCTTTCTCTTGACTAATTGGGTAAACATAGAACGAGGCAAATGCAACCAAATATGAGCAGCAGCGGTGTAGATTCCAACAACCCTAATATTATTATCACTAGCGGCCACCCCATTTCGACGATTTCGAACGCTACCACCAGCACCACCACTAGCAGTGACAGCGCCACCAGTAACGGCGGCGATAACAGCAAGAGTAACAAGAAAGGTAAAGGCAAAGGAGGCCCAGATAACGGAAAGTTTAAATATAGAGGAGTGAGGCAGCGGAGCTGGGGCAAGTGGGTGGCTGAGATCCGTGAGCCGAGAAAGAGAATTCGGCGGTGGCTTGGAACGTTCGCCACGGCGGAGGATGCAGCCAGAGCCTATGACCGTGCAGCCGTTATTCTATATGGGTCTAGGGCTCAGCTTAATCTACAACCCTCAGGTGGTAGCGGAAGTGCAAGTGGCGGTAGCAGTAATGGTGGCGCATCCAGTCAATCCTCTTCCCGTTCTTCTTCCACTCAAACTCTTCGTCCTTTACTGCCTCGCCCATCTGGGTTCGGCCTCACATTCTCAACTCCACCACTTCCACCGCCTGTCGCCTCCGTAGGAGGCGTTCCAAATTATGTACCGTACGGCTTTTACTCGATCGAACAGTATCCTAACATAGTACATAGTACACAAAACCTAGGATTAGGGCATCAAAGGTACGGACCAACTGACGTGAAGAATATTGAGGCTGGGCCTGGACCCACAATTCCTAACCCTAATTATCATCAACAGCAAAACTTTCAAGATTTCCACTCTCAGCATAGTCAGAACAACTGTGTATACGATCAAATAAACTCAATTGCAGCTGCTGGGCCAAGCTTTTCTCTGGCTACGACTCAACCAGTGGTGGCGCCTTATATTTCAGATCCAGTGTCATCAACTGTGACTAGTTGTGCCGCCTCTCCGTTGTTGTGGCCGTTGACTAATGATGATGAGTATCCAACAACTAGTATTTGGGACTATGGTGATCCGTTCTTGTTTGATATTTGACCTGTTCGTACAATCCTTTAAATGTCTCTTGCATGCAAATAATACTTTTTGCAAGAAGCGTTTCTTCAGAGTCGTTAAAATACATCTATTGAAGGTTTAATGAACATTAAACGCATGTGTTGAAACACATTATCAGACAGGACTCATTTTCTCTGCCATCGGATGATCTCCCTTCGAAACATACTATAAAGGATACTAATGTATGATTGAGATACTCTGGATTAATGAGGTAAGAGGATCTGGAATTTTATTTGCTTGTGTTTTCTCTTGATATAAGGTATTTTAGTATTTAAATTTATTTGTGGGTTTGATGATGAAAAAGTATTTCAATTTGAGTATTGAATTATATGTATAGTTCCATCCGTTAAAGATGCAGTTACTTTAATATTAGCCCGTTTACCTTTGTTGAAATATTTCCATCTCTGGTTAGTTGAGCTCGACAACCACCGATAGGAATATTGTGTCAAATTTTCTTGAACGGGGCAAGTCATTGCCCTCGGAATGGATAGTTACGAGAATTTCGGTTTCCTTCCGTTGATCGCATGTCCTCGATCCCTAAAATGGAAGTCTATTGAACTCTTGCATGTCTTGATCAATGATCGATGCTTTTAAAAATTTGCTTGGGAAAGGGAGTAATTCAAGTGTTAAAATGTTGAATTGGCTACAACCGCCGGTTTACACGGCTTTCTATGAAATTACAATCAATTCTTGGCTTATTTTAACTTGTGGTCTGGTATAAATCAATTTCATGCAAGTACCAGGAGAAGTTTCTAGATTATCATACTTCAAAACGTAGTAGTGATCGTTCGTTCCATATTCAATGTTTTATATTCGATGTGGTTAGAGCATTGAGAGAACTTTTCTCAGCTGATGATTCATATCCCGTGTGAGGCAGCCATCTCAAGTAGCCTTCATGGAGGCCCCCATTTCCATGCCGCAAGGGTTCCGCGAAATATTATCTTTCTCGATTTCCACTGCTAATGTTCTCTCTTCCCATTAGCGGATAAAGGTTGTCGAGCGATCTAGAAAATAATATTTTATATTGGATTTTTCTGTCAAATTGTTGATCATCACATTTAGTGAAGATTTATTATACATGTATATGATAGTATGTAATCAATGTGTCCAAACGCGTTCGACCAATGTACTATCGAATTAGTAAAATATTGTCGATTATAGTCCACTCATACCTCTACTAGCTATATAATATTTTATGTAAACAATTGGTCATGACACATTTGTACTTCTGTGTTCGAGTTAGTTCATTCGTGTGGTATGAGCTGCACAACATTTTTACTCGTAGATTGTTTACCTTCATTATAAGTTATGATTCATATTACAAATTCACAGTTCCCAGATCACAGATTCAACACGAAACTCAGATAAAAACATAAAGAACATCAAAAACTTTTATAGAAGAACAAAGAAAAAAGTTAAAAATCGTTTCAAATCATAGAGAAATCGCTCAAACAAATATATACAAAACTCGGTCAAATATAACACAAAGTACCCTCTGAATATTACACAACGTATGAGTGATTTACACAAAGATTGTCACGCAAATCTCACAAAGAGAAAACACGAAGAAAGAGGGAGAATTTCTGGATTTTTTAGAGAGAGAGCGTATGCACGAAGATGAAGCAGAAGAAGCGTATGAAATGAGAGAGAGATGCAAATGAAGCGTCAAAACCAAGATAATATTTGAGTTGAACGATTGAGATGAGTCTTGAATATCTAATGGCTGGGATTGATCAAAGTTTAACCAATTCAGATGGTTCCAGAATCTGGGTCACTGCAGTTGGGCTGGGTCATCAGTTCAGGTCCATAAGAAACGGGCTTCAAGAATTCAAGGCTCAACACTTTAGTCTTTAGGGTATTCACATAATTACACTACTTTTAGGGATCAAATTGAAATTTGCTTGAATTTTATAAAAATTGAAAATTACTTATAATAAAATCATAAAAACTGAAAAATACTTCATAATCATGTGAAGTATCACAATCTGATACTTTTGATACTTCTCAAATATGTTAGTATCACAGTATGATACATATAATACTTTTCAATTTTTTTTAGTAACAATGAAGTATTTTTCAAAATTTTTTATTTGGGTAGTAAAAACCAGTTTTATTATCTAAAGTAAGTAATATATACAATTATCCTTTAGTTAGTCGGTCTTTCACCGGCTTGGACTTCCACACATGGGCTTTATTTGAATGGGCCAAATTACCATAACAAATCTCCACCTTAATTTGGATAATCAAAACTTGAAAAATAAAACACAACAGTATTAATTTTCTAACAGATTTAAAAATGTTAGAGCGTCTTTAAATTTGTTAATTGGTATGACTTTAGTCCAGCATCAGCTGGATTGCACTCAATTGGATTTTTCTCAAGTTTTATAGTTCATTTATCAACTATATCCCTGATAAAGTGAAATTTCACATCTATATGTTTGGACTTATTATGGAATACAAGATTTATACTTAGATATAAAGTACTTTGACTGTTAGTACAAATACTAACACCATTTTCATCAAATTTTCCTAATTCCTCTGATAGACATTTGAACCAAATAGACTCTTTAATAGCATCAGTTGCAGCAATATATTCAACTTCAATAGAAGAAAGTGCAACTAATTTTTGCAGTTGTGATTTTCAACTCACACGGATACCATTTAACACAAAAAAATAAGCTGAAGTATATTTCCTATTATCTAAATTTCTAGCAAAGTCAGAATCAACAAAGTCTTTAAGTCTGGAATCACAATTTTGTTTTTCAAAAACAAGACTCATTTTTAAAGTACCTTTGAGGTATCAAAATAAACACTTCATTGCTTCCTAGTGAGTCTCACCAGGTTTACTCATAAACCTGCTAAGCACACTGACTTTTACTCATAAACCTGCTAAGTACATTGACTGCAAAGACCATAAGATACATGACTGAGCCAACAACATTTTGATGAGGCACATTAATCATCATATTTTCTTCTTCTCTAGGTTTAGGTGATTGCTCACCAGACAATTTAAAATGACAAGGTAGAGGTAAATAAACTTGTTTAGAATCAAATAGGTTAAACTTTTTCAAAATCTTTTCAATGTAAGCTTTTTGATTTAAAAATAGTTTCCCAGTTTCTTTATTTCTGAAAATATCAATTCCTATAATTTTTCTAGCGTTAACTAAATCTTTCATTTCAAATTCAGAACTAAGTTTTTGTTTAAGAAGCACAATTTCATTCAAATCAAGGCCAACTATCAACATGTCATCCACATACAAAAGTAGATACATATAACATGAATTCAGATATTAAAGTAAAAGCATGGATCATATTGACTTTTAACAAATTTCAGACTTTGAATAAAAATATCAAATCTTTTATACCACTATTTGGGTGTCTGTTTAAGGCCATATAAGGATTTTTTAAGCAAGCATACTAAATTGTTGCTTCCACATTTTTCAAAACCCTTACGCTGATTCATATATATAGTTTCATTAAGTGAACCATATAAAAATGCAATTTTCACATCCATTTGTTCTAATTCAAGACAGTATTGAGCAACTAATACAAATAATATTCTAATAGAAGTATATTTAACTACAGGTGAAAATATTTCATTGTAATCAATTCCTTCCTTTTGTGAAAACACTTTAGTTACAAGCCTAGCTTTATATCTAAGTCTTAAGTCTTTAAAGTCACCTTCTTTAATTTTAAATATCCATTTACAATCAATAAATTTATGCTTCTCAGGTTTGGGCGATAAAATCCATGTTTCATTTTTTAACAGTGAGTCCACTTCATCTTGCATTGCTGCAAGCCAGGACTCAGAAACCTTTGAAGAAACAGCTTCTTCGAAGGTTTCAGGTTCAGTAACTAATGATTCAGAGAAAGTAAAAGTAGAAATAAAATCAAGATCATCATATTTGGAAGGTGGTCTTATTTCCCATCTAGTTCTGTCTCTTGCAAGTTGATATTCAGTAAGATCATTTTAGTTTCAGTGTTAGACACAGGTGAGACAGACTCAGTATTGATAGACTAAATGCGCGGGTTCCTCCACCTGAATCTGAGTATCAAGTTGGTGATCTTCAATTTGAATTTCACCAACACTTGGCTCAATTGACAGAAAATCATTTTCACTAAGTGGATTTTCTAAAGGTTTAGATTTACAGGAAAAAACATTTTCATTGAACACAACATATCTACTTATAATAACTCTGAACCCCCTTTGTTCTTTTACCCACAGCCTAAAACCCTTAACACCTTCACTATACCCAATAAAATCACATTTTAGAGATCTGGAATCAAGTTTAGTTTCAGTTTGATGTGAGTAGGATGCACATCCAAAACAATTTAAGTTTGAAAAATTAGGAACTATTTTGTTCCAAATCTGATTTTGAAATCAATACCACTGTAAGGAGATTTGTTGATCAGATAAGAAGTAATTTTAATAGCTTCTCCCCAAATTTTTTTTGGTAAATTAGAATCAAGTAGCATGCATCTGGTTCTTTCTAACAAAGCACGGTTCATTCTTTCAGTAACCCCATTTTGCTGTGGACTGTATGTAACAGTCCTATGCCTAAGTATACCTTTGATTACTACAAAAGGTGTCAAATTCTAGATTACAAAATCCTAGACCATTATTAGTTCTAATCATCTTTATTTTCTTATGTTTCAAAATTTCAATCAAAATTAGAATCAAGTAGCATGCATCTGGTTCTTTCTAACAAAGTCAGTTCATTCTTTTAGAAACGCCATTTTGCTGTGAACTGTATGTAATAGTCATATGCCTAAGTATACCTTGATTACTAAAAAAGGTGTCAAATTCTAGATTACGAAATTATAGACCTTTATCAGTTCTAATCACCTTTATATTCTTATTTTTCAAATTTCCAATCAAAGTAATCCAATCCTTAAACACAAACATAGTAGCATCTTGGATTTCAACAAATGAATCCAAGTTTTCTAGAATAGTCATCAACAACAAGCAGGAAGTATCTAAAACCAAAAACAGTGTTAACAGGAGTAGGCCTCCATAAATTAGCATGTATATATTCTAAAATATCATTAGATTTATGAGTCCCTTTTCCAAAAGAAGAGCTTTTCTTTTTTCCCGTCACACATTTTTCACAGAAAGGCAATTTATTTAACACATCATTACCAAAGACACCTTCTTGCTCTAGTAATTTTAAACCTCTTTCTCCTAAATGTCCAAGTCTTTTATACCAAAGAATTATTTTATCATAATTGTTTACTGCAGGATAAAACTTAGCAGAAGCAAGGTCTGTTTTCAAAACATAAATGCCATGGATCTTGGGAGTACATGAAATCAAGGTGTTGTTTTTGAAAATCTTTAGATGACATTTACGAATTTTAATCAAGTATGATTCACTGTCAAGGATGCCTAAAGAAATCAAGTTTCTTTTTAAGTCAGGAACAAATCTAGTCTGATTTAAAATAAGAGTTCTATTACTATCAAGTTTTAACAGCACATTACCAACACCTTTCATTTCATAGGATACATCATTCCCAAGTTTAACAGATCCACAAGATTCAGCGAAAAAATTGGCAAATAATTCCCTATTGGGACACATATAAAATGTACAACCTGAATCTAGAATCCAATCATCTTTAGTCTCATTTTCAGTTGTCACATAGACCACTCCACTATTATTTTGAGTTGCAGGCTCTATCTGGTTTTTGTTACTATTGTTATTCTTACTATCCCGTTGTTTCTTAAAGCATTCCTTAATATTATGGCCAATCTTACCACAATAATAGCATTTTCTAACTTGTGTCCACCCATTTTGGTATTTATTGTCTGTGTACCTATAATTATTGAACTTCTTGTGGTTGTTGTCTTTTGCAGGTCTGCTACTATTGAAACTATTCCATTTTTTATTTCCTTTATAAGAGTTATTGTGTCTAGAAGTGGAACCTATCACATTATAGGCTTCTTAATGATCTGGCTTCATTTCTAACTCTTTAATTTTTAAGGAAATATGAACAATATCAATAGTCAGTTTTTGGCCACCATATTCTAGGGCATTTCTAATATCTTTATACTTATCCCCTAGTGCATTTAAAAGACATACAACCATCTGTTCATCAAATAATTTTTCTCCACAGTTCACTAAGTTCCGTGTAATTCTATTGAACCTATTCATATTATCCTCAACATTCAAAGAAGGTTCAAACTTAAAAGTAAAGTATTGTTTCCATGGAAAGCATTTATTAGGCAAGGTAAGGGTATTGAAAATTTCTCCAAGTTTATCCCAAAGTTCCTTCGAAGTTTTAGTGTCTCCTACTTGCCTAATGACATTATCAAATAAATGAAGAAACAGAGTACTCTAGGAAACTTCATCCATTTCAATTCTCCTATCTTGGTTTAGATTATTAGGCCAAGATTCATCAAGTGCTTTAGCAGCTTTCAATTAAAGAAGTAAAGCTTTCATTTTCTGCTCCAGAGAGAAAATCTCATTTGCCATTCCAAATTTCAATATCAATTTTGGTTGCAGCCATTTTTGAAAAAAATGACTAAACCAAATAAATTGAAAGCTTTATTCTTACAGAATAGAGGATGAAAGACAGTAAAGATGTCAACTAATGTATCACAAAGTATCAGTAATCAATTACTGGATTACAAACCCCAAAGATTATCAATCACACAGATTATAAATCACCAAGATTATCCACACACAGTATTAAACTAATAATGCAATCAAGATGATTATAAATGTACAAAGTAAGAGTACTGTAAAACAACTAGGGTATTCTTCCAGTATATTCCTTAACCTAGGTTGGGTCAGCCCTATATTCTCTCAGATTCCTGAATTTTCATGAAGTCCTAGACAAAGGTAAATATAGGGATCCAACAGAGGCTTCAAAAATGGAAGAACTTTGGAAAGAATAAAGTATTATAGTTGAGGAGTAGAGATCGCCAGATTTTGGCAATTAGGGTTGTAGAAACTTTTGGGGATTTTCAGTCAGGAGTTCCCAGATCCTTACAATTTTCAGTATCATGAACCAAGATTGATCACCAGAATTTTAGATCCACAAAGATCTCACAGGTTTCAAGGAAACCAACCCAGATTTCTTGGATCTTAAAGTATATATTCAACACAAAGAAAAACAAATCTAGAACCAAAAGTTTAAAGAAATATTTACAGATTTAAAAAACCTTTCTAGCAAGCTCGAAGTTTTTAACAAATGTTTCAAGTTTTTAAAAGGTTTGCAGATCTTAAAATGATTTGAAGAGTTTTCGAAGATTTTTACAAAAAAACTCAAAGAATTACGCAAGAAAATATTTTTACCCAAAATACCCTAGATCTAAGGTTTCTTGTGTCGATTTCCAGTGTATCGTTTTGAACCCTAAATCTCTGAAACCACTGTTACAAATTCAGAGTTCCCAGGTCACAGATTCAACACAAGAAACTCAGATAAAAACACAAAGAATATCAAAAAGTTTTATAATTGAAGAACAAATAAAGAAAGTTACAAAATTTTTCAAATCACAGAGAAATCGTTCAAACTAATATACACAAAACTTGCTCAAATATAACACAAAGTACCCTCTAAATATGACACAAAGCATGAGTGATTTACACAAAGATTGTCACTCAAATCTCACAAAGAGAAAACACATAGAAAGAGGGAGAATTTCTAGATTTTAGAGAGAGAGAGAGAGAGAGCGTATGTAAGATGAAGCAGAAGAAGTGTCTGGAATGAGAGAGAGATGCAAATGAAGCATCAAAACTAAGATAATATCTGAGTTGAACGACTGAGATGAGTCTTGAAGATCCAATGGCTGAGATTGATCAGACAGAGTTTAACCAATTCAAATGGTTCCAGAATTTGGGTTAGTGCAGTTGGGTTGGGTCATCAGTTCAGGTCCATAAGAAATGGGCTTCAAGATTTCAAGGCTCAACACTTTGGTCTTTCATCATCTTGGACTTCCACACTTGGGCTTAATTTGAATGGGCCAAATTACCATAAGAACTCATTTTTTTCAGCACAACACTTTAAAATTTAGGAGCGCGTTGTTGTCGAAAATGGTGAATTATCACCAAAAGTCCAAAACCAAGTACGAAGAAATAGCTAGTGTAATCTTGTAGACTAAAATAATTTCTAAATGTTAAAAATCACCCGAATAGGAATTAAATAAATATAAATAGCTGTGAAATTATCGAGAAAAATTGGTTACAAAAATGCAATATTAGAATATTAAGATGGAATAAGTGATGACAAAAGAATACTTCAAACTACTTTCTTATACAAATTCTTTAAAAATACTTCTTTTCCATTACTACATTTTAATTAATTTTAAAATTTTATGAATTCGGTTTTTTCAAAAAAATAAAATAATAATAATTGTTATAAACTAGAGAGAAAAAGAGAGAAGAATAAAGATACCAATAAAATTGTATATATTATTATAATCCAGAGTCCCATATATATATGGGAGAATAGGGATATACAAAGTAATAATGTCTAGTATTACAGGGGTATAATTTTCAATTACCAATAAAGATAATATTTACAACACCTCCCCTTGAATGACATATTATAAAATATTTGTCTTGTTAAAACCTTGTTTGATAAAGACTCAATGGGACAAAAATATCAAACGAAGGAAAAAGAGTACATTCATTCTTGGAGTATTAAGATGAATGTTGCCTCGTTAAAATCTCGCCAAGAAAACCAAATGGGACAAAACCTTAGTTAAGGAAAAAGAGTACAACTACTCCTCCTAATGTTGATCACTGTGTATCATCGAGTCAGTGTATCTCAATCTTGTGAACTGAATTCTTGAATGTAGACGTTGGCAGTGCTTTTGTATATAAATTAGCTACATTGTTACTTGAGTAAATTTTTTGAAAATCCTGGAGCACTTTGATGCTCCATCGTTAAAACCTTGTCAGAAAAATCAAATGGGATAAAACCTGAACGAAAGAAAAAGAGTACAAATACTCCCACCGATTCAATCTGTATTGAATCATTTATATGATTACCCCCCTGATTCAAGCTCTATTGAATCATCCTTATCTTGATCTCTTCAGGAGTCTCGTATAGGAGAGTATCAATAGACATTAATAATATCTCCATCATTAAAAACCTTGCTAGGAAAACTCTATGAGATAAAATCTCAGCTAAGAAAAAAAGAGTGCAGTGTATATTAGCTGAGCTCCCCCATGTGAACATTACAATTATATTGATATTGCATATAATTATTTCAACTGTTAATCGGTGTAATATTGAATATGTTTACCAAGCATATATAAATGGCACATGTCTCATATTATTTGTTCTTCAATTATAAATTTATTATTCCTTTGAACTTAAAGAACTATAAAATATTTTCAATCATTTGAACATGCTGCATCAAGCCATGTTCTATTCATCAATGCAGTTAATTCAGTTCTCAAATCTTGAAGTGACTTATTCACTTCAATGAACAATTAAATTATTCACTTCGAGTGAATAATTAACCATGAATTTGAATCTTGAAAATCAATTACCACAATTTTCAAATATTATTCACAATAATGGTACATCTCAATTTCAACAATTTGTCATATAGAGTCATTTGTACCATTCTTCATGTAATCTAATTTTATACTACCATTCACATTCAATTAAAAATCAAATATTTTCAAGACATATTAAATATTTAGATCGCAAAATATCTGTATACTTTGATCAAATAAGTTTATTAAAAACTTGAACTATTTATTTCAGATATATTTAATCCTTCAAAGATTATACTGTATGCTTTAGACATCGTATATGTTTCACATTGTAATTGTCAAATTACTACCACCAAATTTAAGTCATAAAACTTTAGATAGGTAACGATTCCTATATTTCAAATAGATTTTCTCTAATCATTTTACCGCAATCCCAAAGTACTAAGGTATTGATTACCCTCTTTAATCTCATTTATTGGTGCTTTAAAAGAATAATCTCAACGTACCAAGTTGATGATCATATATTTTGATATCACTTATTGGTATATCAAAGAGCACAAGCTAGTAGTTAGAGTCAATCATCTTTCAGTATTTACATTTCTAATAATTATACATTTAATTGCACTTATTATGCATTTGTCAGGAAAATAAAATATTGCATCTATGCCAGATCTTTGAGACATTATTTTTGCAAAAAGTTTTGTATTACGACTATACCTATAGGTATTTTACTGGCTTTACACTTTTAAATGTTTGGACTTCAAGTCCCAAAACTTCAGCTTTTGTAGTAAGTTTAATTTAGTCTGAATGCATACTTTTGCCAACTATTTTATGTTGATTTTCTTCGACATATTTTCTTTTATTATTCTCGTTATCATTCATATTATGATTTGGCCAGCTTCACAGTTTGGTTTTGCACAAGTTCTTTATAAAGTGTCTCAACACAATTATCATCTTGATTCGATTTCTTTCCCCATAAGACATAACTATAAAGATTTTAATTTTTCAATATTTCAAGTACTTGAATCTCTTCTGGGGATTTACAATTAGTTATGTCAATATATACTTGCTCACGAATTATGCCTCCTTAATGAGACCATCTTTGCTAATTGTTCCATTTTTATTTGGAGATTAGAATCGAATATCATTACACTTCAAGCATACCATCAAATATCATATTAATAATTGTCCTTTAAGACGTTAATGTGAGATGGAGCATTTAAAGCTGATGTTTGAGATATTATTGATCCTTTTGGTCAATAAATGCATCTAAATAAATTATTGTTCGAACTTATAGTTCGAGTGATCTTTTGCGATGATAATGATGCATTTGTATATTATTTTCAGCTTCTTAATTTGCTCCCCTATGCTGAGAAAATTGTCCAATCATATTGACAATCTTTTTTTTTCCAGCATTATAAAAATATCACCCATTTGTGATATGGGTTCAAACTACGCATTTATACTCAACATTCTTTATTTTCCATCTCAGTGCATTATCGTGGATAAATTTTACATATACCGCATTATAGAAATATCAGATGGAAAATTAGGTTCTAACCATAAGCCAATTATAATGGGAAGAATTATGATGCTGGCATGGTGCGTAATAGAATTCCCCAAACAAAAATGGGAAGTGTTTTTGTTCTCAATTAAATTAATTAGAAGCGTTTAACAAGCAATAATGTTAAATCATTTAATGACATCCCAACTAACACTTATTAAAATATTGAGATTCATGTCCACTAGCATTATCAAAATACATTGTTGATTATTATCTGAAAATTATGCTCATAATTTAAATTTTGAGCAACAATTTCGCAAACTTCAGGTTGCGAACATCATTCAGTCATCTCGTATATGTATCAAATCTATTAGATACAAATAATATTTAGATGATCAACGAGGAGGATGATGGGGCCCCAGTTATCATCCTAATTATTTTTAGAAATATAGGAAATTTAATCCCTATTTTAGCTAGTGATTTTTAATGGAAAAAATCTCATAAAAGAGAACAAACATCATATAGGATTGAATTGAAGAATCTTTTGGTTCTTCACTGAGTATCAATTTTAATTTTGCATCATTATTGATCCAGTGATGGTCCAACTGGTCATGCTAAATAATAAAACCAAATTGAACTTCTGGTTCAATATAATATATAATTCAATTATTTAATTTCGAATGATGTGATTAAACATTATATAATGATATATCATTCAAGTAGTCAAACTAATCAATGTCCTTATGACATTAGTTATATGTTTTCCTTTAGGGATAAACATGAATTCAAAATAATATATTCTCCAAAACATGAGCTACTTCGACAACACGTTTTTATTGCTCATTCAAAATCAATATGTCAATATTCTTCTGGAATATTGAAATTGTAATATCATACTCTTCAAGAGCAGATAATATTATTTAATAATTGTTATGCTTCTTCGGGAGTAACAATATATCAAACATATTAAATGTTTAAATGTAGAATAAAATTTTACATCTTCAAGAGCAAAAATGAAATATTCTTCACGAATATTTTATTAGCTCTTGTGCTACTTCAGGAGCAATGTGTTATGAACTATCAATTTAAAGGTAAACAAATCAACAATAACAATAATATTTATAATGCACAGATGTATAATTAATATTCTTCTGGAATATTAATATAATGTTTTACTACTCCAAGAGCAACCACAAATTATTCTTCTAGAATAATTATAGTTCTAAAATTTTATTCTTCAGGAATAATATGTCAATATTCTTTTGAATATTGAAAATTATAATTTATGCTCTTCAGGAGCAAGTAATATTCATCTGAATTATAATGTTGTGCTACTTCAGGCTCAATAATAAATATTTGTGATAGACAGATCTATGATTAATATTACACTAGAATATTAATATATTGTTGTACTACTTCAAGAGAAATAATATAATAAATTATGAATTTCGAATTTATAAGATAACATCAATAATACCATATGGATTAAATAAACATAAAGAATATTAATATGAATCACATAAATAAATAAATTTAACTAACCCAAGTTGTCGAATAGAGGACACAGAACTTTGTCAAAACAACACTCGAAGTAATTCACGTTCCCCGAAGTTGGAAAGTTCGAATGTGTACAACGGAGTTGGAAATTGGAATAGTTGCACAACATCAATAGATTTTTTTTAAAAATGCGTACATATGAATTGGTTCAAGGAATTCACAGAAGTGATGAGACTTATCTTCTAACTAATATCCTGATTTGTGAGTTTTTGACAAATTTTTCTAACTCAAATTCGTAGAGACTAGTGCTGATAACATGTTATAAAATAGAGAGAAAAAGAGAGAAGAATAGAGACACCAATAAAATTATGTATATTATTATGAACCAAAGTCCCATATATAGGAGAGAATACGGATATACAAAGTAATAATGTCTAGTGTTACAAGGGTACAATTATCAATCACCAATACAAGATAATACTTACAACAATAATAAGATTTTTATGGATTACTTGTTAGGCAACACAAGTGGAAATATATGTATTAATGTGTTAATTGATCAAATTGAAGAAAAGAAGAATGAGTTCGGTGCAAGAAATCTCATGCATTTTGTATTTTATGATTTCTTAATGGAACGGTGAAGAATATTCGTCTATATACAAAGCTGGAAAATGGGAAAATGACATGCCGGATAAAATAACATGTATTATTCTATGTACATGTGAAAAGGGAATGAACATATAAAAAGTAATGATATTCTTCATCTCCATTCAAGACGGAGCTTGTTGAGGATCATCCAAGCCCGACTTGAAAATTAGAAGATGAAATTGAGGAGCTGCAGGTGCCTTGGTGAAGACATTGGCCACCTGTTGAGATGAAGGAGTGTATTGGGGCAAGATGAAACCTTCTTTGAACTTGTTACCCACAATGTAGTAATCGATCTCAAGATGTTTTATGTGTTCATGAAAGATAGGGTTGGCACTAATGTGAATGGAAACTTTATTGTCACAACATAATGAAATAGGCTACACTAAAATCAGCAAGTATTTAACTTATCCATCTAAGTTCACAGACTGTTGCACCTAAGCTTTGATACTCAATATCAGTGGATGATCTAGACACGGTTGATTGATTCTTGACCTTCCAAGAAATGAGTGCATTGCCAAGATAAATACAATAACCAGGGAGTGACTTTTGAGTGTCAAGACATGATGCCCAATTAGCATCTGAAAAACCTTCCAAGGTTAAATTGTTTTGTATAGGGATGAAAAGACCTTTATAATGGCACCCTTTGAGATACTTTAATTGATGGACTGATGTTTCCCAGTGAAGTTGGCAAGGTAAATTTACGAATTGACTCAACTATTGTACTCCATAAGTGAGGTCGGGTTAAGTCAGATTGAGATACAATAATCTACCAACTAACCTCCTATATTTTTCAGGATCTGGAAGGAGGCCATGCATTTAATGTTAGCTTTGTTCCCTTTGGTATAATGACTATAATTGCCTTAGCACCTGCAAGACCCGTGTCTTTGAGAATATCCAAAATATACTTGCGTTAGTTCACATAGGTTCCATGTCCTCAGTTATTTCAAGACATAGAATTACCTTGTGTGACCAAGGTCTTTAATGGTGAACTTGGAGTGGAGGTATTGCTTAACAACCAGGATATTAGATTCATTGGTACCAGTTATAAATACATCATCTAAGTAAGTCAATAGGAAAAGGCTACTGCTGGATGAATGTTTGAAGAAGAAGCAGTGATCATTGTTTGATTGAAAAAAGCTAGAATTTGTGAGCTTAAGATTGAGTTCTTCATTCCATTTCTGGAGGCCTCTTGTCTTGGAATTTCTTTGGTGTAGCCATTTGGTAGTTTTATGTAAACCTCCTCATTAAGATAACCATGCAAGAAGCTTTATTTATGTCTGATTGGTGGAGAGCCCAAGACCTGAAGCAATTGCAAGAAAAATTCTCAAAGTTACAATCTTGGCTACTGGTGAGTAACAATCAAAGTAATCCACTCTCTCCAATTGATTATACCCCTTTGCCACTAAACTTACCTTGAACTTATTAATTGTCCCATCTGGAGCGTGTTTAGTTTTGTATACCCATTCTGACCCTATTGCTTTCTTTCCAATAGGAAGAGATGTCAGCTCCCATGTATACTCTAGTGCTTTCAATTCCCTACTCATAGCATCCACCAAATTTTTATCTTTACTTACTTGATGATAGGAATAAGATTCAAGTACACTTGAGGAATTAGCTAAAAAAAATCCACATATGCATTGTTTCAGTGTGGAGAAATTGTATAAGAGTACATAGGAGGTGTGTTGTGTGATGATAAAGGAGCCTGCGTCAGAGATGTTTGAGTAGCAATTGAGACACCTTGATTGAAGTTAAATTAGTAATAAAATCATCTATCCAAGGTGGCTTATTCCTAACCCTTACACTATGTATAGGTACATCGTGTTACACTATAACTCGAGATTCTAGAAAGGAAATAGAGATAAGAGGTATGTTGTCATTTAATATAACTGTGGAAGTTTGTGTTATATCTGTAATAGGGAAGGACGAGGCAGAATCATGAATGATAAGTGAATTGTTTTGGAAAAGATTTGAGAGTGGTGAAGGAAGTAATGATGGTCGAGTGACTGAGTGGTCAAAAGAGCGAATGGGGCATATAATCAATGTGTTCGAGAGCGTGTTCCACCAATGTACAATCAAATTCTTAAAATACTATTGATTATAGTTAGCTCATACCTCTACTAGCTATATAATATACTATGTAATTTTTTTGCTCATATGTTCATAACATATGCATGAGATAGTCGCATCAATGGGAATTCTGAATTTTTTGGGGAACCGTTTTGTCTAATATGCTTTGACTGCTGGTATTGACACACTTGTACTTGTTGGTAAAAATATTAATGTGCAAAATTATATTCCAATAACATACCTTTTAGGAGCACTCCAATTACGTAGATTGATAGAGTGCATAATTGTTGTTTAATTCTTGATATTTTCTCTTACTCTAATGGTTTTAATTGTTCAATTTGTGGATATTGATTATATTTCATATTTTGTGGATTAGATGAAGAATTTGGATAAAATTGGATTCAATATCACAAATTGAAAATAAGAAGTTGAAAAGGTACACAATCAAAGAAGGACTTTGCTTAAGGCGTGGGCACGCTAGGGATGGCAAATGGGCTGGACAGTTCGGGAGTTCACGAGTTCGGCTCGGCTCATTAAAAAACGGACTTGGGCTTGGACTGGATCAAAAATTTGGGTGTTGGACAGTTCGGGTTCGGCTCGTGAAGCTCGTGGACTAGTCCAATGGATTGCGAAATGGGCCGGCTCGTGGACTAGTCCAACGGACTGCAATGGGCCGGCTCGTTTCCGTGTCTGCTATTTTAATTTTTTTTTTCCAATTCAACTCTATAAATACCTCATTTTTCATAAAAATTTTACACAATTCTCTCAATTTTATCTACAAGAAATTACACTGCTCTCTAGTCTATATTCTATCAATTCTCAAGTTCAACTGTTGAAGTGATCAACTCTCAATTGCAATCTTCAACTTCAAGTGCTCTAACTATTTCATATTTTCATACAATATTCTATATTGTCTCAAATTTCATATTTCATTTTCATCTCAAAATTTTCAATTCAATTATTTTTTTTTTAAAAAAAATTATGTACGGGCTGACGGGTCAACGAGCTGGACTTGGGCTGGCTTTTTGGGGGATGAGCCGGCTCGGCTCGTCTCCCCACGAGCTGGCCCATTTACAGCTCGTGGACCTGACTTGGACTTCGGTCAAATAGGCCGAGCCAACCCAGCTCGGCCCGTTTGACATCCCTGGGGCACGCTTCGTAATTTTTTAGATTCTTAAATGAATCACGCGTATGAATTTGTTGGTTAGAATTGGTCGTCTCTCTAGAGATTAATGCTATCAGTAAATTAAATTCTAAGATCGTATCTAGAGTCATTTATCGATTAGGGAAATAATGAATGAGCGTCTCTTGATTATCGAGATAGTAAGGAGAGATATGTTGTTAGATCGTATCAACGACCATAACCAATTTAGAAAATGAGTAAAGGATTTTATTTTTGCATCCATGATCTTTTCTATGAATCAATTCTAAGATTATACCTTTGTCTGGATACTTGTTTAATTTGATATTTTCATAACTTTAATTCCATAAAACTGTTTTGTTATAAATTGATTCCACATTCGAAATTCAAAACCCCCTCTTTTTATTTTACTGTTTTAATGTTCACGAAAAATTAAATCTAACCAATCCCTGTGGATTCGACATTGCTCACCACTTTTACAATTTATTTTCCAAGAGCAAGCTATTATTATTATTTGTTTAATTCGACACCCATCAAAATTTTGGCACCATTTTCGGGGATTGGTGTTAATTAGATTTAATTTTTCATTCATTGTTTTTATTTCTTTATGACTTGTTGTTCTCATACATGTAAATTGCAATACAACCCTGAAATTGAGAAGACAACTCGAAGATTGTGGAAGGAAACTAAGTTGCTCAAGCAAACCATTTCATCTTCATCACCCAAATTGAATTTAGCAGTTAACCCGATAGATTCAACAACCAATTCATCCAGTGATTCATCTAGTGATCCTGAAGCAGGGCAAGAGCAAACTATGGCCAATGATGAAAGAACTTTAAGGGAATTGGTTGCACCAAATGAAAATCAGCAGCCACTTTGCATTCAATATCCAGTCTTAGAAGTGGATTTTGAATTAAAATCTGGATTAACCCGTTTGTTACCCAAATTCTATGGTCTTGAGAATTAAGACCCCAACAAGCATATGAAGGAATTTCACATGGTGTGTTGAAGCCTAAAACTACAAGGAGTAACTGAAGAACATATCAAAATGCGTGCTTTTCCATTCTCGCTGACCAATACAGCAAAGGATTGGCTATTTTACTTACATTTAGGTTCTATAACCATGGGGACATGTATGATCAGGTTGTTCCTTGATAAATATTTTTTTGCTTCACGAGCTGCTAGCATTAGTAGGGAAATTTATGGAATCAAATAGAGAGATACTGAAACGGTTCATGAATATTGGGAAAGATTCAAGAAGCTCTGTGCAAGTTGTCCCCAGCATGGGATTTTGTGAACAACTACTCATTTAATACTTCTATGAAGGATTGTATCCAATGGAGAGGAAGATGATGGATGTAGCTAGCGGAGGTGCTATAGTGAATAAAACCCCAACTGCCGCTAGGGATTGATCTCCATCATGGATGCTAACACACAACAATTTGGATTCAAACAAGACACCCCTTTGGAAAGTGATGAGAATCGGGAAAGTCAAACCTCGATGTACGTGCCCGTGGGACCCATGACGAGATTCGAAGTTGAAGAGGTTCAAGATTCGAGGCTAAACAATGTAAATAAATCAAGAAAAGCAAGTCGAGAATCAAGTTGGAGCCAAACAGAAGAAGAAATTGGAATCAGCCAATTTCGGTCGACCGAAAATCATTCCGGTCGACCGAAACTCTGCAGAGGAATTTTGATCCAGCCTCAGTCACTTTCAGATGAGTGGCGGTCGACCGAAAGTCCAGTTTCGGTTGACCAAGAGATCGATCGAAATAATTTTGGTCGACCAATTCGGTCGACCGAAACACCTCATTTTTCAAAAAAATGGGGTTTTCTTGCAATTTCCACAAAAACGGGGTTTTTCTTGTAAATACCGAAATTGCACATTTTTCCCATTTTGTACATTATATTCACATTTCTCTTCATTTGTAAAGGATAACTTGGATGTTCATGAAGTTCTCTTGAGAGCTTGGTCTTGAAAGACCCCCTTTGAGGTAAGGATAAAAACCTCCTTTGTTCTTGTTATCTTCTTGGGATTTAATCAACTTTGCTTGAGTATTGTTATTCTTGTGTTGTTGTTTATTTTCCCCCCACCTTGGAATTTGTTTAAGTGACCCCCATTGGGCTAGGGTTTGTTAATCCTTGAATTTTGGGTTAGAATTAAACTTGGATTAAGGTGTTTATCCATTTATTTACCACTTTAGCTTTCTTGGGTTGGTATTAAAATTGTTGTGGGAATTTTCGGTCAACGCACCGAAGGGGTTCGCATCATTTGGTATCAGAGCTTGGCTCTAATTTGGTAAACCTATCCTTTACATTATTGTTGTTGTTAAAAAAAAAAAAAAAATCCGAAAAAAATTGAGAAAAAAATTGGGGAAATTTATATGCCCATGTGTATTGTTAATTTCATGTATTGGGTATATTGATTGATGCATTATTGGGGGTTTCCTTAGCCAAACACTTACGAAACATATACTTTCCAAATTGTATATTCAAAGTGTTTGATAAATTGTCCCAATGAAAAATACTCCATTCATGCTTTGTTGTTCAATGCCCATATATTGCTAATTACTTGGGGCTATCCAATTCCCATCATTGAGATTGTGTTATCAACATTGTATCCCATATATTACTTGCTTCATACATTGGGTAATTGTTGATCATTCAATTCTTGTCACATTTGGGTTGTCGGGGATTTATCATATATCCACATTTTATCCATTCAAGGTCATTTAAAGATTGAGTACAAGGTGTTTGATAAATTGCCTCATTCAAAATTTACACTCTTTGTGCTTATTGTTCTACATCTATGCCTTGTCTATTAATTGTGGTTTGTCAATCCCATTGTGATCCTAGCATCTTATCTCACATACATATTGTTCCTTTTGAGTATAGCAAGCACATAAATTCTACTTGCTATTTGTGTCTACTTGTTCTAAATTCCTTCTTCCTTTGTTTGTGATTTCCTTCACTTCACAAGAATTATACTTTGTGGTTTAGTTGATTACCTTCCTTGGAGAACTTGAAAAAGGAGATTTGAGTGGAAAAAGGCAAGAGTGGTGAGCTCATTAGAGGGTAAAAGCCTAAATTGAGTGAAACACGAGTGAAAATTATTCTTGTGAGAACACTTTCACACTTGCACACCATGTCAAATTCCAATGCTCAAACTCAAGATTTGAAGTACTTGTTACAAAATCTTTCAACCACCATGGCTAAACAAATGGAGAAGATTGGGGGTGAGTTGGAAAATTTAGGAACAAGAGGGGAGAGTACATCAACTAGTATGGGTGAAGAAAATAGGGATGGTAGGAGAAGGTTGAGGGATAAATTTGGGAACATTGTGTATAGAGATGGAAGTGGAAAAAAAAATGGGAGTTTGAATAGGAAAATTAGAAGGGATGCTTGGGATGATGAAAGGGATGATAATGAAGGAGAAGTCGAAGGAGATGGGAGAATGGGTAGAAGACGTAGAGAATGGGTAGATAGGAGTGGAGATGGAATTGATGATATTATTGATAAGGCAAAAATGAAAAGTCCATCATTCCATAGGAGGGGTGATAATGAGAAGGGAGTGTTGGAGATAAATGCTAGGCCACCACAATCTATGGCCCATACTAATGAGGTGGAGGAACATGGGAAGGATAATTTCTACACTAGGTGCCTAGTGAGTGATAAACCATGTAGTCTCATGATAGATGGGGAGATTGGCACTAATTTGGTGAGTGCTAGTAGAATTGAGAAATTGGGGTTACCGGTTATGAAGCATCCTAATCACTATGTCTTGCAAAGGTTGGGTGACGATGGGGGAGTGAGAGTGAGTGAACAAGTTCTTCTTGCCTTCAACATTGGATCCTATTGTGACCAAGTGATATGTGATGTAGTTCCCATGCACACTACACACATAATTTTGGGAAGACCTTGGCAAAGTGATAGGAGTGTGACACATGACAAAAGGAAGAACCGGTGTAGCTTCCAAATGGATGGAAAAAAGGTTGTGATCCTATCTTTGAGTGCGGAAGAAGTATGCAAAGACCGAATGAAGCTCAAGAAGGAATTTGAGGAAGAAAATGAGAAAAAGAAAGAAAAAGAAAATGAAGAAGAAGAGAAGAAGAAGAAAGAAAACAAAAATGAGAGCATGAGAGTTGGGGCCACGTCCCTAGAAAAAGGAGAGGCAATGAGGGTTGGAGCCACGACTCCAGAAAAAGGAGAGGTGAGAGAAGAACCGAGGGTTGAGGATTCTACCTCAGAAAAAGGTGAGGAAGTTATGAGTGCCACCAAGAAAATTGAGAGAAAAGATCACCCCGAAATGTTCTTTACTCTTAAATATTCTAACAATGCCCTCCCAAGTTTTGTCATGTCTTTGTTGCAGGAAATTATGAGGCCAACTTATCAAGGCAACAAAGAACTCCAAAAGCATGCCTTATGGAAGAAATTCATGGAAACATTTTCCTACAACAACGAGTACAACCGAGGTAAAGAAAATGGGATAACCAATGCAACATCTAGGAGGTATGCTCCTAACATTTCTTTGAATGCAAGGTTATTGTGTCTTGAATATATTAGAGGGTTGTATGATTTTGATGTAGATTTGACAAGTGTGTTGTTGACTTGTGAAAATGTAACATGTGGTAAGATTCATTGTCATGATGAGTGCTTAATTTGTAAATGCAACTTTTTGCATGTGCCAAATTGCATAAGTACCAAATCCTTTTGTGAAAATGTTGCATATAGTACATTTCATGGGCATGTTGAATCCTTATCTTGTGAAAATATGCTTAACTTGCATATTGGCTCTCTAAAGGAATTGCTAGTTAGGGGAGTCCATGGGAAAGATTTATTGGGATGTCTTGATGATAAAAGGACTTCGCCTCTAACATTTCTAGATGCTCCCTCATTCCGTCTTGAACATAGTAAGAGCATGCATGTTAAATATCCGAATTTGTTAAACATTTATGAATCATGTTGTGAGCAATATTTTGATGGATTTTCTGGGCATGATGATTATTTGTTTTAGAAAATTGGATTGTTTCCTTGTAAATGTGCCATGCGTGAATTGCTAGTGGGAGGAGCACATGATAATTGTTTGATGGGGCGATTTAAAATCAACGGGGTCTTAGGGGTATTATGCGATCAATCTTATTGGCCTACTTTGAAGCTTGGTGTTGAACATGTTTGCACTTGTAGTAAATGCCGAACTTGCAAACTGGCTAAACTCAAGTTTTTTCCCCAAGAATTCCATGCATATTTGCCCATCCTGAGTAAACCTTGGACTGCTATTTCTATGAATTTTATAGTGGGTTTATTTGGAATAAAGAAAGAAAATGATGCTATTTTTGTGATTTTTGGTAGGAGTATTAAAACGTCGCATTTGATTGCATATAACGAAACCAACAAGGTCATCAACATAGCTAATATTTTCTTTCAAGAAGTTGTGCAATTGCACGAAATTGGTGCTAATTTTGTGATTGTTAAATTTGCTTATAATCTAATTGTTCATCATATTAGCAAGTTTTCTCCACTTAAAGATGCTTGTGACTTTATCCTATTAACTCTGTTGAACTTTATGCACATGTTTATCGAAGAAAGAGTTAGTTTAGGTGGGCACGAGAATGCACCTTTGGTTAAGCCCCTTTGCAGGAGGCTCGAGCTTCCATTTAGGGGAATTGGAATGTAATGTGCTTCTGATGCCAACCATGGTGGGAAACATATTCCGTTTCATCCAGGCGGTTGGATATATTCCCATTCGTGGAAGGAGCGACCCCCCGATCAAATAAAATCCAAATTGCTACTTTGCAGTGTTGGCACATCTCAAGCTTTTGGCAACGCCTACAAATTGATTTTGCATGGTGAGTATGAAATTTCAGTTACATTTATTATGTCTGAATTTTCTATTTTTATTGTAGGTGCCGACTCGTGGTCGAATCTCTTTCGAGATGGAGGGGATGATGAGAATCGCGAAAGTCCAACTTCATTGCATGAACCTGTGGTACACAATGTTGCAAGATCAAAGTTCAAGGAGTTTCACGACAGTGCATTCAAGCAAGATTCGAGGTCGAATCCTTTTCAAGAGGGAGGGGATGATGAGAATCGGGAAAGTCAAACCTCGATGTACGTGCCCATGGGACCCATGACGAGATCCAAAGTTGAAGAGGTTCAAGATTCGAGGCTAAACAATGTGAATAAATCAAGAAAAGCAAGTCGAGAATCAAGTTGGAGCCAAAAAGAAGAAGAAATTGGAATCAGCCAATTTCGGTCGACCGAAAATCATTCCGGTCGACCGAAACTCTGCAGAGGAATTTTGATCCAGCCTCAGTCACTTTCGGATGAGTGGCAGTCGACCGAAAGTCCAGTTTCGGTCGACCCAGAGATCGACCGAAATAATTTCGGTCGACCGAAACACCTCATTTTTCAAAAAAACGGGGTTTTCTTGCAATTTCCACAAAAACGGTGTTTTTCTTGTAAATACCGAAATTGCACATTTTTCCCATTTTGTACATTATATTCACATTTCTCTTCATTTGTAAAGGATAACTTGGATGTTCATGAAGTGCTCTTGAGAGCTTGGTCTTGAAAGACCCCCTTTGAGGTAAGGATAAAAACCTCTTTATTCTTGTTATCTTCTTGAAATTTAATCAACTTTGCTTGAGTATTGTATTTCTTGTGTTGTTGTTTATTTTTCCCCCCACCTCGGAATTTGTTTAAGTGACCCCCATTGGGCTAGGGTTTGTTAATCCTTGAATTTTGGGTTAGAATTAAACTTGGGTTAATGTTTTTATCCATTTATTTACCACTTTAGCTTTCTTGGGTTGGTATTAAAATTGTTGTGGGAATTTTCGGTCAACGCACCGAAGGGGTTCGCATCACTGCTGCTACTTGATGCTGTGAACGTTGCAGGGTATTGAGCAGAGGTTGGGTTGAAGTATGTGGGATTGCAGGTGAGAGATGAAGAAGGCTGAAGATGCAGGCTGGGTTAGAGGAAGACAGAGAAGTGGCTGCGGCTCAAGTGGGTTGTCGAAGGTTGAGGGTGAAAGTAAAAGACGGACGCTGAGGGAAAGCTGCAGCTGGGGAATGGAGGCTGTGGGTTGAAAGTTTTTGTGGGCACGAGAGAGAGATATTGTTGAAATGCTGTGTTGAGGTTTTTGTCTGCTGATGAGCGGTGGAGTGTGGTTGTTAGGTTGAAGGTCTGGTTTTTGTGTGGGAGAGGAGAATGGTGTGAAGTGGGTTGAAGGTGAAGACAGTGCTTGGTTGCGGCTGAAAGGTTGGTTGCGTGGGAGAGGAGCTGGGGTAAAATGTGAAAGGGAGAGAGCTGTTAGGTTGTGTCCGAGAGAGAGAGGTGGGCTGGAGAATTGATTTTTGGGCTTTTTTTTTTCAAGTTAATCAAGCTAGGGGTAAAATTGTTCAAAATGTACCTGCAATTAAATAAATGAAATAATTTGCAAATAAAACCAATTTAGAGTTTAACAAATAAAATTGAATCTTTAATAAATTTTACTCTAAATGAGAAAATTTATATCCCAAAATTGTATTTTTTTTCATTTATTTACTTCTTTAAAATAAGTAAAATTGGACAATAATCACACTCACCAACTAGCTTTTTGCTAGTCTCTAGCAATTCAAGCGAATTAAAAACATGACTAACTCAATGAAAAACTTCAATTGTAAAGTCAATAATGAATTTAGATAGTCGAGCACATCAACTTCGTAAAATCAAGAGATCAAGCATTATATCCCAAATTAATCCATAAAAACATTCCCAAAATTTTGTGTGTGTGTGTGTGTGTGTGTGTTTTAAGCCGATCCGTCAAATCACTAACCCCAACACATACAGTGTAGAGTATTCACTCAAGTAAAGCATAAACTCCATATACTCGCGGGTATGTGTATTTTGTTTCTGAACTGGTTAGGGGGTCACTCATGGAGTTTGAAAACTGATCGCTCAAGCATTCAAGAAAGGCCATATATATGTGGATGACAGCAATACAAATATTGATAACACGTAAGGATAAGGAAATAAAAGAAGTGAGTAGAATTTGAGGACTTTCAGAATATAAGTAAGGATAATAATTTTCACTTTTAATTACACTTCAATCTTGCTTTCTTCTTCACGTCCTTTACTTTCTTTTCAATGTCTCCCTCTTCTTTTGATTTTTTTTTTATGAAATCCTCTCAAATAATTCTTCAACATTCTCCTCTAGTCCGAATGACTGTCAAATACTTTCTAACTCCACTTTTCTTTCTTTTCATGCACTGAACATTTTTTCTCAAATATGGAGCAAAAATAATCATCCTCACTTATACTTGAAAGTAGAAACAAGGTTATGTATTTATGGAAGCAATGTCGTCTTTAATGTGAAATAAATGAAAGAGATTTGTGGCTATGAAGGAATTTGTGGATATGAAGGGATTTGTGATGGGAAGAGAAGATGATAAGGTTAGCTTCAAAGGATCAAATTTTTATTTGACATTGACCTTCATCGTTTCTTAAGTAAAAACCACCAACAATCCACAATCCGTGTAATGATGCCCAATGGAAGTAGCAATATCAAACAAGGGCAATATAAGAAAACTACCATTCACTCAACTCTCATGATGAACAAGTAAAATTACTTAAACTTGAGAGAGCTCTAGTTGTATGTGTTGACTATCCATCTTACCACAAGGCTTAAATTCTTGCATAAAAAATTTTTTTAGGAGGGAGGTCTTTACAGAATAACAAAGATATACTTCAAGACTCAAGATGTACTCAATTTTAATGCTCAACTATCACAAAAGAATTAATGCAACAAGTACATTTGAGTTACTCTCCCCCCCCCCCCAACTAAAATCAGACATTGTCCTCAATGACTCAAAGAGAAGAAAAATGAAAAGTGATTAATAGACATGACTCAAAATTAAATCAAGCTAAAGGAGAAAAGTGTACCTGAGATGAGGCCTATGCACATGAGCAATTATTCAAGAATGAAAAACTAAAAAATGAAGAAAAGAATAAAATCTGCAAAAAGAAAAGAAAATATATACATAATAATAAAAGTTAGTTCCAAGAAAATCAGCTGCTGGAATCAGGGTCCAGCAGAGGTAGGTCATTAACTTCAGCAGAAAAATTATCCAAAAATGGTTTCAGACGTTGTCCATTAACTTTAAAAACAGTACCAGTTTTTGGATCCATGATTTCAACCGCTCCATAAGGATAAACAGTTTGCACAATGTAAGGACCAATCCATTTAGTTCTCAACTTACCAGGAAACAGATGAAGTTTAGAGTCATATAACAATACTTTCTGAGAAGGAAAAAATGATTTTCTAAGAATTTTCTTATCATGAAAAACTTTCATTTTCTCTTTCGAAATTTTTGCATTCTCATATGCTTCCAAACGTAATTCATCTAACTCATTCAATTTCAGTTTCCTAAATTCACCAGCTTGATCTAAATCAAAGTTGAGTGTTTTGATTGCCTAATAAGCTTTATGTTCAATTTCAACCGGCAAATGATAAGGTTTTCCAAATACAATTCTATAAGGAGACATTCCAAGAACAGTTTTAAAAGCAGTCCTATAGGCCCATAAAGCATCATCCAATTTTATAGCTCAATCTTTTCTATTTGGATTAACTGTTTTTGTTAGAATGCCTTTAATTTCACGATTGGCTAGTTCAGTTTGACCATTAGTTTGAGGGTGATAGGGAGTAGAAATCTTATGCCTAATACCATATTTATTTAACAAGGTTTCAAAAGATTTATTACAAAAATGTGTTCCTCCATCGCTAATTATGGCCTTAGGCATACCAAACCTAGAAAAAATATGTTCTTTCAAAAATTTGAGCACGACTTTATGGTCATTTGTTCTACATGGAACAGCCTCTACCCATTTTGACACATAATCAACAGCAACCAATATATATAGATATCCAAAAGAAGGGGGAAAAGGCCCCATAAAATCTAATCCCCAACAATCAAAAATTTCAAGAACAAGGATTGGAGCTAATGGCATCATATTCCTATGGCTGAGACTACCAAGTTTCTGACATGCTTCACAATTTTTACAAAAGGTATGAGCATCCTTAAATAAACTAGACCAATAAAAACCACATTGAAGTACCTTTGCAGCTGTTTTCTGCGAAGAGAAATGGCCTCCGCAAGCATGAGAATGACAGAAATTAAGAACTTGTTGTACCTCGTCATCAGGAACACATCTTCGATTATTTGATCAGCACAATATTTGAATAAGTATGGATCATCATAGAAGAAGTTCCATGCAATAGCTTTCATCCTCATTTTGTCTTGGACACTCCAATTTGAGGGCATATGACCTGTAACTAGATAATTAACCAAGTCAACAAACCAAGGAACAATATTCAAGCTAAATAACTGTTCATCTGGAAATGAATCATTTAAAGGGTGAGAAACTTTTGAATTTTCAGAATTTAATCTGGATAAATGATCAGCAACAACATTTTCCACCCCTTTTTTATCCTTAATTGTAATGTCAAATTCCTGCAATAACAAAATCCAACGAATGAGTCTAGGTTTAGCATCTTTCTTTGTGAACAAATATTTAAGAGCAGAATAATCAGTAAAGATAGTAACAGGGGTCCCAATAAGATAAGTTCGAAATTTTTCCAGTGCAAAAACTATTGGTAGCAGCTCTTTTTCGGTAGTTGTGTAATTCAATTGAGCTTGATTCAAAGTTTTGATAGCATAGTAGATTATATAAGGTTCCTTACCTTTCCTCTGGCCAAGCACTGCCCCTACAGCTATATCACTTGCATCACACATTAATTCAAAAGGTAGAGACCAATCAGGTGATCTAACTATGGGTGCAGTCGTGAGTACCTTTTTTAAATGTTCAAAACCTGCAATGCATTCATTAGTCCAAACAAATTTTGTATCATGCATCAAAAGTATAGTCAAAGGTTTTACTATGACACTAAAATCTTTTATGAACCTCCTATAAAAACCTGCATGGCCTAAAAATGATCGAACATCTTTTACAGTTAAAGGAATAAGTAACCTAGAAATTGAATCTACTTTTTCCTTATCTACTTCCATGCCTTTAGCAGAAATTATATGACCTAAAACAATTCCTCTTGTTACCATGAAATGACATTTCTCCCAATTAAGGAGAAGTTGCTTATCTTCACACATGCATAAAACATCTTTCAAATTTGTTAGGCAATCATCAAATGAGTCACCATACACAGAGAAATCATCCATAAACACTTCCAAGAAATTTTCTATCATGTCACTGAATATGCTAAGCATGCATCTTTGAAAGGTTGCTGGGGCATTACAAAGACCAAAAGACATTCTTTTAAAGGCAAACGTCCCAAAAGGGCAAGTAAAATTAGTTTTTTCTTGGTCTTCTAATGCTTTTTCAATTTGATGATAGCCTGAAAAACCATCCAAGAAACAATAGAATGAATGTCCAGCAACTCTTTCTAACACTTGATCTAAAAATGGTAAAGGAAAGTGGTCTTTTCTGGTCATGGAATTCAATTTCCTATAATCTATGCACATTCTCCAACTAGTGGGTACCCTTTTAATTGTCATTTCCCCCTGTTCATTTTCGACAACGGTAACCCTAGTTTTCTTAGGAACTACTTGAGTAAGGCTTACACACTTGCTATCTGCAATAGGATAAATGATACCTGCATCAAGTAATTTTAAAACTTCATTTTTAACAACCTCTTTCATGTTAGGGTTTAGCCTTCTTTGAGATTCCCTTGAAGGATTAGCATTTTCTTCTAGAAAAATTCTATGAGTGCACACTAAAGGACTAATTCCCTTAATATCATCTATAGTCCAACCTATTGCAGATCTATGATCATTCAACACTTTCAACAACATATTTTCCTGATCACAAGTAAGGGTAGAAGAGATTACCACAGGGTATGATTCATTAGGTCCCAAGGATGCATACTTTAGTTCCGATGGAAGAGGTTTAAGCTCCAGAGTTGGCATCTTTTCTGCTGATGTTTGCATGGGTGTCTGGCTAACATTTAGAGGCTCAATGTTTGGCTTCCAAGCTCTTACAACTGCTGTTGTTAAACTTTTTGAAGCGTCTTGAATGTTGTCCAATTCGAGATTCTGTTCAAGTTGCTCATCAGGATCTTCTAACTCAATTAGCAGCTCTTCCAGCATATTAACTTCCTGTACTTCATCAAAATCTTTTGGTTGCCTACAAGCATTGAAAATGTTAAGTTCCAAAGACATATTGCCAAAAGTCAACTTTAAAATACTACTCCTACAATTTATCAAAGCATTTGAAGTTGGAAGAAATGGTCTACCAAGAATAACAGGGATTTGAGGAGAAGTTTTAGGTGTACTTGAACATCAATAACAACAAAATCAACTGGATAATAGAATTTATCGACTTGAACCAAAACATCCTCAATTATCCCTCTAGGCATCTTAAAAGATCTATCTGCTAATTGTAAAATCATGGGGGTAGGCTTAATTTCACCTAGACCAAGTTTTGTATACACACTAAAGGGCAAAAGATTTACACTTGAACCTAAATCTAGCAAGGCATGACCAATACGAGTGGTTCCTATCATACAAGCAATGGTTGGAGAACCAGGATCTTTAAATTTTTGAGGAGTTTGGCATTGTATGATAGAACTCACTTGTTCAGTTAAAAAGACTTTGTTCTTAACAGCTAGCTTGCTTTTCACCGTACACAAATCCTTAAGAAATTTAGCATAAGTAGGGACTTGTTGAATTGCATCTAACAGAGGAATATTTACCCTAACTTGCTTAAAAATCTCATGAATTTATGTTTGATTTTTGGTCTTATTACCAGGTTGTAATCTTTGAGGAAAAGTGGCAGGGGTGCACCTACTATTAGCCTAGGTGGTTCCTGAACATCAGATAGAGATTTTAATATAGTATCATCAACAGGAGGTTCAACTTGCTTACCCACCAAGTTCTCTTTAGGTTCAGAAAATTGGATTTGCTTACCACTTCTCAAGGTAGTTACTGCTTTCACATGTCTCAGATTGGATTTATCGACCCCATTGTATTGAGTTTGAGGATTAGGCATTGGTTGAGCTGGAAACTTACCTTTTTCTGATGCACTTGCCTGAGTAGTCAGCTTTGTAAGCTGAGATCGGATGTCATTAATAGCCTGAGAGTTTTGATTGTTGATTGCAGCTTGACTTTGCATGAATTTTTGGATTTGGTCTTCCAGACTTCTCTTCTGCGGTGGCATATAAGGTGTTGGTTGTGAAGGTCCAGCATTGTTGCCAACATTATTGCTTCCTCCTTGATCATTCCTCCAACTGAAGTTTGGATGATTTCTCCAACCTGGATTAAAAGTGCTCGAATATGGATTAGAATAATGTTTGGAAATCATATTAACAGCAACATATTGATCAAAATACATCTCTTTTAGTTGGGGAAGTGCAGGACAATCAGAGGTTAAATGTTGTACATCATCACAAATTGAACATTTTTCTAAAATAGTGGAAGAGGAATTGACTTCATTCACTTTTTGAGTTTCCAAGTTTTCGAGTGATGACAGCCAATTGGGCATTCATGTCATCCTCTGTTCTAAGTGAATGAATTCCATACCCAGAAGCAATCTTTGAAACTTCAGTTTTTATTGGAACACCCCTATCAAACTCATCAATGTTATCCCAAGATTGGGTATTTTCAGCTAAATCATCAAAAAATGTAAAAACTTCATTTGGGTCTTTTGCAAAGAAATCACCATTACTCATGGTTTGCACAAATTGTCTCATTTCTGGTCTGAGTCCTTCATAAAAAAAATTAGTTAACATCCATTGCTCATAACCATGATGGGGACAAGATAACAACAAATCTTTGAATCTTTCCCAACTAGTGTAAAAATTTTCATTATTCTTTTGGGAAAAAAATCATGATTTGTCTTTGAATAGCGGTGGTTCTTTGTGGTGGAAAAAACTTTTTAATGAACTCTTTCCGCATACTTGCCCAATTTGTAATTGAACCAGGCCTTAAAGAGTGAAGCCACGACTTAGCTTTATCCTTTAGTGAAAAAGGGAAAAGCTTGAGTCGAATGACCTCCTCAGTGCAATTTCTTTCAACAAAAATAAAACAAACCCCTTCGAATTTCTGGATGTGGTGATATGGACTCTCTGATGGCATCCCATGGAAGCGTGGTAGATGATCAATCATTCCCGGTTTGAAGTTGAAGACCGCTGCATTTGCAGGAATCACTATGCACGACGGAGTGCTTGCCATCGTTGGAAAAATGTAATCTCTAAGACTTCGAACGACTGGCGCCTCATTTGGATCTGCATTATTTGCCATTACTACCTGCTGATTTTCAAGAATTAAAAATTGGTTAGTAGGTTCCGATCTTACTAATCGCTTAGAATTATCTCGAAACCAAACGGACATAAACAAAGAACAATATCAAGAACAGTAGTCGAACAAAATAATAATAATAAAAAATAACAGAATTCAGCAAGAATCAGTTAGGACCAAATTAATCCCCGGCAACGACGCCAAAAACTTGACTCGAAGTTAAATCTACCCTCCAAGTATAAAGTGGTCAAGTTGTAGCCTAGCAATAATCCATGGTCATTCTTCCTAGGGATTTTATTGGTATAATAATATTTGCTAAATTCGAAACTTAAACTATGATTTCAATTTTCCTAAAATGAATTTGGAGAGAATATAATTAAATTGCAATGAAAAAGAATTCGAGTGGAGTTATTCTTTCGCTATCAATTGGGCTTTTCAAATAAGACTCGTGTGAATTTCTTGATATCGATAAATTTAAACATATTAGTAAGAAAATTAGTCAATTTATTTTACGGGATTTAGTCGAGCATGTTGTCTGCATATTTAATACATACCACATCAACGACATTCATCCAAGTAAAATAATTTGAAAACTCAAAACAATTTATAAACCCTTATCAATAACAATAATTCATCCATAATAAATTAAAACACACCCATTGAAGCTGAGAATAACTCCCCTCAAATATAATTTAGCAGGACATAATTAAATTAAATGAAACAAAATTCAAATAAACAATAACCTTTGCTAGAAAATGAAATTCAAACTTTGAAACTAAAAATCCTATATCTAAATATATATATATATATATATATATATATATATATATCAATTTAACTAATCATTAACAATCTGAATTTATGAAAATATTCACTGAAACAAATAAAAATCTAAGCAAAACTAGAACAAATCACCCAAAAGGTCACTTTGAAGCCTCTCTTAAATCAGTCGAACGTTGCGATGCTACTGGCTGAGATGTTGAGACTGTTGCTGGTCGAAGAGGGAACTGCTGCTCCAGTGATGCGTGGCTGCTGGGGGCTGCTGCTGCTTGATGCTGTGAACGTTGCAGGCCATTGAGCAGAGGTTGGGTTGAAGTATGTGGGATTGCAGGTGAGAGATGAAGAAGGCTGAAGATGCAGGCTGGGTTAGAGGAAGACAGAGAAGTGGCTGCGGCTCAAGTGGGTTGTCGAAGGTTGAGGGTGAAAGCAAAAGACAGAGGCTGAGGGAAAGCTGCAGCTGGGGGATGGAGGCTGTGGGTTGAAAGTTTTTGTGGGCACGAGAGAGAGATATGGTTGAAAGGCTGTGTTGAGGTTTTTGTCTGTTGATGAGCGATGGAGGGTGGCAATTTATAAACCCTTATCAATAACAATAATTCATCCATAATAAATTAAAACACACCCATTGAAGCTGAGAATAACTCCCCTCAAATATAATTTAGCCGAACATAATTAAATTAAATGAAACAAAATTCAAATAAACAATAACCTTTGCTAGAAAATGAAATTCAAACTTTGAAACTAAAAATCCTATATATATATATATATATATATATATATATATATATATATATATATATATATATATATATCAATTTAACTAATCATTAACAATCTGAATTTATGAAAATATTCACTGAAACAAATAAAAATCTAAGCAAAACTAGAACAAATCACCCAAAAGGTCACTTTGAAGCCTCTATTAAATCAGTCGAACGTTGCGATGCTACTGGCTGAGATGTTGAGACTGTTGCTGGTCGAAGAGGGAACTGCTGCTCCAGTGATGCGTGGCTGCTGGGGGGCTGCTGCTGCTTGATGCTGTGAACGTTGCAGGCCATTGAGCAGAGGTTGGGTTGAAGTATGTGGGATTGCAGGTGAGAGATGAAGAAGGCTGAAGATGCAAGCTGGGTTAGAGGAAGACAGAGAAGTGGCTGCGGCTCAAGTGGGTTGTCGAAGGTTGAGGGTGAAAGCAAAAGACAGAGGCTGAGGGAAAGCTGCAGCTGGGGGATGGAGGCTGTGGGTTGAAAGTTTTTGTGGGCACGAGAGAGAGATATGGTTGAAAGGCTGTGTTGAGGTTTTTGTCTGCTGATGAGCGATGGAGGGTGGCAATTTATAAACCCTTATCAATAACAATAATTCATCCATAATAAATTAAAACACACCCATTGAAGCTGAGAATAACTCCCCTCAAATATAATTTAGCCGGACATAATTAAATTAAATGAAACAAAATTCAAATAAACAATAACCTTTGCTAGAAAATGAAATTCAAACTTTGAAACTAAAAATCCTATATCTAAATATATATATATATATATATATCAATTTAACTAATCATTAACAATCTGAATTTATGAAAATATTCACTGAAACAAATAAAAATCTAAGCAAAACTAGAACAAATCACCCAAAAGGTCACTTTGAAGCCTCTCTTAAATCAGTCGAAGGTTGCGATGCTACTGGCTGAGATGTTGAGACTGTTGCTGGTCGAAGAGGGAACTGCTGCTCCAGTGATGCGTGGCTGCTGGGGGGTTGCTGCTGCTTGATGATGTGAACGTTGCAGGCTATTGAGCAGAGGTTGGGTTGAAGTATGTGGGATTGCAGGTGAGAGATGAAGAAGGCTGAAGATGCAGGCTGGGTTAGAGGAAGACAGAGAAGTGGCTGCGGCTCAAGTGGGTTGTCGAAGGTTGAGGGTGAAAGCAAAAGACAGAGGCTGAGGGAAAGCTGCAGTTGGGGGATGGAGGCTGTGGGTTGAAATTTTTTGTGGGCACGAGAGAGAGATATGGTTGAAAGGCTGTGTTGAGGTTTTTGTCTGCTGATGAGCGATGCAGGGTGGCTGTTAGGTTGAAGGTCTGGTTTTTGTGTGGGAGAGGAGAATGGTGTGAAGTGGGTTGAAGGTGAAGACAGCGCTTGGTTGCGGCTGAAAGGTTGGTTGCGTGAGAGAGGAGCTGGGGTAAAAGGTGAAAGGGAGAGAGTTGTTAGGTTGTGTCCGAGAGAGAGAGGTGGGCTGGAGAATTGATTTTTGGGCTTTTTTTTTCAGGTTAATCAAGCTAGGGGTAAAATTGTTCAAAATGTACCTGCAATTTAATAAATGAAATAATTAGCAAATAAAATCAATTTAGAGTTTAACAAATAAAATTGAATCTTTAATAAATTTTACTCTAAATGACAAAATTTATATCCCAAAATTGTATTTTTTTCATTTATTTACTTCTTTAAAATAAGTAAAATTGGACAATAATCAATGTCCGACGGTCATATGACTGTCGGAAATTTACGACGGTAATTTTAACCGTCGGAAAGCATCGAAAGTTTTCGACGGGTAGCTTACCCGTCGGAAATGACGGACGACGTCTTCAGATTTTTTTTTTAATATCAATTTTAAATTATTTTTTAGTTATTGCACTTATATGTTATATAATTAATTTAAAAAATACCTTAATATAAGATATAACAAATTTCATTGCTATTATACTAGAACAAAAATAGAAAATATTTGTTTGAATATACATGATCACATCATCTAACTATTATATTTCTATGATGATCCAGACGATGATGGGAACTTAGAATTTGCGAAGCCAATTTCTAGAAGAAAGTTTCTAATTTTCTCTTCCATAGTCGACTTTTAAATCTTCCAATTCCTTTAGTCTCCTCTCTTCTGCACTTCCATTTCCTTCTGTCTCCTCTTCTGATTCTCTTAATTGCTTCCTAAGTGCCTCTATTTCGGCACCTTGTGAGCACAATTGTGAACGTCGAGCGGAATTTCTCACTTCCTCAACAAATTGTGAATTCCCCAAGCCATATACACGACCCATGTTTATGTCATTCGTAGACTAGATCCACGTATCTGGGTGGAATTCTGGACGCTCAGATGGATTTGGCCATTGCTTCTCAATCGCATTATTATAATTTTCCTGTAAAATTAAAATAACAAAATATTATTGTTAGTGAAGAAATAAATATAACTGTAAACAATATAAAATTCATTAAAAAAATAAATACTAACTATCCGAGATAAGTGTATAGGTATTGCATTCTTATGTATGTACTCTTTGACCTCTCATCTATAAACTCTCCAAATGGTTTCCTATGTGTTCGCTCAAAAAGCTCCACTGGAGTCGGTGGACGTTTCAACTCCTTTGCCTGAACGGGGTGAAAAAGCTAATACTAAGAATAAATAATACTAATTGTAAAAAATAAGCATAAAGATCAAGAATAATACCAAACGGTTCTTATGTACCGCATAGGGCACCGAACCACCTGTATGTTTAGGTGGCAGACCCTTCACTGTTGAGGCACGATTATTCGAATTAGTATGAGATAACTTCTGCCACTCCTCAGTACTCCACTCCTCTAAACGCTTGAGCCATTCTTCATGGTCAATCCAAGTTGGCTTGTAGTTCTTCCAATCAAATGGATTATTTGAATAGCTTTTCTTTTTGACCCATGCTCGAAGTCCACAATAGGTATCTCGCAATCGTTTACTAGCTATATTCTGAAATACCATATCTACTTCACTATCTGTATGATCTGGCCATTTGAATTTCTCCTAAAGCAATTTAAAAAATTGATGCAATATTTCATATTACTTGCAGGTAATAATATGTAAATATAAAAATTTCAAGCGAAAAAGTATATTGAAATTACCGCAAACGCTCTGAACATATTCTCGTGCAAGTCATCAGGCACATCACCGTAACTAGTATAACGACCATGCGTGTATCCTTTCACAATGCACATTACTTCTCTCATGGCCGGAATACTATCGAAACTAAAATTAAATCAAGTTGTAACATGAAAACATATTTTATTATTAATAGAAGAGGTAAGTAGAAATTGAGTAAAATAATTTTGAAGATACCTCTCTCGTGTTTCAAGAACAATAGTTTCACGTCGTCCAGGTGAATTAGGGATAGGAGTACCCTGATTAGGACTTCGTCGCCTAACTCTCCTACCATTTTCTTCCCTTGGAGATGATTCCTCCTCGGTAGCATCGTTGATATTGCTTAGCCCAATCACTTCCTCTTCACTATTTAGTTCATCACTTAAATGTGCCTCATCTTTGTTTATTGCCTCATCTCTACTTGCAGGGGAGGACCTTGCTCTAGTTCTTGAGGTGTTGCCTCGTGTTGGTCGATAATCACTCATGACCAATCACTATTATCTACAAAAAAAAAAAAAAAACATAAACATGGCGAATGTTATCATCATAATTTCTAAGTACTATTGAAAACAATAGGAAAATAAATTACACAGCATGAAGAAATATCCAGATGGAAGAAGGGGAAAGAGGAGAAAAAGAGGAGAAGAATAAGAGAGGCAGAAAGAGAAGAAGGGAAACTAAAAAGGGGGAGGAGCCAGAGACACGAGAAAGAAGAAAGAGAAGCAGAAATTGGAGGAGAGAATTACGGTTTTACTTCAAAATAAGTCTTAAGTATTACAACGCAAAGATCCTCTCTAGATAGGGTTTAAAGAAGTCTTATTTAATTTAAGTAGGAAAACAGCTTAATAAATAATATCAAATAGCATAAAAAGTTATGACTAAACCCTAATTACTTTACCTAAAATGAGAATCTAAACTTGGAAAGTCTTCATGTAATATATCTATTAGAACCATCACTGCATTATGTTCTATCAGAAAAACCCCAAATTTGTTTGACTAGCTAAGTAGCTCCGGGCATTCCTATTTTTGGGTTTAGTAATTTCCTCCATCTTGATTGTCTTCTATTGCCTCTATATTGCCTGCCTTCTATTGCTTTATCAAGATAGTATGGATGAAGAACCCAAATATCAATCCAATCTTTTGATCATGAAGCTTTACTCATTAATGCTCAGGTGTTTCCTCATTTCTCATTCCTGTTTAGTACATTTTGCATCTTATTGCTTTTCTCCTATGTTTGCATGATAAGATTGTATACAATGTAAAGGAAAAGTTTCATCATGCCATTTTTGAAGCCATAATAATTGATATCAAGTGTCAAAATTAGCCATAGAGGACTGGAAGCAAATTAAGCATCATTATCACATCTAATTTGGGAAAAATTTATCCTTGTGTAATAATGCTAAGTATCAATTGTTTCATTCATAGTGAGACTCATAATTGGCCAATTAAATACAGAAGGAGATGACCATTATTAATAACATATAGTGCTCCATGAAGGCTAATCAACAATTCATCATCGACCATATAATGTTTAAACTATTCATACCTGAACAGAGTCCTAAGAGCTTGCGCCTTCGAATGCTGACCATGGCTGTTCAGTATTCCTAATTGGCGGAATAATAATACATCTGACTTCGTACATTCACCAATGAAAGATCTATAACGATACTTACCTAACTCAGAAAAAATACAAATAAAGCACCAAAAAGACAGTGTGTGATGAAGGGTTACAGATAGAAACAGCAAGAGATGATTAACAAGAATAATAATTGTAAGTTCCCCTTAAAAATTTCAGCAGATAGCAAAATTGGGTTTACATTGTTAATTTTTTTTTCCTTTTTAGTCAAGAACATATGTGTTCTGTCTCAAAGTTAATTACAAAATATAACCATTGTCATAACTGCTACATGAATCCCTTTTCGCCACTGCGTTAGGAACACGTTTCTTTGTGAAAGTTTGCAATCTCCCACTCAGTTAACAAAGTGTAAGAACTAATATGACAACGGAATATTCTTTAAATACAAATTCTACACATATAGAAGACAAAAGACTAGTCGAACTTCGACAAATTAAGAGTTAACCATCCTTTCCCACTAGCATACTTCATTCAAGTAAAAGAGCTTGATCCCTACTGGCATTACCCCCACTAAACTATAAGGTGAAAGAATGATAATCTATAGATATTGCTTGCTATAAAGTTAACCAAAACACACAGTAACATAGCCACCAATAGAATTTATCAAACAAAATGACAAATTCATCTGCTAATTAAAATGCTTATTCAAAATTAACAGCAAAATCATTTTTGCAAATACATATAAAGCTGAATCCCGTTGTCTAATTTAGCCAAAAACCAAAAAACCCTTACCAAAATCACACCAAATGAATGGGTAAGAGGGTTAGTTGCAAAGCCTCCATGGCGGTTGTGTGAGAAATCGAATACACGAGATTGGGATTTTCGATTTTACCGTGCGTAAGCAAGAGAGGTTTTGTGAGCAAGAGAGATTTTACCGTGCGTGAGCAAGAGAGATTTTACCGTGTATGGAGAGATTGGGATCGAGAATGGTTTTGTGAGAGAGATCGTTGTGTATTATCACTTGGCCAAATGATTTCAGCTTACCGCCATATTTTTGATATACCGCCAGTTATTACAGTAACCCTATGTTTGATAGGAAAAAAAAATAGATGGTAAGAAAATATTTTTCAAAGAATTCGTCACAACGTTGAAAAATAATAGATCAAAACTCATCCGTGAATATTGTAGAATGATATTTTGAAAGTTTAATGTTGATGATAATAAGAGTATCGAAAATCAAACGAAAGTAGATATTTAAAAATAAATCGAAATAAAATAGTTTGAAGTGGTAAACTTTGAGAACAATAACTTTTAGCTCGGATGTTGAAAAGAGAGAGAAAAAAAGGGAAAAAAGGAAATTCGTTCGTGTTTTTAACTGGGGCGTCGACCCCCCTTTAAAATATATGGGGGGGGTCGACCCACCCTCCCCCCCCCCTCTACAAGGTAAAGCTTTGTTTTTATTTTTTTTGTATATTATTATTATTATTATATTATATATTATAATAATATATTATAATTAGATTTATATTATTAATGTTATAAGTAATTGTATTTCATAATAAAATTTTTATTTTCAAAAACATAAATTCAGTAACACAAGAAATGATCTAACGTGACGAAAAAAAAAATTCAACCTAGATAGAAAATATTTTACCTATCAAATAATGAGAAAATATTTGCCATGATTCAATAGAGAAATGGGCAAAAGACAGAAAACATTTTCTCTGTTACTTAATTTTGTATTGGCCTTGACTTGTGTTGATTCACAGGCATAACATATGATCTCCTAATGACTTTTGCAAATGATTTTTCGGCATGATATAGTTATGACAGTAATATTTTACCTAGGATGAATGCCACTTTCCTATACATTATGATCTCCTAATGACCTTTGCAAATGATTTTTCGGCATGATATACATTAGTAATCTTGTGAATATTCTCTACCTATGCATTAGTCAATTTCCTATACATTATGATCTCCTAATGTGCCTGAATCAAGTGATGCTCGAGAACACATACAGTTTGATGCGAGTCAAATAGCTCAAATGGACTAGTGCGAGAAGAAATTGCTAATCAAATGTGGATTGTTTACTCCAGAAGGTCGAGATGACTTTTAAAATTATTTTGTTTAGTCAAACCCCGTGAGTAATTTGAGTTACATGTATTGGGGAAGTAATTTGGACCTGAATATTATGTTGTTAATTTCTTATAATATTTTTTGGAGTTGAACATTAATGACATTATTAATTAGTCCAACAAAAAATAGTTAAAAAATATAGATTGTTTAATTTAATCCACAAGCAAAATCATTAAAAATAATTTAGATAGTATTCTACAAAATTTCAAACAGAATGTATTTTCCAATTTTTCATTTTCAGAAACAGTTTTCAAAAATGACAAACCAAACGCGTTTTCAGCAACTTTGGAATAAAAAATAAAAACAGGAAATACAAAATATCTTCCAACGTGAAAATACAAAATAAAATACAAACAGAACGCCACCTTAATTTTTCAACACCAGAAATTTTATAAATTTACCAATACTTCTCCCAAACATAATTTGAAAATTAGTTGAATGTATGAATTGTACATTTGACGTATGATTATCTGTATTCACTATAATTTAGCAATCCCATCCATCAATAGTCGTCCTATAGACAAGAAAATATTTCGCTTTAAAAATTAGCAACAATACACAGAATGAATCGTGACTAATTAACATTAATCTATAAAAAAACCCATGAATTTATAGAACATACCTCCTCTTCTACGTCCTCTATGTCAGTGTTTTCTTCATATTCATGTGTGTCACCGTCTCCCTCGCTGTCTTGTGCTAACTCTTCAATACCAACCATGCCCTCAGTTGTAACTTCATCACTATCTACTTCTTCGGGATAGACATCATTCTGTACCAATGGTTGCACATCTAGCTCCAAAGCATCAGAAACGAGTGACAAAGCATACGGTGGTTGATCGTCTTGAAATGCAAATTCTACCCATAAATTGATCTCTTGATCTCTTGATATGACTCCTTCCACTTGGGTGAGATGTCTAGCTTTGGTCTTCACAACTACCCACCAATCTTGTCTATCTCTATACGTTGAAGCAACACTAGTATAGTATCCTTGTTGAGCTTGTTGGGCTAGTACGAAGCAATCAGGTGATGCCACTATTCTTCTATGGTTGACCTCCACAAGGTTGAGTTGCTGATCCACATGAACTCCACGTTCGTTTTCAAACCAATCACATTTGAATAATGTAACCGTATTTCCGGACCCAAAATATACCAACTCAACAATCTCGGTAAAAATGCCGTAATAATCACGATCTAGCTCATTGTAACAACTTCCCAAAACACAAACACCGTTATTCATTGTCTTCTTGTATTGACCATACTCTGAAGTGTGAAATTTGAAACCATTCACAAAATAACCATTATAGCACTTCACCCGACGACATGGTCCCTCGGCCAATTGCTTGATGCGGGGATCAACTTTGTCATCATACAAGACCTAAAAAAAATTTATCAGTTATTGTATAGTCTATATTTGAGGTATAAAAAGGAAATGAATTTTTCTTACATTATTTCTTAGCCATTCTCCAAAGTATTCATCACGCATACGATCTGGTTGTGCATCAGATGATCGGGGATAATTTATTTTCATTTGCCTCTCAAACTCCCTGCAAGCCAAAAGATAAAATATATGTCAATCAAACTGATAGACTGTACCAATAATTATTCATTAAAATTATTATTACTTACATAACGAATGTGGTGACTTCTTCACAATTAAGTAGCACATATCTTGAAGCAGCTCGATATTCCTCGTCAGTTAGATATCTAGAATTTCCACTTTGCTTGCCCAGAGGTCGACCAGGGTATGTGAAGATTGACAATCATCCAAATGGATCATTTAACCCTCCGTCATCATTCCTTGGAGGATAATTCAATCTATTTTGGACGTCATCCTCAAAATATAATGAGCAAAATGTCGATGTTTCTTCTACCAAATGTGCCTCTACTATAGATCCTTCCACAGAGGCACGATTTTTCACTTTCCTCTTCAGATGATTAAGGAACCTGAAACATGTGATATGAAATTGATTAAACTAGAAAAAATATTTCTTTTATTTTAATTATTATACATATAATAACTAAAATAAAACGTGCACAACTAAATTACCTTTCAAAAGGATACATCCAGCGATACTGTACCGGACCACCTACTCTTGCTTCATATGGCAAATGAATTGGCAAATACTCCATTGAATCAAAAAATGAAGGTGGAAATATCTTCTCAAGTTTGCATATTATTATAATGATATTTTTTTCCAAACACTTCATGTCTTCAACCTTCACGATAGTGGAGCACAGATCCTTAAAAAAATTACTAAGCTCCGTTAATGCTTCCCAAACTGGTTTTAGCAATACATCTTTAAATACTATTGGTATTAGTCTCTGCATAAAAATGTGACAGTTATGGCTCTTCATCCCATAAAAATCAGAATTACCCTTAACGCATCGTGAAATGTTAGAAGCATATCCATCTGGCATTCTTAATGTCTTCATCCAATTACAAACCACCAACTTCTGCTCCTTTGTCAAACTGTAATAAGCTTTTGGCTTATAAAATCTCCCCTTATTCTCCATTATGTGCAGCTCTGGACGGTTGCAATAAAGCTCTAAATCCTTCCTGGCATTAAAATTATCTTTGGTTTTATCTTTCACATCCATAACTGTGTTGAATATATTTTCGAATACATTCTTCTCGATATGCATGACGTCTAAATTGTGTCTTATAAGATTGGTATGCCAATAAGGCAAATCCTAGAAAATACTTCTCCTTATCCAATTATGCCTACTTCCAAATCCTTCAATTACTGATCTCCTAACGGTTTTACCACTTATGAAGGGAGGAAGGCTGTCAACAACCCCACGCAAATATTCACCTGCAATTGGAGGAGTTAGTGCATGAACATCCTTCTCTATTCTTCTTTTAAAGAACTTATCTCGTTGTCTTCTAAAAGGATGGTTGTCAGGCAGGAATCGACGATGACAATCAAAAAAGCAACACTTTCATCCATTCTTCAATCTAAATGATTTTTGTTGACCCATACAGTACGGACAACACAAAGGACCGTGTGTACTCCACTCGGACAGCATGCCAAGTCCTGGGAAATCACTAATAGTCCACATTAATGCAGCTTTCATTGTGAAGTTTTGCCTTCTGTGTATGTCATATGTTTCAACTCCATCGTCCCATAACATTTTCAGTTCGTCTATTAGTGGACGTAAGTAAACATCGATATCTTTCCCAGGACTTTTAGGTCCAGGGATAACCATAATCAAGAATAAGTTATCTTGTCGCGTGTACAAACCAGGTGGAAAATTGTACACTGTAGTAATCACCGGCCAACACGAGTAATTTGTATTTGTCATGTTAAATGGGTTGAAGCCATCTGTGCAAAGACCGAGACGTACATTACGTGGTTCATAAAAAAATCAGGGTAGGTTCTATCAAAATGCTTCCATGCCTCACCATGTACTGGATGGGACATTTCCCCGTGTGTAAAGGCATTGTTTGCAAGCCAAATCATGTGTTTTGCTGTGCGTCTTGACATGTACAACCTTTGAAGTCTAGGAGTTAGAGGCAGATATCGCAAAACTTTATGAGCAACCTGGCACCCAGATCTCGAGATTGTATCTTTAAACCGCGGGCTATTGCAGTTCGTGCAATGAACCAAGTTCTCAGTTTCTTTGTAATATAACATGTAATCGTTGATACATGCATCAATTTTGACAACACCAAGGCCAAGACTCGATACCATCTTCTTTGTCTTGTAAAAGGTTGATGAGTTCCCGGTCGGGGAATCTCGTCGAAAACGCGGAATAACGAAATTTAAAACATAGGAAAGATCTAGATCAGATTTAAATACGAAATTAAACAAGAATTAAACTACTGGAAAGATAAAATTGACGATAGGACCTTGACCCAAGATTCACGACGCAAGAAATTGACGATGCGGAATCAAGATCCAAGGTTTTCGAAACACCACAAGGACTTGTCAATTTCCTTGATAAGATTCTAATTGGAAACGCCACAAATATTCTCGCGAATATTTGATAAGTTCAACGCTACAACTATTTCACAACATTTGATAAGTTGGATTTGTTCTCGAAGAACACAAAATGGACTCCTCAACCTTTTAATTGGAGAAAACTCTCTCAACTCAAATTCAATATTCTCAAACTCAAACTAAACTGTTTTTTACAATGAATGGAAAGGAATATATATAAGCAAAATAACCTAGTTGCTAATTTACTCAAAATATAATTCTAATTAAACTAGAATACTAAACTAGGCAAACAATTAATTAAAAACGGAAAAATAATCAAAAATCCCCTAAAATCCGGAAAACCTCAATTACGGCCGTGATGAACACTTTTACGGCCGTAAATGACTTTCTGCTTAAGATTTACAGCTGTGACCATATTTCTTACGGACGTAAATATGAAATTCTGCAATTCTTCATCTAAACCCGAGGCAGAGTTACGGTCGTGATAATAACTTTTACGGCCGTGATTATAAGAGTTACAGCCGTAACAGATCTTCATTACGGCCGAAATGACATTTCTGCCCAAATAACTTCGATCACTCGACTCGGCTTGATCCTTGATCCTTTCGCCTTCTCGGCTCGATTCCAACATGGAACTTACTATGTTTTGCACGTAGATCACCGTCATACCGTCGATGTCTCGACTTCGCCCTTCGATGCCTGGTCCGGATCATATCATACTCCCTCTCTTGAAAATGATTCGACCTCGAATCCATTCTTGGTCGGCTTTTCAAATTCCTCCTGCTCTCCTGGGCTCGATGATCATTTTTAAGCTTCGTGCGATCTTTTAGACTTTTGGGCTGCTCATTTTTGCCAATGAATTTCTTTCCCGTCTTAAGTTCATGGTTTGACTTCGGTACCTGTAAAACAGATTTTAAAGAACTGGGGAGGCGTGTGTTAGCGTGAGTAAGTGCAAATAGACTCATTTTTGGGGTAGACTCTCTTTTCTTTTGTTTTTTGCACTCAGTCTCTCCTTTTTCTGAGGTTTGTACCTCAACCCTCTTTTCTTTATTTTTCACTCCCTCTCCTTTTTCTGAGGTCGTGGCCTCAACCCTCTTTTCTTTAATTTCCACTCCCTCTCCCTTTTCTGAGGTCGTGGCCTCAACTCTCTTATTTCTCCCCTCAAACTCACTTTTCACTTTCAATTGATCTTTCAGGGCTTCAGTTGGAGATAATGGCATTAGAGTAAACTTTTTTCCCCCTTTTACCAAGCTTTATCTATTCGTATACCCATCATGTAGCACATCCCTTTCATGTTGCCAGGTCTCCCCAATATTATGTGACTAATTTGCATTGGCACCACGTCACAAATTACCTCATCCGAATACCCACCAAAAGAAAATGTCACCAAGACCCGTCTCTTCACCTTAACTTCCCCCGACTCAGTCAACCATTGTAATTTATAAGGTGTTGGATGTTTCATTAAAGGTAAGCCTAATTTTTCCACCAACATTGTACTAACTACATTAGTACAACTTCCCCCGTCAATCACCAAGCTACAAACTTTTTCATCCACTAAGCATCTAGTGCGAAAAATATTATCCTTCTGCCCTTCCACATTATCCAAAACATTCACCTTACGCCTAACGCTAAGAGCATGCCTATCAATAATTGACTTTTCCACCACAACACTTTTAGCCCCTTCACTATCACGCCTAACCTTCTTACGTGGACAATCAAGTGCAATGTGACCTCGTTCCAAACATTTAAAGCACTTAACATTTTTATCCTTAAGAGGCTTGGAATCAAAATTATTTTTACCTTTGGTTGTCGGTTCCTCCTTCCTTTTGTGAACATGATCACTACTCTACCGTTTTGATATCTCTTTTCGCTTTAATGACTTTTCATCCATCCCATCTCCGTACCTAGCATGACATTCACGCTTACTAATCCTCCTAGCCATAGAGTCCGCCCGCGATTGCTCCTTTTTCAATTGGGCAATCATCGCATCTCTTTTATCCATCCTAGCCATTACCTTCTTAAATTTTGTCTGCATCTCTGCTAATAATTCAACACCCTGCTCCAATATCCTATTCCCTCTTTCGGGGTGTTTGTTATCACCCATTGATGAAGATCTCTCCCTGCGAGATATGGAAATTTGGAATATGGAAAAAAAATGAAATTTTCGAAAAAAAAAATTTTTTTTTTTTTTTAATCTCCTACCAGAGAATAGGACTACGAGTATGGCAGAAAAATTGAAACTGAATTTGGACGAAAAACGAACAAGAAAAACACTTTTGAATTTTTGGGACTGACTCTTATGGATCAAACTGAAAAAAATTTATGACTGACACGAAGAACATGAAAATCAAGAAAAACAAGAAAATATCAAGAACTAAATCTAGATCCAAGCTCTGATACCAGATGATGAGTTCCCGGTCGGAGAATCTCATCGAAAACGTGGAATAACGAAATTTAAAACATAGGAAAGATCTAGATCAGATTTAAATACGAAATTAAACAAGAATTAAACTACTGGAAAGATAAAATTGACGATAGGACCTTGACCCAAGACTCAGGACGCAAGAAATTGACGATGCGGAATCATGATCCAAGATTTTCGAAACACCACAAGGACTTGTCAATTTCCTTGATAAGATTCTAATTGGAAACGTCGCAAATATTCTCGCGAATATTTGATAAGTTCAACGCCACAACTATTTCACAACATTTGATAAGTTGGATTTGTTCTCGAAGAACACAAAGGGACTCCTCAACCTTTTAATTGGAGAAAACTCTCTCAACTCAAATTCAATATTCTCAAACTCAAACTAAACTATTTTTTACAATGAATGGAAATGAATATATATAAGCAAAATAACCTAGTTGCTAATTTACTCAAAATATAATTCTAATTAAACTAGAATACTAAACTAGGCAAACAATTAATTAAAAACGGAAAAATAATCAAAAATCCCCTAAAATCTGGAAAACCTCAGTTACGGTCGTGATAATAACTTTTACGGCCGGGATTATAAGAGTTACGGCCGTGACAGATCTTCGTTACGGCCGTAATGACCTTTCTGCCCAAATAACTTCGATCACTCGACTCGGCTTGATCCTTTCGCCTTCTCGGATCGATTCCAACATGGAACTTACTCTGTTTTGCACGTAGATCACCGTCATACCATCGATGTCTCGACTTCGCCCTTCGATGCCTGGTCCGGATCATATCAAAGGTACTTTCTAGCAGGTTATTTACCGGTAACATGTCCGCCACGATGGACATTAGATGATCATAACATGCTGCGGGCATATTATATTCAGATTTTCTGTTCAAAAGTTTTGACATTGCAGATAATTTAATATGCTTTACACAACCCGGTCATAAAAGTTTATCATCTTCTTGTAAAAGTGTAAACAAGTTTGCAGCTTTCGAATTAGGTATATGTTCCTCAGGCTCACTATTGCCAAGATTGGAAGACACATTGTACATCTCAGGGCCCATTGCATTCATCACCATGGTATGGAGGTTGTATTCCCCTACTCCCTGTGCTATTGACGATTCACCATAATTTGAAGAACTGACATTAACATGTTCACCGTGTTCAGTTCATGTAATATACCCACCAATAAATTCATATTTGTACAAATGAATTTTTATATCATCCTGATTAAATAATCTCGTGTTTCCACATCTACTACATGGACACTTCATGGTGTTGCCAATATCTGGTTGGGAAAATGCATATTCAATAAATCTTTCAACCCCAACAATAAATCTTTCAGAAAGAAACCCGTCAACTAAGCGTGTATACATCCAACTACGATCATCTTCAATACTGGACAATGTCAAATGATATATAAAGTTGATTATATTTAACAATAAAAAGATCACTTCATTACACTACTTTTGATACTTATGTGTCATACTAATATTAAAAATAATATGTGAAAAATTAATTTAATTTTGCATTTTCCATCTTAAAAAATCTCTTTTTATACAAAATACATGTAACGCCCCGGTTTCCGTGGAGCCCGGGACGCCACTTCGTCCTTTAAAATTTACTTTATTGCGGAAATAATTAAAAATTTCAAACATCATATTTATTATTTGAAACATTTGAAACAATATTTTTGCGAAAAATAATTGAATTTTTGTAAACATCACAATCATTATTTAAAAGCTAAAGCGGAAACTAAATTTTATAAAGTTTGACCCAAAATGTCAACAATTCGGATATTGAAATAATTTGAAAATAAACTTGGAACAAACATGAAATAGATAAGTTTCAATTTCAAATAAAACATTTCTAAAATCTCAATAATTGCCACCATCGTACGCCTCGCCGCCGACTCCGTCATCTGCAAAATTTGTTTTGGAAAACGTGAGTATTTCAAAGAAATACTCAGTAGACTCGCGCATAATAATCATTTAACATTATAAATTAAAACACATAATCATGATATTCAAGTTCTCAGGTGTCTAACGATCACCAGTATTCTCATGAACATACAAGTTCAAGTCTCATGCATTTAAGCAAGTAATTCTCATGAACATAAAAGTTCAAATTCTCATGCATTTAAGCAAGTAATTCTCATGAACACAATCATACATGCTAAACTTATAATCCAAATAATTATTGATGCGCACTTTTGAAAAACGTAAATTTGTAGATAAGAGTCTACCTCAAATCACGAGTTTGAAAGTTGAGCAAGAAAGTTCACATTGTTCTTCTAAATGTCCAAGCGCCTCGTCTAGCCAATATATAAAATAAATCTTAAAGTTGAATTTGAAATTCAAATGTTTTGAAATGAAAGAGTTTTAAAAGAAGAAAATAAAAGCTTTAGAGATTAATTTAGAAATCAAACATAGTTGAGATTTGAAAAAAGTTGAGATCAAAATAAATTATTTTGAAAAACTATTTGGGCTTACTCATATATTTCCAAAAGTGCAATGTTCGAATAAAAACACTTTAAAATCAAAAGATCGAAATAATACTTTTAAAAACTAAAGGGCGGAATTAAAATATTTTAAAACTTGGGACTAAAGATAAATATTTTAAAACTAAAGGACTGAAATATCTTAATTTAAGAGTAGGGGCTGAAATAAGACATTTTAAAACATATTAAGGATTGACTCATAGGATTTTAAAATGTTAGGGCTTGATTGACTCATTTCAAAAGTGTAGGCATTAAATTAAAGGACTTCTAAAACAAAGGGGCTGAAATAGACACATTGGGGCTGAAATCAAAGGGGTTAAATCTGCAAGAACTAATTTGTTAAGCATCTAAATCTTTAAAGCTGAATTAAAACATTTTTAAATTAAAAAGGGCTGAAATAACAACTTTTAAAACGGAACGACTGAATTGAATGCATTTCAAAAGATGGGGCTTAAAGGATAAATTATCAAAATCATTTATTTTAAAAACATAATCCTCTCATTTCTCTCTCAAGAAAAACGACAGAGAGAGGGAGAGGAGGTTGGCGACGAAGGCGTCGCCTTCTGGCCACCGGTCGCCGGCGATAGTGCCGCCGGCATGTGGCGGTGGTAGAGGTGGAAGGAAAAAGGCGAAAGGGAGGTGATTTGGGTAGATTTTGGAGTTAGTTGTGGGCGATTTAGGGGTACGAAACCGAGTTGGCCGCGGCTCACATTTGAGGGATTTCCGGCGAAACTCCGGTCGAACGTGCCGGTGGTTGAGGTAAGCGTTTGGGCTCTCTTAGTTCTTGTTTTGGGTTTGACTTTTGGTCCAATTTTCGAATGGGTAGCCCCGGTTTGGAGGTGAGGGTGAAATGGTTGAATTGTGGCTATGGTGTACTTGGTCGAAATTGCAGATTGTGGCCTGTGATATTGTTGATGTTTAATTTGGGTATGGACAGTGAGGTGTTGGATTGATGCCGGTGATGGAAGTGGCGGCTTGGCAGGGAGGTGGTGGCGGTGTGACTGTCGGTGGTGAAAAATGATCTGGGCAGTGGATGCGTTTTGGTGGTTTGAAGTTGATTGGAGTGGCTGAAGCATCGTGCGATGGAGAGTGTGGCTTCTGCAGTGACGGGGATCAAAGCAGGGGCGGTCGTGTGGTGGTGGTTCACGATCTGAAACTGGCAGTAGGTTGTGGTTGACGGATTTCTGATTGGAGGTTCAGTTTTGATGTGTGTGGGGTTCGACAGTGGCTCGATGGTGGTGGCTGATTTCATGAAATGGTGGCTGGGGAGATGGTTTGGAATTGTGGGATTGGTGTGCAGCAGTTGAGGGGGAGAATACCTCGTGCCGAAGGTATGGGTTGTGGTAAGTGACGAGGGTGGGGAGGAGTTAAAGGCAGGTTTTTGAATTGAAATTTTGGTAAGTTTGTAAAGAACCGAAATTGAGAGAGATTTGGGATTAATTTGGTAAAATCTTGCTGTGTTTAGCTTTCAATTGTTTTGGTAACTTGGCAAGTTCTGAGGTTTTGGTTTAGGCAAGCTGAGGGAATTTGCAAGAGGATTAAGGTTAATTGTGAAGTTGGAGTGGATTGAAGAGTGATCATGGGGACGGGAAAAAAAAATGTGCTGAATATGAAAATGGAAGTTGGGGAGGGAATTTGGGATTTAAATTTGAATGAACGTGAATTGGGGATTATAATAATAATAATAGATTGAATCCACATAGATTAAAAAATTGGACTGTAAAAATATAAAATAGACTTGGGACATTATTTAATAAAAATTGTAATTTGACTAATATTTATTTCAAACTAATTTAATTTCACTTAAAATAGCTAGATGAAAATGTGTTTAAAAATAAATGGGCAAAGTCGTAACGACACATTTTAAATAATATTTAAATAAGTCACGGAAAATTCTCGGTCGCTACAATACATAACAATTTACTAATAAAATTGGACAAATTACTAAGACTACAATAACAATTAGCATATGGATTTATTAATTTTTTTTTCTGAAAGGACAATTAGTTTATGTATATTATATCTATCTAAAATACATAACAATTACTAATAAAAATGGACAAAGTAACAACAAAAAATCAACATACTAATCTAATACATACATATGTAGTATATTATCCCTAATTTATTATAATAATAAATCTAATATATTAATATTATTAATGTACTCAAGTATATACACTAATTAGAAAAAAAATATACATACTAACTACAATTAGGCGTGTCAAAACGGCTCGTCGGCTCGAGTAGCTCGGGCTCGGCTCGTTAAAAGCTCGGGTTAAGCTCGGCTCGAGGCTCGTAGGACAGAGCCGAAGCTCGGACCGAGCCAAAAAATGGTCAGTGGGCTCGAGCCGGGGTCGGCCCGTGTGGCCCGCCGAGCCACACGGGCCGACCCGTGTGACAGGCCAATTTGGCCCGTTGCTACCTGCAAATTTGTAGGCAGCTGCTTTAGCTGCCAGCTGCCTGCAACACGGGTTGCAGCGCATAGTACCCCTGCGTACTAGACTATTAGTTGATCTGATTTTTGATCTGTATTTGAATTATGAAGATTTTTTTTTTGAAAATTTGAATTTTGAATTTTTTTTTTTTTTTTTCCCCACGTTTTTTTTCTTCTATAAATAGGTCGTATTTTGTTTGTTAATTCACAATTCACTTACAAGTTACAAGTTTTTTCATTTTGTCATAATATTCATTTGTTTGCTATAATTTTTATTCAATTCTCTATTTCTCTATATTTTTCAATTGTTGTGATAATATTTCTCTCGGTTTCAACTTTCAAATTTGAAACTACATTCTACACTACAATACGTATTAAGTTTAATAGCGATGAAGTTAACCAATTCAGGGGTAGTTCTAGTACTCCCTCTCATATCGATGCCTCCGAAAATGTTCCCATTGACTTGGATGATATCCAAGAGGAGGAAGTTGTTGAAATCAAACGAGTTAAAAAAGAGTCATCGGATTGCTGGCAACATATGACAAGAAAAAAAGTTGGTGTTGGAAATGGAGTTGATATATGGAAAGCGTGCTGCAATTACTGTGGTAAGGAAATGAGCTGGAAGCCCGGGTCAAGCATGTCACATTTGAATCGGCACATAGTAAGGACGTGCAAAGCGAAACCGGTTGGTGACCCAACACAGTCCCAGCTTGATTTTGGTGGTTTTTGACCTTCTGGTACTACTCTTTCAACCTTTGTGTATTCGCAAGAAAGATTTCGCGAAGGTATGGCTGCATATGTGGCAGCCGCTGAAATGCCCCTTTCCTTAATTGACTATGTTCATTTCACCAGACTTGTGCAGAATTATCTTCAACCCAGGTATACTCCTTACTGTAGAAATACACTTCGTGCAGACACCGTAAAATTATATAACAAAAGGAAAGAAACTACCATTAAAGCCTTAAAAACATATGATACTGTTATTTCATTTACATCTGATTTATGGACTGGTGGTAACAAAAAAGGTTTTTATTGCTGCCACAGCTCATTACATTGATAATCTTTAGATTTTACACAAAAAAATTATTGCATTTAGATTAGTAGAATATCCTCATAATGCCGCTAACATATATTTAGTTTTAAAAGGGATTATACAAGAATTCAGTATGCAAGATATGATTCGTAGTTTTACTTTTGATAATTCTAGCGTTAATAAGGTTGTTATTGATAAATTTGTTTCTGATTTTAACCCTGCATTTGATAGTTTATTTTTTCACCAACGTTGTGTTTGTCACATTATCAACTTAATTGTTAAAAGTGGTTTAAAACATATTGAAAAATCCTTAGATAAAATTAGACAAGCAATAAATTTCATAAATACCATCAAGAAAACAAGCATTTAATAGTTTGTGTGCGGAGTATAGTTTAGAAGAACATTCATTTGCTGCGGATGTATCACATAGATGGAACTCTACATACCTCATGTTACACTCATGTGAAAATTATGATAAAATTATTTCAATGTATTATAATGGTAGACATACGTATGGATCTGACCATAATTTAGAAGAGTGAGAATGGGAAATTGCATTCTGTGTAAAAAAAAATTTAAAAGCCTTTTATGATGCCAAAAATGCATGCTGTGGTGTTTATTACCCAACATCTTCACTTGTTTTACAGCACTTTTTTCATATTGCACAAACACTCAATCAATATAGAAGTTTGCCAATTTTTAATGATGTAGTCAGCTCCATGGAGTTAAAATTTTGCAAATATTGGGAAGAATTACCTTCTTTATTTGTTTTAGCATCGGTGATGGATCCTCGATTAAATTTAATGGGCACTAAGGCTATTATAAAGGGAATTTCACAAAATTTAAATATAGAATTATCACATGTTAATTTGGAATCTTTATTATGTGAAATGTACAATTATTATACTGCAAAAATAGATCAATGTAGTTCTAGTTCCCAAACTAATGTTTCCCAAATTACTCCAATGCATTCTAATTATTTATGGGACTTTATTAACACAAATGCAAGTGCTCCCTCAATTAGTTCTAGTGGAAACACATCTAGATCGATAGGTGGTACAAACGTTGAGATTCCATCTGAATTAGCTAGGTACATGTGTGTGGACGTTCGCAGTGTTTTAACACCATAAGAATTAGAGAATTTTGATGTTTTAACTTGGTGGAGGTGTAATGAAAGGCAATATCTAGTTGTAGCGAAAATTGCATGTGATTTACTAACACCTCCAGTGTCCACCGTGGCATTGGAGGCTGCATTTAGTTTAAATGGTAGGATTTTGTCAGATGAACGATCAAGACTGAAGGAAGACGTATTAGAAGCTCTTGTATGCTTGAAGGATTGGGAATTTGCAGATTTACGACTTCAAGATAAAGTTGATAGCATCATAGCCGAGAACTTGGAGTAATATTTAAGATAGAAGAAATTGTAAGTTTTTAAAAATCATTTTGTGTAATTTAAATTATTATATTTTTAAAAAAATTGTAAAAGAAATTTTTTATTCGTGTACAATTTTCAACTCCGCCTATGTTGATCATAACCGGTCCCAAGCCCGAAAAAAGGAGGAGGGTTGTAACTTGTAAGAATGTAACTTATAACCTTTATTGAATATATATAAAATAACTAGTAATTTAATTTTAGTATAGATAGACTTTGCGAAATCTACGTTTACATTTTTATTAAATCTTATGTTTGATATTTTAACTACATTTATTGTGTATAATTCATTTAAGTAATTACAATTCATATTCATTCGCCGTAATAAAAAAAAAAGGGCTGGCCCGGCTCGAAGAAGCTCAAGCCGAGCCTCAAATTTTTGGCCGAGCTTTGGCTCGGCTCGGCTCGGCTCGGGACAAAAAAAGCTCGAGCCTTGATGTTCGGCTCGGGACTCAGCTCGACTCGTTGACATACCTAACTACAATACACATACAATAAATCTATTATATATAATTTAACATGTTCAATTTTTGAAGTTCACTATTTTGACAACTAATTATTTTGTTTTATTTATAGGCAATATTTCATAATTCATTAGCTTGCAAAACTAGTTTTAATGATAAAATTGGATGAAATACAAGAGAGAGAAGGGAAAAAAAAAGTTACATACCTTAATAAAAATTGGACTATCCTCAATTTCAAAAATGTCCTTCAAAATATAAATGAGTATTCTTATAATTTTCTACTTGAAATGATTTGAGGTGTGTAATGTATTGGGAGAAGAAGAAAATAATTGGAGAAAGAAGGCGCAGTCGAAGCTAGTGTTTAACTAATGGAAGAGAAGCTGCAATTATTCAGTCTTGAAGTACTGGAAGAGAATTTGCGACGATTCCGACGAAAAGTAGAAGACCGTCGGAAATTTCCGACGGAAAAGTAGAATATCGTAGGAAATTACCGACGGAAAGTTACTTTCTGCTGGAAAGTACTTTCCGTCGGTACTTTCCGGCAGAAAGTTTAATACCGTCGGAAATTTCTGAAGGGGATATATATTCCCGTCGGAATTTATCGACGGGTATGATTCTGTCGGAAATATACTTTTCCGTCGGTAATTTCCGACGACACTTGTAGTGCCGTCGGAAATTACCGACGTGTAATATTCCTTCGGAATTTTTCGACGGTGCTGACCTCCGTCGGATAGTTGGCCGTCAATGATGGATCTTTTTCTTGTAGTGATTAGCAACGAATAGAATTTATCTTGGCTTGTATTGTGGTTAATTTTCAACAAAAAAGGCTATAGCTCAAAAGTAGCAATTTAGGGGTATATTTCAAAGTAAAATTTTTAAGAAGGCTAAATTTGACTTCACCTAAGTGCCCTGACTTGATTAGTGCATCTAATTATCAAGAGGGATCACAACATGCATAACAAAGCAAGTGCTAGAAGAAATCAACTACGCATAACAATCACACCACTACAAGAAAAAGGTCTAGTAGTGACAAGTATTTCTTAATATTGTGATAGTTATAAATGTCATAAAAAAAATTTGTGGCAGCTTTAAGAAGTGTGTGTATTCCGCATGTCAGAAAAAAATTGTAACGCTTAAATGCGTCGCTATAATTTGTGATGCTTGAAAGCGTCACTATAATTTGTGACCCTGGGAAGCGTCACTAAATATTGTGAATGGGTTTTAGTGACACCTCCAAACATCACTATTATTTTAATGACATATAAAAGTGTAACTATTTTATTTTTTATATATACTTTTAGTGACATATAAAAGTGTCACTAATTTTATATATACGTTTTTTTTAAAATTTTTAATTATGCCTATTAAACCATCCACATATATAGCAAAAATTATCTAAAATACATCACCAATTCACAACAAAAATTCATAAGAATCTACACAATCTCACCAATATACATAATTAATATGCTAAACAAAAACATGATCATTAACAAAAACATTATTAATATATCAATAACAAAAACATGATCATTAACATATATGTTCCATGCTACAAAAAAAAAAAAAAAAACATGATTATCATGTCATTAACAAAACAAAAAACTTAACTGTTCAAGTATCACAATGATCTAAAGAATTCACTTAACGAAATCTAAAGATGATTATATTCTTCCTCTAGCTCTCAATCATTAGCACCACTTCCATTAGGTGAAGTATTGTGTGCATCATTCTCATTCAAACCACGAGAATCCTGAAAAATAATAAATGACAATAAGTAGCTATAATTCTTATACATTCCATCAAAATTAAAAAAAAAAATGAATCAAATTAGGAAAAGTGAAAATTTTCCAAGTGTGATGATAATGAAGTTTTTCATAATTTGTAACGAACCTGTGGATTGGATACACGAGTGCTAGATATTGGGTCAAATGATCCAAATGCAGTGCGATATATCTGAACTTCATCTTTCAAGTTCGCAATTGTTTCATTCGTACTTGCCATATTGGTATTCATCATTTCCTATTGTTGAGCAAGTAACATCTTAAGCTTTTGTATTTAAAAATTTGGAAATTGTGATTTGCCTCTTCACTCCTCATTCTTTTAATTTGAGCATGAAATCCAATCACTTGTGATTTTTGTCACCCCAGTGCCATAACCACGTGCTCGTCCTGGCCTATCTTCACCCATGAGTTTATACCAAACATCACTTTCCAATTCTTGTTCATTTTCATAAGATCCCATGGCTCTGAGTTCATCAATCTCCAACGTAGTCGTCGTCTACAATGCAATAGAAATCAACTCAACCCAAATAATCAGAATAATAATACATTAAAACCATTTTCGAAATGTTCACCATGAACTCTCTTGACTCATCTTGCACAAAAGAACCATCTTTCTGTGTATGTGTAATTTCGAAATCAAACAAAACTTAGAAATAACAATAGAAGGAAAATATTTTCTTTGTCTTTTCCATGTTGTATCAAACATAGCCGATTATAATCCCCATGGGTATTTCAAGAATCGCCTGTGTTGTGTTTTGTTTACTAGGCTGCCATAATGTTTTAAAGTAGGGTCAGGTCATTCCTAGTTTGAAGGATGAGCAAATGCATTATGCATAAATTGGCATCATGTTCTCAGCCTTCAGTGAAACTTGATCAGTATCTTAATCTTTCAATACAATTTTTATATTTACTAATTAGAATTTGTTGACAAATCAGCTATCATGTACCTTATATACATAGGTTTTTTTATTAGCTTGCTCTCTTTCATAGTCTTCAATTAGAGTTTATCATACACAGAGTCGTTACCTCCTTAATATTCATAGTTGGTTTACTAGCTCTACCCATAAAGTCCCTCCTCCCCCCACTGCTCTTTCTTTAGGAACTTATAGTCCATTTTGAATATTTAACAACAAATTTCAAGTAGCAAGCACAATCATAAAAATCCCAGTCACAAAATTTGTCTAAAGGCATATATTTAGCAAGAGAGAACCAAATACTAATATTCAGAAACTAATATATGGATCCTTCCTAGGAAGTATTTTTCTATTGGAATATAAGTTCTTTTGAAACAACATGCTGCAAATTCCTTTTGAAATCTCAATTAGGCATTGTAAAACTTATCAATGACAATTTAATAGAAGACCACGTACCCATAGCCGCTGTAAATTGCTACACTGACAAACAAAATGAACGAGATCAGGATTTTTAGCGGTAGCATAGCTTAAGCCCTGTGAAGTGGTTAGAGAGTAGACATAATACATGGCTGGAAGGTAAGCTTGAATCTTTAATCTTCCATATACTCATGGTTCAAGCAAAATTAATACAAGATAAATGCTAAAAAATCAATTAATCAGAACAAGTATAAGCAAAAATAGAACAAAAAATGTATAATTCCACATTGCAGAAGAAGAAAATGAGAAGAGAAGGATTGTACAAACTGACCTCAAAGCAGCCATTAAGTCCTTAATTATTCTGCTCTCTGCTCGTCCAATAGGTTTTAGGAAATGGATTAGTCGGTAACTAAAGAAGAAGAAGAAAATAAGAAGGGTTAGGCAGCTGAAAAAAAGAAAAGGAGAAGTAGCGATCTCTGCTCCTCATCACCCCTCGCCGCCGTGCAATAGGTTTCGAGAAATGGAATAATAGTGGCAAATGAGGTAGAAAACGAGGAGGATGACAGCTCGTGGTTACTGAGAAGAAGAAAAAAGTGTGAATTGGGTGGGAGAAACCTATGGCAACTCGTGGTTATTGAGAAGAAGAGAAGAAGGGTGCGGCTGGATCAGTGCCATCAAAGTGGGGGAAAATGGACCCTAAAAATCAGAAATTCCGATTTGGAGCCTTGGTGAAATGGGCTTATACAGTGATAAAAATTGTGACATGGGTTTTAAATGTCACTATTAGAAATATATATATATTTTTTTAATTATTTTATTATGAATATAATTATTTGTGACATTTGGAACTCTCATAATATTTAATAACAATTTTAAATGTCACTAAATTACAAACAAATTACATTTTTAATTATTTTTTTATGAATATAATTATTTGCGACACTTCAAACATCGAAAAATTTAGTTATGATTTTTTGTGTCACAAAAAATGTGACACTTGCACCAAGCGTAGAAAAAATATGTCACTACTAGATATTTTTCTTGTAGTGCACAATCAAAGAGACGGAGCATGGCATAATGTTAAATGTAAATGATCAAGAGGCCCTAAAGCACACAAAATAGGGTTAATGTGCATTAAATCCCACACATCCTTCATTCTATCAACCTTTAAGAGCAATCAATCACCGTGCAATAAACTAATATTCATCTACTCATGCAATTCCTCATTGTGCCTCAATTCCTCTCAATAATTCACAATAATTCAGATCATAAATGGATAAGCATTGGAAAAGTCTAGAATTAAGAAGATAATTTTCAAAAAGTTTCTTGTCAAGTAGAGCAAACATGAAAGATAGTGGGGAAAAATGAAATAAAAAGTAAAATAGAAAATTGAGGTTCAACTAAAATGAAAGAGAATTAACATTCAAAAATTAAGCAAAAGCACATCAAAACCTTCCTCCACACTTAATCCATACATTGTCCTCAATGTATTAAAAGTATAAACTACAAAAGCTAATAATTAAAAAGAACAGAGGACTCCCCTTCAAAATTGGGCATCTTGGAGGTCGAGCGGGAGCTGTTGTTCAGGTGAGATGAGGGGTGGTGGCTGTATGTTGTGGTGGCGTGAAGATGAAAGAGAAGAAGATTGCAGGTGAGGTGTCGGGCTGTGGTTGGTGAAGGAGCTGGCTGATGGTTTGAGGCAGTATGTTGTGGATGAAGAGAGTGGGAGAAATAAAGGGAGGCGGGGTGTAGTGTGAGGTGCCGACCTATTGTGTGGAAGAAAGAGAGAGGGACGGTGGTGGCTGGTGAGTTGAGAGATGAAGTTGAGTAGGTGGCTGACTGGTGAAGAAAGAAAGAAAAAAAGAACTGAGGTTGAGGCAGTCCGACTTAGCGGCGGTTGTGTGAAAGGAGGAGGAGGTGGTGATTGTGGAAGAAGGAGGTGGAGATGGCTGGTCAGAACTCAGTGGTGGCCGTGTGAAGAAGAAGATTGCAGGATGCAGTGCGTGAGAGAGGGAGATGAAGTGTTGACGGCTAGCATGTGAGGTCGTAGCGGTGATGAAAGGTGGAGTACCGATAGCTACTTGAGATAGAAAGAAGAGAGTTGTTTGTTGGCCAAAATTGGAGTTGCAGCGTGATGGAAGGACGGTGGTGGCTGTGTGAGAGGTGGGTGTGTTGTACGAGAGAATATAAGTAGTGGGACGCTGTTTGAGAGAGAGAGAGAGGTAGGTTTTGGAAATTTATTTTTTTTGGTAGCCTTGTTTGCAACCTGAGATTCACCTTGAATAAGGTTTGGGCACGCCTTATTCCAAGATTTTTTCAATATTTGTATCCATTCCTTTCTTCATAGAGCGTGCCTGCCCACGTCTTAGTGAAAATTCATATATGTCCAAAAATCAAAATAAGGTCATTTCACTTCAAAAAATTATAGGGATCATAAAATAAATAATACTGAATAAATAAAAACAAAAATTAAAAACTGATTGCTAAAACTAAAGAAAAACTCGAGTTGCCTCCTGAAAGCGCTTTTCTTTTACGTCATTGGCTAGACTTATTATTTTCTTCTTCAACCGACATCAATTAGATTCCATTGGCCCAATTTTGTAATCTTCTCCACTTGGTGACCTTCATAGAAAGGTTTATGTTTATTGCTATCCACTTTGCGATGCTTGCTATTACCAAATTTCAAGCCATCATTTCCACTAAGTTAGAAAGCTTTCTGTGCTAAGAAACCAACAACATCGATAAAATAGACAGAGTTAACATTTTTAGGACAATTTATGGTATCATAAATGTTAAACTTAATAATTTCACCATCAAATTCCATTGTGAATGTACCTTCATGTACATCAATTTTTGTTCTAGATGTTTTCAAAAATGGCATTCCTAGAAGAATTGGTGTAGAATTAGAAGAAGAATCTTCCTCCATATTAAGTACACAAAAATCAGCAAGAAAAAATCAATTCATTTACTAGTACTAAAACATCCTCTAAGACTCCTTCAAGATACACATTAGATCTATCAGCAAGTTGCAAAATCACAATCGTTTCTTTTAATGGACAAATATTCAAAGATGAATAAACAGACATGAACATGATATTTATTGAAGCTCCTAGATCTAACATCGTTTTCTCAACTCTTACTTTACCAATTTTTCAAGGGATAGTGAATATACTTGGGTCCTTGCATTTTGAGGGCAATTTCTTTTGGTGGATAGTTTAAATATTTTCTCTCATACTTACTTGTTCATTGCCTTTCAACTTCCTTTTCTTGGTGCACAATTCCTTGAGAAACTTAGCATAACGAGGTACTTTTTTAATTGAATCAATTAAGGGAATATATACCTCAATTTTGAGAAAAGTTTCCATGATTTCCTTATCTTCTTCCTCCTTTTTGGATCTACTCAATCTTGTAGGGAACGGAGGAGGTGTCACATAAACTTTTTGTGGTTCTCTATTGAGTACTTTAGGCTAATCAGATTTATGTTGTGGGATAACTTCCTTTTCAGATTCTTCCCCCGAGTTGCCTTACTTCATCTTGCTAGGTTCTTTTAATTCCTTCCCACTTCTCAAGGTAATTTCACTAACATTTTGTTTTTGATTAAAAATAGTTTGTGAAGGAAATTTACCTTGAGATTCCAATCTATTCACGGTTAATGCCAATTGACTCATTTGATTCTCCAAGTTCTTAATGGTCGTTCTAGTCTCCTGTTGAAATTATTGTGTGTTAGGTGCAAGTGATTTAACAATTTCTTCTAGAGGCATACCTGAACTTGAAGAAGGATGTTATGGTTGAGGAGTAGGTTTTCTAGGCTGAAATTGCTAGAACAGTTGGAATTTTGGTCTTGTCTGATAAGTGAAGTTGAGGTGATCCCTCAATCCTGAGTTGTAAGTATTTGAATAGGGGTCATAATTCCCATGTGGTGGTCCTAAAAATCTTTCAATTGCATTAGCCTGCTTAAAATAATCTTCTTGAAGAGTAGGAAATGTGTCAGTTGGATGACCAGTAGCAGCACAAATTCCACAGGCTTTGACCTATTGCATATTCCCTACAACCCTTTGTTGAACAAGAGAAGTTAAATTTGCTATTTGATTCTCGAGAGAAGATATATTTACCTCATTCGCCCTTTCTGATGAGAATCGCGAAAGTCCAACTTCATTCCATGAACCTGTGGTACACAATGTTGCAAGATCAAAGTTCAAGGAGTTTCACGACAGTGCATTCAAGCAAGATTCGAGGTCGAATCTTTTTCAAGAGGGAGGGGATGATGAGAATCAGGAAAGTCAAACCTCGATGTACGTGCCCATGGGACCCATGACGAGATCCGAAGTTGAAGAGGTTCAAGATTCGAGGCTAAACAATGTGAATAAATCAAGAAAAGCAAGTCGAGAATCAAGTTGGAGCCAAAAAGAAGAAGAAATTGGAATCAGCCAATTTCGGTCGACCGAAACTCTGCAGAGGAATTTTGATCCAGCCTCAGTCACTTTCGGATGAGTGGCGGTCGACCGAAAGTCCAGTTTCGGTCCAATTCGGTCGACCGAAACACCTCATTTTTCAAAAAAACGGGGTTTTTTTGCAATTTCCACAAAAACGGGGTTTTTCTTGTAAATACCGAAAATGCGCATTTTTCCCATTTTGTACATTATATTCACATTTCTCTTCATTTGTAAAGGATAACTTGGATGTTCATGAAGTGCTCTTGAGAGCTTGGTCTTGAAAGACCCCATTTGAGGTAAGGATAAAAACCTCCTTTGTTCTTGTTATCTTCTTGGAATTTAATCAACTTTGCTTGAGTATTGTTATTCTTGTATTGTTGTTTATTTTCCCCCCACCTTGGAATTTGTTTAAGTGACCCCCATTGGGCTAGGGTTTGTTAATCCTTGAATTTTGGGTTAGAATTAAACTTGGGTTAAGGTGTTTATCCATTTATTTACCACTTTAGCTTTCTTGGGTTGGTATTAAAATTGTTGTGGGAATTTTCGGTCAACGCACCGAAGGGGTTCGCATCAAGCAGCCCCCCAGCAGCCACGCATCACTGGAGCAGCAGTTCCCTCTTCGACTAGCAGCAGTCTCAACATCTCAGCCAGTAGCATCGCAACCTTCGACTGATTTAAGAGAGGCTTCAAAGTGACCTTTTGGGTGATTTGTTCTAGTTTTGCTTAGATTTTTATTTGTTTCAGTGATTATTTTCATAAATTCAGATTGTCAATGATTAGTTAAATTGATATATATATATATATATATTTTAGATACATGATTTTTAGTTTCAAAGTTTGAATTTCATTTTCTAGCAAAGGTTATTGTTTATTTGAATTTTGTTTCGTTTAATTTAATTATGTCCGGCTAAATTATATTTGAGGGGAATTATTCTCAACTTCAATGGGCGTGTTTTAATTTATTATGGATGAATTCTTGTTATTGATAAGGGTTTATAAATTATTTTGAGTTTTCAAATTATTTTACTTGGATGAATGTCGTTAATGTGGTATGTATTAAATATGCACACAACATGCTCGACTAAATGCATTAAAATAAATTGACTAATTTTCTTACTAATATGTTTAAATTTATCGATATCAAGAAATTCACACGAGTCTTATTTGAAAAGCTCAATTGATAGCGAAAGAATAACTCCACTCGAATTCCTTTTCATTGCAATTTAATTATATTCTCTCCAAATTCATTTTAGGAAAATTGAAATCATAGTTTAAGTTTCAAATTTAGCAAATATTATTATACCAATAAAATCCGTAGGAAGAATGACTCTGGATTATTGTTAGGCTACAACTTGACCCCTTTATACTTGGAGGGTAGATTTAACATCGAGTCAAGTTTCTGGCGCCGTTGCCATGGATTAATTTGGTGTTAACTGATTTTTGCTGAATTCTGTTATTTTTTTTATTTTTTTTATTATTATGTTGTTCGACTACTATTCTTGATATTGTTCTTTGTTTATGTCCGTTTGGTTTCGAGATAATTCTAAGCGATTAGTAAGATCGGAACCTACTAACCAATTTTTAATTCTTGAAAAACAGCAGGTAGTAATGGCAAATAATGCAGATCCAAATGAGGCGCCAATCGTTCGAAGTCTTAGAGATTACATTTTCCAACGATGGCAAGCACTCCGTCATGCATAGTGATTCCTAGGGCACGCCTTACTGCTTCATGAAAACTTGACTTGCATGAGTGGATTTTTAAAGAAGAAAAAGTAGTCATTAGACCATGTCTAGCACCTAAATTGGGCATCTTCCATATTCCAGCCGGCTTTGGATTCCCTTTTAGCAAAACATTATTTGATTATTTGGGAGCCCAAACAATCACCGACATATTTGGAGTGGGCTGTACTTTTGGGGAAGTGGGACTTTTAATCAGTTGACAAAAAAAATGGCAGCACCATGCTTGGCTTTTGGGCTAGGACAAACCCCAGCAATTGTCCATCATTGGTTGCACGTTTGAGGCAGCTTTTAAATTGGAGATTAAAGCCCTGCAGCCGGGGACAAGACTTGGGATTGCAATGGAGGTCGCCGGAATTGGAACAACCGAGACACAATTGGAACAGCCGAGCACTATTTTTTGGATTAGGAGAAGGCAGCCATGGTTCAACAATCATCTTCAATTTAGAGTTTTATTTTTTTTTTTTTTTTCTTTAAGTTCTTATTTTCCAAATGTTAATGAGTAGTTAATTTATTATTCTAGTTCAAGGATAATCGAAGTGTTGATTCTTCAAGAATTGTGAGATTTAATTAATTTCATTGTGCTTTTATTTGTTTTCTATTTATATATCTTTTATTTGTGAATTAACTTGTTGTTCTGATTGATTAATACAAAGTGCACGTTGTTTTAATCATCAAAATGATTCTTAACCAATTAGAAATCTAAATTCGTAATTGTTTAGATTCTTAAATGAATCACGCGTATGAATTTGTTAGTTAGAATTTGTCGTCTCTCTAGAGATTAATGCTATCAGTAAATTAAATCCTAAGATCGTATCTAGAGTTATTTATCGATTAGGGAAATAATGAACGCGCGTCTCTTGATTATCGAGATAGTAAGGAGAGATAGGTTGTTAGATCGTATCAACGACCATAACCAATTTAGAAAATGAGTAAAGGATTTTATTTTTGCATCCATGATCTTTTCTATGAATCAATTCTAAGATTATACCTTTGTCTGAATACTTGTTTAATTTGATATTTTCATAACTTTAATTCCATAAAATTGTTTTGTTATAAATTGATTCCACATTCGAAATTCAAAACCCCCTCTTTTTATTTTACTGTTTTAATTTTCACGAAAAATTAAATCTAACCAATCCCTGTGGATTCGACATTGCTCACCACTTTTACAATTTATTTTCCAAGAGCAAGATATTATTATTATTTGTTTAATTCGACACCCATCAAAATTTTGGCACCATTTTCGGGGATTGGTGTTAATTAGATTTAATTTTTCATTCATTGTTTTTATTTCTTTATGACTTGTTGTTCTCATACATGTGAATTGCAATACAACCCTGAAATTGAGAAGACAACTCGAAGATTGTGGAAGGAAACTAAGTTGCTCAAACAAACCATTTCATCTTCATCACCCAAATTGAATTTAGCAGTTAACCCGATAGATTCAACAACCAATTCATCCAGTGATTCATCTAGTGATCCTGAAGCAGGGCAAGAGCAAACTATGGCCAATGATGAAAGAACTTTAAGGGAATTGGTTGCACCAAATGAAAATCAGCAGCCACTTTGCATTCAATATCCAGTCTTAGAAGTGGATTTTGAATTAAAATCTGGATTAACCCATTTGTTACCCAAATTCTATGGTCTTGAAAATTAAGACCCCCACAAGCATATGAAGGAATTTCACATAGTGTGTTCAAGCCTAAAACTACAATGAGTAACTGAAGAACATATCAAAATGCGTGCTTTTCCATTCTCGTTGACCAATACAGCAAAGGATTGGCTATTTTACTTACATTTAGGTTCTATAACCACGGGGACAGGTATGATCAGGTTGTTCCTTGATAAATATTTTTTTGCTTCACGAGCTGCTAGCATTAGTAGGGAAATTTATGGAATCAAATAGAGAGATACTGAAACGGTTCATGAATATTGGGAAAGATTCAAGAAGCTCTGTGCAAGTTGTCCCCAGCATGGGATTTTGTGAACAACTACTCATTTAATACTTCTATGAAGGATTGTTGCCAATGGAGAGGAAGATGATGGATGTAGCTAGCGGAGGTGCTATAGTGAATAAAATCCCAACTGCCGCTAGGGATTGATCTCCATCATGGCTGCTAACACACAACAATTTGGATTCAAACAAGACACCCCTTTGGAAAGGGCGAATGAGGTAAATGTATCTTCCCTCGAGAATCAAATAGAAAATTTAACTTCTCTTGTTCAACAAAGGGTTGTAGGGAATATGCAATAGGTCAAAGCCTGTGGAATTTGTGCTACTACTGGTCATCCAACTGACACATGTCCTACTCTTCAAGAAGATTCTTTTAAGCAGACTAATGCAATTGAAAGATTTTCAGGACCACCACATGGGAATTATGACCCCTATTCAAATACTTACAACCCAGGATTGAGGGATCACCCTAACTTCACTTATCAGATAAGACCAAAATTCCAACTGTTCCAGCAATTTCAGCCTAGAAAACCTACTCCTCAACCATAGCATCCTTCTTCAAGTTCAGGTATGCCTCTAGAAGAAATTGTTAAATCACTTCCACCTAACACACAATAATTTCAACAGGAGACTAGAACGACCATTAAGAACTTGGAGAATCAAATGAGTCAATTGCCATTAACCGTGAATAGATTGGAATCTCAAGGTAAATTGCCTTCACAAACTATTTTTAATCAAAAACAAAATGTTAGTGAAATTACCTTGAGAAGTGGGAAGGAATTAAAAGAACCTAGCAAGATGAAGCAAGGCAACTCGGGGGAAGAATCTGAAAAGGAAGTTATCCCACAACATCAATCTGACTAGCCTGAACTCCTCAATAGAGAACCACAAAAAGTTTATGTGACACCTCCTTCGTTCCCTACAAAATTGAGTAGATCCAAAAAGGAGGAAGAAGATAAGGAAATCATGGAAACGTTTCTCAAAATTGAAGTATATATTCCCTTAATTGATTCAATTAAACAAGTACCTCGTTATGCTAAGTTTCTCAAGGAATTGTGCACCAAGAAAGGAAGTTGAAAGGCAATAAAAAAGGAAGTATGAGAGAAAATATTTAAACTATCCTCCAAAAGAAATTTCCCTCAAAATGCAAGGACCCAGGTATATTCACTATCCCTTGAAAAATTGGTAAAGTAAGAGTTGAGAAAACGATGTTAGATCTAGAGCTTCAATAAATATCATGTTCATGTCTGTTTATTCATCTTTGAATATTGGTCCATTAAAAGAAACGATTGTGATTCTGCAACTTGCTGATAGATCTAATGTGTATCTTGAAGGAGTCTTAGTGGATGTTTTAGTACTAGTAAATGAATTGATTTTTCTTGCTGATTTTTGTGTACTTAATATGGAGGAAGATTCTTCTTCTAATTCTACACCAATTCTTCTAGGAAGGCCATTTTTGGAAACATCTAGAACAAAAATTGATGTACATGACGGTACATTCACAATGGAATTTGATGGTGAAATTATTAAGTTTAACATTTATGATACCATAAATTGTCCTAAAAATGTTAATTATGTCTATTTTATTGATGTTGTTGATTGCTTAGCACGGAAAGTTTTCTAACTTAGTGACAATGATGGCTTGAAATTTGGTAATAGCAAGCATCGCAAAGTGGATGGAAATAAACATAAACCTTTCTATGAAGGTCACCAAGTGGAGAAGATTACAAAATTGGGCAATGGAATCCAATTGATGTCGGTTGAAGAAGAAAATAATAAGTCTGGCCAATGACGTAAAAGAAAAGAGCTTTCAGGAGGCAACTCGAGTTTTTCTTTAATTTTAGCAATCATCTTTTAATTTTTGTTTTTATTTATTCACTATTATTTATTTTATGATCCCTATAATTTTTTGAAGTGAAATGACCTTATTTTGATTTTTGGACATATATGAATTTTCACTAAGACGTGGGCAGGCACGCTCTATGAAGAAAGCAATGGATACAAATATTGAAAAAATCTTGGAATAAGGCGTGACCAAACCTTATTCAAGGTGAATCTCAGGTTGAAAACAAGGGTACCAAAAAAATTAAATTTCCAAAACCTCTCTCTCTCTCTCTCTCTCTCTCTCTCTCTCTCTCTCTCTCTCTCTCTCTCTCTCTCTCTCTCTAACAGCGGCCCACCACTTCTATTATCTCGTACAACACACCGACCTCTCACACAGCCACCACCGTCCTTCCATCATGCTGCAACTCCAATTTTGGCTAACAAACAACTCACTTCTTTCTATCTCAAGTCGCTGCCGGTACTCCAGCTTTCATCACCGCCGCGACCTCACATGCTAGCCGTCAACACTTCATCTCCCTCTCTCACGCACTGTAGCCCGCAATCTTCTTCTTCACACGGCCACCACTGAGTTTTGACCAGCCATCTCCACCTCCTTCTTCCACAATCACCACCTCCTCTTCCTTTCACACAACCGCCACTAAGTCGGACTGCCTCAACCCCAGTTCTTTCTTTCTTTCTTCACCAGTCAGCCACCTACTCAACTTCATCTCTCAACTCACCAGCCACCACCGTCCCTCTCTCTTTCTTCCACACAACAGGCCGGCACCTCACACTACACCCCGCCTCCCTTTCTTTCTCCCACTCTCTTCCTCCACAACGTACTGCCTCAAACCATCAGCCAGCCCCTTCACCAACCATAGTCCGACACCTCACCTTCAACCCTCTTCTCTTTCATCTTCATGCCACCACAACATACAGCCACCACCCCTCATCTCACCTGAACAAAAGCTCCCAATCGACCTCCAAGATGCTCAATTTTGAAGGGGAGTCCTCTATTCTTTTTAATTAATAGCTTTTGTAGTTTATACTTTTAATACATTGAGGGCAATGTATGGATTAAGTGTGGAGGAAGGTTTTGATGTGCTTTTGCTTAATTTTTGAATGTTAATTCTCTTTCATTTTAGTTGAACCTCAATTTTCTATTTTAATTTTTATTTCATTTTCCCCCACTGTCTTTCATGTTTGCTCTACTTGACAAGAAATTTTTTGAAAATTGTCTTCTTAATTCTAGATTTTTCCAATGCTTATCCATTTATGATCTGAATTATTGTGATGAATTGAGGCACAGTGAGGAATTGCATGAGTAGTTGAATTTCGTTTACTGCACGGTGATTGATTGCTCTTAAAGGTTGATTGAATGAAGGATGTGTGGGATTTAATGCACATTAACCCTATTTTGTGCGCTTTAGGACCTCTTGAGCATTTACATTTAACATTATGCCATGCTCCGTCTCTTTGATTGTACAGTACAAGAAAAATATCTAGTAGTGACATATTTTTTCTACGCTTGGTGCAAAAGTCACGTTTTTTGTGACACAAAAAATCATAACTAAATGTTTCGATGGTTTGAAGTGTCGCAAATAATTATATTCATAAAAAATAATTAAAAATGTAATTTCTTTGTAATTTAGTGACATTTAAAATTATTATTAAATATTATGAGAGTTCCAAATGTCACAAATAATTATATTCATAATAAAATAATTAAAAATATATATATATTTCTAATAGTGACATTTAAAACCCATGTCACAATTTTTATCACTGTATAAGCCCATTTCACCAAGGCGCCAAATCTGAATTTCTGATTTTTAGGGTCCATTTTCCCCACTTTGATGGCACTGATCCAACCGCGCCCTTCTTATCTTCTTGTCAATAACCATGAGCTGCCATAGGTTTCTCCCATCCAATTCACACTTTTTTCTTCTTCTCAGTAACCACGAGCTGTCATCCTACTCGTTTTCTTCCTCATTTGCCACTATTATTCCATTTCTCGAAACCTATTGCACGGTGGCGAGGGGTGATGAGGAGCAGAGATCGCTACTTCTCCTTTTATTTTTTTTAGCCGCCTAACCCTTCTCATTTTCTTCTTCTTCTTTAGTTACCGACTAATCCATTTCCTAAAACCTATTGGACGACCAAAGAACAGAATAATTAAGGACTTAATGGCTGCTTTGAGGTTAGTTTGTACAATCCTTCTCTTCTCGTTTTCTTCTTCTGCAATGTGGAATTATACATTTTTTGTTCTATTTTTGCTTATACTTGTTCTGATTAATTGATTTTTTAGCATTTATCTTGTATTAATTTTGCTTGAACCATGAGTATATGGAAGAGTAAAGATTCAAGCTTACCTTCCAGCCATGTATTCTGTCTGCTCTCTAATCACTTCACAGGACTTAAGCTATGCTACCGCTAAAAAACCTGATTTCGTTCATTTTGTTTATCAGTGTAGTAATTTACAGGGGCTATGGGTACGTGGTCTTCTATTAAATTGTCATCGATAAGTTTTACAATGCCTAATTAAGATTTCAAAAGGAATTTGCAGCATGCTGTTTCAAAAGAACTTATATTCCAATAGAAAAATACTTCCTAGGCAGGATCCATATATTAGTTTCTGAATATTAGTATTTGGTTCTCTCTTGCTAAATATATGCCTTTGGAAAAATTTTGTGACTGGGATTTTTATGATTGTGCTTGCTACTTGAAATATGTCGTTAAATATTCAAAATGGACTATAAGTTCCTAAAGAAAGAGCGGTGGGGGGAGGAGGGACTTTATGGGTAGAGCTAGTAAACCAACTATGAATATTAAGGAGGTAACAACTCTGTGTATGGTAAACCCTAATCGAAGAATATGAAAGAGAGAAAGCTAATAAAAAAAACCTATGTATATAAGGTACATGATAGCTGATTTGTCAACAAATTCTAATTAGTAAATATAAAAATTGTATTGAAAGATTAAGATGCTGATAAAGTTTCACTGAAGGCTGAGAACATGATGCCAATTTATGCCTAATGCATTTGCTCATCCTTCAAACTAGGAATGACCTGACCCTACTTTAAAACATTGTGGCAGCCTAGTAAACAAAACACAACATAGGCGATTCTTGAAATACCCATGGGGATTATAATCGGCTATGTTTGATACAACATGGAAAAGACAAAGAAAATATTTGCCTTCTGTTGTTATTTCTAAGTTTTGTTTGATTTCGAAATTACACATACACAGAAAGATGGTTCTTTTGTGCAAGATGAGTCAAGAGAGTTCATGGTGAGCATTTCGAAAATGGTTTCAATGTATTATTATTTTTATTATTTGGGTTAAGTTGATTTCTATTGCATTGTAGACGACGACTACGTTGGAGATTGATGAACTCAGAGCCATGGGATCTTATGAAAATGAACAAGAATTGGAAAGTACTGTTTGGTATAAATTCATGGGTGAAGATAGGCCAGGACGAGCACGTGGTTATGGCACTGGGGTGACAAAAATCACAAGTGACTGGATTTCATGCTCAAATTAAAAGAATGAGTGAAGAGGCAAATCACAATCATCCAAATTTTCAAATACAAAAGCTTAAGATGTTACTTGCTCAACAACAGGAAATGATGAATACCTATATGGCAAGGACAAATGAAACAATTGTGAACTTGAAAGATAAAGTTCAGATATATCACACTGCATTTGGATTGTTTGACCCAATATCTAGCACTCGTGTATCCAATCCACATGTTCATTACAAATTATGAAAAACTTCATTATCATCACACTTGGAAAATTTTCACTTTTGCTAATTTGATTCATTTTTTTTATTTTGATGGAATGTATAAGAATTATAGCTACTTATTGTCATTTATTATTTCTCAGGATTCTCGTGGTTTGAATGAGAATGATTCACACAATACTTCACCACCTAATGGAAGTGATGCTAATGATTGAGAGCTAGAGGAAGAATATAATCATCTTTAGATTTTGTTAAGTGAATTCTTTAGATCATCTTGATACTTGAACAATTAAGTTTTTTGTTTTGTTAATGACATGATAATCATGTTTTTTTTGTAGCATGGAATATATATGTTAATGATCATGTTTTTGTTATTGATATATTAATCATGTTTTTGTTAATGATCATGTTTTTGTTTAGCATATTAATTATGTATATTGGTGAGATTGTGTAGATTCTTATGAATTTTTGTTGTGAATTAGTGATGTATTTTAGATAATTTTTGCTATATATGTGGATGGTTTAATAGGAATAATTTCGAATTTAAAAAAAAAAACGTATATATAAAATTAGTGACACTTTTATATGTCACTATAAGTATATAAAAAAAATAAAATAGTGACACTTTTATATGTCGTTAAAGTTATAGTAATGTTTGGAGGTGTCACTAAAACCCATTCACAATATTTAGTGACGCTTCCCAGGGTCACAAATTATAGTGGCGCTTTCAAGCATCACAAATTATAGCGACGCACTTAAGAGTCACAATTTTTTTTCTAACACGCGGAATACACACACTTCTTAAAGCTGCCACAAAATTTTTTTATGACACTTATAACTATCACAATATTAAGAAATACTTGTCACTACTAGACATTTTTCTTGTAGTGGTGTGATTGTTATGCATAGTTGATTTCTTCTAGCACTTGCTTTCTTATCCATGTTGAGATGCCTCTTGATAATTAGATGCTCTATTCAAGTCAGGGCACTTAGGTGAAGCCAAATTTAGCCTTCTTAAAAAGTTTACCTTGAAATATACCCCTAGATTGCTACTTTTGAGCTATAACATTTTTGTTGAAAATTAACCACAATACAAGCCAAGAGAAATTTTATTCGTTGCTAATCTTCCATTTTTTTGAACCTTTCATTGAATGAATATATAGGTTTGTTCACTGAGCTCCAATTTATTTTTTGGAGAGATTAAAAGATATTGGGAATCAAATATCCATAGTGTAAATCCCATTATTCTTGAGAAGTGGTAATGTGAAAGAAATATTGGGGATAAAGTGCTTGAGTTGCAATCTATGATTTTTTTTTTCCTATTTTAAATTGTTCAAAAGTGATTTGGTTGAAGGAAATGTATGGAGCTTAACTAAGCTTGTGTGAATAAGTTTGTATAATTCCTTCGATGAAATAGCCAAAAATAAATCCTTCTTATCCCACCTTACCCAAACTCCATTACAACCAGTGTTAAGACCCTTACTTTGCATTCAAAATCATTGGTGGTGCTAACGCGATATACTAGCAAGCCTATGGCAAGAATTTTCTATGCTTTGACTTGAAAGTATATATATATATATATATTACACCCTAAACACTTTGAACGTATTGTGTGAATCTAATGTGATGTGTTAAATCCTACTACATTTGGATTTTGAAAAATTGTTGAAGTGATTAGTCTTTTGTTAGTAGATGGGGATTTACTCTATTTTTGCTTGTTTCTTTCTTGTGTTAAAATTTAAGTTTTTAAAGCATGATGGTCTGAATTGTAGATGGATATGTGGAGGTAGATGAATGAATGATAATGAGAACCAATTTATTAATTTAAGCTAAATTTAAGGTTGAGGTCAAGCATTGTCTAAGCGATGGGGGATTTGATAGAGTGCATAATCGTTGTTTAATTCGTGATATTTTCTCTTAATCTAATGGTTTTAATTGTTTAATTTGTGAATATTGATTATATTTCATATTTTCTGGAGTAGATGAAGAATTTGGATCAAATTGGATTTAGTTTCACAAATTGAAAGTAGTTGAAATATCAAAAGATGCACAATCAGAGAAGGACTTTGCTTAAAGCGTGACCACGCCTTACTGCTTCATGAACTGAACTTGCGTGAGTGGATTTTTAAAGAAGAAAAACTAGTCATTAGACCATGTCTATCTCCTAAATTGGGCCTCCTTCATACCAGCCAGCTTTGGATTCCTTTTCAACAAAACATTAATCAACTATTCGGAAGCCCAAACAATGACCGACACATCTTGGAGTCAGTTGGACTTTTGGGGAAGTGGGACTTTTAATCAAGGGAAATTTGGGTTGATGAAATATACTACCTAAAATATTTAAAAATGAAAAATGTCACTTTCTAATATATAAATTGTAAAATTATCTTTTCACCAAAGTAGGAGAAAAAATAGGGAGATAAGAATTTAAAAAAAAAAATGCAGTTACAAACCAAAAGACTTGCAGTTACGAAAATCAATGATTCAAATCTCGTGAAATCCACTATGTAAATTGTAATAAGCTAATTTTGGATTAATTTGTCAGTTTAATTCTGGAAGACAGTTGGCTGCACCGAAAAATACAAAATTTATTGCTTCATCACAGGGCTTTACAGAATTAATATCGAAGAAGCTTCTGCCTGATTTGCACCCCTCAAAGGCCAGAGGAGCATGTTTTTATCCTTGTTCAAGATTTAAACGAGTCAATATTGATATATTCTGATTGGAAGGCATGACTCCCTTGATTATTTTTTTCTTTCATCAAATTAGTTTCGTTTAAGTTGTCACAACTCACATCTGTCAATTTTTTTTTTTTATTTCGTTAAAAGGTTGAACTCCAACCTTAAGAGCATATATGCTTTCTTTAAGAGCATATATGCGATTCATTTTTATAGAAAATAGTTTTGTCCATTCAAAATCCCTTTTTCTTTTTGAAATACGATACCCACTAAAGTTACTGGCATTGTCCGAATTTGATTTGATTGGTACTCGTGAATTTATCTTATCATTCCTTTGCGTGGGACGGAATTAAAATGCTTGAGTTACATAATGCTGTACAGTTTCAACGTCCAGTTGTGGTAAAGAGGTGAAGCTAATATCTGGATTTTCCAGTTCTCTATGAAGAATCAGAAAATGAAATGCTTGTGGGGGTATCATTCCAATTTTAACCTTAACCTTTCTCTACTTCGCACAAAAGAAGTGTAACTATTGCTGGCCAGAGAAAATCTATTCTAAACATCTCTCTTCTTTGATGGAAAAGTCAGTTGTGTATTCTTCCACCCAAAACTTCTTGTTCTTAGGATACTAGCTTGACAATCAATGTCTTCTTGTAGGAGGAACATGCTTCTTTCCTGTTGAATTTTGAACTTTTAATTGTAGCATTCTCACAGTTTCCATTGATGGTCCATTCAAAAAGGATAGTCTTCTATTTCATACTGCATTTGATGTCTTTATTTTGTAAGGAAAAGAAGAGTTGTAGTGCGGTACAAGTACAACAAGAATTTCCCATTTTGCAAGGAGGCAACTATAATCATTCAGCTCATTTTGAATTGGCCAAGAAATTCCTCAGACTCCAACCTTCGAGCTTGGGTAAAGAGGGACGCCCCATCATTAAAATAGCCATTGGAAGATAGCTAGATAGAGGCATTGCACAAAAGAAATAAAAACTTTGGAAAATGTTCTTTAAAATGATAACTTTTACAGCGTCAACCACTCATAAAAGAATTTGATAAAAGAAGGGGGTGTTTCGATAAATACCCAACTTCTGCAGGTATCATATTTGAAATTTTCATCATTTTAAAAAAAAAAAAAAAAAAAAAAAAAAAAAACTGAAAAATACTTCGATTTCTTTATTATTTTTTATTACTTAAAAATACGTTTTTCGCCATAAGTATCATATAATGATACTTTTAAAGCATCACAACATGATACATATAATGCTTTCAAATTTTTAGTATTATAACCAGAAACTTTATTAAGTGCTTATGATACTTTGAACTGAAACAGTATTTTTTAGTTTTTTATTGTTGAACCGCATTTTTTTTTTGTTTACAGTGTGCAACGCAATTATCCCTAAAAGAAAATGCATCTTATCTTTAAGGAAAATTATATTCATACCACAGTTATTGTTAATGACACCACATTTTAATTGCAATAAATATCTCTAACGTTTTGTTTATTTTGACAATTACTCTCTTATTATTATTTTTTCGTATTGTTATCTGTAATCATTAATTAATTAATATATTTTATCTCTATTAACAATTTTATTTCAAATAATTTATATTACATTGAAAAAAATATTTTTTGATTTTTTGTAATTATTGTTTATCTTGCTTATTTAAAAATAAGAAAAGTAAATAAAAATTGTCTTCACTCCAAAAAAATTCTTTAGCCATTATTAGCGAGATAAATTGTGTTAATTAATAAAATCGAGAATAATAATAAGACAAAAAAATTTAAGAGGTATAATTGCAAAAATTAATAAAAATTAAAGATTATGATTGCAATTAAATTGTGGTGCACTTAAAAGAAAATGTGGTGTTAATATAATTACCGTATCTTAAAACTATACGCGTTATACACTATTTTCCCCAGTTATCACAAAAAAGTCGCTTTCCAACATCCCGCTATTTGTAAATGGCTCCCAATTTTCAAAATTAAAATTTTATATTAGCTAGTTTATTACTTGGGATGTGCAATGACATGTACAGGAACTTCTGAAGAATCAAATCAGCAATTTCATTTGGGGTATGGAAAATAGTTTTGTTAAGTAAATCCCTACTACTACTGCTGTACTACATCAGTTTTTATTGCCATACATAGCAGATTTTTGTTTTAATTATGAATACCTCTATGATCGAAAACATATAAAATCAAGAATTCTTTTTTCATGGAATGTTTCCTAGGCAAGATACCCAAATTACAAATAATCTTTCACAAAAAAAAAAAAAAAAAAAAGATTTGCTGCTAGGACAATCTCGAAAGTCAAACTACACTTTCATGAAAGCAACAAAAAATGAGATCAACTGCTACTCTTACTTCACTTCATCTATGTTACTCGATGTTCTCTTCAATGCCTCCATTACTGAGACTGGTATAATTATCTAAGCATGCTGCTTCCACTTTCCATTTCTTATCAATCTTTCACAACCCAATTTGTCTTGTATCTCTATGTATGTTGCTGCTCAATTGGGGGAATCTGAGTAGGACCTGGTAGATACAACCTCAATACGTACTGGGGCGTACACGTAACCATTCGAGGAATAAACTCAAAAATAATTTGGTTTTAGTATGATTGTTACTGATAGACCCAATTGACTATCTCTAACTTGAAGCTCAAGAAACCTGTCAATTGATAAATAAACAAACCAAATAAACTTCAATTTCAATTAATGGAAATATGCCACATAAAATTAGCAAACCTAGCAAAGTGTTATACTAGGTTGATTTATATTCTGACAATTACAGAATATAATTGCACTCCATTGAAATATCAAGAAGGAATTTCAAGAATTCACAATACTCAGACTAAACCCAGATAGAAATCTGCCTCAAGTCCATTCAGATAATGTACTATACCCTTTAATAACTCCAATTCATAGGAGCTGTCAAATATTGATAGATGAAACTTCAATCTTGAAACCATGATGATTTGCATGTGTATGAAACAATCGACAAGTTATTAATTACGACAGAGTCCATCCATTGCCGTGGCTGAGGAGGAGGAGGCAACTCCGGGCGGTGGGATCCGGAAGGCTGAGTAGGACCAAGGCGGTACGACAGATCCACTTGACGTAAAGGAACAGATGAGTCATCAAACACACCGTAGTGCCAAGGGAATGGTTTGGAGGGTGATGACATCGGAAGCAGATTAAAGTGGCGGCGATTTAGGCTGAAGTGGAGGTGAAAACAACATATTTGTGGGAGGATTTGGGATGTTATCGAATCTGAAGGGCTACGTGTGTCACGACCCACTTTAATTTTACTAGTCAAATAATTATTTTATCAAGTCAACATTTATTATTGATCAATTTAGTTCAAGTGGGGACCAATTTAAATGAGTGGAAATTTTGAGGAACATTTAAATTTGGTTATAAGTTGGGGGACTTAACTTATTATCATTTATATTTGGGATTTTATTGGAATGATAGATTAAGGACCCAACATGCAATTTCTACCAAACTTAAATTTGTCTTGACATTAGTAGACAAAACAATTCAACCACCAAACACTCCACTCACACATTTTCATTACCAGAGAGGGAGAGAGGTTACGCAGTGAAACAAAAAAAAAGGGAAAAAGGAAGAAAGAAAAGAAAAAGGAAGGAAGAAAAGAGAAGGAAAAAGGGGAATTTTCATTCAACCTTCAAGACTTCATTTTCACCTTTAAGGGGGTAAGGCCATTTATTTGAGATATGGTATTGATTTTAGGGTTTTGATTTTTGAGTTAAATGCTAGATTTTAGATGGATTTATAGTTTATTTGAAGATATTGAGCTAAATATTCAAGTTTGGTTGAATACTTTGTAGTTACATGCTAGGGTTTGTAATAATAGTGGATTAAATTCATGATTTGGGCAAGATTAAGTTATTGGAGCCTATGTTAAATTATTTCATGCTTAAATGTTTAATTTGGTGATGTTTATTTGGAGATTAAATTACCCATGTAATTAAGTTGAAGAATTAGTCCATTACTAGTTTCTTGGAAAGGGGTTTTGGTGTCTATGACAATTCCATTGAGGTATTGGTTAAATAAAGGATATATGAGTTATAATGAAGCTATATTTCACATAAGAGAAGGTTGATTGGATGTAATGTTGGAGGCATATGAAATTTGTGGTTATTGTATATGATGTTATTTCATTTTGGGCATTTGTTAAATATTTGTAATTATTGGAGTTGATCCAAGGTTTTAATTTAATTTTCAGGAGGCGACACGGAGATTGGCCAGGCCTATCAGCCAAACTAGGTTTCTGTCACAATCTCTGTGAGTGGAGAAACTTATTTTTCTTAAAGTTAAATTTTAATATTTAATGGCATAAATTTTCCATACGATTCATGTTTTCAATTAAGTAGCCAAGTTACGGAAATTACTACTTTTCTCAAATACAAGTTTAGAAGCATGATTTTAGACTTCTTCTTTTAAAATTTCAAGTTAATCAAATTATAAATTTAGTACATTATTCTTTAAAAGAAATTGTTACATGTAAATTATAATTGTGAAAAACCATCAGAAAGTACCCAGGTGATATTACCCGCTCTGCACTGATGTGAATTCGTTTCCACAGTGTATGACCATATTATCAGATTATCAGAGGTTTTTGGGACCCACTCTTGTGCACATATAGGCTTTGGGCCGTGTACTAGGGTGCTCTAGCCTTTGGGGCAGTCTATGCGCATATGACACAGTTTATCAGATTATCAGCTTATCATATTTGAATGGCTTTGCCTTGTACATCGAGAGTACTCTGTACTTGAGTAAAGTTGTTCATTGGGTACACTTTGATGTGATTCTTTTCAGTCCAGTATGATATATTTATTCATAGAAAAATATTTCAGCTTCTCAGTACAGTTCAACGAATTTTTAGTATTATCAGACAGTTATCACAATTTATGTCATGGTTTTAGTATTTATAAATTCTCATTTCAGCTGGATGTGCTTTTCAGATAAGTAAAATCTTTTCTTATGTCAATCAAAAGTTATAGTTACAAAAAAATAGTGATTTTATAAAGAATTGTAAACGAGAAAAGTATTACTAGTTTTCAACCCTCCACTCACTGAGTTAAAATCTCATATTTTTGTAAACTTTTCTTTACCAGGATACTTTTGAGTTTTGAGAGGACGTTGGAAAGCCTGCCAAAAAGCTACAAGATCATTTAGTTGTATGTTTCTAGTTTTCATCATTCTTTTGTGATCCATGTATATATATTTAACTCGGTCCACTCTCGAGTTATTGTTTTGTCAAGTAATTAGTTGATTAGAATGATCTGTTGATGTATCATATAGAAGTGGGATGGATGATATGTAGTAATAACTAGATGGGCAAGCATGAGCTCTTTTGACTTGCGATGTGATGATGAGAAGGGATATGAATCCCTAATATTTTACATGTGATTGTTTGAGGATTTGTTGATTTTTTTACAGGGAGGTTATGTCCAATATTTAAATAGGTTCAGTAGCCTTGGTGGTGGGTCCAGTATCTAGCTGGCATTCATCATCGGCCCAATTTGAGACGGGGTCGTGTCAAGTGGTATCAGAGCATGGTTTTAGAGTCTGTTGGGTTGTATTTCATATGTATTGATCTTTTTCTGTCAACCATTGTAGAGAGTTATGGCTCGTGGTGGTAGGACTCGCAGGAAACCAAATCCAGTTCCTCAGACTCAGAATGCTCCTGATGGTGGACATGTAGGGGAGGCCGGTGGGGCCGCAGAATCAGTTCACCAACCTCAGGTGCATCCCGAGGTACATCCTCCAGTGCAGCCTCAGGCACAAATGCATGAACAGCCTGATCCTGTTACTGACAGGATAGTTGCAGCTATTGCTTCCCTCCTACCGCACACAGAAAAGGATAATCTCATTGAGAGAGGTATGAAACTTGGAGCAAAAAATTTTATGGGTACATCTAACCCAGCTGATGCTGAGCTTTGGATGAAATCTTTGGAGAATATATTTGATGTAATGGAGGTTCCTGAAGGCAAGAAGTTACGTCTTGCTACTTTTCTGTTGAGGGGAGGAGCTGCAGATTGATGGGCTTCATATCGATGTAGGTATCCAGACCTTAATGTTATTACTTGGGCTATGTTCACGGATGCTTTTAATGAGACCTACTACCCTCCATTTTATCGCGATGCAAAACGTGATGAATTTTTGAGATTAGTTCAAGGATCCATGTCTGTTTCCGAGTACCATTTGAGGTTTGTAGAGTTGTCCAAGTATGCTAGTAACTTAATCGCTGATGAAAGAGAAAAATGAAGGCGATTTGAGCAGGGGTTGCGATCAGATATTCGGCCTTACGTGACGGTTCATGGACATCAGAATTTCTGGTCATTGGTAGAAGCGACTTTGAGGGTCGAGACAGCTATCATAGATGGACGTAACCAAAGGGCACAGACGAGTTTTGGAGGTAGTGGCCAGACAGGGGCTTCAGGGTCTAAGAAGAACATAAAGGGGATTTGGCCATGTGCTACAAATTCTACAAATTTTAAATCAAAGTTTCAGAGTTCGGGACTCAGTAAGATGTTAGGTCGAAGTCAGAGTTCTGTACAGCAGACTGGAGGGAGTCATATACATCCACAGGGCTCTATGCAAAGATCTCAGGGATCGTGGCCTAGTCAGAGTTCTGATTTTCGTAGCTTTCCACAGTGTCAGTCTTGTGGGAAGTTTCATCCAGGAGAGTGCCTTAAGGGAGTTGGAGTCTGTTATCAGTGTGGTCAGATGGGAAACATGAGGAAGGATTGCCCAATCAAATCTCAGCAGAGTAGCGGACCACACATATTATTTCCTCAGCCAGGTGTTAGCAATGTGGGGTAGAGTCAGAGTCAGAGGGACATCTCAGTAGGGTCAACTGGCGGTGCTCAGTATAATGTTGCTAGAGGTAGTACTGCTAGATCTGGAGCTCAGGAAGGGCGTAACAGGACTCAGGGTAAGGTATTTGCTATGACCCAGAAGGAGGCAGAGGAGTCACCAGATGTGGTTATTGGTATGTTATCTATTTTTGGTAGAGATGCTCGTACATTAATTGATTCAGGTGCTACACAATCTTTTATTTCTTATGCACTTGCTAGTCATGCTGAGAAGAAGTTAGAGCCTTTAGATAATGAATTAGTTGTAACAACACTGGTAGGAGTATCACTTTTAGCTAGTGATGTGTATAGAGATTGTATGATAAGGGTGAATGATCATCAATTACGGGCAGATTTAATTCCTCTTGATATGAATGATTTTGATGTTATTTTGGGGATGGATTTTCTCTCTGAACATCGGGCTACAGTCGACTGCTTCCGCAAGGAAGTTGTGTTCAGGAAGCCAGAAGAACTTGAATTTGTTCTTATTGGAGAACGCGGAATCTTACCATCATGTGTTATATCCGCTTTGGATGCACGTAAATTACTAAAAAAGGGTTGTCATGCATATTTAGCTAATGTGATTGACACTAGACTCACTAATCCGAAACTTGAGGATATCCCTGTCGTGCGAGACTTTCCAGATGTGTTCCCAGAGGATCTTCCGGGACTACCACCAGATAGAGACGTTGAGTTCTCTATTGATTTAATTCCAGGGACGGCACCTATTTCACAAGCACCATACAGAATGGCTCCAACAGAGTTAAAAGAATTGAAGGTACAACTGGAGGAATTAGTTGATAAGGGTTTCATTAGACCCAGTGTTTCCCCATGGGGAGCGCCAGTCTTATTTGTGAAGAAGAAAGATGGTACGATGAGACTGTGTATTGACTACAGACAGTTGAATAAAATTACGATTCGTAACAAGTACCCGTTACCTCGCATTGATGATTTATTTGACCAACTTCGAGGTGCTGCAGTATTTTCAAAAATTGATTTGCGATCAGGGTATCATCAGTTGAAGATCAAAGATGTCGATATACCAAAGACTGCGTTTAGGACTCGATATGGCCATTATGAGTTTTTGGTGATGCCATTTGGGCTTACTAATGCCCCAGGTGCATTTATGGATTTGATGAATAGAGTTTTACATCCTTATCTAGATAGATTTGTGATTGTTTTCATCGATGATATTTTGGTATATTCTCCTACCAAGGATGAACATGCAGAGCATCTAAAAATTATATTGCAAACCTTGAGGGATAAGAAATTGTATGCAAAATTCAGCAAATGAGAGTTTTGGCTGGATAAAGTTGTATTTCTAGGTCACGTGATATCGACAGAAGGTATTTATGTAGATCCGATCAAGACAGAAGCTGTGATGAAATGGGAACGCCCTTCTAATGTGACAGAAGTGCGAAGTTTTCTTGGGTTAGCTGGTTATTATCGTCGATTTGTGGAAGGATTTTCCAAAATTGCTCTTTCTTTAACTAGCTTGACTCGAAAGGATTCAAAATTTTTGTGGACACCGGAATGTGAGAAGAGTTTCCAAGAGTTGAAAAATAGATTGGTTTCTGCTCCTATACTTACTCTTCCTTCTCCAGGTGAAGAGTTTGTAGTCTACAGCGATGCATCACGCCAAGGTTTGGGCTGTGTTTTAATGCAGAATGGAAAGGTTATAGCTTATGCTTCTAGACAATTGAAGAAGCATGAACTAAACTACCCAACTCATGATTTGGAATTGGCAGTAGTAGTTTTGGCACTAAAAATTTGGAGACATTATTTGTATGGTGAAAAATGTCAGATATTCACGGACCACAAGAGCTTGAAGTATATCTTTGATCAAAAAGAATTGAATTTGAGACAGAGGTGGTGGTTAGAACTCATCAAAGATTATGATTGCAAAATTGATTATCATCCGGGAAAAGCTAATGTAGTTGCTGACGCTTTGAGTAGGAAGGCCAGTAGCCATTCCACCAAATCTAGTGCGATGTGTGATGCTTTAATTGATGAATTTAGAAACTTACATGCTCAGTTGTCCACAACTACTACAGGGGCACTCTTAGCTCACTTTCAGGTGAGGCCTACTCTGATAAAAAAAGTTAGAGAAGCTCAATTTCAGGATTTGGCATTGAAAACTTTGGAAGCAGAAGTCACTGTTGGCTTGCGAACAGACTATGAAATCAGAGATGGTGCATTATTTATGGGAGATAGGCTATGTGTTCCTGATATTCCAGAATTGAAGAAAGAAATATTGGAAGAAGCACACAGTTCAGGTTATGCTATGCATCCAGGTAGCACTAAAATGTATCATGCCCTGAAGGAGCATTATTGGTGGCGTGGTATGAAAAGAGAAATTGCTGATTTTGTATCGATATGTTTTGTCTGCCAACAGGTAAAACCCGATCGTCAGAAAACAGCTGGACTTCTTCAGCCACTGCCTATTCCTGAGTGGAAATGGGAGCATATTACTATGGATTTCTTATTTGGTCTTCCTCGCACTCAAAATGGACATGATGGTGTTTGGGTGATTGTTGATCGTTGATCGTTTGACCAAAACTTCAAGATTCTTGCCGATCAAAGCTACTTTTTCTCTGAGTAAACTAGCAAAGTTGTATGTGGATGAGATAGTCAGTTTTTATGGGACTCCAGTGTCTATTGTATCTGACAGAGATCCTAGATTTACTTCTAAGTTTTAGCCTAGTTTGCAAGATGAAACTACAGTTCAGTACAACTTTCCACCCACAAACAGATGGTCAATCAGAGAGGACCATACAGACCTTAGAAGATATGCTAAGAGCTTGTGTTCTAGAGTTCAAAGGAAGTTTGGATTCTCATCTGCGTTTGATGGAGTTTGCTTATAATAATAGTTATCATTCGAGTATAGAGATGGCTCCTTTTGAAGCACTGTATGGCAGGAAATGTAGAACGCCAGTTTTTTGGGGTGAAGTAGGCGAGAAGAGATTAGAAGGACCAGAATTTATTCAAATAGCCACAGAAACGGTGAAAGTGATTAAAGAGAAGTTAAAAGCAGCTCAAGATAGACAAAAAAGTTATGCAGACAGACGCAGGAAAGATCTTGAATTTGTTGTTGGGGATAGAGTTTTCCTTAAATTGTCTCCTTGGAAAGGTGTGTTGAGATTTGGCGAGCGAGGGAAATTAAGTCCGAGATATATTTGACCTTATGAGATTGTTGAACGAATTGGTCCAGTGGCTTATCGTTTAGCATTGCCAGCTGAGTTATCTAGGATTCATGATGTATTCCACATTTCGATGCTTCGTAAGTACATTCCAGATTCATCTCATATTCTCGAGCCACAGCCAGTGGAACTTAAGGAGAATTTAACTTACGAGGAGGAACCAGAAGGGATACTTGAACGAAAGGAACAAATTCAGCACAACCATATTATTCCATTTGTCAAGGTTCTTTGGAAGAATCATCCCGTGGATGAAGCTACATGGGAAAACGAAGATCAAATTCGAGCCAAGTATCCTGACCGTCTAAGATGGTAGTTGATTGAATTTCGAGGACGAAATTCTTTAAGGAGGTAAGATTGTCACAACCCACTTTAATTTTACAAGTCAACATTTATTTTTGACCAATTTAGTCCAAGTGGGGACCAATTTAAATGAGTGGATATTTTGAGGATCATTTAAATTTGGTTATAAGTTGGGGGACTTAACTTATTATCATTTATATTTGGGATTTTATTGGAATGATAGATTAAGGACCCAACATGCAATTTCTACCAAACTTAAATTTGTCTTGACATTAGTAGACGAAACAATTCAACCACCAAACACTCCACTCACACATTTTCATTACCAGAGAGGGAGAGAGGTTACGCAGAGAAAGAAAAAAAAAGGGAAAAAGGAAGAAAGAAAATAAAAAGGAAGGAAGAAAAGAGAAGGAAAAAGGGGAATTTTCATTCAACCTTCAAGACTTCATTTTCACCTTCAAGAGGTAAGGCAATACCCATTTATTTGAGATATGGTGTTGATTTTAGGGTTTTGATTTTTGAGTTAAATGCTAGATTTTGGATGGATTTATAGTTTATTTGAAGATATTGAGCTAAATATTCAAGTTTGGTTGAATACTTTGTGGTTACATGCTAGGGTTTGTAATAATAGTGGATTAAATTCATGATTTGGGCAAGATTAAGTTATTGGAGCCTATGTTAAATTATTTCATGCTTAAATGCTTAATTTGGTGATGTTTATTTGGAGATTAAATTACCCATGTAATTAAGTTGAAGAATTAGTCCATTACTAGTTTCTTGGAAAGGGGTTTTGGTGTCTATGACCATTCCATTGAGGTATTGGTTAAATAAAGGATATATGAGTTATAATGAAGCTATATTTCACATAAGAGAAGGTTGATTGGATGTAATGTTGGAGGCATATGAAATTTGTGGTTATTGTATATGATGTTATTTCATTTTGGGCATTTGTTAAATATTTGTAATTATTGGAGTTGATCCAAGGTTTTAATTTAATTTTCAGGAGGCGACACGGAGATTGGCCAGGCCTATCAGCCAAACTAGGTTTCTGTCACAATCTCTGTGAGTGGAGAAACTTATTTTTCTTAAAGTTAAATTTTAATATTTAATGGCATAAATTTTCCATACGATTCATGTTTTCAATTAAGTAGCCAAGTTACGGAAATTACTACTTTTCTCAAATACAAGTTTAGAAGCATGATTTTAGACTTCTTCTTTTAAAATTTCAAGTTAATCAAATTATAAATTTAGTACATTATTCTTTAAAAGAAATTGTTACATGTAAATTATAATTGTGAAAAACCATCAGAAAGTACCCAGGTGATATTACCCGCTCTGCACTGATGTGAATTCGTTTCCACAGTGTATGACCATATTATCAGATTATCAGAGGTTTTTGGGACCCACTCTTGTGCACATATAGGCTTTGGGCCGTGTACTAGGGTGCTTTAGCCTTTGGGGCAGTCTATGCGCATATGACACAGTTTATCAGATTATCAGCTTATCATATTTGAATGACTTTGCCTTGTACATCGAGAGTACTCTGTACTTGAGTAAAGTTGTTCATTGGGTACACTTTGATGTGATTCTTTTCAGTCCAGTATGATATATTTATTCATAGAAAAATATTTCAGCTTCTCAGTACAGTTCAACGAATTTTTAGTATTATCAGACAGTTATCACAATTTATGCCATGGTTTCAGTATTTATAAATTCTCATTTCAGCTAGATGTGCTTTTCAAATAAGTAAAATGTTTTCTTATGTCAATCAAAAGTTATAGTTACAAAATAAATAGTGATTTTATAAAGAATTGTAAACGAGAAAAGTATGACTAGTTTTTAACCCTCCACTCACTGAGTTAAAGTCTTATATTTTTGTAACATTTTCCTTACCAGGATACTTTTGAGTTTTGAGAGGACGTTGGAAAGCCTGCCAAAGAGCTACAAGATCATTTAGTTGTATGTTTCTAATTTTCATCATTCTTTTGTGATCCATGTATATATATTTAACTCGGTCCACTCTCGAGTTATTGTTTTGTCAAGTAATTAGTTGATTAGAATGATCTATTGATGTATCATATATAAGTGGGATGGATGATATGTAGTAATAACTAGATGGGCAGGCATGAGCTCTTTTGACTTGCGATATGATGATGAGAAGGGATATGAATCCCTAATATTTTACATGTGATTGTTTGAGGATTTGTTGATTTTGTTACAGGGAGGTTATATCCAATATTTAAAGGGAACTCTGTCAATTTTTTTTTAAATCAGGGGGTATTACGAGAAGATTTATAGAATTTGAATAGTTTCAGTAGCCTTGGTGGTGGGTCCAGTATCTAGCTGGCATTCATATCGGCGCACGCCACATCTCGGGTCCACACAGGGTGAGTCGAGATGGGGTCGTGTCAATGTGTTTCTTTTCACAATTTTTTGCAAGAAATCAGGGAGGCATGATTTTCTCAAAAATTTTGTTAATGATTGATTGTTTAAAATAAAAAATCTTTAAATTTGAATTAGGTGGTAAATATTGTTATAAAATCATCGAAATCATAAGAACAACATAGAGAGAAATGGAGAGAGTTTAGAGGAGAGAATTTCTCTTCAAGAATTGGTGTAATAAATTGGTAAGTATAGGCTCCTATTTATAGGAGTGGACAATGGCACAATCGTAATATTGTAAAGTTTACAGGGATATAATGGTTATGTCATTCACATATATACATTATTTATAACACTCCCCCTTGAATGACATATTACGCAATTGTCTGCCTCGTTAAAACCTTGCTAAGAAAACCCAATGGGATAAAACTTGAGCGAAGGAAAAAGAGTACAGTTGCTCCCCCTGATATTGGCCATCGTCAATCGTTGAGTCTTAATGTTCAAGTAGAACAAATCATGTATTGAATCTTTGAAGTTCTTCAGTGCTTCAGTGCTGCCTCGTTAAAACCTTGTCAGTAAAACCCAATGGGACAAAATCTGAACGAAGGAAAAAGAGTACAGCCGCTGCCTCGTTAAAACCTTGTCAGGAAAACCCTGTGGGACAAAACCTGGACGAAGGAAAAAGAGTACAGCATGACAGCATGATTCTCCCCCTGAAGTGTGCAATCAAGTATTCATGAACCTTTTGAATAATGATATCATCTTTCTTCTGGAATATATATGAAAATCTTCTTGTGTGTAGTCGATATCATAACATTCTTCATAAGATGTGTATGATTTTCTTCATTTGTTGATATCATTCCAGTATAACAATGTGTTGCTGAATTATAGCTTGTTGATAGCTATGATGATGCCTCAAAAACCTTGCTAGGAAAACCCTTTGGGACAAAACCTCAGCGAAGGGAAAAAGAGTGCATTATTCTCATTAATTTTCATCAATACGCCTCAACTGTTGCCTCATTAAAAAACTTGCTATGAAAACCCTGTGGGACAAAACCTCAGCTAAGGGAAAAAGAGTGCAACGCGTATTTATTCCTTTCATGGAATATTACATGTATATTGGTGCAATCACGAATCTTTTCATTGTATTTTTCACTTCTGGTGAATAATCAAATTTAGAATTCACTTCTGGTGAATAATCAAATCTATAATTCACTTTCATAGATTGCATCTTTCACTTCTAGTGAATAATTAAATATTCATTTTCAAATTCACTTCTAGTGAATAATCAATTTCAAATTCACTTCTGGTGAATATTCATTTTCGTATTCACTTCTAGTGAATAATCAATTTCCCAGATGTCATAAATAGTACACTCCAATTTCACTTTCAACATATTATATCATGGAGTCATTTGTATCATTCTATAGTGATACTAATCTGGGCATATTGAATCTTTCAATGATTTATACACGTATGTTCTTACACTTTATAAACTGCAATTTCTAATTTTGCAGGAGCATAATCAATCATTGAAATAGATATCAATTTCGACATATAATCTACAATCATTTTACTTGAAATCCCAACGTACCGCGATCAACTGGTACATCAAAGAATACTCCCAAAGTACCGAGATGAGAATCATACATTTTGATCTCACTCATTGGTATATCAAGGAGCTCAAGCTAGTGATTTAGACTATAGTCTATCCACCATATGTCATGCCAGTTCTATGAAAAATTTCGCGCGCAACTAGTCGTCTTTTACGACTGTGAAATATTTTTCATTTGTACATATAATTACTGGCTTTACACATTTAAGCATTTGGACTTCAGGTCCTTGAACAATAATCCCTACATTAGGGTTTCATACTTGGCCAAAGAATTATGATTTCATCAATCTTATTTCATAAGAGGGTATGCAGTCGACTTATTTATCGATTCCATCTCAATATAACGTGGAGAGATCTCTTTATATGTTCTATCATCAGGTACCTGAATATCTCATCATTTGACTATGTCCCTTTTACTTACTTTGAGTATTTAGCCTCAAAGGAATCATTTCAATCATTCAAGAGATATTTATTTTTGGAATCGATAGTCATTATGCTTCAGGCATAATTACGCTTCAGGCGTGTTTTCACCATAATGTTCTCAAATATTATCAATCGGCTAAAATGCCATAACACATGTCATTCTTTTAGGGATGTAATTTCAATCATATATCTCAGTGCGCTTTGGTGGAGTGTATGCATATCGCACTTTTACAAATAATAAAGCTTCTTGAGCTATTCCCTGTTTGACATAGAATATTGTTGTATGATAAACAATTTCTGAATAAGTTATTCTCATAGAAAATAATTTGGAACTTTTGATAATCTAACCGTTTATTATAGAACTTCTGGTTCTATACGGTTTTATTTCATTTCTATGTATGAATATTTGATTCAATACAATATCGCTAAACTTCTGGTTCAATACAATGTATATTTCATTTATGAGCTTCTGGTTCATACTATATACATATTTCACTTGTACGTATGAACTTCTGGTTCAATAAGATATTTCACTTGTACATATGTATGAACTTCTGGTTCAATACAACATTTATTTCATCAGTATTCTATATAGTTCAAATCAGTATACTTTTATTACTTTTAGTATACCGAAAAATCAGGTACAATATCCAAGGAAATATCTCATAATCTCAATCTTGTCGCCAAATCTTCCCTTATATCGAAAAAGGTAATGGCATATTATCTCACCTTTTCAATAATTTATTCCATTATTTCTTGATGGAATCCATATCACTGACACGCGGAGCCGTCGCTCTTTTACGCGTTGAATAATGCATTTAAATAGATGATTTGGGAAGAAGGCTAGATCCATCAAAAATGGATATCATACTTTCAAATATTCGCAAATATTATTCCAATCTTCCAGTAAATGATTTGAGAAAAATTTATCGAATTAGGCTCGAAAGATTGAGGTTGCTGATGGATCATGGCATGCCAGAAGATGTTCGCTGGTTGATCGAAGCAAAAGTTCGATTAGCTGGTGAATTACCAGATTCATTTTCTAAGCACAAGCCTGGCTTAGGTAAGAGTACTTTTGCAAAGAAGCGAAGAGCAAAAAGATTAAATAGTTGCTACAAATGTGCTCGATGGACATGTGATACCCGTTGTAAATCAATAGGATATTCATCCATAAATCGAGATGATAAGATAGACTTCATTAAGGGTGGACTGAGTAAGGAGTCATTGGATGATATCCGATTGACTCTTGAGACGCACCCTAGTGGATATGTGCAGCGTGAGCTACTATCTTTATGGGCTAAATTCATCAGCGATAAAGAGAGATATAGTCTCAAAAATATAATAGCAAAAGATCCTGTTTGCCATGCTGTTATAAACAATGATGCTTTGGCTATGCAGCATTAATACAAGGTAAATCATTTGATATATATGCACATATAAAATATTTTTTCTGTTTCCTTTCACGAGTTTTGATAAAGGCTGGTTAAAAATATTAAATCGCCGAAAGGTGAGTAGGATGATTTTGTCAAAAGTAAATCTTCACTTTTTCGAAAAACGACCAGTAAATAGTGAAGTTTTTCGGTTTTAAATAGACAAACATTTTTCATAGTTCATGCATCCCAAAATAACATTTTCCTTCTTTACTTTCAAAAATGGAAGGACCAAAATTTCGACAGATCAAAACTATCTGTGTATTTTGTGGATCAAAAGTGGGAAAAGGTTTTGGGTATCTAGAAGCAGCCGTGGATTTAGGAAAGAAATTGGGAGAGAAAGGTATCACTCTCGTGTATGGAGGAGGTAGCAGTGGATTGATGGGTTGTGTTTCACAATCCGCTCTAGTAGAGAAAGCAAGAGTGATAGGTGTTATACCTACTCCTTTAGCTGATATTGCAGGCAAAACACGAGGGCATGAAGTACAAACCTTATCTATCCATGAACGCATAACTTGCATGTTATATGGTTCTGATGCCTTCATAGCCCTGCCTGGAGGTTTTGGTACTTTAGAAGAAATCTTTAATATTACTTCATGGGCTCAACTAGATCTCCATACTAAGCCTATAGGGCTTTTAAATGTAAACAATTTCTTTGATGGTTTGCTAACATTTCTTGATTATGCTGTGGAACAGGGATTCATATCTCCGTTTTCTAGGAGAATCCTTATTTCTGCTCCTACTATCGAGGAACTGCTGGATAAGTTGCAATCATATATTCCAATACAAGATCCAGCAGGAGTAAAGATAGATTGGTCGCAAGGAAGGGGAATCAAGCGAAAATGGAGTCCGGTTAATGTAAATTTATCTTTGTGAACTCTAGAATAGGTGGTGGTAGAGTACGGAGTATTCTCACTCTTGAGACACACCATAAATTTCTAGGATTTTATCAATGTATTAATCTTGTGTACCTCAAAGATTTAAAGTGGTAGAGTATGGAGTATTTCTTACTCTTGAAACACACTTTTTTCTTTATTTCCTCAAAAGGTCAGAGGTGGTAGGATACGGCTACTCCCGAAACACATCTCTAATTTTGAGGATCATAAATTTTATCCCCTTTTGTATTTTGCATGTATGTCTCGTTTATGCTTCTTCAGGAGCAATAATAATATCATTTCAGTATGTTTAGATGATAATTTTTACTTCTTCTGGAGTAAATATGTACTTCTTCTGGAATATATAAGTGCTCGTGCAAGAACTTTTCCAGGCACTTATCATCTAACATTCATCTCATAATACTGATGAGATTATTTTCACATTAGCTATATCCGTGCTATCATGTGATATTATCTTATCATACATCAACATTCTCTTGTTGAATAATTTTCATCCACCCATTCAAATTCAGATATTGGTAACTTCTGGTACCATTGGATAAAACATTTTATTAATATTTATCAACCTTTTGGTAATGATAACTTCTGGTATCATTTGATAAAATATTTTCTAACTTTAGTATTGATAACTTCTGGTATCATTTAATGAAGTATCAAATAACAATAATATTGTATATATATATTAACAATAACGATACTGGGGTTATACCACCAAGTATATATGTTGACAACAACCCTCTAATATGTTAGAATTAACCAACAACTGAGGTGTTTATATGTATTCAATTGATATACCGACCATATAGGCGGTGTCAACGTGATGAAATAATTAAACCAGCCATATAGACGGTATCAACGAGATGAAACAATTAAACCGGCCATATAGGCGGAATCGACATAATGAAATAATTAAACCGGGTAAAGCCAACCATGTAGGTGGTAAAACCAACCATGTAGGTGGCAGCATAATATAATTCAATTGATCACATATTAATCGTTAATTTACGATTATTATACTTGTATGTATTATTAAGGGCAAAATCGTCCATATTTTAATATATTGCTCATATGAATAAATTGAAACCGTCAATAGGTTTAAAATTTAATTTAGAACAAACTTACTTTTGGTCCGAAGTTCAAAATCTCGTCAGGATTGCTCCAAAAACAGTTTTTAAGAAAACCGCCATGTTCGACCGCCGGAATATTTTAAAAACTGCACAAAACAGAAAAATAAGATCATAGAAAAATCCAATTCATCAAAACGGACAAACTGCCTTTCGTCATCGCCGGATCCGCCACGCGCCGCCGCCGCCGGCCGCCACGCGCCGGTGATCGGAAAAATTGACCCATCACCATAATATGTGCCTCGGCGTCCTGAACATGCCGGTGGTCTCCGATTTTCCAAAAGATCAACCGTTTGGCCGGAATCATCATTTTTCAGTCCGACAGCATCTTCTTCTCCGGACAATAACTTCCGTTTTAACCGTTGGATTTGCGCCAAATTTCAGTCGAGTCTTCTCCTAGAAAAACCCGTTGATATGCCGCTGGCCGATCGTCGATCGGAGTTCAGAATCGTCCGGAATAAGCATTTCAATTTTCGGTCAGATATCTGTTTTTGCACAGTTTTTCAGATTTTCTTCTTCGGTCGATATCTTTTGTTTCAGCCGTTGGTTCTGCGCCAAATTTTAGGCGAGTCTTCTCCTTGACAAGCCCGTTCTGATGGCGGTGGCCGATCGTCGATCGGATATCTGGATCGGCCAGAATCATTCTTTTTCAGTTTGAGAGAAAAGGAAACATTGGTTAGTAATAATCAGGTTTCTGATACAGAGGCTCATCATTTAGATGCAACTGTAGAGCATACTCCCGTTATTACTCAATTGGTTAGAGACTCGTGCTGATAACGTGTTATAAAATCATCGAAATCATAAGAACAACATAGAGAGAAATGGAGAGAGTTTAGAGGAGAGAATTTCTCTTCAAGAATTGGTGTAATAAATTGGTAAGTATAGGCTCCTATTTATAGGAGTGGACAATGGCACAATCGTAATATTGTAAAGTTTACAGGGATATAATGGTTATGTCATTCACATATATACATTATTTATAACAAATATCAGTTTATATATATATATGACATTAATCAATATAGTATATTGTGATGGACATAATTCAGTATCATGACATAATAGGTGGTGAAGGGACCAATTTCCTTTTTAATCAGTTGACCAAAAAAATGGCAGCACCACACTTGGCTTTTGGACTGGGAAAAAGCCCAGCAATTGTCCATCGTTGGTTGGATGTTTGAGGCAGCACTTAAATTGGAGATTGAAGCCCAACAGTCGGGGACGAAACTTGGAATTGCATTGGAGGTCGGGGGAATTGGAACAGCCGAGATACAATTGGAATAGCCGAGCACTATTTTTATTTTTTGGATTGCCACGGTTCAACCATCATCTTCAATTTAGAGTTTGATTTTTATTATTTTTCTTTTAGTTCTTATTTTCAAAATGTTCATGAGTAGCTAATTTATTATTCTAGTTCAAGATAATTGAAGTGTTGATTCTTCAAGATATGTGAGATTTAATTAATTTCATTGTTCTTTTATTTGTTCTCTATTTATATATCTTTTGTTTGTGAATTAAGTTGTTGTTTTGATTGATTATTACAAAGTGCAAGTTGTCCATCAAAATGATATTTAGCCAATTAGAAATCAAAATCCGTAATTGTTTAAATTTTCTAATATAAGTGGCAAATAACATAATTAATTTTAGATAGATTTTCGAATAATGTTATGGAGATATATAACCTAACTTAAATAAATCATGCGCGTGAATAATTTATTGGTTAGAATTGGTCGTCTCTCTAGATATTAATGTTATTGGTAAATTAAATCCTAAGATCGTATTTATGATTGTTTATTGATTAGGAAAATAATCAACGTGCTTCTCTTGATTACTGAGATAGTAACGAGAGATATATTGTTAGATCGTATCAACGATCATAACCAATTTAGAAAATGAGTAAAGGATTTTATTTTTTGCATTCATGATCAGTTCTATGAATCAATTCTAAGATCATACATTGGGCTGAATACTTGTTTAATTTGATATTTTCATCACTTTAATTCATTGTAATTGTTTTTTTTAAATTGATTTCACATTCGGAATTCAAAACCCCATCTTTTTAGTTTACTATTTTAATTTTCTCGAAGAATTAAATCTAATCAATCCCTATGAATTCGAAATTGCTCACGACTATTACAATTTATTTTCCAAGAGCAAGATATTATTATTATTTGTTGGATTGCTGGATTCAACACCCATCAAATTTTTGTCAATGAGCCTTTTTGTTGTTATGAACTCTCTTTATATAAAAATCGACTTAAAATAAATACAAAAAATATTTTGAAAATGGATATGCATTAATATAATAATGCAAACATGAAATGAAAAAATACAATGAATAAAAATCTTAGCATATGCTCTATAAATAGTTGTTCGAAGGCAGTGTCGCAAAAGATACAATTTTTGAAATTTGTCTAAAAAATGAAGAGACGTATCTATTGAAAAATAATAATTTCAAGAATCACAGTCTTTCATATGAAAAGACGTATCTTTCATTTAAACTAATTCTAAAATATTTTATAATATTCTACTAAATTTTCGATATTGTCACGTATTTAAGTGGCTTCATTTCTTATTCACCGACTAATGATTTCCACTTAAATAATCACATAAGTTGGTCAAGACCAAGTTTATATACAAACTTCCAACAATCAACCACATGAATGAAAATTAATGCAAATGACTATGCAGACACTAAAGAGGGTACAGATAGAAAGTTGTTGCATCAGAAGAGGTAGTTTTTGGCTTTGAACCTACCTTAGTAAAATACTATTTGATTTACTTGGCTAATCAGTGAGCATAATATCTTGAACTTTTTAGCCGTTGGCATAAAACAAGACAATAGTACTCACAAATATCTTCCCTAACACTTTCGGTTCTCATGGTTGTGTTCATTTTGACCCTGGACAACTCTTGTTTTCATATGTACTTAAGAGAATTCAAGCCTTGAAATATTCTTGAAAAAGAAACCTCACTTCTCGCTTACATAGGTGATCTCATATTAAGAGTATCTGTCATACTCCACTTCGTTTATAGAAGCTATAGGAATCATTAAATGTTTAGCGCTTAACCTAAAACATTCTTCAAATAACACTTTTCTTATTATGGGAATGTATAGGAGTTAACTCACAAGTGCTAAAGTGGATCTTCATAACTTAGTTGTCCCATTGAACTAAGATATTAGGATCTCTGATGAGCAATGTTGGGTTACCATTATAAAGATTTCATGCGTAGTAGACTTTTAAGCACATTCCCCTCAATATCGAGTATATTTAATCTCTTAGTAATCTTTCTCTTAGTGGATCTATGAGTTTACACCATTTGATATTGAGATCAATTGCTATATTATGTCTATGACGTATATGTTTAGACTAACCGTTATGACAGACTCTATATCTTATTCAATATAGCTAACCATCACATTAATTCATTTAATAGATACATGCAGTCAACAAATAAGGAAATTTCCCTTGAATATATAAAGCTATGTGCTTCTATCTAATTTTATTTAAAGCTATACCATATAAAATTCACAATTTATTTGGTGGATTTCTAACACAAAACTAAATTGTCCTTAGCAAAGCAGCTTTGCCAGTGAATTTTTCAATCATTGGTAATCTATATTCAATTTATATCATTGTACCATTATTCACTACAATGTGGTTCGGATTTTGAATATTCTTTAAATATTCAATACTTTTATTAATTATTGCATATCGATATTCATGCAATAAACAATATTGTACATTTTAACCACTTGTGGTTTTATGGCATTTCACCTTTTTAAACATTCTCACACTTCTAAAATTAGTGTAAGGATCATCTACCATTCCATCTTCATAGAACATTTTTCTATTATATACTCTAAAGATTGTAACTTGTAGACCCCCTCAATTCTTAATTAGAAATGTCAATGTATTATGAAAGTCTACGTAATTCCATGTTTAAGGATATTGTAATCCCATTTAGTATCGATATTGACCCAACTTTAATTGGTTATATTACAGTCAATACATGAACCCAGATTCAAATTATATGAATCATATCATGTTGATCGGATCGCAAAACAAAACATATGAAAAAGGACAATCAGTGCAAAACACAGAACTCTTCAAATGCCTTCTTCATATTGGCACTTGGGCACACTTATTAATGACGTTTTACTCCTGGTTCATTTCCAAAACTTGCATCTAAGTGCAACTATATAAAAATAGATACGCAAGTGGTCATGAATCTTACAATTAATATTTGTTGCCCCCGCAATTCCTCATTTGGAATATATGTGTAAGGATTTAAGGCTCAGAATCAAACCACAAAGAACAAAAATCAAGCATAAACCACAAAGAACCAAATCACTTTATTCGAAAACCGTAAAGTTACAAAACCAGACTTCAAAACTCAGAAATATTCATAAAAACTTCCTGAAAGCTAAGAAATCGTATAAAATCACAAAGATCAACTGAGTTTCAGAATATTCTGACAAAACTCACAAAAATTGTATATTGATTGTTACAAAATCAGTATCTAACACTACCACAAAGAATATACATTCAAGATCTAAGATTTTCAGGAAGAAATCTGAAGAAATTACTAAGTACAGATGGAGGCGATTGAAAATCGCCTTTAGAGAGTTAGGGTTTGAATGTGAGAGAGAGAGGAAGCGTCTGGATTGAAAAAAAAAAGAGTATTCAGAATGTCTCCTGCCTTTTTCTTCACAAGTGGACGCACAGGATCAATCAGATTGGATCTAACTGTTTGTATAAAGTCGGTGGAAGTTAATGGATCAAGGAACCGGGTCACCGGATTGGGCTCAAGTAGAGCATAGTTTGGGCTGCATCAACTGGATTGATAAAATGGGCTGATTCTGGTCAGATTCATAACTAGTTCAATTGTCCAACAATCTCCACCTCAATTGAACTGGTGTCCATAATCTGAAAAACATATTAAACAAGTATCAAAGTTCAACCAAATTCAAAAAACTTAATGCATCTTTAAATTTGTTAAAAGGAATTATCTTAGTTCCTGCATCTGCAGGATTAACCTGAGTTGGAATCTTAACAAGTTTCACAATATTTTTATCAATAATGTCCCTAATAAAATGAAATTTAACATCAATATGTTTTGATCTATTGTGAAAAACAGGATTTTTACACATATGTAATGCACTCGTGCTATCAGTACATATTTCAACTTCTGACTCAGAGATGCAACTAATTTCAGATAATAAACCCTTTAACCACAAGCATTCCTTAACAGCATCAGTAGCAGCTATATATTTTGCTTCTGTTGATGATAAAGCAACAAGTTTTTGAAGCTGGGATTTCCAGCTGATACAAGAAGAGTTTAAAGTAAAGAAATAAGATGGTGTTGATTTCCTGTTATCAACATTTCCAGCAAAATCTGAATCAACAAAACCTTTAAGTTTAAAATCATTTTTGGTTTTAGAAAACACTAGACTAAGTCTAGCAGAACCTTTCAAGTATTTTAGAAGAAATTTCATAGCTTCCCAGTGCAATTCACCAGGATGGCTTATAAACCTGTGTAAAACACTTACTGCAAATGCTATATCAGGTCTGGTACAGACCATTAAATACATGACATATCCAACAACATTTGAATATGGCACATTTTTCATTCTAAGCAATTCATCAGCAGACTTAGGACAATGCTCAATAGATAATTTAAAATGTGCAGGCAAAGGTAAAGATACAGGTTTGGATTCAGATAAGCAAAATCTGTTTAAGACCTTTTCTATGTAATGTTTCTGGTTCAAAAATAATTTCCCAGATTGTCTATTTCTAAAAATATCCATGCCAAGTATTTTTTTAGCATTTCCTATATCTTTCATTTCAAATTCAGAATGCAGTTTATCTTTAAGAACATTTATATCATGCATATTTGGTCCAGCAATCAGCATATCATCCACATACAAAAGCAAGTAAATGAAATCAGTTTTACCGAGTTTAAAATAAAAACAGGAATCATATTTACTTTTATGAAAATTCAGGCTTTGGATATAAGAATCAAATCTCTTATACCACTGCCTAGGAGCCTGTTTTAAACCATACAAAGATTTTTTTAATAAACAGACCAAATCAGAACTTCTGCCTTTTTCAAAACCTTTAGGTTGATGCATATAAATTGTTTCATCTAAGGAACCATATAGGAAAGCAGTTTTAACATCCATTTGCTCAAGTTCTAAATCAAATTGTGCTACCAAAGCAAATAAGATTCTGATGGAAGTGTATTTAACAACAGGTGAAAATATTTCATTAAAATCAATTCCCTCTTTTTGAGAAAAACCTTTTGCTACAAGTCTAGCCTTGTACCTAGGTTTCATATCCTTAGATTCACTTTCTTTCAATTTAAAAATCCATTTACAGTCAATTATCCTTTTATTTTCAGGTCTATTGACTAAAATCCAAGTACCATTCTTTAAAAGTGAGTCCATTTCATCTTGCATTGCTGCAAACCAAAGTTTGGAATCCTTAGAAGACACAGCTTCTTCAAAGGATTGAGGTTCAAGTAAAATAGGATCAGAATATGTAAATGCAGACACAAAATCAGGATCCTCAAACCTAGGAGGAGGTCTAATCTCTCTTCTAGGTCTATCCCTAGCCAATTGATAATTTTCTAGATTAGTTTCAATTTCAGGAATATCATCAGATTGTGGTTCAGTGCCTGCAGGTTTATGTTCAGGTTCAGGAATGATATTAGGAGACTGTGGGGGTTGCTCCACCTGAAACTGAGTATTGGGCAGGCCATTTTTATTACCTAAATGGTCTGCACTCAGCTCAGATGTAATAAAGTCTTTTTCTTTAACAGGATCAGACAATTTTTCATTTTTGCAAGGAAAATCATTTTTATTAAACACTACAGACCTACTCAAAATGACCCTGTAACCTCCCTGTTTCCTGACCCATAGCCTATAGCCCTTGACTCCTTCTCCATAACCAAGAAAAACACATTTTAAAGACCTGGAGTCAAGTTTAGTTTCAGAATGTTGTGAGTAGGCAGCACAACCAAAAACTTTTAATTTTGAAAAGTCAGGAAGAAAATTATTCCAGATTTGATCTGGAATCTTAAAATCAATAGCACTGCAGTGAGAAAGATTTATTAAATAGGAAGCGGTTTTGACTGCTTCACCCCAAAAAATTTTAGGCAAATTTGAATCAAGTATGAGACACCTGGTTCTTTCAAGAAGTGTCCTATTCATTCTTTCAGCAACCCCATTTTGTTGTGGACTGTAGGCAACAGTCCTATGCCTAAGAATACCTAAGGTGCTACAAAAGGAATCAAACTCTTGATTACAAAACTCTAAACCATTATCAGTTCTAATAGTTTTAACTCTTTTTCCTTTCAAATTTTGAACTAAGGTGATCCAGTTTTTGAAAACAGACACAGTAGCATCCTTAGTTTTTAACAAATGCACCCAGGTTTTCCTAGAAAAGTCATCTACAATAAGAAGAAAATATCTGAAACCTGAAACTGAACCCACAGGAGCAGGACCCCACAAATCAGCATGCACATATTCAAGCACATCAGAAGATTTATGAATACCTTTACCAAATGAACTTCTTTTCTGTTTGCCTAACACACATTTTTCACAGAAGTCAAGTTTATGCAATACATCATTACCAAATACACCTTTGGTCTCAAGTAGCTTAAGTCCTTTTTGACCTATGTGTCCTAATCTTTTATGCCATAATTCAGTTTTATTCAAGTCAGACATAGCATTAAAAGACTTAGCATAAACAGGCAAGGCATTCATCATATAGATCCCATTAATTTTGGGAGTACTCATAATCAAGCATTTATTTTTGAAAATACTCAAAAAACCATTTTGCATTCTGATCTCAAAAGATTCAGAATCTAAAACTCCAAGTGAAATCAAGTTCCTTTTCAAATCAGGAACATATTTGGTTTTATTCAAAATAAGAGTTTTGTTATTTTCAAGTTGTAACAAAACCTTTCCAATACCTTTCACATCACAAGAAATATTATTGCCTAGTTTCACAGAACCAAAACAATCATTACTGAAATCAGGAAACATATCCTTTTCAGGACACATGTGAAAAGTGCAACCAGAATCTAAAATTCATTCATTTTTATTATCTGATTCAGTAGTGACATAAACCACCCCATTATTATTATCTTGCACTGCAGCCTCAGTCTGATTACTGATTCCCTGTTCATTTTTCCTTTTAAAGCAGTATTTAATATGATGTCCAGGTTGGCCACAATAAAAGCAAATTCTAGGTGGTTTATCTATATTAGAAGTACCAGCATTATTATCCTGAGATTTAAAGTTGCTCTGGTTTCTGAAATTATTATAATATTTAACATTATTATCTTGATTTCTGAAACCAGACAGACTCCTAAAATTACTGTCTCTAGGCCTATTGAAGTTGCCTTTATTTTGAAAGTTTCCTTTTACAGGCTTATTATTCCAATCCCTATTATTGCTAGAGGCATTCCAATTTTTATTGAAATTTGTTCCAGCCTTATTCAGCCTAGGAGAGTTCTTCTTCCTAGAGGTACCTATGACATTATAGGCTTCCTTAGGATTATGTTTAAACTCTAACTCTTTATTCTTAAGGAATGTATGTACTATTTCAGTGGTCAACTTCTGCCCCCCATATTCTAAAGCATTCCTCAAATCTTTAAACTTATTCCCCATAACATTTAGTAAACAAACAACCTTTTGTTCATCAGTAAGTTTTTCATCACAGTTTAACAGACTTTGAGTGATCTTAGTAAACCTACTCATGTTCTCTTCTACATCCTTAGATGGATCAAATTTAAAAGAGAAATATTGTTTCCAAAGAAAACATTTATCAGGCAAAGACAAAGTATCATAGAGTTCTTCCAACCTATCCCATAATTCTGATGTAGTTTTAGTCTTGCCTACTTGTCTAATGACATTATCAGATAAGTGTAAAAATAAAGTGCTCCAAGCAGTTTCATCCATTTCAAGTTGTTTGTCCTGAGGGGTATCAAGAGGCCAAGATTTATCAATTACCTTAGCACATTTCATTTGAAGTAGTAAAGCTCGCATTTTTTGGCTCCAGAGGTTGAAATCCCCTTTGCCATTCCATATTTCAACATCTACCTTAACAGTAGCCACTGAAATAATGACCAAGTTTGAAAATATTTCAAGTTATTGAGCTTTAGTAGTTCAAAGAACAAATAATCAGGCAGTAAACGATAATGCAGGTCACAATCACAAAGTATGACAATATCTCAATGTCAAGAATTTATATTCAAGAAAGTTTGCTAATATTCAGAACACAGTATTCAGCAAACAAGTAATCAAGGTGATCACAATTCAGCAATCTAATTATTCAATCAAGAAAATGTACAAAGTAGTATACTGATAAAACTGTCCTTCCAGTATATCCCTCAACCTATACTGGGTATTCCCACACTCCCTCAGATTCCCGGATTCTCAATGAGATCCTGGACAAAGGTAAGTTAGGGGTCCAAGTTATAGGCTTCAACGGAGAGATTTGGGAGAGAACAGGGAATTTGAATGACAAATTTACAGTTTAAGATTGCAGTAATTGAATAATATCACCTGATTGCAGAATTATATTAAGCTATAGCAGCTTCCACAAAGAGTCAGAATCCCAGAAGTCTAGGGCCACAAAGTACAAAAAAACAATTGTTCACCACAAAGAATTAATCCACAAAGGAATATCACCAGTATCCACCACGAAGAATCAACCACCAAGAATAAATGTAGGATCTCTGTGTGACCAGAATATTTTATAGAAAGATATTCTGAGTCTCAAGATCCTCTGAAAATAAAGACTCAGAAATAAGATCCAGATACACACAAAAATTCCAGAAACCCTAATTTAAAATTGATTTCAAAAAGAAATTTTGAATCTGAAAAATTTAAAATAAAATTTTCAGAAATCAAAAGATATACTATTAGGGTTTGAAAATCAATCTTAAGAAAATAAGATTTCTTAAAAAAAAAATTAAACGGTTCAGAAGCCCTAAAAATAGTTTGAAGAAATCAAAACAGTTCCAAGAAAACCTTAAATTCCCAAAAATTCTGGATCGATCAATTCTGAGTCAAATCCACCGATTTTTCAAAGAACCCTAAGGCTCTGATACCACTGTAAGGATTTAAGGCTCAAAATCAAACCACAAAGAACAAAAATCAAGCATAAACCACAAAGAACCAAATCACTTTATTCGAAAACCATAAAGTTACAAAACCAGACTTCAAAACTCAGAAATATTCATAAAAACTTCCTGAAAACTAAGAAATCGTATAAAATCACAAAGATCAACTGAGTTTCAGAATACTCTGACAAAACTCACAAAGATTGTATACTGATTGTTACAAAATCAGTATCTAACACTACCACAAAGAATATAAATTCAAGATCTAAGATTTTCAGGAAGAAATCTGAAGAAATTACTAAGTACAGACGGAGGCGATTGAAAATCGCCTTTAGAGAGTTAGGGTTTGAATGTGAGAAAGAGAGGAAGCGTCTGGATTGAAAAAAAAAATGAGTATTTAGAACGTCTCCTGCCTTTTTCTTCACAAGTGGACGCACAGGATCAATCAGATTGGATCTAACGGTTTGTATAAAGTCGGTGGAAGTTAATGGATCAAGGAACCGGGTCACCGAATTGGGCTCAAGTAGAGCATAGTTTGGGCTGCTTCAACTGGATTGATAAAATGGGCTGATTCCGGTCCAATTCATAAATAGTTCAATTGTCCAACAATATGTCCAAGTAGTTTCATCAAACATGGACATCACTAGCATTCTTACTATAGTTTCTCCGTAGGGCCTACAAGTGAATATTGATATAGTTTTTTACCTTAACTCTGGTGAGTAAATGGTGCATGTATGGCATGTTTTTGGGGTGCGAGACATGATTGATGTCTATGATTCCAATTTTTATTGGTTATCTTGATTGGACAAGTATAAACGGTGTGATGTTTGCTTGCAGGTTGATTGAGTATCAATGTGAAGATTTATTAGGTTTTTTATACCAATAAATTCAGACGATGATGTAAAAACAGTTATGGAATTATATCGATACCAATCGAATAGCTCGACTCGATAATAGTCCACTTGGAGGCCCAATTGTAGTGGCCCATTTGAGTGGTAGTTGTGTCTTGGACTTGTTGATTTACCCATTACTAGATCTAGCCCAACTAAATATTATATACCTAAGTCTCATTTGGCAAGTTGGTGTTTGAATAGTAGAGATGGAGCAAAAGTGTGCGGCCTTTCTTGGACGTTTTCCATCACTAGCATTTTTCTTCACCCTACTCCTTTTGTGACACTATTCATCACACAAGTCTTGTGGTCAAGATAGCATTTGAGCAACTAAGGTGAGGCTAGTGGGTCAAGCTTGAAGTTTAGTGTCGATTATTGGAGAGCTAACTAAGACCGAATATGTATCAAATGACCAATATTTTCAGCACTTTCACTTTCTAGGAAATCCATTTTTACTTTAAATAATCTCTCTCAAACAAACACTCAATCCATTAATCTATTTCATAATCAAGTTTTATTTAACAATTTGTGAAATCGATTATTTAAAAAGTTAATTTTTTTGTTTAAGAATTATTGGTTAGAAATAGTGTAAAGGTACGGAAACGTGTAAACATGTGAAAAATATTTATTTATTTCAAAATGAGTGTGAGAAAAATGTAATTTGGAAAAAATCAACATTTTGCCAAACATTTTTGTAACAGAAGACTGATTTGTGTATGAATTTATTGATTAAAATCGGTTAAAGCGTGAAATTAAATTCGAAAACTAAACGGGACATTTTCAAAGCAAGTTAAGATTATAATTTTGAAGTTCTAGCGTGGTCCCACTTTCCATTGAATATTCGCTTTTCCCAATTCAAAAACAAAAGTACCAAAAAGAAAGGGATCGCCCACCGTGGGGCTCGAACCCACGACCACAAGGTTAAGAGCCTTGCGCTCTACCAACTGAGCTAGACGGGCTTTTGATTAGTGGGCAAATTTATTACATATTTGCTGCTTATTAGCTGATGCCAGATACAACATGAGTAATTTTCAAATTCAATCTCAATTATTCATTTCTTAGTCAAGTCCACAATTTTTGTTCTCTGGCCAATTTTTATGATCCAAAAGATGAAAATATTTTTTCCTCATCTCGAATGGCTTTTAGAGAGAGAAAAAGAGTGGAAATGGAGTCAACTTATCATGTGAGTGAGGGGTTAAGTATGGATTACAAATAACTTTATTGAAAAATATATATACACATAAAACCTTGTGCAACTTCAACAAGTTAAGGTCGCTAACGCTAAATTTATTGTGGTTGCAAAATGTGAAAATGAATTTGAATTCTATGGAAGTTAGAAAAACTCTTCACATCCCTTAAGGAATTCGTTTTCCAGGAATTGATCAAAATGAGCATTAAGCACTTGTATGATGGAAAATACATATTCTGATATTCATTTTCACAAGCAATTAAACAGACCCCAAGAGTAAACTAAGGTTGAGAGTGTCCATGTAAGCTACTATTTCACTCACGTCAATCAATATATGATAAACAAACCAAAAACTATATCGATATTCACTTGTAGGCCAAGCTAAATTCTATGCATTTAAGTACAATTGCCAAGAAAATTCACCTTAATATTCATTGAAATGGATAGCACCAACTTTCCACACAATGTATGTCGTTGCAAACATTGCTGTGCTGATTAATACAAATGACAATATGACAAGAAACACGTCCACACCACCGGGAAATTCAAACGTCCAGCCCGGCTTTGGTAATCCTCTTTTGCTGTCATCCAGCATATTCGAAGGTGCCTCAGGGAGGCCTGGGCGTCTTTTCCCTTTGTCACTTTCTCGTAAGGCTTCTAATAATTTGCTCCCAAGCTCTGGTTTAGATGGCTTCGACTCCGTGTAGCGACTAAGAACCCGGGCTGCCCTAAGTCTCTCTCTTGCTGTTAATGAGGCTCGTTTCTGTGGCGAGCTTGACTTAACTGCAGATGCTCCTGTGTTCAGATTTGTTGAATCGATTGACCCGTTGGAAGCCTCAGAATCTTGAGGTGCCAAATCAACATCACCGCTAGCTTGAACTTTGTCATCTCTTTCGGGTGATTTTTCATCTGCTGAGGACCCATCATCAGATGGTGATCCTTCAAAAGTTTTAGGACCCTCATTGTTGATTTCTGTGGCCAAATCACCATTAGCAACTAGAAGGTAGAATCTTGATCTTTTTCCTTCTATCGATCTTCTTAATCCAACAGCTCCTGAAATATAAGTAAATTGACGGAACTTGGGCGGGGATGCCCTAATATTATTATTACTTCTGATCTGCTGGTATTTAGCCTGCAACTTTCATAGGGGGGAAAACAAAAGTAAAAATCAGGTGGTATAGAAGCTAAGTCAGCCATATGTTTTCAAGGACAAAACTGTTGAAATCAGCTGGATATACAAACAACTACAAGATTTTTTATTTGAATTCTTTTTGGGGGAAAATTTTACATACTGATCAATAAAAAATTATGAGACTTCAGAATCATTTCTTTGAAGTAAAGACCAAATCCCCATCCTCGATCACTCGTGTAATATTATAGACCATCTATCCCTTTCAATTATTTTGTAGTCCCTTTCCCCTGAGATCCTCTGCTCCTCCATTCCACACTACCAAAGAGTTAAAAACATTTTTCATGCCCTACTGTAACTTGAGAATACTTTAAGTATCAAACTGAAGTTTGAATGGTGTCAAGGCCATCTTATGTTACATCAATACTTGGTTCTCACTATCCTGTTTACAAGTCTGACAAAAAATGTCAGTCAACACGCGCCTAATTCATGTTTGATGGATTAAGTTACAATTCTTAAAGTAGAGAGCAATAACAAATGAAAAGGAAATAAGAAACGAGCAGAGCACCCACAAAGATTTATCGTGGTTCACTCAGAACGTTAGCTATGTTTATTTACCATGGAAGATTTTCACTATATTGGAGAAGAATACGAATGAATACATGTTTTCCACACACCTCCTTTGCACACCCAAAAAGGGCCCCTAAAAATCATTTATACCAGTAGGAATATTAGAGCGATCTAACATGCATGGAAGAAAAGAATACAATTTTTCCCATCACAACCCTCTTACAAAAAACCCAAAAACAGTCCGCAAATGTCTTTTACATATTAAGGAATAGAGCAGCCCAACACACGCATGTAATAATCAATATAACACTAAGCTTAAAATACACAAACAATTCACAATATAATCATGACTGGTCTAGATTATGACTAGGCTCCATCAGGGGCCGAGACAGCCGACAGGTATACAATTAAGTGGGGCGTAATTTAACAAAAAAAAAGAAAATTTTGAAACACAAAAGAAGAATAACTCAAGAAGTTAAAAATGTAAGTTTCTTATAAATTTGGACTTGGCTACATAAAGTATTTATCTCTCCATTCAGTTCATTATTAGATTTATTCGAAATTCTTAGTGACTACAATCTAAGTTGCATGGACACGACACGCGACGCGACACCGACACCGACACGTAATTTTTCAAAAAGATAGGACACGACACGTTTGGGGACACCGACACGCCGGCTCCGGCAACGTGTCGGTGCATCTTAGACTACAATTTTCTATGATAATTTGGATCTACTCCTCCCACTACTGCTCCTCATTTTTTTATTTAATTTTATTATTTTATGGTACCCGATTATCAAATATTTTAGTTTCCTCGTCCAGTTTTCTAATTTGTTCGATTTGAATCTTATTATTTTTTTGCATATAATTGTTTAAAAAACTATTAGTTAAACAAAATTAATTAAGAACAGCAAGACGTTTACAAATTCCTATGAGAGCATTTTCCCTCATTGGGCTAAAAGGGCCTCCACCTCTGGGTTCCATACAGCCCGTGTTCAATCTTCCAAATGCAGACACGATTCTCTTGACGCATAATACCTGTCCTATGAACTAAGGGAAAACTACAATTACCTAACAAACTAACATCATCACCCTCTTCTGATATCTTATATTCCAATTATACCACAAAATCTTTCTAAAATATCAATACTATACATGTAGAGAACATCTCTTGCTGATGCTCGGACCCTCCATTCCGGCCGGCGTACCCGTATCGACGCGACGGGGTTCGGGTATGAAATACGTACCGGACCCTTGGAAAACGAGCGGACGCGGCAAGGAAATGAAGAAGATGAGATGAGGAAGAATGACTTACAAGAAGATAGGGTGAGAAGCCGCGTCCGAGGAGGAGCCGAGCCGGAGGAGGAGGAGCTTCGAAGGAGAAGCAGCGATCCATTTTCAGTCGGCAGCTCAAGAGAAATCTATGAACCTAATCTGATTGTAGAAGATAGAGAAGGCAATGGTCAATGGGTCGGAATGGCCAATGGCTCGAGTATGAGCTGGGTTGCAAATTCATACCTTATCTATTAAACATTTATAACTTCTATATCTTATTCATATACCAATTTAAAAATGAAGGATCAAATGTGAGTCGAGGACAGATCGAAGGCGAGTATGCTTTTATACTCATTTAAAACTCATTACTAATTATTTGTATTTTTAATTTTATTTAGGGATATTAATAGGTTATAGATTATAGATGTTTCAAATTAACTTGAATCAGTTAAATATTGAGATTTATTTGAATTTTACTTGAAAAAAGCTTGTTTTATATTAAAACTAAACAAGTGTATTTGAACAATTTTTTTAGACGTTAGCAAAGTTAATAGTTTAAACATATTAAGATTTAGACATTAACAATGTTAATAGATATTTGAGTTTTATTTTTTATTTATTTTACACAATTACTTTTGTTTTAAGTTCTATAATTTTTTAAGGGAATAAATGGGTATGTTCAGGTATGAGTATTATAGTAAAATTCACACTCGACCCATACACATGTCGGATTAAAAAGTTTACCTCCATACCCTACCCACGAATTCATTTAGTCAGGCAATTCTCGCCCATTTATGTCGGGTCTCAGACGAATATCGAGTCCGTGAGTATTATTGTCACCCCTAGTAGAAGACGACATTTGTGTTTTGTACTGATGGGTCAGGACTTTAAATGGGTCTTTTGAAAGGAAAAATGGGCCATTTTTCAAAGTGGTAATTACACCACAACAGGTATATGTTTGCCCTATTTTACAAATCAAGAAACAAGTTTAATAATTCATCAATCAGGTCTTTATTTATTTTAATTTTTAATTAAAAACATTTTCAAAATTAATATATCCATCCATTCTAAAACCAACACACAGACCTCAGCCTCCTCTCTGACTCTCTCTATAAAAACATTACAGAGACCCACTATACAGCCATACATGAACTCTCCAACTCCAATGTTTTAGATTTTTGTCGACGAATAAATTGGAAAATCACGTCCACAGAATTCCTCAGCCTTCTCTCTGACTTCATCTCTACAAACATTTCAGAGAGACCCACTCTACAGGAACTGTAAGACCGCTTTTCATTTTTTCGTGTATCCTTAAATTTCACGTAATAATTATGTTAATGTTATAAATTTTAAATTTAATGATATTTTTAATGTCGATAATTTGAATTATTTTGCAGTGGAAGGACTTGGATGCCGTCTCGATCAATGTACCAATTAAAAGTTTCTAAATTGTTTATTTTAATAGTTTACGTGTAATTTATGTGATTAATTGTTTTACTTCCTAAACATGCTATTTTCTATTTTATTGCATTAAATTGAAGTTGGGAAAAGTTTGGTGACGCTTTGGAATTTTAATTGAAAGTTATGAACCTAGATTACCAATCTACGAGAGTTGAGGGACTGAATTGCAATTTACCAAAAGTTAAACCTTTGAACCTAAACCTAACATAATTCACTCACGCACCCTCTCTCTCTACGCGAACTCTCTCTCGACTCGTCTCTCACTCTCAGTTTCGTCTCTCTCTCTCGGCTCTCTCGGTCGCCTCCTCTGTCGCGACCTCTCCTTCTCGCTTTCGACCGCCGACCGCCACCCCACCGGCGGTAAGCCTTCTTTTTCCCCTTCCCCTCTCACACGCACACACACATGAAATCGAGCCCAACCCTTTTTCTCGGTCACTCACACAACCGCACGCCACCCCTACCGAACACACATGTAATTAGTGTATGTATATATATATATATGGGATTTTATGTATATATTGATGTATGTATGTTAAGATTTTCAAAATTTCAGATTTTCCAATTTATGTAGATTTCGAATTTTAAAGACTAATTTTGGGAATTTATGTTGATGATGTTAATGTGGGTATATTGATTTATACGTATGTATAGATTTCCTATGCGAATTTCAGATTTTTCAAATGGATGAATGTATGTATAACTTCAGATTTTTGAAAATAATATAGATAGATGTATGTTAGTTTTTAAATTCTAAATTTAAGAATTTGATTGTTTAGTTAACCATTTGAGTTTGCAGTTGCCTTAAAATGATAATTTTTATATGGGGAAGAGTATAAATTGTCATTTATGTGATAAGTTGATAAAAATGTGAAATGAATTGATACGGATATACATGTATATATATTGATTGGTTAATTTACAAATTCGAATTTTGGTGGATTTCAAGTTAGATTAGATTCCTATTAGTTTGACTTCTGTGCAATTTGTTTAGTAAGATTTCAAGATTTACCCTTCGAGTTAACCTCTTAATTGGAATATGGTATGGTCTGTATTTAACTAGCTTAAGATACCATTTGATTTGAATTGTAAGTCACGTGAAAGTCTCAACCTTATTTAGAAGTGTGAAATGTGATTTTGAACTAAAATTATATTTCACTTAATGAATGGGTACAACTAGGATTTTGGTACATTGACGACACGGGCAGTCGAGGCTCCTCCACTTGCAAATCCAGAAAACGGTAAATTACTAAGGATTGCATGTAAGTAAACTTCCCCCTACTTTCATTAAAGTTGAATGTTAATGTGGAATTAATGTGCTTAATTGACATTCGTGTTAATTACGGAATTTTAATGCTTTTGGTCTACCATATGCAATTATGTGTAGTTAAGGAAATGTTCAAGCATGCACGTTACATGTCATTGCATCATCAAGCATGCATTGGCATCGAAATGGGAAAGTCAAATGTTTTAATGAAAGGAATGTGTCAAAGTGCAATTTTTGTCAAAAATTATGTATCCCAAGTTTTTGAAAGAACGGGTGTACTTCTATGTCATGAAAGATGCGAGTGGGAAATGGGGCGCGGGGGACCGGCGTACCCGAATGTAACGAGCCGCTTTGCGGTGGAATGAATGTAATGAGCCGCTTTGCGGTGGAATGAATGAATGAGCCGCTTTGCGGTGGGAAAGTGAATGTTAAACCGCTTTGCGGTGGAAATGCGCATGTTAATCTGGTTCCAAATAAGAATGGCCCACTGTTATCTGATTGACTAGAAGTTACATCAAGTGAGCTCACGATGGAAATGAAGTGAAAGTTTTGAAATGTTAAGTGAAAGTTCGAAATGTTGAAAGTTTTGAAAGGTTAAAGTGAATGGGGATACATATTTCAAAGTTAAAGCATTCATGTCATAAGCATGCATTCATGCATACAGTTTACTTACTGAGCTTTAGCTCACTCCAACCCCTCCCCAACATTTCAGGTGATGAAAGTTAGGTGATCCGAGGAGAACATTTGGCGGCTGACTCAGACAGTACCCGCTGTCGACATTATTAAATAAAGTTAAATTTATTAAAGTTATCATTTGAATTTATTCCTTAATTCATTATTTTGATAATTGTTTGGTTGAGATTAGTTTAAATTAGTTATGGAATTTCTAATATTGGTTATATTATCACTTATTGTATTTAATTGAAGTTTATTGATGAAAATTGTTGTGTTGAGGAGTTTGGGGATTGAATTTGAAATAGTGTGGTGATGTGGGAGTTTGAAGTAGAATTGGGTTTGTATGTTGAATATTGGATTTTTATTTGAGTTGAGTTTTATGTTGTAAAATGGTTTTTATGTCCCTCTACAGGTTGGTTAAGTCCAATTTATAGAGGAGACTCTGTCGAAATTTTGTAAGAATTTTATAATAGATAAATGAATATTTTGATGTGTAAATGATTTAATTCCGCATATAATGTGAATGGAAGTTAACATGCCTAGGTTTTAGACTTTTGAACTTGGGGTGTTACATTTTTGGTATCAGAGCTAAGAGTTTTAAAAGCGATTCTGTAGACTTTTAAAATTTATTTGAAAATGGTTCGGGTACTGAGTCACGCCTCAAATGCTTCTCCCTCGATCATTTGGTAAGTTAAATTTTGTTTAAATTATGAAATGTTATTTGATGTCCCGATTATTGTAAATTCTTGCATGCTAATGTGTAATGTCGGAAAGTGAAAGGTTAAGAATGTTGTCAGTGAATATGACGAGTATGTCTTGGTTATGTAAATGAGGAAATGAGAAAGTAATGGTTATTAAGAATTTGGATGCCGTTTATTAGATCTTTTTGTGAAATAAGAAATGGATATGAAGGGTATATCGGCATGAGAGTATACAATGTCCAAACGAGAAGTTGAGAAGTCATCGAACTTAGTATTAAGCACTTATCGTGTTTGATATCGGGACTACCCACTCATTTGATAGTCCCACAATTATAGGAAAATTGATTTACCCATCTCAGTAGCTGGAGACCAAGTTTATATTGTCAACGCCAATTGAAGAATTGTTGAACTAAAGTTATGTGTTGAGAAATTTCCCAATTACGGTGAATGGGAAGGAGTAGATGATGGATTTCATAACACTGAATACCCAAACTTGATGTCATACTAGGAATGGAATGATTATTGCGGTATAAGGTTTCAATCACTGGCTACGTTAAGGTGGTATTTAAACCTCCAAATGAAACCCTTTTCACTTTGTTGAAGTAAAGGTGAAACTTTCTATTTCGATATTATCAGTGATGAAGGCTAGTCAATTGATGAATAAGAGTTATTAAGCCTACCTGGTTGCAATAATTGAAGTGTTTAAGGTGAATACTTCTCTCGAACAAATTTCTATTATTCGAGAATGACTAAAGATGTTCTCAGAAGATCTTTGTGATTTACCGCCTAAAAGAGAAATTGAATTCATCATCGATTAAGTGCGCAACTCTAGTATCCAAGGTATAATGTCGGATGGCTCCTTCGTAACTTAAGAGAGCTCAAAGTGCAACTATAGAATCTCGTGGACAAAGGTTTTGTTCGATCTAGCTTTTTGCCATGAGGTGCTCAGGAGCTATACATGAAGAAGAAAGATGGTTTTATGAGACTTTGCATAATTGAAATTAGACATGGCAAAACCAGTTTTATGAAGTTGTGATGAGATGTTGAGATTAGAAGTGATATGATTTTATTGAGACTTTTATGAGAAGAACTATGAAATTAGAGGTTTAAAGATTTGGTTCTTAGTTATTGGGAATTAAGTAATGGATATTGCGTTGAGTAAGTGAATTATTCCTCTATTTTGAGAGAAATTTATTATGTAGTTTGGTCTTGTGATTAAATTTTGGGAATATGATTTGTGGCATATATTTATAAGTATGAGTAGTCTTTTGAACCAACTAATGTATTGAAGGAAGTGAGATATTGATATTGGAAATTATGATTTGAAATTGTTATGTTGAGGAATTATGGATTGGTTTTCTGGGATATCAAGGTATACATGAAGTTATGTAATGATTTGATCCATACATTGGGAAATGATAAGTTATATTTTGAAAAGATGAGTGACGACAAGTATTATGGCGTTATTGGGAAGAATCTTAATTATTCTTGGGAACGGATTGATCACTAGTAAGGAATGATCACTTGTATTGGAGAATATTATAAATTATAAGGATATGAGATAATACTGTTGATTTATTTTGGAATTTGATCGGGAAGATATGTTAAAGATAAGATGATGATATTATGTTGATTTGTGAATAATATGTTATTGGATATACTACATAGAGAGAATATTCAGGTAATTTCTATCGTTTTAATTATTTTGGTGATATTTGGTGATAAAGAAGTTTTAGAGATGACAAATTATTATGGTTTGGTATGTTTTTAAAGAAATAGTAAAGATTTATTGAAATTTGGAGAGAATCTTTCCATGGGCTTACAGAGATTAGTGGAGAGACGTGATGTCATTTGGGTTATTGAATAATGACTTAAGTAATCAGCAAATATTTCTTTATACAGAGTTTAGAGGCTATGTTGAGAGCTTGCATTTTAGACCTTTGTGATGGTTAGGAAAACCATTTACCGTCTGTTGAATTTACATGTAATATGATTATTGGGATTAGTCAGTTATCATTATTGGGAGATATTAAAATTATTTTATAGTGAGATGCCTTAAAGGAGTAACCATTTATTCGAAATGAGAAATTGGGGACATGCGATTGAATGTTTGGGATTATGTAAGATAATGATTGTCATAAGGTCAATTGTATATAAAAGGTATAATAGATGATTGTAAGGAATAATGTGATAATGAGAAATGAAGGTGATAATGTATTGAAATTATGAAATAAGTTGACTTTCCATGAATAAGTTATGCTATATTTGGTTAAGTGGAATTCGAAGAAAGATGAATCTCAGTTATGGAAAATGAATCAGGTTTCATCGTAATTTGAATGATTCACTGAGGTACGTTAAGTTTTCATTGATGATACTAAAATATCATATGAGAGATTGTTGGATGAAATTGATGAAAGAAACTTTATCAGGTCCTAGATTTGTACAAGTATTGCAGAAGTAATGTATCTAATCGGAGGAAAGTTTATGATAGTATATTCCATGAAATTGTGGAGATTATTATTGATGGTATCTTGATTCAAAAATAAGGAATGAAATTTTAGGCAATTGTCCTTGTGGATAGGATTTGTGGAAAATGAGAATAAGACTTCACAATGATTAATTATTATGGAGTAGTGTGCAGAAAGGGTGACAATGGCAGAATCTAAGATTTATTGAGTTTGAGAGATTGATATAAAGTCTTAGTGAGTATATTGACGTAAAAGGTTTGTGTGAAGGATATGATGGTTATTATGTTGTAATCTTGGAGAGATAGATATGATTATTTGAGGTCAGTTGTGTGACTCTTACTTATAATGGAATTGTATCTTTGGGTTAAGTAAACTTGATGAGGAATCCTATATGAATCACAAAAGTTGTATTTATTGGTGATACGTCAATGATTTATTTATAAAATACTTGGTTAGAGTATTGTTGTTATGATGATTTTGAAAGCATGAATTCTTAAGTTAGTACCTTGGCTTTAGTTCTTAGATGAGTTTATGATGCTGAATACTTGATTACAATATATAAGTATAGATTACAGGATTTAAGTTGATCCTTTGATTTTAAAAGAAATGTCAGCATGTTCAGAAAGGATTTCGTTTGTGAATCTTTCCAGAAAGATTCTGTCAAAGTTTTAGTATTTCAACTGTATATTTTGGTATGGACGTCAAGTTTCACTAATGCTGGATTATAAAGTCTTCTTTTGGTCAACCTTCTTGATTTTAGTTTTAAGAATGTGATCAATCAATATATATATTAAGGTTTAGACGTTAGAATAGATCGTATGAAAGGCTGGAAATGGAAAGTTAGTGAATGGATTCATAAGTGGGATAATGTCGGTTGATGGTATCCTACAACAATAGCTATCAAATTTCGATCCGTATTGAGTACTATGCGATAGGAAGTGTAGATCGTCAGTTCACGAGGGTGAAGTAGGAGAAAGAAAATTATTGGGTCTAGAAATAGTACATCAGACAATAGAAATTATAGAAGAGATTCGTCGATGGATGAAAACTGCTAAGAGTAGACAGAAGAACTATGCTGACAAAAGAAGGAAATCTTTGGAATTCGCCGTAGGCGATATGATCTTTTGACGGTAGCTCCAATGAAATGAATTATGAGGTTCGGGAAGAAAAGAAAGTTGAGCCTTTTTTGTTGGCCCCTTGAGAGACTAGAAATAATGAGTGACCTAATTTATCTGATTGCATTGCTACCAAAACCATCTGGGATACAAAAGATGTTTACGTCTTATTGCTGAGGAAGTATTATCCAGACTCACCTTATATTCTCAATTATGAGTCGTTAGATCTTCGTGAGGATCTAACTTACGAGGAATCACCTATGAGGATCCAACTGAAGGCAGATAAGGAACTTAGGAGGAAGAAGATAACTCTATTTAAAGTTCTTTGGAGGAATCATGCAGTAGAAGAGGCTACTTGGAAACGCGAGGACGAAATGCGTGCCAAGTATCCACAAGTTTTGGTAAATTTCAATTTCGAGGACGAAATTTCTTTTTAGGGGGTAAGGAACTGTAAGACCGCTTTTCATTTTTTCGTGTATCCTTAAATTTCACGTAATAATTATGTTAATGTTATAAATTTTAAATTTAATGATATTTTTAATGTCGATAATTTGAATTATTTTGCAGTGGAAGGACTTGGATGCCGTCTCGATCAATGTACCAATTAAAAGTTTCTAAATTGTTTATTTTAATAGTTTACGTGTAATTTATGTGATTAATTGTTTTACTTCCTAAACATGCTATTTTCTATTTTATTGCATTAAATTGAAGTTGGGAAAAGTTTGGTGACGCTTTGGAATTTTAATTGAAAGTTATGAACCTAGATTACCAATCTACGAGAGTTGAGGGACTGAATTGCAATTTACCAAAAGTTAAACCTTTGAACCTAAACCTAACATAATTCACTCACACACCCTCTCTCTCTACGCGAACTCTCTCTCGACTCGTCTCTCACTCTCAGTTTCGTCTCTCTCTCTCGGCTCTCTCGGTCGCCTCCTCTGTCGCGACCTCTCCTTCTCGCTTTCGACCGCCGACCGCCACCCCACCGGCGGTAAGCCTTCTTTTTCCCCTTCCCCTCTCACACGCACACACACATGAAATCGAGCCCAACCCTTTTTCTCGGTCACTCACACAACCGCACGCCACCCCTACCGAACACACATGTAATTAGTGTATGTATATATATATATATGGGATTTTATGTATATATTGATGTATGTATGTTAAGATTTTCAAAATTTCAGATTTTCCAATTTATGTAGATTTCGAATTTTAAAGACTAATTTTGGGAATTTATGTTGATGATGTTAATGTGGGTATATTGATTTATACGTATGTATAGATTTCCTATGCGAATTTCAGATTTTTCAAATGGATGAATGTATGTATAACTTCAGATTTTTGAAAATAATATAGATAGATGTATGTTAGTTTTTAAATTCTAAATTTAAGAATTTGATTGTTTAGTTAACCATTTGAGTTTGCAGTTGCCTTAAAATGATAATTTTTATATGGGGAAGAGTATAAATTGTCATTTATGTGATAAGTTGATAAAAATGTGAAATGAATTGATACGGATATACATGTATATATATTGATTGGTTAATTTACAAATTCGAATTTTGGTGGATTTCAAGTTAGATTAGATTCCTATTAGTTTGACTTCTGTGCAATTTGTTTAGTAAGATTTCAAGATTTACCCTTCGAGTTAACCTCTTAATTGGAATATGGTATGGTCTGTATTTAACTAGCTTAAGATACCATTTGATTTGAATTGTAAGTCACGTGAAAGTCTCAACCTTATTTAGAAGTGTGAAATGTGATTTTGAACTAAAATTATATTTCACTTAATGAATGGGTACAACTAGGATTTTGGTACATTGACGACACGGGCAGTCGAGGCTCCTCCACTTGCAAATCCAGAAAACGGTAAATTACTAAGGATTGCATGTAAGTAAACTTCCCCCTACTTTCATCAAAGTTGAATGTTAATGTGGAATTAATGTGCTTAATTGACATTCGTGTTAATTACGGAATTTTAATGCTTTTGGTCTACCATATGCAATTATGTGTAGTTAAGGAAATGTTCAAGCATGCACGTTACATGTCATTGCATCATCAAGCATGCATTGGCATCGAAATGGGAAAGTCAAATGTTTTAATGAAAGGAATGTGTCAAAGTGCAATTTTTGTCAAAAATTATGTATCCCAAGTTTTTGAAAGAACGGGTGTACTTCTATGTCATGAAAGATGCGAGTGGGAAATGGGGCGCGGGGGACCGGCGTACCCGAATGTAACGAGCCGCTTTGCGGTGGAATGAATGTAATGAGCCGCTTTGCGGTGGAATGAATGAATGAGCCGCTTTGCGGTGGAAATGCGCATGTTAATCTGGTTCCAAATAAGAATGGCCCACTGTTATCTGATTGACTAGAAGTTACATCAAGTGAGCTCACGATGGAAATGAAGTGAAAGTTTTGAAATGTTAAGTGAAAGTTCGAAATGTTGAAAGTTTTGAAAGGTTAAAGTGAATGGGGATACATATTTCAAAGTTAAAGCATTCATGTCATAAGCATGCATTCATGCATACAGTTTACTTACTGAGCTTTAGCTCACCCCAATCCCTCCCCAACATTTCAGGTGATGAAAGTTAGGTGATCCGAGGAGAACATTTGGCGGCTGACTCAGACAGTACCCGCTGTCGACATTATAAAATAAAGTTAAATTTATTAAAGTTATCATTTGAATTTATTCCTTAATTCATTATTTTGATAATTGTTTGGTTGAGATTAGTTTAAATTAGTTATGGAATTTCTAATATTGGTTATATTATCACTTATTGTATTTAATTGAAGCTTATTGATGAAAATTGTTGTGTTGAGGAGTTTGGGGATTGAATTTGAAATAGTGTGGTGATGTGGGAGTTTGAAGTAGAATTGGGTTTGTATGTTGAATATTGGATTTTTATTTGAGTTGAGTTTTATGTTGTAAAATGGTTTTTATGTCTCTCTACAGGTTGGTTAAGTCCAATTTATAGAGGAGACTCTGTCGAAATTTTGTAAGAATTTTATAATAGATAAATGAATATTTTGATGTGTAAATGATTTAATTCCGCATATAATGTGAATGGAAGTTAACATGCCTAGGTTTTAGACTTTTGAACTTGGGGTGTTACAGGAACTCTCCAGCCAGTTACATTAAGTTCGATTGGTCGAATCTTTGCATGTTCCTCCGGCCATTTTTGTTCTGTCAAATCTGGTTATTCAATTTTATTCAGCCTCTGTTCGGTAATAGCAATTTTTTTGGTTTTTTTTTTTTTGACCAATTTTTAAACTACACAATTCCCCAAATCAATATCTAACCCTACATATTTTCTCTATCCAATTTTTAACCATCTATCTACCTAAAAAATACTAAAAAAAAAGTTTTTTTGGGGGCCACAGCCGCCGAACAGAAGCTCATTTACTGGGTAGTTTTCCTTCTCTAATTTTTACATTGATTTGGTCAAATCTTTCGCCGGTTACTTCCATATGTGGTGCAATGGTTTGTGGTTGTGGATGCGGCGGGAGAATGAGGTGGTAGTGGTTCGGTGGATGTGTTGTATGGTGGATTGTGGTTGTTGTCGTGTAATGTACTGTAATGTACGGTGGTGGTGGTGGTGGTGGGGCAGTATAGACCGATGGTCGGTGGTGGTGGCAGCAGGGATAGAGCTGGTGGTGGTTGATTGGAGGTGTGTGCGCTTGAGGAGGTAGTGATGGTGGTGTGAAGGAGGAGGCAGTGGTTGGTGGTGATGAAGAGCCGGTTGTGGCTGCAGCTAGATTGTGGATCTAGAGTGGCTACCAAACTGAGATTCAGATTCCGATTGGATTCAAGTCAAAGCTAGTAAGCATTTGTCACATGGTTCCTACTGCTTTCATTTTCGGGGTGCTGTGATTCGATGGGCATTGTCACACTTCAAGTCTTGAGGTCACGGGTCACATTTATTGCATTAGGTCACGGATCACACTTCAAATGTTTATTCATAGATCACATTTGATGCATTCAGTCACAATCACACTTCACATGCTCAGGCCACATGTACATTTGATGCATTTAGTCACAATTGCACTTCAAATGCTTAGGTCACAGGTCAGTTTGATCAATTAAGTTACAGGTCACACTTCAAATGTTCAAGTCATAAGTTACATTTGATGTAGTAGTTCATGGGTTACACTATACATGTTGAGTTGCATTTGATGTATTAGGTCACATATTACAATTGATGCATTTGATGAATTAGGTCACAGGTCAAAATTTGATGCATTATGCACATGTCACACTTCAAATGTTCATGTCACATATAACAGTTGATGCATTAAGTCACAGGTCACATATGACACCTTAGGTCACGGGTCATATATGGCGCATTAGGTCACATGTTCAAAAATGTTCCAGTCTTCTTCTTCTTCTTCTTCTGGATGCATTAGGTCTGAGATGGTGCTGGTGGTGGTGGAAATGGTATGTCGGAGATGGTGGTGGTGATTCGAAGGTCACGTTAGAGGTGGTGATGGTGATGGTGATGACGATGGTGGTTGGTGGTGATGATGAAATGCGGTATAATAACCACCTTATTTGTGTATTATTCCCTTTTTCAAATGTAACCTAAAATTGGACTTTAAAAATATAAAAATAAAGGCGAAAATTAAAAATTAAACTAATTTAATGACAACAAAAATAAAAATAAAAATTATTTTTATACTATAAAAATAAAAATACATTTTAAACGTTGAATTAAAATATAATAAAGACAAAAAAATGAAAATAATAATTTTTTATAGTTTAAATTTATAATTTAATTTTTATTTTAATTTTCCAAAGTGAAATTTAATAAAAAAATAATAATAATGTTTGAAATTCGTACCCACGTACACGTGTTCAAAATTTGGACTCTTTTTAGTTGTGTCTTCGTATCCGAGATTTTGAAAAAAAAGGAAACGACACTCAGATTCAGATTCGTACTCGTACTCGAACCCAAGCAACATAGAATTTTTCAGGGAGTTCTTTACTTGTTCATGGAGCTAAATTTTCTTTTTACGTTACTATCAAACTAAACTAGAAGTCTAAAGCGCTTTTATAAGTACTCATTTTAATCTTCATTACGAAGCTATCTTATTCTCCTCGCAATGTTCTATATGATCCAACCTTCGTAGTGGCAACATGTCGTTAAAAGCTTAAACAGTCAAGGGGCTAAGGGTATAACTAAAGTTAATTTACAACTAGAAGCTAAATAATATTAATGTCACATGTATATACTAATATTTTGAGAGTTTTTTTTACAGGATTAACCTAATTATTATGCCCAGAGCTATACTTGTAATTTTGTAGACTTAAAACAAACAGTAGTTTTTCGAGATATAGGCCCTGAGTTTGACGGGGGTTCGCAAAAAAATTTTTTAAAGGAAAAAACTGAAAATAAAGATTAAATTCATATTCACATAAAACAAACTATACAAATTCACCATAAAATTGTAAAAAAATAAAAAGTTCAAAAGTATTAACTAATATAAAACGACCAACAAAATATTATATTCCATATACCTTAAAGTTTTATATTCAAACAAATCTCAATATTATGGGCCTGGGCTGAAATAAAAAAAAAAGCCCAAAAATAACATGGGCCAGTGGGCCCTGAAGCAATGGCCTTATCTGCCTCTAGACAGGTCCGAGCATGATTGTGCCATGAAAATATTAGTTGCCAATTTCAGATAACTAGTAGATATAGGTCATAGGTGAGCAGGACTTTTAGGACGCATATAATGCCCTGTTTGATGGTCATTATAAAGAGAAATTAAGGGAAAACGACATTTTGAATAATATTTTTTTGAAGAATATTTGATTTAAAAATGGAGAGAGTTTTGGGTTTGCATGCAGAATATTTTATTCTGTGAATGTATGGTAGAAAATGATTATGAGAAATAAATAGTTCTTTATATATATATATAGTCAAACAGGGGCCCAATAATAAATTTCTTGTGCCAATTCCTATTTTTTACCAGGGGTGCACAAAAAAAAAAAAAAATCGTAAAATCGCAAATCGAACCTAACTCATTGGTTTGAAACTGTTGGTTTGAGACCACATGAATCTGTGTTTTTTTTTCTTTCAAATCGAACCAAATCGTTTCAAAATAATTTGGTTTAGGTTAGAGGTGTCAATTCGGGTGGTCCAGGCTGGGTAGGCTAGCTAGTATAAAAGTTCGGTAACGGTACGCTTGGAATAAAGCCCGCTGCGGGTTCCGGGTCAGCCCACAAATTTTAAATTACAACCCAGGTCCGCCCGCTGGCCCATGCGGGTCGAGCCAATGCGGGTCGCGGTTCGTTCTGATTTGACCCATATGAATAAAAATATAATTTTTTTTCATATTTATTGCAATTTTTGTCAAATTTGTAAATAGAAAATAATAAAAATGATAAATTCATATTTATACTATAAAATATTTACATAGAATTTAATTTATATTTTATGTTACATGAATTACTTATAAATTTGCAAATTTAAATAAAATATAAACAAATAACAATTAAATGCTAAATGTATTTGTAATTACTATTATCAGAGAACATTATGTTTCTTAGCTATCAGGGAGAAAAAAAATAAGATTTTGCTTTAAAAGTTGTATTATAGTTTGTAGAAGAAGTAAGATTTTCAATGTTGATGAGAATCATGGCAGGCTTGACGGAAAGAACTACAATTCAAGCTAAAACAATAATTCAAACAGGTTCGGAGAGCTTCAAAGATCAAAACAAGTCAAAATGGATCAGAACCACATTTACGGCCGTAAGTCATCCTCGGGTGGAAATTAAAGAGTTCCAAGATTTCAAAGTTACGGCCGTAAGTTTATGGTCACGGCCGTAATCCTTAAGCAGAAGCACAGTTATGGCCGTAAGGAATGTTGTTACGGCCGTAATTCCAAGATTTGCGGATTTTTTATTTCCTTAATTATAGGATTAGATTTACTTTATTTTTGTTATTGTTTCCAATTAAATTAGGACTCTATTTTGATAGATTTTATCTATTCCCTAATTAGATTAGATTTTATTTAGTTTCCTAGTAGACTAGGATTTTTATTCTGGTTGCCTATATAAAGGCGTCTTCATTGTAATACAAAAAGATTATTAGACTTTGATTAATGAAAATTGTGTTGAGAGTTATTTCTCTCCCAAATATTGTTCTTGAATGAACTTTCAAACTTATCAAATATTTTGAGATATTTGTGGCGTTCACCAAACTGAACTTATCAAGGATCTGGACATTCCTTGTGGCGTTCAAACCATTACGGTTCTTGTTTCCGCATCGTAACGGGTCTCGGGTTTGATATGCCCCTGGTTCTTGCGTCGTGAGGCTCGGGTCGTAGTGTCGCCGTCTGTTCCAACCTGAATTTTGAACTTTCCCGGCGTTCATTTCCGCGTGTCGGTCGTGACCCCCTCCCGGGATCACATCATCTGGTATCAGAGCTGGACTCTGGATTCAGGTTTTGTTTTTTCTATTTTATCCAGTTTGATTTTGTGTTTTTATCATAGAGTCTGCACAAAATCATCCATCTCTTGTTATTGAGTCTTTTTTCTTGAGTTTACTTTTTCTTCGTGTTCTTCTTGCCAGAAATTTTTTCAGTTTTTAGTTCATATAAAAATCCAACAAAAATTCAATCTTGTTTAATTTATTCGATTCTTGTGCAAATCATGTCCCGTTTGTTTTGTCGCGTTTGTTGTCGAATTTCGGATTTATAAAAAAAAAAAAAAAATTTTATTTAATCCGAAATTTCATCCATAATTCAAAAAAAAAAAAAAAAAGTATCAATTCCAAAATTCAAGGACCACTTCCTTGAGTTTCATAACTCCTTGTTATCGAAATTTTCCATTCCATTTCACATCCGACTCCACAATGTCTAAATTCAAGGAAAAACCTCAATCAGTTCCTAGAGTTAGGAGGGAAAATAGGATTGATCATAAACCTAGGGTTGGAATTGGGTATGAGCTGAAAATATTGGAAGATGGTGCCAAAAAAACTGGGGATGCTGTCTCGAAAATGAGGGATGAAATTGATGAGGTGAGAATTATATTAAAGCAGTTAAAGGAGGAAATGATTGCAAAGAGAGCAAGGGAAAAATTAGCCAAGTTGCAACGGGAAAGGGAAAGGGAGGCTGAGCCTGAATTACAAAGGGGAAGTGAGTGTCAGATTATAGTAAAGCCTCATGTTGAGATTGAATTTGAAGAGTTGAAAATTGAAGTAGTTGAACAAGCTCCGAATTTTGAGCTAGGAAGTGAGGAATTAGAAGATAAAATTTTGGGTAGCAATGAGGGAGTGCAAGAAATTGTTGATAAAAATGTGGAGTTCGGAGAGGTTGTTGGGTTTGACAGTACGAAAGGTGAGAAAGAAGTTTCAAAGGGAGAACGGGGTGAAGAGAAGAGCCTCGTGGTTAAAAAAGTGGAATTGGCGGTGATGGTTCATGAATACAAGGATCCATACCTTGTACCTCATGAAACTAACATTTCCCTCCCCATTTTATGTGACTCCTTTTTGCAGGTTGCTTACACATGGATGTTTGAGTCAAAGCCACCTTGGAAAATTAACCTCGTGTTTCAATACATTCGCGTTCACCAATTGGAGGATTGCCACATAATGAATTCATGTCCTGGAGTACATAATTTCCCATTTGATCCAGGTGGGGCAGCTGTAAATCACGAACCAAGCTATGATTCGGGACGAATCATCCTAAAGAAAGGGAGAATGATGAGAATCATGGCAGGCTTGACGGAAAGAACTACAATTCAAGCCAAAACAATAATTCAAACAGGTTCGGAGAGCTTCACAGATCAAAACAAGTCAAAATGGATCAGAACCACATTTACGGCCGTAAACTAGATTGTCACGGCCATAAGTCATCCTCGGGTGGAAATTAAAGAGTTCCAAGATTTCAAAGTTACGGCCGTAAGTTTATGGTCACGGCCGTAATCCTTAAGCAGAAGCACAGTTACGGCCGTAAGGAATGTTGTCACGGCCGTAATTCCAAGATTTGCGGATTTTTTATTTCCTTAATTATAGGATTAGATTTACTTTATTTTTGTTATTGTTTCCAATTAAATTAGGACTCTATTTTGATAGATTTTATCTATTCCCTAATTAGATTAGATTTTATTTAGTTTCCTAGTAGACTAGGATTTTTATTCTGGTTGCCTATATAAAGGCGTCTTCATTGTAATACAAAAAGATTATTAGACTTTGATTAATGAAAATTGTGTTGAGTTATTTCTCTCCCAAATAATGTTCTTGAATGAACTTTCGAACTTATCAAATATTGTGAGATATTTGTGGCGTTCACCAAACTGAACTTATCAAGGATCTGGACATTCCTTGTGGCGTTCAAACCATTACGGTTCTTGTTTCCGCATCGTAACGGGTCTCGGGTTTGATATGCCCCTGGTTCTTGCGTCGTGAGGCTCGGGTCGTAGTGTCACCGTCCGTTCCAACCTGAATTCGAAACTTTCCCTGCGTTCATTTTCGCGTGTCGGTCGTGACCCCCTCCCGGGATCACATCAAATGTTACCATATTTAATAAAAACAAATTTTTTTTCACTGTCCAGCGGGTTAACCGCGACCCGCAAAGGTTTAACCTGCGAAACCCGCGGTTCACAACTTCTTGACCCGTGAACCGCCCGTACGGGTCACGGGTTGGCCCGCGGTCCAGGGTCGATCCGGGCCGAGTTTTACAGGTCCGGTCGGCCCGTCCGTCTTGACACCTCTAGTTTAGGTTTTGATTTTAAAAAACCACAAAAATCGAACCAAATCAAAACAATTTTATTTTTTAATTAAAAATTAATTTTATTAACTTGAATTACCATTTTTTCGCTAAAAAATGTCAAATTTAACTATGAAAATAAAATTCTCGTGTATATATTTTCTCGTTTTCATTACATTATGATGATCCCGGGAAAAAAATGTATAGAAGTTTCCCACCTTGCAGTTTGGACCATGTATGCACTGAAGGTAAAAAATTGTACTAAGCAAGAAAATTGACCAAGATAATGCAATAATAAGTCATAATTACAATAAACTGCTGAAAATGAAGAGGAACTTAAATCCTTAACTAGAGCTATCACATCTTCAAATGATGTGTAGTACATATTGACAATTGACAATCTGAAAATCATGCTCCCACATTTTAGTGGAGTTATTCACTCATCACAATCCTTTTATTATCAATATAGTGCAAGAGTAATGAGGTAAAGAATGAATCAAAGAATGTTAACATATTTTAGCTTGTACTAATTTCTAATTTACCTTTATAGATATATATTAAAAAATACGAATTAATTTGACACCTAAAATATATTATATTATGTCGATTGATAAATCACTGATTAAAATCATACCAAATCGCTTTAAATTGTTTGGTTTTAAAATATGTCAAAAATCGTTCAAACCGGACGACGTTCACCCCTATTTTTTACACAAACATGTTATATAAATCAACAATATTTCTTGCCAAATTGTAGGAATTTCTTATCTACATGAACCTCAACGTATGATCATGGTCGGAGTATGAGTAACATTTCAGTTTAAATGCATTTAAAGTAGATTCATGTGAAGAAAAAACCTCAACAAGACAATAGAGTTCTAAAGACAATTTTTTCCATTGCATGTATTCAATAAAATAAAGTACTTTTGGTTTGCATAATCAATGTTAAAATTGTTGCATCAAATCTCTTCAAAATTAATCATGAGTGCCTTCTCCAGCTCCGATATCATTTGTAGAGTTTCAATGTAGTTTTACAAAGAATATTACTATTACTACTAGAATGTGAAATACAAACTCTTCCAGAGCCAAATCTTTTTCAAACTCTTGCACCTTTGTTTTATGTTGTTGAACACAGATTTTTGTCACACTGGATCAAAGTACCGTCATCCAAGAGATGGCAACAGACTAATAAGAGAAATATTGTCGGAGCTCAACAAGAATATCAATGGAGAATGGTTTCTCCCATTTCCTCTATTTCTCTAAATATCTTTCTATGATTCTATCACTTACCATATCCTAAGTGATCCCAAAGAGAATTGTCATACTTATATAACCAAAACATTTGAATTCAAAATTCAAATAATTGTACTAGAAAGAAAGGGAGTTGACTAGATGGATTATGTGACCACAAGATTAAATCCTATCATTAGATTAATCTATGGTCCACAGTAATTCAAACTAGCACAATCCATGTTAAACTCTCTAATCCAACACTCATGTGTCATGTGGTCATAACTCATAAGAGAACTCTACAAATGGTAAGTTCAACAAATGTTTACCAATATTGAACATTGATAATGGCTAATTCTTTTGCAGGTACTGGGCTGGAGTGAGGGATGATGATGAAATAAGACCAAACAAAGGAATAGCACTTGTAACCAAGAATCATGTAGTAGACTACATGTGATCCAAGGTGAAGATTTGTAACAATCACTTATGACCACGTGGCATATGAGTATTGAATTAGAGAGCTTTGCAATGATTGTGTTAGTTTGAATTATTGTGGTCCATAGATTAAACTCAATGGTAGGATTTAATCTTGTTGTCACATCTTCCATCTAGTCAAGCTTCTTTCTATCTAGTACAATGATTTGAATTTTGAATTCAAATGTTTTGGCTCTATAATTGTAAAACAATTCTCATTGGGCTCACTTGAACCTGGTAAATGATATAAATATAAGAGAAATAGAGAGAAAGATACAGGTGGGAAAAACTATTCTCCATTAATATTCTTGTTGATCTCCAACAATATATCTCGTGGTATATCGTTGAAATTCCATTGGATGACGGTGCTTTAATCCGGGAGGAAAAAATCTGAGTTCAACATCATAACACAAATGTAGAAGAGGTTAACGAACATTTGGCTCGGTTCAAGTATTCAACACTAGAAGATTGTGTATTCTGCATTGTAGTTGTTAGAACAACCTGAAAATCAGATTGGAAGTAGAAGGGGTTCGTTTTTGGTTGAAAACCATCAAATATGAAACTTCAAAGTAGTATTCCAGAAGATATACGCATCTCGTAGATGAACGGCCACCACTAGCAGACTCTAGATGACCAACTGAAGCCAACAGTATCGCATGTGCAGCACACGCTAGAGGAGGCGATGGTGAATGAAACACCCGTCGAGGAAGAATCCGGATGTGGGTAGATGAAGATACAATCTCAGACAAATTGTTAAAGTTAAGGAAGCTTGGGTAGATGAAGATACAATCTCAGACAGATTGTTAAAGTTGAGGAAGCTTTTCTTTGGCGACTCGGTGGTGTTTTCGGTGGTTGTTGTTGTTGTTGGATGATTTATGAAAGATATTTGTGACCCTAAATCTATCGAATATCACAGCTCTCCTTAAAATAGGAATCGCGGATTGGTTCGCTCGATATGCACGCTCTAACACTCTTGAATTTACAATTGATATATTGTGATTGTTTGCTACAATATAATTTTGTGATATTATATTTAATTCTTCATATTGCTTTTGTTACTTATTGTGATATCATCATCTGTTTTATCTTGAAAAGTAATTTTGACATAAATTGGTTTGCGCTTGCATTTGTTTGTGGGAAAACGTTTTAAGTAATTTTCTTTCAAAATATAGTTTTGCTACCATGGCTTTTCGCATTGAATGGTCGCAATTTAACGGTAAAAGAGATTATTCTATTTGGAAGCAAAAATGAAACCTATCTTAATTCAACAAAAAGTGTCTAAAGCACTTGATGACACACAAAATTATCTCGATGCATTAAAAGCTAATCATAATGAAATTCCATATAATTCTATTGTGTTGCATTTATCTGACGATGTGTTAGGTCAAGTTGAACAATATCAACTACTAAAGTGTTGTGGTACACACTTGGCAAGCTTTTTTTTTGGAAAAATCTTTGTCAAAGAAGATACATTAGCTAAAAAAAAATTAGTTTTAAGCTAGACCCAAGGGGGATCTTAAATCCAATTAAAAAAGTGTTCGGACTACACAAACAAGAAATTTGATGATGAATACCTAGCTATTATTCTTTTGAATACTATACTCGAATCCTATAGAGATGTCAGGAGGGCAATCAAGTATACTAGGGAAACTTTGACCCAAGATATTGGGAGCTAGAGATGAAGAAAGAGTCGACGGGTAGCTCGAGAGAAGAGAGATTATTTGTTAGAGAGATTAATGAGGTGATGGAGAACCACTTTAAAAGTAAGAAGGGCGGGAAAAATCAAAATAAAGGTCTAAGTGTAGAAATATGTGTAAGAAATGCTATCATTGTGGTAAATTAGGGCATTTCAAGAGAGACTGTTTTGACATTAATTAAGAACAAAAAAGAGAATGCAGCAGAACAACGATGAGAACTTAGTTGATGTAGGTGAAACCCTTGAATGTCTACATGTTATGACTGCGTCAGGAGATTTTGACACTAAGCCCTTGTTTGGTGCAGACTAAAATTAGATTTTCAGTAGATTTTGATAAAAGATGATGAAATGTGTGGTTGAAAAGCTGTGGGACCCAAAAAATGTGTGGTTAAAATTAATTGCTGACTTTGACTCAAATTCAAATTCAAATTTTAATCATAAACAAACAGGAGCTAATGTGGATTCTACCTGTGATAACCTACGTGTCATGAATTATCAAATATTGATTTTGATCATGGTTTTCAAACTCGAACCTGTCGGGTCAACCAAGAAACTCTCGATTCGGGCTGGGTTAAACCCGATCAAAAACCAGGGTCAACCAGAGCTCTGGTTTTTTCTTTTCTTTTTTTTTTCTTTTTAAATTTTAATATTATTTTAATTCCCAAGTCGACCCTCTAATCTTTGACCCGATCTCTCAACCAGTTCGATGAAGTTAGCCTATGGTGAATTTAAACTGCCTAAAATTGCAACTGATGATAACTCTACAAATTTTTGAACTAAAGTACTAGTAGTTGGTAAGTTCAACAAATGTTTACCAATATTGGATATTGATAATGGCTAATTATTTTGTAGGTACTGAGTTGAAGTGAGTGATGATGATGATGAAATAAGACTACACTACGGGATAACACTTGTAACTAGGGAATCGGATAATGGACTACATGTAATCCAAGGTGAAAAATTATAATTGTGGATCACTTATGACCACACGGAACATGAGTATTATATTAAAGAGTTTTGCATGGATTGTTCTAGTTTAACATAGTGTTCGGTAAACCAATTTATAAATTACACAATTTTCCAAACCACTTTTTAATCATACACATTTTCTCTCTCCAATTTTCAACAATTACTTTTTACCTCAAAATCATAAATAAACTAATTTATAATCCAAACAGTGTTACCAAACGGTTTTAGTAAGATTTAATCTTGTAGTCACATCATCCATCTTGTCAAGTCCCCCTTTATCTTTAGTGTAAAGATTTGAATATTGAATTCAAATGTTGTGGCTCTATAATTGTAAGACAATTCTCGTTGGTCTCACTTGGATTTGATAAGTGATAGAAAGATACAAATGTGAAAAACCATTCTCCACTGATATTCTTATTGATCTTCAACAATATTTCTCTTGGTAGTTCATTGTCCTTCTCTTGGACGAAGGTGTTGCAAAAATCTCAGCTCAACATCATAACACAAAGGTGTAACAGGTTGAAAAACATTAGGCTCGGTTGGTTCATATTTTCAACACTATAAGAGTTTGTATTCCACATTTTAGTTGTAATATTCTTTGTAAAATTACATTTAAACTGTACAACGACGTTAAACTTCAATCACCCAAATGAATAGGTTATAAATGAAGTACCAGGAAGTCAGGAATAGGTTAAAGCATATTGATCTAAAGGAAAATACTAGATACGAGAATAGAGTAGAGATGAAAATTCAGCATTAAGTAAGAAGAAGATTGTTTCCCTTCTTTCACATTTTTCAAGAAAATGCGATCCTCTCAATCTTTGGATCAACACCAAAACCGTTACAATTGGATCACAAGGTTGCAAGAACAGGTCAAAGAAAACGCCCTCCCAAGTTTCCAGAAAGTGTATATTCCTCCATTGCAAAAATACTCCATCCGTCCAAAAAAGATAGTCATACGATTATTTTCACACGGATCAAGAAATAGTAGTCAGTTTAGTTAGGGTATTAAATTTTATCAATGATTTTCATTTATACCCTTTATCCTTTATTTATTGTTTTAAGTGGACTCACCTCGTTTCTCACAAAAAATTTTGAAAATGCAATAACTAAGTAGTTGGTGTGTAATTTACCAAGATACATTAAATAAGGGTATATGTGGAAATGAAAATTTTAATACATGCTCAATATGAAAACAAGACTATCTTTTTTGGACAAAAAAAATAGTATACAAGACTATCTTTTTGAGTCGGAGGGAGTAACTTTTAACAACTTCTTCATAAAAAAATATGTTTTCCCCCACAAAATATTCAATTTTTATTATTTGTTTATTTGTTTACTGGGGGCCATTTAAGAACACATCATTCAGAACTGTGAATTTAGATTTACCAATGCCCCTAATGGGTTAAAACAAAAGGAAAGATTTTAAACAATTTGGTCCGGCAACAGCAAACGTCCAAAGTACAAAAATTCTAACCAAAATACTAATAGGAAGAAAATGGATTCGATTCCAAAACAAGTAATTGCTTCAAGAACCTTTCTACGCTTAAACAACACCACGTTAACCAAGTTGTATTCAAGATGAAATAACGCATTCAATCAATTTAAAAATCTTTACCAAACATTTAAACCATTAGTAAACTACAGATAATGAAAACAAGAATAGCCATCTAAATAATTTCATCAGAAAGCCAAAAAAGACAGCCTTTTTAAAAAAATTAAATAAATCTAATAGTATTAATTAAGTGAATAGATACATAAAAATATTAATAAAAACTAGAGCAAGAGAAAGATATGTACAGTGGAGTTGAAACTGACGACTGAATTAAATGAAACAACCATTTTATATGTTTGTGGGATAGTATTTTTAAGCATCAACCATTCAATCTTTCTTCGAAAGAAGATGAAAATGGTGTTTGAGTTTGTGGCAAAGGAAGTAGTGGAGGAGATAGTTGTATTGAAGAGCATAAAGATTAAAAGGACTGTGAAATACATGCATAATCGCTAGCGCATCTTTAACAATAACTAGTGTTACGTCCGATGATACACAATTATTTGTTACTTACATATATCGAATTTATATGATAACATATAAAATGAATATTTAATTAAAAACGAGAAACAAGAAAGATAATTAATTATAAAAAAGGTACAATTATACATACCTTAATATTTTTACGTTTGTATGTTTACTGTTCAAGGAAATTTCATTAAATGTTGCAATTTAAAGTGATTTAAAGCTTAGAATAATTACATTTAAATATAATTTGTAATAAGTACACACACACATATATACACTCTGAATTTAATTAAAACGAAAGGAAAAAAAAAATAGATCGATGAACACTTTATATTTCTACGTAGTTCATTTTTTATTTTTAAATAAAAAAAATTATGTGATATTGAGAATTTTTTATGAATTTAAAAAAAAAATGTAATTGAATTTCAAGAAGGGAAGACAGACCAAGAAACTTCGAAACCTAAAAAATGTAATTGTTTTCATTCTTACATATTACATAAATATGTTGCGGAAGTTAATATAGAGTCGAGTACATAGAATAAAAACTTAATTTTTAAAAATTGATACTGAATAGTATCGATACATGTGATCTTGACTTTACAAATGAATTAGTGAAATCAATTTTTTGTTTGTTCACATGCCAAAAATGCTACCAAATAGTTAAATAAATGTAATATCACTTGGTTATATAAGGTCACGCTACAAATTCATACATTGCATAATTCTTAAAGAAATGCAATGTTAGTTTATGGAAAGGAAGTAATAAAGACTTATGAAGTATCACATAATTGAGCCAAGTTGTGTTATACTTATCATTTCACTTTCAAAATCTTGAATTTACATCTTTTGTTGCATGTTGTATCAATACATGTAGAAAAATGCTTAATACCAATTCTAGGTTAATATTTCACCAGATCACTAAACTTTTAGAAAGGTTTCCACCAAGTTACTGAACTTTGAAAACTACCCCGTTAGTCACTCAACTTTGTAAAATGCATTCCCATCCACCACTCTATTAACTAACCTAACATTTTTGATGAGTTGGACGACTAAATGTCCAATGTGACAAGTATTTTCAACACATGGCCTCCAAATATGAAATTGCTACACATGTGGATAAGTAAAAAATTAAAATACGTTTTAGTTAAGAAAATGGTTTAAAAATGTCAAAACAAATTTCCGTTCATCCATTTTCACAAATAATAATAATAATAATAATTCTTAGGTTCATCCATTATACCAAATTCTTCTTCTGTTTGACTTCAACTGAAACTTTCTTAGCCATTTGATTCAAAGTTTCTATGAGACAATCGATCCTCAATTCGATTCAGTTTTTGCCTAATTTCTACTGTAAATTTTTTGATATTATTCCGTATGTGTAGATCGAAAATGCTGATTAAAGCCTCAAAACTAGTAAGCAAATCTAATCCAACAAACGCAAGTCCCAGTCATCTTTAAGAATTGAATGAAAATCAGAAAAAGAAATTATCCCAGGCCCATCCATGATCCTTCAACTCGCGGCTCTTCCTTTAGTTCTCATTCCTGTTACGGTATTGATGTTGGATATTGGTTAATAAGTCGAGAATTGAAAATCAATTAAAATGATTTCGTGTCGACTTCGACCAAATACTCAAAAGCTCGACTCAATCCGTTTAGGGAAAATTGTTTGCCACTTCGCCGCTTTGGGGCGCACAAACGGGGATCGACCTGCCCGGTCAAGTCGCGGGGGTCGAGGGGGCAACGCCCCCGAAAGAGAATTTTGATTTCTCTGTATGTATTGAAGGGTATATTAGACATTTCGAAAATCAATATCGAATGAATGAGAAATTACGGAAAAGGACAAAAATCAGGTCAAAAGTTTGACCGTGCGACCACACGTCAATTTTTAATCCCGATTTTTTGACTAAAACCGTGCGACCGCACGGTCTATAACCGTGCGGCCGCACGGTTGTCCGGTCAAGTGACACATTTTCATAAATGTGCATTGTTTGGAAATGGTGCATGGTTTGGCCTCAAACCATTTCGTCCACACCTTTTGATGATCTATGTATAGGACCCTTTGGGTGTCCTATTCCTCACATTTTGATATGCAAAACATCTCAACATCCTCACTTCTCTCCAAAATCAATTCATTTCATTTGTTTTGATTTTCTTCATTGCATCATTGGAGTACGTAAGCCTATAGTTGGTTCGTTGTACTTGTGTTTTGGAGTGTTACAAACACAAGTGAAGCCGTTGTATCTTGGGAGTCGATTGCCGAAATCCGTAGGCACCGTTGCGGGGCAAATTCGACTTAAGGACAAAGAGTCCAACTCTTGCCTCGGCTTTATCCTTATTCTTCTTCTTCTTTTTGTTTGTGTTTCCTTACCGTTACTCTGTCCAATTTTCGGCTTGAATTTACAAAACCATCAATTTCTTATTTGGGGTCACTATTCACGAATCCAACCAACAATTGGCACCTCCGTCACCACCACCTCCATCTCGAGCTGCCCCTCCTTGAAACACTGCCCTAAAGCACCCAGATTTACGACCTCTTGAAACTTAGCATCTCCGGTAGCAATTTCCTCTCCAAATGCTACTCTTCCACCTCCTCATCCTCCCAGTGACGACCGTCAGTTCTCAATGGAAATTGATGTCATTATTTTTCAACATAAGCGACAAAAATCCATGGATTTTTCCAATGTTAAACAGAATCTGGAAGTTGTTGAGATGGGGGAGATCTTAGTGGTTCGTTGAAGGAGGAAATGAGGGAGAAGTTTGAGGGAAATCCGATTTGGGTGGGTTCATTAATTGATTTTTTGTTTGGTTTGTTTTGTTTTAAAGTTTTAAATTTTTTTCTTCTCTTTTCTTTTTCATTTTTTTAGTAAAAACATGTGTTATAAAACATGATTATTATTTTCAAAAAAAAAAAAAAGGATTATCACATGTGTATAGCAATTTCATATTTGGAGGTCACGTGGCAGAAAATACTTACCACATAGGCTATTTAATCATCCAATTCACCAAAAATGTTACATTGATTATTAGAGTGATGGGTGGGATTACATTTCACAAAGTTCAATGCGGATTATTAACCCCTCAATTCTTAAAACTGGTGCTAGAGTTCGTTAAACATAAAAAATCATATGTATCGACACATGGAAGAAAAACAGTATATTTAACATATAATTTACACATATAACTTCACGTACTTGTTATTTATTCATATTTCTAAACATACAGGATCTCACATTAACAAAAATGATCCCATAATACAGAAACATTATTCAAAACATATTATGCCCCTATTTGGGAGCCTTTTTTTGCAAAATTCTATCAAATTCTGATAGTCCAAGTTCTGAAGAAATAATTTAATAATCATTTTCTTGAAGAGAGAGACATCTGAACCAGTACAAAACAACTGTGATTTTTTTTATTCAAATGACTATCCTAACCTTCAATAAGTTTAGCTGGAAATTCAACCCATCTAATTGCAAGGGAAAATTGTATACAACCACCCTTAGACCCGTGGAGTGGACAGACGTGGGTCTTACAAGGAAAAGAATATTAAATGCTTAGTTAGAATTTCACTATCGAAATATGATAGAAAGCTACCAAAAAATCTTTCCCAAACAAGGGCTATATATTTGTAAAAGTATACTTGCCAGTATACATAGGGGTGGACGTGGTTCGGTTTGGTTCTGGTTCTACAAGAACCAAACCAAACCGTAAACCGATGATTTTTTACTAATGGAACCAATTGATTTTTTCAAAAATATGGAACCAAACCGGAACCAAACTGCTCGGTTCTGGTTTGGTTCTGAGACCATTACTTAAATTTTTAAATAATAAATATAAATTAAAATCTGTTTATATCCGCTTCTTCATTAGAATCCATCTACATCATTACTAAATAGAAAATGAAATTTTTAGTTAACAAAACAAAGATTTAGAAAAAGTAACATGTTATTCTAAGTCAAAGAAGAAGAAACTAGCCTGAAGGAAGCTCGTCGACCTGTTGAAATTTAGAGAATCGAACATAAAGGCAGTTTAGACTTATAGTTACAGGTTACGATGAAGTTCTGAGTCCCATTCTACCGTGGTGCCGTGTGAGTTAGGGATGAAATTTGCAATTTGAATTTGGGTTAACTCTTGAGAATTGATGAATTGGGTCGAGGTTTATATATACATAAATTTTAAAAAATAAACATCATTGTCGTCGATGGTAACTAAGGAGTGCAACGATTGTTGTGTTATATGAGTGCAAGTAAAGTAATGTGAATGCGTATTTATAATTGAAAAGAAAAAAAACGAATTAGAATTTAGATTTATGATTTAAAATCTTTGTCTAATATGAAATGAGATAAAATGTATGTTAAATAACATTTTTGTACATTTCACAATAATAATTTTAGATTTTAATTTTTTGGTGAAATGAATATCCACTAATTTGTAAAATATATATATATATATATAGTTTGGTTCTTGGTTCTGGTTCTGGTTCTGGAAAAAGAACCAGAACCAAAACCAAAACCGAATGGTTCTTGATTCTAAGAACCAAACCATTATTTTTCTTATATAGAACCGAACCAAACCGCTTGGTTTGGTTTGGTTCTGGTTTGGTCTGGTTTGGTTTGGTTATTTTGTCCACCCCTAAGTATACATTTGTTTTTTTTGAAAATAGGTTAATGTATTGATGCATGTTCATATACTTGTTGTTCAAGTATCGATACATTGTATTGATACATAAGGATATGTTTCTGCAATTGATCTTTGATTCTTTAAAATCTCATATTTTTCTTTGGTTAAATGATCCAGGTCTTTGCAGAAGGGTTGTAGAACTTTCTACAATCATAACAAGATCCTAACATGTTCTATATCAACCTGAAAATCAAAAACTCATAAATTACCTTTAGAACTTTGAAGTTGGAACTTGATTTAACATTCCTTACGTTTTTAAACTGGATTTTTAAGAGTAGTTTAAGTGTGCTTTGAATCCAAAAGTCTTCATCTATTTATAGCACAAGTTCAAGTCAAGAATCAGATTAAAAAAGAAAATTTTCTTTTTAGGGCAATGATGAGCTCTCTTAGGTCAAGGGACTCACAAATGCTATGAATTAGGGTTTCCATAAAAAGTTGAATTTCTTGAAAATTAGGGGAAAATTGTGGATTGTTTCAATCTTCCCCTCTTAAAAGAATTTCGTCATCGAAATTACCTACGAGAAGAGTTCAAGATATTTCTTCTTCATTTCATCTTCTCTTTCCCATGTTCTTCCTTGATTGATGCACTTCTTCATAAAACCCGTACTAAAGGACAATTTTTATTTCGAAGCCTTTTAACTTCTCTCATTAGAATTTGAACATGTTTTTCTTCAATGGCCAAATCAGGTTGCACGACGTTTGGAATGTCGTTCATGACATGAGATGGATCTGGAATGAAACTATTCTGGCAATTCCAATTTATACGCCACTTCACCAACTCGTTCCAAAATAGGAAAATGACCAATATATCGTGAAGTTAACTTTCTCTTCTTCCCAAATCTTAACAAACACTTGATTGCCTATTACAAATTCAAGTGATTTTCATTTTTTTATTCATATAGGTCTTTTGCCGATCTTGTACTATCTTCATACGGATCTTGATCTTTTCCACCACTTTTAGCATTTCTTGTAGCATATCAGAATTTATTAACGAATGTTCTCCAGTTTCATTCCAATTGAAGGGGGATCGATACTTTTTTCCGTATAAGGCTTCATATGCTGTCATCCCAATTGATGCTTGATAATTGTTATTGTAAGAAAATCCGGTCAAAGGTAAAAAGTGATCCCAACTTTGTTCAAAATCTAATACACATGATCTAAGCAAGTCTTCCAATGTTTGAAATTGGAATGAAATGAAGTAGTATTTATAGGGGGGAAAAAAAGATGTTAAAACTTTGTGACCGTTTTGCAAGGGTCACAAAGTTTAACACAATTTTCTTTTTTACACAATGATTACAATTTATAAATAAATTTGTAAATAACATAATTTTCAAACTACTTTTTTTTAACCATACACATTTTCTTTCTCCAATTTTCAACCACACATTTACATTGAAAATACCAAAAAAAAAAAAAAATGGCGGCATTGTGCCGCCGAACACCCTGTAAAAAAATATTTGATTTTACGAGCCGGCGAGCCGCTGTGTTGTGGCTCGTGGAAACGAGCCACGAGCCGTTCGTTTCACTACGAGTCGAGCCGAGTTCAGCTTGATTTCCAATTCGGTTGCTTGGCTTTGTCTGTTTGCCACCTCTAAGTATTGACCAGATTTAAGAACTACAATATTGACTAGATTTAAGAACTACAATATTGGCCAGAGTTGAGATATACAACATATCCTCAGCTTTCTGCCTACAGTTCCAAAAGAATGTGGCCCCAGATAGGGATGTCAACGAGCCGAGCAGGCTCGCGAGCTGAAGATCAAGGCTCAAGCTCGGTTCGAGCTTTTAGGGGTTGAGCTTTTTTTGGCCCGAGCCAAGATGAGCTAAAGCTCTCTCCAAAAATAAGGCTCGACTCGAGCTTTAGCTCGAGCCCGAGCCGAGCCGAGCCGAGTCTTGAACTTTTAATTTTTTTAATTTTTATAGCAAAAATTCATAAATTTTTATTGAAAAATGTATATATATAGCAAGTTAAGCCTAGCTCGTGGTCGAAATTCATTGCTCAAGCTCCCATCGAGCTTTTTTTAGCGGACTTTTTTTGGCTCGACCCGACCCGAGCCAAAGCCCCGTCTCTCAAAAAAAGCTCGGCTCTAGCTTTGGCTCAAAATCTCGAGCCTCGAGTCGAGCTTAGCCCGAGATTTTTTCGAACCGAACCCGATTGGCTCGAGCCGACAAGCTGTTTTGTCATCCCTACCCCCGGGCACATCTCTCAGTAGTAAAGGGGAGGGATGGAAAAGTGCTCAGCACAGTCGGGTGTAAGGTTCGAATCCTGAAATAATGGATTTGTGCTATGTGGCAAGCGGGAGTTATGACTTACCACACCTCCACCCTGGCTCTGAGAGGCATAACCTGTGATTTACCTCCTTAATCAATAAACTAGTGCAAGGTCGGTTATGACCCTCAATGTGTGGGCTTCATCTTTTTTTTTTTTTTTTTTTTCCCTCCAAAAGATTGTGACTGCCCCAAAAGAATATTACAAAGAAATATATCCGTAGTCCAAACTAGGGGTGGAAAAAATAACCGAACCAGACCAGACCAAACCAGGTGGTTTGGTTCGGTTCTACATAAGAAAAATAATGGTTTGGTTCTTAGAATCAAGAACCATTCGGTTTTGGTTCTGGTTCCGGTTCTTTTTCCAGAACCAGAACCAGAACTAAGAACCAAACTATATATATATATTTTTTACAAATTAGTGGATATTCATCTCACCAAAAAATTAAAATCTAAAATTATAAATGTGAAATGTACAAAAATGTTATTTAACATACATTTTATCTTATTTCATATTAGACAAAGATTTTAAATCATAAATCTAAATTCTAATTCGTTTTTCTTCTTTTCAATTATAAATACGCATTCACATTACTTTACTTGCACTCATATAACACAACAATCGTTGCACTCCTTAGTTACCATCGACGACAATGATGTTTATTTTTTAAAATTTATGTATATATAAACCTCGACCCAATTCATCAATTCTCAAGAATTAACCCAAACTCAAATTGCAAATTCCATCCCTAACTCACACGGCACCACGGTAGAATGAGACTCAGAACTTCATCGTAACCTGTAACTATAAGTCTAAACTGCCTTTATGTTCGATTCTCTAAATTTCAACAGGTCGACGAGCTTCCTTCAGGCTAGTTTCTTCTTCTTTGACTTAGAATAACATGTTACTTTTTCTAAATCTTTGTTTTGTTAACTAAAAATTTCATTTTCTATTTAGTAATGATGTAGATGGATTCTAATGAAGAAGCGAATATAAACAGATTTTAATTTACATTTATTATTTAAAAATCCAAGTAATGGTCTCAGAACCAAACCAGACCAAACCAGAACCGAGCGGTTTGGTTCCGATTTGGTTCCATATCTTTGAAAAAACCAAATGATTCCATTAGTAAAAAATCATCGGTTTACGGTTTGGTTGGTTCTTCTAAAACCAGAACCAAACCGAACCACGTCCACCCCTACTCCAAACCCTATGACAGACAACACAACGTTGATATTGTTGTTACAGGGTTGATCCCCTCCCAGCCACGGGGAGGGGATTAAATTGATCGCCCCCTCACAAGGGGCAGTGAGGGGGCAGGCCCCACTGCCACCCGCCCCCTGTGAGGGGGCGGGGAAAATGATCCCCTCCCCATGACGGGGAGGGGATAATTTTCTATTGTTGTTAAACTTCAAGTAAACCCCACCAAAAATAACATCATAAATTCTGGAATCCAGCCAATCAATCACTGATTTAAGGGGGGTGGGAGGAATGATAGCTAAAAATGTTGGCAACTTTAGAATCCAGCCATAAAGTTGAGCAAGGCATAAACTCTTATAAATATTGAAATAATTTCTGATATTGATCAACAGTTAGGAACATCGTATGTCCCTTTAGAATACTATTCTATTACTACATAATACCAAAATTTCTAGTCACCCTTTTCTTGCTGCTGGGGTGATTCATACGCTGCTGGCACATGTAATGGCCAAAGAATGCATACAAGAATCATTCTCCTAATAGTTTAAGTTAATCAATGTCACTCTCTGAGTCTCTGTGTCTTGATGTTTCCTCTTAAGGCTCTGCAACTTTCAAAAATATACACTTGCAGGTGCCATAGACTTGTATATTAAGATATTACTAGCATACGATTCATCGAATGAATCGACTAAGAAGGACCACCATAACGCTAATATCGTCGGAAGATCCTCTCGACTGTGACATATCCACAAGCTTTTTGCAAGCAGAAAGTGGTTCTGGCTTGTCAATGCCCACGCATAAAGGATGAACTATATCTACTGCTTCCTGATTGCTAACCTGCAAAGAAAGTAAATCGCATTTTTAGCGTCCTATCTCTTAATCGAATCATTGTTTCAACAATGTGGATATGGCTATTATGGGCTCAGCAAAGTTTCGTATATTACCTTATCCCAAAGTCCGTCTGAGGCTAGGATCAAAAACTCGCACTCTTCTGTAATCCTGAATACTTCAGTTGCCGGCTCAGCTGTTACCCATTCTTTAAGATGGGCATCTCCAATTGCTCTTGAAACGGCAAGAGATCCATGTACTCTCCAAACACCATGGCAACAATCAACATAACCACCCTGAAACAGGAAAATGCAAAATCCATCAGATTCTCACCATTCGATTTCAATTTCATACGGGCTAAAGTCAACCAGTAAGCACAAGAATTCTCACCAGATTCTGTATCCTATTTCTTTCATCTTTTTGCGAAGGTCTGTGATCAATGGTGAGGGCCTTTGCAATCCCTTGTTGGCTCATAACAGCACGACAATCTCCAGCATTGGAGATGACGAGATTCCCTTCATGTACCAATGCTGTCACGCAGCATGTACCGCCTCGGGTATTTTCCTTCAAAAACTCTGCATCCGTGGTGAGGTACCCCTCTTTCACCGCCACTTCGATCCCTCCTTCTTGGGTTCTCATTGCCACTTTGTTCATAATGTTTCTGTCTAAATTCTTTGCCACAAACTCTGCAGCTCCTGCTCCTCCATGTCCATCATATACACCAAAGAAAGCCTGCATTCATAACAGATACTACTCTAAGTCTATATAATGATCATTAAACAGTAGAATCATTTCATTTTACAATAAGAAATTATTAAAAAAAATATTATACTCTTATCTCAAATGTTTGAGTTTCTGCTGTTTATCAACTGATAATATTATATAGAAATCATAATTTCCCAGCAAGCTTTTAGTGTGAGATTTGTAAATCTGATAAAAATCGATTGATTTGATAAATGTGATCGTATTTAATGATCTGGGAAATCTATACAACTTAAATAATGGTATAACAAAAGAAATACTAAAATTGGAGAATTTTAAATAATTTATAAAACACACCTGTTTAGAATCACCTTGAAGATCCAGAACAGCAGAATAGCGATCCTCCATAACCCCACCTCTTTTCCCTCTTTTAGAGTACACTGAATACCCCTCCACTTCCACTTCCACATCCACCTCCACCTCATTCAACCTATCAACATCCTTATCCTCATTCGTCTTAATATTATCAAAACCCATATTCAACGCCGGAATATCAATCCTCGCTGGCCGTTTCCGCTTCGATGACCCAGTTTTTCCTCCATCTTCATCTTTACCGTTGAATGGTTTTCTGATAGCTAAAGGCAACGGAGAAAGACACCGCAGCGGAGGTGAGGTCCCGGACTTGCAGAAACTAGGCGACAAGTTTTTTGGGGACGGAGTAAACATCGGAGAGATTGATGCTCCAATTACAGCACAGGGCATGATTTGATAATTTCTCCACTTTTTCGTTCAATTATTTGTTCTTGATGCGGTCAATTGCTGATTTTTCTTCTCTTTACTGAAATCAAAATCAATTTTCTGATGGGCAGTTGGACTTTGGATATATATATATATATAGGTATGAAGATAGAAAGAAAAGGTTGAATGTGGTTTGGGAGGAATGCTGGCTTCCGAGAGCCTGCGTTACGCGAAGAGCACGCGCATAAGAAATCCCTTTTGTTTTCACGTCAACACAAATCTAGTCTTAGTATATTCAATTCAATAGACACATACAATTTTTATTTCTTACCCCCACATTTTAATTGTATTTAAAATCCACAATCTTTACTCTTTATAATTTTTATGTCCCTAACCACTTTATGACATTCTTATTTTCAAACTTTTCATTAGTCAACATATTTTGTATTTATGTACAAAAAGTATGTTGAGATTACGTAAAACAACTTATTTTTCATTGTATTTTTAAAAAGTAATAAATAAAAACTATGAAAAACTATTTTTTTCCTCGTTTCAAAGCATAAAAAAAATATTTAGACAAAAATTATCACAAAGGATGAGATGTACTAATTAATTGAAAATTGTTATAAATTATTAGAAATTATTAAGAAATTCCTTTGTAGATCTCTACCTAATTTCTTACCTAACTCCCACCTAATTAATATTGTAAAGAATTATTGTGAATGACTTTATCTTCCTATAAATAGAGGCATTCATTGTTGTATTTCACACACCTAATGGAATGAGAATTCTCCTCTTTATTCTCTCCATCTCTTCATCTCTAATTCTTGTTTAGATTTTGATAGTTTTATAACACGTTATCAGCACGAGTCTCTAGCCAATTGAGTAATACGACGGGAGTATGCTCTACAGTTGCATCTAAATGATGAACTTCTGTATCAGAAACCAGATTATTATTAATCAACGTTTCATATTTCAAATCTAGTGTTTTTGGTATTAGAAAATCATTTATACATCATAGATTAGAAAATCAATTCCAAGTCCATAGAAAAAATTGGAGAAATTGTGTAACCCGAAACTTTCAAAGCAAATTCACGCACCGTAACGGATTGGACTATTATGAATACCTTGACTGAAAGATATGATTCACTCACTCATGAAAGGTAATTATTTCATTACGTTGATACCGCCTATATGGTCGGTTTAATTATTTCATTATGTTGATACCGCCTATATGGTCGGTTTAATTATTTCATTATGTTGATACCGCCTATATGGTCGGTTTAATTATTTCATTATGTTGACATCGCCTATATGGTCGGTTTAATTATTTTATTATGTTGACACCGCCTATATGGTCGGTTTATCAATTGAATACATATAAACACCTCAATTGTTGGTTAATTCTAACATATTAGAGGATTGTTGTCAACATATATACGTGGTGGTATAACCCCAGTATCATTATTGTTAATATATATATACAATATTATTTTTAATATATACTTGGTGGTATAACCCCAGTATTATTATTGTTAATATATATACAATATTATTGTTAATATATACTTGGTGGTATAACCCTAGTATTATTATTGAAATATTGTTATTTAATACTTCATTAAATGATACCAGAAGTTATCACTACTAAAGATAGATAATATTTCATCAAATGATACCAGAAGTTATCACTACCAAAAAGTTGGTAAATGTTGATAAAAATATTTTATCCAATGGTACCAGAAGGTACCAATATCTGAATTTGAATGGGTGGATGAAAATTATTCAACAAGAGAATGTTGATGTATGATAAAATAATATCACATGATAGCACGGACATAGCTAATGTGAAAATAATCTCATCAGTATTATGAGATGAATATTAGATGATAAGTGTCTGGAAAAGTTCTTGCACGAGCACTTATGTATTCCAGAAGAAGTACATATTTACTCCAGAAGAAGTAAAAATTATCATCTAAATATACTGAAATGATATTATTATTGCTCCTGAATAAGCATAAAACTAGTCATACATGCAAAACGAAAAAGGGGAAAAACATTTATAATCCTCAAAATAAGAGATGTGTTTCGGGAGTAGCCGTATCCTACCACCTCTGACATTTTGAGGAAATAAAGAAAAAGGTGTGTCTCAAGAGTAAGAAATACTCCATACTCTACCACCTTAAATCTTTGAGGTACACAAGATTAAAACACTGATAAAATCCTAGAAATTTATGGTGTGTCTCAAGAGTGAGAATACTCCGTACTCTACCACCACCTATTCTAGAGTTCACAAAGATAAATTTACATTAACCGGACTCCATTTTCGCTTGATTCCCCTTCCTTGCGACCAATCTATCTTTACTCCTGCTGGATCTTGTATTGGAATATATGATTGCAATTTATCCAACAGTTCCTCGATAGTAGGAGCAGAAATAAGGATTCTCCTAGAAAATGGAGATATGAATCCCTGTTCCACAGCATAATCAAGAAATGTTAGCAAACCATCAAAGAAATTGTTTACATTTAAAAGCCCTATAGGCTTAGTATGGAGATCTAGTTGAGCCCATGAAGTAATATTAAAGATTTCTTCTAAAGTACCAAAACCTCCAGGTAGGGCTATGAAGGCATCAGAACCATATAACATGCAAGTTATGCGTTCATGAATAGATAAGGTTTGTACTTCATGCCCTCGTGTTTTGCCTGCAATATCAGCTAAAGGAGTAGGTATAACACCTATCACTCTTGCTTTCTCTACTAGAGCGGATTGTGAAACACAACCCATCAATCCACTGCTACCTCCTCCATACACGAGAGTGATACCTTTCTCTCCCAATTTCTTTCCTAAATCCACGGCTGCTTCTAGATACCCAAAACCTTTTCCCACTTTTGATCCACAAAATACACAGATAGTTTTGATCTGTCGAAATTTTGGTCCTTCCATTTTTGAAAGTAAAGAAGGAAAAACTTATGGGAAAATGTTATTTTGGGATGCATGAACTATGAAAAATGTTTGGCTATTTAAAACCGAAAAGCTTCACTATTTACTGGTCGTTTTTCGAAAAAGTGAAGATTTACTTTTGACAAAATCATCCTACTCACCTTTCGGCGATTTAATATTTTTAACCAGCCTTTATCAAAACTCGTGAAAAGAAACAGAAAAATATTTTATATGTGCATATATATCAAATGATTTACCTTGTATTAATGCTGCATAGCCAAAGCATCATTGTTTATAACAGCCTGGCAAACAGGATCTTTAGCTATTATATTTTTGAGACTATATCTCTCTTTATCGCTGATGAATTTAGCCCATAAAGATAGTAGCTCACGCTGCACATACCCACTAGGGTGCGTCTCAAGAATCAATCGAATATCATCCAATGACTCCTTACTCAGTCCACCCTTAATGAAGTCTATCTTATCATCTCGATTTATGGATGAATATCCTATTGATTTACAACGGGTATCACATGTCCATCGAGCACATTTGTAGCAACTATTTAATCTTTTTGCTCTTCGCTTCTTTGCAAAAGTACTCTTACCTAAGCCAGGCTTGTGCTTAGAAAATGAATCTGGTAATTCACCAGCTAATCGAACTTTTGCTTCGATCAACCAGCGAACATCTTCTGGCATGCCATGATCCATCAGCAACCTCAATCTTTCGAGCCTAATTCGATAAATTTTTCTCAAATCATTTACTGGAAGATTGGAATAATATTTGCGAATATTTGAAAGTATGATATCCATTTTTGATGGATCTAGCCTTCTTCCCAAGTCATCTATTTAAAAGCATTATTCAACGCGTAAAAGAGCGGTGGCTCCGCGTGTCAGTGATATGGATTCCATCAAGAAATAATGGAATAAATTATTGAAAAGGTGAGATAATGTGTCATTACCTTTTTCGATATAAGGGAAGATTTGGCGACAAGATTGAGATTATGAGATATTTCCTTGGATATTGTACCTGATTTTTCGGTATACTAAAAGTAATAAAGGTATACTGATTTAAACTGTACAGAAATACGTACTGATGAAATAAATGTTGTATTGAACCAGAAGTTCATACATATGTATAAGTGAAATATCTTGCTGAACCAGAAGTTCATACGTACAAGTGAATTACGTATATAGTATGAACCAGAAGCTCATAAATAAAATATACATTATATTGAACCAGAAGTTCATACGTACAAGTGAAATATGTATATAGTATGAACCAGAAGCTCATAAATGAAATATACATTGTATTGAACCAGAAGTTTAGCGATATTGTTTTGAATCAAATATTCATACATAGAAATGAAATAAAACCGTATTGAACCAGAAGTTCTATAATAAACGGTTAGATTATCAAAGGTTTCAAATTATTTTCTATGAGAATAACTTATACAGAAATTGTTTATCATACAACAATATTCTATGTCAAACAGGGATTAGCTCAAGAAGCTTTATGATTTGTAAAAGTGCGATATGTATACAATCCACCAAAAGCGCACTTAGATATATGATTGAGATTATATCTCTAAAAGAATGACATGTGTTATGGCATTTTAGCCGATTAATAATGTTTGAGAACATTATGGGGAAAACACGCCTGAAGCGTAATTATGCCTGAAGCATAATAACTATCGATTCCAAATAAAATAAATATCTCTTGAATGATTGAAATGATCCCTTTGAGACTAAATACTCTTGGTGAGTAAAAGGGACATAGTTAATAAGAGATTTATGTACTTGATCTCTATATGTTATATTGAGATGAATTGAAATGGAATCTATGAATAAGTCGACTGCATACCCTCTTATGAAAATGAGGTTGATGAAATTATAATACTTTGGCCAAGTATATAACCCCAATGTAGGGATTATTGTTCAAGGACCTGAAGTCCAAATGATTATTGTTCAAGGACCTGAAGTCCAAATGCTTAAATGTGTAAAACCAGTAATTATATGTACAAATGAAAAATATTTCACAGTCGTAAAGGACGACTCGTTGCGCGCGAAATTTTTCATAGAACTGGCATGACATATGGTGGATAGACTATAGTCTAAATCACTAGCTTGAGCTCCTTGATATACCAATGAGTGAGATCAAAATGTATGATTCTCATCTCGGTACTTTGGGAGTATTCTTTGATGTACCAGTTGATCGCGGTACGTTGGGATTTCAAGTAAAATGATTGTAGATTATATGTCAAAATTGATATCTATTTCAATGATTGATTATGCTCCTGCAAATTAGAAATTGCAGTTTATAAAGTGCAAGAACATACATGTATAAATCATTGAAATATTCAATATGCCCAGATTAGTATCACTATAGAATGATACAAATGACTCCATGATATAATATGTTGAAAGTAAAATTGGAGTGTAACATTTATGACATCTGGGAAATTGATTATTCACTAGAAGTGAATATGAAAATGAATATATTTAATTATTCACCAGAAGTGAATTTTAGATTTTATTATTCACCAGAAGTGAATTCTAGATTTGATTATTCATCAAAAGTGAATTCTAAATTTGATCATTCACCAGAAGTGAAAAATGCAATATTTGATTATTCACCGAAGTGAAAGATGCAATATTTGATTATTCACCAGAAGTGAAAGATGCAATCAATAAATTAGTACAACATTGCTTAATATAGCATGTTATGACATCATGAGCTATGAACGATTTATATAAAGCTCATCATAAATTATAAGATGAAAAGATTCGTGATTGCATCAATATACTTGTGATATTCCATGAAAAGGAATAAATACGCGTTGCACTCTTTTTCCCTTAGCTGAGGTTTTGTCCCACATGGTTTTCCTAGCAAGGTTTTTAATGAGGCAACAGTTGAGGCGTATTGATGAAAATTAATGAGAATACTGCACTCTTTTTCCCTTCGCTGAGGTTTTGTCCCACAGGGTTTTCCTAGCAAGGTTTTTGAGGCATCATCATAGCTATCAACAAGCTATAATTCAGCAACACATTGTTATACTGGAATGATATCAACAAATGAAGAAAATCATACACATCTTATGAAGAATGTTATGATATCGGCTACACACAGGAAGATTTTCATATATATTCCAGAATAAAGATGATATCATTATTCAAAAGGTTCATGAATACTTGATTGCACACTTCAGGGGGAGAATCATGCTGTCATGCTGTACTCTTTTTCCTTCGTCCAGGTTTTGTCCCACAGGGTTTTCCTGACAAGGTTTTAACGAGGCAGCGGCTGTACTCTTTTTCCTTCGTTCAGATTTTGTCCCATTGGGTTTTACTGACAAGGTTTTAACGAGGCAGCACTAAAGCACTAAAACACTGAAGCAGCGAAGCACTTCAGATTTCAGTACATGATTTGTACTACTTATCATTGATGTCATTTTGGATATTAGACTCAATGATTAATGATGGCCAACATCAGGGGGAGCAGCTGTACTCTTTTTTCCTTTGCTCAAGTTTTATCCCACTGGGTTTTCTTAGCAAGGTTTTAACGAGGAAGACAATTGAGCAATAAGTCATTCAAGGGGGAGTGTTATAAATTATTAGAAATTATTAAGAAATTCCTTTGTAGATCTCTACCTAATTTCTTACCTAACTCCCACCTAATTAATATTGTAAAGAATTATTGTGAATGACTTTATCTTCCTATAAATAGAGGCATTCATTGTTGTATTTCACACACCTAATGGAATGAGAATTCTCCTCTTTATTCTCTCCATCTCTTCATCTCTAATTCTTGTTTAGATTTTGATAGTTTTATAACAAAAATTAAAGACAAGAATTTGACGGAAAAAGTTCAGGAAATAATTGCTAAAATGAGCAAAAATAGAGGTGCTTAAATGCAATTAAGATGTGGTATTAATGTGTAACAAATAAAATCTTTGTACCAATATAACCACCCTTCTATAAAGTATATTATGATTTCGTTAATTTACATTTTCAGTCAATATCCTTTACATATTTTATTGACTTTGGTAACATGTTTTATGTAGTCAATGACGATATTAATGTTAAATTAGAAATGTTTTATTTTCTTACCCGAATAACAATATTTAGTAAGTTTATGTATCTGTTTTGTAATTTATTTATAAATTTTTTTTTATAAATTTATAAATTTTTTCAAATTATTTTTTAATCATACACAATTTTTCAAATTAATTCTCAATAACATATTTTACAATGAAAACATTATATTCTTTGTTTATAAGTAATTTTTTTTATTTTTTACGAAATGTTAATTTGTAAATTAAAAATAACACAATATTTTCAAACACGGTCCGCCCATCGACCCTACCGAGTGATTGGGTCAAGGGATAGAGGATCAATTGGGGATTGACTTGAGGTCGACTCGGGCATTAAATAATATTTAAAAATACTAAAATATCAAAAAAATAAAAAAATGTTAAAAATAAAGAATACAAAAATTTATTATTAGAAATTATATTATTTAAAATAACGGGTCTCAAACATGGTGCAATTACTAACTTTTGTTACACATTTTTTATGTAGTCAACGATAAATTTTAATGTTAGAAGTAGAATTATTTTATTTCTAAACTTGAAAAAAGAAAGATCAGAAATCATAGAAAATATGTATTAAAATATCGTAAATTTTAAATGTTTCTATTCTAGATGATAAAATGATCTATATGTTTTATTCGCATAATCTAGTCAAAGAGAAATTGTAAATTTTAATCAATTAAATAAGTCTTGATAAGAGTAATGCTATTCATAGTTAAGGATTGCAAGTTTTAATCAATTTAAATATGCTTTGATAAGAGTAACGTAATTCATATTAAAGGGCTACGTCGCTACTTATAGATATCCTATGTGACATATATTAATTACTCTATTTAAACTCTGGTCGGGATAATACGGGAACCCACAACTCGAGCCAAAATCAGATCGTGTGACCCCTGAAATTCGATTTGATCAAACGACTCGCATCGACCTGGATCTAGGTTTTACCAGGGTTTTGTATTTTTTTAATTTTTAATTTTTTATATTTTAATATTATTTCAATGTCTGAATTGACCTGAATCTGCCCTCTATCCTGTAACAATCTCTCAATCGAGTCAATGGTCTGATCAAATTTGAAAACATAGATATTAAGTTCGAGTGGCTCGAGCTTATGAGCTATTTTGCCATCTCTAGACCGAACGGAACTAAATTAGGTCACAACTATATTCCATCAATTATTGACGAAATTTAGCAGGAATTTGTTATACACGAACTCAGTATGCGAGTAGGAATGCACACTCTTTGTAACGTCATTCCTTATACGATGGTCAGAGGAGGCTTTTTAGGATTGATGAATTGGGTCAATGGTCAAACGCGAAAATCCGCTCACCGACTTTCTCTCTCTATGCCCTTTTCCTATAATAAATAAATATAATAATAATAATAATAATAATAATAATATAGTAATATAATATAGAACTTTCTAGTAGTTGCAGTTTGAACTATACTGGCGCTTAGTATGTCTGTCTCTCTCTAATGTAGACTGTACATCCATATGCAGTAAAATACACCGCACATAACTCAAGTATTAGCAATCTCTCATCGAGGCTACTCAACTTCCATTTCTAGTAGTCGAGTCACTTACCTTTAATTTTATTACAAAATGGGTATCAAGCGAACACAGAGAATTTGTAGTAGTAGGGCATAGAGAAAAACATGTATTTTTCGAAGCGGATCTTATGGGGGGTTCGGGAGCAGCGCTCCCGATTTTTTTTTTTTTTTAAGGAGAGACTAAAAAATGAAGAAATACTAGAAATTTTATTAAAATTGTTCCCTATGTTTAAAATATTTATACATAATTGAAACAAACAAACAAATAAATAATTGTAAACAAATATTCAACAAATATCAGTTCATAAATCATATTGCAATGCAAATATACAAATTGGAAATCACAATGGTAAACAAATATTCAACAACAGAAACTCAAATTAAAGTTTTTTTTCCCAAACAAGTTCGTGAAAATATAGACTAAATGTGCCAAAAAAAAAAAAAAAAAGTGTCAAAATTTTACTGGGGCACTTTCCCCAGTAGGCCCCAGTGTCTGTCCGCCAGTGATGGATCACATTGTCTCCTCCCATCATAAAAAATAAAGTTCTTTGTTAAGTTGGCTTTTAAAACTTAACGTCTAAGCCTCTGTTTGGCAATTTTTCATTTATAGATTTGGTCACATGACAATGTTACATTCATTTTTATTAAGTGACATCTTTTGTTAGTGGGAGGTTTTAACTGGATTGTGAAACTTGTTGCTTTGCTGGCTGTTAGATGTATTCTGGACATTTCTTAGGGTTAAACCCTTTCGAATTACATAACACACATCAGAAGATTTTCTGATTTTGAGAGGGAGAGGAACTCGATCCTTGATTAGGGTTGCATCTTCTGATCTTTAAAATCGCGTTCTAGTTGCATATCTTAATCTTCTTCTGATTCTGGTAGTTTTTTAGTGAAAGTAGTGAAAACTTGAGCTTTGTTGTGTTGTATAACCAGATTAGTGATTTGTGTGTGTTCTTGATGTACTTGCATCTCAATCTTTAGTTTTCAAACAAAGATGAGTTCATTTTTGGCTTGATCTATGTATTGTTGAACTATTGTGTATATTTGCTAGTCGTCTTGGCTAGGGTTGTAAGCGGTTCGCTTTCATCCATATTTGGCAGATTTTGAAACCAAATCGTTTAAATTGGTTTGAAAAAGACCAAATCTTAAATCAAACCATTTAAAATGGTTTGAGAACCGTTTGAGAAAAACTCAAGTCTAAATCTAAGAGTTTGGTTCGATTTTAAACCGCCGATTTCATCATTTTTTTTTTTTTTGCCTTTCTACTTTTATGCTACTAATTCATTGATTTCGATATATACTTATATTTTATTAACAATAAATCTAAAATAACTAAATATATTTACTATAAATTAAATTATTAACTAAGAGCCTGTTTGGTGTTAGAGAAATTGGAAAAAAAATTTGAATTATGATTGAAAAGTTGTTGAAAATGTATAAATTAGTGGGTCTAATAGAAATATGTGGTTGAAAATGAATTTGAGGAAAATTCGTTCAATTTCTCTAGGACCAAAGAGAGCTCAAATCAAAACAAAATCACGGTAAAATTACAATATATTATTTTGTCTATTTTCTTTTTAGGCTAAGATGTTACAAATAAAAGTTACAACAATGTTACAATAAAAGTTAATAAGGTCAGAAAATAACATGATACCCAATAAGACCTATATGATCATCATATCTAAAAAAAGAGTTTTATTAATTAGATAAAGAGTATAATCGGCCAAAATAAAAAAAATGTTTATTGATTATATATATATATATATATATATATATATATATATATATAATAATAATAATAATAATAATAATAATAATAATTACATAAGATTATTATTGTTTGTTGTTACGAACTCAAACTATTCATCAAATATTTGGATGTAGATTATTGGATTTATTTGAATTTTGAGGTATGGTAATTATCTAATTGATTAATAAATGTAATAGGAATTAACAAGAATACCCATATAACTATTGAATTTGACATATTGGCCAAATGTTCAAAAATTTTCCTTTTATTTTTTATTTTTTATTTTTATATATTTTTTCATCGGACCGGTTTGGTTTCAAACCGTAATTAAAAATTTCAAACATAAATCAAACCATTCTTGACCGGTTTGGTCCGGTTCGAAACCATTTCGTTGACAGGTCCATGTGCACTGATCTGATATTTCTAAAATGCGATTTTGATTCGATTTTCCGATTTGATGATTTCTGCTTACCGCCCTAGTTTTGGCTATTATAGTGCATCGAGCATTATTAATTTTTAATGGATGCTCGACAAGGAATTAAGTTTTAGAAGTTGTCATCGAACCTCTGGAGCTTAGGCTTGGGCTAGAAAGGTCATCGTGTTCCTATTTTGTTTTTTGCAAGTTTATTTTCTACATTTTATAATTCTTGAAGTTTGATTGCTTATAATTTATGTTCGTAATGGTCTTGCTTTACATTGGAATGTGATATTATGTTGTTGATGAATAGGATTATTTATGTAAAATTCCCCGTCCTTAAATTACAAAATAATTGCAGAATAATAAAACAATATTTTAAAGATTAAAGGGAAGAACTAACATGAAATTCAAATGTTGAAGTAAATATAGTAATTTGTAATCGCAAAAAGGAAGAAATTGAATTGTCAAATCGAGGCTTGTCACCATTAACTTGTTTGTTAATTACTCTATTAATAGGTAATAACCATCAAGAGCTATAGGAATTGTTCCCCTCCCCGTGAGGTGGCAAGGTTTTTCCCCCCTCCCCATGACGGGGAGGGGAAAAACCCCATGGGAGTTTGAGAGTCATTTGGAAGAAAAAAATAATTATTAGGAAAAATGACAAAATGTGGACATGCGAACATTGCAAAGGGCCAATATTGATTCATTCGGTTTGACATTCGTGTACATAAATCGCGTTCGCACACAAGTTCAATACTCGATGGCCAATTCAGTCCGAGATTTGTACCCCCTATGCGCATGTTGAGATAGCCTATATTCTACACATGGCAACACACTTTCAAAGTGTAGCCATATATAAAGTGATATTGGTTTTGGTCATTTTTTTATGTAGGACAAATGTTAATTGTTTTTCACCAAATATATAAACATAGTTCCCTTTAAACTTCAATCTCTCATTTATCGGAGCATCCGTTTTGACAAATGGATATACCATTTCGAATTCTCACAGAAAAGAACACTAATCAACTTTGATCTTTCACAAACAAGAAGTGGATCACATCCAAATTATGCGTAAAATAGTTCCACTCAAGCCATTTTCTTTCCTACGTGGCGCAATGAGGTTGCGTTTTTACCATTGGATGAATGTGCCACTGCATGCCAAGATTTTTGTTGATCTGAGGACAGGGGCGGAACTAGGGGTGGCCAACTAGGCCATGGCCCCATCATTTTGGGAAAATTCTTCAAAAGTCCTTACCATTTAAGAAAAAAATTATTAAAGAAGGAACGACTCAATTTTTTTTGGCTAATTCCGCCCCTATCTGAGGATATTAGTATTGACCAACAAACCACCATATCTTGTTGTCAATTACATTTGGGCCGAAGAAGAGGGCAAATTTAAATTGTGATTGAGTTTGTTGTGGTTGGATCAAGACGAGGGCTAAAAAGAGGAAATTACACCATCTAAGGTGTTTTAAGTTCCAATTTCAAAAATCAGGTGAAAGTGTTATTCATACAAAAATCAGGTCATATTTTACCCCTAAATAAAAAACAAGCCCTAATCTTCTATGATAAAAAACGTCGATCAGTTCCTCCCTCATCTCGCCTGAACTCCACCATTTCTTCATTACCGACTAGACTAGATGGAAGCAGCAACGGTGGCACCGCTGCTTCTCCAACCCCAAACCACCAACTACGACAAGACAATCGATTGGCTTCAGCCTTCATCAGGTGCTAAGAAGGTACCGTAAGTTCCCTAACTCAGGCATCAGAGCCAGGTGGTGGTGCAGGTATGTAGTGTCGGTGGTGGTGCAATTGTACGTAGAGGCGATGGGCGGCCAGAGGTGCATTTTGTATGTTTATTGTGGCGGTGCTGGGTCTGTGTGTGTGTGTGTGTGTGTGTGATGGTGGTGGTGGTGGTCTGTTATGGTGTTGACTGAGTGTGTGGCGGTGCTGGGTCTGTTTGTGATGGTGGTGGTTGGTGGTGGTCCGGTGTTCACGGCTCCTATATTTTTAACCAGATTTTGGAGTATTTTTTTCATATTGGTGGTGACTGTGGGTGAAAATGGTGGTTTGGTGGTGGTGGTGGTGGTCGTCGTCGTCACAGGTTGCATCGGTGGTGTGACCTCGAAAATATATAATTGTGACCTTGAAAATGAGGTGGTAGGTTGTGATCGGAAAAAATGATGGTTGTGACCTACAATTTTTTTCTTGTGACCTCGAAAATGAATAATTGTGACCTTAAAAATGGTGGTTGGTAGGTTGTGATCGAAAAAAATGATGGTTGTGACCTACAATTTTTTCTTGTGACCTTGAAAATGAATAATTATGACCTTAAAAATAGTCGTTTGTAGATTGTGGCCTAAAAATAAATTCAATTTGTGACCTAATATTTCGATAATTTGTGACCATGAAATCATTAGTGACCTAAAAAATTTGTGTTTTGTGACTTCAAATATATAGTATTGTGACCTTAATACATATAATTAATAAAATATTTTAATTATTTAATTTAATTAATTGATTCTAAATATAACCTGAATTTTGAATTTTTATAAGTTTTACCTTAATTTTGAAATTGACATTTAAAAACACCTTATTTATGTACTATTCCCGGCTAAAAATTCTTTTTCCTTTCGTTTTAAGTTCTTTTGAGTTTCTAGGGGTGCAAATGTAGAAGACGACATTGCATGTTTGGATAGTAAAAGTTTACACGTCGCAATAGAAGGATCACATAGGCAACTAACTTCAATGCAAAGTTATGAGACAAAACAAAGTGACTTATAGTGCAACAAAGTTGAAGTTGGTGACTTAATTAAAACAAATTAAAATTGAATAATCTTGATGATATTTCGATAGAAGTTGAATAACCTATAGTGTATTTTACACATTAAATTCACACAATTTCTAGTTGATTTTCCGCCGTCCCAATCTCCAAAAACATGGTTGAACGAAAACAGGTGGTAGTCCAAACGCGGGTATTTGAATTTTATGAGTGGTGGAAAATACTTTAGTATTTTCAATGATGATAGTTTATTGCAATAAATTATTTTTTCCTATTAATTATATCAAATTGATTATACTACTAGGTATGGTTGGGGAATCCAATGGCACACGAACTTGGATCCAACATTGTATAATAATAAATTCAGGTTATATTGTCACTACAATTTGAAACATTTTTTTTGTATCCCATTCTTCTTACAACACCCCACCGGGGGGGGGGGGGGGGGGGGCGCTAACCTGTTAAACAAAATTTCATATTGAAATGGGCATATTGCATAAGAAATTGGAATTAATCTTTACCTATATTTGTGACTCATTTATTTATTTTTTGCCTAGTCGTTATTTGTTAGGAAATGCGTGGATCACGTTGGTCAACAAGTATAGTGGAATTGAGAAAATGCGGTTAAAATGGAACACAAGTATTTACGTGGTTCACCAATAATGGCTACGTCCACGGGCAAGTATAGGAGGATTTCACTATAGTAGGAGAATTACAACAACCTTCTCTCTAAATACAAGGAGATAACAATATTTAACCTCTCTTGTAATAGGAGAAAACAAAGTAGGAAATTACTTAGGAGAAAACAATTTATTTCTCTCTAATTTTCTCTCTACTCACAAATGTTTCTCTCTACTATTTTCACTCTCTATTTTCCTCTCTACTTGGTGCATTTTCCATTGAGGTTTTGCCCTCTATTTATAGGGAAAGTTTGGACAAAAAATCAACAAAACAAGGAATAAAATAGGTGTGAACATAGACTAGATTGTAGGCTAAATTTGTGGGCTATTGGTGGCTTACCAAATTCAACAAAGTTGGCTCACCAAATTCAACAAATGACTTTATTTTCCACATTTCTCCCACTTAAAGTCACTTTTGTTGCAACCTGCCATCCTTCCCACACTTGCCATTCTCATGCTGCTTATGCTTCTGCTAGGCCGATAGAGGATCGGCTCCATGTGAACTTATCAGTGTTGATCGGCTTTGTGAACATATCCGCTAGGTTGTCCTCCGTATGGATCTTCTGGATATCCACACTTCCTTCTTCCACCTTCTCTCGTACAAAGTGATATTGTACTCTAATATGTTTTGTCCTTGAATGAAATGCTGGATTCTTTGCTAAGTGCAAAGCACTCTGACTATCACAAAATAGAGAAATCTTCTCTTGTTTGTGTCCGAGTTCTTCCATTAACATTTGCAACCATATTGCCTCTTTGCTAGCTTGTGTAGTCGCCACATATTCTGCTTCCGTCGTAGAAGTAGCCACGATAGACTGCAGTTTTGAACCCCAGCTTACAGCTCCTCCAGCAAGAGTAAACACATATCCAGTGGTGGACTTGCTTTTATCAGGATCACCTGCATAATCTGAATCTACATAGCCTCTAACATTAAATTCTGATCCTCCATAGCATAATGCAACATTTGAGGTACCCTTGACATATCTTAGGATCCTCTTCACCATATTCCAATGCTCTCTACCAGGATTTGCCATATATCGACTGACCGCTCCCACTGCTTGTGCAATGTCTGGTCTTGTACAGATCATAGCAAACATTAGGCTACCCACTGCTGATGCATACGGTACTCGAGACATCTCCATCCTCTCTGCTTCACTGCTAGGACTCATACTTGAGGATAACTTGAAATTAATAGGAAGAGGGGTAGAAATTTGCTTACAATCTTGCATATTGAAGCGTCGCAAGATTTTCTTCAAGTAGTTCTTCTGACTAAGCCAAATCTTCCTATTATTTCTGTCTCGGTGAATTTGCATCCCTAGAATCTTGTTTGCGGTTCCCAAGTCCTTCATTTCAAACTCCCTAGCCAACTGTGCCTTCAAATCTTTGAGACAATCTTTGTTGGGGCCTGCTACCAACATGTCGTCAACATACAACAGCAAGATAATGAAATTACCATCACCAAATCTCTTGCAATAAGCACAAGGATCTGCACTAAGTCTGTTGTATCCAAGGCTCATGATGAAGGAATCAAATCTCTTATACCAACACCTCGGTGCCTGTTTGAGACCGTATAGAGATTTGTTCAACCTGCAAACCAAGTTCTCTTTTCCTTTTTCTTCAAAACCTTCTGGTTGGAGCATATAAATTTCTTCTTCAAGCTCACCATGAAGAAATGCAGTTTTCACATCTAACTGCTCCAGGTGCAAGTCTAATGTAGCACACATCGCCAATAATAATCGAACTGTCGTGAGTCGAACAACAGGAGAGAATATTTCGTTGAAGTCAATGCCTTCTTTCTGAGCATATCCCTTTACCACCAGTCTAGCACGATACCGCTCCACTTGGTCATTTCCATCACGTTTGATCTTGTAGACCCATTTACTTCCAATGGCTTTCCTTCCTTGTGGTAGCGAAACAAGATCCCATGTCTTATTTTTATGAAGAGCCTCAATTTCTTCCTGCATAGCTTCCATCCACTGCGAAACTTCTTGGCTATTTAAAGCCTCATGGAAAGTTGATGGCTCTCCATCCTCCGTCAGTAGACAGTATGCAACATTGCTCTCCATAATGTACTCAGAGTGCCAAGCTGGTTCTTTCCTCTCCCGAGTTGATCGTCTGATTTCAGGAACTGTAAACTCAGCTTGTTCTCCTTCTTCATGCTCCGGTGCTACTTCAGAAGAATCCCGGACTTCTTGTTCTTCTCTATTTTCAACTTCAACATCAACCGTAGTGGTTTCTGGCTCTTTTAAAGTGCTATCATTTTCTTGTACCTTGCCTTCCGTGAATATCACGTCTCTGCTGATTATCACCTTGTGGGCAGTGGGATCCCACAGGCGGTACCCCTTGATTCCATCAGCATACCTCAAGAAAATGCATTTTCTGGATTTTGAATCCAGCTTTGATGTTTCCTGGGCATTGTACATAACGTACACAGGACTTCCAAAGACATGTAAGTGAGAATAATCAACTGGCTTCCCTGACCACATCTCCATTGGCGTCTTCAGATCAATCGCGGTTGATGGTGACCGGTTGATCACATAACAGGCGGTTTTGACTGCTTCAGCCCAAAATGATTTAGCTAACCCCGCAGTTCTCAACATTGCTCTCGTTCTTTCTAACAATATTCTGTTCATCCGCTCTGCCACTCCATTTTGTTGTGGAGTATATGCCGTCGTGAAATGTCTTTTAATACCTTCTTGTTGACAAAGAGTATTAAATTCATTACAAGTATATTCTCCTCCATTGTCCGTCCTCAAACACTTGATCTTCTTCTCAGATTCAAGTTCTACCCGCGCTTTGTAGATTTTGAAGACTTCGAACACATCAGCCTTCTTCTTGATTGGATACACCCAACATCTCCTGGAGTAATCATCAATAAAAGATACAAAATATTTTGCACCTCCTAAGGACATAACCGGTGCTTGCCAAACATCAGAATGAACCAACTCCAAGATAGCTTTACTTCTAGTAGTAGAAGTGCTAAACTTCAATATGTGCTGCTTACTAGTGACACAATGCTCACAAAAGGGTAATGATACCTTTTTGAGCCCTGGAAGAAGATCTTGTTCAGAGAGAATTTTCAAACCACGTTCAGACATGTGGCCAAGTTTGCGGTGCCACATCATTGTTAATTCTTCTGCTGAACCTGCCGATGCAACAGATGCTTCTCCTTCTTGTAGAGTATCTCCTTTAAGCATGTACAGATTTGCAGCTATCTTTTCTGCTTTCATCACTACAAGCGCGCCTTTGACTATTTTCATAGTCCCATCTTGAACATGAGTTTTGCACCCAATGCTATCTAGTTGTCCCAAAGACAATAGATTTTTCTTCAAGCCCTTTACGTGCCGAACCTCCTTGATAGTGCAAATTGTACCATCATACATTTTTAATTTGATAGTACCAATACCAACGATCTCCAAAGCATGATCATTTCCCATAAACACTGAACCTCCTGAGATGTGTTCATATTGATGGAACCATTCTCTCCTTGGTATCATGTGCCATGTCGCTCCTGAATCGATGAGCCAGACATCGGTGAAATGCTTTCTGCCTTCAACAAGAGTCGTTGCCTCGCTGTATAAAATTTCGCCATCATATGAGGTGCTTGCTACACAACCCTGAGATTTTGGTATCTCATGTGCCTTCCCTTTGGCTTCTTCATTCTTCTTAAGACTCCAACAATCCCTTTTTAAGTGCCCTTTCTTGCCACAGTAATGACACTTGGCATTCTTCTTACTTCTGGATTTAGATCTACCTTGGGTATGACTCCCACTGGGGCCACGTTCCGTTGATCTCCCTCTCATCATCGTCAAGGCTTCCGCCTGCTGTGAACTAGATAGTCTGTCCTCCTTGTTCTTGCGCCGACTTTCCTCTTCAAGAACCGCAGCTGCAATATCATCGAAGACTAGATCTTCTATGTTGTTAGTTAAGTTGATGATGAGTTGATCATACGAATCTGGTAGACTTTGAAGTAGAATTTCAGCACGTTCGCCTGCCTCTATTTTATGGCCCATTGATGTGAGCTGTGAAAATAGAGTGTTGATGTGGTCTGTCACTGTAGTTGACTCCATCATCCGAAGGGTGTAAAGCCGTCTCTTTAGGAAAATTTTGTTGTGTAATGACTTGGCCTCGTACAGCTTCGTTAGGGTGTCCCATATCTTATTTGCTGTTTTCTTTTCCGCCACACTTGACAATACTCCATCAGCTAGTGCTAAGTGCAGATTAGCAATTGCATTGCTATCCATCTCGTTCCACTTGCCATCGTCAGTGATATCCGCGGGTCTCTCTCCAATTGCCGCCAAACAGTTATCTTTTCTCAAAACTGCTTTTATTCTCATTTTCCATAACGAGAAATTGTTCACATTGAACTTTTCAACCTCATACTTTGCTGCCATTTTTGTTCACGACTTGGTAATAACACCGAGTGATAGTGAACACCAACCCTACGCAAAACAATCTCAAGAAATCTTTTCTGATGTGGAAGATCAGACAAAGCTGCAACCACAGAGCATACTAAGAATTTCAAAAGATGTAACCTTGCTCTGATACCACTTGTTAGTAAAGGCGTGGATCACGTTGGTCAACAAGTATAGTGGAATTGAGAAAATGCGGTTAAAATGGAACACAAGTATTTACGTGGTTCACCAATAATGGCTACGTCCACGGGCAAGTATAGGAGGATTTCACTATAGTAGGAGAATTACAACAACCTTCTCTCTAAATACAAGGAGATAACAATATTTAACCTCTCTTGTAATAGGAGAAAACAAAGTAGGAAATTACTTAGGAGAAAACAATTTATTTCTCTCTAATTTTCTCTCTACTCACAAATGTTTCTCTCTACTATTTTCACTCTCTATTTTCCTCTCTACTTGGTGCATTTTCCATTGAGGTTTTGCCCTCTATTTATAGGGAAAGTTTGGACAAAAAATCAACAAAACAAGGAATAAAATAGGTGTGAACATAGACTAGATTGTAGGCTAAATTTGTGGGCTATTGGTGGCTTACCAAATTCAACAAAGTTGGCTCACCAAATTCAACAAATGGCTTTATTTTCCACATTATTTGTGAGTATCCCATATTCCCATGCCACAAAATGGAGCAATCGAAGGAAGAAGTGAGGAGTTCATCAGCGATTAGCGAACAGAGGCGAATTGAAAGGTTTCTTCTCATCGATTGCACATTTGACACGACTTATCATAAAGAACTATCTTGTGAAAAAGAACAACTCTAGATCAAATGAGATTTCTATAGTCGTAAATCAGGAAATAGTGAGTAGAGTATTCATACATCTCTCTTCTTTAAGATTCTCGATTCCATCGGATCACACTGATTTCAACGAAAATGAAAACCAAAATCTAAAAAAGTTTGTCCAAAAGACAAGTTGCCAAACTGGGATATTCTTAAAGAATTGATACTAGTTCTTGGATAAAGTATCCCATTCTCTTTTACTTCTGGTCTATATTGATAAGTGATCCCCAAATTGACAGATTTTATATTTGGGGGGCCATCTTGGCAACCAGTTAAAGTTGGAGGACTTAAATGTGCAATTATTGTTTAAAGTTTTAATCTTGACCATGCATATGGATCTGATGGCTGAGATTAAATAAAGGATACTATATATATATATATATATATATATATATATATATATATATATATATATATATATATATCTCTTCCTCACTTTGGAATTAGCCCTCTCCCTCTCCTCTCTTGCTCGATATCTGCTGACTTCTCCCTCTCTTCTTTGAGTTCTTTTTGTACCATGTTGTAAATACTTTGTAGCATAATTGGGCCATTGTGTAGGTTAATTGGTAGTGTTATTGTATAGTATTTGGTGCGGTGATATTGGCAAGATTATGGGCTGTTTTGGTTGTTCCTTCAGAAGGAACGGTGCGTACGGTTTGTGTGCGTGAATCTTGTACAAGAACTCTCATTAGATAGTTTGGATAGTTTCGCTAGTGGAACGAGCTCGGTCCTGAACCCCCCAATGTAGGTGCGATTGGCATTGAACTGGGTCACCAAGATTGTGTTCTTCCTTCTTATTTTTCGTTTCTTGAATTTTTTTGTATGTTATCCGCGATTATCACTGAATTGGCATACGAAAATTCGAACAACTGGTATCAGAGCTTCTTGGTGATATAGGTGCTGTTGTAGGAGACCATGGGTCTTATATACCTTTATGTGATAAATGTGGATTATATGTAGACTGTATGTCTTATATGCATTTGTGTGGTCATTGTGTATGTGGTAAGTTTCATAGAAGGCATGGGAAAATACTATAAGTCTATTTTGCTTTTATGTGATCGTCATATACTTGGTAAGTAATGTCGTGTTTCTTTTCTTCAGGTTTTTTATACTACTTGATGCGTGTCGCAATACACCAAAATAATAAATAAATCCTTATTCGTCAAATATTAATTAATAATGTAGTAGCGAGAGTAAGGGTCGATCCCACGAGGAACGGAAACTAATTTTAGTTATTCGATCAATTAAAATGGAATGGGGGGATTTGTTGTTTAAAATTACTTGAATAAAAAATATGCATAAATTAAACAATTAAATATGACTAGAGAAATAATATAAGAAGAAATCTTGTTCTCTGGTTCGGTTGTGCCCTCAATTAATGTTATACATTTCCCTGTAACGTGTTTATATCCCTATTCAATTATCAATAATAAATAATCAACAAGCTCTGATTATCTAAATTCTTCCCTATGTGTATTGATTTAAAACAAGCTATTCGAACCAATTCTAGCCACGGACAATCCTAAACAAGCTCTTAGGATTTAATGCAAGACTAGTATGAAAATCTAGAATAATAGATTGAATTAGATCGTTAATTTCACAAGCTCGAATTAATCAATCCAAGTTGAATTATTACTAAACCTGCACGAGATTTATTTGCTACTAAAGTAAAGATTCAATGACATTTAGGGATCAAGAATCTAAACATAGCATATTCATGAATCCAAAGATCAATAATCCAATTGACCAAATTAAACTATTAATCAAATAAACTCAATGAACATTCAAAACATAATAATCCAACAATTGAAATAAATGAATAAATTCACGCTACTAATTTGTAGGAAAAGAAAATAACATAATCAAGTTAACACAACTTTCCCTTTGAACAAGACATAGAATTTAGCCTAGCATGGTTGTGGTAGATTCTTCAAGTTGCGTCATGAATTCCATCGTTATTGATATTCTTGCGCTTGAAAATCTCCCAAGAATGCTCTACATTTTGCTCTCAATTTTCCTCAATGTCCAGCCTCCTTTTTGTGGTGATTTTCCTCCTTTAATACTCTCAAAATCGTGCCCTAACTTTACCCCAAAGATATACCAAAGATAGACCTTGAATCAGATAAGGAAATTCCTTGGAAAGCAAGTTACGGCCGTAACTTTCCTTATCACGGCCATAAGTTAGCTACTGAAAATTTTTGGAATTTGGAATTTACGGCCGTAACTTTATAATTTACGGCCGTAAGTGTATTTCTGCTGAGAAGCGCCTGTGCTCGATGTTTTGGTCATAACTTTCTCTCCAAAAGTCCGATTGTGGTGATTCAAGTTGCGTTGGAAATAAAACTCAAATATCTACAATTCTTTGTGAAATAGATCTTCCCGAATTCGAAAGTATTCTATGACAAAATTGAGCTTCAATCTATGACTAAAATTCATGATCACAATCCTTGCGAGTTTTTGATTTCCAACTTCATTCCAAACCTTCTTTGACCATAATTTTTGCATCTAATCTTCTTCCCACATGCCATTATTGATTTGGAGCTCTTTGAATATGCCATTGAACCTCACTTCTTGATTTTTTTGTATTTCTTTGGTCATGTTTCCTTTCTTTTTCTTCTTTTTTACCTTACATAGCACAATAAGTGAAATGCATTAAACGATGCTTCAATAGGATCAAACCAATAACAAAATAAGATAATAAGTGAATTAAATACATGATAATAAATCACTTATCAAATCCCCCCACACTTAAACCATTGTTCGTCCTCGAATAATGATGTGAAAGAAAAGAAACATAATTCAAACAAAAAGATAGACCTACAATCGGAAAGTCAAGGTTACAGCCCATTTCTTTTTTTAGCATGAAAATTCAATTGCATAACCGGAGTGTGTTAGTGTGTGCAAGAGATGCATCATCCAATATCCTCTGAACAGAAATGAAAATCAATACCCCCGGCCCAATTCATTTCCCAATGTGCCTTGTATCCTCCCACCTCTCGTGAGTTCTCTCTTAACCTCTATCAATGATTTACTAAATGGGTGTTAGTTTTTGGCCAACTTGAAAGCACAGAATATAGACCAAGCAATTCAAACCACTCATAAGCATATGTAATGGGAGTTAACACCCTCACTAGATATTTCTCTCTTCGCATAAAGTGTATAAGGGTGAGAATTTTCACTCAACACACTGCATGGAGAATCTATTACCACAGACTGCTCAAATGTCATAACCGGAGCCAACAATAACACAAGTGCAAAGTAAAGGTCTTTATTTGGTTATAACGGGGCTTCGGGTCGGGTAGGATAAAATGACATATTTAGGCTGAGTCGAGAAGGAATTTCGCAAATCAAGTCAATTCACAATGATATTATTTCCTTCACTCTCAATACGAACTTCATTGTTTCACTCTACCCACTTTGTTCACACTTGAATTTCTTTTTTCACAAGTTGAGTGTCTGACTTCCTCAACTACTAATTTTCATGACTAAACTTCTTTTCATTGCCTTTTCTCTTTCAATTTTTTTTTGAGTATAGACTGCAACTTTTTCTCTTTTGTTCAAATCATTACGCAGTCACCAATTGGCTTGAGATAGAATTACATTCCCCTGAATTCAGTCCATTACACAACCATCGTCCAACACAAGATAACCATTTCAACTTCTTAGACTTAGACTACAGCACGATCCTTAATCAACAAAAGCTTGCGAATCCCTTCTCTATGGGTTCAAAACAGAGACAATGCGAAAGAAAGGGTATTTCTTGGCTTGTAGCGTGACATCAAAATTTCAAGGAAATGCTAAGGCTCAAAAGGGCTTCTATTGGTACATGTATCATGGTAGACCCTTTTAGCATGTCAAATTTGGTTTAACCTAATGCCTCTACTATATTTTGCACTTGAGTCAAGAAGCTACAACGGTATGCACAAGAAAGCAAATCCAAGCACAAACCAACCATACATGACACACATCAAAAAAATAGAGCTTAATATAAAGAGTAAAAGTAGCTCATATGCTCAAAAGCTCACAAATTATGGTTTATATGTGCTTCTCCCATCCAATTATGAGTTGTAGGGCATTGCTCAGTCTTCATTCCGAACTCAAAATCTAGGGGATAAGGATAGAATGAAGTTACTCGGGGCGATATTTTATCATATCAATTTTGGTTTGACTCAATTAGGTTGCAGAAATTTTTCAATTTGTCCCAATTTTCAAATTAATTCAGAAATTATTGAAAAACTCATCTCTATGTGCTCATTGTTTATCCGATTATGCAATTTAGGAAGTTGGTGGTTCAAAAATAATCATAAGTGGGGCTGCTTCCTATTAAACCGAAATGTGGGTCTAAGCACAATTAAAGCTAACTAACAAAAAAAACTGAATGAAGATGAATAAAATAGGGATAACAAAAGATAATAGATAATCATCCCCCCCCCACACTTGAATTCCACGTTGTCCTCAATGTGGAGCGTGACAATACAAAATAAAATAGGGGAATGTGAATGGAATCAAAGGAGGGGACATGTTTTTTTTTTTTTTTTTTGAATGAAATTAACTAATAAGGAAAATGACAAAAATGAAAATAAAAAAATAACAATTTGAGGGTGATGTGATCCAGACCACGAACACAAGCCCACACAAAGATCCATTGAAGATCAAAGGAGGACCGATGACTCGACTACAAACAAAGAGGGCCAACGAAGCAATGGACAAGCTAGTGCAAGAAACAATGGCTAAAACAATATTCGTGTCGTCAAAAGAAGCAAGTTCCATGTTGGGACCGAGCTAAAACGACGAGTGGATCAACCTCATTCAAGCCGTCGAAGAAAATTGTGAAAATTCAAGAATTACGGCCGTAACCCATAATTCTTACGGCCGTAATGAGTCCACTGTTGAAAACTGTGATTTTGAAGAAAATTGGACTTACGACCGTAACGCAGATTTGTCACGGCCGTAACGCAGCCTCGGGTCAAAAACAAGAATTTCAGAATTGAGACTTACGGCCGTAAATAAAGTCTCACGGCCGTAATGGTGAAACAGAAAGAGTCTTACGGCCGTAAGGGGAATTGTCACGACCGTAAATAACAATACGCGTGAATTTAGGGTTTTTAATTATTTCCTTATTTTTGGTTATTTGTTTCCTTGTTTAATTAGAACTCTTAACCTAGATTTTGACCCTATTTATAGGGATGTAATTTTCATTATTCGTAGACAACTTTGATATTATTATTGAGAGGCAATTTGCTTTCATACTTTATTCTTTATTGAATAAAATCCGAACTTGAGAGTTTAATTGTTGTTTGTTCAAATCTTGGGTGAGATTTATTTTCATTGTGATCAAGAGGTCAGCATATCTATTGATTGTGTTGGTTTCTTGGTTCAATTAATTTGAATCAATCTCGAAATCGTGATTCTTTGGCGTTCTTGGGTCGATTCCAATAATTTGTGGGTTGCGTAGCTACAATTGCTACGTGGTTTGCATCAGAGGGATTAAAGAAACTCCCCTCTCGGGTTGCCTCCCGAGCAGCGCCTTTGTTTACTGTCTTTGGCTAGACTTGTTGTTTCCTCCTTCAACCGGGATTAGGTTGATTTCCAAAGCTCAACTTCTTTTTCATATTTTTCATTAGGGCCTGCAAGATAGGGGGCAAAAGCATGTCATCAGAAGTTGGCAATGTAATACACGAGATTTTACCTGGATTTTCACCATTTCCACCAAGTTTGAAAGTTTCCTGTACTGAAGATTCAATAACATTAACAGAATGAACAGGATTATCATTATCAAGGTAGTTCACGAAATCATAAATATTAAACTGAATCATTTCATTATCAAATTCCATGGTAAGTGAGCCACTACTAACATCTATCTTGGTCTTAGATGTTTTTAGAAATGGTCTGCCTAACAAAATAGGAGTAGAGTTGGGGGATTGGTCATCATTCATGTCCAATACATAAAAATCAGCAGGAAATATTAACCCGCCTACTTGCACTAGAATGTTTTCAACTACCCCGTCAGGATAAGTATTAGAACGATCGGCTAGTTGAATTATAACACTGATTTCATTCAGTTTGGCAAGTTTTAAGGAAGCATAGGTGGACATAGGCATTACATTGATAGATGCTCCTAAGTCTATTAAAGCAGGATTTATTTTCTTATTACCTATTTGACAAGGTATGGTAAACATACCTGGATCCTTACACTTGGGAGGTAATTTTCTGTGAAAAAGTGCAGATACAGACTCACCCATTCTTACCATCTCATTTCCCTTTAGCTTTCTCTTATTGGTGCACAGATCCTTCAAAAACTTCGCATATCGAGGCACTTGCTTGATTGCATCTAAAAGTGGAATGTTGATTTCTACCTTCCTAAACATCTCCAGGGTTTCTTTTTCCTTGCCCTCCTTGTTCACTTTTGCTAACCTGCTGGGAAAGGGAGATGAAGTTAGTTTAACATTTAAAGTGGAATCTGTTTTTACCTGCGAGCTTTTTGAGGTGCTGTCGTTCTTCCCGACTTCCCTTCCCTCGACTTCCTTTTCTTCGATTGCGGTAGGTTTCAGTTGCGGTTCTTCAAGCTCTTTTCCACCTCGGAGAGTAATTGAACTCACATTCTTTAGATTTACTTCAGGTTGAGATGGTAGCTTTCCTCCGGTTTGTGCCTCAAGTCTGTTGATGGCAGTAGCCATTTGACCCATTTGGTTTTCCAGATTTTGAATGCTAGACTTCGTGTCCTATTGAAATTGAAATGTGTTAGATGCCAAGGCTTTAACCATGTCTTCAAGGGATATACCTGAGCCTTGAGGTTTTTGCTGATACTGCCCCTGTTGTTGGAAGGCTCCTTGTTGTTGAAATTGCCCTCGAGGTTTGTTTGAAATGAAACCTGGGGGATTGTTAATTCCGTAGCTTAGGTTGGGGTGATCCCTCCATCCTGGATTGTAGGTATTAGAGTACGGATTGTACTGTTGTCTTTGGAATGGAAAACTCTCTGCAGCACTTACCCGTTCACCATTTCCCTCTTGCAACACCGGACAAGTATCTGTTGGATGTCCGAAGTTTGAACATATCCCACAAGCTTTGACATGTTGTTCCTTCCCTACAACAATTTGTTTAACGAGATTTGTTAGTTCAAACAATTGAATTTCAATATTGGAACTACTTACCTCATTCACGCGTCGAACTTGCATATCCCTGTTGGAGTTGAACTGCTGAGTGTTCTCAGCCATATTGGAGATTAAAGCTCGTGCTTGTTCCGGTGTCTTGTCCATCAATGCACCTCCGCTTGCGGCATCTATCACGCTTCTATCCATTGGTGCCAGACCTTCATAAAAATATTGCACCAAGAGTTGCTCACTGATCTGATGATGGGGGCAGCTCGAGATGAGCTTTTTGAAGCGCTCCCAATACGCGTACAATGTTTCGTTGTTGTTCTGGCGTACCCCACATATCTCCTTTCTGATTGTACTAGCTCTCGATGCAGGGAAGTATTTTTCCAAGAAAAGTCTTTTCATGTCGTTCCAAGTAGTAACTGTTCCTGATGGTAGACAATAAAGCCAGTCGGTGGCGGCATCCTTTAATGAGAATGGAAAAGCTCTCATTTTTATTTGTTCCTCAGTAATACCCGTGAGTCTCATGCTATCACAAATGACATGGAATTCCTTCAGATGTCTGTATGGGTCCTCACCGGGATGTCCTCTGAAAGTTGGCAGAAGATGGATCAGTCCGGATTTTAGCTCAAAAGTTCTACCTTCTTTCACTGCCGGAAAAGTGAGGCATAGCGGTTATTGAGCAACATTCGGGGTAGCTAGTTGCTTGAGGTTCAGATTATTGTTAGCTACTGCCATTGGTTGTGTAACTCTTCTTTGCTGTTGCAAATTTCTCTCGATTTCTGGGTCAAAATAAAAAAATTCAAAATTAGTTGATCGAGTTTTACGCATATAAGCACAGAAGTAGACAGGCAAGAATTTTTTTTTTTTTTTTTTTTTTGAAAAATTATAGAAATAAAGTGAAAATAAAATTAATAAAATAAAATTTTAATTAACTGAACAACTAAATTGGTTGACCGTTCCCCGGCAACGGCGCAAAAAATTTGATGCGCGTCACAATACACCAAAATAATAAATAAATCCTTACTCGTTAAATATTAATTAATAATGTAGTAGCGAGAGTAAGGGTCGATCCCACGAGGAACGGAAACTAATTTTAGTTGTTCGATCAATTAAAATGGAATGGGGGGGTTTGTTGTTTGAAATTACTTGAATAAAAAAATATGCATAAATTAAACAATTAAATATGACTAGAGAAATAATATAAGAAGAAATCTTGTTCTCTGGTTCGGTTGTGCCCTCAATTAATGTTATACCTTTCCTTGTAACGTGTTTATATCCATATTCAATTATCAATCATAAATAATCAACAAGCTCTGATTATCTAAATTCTTCCCTATGTGTATTGATTCAAAACAAGCTCTTCGAACCAATTCTAGCCACGGACAATCCTAAACAAGCTCTTAGGATTTAATGCAAGACTAGTATGAAAATCTAGAATAATAGATTGAATTAGATCGTTAATTTCACAAGCTCGAATTAATCAATCCAAGTTGAATTATTATTAAACCTGCACGAGATTTATTTGCTACTAAAGTAAAGATTCAATGACAATTACGGATCAAGAATCTAAACATAGCATATTCATGAATCAAAAGATCAATAATCCAATTGGCTAAATTAAACTATTAATCAAATAAACTCAATGAACATTCAAAACATAATAATCCAACAATTGAAATAAATGAATAAATTCACGCAAGAAAATAATATAATCAAGTTAACACAACTTCCCCTTTGAACAAGACATAGAATTTAGCCTAGTATGGTTGTGGTAGATTTTTCAAGTTGCTTCATGAATTCCATCGTTATTGATATTCTTGCGCTTGAAAATCTCCCAAGAATGCTTTATATTTTGCTCTCAATTTTCCTAAATGTCCAGCCTCCTTTTTGTGGTGATTTTCCTCCTTTAATACTCTCAAAATCGTGCCCTAACTTTACCCAAAAGATATACTAAAGATAGACCTTGAATCAGATAAGAAAATTCCTTGGAGAGAAAGTTACGGCCGTAACTTTCCTTATCACGGCCGTAAGTTAGCTACTGAAAATTTTCGGAATTTGGAATTTACGGCCGTAACTTTATCATTTACGGCCGTAAGTGTATTTCTGCCGAGAAGCACCTGTGCTCGATGTTTTGGTCATAACTTTTTCTCCCGAAGTCCGATTGTGGTGATTCAAGTTGCGTTGGAAATAAAACTAAAATATCTACAATTATTTGTGAAATATATCTTCCCAAATTCGAAATTATTCTATGACAAAATTGAGCTTCAATCGATGACTAAAATTCATGATCACAATCCTTGCGGGTTTTTGATTTCCAACTTCATTCCAAACCTTCTTTGACCATAAATTTTGCATCTAATCCTCTTCCCACTTGCCATTATTGATTTGGAGCTCTTTGAATAGGCCCTTGAACCTCACTTCTTGATTTTTTTGTATTTCTTTGGTCATGTTTCCTTTCTTTTTCTTCTTTTTGACCTTACATAGCACAATAAGTGAAATGCATTAAAAGATGCTATAATAGGATAAAACCAATAAAAAAATAAGATAATAAGTGAATTAAATACATGATAATAAAGCACTTATCACTACTCATGATAAATTGCATGATAAATGTGTTGATCATTTTATGTTGTAAACTTTTGGCTGTGCTTATATTTTCACCATTTGAGAATGGGGGTGGGGGGATGCTGAACCTATTACTAGATATGTGTTTCTAAGATATCCTTAGAGGATTGGTAATTATAGGTTATAGTGTAGAAGTCAAAAGGGTGGTTAAATCATGGAGTGTGTGACCACGGTTAATACGGCTGATATTTCATGTTCAGAACATTGGTTTTTTAGTGCAATTGAGAGAAAAACAGCAAGATAGTGCTAGTTATTAGTTGCAGGTGGAGTTAGATATAATGATAGTACTATTCATAGGCACAGGGTACTTAGAGTGAGGTGAAGACTCCAATATTCAGCATCCTAAAGATTAAAAGAAAATGGTGATAGAGGGATATGGATACACCAATTATAACCTTCTTATGTTGACTAGTGTGATAGAGTGATGAGACTCTGTGAGAATGAACAATTGATAGAGTGGATGGAGCAATAGATAGAGATGAGTTCTCCTGTTTTGAATCAAAAGATGATAACACTAGGAATGGACTTTCTTAGATTACTAGACTAGATAAAGGGGTACACACATAGAATGAGGTGATAGTTAGATGAAAACTTTTGTTGGTTGTTTAGTTGGTCATGACAACTCAAGCAAGCTGATGTGAAATTACATTTTTTTTATAAAAGTTTTACGTTTCAACCTCTTGGTTTTTTGGAGATAATAAGAACCTGTGCATGTGTGTTTTATCTTAGGAGGTTCTGGTATTGTTTGAAAGTTGCTTGGTTGTGGTATATATGATTTGATTCGTTTGTTCTTGATATTGGCTCTTTGAAGTAATAAGTTTGGTCATTACTAGTAGATCATCATAATGAAATAAACGGAACTTGGTGTTCTTGTTAATAAACATTGATGATATTGCTCTTGATTGGTTCATTGTTGACACTTATAAATGGAAAGTATTGAATTGGGTACATTTGATCTGAGAGGATATTGTGATGGGTCTTATGTGTGTTATGCTGGGGATATTGGTAATTGGATGGTGACTACCTCCTATGTGTTTCACCTTGTGTTATGGTCATATGAGATGCATATCACATGTTTTTACACATAGTTCTATTATCTATGATCGAGTCTAAGTATATTGACACCGTATAAGTCATTAAATGATCTATAAATATTGTGGTTCTCTTCTTCGAGCGTGTTTTTTGATTAAGCCTTGGTTAACCCTGTATTAGAGTTTCTATACAGTTTTCTAGGTCTGTATGTAAGCTAGATTGTTGTGTATAGATTCTTGGGCACATATTTCCTTTACTATTAGGAGGGATTTAATCGGTTCTTCAGAAGAACGGTTTGCATGAAGGTTGTATGCAAGATACTGATAGTGTTTTGTTGGTGATATGATTATATACTTTGATTGTTAGCACGATATACATTTTATGGAAAAAATCAGTTTTTCACGGTTGCACTATACATAGAGACTATATGTTGCATTTTACTTGAGGTGTCAAATGGTGGTGTAAAACCTGAATAAATATTTTTATCACATTTCCTCAGATATGGTACTAGAGTTGTAACATGGTAAAATTCAAAGGTTCATTTTTGGACACAACGCGCATAATTTTGGTCACACTTCCCTCTCTGTTTTAGCGATATTCTTGCGGCCATGTGTAATCACTTGTAGTATAATCTGGGCAATAATGTAGGCTAGATTGGTAGTACTATCGTATAGTGTTTGGTGCAATGTTAGTCATTGTTGAGGGGGGTTGGTTTTTGTTCCTTCATAAGGAACGGTGTGCGCTCAAGTTTGTGGTTCGATTGTTGTACTCTTGAACATTGGTAAAGGTTGAAAAGTCCATTCTTATTGGTTTCTATGTTGAGTTGTGACTAATTTCATTTACTTTCATTTACAAGTATCAGGCGATGATGGTAATGTTCGAACCCACCCACTTGGCCTATAGCAACCATGAGAGTAAGCGATGAGAAATTTGGAAATCAAGGTGAAGACTATTGATAAGTGATCTTCAAATTGGAAGCTTTTGTAATTGAAGGACCATCTTTGGCAACCAGTTAAAGTTGGAGAACTTAAAGGTGCAATTATGGTTTTAAAGCTTTAATCTTGACTGTGCATATGGATCTGATGGCTGAGATTAAATGGAGGATATTATATCTCTCTCTCCTCCTCACTTTGGAAGTAGCCCTCTTCCTCTCCTCTCTTGCACGATATCTGCCTGACTTCTCCCTCTCTTCTTTGAGTTCTTCTTACACCATGTTGAAAATACTTTGTAGCATAATGGGGCCATTGTGTAGGCTAATTGGTAGTGCTATTGTGTATTATTTGGTGGGATGATATTGGAAAGATTAGGGGTTGTTTTGGTTGTTCCTTTCGAAGGACCGACGCGCACAGTTTGTGTCCGTGAATCTTGTACAAGAACTCTCATTGGATAGTTTGACTATTGGAACGAGCTCGGTCCTGAGTCCCCCAAATGTATGTGCGATTAGCACCAAATTGGGCCTCCAAGATTGTGTTAGTCCTTCTTGTTTTTCGTTTCCTGATTATTTTTGTATGTTATCCGCGATTATCACTGAATTGGCACACGAAAATCCGAACAGTCTATATAGACCTCGTCAATTAATTAACAAATTTAACCAACAAATTAGCAGCCATAAAGTTGAACAAGGCATATAACTCTTATAAATATTCAAATAATGTTTGAATGACCAGCAATTAGGAACATAATATGTGTCCTGATTTTTCCCTCTAAGGCTTTGCATTTTTCTAAAATATGCACTCGCAGCAACCACGTACTCCTGTATTAATGAGTCATCGAATGAATCGACTTAGAAGGATCACCATAACGCTAATATCATTAGAACATCCTCTCAACTGTAACAAATCCACGAGCTTTGTGCAAGCAGAAAATGGTTCTGGCTTGTCAATGCCAACGGATAAAGGATGAACTACATCTACTGCTTCTTGATTGCTAACCTGCAAAGAAAATACCATCTCTTAGTCGAATCATAGTTTCAACAATGTGGGAATGGCTATGATGGGCTCAACAACGTTTGAAGTTCTAAGCTCCTGTTTTAGCCCCTTTAATTCCCCCCCCCCCCCCCACACATTCTCTTCTATTCTTTTCAACAATACATTTATTAACAAAATAATATTACAAACAAACCCAAAAAAGATTTCCTACTTTTTAACTACACATTTTCCTAAAAGCATTGTTCATTTCAGATAAATTCTTTTTAAACAACATCAAACATGGGCTAAATAATATTATCTTGTTACCTCCTAAATGTGATTATGAATTTATACAAATCAATATTTCAGAAAAATATTAGAATGATATCCGTGCAAAAAAATGACTTTGTATACTATAAAGAGTTGTATTATTATATTGGAAATCAACAGTGCTGAAATTCGTAAAATCTGGACAGTCTGCAACAGCTGTGACCAAATGTTGATATCTCATCAACTCATGGTCCGATTGTCACAAAAATTAGAAAGAATGTTCAGAATTCCTCGTTCCTCATATCCCACTGTTAGGATCAATATCAGACAGTTAATTTTCGAGAAATATCTATGTTAAAAGTAGCCTATTTTGAATTAGTTTGAAGATCCTAAGTTTTTTTTATCACAAAACTCTTCATTTTTTTTTTTAGAATACTTACATTTATTGCAACCATTAAGTATTGTCTCGTCACTTAAGAAGAAGTAGGATGTTGTATTCGATCATGGTTTAAAAAGAATATTGTATATATTACTCTTGTAGAGTATATATCTAGTTGTACTCCTGAAGAAGTAAGAATTAAACAATTCAATAAAAGAAATTTCATTAGTATTACAAAAGAATATTACTTGCTCATAAAGAGCATGAATTATAATTTCAATATTCTAGAAGAATATTTACTTATTGTTCTTGAAAAAATAATAGTAAAACTGTAAAACTTTTTAACGTGCATGCATAAAGTTTTCTTTCAAATCATGTTTATATTTTTTCACAAATGAATCAATTATAATTTTCTTTCAAATAATTTACGTTAATATTTGTGAATATCTGTATTTTTAAACTGTATGTATTAGATCATTTTTCATCGATTATTGTAAAAATAATTGACTTTTCTATAAAAGTTATCAATTGTATATCTTAATCTCGTTAATTTTAATTAATATATGTGGTGTACGGTGATTATGAATTCATGTTAGGCACTATTTCTACTCAATTTACTACAAAGTTTCTATGAAAGACTTATTTCAAGAACCTCCCGCCTTCGACCCACTCGAATTTTTAAATAAGAGGAGGGTAAGGGCCCATCATTCATGTTTAGCTCATTAATCTATTGGTACAACACAATCGGACATTGGTATAACAAAGCTATCGTCATATATTTTTTTATAGCAATAAATTATTTATTATTTAATTAATTCTTAATTTTTTTGCTCATATTATTAATATTTAGAATAACATTTTTTTCTACTGAAAAGCGTGATATTACAATTTCAATATTTCCGAAGAATATTAACTTATTATTCTTGAAGAAATTTAAAACATATTGGTATTGTTGGAGAATATTGTAGCGTGTTCCTGAAAAAACACAAATTATATGCACCAATATCCTACAATAATAGTATTATTGCTCCAAAAGATCATCATTTTATAAGTTTTGTTAACTTATTTTAAGTTATGTTTATTGGAATTTTCTATTTTTCTACTTGCTGTAATTTAAGTGAATTTAATTTAATTACTTTACACGTATGTTTAGTAATTTTATTAAGTTTAATTAAATTACTAGCTGTTTACTTGAATTTGAAGTTGCAATTATTTTTATCTCTCATTTTCGTTGGAATAATTATCTTGTGATATTTGGAGATAAATTGTGTTACTTATCTTTCAAGATTAGTATTGAGAATTGTGATAATTGTATACTTGGGATAGAATTCTATCACTTATCACTTATGATAAGGATCAAGAATTGTGATAATATTTTACTTGGCTTATAATTTTAACTTTATCACTTATTATTTTTTATAAGTATTAAGATAATATTTTAGCCCTGTTAAAATAATCCTATTAGCCAAGTATCTTCATGATTTCATTCTTGGTATCCAACTTTATCTTTTATGGTAAGATTACATGAAGAAATATTGTGATTGGCCGAGTTTCTTAATGATTTATTTCTTGATATCCAAGTTTATCACTTAAGGTAAGATTTGCAAACAATCTTGATTATCTTATCTTATCATCACTTATGGTAAGATTTTTGGATTTATAATTATCTTACCTTATTATGGTATGATTCTTGATTTATCTTACCTTAACTTATTCTTGTTTTTGTTGCAAGAAATCAAGATTGAGTGCAAGTAGGATTCTTGATGGACAAGCAATCCGAATGCACATAAATAAGGGAAACTTGAATTGTTTTCATTGAGACGTGTAGAATCAAGAAAAGTCGTGTGGTGATCCAAAAATACACGTTCGATACATTTTGTGTTGTTGGTTCTCCGGGAGGAGATTATCAATCGCTTAGAGAAGAAAATTCTTTCAGCCTAAAGATCAAACGGGAGGTTAGAATCGAGATCGAACGGGAGTTCATGTTGCTGAAGATCGTTGCAGTATCAAATAAAGTTATTGAAGAGTGGTGGGACGCCAGCTCATATTACACACCATAGAAGGATCAGGGAGTGATTTATTTCTTGGGTGTTTGATAAGTCTATGCGTAGATTTATCCTATAGCTTAAATTGATCTGTATAAATACTTTTCTTAAAATAGTGATTGATTTTTGTCCACAGGGTGCGGACACATGAGTTTTCCCTATTAGGGTTTTTCCCACGTTAAGCTCAACTATTGTATTCTTGTCTTCTTACAATTCTGCATAGTTTAAACTGTCTATTTACGTTTTACTATCCAGATGGATCTGTATCAGCAAGATTCATCTGGTATTGCGCTAAAAAAAATCTTAGCTATTCACTGTTAATTTGTTATTGTCCAGATATATCTGTGTTCATTTAAACATAAAATTTAGACAACTTTAAATTTTCAGTTGGTATCAGAGCGGGTTCACTTCTAGAAAGTGAGATCAGGTTGTCTAAAATGGAATATTCTGCATCTCTTAGGCCACCTTTGTTGACTGATAATAATTATGCATATTGGAAAATTCGTATAGAAATTTTTATTCAATCTATTGATGAACGTTGTTAGACATCTGTCCTTAATGGTTACACTTCGCCCACTATCACTATTGAAAGTGTTGTCACAGCTGTATCTAGAAGTGTTTATACTGCTGATGAATTAGCTAACGCAAATTGGAATTCAAAAGAACTTAACGCTATTGTTTCTTTGGTTGATCTAGGTCAATTCAGGTTAATTTCTTCCTTAAGAACCGCTAAGGAAGCATATGATGCTTTGAGGGTAGAAAATGAAGGAACCAATACTGTCAAAACCTCCAAGCTACAGATGATCACTCTTGAGTTTGAACAACTATCTATGGATGAGCAAGAAGACTTCAAAAGTTTCTATGCTAGATTGAGTGATCTCTCAAACTCAGCTGAAGCCCTTGGTAAAACATACTCCAATGAGCAGATTGTACAAAAGATTTTCAGATCTTTACTAGACAGATTTCATGCAAAAGTAACAGCCATTGAAGAAAGAAATGATCTTTCAACCATGCAAGTTGAGGAACTTGTAGGCTCATTAATGACCTATGAGTTAAATTTAGCTCGAAGAAAGAAAGATAAGAAATCAGGGATTGCATTCAAAGCAAGCAACGAAGAGCCTGACGAATCTGGAGAGACAGATGAGGATGAAAGCTTCACACTTCTCACCAGGCAATTCAAGAAATTCCTCAAATGCAAACAAAAAGAAAGATCTTCCAACCTTCAAGGCCAGAATCAAAATCAACAAAAACAAAGGAAGAAAAACAATTTCTATCCTAGGAACAATGCTAATTCATTTGAAGGAAAGCCTAGGAATCGTATTCAGTGCAGAGAATGTGAAGGATATGGACACATAGCTGCAGAATGTCCTAACACTCTAAAGAAGACCAAAGGAAGGATGTTCATGAATGATACATCGAGTGATGGAGACACAGATGAATCTGGATCAGATTCAGACAGCTGCAATTCTGAAAAACAGGTAACTACCTTTACTGCTTTAGAGTCACCTGTAACTGATTCTGGAAACTCTTCTTATGCAAGAACTAACTCAGATGAATCTGGATTAAACAATGAGATTTTGAAGAAAGAACTTCAAGATGCAGAAGAAAAGATCCAACTGTTGTAGGCCTTCGCTGAACATAACAGGAAAAACATCTAGACGCATCTGCATTCCCAGATGATGAACAAAATGAGGTAAGCAGGTTAAACTCAGAACTTGCTAAAGCACAAGACAAGATCAAGAAATTGGTACTTGGACATGAAGGCAAGGGTAAAGGTAAAACTCATGAAAACAGGATGGTCTTTGTGAAAGAAACAGGATACGGAAAGAAGGAGCAAGGCAGAAACTACACAGACACATCTACTCCCTACCATAATCCTTTCAATGCTGCTAGATCTCAGTACTCACTTCCAGCTAGGAACCATCCAGGTAGAAAATTTCAATCGAATCTGTACAAGAAGGATGAATTTGTCCGTCATACTGGCAGAAAATTCTAACCTCGTCAGAGTCAACAGGATACATCTTTCTTCTAGGTATTCTGTAATTTTTGTGTTAAATCTGATCATGATGTTTTTAGGTGTCACGAGTACTTGAAATTAATCAACTCACACAAAAGAAGACTTATTTCTAGGCAAGAAAAGAAAATTAGAACTAACGCTTATGTAGTTCAATTATCTTTCAGTGCTTTGATTCCTAACACCTGGTATTTTGATAGTGAATGTTCTAGACACATGACATGTGATCTCTCTTTGTTGTCACACTTTGAAAAAGGTGAGATAGGTGTTGTTACCTTTGGTGATGGACAAAAGGGTAAGATAGATGGATCTGGTATCACCAACATCAAGGGATTTCCTACATTAACTAATGTCTTATATGTTATAGGACTTAAGGAAAATTTGATCAGTGTAGGACCACTGTGTGATGATAACCTGCTTGTCATGTTTTCTAAAGATCATTGCAAGGTTTTAAGTTGTGAAAAGAATTCTAATCCGTTAAAAAGTGTTTTGTTTAAGGGAGTTAGATCCAAACACAAATGCTATACACTAGAAAGTCACATAACTTACAATTCTATTAGGACAAAAAATGAGAAACTGTGGCATAACAGATTAGGGCATCTAAACTACCATGATCTCATGAAGTGACCAGACTACAAGCTGTGAGAAGCTTGCCTAGCATAAAAAATATTCCAGATGGAATCTGCAGTGACTGTCAAAAGGGTAAGCAAATCAAAAGTCAACACAAATCAGGTACATCTATTAATACCTCTCATATACTTGAACTAATTCAGATGGATCTGATGGGTCCTATTCAAAAAGAAAGTATTGGTGGCAAGAGATATATTTATGTATGTGTTGATGATTTCTTCAGATACACCTGGGTCATGTTTATTCGTGATAAATCTAATACATTTGATAATTTTGCTAATCTGTTTCAGAAATTGAGTAATGGAAAGGCTGACGAACAGGTAAGAGTCAAAAGAATCAGAAGCGATCATGGAAGAGAGTTTGAAAACTTTGAATTTGCTGATTTTTGTATCCAATATGGAATCAAGCATGAGTTCTCATCCCCGAAGACTCCTCAACAGAATGGAGTGATGGAAAGGAAAAACAGAACTCTACAAGAGATGGTTCGTGTTATGCTAAACAGTAACAAATTGCCTACAAAATTTTGGGCAGAAGTCATAAATACTGCTTGTTACATTATCAATAGAGTCATTCTTAGAACAGGAACAAATCAAACTCCCTATGAAATCTGAAAGGGTAGAAAACCTAGGGCTGATTACTTTCATGCTTTTGGAAGTAAATTTTACGTTTTAAAAGATAGGGAACATCTAGGAAAATTTGGCTCAACATCTGATGAAGGAATATTATTGGGTTATGCTGAAAATAGTAGGGCCTATAGAGTTTACAATCTTAGAACCCAAACCGTTCTTCAGTCAGTTAATGTGAAAGTGGATGATACTAATGGTCTGAATTCTGACTTGCAGGAAGTAGAGAATGATCAGTTGGAGATTCCACCAAAACAGCAAGATGGAACTGGAGAGAAACCACACCTAGCAGAAAGTCAGAATAATACTGAAGAATGTGGCACAGATGAATCTGGTTGTGCAGATACATCTGCCTTTCCAGAAGCATCTGACTACCATGATACACCTGATGCTGCAGAACCAGAAGTGTTGAACAAACCATTTGCTAGAATTCAAAAGGCTCATCCACTTGACAACATTCTCACTGATCTGTCTAAAAGAAATGTAACCAGAAGACAATTTGCCGCCGATATGGGAAACATCTGCCATATGTCCCAAATTGAACCAAAAAATGTCAAGGAAGCTTTGACAGATGAAAACTGGGTACATGCTATGCAGGAGGAACTCAACCAGTTTGAAAGAAACAACGTGTGGGAGCTGGTACCACAAGAAGGAAATTTAATTGGGACCAAATGGATTTTCAAAAACAAGTCAGATGAACAAGGAAACGTAGTTAGAAACAAAGCCAGACTTGTTGCTCAAGGCTACACCCAGATTGAAGGGATAGATTTTGATGAAACATTTGCTCCTGTAGCCAGACTGGAATCCATCAGACTGCTGCTAGCTGTGTCTTGCTACATCAATTTCAGACTATACCAGATGGATGTCAAAAGTGCGTTCCTTAATGGTGTACTCAATGAGGAAGCTTATGTAGAACAGCCCCAAGGATTCACGGATCCATCTCACCCGAACTATATCTTTAGACTAAAAAAGGCTTTATATGGGCTGAAACAAGCCCCATAGCTTGGTATGAAAGGCTCACATCATTCTTCCTAAGAAAATGATACAAAAGGGGAGGAACTGATAAAACTCTTTTCATTAAGCATCTGAATCCTGGACTAACTGTAGCTCAAATATATGTTGATGACATTGTATTTGGGTCAAACTCAAAGTCCAAAATTGATGAATTTATAAATACAATGAAAAGAGAATTTGAAATTAGTATGGTCGGTGAACTAACGCTTTTCCTTGGTTTGCAGGTATAGCAGGATGAATCAGGTATATTCATATCTCAAGCAAAACATGCAAAAAAATCTAGTGAAGAAATTTGGGCTTGAATAAGCAAAGGCTATGAGAACTCCCATAGCAATAACTCTAAAACTTTCAAAGGATGACAGTGGCAAGGATGTAAATCCATCCCTCTACAGAAGTATGATTGGAAGTCTTCTGTACCTTACTACCAGTAGGCCAGACATATCCTTCAGTGTTGGAATATTTGCAAGATATCAAGTAAAACCCAAGGAGTCTCATGTTGCTACTGTAAAAAGGATCATCAGATATGTAAGTGGTACATTGACTTATGGAATCTGGCTTACTAGAGACACCACTGCCCATCTTGCAGGTTATTCAGATGCAGACTAGGCTGGGAATGTGGATAATTGGAAGAGTACATCTGGAGGCTGGTTTTACATTGGAAACAACTAGGTGGCATGGCTGAGCAGAAAATAAAATTCAATGTCCCTTTCCACAGCCGAAGCAGAGTATATTGCAGCCGGTAGTTGCTGTACACAGCTCCTTTGGATGAAAAAAATGTTGGTATATTATGGGATACCTACAGAATAGGTCACTATGTACTGTGATAACACCAGTGCTATCAACATCTCAAAAAATAATGTCCAACACTCCAGAACAAAACACATTGACATCAGACACCACTTCATCAGAGAATTGGTGGAACAAAAGATTATTAATCTGGAGCACATACAGACTGATCTACAGCTTGCAGATTTGTTCACTAAGACTCTCGATACTATCAAATTTGAAAGCCTTAGGAAACAAATTGGAGTATCACCTCCTCCCGAATAGGAACATGCATATTTGAAAAAAAAAAAAAAAACGAACAAACACATTTTTTTTTACTTTTTATTGCATGTATTTAGGTTAACTTATCCCATTCTTATACTAAGTAGATCATGTTTTTTCCTGCAGATATGTCTAAGTGCTTGAGGCTGTTAACGGGACAGATACGTCTGGGTGATGACAATCAACATGTCTCCGAATGAATCTAACTAGCACTCAAATCTGGACAACCCAAAGGATAAGTCACTGCTGTCTAAGTCATATGGTTTGCTACTAGATGAGATTTCATATTCTGTGTGTAGACCTATGATCTGAATCTTGCTTATAACAGTGCACGTATATTCTTATTATTCAAGGGCAGGGCTAGTGGAAAAGAAGGCTACCTATCCAAGCCAAGTTCATACCCTTTAGTCAAAAAGGAATTTTATGAGGAAAAAGTGAAATTATCAAAGAAAAAGGGAAAAAAACCAAGTAAGATAACTTCTGGGGATTGTGTGAAACTACCAATCCAAGCCAAGTTCATACCCTTCTTCTAATCTAAAGGGGAACATCTTGTAAGATAACTTCTGGGGATTGTGTGAAGCCGTTTCCACCTCCAAAAGACATTGCCACAGTATAGAAAAATTCGGCAAGCCGGACTTGAGAAAATGCACTTTATAGATATTGATCGGTCTTATTGTGCACTACGGTGACAAATCAATAAGTCAGGCAGTACGTGGAAGACTAAGGGTTGCTCGGATCACACACGCACCTTAATCAACGTAATCATGTACGTGGTGGACTGTACACTGCCAGATGTATCTACCTCAACAGATGTCAACAATACTCAGACGTGTCTCAGGTACCCAGATGCATCTAGAGGTTTCATTTACGAATTTTAGATATTTTTTAGGATAGTATATTGTGGGCTAATGTGCATAAATCTTGCAGAATAAGTCATTCAATTAAGGAGCTCAATTTTTGTAATTTATTTGTTACCTAATTCTTGAATGATTTTGTTTCCATACTTATCCTATTTTTTGAAGGAAAAGAAATTGGCATAAACTAGGATTCTCAAGAGATATCTTTCTCTACAAGGAATGCAATTAAAAATCTCTTGAATTCTATTTGTACTGAAATTCCTAAAAAATCTCTCCTCAAATCTCCTTCACTGCCTCCACACCAGCAGTTCTTACTCATGCCAGAACGAGTTCAAATTCCAACTCAGCCTATAGCTGAACCAAGCCAAGGCAGCTCTACCATCAAACCACAAGTTATGGGTGCAAATTCGACACCTATGTTTGGCAATCTTCCTACCAGTCACTTTTCTCCCATAGATATTCGAAGTGAATTGATTGTTGCTAGAGAACCTTCGAGCAAATAGTTTAAAACAAAGGGGGAGTGCAAAAAGATGATAAAGATGTGAAAGAATGTAAATCTGAAAAATAAATTGGCAGAAGACGTAGATGGATCTGACCCGGACTCAGGTACATCAGATGAATCTGGTGACTCAGAGGCTGAAGAAGAGAAAGTAGAGGAATCAAAAGGAGATGATGAGTCTGATGAGTGAGAGAGGTCTGGAAGTGAGAATGAATCTGATGAGAGAGAAGGGCCTAAAAACAAGGATGATGCTGTAGAATCTGAAGAAGAAGAGACTGCTAGGCCAGACAGAAAGAACAGGAAAATGTGAATAATACAGTGACCACAAAGAAAAAGAAACTGAGTACAGGGCAGATGAATAAACTACACTAGGTGGAAATTCGGTATGATCATTCATCATTTGTTAGCAGTCTTATGCAGACTACCAAAGGTACGCTTACACCTTTCAGTTTTAAGTTTGGTCGACTGGTGCCTATGCTAGTTCTCAAAAACCATATATCTGGGTGTCTAGAGACCTATAGATGGATCTGGCCAAGCTGAATCGACTGGACAGGATGACATAATTGAGCAACTGGAAGAAAAATCTATTTTGCATGTTTTCATGAATTCTATGTTCGAGGGGTCGTTGGGGAGAGAGATAAATATTATATCCTACTGCATTAAAATTCTTAGTGTTGCAGTAAGGGGGAGCATTTACTGTGTTTTCTGAGTTTTCTAAAACTCAACTTGTATTTCCAGTTTATATGATCTGTAACTGAATTTTGCCTATTTTTGTCTACTCGTGCTTACATTGGCAGTTTATAAGACGTGGATTGCTTCCCCTATATCTTCCAAAAGGGGAAGTAGTATTTTTTCTCATCTTTTCTGATTAATTGAATGTTGAAGTAACTTTCGGTTTATTTGGATGCTCCTTATGTGCTTATTATTCTTCTCTCTTTACATGCATAAATTGATTGTTATGAGCATATTATGATGCATAACTTAAGGAGGAGAATTTTGATAGGAGGTGCTTTATGGTTGCTTGTTACTTCTATACTTGTTTATGAAAAGATGATTAGGTTTTGGAAAAATAGAAAAAACTAAAGGGGGAGATTGTTAACTTATTTTAAGTTATGTTTATTGTAATTTTCTATTTTTCTACATGCTGTAATTTAAGTGAATTTAATTTAATTACTTTACACATATGTTTAGTAATTTTTATTAAGTTTAATTAAATTACTAGTTGTTTACTTGAATTTGAAGTTGCAATTATATTTATCTCTCATTTTCGTTGGAATAATTATTTTGTGATATTTGGAGATAAATTGTGTAACTTATCTTTTATGATAAGTATTGAGAATTGTGATAATTGTATAGTTGGGCTAGAATTCTATCCCTTATCACTTATGATAAGGATCAAGAATTGTGATAATATTTTACTTGGCTTAGAATTTTATCTTTATCACTTATTATTCTTTATAAGTATTAAGATAATATTTTAGTCTTGTTAAAATAATCCTATTGGTCGAGTATCTTCATGATTTCATTCTTGGTATCCAAGTTTATCTTTTATGTAAGATTACATCAAGAAATATTGTGATTGGCCGAGTTTCTTGACGATTTATTTCTTGATATACAAGTTTATCACTTAAGGTAAGATTTGCAAACAATCTTGATTATCTTACCTTATCATCACTTATGGTAAGATTTTTGGATTTATAATTATCTTACCTTATTGTCAATTATGGTAAGATTCTTGATTTATCTTACCTTATCTTATTCTTGTTTTTATTGCAGGAAATCAAGATTGAGTGTAAGTAGGATTCTTGATGGACAAGCAATCTGAATGCACATAAATAAGGGGAACTTGAATTGTTTTCATTGAGATGTGTAGAATCAAGAAAAGTCGTGTGGTGCTCCAAAAATACACGTTCCATACATTTTGTGCTGTATTATGAAAATGTGGATGATGAAATCCATAAAAAATGGCCAAAGATGAAAAATCTCAGTATATGGATTATTATTATTATTATTATAAGACTTGTAGTTCAAAACACTTAAAAGTGTGAAGCCAGTAATTACGTTTACAAACGGAAAAATATTATATAGTACTAAAATAAGACTTGTTGCGCACGAAAATTTTCAAATAACTAACATGATATGTGATGGATGAAATAATAATCTAATCAATAGCTTGAATTTTTTTTATATACCAATGAGTGAGATTGAAATTGCTGATTCTAATATGGTATTTTTGGAGTATTCTTTGATTTACCAATTGATCGGGATACGTTGGGATTTCTAGCAAAATTATTACAAATTATATTTGTGAGAAACAATGTCTATTGAAATAATTTATTATACTCCAATCAATAAGAAATTTCGATATAAAAGATGTCTGCAATATACAAGTATAATCATTGACGATTTAATATGCCTAGAGTAGAATCACTTTGGAATGGAATGTGATCAGGTGTATAAAATTAGAAACATTTTGAAATGAAACGTGATCGAGCATATTGTTGACCACAAAATCTGGTAGGACATTTGATCAACACGTCTCAGCTTCTCCCTCTTGAACATATGGACTTCCTGTGCACTTGGACAAATGGTCAATGCAACGAGGCCCAGGTGGCTCCCGTTTGCACTCCGACACTCAAGTCAGTACCCATTTCGAGTAAATATAATTTGGATGCGGAAAATATAAGTATGTAAAAGAGAAAAAAGGGAGTGAGATTTCTATATTATGTTTAAGTAATGAGTTACTAACCTTTTACTTGGAGACACAAGTAATCTATTTATAGAAGAATTAGTTATCTCGAATTGTAACATGTGTTATGCTTTACACGTAGCAAGATTCTAACCCTTCATGAGGTAAACAATTTCTTTGGCTATAATCATTACTACATGTTATAGGGTTAAAGTAACCATCAAATCCCTTTAAAGATGTTGTCACATCAAGCTGTCTTCTGCAAACAAATCATCTCAAGCTGTCTTGTCACCTTTTCAAGGTACTGACTCTGGCATAGTACCAGCCCGACACAACATCATCCCAACATAGCATCACCCCGGCACAACATCACCCTAGCACAGCATCACTTTGACACATAAGAGTCTAGCCAGTTTGGTATCCACAGTCTGGCTTGTGGGTCGTGATTGGGTGACCGGAAGTTTTGTGGATCCTCTAGTGAGCCCATATGGATGATGTGTCGTGTCCAATTAGGCGTGACTGTAACACTAGTCCTTCATGTCTGGTTGGTTTATTTATGTGCGAGCTGGACTTGAAAATATAAAAGATCATTCTTTGAGAGAACCACGACTTTCTTGGGAAAGCGAAGAACTTTAAACAAGATTTTGAAGAGATTTTGATGAGTTTTCAGGGGTATCGAGTAAGGCTTTCGCAAGAAAGGCTTTTCAAAAATCTGAGAAAACTTATGAAGAATTTTCAGTGCTTAATAGAAAAAAGTAATTCATGTGTATGAATTTGCATAACTTGCTTGTTTGAGTATGTGTGGTATATTCTAAGAAATCACTAGAGTAGGAAATATTTATATAAAAAAGCCTTTTTGTGAGGCATCACCAGAATGGAAAAAAGGGAATATATCTTGCACGGTAAAGAATCCCTAAGAGGAATAATACATGCACTTAGGCTCGTGCTTTAATATAGTTTGACTTGGGTCCTTAGTCGAATGCTCGACAACCTTTCATGTAGATTTTATTATTTAAATTTTGATAGTAGAGAGAATAGGCTCAATTTGACATGTGCATCTTTGGAGAATACATGTGTGTATATGCTCTCTAGTCCTTTAAATTGGAAGTCACAGACATTCATGGCTGGGGTTCAAATTTATAGCGCTTGGATATTTGGTTTGTAATGGAATCAACCAATGAAGGAGTCCTTTGTAAAAGGAGTTAATTGAAGGAGTCCCCTCTTGGGGGGAGTCAATTGAATGAGTCATTCGTGGAAGGAGTCAATTGAAAGGAGTTCCTGGACAGAATCAATTGAAGGATTCCTTCATGTAAGGAGTCTTCGGAAGGAGTTAATTGAAGGAGTCTGTCTTGTGATAGGGGGTTCTTTATTGAAGGAGTCCTCTAGTGACGGGAGTCCCTTGATGAAGGAGTCCTCAAGTGATGACAGTCCCTTATTGAAGGAGTCCTCAAGTGATGGGAGTCTCTCTCTTGAATAGAGTTAATTGAAGGAGTCATTCTCTTGGAAGGAGTCCATGGAGGGTGTCCTTTGGAAGGATCCTTCAAAAGAAGTACTTCGCAAGGAGTCCATGGAGGGTGTCCATGGAAGGAGTCTTTTGGAAGGAGTCCTTCGGACGAAGTCCCTCGGATGTAGTCCTTCGAGAGAAGTACTTCGGAAGTAGTATTTTTCGGAGCTATGTCACTTGGGGAAATGAGGATGGCTTCTTAAGTCATGCCACTTAAGCAATATGAAGGGCTTCTTGAGACATACCACTTAGGCAATATAGAGAGCTTTTTGAACCATGCCACTTAAGTAATAAGGAAGGCTTCTTGAGCCATGCCACTTCAACAATAAGGATGGCTTCTTGAGCTATGTCACTTAGGAAATTTAGAGAGCTTTTAGAGCCATGCCACTTAGGCAATAAGGATGCCTTATTGAGCCATGCCACTTAAGACAATAAGGAGCGCTTCTTGAGCCATGTCAATTAGAAATAAGGAGGGCTTCTTGAGCCATGCCACTTAGGGCAACAAGGAAGGCTTCTTGAGCCATGTCACTTAGGGCAATAAGGAAGGCTTCTTGAGCCATGCCACTTTGGCAATAAGGAGGGAAGTCCCTCTTTCAGGAGAGCCCTTCTTCAAGGCATTCGTTACCAATTTTTTTCAAGATGTTTCCTTCCCTTTTCAAGGTTTTTATAGTATTTCTCCACTCTTTTTCAAAAGCTTCAAGCTCCTTTTTCAAGGTTTTCTTGATAACTTTTTATCACGTGATTTCGTGGTTAGAAGTGTGGTTTCCCACAAACCATGCCAAAATGTTGACCACAAAATCTTGTAGAATCTTGGATCAACACATCTCGGCTTCTCCTTCTTGAACACATGGACTTCCTACGCACTTGGACAAATGGTCAGTGTGCAACGAAGCCGAGGTGGCTCCCGTTTGCACTTTGACGCTCAAGTCAATACCCATTTTGAGTAAATATAATTTGGATGCAGGAAATATAAGTGTGTAAAAGAGAGAAAAGGGAGTGAGATTTGTATATTATGTTTAATTAATGAGTTACTAACCTTCTATTTAGAGACAAAAGTGATCTATTTATAGAAGAAGTAGTTATCTCGGATTGTGACATGTGTTATGATTTACACGTGACAAGATCCTAACCATTCATGAAGTAAACAATTTCTTTGACTATAATCATTATTACATGTTATAGGGTTAAAGAAACCATCAAATCCCTTTGAAGATGTTGTCCATCAAGCTTTATTCTGCAGACAAGTCATCTCAAACTGTCTTGTTACCTTTCTAGGGTAATGACTCGGCATAGCATCACCCCGGTACAACATCACCTCGGTACAATATGAGCTATAAATGATATATTTGGAGAATAGATTCAAGATTGCGAATATTAAAAAGAGAGATATTGTTATACAAAATCAATTTACTTGTAATGTTTTCATGAGGGGGAGTTAATACGCACTGCACTCTTTTTCCTTTAGTTGAGGTTTTGGTCTACATGATTTTTTTAGCAAGATTTTAATGAGACGGCTGTTATGATGTATTGATGATAATGATGATGCACTTTTTTTATTTTATTATGATTTTCTCTACATGGTTTTCCTAGTGAAAGCTTTAAACATTATCATAACTATTTACGGGCTATTATTTAAAAGCCATACTCATAAATTATACTGGAATGTTTGATTGAGACAAGTGAATAAGTGAAGTATAATATATGGTGATGTGTTCTAAGGTAGGAACTCCTCAAAGAGGGCGGGTTACAAGGAACAAAAGCTCAAGCACAATTTCGGCAGCTCTAAAGATCAAGCATGAAATGGTAAGATAAGAGCCAAGACTAGTACAAGTGGGTGAAAGCAAAAATTCAGGTCAAAGAAAACTTGAGATGTCATTAAAAATCAAAGAAGAATAAAAAATCCGCAAGTATTAGGATTCAGATTTTTGACTGGTTGAGGCCTCGTTTTCATATCAAAAGCATTCGAATTTAGGAATTTCTATTTCAAAATGAAATATAGATCTTTGAGATTTCTTTCCAATGCACTTTAAATCACCGCAATCAGACATTATTGAATTAAATTGAGTGTTTACACTTTAAATGTGAGAATTCCCACTTTCAATTGTTCTTGATAGAACATCAAGAACTTATCAAAGAGTCATAATCTTTTTGGCGTTCTACCCTAGAACTTATCAAGGAATTAGGTAATCCTTGTGGCGTTTGACAATTTCAGTTCTTTCTTCCGCATCGCTCGGGTTCTTGTATCGTGAGGTTTGTGTTGGAATCCTATCGTCTATTTTATTGTTTTATTTGAATTTAGATCTTTTCAGTTTTTTATTCCACATGTTTTGATATAAATTCAGGTTCTTGTTTTGCTTCTTGATTTTTCTTGCATTCTTCGTGTTTTTTGTCTTCTTCGGATTTTTTGAGTATTTGATCCATAAAACTACTCCAAAAAAATTCAAAAGTTTTTTGTATTCAATTTTCATCCAATTTCAGTTTCGTTTGTTCTGTTGTATTTATAGTTGAATTTTTGAGTAAAACACATATTTTTTTATTTAAATTCCAAAAATTCCAGTAGAAGTTGTTCTCTTATTTTCTGTAAAAAAAAAAATTTATTATCTTGAAATTTATTGAAAATTCCCAAATCCATCTCTTTTCATATTCTTCCATTGTCTTTGAGTTCTTGATTCGTTCTTCGGGGTTCTTGAAAAAAAGGGGTAAAGAATAGTAAAAGGAAAGAGAGGTGAGTCCATTATCGGGAAAAGCCAATTTGAGTGGTATACGAGCGTTAAACATGAGGAACTTTTATTTCTTTTTCTTGTTACTAACCATGTCTCGCATAGGAAGAATGTACATCATCATCGTCAGCTAGTGACAACAAACAATTAATACAAAGGTATGAATATGATGGGTAGACATGATGTATATATAATGGAAGCCCTGCAGGAACAATTTGAGAAGATGATGACTATGATGGATAGACGGGATGCAATTGTCGATAAATTATGTAGGGATCGATCCGAAGCAGGCTCTAGAGCTAGGAGAGGTAATATGCATGTAGTGTTGATGACAAGGGAATGAGAAGTGAAGGGGACATTGTTCAGTCTTCTGTGGCTAGTGTGTGTGTGTGTGTGTGTGTGTGTGTGTGAGAGAGAGAGAGAGAGAGAGAGAGAGAGAGAGAGAGAGAGAGAGAGAGAGAGAGAGAGAGAGAGAGAGAGAGAGAGATGAAATGGGGGTAAAGTAGGAGACATTGTGATGGTAGGAATATATTGGATGAGAACCTTGAAAACATCAAAATGATTATACCATCATTCCAAGGGAGAAAAGATCCGGAAGTTTATTTGATTTCCATAACCACTTGGAGGAGAAGAAGGTGAAGTTGATAGTGATAGAGTACACTGATTATGCTATCATTTGGTGGGATCAATTGGTGATAGGTAGGAGGAGAAACTTTAAGAGATCGGTGGAAGCTTGGGGTGAATTGAAGGCAATGATGAGGAAGAGGTTTATTCCAAACTACTATTATCAGGGTATTTACCAAGAGTTGCAGGTTCTTACGCAGGGATCCAGGAGTGTAGAGGATGACTCTAAGGATATGGAGGTCGCTATGATTAGAGTCAATGTTTTGGAGAATAGGAAGGTTACAATGACTAGGTTTTTGAGTGGATTGAATGGAGAGATAGCCAATGTAATTGAGCTGGAATACTATGCAGAGTTGGAGGACATGGTGCACATGACCATGAAGGTTGAAAGGCATCTCCAGGCTCTTACGTACCATACTTCACAAGCAAAACAAGAAAATAATGAAGATCATGTCTCAAGAGTGAAGGAGGAACCAACACCCAAAGATAAAAATATTTCTAACCCCCAACCTACTAAGGATAGAAATATAAAATGTTTTAAATGTTTGAGTTCAGGGCACATTGTTTCACAATGTCCAGATAAACGAGTGATTATTATGCGTTATGGGGAGATTGTGTCTGGGGATGAATATGAATGAATGTCTAAGTTAGAGGATGCTAGTAATAGTGATGAGTTAACATATGTTGCAGTAGGTGAAGCTCTTGTTAATAGGTGTGTCCTTAGCATTAGAATTTCTGTGGATTAGGTGGATGAACAGAGGGAGATATTTTTCATACTAGGTGCTTGGTGAATAATAAAGTTTGTAGTATGGTTATTGATGGGTGGAGTTGCAACAATGTAGTTAGTATTGCCTTAGTGAAGAAATTAGGATTACCTTTGATGATTTGGAGAGTGGGACATATATTGTTGGGGAGACCGTGACAACATGATAGGAGAGTGGTTCATGATGAGTTTAAAAATCTATAGAACTTCGTGAAGAGTGGGAAAAAACTTACTCTTGTCTCATTGTCACCAATGTAGGTATGAGGATCAACTAAAATTGAAGAGTGAGCTTGAGGGGAAAAATAAGAGAGTTTAGATTATGACCTCAGAAAAATAAGAAGCAAAGAATCCTTTTCAAAAAAGAGAGGATGATGTGATCCAATGTAGGAACTCGAAGAAGAGGACGGATTATAAGGAACAAAAGTTCTAGAATAATTTCGGTGGCTCCAAAGATCAAGCATGAAATGGTAAGATAAGGGCCAAGATTAGTACAAGTGGGTGGAAGCCAAATGCAAGTCAAAGAAGACTTGTGATATCATTAAAAATCAGAGAAGAATAAAAAATCCGCAAGTATTAGGATTCAGATTTTCGGCTGAGGTTGAGTTCCTATTTTCGTATTGAAAGCATTCAAATTTAGGAATTGCTATTTCGGAATGAAATGTAGATCTTTGAGTCTTATTTCCAGTGCACTTTAAATCACCGTAATAAGACATTATTGAATTAAATTGAGTGTTTACTCTTTAAATGTGAGAATTCCCATTTTCAATGAAATAAATTATAATAATCACATTCTACTTAATAACTCATGTTACTTAACTCTTTTAGCTGAAATTCTAAATCTCAATTATATATTAAAAGTCATTTTACCTCCTACTATAATATTCTCTACACTCATGTAATATTTAATAAATTGATTGGTGTCCATACGAAATCGTCCAATTTCTTGGCAGTCGATGTGGACTGCAATATTTTATCCTTAATTGTAGGCAATTTCTATGTTTTTGTTTCTCAATCGGCAGTGATGATCAAGTCAATTTATTTTTATTTATTTTTGTGGCGTCTATTGACTATATCTATTTAATTATTTTTGTTAATTACTTTATTATAAAGTTTAAGGAGTCAATTTGCTTGAACCCACCTAATTCAAGAATGTTTCAACAAGAAGCAATTTTAGAAAATATATTGTAATTATTAATTTTAAATACCTAAAACACTTATAATTAGGGTAGACTTTATAGTTATTCTTTAATTATTTGCCAATGACTAAAGTCGATGTTTTGTTATTTATAGTTGCTAACGACTATAAATATTTGAACTTCTCTAGTAAGATCAAAGTTAGTTACATAGTTTCTACACTTTTTTTAATAAAGCACGACTAACGCAACGTTATTTATTTTCCTCTTCTTAATTGAGAAATTTACTATTTCTCAAGAATAAAAAAAAAGAAAAGAAAAGTAAGGCCTCGTTTTCAAACTTAAGAAAAATTGCGATCTTTCTCGGCATGCCAAGTTAGAACTGCAATACCTGACAAATTTAATAATTTTGTGCGCTTTTTTTTACCCTCTATTTTTCTTGCTTCTACTTACATTATTTTCCATTAGTAGATTGTTTCTGATAATAACCAAGACTAGGGGAAATTATAAATTCCCTAATCCAATCAAATCAATTTATTCCAAAGTCTATTTCAGTGTGTTCCAAATCACAAATAGTCATACTTGAGTTAATTGTTTCAATGACCACCAAACTTTATATACTATCACAGTTTAGCCATCAAATTTCAATATGCTTCCAAGTGGCCACTGAACTTTGAATCATCACATCCTGTTGGCCACCGAACTTCATATGTTGTTACTGTTTAGCCATCCAATTTCAATATGCTTTCAAGTGACCAACGAATTTTGTACATTGTTACGGATTACACACCCAACTTTAATATGCTTCTAATCGACCACTAAAGTTTCAAGATTTTAGTCTTGGAGAGGCATGCTCACGTTTAGTTTCGAGATATACCAAACGAGTTCGAAACATCAAGTTCTTGGAAACTCATGACATACTTTTGCGTACAATTTAGCATACAAGAAATATTTAAGCGGGGAGGAAGTTATGACTTGCCAAATTAAATTAGGAGTTGGCATATTTTCCCGGAACCGGTGGAACCGGATCGGAACCAATTAGAACCGGCCGGTTCAGATCCGGTTATGCCAATGAAAATTCTCGATTTGGTACTTGTATTTAGAACCGAACGGGAACCGGTCCGGTTCCCGGTTCTTATTAATTGGAACCAGTGGTACTTCGGTTCCCTCGTATGTTGATTTTTTTTTTTTTTTTTAATATAAATCGTGAAGCGGTGAAACCGATTAGGCAAGTTCCCATTTGACAAAAATTCCTTTCCATTCAACTTCCCACATAAATAGTATCCTTCTCCAATTCCATCCAATCTCTTTGATTCTTTACTTTATATAATCAATTTAACTCTCAATTTAAGTTTTAACTCATAATTTCCAACCTCAAATCTAAATCTTTTGGAATTACTTAAATCCTAAATAATTTTACAAACAAAACTCTAAAAGCTGTTGATATGGAATTCTGATTTTTGAAGGCAAATTTGCGCAAACAGTAGAGTTGAAAGAAATTTTTTTAAAAGTATCGTTGAAAGAAATTTTTAATCTTTATTAGGGAACATTTTATTTTAACATTTTCAAATGTAAAGGACCGAACCGGACCGACCCGAAACCAATGGTTCGATTACGGTTCGGTTTTGTAGCCAAATATGGAACCAATGGTTTCATTACTTAGATTCTCATTGGTAATTGATTCGATTCGGTTCCTTTCGAAAACAGACCGAACCAGACCACGCACACTCCTAAATTAAACTACTTAAAACTAGATTTTCGAAATTTTGATAAAGTGCTAACTTTAAAAATTCACCGATAACTATCTATTTATCAAACTAAAAAATAAATTAGATATTCTCGAAGTCCGTATCAAGAACTTATCCATGCATACATCACAATCATTCAAATGAGGTCGAAAGTGATCAAACGACTCTCTTGAATAGAGGTATTTATACAAATTATTCGTAACTTTTCATTTTATTCATATTTTCGTTTTTCCTCCTTATGATACTCAGGCATGTCAATTGCTTATAATTCATTTTTTATAATTTAGGCTTTTATTTTCTTACATTGTTTACAAACTTATATATTTCTTAAATTTTTTTTTATAATGCGCTACACTTAAATTTGATATATTCATAGTTTAAACTGTAGTGTACGTTTTTTTGTTATCTCAAGTTCATTGCTCTCTATTTAAAATATAATTAGTCTCCACTGTTGAGTCAAGTAATTGAGTTTCTTAGCTTAATATTCTCTTTTGCACAAATATTGTCGAGTAGTAACGTATTAGTATACGTATCAAAATGATTTATATAAAAATATTTATTTAATGTGTATAGAAAGAAAAATATTGTGGGTAGAATCGTACTCGAATTGGAACCGAAGGTTCGGGTTTGGGTTTAGTTCCAATAATTACAAGGACATGAATGATGTTATAATTAATGTACAAGCCCAATTAATTAGGTCGAATTTTACAATTAGATTAATTGTAGGCCCATTGATGGCTCTATTGTGAATATGGTTAGAGTTTTATGTGCACATATTAAAAAATGTACTATTGTAGAAAACTAAAGAGAATAGAAAGAGTCGTTTTTCTATAATTTTTTAGCGCAAGATTTTTCTCTTGCTAACACAAAGAGTAAAAACAATTCTCTCAAATCCATTATAACTATTAGAGATAGATGGAGTTCCAAATTGATCAACTCGATGTGTGGATTTCTATTAGAAGTTGGATAATTGGACAGCTGGTGGTGATAAGATTGTAATTCCTATTTAAGATTTCCGATTCACGGCATTCATCAAATGTACAATTCTTAACACAGATTCTATCTAAGTGCAAGGTTGATTCTTAACATAGTTTCGAAGTCTGTTTAATTTCCGCTGTGCATGTTTGACCTGAAACCTTACAAATGGTTCCAATTTTAAAATACCCGAAATATAATACGTGGTTCCGGGTATTGAAATACCTGGACTGACCTACCCGACGGCCAGGTCTAGCTAATTTTATGTTACTAGCTTCCATTTCATAACAATGTTTATAAACACTATAATTTTCAATACCATATTTTAACCGCATATTTTTCAAAATCACTTTTTAATCATATATTTTAGTCCACAACATCATTTGTAACTCTATACCTACAACTACACACTTGTTTCATAGGCCAACCTAACATTAGAACACGAATAATTGTGTCCAGAGTGAAATTAGACGATAAACAATATTTGTCTCTAAAAGATTTGTAGGGTCAAATTTCAGCTAACGAAACATATTTCGCAGGTAAAATAAATATTAGCATACAAACAATTTTGTTGGGAAAGATTTGAGACGCTTAATGATTTTTGTCATGAAAGGATTCTAGGCTCAAACTTCCGTCGAGTCTTTAAAGATACCAATTTTTCCGACTTATATCTATCTTCTCGATATTTGTCATACAAACCTCTCAACAAAATATTTTTGCCTAGAACAGTTTTTCTCATAAATAATAATCTTTGTATACGTACGAAATATAAAATTTTTGTAATGCTAATACAATGTATTTAAAATCCATAGACCGTATATGATCGGAAATTGTTCAAAAATATTTTTTAGTAAACAAATTTTCTCAACATATATTTTACGAGATTTAACTAGTAGTCACATGTTACATTAACTTTTATTAAATTTACAAAATTTTGATCTTCTACAGCATACATTAGAGAAATATTTAAGAAAGTTGCTATTCACATTGACTCAGAAACACGCGTCACTCAAAAAGATACTATTGAGTAAGTGCTACTCACTTTGGGCCTAAATTGGTTTAGCCCACATGCTTGGCCTAGAATTAGACCATTATATTAAGTTGGTGATATCAAATTGGTGATGATAATCTTGGTGGTTCCACAACAACACAATTGACGGTTTCTCCTCTTTAGCTCCCTTTGGGAGGCGGTTTTGATTAAGGGTTCGGACAAGATTGCTTAGTGATGTCGATTTGTAATTCCCTTTTGTGATCTTTTTTCTTGATGATTAGAGTATCTTTTCTTTGTGGTTTTCTCCAATTTCTTCATGTTTGGAGTGGTTTTACGATATGTGTAAAACATAGTTTAGATGGAGAGTAATCTTTGTGAAATTCGTGTGTTGTATGGTAGTGGATAGAATTAGTGATTCTTGGAGATCATTTTGGTGTTCTTGGTGTTGATCTTGAAAATGTAATGAACTTCTTGACGTGCTTAGTGGATTTGAGCGTAAATCCAAGTTTGATGGATTGCTCAACGGGGGATGTAGATGATTCTTGAATTATCGAACCTCCGGGGCCTTTGGCCGAAAAATCTTGGTGTTCATGTATTTTTACACTTAATTATTTTGTTCTTGATCACGTATCGATCCTAACAGTGGTATCAGAGCCTTGTGATTTGAATTTAGAGCCTTGTGTTGAGATCAAGAATAAGTTGAATTTTGCGATTGAAATCAATTTCAAAAAGTTGGCAAAAATTGAAGAAAGTGGAAAACCGCCGGTTAAGATCACTTGCCAAAAGGGGAAAATAATTGAGCCACTGTTTGTCCTGTAAAACAAAATTTGGGAAATTGAAGTTTCCAAAAGAAGATCAAGAACTTGCTGCTTGAGGAAAGTCTAGCAATTGTTGGCCGAAGAAAAAGCCACCGACCAGAATTTCAAGGTCCACTGGTCGGATTAAAATTCAAAGGGAAATTGCACTTGGAAGTCCGATTCTTATTGTTAGTATTTGGAAATGTGAAGGGAAGAAGACTAGAGCAAACTGGCCGGCAGAAAAATTGCAAGAATCTGTGAGAAAGAAAAATGTTGACACCGACGGCAGGCGATTTGTGGACCCTGGCCGGAGGAGAAAAGAAGGATCCCGGCCGGTTCGAATGGTAGAAGAAAGGCGGCAATCAACGGCAGTCTCAGGCGGAGTCGGAGAGAGGCTACGATCTACAAATTAAGTCCACCTGTACATTCGTGAGGCCATGGTGGAGTCTCTGCAGGTGGAGAGTTGCAGATTTCAACGCAGAAGCTGCGATTTGGCCGGAAAAGGAAATCTTGACCGGAACTTCATTTTCAAATTCCAGCCAAACAACAACTCCGATCAGAAAACCGCCACCGTAGCTGAGTTTACGAGGCTGAGGAGCATCTTTGGCTGATTTTTGGGTATTTTGGTAGAATTACCGGTGGCGGCGCCGGCGGTGGTCCGGTGGCGGTCCGGCGAGCACATTTTGTGCAGTTTCATCTTCTTGACCTGCTGAGTTCAATTCACCAATCTGTTTTGCAAGATTCCAAGTGCATATATACGAACATGAATTGTTCGCTCGGTGATATTCCTAAACCTTAACTTTTTCATGCTTTATGGAATAGCTACCTTGCCGGTAGCAACCTGTTTTGGTTAATTATTATTTTTGAAAATTATAACCTTGTCGGTTACAACCTGTTATATGAGCTATGATCGATATTGATGTCTTAATTGCTTTGGACTTGTGATCGTTGACTTTAGTTGGGTAAAAATTGGATAATTCCCGTATTTTGTTGTTGATCACTTTATTGAAACTCTTAGCTTAATGAACTTAAAATTTGACCTACCTAGTATATATTGACTTAGAATTAAGGAATAACATTTTTTGTGATTTTGATTGTTTCTTAATTTAGGTTTTACTTGATTGTGCATTTGTGTCATAATCTGTTATATTTGAAATACTTGGTTTAGTCGTTACTTGATGTATTTGTTGAGTTAAGCTTTGTTCCAAATATGATTACACGTTGTGTTAATTTGGGGGTTTTCGATGTGAATTATGATTTTTGGTTTGACAACACAAAATGAGGCTGACTGGTTAAATTGGACATATGATCATGATAATAATTGAGGGTGATCTTTTAACTTGTAAAGGGGTTATGAGAATTGGTGTATTTGTTACCACTGTTTATGTGATTAGAGATGTTGATTCATCTATTTCTTTTACTAACACAAATGACATGCTTTGTGGTGATGAAAGGACTGTTACTGGAGACTTTGTGTCGTATGTACCTTTCTGTGATAAATGCGGATTATATGTAGGCTGTGTGTCTTACTGTCTTATATGCATTTATGTGGTCATTGTGTGTTTGGTAAGTTTCATAGAAGACATGCTTGAAATGACTATATGTCAGATTTGATTTTATGTGATTTTTGTTTGCTTTGTAAGCAACGACTTATTTCTTTTACTTCAGGTATTTGTGATACTACTCATGATAGATTGCATGATAAATGTGTTGATCATTTTTTGCTTTAGACTTTTGGTTGTGCTTTAGAAGCCAGAATGGTGTTTAGATCATGGAGTAGTGTGATCACGGTTAATGGGGCTGATGTGTAATGTTTAGGACATGATTTTTTGGTGCAATTGAGAGAAAAACAGCAAGGTATGCTAGTTATCAGTTGCAGGTGGAGTTAGATATAGTGAGAGTACTATACCCAGGTCTAGGATACCTCGAGTGAGGTGGAGACTCCATATTCAGCGTCCTGATGGTAAAAGATAGCGGTAAGAGAGTGATAGGAATACACCTATTATATCATATTCTTGAGTTGGCTAGTGTTTGACTAGTGTGGTAGAAGTGAGGAGACTTTGTGGATGAACAATCGATAGAATGGATAAGCAATGATAGGAGACATGAGTTATCTTGTTATGTATCAAAAGAGGATACTACTCGGAATGAACTTTTAAGATTATTGGATACATGGGTACACATAGAAGGAGGTGAAGGTTATATGAAAACTTTTGTTGGTGGTTTTGTTGGTCGCGACAACTTAAACAACCTGATGTGAAATTACATTTTTTATAAAAGTTTTTATATTTCAACCTCTTGATTTTTTGAAGATAAATGAAAATCCGTAAATGTGTGTCTTTTGTCTTAAATGGTTCTTATATGACTTAAAAGTTGCTTTGGTTGTGGTATAAATGACTTAATTCATTTGTTCTTCTTATTGGCTTTTGATGCAATATGTTTGATCATTGCTTGTATATCATCTTGTTGAAATAGTAGTAACTTTTGTGTTCTTATTAGTGTATATTGATGATATTGTTTTTAATTGGTTCATTGTTGATACTTATAAATGAGAGTTTTGAAATATGTACATTAATCTGAGGAAATATGATATGAATCTTGTGTTTAAGTGTTATACACAATGTGATATTGTGAGGATTTATAGATGTATGTTATGCATGAGATATTGGTAATTGGATGTTATCCTCCTATGTGTTTTCACCTCGTGTGATAGTTATGTGAGTTTGAAATCACATATTTTTTGCACATAGTTCTTTTATCCATGATCGAGTCTGAGTATATTGGCACCGTATGAGTCATTAAATGATCTTTGATATTTAATGTCTTCTAAATAAACATTGTGGTTTTATTGGTTATATGATTATACTTTTTGACGGTTAGCATGTTATACATTTTATGAAAAATCTAGTTTTTCACGGTTGCACTATACATAGAGACAATTTGATGCATTTTGTTTGAGGTGTCACATGTGAAGGGAATAAATGTACATTTTATTTGAGATGTGTCACGGGGTAAATAAAACCTATATAAATGTTTTTATCAACTATTTCCTAGTATATGGTACTAAAATCGTTACTTATTTTTCAGGTGTGTGAGAGCAAGATGATATTAAGTTGGTTGCTCAAATTCACTATTAGTGCACTCAAGTTCGTAGCAAGGTGGAGATTGTTGAGTAAGTGCTACTCACTTTGGGCCTAAATTGGTTTAGCCCACATACTTGACCTAGAATTGGACCATTATATTAAGTTGGTGATATCAAATTGGTGATGATAATCTTGGTGGTTCCACAACAACACAATTGACGGTTTCTCCTCTTTAGCTCCCTTTGGGAGGCGGTTTTGATTAAGGGTTTGACAAGATTGCTTAGTGATGTCCATTTGTAATTCCCTTTTGTGATCTCTTTTCTTGATGATTAGAGTATCTTTTCTTTGTGGTTTTCTCCAATTTCTTCATGTTTGGAGTGGTTTTACGATATGTATAAAACATAGTTTAGATGGAGAGTAATCTTTGTGAAATCCGTGTGTTGTATGGTAGTGGATAGAATTAGTGATTCTTGGAGATCATTTTGGTGTTCTTGGTGTTGATCTTGAAAATATAATGAATTTCTTGACGTGCTTAGTGGATTTGAGCGTAAATCCAAGTTTGATGGATTGCTCAAAGGGGGATGTAGATGATTCTTGAATTATCGAACCTCCGGGGCCTTTGGCCGAAAAATCTTGGCGTTCATGTACTTTTACACTTAATTATTTTTGTTCTTGGTCACGTATCGATCCTAACAGATACTTCTAAGGCCACGTGTCAATTCACAGCATACGTGTCACGAAGTTTTTCCTCCTAAACTACCACGTGTCTATCTCTCACCAGTTGATTTGTATATATTCGTACAGTACTCCATCAGTTGATTTTGTGCAAAGCAGTGAAAATCACATAGTTTACTTCGGCAGTTAAAAAAAAAATGTCTTCCAAGCAGGAAAGAGCCGAGCTTGACTCTAGGGCAAAGCAAGGTGAGACGGTGGTGCCGGGCGGCACCGGCGGGAAAACCCTCGAGGCCCAAGAACAACTTGCTGAAGGTAATAACTTTTTCTTACTCGACGAGAGTGATTGTTAATTACACTATATATATGTTTCAGTTTCACCAAATACCATGAATTTAATCCTGTATAGGGAGGAGTAAAGGAGGGCAAACGAGGAAGGAGCAGCTGGGAACTGAAGGTTACCAAGAAATGGGTCGCAAGGGCGGACTTAGTACTGTGGACCAGTCGGGTGAAGAACGTAAACGAGAGGAAGGAATCGAGATAGATGAGTCCAAGTTTAGAACTAAGAGCTGAATCATCCGAGTTTGTACTGTACTATGTTATTATAGCGTACTAGGTTTTCGAGTTTGTTAACGTAGCTCTCATCTGGCTTGCTAGAACTAGAAGACGTACTGTGTCGTTGTATTTGGTTTGCAATGTTGTTGTTGTATCCTTCCGGTTTGTGTATAAAGAGTTAAAGTGACCTTTATTTCTTGTTCTAATGGTTTAGTGGATATAAATCTACGTCTACATCTATCTACATTTACACTACTTTAAAAAGTATGGATGTTGAAGAATTTTTCACATTCAAATTTTACCCTCTTTTCTTTTCTTTTATATCAATTAAACCTTTCTTCCAATTAATTACTTAGGGTTTCATCATATATTTAGTTATATATATATTTAGTAATATATCCATTTTATCATTACACATTTATTTAATAACATTAAATAATTCATTACATTTATTGTATAACAATTTACAAAATTATAATATAATTTCATATGATTATATTTTCTCATTTATTTAGTATTAAATTAATTTATTATCTAATAATTTACAATGTTGTAATATGATTTCATATTATTATTCTCATGTTATTATTTTTTTCATTTATTTAATTTAATCTACATCTATAATAATAATAATAATAATAATAATAATAATAATAATAATAATAATAATATAATTTCATATTATTATATTTTCTCATTTATTTAGTATTAAATTAATTTATTATCTAATAATTTGCAATGTTGTAGCCTGTAATATGATTTCATATTATTATTCTCATGTTATTGTCTATTTCATTTATTTAATTTAATTTAATCTACATCTGCAATAATAATAATAATAATAACAACAACAATAAAAGTGTGAACGAGTGGAAACCTTTAATACTACATTTAAAATTTTATTTATTTTTATTAAATATTATTAGTTATTATTTTAATCTACAATATATTTAGATATTTTTATCTTTTGTCAATAACATTCTTAAATATTTATTAAAATCATTAATTAATTCATAAGAAAAAAATAATTATATTTTAATTAAGAATATAAATAAATAACCTCAAAATCAAAATTTTTGTTTGAACTTCCATTTTTTAATTTAAAAAACTTGCTCTCTTTATTAATTTTGTCTTGTCATTCATTCTTTACAAAAGACGTACGAAGCACATACTTACTACTAGTACCAAAAAATGTATGAATCATAACATGTAATTAATATTTATTAATAATATAAAAGTCCGAATTATTTTTCCTAGCTACCAAGACTATTATCTAATTATTGGTTTAATAACTATTTCTAACTTCAACTGGAATATTTTAGTATTTTTCTTATAATTATTATAAATCAACATTAATATATTTATAGGGTAATTATATTGACACCACTAATTTTGTTAACCACACCACATTATATATATACATTTATTAAAATATAGATTTTATCATTTTTACAAATATAACCTTCATTAAGTAAAATAAAAATAAAACATGGTACACCACTACACCACATTAACACCAAAACACATATTAATTAATATACATAAAATACACACTACAACAAGAACAAACACCTATACACATAAAATTTTGCGTACTACACCAAGAACACGCACAAAAGACACAATGCACACAAATAAAATAATTCCAATTTTGCTCAAATCAAACTTAATTTCTTCATTAAAAAAAATAAAAAAGCTTCCCTCAATTTAAATTATTTTAAGCCGACATTTTCTCATAACAAAATGTGTAGAGATTGAAAATTGGTTGGAATGAAATTATTTTTCAGAGTATGATGAAACAAGAATCAACTGAGCATTGTCCAAATGTGAAGTTGTGGTCGGGGGGGCGAAAATAAATAATAGTTAATAAAGGAAATTGCAATGAAAAATAATAAAAATAAAAACTAAAAAGTGGAGAACTGTCTTTAATTTCACTATCCAAAACATGGGAAGAAGAAAGTAGCAGTCTCCCTCGTCCCTTTCTCTGCTATAATTTCTATCTAGGATTTATTCTCTTTTTATTTCTCTTTCTCTACCTATAAAAAAAAATTTAAAAAGAATAACACATATAAAATTTAGGGTTTTAAAACTTGTGGTGTACATAAGAATAAAGAAGATGAAAAACTAATATATTTGAGGGTTATTTAAGCTAATTTATTTGTGAACAGTTTAGTAAATATGAAAATTATGGCGTGATTAACAAAATTTGTAGTGTCAATATAATTATCCTATTTATATGGTGGTTTAAGTCTAATCTATATCTATATCTATATACTTCTATACTATATATAAAGGGAAAATAATTGATTAGTTTGAATGCAAAGTGGGTTAGTGTGAATGCATTTATTGTCGTGTGTGCGTAAGTACTAATATTATTTTATGGTAAATACTAAAAATTGTTAATATTTTTTAATTTTTTTAATTTAATAATTGTGCAAAGATTATATGATATAATAATTTCTTGATCTTTAATGTTATTCAATTGTCGTATATTTGATGAGTTAGGATTAAACACATGTTTATAGTTTATTGTGATTTTTGAATAAAAATTGAAAAAAAAAGTTAAATATGTGAGGCAAATGCAAAAATATAATAAATATCTATATCTATACTATATTTACTATATATAAAGGGAGAATAATGGGTTAGTGTGAATGCATTTATTGCCTTGTGTGTGTGTGCGTGCGCACTAATATTATTTTATAAAAAAAAGGTATAGCCCACACCCTGAGAGCCCAAACCGACCACGCCCAAGGCCCTTGATTCGGGAAGGTAAATCCAGGTTATGTCTCGAAGTAGTCAGGGTGGAAGGGCTTATGGTAGCATGAGCAAATCCCAATAACTCCCACTTGCCACAAGGTCAATTCCACATTGCGGGGAATCGAACCAAGCACACAGCCGCGCTGAGCACTTACCACCCATCCCCTTTGCCACTTGGAGATATGCCCTGGGGGCCACTAATATTATTTTATAGTAAATACTAAAATTGGTTAATATTTTTTTAATATTTTTTAATTTTAATAATTGTGCAAAGATTATATGATATAATAATTTCTTGATCTTCAATATTTTTCAATTGTCGTATATTTGATGAATTATGATTAAACACATATTTATAATTTATTGTGATTTTTGAATGAAAATTGAGAAAAAGTTAAATATGTAAGGAAAATGCAAAAATTATAATAAATATATTTATATCTTGAACAAATATTAATATTTGTACTTATAATATTACATCAAACATGATACACAATTAAAAAACTACAGAATTTGCATTTAACATTCAAAGAAGTTTTTGATAATTTGGATTATTTATGTTGTTTTTAAATTTTAATAATTGTTGTAATTTTTTTTTTTTTTTTATCTTTTGTATTTGTGTTGATTATGTATAATCATTAAATTTTATGAATGCTTATCTATATTTGCGTATAGCAATTTCAGTTCATCGCATTGATGGAAATCTATACTATATATAAAAGAATGATAGTTTGACAGAATTTAATTCTTAAATTTTTTATGTTTTAGTATTATAGTAAATAATTATTATGATGTTATTGTTATTTGTATATTTTGGTTATTATTAATATGATGTTATTATTATTTGTATATTTTGGTTGTTGTTGTTATTATTATTATTGTTGTTGTTGTTGTTGTTGTTATTATTATTATTAACATTAATATTGAATGAGTTCAATCAATATTTTTAGCTATCAGTATTTAAATTATTATTTAACTATTGATTTTTTATTTATTAGTTCTTAATATTATAAATCATATGTGTAGCCATCAATAATTAAATTGTTTTTTAATTATTAATGGTCAAATCATTTATTATTTTTAATATTACAAATCATATTTTCTAAAATATATATTATTAAATATTTTAATAAATTAAGCCTCTGTTCAGCAACTATATTTTTGTTTCGAAGTAAAATGTGTGGTCGAAAAATAGTTTTGAAAAAATATGTGGTTAAAAAGTGGGTTGAAAAAATGTGCTACTTATAAATAATTTATAGAAAAAAGTTATTGAACGAAGGTTAATATTGAAGAGTTAATGATTTGATTTTTTTTAGTTAATAATATTAATAGAATGATTAATATTTTTTTATCATTCTTAATTTTAATAAAAATTTTAAAGATTATAGGGTATAATTTTTGGTATAATTTCGTAATCTCCAACTTTATTTAATTGTCGTATCATGATAATCACTATATTTTCAAAATTATTATTTTGACTACTTATTTTTGTAAATAAAGTTTTATTGGTTAAATTCAAATATTTGGACTATTTCTTTTTTAATTACTGTGATTGATGTTTTTGAATGAATATTAAAAAGTACGTTAAATACAATAGGCAAATGTAGAAGTTATGATAAATATGCTAATATCTTTCACATTCATCAATATTCATGCACATAATATTATATCAAATATAATATACCATTAAAAAACTACTAAATCTATATTTTCAATGAAGTTATTAATAATTCATAAAACTTATTGAAATCAATAATAATTTATTATTTAAATATATAAATTGACGTTTACTATTCAAATAATTTTTTAATAATTTGAATAATTTATATTATTTTTTAAATTCTGATAATTATTGTAATAGAAAATTCTTTTTATATATGTCTTTATTATATATAAGTACTAAAATTTTACGAATACTTATTGAAATTGTTATTGCGGATAATAACTTTCGTACATCGCACGGGTGAAATACTAGTTAGTATTAAAAAGTTCACCATAACTATCTCCTTAATTTCAATCACAAATTTTTATGATAATTAATTACATGTATCGAGATCTAATTCTTCTAAATTAATTGATATACCGCTTTTGATTTCAAACTAATCGTACCAAATTAAATCAATCAATATTTCCATGTGAATCCGAGTAAGCTTTAATCAAGAGTATTCAATCACCAAAGAATTAATTTAACCCGCGACAATTATAAAAGTGTTTCGCTACCTTCTATTCAAATTGCAAATGTTTGCTATATATGGTATAATTAACAAATATCTCGTCTCTCTCGACATAATTATCGCTCGAAAACCAATGAGATAGTGGCAATTTAATCCAAAGAATTAAGAATAGGGATTTGATACGCATCCTATTGAAGTTCCATTTTAGTGCCCCCTTACATAAATGAGAGCTCTTTCTAGGCAGAAGTAAGAATAAAACACAATTTTAATTGGAGATTTGAAACTTAATAATTAGAATTAAGGTTCAAATTTTGGGTTATAATCTTTCATCCTAACTAATCAATTAATTACACATCAATGGAGAATAATAAAACAAGAAGGAATTAAAGTATATTATTTTGATTTAAGGAAAAACGAGAAACATATGAAGACCTTGTACCACTATACACATATATCTTCGATCTTGTAAAACTTTGAAATCCAAACTTATTTGTTGATTTGTTGATTTTTCTCTCTTTTGGGCTCTCTTTTCCTGTAAACTAGTTTGACGAACGTGTAATGCACGTGTTGTATTGTCGTTGAGTATGTAATAGCGTGTGCACGTGCTATATTATTTTTTGGCACCTAATATCATAAAAATTTGGTGAACGTTGCACCGTAAAACGTGCATTTACATCTATAATGAAGAATAGAAAATAAGTTAATTTAAAAAACTTTCACTCCATCTTTATCCTAAAACAAATGTTCTGTCTTTTCCATGTGATGAAACAGTTTATTACACCAACAAAGAATGTGTATGACTCCAAGAAAGAACATAATATATATAGAGAGAGTTTATAAAAAATGCCAAATGAAAAAGGTTATTGCTTTGAAGTAACATAAGTAAGAGCCTAAATAACAGAACATTTTAGAATTTAAATATTTCATAGTACCTATATCCAACCCATGAAACAAATATTAAAGGCCGGAAACTTAATTAAGCAACATTTATAGGTCAACTTATAATTCATGGTACCTGAACACTAGCACATTTTACATGGGATGAACAGTTATAGAACAAATAAATCAAGCAAATCATTACAGGAAGTTACCTACTTCATCATACATTGTATGGGAAATGAGCCCCATACGACATTTATGTATAACAATTGCATCCAAGGATTGCAGTGGCTCAGTTGACAAGCATAGAGGATTTATTTTGACATTGAAGATCAGCTTCACAGCAATAAAAAGTTGTACATTTAAGAGCATTTTTCCCACACCAAGCTCTCAAATTGTTGGTTCTTCAATGGAATCTAAATGCCTTTATTCCCTTGGAAGGCTTTCTTCATGCCTGAAAAGACTATCTATCATCTTACTAAGATCAAAAGACGTAATTCCAGATATTTTTTACAACTAAAAATATGAGAAGATCCTATAAATACAAGAAAGATATCAGCAAATAATTTTGAAATGATAAATGTTAAAATATTAAGCGTGAAAGCAAAAACTAATTCACTATTGAAGCAGACATTAATGACATATTTGTCTCATTCAACTCGACTGGAGTGAACGCGAAAAAGAACAAATTTTGTTATACTTCTCTCCCCGCTTTAGTCATATTCGATCCGTTCTCAAGTCTAGTATCCCAAATATGTCATAATAATAGCTTCAAAACTAACTAAGTCTTGTTTACGAAAAAAATGCACAGGTATCCTCGAATCCAAATGAACACATAGCATATGAGCACTAATGTTGATAAATTACTCGCTTATTGATATTTAACTATTGAGCAAAAGCTTAAAACATGCATGGAGAGAAAAATAGTTCAAAGAGATCCAGGACAACCTTCAGTTTGCTAACTTCACAAATAACCAAGGAAATCATGACAACCATATTGATACCCTCTCCTCTAACTTTTGCACTGCATGAATTAAGTACAATAATACATAAATAGACTGAACCTCTATTAGAGTCTTAATTAAAAATTCATTATCTCCCAAACTTATTTTTCACCACACATTCTCAATTTCAATTTTGCCTGCATGTTATAATAGCAAAAGGTTGGGTTTTGCAACATAATATATCTTGAGTTTTCTCAAGGTACTCATGGATCATTTAACATTCATTGTAAAAGCAAAAATAAAGACATGAAACCAAAAGGGGAAGAGAGAGCAAAAAGAAAAACGACACAATAAACAATACCTCTACTTCAAGTTTGTCTATGCAGCAACAAGATAACTTGCAAGATTGGGCATTCACAATCTGCAGAATTTAGAAGCAATGAATGAACATACTGTAATGATGATAATAACAACAAGAAGAATTAGAGGATAATGATTAAAATCTGATAAGATGTCAACTATATAACTAAAGTCTTTAAAATTACATAATTTATTTTGTTAATCGTCACACTTATGTTTGTTCTCTCATAAGCAAGAAAGTCTTCAAAATCACTTAATTTTCTCCCAAATCACACTTTAAACCAAATTTTAATGCTTGCTCAATATGTTGCAGTGACTTGTCAGTTTATTAAAATTCCGATCAATAAAAAATCTTTGAACTTTTTCCAAGAAATTCTAAATCATCCCTAGTCTAAACAAATGTAATTTCCAATTTCATCCAATCGGTTTTGACTAAAATAAAATAAAATAATTCTAATGGAACAATATTTAGCGAAACAACATACCCCATAAATCATTGGAATTTGGAAATGAAATAATAAAATAAAAATGACCCAATAAAATAAGCTACCAGAAAGATCCCAAGGATCAAACTAATAGAGATCAATCTCGGTTATAATAGGAACAGAAAACCACTATTATGGTTAGCAAAACCAGACCCTATAAACAACGCGGCCCTTGATTTTCGTTAGAGATATCAAGCTTGGACTTAAATCCCAGAGCCCTAGATAAAAATTTCAGATTAGTCTATTTTGTCTTCATTATATTCCAAAGAAGCTCGTGATTAGATGAATCTAGAAACTCATGTTATATTCCAAAGAAGATCATGATTAGATGAATCTAGGAATGCATATCATTCACTTGCCAGCTAATAAATTTACTTAGAAAAACATAAACTGTATAAATTGTCAAAGCATAATAAGTATTGATTATTTATATTACTTTATAAACTTAATGAGCTTAGAATTTACTAAAATCCAATTATAACAATTATTTAAATACAACAAAAATGACAACAGTAATCTTACTTTATTCTTAATAAAATTCTTAGGAAAATTAGTGTAAGCTACAATTGAAAATTGAAAAAAAAAAGGTTGAATTACTTTATTTTCACATTAAAAGTTGGTGCACCTTGTTTTAGAACAGTGAAAACAGGATTGCTTAAATCTTAAGCTCTCATGTTTTCATTTGATCCACATTTAGGCTAAAATGGGGTAGTTAAATCCAAATAATTTCAATATTTATACATGACAAAATGGGGTTATTTTGATCAAACTGGAAAACCAGTTAAAGGATCGAAAATCAGTTCAATGATCAAATATAACAAAACTTGTTGCTTAAATAAATTAGAAGTAAAATCCGAACTCTTACCATTCCAATGAGATTTTCCAAACACATAATAACTGAACTTTTGGTTGCAACAGAGCAAAACAATTAGCTTTTTTACCCTACAAAAGCATAAAGAAAAGAAAGGTTAAGAATAAAAGCTCCATGAATAGAAATTTCTTTTGAAAAACTTGAATTTTCTTTATTTATTTAGTTACGGAAAGGGAATTGGATTAAACTAAATGATAAAATTGAAAAACTGGAATTTTCTTTATTTATTTAGTTACAGAGAAGGAATTGAATTAAACTAAATGATATAATATAAGTTATAACACCCTACTAAACTTATGATGAAAATGTGCAGATCCATAGAATCAAGTGCATGAAACATTCATAATAGTATTATATGAGTAAGTTTCATCTTACAGTATCCCTTGCCTCCTCCATCAACCACCTGGTCTAGGCTCCTAGGTGGTCTACTTGGTTGGGATTGGCATTTCGATATTGAGAATTTTTGCAGAAGCAGTCATTGATCAAATAATGTTAGTGTTCCAAAAATTTAGAGCATATATGAATTCAATTAAGAGGAGTAATTATCCCTAATATATCTCAATAACGAATTACCTAAAACATAAGACAAAAAACAATTTTAGGGTAAAAAAACATGGTTGATTAGTAGATAACCCAACTTATAGCAATATTCTAGTCACTCACTTTTAGTTTATTCCAAGTTAGTCACTCAACCTTAATCTTCATTTCAATTAGAGCATTCATTTAACTGATGTCAAAGAAACTAATGGACAAATCTACATGGCCAACATTTTAGGTTGCTGTGTAAAACAGTTCATACAAATGCACAAATACATTATTACATCACAGGATCCATAGAAACTAAAATGAGAAAAAAATTGCAAATATTTAAAGAGTACTTAGTGTTGAATGATTTGGAAAAAAAATATATTATGTTTTATACTATAATTATAAATAATAAAAGAACCGATTTAAGGCAAATAAGGAAAAAAAATAAAAAATAAAACACAAAATTGGACCGAAGCTTGAATGTTCGGTAGAAAGAAAACACTGGAATACAACCAAATACAAAACCTTACTCGTTCAAACGTACACAAATGGTTTGGGAAAGATTAATACTTACCGAGTGTAATCGAACCACGAGTAGGAGGAATCGCTGGTGGCAGAGTGCGAGGCAGATTGCGGTTCAAGAAGTACTATCGGTTGGTGGAATGATCAAGCTGAAGGAAAAGTTTCGAAGAAGAAAAGTCAGTGAGAAAGGGGGTGGATGTCTACGAGTGATTGTGTGGTTGTGTGAGAGAGATGAGATGGTGAGAGGTTGCGTGAAAAGTGAGAAATCGTTTCAGTACACTTTTTAATGGCTCAATACAACTTCTCTGTACAAATGGGCCAAACCGGGTCAGGTAAGTAGAGACCGTGTAAAATAAAATGGCTTAAAAACCCAGCAGCTTAAATGTCTTCTAGTTGGCTTCAGACACAGATGCGGCTCCAAATCGGCTAAACGGCTTATGAATAGTGCCCAAATGGTTCACTCTTTTATTATATATAGTGGTTGCCCGTGCGTTGCACGGAATGTGGTAATAATTGTGTATGTAATAGCGTCGATGGGTCGAAAGAAAATAAGTCTCCTAAGAATATTACTTAAAGTTTGAACACTACATTAAAACTCGAATAAAGTCACATGTGCTAGATTCTAAATCATTAATAGACTCACAATCTATGACAAATTTTCATTCGTTTCTCTGACTTAAATCATAGTCGACAATATCTCATAAGAAAAATTAAGTTCTAGACTTATGAAAAAGGAAAAACGAAAAATCGATCAAAACTTGAATATAAAATAAGTACAACAAAGGAACAGAAAAATAGAAATGGTGAACAATGGTGATTTGGGCAATCGATCAAAACTTGAATAAGTACTACATATAAAAAAGGAAGAACCATACAAATATAAATAGTAAACGGTGGTGATTTGAGGCATTCATATTACCTCTAGCAATTTCTAAATGACGGTTATTAGAGAAATGATGTTCATCAGAAAGAGGAGTAAAGACGGTTGCGTGAAAATGAGGGAGTACTACATAGCATGGATGTTCCGTATTGATATGGGCAAAGACAGTTGCAACATAAATTCTAAATTCTAAATAGAAGATAAAATATTAGGATATTTATGAGTTATAACATCAGCCTTATGAATAGTAAAGGAATAGTGAAATCCTTAACCTCTTTTTATATATGTTAGGATTAGGATGTTAGGAAATAAAATAAAATAAATTATTAATTATTATATTACATAAATATAAATAAGTAGTTAGGAAGAAATGGATAACTCTTAATAATAAAAATAAATAAAAAAAGATAACATCACGATTACAAAGTCTTATGAATACTACTAGTTTGACGCACGTGCGATGCACGTGTCGTATTATAGTTGAGTATATAATAGCGTGTGCGTGTGCATGTTCAACTTCAATGCAAGTGCATGTAGTTCATCTGGAGAAGTACATAAACAAACCCTAAAGTGACCTTAGGACATTCTAAACTACTTAAAGTAAGCAATTCCAATTTAACTTTCTATCATATATACAAAAATAAATGAACTTTAACATCCAAATAAGACATCACCCCGAAATAATAATAACCAGTAGCCATATATTGCTTCTTATCGGTTATCAAAATATTTTGTTATATAGATATGCTTTTAACGAAACGAACACACAGATTATAGGGAGTAGGAACCGTGGGAAGATTATCAGTGTCTAATTCTTCCTTGCTCGTCAATTCAAGTTGGCACACTCATGGAGGTATACACGGGTAAGATATTATGTGTTTAAGAGTAAATATTTTGTGTAAATTTAAAAATTAAGTTCAATATTGGAAATGAGATAAATTAAATAAAACCTGTCATAAGGAATTATTCTCCTATCAAACTAAGTAACATCTCTGTTGTGAAAGGACAAACATATGCTAACCATTTAATCTTTTTATAATGGGAAAACAACTTTCCATTAAACCACAAATTTTGTTTTGTTGCTTGAATGATGGCTGTAGCTTGAACCCAGTAGTATATACGTTGTGCAATAATGAAGTTGTAACATAATTAGAAAAGGAAAAGTGTGTAAACTACATTGTTCTATAATAGACCGAAGAAATAAAAAATACACACATATGTTCATAGTATCATATATTCATTATTGCATAATTGCAATACATACCACTCAAGTGTGATGGCTAAGTTGCTCCATCATTATTTTGAAGAAACTACGTGGTTCAACCTCTTAGATCGACATGTTCATCCAACTTGTTTACAAACAAAGAAAGAAAGAACCTGTAAAAAAGTAAAAACATTAAGCAAAATTAATTATGTTTAGATAATACGATAAACTTTGTAGTTTCAAATGCAAGAACTCTTGCGAACCAAACTAAAGGATTTCGATATCTAGAATGCATCTTAGAAATACATATTAAAAAAAATAACTTCATGGAGTACAGTGGTCTTATGTGTTGTTAAAAGAACTGAACTCAAAAGATAAAATGTATTGTATTCCACGAAGTTTTTTTTTTTTTTTTAAATGTATGAAAAGACAAATATAAATGCATGAACTTCAGGAAAAATAGCAACCCACCTAAAAAAAAAATTAAATCTAAAATTAAACAAAATCATGAATCATTGCAAGAAATCGACATTTAGTTACAAAAATACCTTATTTAATTGATTTTCTCGATCAATCTATTTCTTGCTTCCATATGTCATATGATAAAAACTTCAAACCCTGCCAAAACAAACCAAAAAAGCGGCTGGAACCTTTAGTGTAGCAACGATGAAAATCTTCTGGTGGGAGGAATGAAATGGGAAAGGAAAAACAAGGAAGAAGAAGTTTCTTGCACATATTAAGACAAACAGTTAACACTTTCATCATCCCATGATTCATAGCCAAAAGTCTCCATTAGTTAGCAAAATCAGCTATATAAGTTATAACCATTGAAGAATCTTCTTAAATTGTAAAGGGAAGTTCCTCTAATTCATAGAAATCTAATGGCTTGTCAACTTATACCATTTGTTTGAAGTCCAACTCTAACAGATTTTGAAGATTTAAAAAGCTAAGAAATTATTAAAAAGGAAAAAAGGATCTCAACGTGCTTTTTAATGTCTAGAAATGGTATCACCTGTGCTTGTTTAAGGACAAAATATGAACATTTAATCTATGTTAGGCACTAAAATAAGAGCTTAAGTTTAGGCACTAAGATCATATACCACTTAACTCTAAAGATTATCCAGAAATGGACATACTGGTGTATGAATAAACTGGATAAATACTTTTTTGGCCCCAAGAGTGAATAAAATTTCTGTTGGGCTCAATTCTCTTCCAAAAAAGAGAAAACTCTATGGCACCCCCACTCATATAAATAATAATGGTTAAGCATAATTCATTTTTTTGAAAAGAATCTGAGGGTACATAATAAAGCTAAAGGAAAAATATCTCATGACCATGTTCTGAACATTTTTCCTCTTACCATAAGGAACCCCCGTTTGATCGGAGCAGTAGCCAGATTCTCATTCTCTTTCTTTGATAATCTGTTTAAACAAAACCCGAATAAAAAAAAAAAAAAAATAGAAGGAAAAACAACCTAACTCATTATTCTTACTATCGACAGATAAAAAAAATCCAAAACAACAGTACAAAAATAGTTGAGAATCAATTACCTTCATCAATTGAATCAAAACCATAGAAGGGATTAAAGATTTGAGAGGTGACGATGGTTGTTCAGTAGAAAAAGTAGATGATGAAAGTTGGATCTGGGAATTTGGTAGTCGAAAATGAAGCGCTGGCTAGAGATGAGGTTCTGATGTGAGAAAAAAGATGAGATAATCGTCGACGAGAAATTGATCAAATGGGTGTTTGAAAGAGGAGGCTCGCAAAGAGAAAGGAAGAGAATTTGCAGGACAGATAGGAGGATGGAGGAGGAAGGTATGGTTGAAAGGTACGGTGGAGGAAGGTATGGTTGATGGTACGAATTGCTGCAACGTGAGTATTATTAATTATATGGGAAAAAGAAGGCTCAATTTACACACTGCTACAATGGCTTATACGGCTCAAAAACGGCTTCAACGGCTTATGAATAGTGATTCAAAAGCAACTCTTATAATATATAGGGATAAATAAGTTAAATTAGGTAAAAAAAAAAAAAAAAAAGATGACATCACAATGACACCATCCTTATAAATAGTAAATGAATAGTATTTTTGTTTCTCCTCTTTTATAATAATTTGGATTGGATATAGGGATAGGAATAATATGACGTTTGCGTCTCAAGAGCCCCATTTTGACTTGTTTAATCTATCTATACATATATAATAACAACAAAGTTGACCCCCTTTTCCTGCTAAAAAACACTTTGTTTTTACTTCAGTTTTTTAGATTTTTTTTCCCCCCTTGAAAACCGGTTGGTTATCTACCAATAAATACATGCACACATGGACGGAGCCTGTACAGGCCCAGGGGGTGTAGGCCCTCACTGAAGAAAAAAAAATTAATTAATTGGCATCTTGAATTTATCAGGGCTGATCCCACCTGGAAGTTTCCAATTGAAGTGATAGAGGAAGTTAGCTAAAGAGAACTCGATGCTGGCCAATTGACTGGTTTTGCCCACTTCCGACATTTTCTCTGTCCCCGGCCTATATAACTATGAAGGCCTTTGGTTCAAAATCTAGAAAAATAAACACAAGTTTTTCCAATTCCAGTTATTTGCTGCTGCTATGGATAACATAATTTTTATCAGCTCTTTTAGTACCAAATGTGAGGACTTAATATTAAATCAAACTATAACCAGCATTCTTCGAAGAAGACAAAGGTACTTCCAAATCAGAGACAAAAACATGAAAAGAAACAGCCAACAAATTACAATTTCAGTTTCAGGATTTTAGAACTCGCTCGCTGAAAATCTTCTATGTAATCGATTCCAGCACCCAGCAATATCTGCAAAAGTAGAAATTAAATTAAGATTGATCAAAAGTAGCTAGCTAGAAATTAAAATAAATATAGTGAGAAATGAAATGACTCACAAATATATTAGCTTTGATGTTATCTCTTGTGAAAGCTTCGTTATTGCTCTCCTTAAGCCGCAAGAGAACCTTGAGTATATCATCTTCTGAATGCTGATCTTCACTGGCTTTGCCCATTGTCAACATATCCTCTTCGTATTCCTGAATTATTCCCTCGAGAATATTATAAACCAGTTTAGTTTTTTGGTTTATTACTTCGTCGTCTCAATCATTTTGGTTCAAAAAAATTTCAGGGGCTCCGCCCCCGAACCCCCGGGAGGGAGCCTCCCCCTCCCAAGATTTGAAAAATTTGGCCATCACTCACTCGAAATCCTGACTCTGTCCCTACATGCACAGCTATTTTTGTATTGGGGTCTATTCAATTACTACTTCATGCACCCCGCTTGGGAATGAGAAAACAGAGATGGTGGTAAGGATGACTCTAGACTGGCAGCTGAGTTTGCATTTCACTTCTTGATCCGTTTCTTTCTTGGTTCCATATTTTTCCTTGCTGGACATTTCCATCTTCTCTTGAAGATATGCACAAGGTTCTTGGGGGCCAAGCCTCCAATAAACAATAATTAGATATCTATTTGAAGTCAAAATAAAGTGTAGTTATCTATTTGAATAAAAATTTAAACAATTAGTAATCTATTTACTTCACATTTGAAAATATTTTGGTTGGTGAAAATAATGTTAATACGTTGCATTTTAAATTTGTATACATTATTTAATTATTTAATTTATTTATGTAATTTAATTTTTAAAATTTGTAGACATGTAAGTGAAGTTTTGATCCGTGTGCAACTTTTTTTTTTTTCAACAATGTATGTGTGATGTATAATTACTAATTAGTAACATGACTTATATTCCGTATTAAGAATTGTGTATTTACTATTTACTTCAATCCCAAATGAAGTAAAAACTGTCTATACTGAAAAAAAACTCATTTTTTTCCAAGTAAATTTAATGTTCAATTCCCAATGCATTATCTATTTTTCAAAATCATCATTGGTTTATTGGTGAACATGGTTAATATATTTAATTAATGTTTCAGTTTATTTTTCTTGGTGATAATGATGTTAACATGTTGAATTTTAAATTTCGTATATATTATTTTAAGTATTTAATTTATTACATAATTAATTATTTTCCAAAATTAATTCATTTTTTTTAAAAATACATTATTTCATAATTGTGTTGCACTAAAACAGTTAACAAGTTATCGAATCAGTATATCACGTGTTAGAATAATTAGCATATTCTAATTATTCTAATTAGGCATAATTGTTATTTTCTTTATTTAGAATGTCTTATTTTTTGTGTATATATAGGATTGAGTATTTTAATATAATGGAATGGTTTTAGGGTTGCCTCTTCTCTCTTCTCTCTTTTTTCTTCTTCTCTTCCCTTCTTTCTTCTTTCTATTGATTTATTTGTTGAACATATATAAGGATATATATGTTATTGTGTTTTCTTCATGGTATCAGAGCTATTTGAATCACATTGCTGTCGAAAAACGAAATCAGCGTGCAATTTTCTTCTTCGCGTCAAACCCTAAAACGTTACTGTTTTCACGAATTTTGAGGCACTTGCAGTAGGAATTCCGGTGATCTAAGACCATATTCAGAATCTGCAGGAGGAGGCGCGTCGAACGGAGTGGCGCGTGAGATTACACGGGCCGGTGTAAGGAGGCGCGTGAGACAACCCGCCGGACTTTCTGGAGGCGCGTGGGAGCGCGTGCAGGTGTTTCTGGCGGCACGGTTGAAGGATTTGTGATCGACTCTTCATCCTCTACCTTCTTGTGGTGTTGATTTGCGGTTATCCGTTCTTTTTACACACTGCTTTGCTTGACTTTGTTGGTTAGTATCGTTTTCTCTCTTATAATGGCATTCGATGATTCTCTTCAGGCTATTAATGTGCGTTTGAATGGTAAAAACTATGCTTACTGGAGTCATGTTATGAAACACTTTCTTAAGGGTAAAAAGTTGTGGGGTTATGTCAGTGGAATAGTTGACAAACCGGAAAATAATGATGCAAATTTGCAACTCTGTTAGATACCTGGGATTCAAATAATTCAAAAATTCTTACATGGATAAATAATTCTGTAGAACATAGTATTGGTACACAGTTGGCTAAGTATGAAACGGCAAAGGAGGTTTGGGACCATTTGCAGAATTTGTACACTAAATCTAATTTTGCAAAACGATATCAGTTAGAGATTGACATTCGAGCATTGCAACAAAAGAATATGAGCATTCTGGATTTTTATACTGCTATGACATCAATTTGGGATGAGTTAGCTCTTACTGAACCGGCAGGACTGAAAGCAAGTGCGGATTATACTACTTATAGAGATGAGCAACGATTGGTTCAGTTTTTGATGGCACTTCGTAGTGATTTTGAGGGACTCAGAGGTTCTATTTTGCACCGTACTCCTCTTCCATCTGTTGATTCAGTCGTTAGTGAACTTGTTGCTGAGGAGACACGGTTGAATTCTCTTACTGAAGATGTATCTCTTCCACATTCTGGGACTTCAGTTTTAGCTTTACCATCTACACATAATCGAACCAAAGGAAATGCACGGGTCCCAAATGATGTTTGTAGTTTTTGTAGACAAAAGGGACATTGGAAGGCTCAATGTCCTAAGTTATTAAAGTCGCAGCAATCTTATAGATCCAATGCCCACACAGCAGTGATTGTTCCACCTGTTGGCTTCTCTATACTTGGTTCACCACCCTCATCTGATTCCTGATTGACTGATCTGAGTGAGCAGTTTCAGAAGTTTTTAGCCTCACAGCCACATGCCATGTTAGCCTCTACTCATTTAGGTTTGTGCTCTCAGAACTCCTCAGGTAAAACCTCCTCGTAGATTTTTGACTTGGGTGCTTCTAAGCATATGTCTTCTAACTCATCACTTTTTGATTATTTATATCCTTCTATGTCATCTACACCTGTTATGACTGCTGATGGCACCCCGTTGTCCTTAGCAGGTGTTGGTTCTGTTCATACTTCTAATCTGTCTCTATCAGATGTCTATTGTGTTCCTGGCCTTACTTTAAATCTTATTTCTGTTGGTCAATTATGTGATTCTAGTAATTCTGTTCACTTTACTTCTACTACTTGTTATGTACAGGATCCCCAGTCTCGGAAGCTGATTGGGACGGCCATAGGCAAAGAGGAGGAATTTATGTTCTAGATAATCTGAGACCAGCGCATGTTGCAGCCTCTAGTACTGATTTATCGTCTTTTCATTTGAACTCTTCTTCTTCTAAATTCTATTTATGGCATTCTCACCTAGGACATGTGTCTGCTAGTCGTTTGAAATTTTTAGCTTCTAAAGGTTTTTTGGGAGACTTAAAACCTCATGATATTTCTGATTGTAGTGGTTGCAAACTTGCTAAATTTTCTGCTTTACCTTTTCCTCGTAGTGTTTCTTCTTCTATTGCATCATTTAATCTTGTGCACTCAGATGTATGGGGCCCTGCTCCTGTTTCTACTAAAGGAGGGTCCCGATATTATGTTTCCTTTATTGATGATTATAGTCGTTACTGTTGGGTATATCTTATGAAGCGACGTTCTGATTTTATTTCTATTTATCGTTCGTTTAGAGCACTTATTAAAACTCAACATTCTGCTGTCATTAAATGTTTTCGATGTGATTTGGGTGGGGAATATGTTTCTAATGATTTCCTTGAGTTGTTTGCTCTTGATGGTACAATTCATCAAACTTCTTGTACTAATACTCCTCAACAGAATGGTGTTGCTGAACGTAAGCATAGACACATTGTTGAAACTACTCGTTCCCTTCTCCTATCTGCCAAAGTACCTAGTGAATTTTGGGGAGAGGCAGTTCTCACTGCTGTCTATTTGATAAATAGGATACCATCTTCTCATATATCTGGTTTGTCACAATTTCAAACCTTGTTTAGTTATTCTCCTGATTACTCTCTCTTAAAAGTCTTTGGGTGCACTTGTTTTGTTCTTCGTCCTACGGCAGAACGTAGCAAATTAACTCCACGGTCAGCTATTTGTGTCTTCTTAGGATATGGCGAGGGACAAAAAGGTTATCGATGTTTTGATCCTGTCTGTCACAAGTTATATGTCTCTCGTAATGTTGTCTTTCTTGAACACATTCCCTTCTTTTCTATTATAGATAATACCTCTCACATGACTACGTCAGATCTCATTTGTATTGATCCTTTCACTGATGATATTGATAGACCATCTACATATGTCCCTACTATTTGTTCTCCATCTTCTTCATCTGCTACAGGTACACATGTGCCATCTCAGAATGTCCTTCCTTCTCCTATGGCTCCCCAAGAACCATCTGAGGCTGAGGATTCGCAGTCTCCTCCTCCTCGATATCCTCAACGTATACGTAAGTCTACTCACTTACCCGAGTTTGATTATTCTTGTTATTCTGAGTCCTTTTGTTGTTTTTTTTCTTCCATTCATAAGCTTTCTAAACCCTCTTCTTACAAAGAAGCAGCTTTAGATCCTCTTTGGCAACATGCTATGACTGATGAACTTAATGCTCTACATAAGATAGACACTTGGGAATTAGTTTCCTTACCACCGGGAAAACATGCTATTGGATCTCAGTGGGTCTATAATATCAAAACCAAATCTGATGGTTCAGTTGAGCGTTACAAGGCTCGATTGGTTGCTAAGGGATTTTCTCAACAGTATGGCTTGGATTATGAGGAGACATTTGCTCCTGTTGCAAAAATGACTACTGTACGAACACTTATTGCGGTTGCTTCTATTCGTCAGTGGATTCTCTCTCAAATGGATGTTAAAAATGCTTTCTTGAATGGAAATCTTCAAGAAGATGTTTATATGGTTCCTCCACCTGGTGTTCCTCATACTCCTGGATTTGTTTGCAAACTCAAGAAAGCTCTATATGGTCTCAAACAAGCACCTCGTGCCTGGTTTGAGAAGTTTTCTACAGTTGTGCTCTCTCTTGGTTTTACATCTAGCCATCATGATTTCGCTTTGTTCTGTACAGGTACTTCCACTGGTTGTATTCTCCTTCTTTTGTATGTTGATGACATGATCATTACTGGTGATGATGTTGTAGGGATAACTGATTTAAAATCAGAATTGGCTCGTCTTTTTGAAATGAAGGATTTGGGTCCCTTAACTTACTTTCTGGGGATTGAGGTTGCTTCTTCTCCTCGAGGTTATATGCTCTCACAGTCTAAATATGCTGCAGATGTTATTGAGCGTGCTCGTCTTACTGATACTAAAACAGCTGATACTCCTATTGAGGCTAATGTTCGTTACTCACCTTCTGATGGTGAACCATTGTCTGATCCTACTTTGTATCGTACTTTAGTTGGTTTCCTTGTTTATCTTACCATTGCTAGGCCAGACATCGCTTATGCTGTGCATGTTGTCAGTCGGTTTGTTTCGGCACCTACCATGGTTCACTGGGCAGCGGTTGTTCGAATCTTGCGCAATCTTCGTGGCTCTTGCTTTCAGAGTATTTTATTCCCATCGACCTCCTCCTTAGAGCTTCAAGCTTACTCTGATGCAGATTGGGCTGGGAACCCAACTGATCGTAAGTCCACTACCGACTTCTGTGTGTTTTTGGGTGATTCTCTCATCTCATGGAAAAGTAAGAAGCAGACAGTAGTTTCTCGCTCATCAACTGAAGCAGAATATCGCGCTATGGCCTCCACTACTACTGATTTGTGTGGTTACGTTGGCTACTTGCAGATATGGGTGTTTCTATTTCATCTCCCACCCCTATGTATTGTGATAACAGGAGTGCCATCCAGATCTCACATAATTTTGTTTTCCATGAGCGCACTAAGCACATTGAGATTGACTGTCACCTTGTTCGTCATCATCTTCAACATGAGACTATTGCCTTACCTTTTGTCTCTTCATCATTGCAGCTTGCAGACTTCTTCACCAAGTCTCATCCGACTACTCGCTTTCGATTCTTACTTGACAAACTCTCGTTGCTTCATACTACAGTATCGTGAGTTTGTGGGGGGATGTTAGAATAATTAGCATATTCTAATTATTCTAATTAGACATAATTGTTATTTTCTTTATTCAGAATGTCTTATTTTTTGTATATATATAGGATTGAGTATTATAATTTTAATATAATGGAATGGTTTTAGGGTTTCCTCTTCTCTCTTTTTTCTTCTTCTCTTCTTTTCTTTCTTCTTTCTCTTGATTTATTTGTCGAACATATATAAGGATATATATGTTATTGTGTTTTCTTCATCATGGATTCACTATTGATGATTAATTAAATTCATCGTTATATGAATACATCATATGACGTTCCACATTTATACTTAATGTGCAGAGGACTTTGATATTGGTGATTTTGTATGCACGTGTGAATATTGTAGTGTGGAGTTTTGGTACGATGAAAGATTTGACAAACAGTATCACACAAGAAATCCAAAATTCTCTGTGTACGTATCTTTAGATTATTTCCCATTATTTATAAACTCAATTTTTTTTTTCTATTTCTCTCGTTTTTATTAAATAATTAATATATTTATTTAATTATTCAATAAATAAAAATTATAATTTTTTTGTTCCGTGCATCGTACTGGTACGAATACTAGTATGTGTTTAATGAATCACAATCCTTTTCAATTAATGTTGGACTAACACGTATATTTATACATGGGTCAAATTTTTTGTTTAGGTTGGTTTCTAAAAGAGTTCAAGAATAAAAAGAAAATAACTCCCTTTTTCAGTTGGTGACATTTTCTCATGCAATCCTCGTCCTTCATTTTCTACTCTTTACAATTAAGTCGTCTTCATCCCAAAATCATTAGTTTTCAAACTTTTCAAATATCGAATTCAACTCTCAAAACTTAAGAAACTTTTATGAATGTTCCATTAATAATTCTAATCGATCAATTACAATTCAATTAATTTTCAATTGCTTTAAATCGACTTAAATTAACCAGGGATGGCAACGGGGCGGAGAATACCCGAATCCAATGGGGACCAGCCCTGAACGGGACGGAAAATTCCCGATAAAGACGGTGATGGGGCAGGAATGGGGATGAAAAGATATCTTTGAACCAGGGACGGGGCAGGGACGGAGATAAGACGATCAGCCCCGTTCTCTCCCCGTCCCTGATCCCCATCCCCAATTAACAAGTTTCATTAAAATTTAGAAAGCCAAAAAAAAAAAGTGTGGACACCTCAAATATAAAACTCGAATTATCCACGTTTACTAAAATTTACCAATTTATATATATATATATATATATATATATATGCTAAGAAAATAATGTGTTAAGTCACATGCATGTACCAAAACATTTTAACTCCCATAAATTTAAACAAGTAGGTTGCGAGAGGCTATTGATAGCATAACACTGTACTGAGAAACAAGCTGCAGACCGCTACTGACAGCATTCTGCAGGGTACTCTCTAATAACTCCATACCATCACAAAACCAACTTCCATACGTGGCAGAGGTAAAGGGAAACATAAATATCCATAACAACTGAAACTTTATTAACATAACATAAGGGATTACACTGCACTTCTCCAAAAGAGTTTAGATGTTTACATACCCTGCCTTAAAAGATTTCAAAAGTTTACATTACTTGCCTTTCCCTAACATCATGAATTCCATTCCCTAATTATCAAGTTTCTATTCAATCCAAAATCTGGCTTCTTGATGAGTGTGTGTGGCTCAAGGTTAAGTTACCTTAATTCTTATCAAAACACCACAACCCTTACCCTTACATGTAGATATAACTAGTAGGGTAATGGAATTCTTCCCAAAAGTAAGTGCCCCAAAACCACTAATCTCTTAAGAGAGAAACATAATGGTTCTCAAGGGCAGGAGGCTCCGAGCATCGTAAACATGGATAGTCTTGTAGCTTCTATCCCTTACGTACACTATTGGATTTGTGGGGAGTTCAGCCCATATTGTCCTCTAGGTTATGATATGATACTCATTCCCATCAATTGAGGTCCTTCCCCAAGTGTGCACTGTCTCTACATACCGAGCGTCCATGATCTACAAGATAGTCATAATACGACTGTAAGTTATGAGGCTTAGTGAGTAAAGCTACAAACAAGCACATAAGCATATGAACATCATTTATATCAACATGGTTTAATGTAATTAAATGCACTTTACCTTAACTTTTAGAGAACGATGAGATAGTTCACAAGTTGTTCGTAATCATCCCAAATACCTTTTCAACATGAAGTCCACAACACATAATGAAGACTTATCATAAGCATATTTATCCACATCTTAACTCATAACCTCTAATGACATGATGAAAACATTTAACATGCACTTCTAGGATGCACTTATTTTCTAAATGAAATTCTTGATTATTTGGGCCCCTACCCTAAGAGTAAGTATTCACAGAGCGCTCAATATAATTTCGGGTACCATTAAGGTACAAGGTCACCTATCACGTAACTTGTCATGATATAAAACTAGAAAGATGTAAAAATCTCACATCGTGATAGTTTGTTAAGCATAAAGCTTACTGTAACTGTAAAACTTGTTGGAAGTATTAGAATCTAAACTTGATTCACTTCCGTGACCTTAACTATGGGAAAATCCCTTGGGCATCTAGAATCCCAACTGGTGAATACTTAACTACTTAGGGTTCTGCTTTCTTAATTATGCACATGTTTAAATATTCTTCGTAGACTTAAGTGCATAAATGTTGCATCACAAATGAATGCAATACATCCAAGATGTATAAAAAGGAACTACATGTTTCACTTCTTTCTTATAGACGTATAATCTTATTCAATATAATACATGCAAGTATAGTTCCTTCATTTTAACATAATATAAGTAGTAGCAACTATGTGTGCCAAATAAATTCTCATATGCTCAAAAATAACTTGATCTTTAGCTTCATAAAACTGTAGTAACTCATAGACTGCAGTGATTAAAATCTGAAATCAACTTTAGGTCATGTACATAGGCATGCAGTTGAACTAAGAAGCTTATAAATCATTATAGAGATTTGAAATGCATCAAAGCATCCTTGAATGAGCATTTTTAGAATCTGAAAATACTTTACTATTAAATGAACATTATTCAAGAATCCGAAACAACATTTAGATTCACTTTCTAATGTTATACTCAATCCAAGTAAAACTGATAACTGCAGGAGGTTGTCAATAGCATGATACTATACTAAACAACTAGCTGCAGGCGGCTATCAATAGCACTGTACAGAGACATTTTCAACTGACCCAAAATCTGAACTTCTGGTAAATTTATTAAATCTAAGCCACTTCTTAAGTCATAAACTTATTGTACTTTAATTTACTTGTCTGCATAATTATCCTTATTATTAGAAATCAACTTTTGAGGCATGCATGTATGATTAAGTTAGGATCTTGAATTTAGGTTGATCAAATCTCAATTAAACTTAGATTTCAGCCTTAAGGAAAAACCCAGATTCTTATTTCTAATGAATTCGACATAAAAAGTCATTTATAGCACTTAGATATACAAAACCAAGAACATAGAATGTAGGTAGACCTTATTTCACCATTTCTAAGATTTTTAAGCCCAAAGCTTTACATTTTCACATGTTCTCATCATAATCATCAAACATCTTTGATAATATATAAAAGAAACTTGATCTAAATACTAAAAACAGCTATAAATGATTTAGAACAACAAGAATCACAAAGGAAACACATATTGCTTTACTCACAGCTTTTTGGATGAATATTTATAAATTGTTCCTGCATTTACATGTTATTTGGTAGTTAGGAACTTATAAGAATGAATATATATATATATATATATATATATATATATATATATATATATATATATATGAATTATATTACTGCATAAACAGGTTTTTCATCAGATTGTTGCTCAGAATATGACAGATTTCAGTTTTTCTTCAAAACAGGAGACTGCTCTGTTCATGAGGTTGTCAGAATCATCCGGCAGTGAAGAACGAACGCTTCTGATAGCATTCATTTTACCAGAAACAGTGAAATTCTGAAATCTGCCATTGTTTTCTTGTTTAAAACTTGCTTTTCTTCTTATGTTTAACAAGTGAGAGTTATGAATTTAAATTAGAAACAAGAAATCATCAATCTTGTTAAATCATGAAATAGAGATGAAAGTATGAAATTTCTCTTCTTACCTTAAGCTTTTCAGCAGAAAATCTGGTGTAAAATGCAACTAAGTGTCCCTATTTATAGAATTGGAGTTAAGGACAAGTTTGGTTTCTTTAAGTTTCCAAGTCTTTAACTTATAAGTGCTTTTCGAATAATTTACAGTTATAAATCAGTTGAATATGTTTAAAATGCATTCTAATAATTCTACCGATTTAAACAGGAATAATAAGTCATGCCAAACAATCCCTTAAGACCCACTAGTGGAGTTTGCCAAGTGTCTCCACTATAATTAAAATAATAATATATCTTTAATTTTTGTACTACATCGAGCCCTTTTTTACTTAAATTTTGAGGGTCGAGATGACCTCCGAATTCAACAAACTTTATATCATCGGAAAGATCTTATTACCAACTTTCTAAAGATCACGCATGCAAAAGCATCTGCTTAATATGTAGCTCATACGGTCCTTGTAAACATGGCTGCTCGACCATCCTCTCATACTTAGAGAATTTTCTAGGGTTTTGACAATTTTCATATTGTAACTACCTTTCTTTGGCTCGATATTCCCGGCACATCCGGGCTCGGAATCACACATACAAAACACCGATTTAAACGTCACGCTACGAACTACGCGAAGGTATAACATGCAATGACTTCAAATCAATAATAAACTCGTACGACAACGACAAAGATTGCATGATGAAGTGGTAAAACCGTAATTAACTAGTTTTCCAAAATTTCTCCACTAGCCCCTAATTTACCATATTGGGGCATTTAAAGCGTCCTTGTTTCATCTAACTTTCATTCATGGAATTATAGTCCTCAAACTTTATTAACACAATATAAAATAACTAATTGGGTATCTTTTCAAAATTAACGATAATATTTTACCTAATAAAGACGTATTATTATTTCATATATATCAAAGTAAAATACCAAAATTTCAGGGGCGTTACAAAAAGTCATATATTTTATCTGTACAAAAGTCATATGATGTCAAAATTTCTTGTACCAAAAATTTATTACTTATCAAGTCATAAACTTTAAATACTTATTTTGAAAAAGTTACTGATTATTAATTATTAAGCTTAAAGAGTTGTATTTTCTCATCTAATCAAATATAAAATAAAGACACAAACAAATATGAATATATATTCGATTAATGTCCAAATAATGTGTAAAGATTATTAGATTTAGAAAATATTAGGGTTATTCCTGCATGTTTCCTTATATTGTCTGCATAAAATTATTTTAAAACTTTTATAATAAATAAATATAAAAAAAGAACAAATGGGGATGTAAACGGAGATTTTTCCATTCCCGCTCCGCCCCGCTCCATCCCCGATTAAATGGGAACGGGACGGGAATGAGGATGATAAATCAATAATGGGGTGGGGATGGGGAAAGGCATCCCCACCCCAAACCCGCCTCGTTATCATTTCTAAAATTAAGCTCCAAGTAACCATTTACAGTTGTATCCAAGTTAATTTTTTCCTAAAATGAACACAATTTACATAAATTAAATAAATAATCACTCAATTTACATATAAATGAATAAGAATGAAAGCCCAAAAAAATACACTTACCATTTATGTTTCGTATGTGCATGGTAAATAATAGTTAAGACAATAACACTATCACAATGCAACACTATCTTCCCATGCTTGTGATCAAGTTTTTTATAGAAAGACAACAACTATATCATATCTTTAATAGCTTTGATTATGGTACCATACTCTGCCTCGATGCTGAAATATATATATATATATATATATATATATATATATATATATATATATATATATATATATATATATATATATATTCTACACTCAATTAAGTGTTGTACTACCAAAGTATATACATATCAAGTATTATTTTTTATGCTATCAATATCACATATCACGCAAACAATGTCCAGTAATCTTAAGCTCGATTTTCTAAAATACAAGGCTAAACCTTTAGCACATTTCAAGTAGGTTTGGACAAAATAATCAAACCAGACCAGATCAAACCAGAACCAAATCAAATCAAATCAAGCGGTTTGAAACGGTTCTACATAAAAAAAAAAAAAAAAACAATGGTTTGGTTCTTATAATCAAGAACCATTTGGTTTCTTTTTCGATTCTGATTCTCTTTATAGAATCAGAACCAGAACCAGAAGCAAGAATCAAACTCAATTATATATATATATCACGCAAACAATGTTCAGTAATCTTAAGCTCAATTTTCTAAAATACAAGGCTAAACCTTTAGCACCTTTCAAGTAGATGTGGACAAAATAATCGAACCAGACCAGATTAAACCAAGCGGTTTGGTTCGGTTCTACATAAAAAAAAAAAAAAAAACAATGGTTTTGTTCTTATAATGAAGAACCATTTGGTTTCTGTTTCGATTCTAGTTCTCTTTCCAGAACCAGAACCAAGCATCAAACTCGATTATATATATATATATAGACAAATTAATGGGTATTCATCTAACAAAAAAAATTCAAATCTGAAATTATAAATATGAAATGTACAAAAATATTATTTATCATACATTTTATGTCATTTCCTATTAGACAAAGATTTTAAATTATAAATCTAAATTCTAATTCTAATTCATTTATCTTTTTTTCAATTATAGACACGCATTCACACTGCTTTACTTGCACTCTTATGAGACAGCAATCATTACACTCCTTAGTCACCATCAACGACATTGATATTTATTTTTTAAAATTTATGTATATATAAACTTCAGCCCAATTCATCAATTCTCAAGAGTTAACCCAAACTCAAATTACAAATTTTATCCCTAACTCAACAGTATCACAGTAGATTGAGAGTCAGAACTTCATCGTAATCTATAACTATAAGTCTAAACGGCCTTTATATTTGATTATCTAAGTTTCGACGAGCCGGCGAGTTTCCTTCAAACGAGTTTCTTCTTCTTTGACTTAAAAGAACATGTTATTTTTTCTAAAATTTTGTTTTGTTAACTAAAAATTTCATTTTCTAATTTAGTAATGATGAAGATGGATTCTAATGAAAAAATTGATATAAACAGGTTTTAATTTGCATTTATTATTTAAAAATTCAAATAATGGTTCCAAAATCAGACCAAACCAGAACCGAGCGGTTTGATTCCGATTTGGTTCCATATCTCAATTGATTTCATTAGTAAAAAATCATCGATTTATGGTTTGGTTCCAAAACAACCAAACCTAACCACGTCCCCCCATACTTTCAAGCATTTGAGAATTCATGTTAGTGCCTCTAAATGTTATTTACTAGAATTTTCTTAATTTAAATTGTGTTCTTGCACCCAGAGACGAAACCAAGATTTTGAGAGAGTGAGGATCAAAATCTTTGATCCAGATGCTCAAAAGGCATAACGATCCAAATCATACACGGAATTGCAATTTGATAAGTTGTGCTAGGATTGTTATAGATTAACACATAAGTGATTAAAACCTTGCGATAAGAAGTCAATAATAGAGTCAAAATATAACTATTTCTCTTCCAAAAATAGCTTAGAATGTAACATACATAATACAACAACTACAAAATCTCTACTTCCAATCTACACTGAAAATCTATGACAAGATCTTCCAAATTCACTGGCTCGTAGTCCCTGCTTTTACTCCTTGGAGGTATCTTGTAACTTAAGCTTTTCTAATGCAAAATACTTAATTTTGGAACTTTATCTCAAAATGTTTGTTCCTTATATATATATATATATATATATATATATATATATATTAATTATTAGCACGAGCGAAACAAAACCCGCGCGAAACAATTTGAATTAGAAAATACATGGCGAATTGCAAGAGGATGACAACGAGGACTAAATTCAAAGCTTCCCGATCTCTATATTTGTAGTGTACAGGAGTTAATATCAATTGATTCTCCTTCCTTGTACTTAAATTTAATGACGCAAAATATGCTAAAATTCCAACCAAAGGTGCGGTGTTTACAGTTGCAGCCTCAGCCTGCTGAAAATTGTCCCTTGAGTCTGTATATCCATCAGTTTGATTTGGTCCTCCAACTATTGCACCATCAAGAACATTAGGGTCTCGTGTATTTCTATGAAACCAAGCGTCGTATCCGCCTTGACAAGTTACCGGGTTTGAATCTTTCTTGATCGACACAATTGATGCTCCTCGATGATGAATTTTTTGTGGATACTTTGATCCAAATCCCACCATGTAACTTATTTTATCAGGGTTTGACCCGAGTATGTAGTCCACCTAATCAAAGAAAATGATCAACCAAGAATTGTCAATTAAAAACCAACTAAGAGATGTTCACTACGTCAAGAAAGAAATAAATTAGTCGATATTTGTGAGAATCAAATGCTAATGCCTTCAAATGTAAGTGATTACTTATCCATATATTTAAGTAAGCCTACAATCTTTGACATTAGAATGTTTCTTGTATTTAATTATTACGAGCGCTACTAAGACAATTTTGAATGATATATACGAGTGGCCTTATTTGAGACATTCCCAGTATTTTTGCCGTTTTGAGGTCGTTTTCTATTTTTATTTTCAAAAAATACTAAAAACGCATTCTCTTTAACATTTTTGAAAATGCATTTTGGAATATATATATATACACACACAAAATGCAAAACGTTCAAAATCTCGTTTTCGACGTTTTAAGTGTATTTCAACAAAAATGTTCAAAACGTGGAAAACGCGTTTTGAGGGTTTTTTTTATTTTTTTTAAAGAATTATCCTAACTCAAAACTAAGCTTAATTTTTTTTTTTTTTTTTTTTGAAGAATTATCATAACTTGGAATTACGCCTAAATAAAGTTTCTTTTTTTTTTTTTTTTTTTTTTTGAAAATTATCATAACTTGAAAATAAGTCTAAAATAAAGTTTTATTGAATTAATAAAACTCAATATCAACATTACAAAAAAAAATTAATTGAGAATTCTTGTTGTTATATTTGAAAAAATGTCTTGATAAATGGACTCGAGTAGTTTTGAAAGAACTTGCATTTTCTAAATTTTAATAGAACCAGAGATTTCTCAAATCCCAAACCCGATCAAATTGTGTTAATATAGACTCTTAATGTTCACATTTGTATGTTGCAGGCAACCATGTTTTCAATGTATTGTGAAAGGAAATTTAAGTTTGAGTTAGTAGTATTTTGCAAGCAAATTAATTAAAAATAGTTTAAGTAGTATTCTGCAAAATTTCAAATAGAACTTATTTTCCAGCTTTTCATTTTCAAAAATAGTTTTCAGAAATGACAAATCAAACACGTTTTCAACAAATTTGAAAACAAAAATAAAAATAAGAAATACAAAATATTTTCAAAAATAAAAATATAAAATAAAATACAAACAGGTGCCACCTAAGGTTTCGATAAAGTGTTTCAATGAACATCCCGCTAAGAAGACAATAAAATTTGTGAAACTGTCCAATGAGTTCTGCTACGCGAGGGAGAATGTTTAATATAAAGTTTAACTGATATGCACATAGATTAATACATCGGGTTAGTTAGTTGGTTAAGAGCTTATTTGATAATGTCAAAAATTTCTCAACTTTTCACATTAAATCTCAACCATCTATTCTTAGTTAAGTTCACAACTTTTTATTTTTCAAATATTTTAAAACCACACATCCATATTAAAAAATAAAAATAAAAACTTTTCACACTACCAAACAAGCTCTAAAGAAAAAAAAAAAGGTTGGTGTTTCCCCACCATCCCTACCTTTGGGATTTTTGAAGTATGTAAATCACATGTTATGTCTCAAGTTGACCAGAGTCTGGGTACTACCAATTGAACGATAAAGTACCTAATAAATTCGAACACACGAGAATTCAAACCTAGCTTAGTTATTATTAGGTTAAGCTTTCATATAAGGTAGTTTAACATTAACCAATATATCCTTGGTGCATTACTGCAATGTACGTGTGTCGTAGAATTTATCAACATTGCAAGACATAAATTTTTGGGTGCAATTTAATACATACTAGTGATATTTACTAGATCGTACTCTCTGTTTCATAAAAATAAACTCATTTTTATTTTTATACAGATTAATTAAAAAAATATAATTAATATATGTTGAAACTATAAATTTACTTATATTTTATCTAATGTATTCCTTTTCCTATATTGAATAATGATTAGTTCATATTTGTTAATAATAATAATGTATATCAAATATGTGTATATTAAAAAATTAAGAAATTTATATACTTTCAACAGAAAAAATTTGGGATAAATAAAAAAAATAAAAGAAAAATGAGTTAATCTTTGTGAGACAGAGGGAATGCTAAACAAGGAAAAGTAATGAAAATAATTTTTAGCTCTATATATCTATTCTTGTCTAATTACTTAGCAAACAACTATGAATCCGTAAGCAATAACAAATCCAATCTTTGTTATATATAAAAATAAGGTACGTACCTGTGATTGAACTTCGCGGATAAGATATTCCGGTTGGAACTTTCCAGCAGGGCAGTGGAGGACGTTCTTTGTGGCAGCCAGGACACTGGAATAGGTAGTCATTATAAATGATGCACTTGTGACAAGATGAAGGTTATTCCAAAGTTTCCACCAAAGAAGCCCCATATAAGTAGTTTGAATATTTCTACTCCCATAGTTAAGGCAGTTGCAAATAAATTGCTCGACATAGTTTTTGTATTGTCCCAAATTTCCATTTCCTGGATATTTTCCCTCAAGAATACCCTGAGAAATTGCAGAAAACGCAGAATTCGTATAACAAAATTGAATATTAACTACGGCTTCTTCTTTGCTAAGTTGAAGGGACAAAAAATCGATATACGCTTTCTTTATGAATCATGTCAACTTATCAAATATATCCTTAAGAGGGATTACATAGGTTGTGCGTGTTTGGGTTCTATTAAATTGAGATTTTGGAAGAAAACGTGTGGTTAAAAAATAAGGAAAATTTTTGAATTTATCCGTAGCATTATTTTATGGAGAATGTGTACTTGAAGTATATTTTGATAAAAAAAATTTGCAATTATTATTATTATTTTTTGAAAAAATGAAGTCCAAACAGGGGCTAAGATTTACAAACGGTCATAGGTTGTGGACTCCATACATATATTTATATATGGAATCATATACCTTTGCAACGAGGAGTTGAACGCCGACGTATTTGTCGTCCCATGAAAACTCTGACCTTATACCTCCTGAATTCGTGGAAGCACTGATGAAATCTAGGTATCTTTTTTCTCCAGTGGCACGCTCTAACCATACAGCAGCCCACAATAATTCATCCTTGTATTTCTCAAAATGAATATCAAATTTTTGTAGCCTAAGCCAATGAATCAGAATAGTATAATAAAATCTAATTAAATTTAACTACCTCATACCCACTGCTGGAATAGAAATCTCTGACTGCGGGTATGCTGTTTTGGTACTTGCCAGGGTGTTTTACACCAAAATCAAATAGCTGCCACATAATCAATGTACACTATTAATCATTAAGAACTTTATTAACAAAAAGCCAATGGTGGGTATCAAAATTTATTTCTGTTCAAAGATCATATGGTGGATATATATACATATATTTTATGAAAACCTCGCCAATGCAACCCATTGGATGTGCAAGAATTATGCTAAATTCCTTTCGACGCTCATCTCAGGATGACCCCCACTCACATGGGTTTGGAGTCCACAAACTGCTGCCCCCACACCCATGTGAATGGGGGATCATTCCCGGGGTGAACATCGAGGGAAGTGTAGCATTGTCCGGATGCGCAATGGATAAACTATCGGACTAACGCATAGCCTGCAAACTACGTCAGTAAGGTAAATCGCACTAAGCGAGTATGGTGCCACAGACTCAACTGAGAAAGTATTGATAGGAAAAATCGAACCGGTGACCAAAGGCCTCTGTGCTCACCTACTCTACCAACTCGGCTACTCCATGGGGTCTACCGTCTATTTTTATATTATATAGCAAGATGATAGTGAACAATTTTCATAAAACTAGATAGGTAAGAGAAATAAGACTTTTAACTCGAGACATTTTTTTAACTTAACCTGTTTGGCATGGAGAATAAGTTGGAATGAATATCTGGGGTTTGTTCTTCTAAACGCCAATGCAGCAGCTGCTAATGCAGCCGCAGTTTCCCCGGCAAGATCAGCTCCGGGATGTTTCTCATCAATCCGATAAACAGTCCTCGGTGTTGTCATATCTTCGGGTCTCATCCAACACGCATGATCAGAAACACCATCTCCTACTTGACCATAAAGAACATTAGGTTGTGGGTGAGCTTTAATGAAATAATCTGTTCCCCATTTGATGGCAGCCAAAGCATTTGATAACTCTTTTTTGGCCTCTAGTTGTGGCCCAAATTCCACAACACTCCATGCAAGCATTGTCACAGTATAAGCCATTGGAAAACCAAATTTAACGTTGTCTCCAGCATCATAGTATCCCCCCACAAGATCAACCTGTGAAAATATGCATAATCAAATCATTAAGAGAATGGTATGAATGATTTTTATTTTTTTTATTTTTTTATTACGAAACAACCATTAATAATTGCTTATAACAAAAAAATACCTGCGATTAAAGTGAAATTCCTTGTATTGTAATTTTTGCAAAGAGACTTAAATTGCTTATTTATATGCATCAACATGATAATGCAATAATTGAAAAATGAATTAAATGATAAATTCAAGCATATCTATTTATAGATGTTGAAAAGTTGTGTCTCATAAGACACAATCCTTTTAAAAGACACAACATTTAATAGTCTGTTCGACGACTGATTAATGGGGAGAGAGAAGATTTTTTGGTGTTTTGGAGGTAAAATATGTGGTTAAAAATTGAAGAAAAAAATGTGTATGATTAAAAAGTGATTTTAGAAATTATGTAATTTAAATTGGAGTTTAAACTCCAAATTAATGGAGCCGCCGAACAGGCAGTAAAATTTGTCTCTAGAATAAAGAAAAACAACTATTGAAAAATGACAAATTAAAAAGTCACAATCTTTTATATAAAAAGACACATCTTTTCATTTAAATTAATTCTAGAATATTCTATAATATTCTAAGAGTGTGTTTGGTATTGTTTAAAAAGAATTTTTTTTAAATGAATAGTGATTTTTACGAGAATTGATGATTAAGATTTGGTTGAAAAGTCAAATATTATAAGCTTGACTTTCAATTGATAATTGAGATTGAGTACTGACTTAATTTTTCATTCATCAACTAATGGTTCCACTTAAATAATTACATAAATTGGTCAAAATAAATTTTACATACAAAGTTCCAACAATCCCCAACATGAATGAAAATTAATGCAAAGACTAAGTAGACACTGAAAATAGTACAAGCGGAAAGCTATTGCATCAGGAGAGGTAGTTTCTGGCTTTGAACCTGCCTCAGTGAAATACTATTTGATTTACTTGGATAATCAGTGAACATGATGTCTTGAACTGTTCAGCCATTGGTGTAAACCAAGACAATAATACTCACACAATATCTTCCCTAACACTTTCGATTTTCATGGTTGTGTTCATTTTGACCCCAAACAACTCTTGATTTCATAAGTGCTTTAGAGAATTCAAGCTTTGAAACATTCTCATAGAAGCAGCCCAACTTCTCACTCATATAGTTGATCTCCTATTAGGAATTGGTAGGAACTTAATCCTAAGTGCTTAACTGAATCTTCATAACTTAGTTGTCTCATTGAACCAAGTTCTTGGGTTCTTCAGTCAGCATGGTTGAGTTATCATTACAAAGATTACAAGCATAGTGGGCTTTAATCCTATTTCCTTCTATCAGAAGTTTAGTGATCTCTTGGTAAGCTTTTCGATATAGTGGATCCACAAAATAATACTATCTGAGATCAACTGCAACACAAGACGGTCTATACCATTTGAGATGTAGCTAGCTATTACAATCAATCAATGTATTAGATATAGACTTGTCACTTTTGGCGCTCTGAAGATACCTTGCTTTAGTTCAAGTTTAATTACACTTATCGGTAACCCTCATAAGTATAGGATACCGAATAAATAAGCTTCCAAAACTTCTTGAAATAAAATACTTATTTCTCACTTTATCTAAAGCTCTAGTTCCAAAAATTCATCTTCAAATTCATAATGATTTCGAATATTTTCAAATAAAGTACTAGCGTAGTAAACACATTTACTAGTAATATAAATACTTATAATGGACATCCATGTCACAATATGGTAGCAACAAATTTTCCCGAAAATACTGCAGTTCAACAATGTTCAAAATTTCGTTATTATAATTTGAAGATAGCAAGGCCACCTCACACTTCACGGGTGGTCCCAAGTTCAAGTTTTGATATATACTCGAACAACGATTCGACATGATTAAGATAAGATTTGAAATCCAATACTATATGGATTAAATCTTAAAATCAAGAACCGTAAGGACTTATATTCTTAAAGTCTAGAACTCGAAGGACTAAATAAAAAATTTTGAAAAAAATTCAAGGCAAAAATTGAAGATCTCAAGACCTTAAGTACTCAAAATGCAATTAAATCCTTAATGCAAAATTGCAACTCAAGTCCCTTGGCCTATTAAATTTCCAATTACAAGTACTCCTTTTTATCAAAGTGCTAAGATTTCTTAACAAATGGATTCTTCAATCTTTGATAATAGATATTGAATCATTTTCATTACAATTCAATTCAACTTACAAATATTCGTCAATTATTCAATACTATTATTAATTATTGCATATCGATATCCATGAAATAAACGATTTTGTCCCAATTTCAACCATTTTTTGTTGTTATAAATCATCCTTATACTTCTAAAATTAGTATAAGGGATTTCTACCTTTCAATCTTCTTAGAAAAAATTTCTACGACTTATATATAAAGAATGCAACTTTTAAGCTAATTTACCCCCAACAATTACTCGATTAGGAATGCATTTACAAGTAGTAACATTACCCCTCACAAACCTTGGGTATGACTTGAACTTAGAGTTCATAAACTCTTCTAAATTTCAACCATATAATTAGTTATATCCATTGAATAAATAATTTTATTCCATCTCTAGTCAACATATAAAATTACTATGAATATCAATCTCACATGCACTTCCATATTTATGAGAGACATTGGTTGGCAATCGACAACACAGGTTCAGAAGGCCTTGGTGGAACTATATGTCTCATTACTGTGTTTTCCTCCTCCATGTTGGCGAGTGCCTTTGGAAACATTAACATCTTTTTCAATTCTTACCTTAAGCGGTATAATTGAAAAAATGGACCCTAGATGTCACAGCCACTTCAAAGAGATAAGATGTCCCAGCCACTTCCAAAAAAGGCAGAACAAAAACAACACTATTAAGTGCCTGTTTGATAAATATAGTTTTTGATAAAAAGTTGGGTTTTGAAAATCTAATGGTTAAAAAGTTGTTTGAAAAGTAAAAAATTGTGGGCTTAACTTTTTTGAATGGTTGAGATTGATTAATGTAGAAAAAAGTAGTAAAAAGTATGAGATAGTATGGGGATCAAACATGGGGATCAAACAAGGGCTAAATATCAAAATGCTAAGGTTTCTTAACAAATGGATCCTTAACATGTAAATATGCAAAGTATATATGCATGTCATTTCTATACGAACAAGATTCAAATTTAACTTTGCATGAATTTACATTGAATGCACATCCTTATATATTACACAACCAATTGATTATAAAGTAATTCACTGTATATATCAACAGATTTTATGTATGCACCAAGTCAACGGATTATGCAACTATTTAGAATGTCAACATAATATTTCTAACTGTGTTTATAAATATATGACTTCTTTGAAGCATATCACAATAACTTATCTATCATTCATACTTTGGGTAGAATATATCATGCACAAATAGTAAAATTATTGTCTTAAGATTGTTCGTAGAAATAACGTGTATAATTATTTTCTAGTAACGTACCTCTTACGTGCATAAATTGGACATAATTTCGACTTACCAAAATCGAATATATGAAGTAGAAAACCAAAAATGCATTAAGATGAATTCGGCCGAGAAAAGAATTGAACTCTTTGTCCTTAAGACGATAATGCCCCACACAGGTACTAACGATTTTCTGGCATTCGTTTCCCAAGATACAACAATCACGTCCCGCAATAGTAGCACTCCAAATTACGTAGACCAATGAACCTTACTTGTGCTTTTGAACCCTCTTCATATGAAATTCGACTCCAAATAAATGCAAAATTTATTTTTAAGTGAATATGCATCAACATGATAATGCAATGCAATAAATGAAAAATGAATTGAATGATAAATCCAAGCATATATAGTCTATTTATAGATGTTGAAAAGTTGTATCTAAAAAAAAACAACCCTTTCGAAAAACACATCATTTGAAATTTGTCTCTAAAATAAAGAGACATAACTATTAGAAAATTATTACAAATTCAAAAGTTACAATATTTCATATGAAAAAACACATCTTTTTATTTAAATTAATTCTAAAATATTTTATAATATTCTAAATAAATAATTTTTCAATATTGTCACAATTTTAAGTGGCTTAATTTTTCATTCATCAACTAATAGTTCCACTTATATAATTAAATAAATTGGTCAAAACCAGTTTTTCATACAAAGTTCCAACAAGCCTGTCAAGGATGGTTTCATTATTAGGAAGTCAACCAAGATTCATTCTCGATCTTGTGCGCGTCGAATGAAGGAGGCAAAGAGAAAGGGACGTCACTCTGGATTAAGCGCAAGGGTACTAGGGAGGCAAGGCTGCCAACTAAAGTACTTTGGATGAGGAGAATGAGGGTGCTCAGGCGCTTGCTTCGCAAGTACAGGGAGTCGAAGAAGATTGACAAGCACATGTATCATGACATGTACATAAAGGTAAAGGGTAATGTTTTCAAAAATAAACATGTTTTGCTAGAGAGCATCCACAAGTCTAAGGCCGAGAAGGCCAGAGAAAAGACCTTGTCTGACCAATTCGAGGCTAAGAGAGCAAAGAACAAGGCTAGCTGGGAAAGAAAGATAGCTAGGAGGGAGGAGCGTCTAGCTCAGGGACGAGGAGAGAAAGTAGCACCACCTACTATTGTAGCCCCGACTCCTTCATCACAGGCAGCTCAGAGAGCCAAGAAGTGAACTTTTTGACTGAGTTTCAAGGATTGGCGGATTCAAATTGTCTTTAAGCGTTTTAGTTTTTTAGTACGACAGTGTTGAGATATTTGTTAAAGTTAGAATATTCTAGATTCATCTAGAATTAGTTGTTAGATTTAGCTTGTTAATTTTTCTATAAATAGTCTTAAGCATTATAATCTTTTAACCAAAACTTTGAATAATACAAATTTTACTTCCACATTTTATATTTTGTACGTGGTATCAAAGTATAAGATCTTGGCCTAATTTCCTGTGAAATTCCGTCTCTGGTGAGCGGCGGTGCTGCCGCTCGTCCGGAAAGAATTTTTTTTCCAGCATATTCTACTTATTCTTTCAGTTAATTGTTTCTTCTCTCCACTGATGTCTCGTCAAACTTCATAGCTGGATTCTCCACCTCAATTGTTCCATCTCCATTTTCTAGCAGAAAAGTGAAGATCGGTAATGGCGAAGGCAACGAAAATGAGAAGCGAAGCGAGTACCAGCGGCGGTGTTTTCAGATCTAAAGTGTCGGAGAAAGAAAAGGAGAACGCAGTGACGGAGTAACAACAGCTGCAGTCGCGAGGAGCCTTCAATTACCTTTGATGTTGGAATCTCCATAGCTGGCAGCTTCTTGTATGGACGAGAGACGATGCAGCGGCCTTTTGAATCTAATGTTCCGGTATCCGAAATTCAAGGCCTCGAGCAGCAGCTTTCTGGATGTGAAGAAGAGAATCGGAACTCGCCGGATATTCTCACAGAAACTTCCGATATGGAATGAATATTCCGACGATTTTTTTTTCTTTTGATTCCGGCAGTCAATTTTTAGAAAAGTCAAATGAAGATGAGAGTACTTCGCACATGTTTCATTTGTTCAATCAGTAGCCAATCTGAATTATGATTTTCAGGCGTACTGGACGGAGAAGCAAAGAAGATAACCGGTAGTCCTCTGTTTTCTTTTAGATATGAAAATCCAGAATTCTTTTCACAAAACCGACCTCGAATTTGAGTTAATGAGGTTGACAAGAAACTTCCTATTAGTTTCATAGATTTCCCGGTGATCGGTCGTCCACCGGAGGCGACGACCGGCGATTGAACGGCAGACGACCGTAGTGGCGACGACAGTAGGCTGTAGGAGGCGTTTTCTGATTTCTGGTTTGAACGAATGAGACAAGTCAATAGCTGAATTTCAACAAATTTTCAAAAATTTCGAAACAGATCCCTGAAGGTTTTGGATTTATTTAAGTTGATCCTACAGCTTTGATTTTGTGAAAAAAGGACCCTATCAGTATATTTGCTGAAATTGGTCCCTGAATTGAAAATTACAGATTGGTCCCAAGTTTTTGGGATATTGATTTTAAGCCCCAAATTTCTAAAAATTGGATTTTGGGATTGTTTTTTGAGTTGGCCCATATTGGGTGTTTGAAATTGCTCACATGAGAAGTGGGTTTGATTCAAGATTGAATCAAGATTGAAAATAGATGAATGAATTCATCTAAAGAAATTGAATTGTTCCAGTAATTTGGAGTTTGAAGAATTTGCTCCAAAATTGGAGTTGATGCAAGAAATCTGGAATTGAAAGAAAATTGATCGACTGATTGTAGCTGGTTTGAAGATTTGAAGATTGATGATCCCGTCTTAGTATTAAAGGGGGAAGTTATGAGAATTTTACATTGTATTTTTTACTTTTGTAATACTTTCAAGTTGGAGTTATATTTCATATTACTTCCAACTTGAGGGGGGATGTTGAGATATTTGTTAAAGTTAGAATATTCTAGATTCATCTAGAATTAGTTGTTAGATTTAACTTGTTAATTTTTCTATAAATAGTCTTAAGCATTGTAATCTTTTAACCAAGACTTTGAATAATAAAAATAATAAAAATGTTACTTCCACATTTTATATTTTGTAAGATTCAAGTTTTTTGACCTCTGCTAAATCATTTCTTATGGAATACTGAGAAATCATATAACCGTGTGTCATTGTATGTTCTGTTATACAATGTAAATACTCTTGATAAAGTGTGGTGGGAGTTTGCCAGAGTTAAAAAGAAAAAATAAAAATAAATAAATATATATATATATATATATATATATATATATATATATATGGAGAGAGAGAGAGAGAGAGATTAAATGATCAAGTAAAAATGATATATGTACCCCGGCATCTTCGCCATCGTGAAGCGCTGAATCTCCTCGCCAATTCACACGTTGATTGGGGGGTAACTTCCCTGATCTTTGTGCTTCATAGTACAACAAAGATTTGGTTAGGGCAGCTCCATAGTCTACTTTGTAAGCATTCGAGTGGACAAAAGCAAGAATGCAACAAGTAAAAGCCAAGAAGGGCATAATTTCAGTGAATTTGAAATTGATCTGGAAGGCCCTAGGAAAATGGTCTACCTAATTTATATATAAAAATAAAATGAAATAATTTAATAACCAAATAATTTTTTCCTTCAATGAAATAGAGATTTCATCTGAAATACAACTTAAGATTTCAACATTAATTAATTATATATTGTCAATTTACCAAACAAAGTTAGTGTTTTCAACTCAGATTTTAGTGAATTTCGTAAATTTGAATACAATTCCACTTTATTCATAAGATTTAAACATATATAATTCTATATTATAACTTTTTATGAACTCTTATGGATTTGAAATATTAAAATCAACATTTTTCTGTACGTCTTAACATGGGTATTCTCAACTTATATTTTAATGGATTACTAAGAATTGTGTGAATTTTGATGAATTTCATAAATTTGAATAGGATTCCCCATAATTCATAAAATTTTATAAGAATGCTATATTTAATTATTTTATAAATTTTCATGGATTTGAAATATTAAAACAAACCTCTTACATCTTAGCTTGTATTCTCAAATATGATTTTAATGGATATCTTAGGTTTTATGAATTCTCATGAATTTTATAGATTTGAATAGAAATTTGCATGATTCTTAAGATTTAATTAACAAAATGCTTGATGTGATACAAGGGAGGAAATCAAAGAAAATATCTCTGGTTACGAAGAACCAAATTGTAAACACAAGTTCGGTGGCTCAAAAGATCAAGCATGAAGTGATAAAAAGATCGAGGCTCAAAACCACTGAAAATGGGTGGAAACCAAAAGCCAAGGAGAAGGACGAAGTTGGAAGGTGCATCCGAAAATATCTCCACGCGATCGAGTCCAAAGTCAACCCTGCGATCGCACGAGGATGCTTTGATAAATCGACCTTCCAATCGATCGGCGATGGAACCCACACGATCACGTTGTATACCTGGAGTAGGGTTTCACTGGGTTTTTTTTTTAATTTAATTCTTTTTTAAGTATTTTATTCTGCTTAGAATTCTATTATTGCGGCCTATTAGTTGTTATTTCATTTTTGAGGTTATATTAACTATTTTCATCATTGTAAACATTAACTTTGTGATGCGAATCATATCAGGCTTGAAGGCAAAATTCAAAAATTAAAACCAAATAAGACTTCAAGAGCGTGTTAGAAGGGTTCCAAATCAAGTATGATGTGTGGAAAGAAGGTTGGAAGTAAAAATTATGGTCAAAGAAGACTTCGAATGCAATTGAAAAAAAAAAAAACCAGCAAGAACTATGATTCAGATTTTTAGTCGGAGATTGGGACTCAGTTTTCACATAAAAAGGTTTCAATTTGAAAATCACTATTTTGTAAGAATTGTAATCCTTTGAATCTTCTTTCCAACGCGCTTTGAAACATTGCAATCGGACATTGGTAGAAAAACTTATGAGCAAAACATCTAGGGATAGCACGACAGTATGTTTCAATGGGCAGAATACTATAGTGATCACCCTGCGATCACGTGGTTGTTTCTAACTAGAGTTTCAAGATTTTTAGTTTTTTTTTTCACTTTTTTATTATGTTAAGTCATGCTTTTTGTCTCAATAGCAGTTAAACCTAGTTAGACATTTTTATTGATTTATATTTATATACTATTTTCTTCATTGTAATAGTTAGTTTATGAGATATTAAATATTTTATTGAGTGATTCAATATCAAAGGTGAGGATTCCCTTTAAAATTCGAACTTATCAGGATTTATTCAACTTGTGGTGTTCAATCCGACCTTATCAAAGATTAACAATCTTTGTGGCATTCAAATCGAACTTATCAAAGGATCTGGACAACATTTGTGGCCTTCACCCACGTTGGTTCATGTTTCTGCATCGTATCAAGTTTAAGGTTTGAAATACCTTAGGTTGAACCTCGGGTCTTCATGTTACCATCCATCTAAACTTAAATTTTGAACTTTCGAGGCATCCTTCATATTTATTCTGCTAGTTCGACGTATTTTCCAAACGAGATCACATCACTTTGATACTATTGAGAGTGTTTATTCAATTAAAGGTTGATGATTCCCTTTTTCAATTGTTCTTCAAAAAAATCAAGAGGGTATCAAAGATTTTCAATCTTTGTAGTGTTCTACCATAAAATTTATCAACGAATTAGGCAATCTTTGTGGCGTTTGACAATTCTAGTTCTTACTTCCACATCATACAAGTTTAATATTTCTCTATCTTGGATTCTTGCGTCATGAGGTTTAGGTTAGAATTCTATCGTCTATTTTATTGTGTATGTGAACTAGTGTTACACATGTGCGATACACGGTCATTTGTTACTTATATATGCTGAAATGTATAATTACTTATACCTTAATTTTTTTTACGGTTCGTATGTTTACCGTTCCAAAAAATTTCTTAGAATTTTAATAAAATGGAAAGAAAAAGAAAAAATAGACCAATGAGCGTTCCTATTTTATTCTCTTTCATTTTATATTTTTAAAGAAAAAGTATTCATGTGATACTGACAGTGTTTAAAGATTTTTACGAATTTAAAAAAAATTATAATTGATTTTCGTACATTAACATATGAAATGAATATTTAATTAAAAATGAGAAACGAAGGAATATGATTAATTACAAAAAAAAGTACAATTACAAAGAAGGAATATGATTAATTACAAAAAAAAAAGTACAATTACACATACCTTAATTTTATTTATTTATTTATTTATTTATTTTTACAATGTGTATGTTTATTATTCCAGAAAATTTCTTTAAACATAGTAATTTAAATTGAGTTAAAGCTTAAAATGAGAAAACAAAATTATATTTAAATAGAACTTATAATAAGAGAAAAATAGACATATCTGTGATATACAATAAGAATTTTATTAAAATGAAATGAAAAGAAAAAAAAAAGAACGATGAATGCTCCTATTTTATTTTCTTTTATTTTCTAGTTTTAAAGAAAAAAATATTTATGTGATATTGACACTTTTTTTTTTTTTTACGAATTTAAAAAAGAAATTGTAATTGATTTTCAAGAGTGAAAGGCAGACAAAGAAATTTCAAAACGATTTGATTTTTGAAATGATTTTACGAATAATATATTTTCAGTTTGCTCTCACTTGTTATCTTATATTAAACTTCTAGTTGAAATTTTCGATTTGACATCTGTATTACATATTTTTTTTTTACTTCAAAATAATAAAATAATTATAAAATGAAGAATAATTAATATAATTAATACAAGAAATAGTTTATAAATAGTATTCTAGAACTTAAATGATATAATTTAAAATGAATGAAATATTGAGTAAAAATAAAAAAATATAAAAACTTTTACATTTGATATTGGGAGGTTTACAGTTTGTTCCCACTTATTAGCTTGTATTAAACTTCTCGTTGAGATATTCGATTTGATACTCATATTACATATTTTTCGACTTAAATATAATAAAATAATTATCAAGTAAATAATACCTATTAAAAAAAAAAAAAAAAAAAAATTATACATTAAATTAAATTAAAATATTTATGTCGGTAATAACATAGCAAGAATTCTAATGTTATGTACTATAATAATTGCTAAAATATTTATTACATTTTTTTTTTGTTTGCATATTATTATTATTATTATTATTATTATTATTTGCATAAATTTTCAGATTTAGAAAGTCATTTTAGGCGAAAAACTATGTGCGTCTTATTTTTTTCATGGACTTTGTTTTATATATGTATAGATAAATTTATTTCTTTTCAGTATTTCTGTTTTTAATTCATCATATTCGTCACGCTTTTCAAAAGGAATCGCATTGATGCTATATTATCGATATTTATGGATTCCCATGGATTTGAATTACTAAAACAAACTTTTTTGGCTCATATTAACTTAAAAGGTAACTATCTATCTGTAGTCTAATTTTGATCATTCTTTTTTTAAGACTAGTGCAAGTCGTGCGTTGCATGATACAGCGTCTAATGTTAGTTTTGATAATATTGTTCGTATGTTTACTTAAGTTGAAGTATTGATAATGTATCACGGTTCTGTGAATTTTATATAACTACATACCAAATCCACTGTCAATCAAGAAATTTAATGTAAGCCCATTGCAAGAGTAAGCGTACTTGCCACATATAATAATTAACCAAGAGAAGAAAAGAAAAAACATAAATTATGCATACAATTCCACCTCTTTCCAAGTAAGAACATGGAATAAGAAGAAAAATGAAGGAAGAATAGATTCAAATGCATAACCTTTATTTGCACAATTAATAATGGTTAATCGTAGAATGCTCTGCTGGAATATCACCATTTTCTTGACCATCATTTTCCAATTCTTCTACCTTTTCATTTGTCCATTGCTATACAATTTTTTTGACTACCTGCCAGAAACCATCACTTATTGGAAAAAATATCACATACATAGAATATTAATATTCTTCTTGCATACAATTCATAGTGAACTCAACTAATCCACTTTTTTAGGAATTAAACAAATTCCAGCACGGCAATACCTAATAAAATTTAGCTAGAAACACTGAGTTATCTGAGTTCAATCCCTAAAAAATAACAAATAGAATGGAATCACGTACACATAATCAGGCAGAAAGAAGAGTTAGTTCAAACATATGCAAGATTTTAGCCGAAAATGATCGATGGCTGTCTTGAGCCTCACAACCATCCTTATTCCCATGCAGTCACAACCATCCTTATTCCTCACTGTAACCTGTTTTCTCAATGGCTATCTTGAGCCTCACAACCATCCTTATTCCCATGTAGTCACAAAGATGGTAATTATATATATATATATATATATATATAAAAGTAACTCAAAGAAAGGGCCTATTGAAATATGAAATGCTGTTTGAAGTGAATGTTAGGAATTTCACTCTAATTCTCTACATTGATGGCATCTTGGCCATATTTCTTATTGATGACAACCTGAAATCAAAGAAAACCAAATTTTAGAAAAGTCAAAATATGAATGCGATAAAAGCTAATTGGCACTAAACTTATGGACATAACTCTGTTTCACTGTAACAAAAATATAGTAATATGTAAAATCAATTAGCTCAAGTTTCTAATTGATGAATTTTTAAGCAGATAAACAACTCGTTTATAACCTACAAAAGTAAAGCTTAAGCTTAAATCATTTTTTTAAGCCTCATCAAAGTACTCTTCATCGTGGTCACCAAAAAAAAGAGAATAGAATGTGTAAAAGTATCTTTATGAGTTCCCTTATCAATTCCAACATCTTAGGACTAACCATCTGCCACAATTAAGTAGAAAAATAATATATTCTGATGGGAAATCAACCAAAGAGGAGAACATGCAAATTTCCTAAAGAGAACAAAACAGACCAAGAGGTACCATGATTCCCAATATCTTTAAACAAAATGAAATCAATCTACTCCCGCATAACTAATGGGAAAATCAACGACAAAAAATAAATAGGGAGCGAACATATCAGTACGTGAAGAAATAAAAGTGAGGACAGAGCAATTTTAGTTCTCTGATGATCAATTGCATTTACTTTGTCTCAACAAAAACTAAGAAAACAAGTCCATAAAGTATAGAAATTAGCAAATGGCATGATTAAACTTTTATATCATATGTTGAATCACATTAGGACTTGAAAAGTAGCAGAGCGTGGAAAAAGTAGATGACATTGTCAATTCACATTTTATCTTTATTTTCAAATTTTATTTATTTATTTATTTATTGTAATTATTATTCGACCTCTTGCCGTTTATGTGATCGACATACGCTCAATACCAGGGAAACACATCCAAACAGTCTTTATGAACACCAAAAAAGAAAGAAGCCCTAAAGTGAGATAGAAAAAAATAGATTACTCAGTACCAGGGAACCACATCCAAAATAACAGCCTCAATGAACACCACATAACTCAAATGGCCACTCCTGTCCCCCTAAAACAATGTACCAGTATAATAAAAACTCATGCAACCTTTTGAGTGATGTCAAAAACAGCAGGGAGAAATGTACCTATCTGACCAAGAAGCTCAACTTTGACTCCATTATGCTCAATCTTTTTTTCTGAAGCTGGTTCAATAGGAATCTGGGAAAAATGATATGCATAAGCATAAACATGATGGATGTCAAATTTATACATAAAAATAATCTTTGAACCCGAACCCGAATTTACACAAGAGAAAGGCTATTCAACTTCAACTTCACCTTCAGTTTCACCATTTGGTACTCCATCCCCTTCATTCTGAAACGAAAAAAGCCACAATAAGAAAGAGGCAAAAACCAGCAATGAAAATTTTCATTGTAATTTTCATTTTTACATTTCATATGCTCAATAATTATACAAGTTCCCAAGAGATATGATCAAGACTAAAGAATAGGAAAGTTCTAAATTTATGCTTCCATATACTATTGGATTGTTCTAATTACGGTACCATATATAATGTACATTAAGGTCACATGAATACAAAAATACTTCTAATTAAAATAAATGGTAATTAAAATAAATGGTAATAATGAAACGGGAATTGTATCATTAAATATAACAATTGGAGATTAATGTTTTGTATCTTGAAAATTTAAATTCCCAAATAGCTAGTTCCTATTTAAATTAACAAACAAAAGGAGGAACTTTGTAACACCCCAAGTTCAAAATCTTAAACCTAGGCGTGTTAACTTTTCTTTACTTAAATGCGGAAAAGAAATCATTTAAAACCTCAACATTTTCATTTTCTATTATGAAATTTTACAAAAATTTCGACAAAGTCTCCTCTGTAAATTGAATATAGCCAACCTGTAGAGGGACATCAAAACCATTTTTAAAGTACACATCTCAACTCATTCAATCCCAAACATCATCCAAACCATTACAATAAGTCCCAAACTCCTCAACAATATAATTCCAAGTAAATAAACTTTAGCAAATGAAATAAGAGGTAATTTAACCTCTAATACTACCCATTACTTATTCAAAGCAAATTTCAACCAAACAATTAACAATAATAAATGAATTAAGGAATAATTAATGAGAAACTTAAATAAATTCTAATTTAACTTTATTTTCAAAGATTGAGGATAGGTATAGCCTGAGTCTGTCACCAAGTGCTCTCCTCGGATCATCTAACTTTCATCACCTGAAATGTTGGGGAGGGATTGGGGTGAGCTAAAGCTCAGTAAGTAAACTTTATGTATGAAATGCATGCTTATGACATGAATGCTTTTAAAAATTTCATATATCTATCCCTATTTACTTTACTTTCCGGAACTTTCAAACTTTTCAAACTTTCACTTCATTTCAAAACTTTCACTTCATTTTCATCGTGAGCTCACTTGGTGTATCTTCTAGCCAATCAGAATGCAGTGGACACTTTTCTTTATTTGGAACCAGGTTATCACTTTTCCACCGCATAGCGGTTTAAAATTTGTCATCGCCAATCGGTTTAGCAATCGTCACCGCAAAGCGGTTTAATATTTGCCACCACTAATCGGTTTAGCAATCGTCACCGCAAAGCGGTTTAATATTTGTCACCGCCAAATTGGTTTAGCAATCGTCACCGCAAAGCGATTTAATATTTGCCACCCCCAAGCGGTTTAGCAATCGTCACCGCAAAGCGGTTTAATATTTGCCACCGCCAAGCGGTTTAGCAATCGTCACCGCAAAGCGGTTTAATATTCACCACCGCAACAGCGGTTTAATTTGGGTACGCCCGTCCACCGTGCCCCATTTCCCACTCACACATTTCATGGTATAGAAGTACATCCATTTATTCTTAAAACTTAGGATACATACTTTTTGAGAAAAATCTAACTTTCCACACTTTTCCTTTAAAATCATTTGACTTCCCCAGTACTCAATGACAAATGCATGCTTGATAATGCAATTAACATAAAATATATGAATGCTTGGGCAATTTCCAAATTGAACAATATATACTTATATAAAGTAACGAAAGCATCGAAACGAGCAATATACATAGTTGTCACTTGAGCACAGTAATTTTACATTAACTTTCAACTTTAATAAAATAGGGGGAAGTTTACTTACTTAACGTCCTTAGTATTTACCGCTATCTGGATTTGCAAGTGGAAAAGTCTCGGTTGCCCCGTGACGTCAATGTACCAAAAGTCCTATTTTATTCTCATTCATTAACAAAATATAACTTTTAGTTGACAATTAAATTCGTTATTCATTTTAATACTCAATCAAACATTAACTGAAATTAAAACTTCAATTTAACTCACATGTGATCTTACATCGAGACTAAAGTACATAAAACCAAAAATTCCTTTCATACTTTCGAATTCCCAAAACATTACATTTTAAATCCCTAAATTGCATAAGACTGTGAAATTATAATTAAGGTTTCAATTTAAACTAAAATCAATAAAAACAACCTATTTTAATAGTTTCTAAAATCTGAATTTCCAACTTAAAGTTCCAAATACATTCGTAAATCTGCAAATTACAAATTTCAATCCAACAGTTAAAATTTAAGCAGTTAGCTAATTTCATAAATTCGAAATCCTCAAATTTACCCAGAATAACATAAACTCAATTAAACTAACTCAAATTTAAACCAAGTATTTTCCAAAATTTTTAAATCTGAAAAACTCTCAAAATAGTTGTCAATTAAACTAATTAAATCCAAAATTTCACAACTCAGAAAAATCACTACCAGGTCTGAGAATCAATGAAATCATTTATATGCTATTTCCCAATTTCGAAATTTACCATTTCTAAATCGAAATACAACTAAACATTTCAATTAAACTAACAAATTCACGAATTTTGAAATTTGAAATCCATCCATACAACTTTAAAAATCTGTAATCAATACTAAAGTAAATTCCAATTAAGTAGGTTAGATTCTTCAACAAAATCATAAAATTAATGGTAATAAATATGTCAAATGTAAGCACTTTAATTATTTCCAAATATATGTAATAAAATAATTATTTGTTTTAAAACTCACTTGATCCCCATAAGCAAAAAAATTAAGCTTAGCTAAACATGCTCATATAAGATTAACTCCTATGATCAAAATCATACCAACATGGACCAACTTTAATTAAAAAAGCATCTAAGGAGAAGGGGCAGGGGCATTGAAATTTGAATAGATACCTGAGAAATAGCGGTGTATCGAGCAAGACCCAATGTTGCTGCTTTAATAGCCAAATCAAAAAGACCACATGGCACGCTTACAACAGTTCTTCAAAAAATTTACTTGCAAACGCAAAAAGATTATAGTTAGATCATGAGTTCCAAATTAATGTAGGAAAATAGAAAGAATGATTGTTGTTGCTCCAAAATTTGTTGCCACAATTAGTAAATTATCACAGGCTCGCTAATTGTTTCCAAACGCTATTCGATATCATGAATAGGTATATTCAATTCTTTAAACTAAAATTGCTATTGCTATATTGATACCAATAGGGCTACGATCCAAGTTTCATAAACTCCATTGATTCAACTAAAAAATAAACTACATAAAAATAAAATTATGATCTGAAATTTCAGTTAGCCATTTCTTTCTCTATTCCCAAATTCATCACGTGCAATATACAAAAAAAAGGGTAAAAGAGAAATATAAATATTAAAAAACTAAAAGAAATAATCAGCATTTTTAACTAATTGAATTTTGTCAGAGCAAATTCAGTGATACTTATTAGATTTCCTAATCAACTATCAACGGTCGAGTTGGTTGTTAGATCTCCCAGTGGCTCTTACGAAACCTTAGCCTAGGTTATGGGGATTCATGCACTGATACATATCTATGTTAACATCAAACTGTCATTAATGTGTCATCTATGTGATCTCATGAACTCTAAGATATGTTTGTATAGTTTTCATAAGTAATTCAAATGAAATAATTGGATGTGAGAGTACAAAAGCATATTTCTTGATAAATGATTAAACCCTGCATGGTTCAGCATTCTTTGCACTATAATCTCGATCTATAGTAAATGGACTCATGTGAGTATTTTCAAACATGATGTGGGGCTAAAAAATATCAAAAGCAGTATAAATGGATAATACATAATGAAATGCAAGAGGTGATATTTGTTAGATGGATACACCATGCTTCACAAAAATTAGAGAAAATATATATGTTATAAAGCCAGATGAGAGAGCATGTGTTATAAAATATACAATGATAAACAAGAAAGGGGAAAACTCCAACTTCACAATCACAACCTCCTACAATCTGAAATTTGATAAAAGTACAATTTTCCAATGAAATCAAAATTCATAAGCAAATAATTAGAATAGTTTTCAAAAGCCAACGAAAACAACTTTGATTTCACAAAACTCAGAGAAGAGACGTCATAACAAAGCGATCTTTAAAAGAAAGTATTTTTACACAAAAGTAGGAGGATAGAAAATCAAGCATTAAAGAGCAAAACTATCACCCCAACTCCTCCAACCCTCTCGCAGGGGCATGAATAATAAATATTTAAAATGTATAACATAGTAGGACAGTGAGGTATTGCATATTCTAACTCCAGCATGTGAACCAATAAAAATACATAGCAGAAGAGAAATAGAAAAGCCCCAATCTTGTAAATAAATTTATACATAAAAAAAATTAAATGTCACTTACAACTCATCCAAGTATCAAAAAACAAAAATTTTATCAAATCATATCAAAATTACAACATCTTGGCAAGTCAAAAAGTGGAAGTTAGACATAACCAAAAAATACCCAAAACAACAAGTAATGCAGTACTAAGCCATGTAAACTGAAATTCAACACAAGAAACAAAATCCAGTTGAGAATTTGAGTCCTAACTCTAAGATATGGCACTAAATGAATTTCAGCTATTCACAAAAATTAGAGCATCAAAGATATTAGAAATAGAGGGTAAATTGACAAGTAGGGCTGCTGATGACAAGAAAATGTATGAATTGTATGCAATAAGATTTCTCAATTAAAAAAGAAAATGGATGGATGGATTGACTAAAAGGTCATATGTGAAGTAACCTTAGAAAGTGAATAGAATGCCGATTTGATCTAATTTACCCTGCAACCAACAGAGAAATGTAGCTAAAAGCAAGATAGTCATACAGTAGTTTTAGAATTGGTTATAGAAAGTAAATACACCGCCTCATGGAAAAGGTAAGTTGCACATTTATTAATCCAATCACCTTTTTTTCTTCAATCGAGAGAGAGCTAAGAAATTGTAATTAGACTAAAACCGCATTTTGCTTTTAGAATTATGAGTCCCAAAAATTATTAATCCATCTACAGTACATTATTATTTATTGTAAGTACACAATAAAGAATTTAAATAAAGAAAGGCAAAATTCATACCTAATGGAGAAGGAGAAGCATAAGAAGAAGAAGATGATGACTTTCCGGGAACCTTATTTTGATAATATCTGATAGAGCACTTGTGTGAGCTTTCTGGAAAGCATTTTTTTTTTCCAAACTCCACAATCCCATAAGTGTTTATGTGGAGATATTCAACGACGTCACCGGGAAATACAGACCTCAGACATAGAATCCACTTTTTGGTCCTTATCAAAGAATATATTATCTGATTTTAGAGGCTAAAATTTAAGATATGTGACATCATATTATACATTTAAAAATTGATACCTAGAGACACTTGGAAGTCCTAAAAGGAAAATTGATACCTAGAGACACTTGAAAGTCCTAAAAGGAAGTAATCAGTACATAGAAAATGGAATGTAGAATAAGTCCTGAACCACTTATATTTTTGCTTCGAGACTAAATTTAAACTCCAATTGATCTGCTAACTTCTAAATAGACAACACAAAATAGAACTAAATTAATAAATAAGACACATAAAAAATCAATATATGCCCAAATTAACAAACTAAGTATAATCCCCTTTTTGAAATTCTCAAAGTGCTCACTTGCGTCATGTCTCGTAAAAATCTGCTTCCATCAATTTCACAGAGAAGACTTGGTCACATAAAAAATCAATATATGCCCAAATTAACAAACTAAGTATAATCCCCTTTTTGAAATTCTCAAAGTGCTCACTTGCGTCATGTCTCGTAAAAATCTGCTTCCATCAATTTCACAGAGAAGACTTGGTTGAGCAGTTAAAAACTTTTGCAAACCAATCCATCCTTAAGAACAAAGAGAAGTTTATTTACTAATAATACATATGATAACAACTTTAATTAGAAAATGATAACAAGTCTAGATAGCAAACGATGGCAAAATAAATTACAGGTGAAGGAAGTGGTGGCAACCAAAGAAAAGATGAAAACCGAAAGAGGGAAATAAAGCGAGAGAGACGGCAGCAAGCGGAGTAATACCCACCAATTGTAGTCGGACCACGAGAAGGAGGAGTTGTTGGTGGCAGGGACATGATGATTGCGGTTGAAGAAGCGTCGCCTGTTGGTAGAGCGATAGGAGAGACGGCGGCAAGTAGAACTTCCGGTTAGTCGAATGATCGGACTGAAGGAGAAGTCTCGAATCGAAGAAGGGGCTAAGACGAAGGTAAAGCAACGATAAAGGAAGAGAGAGAGGCGGCTATAGAGCTGAACGAATTGTACCTTAGAAGAAGAAATATATACATTAAAAATCAATTTTCTGCCTTGCCTAGCTCGGCTCAATTGGAAAAATGGCTTGTGAACAGGAAAAATTATTTTATGATCGGCTTGTGAACAGGGAAAAAGACTTCCGCTCTTTTAAGACAGTAGGGATTATGAATTCTCAATAATTTCATAGATTTGAATGGACTCCACAAATTGATAAGATTTTAACACAATGTTATGTTACAGATTTTTATTAATTTCTCATGGATTTGAATATTAAAAACCATTTTTTTAATTTTATTATTATTATTATTATTATTATTATATCTGAACTTAGAAAATTTATAAGGACTTGATGTACATGTTGAGAATCTAACACAAGAAGTTAGTCACTATCCGATTTTTTTCGCAAGAACCAACACTCCAGTTTACACCTTGCGCGCATCTGTTCACGGCTCACACAGATGAAGAAACATCCTCCAATGGTTACGGTCAGCTGCAACAGCTTCCTTGGGCTCAAATATATAGTTGCCTCTATGTACATTGCAAAAGCCTTCCACAAGATAATCGAGAGAATGGGCTACACACTGATTCAAAATATCCCTTGGAAGAAGAATAACGTGCTCTCATCTCTATCTTCTTGTTATTTCAAGCCAAGATGTAGAAAACCATTTGAAGACTGCCATAACCGAAAGAAAGTCACGAACAAAGGCACAGACTTTCTATTAAGCGTAAATAAAAATTAATTCTACCGACTAAAGGACATGTGAAGGAGCCCTTAACTGACCAAGAATAATGGATCAATGGTGACAATTGACCCTTACCTTTTACATATATTCAAGTCACTCAACATTATCCAATTCTCTTTGAGTGCTTGTGTATCAACAATTTTTGAGGTCTTATTATTTTTTCACCATTGCCCTATACATGCATACAGAAAAAATATCAATTAGACCAAGTAAATATAAAGTAAATTTAAAGGAAAATGCTAAAGTTATCGCGAAAGTGTATCGCGAGTTGTACCGCACAGGTACATAGACAGTGTAATGACCATTTCACTCTCCTCCATATATATGTGAGTGTGCGGTACACTTTCGCGGTACCTGTAGCATTGTCCAAATTTAAACATGTACGAGATTTGATTACTCTAAGAAACATAGTCACCATATCGACGAGGCTCTTATCGCTAAAACTTTTTAACAAATTTACTTTATCTTGAGATAAATTGTCTCGTATGAGATTCAACTTAGTTAGTATTTTTTTAAAAACCGCAAACACTTCTTAATTGCTTCAGTTATAGCAACATATTCAGGTTTTGTGCTTGATTAAGTAAATAAAGGTTGTAGTTAAGATTTCCAATTAATACAGTTATCCTCGAAAATAAAGATATAAGAAGTAGTTGATTTTATTTGATCCTTTTCACCGATAAAATCAGCATCAACATATCGTAGGAGCAATGGTTTTGTTTCTCTTCTTTCATAAACTAACTCTAAGTTAGGTGTTCCAACTAGATACCTCATTAACTATTTAAGTCCAGCCAAATGAGCCTTACGAGGCTTTGACATGAATCTACAAAAAAATCTATTAGAATAAGCTAAGTCAGATCTAGTAGTAATCATGGAATACCATTTTCATAAGGAATATGTTTCCAAACCTCACATAAGCAGGAGGTTTGTGTGTACATATTCTTGTAACTTACCATGTAAAAATGTTGACTTCACTTCCAATTGAAATATAGGCCATGCGTTTTGTACCGCCAATGTAATCACTAATCTAATCCAGACATGCATTGCAACATGAGCAAGTGCTTCTTTGTAGTTGATGCTAAATTTTTGCTTATAGCCTTTAACTACTATATATACGTGCCTTATAATTGTCAATTGGTGCCATTCTTCTTCACTTTTGTCTTATAAAACGACTTGACACCAATTGTCTTTTTTCCCTTGAAAGCTGAGTCAACTTCCTTGTGTTTAACAAAATCTTCAAAAACTACTGAATCACCATTCGAAAATAGAGAAAAATGCGAAAGTGTATCCTCAGTTTCATCAATTCCAGTAACCTCATAATCTGACAACCATGCGATTCTTTTTAGATTCTTTAGATGCCTCAACTGCAGGTGTGACTTGCAGATCAACTGGAATATCTTCTGAATTTGTCATGGTCAGCCCATATCATATTTAACCCTTACAATCAATACACCTCACAGTTCATCACAACCATGTTGCACCGTCGCTCTCTTCTAGAATATTCATAGCTATTCTATAAATAACCACCCAAGGACGGAGAATTGGTGTGAAGAATATTGATCAGCAAATAATAAATTCTTTCCCTCCCTCTCTGCACGTTCTCCCTTATCTCTTTCTATCCCTCTTCTCTTCTACTCTCTAATTCTTTCTCATCCCATACTCATCTCATACTCTGGATCTACTTATGTCATAAACTGTAATTGTTTTCTATTATTGATGCAACCTTTATAATTTTGTTTACTGCCTTTTGAATTTCCTTGCAATGTAATGGAATCATCACTCATATATGGAAATCAGTTTTATATTCATTAATTTCAGCTCTTGTATTACCTTATATTGTTATGATTTTGCTTGAATTATTGGTTCATGGTTGAAGTTCAATACCAGACACAGCCTCAACCAAGACATTGGCATCAGAGCAGCTACATTCCTTGGGTGTCTCGATCGTTGCAATCGATTCTGGTGGGAATGGCTGAATCTTTAAAGAAAACTAGTGTCACGGGTCAATTGTTACTTACATATATCAAATTTATATTTTAACATGTGAAATTAATATTTAATTAAAAATGAGAAAGGAATGAAGAAAATTAATTACAAAGGTACATTACACATACCTTCATTTTTTATTTTTTATTTTTTTTACGGTTCGTATGTTTATCTTTCCAAAATTTTCTTTAAATATTGTAATTTAATTTTTTTTAAAACTGAAAATGGAAAATAAAAATTATATTTAAATAGAATTTATAATAAGTAGAAAAAATAGATATATCTGTGATATATGCTCAGATCTTATTAAAACGAAAAACAAAAAAAAAACAAAAAAGAAAGATAGATTGATGAACGTTCTTATTTCATCCTTTATCATTTTCTATTTTTAAGTAAAAATATTTATATGATATTGAAAATTTTTTATTTTTTTTAAAAAAATTGTAATTGATTTTCAAGAGTGGAAGACTGACCAAGAAATTTCGGGACATGAAAATTGCAACTATTTAAAAATCTGCATTCAATTGAATTTTTTCCAAAATGAATAATAAATAGTAAATTAATACTACTAATTACCATGTTAGGAAATGAGTTTAATAATAATGATTTTGTGGAGAATGTATACTTAAGTACCTGTTTGAAACTCATTATTTCAAATAATGTAGTTCGTAACAGTAAATTTTAGTACAATGAGCTTTTAAAAAGTATGAATATTTTTAATTTATATGTAGATTATTTTATTAATAGAATTTTAGTTGAAAATGATTTTTAAAAAAATGAGGGTTTGAATAAAGTGTATTGAATAGGGGCCATTTTTTAAAATTTTTTTTTTAACTAAGTTGCTACAATTGTAATGGTTAGAAATTTAAATAACTTACTACACACACACACACACACACACACACACAATTCAATGACCATTTGCATAACTATTCAATTTTGTTGATTATTGATGTAATTAATCTTCTCAAAATATAATTTCTAGATTATCACAAATAATTTATCACTATTCGAATAGTATTATTAGAATTGGCATTAACTATTTTATTACAATATTTGAAATTTAAATTTATTAAACAAATATTTCATTTCATATTTACTTTAACATTACAAATTAAATACATGTAATCATATATTTAAATGAATGTAGTAAATTAAGCAACATGCAATGTTAGTTTTGATTAAATTTTAATAAATGCATATCGCAAATACATTTAACTTTATATACTAAGAAATCATCTATGCATCTCGATTCAAAAAAGTGGCACGATTGTTTAACCACGAGACATAGTACTTTATCACTTACCTATATTGAATTGGTTTTTCAAGAATCAATTTTTCTGAACATTCATTCTCAATCACACATTCTTTAAAAAATTATATTTTACAATTTTTCATACTACTTTTTAACTATACATTCTAAAAAATAGCTTTTTCACAAAAACAATTCTCAAAAAATCAAAGTCAAAAAGTCAACAACCGAGTAAAGTTGGATATCAAAAAAATTATACAAAAAATCCTGTACCCTATAATCTTTAAAATTTATTAAAACTAAGAATGATTAATAAAAATATTAATCATTCTATTGATATTATTAACTAAAAAGAAATCAAAGAATTAATTATTCAATATTAGTTTTCGTTCAATAACTTTTTCTATAAATTATTTATAAGCAACGCATTTTTTTAACCACATATATTTTAGAAAATATGATTTTTAATATTAAAGATAAAAAATAATTTGACAATTAATAATTAAAACACAATTTTTATATTGATGGCTACACATAGAATTTATAATATTAAGAACAACTAATAAATAAAAATAATAATAATTAAATGATAACTTTAATACTGATAACTAAAAATATTAATTAAACTTATTCAGTATCAGTGTTAATAACAAAATTAAAATTGATTAAAAATATATCACCCATTATTTAATATATACCATATTTTGCATTCACATTTGAATACATCCATTTTGCATTCACACTAATCCACTTTGCATTCACACTGTTTAATTTTATAAAAACTTACAATTTATGAAAACGAAAAATGGGCGGAAAATTGTTTTTAGAAAGGGTAAACAGCACAAATGGTCCCCAACCTTTATGTTTCTTGCGAAAATGGTCCCCAACGTTTAGATTTTGGCATTTATACCCTCAGAATTACCAAACGTTGCGAAAATAGTCCATACTGTTAGATTCCACCGTTAAAAACGTGTAAATAGCACCAATGATCCATAACCTTTAAGTTTTTTGCGATAATAGTCTCTAACATATTAAGGTCATGTTTAGCATATTTAGTTTGTAATCTTCAAACGTTTGACGTATTTAGTCCCTAACATATTAAGCCCATATACGTTTGGCGTATTGGATCCTTATCATATTAAACCCCTATTTGAGACCTATTATTTCAATTAATGTGGTTTGTAATCGTAATTTTTTGAAGAATTTGTGGTTAAAAAAAATAAATTTATTTGTAGATTATTTTATTAATAGAATGTGTAATTGAAAATGAGTTTTAAAAAATAAATTTTATTCTGAATTTCTAAAGTGCATAGTAAAATATTTAATAAAAATTCACCGCATTAACATTTCAACCTATTGATAAAAAAAAAATGGACATAAACAAACAAATACATTGGACATCATTTTAGGAATTGAATAACAAATATATTTTTATCAGTTCTATTTTCCATTTCGATTTTTTATTTTCGATTTTGAGAATCGATTGATTTGAAAAGTAAGTTTGAAAATTTTGGGTTAAAAAGTAATTTTTTATTTTTAATTTATGCATAAATTAAAAAAAAAATTATTAATAGAACATGCGAAAGAAAACGAGTTTTGAAAAAAATGAAATTTTGAAAATCGATATTGATAGGTTCTCAAAATCGAAAATAGAACTGATTAAAACATATTTTTTTATTCAATTTTTAAAATAATGTCCAATGTATTTGTTTGTTTATGTTTCATGAATTCATTATTTTTTTTTACCAATAGGTTGAAGGGGTGAATTTTTGTGAAATATTTTATTACGCATTTCAGATATCTAGAATAAATTTTATTTTTTTTAAAACTCGTTTTTAACCACACATTCTATCAATAAATAATCTACAAAATAAATTCTTTTTTCTTTTTACTTTTTAACACAAATTCTTCAAAAAATTACAATTACAGACCATATTATTCGAAATAATTGGTCTCAAATATGGACTTAATATGTTATGGACTAAATACGCCAAACGTATAGGGGCTTAATATGTTATGGACTAAATAAGCCAAATGTTTGGAGGTTACAAATAAAATATGTCAAACATAACCTTAATATGTTAGGAACTATTAACGCAGGAAACTCAAAGGTTAGGGATCATTTGTATAATTTACACGTTTTTAACGGTAGAAACTAATGAAATCTAACGATAGGGACCATTTTCGCAACGTTTGGTGATTCTGAGGGTATAAATGCAAAAATCTAAACGTTGGGGACAATTTTCGCAAGAAACACAAAGATTATGGGCCATTTGTGCTGTTTACCCTTTCTAGAAACTACCCAACATTTATATATTATAAAGATGTGTGGCAGCTTGGATCGGATGATAATCATGATGGATGAGATGAACAGGAAGAGCGATTTTATGATCTTAATGATGGAATAAATGATGGGAAGGAAATCACTCTCTATGGAAGAACAAGCCGAGATTGAGAGGATTTGCAACCAGTCCTCTAAAGAAAAAACGTTGGGAAAAACTTCAGAAACTATTGAGCTGCGTAGGGATTGCAACCGGTCGTCCAGTGAAGAAATAATTGAGAGGAACATCAAATTTTTTGCAAAGCATCAAAAAAATTAGGTTCCAGTTATCTTTGTTAGAAGTCATTGAGCCCACGGGGAAGTTTGAAAAACAAGTGAAAAACTCAATTGTTGAGTTGGAAGAAGAATTTGATGTGGAAGAGGAGAAGAAGGAACCTAAATCGAATGGGCTCAATGGAGAATATCTCAACAACTTAAGTAACAAGCCCAAATACTCTTAGTGGTTCAATTATATCATCTTCAAGTCCCAAATTAAAGCCGATTTCTATTTTCAACACTCATTAACTTCAATAAACTCATTCAAACTCAATTTCCCTCCAACTATCACCCTTTCTTCGACCACCACGAAAAACGCCCGACTATATTAACCACTCAAACCTTGAGGATATGGTTCTTTTAGGGGGGGGGGGGTTGTCTTGGTGAGCCCATGTCATATTTAGCCCTTACAACCAATACACCTCACAGTTCATCACATGTTGCACCCTCACTCTCTTCTAGAATATTCATAGTTGTTCTATAAATAAACACCCAAGGAAGGTGAATTGGTGTGAAGAATATTGATCAGCTGATAACAAACTCTCTCCCTCGCTCTCCGCAAGTTCTCCCTTATCTCTTTCTTTCCCTCTTCTCTTCTACTCTCTAATTCTTTCTCATCCCATTCTCTCTCTTCCTCATCTCATACTCTGGATCTACTTATGTCATATACTATAATTGTTTTCTATTATTACTGCAACCTCTATAATTCTGTTTGCTGCCTTTTAAATTTCTCTGCAATGTAATGGAATCATCAGTCATACATGGAAATCAGTTTTATATTCATTAATTTCATCTGTTGCATTATCTTATATTGTTGTGATTTTGCTTGAATTACTGGTTCATGATTGAAGTTCAAAACCAGACACAGCCTCAACCATGAAAATGTCATGAACCTCACCTCATCTCACCAATTTTATATATTTGTTTCTATTTTTACGTTTTATTGGAAAGAGGAAAGGAAAACACACTTTCTCCTATCTAAATACACTTGCACGCCGAAGTTTAGGGTAGTGATAAATTGATGATCAATCTTGGCTCGATTTCTCCCCATTTCTCTCTCGTAAGCGTTCTCTGCCTCATCCCCTTCTTCTTCATCTCGATTTTCTCCTTATTCTTATTCAATATCTTCTCTTTATCTCCAACCCTAAATTTGCCAGCTCCAGTTCTCTATCTCTCTTTTTCTCCTCTACTACATTTTTGTGTTCATGTGGTTTTACTTTTAATTCTCATTCTCTTTTAGGCTTATTATTCTACTAGTATTTTACAGTTATTAGTGTATGTAATGAAAACCAGTTCACATGTTAGCAATTTCAGATGGTTTTGATAGTTTCGGCTAGTTTTCTTCCATTGGAGATTACTAATTAGAGTTGTAATAGAATTTAGTTGTGTTATTGCTGATATTGATGGTTTATAGCCTGTTTTGTATTTAGTTGTTGTGTTTGGAGCAGTTACAGTGTATAAGCTAATTGGGATTGCTGGGTTGTTGCTAGTTTATGGTTGAAATTTACATCATATTGAGGTTCAACCATAACAAATGGTATCAGAGCATTTACAATCCTTTGGTGTATCTCAGTTGATTCGAATGGGAATGAATGAGTCCTTGAAAAAATTGGATGATGGCTTCGATAGGATGGAAATCACGATGAGAAAGACAAATAAAAATATGGATTTAATAATTTCAATGTTGGAGGATATGATAAGGAAAAAAATCGTTGTCCATAGAGGAACAAATTGAGATTGAAAGGATTTGTAACCTGTTTTCTAAAGAAAAAACGTTTAAAAAATTCTCAACCTACAAAGAGGAACAAAATGCGGCTGAGATTGCTAGAGAAGTGCTAAAAATGAAATTTAGGCATTGTGGATTGAAGAGGAAGCTTGCTGGCTATACACTATGGCAAATGCCAAAATCTGGCCATGAAGATCCTCGTTGGAAAAATCAATTGTATCATTCTTCCCAGAACAGAAAACTTGACCTCCCAATATGGGCCCTTATCTCACAAGTTGAATTAAGTAAAGAGGAGGCTGAGGAAGAGGATTTTCAACCCAATGATTTTGCTGTTATTCGATCTGCTAATGAGAACACGGAGATTTATGCATCTCCATTGGCATCCTGTACATGTGAAAGGGAAGGGAAAGCACAACAAGATTCTATTCCCCAAGGTTACTGCATTTTCGTAAGGAAGTGGGTAGAAGAGCTCATAGGAAGTGGAATGGAATTACTATTATCGGAAATGGATGTAAATGTGCTGCTATTGAAAATGCTTTGAAGGATGCAGAATTCGATTATGATTCCTCCATTATATATGCAATACAGGGGCAGTCTTCGAAGGCGGATTTGAAGGATCTGGCAGAGGAGGAGGAAAATGTAATGGCTTACTTACCTGATCAAATTTTGGTGACATATGTAAAAAAGAATATGGAAACAAGTCAAAAGAATATGGAAACAAGTCAGAGTTTGGATGTGTATAGTGCTTCCCAATAGATGCTTATTCATCAAGGGAAATCTCTTAGAGATGAGACCACACTTGAGGAGAAAAACGTTGCTAGAAAAAGTTTTGTTGTCATTATATTGTACAAGACTTCATTAAGTGGCGCTTCAATTACATCTACCGCTCCTTCAAGTACTGCCCAACCTACAAATAATACAGCCTTGCCAACGAAGCCTATAACGCTTCCTACATCAACAGTGGTCCCTCCAGCAAACTTGAATTTATTCTATTTTCAGTTGATGGAAGGTTAGAGAATGAGATGTTGCATCAGATGTTTCATAGTATGGTGAAACAAAGAGAGAAGCTGCAAAATATGGAAGTCAAGCTTCGGGAGCAAATGTATGAGAAGGAACAAAAGAAGCATGAGCTAGAGAGATATTATCACTTCCACTTCAAAGACCTCCTAATTTTCCTTCACGTTCCTGCCATTCTTAGACCTCCCCAAGGCCACCAGATTATGTTAACCACTCTAACCTTGAGGACGAGGTTAATTTAAGAGGGATGGATGTCATGACCCTCACCTCATCTCACCTATTTTATATATTTGTTTCTATTTTTACGTTTTATTTGAAAGAGTATAGGAAAACACACTTTCTCCTATCTAAATACACTTGCACGCTGAAGTTTAAGGCAGTGAAAAAATTGATGATCAATACTGACTCAATTTCTCCCCCTTTCTCTCTCTTAAGCGTTCTCTGCCTCATCCCCTTCTTCTTCTTCTCGGTTCTTCTCTTCTTATTCTCATTCAAATTCTTCTCTTCATCTCCAGCCCTGAATTTTATCAGTTCCGGTTCTCTGTCTCTCTTTTTCTCCTCTACTACATTTCTGTGTTCATGGGGTTTTACTTTTAATTCTCATTCTCTTTTAGGTTTATTATTCTACTGGTATTTTGAAGCAATTGAAAAGGCGTTATTAGTATATGTAATGAAAACCAGTTCACGTGCTAGCAATTTTAGTTGGTATTCAATGTTTCAGCTAGTGTTCTTCCATTGGAGTAATTACAAATTAAAGTTGTAATAGAATTTAGTTGTGTTATTGCTGATATTGTTGGTTTATAGCCTGTTTTGCATTTAGTTGTTGTGAACAACCGAGAATTTTCAAGTTAATTATTAAATAAATATTTCATTTCTCAATTCTCAAATAAAAACGTGTCGCTATAGTTTCCCCATTTTCAAATCAAAGCATATTTGTCTAGGAAAGTCAACTATTTTCGAGTCAATAAAATAAATTTAAGTCCAAACCAATTTTTTAGTCAATACTTCATTTTATTTTTAATTTCAAATTTGCTTCAAATTAAAATTCCAATTTTATTATTACTCAAACTACTTTAAATCCAAATTTTATTTTTATTTCCAAAACTTATTCTAATTCCCAAAAATTATTTTAAAATCAAATTTCAATTCGATTGTGATTATATTTCAAAATCATCTTTTAACCCAATTCTTATCATTTAAGAAGTGACATAGTACGTGGTATTCTAAACGAATAGTTATTCATGTGTTCCAACTTATCACAATTTCATCCTAATTACAATACTTCCTAACTGTTTTCTATTCAAACTAAAACACTCCCTATCAATATTTATACCCTATTCCACCATAATTTACGACAGAACCAAGCAGAAAACACAGGTATGATTTTCATCCTGCAACCAATTTTCACCAATTTCTCCTCTCAATCCTTCCTACAGCCGACTGCCTCACCCGAACCTTCAGCATCCCACAGCCAAAGCTAACACAAATTCCACCATCAACACCACCCAAGCTGAGAAATCTGACCACAGCCACCGAACCACAAACTAACCAAATTCGATTTTTCACAAACATCATTCAGCCATTGTCCACAACCGGAAACCACCACTGTTGCTAAAACCAAGCCCATCTCCTGCCTTCCATCCGTAAACCTACCGAAACCTGAAGTACCCACCACCGATCGGCGGCCTGAAACTGGCTAGGGGCTTCGTCCCTTTTTGGTGTTGCCCGACAACCATCTCTCTCTTTTCTTTTCCTCTGTTTACTGAGTGAGAAGAGAGAGATAGGATTTGGATATATATTTTGATTTTATTAAATAGTCATTTAGTCCTTAAGTTTTAAAATATTTTATTTTAGTCATTGTTAAGTTTTGCAAATGCAGCCCTTTATTTTAAACTCGTGATTTAAGTCCCCAAATGATTTCAAACAGTGTTCGATTTTAGTCCTTAAAAAATAAATTAGTCAGTCCCCAAGATTTTTGAAAATTATATTTCAGCCCCAAAACTTTTCAAATTCAACTCTGATCTCAAATTAGTCCCTAAACTTTGAAATTCGTTTTAAAACTTCAAATCCCAAAATACTAATTTAAATTTATTTATTTTAGGGGTAGACGAAGTCGCGAGAATAGTCTAAAAGCACTTTAGCTTCACATCCAGTTCAATTTCAAGAAAAATTTAAGACTTTGAGGTGGGGTTTACATTAAAGCAATTGTAACTATTTTGTCCATGTTATTTTTTGATGTGTAATTTTAATTGTAATATAATGCTTCCATGTTTCTAAATGTTTCCAGAGACCGTAAATAGGTCAGGGATCGAAAGTGGGTCCTTGAGTCGCCCAGAGTGCACAATTTTTAATTAGCGCTAATAACATGTTGTCAGAGATTGTACGTAGGTCCGGGATCGAAAGTGGGTCCTTGGGGTTGCCCCCACAGTACATAAAGCTACAGAAAATTATTTTTTAAGCATAATATTCATAATTGGATTTGCATGTTTGAATTTAACTTGGACTGATTGTTGTATCTCCACTAAGTATAATTCATTATGCTCACTTCACTTTTTCCACCCTTCCAGGTTAAGGAGCTCTGCGATACATGGTAATGAGAGGGGCAATCTTGAAATTAAATGACAATCCATTTTAATTTACAACTTTCTTTTAAACTTGTATTTTTAGCAATCATTTTCCTTTTTGTCAAATTCATTTCGAATCTTATTATTTTGAAGGTTGACGATTCGTTCATTATGTTTGATATTGAAAATATTATTTCAAACAAATACGCTTCCGCAACTTATTTCTAGTTGTTATTGTTTTAGAAAAAAAAAATATTACATATTTGACGTTTATTCAAAATGACTATTTAAACGAAATTTAAACTTCAGTAGCGCTCTGAGTTGACAGAATTTGGAGCATTACATGTTGGGTTTGGTGCAGTTACAATATATAAGCTAATTGGTATTGCCGGATTGTTACTGGTTTATGGTTGAATTTTACATCACATTGAGGTTCAACCATAACAAAATTTGGTTGTTATTATTTGTGGGTTGATCCACCTTTGTTAAGGAGATGTTGCGATGGTGTCGCCTATTTCTCCTCCTTCACCCCCCTCATCTTTTCCGAGAGAAACGAGCTCTTTATCTTCATTGGATTCTATGGTTTGTGAGATTTGAAATTTTGATAAGGATTGGGGGTGGGAATTAGGTAGAATCATGTGGGTATGGTTGGGTGGGTTAAATTAATGATATTATAATTAATATTTAAAGTTAATAATGACCTAATTAGAAAATAAACAAACTTTAAACATGATGTTTGATATTGACTCTCCGAAAACCTAGTTCCGGTAAAAGGAAATTACACCTTAACATAGTTTTTAACTTCACATGTCAAAAAAATAAGTTTAAAATTTATATATACAAAAATCGGGTCATCGTTTAATTTTTAAATATTAATAAAATATTTAACTTAATTTACTATCCCCTCTACCCCACAACCCCAACCACTCCAACCCATTTAACCCTAATCAACATTAGATTTCACTCATTCTCCCCCAACCATTCCATACGTCATGTTCAAACCCATTTCTAATGCCCCTAGAAGTCCGACGGTGCATCAACAAATCAACGGTAGATGGTGTCGCTGCGATATCACCACGCGCAGCGTCGCCTATTGCCCATAGACGGTGGCGACGAGCATCGACTATTGCTGCTTCATGTGCATCGTCATGCTACCACTGTGGCAATGGTGCTCAGATGGTGACGCATGCACCAAGACAGATCAACAAATCAACAACGATGGTGCCGAAGTGATGTCGCCGATTGTAGCGTTGTAATTCTCTCGAGATGGTGGCACCAAGTAGTGATTGTTGGTACATGTAGCTTTGGTGATGGCGGATTAGAGAATTTTGTTAGTGCGGTTAGTGGTTGTGCTTCAGTCGGAGTTAGAAATCTGGTACAGTGATCTATTTTTTTTAATAACAAATGGTGGTGGTGGCGATGACTGTCTGTTTTTATGGTGGGGTAGGGTTGTGGTGTGGAAGAGATGGAGGTGGTCCTGATGGTCAATTCATGGTGGTGATTGTTAGTACATGTGGTGCGGTTAGAGATGACAATAATACCGACCCGACATAAACGAGCGGGGATTACACGATTAAATGGGTTATTGGGTCGGTTATGGATGTTAGTTTAACAATCTGATATGGGTATGGGTCGAGTGTGGGTTGTTCTACAAGGCCCACACCCGACCTGGATACCCATTAATTTTCTGAAAAAATTATATAATTTAAAATTTGTCACCACCAAAAAAAAAAAAAAAAAAAAAAATTAATGTAGAACCCATTTTTGGCTTAGAGACTCAGAGACACATCTGGTAGTGTTAGGATAGGAAAGTAGTAAGTATAAGATCAGCTATAGGCTGTAGCCAATTGCTAATTAATCAACTCAAGTCTCTTATTATATTGAATTAAATAAATGAAAAAAGGGCCGACACAAATATACAAATACAAGTCTAAAGTCTCTTATTATGAAAGGTATAACCCACACCTTAAGGGCCCAAACCGACCCTGCCCTGGACCATTGATTCGAGAGGTAAATCGTAGGTTGTGCCTCCTAGAACCAGGGTGGAGGGCATTGGTAACTCCCACGAAGGGTGGAGGGCATTGGCACAAATCCATTATTTCAAGATTCGAACCCTGCACCCGACTGCGATGAACAAGTTTCCTGCCCTCCCCTTTGCCACTAGGAGATATGCCCTGGGGCCTCAAGTCTCTTATTATGATTCATGGAAGTATATAATTTTGGATAAATACAATACTTTTTGGAGCATGCTTATTTTTGGATAATTGAAGCTTGCTTATATATTATATTAATGTTGTGCAGAAAAATTTCTACTAGTTTCCATATATATTCCACCAGTTTTGCGACACCGTAATATGTGTTTTCAAAAAATTAATTAATTAAATAAAAATAGGTTACGATGAAGCATACCCGTCCCCGACCGCCATTGTTAAATGGGTATATGGGTAAGGTATAGATGTTGTAAATTTCTAGTGGGTAGGATATGAGTTTGAAAAACCTAACCCATTGCTATCTCTAGTGGTGGTAGTGCAGGGGCGATACAATTATGCAGTCATGGTGAACTGGGTGATTTTTTTGGTCGAAGGTGGTAATGATGCATAGATTGCGATGTTGGAGGTGGTTTAGGTCGGAGTTGTGACTCGAGAGCTAAGTTGTGACCAATTAATATGATATATTATGACCAAAAAATGAATTATGACCAACAAATTTGATAAGCTGTGACTGTGAAATAAGTTGTGACCCATAAAATTTGTAATTATGACCTAAGAAATAAATTGTGACCTATGAATTTCGTGATTTGTGAAAAATAAAGAAATTGTAACTCATAATTTGTTAAGTTGTGACTCATAATTTGTCAAGTTGTGACCAAATAACTAGAAATTTGTGATTGAGAAAAAATTGTGATCAAATAACTCGAGATTTGTGACTGAAAAATGTTATGACCTATAAAATTTGAGATTTGTGATTGGGAAGTAAGTTGTGACCTAAGAAATTTGTGATTGGGACCGAGAAATAAGTCGTGATTTATAAATTTTGTAATTTGTGAACGAAAAATAAGTTGTGACATTTAATATTTGTGATTTGTGACTGATTAATAAATTGTGAACGATTAATTTGATATTTTGTGACCGAAAATAAGTTGTGACCTACAATGATTTGTGATTGTGACCATAAATTGTATAATTGTGACCTCAACATATTTAATTATATATATTTTTAATAAAAAACCTAATTTTTGTATTAAACCCACATGTTTCCTTAAATTTTAAATTCCATTTCTTAATCTCCTTATATTTATCCCTTCATGTAATTTCCTCTTCAAATAGTGGGCAGGACTGAATTTGATCCACTACAAACTTAATGGGCCAAGTTAGAGAAGAGGAGAGTTGTTGAAAATCTACACAAATTTGTATGGCTGGCAATTTTTTAAGAGGCGTTTGCAAAAATACCTAACTTTTGGTAACATAATTGAAACTTACTTCATTTTCAAAAATGACTGAAAAATACTTTAAAAAAAAAAATTTACTGAAAAATACTATTTTCACACTTTGAAATTATCTTATGATACTTTTAATGTATCACGACATGATACGTATGATACTTTTAAATATTTGGTATCATAACATGAAACTTTATCAAACTTTTATAATACTTCGAACGAAATTTTAGTATCACATCATGATACTATACAAAAAACTTACGATACTTTCATTACTTTGTCTCAGGCATAACATCAAAAACTTTATACTAATAAAAACAAAAAACAAACAAAAAACAAACATCAATCACATATTACTCAAGATTAGTGCACCCAACTCACAGAGCAACAAATCCCACAAAATAAAATCTGTCCAATAAATTATAATCCCATTTCTCCACGCAATTAAGTTGACAAAAACCCCACTAATGATCATACTCCATCCTCTTTCAATCACTGGAAATTCTACCAGTAAACAAATAGAGAAGATGATTCATCAGATAGTGAAAACATCAAATTCGGCTCTGTTTATACACCTCATTTGAACTAGGGTTGGAGCTGGAGAAGGAGAACGAGTCACCGGATCTGGTGTCAGAGCTGGTGATAAGGTGATTCAGCGGTCAGATTTTCACCAGCAGCTGCCTGCTCGTTTGTTTGTTCTGAAATTGAACATTTGACTGATGGATTCTATACAGGAATTGGTGGTTGATGGTGTAGTAAGTTGTGGTGCAGGTGGTTGATGATGGTGGTCTGTTGATGCAGGTGGTGGCGATGGTGAGTTGGCGGTTGACTTGTTGTGCGGTGGTGTCGTGGTGGTAGTGGTATTGGTGGTTCTCAGCCAAGATTATGTTGCTGGGGGAAGGGATGGTGGTAGATCGGTGGTGTTGTGGTGGTGCTTCGGTGGTGTTTATGCGGGTGGTGGTGGTAGCAGAGGTTTGGTGGTAGCGATGGGGACTGGGAGTTGGTGTGGGAAGAAGAAGGCAATAGTCTGCATTCTTCAGTATTTTTTTTTCCTGGCATAAAGATGAGTTTGGTTACTTTTTTAAAGTAACCAATGCAATATCCCATTTTTTAGAAAATCTATACACATCCCCAATAAATACATAATTTCCATCAAAATTCCAACTTTTATCGATGCTTGACAATTTTATTTTTTTCATAATTTTTTTCCAAGACGTTAGTTTAGCATTTTTACCAAATAATTCCCATTTTTTTGCCAATGTCAAGTTACGACTTAGATGAACTTCTAAGCTAAGTAATGACTTATAGTAACTTATGAGTTGTACACCCGTGCATTGCAAAAAAAGATATGCTAGAGATATTATATTATTTTAGAACAACATATAATAAAAAAATAGAAAAAAATATATTATCAACACTATAACCATTAAAATTAGTTTTTCTGAATTCAATTTAATACAAACTTTGAAAAACTTCTTTAAATACGACATTTATAGTTAAATTGATAGGCTTGCCTTTCTTATCGCATATAAGTATCTTCAGGCCAAAACGACTTCTAATTCTAGATATTGCAACTTTAGATATTGCAACGTATTATTATCCGTAACTGAGCACTGGTCTTTCTAAGAAAAGACCGACGTGCGATTGTGATTGTCCTTAACTCCTATTTATGGTCATAGCGTAAGAGACTAACAATGGGAACTCATGTGTTTTTTGGAATTTTAATGGTAACCTTGTAAGAGTAGTTCGGATCCATATTGAACTGGCAGATGCTGAAGATAAGTTTTAGTTCTTTTGTTCAGATTCCATAAACATTCTCTTTCCGATTAAAATTTCCAATTTTCTCTTTAACAATATTATCTGCATATTACTTAAATTGTTGCTCATTTAATCTATTTCTAGATATTTGTTTTCTTGATTTAACTTCTGATTCACATAAAATGACCTATTAAACATTGACAATTGACCATGATGGAGTTGTGCCATATAATGGTGCTGAAATTGGAAGCATAAATACCCAAAATGAACTGGGCTGACCCGGCCCTATACTTAGTCCGGCTAACCGAACTCTCTGGAAGTGAAAGAAGAGTTTTTTGTTGATATCGCATTTTACTTGGCTGCAATCTGGACCCTTGGATGTTCTGATCTTTTTGGCTGTCTTATCTGATAGGGATGCGGGCTGGGGGATGATTCTAATTTTTATTTTACTCTGCCATTTTCTCTCTCTCTAAAAGTGATTTTACGCAGATTCAATTTCTTCTTCTCCGTTCTCTGATTTTGTTCAGATTAGAGATAGATCTGTATAGTTGCTTGTGCGAAACATATAGAGGATCATTAATTGATAGTGATAACTCTATTTTGGTGGATAGTTTCGTTGGAAAAGTATGATTAGGGCGTGTATTCTAAAATGTTGGTGTTCAGGAAGATCTGTAACTTTAAGCCTCTGATTTGGGGGCATTTTTAGTGGATTTGAGCGATATCCTTTTGTGGATGCTCAACAGGGGACGTAGGTGTTTCACACCGAACTTCCGGGGCTTAGGCTTCTTGTTAGTAATTTTTGTTTATATTGCAATTTGGGACCAACAATGGTATCAGAGCAACCAAAAATTTTTAAATGTTTCAAAATTTTTCAGATCTGTTCTTTAAACTAAATATTTTTCAAAAATCTAACAGATCTTTATTTTTTGTGAAAGATTCTTTGGTTAAAACTTCAGATCTGATTAGATCTGACTTTAAACTTCCTTTTAAATGGTTATAAGATTTTTTGGATCTAATTCCTTTGAGTCTTTGTTGACAAAATTGAAGATTTATTATAAATCTTATACAAAAGATATATACTGTTTCAAGTCCGGTGGTGATTGATCAGTTCTTGAAGAAAATTTTTGGTTGTTACAGTATATTCATAAACTGCTGGTTTGTAAAACGCATCCTGGGTAACACTTTCTTGATCCTTTTTACTTGTAGTTTTAGATCCCTAAAAACCTCCACTAAATTTACCTTTGTCTAGGGTTTCCTGAAAACTCTAGAATCTGAGGGAATTAGGGCTTTGGTCTAAGGGTTTTCTTTTCTTATATTTTTGTTCATATAAATATTTACCTGGCACGTGTTTTACTTTTCCTATATTCTGCTATTCTATTTGATAGGCTTGTATAAATATTGAGTTTATTTGTGTATATTCTCGTGTATGTTTATGTTTTGGCTCTCTGAATACTGCATATCTTATTTTGATAATAAGTGTTTACATCGTGATTTTGTTCACTTTTGCCTATCTACTGTGAACTTGTTGTATTCCTGTTACTGGCTTTGTTCTGAAATTGCTATATATAATGTCTACAAAGATAGATGTAGAAGTCTGGGATGGAAAGGGGGATTTTAGTCTTTGGAGAAAGAAAATGAAAGCCCAGTTAATGCAATTAAAATGTGTTAAGGCCAATGATGAAACATGGCCTGATGACCTTCCTACTGCAAGGAGAACTGAGCAGAATGAGCTTGCCAAGAGTACCTTATTTCTCCACCTTTCTGATTCTGTAATCAGAAAGGTAGATACTGCTATGGAACTTTGGAAAAATCTTGAAACCCATTACTTCACTAAAACCATGCCTAATAAATGTTTCCTTTGGAGACAACTTTTTCAATTTTAAATTTGATTCTAGTTTAGACATAGAGTCTAACATGGACAGATTTAATATCACACTTCAAAAACTTCTCAGTTGTGGAGAGAAGCTATCATCTGATCAGAGTTTTGTATGCCTCCTTAATGCCTTAGGTGAGAAACATAAATACATTAAAAATGCTCTTGAATATGGCAGAGATGATCTGACCATTGATATCATTCAAGAATCTCTACTAAATAGAGAACTTGAATTAAAATCTGAACAAAAAGAAGTTCTTCATGTTGAGAATTTGTCTATTACTTCTAAGAAGCCTGTCAAATATAATTGTAACTATAATTAGAGACCCTCTAACAACAATTTCCAGAACCATAACAGACAAATGATCAGGAATAAATGGACCAATTCCAATAACTACAATAACACCTTTAACATGGGCAATGACAAAGGTTTTGACAGGATCAATCAGAAAAAGAAATGTTTTTACTGTGGGAAAATGAGACATTTTATTAAAGACCGTTTTAAGAAGATTAAAGATCAGAAGAATGGGAAATATTCTGATAATAAAAATAATATTGCTACTGCTCATAGAGAAGCTGGGGAAAATTTGGGTGTGGCCTATGTATTCAGTGCAGCATCTCAAAGTCAAGATTGGGTTCTTGACTCTGGCTGCTCTTTCCACATGTGCCCCAATAAAGAATGGTTCTCGAATTTTACTAAAATAGATGGAGGATCTGTGATACTTGGCAATAATAATTGCTGTGAAATAAAGGGGATTGGTAATGTTTTTTTGAAATTAAATGATAATAAAGTTTTGATTTTAAAACACATCAGATATGTCCCTAACTTGAGGAGAAACCTAATTTCTTTGGGAGTTCTAGATGATGAACATTTTGATATTCAAATATCAAAAGGATATACTAATATTAAAAGAGATCTGAATGAAATAGTCAATACTCCTAAGATAAATGGAATTTATATCATTACTGCTAAAGTTGTTACACCACTTGTTGCATCTAATCTGATATCTGAAAATAATATGTCTAATTTGTGGCTCAAAAGATTAGGTCACCTTGGAGAAAAGGGACTTAAACTTTTATCTAAAAATGGAACTTTTGGGAAAGACACTGTTCAGAGCTTAACCTTCTGTGAACAGTGTGTCCTGGAAAAACAAAATAAACTCCCTTTTGGTATAGGAACTCATAAGTCTAAAAATATTTTAGACTATATACACAGTGACTTATGGGGGCCTGCACCTGTATTAACAGCTTCAGGATATAGATACTATCTTTTGATTATAGATGATTTTTCCAAAAAATCATGGATTCTTTTGTTAAAAACAAAATCTGATACTTTTCAAACCTTCAAAGAGTGGAAGACTCTAATTGAAAATCAAACTGGTAAGAAAATTAAGATCCTAAGGACTGACAATGGACTTGAATTCTGCAATGCTGAGTTTGATCGGTACTGTAGTAATCAAGGAATCCTGAGGTACAGGACTATAACTTATACCCCTCAGCAGAATGGGACTACTGAGAGGATGAATAGAACTATTCTTGAGAGAACCAGATTCATGCTAATTTCATCTGGTTTACCTAAAAAAATTTGGGGTGAAGCTGTTAAAACAGCATGTCATTTGATTAATAAATGTCCTTCCAGTGCTATTGAATACAAGATCCCTGATCAGATATGGTCTAATAATGTTCCCAAATATTCTTACTTTGAGAACTTTTGGATATGCAGCATTTGCACATCAGTCTAAGTCAAAACTTGATCCTAGATCTATTGAATGTGTTTTCCTTGAGTATGGTGAAGGTATTAAGGGATATAGGTTATGGGTGAGAGGGATAGGAGGCTATAGAATAATAATTAGTAGATCAGTCATCTTTGATGAAAATTCTTTTCCTTGTCTAAGTGATAAAACTATAAAAAGATTGGATAAAAATGATTTTGTTGCTACTAAAATTGATTTTCCTGAACTTGAAATTAGTGAACCTATTCAAATTGAGGTGGAGACACCTCAAATTGATTCTGATCCTAAAACTGAAAATGATATCATTAATAATAATGATAATCAAAACCTTCAGTATGACCTGCAGGACTATCAATTGGCTAGAGATAGGGAAAGAAGACAAATTAGATTACCCTCTAGATATCAACATGCAGATTTTGTAACTACACAGGTTGAAAGTGATCCCTTTGAGTTAGAACCTGAAACTTTTAGTGAAGCCATAACCTGCATAGACTCTACAAAATGGCTTGCAGCTGTGCAGGAGGAAATGAGCTATTAATATAAAAACCAAACCTGGACACTTGTTAAGAAACCTGCAGAAAGTAAACTGATTGGGTGTAAATGGATTTACAAAATAATAGAAGGTGATAGTAATTCTGCAACTAGGAGGTATAAAGTCAGGCTTGTGGCTAAGGGGTTTAACCAAAGGGAAGGAATTGACTATACTGGAAAAAAAATTCCTGTTGTGAAATATACATCTATTAGAATTTTACATGCTCTTGTTGCTCAGTTTGATTTAGACTTAGAACATCTTCATGTTAAAACTGCCTTTTTATATAGTTTTTTGGATGAAACTATATATATGTCTCAGCCTGAAGGTTTTGTAAATCAAAATAAAAAGGAACATATCAGCTTATTAAACAAATCTTTGTATAGATTAAAACAAATATCTAGGCAATGGTATAAAAGATTTGATTCCTTTATACAAGGCTTAGGATTTAAGAAATCTGAATATGTTTCCTATTTTTATTTTAAAAATAACAATTCTGAAATGTTCTTTTTGCTTCTATATGTTAATGATATGCTTTTAGCTGTTCATGACTCTACTATCTTAAATGATATAAAATCAAAATTAAAATCTGAGTTTCATTACTTAGGTCCAGCTCAGAAAATTTTAGGAATGGAGATTAAAAGGGACAGACAAAGTGGAAAGTTATATTTAACACAAGAATCTTATATCTCAAAAGTCTTGAAAAAAATTTCTCTGCATGATGCTAAACCTGTTAGTTTACCTCTATCTGGTTATGTGAAATTATCTGCAGAACATTATCCTAAAATTGATTCTGAAATAATAAGAATGCAGAATGTACCTTACTGCAATGTTGTTGGCTCTATGATGTACATTATGGTCTGTACTAGACAAAACATAGCATGTGCAGTAAGTGTTCTCAGCAGATTTATGAGCAACCCAAGGGAACTACACTGGGAAGTCATGAAAAATCTGCTCAAGTATCTTAAGGGTACTATACACTTTGGACTAATGTTTAAATCTGATAAAAATGGTATTTCTTTAAAGGGTTTTGTAGACTCTGATTTTTCTGCAAACTGTGGTAATAGGAAGTCAACAACTGCATATTTTTATGTGATTAACTCTACTTGCATTAGTTGGAAGTCTCAACTTCAAAAACTTGTTGCACTGTCCTCTACTGAAGTAGAATATATTGCTGCTACTGAAGCAGTGAAAGAAGGTCTCTGGCTGAAAAGTATTTTGACTAAGTTGGGATACATAGAAAACCAGGTGGAGCTCTGTTCTGATAATCTAAGTGCTATATTTTTAAGCAAAAATCCCATTTTTCATGACAGAACCAAACATATAGACGTTAAGTTTCATTTTATTAGAAATGTGGTAGATAGTGGTGATATTAAACTTATTAAAATTTCTACCAAAATAAATCATGCTAATGCAGGGACAAAGGTTATTCCTCTTTCAAAATTTCAGGACTCTTTGAGATTATTTAATCTCGAACAGTTCTAACTTCTGATTTGTTTTTGCAGGTACATTGAGCAAATGAAACATAGATAAAGCTCAAATCCACTACTTCTAATTCCAGCAAGGTGGAGATTGTTGGAGTTGGGCCATATAATGGTGCTGAAATTGGAAGCATAACTGCCCAAAATGAACTGGGCCTAACCCGACCCTATACTTAGTCCGGCTAACCGAACTCTCTGGAAGTGAAAGAAGAGTGTTTTGTTGATATCGCATTTTACTTGGCTGCAATCTAGACCCTTGGATGTTCTGATCTTTTTGGCTGCCTTATCTGATAGAGATGCGGGCTGGGGGATGATTTTAATTTTTATTTTACTCTGCCCTTCTCTCTCTCTCTCTCTCTCTCTCTCTCTCTCTCTCTCTAGAGGCGATTTTACGTCGATTCATTTTCTTCTTCTCCGTTCTCTAATTTTGTTCAGATTAGAGATAGATTTGTATAGTTTCTTGTGTGAAACATATAGAGGATCACTAATTAGGAACTTATTGATTATTAGTGAGAAATGATCACTTATATTGGAGAATATTATAAATTATGATGGTAAGTGATGATACTGTTGATTTATTTTGGAAGTTGATTGGTAGATGATGTGTTAAAGATTTGGTTATTTACATGCAATATGATTATTTGGGAAAGTCAGTTATCATTATTGGGAGATATTGAAAGTATTTTATAGTGAGATGCCTTAAAGGAGTAACCATTTATTCAAAATGAGAATTTGGGGACATATGATTGAAGGTTTGGGATTATGTGAGATAATGATGATTGTCATAAGGTCATTTGAATACAAAAGGTATAAGAGATAATTATAAAGAATAATGCGATTGCTCTTATGGTGAGAAATGAAGGTGACGATGTATTGAGATTAGGAAATAAGTTGACTTTCCATGAATAAGTTATGCTACATTTGGTTTTAAGTGGAATTCGAAGAAAGATGAACGTTAGTCATGGCAAATAAATCAGGTTTCATCGTAAATTGAATGATTCACTGAGGTACGTTAAGTTTTCATTGATGATACTAAAATATCATATGAGAGATTGTTGGATGAAATTGATGAAAGAAACTTTACCAGGTCCTAGATTTGTACAAGTATTGCAGAAGTAATGCACCTGATCGGAGGAAAGTTTATGATAGTACATATCATGAAATTGTGGAGATTATTATTGATGGTATCTTGATTCAAAAGTAAGAAATGAAATTTTAGACAATTGTCCTTGTGGATAGGATTTGTGGAAAATGAGGATAAGACTTTACAATGATTATTTATTATGGAGTAGTGTGCAGAAAGAGTGACAATGGCAGAATCCAAGATTTATTGAGTTTGAGAGATTGATAGAAAATCTTAGTGAGTATATTGACGTAAAAGGTTCGTGTGAAGGATATGATGGTTATTATGTTGTAATCTTAGAGAGATTGATATGATTATTTGAGGTCAGTTGTGTGACTTTTACTTATAATGAGATTGTATCTTTGGGTTAAGTAAACTTGATGAGGAATTCTATATGAATCGCAAAAGTTTTATTCATTGGTGATAGGTCAATGATTTATTTATAAAATACTTGGTTAGAGTATTGTTATGATAATTTTGAAAGCATGGATTCTTAAATTAGTACCTTGGCTTTAGTTTTAAGATGAGTTTATGATGCTGAATACTTGATTACAATATATAAGTATGGGTTACAAGATTTAAGTTTGATCCTCCGATTTTAAAAGAAATGTCAGCATGTTTAGAAAGGATTTCGTTTGTAAATCTTTCCAGGAAGATTCTGTCAAAGTTTTAGTATTTCTACTGTATACTTTGGTATGGACGCCAAGTTTCACTAATTCTGGATTATAAAGTCTTCTTTTGATCAATCTTCTTGATTTTAGTTTTAAGAATGTGATTAATCAATATATATTAAGGTTTAGACGTTAGAATAGATCCTATGAAATGCTGGAAATAGAAAGTTAGTGAATGGATTCATAAGTGGGATAATGTCGGTTGATGTCTCCTACAACAATAGCTATCAAACTTCGATTCGTATTGAGTACTATACGATAGGAAGTGTAGATCTTCAGTTACGAGGGTGATCTAGGAGAAAGAAAGTTATTGGATTCAGACTTAGTACAATAGGCAGCAATAGTTGCTGAAAAGATTTGTCCACAAATGAAAATTGCACAGAGTAGACAGAAAAGCTATGTGGACAGAAGAAGGAAACCTTGGAATTCGTTGAAAGAGATATGATCTTTTTGAAGGTAACTCCAATGAAATGAATTGTGAGATTCGGGAAGAAAAGAAAGTTAAGCCTATGTTTTGTCGGTCCCTTTGGAATTCTTGAAAGGGGTGGGTGACCTAACTTATCGGGTTGCATTGTCACCAGCGTTATCGGGTGAGTACAATATTTTTCATGCATCAATGTTAAGGAAGTATATTTCGGATTCCTCCCATAGCCTCAGTTAGGAGTCATTAGATCTTCGTGAGGATCTAACTTATGAGGAAGCACCTGTGAGGATCCTAATAAAGGCATATAAGGAACTTAGAAGGAAGAAGATAAACTCTAATTAAAGTTCTTTGGAGGAATCGTGTAGTGGAAGAGATTACTTGAGAACGCAATGATAAAATGCATGCCAAGTATCCATTTTGGTAAGTTTTAATTTCGAGGACGAAATTTCTTTTTAGGGGGTAAGGAATTGTAAGACCGTTTTTCATCTTATGGGTAATTCTGAAATCCCACGTGAGATTTATGTTAATGTTGTTGTAAATTTTAAATTGATAATTTTTAATATCTATAATTGGAATTATTTTGCAGTGGAAGGACTTGGACGCCGTCTCGATCAATGTACCAATTCGAAAGTTTATAAATTGTTTATGAACTTTACGTGTAATTAATTATTTTTATTTGTTAAGCTTGTTAAATTCTATTTGTCATTGAGTAGTAAGTTGTTTAAATTTCATTAAATTGAGATTGAGAAAAGGTTTAGGGCGAATTGAAATTTTTGGGAGTTGTGGACTTAAATTTCTAAGTCGAGAGAATTGAGGGGCCAAGTTGCAAATTCCAAAAGTTTAAACCTAAACCCTCATACCTGATGTTTTCACTCAATTCTCTCACTCTCGGCCTCTCTGTTCCTCACGCCCGCTCTCGCGATCTCTCACTCTCTGCCTCATCTCTCTCTGTCTCTCGGCTCTCTCTTCGCGTCGCAGCCTCACCTCCCTTACTCACCTCTCGGTCTCTCCCTCGCGCAACCCTCGACCGCCACCCCACCGGCGGTAAGGCTTCTTTTTCCCTTTCTCTTCACCGACGCACCCCACACACCCACGCAGTCACACAAACGCACACACACAACACACGTAATTGGTGTATGTAGATATGGAATTGTATGTATTTGTTGATGTATATATGAGTTGATTGTATGTATATTCTACTTATATGTAGATATTCAGATTTGAATTTAGTTAAATTTTTGAATGTCAATCACAGTGTTATGAAAATTTATATACAGGTCTCGTTCTCTGTGTGTGTGAAATTTCAGGTTTCTGAATCAGTAAGTTAAGCCTTTTAAATTGTATTTCTAGTTTGATTTGAAGAATTATGGTAAATTTTGAAAAATTAAGGAGTTGGGATGTTTAGGTGTGTGAGTGTTGATGTATGGGAATGTGTATATTATTATGTATGTATAGGTATATGTAAATATATAAAAATTGGATTTTTATGTAGGCACATGTATAATTTCAGATTGTATATATATAGATATATTGATTCAAAGTTTTAGTTAAAATTCAGATTTTTGATTTCTGCTTAGATTTTAAATCATAGATTGTCAAATTGATAATTTTGTTTGGAACCTTGATGAATTATTTAAATTTTTATTGTAAATGTATAATGTTAAAGTTGTGAAATTGGAGTTTAGTTAACTGTTTTTGGTAAAGGATTATGAAATTGGTATTTTGTAGGTTTAAGAATTCATTTGGAACTTTAAGTTGGAATTTCAGATTTTGGAAACTATTAAAATGGGTTGTTTTGATTAATTTTAGTTAAATTGAGACCTGGATTATAATCTTACATTCTTATGCATGTTAGGGATAGAGAATGTAATGTTTTGGGAGTTTGAAGCATGAAACTCTTTCTTATTTTATGTGCTTTAATCTAAACTTGAGGTCACATTGTGAATTAAAAGTTATACTTATTAATGAATGTGAACAATTAGGATATTTGGTACATTGACGTCACGGGCATCCGAGACTTTTCCACTTGCAAATTCAGAAACGGTAAATTACTAAGGACGTCAGGTAAGTAAACTTCCCCTATTTTCATAGAAGTTAAATGTAAATGTAAATGTGAAACGTGTAAATGGCTGTTTGCAACTTACTTGCTTTGATGAATTTCATTTACTTTATGAAAGTATATGTATTAAGAAGAATGTTCAAGCATGCACATTATCATGTCATTGCATCATCAAGCATGCATTGGCATTGGCATCGAAATTGGAAAGTCAAATGATTTTAAATGAAGAATGTGGTAAGTTTAAGTTTTCTCAAAATGCATGTATCCCAAGTTTTAAGAAAGAATGAGTGTACTTCTATGCCATGAAAGGTGAGTGGGAAATGGGGCGCGGGAGATCGGCGTACCTGAATTAAACCGCTGTTGCGGTGGCAAATATTAAACCGCTTTGCGGTGACGATTGTTAAACCGTTTGGCGGTGGCAAATATTAAACCGCTCTGCGGTGACGATTGCTAAACCGGTTGACGGTGGCAAATATTAAACCACTCTGCGGTGACGATTGCTAAACCGGTTGACGGTGACAAATACTAAACCGCTCTGCGGTGACGATTGCTAAACCGGTTGACGGTGGCAAATATTAAACCGCTCTGCGGTGACGATTGCTAAACCGGTTGACGGTGGCAAATATTAAACCGCTATGCGGTGGAAAAATGATAATCTGGTCCTAAATAAGGGATATTGCCCACTGCATTGTAATTGGCTAGAAGATACACTAATTGAGTTCACGATAGAAATGAAGTTAAAGTTTTTGGAAACGTCTAAGTGAAAGTCTTGAAACGAAAGTCTTGAAATGAAGTGAAAAAAAACTTGAAATGAAATGGAAGTTTTGAAATGAAATGAAAGAATTGAAATGAAAGTCTTGAAATGAAGTTAAAAGTTTTTAGAAATGTTTAAGTGGAAGTTTGGAAGGTATGAATGTCTTGAAAGGTAAAGTAAATGAGGGTAATTACTTTGAATGGTTTAAGGAATTTCATGTCATGAGCATGCATCACAAGCATAAAGTTTACTTACTGAGCTTTAGCTCACCCCAATCCCTCCCCAACATTTCAGGTGATGAAAGTTAGGTGACCCGAGGAGAGCACACGGCAGCTGACTCAGGCTATCCCCGCTTCAACCCTTTTAAAATAAAGTTAAATTAGAATTTATTTCAATTTCTCAATATTTATTCTTTAATTCATGTATTATTGAGGTTAAATTACCTCTTATTTCATTTGCTAAAGTTTATTTACTTGGAATTATATTGTTGAGGAGTTTGGGATTTATTGTAATGGTTTGGATGATGTTTGGGATTGAATGAGTTGAGATGTGTACTTTAAAATGATTTTGATGTCCCTCTACAGGTTGGCTATGTCCAATTTACAGAGGAGACTCTGTCGAAATTTCTGTAAAATTTCATAATAGATAAATGAACATTTTGCTTGTGTAAACGATTTAAACTCCGCATTTAATGTGAATGGAAGTTAACACGCCTAGGTTTAAGGTTTGAAACTTGGGGTGTTACAATTTTACATCATAAAAGACATTTGCAATCACGAAGGCATCCGCGATTGGAAGCATTTATGCGTAAACAGTTCGACCTGATTAACACCTAGCCGAGGTGCTTTATACTCAGCCGGTGCACTTTATGGCGCTGTTTCTCACAAAAGCAACCTTGTCTATTGAAACCGTGCTGATTATCGAAGGTCATAATTTATTAAAACGAATTGGCCCTACAATCCCATTTGGCGCTAGTGGAAAAATTCGTGATAACCCACATGTCTGGGGGACTATCAAACACGCATACGAAGAAAGACATTGAATTCGAAGTATTTGTGAAAATCCGAAAACCCATGCATACGAAGAAAAGAGAGACATTGAATCTGAAGTATTTATAATAAAACAATAGAAGTAACAAAGAATCACATTGCTACAAAAAAAAAAAAAAAAAACAAAAACAAAATTATGTACAATGACTAAAGGGGAGGGGCATCGTCCACAGCATTTTCGCCGGACGCATTCTGGGGGGGCTCAGCTGGATCGCCTTCGTCAGCATCTTCTGGTTCAGGGTAGAAGGCCTCAACGGTGGAAAGATCCAAGTAGGGGAACTTCTCCTTCACGTCCCTTAGAGCCATACGGGCACCGATATTTCCAAATATTCGCTGCATAAGCCCATACTCCTCGGTGTTCTCAAAGGTATCTTTGAAGTTTTGAATGCCTTCAGCGACCTTGGCTTCCGTACTTTGCTCCAGAAGCCCAAGCTTGCCTTCCAAAGAAACCAGGGACTCAGCATCCTTTTTCCGAAGCTCTTTTTCCTCCTCAAGCGCCCTTTTCAAATCGGCAACCTCGTCAAAAAGTTTGCCCTTTAAAGCGTTAGACTCTGCCAACGCCTCGGCTGTCACCGTCTGAGCTTGGCGGGCATTATCATACTTCTTGCACAGGTTTGCCACATCTGCTTCGGAAGAATGAAGGTCCTTTTTTAGCTGCTCGTTGTCTTCCTTAAGGGCTCTGGATGCGCTCTTCGCCTCATGGAGGGACCTACGGGTGGAAGAGAGATTTTCCTTCAGCTCCTTGATCTCCTGCACCATGCCATCCGCGTTACGTAAGGCCACCTTAGTGCTTTCCTCCCTCTGCTCAAGCTCCTTGATCGGCCCCTCTAGATCGTCGGAGAGAGCTAAAGTCCTTGCGCTCAAAGCCTTGATGGCGAGCAGCATTTGACTAGGGGAGCTTTTGGAAGAAAAAGATTCCCACCCTTCTGTCCAAAAATCATCCACCGCAATGGCCGCCTTAGCAGCATACCCCGAGAGAGATGCCAGGCCGTCAGAATCCAAAATAGATGGCTTAGGGAAAAACCCCTCTTTAATCCGAGCCACCTCCGATGCTATAGATTGGCCAACTTCCTCCACTTGACCTGGAGGGCACTTAGGAAGAGCTTCGATGCCTTCACCAGGTCCAGACAGGTTTGAAGGTGGGATATTTGAAAGAACCCCTGCTCCGCTGGATTGGCCCTTACCACCCCTCTTTAGTCTCTTTAAGGGTGGTTGCTCCTCAACAGCAATTTCCAGCACCTCGTCCTCCTCAATGCTCACCACCTCAGAAGGGGTCTGGGGGATTTTTTGTTGGTCCCCTCTCTTCGTCTTCTTCTCCCTCACCTGACCCTCGGAAATTTTTCTGCCATGCTCCTTCTTTACGACAAGGAGTTTCGGAACAGTTGGTACTGAGTCAGAAGGGTCTGGAAGAAGTGGCGGACCCAGTGGCCTGGAAGCAGAGGCGCCTTCGAAGGCCTCCTTTGAAGCCTCGGCTGTCGTTTTAGTGGCCTCCAGATGGAAGCCCGCAAATACGGACCTTTGTTTCCTCTCCTCGTCACTCCCGGCAGCGAGAATAGGAGGAATCTTCTTGGCCTTCAAGCCCTTTAGGGATATCTTCGGGAACTCTCTGGACCCTGTAAGAAATGCGCTAAATTTACGAATATAGAATGAACAAGATCCATTAATATCAGAGAAAGAAGTGAATGTACCCATATCCCGCATTAAGCCGTGCTTGACGAAGAGCCTTTTTGAGGAGATAACCTTTTGAAAGTCACCGCGATACCCAAAAAGCTTCCTCACAACTTCCAGATCCTTCGGCAAGAGCTGATGGGCGTATGTTTGTCCTGCAAAACCAAAAGGACCGTTTCTATAAGCACAAAAGGTAATAAGAAGCCGAGTGCAAATATGGTGGTAAAGGGTTCGGGGAACTGTTATCTCAGGAACAGGATCCGAAGGAGTACATTGCCAATCTTCACCGACCCAAAACCATTGGGTTCTCCAATTTTTGAGGGACGTTGGACGCCCGGTGATGATGGGTGGATATTGTCCCCTGGGGGTTAGGTAGTACCAGTCCCTCACATCTGACCTTTTATCTCTTTCTCTCCTAGCAGTTTTCTTCAACACATAAAGTGTGTGGATGATGTAAAGAGAAATTGGATACTCCGGACTGACCTCCTGCCAAATTAACCAGGTCCCCATCACTTGGGTCCAGAAATTTGGGGCTACCTGGTACGGGAACACATTGTAACTAAGAAGAAGAGCCCTGAAGAATGGGTGAAGAGGCAAGTGCATCCCACACGAAAAAGCGTCAAGGAGTACTGCTACTTGGCCATCCGGTGGGCAGCAAGGTCGGCACGACGGACTCGGATGAATTACCCTTATTTCCCGAGGCATCCTATACACCAAAGACACTTCGGAAATACCATTCCCCCTAACCTCTGTCTTAACCTCATTAGATTCCCACTGCTCCGGCTGGGGCTGGGGATCAACATGATAACCAGAAACTCTATTAACCTGATCAACCCAATCCTCCACTTGGGCGATCTCTTCCTCGGTCAGGCCCAACTCCTCCCTATGAGCCCTATATGGGGCCCTCACCCCCAGATGAGATTCTGAAGTCCCGGATGAGGTGCCTGCCGCCTCTTTCCCCTTAAAGTATTGTTCTTTCTCATGGCGGATCTCCTGTAGGACTGCTTCTTCTTGGGTAGAAAGCTTGGCCATGTACGGTTGAGATGATTCACCTTCGCTGTCAGAATCACTTAAAGATATTACGCTACAGAACTGCCGCTCTCTTTTCTTCCTACGCTCCCTAAAAATACGGGAACTAAACACTAAGCAGGACATAGGACAAAAACCCCTTATGGGGTCCGCCACCACCATTACCTCCTTCAGATCCTCTTCCCTAGATCCTTCCATGTGCCCCAAAACCCAACTTACACCCAAAGATTACACGCAAATGGGGGTACGCTCCATATACCCCAAGAAAATAAAATATGTATATGAGTATATATATATGTACAAGAATGGGCAATGTAAGCAAAATAAAACGAAGGCGGGAAGAAATATTAATAAATCCAGAAGTTACCTGCTTAAGGAGAGGCAAAAGAGATTTGATGAAGAGCAGCGCGACAAAACTGGAGGCGGCAGATAGTGGTTTCCTACGGAATACCATGAGCCTTACGAATGGGCGAGAAGGAGAGGTGGTGGAGTAAATTGTTAAGTATTGACAGAAATAACAAAAGAAGAAAAATAGAGAGCCAAAAAAGAGGGAAAAGGATGAAAAGGAAGATGAAAGGTTTGCAAGAAACCCACCCCGCAAGCGCCTGTCGTTAGTTGGTCAAGCTCAGGTTTAATCCCCGCCATCCACGTGTCAAAGTTTTACTGGTGGGTCAAATGAAGCGCCAAGCGGTAGCGTTTTGAAAGAAAAACAGCCATTTGTAGTAAATGGTACAGCTCCCGAGTCGTAATTGCGAGGAACCCAAAGGTGCAATCTCTCCAAAGTTGTTAATGCACGACAAAATATGGATCGCACATGAATGAACCAACCATATTTAAGGGACTAGCGTTACGTCCACATTTTTGAATTACGCGTGACGTATCGCACATGGAATCTAATAACCACTTAAGTAGGGCCCACCTAAGGGGTTATTATTTGGCCGAGGCATTCCGAGGCACATCCCTCCTATAGCCGAACAATCTCCATAAGCGACATCGTCCGAAGCAACATCAAGGACCGGCATCTAGGTTGGGCGGAAACGTCACCGACACGGGACCTGTAATCAAACTGCAATCTGATGGGACAACACCTTTATCGTTGATGTGATGGCCGCCACAATCCTATAGTAGACAGTAATGATTATGACCACCTAAATGGTTAACTTAACCAACGGATGGGAAGAAGCCACGTGTAAAGGCCAAACACGTGTCAGGACAAATGGTAAATGAATGTAACTATAAATAGAACAAGTAAGTCACTAAGAAGGGAGAGGAATTTCTGACTCTGAACTCTATATTTCTCTCACTCCCTTTTCTCTCTTCTACACATTTTATATTTCCCGCACCCAATATATATTTGCCTAAGATGAGTATTGACTTAGGCATCGGAGTGCAAACGGGAGCCACCTCGGCCTCCTTTGCAAACTGATTGTTTGTCACAGTGCGCAGGAGATCTACGTGTTCAAGAGGGAGGAGCTGAGACGTGTTGGTCCAAGGTCCATCCGGATTTTGTGGTCAATAGGTTCGATTTTGGTTCCTTTGATAATCGAACCGAACTGGTAAACGTCCAGCCCTAGCTATAACCATGAGATGTTATATTGAATCAAACACGTCAAAACATTATATATAATATATCGAACTCAAAATATAGTGTTCTTCAAGTTTTTTCTCAAGTTCTTGCTTTGCTTGATATTGAACTTGGTTTAAGACTTGTTTAATCCTACAAACATATTTGCAAACATCATTCAAGCAACTTCAGTCCGATAGAAGTATATATAGTTTGAGGACATCTTTCTGTTGGAATTTTTTATATAAATTGGTTTTGACCAATTTTTTGTGATTATTTAAGCGGAATCGTTAATCGGTGAATGAGAAATTAATTTGAAATAAACCGCTTAAATATGTGACAATATTAAGAAATTATTTAGAATATTATGAAATATTCTAGAACTAATTTAAATGAAAAGATGTGTCTTTTCATATGAAAAATCATAACTTTTGAAATTATTATTTTTCAATAAGCGTGTCTCTTCAATTAGAGACAAATTTTGTGTCTTTTGAAAGTTCCAACAATTATATATAAACCACATATGCTTGGATTTTAATTCATTCATTGTTATTCTTATTCATTCATTCATTCTTGCATTATCATATCAATGCATGCTAAATTCAATTTTTTTTTATTTATTTAGAGTCTAGTTTCATATGAAGAGAGTTCAAAGTATAAGTAAGATTCATTGATCTACGTAATTTGGAGTGCTCCTATTGCGAGACGCGTGGTCGTTGTATCTTGGGAGACAAATGTCGGATAACCGTTAGCACTCGTGTGAGGCATTATCGTCTTAAGGACAAAGAATCCAACTCTTGCCTCGATCGAATTCACATTCATGCATTTTTTATTTCTACTTCATGTATACGATTTTGGTAAGTCGAAATTATGTCCAATTTTTTGTACGTAAAAGATATGTTGTTAGAATATAATAATGCACCTTAATTTAAACCAACACTTTCTTCACGTTCAAACCTTCTTCTTTTAATGTTGATAAAGTTGTTGTGATTCCTCTCCATGTCGTACCTTTGTTTCTAACATAATCTAACCAGAACACTAAACTAATGAAATGTCTAAATAGATGATCACAATAAGATATTGGAGAATATTCGATCTTCATCAAAATTCTCTCTAATTGAATCTATACTTCGACTTGGAGTACTAGTACTAGGAATAATATATATATCTTTGGCATTAACAATAGTCTGTCTGCCCAGTGGAGATTTAAAAAAATATAAGTGTGAATTGGAAGTGGACTTTACCATTTTAATTCTCTCTCTCTCTCTCTCTCTGTCTCTCTCTCTCTCTCTCTCTCTCTCTCTATATATATATATATATATATATATAAAATATTTGTGAACAGTGAACATACAGTCCTATAAATGTGCGACACCTGGAATACATCTGCGAAACATGGCTTAAACATGGATCTATTGCTCAGGAGATGCATGCACCAGATAAGACGAATCACTCTAGAGATCTCTAATACCACAAGAATGGCATCCCTTGTCAGCTGTTCGATCCGCAAGTATACGGATCGCACAATTAATAAAGTATTTTAAGTTCGAATATCAATTTCACAGAGATTGTTTTAAATTGTATTTTAGACTACTACCTTAACCGGAACAAGAAATTTGTTTTGATTTGAGAAAATTGTTTTGAAAACTAAAATAAAGATTATACTAAAGAAATAAGGAAAATTTGATTTATTAAAATTATGAGATGAATATGGTAGAATTATGAATCCACTTTAGTTCCATCAATTATGCATTACTCCAATTGTCTAATGATAATTCACGTGGTTTTGAAAATTCATATTCCTAATGTTGTTAAAACTCCCTTTCGGACAAGCAATAACGCATATTCTTACACACGACCCAACTATATTTCTATGTTGAATATGAATGTGCAAGAAAGTATTAAAGAACTGTGAATATTATAGCAGATAACATAAAGTATAAGGGTATATTTCTATCCCCTATGGGACTTTGTGACAATTGAAGCTAGTCTAATGAATTCCTAATCTTTCGAACTTAAGAAAACATAACATAAAATCATACAATTTGTGATCAAGTAATTGCATAATAATAAAATAACGCATCAATTGCTCAAACTCATGAATTAATTAAATTAAACATCAAAGTAACACATAAAATCCGGAATTTAATACTTCATCACAATTCTAACATTTAAAATCTAGCCTAAATACATAATTGAATAAAAATCGCAAAAAAAATAGATAGATGTCACCCTATTCATCCCTTGATCTCCGGTCTTCAATTGTGTTTTTGGCATGACATGGATCCCTCGGCATTTCGACAGCGTTTTGGCATAAATTGAGACAATTGGGAACCCATAATTTCGTGTCCCAAGCCTTGTATTTATAGATGTTCCCGAGAATTAGATTAATTGGGGAGAAAGAACGCTGAATTCCGTGTAAAAAGCCTAGCTGCGGCCCATAATCTCTACAGTGTGACCGCATGGTTCAAAAGTACGCGATCGCACGACTCTGCATAATCTCTACAGTGTGACCGCATGGTTCAAAAGTACGCGATCGCACGACTCTGCAGGTTATCTTCAGTCGTTGAATTTTAGTCATGCGGCCACACGCTTATAACACCGTGCGACCGCACGATTCTATTTGGAACTGCAATTTCATATTTTAAATGTTACAAGTTGGTCCCTGTCTTTTAATTGCACAGCAAGTCCTCCAACTTCTGAATGTTGCAATTTAGCCCCAGAACTTCTGATATCTTCTTCCAATTCTCAACCAATTGGCCATTTGATTAACTGCATTAACTCTTGATTTGCATATTTTGACACTTTTAACATCCAATTGATCGATTTTGGTTTCAATTCTATTGTTTTTCTAACTTTGAATTATTTCTGAAATATAAACAAATATAAACTAAATAAATAGCAAATATTCTTGAACAAAATCCTACTTTTAGGATAGAAATAAGTATATAAAATACACTTATCATCGGCTTCTCCCATCTGTTAAATCTGCATGCATTATTGCACGATAATTTTTCATATCGAAATTAGGTTTTGAATTAATTAATTATAATGTTATAAGCTTATATTCCTTATTTTTTGTTATCCTATTTTGATATTACGAGTGTTCAAAGACTCAAAAGTTTAATCTAGACTTCTTTGAATGTTTAAGCAAACTTGCATGCATGAAATTAGGGGTGGACGTGATTCGGTTTGGTTCTGGTTCTAAAAAAATCAAACCAAACCAAAAATCGATGGTTTTTTACTAATGGAATCAATTGTTTTTTTTAAAGATATGGAACCAAACCGCTCGATTTTTGTTACGATTTGGTTCTGAGACCATTACTTGAATTTTTAAATAATAAATGCAAATTAAAACCTGTTTATATCCGCTTCTTCATTAGAATCCATCTATATCAATACTAAATAGAAAATGAAATTTTTAGTTAACAAAATAAAAATTTAGAAAAAGTAACATGTTATTCCAAGTCAGAGAAGAAGAAACTCGCCTAAAGGAAGCTCGCCGACCCGTTGAAACTTAGAGAATCGAACATAAAGACCAGTTAGACTTATAGTTACAGGTTACAATGAAGTTCTGAGTCCCATTCTACCGTAGTGCCATGTGAGTTAGGGATGGATTTGCAACTTGAGTTAGGGTTAACTCTTGAGAATTGACGAATTGAGCCGAGATTTATATATACATAAATTTTAAAAAATAAACATCTATGTCGTCGATGGTGACTAAAGAGTGTAACGATTGCTGTGTTATACGAGTGCAAGTAAAGCCATGTGAATACGTGTCAATATTCGAAAAGAAAAAAACAATGAATTAGAATTAGATTTATAATTTAAAATCTTTGTCTAATAGGAAATGAGATAAAATGTATGGTAAATAATTTTTTTGTATATTTCACATTTATAATTTCATATTTGAATATTTTGGTGAGATGAATATCCACTAATTTGTATGTGTGTGTGTGTGTGTGTGTGTGTGTGTGTGTGTGTGGTCTTGATTCTGGAAAGAGAACCGAAACCAAATGATCCTTAATTCTAAGAACAAAATCATTATTATTTTTATTTTTATGTAGAATCGAATCAAACCGCTTGGTTCTGGTTTGATCTGGTCTGATTCGATTATTTTGTCCACCCTACATGAAATTAAAATAAAAGGTATATATCTAGTTGTATATTTTATATAGTTTATATGTTTGTTATTATCTTCTAGGTAATTTATTAATGGTCATGAAACAATAAAAACTTTGTCTCATAAATCACAATTAAAAATCATCAAAATTTGCACCATAAGAAGTTAAAACTATACTTGCTACTACAAATAGAAATGGGTTAAAGAACGTATCACGGTTCATTTTTTCTAGTTATTTCTATATATACTTCAACTTCAGGCCTTTTTGGATTCTTGGACTCAAGACGATCATGGTAACCTGCATGTAAAGAAATTAGCCTTTGTTTGGTACTATCAAAAATTTAAATATTTATCTAATTTAAAATTAATATTTAATCTTAATCACACCTTTTATGGGATTCATCATTTTTCAATCATACATCTTATCTACTTTTATCAAAATTATTAAAAATTTAGTTTTTATCAATACCAAACAAGGATTTAGGCCATGTTTGGTCCAAGATAAATTCAACAGTCATTAAAATCATTTTCAATTACACATTTATATGAGATCACCAATTTACACACTTTTTCTACGTGATTATTTTTTAGTCTTTTATTTATCTTTTAAAATTTAAAGTAATATAGAGCGTTATAATTGCCAAAAAAAAAAAAAAAAAAAAATGTTATACAGAACCCAAATAGACCGCCTTATCCGTAATGTGCACGTGGAATGACGTATACGTTGACTATTCATAGTATGTCATCAAAATGATGTACGAAAATATATGGTACAGAGTTTCTAATAACATGGGTACACGTACATCCAGCATCCAAATTTGTGTTCACAAGTTTTCCTTCAATATGTTTAAAAACATATTTTTAAATAATACAATTTTTTTAATTATTTTTTAATTATATATTTTTTCTTTCTATTTTTGAATCACATATCTTATCTAAAAAATATAAAAAAATATATATGTTCTTTTACGTTTTCGAGATAAAATATATAATTATAAAGTAGAAAAAAAAATATATGTAATAAAAAAATGATTTAAAAAATGTGTTTTTAAATAATTTGTCAAACAGTTGCTAATTTATCTACTATAAAATTTGGTGGCTTTGCAGTTTCCAATCTCGAGGAATTTTACTAGAAACGTGCGTTTGAAGAGGTCTTGTAAGTTGTGGTGTTATCTGAATTCTATTAAAAAATAAAAAATTAAACTGCTTGGTGCGTCATGTTTGGATATGAATTTTGTGGGACCCATTTTTTCATTGTGAAATTGTGTTATCTTAAATGGAAAATTACATAAATAAGATGTTTAAAATTATTAATTTCAAAAATAAGATCAAACTTATATTTTTTTTTAATTATACATATTGAGGTCACAATAGGAATAATTTTATGTCACAAATACAAATTTTTTAGGTTACAAAGTTTTTAAATCACAAGTGATTTCAATGTCACAAATTACTAAATTATTAGGTTACAAAAATGTCAAATTAATTAATCCTAACTTTTTATAGGTCACAACTTATTAAATTATTGGGTCACAAATCTTTTAAGTAACAATTATCAAATTATTAGGTCACATTTATTTAATTTTTTGTCACAAATTATCAATTATTAGGTCACACTAGCATTTCTCCCGTGCGATGCATGAAAATTATATATATAAGCTACATAAATACAAGTTACTTACCCTCGATAATTGAAACTTGGAATTGGAACTTCATAATTGACACATTGAAAGTCTCAATTTTAAATAAAACTATCTTCAAATAAATAATTTGAAAGTATATCATGTTTTATTAGATTAAATAATTAAGGGGGGATCGGATAGTAACGACCACCATAAAGATCCTTGAAAGCAGGACTTTTGCTACAAGATAGTAACGACTACCATAAGCAGCTAGGTCTTTTTACCTATGTTTGGAAAATTCAAAAAAAAAAAAAAAAAAAAGTTTTTAAACAACATAATTTTCCAAATCATTTTTTAACCACAAATATTTTCCTTTCTCCACTTTTTAACCACATATTTTACCTTAAAAACATAAAAAAAAACATGATTTTAATGATAAAACCTTTAACAAACAGAGCCTTGTGATTTCTCTTTATAATCACATTTCTTGTGCTCGTGATTAATTTAGATCCAAAAGAGCCTATTGTTTTCATTAAGTATAAACATCATATATATATATATATATATCATCCCTTCTTTCAATGAATTTGACAAACAATCTTAACCAATAAGCATGCAATGGAAGATACATTTGCAGCTTGTTAAAGAAAGATACATACCAATATATAATTTGAAATAAGATATCAGTGTCATGGCTTAGTCATGTAAAATTTTTGCTGCTATAGAATAAAAAATCACAGTGTGCTAAAAAGAATGACCACTCAATTTCCAAGAGTTCTACAAAGAGATCTCTGGTTGCGAATTACTCTTCAAAATGACATAACAGTTATTAAATCAAATCCTAATTATATGTAAAGCATATCCTAATCCCGTGTATTCACATTTCATATCCTCAACAAACAAACAGATTTTATATAATATTAGTATTTTCACATTCTAGAATTTAGTCCTATTCATGTGTAAAGCAATAAGAAGTTTCAAAAATATTTATGAAAAGCACTAAAAAAGGAAACTAAGATAAGACAGAAAGAAAAAGACAACTTTTGAGATTCGATCAAAGAATAACCAAGGCAAGGGACACAAAAAATTAATTTTTTTTTTAAAAAAAAAAACATAAAAAAAAATAAAAAAATGCATAACACATAATAGAAGGCAGAGAAGTAGTGATAGGCAGAAAATGGACACTGTCATGAGATTGTTTTACTCGTATAACCATCTTAATAACTTTAGTATTTCCATATCCTAGAATCAAATCGAAAACCTATGTAAGTAATGCGAGGAAACAAACATATTTATGATATATATAAAATAGAAAAATAAGATAAATTGGATGGGTTTTTTACACAGACACAACATCAATTTGATTTCCTGCTGGAGAAAATGGACACTGTCACAATGGTTTCTTCCATTTCTTAAAATCCTGTAATCAATATTTTTCATTTCTTTATACTAATTAAAGAATTATTGCCTATGTTTATGACATGAAGACCTAAGTTATAAACAACGTATTTGCTAAGGAAAATTACTGGATGAAACAAATAGGCAAGACTGTTTATCATAATAGCATAATGCATGGCAATATAGTTACAATTTACTTTAAAAGTGACCTAATTTTCTCCTCTATTGTTGAAAGCTTTGGACCTTTGTTTATGAGATATCATTATTCGTCTAATCATCTTAATAACACACGTATTTCCATATCCTAGAATAAAGTCCTAAACCTAAGCAAAGGATTGTGAATAACAAAAATAATTATGAAAACATACTAAAAATTGAAAATTAGTAAGGCAGAAAAAGAAGACAACATAAGATTTTCAAGCATAGGGATTACTAAGGTAAGGAACATGAAGTAAAAAAGAAAAAAAAAAAATCTACAGAAAGGAAATAGGCAAGCTCAATTGTGCTCTGTAATACATAGAACAGAACCAAATGCACAGCAAGTAACAACGATATATACAAACATTTTAGGAAAATACACTGCAGTAAAAAACACTGTTCAGATTTACCAAGAAGAATTTTGGTCAAAAATTTTGCAAAGTTGGAATTTCTGAACAAATATTCAAACCCATCAACAAAGAATCACAATCTTGAAATAAAGGCGTTAATTTTCTGAACACATTAACCTACCCAAAGAGAAAAAGACTTAAACTAAACTGAAGATTAGAACATACCAGGTCTGGAAAGAGGATAAACAGAGGTATGAATTTCTCAGTCGACAATGAACGTGGAAAAACCTGCCAAAAAACCAAAAAACAAATCGGCACTTGTGAAAGAAATGACATCGCGCATGAACATGAACAGTAAAATACCCATTTGGCTCTTTCAATGTGTGTCAAGGTAGGAGATGAAACCTGAAGTGGGTGCGACGGCAGTAGGTGCAACGGCAGTGGGTGCGACAAGCGGTGGAAGGAATAAAGTTAGGAACAAAATGAAACGATATAAGGAAAAAAATGATAGACAGAAAACAAAAGGGGAGCCGGATGTGTATGGTATGGAGGAGAAGTGATAGATAGATAGATAGATAGAAAAAAGCTGAAAAGGCATGGGTAATGATTGCAGGACATTCTAAAACTTGAGCCAAAAAAAAAAAAACCCTTACGGAAGAAGCAAGGTAATGGGCGGGAAATTGCGGTCAACAGATGGTCAACACTTTTCCACTTTCAAATATAGTATAGATTTTTTAAATACACATTTATCAAGTCGACGGCCACCCCACCACCACCGCCGCCTCCGCAGCCACTTACGCCACCACCAACCACACAAACACCACACACCTTCGACGATCGCCATCGGAGAAGCAGATCACAACACCTACCACCACCTTGATGAGGACCCCCTTGGTATATAGACAAAAAATTCCCACAATAATTTAGAATCAACCCAAGAAAGCTAAAATGGTAAAGAAAGCGATAAAACAACTTAACCCAAGTTTAAATCTAATCCAAAATTCATTGATTAAAGAACCAAGTCCAATGTGTATCAACTAAAAAAATTTCAAGGTGACGGAAATCAACAACAATACAAGAATAAACAATACTCAAGTAAAGTTGAATATATTCCAAGAATATTACTAGAGAAAGAAATTGGGTATTTACCTCACCCAATAGGATACTCTCACAAGAGCTTCAATGAACATTCAAGTTCCTTTCTAGGGCTTGGGGTTGAATGGTATTTATTGTACAAAAAATGAAAGGAAATAAGAAAATTCTAAAATTGCACAAAAAACCCCTTTTTTTTTAATTCAGGGTGTTTCAATCGATCGATCCTATTTCGGCCGATCACATGGTCAACCGAAATGGCACTTTCAGTCATACATGATTAGCCGAAACCGATTGAGGCTGCCTTCAAAATTCTCTGCAGACTTTCGGTCGACCGAAATTTGCTGAGTCCAATTTCTTCTTATTTTTGGCTCCAACTTGATTCTTGGCTTCTTTTCTTGACTATAATTACTTGTTTGAGCCTTGAATCTTCTCCCAAAATATCCCATAATTGCCTCGATGTTCCACAAAAAATGTACTTCAAAATTGTTTTGGCTTGAACGATAGAGTTTTCTTTGGCGAGCTCCCTATGATTCTCATCAAGCCCTCCTTTTTCAGGATGATTCATCCTGAATCATAGGTTTGTTCTAGATGTTTCATGGCACCTCCTGGATCAAAAGGAAAATTATGGCCTCCAGGACACATGATCAACCAATAGTATCCTGTAGCTTTGGCGATATGGAGGGGTTGAACCATGAACTTTTTTGGGCATAAGTGACGTGGCCCAAAGTACCAAGTGCCATCAACCTGTAAAATAAAATTAAACAAAATATAGTGGGGAATGTTAGTTTCACAAAGTATGTGATATGGATCCTCATACTTGTTATTCACTACCTCCAACTCATCTTCCTACACCACGAGGCTCTTCACCCCCACCTCCATTAATCCCCTCAACACCAATTTCATTCTCCAATTCATGCACCCCTTCGTTTCCCAACTTTTTACCTTCCTCATGAGAAATTGAAGTTTGATCAACTATTTCAATTTTTAGCTCCCCCTCCTTCTCAACTTCTTTATTTTCTTCAAACTCCTTCTTGAGTTTCATTTGATCTTTGTGCACTTCTTCCACACTCAAAGGTAGGAGCACCACCTTTTTCCCATTCACTTGGAAGTTATACCGATTTCTCTTGGTATGATGTTTGACTTCCCTATCACGTTGCCAAGGTTTTCCCAAGATTATATGAGTAATGTGCATTGGAACCATATGACATAATATTTGATCACTATAAGTACCAATGTGAAAAGTAAGAAGAACTTGTTCACTTGCCCTCACCTCCCCATAGTCTTTTAACCTTTGCAATATATAAGGACTATGTTGCTTCATAACCGGTAGCCCCAACTTTTCAACTCTACTAGCACTCACCAAGTTAGTGCAACTCTCCCCATCTATAACGAGACTACATGGTTTATCACCTACAAGGCATCTAGTGTAGAAAGTATTTCCTTCATGCTTCTCCCTCTCCTTATCATGGGTCAAAGATGTTGTGGCCTAGCATTCATCTCCAACTTTACTTTTCTACTTTTATTCATCCCATGGAGTGATGAATCTTGCATTCTCACACTTTCAATATTTTCATCAACTCCATTTCTCCTATCATCCAACCACTCTCTACTTTTCCTATTCATATTCACATTTTGTTCCATACTTCCATCTATACACATAATGTTCAAAAACTCATCCCTCAACCTTCTCCTACCATCCCTCTTTTCTTCAACAATACTAGTTGATGTACTCTCCCCTCTTGTCCTCAAAATTTCCAACCCTCCCCCAATTTTCTCCATTTGCCTAGCCATGGTGGTTGAAAGCTTTAGCAACATTTCCTTCAATTCTTGAATTCGAGCATTGGAAATAGACATGGTGTGCAAGTGTGAAGTGTTCTCACAAGAAAATATTTCTCTCGTGTTTCACTCAAATTTTCAAGGAACATAATCAACTAGATTGAGAGATATAATTCTTGTGAAGTATGAAACCACATACAGGCAATAGATGTAGGAATGGATAAGCACAAGAGCAAGTGAAATTTTCTTTACTTGCTAAAAAACAAGAAGATGGCTATTGTTAGCCCAAGAGTAAACTAACCAAGAGGGGGTGAATTGGTTTATAAGACTTTTTCAATAAATAATCTCAAACTTAAAAATCAATGTGTACAAGTATGAGCACTTAGTGTTGTAAATAACTTAACTATCAATGTAGTGTGTTATAAATGTGTAAACTTAATTGATAAAGCAAGTATACCACTTAGATATAGTGTTGTTGCACAATATAAATTGATAGAATAGAGTAAGTGCAATGTAAGTAAGTAAAAGGGATAAGAGAATGCAAACGCGATTTATGGAGGTTCAATCAACCAACGTGATCTACGTCCCCCGTTACCGAGCTCTCCGTCACGAGCAAGGCCAAATCCACTATATTGGTAACTTACAACAAGGAGTACCAAATCCTTAGGCGACTTACAACAAGGAGCACCTACCCTTAACCAACAATCGAGTTTTCACAAGGCTCTCGAAACCACAAGATATAATGAATTGAATTTACAATTGAAATAACTCTCTTGACAAATGATATACTCAAATTAAGTACCGAGAGAGTTAGGCTAACACTTCAATAGATAGCAATGAATTAAGCTCGAGTGTTAGAGAAAAAAATTGATACAAATGATAATGAAAAGTTCAATGCAATCAAACAAAGTTTTTCAAATAATCTCTTGTTAAAATATTGAATCAAATTAAGTATCAAGAGATGCCACACTTGAATAGTTAACAATGAGATAAGCTCAAAGTGTTTACGCAATGAAACTTTGATGAATCAAATGATAATGAACAATGTAGCACAAATAATCAAAGTTCCTTAATTAGAATTTCTCTCTTTTAAAAGATTAAAACAAGTTTAGAACAAAGAGAGACTTACATTTCAATTCCAATATAGTGTGAAGATGTTGAAGAAGTTTAAACAATATAAAACCAAGAATCTTCACAAAACTTTCTTCCAAAAACTTTGATGAATTTGATAAAACAAAGTTTAAATCAATCAAAATTTTATAATAATAATAGATGAATATAAACCAAGTAAGAACAATGAATTTTCAAAAGAAAGTTTCTATAAAATCTTTTCTATGTTGTTGAAAATGAATGTAAATGAGATGGCTATTTATAGATCAAGATACTCAAATTCAGCAACTTTCGGTTGACCATTTCTGGAGTTTCAGTCGACCGAAACATGCATATAGCCGTTACACATTTTCAACCGTTGAACTTTCGGTTGACCAATTTCGGTTGACAGAAAGTTGACTTTTGAAAAACATGAAAATTTAGGATTTTTAGGTGTCTAGCTTGTTTTTAAAAGTGGTTTTTTTCAAAGTGGTTTAACATAGTATAATCATGATTTAAGATCAAATAACATATGAAAAGCAATATTGACTTAGATAAAAATATTTTATGCAAGTGATGAATTTTCAAGTAAGTTTCTTGATGCATAAAAATCATTTTCGAGCTCGTTGAATGTCATCGCTAAAGATTGAGAGTATTATACCTTTACATAGGTTAAATCAACTCTTGAACTTGAACTCTAATCTTGTATGCTTGAATTCTTGATCTTCATGTCATGCTTTTCAACTTCAATTCTGATCTTGAATATCTTCAATTCTTTCATGATCTTCTTTGCGTCTCATGTGCTTGATCACATAGTTTTGATTTATATCTTTGAGAGACGATTTGAACATAGAGTGCTTTGAATATTTATCATTACATGAAACAGTTGAAGCACACTTGTTAATAACAAAATATATTCTTGTTTGTTATGATCAAAACAATAAGGTTAAGTTAACCATAGGTCAACAACTATGAATTTGTAGGACAAATTTTCTTAAGCACAAGGTCACAAATGCTTGACAAGGAATAAGTAATTGGCTAGAAAGTATTTGATGTAGAGAAAAGTGGATTTTAACATGAAAGCTCTATTTGGGGCAATTTATCAAACAATTTGTAGGCAAAGTTTTGGAATAATATGGAATTATGAGCGTTTGATAAATTGTAAGCCTCAACAATCTCAAGAATGAGAATAAGGACAATACCCAATATGTAATGATCAAGAAATACTCACGGGCATACAAATTTTCTATTTTTTTTCAACAACAAGAACAACAACAAGAAATGTAAAGATAAGTTTACCAAATTAGAGCCAAACTTTGATACCAAATAATAAGGACCTCCTTGGTATATTGACCAAAAATTTTCACAACAATTTATCAACCCAAGAAAGCTAAAATGGTAAAGAAAGCGATAAAACATCTTAACCCACGTTTATATGTAACCCAAAATTCATTGATTAAAGAACTAAGCTCAATGGGTATCAACTAAAATAATTTCAAGGTGGCGAAAATCAATAACAACACAAGAATAAACAATACTCAAGTAAAGTTGAATAAATTCCAAGAATATTACTAGAGAAAGAAATGGGGTATTTACCTCACCCGAGAGGAGACTCACACAAGAGCTTCAATGAACATTCAAGTTCCTCTCTAGGGTTTGGGGTTGAATGGTATTTATTGTACACAAAATGAAAGGAAATAAGAAAATCAGAAAATTACACAAACCCCCCCCCTTTTTTTAATTCAAGGTGGTTCGGTCAACCGATCCTATTTTGGTCAATCACATGGTCGATCGAAATTGCACTTTCGGTCGTACGTGATTAAGCCGAAACCGACTAAGGCTGCCTTCAAAATTCTCAGCAGACTTTCGGTCGACCAAAATTGGCTGAGTCCAATTTCTTCTTATTCTTGGCTCCAACTTGATTCTTGGCTTCTTTTCTTGACTTTAATTACTTGTTTGAGCCTTTAATCTTCTTCCAAAATACCCCATAATTGCCTCAGTGCTCCACAAAAAATGTACTTCAAAATTGTTTTGGCTCGAATGATGAAGTTTTCTTTGGCGAGCCCCCTATGATTCTCATCAACCTACCAATTTAAAATCCAGATCGCAAAAGGCACCGCCAGATTCAAGCTGCACCACCATCACCGAAGCAGATCACAAACACCTACCAATTTAAAAGCAAGGTCGCAAGATCAAAGCAGCGACGTGCTTCCAGCTTCTCATCGCACGATGTAACAATAGCGCCACCGCTGCTTGCGAGCGATGCAGCAATGCCGCCCTTTATATCGTCCCTGTCGACGAGGTCTTGTGACGAAGGTGGGACTCCGATGGGGATGTGGTGTGGTTGCATCGGGGAAGGGAAGGGTGGAGTGGTGGTCTGATGATGGAGAGAGAATGTTAATATGTAGAAAGAGAGAAATGATTAGGTTAGGGTTTGAAGTGGTGTGAAATAAAGATAGGATTGGGTAATTAATTTAATTCTAGAATATAATTATTTAAATTTTTTAATTAATTAAAAACTTAATTAAAAAATGTATTTTGTAGTAATACAAGTTTGATCTTATTTATGAATATGAATCTTATAAAGTAGGGGTAGGTGTAATTTCTACCATCTTCAATGTGATTATCAAAATAATAGTATTAATATATGCCCAAATGATATTTGGGTAAATGAGTAATTGAAGATTAAAAGGAGCGTGAGAAAGGGAAAAAGCTTAAAGAGGTAAGTTAATCCTATATAGGAAAAATATAAAATTTTGGACTACTTTATATATGGTTACACTTTGTGTAATGACCCGAAAAATTATGACGTACTTAGTTTCTCATTATGACGTAATAAAAGTATTTTAGGATTTATTTTATTATTTTGGAAGTTAAAGAAATAAAAATAGAGTTTTAATTAAATTAAATGTTACGAAAAACGTATTTAAACGCCTTTGTTTAGAAGATTTGTTTGACAACTTCCGACCTACGATAAATGCATAATTCATATGTACGGATAAGTAATCGAAGTGAACTTCGAGAATCTGAAATCCATTTATCATTCCGATTAATGTACAGCTCGTGACGAATTTTCAAAGTTGGCGTTGCAACCGTACGACCCGAAAAGACAGTTTCGAAGGGTCAACTTTGAGGTGCCATAACTCTTACCTCACTTAACCAAATCGTGTGAAACCAGTTTCAGATTAAAGTACTATATGAGTACTTTGAAATAGTACCAAGAACACCCAATTTGGACTTCATTTGATACCTCAAATCTATGCTCAAATATGGCATCCTGAAACTGCCTAAAACTGGAAGAAAGAAGCATGAGCTGGCCCTTGAACCTCCATATCCGGTTTTAGCTTAAGTGAGTCACCTTCTTCCTTCTTAGGACACCTTATACTTGCATGGGAGAAGCTTGACATTAAAATAAGATTTCTTAACCATAAAGGAAAATGATTAATCATCTACACTCATTTCCTCACCTCAAATTCGTGCAGCCTTCTGTTCCTATAAATAGGGATGGTTTTTGAATGAGATAACACAAAAAAATCATATCCGAAACACTTTTGAATCATTCTTCCCTTTTTCAAATCCTAAGAATTGATTTCATGCCAAAATCATGTTTCAATCCGTTATAATCCATCATCTTTATTGGCAAACATGTTTTCTTAAAGTCCTTTATCAAAACAATTGATTTTAGATCAAAGGAATCAAGAAAACTGACTTTCAGATTCTGGAAATATGTTTAGTGTCGACACATGTTCATCTAAGCTTAAAAATAGCATTCTGACACTTTAGTGTCGACATCAAATCAGGTGGTGTCGACACCAAACTGACTGCCCGGCAACATAATTTCATTCAGCTATAACTTTTGATCTACAACTCCGATTTGCAATTCGTAAAGTACGTTGAACTCCGGATTCGATGATATTTACAATGATATATTATGCCACTTGTGGAGATTTATGTACTTATCTATATACCTACTCCGTGCTAAGTTGGTTGAAATGCTTCCATTCCAAGAGAAAACAATCCTAGGAGTTATTCATGGATTAATTCATCCTATAAACTGTGAGTCGGATATGTTTACTTGAATTAGTTGAATATGAGTCGGATATGTTTACTTGAATATGATTTGAATATGTTTACCAGAATTATATACTTTCTTTGGATATGCTTATGCGACACATACTTGATATATATTTGAATAGAACATATGAATATTTGTCGCATGTTGATACCTTTGAGTTATACTGAAATAAGATTTGAATAAATATGATGGAATGAAATCTTGAAGATATACGACTCATCTTTTAGAAGCACTCATCACATGTATACTGAACTACGGTTGCTCCAATGTACCCCGCTCGTGATTTTGGATAAGTTATCATATACATTGAGCTTCCTAATGATAAAGCATGGTGGTATGTTGATGTGTAAATATGTGAGATCCCATGCGGGACTTGTATGATGGAAGTTATTGGTTCCGACCAATTATGATATATTATATTTGAGCATTTGGGGTACGAGATGAGCACCGTAGCGGAACCATCATGTTATGCATTACAGTATAGTATACAATTATCAATATTGGAAAATATCTATGACGTACGGGTCATCGGTGATACGATATCTTCGGGATATCTCAATTATAATTGGCTCTTAGGATACAAATATGTTGCTTGAGTAGTCGGTGATACGGTGCCTACAACACATCACGATCTTGATTTGTCAATTATTTTGAATATACGAATATTCTAACCACATATCAAGCTGTGTTACTTTGACTAGGGATTTTCAAAAGATACATGCATACATACATTGAAATGGTCTTGAGTATGTGAGGTTGACTTGTATATCCAAACGTGCAATAACACATGTGCACCATATTTTACTCACTGAGCAAGTGTATGCTCACCAGACGTCATCTAACTTTTCAGGAAGCTATTGATATAAGATGGATTGATAGGGATCTTCAGATAGCTTGACAGAGAGTGTTGTGCTAGGTGACAACCTGTGAGTTATGGACTTACCACCGAATAGAAACTTTTGTATTTGAACTGCCACACTTTTACTGAACTCATTATTTAATATTTTAAAAAATTAATATCGTTACTTTTTAAATAAATATATCTTATATTAAATGTAAAAAGGTTGACAATTCGGGGCGTCACAAGTTGGGTATCAGAGCATTATTATTTTTAAAAATGCTTGAAATTTTGGGGTTTTACAAGTTGGTATCAGAGCATAATTATTTTGAAAAGAAAAAAGCTTGAAAATTTCGGGGTGCACAAGATTGGTATCAGAGCATTATTCTTGAAAAAGTCTTTAAATTGGGGACATCCCAATTGGTGTCTTGAAGGCTGTGCGATATGCCCATAATGCATCATCTAGCTTCTTTGACCAATCAGTGCGTGATGTATTAACTGTTGCCTCAAGAATTTTTTTTTAGCTCTCTATTGGAAATTTCAACCTGTCCACTTGTCTGAGGATGATAAGGTGTTGCAACTCGATGTTTGACTCCATATTTAGCTAACAATGCTGAGAGTTGGCGGTTGCAAAAGTGTTTTCCTCCATCACTAGTGATAGCTCGAGGTGTGCCATATCTTGAAAAAATGTTCTTCTTTATGAATTGTGTCACAACTCGTCCATCATTTGTTGGCAAAGCAACAGCCTCAACCCATTTAGATACATAATCTACAGCCACCAAAATATATTGTTGACCATATGAAGATGGGAATGGTCCCATGAAGTCAATGCCCCAAACATCAAATAACTCAACTTCTAAAATATTGTTTAAAGGCATCTCATTCTTCCTTGAGATATTCCCTTGTCTTTGGCACTTATCACACTTTTTCACTAAGGCATAAGCATCCCTAAACAATGTAGGCCAATAAAAACCAGATTGTAAGACTTTAGCTGCTGTTTTGGTAGCTGCGAAGTGACCCCCGTATGGAGCAGAGTGACAGTGTTCTAGAATCTGTTCCTGTTCTTCTTCTGGCACGCAACGACGTATGATTTGATCTGGGCCTCTTCTATAGAGGAATGGATCATCCCAAAAGTAATGCTTGAGATCACTGAAAAATTTCTTCTTCTGTTGACTTGAATACTCTGGGGGAATCACAGCACTTGCCAAATAATTTACAAAATCAGCATACCAAGGTGCTGTCTCGATTTTCAAAAGAGTTTCATCTGGGAATATCTCATTGATTTCACCTGGAGGATCTTCTTCTTGCTGCTCCATGCGAGATAAATGATCAGCTACCAAGTTCTCACAACCTTTTTTATCCCTAATTTCCAAATTGAATTCCTGTAATAGAAGTATCCATCTGATAAGTCTTGGTTTTGCATCCTTCTTTTCAAAAAGGTACTTCAATGCTAAATGGTCAGTGTATACTATCACCTTTGATCCAATCAAATAAGATCTGAATTTATCAAAGGCGAACACCACTGCCAAAAGCTCTGCCACGCTGTACTGTCCACATTGTGTAATTTTCCTAATTTATTTCTTGATTAAAAATATGACTATACTTTCTAACTGCCTTGTTAACTCTAGAATCACTATTGATTGATGGAGTATTTAATCACACAACACCCGAAACATTCCACAATAAGTGATGGAGTTGAATAGGCATATTTGGGCTTATATATTGGCCCAAATTTCAAAATTTTAGACACATTATTTTTGCATTATGTCTAGAAAATATTCCTCTAGTCTTCTATTCCAAATATTTCAGCACTAGTTCCACTTGGCGATTATGTTTGGGCAATAGTTTAGTTCATCGGTGCAATAGCTTTGTGGTAAGTTAACTCATGATTCTTCTGTTGTATCTAAGGAAGTAAACACTCTAATTTACTCAAAGCATATTGGTGAGGCGGCGAACCTTTTTTATGAAAATTGTTTGTACACAGGCCTCAATTTTTCAAATTAAATTAGTCCCTCAGTTGCTAGTTCATTTTTGTATGATTTAAAAAATATTTATTTCTGCAGTTGTTAGTTTCCTATTTGATGTTTCCATTTTTTCAAAATAAATTTTGTATATTTTTTGTTAAAAAATTCAAAGACTGAAAATCCATTTCATTTTTGAACCAAATCTTACTGCACGTAAAGATGATGATAAATGGGCAAAATGTTGTTTTGTAGATAAATTCATTAAGTCTTTTATGAGCTTGGAGTCGTTTTGATATCAAATATTCCAATACAAATGAATTATCATTCAAAAAAGCCAAATTTGTGCAAAATTTGATGGCAGAGAATGAACAATCATCATCTAAACCTCCGATGTTTTTACTATAGATAATCACTTCTTCAAATAAAAGTTCAATGGAGAATTTGTTTATTGGTAGACCAAGAGTGGGCTCGAGTTCGATGACTTTTGTGTCCAGTTTATTTGATGAAAATGACTTAAAATAATTGACTGTCGATCATTTTCTTAATTGTGTTGGTTCCATGGCGTCTCTCATATTGTGGTGACTGGGAAAAAGCAAGTGCTTGTCAGATCAATCAACAGATAGGGGTTTGGAATGCAGGATTCTAAAGCCGCTAAGCCCCTTCTATCTTTGTTAAAGGAAGCTCTATATGTATTAAAACAAGCGCCACGAGCATGGTCTTGTTTCAGGGCTAGGGCTTGGTTTGCTGCAGGTAGAAGAACAACTCCTGAATGGGCGGTTCCGAAGCAAGGAGGGGTTAGTTCCAGTCCCATTAATCAATTTATGTTGCATGAAGTTATAATTATCTATTCTATATAGAGTATTACATTGGCTTTCCCTCTTCTCTATTCAGATAGATTATTAGTAGTAGCATGATAGATAAGAATCTCTTCCTTCGCTTTTTGTTTGCTTGAATCTTGCTTCTTGTCTGTGTGAATGAGGTGTCATTACCATGGATTCCCATTCCCTTTTATGACTTACCTATCGCTATGAGAGGTTTTCGATCAACCAAAGTCCGAATACATACAACCAGTAGAACGACATTGAATAGGTCCTTACATTGAAGGTTAGTCTATTCAAGGGATTTCCTAAAGAAAGTAATGCCACAAATCAGCTATAAAAGTTCTACGATATCCCTCTAATTATAACTAGAGAACGACATCATTAATACTCTAAAGAATGCCCCTTATAGTATGTACTTTTTTCCCGCTATCTGCCGAAGATCAAGATAAAGTCATTTTTCCTTTAATAGTTGGGTATAGGTGGGCGTGATAGTGGCGGGCCGAAAAAGCTACAAGAATCAACTCCCTTGAGTAGTTGTTAGCTCATAAAGGATTCTTTATTCATTAATTAGAATATCGTGCATACAATGATAGAAGAGGACACTTCGGACCCCTTTCCTAAGGGTTCCTCGTTGCTATTGTTCTCTCTTCCTAGTAGTAGCATGTTATAACAAAGAGTATTCTCAGTCGGTGAAGCCTATACTCTCAAGCGCCAAGGGATAGTCCCCTACACTCATCTAAAGACAAACAAGGACAAAGCTCCTTAGGTTTTCTAGTCCAAGAAGAAATATCATAAATGATAGTCCGAGACACCTTCTGCCATAACTATTCAATTATTTCAAGCGCAGAGGCAATGAGAAGGCGGCTATTGATGAGGGCATTTCTTATGGGAGGGTAAGTCCTGAAATATAAAGCGGGCAGTAACATTGCAGTGAGCGCCTTAGCACCCCAGGTACCTATTAAGAGGACTGTCTTTGCCTACATCGTCGACCCCTAAAGGAACACATACTAGACTCGAACGACGATGGCTCCATATTGTGGTACAAAAAATACCGAAAGGAGATTCGTTTGTCTATTTATGGTTTGAAGTCGTTTATCTTAGCTCCCTTCTGTGATCGGTCTCCATATAAAGGAGACCTTACGCTTGAAGGGAGGGAAAGATAGGCTCTACGGGCTAGACCTTCAAGAATGCCCCACCTCACGATTTTTGGGCTCACGGTGGGGCTTCGATTCGGTCAGCCCTTAAAGCTAGGAAAATAATCCGTTTGGTTATATTCCAGTCTTCTTTCTTTCTAAGGCAAGCTCGTTATCGCTAGGACTCCTTACCTAAGGAGTCTACACTTGCTTTTTTGAGGCTATTTAGAGTTAAACCTCTAAGTCCTTTCCACTCAAACAAGAAGCTACCTTAGCCTTTCTTCGCTCGGTCTCCATATAAAGGAGACCTTACAATAGAAAGGACGTCAATCGTGCACACTTTTTTTTGATTTGATTTGATGGAGATGTCTTGTTTTGATTTGATGCATTAGACTAGATTGAATTGTGTGAAAAATTAAATTTGAGTTTTTTTTTTATTAAAAAACGAAAGTGACTGGGATGTATTTTATTCTTACCATTTCAATGTGCACAATGCGCACGCATACTATCTGCAAATTTTAGATTATAAATTACATTTTTTTATTTATTTAAAAATTTAGCTAAAGATTAAGTTCTTTGAGATTAAATAAGGGAAAATTACTCTAAACCTTACCTTTAAATTTTGTTGACGACCCGTAAGGACCCCAAGGGTAGGGAAACGTTTATGTTGACGTTGCCCTGCCCTTGGGGTACTTACAGGGCGTCAACACACAGTATTGTCTACCGGATGAGTGGTTTTATTCCACGCTAGGTGGACGCGTCCTCAGGGAGTTTCGAACTATGAACCTATTGAATATAGGGTTTTCAACTCCCTGAGGACGCGTTCACCTAGCGTGGAACAAAATCACTTCCCAAGGTGGATAATACCGTGTGTTGACGACCCGTAAGCACCTTAAGGGCAGGGCAACGTCAACAAATTTCATATTTGAATAATAAGGGGGTAAAATTATATTTTCCAAAATCAGGTATAATCACTAAATTTTTCATGTACCTTCTCTCTATTTTTTCTTTATCTCTCCATCTCCTTTCTCCTACCCCACCATGACACACCCCACACCAGCGGTCAATGACAAGATCTCCTCCGCCTCTTCTCGAAGTAGTTGCGAGCTCGCTAATAATTTTGTTAAACGACGGGTTCAAAGCGACGAACCCATAGCTTATACTTTGATTTTCTATCCTCGGTGGATTTTATGAAACTCTCTTTATTATGAAAACTTTGATAGATACCTTGCAATGGATTTGACGAAAATTTCCCTATTGTGAATAAGCTTTGACAAAACATCGTTGGAACATTAAAGTAAACATTATCTGAAGCTTCTAGTGAATATTGAGATTTTAAATTGTAACATTGTCTTAAGATAATATAGTTACTCTTATGAAAATAAAAAGTAAGTACATTCTTTCTGTTTTATGCTCTCGTGCTGTTTTTCCTAATTCAGTCATTAATCATTAGGACAACAACACACGGGGTTATTGTCAAAAATCAAAATTTGAAGAATAATAATTTGGTATTGGTTTAATGGAATTCACAATACATATATACAAGTAGGGGTTTGGCCTAGTCTCCTCAAATCTCGCATATCTAGAATAAGGAAAAGATTACAATACAAGAAAATAATTAAAAAGAGAACAAATACGGAAAAATCCGGAATTTTGAATCTTAAACTCAAGCGATCGCTTAGTAGGCAATCGCTTGGTTAAGATAATGTCTCCCTATTCTGCATATAAGTCCCCGGCAATTGCCTGGGTTTTTTACCCCAAGTGATCGCTAAGGGTAAAAATCATTCCCCTCTCTAAACTTCCACACTTCCTCTCAAGTTGGTACATAAATGTAGCATATGCCTAACTTTTCTAAGGTATCATCAAGCACTCTGCTCGCACGGCCTTAATGAATACATCAACTAACTGATCTTCAGATTTCACAAGGGAAACACTATGATACCAACTTCAAGCTTCTCCTTGATGAAATGTTTATCAACTTCTACATGCTTCATCCTATCATGTTGAACTAGATTATGGGCAATTTCTATTATTGAAGTGTTATCATAATATAGTTTCATTGCATCTTGAGAATCAACTCCCAAGTTTGCTAACAAATTCCTCAGCTACAATAACTCACATACCCCAAGACCATTGCCCCTATACTCTCCTTATGCACTAGAACTTACCATCACTAGTTTCTTTTTACTTCTCCAAGTCAAAAGATTCTCTCCTACGATTTTTTGGTCATCGGTTGAACCTACTCAATCCTCATCGGTATAGTCTTCTATCTTTATGTGATTTGAACAACAATCCTTTCTCGGTGTAGATTTCAAATAGCTTAATATTCTCTCAACAATATCCATATGGATTTTACGAGGTTCTTGCATAAATTGGCTCACTACACTTGCGGCGTATGTGATATATAGCCTAGTATAGGAAAAATAAATCAAATTTTCCACAAATCTCTAGTTTCTTCATTTATTAGTAGGGGTAACATCCAAGTATAAGAATAACTTATGCTTCTGCTAAATAGGAATATTAGCGGGCTTACACCCAACAATGTCTGTCTCAGTTAATAAATCAAGAATATATTTCTCATGAGATAGGAAAATACCATTTTTTTAATCGGGTCACCTCAATTCCCAAGAAGTACTTCAAATCTCCAAGTTATTTCATCTCAAATTGTAAGGCCAAATGTTGTTGTAAGCCTTTAATTTCACCCTGATTTTCACTTGTCACAACCACATCATCAACATAGAAAACTAATGCAGTAATTTTACTATCTTTTGCTTCAAGAACAAGGTGTGATCAGAATTGCTTTGCTTATAGTCAAAACTCTTCACGGACTTGGTAAATCTATAAAACCAGATAGTTGGAGATTGTTTCAACCCATACAATGCCCTCTTGAGTTTGCACACTTTCGTAGTGTTTGAGTACTTCTCTATACCTGGGGGGATCCACACGCACCTCTTCTGCAAGATCTCCATGCAATAATGCATTCTTTACGTCGGCCAATCTTGATTGGATGTCAAGGATAAGAGTACCCTTACAGTATTGAGTTTGGCCACTGGTGCAAAAGTGTCTTGATAATTAGTCCTATAAGATTGTGTATACACTTTTGTAACTAATCGAGCTTTATACCTCTCATTGAGTCCATTAACATAATGTTTCATTGTAAACACACATCTATACCCCTACGGACTTCTTTTCCTTTGGTAAGGGTGTCATCTCCCAAGGCCAAATTTTTCATGTCCAGTTATTTCCTCTGACATAACTTGAGTCCATCGAGAATAGACTAAAGCTTTCTAAATTTTACTAGGAGTAGAGACAAATGATAAATGTAGCCCATAATATGCATATGACTTGGATAGTTTATGTAAGGTAACATAATTGCTAATGGAATATCTAGTTTTGGAATTAGGGTCAGATTCATATCTATTAGGTGGTATACCAAGATTATATCGTGGTGCGAGATGTTAAGAAGATGTTTTCGGTATTATCTGGTAAAAGATATTCAGTATTATCAACAAGGGGATTCAGGTTATTCAAAAACTAAAAGGTTAGAGAGAAGATACCTCGAAATAAGATTGGCCAGAAGAAGAAGGGGGAGACAATGTACTATCAGAGGGGACTTTAGGGTCACCAATAGGATTAAAGCCCCCAGCTCTTCACGGTTGATCATTTCTCTTCGATTCATCCCCTGAAGTGATAAATCAGTAGGTAATAGTTTGTAGAAGAGTTGCTTTTTATCAAAGCTAACATCCATGGAGACAGAGAATTTTTTGAGGACCAGATCATAACACCTTACCCATTTTGATTGGCTCCATATCCCATAAAACACACTTTATAGCCTGATTCTAAAGTTTAGTACATTGATAAGAGTGCAGGTGAACAAAGGCTACATACCCGAAAATTCTAGGAACTAAAAGAACCACCGATGGAAGAGTACAATGATCAGATAAAACATCTAATGGTATCCTGAAATTAAGGATACTAGATGGTGTACGATTTATCAAGTAGACCGTTGAATTCGATACCTCACCCTATATACAAGATGGCACACGCCCCCTAAATAAAAGATATATAGTAACCTCCTATAAGTGTGTATTTTTTTCTCTCAGCCACCCCATTATGTTGTGGAGAAATGATATTTGGTGAGTAATACCTACCGAATGTATAAATTCCATTAACTCATGTTTAAAGTATTCCCCCATTATCAGAATGAAGAGTTTTTATTGGAACACCAAAATAGGATGTCACCATTTGATTGAAAAAAGAAAAAAGGTTACTCACGCCACTCTTGCATTTCAATTGGTAAACCCACATCATTTTAGTAAAATCATCAAAAAAGGTTACAAATCACCTCATCCCATCAGGAGTGGGAATTGGTGTCGATCCCAAACATCTGAATGAACTAGAGAGAAAGGAAAATTTGTTTCATTATTAATTAAATGAAAAGTAGAACGATGACTTTTAGTCGTAACACAAGTTTGCAAATAGTATCTGAAAAATGACATTAATGAACTAGAGAGGAAAATAATCTCCTAGGATAACCAAAAGAAGAATGTCCTAAATGCCTAAGTCATAACCAAATTTCCTCATTTTTCTTATTCACTACACATTTATTGACCAAGTGAGCTTGTCATTTTCTATTAGATCGTTGAAAGCGTTCCCAGACAGTATAATCATCCACTCCCAATCTTCTCCATGTATGGATGTCCTGAAATACACATTGAGTAGGGAAGAACATTGCAACACAATTATATGATTTTACTTATTGAGAAATAGAGAGAAAGTTGCAACTTAGTGACGGTACAATTAAGGCGTCTTTGATGGTTAAACTAGAAGATAATGGGATGGTACCAATACCAACAAATGAAGATGAACCCCATTGGCATTGATAATAGAAGTTTTGGGGCAATTAGATGATAAGTAACTAAACATGTACAGATCACAAGTCATATGATCCATTGCACCGGAGTCTATTATCCAATCTCTATTTCTAGTAAAACAAGTATCTAAGTAAGCAGCGAATCCTAGGGTAGTGGCCAGATTTTTGGTTGAATTAATATCCTCTTCTTTAACGCTAGATGAAACTTGGGATGCCGTCTTATCCTTCGGATGTCAGTCTGGATATCCATGAATTTGGAAGCAAGTATCCACAATGTGACCTGTTCTCAAAAAATGAGTACACTTCTAATCCTTTTTCGATGTCGACATTTTCCTAGATGCCTTCACAATCCTTTCTCTGATTACTCCTCCAAGAATAGCATCATAACAATTAACTTCTTCAGAAACCACACCATTGGCAAATTGTATATTTGGAAGTGGTTTGGTTGCAAGTATTCGGCCTCTCGCTTCACCCAGCTAAGGCCACCAAAAAAATATACACCCTTTGAGAATTTAATATTCATGGTATATTTCTCAATGTCTTCGGCACACCATGAAACAATCACAATATCAAGTTGTTTCCAAATATTCTACAGTTTTCCAAAGTAGGAGATGCCAGATCCTCCATTTCGGTGAATGGAACTTACCTCGCAGTGTAGTTCATAGAACTTTGATGCATCTTGTTTAAAGAATATGTGTACCTGATTGCTTCTCATATTTCTATAGCTATAGGCAATCAAAGAAAGAGAGATCTAATATCTTTTGTCATCGCATCGAGTAGACAAGATTTCACAAAGCAATTCTCATCTTCCCAAGTCTCACATTCTTCTGACTAAACATTAGTAGGTGTAGGTTTAGTCCCTGAACTATAACCCCAACGCTTCATTCCCCGAATCTTATTTTGAGCATTCAAAGCACATTCAACTTAATTGGTACCATCAAGTCATTCTGGAGTAATTAACGCAAAGTTTTTTTGCACATGGAGCTCAACCGTTATAGTAGAATTGTGGCGCATGATTTTATTTATAAATTTTCTTTTTATTTTGAAATAACATATAAGTATGCAGCGAAGTTAAAACCTTAGATAATGCAAACTACTTTGTAAATTTGCTACTGCTTGTATCGTTACACATAGTTCTGCTCTTGATTTTCATCCATAATGATGTGTTGGTATTAACAAGGTAAATATGTTTACATATAATTTAATGAAGAAATATTAACTTCTTTGATCAAGCCTAAGTAGTATGAACATATAAGAAGTATTGTTTTAATAAGTAATAAACAATAATTTGAGATATTGGTGGTTTAAAACAGAATTCTAGTAAATCACTTTTATACTGCATGTATCGTACTCGATACATGTAAGGCCGTATTCAACATTTATTTTCTTGGAATTGACGTCAAAGTTCGTTAAATCTATATAACAGTATTTTAAAAATAAGTATCGATACATATGATAGAAAACATCATATAACATCTAGATTTTATGAAAGTTAAACATCACGTACATACTCTATTATAAAAATGTCATATTTTGGGATTTCAACTAACAAAATAATCTCATAAATGCGTGATGCTATTATTACAACATACTAAACATTAGAAAAGTTATAAGTATCATTATGTAATAACTCCAAAGTTTTTGCATGATAATATTCAGTCTTTATTTTGGTATATTCATGACGATACAACATCGGGTGCTCAAGCAGGTGACTCTAGATTTCGGTTTCCTCGACATACATATATGTTGATCCATCGTCCAACATTTCCCATCCAGTTGAGGTGGCTTTGAAGATTTGACGTTCCAACATCGACAAGTTGAAAACATAAATACAATATATTTAGCAAGTAATAAATTTTCTTTTTTAAAACTATATATCATTAGGGCCCTATTACAAATCAAATGTTATTTTGAGCACAGGTAGTGTTAGAATCCCGATTCAAGCGGGTATTTCACACATACTTTGAAGCAGAGAGTATTCTCCATAGTTCAAGCGTAATCATAAAATGACACGTACATTAAGACAAGCGCCGTAAGGCGTAATATCAAGTAGGATAACGTATTGATTGTAATAACATGCAAGAAATTTTTAAATTTGGTACAAAAGATGAAATAACACAATATATGCATGAAGTAACATTTAAGATCAATTAGACAAAATGTAAATGTTACTGTTATCGTGACCTGAAAATAACAAAAGAATAAAAAATCATTATTCTGTCTTTCATAAAATTTATCAATGTATCGATAAATGATGATCACGTATGAATACATTCTTGCAGTTCTTCATGTATCTATACATGGTATCGATACATGAGATCCTGAACCTGTTACCAGATTCTGATCAAGGCTAGAACTTGATGCGTTTTCAAAACAAAATGATGCAAAATCTCTATATGTATGTGATAGAACTTTTCAGGATCATATTATTGCATTCACATATCCTAAATAAAAGTTTAAGAGCAAAATGGTAAAATACATTCACGACTTGAAAATTGGGATTTGAAAAGGGCGTTTGGCATTTTTTCTTGGTGGTTTACCTTCGCAATACTGAAGCCTATTTATAGAACAAGATGGTGAGTATTTTTGAATAAAAACAAGGTTATAGACAATCATTGCCCTAGATTAGATTAAGAGAGTCATGAACTCTATAAGCAAGAGGTGGATTTATGCATGTAAGCTTCATTACATGTAGGACAAGTGAATACCTTCAATTGGCTGCTTTGTTGGCCAAATCAAGAATTAGAGATTTAATACAAACATGCTGAGACTTACTGATCTGCCTTCATGTATCGATACATGGAAGAACATGTATCAATATTTAAGCTTATCGCATACATGTATCGATACTTATAGAACATGTATCGATACATGAGGTGGGTTTTTCAATAATTAATTGCCAATTGTTACAAGAATTACTCTTCTTTGAAGAGTCTTCACTCTCTACTATAACGGGTAAGACACAAAAAAAGTTTCAAAAAATAAGATAATGAACAGAAAATAACAAATTGTGAGCAAAAAAGCAAATTTCAATGAGTTAGAGACTGTAGGTGGCTCTGATACTGTGTTAAATAACACAAATTGAAGAATAATTTTCTGGTGTTGATTTAATGGAATTCACAGTACATATATACAAGTAGGGTTTGGCCTAATCTCCTCAAATCTCGTTTCTGTAGAACAAGGAAAAGATTACAATACAATGAAAGAATAAAAATGGAAACAAATGCAGAAAAATCAGGACTTTTCAATCTTAACCTGAAGCGATCGCTTGGTATAAAACTAAGTGATTGGTTGGTTAAGATAATATCTCCTTGTTCCACAAATACGACCCTTCTCTAAACTTCCACAGTTATTGCAAGATCAGTTCTTTTAAGACCATGTAGTCCATTGGCATCAGAATTGGCACCACGTCCAGTTGTTCTCAAGGTTGATGATCGGGTCTTGTGTCATGGTGGACTTCTTCCTCATCACGGTAAGTAATTGCATTTGTCCTATATATTGCTACTTACATCTTGATAGTGCAAAAAATTAACGATTTACATGTTATTGGTCATGTTGCAGTTGCATATGGCATAGAGAAAATGAACACAACAATATGTGGTTAGATGAGAGGCCTCGATGAGATTGATGATTGTCCATGATACCCCTTCATAGCCACCATAAGATATAACAGTATGTGGTTGGTGGTGACAGTGTTGAGATGGTTCTAGTGGTGGATGTGGAAGTGTTAGTGAATTTGAGATAGTTGTGAGAACTCATATAATAAATTATAATTTAAAAATTACATCAATGTAAAATTCTATAGGGCAATTACACAGAGTAATAATTACACACAACAAAAGTTACAATAAGCGTAAAAAATATATCTAATAAAAAAATTGCATGCATGTGAAAAATTACATTTGCAATATACCTGATTTTTATAATTAGTTTTGATACTTTTGTAAAAGAAATATTCTTCACAAATAAAATTTTAAAAATTGTTTCGATAGCAATACAATCACCTAATACCAAAGACATCTAGGCAGATATCTGATACGAATGCCTAACGGAATAGTGCAAATGAAACAATTTTAAAATTAAATGAAAATAATTAGAGTTTGTTGATATTTTTTAACGTTATAAGTTTAGTGGTCATTCATAAAATAAACCCGACGAAAAGTATAATAATCGGACACAACTAAATACCGTTACTTCACGAAAAATTTACTCATTTTTTCGTGTACAAGCTCCTAAGCTAAGCGTCCAGCTCTATTAGATCTCTTTCCATCTCTTTGATGTAATACTTTCAGCGATTCCCTCGATCCAAATTACTAAAACCCATTTCGAATTTAGTCTCACGTTTCAGTTTTTCAGTTCTTAGTCTCGATTTTTGTTGTCTGGGTTATTTCTTAAACAAAGAAATAAATGAGGCGCCGAGGCTCAGATTTTCGGCGACCAGTCAGGCGGCGAGTTTCGAATGTATTTTGGTTATCGCTTTGTGGCTTTACGATTTTGCTCTTCATTGTCCTGTTAAGCCGAGGGAATCAACAACACTCGTCGAGATCGGCTATTATTAAGGTAATTATCGATCTCAAATAATATCTGTCGGTTCTTTTGTCCTTTTTCTGCTTGAACTACAAAACTCTGGCATTAATGAGTAGATATTGAATTTATGGTTCCAGTTTGGATTTCAATTTTGTGTTACTTGGGATTGATTTGATTCTGATTGTTGTATAACTTGTTGCGCTATATGAGTTTCAGTTTTTATAGAAATGCGCTATAAGTAGTGGATTGATTGATGTTTAAGGACGATTACACCTTGATTTTGTCATTTCAGTTGGTTATGCCGCTGTTATATTGTCTTAATCATTAGAGGTGTTGAGTAGTTGAGAATCTCCATTGTTCAATTTGTAAAATTGAACAAACTTGTGGACTTTACCCTTGATAAGCAATAATACTAGTCAATATTTGTTATGAGATAAGTTGGCAATGAAATTACCGGGTTAAAATTAATATCGAATCGATGTCAACTACCCATGATGCACATCAGCACAGACAGTCTTACTAGGGCAGAATGTCCTTGTCCAGCATGTGCCACGTCGTATTAGAATCCCAAACTCCTAAGATACTCATGGACATTTATCTAACAAGTCAAGTTCCCTCGACCCATTTGTTATCTATTTTTTAAATTGCAGATATTGATCGAAACTCTAGAGACCTTCCGGACGAGTGTCTAACATGCCATGTGTGTGTGTGTCCTATATTAAAAATTATAATGATATACCATATGAATTTAACACATTTTAGATAATTTAATTTAACATGTTCCCGACGTGTTCGTGTCCTACTTTTTGGAAAAACCATGCGTCAGTGTGTCCTTAGCGCGTGTCACGGTGTCAGTGCAACTTAGACTACTAGTTAACTAAACTGGTGGGTGAAGTTATTTATGTGTGTGTACTTTATATTGATAGGTCAATGGTCTGTATTGTTGAGATTTTGGGAACAAGAGTGTTGAGTTTGGATTGGAAGTATCTAAAATTTAGTTTGGGGAAGAAACACTGTTGTCGACTATTTCTGATGTATTTTGGTGTAGAATATAGATGAGGCTGATTAAGGGTAAATTCTTCTAGGGGTCTCAACCTTTCATAAGTTTGGCAGTGATGTCCCCGACCTTTTAACACTATGCGAGTGGTATTCCAGCTAACAGAAAATGTCTATTTAGACATTGAATGTCCATGCTACAGTGCTACTAGCACATTATTTGTGACTATAAAAGCATAAAAATGTTCATTGTTGCATAAACCAAACTGTGACTGTTCAACTTTCATTAAATTTAACTCTTTTTTGGGATAGTTTACCCTTTTTAGTCAGACTTCATGTATGTTGCATGGCCATCTAATGCTTATGCCTAAATAAATGCTTTCCGTCATCTGGAGATAGTGGGTGCCCAGTGTTAAAAGGCTGGGGACATAAGTGCCGTAAATAAATGGAAGGTTAGGACATGGCTACAACGCTTATGAAAGGTTGGAGACTCTTGGAGGTATTTACCTATAAAGAATTATAGATTGGTTAATTGAGACTGTAACTTGAAGAGATGCAAAAGTGCTGATTCTTGCTTTGGGTATAGAAAACATGTTTTAAATGATTATTATGTTTTTGCGGATCCGGGGAAAGAATAATAATTGCTTAGAGAACATTGAGGGCTATGTTTGTAGATAGCGTGCAACAATGAAGTGCATCTTCGGCTATCTGGAATCTGGATAGTATCTACTTAAATTCTATGGGGCAATGTTTATCTGAATCATTTGAGCTCTTTTTAAATGACAAAGCACCAGTTTTTTAACCTCCACCGAACAAGCATTACCCCAATGAATGTTGAATTTTTTATTATTTTAAGTAGAGCCATTTTTTAAAAATCAGGATAATATTTAAAATGAATAGAAACTACTTAAATAAGTAAAGAAAAAGTAGTTGTAATAAAGAAATAATTATTTTTACCTAAGTGAATAAAATTCATAGTTTTACCTTGGACAGAAAATAGATCTTCATATAAACTTGTCTATCTGATCTTGCCAGATTTGAAGTGATAGAAGATGCACTCTTGGAGAGAAAAGGATGAGGCAGCAATTAAGAAGAGAAATATCTCCGTTCTAACTTAATAACTTGTTGACTTTCTCCATTCGACCAGGCAATTTTTGGAGAGAGATTTTATATTGGTGGTATTTGGGTTAAGGTTAAATATTATGTAAAGAATTGAATCCTTGCAAGTAAATATGAAATATTTCTTGAAAAAGACTGCTTCAATAAAAAGGTGAAATAGGCCATTCTATTAGAGATGCAGGGAGTAGAATTTTGTTCTGTTAAAAGTTCTTAGCAGGAAAAGGAGTTTGAATATGAATGTACATACGACTTCAAATGTGCACTAATAATGGATTTGAGCTAGTTCATAAACCCCAGTAGTCTACAGTCAGTCAGATGAAATATTCTTCTGAAACTTCAATACTACTATTCATTGCTTTATACAGTTGATTGATGAAGTGGTCAATTTTCTTGGCATGTCTTTCTAACCTCATTAGTGTGAATTAAGAACTTATATGGCTGTCTATATGTTCTGCAGAGATCCTATAGACATGACAGAATCGTAGAAGGCCTTAATATCACTGAAGAAATGCTAAGTCCCACCTCTGTTACAAGGCAACTGAATGATCAAATTTCTCTGGCAAAGGCATTTCTTGCCATTGCAAAAGAAAAGTAGCAACCTCCAATTCGCATGGGAACTTAGTGCCCAAATCCGTAACTCGCAAATCCTTCTCTCCAATGCCTGCTTTAAGAAGAAATCCTTTGACTATCAGTGAATCAGAAAGTGCAATTCGTGATATGGCACTTTTACTCTTCCAAGCCCAGCAACTTCACTATGACAGTGCAACCATGATCATGAGACTGAAGGCTAGGATCCATGGTCTTGAAGAACAGATGAATTCCATTAATGAGAAGAGTTCAAAGTATGGACAAATAGCTGCTGAAGAAGTTCCGAAGAGTTTGTATTGTCTTGGTATTCGGTTGTCAACGGAATGGTACAAGAACTCAAATTTACAAAGAAAACTCAGAGAGAAAAGGGAAGCAGCTATAAAACTCAAAGATAACAATCTCTATCATTTCTGTGTCTTTTCTGACAACATTCTTGCAACTTCAGTTGTGGTAAATTCAACAGCTTTGAGTTCCCAAAATCCCGATAAGGTAGTTTTCCACCTCGTGACTGACGAGGTGAACTATGCTGCAATGAAGGCCTGGTTCACCATGAACAGTTTTAAGGGAGTGACTGTTGATGTCCAAAAGATAGAAGAGTTTACCTGGTTGAATGCTTCTTATGTACCTGTTCTTAAACAGCTGCAAGACTCCGACACCCAGAATTACTATTTTTCCGGTAGCACTGGTGACAGCCGGACGCCAATCAAATTCAGGAACCCTAAATATCTATCCATGCTTAACCACCTAAGGTTCTATATTCCCGAAGTATTTCCTGAGTTGAAGAAGGTGGTATTTCTTGATGATGATGTTATAGTTCAGAAAGATCTGTCGGGCCTATTCTCTATAGATCTAAATGGAAACGTAAATGGTGCAGTTGAGACGTGCATGGAGACGTTTCACAGGTATCACAAGTACTTGAATTACTCGCACCCTCTTATTCGTGAACATTTCGATCCTGATGCATGTGGGTGGGCATTTGGAATGAACGTTTTTGACTTGGTCAAGTGGAGGAAAAGGAATGTTACAGGCATCTACCACTACTGGCAGGAAAAGAATGTCGACCGGACATTGTGGAAACTTGGCACCCTCCCACCGGGATTACTGACTTTCTACGGATTGACAGAACCATTGAATCCCACCTGGCACGTGTTAGGTTTGGGGTATACAAACGTTGATCCTCAGGTGATAGAGAAGGGCGCCGTACTACATTTTAATGGGAACTCAAAACCATGGCTGAAGATCGGGATGGAAAAGTACAAGCCCCTTTGGGATAAATATGTCGATTATTGTCATCCTCTGCTTCAAAAATGCAATTTTCATTAATTTCCACAAGGATTGGCTCTCACTTTTTGATCAAATTTTGAAATGCAGGAAGATTTACGAGTGAGACGTTGCAGGGTAAGTGTTGTAACTAATGGTATTTAATTGTTGTTCTAATTTCTTCTTGTGATTTAATCTTTAACAGGTAGTTTAGCATTGAATTTATCCTAGTTTTGTTCACAAAACATTGTCCCATACATTATGATAGCTTGGGATAACTTTTATTGAAGATTGGAACTGTCAGTCGCTGAATTATGATAATGAAATTGGTCTTAATTTTCTGGTTACTCATTTTATCACTTTATCCTGTGTAGAACGTTGTCCAATCTTACAATAAATAATACCTATTTTTTGTGTACAATCTCATTTCTTGGTGTACTTACTCTTCATTTATATTAGAGAGAGAACATTAGAATTTCATTCAACTAGTCTCGTAAATGGTTTATAAACAAGTTTATAAATAACATATTTTCTCAAATCAATTTTAAACAATACACATATTTTTAAATCACTTTTCAATTACATATTTTTAAATAACATATTTTTGAGATATTGCTGACAAAGTACATGCTTACGAGTCTAGATTGTGGGCCATCAAATTTCTTAAGAATGATTTTAGTAGTGTGCATCGGTAATCACATCCTATCTTAGCCCAAGTTTAGTATTGTTAAAAATCAAATTTTTAGCAGATTTTGATAACAGTTGATGAAATATATGATTGAAAAATTGTAAGTCTCATAAAATGTGTAATTAAAATTAAATATTAATTTTAAATTAAATTAAAATTCAAAATTTTAGTGCCATCAAATAGGGGCTTAAGATAAAAGAGCCAAGATATATAATGCATCGAGTGCAAGCTTGTTCTTCTTTAATTATTATTGGATTGGATAACCTTTAAAGCGTTACATTACCATGGGTAGTTCGGTCCCATAATTAAGATTTAAGAGCATGTTTTGTAATGGTGGTGTTGATGGACGATCTAACGTGGATTACAGAAAATGACGTATGAGCCTATGTGGCATGGTGACACATTAACACAAAAGACATGTTATCCTTAGTATATGCATCGATCAACTCCGTACAGTAAATAACTTTCCCGACATGATCAGCACTAGAACGACTTACTAGCTCAAGTTCGCAAACGACCTGATCGAAGACATAAAGACCACACGACCTTACCTTATAGCTTCGGACGCGCAATGAAATCAAAGAAGAGCTAAAGATCAGATCGTGCAATAGCAAGGTCATACATGGTGCGACCTGAATCCTAGAACCAAGAGCAGTTAAAACAGTTATTTTGATATTGAAACAGTTGAACTAGTTAAAAGTCAACTGCTTTATACTTTGTAAGAACTCGAGTAAATTCAGTTAAGTACTAATGTCAAGTAGTCAGACATTGTAATAAGTCATCTCACCTCTTTTTTCCTATAAATATAGAAGGCGGCGACTCTTAGAGGGATCCAACTTTTATTATTAAAAGTGAATACTTAATATAAGAAATCATATGCAGAATTCATGTCATTCACACGATCTGAAATTCACCTCTTTTATATATAATTTTGTGTTCCATATTTGACATTCCCCTATTTCTTTGCTGACTTGTAATACTTATATTTCAATCATTAACATGTTGTTTTGAAAGAATTGTAATTTTTTTTTAATAAAATGCGAGGTTGAAAAGTGGCGAATCTATAAAAATATGTGACTGAATTTAGGGGAAAATGAAAAATAATAATTACCAAATAATCTCTAATGATGCGGGAACTAACGGGATGAATTTATAGAATTGAAGAGAGAGAGAGAGAGAGAGAGAGAGAGGGGGGGGGGGAGAAAAAAGAGGCCGGTGAACTATTAGACATTTGGCTTTGGGCATCCTACTACTACGACGTCGTTTGACCACTTCAAGCGCATATTAGTTATTATCCTATTTTCCCATTTGCTGTTCTCGCACTCGCAAACCCTTTACTCTTGTTGGAAAGAAGAGACACAAAGCAATGGCTACTTCATTGGCTGCAATGACGGCGCGCCGAGCTGCAACCTTCGCTCGGCTGTCATCTCCCGGCTCAGCCGCTAGATCTGCCTCTCTAATTGCCCGCCGTGGCCTCGCTGGCGCTGCTGGTACTCGTCTTAACCTAATATTTCATATGGATTCTATCCGTATTTATATCTTTTTCGTTTTTCATTTATGATCCAAAAAAGTACTTTGTTATTGTTGTTTTTGATTATGCGGAAATTGATCGTAGATCACCATGGGCCAGCTAAGGTTGATTGCTGGAAAGACCCGATGAGTCCATCCAAGTGGAAGGAGGAGCACGTGAGTTTCTTCCCATTACATTGGTCTTCTATTATAAAATTATTTTCATTTTGTATGGAGATAATATTGGTAGTATTTTTGAGTTATTCATTTGCGCTAAATTTGTTTAATTTTATTATGTAATGTACTGTGAGTCACAACGAAGCAGGTTTATAGAGTTACTTGCGTATGACGTTTGTGAGAAGCTAATTTCTAGATGAAACTCGTGTTAGAATTATTTAGAGCCAAAATTAGACATTGATTATGGTTAGGGATGGCAAATAGATGGAGTATTATTAGATTCAATCTCTTCAAAAGTGGGTCGGGATGAGAAAGAGTCAGGTTGCCCCTTTCAATCCAATAACTTAAATTTTATATATTCACTCTTTTAAAACCAAATACTCATCTTCAAATTTTAGGGACTGATTAGTCTCATGTTTGCAAATATGACTTAAAAATTTCGATGACGTTTTTTTGTCAATCTAATGACAAATTTTCTTATTATGACTATATTCAAATCTCACTTCTACATGCACGTGGGAATGGCAAGACAGCATCCAGACCCTATACAACTATTTTTTTGTAGTCAATAGAATTTTTTTTCAGAAATTAAGACTTCCCACATAAAGTACCTAGGAAGGATACCTTTGCAGTTCAAGTGATGATGAAACGGTGTTTTTCACAAACAAGTGATGAGCTGTTGTTCGAGTGCATACCAGATTTTGGTGTAGGATGTTCTGCATTGAGGAGCACATAGATGCGGCGGAGGCTGCAATGGTCTGTACCAGATGAAGGCCCGATGTGTAATTTTGGGTTTACTTGTATATTCTAGGGACGCTGGGCAATGTTACAAGGCCTTTGAATACAACCTAGTTATTAAAAACCAGTTGACTGCTCAAATTTCTGAAATAACTGCCTTCAGGGCAAACAGCATGTATGCATGTTTAACTAGTTTATCACAAAATGGAACTGCTCTTCTGAATAACTGACATACTTGCCGCTATTTAGTTTGGATACAAAATAGACTTTTAGTATAATTAGATAGAAATTGGTATAATGTGGTTGAAAAGTTGTTGGTCTCATAAAATGTGCGGTTGAAAATGTGTTAAGAGAAAAATGATTTTTAAGAAATGGGGGCCAAACAGTGGATATGAAAGCCTATTTTTAGTGGTTTGGCAACAGGAAAATGATATTGCCTGATTGTGCTTTTCTGGTACCGAATATAACCTCAGCGAAGTAGATAATTTATCGTGTTTAAATTTTCCATTACAATCTAGGTAGTATATATAAAACCAGGTGCAAAAATTAGGAATATGAATAAATAAAATATGCTAGAGATTTTTTATTTTCAAAATCCACTTCTGCTGGTGTTAGGGTTTTTAGCCCCCTACATAGGACCAATTGCAATCTTGGGTGGGTGAAGGGATAAAGTACATAGAGGGAAAGTTTGGCCTTCCCTCTTAAATTGCTTCCAAATTGAGAAGTGCTATAGAGCCATATATCAGCAAGTTGAGGACTAGTTTTTTAATTTTACAAAATCATGTGATAAGTGTAGTAGCAACACGAGCCTCAGGGAGGGTCTGTCCCCATGTAAATTATGATGGTACAAATAAACTAAAGTTTTATTTAGGGTGCATAGGACTAATAGGTTCTTAACAATATATTTTGTTAACTAATTATCACGAGGATTATTGCTGACTAGTTCTACCAATCTCTCAATATCTCTAGCAAGTCTTTCCTGTGTCATTATAATGGGAATCTTCACTGGCTGCCCCATAGTTTTAAAAGGCGGAACTAGGTACCGAGGCGGTTTTTCTTTGTGAGGCGAGGCGTAAGCCTCACTACAAACCGAAAATTTAATAAAAAAATTATAAGATAATATAAAAGCATCTTATTTCAAAAAAATTAAAAGATGACATAAAAAAAAGCCTAAAATAGAAGTATAAAACCAAACATAAACATAAACATAAACATCAAGCATGCACTGCGTGATTAGATTGTTGATTGCATGACTTCAAATTCATTGTTTAGACTAAGAGAGGGGGAGAGAGAACATGATGGGCAGACTGCAGGTGATGTGCATGTATAATATAGTTTACAAATAGGTGCCGTATTATTTTTTAAATTTTGATAACTAATCAATGCATAAATAATGTCTATAAAGAATTTTTAATGATGATAATGAAAGAAAGTGGTTACGCATGTTTATAGACTTGGCACTATGATGGGATAATAACCGGAGCAAGAACGTGGGAAGTGGGGGGTAGAGGAATATATAGGATTTTTTAGTTTTTTTTAATGGGCATAAGTCTAAAATATTTTTTTTTGCATTGATGGTCCAAATTGAGTCTAAAATATTTTTTTGGTTTCAATTTTTGATAAACTAAGAGGTCAAATTGGGTCTAACCTATTTTTTGTAATGATGTGTCATGTCCCAAAGCATTTAAAGAAAAAAAATCATTTAGAACGCCTCACGCCTCAAGGCGTGTGAGGCGCGAGGCGTACGCCTCAACGATTGAGACGTACTTTCCACCCAAAATAGCACTAAATCAGTGCCTCGAGGCGTAGGTTGTGCACCTCACAGTTGAGGCGCGCCTCCGCCTCGCCTTTTTAAACCATGGGCTGCCCTGAGAAGTTATATATTGATTCTTGTTAACAGTATGTCAGCACGTGACAATATAAATTGACAAAAGAAAATACAAATCTATGTTAGATAACCCACCCTAGTCCCTAGACCTATTTGTACGTAGACCGATCCAACAAAATGCATCCACCCTCTTAAGAGGTGTAACCCAACCCAATTTTTTGCTCATTGATTCAATTATGATTCTTGAATCACATTGCCGACTCTATATGATACATTAAACAAATATGGATCAGATTACAGTTGGGAATTTGAAAATGAAACATATGTTGACGGGTTCAACAAGGAATGAACACGAGGAATGCAACAAATAAAGATGTTGACCTGGAATATGTGAAAGTACAAATGACATGTTAATACTTTTGTATGAAACAAAAATGAGCTTCATGCTGATAAAAATGAATACGATATTCTCTTTCTTTGGACTGCTTTAATAAGTTCAATGTCAAAGGTCATGAGGATTGAATATTTAACACATTCAAGAAGGGACTTGAGTATGAATGAACTAGAGGTCAATATGTGGTTAATTTGGAAGGACAAATTGATCCTTAATCATGCTATAGCAGAGGTTACAAAGCTTACTACTAGAAGTCAATATGTAGTTAATTTGGAAGGACAAATTGATCCATTAATTATGCTATAGCAGAGGTTACAAAGCTACTGGCACCATAATGTGCAACTTTATTTATGATTCTAGTGTGATTGCTAAGGCGCAGTTTCCCCAGTGGACACCTGCCGAAGTGCCGTCGGAATGGAACTAGTCATTTTGTTTTGTTTCATATTTGGTTTGGAGGCCTATGCTGAAAGTAAGGGAGCTGGTGGAGGAGAACACAAGACAAGAATAGGAATAATCTGCAGCGGTTCAATTCATTGATTCATCTATCTATCGGTGCTTCCTTCCTATAGTTCGAGAGTTACAGGAGCAAGAAAGGGGCTTCCATTAGCATTAGTAGTTTTAGTTGGCACTCATTCCGCTCTTCCTTCTTCGAGCATCGATGCAGCAAGGATCTTTTCTTAAGAAACTTTTTGATTTTAATACCAGCACTCAGAAGGACATAAACTACAGCAGTGAGATCCTTCTTTCCGTCATCCATTTACCTTGCTAGCCTAAGGCTTAAGAGTTCTCCCTTCTAACCAAATGGAAACCATGGAAAGCAGTCAGCCTAAACCAGTGCCATCCTCAAATAATGTGTTAACAATGTCTTTCTTTGAGCTTAGAATTTACAGATGTACTTTCAAGCTAAGTGATAAGTTCAATTGAAATCCACTTGAAAATATCAGAATTTAAAGCCTGTACTGCTGGGTGAAATGTGTCTATTATTTTTAGCTACAGGTTTTCTGACCCAAAAAAAAAAAAAAATCGGGGTTCAAAGCCACCACTTCATTTCCCTATGGGGACTTCTGGAAAAGGATGTTACTATTTAATTTTTCCCCTGGAGTGCAGAATCAGTATCATGTATCATGTTTATCAAAGTGCACTTGTACTGAATCCTTGTGTTCACATGCTTAGAGAATTTTGGTGGTTTATGCATGCACATTTGGCATGGCTAAGTTATTCTTTTCAACTGGCTTGTGGGTCGGCTCCTACTTTTTTCCTGTTCTACTCGTATTTTTACTGTTCATTCATTTCTCATATGGAACGCCATAATGATAAAGTTAAGGTTTATCACCTGTGAAAAAATTCTGTGAATTATATATTTGTGTATCTTTCAATTGCAGTTTGTGATTGTCTCTTTATCTGGCTGGGGTTTGCTTATCTTTGGAGGGTACAAGCTCTTCTCTGGAGGCAAGCAGAACAATGAAGAGGTACCTGTTTCTTCCTTTGAATGTCAATTATATACATTACGGAATATGTAACCTGGGTTAATGTGAGATTATTTATACTACGAAGTAGTACTGTTGGCTTCATCATACATGCCCAACTTTTTTTATGACATATTTATTGCATGAGTGATGGTTCATAATTTAAAAGTAGACAAATATAAGACAGGTTAAGAAATCAGCTCAAACTCCATTCATTTGGTTGATTATTTTACCCCTCTATTTTATTAAGAGGAGAGCGCAAGAATTAAAGATTTACAGTTGATTATTTTATAATCAATTATGAAGTTTTTGCTTACAAGCATGTGTGGATGATGTTACAGCTGCTTTGTCCTGAATAATAACGGCATTTTCAGTGCATTTTTGAGTGGTGCAACGAAATGGCTTTTGACATCCTCAGCCCAATTCTGGGCCAGATGCACTCCCGCTCACAAAGGGGAAAAGTGTGAGGACAAAAGGAATATATATTCTCATTACGAACTGACTACTTGGAATACAATACGAGTTTTATGCTGAGCGTTAGCAACGTGTCATAAACTGTGTGGAAATAATCAGATAATCAGACATTTGCCTTTTGCGTTACATGTAATTATTTTCTATAGGTTTTTTTTGCATTACATATTAAACAAGTGCAAACTGAAGCTTGATTGATAGAATTATATGTTTGCTTATTTATTTTCTTTTTGCAGAAATTGGTTGAAGCAGCACACTAGGGCACGGATATTAATGTCGTCATTACAGCAATTTTCTTCTTGTATGTTCTTCAACTTCGAATTTGTGTTCCGATTTTGTTGTATGGGGACAGTTAAGCCTGTTTCCAGTCAATTTGAATGCTCAGCTCGGGTTATGGCTGTGAAATATACGACTTCGAACTCTTTCTTGGTCATTGCGTTTTGCATTTTGACCTCTCGATTAACTTTGCATAATGTTGTCTTAATAATGTAAGAGTATGAACATCATAGCCATGTGATCCTTCTCTTGTTTGATTCATTTTATTTAACAATAATAGACTCACGATGCATTGATTGCATTGCGTTCTCTCATTGTCACACTAACATGAGATAAAATGGCAATCAGGTGGGCCATTTTTTTCTTTTTTCTATTGGCGTCTCCCTGAGAAGGTTTTTGATGTATTTTTTAGAGTAATGTTATAAAATCCGTCTGAATGCAAATTTAGAAAAGCGGAAAGGTTCAAGGACCAAGTGGTTGGATAGATCGAATATTTAGGGATGAACAGACCATGTCTTGGATAAATATAGAGTTTATTGATTTAATAATATAAGGTTGCAGATATAAGTTCAATTGTTTGTGCCGTAGGAAATATTGTTTCAATAAATAAATTTGACTTTGATTTTCAGAGTCGGCTTAAAATAAATTGTAATCATTTCAAAAAAAATAACTGAAAGTCAAGCTTGAGTTTGACAAGCTTAGTTCGTTATATGTTCTCTTGGAGTAAATAGAGTAATTTTAGGTAAACATTCTACTAGGTAAATATTCAAGTAGAGACATTTTAAAGAGAGATTCTGATATGACAGTAAATTTATTAGATAATGATTATATCAATATATTTTCATCACTCAATAAAATTGTGCCACATCAAAATATTCATTTAAAAAATCTCATTTGAATATTTATGAAGAATTATTGATTTTGTTAGGATAGATAACAACATTAGGGATGCATTTGATTACGAAGGTGAAAAATTGGTGGAAAAAAATATGTTCCAAAGTATTGATTTGATTAGAAATTATTTTTGTAAAAAATATCAATTAAAAATGTTTGATTGATTTAGTTTTTTAGGTGAAAAAAGTGAAAAAAAATAATAATTTCAAAATTTGATGTTTAATTGACTTATTTTTCATGACAAATAAAGTAAAATTTAAATATTTTAATTTTTTTATATAATGTATTTTTACTCGATAATAATTATTTTATTTTTTTTAAAAAAAAAAGTCAATTAACAACAACAAAATTGATCAAATGATTTGCATTGGTAAAAAAGATGGGCAAATCTTTTCCTCGTTTGGATGGCAAACCAGGAGCGTGAGTGGGAGAGGGAAATTATTTTCTTGACCAAATTTGAACTACCAAACAACTTCAAATAGGTGCCAATCAATCGCACCCTAAGATTGTAGATGCAAAGTAATATCCATTTATTTATTTGACCCAACTTTCTCTTTGTTCCACATAAAGCCATATGCTGCTGCATAACAGATTCAATTTTTCATCAAAAATGTTAACTGAAATTTTCATGAATTTGTAAAAGAGCAATATTTTTTAGCGGTGAAGTTTCTTTGAAACTATTTCAAGAAACACACTACAGATAAAAAAAAAAAAAAAAAAAGGGTCATAACTCGTAACCATGAAAATTAGTACCTTGCACAAAAAAAATAAAATAAAAAATAATACATGTAGAATATGCAAGGAACAATGTGAACAGTATTCATGTAACATTCCAGGTAACCTTGCATGTCCAAATATAGTAGTTCAAAGGTATCAAGAAAGAGCATCTCTGCCGAACATCCCAACATCCAGATGGACTTTTTCACACTGCCAATACATCAACTCTGAAAGGCCGCCTCGATGTCATGGAAGATTGCTGCAAATTACAATCTTACCCCAGTCGTAGTAGTTTGAGGTGTCAAGAATCTGCAATTCTAGCGGCCTCTGTGCCTGCCTCTCCCACGTCCAAAACGCGCACCTTTGTTCTGATGCATATTTCTCCCCCCACCACCAATACCTCGATCATGAGGTCTCCCTGATGTTACAGGGGATGGCTGCAAATTAGAATCATACCCAAATTGCGATCCATTAGGTTGAATCGCCTGCCCTTCCACATTCACAGGCAGAGAAGTTTGTTGGCCCGGTAAACCCATTCCAAATGGTGACTGGTTGAGCACATTTTGCCCTATCCAGGGTGAAAATGTTGGGCCTCCACCATAATTTGCTTGCCCACCTGGTAAAACAAAATTAAAAGGCAACCCAGGTATTGTATTATGTTGATGTTGCAGTGGTAAACCATTTGGCAAAGACATTTGATCTAATTGTTGAGGATGAGTTTGTGGTAACCATGGAATCCCAATGCCGGGAAATCCAGGAGGAATGGCCATACTTTGGGGCTGTTGACACAGGAAACCATTTGTCCAATTTCCATTCGCGGGGCAAAAACCAGGAGCCTGCACCCTAGGTGCAAAAGGAGGAACCATGGCAAGCTCACCAACCAATCCTGAGATCTGATCCCTGGATGCTCCAACTTGTGGGTTGACTAAATGCTGGTCATGATCAATTTGTAGCTTATTATCTTGTGCTGAAGCTTTCCCAGTTGCATCTCGATCATAGTTCCAGTTCCAGATCGATTTTTAAATTGTTTTTTATCCTTTTTCTGCCCAAGCTTCGGCTCGTTTTTGCCCCTTTTCTTCATTTTAAGCATCCTCTTATACTCTGCTTCCTTCTCATCATCTGAAAATTCGAGGTCATCTGACATCTCCTCATCATTTTCATTTGAAGCATCGTACCCTTTCTGGTATATATTCTTATCATGGAGTACATGATTTGCAAACTCCGGAACAAAAGAGACTAATGTCCCTTGCTGGATGTTCACCGGGACATCGGTCTCTGAATTGTATCTCACAATATAATATGGATTCTTCACAGGCCCAAAAACTTCATCCACTATTCCCAATGCTGATCTGCTTTCAGTAATCCAGAGAATGGATCCCTCGTTCAGAGGGTTGTGATTCTCCACGCCTTCTACAATGACCTGTGCATCTATGATCTGCATCATGGCAAAATCAAATAGTTAAACATTTGGTACTTGCAAACTTCTGATATTAAAATTTCAAATGGACGGGAGAGAAGGCATCAATAGGGCTATATGTCTTCATATAAACTATATTAAGTTTTAATGATCTCACCGATGAAACGATTCCAACTGGCTGGATTTGATGATGTGATTCCAAGGTTACATCCACAGAAGGAACGGGGGGCAGAAACTGCAAAAATAAATGAATAGAATTAGTTCTACTTTTAACATTTTGTCTCAGGTACTGGACAGTTACAGAAATTAAATAAAAGGGTTCATATGCTCTCCGTCTTCGACATATCATTGGCTCTTTTCTGAACCACCAGCAATAGTTAACATGTTGCTTATGAAAAACCAATCCAGATTTCACATACCTTTCATCAAATTCAGAATTCCTTAAAAAAGGAGTCACTTAACACTGAGATATATTACAAAATCTCTATAACCATCAAAATAAAAAAACTGACCACACTATGCACTATGAATTTATGAAACATCATTATTCTCATAATCAAGTACCTAAAATGGAAAACTATCAACATTTAAATACAAAACACTTGGGAAAAAGTCATAATTAAATAGTACAACTCCAAACAAATTCTAGTTCAAAACAACTATGCAAGTAGTCCTTTTACAAAATCTTCAAGGTCATAAACAAGAGCATATATAACAAATTATTTGCATTCAATAATCTTCTTTTCTTTGAAAGGGGTAAACATCATTACTATTTCTAATCTGTATGCCTATAGTGACTTAATAGCCTCGAGTAGCTGAATCGTCACATGTTACATGAAAATTAGTTAAGTTACATTCTACCCCGGTTGACATACCAATCCTCATCATGCCAAAAGTATATAATCAGTGAGCTTATAAAGTGCTTTTTAAGTTCAAAATCATCAATGAACTTGTTAAGGACACTCTTGCTTATCCTTGTAGAATTTCAATGAAACCATACAAGTACTCTCCTATTGTACCTTCTAAGAGATAACTTGAAAATTATCACATTCACTCCACTATCCAAGAGAAGCTCATCCATATTCTCATGTAAAGCATATTTTAGTGATTTGTACCCCTTTTCTCACCTGTGTGTGTAATCCTAGATAGTAATCCACTACGCCACCAAATAAATATGATGAGTATATTGAAATTCATATTATGCCCTGAAGACACGACCATACCAAATTCACGCCCCTCTAATTTCATCCCTAAGGGCAGACTGTGCTGTCATGTCATATTTCCATGTCTAACTCGATCATTGAAACTCAGCATATACTCCTACAGGCCCAATCAACATATCTACCTCATCCAACATCTTGGATTAGAGTCATTTCATATTATCTAACATAATACACTCTCCTTCCTGTGAAGATAGGCTTACTCCTATTTTCACATAGATTAAGAAAATATCAATTAATGTTGTTGAAAATATAAATTTTTCTTACATTTTACTAATATATCCCTACATTAAATAAAGTACTATATATGTTTATTTTATATTTGTTGATAACAATGAATATTAAATAAGGGCATATTAGAAAGCTTAAAAATATGTTGACTTTCAATAAGGAAAGTTGCCTATAATTTGGGACGGACAAATAAGAAATACAAGCCTATTTTCACGGGACGGAGGGAATATTAATTTTAGAAACAACTTCGGCTTCCTAATTCTTTTCAAAACAAAACTATTTGTAAACCTGTATCTTTCTTGCCATTAGGCAATATATTGAATATAAGGTTAGCAGATTCTGGCCGCTTCTGTTAATCTCTTACCAGATTCTGACCACACGGTTGGATTGCTTCATTAAGAACACCATAATATACAGTGAATGTGCCCCCCTCCCCCACCCCCTTCTCTCTTCAACAAAAAGTGAGTTCTGAATTGAATCACAGATTTGAAAGGGCAATCTAGAAAGTGTGTTGAGGGCTATATCAGGTGGCAAAAAACCTATGAGATTGAAGAGTCAATCTTCTTTTTCTTCATTGTGGCACTTTAATTTTCTCAGGAAATCCATTGCTCGATTTGCTTTTATAAATCATATACAGATGAAAAAAAGAAAGAGGAAACTTAGGCAAAGAAGGTTTTTTCTCTCTTTTTTTCTTTCTGTCAAAAGATATGTTTATGTGTTGTGATGGATCATTAAAGAAGTACTGTGAAAATCTTCAAGCAATTTATGTATATTGCAGGATAAATTTTAAAAAGCCAGAACTAGAGATCCCATGCATCACAAATTACCCAATCTAGTAGAACTAAACTTACTTCTCTGTCTGCATAAATGATTTGGGGTGGTCCAAATAAGACAGACATTAAATTTTCATGATCAGTTTATGTCACTGTTAATAGCAAGGCAGACAACAATGACAAATAAAAATAGAAGAACTAGATTGCTTACCTTAAGTTCATTCTTCGACGTGATGGGCCCCGCCATACCCCTTCCACCATCTTCATCATCACTCCAACCAACCATCTCTTCTGCATCAGATAACATTATCTCACCTTCTTCTATGACCAATTTTCCCACAGCAACCCCATCCTCATTATCTTGTTTCTTCTCATCCCCACTTTCCTCCTCTCCTTCCTTTGATTGCTCATCATCCTCATCTTCATCCTCTTCATCACTACTAGAAGAGGAGGACGAGGACGATGAACTCTTGCTTTCTGATTCTGACTCACTTTCACTCTCATTGTCATCATTATCAGAACCACCAATCAGCATCTGGTTCTCATTATTAATCAATATATTACCACTCTTCAGCTTATCCTCATGGAGACTCACATCCTCACATTTTGGTGCACGATTATCATTGGAATTCGCCAATTCCGTACTTTCTAAGCCAACACTATTGCAATCATCAATCCAACCAGACTTTTCAGCACTCATGCCACCGACTACTTTTACTCCACTTGCTATGTCATTTACATTGATGCCAAGGGAAGTCGAGCCATCTGACCCGTCCAAAATTACTTTTCCCATCTCTTCCTCAATCAAACACCCAAAATCAGCTAACTTGCCACAAACTCCATCTCTGTTCAACTCCTCCTCAACCTTATTTGTCTCACAAAATCCATCAATACCCTTTTTAAAAGCCCAAATCTCACCCTCTTCTTGGCCGGGGCCCTCTCCCACCTTACCACAAAACCCATCTCTATTTAAATCCTCTATAACCAGAGTTTCCTCACAAAGCTCGTCATTACTCACTTCCAAACTCTTCTCAACAACCCCAAATTCACCATCTTTTGAACCAAAACCAACTGGGTTTTCTCCCAAATCAGCCATTATTGAATCAAAATCAAGAAACGAATCAGCAAACGATAAAGATAAGTCCTCGAGACCTGGAGGACAGAGATCAAGTTGGTCTATTAGTACAAATGGTGTCTTGGGTTCAGATAAAGATTGGTTTTTGAGGTTTTCTTGTCCCTCTTCTTCTTGTTCTACTTTCACTTCTTCAGTAATAGAATCGTGTAAACAGCTCACCATGGTCGGATTAAATTTAGGGTTTTGGATGTAAGTTTCATGGTTGTCATACTGAAGAGCAGCGAAGTTTATATATGTACGTATACAGGAAGCGTAATTTATGGGATGTTGGCGTTGCAAAGGTAAATCTTGTTAAGCCCTAGCAACTAGGGTTTATGTCGAATAGAAAGGACTAGCGTCTAATTCAGGGGATTTTTTTTTTTTTTTTTAAAGTTAATTTACATATACGTCCCCAAACTATATCCCTTGTCAATTATGGGTCAGTCAAATTCCCAAATCTGGATTGAAATTTGAAATAGAACCCTAGAAATATGAAAAATGAATATTTAACAAAAACCATGTAATTTATTTAAATAAAATGGAATAAAACTCAGAGTTCTACAAACCATTTGCTATACATGATTGCGATATGTCAAGGCCACTTGATCTAACTGATTTTATTCCATATTGGAGCAGCTTTATTCCATATTGGAGCAGCTGTAATTGAAGACATCGAGTCTTCAGCTGAATAAATAGGAGCAACGTGATTCGGAATATTCAATTAGTTACAAAAAATCTTGTAATTAGTGAGGCATGTGTATTATATAAAGCTGGAATCCTGTAAGCATACATTCAATACAATGAAATAAACCTTGACTTCCATCCATTGTTAGGTTTTACGTGGTATTAGATGCTTAGTCGACCAACCTCCAACCTTTCGTTTCTCCTCTCTAAATCACAAAACAATGTCTGCAACTCTCGATTCTTCTACCTCTGATGCTCAAGCAAATCATTTCCCTACTTTCAACCCCCTCCCCCATCAATGTCAGAAAACTCAACCGCTAAAACTACCCAACCTGGAAGGCCATGATGATACCGTATCTAAAAGGTCAAGAGGTTTTTGGGTATATCGACGGAACTCTAAAGTCACCTCCGAAGGAGCTCATTGTTGCCGATGGCACTAAGTCTCCTAACCCTTTGTTCGACACTTGGGAAATGCAGGATAACTTGATCCTAAGTTGCCTCAATGCCTCATTCACTGATGAGGTCCTTGCACAGGTTGCTCACTGTGATACTTCTAATGCTGTGTGGCTAGCCTCTGTCTCAACGTTACTTCCCAATCTCGGGCTCAAGCAATTCAGGTGAGATCTCAACTATCCAATACTCGCAAGACCACTCAATCCGCTAGCGAGTACTTCATGCAGATCAAACGCATAAATGGCGCTCTTGCAATAGCTGGTCAACCTATGAAATGTGACGAGATCATCACTTATCTTCTCTCTGGCCTAGGGCCTAAGTATGACTCACTAGTCACCATAATCTCATCTCGAGATGTTCCTGTTTCCTTAGAGGAAGTATACTCCATATTGCTCACCTGTGAGGCTCGCATTCAACATCACTCCCACTCTGTGCCTATAGCCCATGCTTCAACAAATGTTGCTACAAAGCTATCAATTTCCTCTGGTTCATGTGGCTATAGCAATTCATCAAATTCATGGGGCACCCATGAAATGTGACGAGATCATCTCTTATCTTCTCTTTGGCTTGGGATATGAGTATGACTCACCTGTCACCATAATCTCATCTCAAGATGTTCCTCTTTCCTTAGAGGAAGTATACTCCATGTTGCTCACCTGTGAGGGTCGCATTCAACATCACTCCCATTCTGTGCCTGTAACAATTCTCGTTCTCCTTTAATTTCTAATTTGTGGTGCCAAATATGTGACAAAGCAGGACATATGGCCTCAAGGTGCTACAAGCGCTATGATCCTAACTTCAACCCACCACCATCCAGACAATTCTCCACTACTCAAGCTCAGCACCCAATCGATCAAAAGTGGCTTGCTGACACTGGAGCTACACACCATCTAACAAACAATCTCGGCAACCTCAACATTTGTGGTGATGACCATGGTGGTACCGATCAAATTCAAGTTGGGGATAGGTCAGGTTTGAATATAACTCAAGCTGGCACTACTTTTAGCCATACCTTCCAAATCTTTTATTCTTGACCAAATTCTAGTTGTTCCAAAAATCTAAAATAATTTAGTATCTGTTCAAAAACTCACTTGGGATAGTTATGTTTATTTTGAGTTTCATGACCCTTTTTCTGATTATGGAATACTCGAGGAACATCCTACATAAGGGACATAGCAAAGATGGTCTCTACTGTTTTTCACAATCTCTCAAGCACACTGTTTGTTCTACTTTTTTTAATCTTTGTGTTTCCATTTCAGATTAGCATCGTCACTTAGGGCATGTATCTTTCCGTACTACTGTTAGCTTTGGGATGAATGCAAATAAACTTCTTGTTGGAACGAATAAACGACAACCTGTTTGTCCTGAATGTGAGATGGCCAAAAGCCATAATTTACGTTTTTCCAATTCTAATAGTCATTCTAGTCAGCCTTTAGATCTAATTTATTCAGACATGTGAGGACCAAGTTCTAGTTATGGATATAGATATTATGTTTGTTTTTTGGATGACTTTACTAAATTTATCTAGTTTTTCCTTTAAAGCAAAAATATGATGTTGAAACAATTTTTATGTAATTTCAAAAATCCGTTGAGCACCATTTCGATACAAAGCTATTCAATCTGATTGGGGGAAAGTATATAGATGTTTACATAATTATTTTCAAAACATGTGGAATTTAACATCGGATTGTTTGCCCTTATACGCATGAACAAATGGGCATTGTTGAAAGTCGACACTATCAAATAGTTGAAATGGGACTATCTTTATTAGCTCATTCTCATCTTCCACTATCATATTGGGAAGATGCCTTTTAAATTGCTACTTATATTATAAATCGATTTCCTACAAAAATCTTACAAAATAAAATCGCCTTTTGAAAAAATTTATTACAAAATTCCAAGCGTTGGCCTAATCTTCGTCCTTATAATAGACATAAAATTGATTTTTGATTCAAAACATGCATTTTTATAGGCTACAGTCTCTCAAATCAAGGCTACAAGTGTCTAGATTTATCTACAGGGAACATTTTTGTCTCTCGACACGTTTTTGATGGCTCGTATTTTCCATACCAAACTCTCAAAAACTCAAATATCTTTCATCAAACATCCACTACATCACTCCCTCTCAATTTACATCCTACAAAAACATGCATACTAATTCTTCCTACAGGCGATACTTCATATTTCAACTGGTCCACTCCAAAATGAATCTAGTTAGCACTTTTCAAGACAAGTCACCAAAACAAAGGCAACGGATGGTTTGTTTATTCCAGCACTAGCAACTACTTGCAATACCATTATCATTGTCAACCAACACTCTAATCCACCTATTGGCGACCACTCCAGATGAATGATAACTCTATCACAGACAAACAACTTGAAGTCTAAAACCCATTTGTGGGCTTTGTCAAATATCCACTGCCACATGTTTGCCTTACTGAATATTGTTCATCACCATATGAGCCATCCTTCTTCATCGAGGCCTCAAAACATGCAAAATGGCGTGATGCTATGAACTTCGAATTCAAAGCTTTGATCAGGAATGGAACTTGGGAATTGGTTCCACCGAAGTCCAACATTAATCTTGTGGGGAAAAAAATGGGTATATCGGATTGAAACTCATGCTGATAGCAGTATCGAACGCTTCAAAATGAGACTTGTTGTAAAAGGCTATCATCAACAAGTGGGTGTTGACTTCTCTGAAACTTTCTGCCAGGTCATTAAGCCAGACACTGTCAGATTTGTTTTGTCCATTCTTGTCACTCACAGATGATTCTTATGGAAATTGGATATTCAAAATGATTTCCTTAATGGAGTGATCCAGAAAGAGGTCTACGCTCAACAACCACAGGGCTTTGTTCATCCAGATTTTCCATCTCGTGTTTGTCATCTTCAAAAAGGTCTTTTGATGGTCTCAAACAAGCACCATGAGCTTGGTTTTCAAGACTAATAGAAAAATTACAAGAATATGACTTCCAAGGATTCAAGGCAAATACTTCTATGTATACACTTCATCAAGGGCAAGTTCATCTCATAATACTTATTTCTGTAGTTGACATAATTGTCACTGGTGCTGATTCAATAGCAATTGGCCAATTAATCAATCGTCTTGCTCAAGATTTTCCTATGAAATATTTAGGAAACTTATCTTTCTTTCTTGGTGTATAAATCTTACAGGAAGGCAAGGATATTATTCTCACACAAAAAAAGTATGTAGCTGAATTTTTACATAAGGTCCAATTGGATAAGGTGAAGCTGTGCACATCACCTATGTCCACTACATGTCATCTATCAAAAATTTGAAGTACTAATTTTGATGATCCTCAATTGTACCGAAGCGATGTAGGTGCTCTTCATTATCTTGGTTTTGCAAGCCCAGATATTGCATTTAGTGTCCATCGAGTTAGCAAGTTCATGCAAAAACCCAAAGTTTCTCACTAGCAACCCGGGAAACCCGTGAAGAGAATTCTCAAATACCTCAAGCACACCATAGCCTTTGGTCTCCGTTTTACATGCCTATCCGATCATTCATTGCATGGGTTTAGTGATGCGGACTGGACCGTTGATAGTGACGATTGCAAACTGTCGGTGCATACTGGTTTTTCATGGTCAAAATCTTATATCGTGGAGCTACAAGCAGCAACAAACAGTAGCCAGAAGTAGCAGCGAGTCTAAATATCATGTATGTATACATTCAATGCAATGAAATAAACCTTGACTTCCATCCACTGTCAAGTTTTACAATCCACAAACGTTTGCTTATCTACACATACATCATATGTATGTATAATCCAGATTGAAACTTCAAAAATGTAGATTAAAAATTTAGATTTGAAGGGGCTAGAAGCATGATTTTGGCTTGCATTTTTGAGTGGTTTGGATGTAGAGAAGGCAAGTAAGAGTTATTACAAGTCAATGATTCATAGAGATTGGGTAGTTGACGATGGTTTGGGTAGTGGAAGCTAGAGGTTGAATTTGTTGTTTATTAACTTTATGATGAATAGCATTAGGGGTGTCAAACATTTTTAGTCTTGTGACGATGAGATCCAAAACTTTTAATTTCTAGTAATCAGGATCTCAAACCTTTCAAATCAGTCTAAGGTCCTTTTGCGATGAAAACCATCAGTTTAACTATAGCGACCAAGAATTTTTACGCATTTAATAATTATTTTAAAATCATGAAAACGGAGTCGCTGCGATCTCATCCATTTTTACGTTAACGTCGCGACGCGTTCGTCTAGCCAAGTCGAGAAATATCGAGTTCGTTCGATTTTAGATTAAATTTCGAATCTCTAAAATTTTATTATTTTATTTATTTATTTAAATTATTCTTTTCAAAATCATTTTTAAATTCCAAATTTCATCAACTTCATTTTTATCAGTTTCATTCTTCCGACCCAGTTGAATCCGCGTGCGAATTTACCTCGAACTACGTGCAATGCTTGTCTTGGTTTTCACACCACCAACTTCCATCTATCACATCAATCCAACACCATGCCACACCCTAACTCTATATCACCTACCCTCCAAACCCCTCTCAGCATCATTCCACCACCCCCAAACCGTCCCTGTGCAAACTCCATCCTTGGTAGCTCCATTTTCAGCCTCCACCCCTTCCAGCAAGGTAATGCCCTCCTTCTCCTTCATCATCATCATCATCACCATCACCCCCACCACTGCAATATACCTCCAACTCGCCTCTACTGCCTTCGCAACCCTACCACCTCCACACGCAAACCACACCACCAGACTCCACCATTGCCCAAATCGCCATTTTCGACACCATCACCACCTCCCCAGTGAACCACCATCATCATCCCCACAATACCCAAACCACCACCCACCTGCACAACCACTACACTGCCACCAACCAATGCAACCGGTTCAAAGCCAAAATCAACCCAAAACCACCAACATCACCACCACGACCAGCCCACACCGAACCCACTGCACAATAGTCCCAAAAATCAAAACAACTACCAAACCAAGTTCTCAACCCATCTTCACAGCAACTCAACTCCAAACCGTCACCACCGCACAACCCCATCGCCTCCACTGCCCAGTCCCAAACCAACCCAAAATCAAATCCAAAAACCCAAAAATAACTTACTCAAGCTACTCACCTTCGACAGCCGCTTCTTCGATCGGAGTGGTTCCGGTTTTACTGCCGGAATACACAGCGATTTAAGCCTCGTTTTGCCTCGGTTTTTACACCTAATCTCGTACCAAAAGTACCATGAACCTACACCTCTTCTTGGCCGCCGCTCTGTGCCGACGTTTCGTCTGTACGTCGCCGGCTGAAGGGTGGGATTTGTGCGAGGTTCGGTCGCACCCTTCCTCTCTCTCTCTCTCTCTCTCTCTCTCTCTCTCTCTCTCTCTCTCTCTCTCTCTCTCTCTCTCTCTCTCTACAGAACGGGAAGAAAGAGAAAAGTTGTTTTTAATAAATTTTGATTTTCGAAAATTGCAGCCTAGTCCCCCTCTTTTTAAAAGTGTTTAATTCAGCCCTGATGTTTTAAAATGTTTTAAAACAACCCCCTTCGTTTTTAAGTTCAGCCCATATCTTTTTAAACTTATTAAATTTAGCCCTTATAGTTTTAAAACCTATCATTTCAGCCCCTTAAGTTCCAAATGATTTTAATAAACCCTTCATTTTTAAAAGCAATTATTTCAGCCCTAAAATTTAATATTAATTTTGAGCTTCAACCCAACTTTTGAAAGTTTACATTTTAGTCCCTCAAGTTTGAAAAGTATTCATCTTAGTCCATCAACTTTCAAATTACTCATTTTAGTCCTCTACTTTCAAATTACCCATTTTAGTCCCTCAACTTTCAAGTATTCATTTTAGTCTCTCAACTTTCAAATTACTTATTTTAGTCCTCCAACTTCCAAATCATCAATTTTAGTCCCCAACTTGTAATTTATCATTTTAAAATATAAATTTCAAAAGAGTAATTCGACTTAATCTTCTAATTGGCTAGACGAAGCGTACGGAGAATTGAAGAATTGAAGTCGTTTCCCGCTCAAATTTGCACTCGTTAAGTTTAAGGTAGACTCGCCCCTATTAATTGATTTAAATTATAATTGCATGTGAATGTGTATGTTATGTGACTTATGTGAAAGTCATTTTTATGAAAAGAGACGAGAATGTATTTCTTCGGAAATAATTATGTTGTTATGCTTGTCATAACTTACTTGCTTTATGCATGAGAAAGAAAGAAGAGAATATCTTGCAAGATAAATGATGATGTTATGCATAACATACGTGCTTTAAGTGCACGAGACGAGACTACCCACACCCGATGATTTTAAAGAGCCTATGATTTTTCAAAGAGAAGCTCCGTGCTTTAATGCACAAGAAGAGACTACCCACACCCTATGTTTCTAAAGAGCCTGTATTTATGTGTTCAATTATATTGTAAATTAATTAATTGACTATGAGTCTACTGAGTATTTCTATGAAATGCTTATGTCTATTTTAACAACATTTGCAGATTTCGGAGAGGGTGACAAGTGATGGATGATTATGGCAATAGACGTTAAATGGTTGAAAACCTTATTTTAATGATTTCCGTATTTCCAAACATTGAATAATTTTGAGAATTTCAGTTATTTGAGAAATTATGACATTGTCAATTGCTTTACAATATTAATGACTCGATTTATTATTTCGAATTGTTTCATAAAGTTTTTCAATTTTATCGACCATTACAGTTTATTTAATGTTGCCAAAAATGAATTTCAGTTATTTCTTCCGCAAAAATATTATTTGAAAAGTTAGATCAGACGATGACTTGGTGAATCGGGTATTTAGAACTTGGAGCGCTACATTAACTATTAAATAGTTAATTTTTGAATAAAATATTTTAAACAAAAAAAAATAAAGAATAAAGAAATGAAAAAGAATTAATACTGCAAACCATATCAATTTCATTGGCTTCGTTTACAATCCTAAAGGTTTGTTTATAAATTATGTTCATAAATTGTCACGTACCAACATCTCATTAGTATATTTTTTTGGAAAATTAATTTCGATCGGTCAAAGATTTTCATCCACCATTTTTTACTTATCAAAGAAATAGACCAATAAAATATTGACACATTGTCATTTATAAACAAAATTTGTAAGCAAACTTTTAGCAAACACTGCTAAAAATCCCTTACTTGAACTGAGAACTTGTTTGACAAGTGTGAAATTTTCCAATTTTTTACTCAAATTTAATTTCAACCTCTCATTTTTATGAAACCCACAAATTTTCACATTTTTCAACCATACATTTAAAAACACTTTCACCAAACACAGAAAAATTTTCTCAAAAGAGAGGCTCATTTTCTTTCACCAGAAGAAATAATTGAGGCCCAGAAAGAGAATCCCACTTTAAATTCCAAAGAATATGTCTTTCGCGACGTTTCATGCTAACAATGAAAAGGGATTCAAATGATGTATAAGGGATAAACCTCTTTAAACGAAGCCTCAACAAGTGATATTTGATTAGAAAGACATGATTTGCAACTTGCCTTCTTCCATTCTTTTGACCGGAAATCGGGTCGAATCTCCTCTTGAATAGTAGCAGACATAGCTAGCTGGCGTTGTTGTTTGTGCGGAGATTTTATACTTTGATCAATGTTAAAATTCATAAACTTATTCGTATTACCAATCGTCGATGATGAGTGGAGTGAGAGAGATGACATGGAAAAATAGGCGGTGACCGGTAGCAACATGGTAGATTGGTTGAGAGGAGGAAGGTTGGAGAAGACTCACACGTGCAGAATTAATGAATTGAATGGGGTGTTTGGTTGTGAGTATAAGAGTTTTAAAAGACTTTTTAAATTTCTATCTAATCATTAAATTAATTTTCACCAAGGGTCAAAATTACTCGCCATTTAACGCTTTTAGTCTTGGAATGAAGATGGAGCATTTGTAATTCCACTAGTAGTAAGTACGTGCGTTGCACGTCTTACATGTATAATGAATGTGATACATATTGTCTTCGTAGAAGTAATACCATTTTTTGAAAGTTGTTGAGCTAAAAGATATCAATTTGGGAAGTAATAAATAAAAAAATAAAAAATAAAAAACTATGTAAATTTGAATAAATAAATATTAAATAGTGTGTTCGACAATTAATCTAAAAAAAAATACCGACGACATGTTGCAGGCTTTGTATAATAATAAAAGATGTTATTTCTCTAATGAGTTTGCTAAAGTACATAAATATTTAGATATTATTGAATATGATAATGGGTATTGAATAGTAGGAAGTTACAAAATCATTCAAATTTCAATCATATTTTTCTTTTTATTATTTGATTAATAATTAAAAACTTGTAAGGAAAATTCAATATTGCAGATTTTTCTATAAATTTCACAAAATATTATTGAACTTGCTGTCAAATTTCATTCTTAGAATTGAGAAAAGATAATGCAAGGAAAAAGTTTACCATGACACATATTTTGTGCGGTTTGAATGTTCACAAAAAAATTGTGAAAAAACCTAGTTACCACTCATTTTAGCCATTTTCCCCTTTCAATAATTTCAAACACCTATCTTCAGACCTTATAAAGAAAATTATTACAGAATATTTAAATGTATTGTAAATTAATATTACTGACTGATAAAAGATAAAATATTAATATTATTCACTGATAAAAGAAAAAATATTAAGGAAATTTTTTACATAAAATCTGACAAATTTAGAACGTTATTGACAAAAGTGAATAATGCAATAATTATAAAAAAACTAAAAATAATCTATAATTTGACTTTTTATAGATATTTTATTTTTCACAAATCCATAAATAATTTACTATATGTCACATATATATTTATTTTGCATTAATAGAACTCCCCTATTTCAATTATTAAAATAAGTTGATCAAATTCAAATTTTTCTAAAATGATCGGTAAAAATAGACAGAAAATATACGAAAGATTATAATAATAAAATAAAATATTTAATGGTGTGAATAAAAATTGGTAATCAAAAGTTTCTCTTAAATCCTCATTTTTTTATATATTGTAATTGTAGAAAATAGAATATGAGGAATGCACAAAATGAGTCCCTTCATTTTCTTAACTTAATTAATTAGTTAATGGATAAGATAGGAGGGCGAGGGTATAATTGGTTTAAAGCAAAATATGTAAGGGTAAAATCGTGATGTCAAAGATTCTCCTCTATCCATACTTTTAAAGTAATGTAGATAGATGGCGCTTGTCCAGAGATTCAGAGAATCAAACGAGTGCATATTACTCCCTCCGTCCCATAAAGATGTCTCCTTCCTATTTTCATATAAATTAAAAAATATTAATTAATGTTGTTGAAAAAATAAATTTTAAATCTCTTTTTCTAATATACCCCTAATAAATTTTGTAATTTCTCACAAAATTGAAAGAGTATAAATTCACTTAAACTAGTACTCCCTCCATCCAAAAAAGATAGCTCTGTATACTATTTTTGTTTGTCCCAAAAAGATAGTCTTGATTCCATATTGAGCATGTATTAAATTTTTCATTTTCACATATACCCTTATTTAATGTATCTTAGTACAATACACACCAATTACTTAATTATTGTATTTTCAATTTTTGTGTGGAATTTGAAGTGAGACCAATTAACAATAAACGAGGAATAAAGAGTATAAATGGAAAACATTGATAAAATTTAATACCCTAACTATACTAACTACCATTTCTTAATTCGTGTGAAAATAACCATAGGACTACATTTTTGGGACGGAGTAAGTAAAAAATACATTAAATAAGGGCAAAATAAGATATATAAAATAATAACTTCACTCTAAAAAAAGAAAGTGAAATATCTTTTTGAGACGGACAAAAAAAGAATAGTGAATTATTTTCGTGGGACGGAGGGAATAGAATTTTATAATTTTTAACTTTCGATAATCAATTCACATACTTCTTGATCTATATGCTTCTTTAAAACTAGAAATGAATAGAGATTTGTTGCCTCACGAAAAAGCCCTCGAAGATCACGAAAAACTCTTAATATTAACATGTCGATCAATTAAATATCAATGTTCACTACATTTAAGTTCTCGATATCTAATCCTTCAAGTTTTAATGATTTTTTAAAAGTTACTAGTTTTACCACCTATGCGATGCACTGTATCAGATATAAAAAAAGAATATTATAATACAATAACTAACCAAGACAATCATAGGATTATAACATAAATAGTATATAATCAACAATCTTTCAAATTTATTCTCAACAGATTTTTTATCTCAATCTATTTCATAATTGTAGAATTGATATTTGCCTATGAAAATAAAGGATCCATCCATGGCCTATTAGCAATGGAAAATGAAAAGAAATAATTTAGCTCAAGCTTAAAACTCATTCTTACAAATCTTACCTTCCTCCAAACTTATTTTCAACCATACATTATTCGATAAAATAATTTCACATGTAAATCCCCCAAAAAAAAATTCCTACTTTTTAACCACATTCTCCAAAAAATCACAATTATTCTATTTTCCCAAAAAATATAGCTCAATCAAACCCTTAATATAAATCCAAGCAAATAATAGCGTTTCCTCAGCTGAGAAATTTACATTTCAAGCAAAAATGAAAATTTAACTGGATTCATAACTTTTGAAGTTAATATTTTTCTTGAATTGCAACTGAAAGGTAAAGATAGACTAAATTCACCATTGAATTACAATTGTTAACTCTACAACCACACCCAGCCTACTCACCAAAATGGCTAGACCTACTATAAGGTCGGTGGCTACATATGTTCTACTGCATTCTTTCGATTCTTTTGGGGCATTATTCTCGAAGCTTTGGCCTTTCATATCAAGAAAAGCATCACCAATATTTTTCCATTAGTTTACTATCATTTGATACCTCTGAATTCATCACTTCTGCATTGGACTCATGTCCTGTTTCAACAGAACCTAATTCATATTTAGCAAAACTTTGAAATGGGTGAAGGAATATGAGCAGATATGTGCAACACGTAACTGCCTAGTTCTAGATAACAGTAAAATATTTGAACGCTTTTTACAAATTGTAAGCTTATTATCTAAATAATATGGAAATGTGACTATTATACACATTACACAATGCTGCAGAATTACTAATAATGATGAGTTGGCAACATAAACTGACTAATTAATTAAATATTTTCTTGCACTTCATCAACTATACAGAGGAATGCAGTAAATTGTAAAGGTAACACTCGAGATGGAACTTCACCAAGAGAGAAGGAAAAACTCACATTTGAGACATCCAGCTCCGGCAGCAAAGCCATCACCAACAAATCCATCTTGACATTGGCATCTCATCCCTGAAAAAATAGAGGAAGCATTGAGGGCATATGCATTGGCAGCACAAGTTGCTTTGGTTGAGTTTTTGGGCACAGCCCATTCTAACTTGACACTGCACCTGGCAGATTTGCTGTCTGGCAAAGCAACCCAAGAGGAGAATCCCCTGCATCCAAACTGTGAAAAAACAGAGAAGCTATCACTGTTTTCTCCTTTGGGCCAAACACTATGGTCCGACAGTGGGTAGCAGCAAGAAGGATAGTCACAATTATAAATTCTATTTTCCCAAAAAACTATAGCTCAATCAAACCCTTAATATAAATCTAAACAAATAATAGCATTTCCTCAGCTGAGAAATTTACATTTCAAGCAAAAATGAAAATTTAACTGGATTCATAACTTTTGTAGTTAATATTTTTCTTGAATTGCAACTGAGAGGTAAAGATAGACTAAATTCACCATTGAATTACAATTGTTAACTCTACAACCACACCCAGCCTACTCACCAAAATGGCTAGACCCACTATAAGGTCGGTGGCTACATATAGCATTATTGGTATGTAAGCAACAGCAGTACACCTACTTACCACCCCCAAAAAAACAAAAGAAAAAATAGACTGCTCAATAATATGGACTGCTGGAATTAATATATATGCAAGTAGGAGATTAACAATGATAAATATGTTGATGAAAAAATTAAGTATATAAATGTTTATCAATTCACCTGATAACGAAAATTCCTCCCCATTTTCATTAACACGACTAATTGTACAAATTCTTATTTATGACATATCCCATAGCACCATAGAAACTCATCACAAATTTGTAATAAAATAAAGCTAGTTGTGAAAATAAATCTCAGACATCGCAATCAAGTACACAGAAAGTCCAAGAAGTGGTGCTATTCTTGGATCAACCATGAGTCTAATGCTTTGGAAGATCAATGAATCACAATAATTAATACATTGATGCTCAAACCTTTTCTTCTTTCGCTCCAGTCTGCTACTTCATCATCTCCAGTGCCTGCAGTCACCAGATGTAACTTAAGAGGATCACTTTTCTATGGATGTACCATCAATACTAATATTATCACACATACATTGTAAAATTCCCTTCTCTTGTGAAATCCCAAGCATCATAACAAAAGATATAGAAGCAGAAGAGAAGCAGATTAAGTTAATGTGACACATTGAACCATGACCCAGATTTGAAAACAGAACAGTGAAGTGTAGGTAGTAAAAAAGGCTAATAATGCTTAAAAATACACCATGGAAATTATTCGCAAGGAGATATATAGGGAAAAGTAGCCTCTGTTTGGTAAATAAATTGGTTTATTTATGATTTTGAGGTAAAAATTGTTACTTTACAACTAAAACTTGAAATAATTTAGTCCAAAGAAGTCAAACAATAAAGAACACTAGAATAAATTTTTGCAATCATAGACGGGAAGTATATTCCAAATGATCTTTGCTTTGCAGATAAAATTCAAAGTCAACACATCTTGATTTATTCAAAGTTCCCTCAAAGAGACTGTCCATGTAAAGATTCAAAAAGTTGATGTATGTTATATCTAACTTCAAGGGATGATTCGACTCTCGCATCCATCATTTGTAATACAAAATTATAGAAATCACTAATGAAAATAGAATAGCAACGAGGAAATTGTATTCTTCTACCGAAGTTTGTAGTTTTAGTAGCACTATCAAATCACATGAAGCGATATTTTTGCGACCTTGAGAAGATTTGTAAAGTGAACTCTCTCTGATAAGTGATCACATCAAAGATTATTGCAAGTATCTCAGCCTGTGTTCAATAAAGTAATTATAAATTCATTTATAAATTGCACAATTTCCCAGTGTAGATGGTAGATAAAAACACATCAGATAAAAAGAGGTCATAATTGTTATGTATCATTCTCTGATTACATGATAAAATAAAAGACTCAAAAGAAAAATAAAGTTCAAGAGATAAAAATTTTCATTTCTAACAAATTCAAATTATTTACATTGAAAATCGTCTTAATCTAATAGAAGTTCACTAACCTTTTTAAAGGGATTGTGGGAAATCATGAGACAATATCAACTTCATTCGGAAAACACCATTTTCGTATGGAGTCCCAACTGCAACATTAGAGATGAACAATTACTAAAAAAAAAACGATGTTCTAAAATCATATAAGTAATAAGAAAAGAAATATTACCTGGGACTTCAATATCAACGTATATAACTAAAAAGTTATCTTTTACCACTACTTTAATTCCCTCTGGTGGTGTTTCATTGAGAATCTTCAGTTCTCTTGCCAGCTGAAACTCCATCAGAAAATGCAAGATTTTTGGTAGAATCTTGAGCCTAAGGGAAAATGCACATTCACTTGTTAACTCTAAAGGTTGAGATATGAGGTTAAACTTACATATTTTTCGGTTGTCAAGGTCAAGTGAGCTGACATAAATTCTGTTTTCTAACAGAGATTTAGACATAATGCAGTAAAATTGTTTTCTAACGAATTGCAGAAAGCATGGCAGTTCCAATTAGCAAAATAAATGTGATTAATTCAATTATATAACTGTTCAATTAAATCCTGTTATATAACATAATTCCACTTCAAGGTTCCCAAACATAATTTTTATAGCAGAAAGCATAAAGTAAATAATAAAACATAATGGCTTAATCGTTCTTTCTCCCTCACTTTTCTTTTCAACTTTATGGCTTCAAGTAACACATGTTTAAAAACAGAAACATGTAATCTATCTCGTTATTAAAAAATTTAAATGCACTTTTTTTCTTTTCATTCGCTAATTTATATGAAGTAGAACTCAACTTTCAATTGACAACAAAATATTTACATGAAAATAGGGAAAGGGAAATAATATGAATAGCGTTAAAAAGGAAACTTCACTTAAAGGAAGAGATGCGCATAACAAATTGAAAATTTCAAAAAGTTCTTTAAGAGTTTTAAAAAGAATGGTTACCATTTTTGCAGCAAGTACATCAATTGGTTTCATCTTGCAAGCAAAAACCACATAAGAACCACCCAATTTCATATAAAATCATCTTTTAAAGTACATCACATCAATTTTTTTTTTTTCTTAAGTGACATGATATTGCCTCATGGGCTATTATGCTCAAGTGTTGGTTTACCTTATTGTTTCTGACCACTTACGACCACAGACTTATAGCTGATATCCTTCATGATTGTGTTACCTATTAAAATACATTAAGATTCAATTAATCAAAAGGATGAAAGGTAAAGTGCAGAGATAGGTCATGTTGTATTAAAACATAAAAAGAGATTACACTATATGAATCAAGAACATTGTACCGATAGGCCACATTTGCAAGATAGCGCAGAAGAGGATCCAACAAAAAACTGCTTTATGGTAAATAGTTTTCACTTGTTCGCTTCTTACATATATATGTATATATAAGAATAAGAATAAGAATTAATTTTTTGTTCAAGTCTATAACAAAAAATTAGCACCTATTGCCATTATGAAATGCAAGACATAAAAATATAAAACTATTGTCAATCAAAGTTTCAAAAAAACTCACTGCTTACCATTTTCAATCAAAGTTATAGTAAAAAACGATGAAAATCAATTTAAATAATAAAAGGCAACAAATCTGGAGTTGATTTGTGTGCTCCACTGGCAGCACACCGACTATTTGTTGCCCAAATAAAAACCTAATACAACATCAGTAAAATCAAAGTTAATCTAAATATTTAAAACTACTAAAACCATAGATATAGACAGATCACTCAAAAGGGACAAAGGAACATAAACTTTGATTGGGTCACTTATGTCTCGGCAGTAGGAGATATGAGTTGCAACGATACTTTCATACTGATGAAGCTCCAGCATTTTGTTCACCTACAATGTGATTGAGAAGTTAAATAATTGAAGTGGTAGTAAATGATGAATAATATTCAAAAAATTGTTTGAATAATATTCAAAAAATTAAATGATGAATAGACAAAATGTAAAATATTTTATTTTTTGCTCTAAATCTTTTTCACAGCTACATCACAACAAAAGAAGATAAATACTATGGTAATTGTTTAATAAATACATCATATTATTAATTTAATAATGCAAGACAAAATGCATGTTGCACATGTACCAACATAGAGACGATTGTTAGAACCAAGTTACAATCATCTCATACAGAAATAAATTGGTTTTCAATGAAGACAAACTTTTATGGCTCATCATTTGATATACTAAGCCTCTATTTGGTAACACCTAGTAGTTTATAACTGATGAAAATGGATAACCATACATATGAAATCCCAAATACAATGAATAAAGTTTCAAAGAAGAGAATTTTTGGACATGAGATTCAATGCTAAAGACCTCATTTTATATAAAGACCTCATTTTCTTAGATTGCAAATTTAACCTGATAAGTGTATAAAATACACTTATTTCTATTTTAAAAGTAGGATTTTATTTGTTTGTTTAAGAATATTTGCTATTTATTTAGTTAATATTGTTTGTATTTCAGAAATAATCCAAAGTCGAGAAAACAAAGGAAATGAAGCAAAAACAAGTCATTTGGATGATAAAATAGCTAAAGTGTGAAAAACAAGAGTTGATGAAGTAAATCAAAAGGGTCAATTGGAAGAAAAGTCAAAGAAAGAACCAAATTGGAAGAAATTAGGAGTTCAAGGACTAAAGTATACAAATCAAAAGAAGAAGGACCAAATTGCAAATATTCAATAGTTGATTCGGATCAACATAAGATACTTGAGGACTTTTAGGAGTCAATTGGATGCAATTAGAAGGCAAAAAGGAATGAAATATGGTAAGAATATTACCATAAATTCATTTCAATCAAACAAGGTCTTCGGGCAGATTTTTAGTCAGACTTTGAAACCTAATTTAGGGGAAATAAAAGTTCAAATTGGGAAAATCCTATTTCAGGAAGAATTGTATCCCTTTACGTTATCTTTCTAACGGACTTTTAAGCACATCAATCGGATAATCGAAATGAAAGATATGATCAAAATATTAAATACTGTGTAATAAAAGGATGATGACCAAATTGCTGAAATTTAAAGAAGAAAATTGTTGCTGCCGATATAACCGTGCGGCAACACGGTTGAAAAAGCGTGCGGTTGCACGACCAAAAAAATCAGCGACTGAAGGTTGGCTTTTCGAGGCTGCGATCGTCCACTTTTGAACCGTGCGGTCGCACGGTAGTCCCGACTGGGCCGCAACTGGGCTTTTTTCGCGGAATTCAGCAGTTTTCTCCTCCATTAACCTAATTCTCGGGGAAATCTATAAATACCAGACCTAAAGCACGAAATTAGAGGTTCCCAACTTGTGAAATTCATGCCAAAACGCTGTCCAACTGCCTAGGGATCCATTGAAGGCCAAATTCAAGATTGAAGAATAAGGATCAAGAATATGAACGGGGTGACATCTTTTCATACTTCTTGTGATTTAATTTCAATCATGTATTTAGGCTAGGTTTTCATTGTTAGAATTATGATGAAGCATTAATATATTGATTCCATGTTTTGACTTTATATTTATATTATGCAATTTATGAGATTGATGCAATTAATTATGTTGTTATTATCACCTATGATTGTGGACACATAATTATTGATATTTGTGATAGATTTCTATGTTCGAAAGAGTAGGAATTTATTAGACCTTGATTAATTACCGCGAAGTCCGATAGGGGATAGAAATATACCCCTATGCTTCATGTTATCCCAAAAAGTGTTCATAATTCATTAATGCTTTTCTACTTGTTTGGATTGGTCATAGAAATATAGGCTCGTCTCTTGTATGAAAAGGTGTTTATGCATCGCTCGAAAGGGGACATAAATAAATATAGGAACACGGATTTTCAATACTCATACATTGTTATTAAATGTTAAAGTCAAATACATGGTTGACTTGATTAATGTGGATTCATAATTCTAACAAATTCATCTCATCGTTTTCATAAATCAAATTTTCTTATTTTCTTTAGTTTAATTTTTAATTTGTTTTTCAAAATCAAGATTTCCCAAATTCAAAGCTTTTCTTGTTCCGGTTAAGGTTTATAGTCTAAAATACGATTTAAAACAATCCCTGTGAGATCGATACTTGAACTCACGTCCACTTTATTACTTGCGCGACCCGTGCACTTGCAGAGCGTATCATAACCTCGTTAAAGAAATCCAAAACTATTTAAGATTAGGATAAATACCTCCAATTCTGAAACCAAACTTTGTATAGCTAATGTTCTTGTATTCCACAGTCTCCACATTAAATCCTGACCAAACAATATTTCAGTTTAGAAAGTGATTCGAAGCCAATTTGTAAGGTGTAACCATTTGTTGCATTGAGACTTCTCCATGGCCTACGCGCCCGCAAGGGGGTGCAAATCTTGGACCGACTTGGCCTTCGAGCCTTGAATTTGTGTACGGGTGCGACCTGTGTACACGAATGTCGGATCGAATGAGTTAAAAATTGGCCACAAAGTGCAAGCCACGTTTTGGAATTTTAATTTACGGTTTCCATTCAAAACATAACCTGAAAATTTATTTTGCAACTCCAAAAAACGTCTGAATTCAAATGGAGTGTAAAGACAGGGTTTTGTAACTCCAAAAAACATCTGAATTCAAATGGAGGAATTATGACAGCATTAAGAGGCAGAGGCTCCTCCTTGCCTATATATATTGAACCAATTCCTCAATTCAGAAATACCAAAAACTCGAAATCTCTCTGCATTTTTCTGTCCAGCTTCCTGTCTTCCTTCTTCCAGTCTTGGTGATTATGCTCAAGCACATTTTTCGTTCTACTGCACAGCTGCAGTTCCGGCCGCTGTATCCTGGGAAGCAAGCGCTCGAGTTACTTCGGTGAGAGGGCGAATATTGCTTCAAGGACACTGTGTTGAACACAGGCCCCGGCTACAGCTTTCATTTTATTTCCTGTTCCAGCACATTTTCTTTACTGCTTATTGTAAATTTTGTTTTACTTAGTAAACTGTTTTACTTACAATCTGCAAATTATTTGTTTTACTTAGTAAACTGTTTAACAAGTTTGTCTTACATTATCTATATAACAGATGATAGAGATGACTTGAACATTTGAAATTTGTCTCTTCTTGTTCTCATCATTTCAAACTCATCAATAAGAGAATTTAATGAAAAAATATCAAAAATCTCCTTCTCTATATACACAAGCATAGTACTGGACAAAAAATTATTTTCCATTTTATTACGCAATATTGTCTTAAGACTTTTGTATTGTTGAATTTTAAAATTTAAGTTATTTGGTCAATATTTATCAATTAAAAAAAAAATCAAAATTTTTGCCGGGGCGAGTCAAAATTTTTGCGGGGACGAAACTAAAAAATACATTACAAATTAACTAAGAATAGTGGACCGGCGGATAATGTTGGAGGGGGGCGATCGCCCCCCTCTAACTCTGTCTCTAGGGAGGTGTCCATATACACATGTACAAGCAATATCTTCAATTTTCAATGAGAGAGAGATAACTGGATTAAGATTTATTTCAATCTTAAGATACATAACATTATTCGTATTTTCGCCATACTTTTTGACTTTGTATATTACGCGAGGATTGAAGCTTTAAGTTCAGCATTGATATCCGCATAAAACTCCTAGGCACAAAGCTTCTAAGCGACCCTTTTATCAACATTAGCAAAATTTCATTTTTGGTGATTAAACTGTTTAACGTAGTAAATCACTAAATCTATAAGGATTCATTTTCATTTCGATAATTAGTTAATGTTCGTCTTATTTTCGTTTCACTTTGTTTAGATTTCACGTTAAGATTTTGATTTAAGATTTTCGGGACCGTGACCGTGACCGTACGTGTTGATGGTATAGCGACCCAGAATTTTTATGCAATAAATAATTATTTTAATATTTAGAAAATTGTGTCGCTACTATTTCATTTATTATTTTGAAATTAATGCCGCGACGGATTCGTCTAGCCAAGTCAAGAAATATCGAATTTGTTCGATTTTAAATTAAAATCCGAATTTCTAAAATTATGTTATTTTAATTATTTATTCAAAGTATTATTTTCAAAATCATTTTTTATTCCAAATTTATTAAAATATCTCAATTTTCTTTATTCAAATTATTTCAAGTCCAAATACGTAATTCAATTTTATCTCAAAAATTTATTTATTCTCAAATTATTTTCAGTCCAAAGTATATCTGTTTTAAACACATTTCTTAATCAAAATTAGTCTAATTTTCAATGGATTACTTCCCACTTTTTTCATCTTTATTACATTATTAAGCACCTACTCTACTCATATTCCCCATGTTCCCATTAATCATTTTATTTTCTTTTTTTTTCTTTCCTTTTGAGCACTTTCATCCTCAAGACATCATCATCACCAAACCAACTAATTATTCCCCATGTCTCCCACTTTTCTCTCCAATAAATCACCATCACGACAATCACTATAATCATCATCAATCCACAAGCTTTGCCTCAACTCCAAAACCGGCCATTTCTATAAGCACCTATGCTGCAACCACCAATGCAGCCACCACAGATGTTGCCTTCCATCCTCACCACCCCAGTGCAGCTCAATCTGCAATCAGTCTCCAACCATCAACAAAAGGGTAATGTTAAACATCCAATTCACCAAAGCTGTTGATTCACCATCATTTTCAAATCAGCATCATCATCACCGGACACCACCAATTCACAGCAAATTCACTATCAATGCACTGCTCAATTCAAGAAATCATCTCCATGACTCCCAATCGAACAAACCAAACACTGCCTCAACCAATTTTGATCAAGCAGACACCATCACTGCTGAATCACCCTCACCTCATTGCAATCAACCACAGTATTCATCATTTTATCATCGATCAAACCATCACCGGAAATTAACTCAACCACAGTCACCACCCATCAATCGAACCTCAAATCAAACCAACTGCAGCACCGTCCATATCCATCACCAACACTGCTGTAGCGCAACCACCACCATTTCCCAAACCGTCACACGCCACCCACAAACCGCCTACTGTCCAACTCCAATTCAGTATAAAGTTGTACCAAAATCAAACCCAAAATCAAAACTGAAAACCCAGAATAAGTTATCCCAAATACTTACCTACCTCGACCGCCGGTAAACTCGCCGGAAAATCGTGAAATCAAGCCACGATCGCACACGGTTTCGCACTCAAAACTCGCAACCAATCCCTCAAATTTGAAACACTCCTTGGCCGCCTCTTGCCGCCACCATGCGGCAACGTTCCGCCGGCCAATCGCCGGTTGTAGCGCCGGAAATGGGTGAGAGGCCTCGCGTGCTCTCATCGCCTCTGAACCTTCCAGTTGAGAGAAATGACGAGAGAGAGAGTGTAGTGATAGAGAGAGAATAATCTATTTTAATATTTTAATTTTCGGAAATTTGCAACTATAGTCCTGAAGTTTTAATTTGTTTCAATTCAGTCCTTTCAGCTTTAAATCTTTTTAATTTCAGCCCTTAAGTTTTAAATGAGTTTTAATCAGCCCTTTCATTTTCAAAATCTGATCACTTCAGTCCCTGCTGATTTACTTTTAAGCTCAAGTTTTAAAAGTATTCATTTTAGTCCCTCAACTATCAAAAGTATTCATTTTAATCCCTCAACTTTCAAAATATCTATTTTAGTCCCTCAACTTTCAAAACATCAATTTCAGTCCTCAAATTATAATTTATCATTTTGAACTATATATTCGATAGACTAAAGTGACTTATTGGCTAAGACGAAGCGTACGGAGAATTTAAAGAAATTGAAGTCATTCCCGCTCAACTTTGCACTCGTCGGATTTGAGGTAGACTCGCACTTATTAATTGATTTAAATTATGATTTCATATGAATGTCATGTGACTTGTGAAAGTCAATTTTTAAGAAAAACAAGTATGTTTTTATGAAAGGTAAATATACCTTATGTTGTTATGAAAAGTAAGTATGTTTTTATGAAAAGAAAATATACTTTATGTTTTTACGAAAAGTAAGTATACCCTATGCTTCACGAAAATGTTTTTTTGGATCATTGCTATGAAATCAATCTACCAAGATTGTTTTGGGTCCCATATGATAAGTTATGATATGTTAAGGGGACCGGAGTTTTAGTAGCGCTACACATAAGAATTCTTGCCACCTAAGTTCGGTAACATTCTTGTGTCTCCTATGTTTATGAGGATTTGCCACGAAGTTCGGTAAAATTCCTATCTTTCCATATGTTTATGAGGATTTACCACCTAAGTTCGGTAAAATTCCTGTCGCATATGTTTATGAGGATTTTGATCCTATCTTATGTTATGATGCAATTGATCCCTATGAATTTCAGAAAATTATGCTTGGTATACTTACTACATAAGAATTCTTACCACCTAAGTTCGGTAAAATTCTTATGTTTATGAGGATTTCGATTTTATCCTATGTTATGATGAAAACTTACTGTTATTATGATTTTACTACATAAGAATTCTTACCACCTAAGTTCGGTAAAATTCTTATGTTTATGAGGATTTCAATCCTATCTTATGTTATGCTTTCAAAAGAAATTATGCTTGGCATAATTAAAATGTTTTATAAGTATATGGTTTTCAAAGAACTGTTTTCAAAGAGATGTTTTCAAAGAGCATATGATTTGCAAAATATGTCCCGTGCTGTAAAGCACAATATGAGTTTTATCAAGAGCAGTTTTATAAAGAAGCTCTATCAATGCCCGTTTTATAAAGAGCCGGGATTTATGTGTTTAATCATCTTATAAATTAAATTAATTTGCGATGAGTCTACTGAGTATTTCCCCCATGAAATACTCACCCTACTTTTAACAGTTTTGCAGATTTCGGAGACGGTGGCGAGCGATGAATGATGGTGGCAATAATCGTTGAACGGTTGAAAGTTTGACGTTAATGATTTCCGTATTTTCCAAACAATCGAATATTTTAGAGAAGTTCATTTATTTGAGAAATTATGATATTGGCAATTTCTTTACAATATTAATGGTTCGATTTACTATTTCAAATGGTTTCATAAATGTTTTCAATTTTAGCGGCCATTACAGTTTATTTAATGTTGCCAAAAATGAATTTCAATTATTTCTTCCGCAAAAATATTATTCGAAAAATTTAGACAGAAAATGACGTAGTGAATCGGGTATACGGAACTCGGGGCGCTACAAGTTGGTATCAGAGATAGTCTGCGTTTCTGTAGACTGGAAAAATTTTCAAAAAGAATTTTCAAGAAATATTTTCCATTATAAAATATTATTGATGAAGATTGCCACTGCCATCATTTCGTTCCACCAACTCCGAGGTAAAGAAGTTTATGATGTTTAAAGTTATTTCAGTATTTCGAATACTCATTTTATTGATTTATGAGAAAGAATGAAGAGTATTTCGGATACTTATGATTTATGAGAAATAAGAATGTATTTCTTCGAAAATAATGATGTTGTTATGCTTTGTCATAACTTATATGCTTTAATGTATGAGTATGAGAAATTTTTTAAAAGAAAACGAGTGTTGAACATAATGGGAATAATATGATTTTATTGAGAATTAAGTAATGGATATTATGTTGAGTTAATTTATTATGCCTCTATGTTGAAGAGAAATTTATTATGAAGTTTGGCTTTGTGAATAAATTTTGGGAATATGATTTATGGCATATATTTATAAGTAGGAATAACTTTTGAGCCAATTAAGGTATGAAAGGAAGTAATATTGTGATATTGAAAAATATGATTTGAAATTTCTATGTTGAGGAATTATGAATTGAATTATGGGATATTTTGATGATATTGAAGTGTTGGAATCGTTTTCAATATTTTTAGATCGTTGTGATCAAATGTGGAGTTATTTATTATTGTGAGTTATGAAGTATGCTTATGGTTTGGAATAAGTCCAAATTACAAGGGAGACTCTGTCCAGAATTTTATCATTTGGAATTAAGAGCATAATATGATAAGCATCCACTAAAGGAATTAAGGTTAGACATGCAAGATCATTTACATCACAAACGAGATTTAGTAGATGATAGCAGAAATTTTATTATTTTCTCATAAGGAGAACACACAAGAGTCACACTGGAAAGGAATACATGAAACACACGAAAGCATAAGAGAAAAACATGGAAAGATCCTCAGAATGAGAGATGTGTTTCCGGAGTAGCCGTATCCTACCACCTCTGATCTTTTGAGGAAATAAAGAAACCTTCAAAGAGGTGTGTTTCGAGAGTAAGAATACTCCGTAATCTACCACCTGGAATCTTTGAAGTACACACAAGATTTAAACATTAAGGAAATCCTAGTAAATGGAGGGGTGTCTCGAGAGTGAGAATACTCCGTACTCTACCCCCACCTATTCTAAGATTCAAAGAGTTAAATTTACATTAACCGGACTCCATTTTCGCTTGATTCCCCTTCCTTGCGACCAATCTATCTTAACTCCTGCTGGATCTTGTATTGAGATATATGACTGCAGCTTATCCAGTAGTTCATCAATAGTAGGAGCAGAAATAAGAAGCCTTCTGGAAAATGGAGAGATGAATCCCTGTTCCACAGCATAATCAAGAAAGGTTAACAAACCATCAAAGAAATTGTTAACATTCAGAAGCCCAATAGGCTTAGTATGGAGATCTAGTTGAGCCCACGAGGTAATGTTAAAGATTTCTTCTAAGGTACCAAAACCTCCGGGCAGGGCTATAAAGGCATCAGAACCATATAGCATACAAGTTATGCGTTCATGGATGGATAAGGTTTGAACTTCATGCCCTCGTGTTTTGCCTGCAACATCTACCAAAGGGACAGGTATGACACAGATTACTTTTGATTTCTCTGCAAGAGCAGATTGGGAAACACAACCCATTAGACCACTGCTACCACCCCCATATACAAGAGTGATACCTTTTTCCCCCAGTTTCTTTCCAAGATCTACAGCCGCTTCTAGATAACTGAAGCCTTTCCCTACTTTTGATCCACAAAATACACAAATAGTTTTGATCTGTCGAAGTTTTGGTGCTTCCATCTTTGATAGTAAAGAAGGGAAAACTTACGAAGAAGATGTGATTTTGGGATGCCTGAACTATGAAATATGTTTGGCTATTTAAAGCCGGAAAAATTTACTGTTTTTGATTGATTCTGAAAAAGTAAAGATTTACTTTTGACAAAATCAGCCCACTTTTGAATATTTTTATCGTATCGAGGCTGTCACCTTTCGGCGATTTAATATTTATTTCCAGCTTTATCAAACCTCGAGAAAGGAAAATATATTTATTTCCAGCTTTATCAAACCTCGAGAAAGGAAAATATATTTTATTTCCAAAACGCGTGAAAGAAAGCAGCAAAATATTTTAAAAAGATTTACCTTATATCATTGCTGAACTGCCAGAAGCCTCATTTTGTAAAACAGACTGGCAAACAGGATCTTTCGATATTATATTTTGGAGATTATAACGATTTTTGTCCTCGTTAAACTGAGCGTATAAGGAGAGAAGTTCACGTTGTACATAACCACTTGGGTGCGTCTCAAGAGTCAGTCGAATATCATCCAAAGACTCCTTACTCAGTCCACCCTTTATGAATTCGATTTTATCATCCCGATTAGTAGAAGAATATCCTACTGATTTGCAACGTGTATTACAGTTCCAACGAGCACATTTGTAGCAACCACCCAGTCTTTTTGCTCTTCGTTTCTTTGCGAACGTGCTTTTGCCTAAACCAGGCATATGTTTTGGAAATGTTGATGGTAATTCACCAGATAGTCGAACCTTTGCTTCTATCAACCAGCGAACATCTTCTGGAATATCATGAGCCATTAGCAACCTCAATCTTTCGAGCCTTATTTTATAGATCTTTCTCAGATCATTCATAGGAAGACTGGAATAATACTTGCGAATGTTAGAAAGAATGATATCCATTGTTTGATGATTCAACCTCTTCTCAGCATGAACTATTTAAAAGCGTAAAGGATCTGAGTGAATCCGCGTGATGTTGTGACCAGCAAGAAAGCGCAGGATTATTTTAATGAAAAGAGGAGACAAGAAGTAATGCGCTGTTAAATTTTATCGATAAAGGAGATTTGATTGGAGATTTGGAATATTTTCTTGGATTATGGGTACTGATATTTTGTTATTATAATGATAATCATGGTATAGTGTGTTGATACGTGGAAAGTGAATTGGAGACCGTATCGAATTAGAGTTAATACGTATATACAAGTGAAAGAAATACTTTGCAGGAAATGTGGTGACATTTAAGTATAGAATCTTAGTTTTGGGAGATATTTGTTTTCTGAATTTTGGGTTACAAATATTGGAAAGATAAGTTGATAATATTATGTTGATATGTTTGGGTATATTACGTAGAGAAGATATTCAGGTAATTCTTGGATTATTTTTGGAATTTTCGATGATAAGAAAGGAAAAAAAAATTATTATGATACGATATGTCAGTAAAGATTTGTTGAAATTTTAGAGATATATACGAATAATTGAGGTCACATGATACGATGATAAGTGACAAGTTACATGAATACTACAAGATATGATGAAATTTTTACATACGATTGGGAATTGTTTTGATTATTTTGAGAATATTCGATGATAAGAAGAAGAGATTCTGATTAAGTATTCAGAAATTATAAGATTAAGTAAGTTTAATTTCGAGGACGAAATTATTTTAAGGAGGTAAGATTATAGCGACCCAGAATTTTTATGCAATAAATAATTATTTTAATATTTAGAAAATTGTGTCGCTACTATTTCATTTATTATTTTGAAATTAATGCCGCGACGGATTCGTCTAGCCAAGTCAAGAAATATCGAATTTGTTCGATTTTAAATTAAAATCCGAATTTCTAAAATTATGTTATTTTAATTATTTATTCAAAGTATTATTTTCAAAATCATTTTTAATTCCAAATTTATTAAAATATCTCAATTTTCTTTATTCAAATTATTTCAAGTCCAAATACGTAATTCAATTTTATCTCAAAAATTTATTTATTCTCAAATTATTTTCAGTCCAAAGTATATCTGTTTTAAACACATTTCTTAATCAAAATTAGTCTAATTTTCAATGGATTACTTCCCACTTTTTTCATCTTTATTACATTATTAAGCACCTACTCTACTCATATTCCCCATGTTCCCATTAATCATTTTATTTTCTTTTTTTTTCTTTCCTTTTGAGCACTTTCATCCTCAAGACATCATCATCACCAAACCAACTAATTATTCCCCATGTCTCCCACTTTTCTCTCCAATAAATCACCATCACGACAATCACTATAATCATCATCAATCCACAAGCTTTGCCTCAACTCCAAAACCGGCCATTTCTATAAGCACCTATGCTGCAACCACCAATGCAGCCACCACAGATGTTGCCTTCCATCCTCACCACCCCAGTGCAGCTCAATCTGCAATCAGTCTCCAACCATCAACAAAAGGGTAATGTTAAACATCCAATTCACCAAAGCTGTTGATTCACCATCATTTTCAAATCAGCATCATCATCACCGGACACCACCAATTCACAGCAAATTCACTATCAATGCACTGCTCAATTCAAGAAATCATCTCCATGACTCCCAATCGAACAAACCAAACACTGCCTCAACCAATTTTGATCAAGCAGACACCATCACTGCTGAATCACCCTCACCTCATTGCAATCAACCACAGTATTCATCATTTTATCATCGATCAAACCATCACCGGAAATTAACTCAACCACAGTCACCACCCATCAATCGAACCTCAAATCAAACCAACTGCAGCACCGTCCATATCCATCACCAACACTGCTGTAGCGCAACCACCACCATTTCCCAAACCGTCACACGCCACCCACAAACCGCCTACTGTCCAACTCCAATTCAGTATAAAGTTGTACCAAAATCAAACCCAAAATCAAAACTGAAAACCCAGAATAAGTTATCCCAAATACTTACCTACCTCGACCGCCGGTAAACTCGCCGGAAAATCGTGAAATCAAGCCACGATCGCACACGGTTTCGCACTCAAAACTCGCAACCAATCCCTCAAATTTGAAACACTCCTTGGCCGCCTCTTGCCGCCACCATGCGGCAACGTTCCGCCGGCCAATCGCCGGTTGTAGCGCCGGAAATGGGTGAGAGGCCTCGCGTGCTCTCATCGCCTCTGAACCTTCCAGTTGAGAGAAATGACGAGAGAGAGAGTGTAGTGATAGAGAGAGAATAATCTATTTTAATATTTTAATTTTCGGAAATTTGCAACTATAGTCCTGAAGTTTTAATTTGTTTCAATTCAGTCCTTTCAGCTTTAAATCTTTTTAATTTCAGCCCTTAAGTTTTAAATGAGTTTTAATCAGCCCTTTCATTTTCAAAATCTGATCACTTCAGTCCCTGCTGATTTACTTTTAAGCTCAAGTTTTAAAAGTATTCATTTTAGTCCCTCAACTATCAAAAGTATTCATTTTAATCCCTCAACTTTCAAAATATCTATTTTAGTCCCTCAACTTTCAAAACATCAATTTCAGTCCTCAAATTATAATTTATCATTTTGAACTATATATTCGATAGACTAAAGTGACTTATTGGCTAAGACGAAGCGTACGGAGAATTTAAAGAAATTGAAGTCATTCCCGCTCAACTTTGCACTCGTCGGATTTGAGGTAGACTCGCACTTATTAATTGATTTAAATTATGATTTCATATGAATGTCATGTGACTTGTGAAAGTCAATTTTTAAGAAAAACAAGTATGTTTTTATGAAAGGTAAATATACCTTATGTTGTTATGAAAAGTAAGTATGTTTTTATGAAAAGAAAATATACTTTATGTTTTTACGAAAAGTAAGTATACCCTATGCTTCACGAAAATGTTTTTTTGGATCATTGCTATGAAATCAATCTACCAAGATTGTTTTGGGTCCCATATGATAAGTTATGATATGTTAAGGGGACCGGAGTTTTAGTAGCGCTACACATAAGAATTCTTGCCACCTAAGTTCGGTAACATTCTTGTGTCTCCTATGTTTATGAGGATTTGCCACGAAGTTCGGTAAAATTCCTATCTTTCCATATGTTTATGAGGATTTACCACCTAAGTTCGGTAAAATTCCTGTCGCATATGTTTATGAGGATTTTGATCCTATCTTATGTTATGATGCAATTGATCCCTATGAATTTCAGAAAATTATGCTTGGTATACTTACTACATAAGAATTCTTACCACCTAAGTTCGGTAAAATTCTTATGTTTATGAGGATTTCGATTTTATCCTATGTTATGATGAAAACTTACTGTTATTATGATTTTACTACATAAGAATTCTTACCACCTAAGTTCGGTAAAATTCTTATGTTTATGAGGATTTCAATCCTATCTTATGTTATGCTTTCAAAAGAAATTATGCTTGGCATAATTAAAATGTTTTATAAGTATATGGTTTTCAAAGAACTGTTTTCAAAGAGATGTTTTCAAAGAGCATATGATTTGCAAAATATGTCCCGTGCTGTAAAGCACAATATGAGTTTTATCAAGAGCAGTTTTATAAAGAAGCTCTATCAATGCCCGTTTTATAAAGAGCCGGGATTTATGTGTTTAATCATCTTATAAATTAAATTAATTTGCGATGAGTCTACTGAGTATTTCCCCCATGAAATACTCACCCTACTTTTAACAGTTTTGCAGATTTCGGAGACGGTGGCGAGCGATGAATGATGGTGGCAATAATCGTTGAACGGTTGAAAGTTTGACGTTAATGATTTCCGTATTTTCCAAACAATCGAATATTTTAGAGAAGTTCATTTATTTGAGAAATTATGATATTGGCAATTTCTTTACAATATTAATGGTTCGATTTACTATTTCAAATGGTTTCATAAATGTTTTCAATTTTAGCGGCCATTACAGTTTATTTAATGTTGCCAAAAATGAATTTCAATTATTTCTTCCGCAAAAATATTATTCGAAAAATTTAGACAGAAAATGACGTAGTGAATCGGGTATACGGAACTCGGGGCGCTACAGATGGATTCATGCATTGTGACTTTAAATTAGATGAAGTGTTCTTAATTTTTATTTTTATTTTTTTTATCTTTACTCATGGGGTTGCACAATATAAATTATGTTACTTAAATATGAAAGAAATGATTTTATATTGTTTAATGTATAGGTGCGAAGTTTTGATTGGGAATTGAAGTCTTATTTTTTCAAATGATTCATTTGTGTTTTTTGCTCATGGTAATTTTAAGAGCTGGTGAAATATTTTACATTTACATGAACTTTACTGTGCATTAATTGATAAAGATTATTATTATTATTATTATTATTATTATTATTATTATTATTATTATTATTATTATTATTATTATTATTATTATTATTATTATTATTTTTGTGGCTAATGGTAATTCTAGAGCTAACAAAGTGATTGATGGTGGTAACAATACCTTATTATTGTTGGATCGATTTCACTCAAAAACACACTTTTATTAACTAAAACACTCAAACTCAAATATTACAACTCACTCTTCACACTCTCAAAGAAGCTATGCTTCTTGTTCTTCTTTCACTCACTTGATGATTTCAAATGAGAATGGGGAGGGCTATTTATAGGAAATACAAACCAATCCTAACCGTACAAATATTAAAAACAAAGATACATCCGACGATCAATATTTGATCATACCAACTCCCATCCAACAATCTACAATTAATCTTACCAACTTCAATCTAGTGATTCTTATTCAATCTTGCCTACTACAAGAAACTTCCATGCATTGGGCTAATTGGATCACATAAAATGTTGGACTTGGACTCAATAAGATTTTGGGCCAAACAAGTTTATTTTCAACATCCCCCTTTAAACTTGTTTTATAACTCCAAGAGAATTTCTCAATCTGGTGAAGTCTTCATACTTCAGAGACTTGGTGAAAATATCAGCAATCTGATCATGAGACTTCACATACTGTAGCTGCACATCTTTCCTTGCAATGCATTCCCTTATGTAGTGGTAGCGCGTGTCGATATGTTTACTTCTATCATGGAATACTGGATTCTTTGCTAAGGCAATTGCTGACTTGTTATCAACACAAATATTGATTGGATCTCCTTGAGATATGTTTAAATCTTTCAGCAAATTTCTTAGCCAAACTGCATGGCAAACACACGAGGTTGCAGCTACATATTCAGCTTCACAGGTTGAGAGAGTGACAATTGGTTGCTTCTTTGACATCCAAGTAAAAGCAGTGTCACCCGTAAAGAACACGAACCCTGTAGTGCTCTTTCTATCATCTATATCTCCACCCCAGTCACTATCACTATATCCAACAAGTTTATACTCATTAGAAACTGAATAAAACAAGCCAAGATCAGTTGTACCTTTCAAATAGCGAAGAATTCTCTTTGCAGCTTTGAAATGAGTAGTTGTTGGAGATTCCATGTAGCGACTAACCAATCCAACTGAATACAGGATATCTGGCCTTGTACAAGTCAAATAACGTAGACTTCCAACCAAACTTTTGAATAATGTTGGATCTACTCTTTCACCTTCCTCATGCTTGGACATTTTGACTCCACATTCTACTGGGGTGCTTATCGGATTGCAATCATCCATTTTTAACTTCTTGAGTATCTCCTTCGCATAGCTTTCTTGGGAGATGAAGATACCTTCCTCTTTTTGTTTGACTTCAATGCCAAGATAGTATGCCATAAGCCCAATGTCTGTCATCTCAAACTCCTTAGCCATTGCTTTCTTGAATTCATCAAACAAGCTTGGACTGCTTCCAGTAAAGATAAGATCATCCACGTACAAGCACACGATCAAAATATCTGTATCTTTATTCTTGATATAGAGAGCATGTTCATATGGACTTTTGGTGAAGCCATTCTCCTGGAAGTACTTGTCGATTCGACTATTCCATGCTCTTGGTGCTTGCTTCAACCCGTAAAGGGCTTTCTTCAATTTTAAGACTTTGTCTTCTTGATCTTTCACTTCATAACCTGGTGGTTGTTGAATGTACACTTCTTCTTCAAGGACTCCATTTAGGAAGGCAGACTTTACATCCATCTGATGAATCTTCCATTTGTTCTGAGCAGCCAAAGAAATTATTAGTCTTATAGTTTCTAATCGAGCAACAGGAGCGAATACCTCATCATAGTCAATTCCAGCTCTTTGACTATATCCTTTTGCTACAAGTCTTGCCTTGTATCGTTCAATTTCTCCACTAGCATTCTTCTTCGTCTTGTACACCCATTTGACACCTATTGCCTGGTGACTTCTTGGAAGAGATGCAAGTTCCCATGTATCATTCTTCTTGATGGAATTGATTTCTTCATCCATCGCATTTCTCCACTTCTTTTCTTGTACAGCTTCTTCAAATTTCACTGGTTCACATTCAGCAAAGAGACAGAAAAGAGTAAGATTATCAAGCCTCTCAGTTACCTCATATATATCTTGGAGATTTCTTGTGCGTTCTTCATTTCTTTCATTTAAGAAAGATGGTGGAGAATTTCTATCTTCAGTTACTGTAGGCGAAGTAGGTGTGTGTACTTGGCTCTCCTACTGCTTGCTCTTGCTCTTGCTCTATGATCGGTTGCTCCTCGTACTCTTCTTCAAAGTGAGGAAAGAAGTTGTAGTCTTCTTTTTGGGTACTCCAATCCCAATTATTTTCTTCATCGAACTCCACATCTCGACTAATGATAACTTTCTTATTTCTTTGATTGTATAGCTTGTAGCCCTTGGACTGTGTATCATAGCCAATAAAGATAAGTTTCTCACTTTTATCGTCAAGTTTTCTCCGTATCTCATCCGGTACATGTCTGTATGCAATACTTCCAAATACTCGTAGATGGGATATTCCAGGCTTCCTTCCACTCCATGCTTCTTGTGGTGTCTTTCCCCATACACTCCTTGTTGGAGATCGGTTGGACAAATAGACTGCACGTGAAACTGCTTCTGCCCAAAACTCCTTTGGTAGTCCCTTGCTTTTGAGCATGCTTCGTACCATGTCAAGGATGGTTCTGTTCTTCCTTTCTGCAACACCGTTCTGTTGGGGTGATCTTGGAACGGTTAGTGGACGTCTGATTCCATTTGCTTCACAAAACTCATGGAATTCTTTGGAAGTGTATTCTCCTCCTCGGTCTGATCGCATGGCTTTAATCTGGTAACCACTTTCTTTTTCTACTGCAGTTTTGAACTTCTTGAATGCTTCAAAAACTTCTGATTTTTGTTTTAAGAAATATACCCAGGTTTTTCTTGAAAAATCATCTATAAAGAGAAGGAAATAATTACTGTTACCACAAGAACTTGGCTTGATTGGACCGCATATATCGGTATGGATGAGCTCGAGTGGCTTCTTGGCTCTTAATTCTGACTGCTTTGGAAAACTCTTCCTGGACTGTTTCCCAAGTAAGCATCCTTTGCACAATTCATTTGGATGATTTATATAAGGTAAGCCTCTCACCATGTTCTTCTTGGATAATAGCTCCAATCCTCCAAAATTTAGATGCCCAAATCGAAGATGCCAAAGCCATGATGCATCTTTGTAACAAGTTTTAAGACACTTTGCAACATCATTTTCAATATTCAAAGGAAATAATCTATCCTTCGACATTTTCACTTTGGTTATCAATTTTCCTTGGTCATCTACTACAAAAATCCTATAATCTTTGGAGTAAAAATTATAGCCTTTCTCTAATAGCTGACCTAGGCTTAAGACATTGCTTTTCATATTTGGCACATGGTAGACACTTGAAATCATTTGATGTCTTCCAGCTTTAGTGCGAATAAGGATGTTACCTTTTCCCTTGACTGGTATTTTAGAGTGATCTCCAAACGAAACATTGCCACTTACTCTTTCATTGAGTTCTGCAAACATGCTTCCTTTTCCACACATGTGATTGCTTGCACCAGTATCTAGGTACCAAATACTTCCTTGGCCTCCGTCACTGTCTTTGTGTGCAAATAGCATTGTTCCATCAACCTCTTCTTTTGTTTCAACATAGTTAGCCTTCTCTTCGACTCCATTTTTTGGATTCCAACAGTTTGCTGCATAATGGCCATACTGTTTGCAATTGTAACATTGAACTTGAGATTTATCGTACCTTGAGTTTGAATTGCCTCTTCCACGACCTCTTGTCGAACTTTCTCCTCTTTCGTAATTACTGTTGAAATTGTTGTTATTGTAATTCCAACCTCGTCCACGACTATGACCTCTACCTCGTCCTCGGTCTCGGCCTCTTCCTCGACTATGTTGATTTCTGTTGTAGCCTCTGATTTCTTCTTTCTCTTTGAGTTGTGTGTTGAGCAGTTTTTCATTGATTCCTTGCCTTTTCTTATGCTTTTCTTCATAAGCCTGCAATGATCCTTGTAATTGCTCGATCGTCATTTCTTCTAAATCTTTAGTTTCTTCTATAGTCACGACAATGTACTCGAACTTTGGGTCAAGTGAGCGGAGTATCTTTTCTAGGATCCTTATATCTTCTAGTTTCTCACCGTTTCTTTTTAATTGATTAGAAACGGTCAAGACTCTAGAAAAATATTCGGAAATCGACTCGGATGCTTTCATATGCAAGGATTCGAATTCACCTCTTAGTGTTTGAAGACGAACCTTCTTCACTTGTTCAGCTCCTTTGTAGGATGTTTGTAATTTATTCCATGCTTCCTCGGAAGTTTTTGCGCTTGAGATTTTCTCGAAACCATCATCATCTAATGCTTGATAGATGAGAAAGAGAGCCTTCTTGTCTCTTTTCCTTGAATCTTTCAATGAATCCTTTTGCACTTGAGTTTGAGTAGTTTCATCTTCGGGCTCACTGAAACCTTTCTCTACGACTTCCCAAACATCGTGTGCACCCAAAAGAGCTTTCATTTTGATACTCCAATTATCATAGTTATTGTTTTTTAGTGTAGGTACTTGAAAGGAAGACATACCATTATTCGCCATTTATAGAAACTGAATTTTGAAATTCTGATCACACCGACGGATCCGGAATGCTGGAAAACGTCGGGGTAGTGTCCGACTCGGTTGAACTCGGTTTGAACTGGGTCTGACTCAGTATGACTCAGTGCACTGGATGAGTCAACTCGGTTCCGGGACAGCAACTTTGTGGAATGATTTGGGGCTCAAACGACTTCAGATTTGGCCGATTTTTGCACCGCTACTTTCCTCTCTTTGAGAGCTTCGATTCGATATGCAATGACGATATTTTTCCTTTTCCTATAACCTTGCTCTGATACCACTTTGTTGGATCGATTTCACTCAAAAACACACTTTTATTAACTAAAACACTCAAACTCAAATATTACAACTCACTCTTCACACTCTCAAAGAAGCTATGCTTCTTGTTCTTCTTTCACTCACTTGATGATTTCAAATGAGAATGGGGAGGGCTATTTATAGGAAATACAAATCAATCCTAACCGTACAAATATTAAAAACAAAGATACATCCGACGATCAATATTTGATCATACCAACTCCCATCCAACAATCTACAATTAATCTTACCAACTTCAATCTAGTGATTCTTATTCAATCTTGCCTACTACAAGAAACTTCCATGCATTGGGCTAATTGGATCACATAAAATGTTGGACTTGGACTCAATAAGATTTTGGGCCAAACAAGTTTATTTTCAACAATTATTTCGAGAGAGCTTCAAAATTCAATTATTAGAATAATCATTATATTTTTGCTACATTTTATAATACCTTAATAAATTAATTTTGAATCAATTGTTGTCTTAATTCAGCTATTTTTAATTTGTTTAATTAGGGAGGAATGTATTAATATTAAAATATTATTAATTATTAATTGTTTGATGTGAGAAGTCTTCTTAGATTATAAATGTTTTGTAATTTTCAATTTTCCTACAAATTCGTATTATTTTAGCTTCATTTAAAATTAGACCATTGAATCAAATTTTACTCAAGTGGCTACAATAACTTATACTATTTAAATTTAAAATAAAATAAAAGAGCTTGTTCGGTCTTGAAGGTTTTTTTTTTCCTTCCCAAATTCATTTTATCTACACATTTAAAATTTTTTATATGTAGTAAGAGTTGTAATAAATATATTCCATGCAAATGTTTTACATTCAAAATGAAAAAAAATGGATTAATTTATTTGAATATAAATAAATGTGCACATTACATGAATCATTATATCAATGTACACGTTACAAGAATCATTAAATATAAGTTCATTCCACAAGAAAAGTCAGATATATTTTAAGCTAAAAGTTGTCCAAGTTAATTATTTCGATTCTTTAAAAACAATTTAATTTAAATAAAAAATCAAATAACTCTTATGTTGAGTCAATTATTTCAATTAATTTGAAAGAATTAACGTCTCATCTCCTAAAATGAATAATAATAATAATAATAATAAATCTTGAAGTCATTGCATAATGTATAAAATTAAAAATTATAGTATTTAAATAACTAACAAAATAATTAGATAATTTTAAATTTTAACAAGATTACCTAACAGGAATACACACATAGATTCTCGGCAAATCTGAATTTTTGTAGAAGAAATTATATTTATTCCAATAAAAATTGAAATAAATATATTTTATATAAATGTGTTACATTAGAAATTAAAAAATTATATTAATATATGTTGAAAATAAATAAATAAATAAAATAATTGAAGTTTTACTTCCTAATATGTCAATTAAATGAGTACATTCTTTAATGTGCCTTTAACAAGTATCGTTAACATCAACTTTTCGTTACTAATGCACAAGTTAAATAATATTTAATCATTTCTTCATTTTCTATAAAAATTTTAGAAAAATGATGAAAATAAAAAAATATTAATTAATATATTGAAGTTCGAGTAAAATATATGCAAGCAATGTCTTTTCATAAACTTTCATCGAAATCACCATCATGGATAAAACTTTCGTACTTTAACTATTAATACACTACAAGAAATCGGACCAACATCGACGACAGAAGTAGACGCTGAAAGCCTAAAAATCGTCGCTAAAGATCAATAGCGACGACATTGTCGTCGCTAATAGGCCCGTAGCTGAAAGTCAATAACGACGACACCGTCATCTCAATTTCTTTGAAGACTATTGCGACGACAATTAGCGACGACATAGTCGTCTCTAATAACGACCTATTAAGAGTACTACTCCCATTTGCAAATCTAATGAGATACAAATTAAGAAGAACAACAATTAATGCATACAGTTTGGATCCTAAATCAATTCAAAATTTATTAATGCTCACAACCTATTGACAATATAGGTTACCATTAAAATAGAACGTGACTAGAATTTTATTGTTTGAAACATCAATGAACGTGCTTTCTTTTTAATTTAAAATCGTCAAATCGTCTCGAAATTTTTTGATTTGTCTTTTCCTCTTGAAAATCAATTACAACTTTTTTTTTTTTTAAATTCGTAAAAAAATGGTTCTCAATATCACATGATAAATATTCTTGTCTTTAAAAATAGACAATGAAAGAGAATAAAATAGGAGCGTTCATCGATCTATTTTTTCTTTTCATTTTAATAAAATTATGAGCGTATATCACAGATATATATATTTTTTACTTATTAAAGATTTTATTTAAATGTAATTTTTGTTTTAATTTTGTATTAATTATTATTCTTTTGTTATTTATTGTATTATTTTGAAATTGAAAAAATCTGTAATATGGGTGTTAAATCGAAAATCTCAAAGAGAAGTTTAATAGATAACAAGTGAGAGTAAAATGAAAATATATTGCCCGAAAATCGTCTTAAAGATCAAATCGTCCTGAAGTTTCATGGTCTATCTTCGCCTCTTGAAAATCAATTACAATTTTTTTTTAAATTCGTAAAAATAATAATAATAAAAAAAGTTCTCAATATCACATAAATATTTTTTCTTTAAAAATAGAATATGAAAGAGAATAAAATAGGAACATTCATCGATTTATTCATTCTTTTCATTTTCATTTTTATAAAATCCTGAGGCATATCATAGATACATCTATTTTTATTTTTTTTACTTATTACAAATTTTATTTTAATGTAATTTTGTTTTCTCACTTAAACTTTAAGTCAATTTAAATTACAATATTTAAAGAAAATCCTAGAACGATAAACATACGAATGTAAAAAAATTAATGTATGTTTAATTGTACATTTTTTTGCAATTAATTGTCTTCCTTTGTTTTTTATTTTTAATTAAATATTCATTTAATATTTTAATATATAAATAAGATATATTTGAGTAATAAATGACTGTGTATCGTATGGGTATAATACTAGTATAGGTTAATATAATGTATACGTAACGCAATCCTATTTTTTCACACATCACATCATCATTTAGATCAACACACCACATACACATCATTTTATATTAACCTTCATGTCAACAAATATGTACAAGTAGCATTTTTGTATATACAGATGCAATCTGTGGCCAACAAGTCAAAAGCATGCCATATTGGTGCTTGATATTCAGCCAAACATGCCTTTAAAGACATCCAAAAAAGAACAATACAAGTCCCACCAACTATTTTAATTATGTATAGTTAGATTGATTATATATAGTATTGTGGAATTTTCCATGTGAAAACAACGAAAATATTGTTGTGACTAAGAACATCTCCAGTAGGCTCTCTAAATTTGATATGCTCTTTATTTTAGAGAATCGACGCTTAAAATTTCACTTTAATAATATATGTACGTATGAATTAAATCAAGTGCATGTCTTAGAAAAAATTATAATTTGATTATGTTGAAGAGGAATAATGGATCACGTGTAATGTGTGAAATAATAAGTGGATAATAGTTATGGACACCTAAAATTAAAGTTGGATTTTCACTTCAAATTCTACGAAATTATAATGAATCCAAACAAGCACTGAAAACTTTATAAAGAAAACAACCTAAAATAGTCAGGTAGATAGATTGAAATAAATGACGCAAAGATATTTACTATCACAAAATGGCAACCCATCACCGGTACAAAAGTTTTATTACAGTGAACAACCCAGTAGTCACAAAATAAATGAAGAAAGCTGCCAACTTTTGAAATTCCCATGATGTGTTTCAATTCTCACACGGAACAACATTAATAGATACAGCAAAAATACAGCTATATTTCTCCAACTGCAATACTGATCGCAATTAATTAGACAACCATATATACAGCTATATCACTCGATGAATGGATTAAGAACAATTATCAATCTCAATATTCAGCTCATGTAAGATACTAAACAAAGTTCTTGTACTTTACCATTCGTTCATTTAACCCTCTTGTTAGGATTTGATTAGCAATTCTATGAACAAAACGACTCGTTCTTAAAGTCAAAATTAGAGTCAAAATGTTGCAGTTGAGTTTGTTGAGCATTTGGGCTCAAAAAGATCGAAATAGGTTCAAGTAGATTTGTGATGTAATTAGAAGTCAAAGGAGTATAAAAAAAATCGAATTGATTATGCTAATTTTCAATCGAACTTTGAGATCCAATTTTCGTATAGCAAACGCTCAAATTTGGAAGGAAAAAAAACGTTAAATCTGGAAGTTTATTATGGTCTTTAAAACCTGATGCCCTATGATCAAATGATTTGGAGTCATTGGTTGAAAGCTCGTTACACGAGTCATTTAATTAGCTTAATGGAAAAAAGTCTGCATATAAGATAAAAAAAAAAAAAAAAATTATATGCTTACAGTAAGGAGAAGAAAGAAAGAGATGCAATAATTTGTTTGTAGAGCATTGGTTTGACTTCATAATTTGAGGAAAATATTCATTTACTAGTGATTTCATTGCACGTCCTTTCTTACTAATTTAAGATTTTAAGTCTTACTTACATGAGATTATTGAAAATTTTCACATTTGGGTAATTCATACAATTTACTCCAAATCTATATCTATATCTATATCTATATCTATATATTATTATTTATTATATATATAAAAGTAAAAGTGAGGAGAGAGAGTGATTTTGGAGGGAAAATTGCATTTAATGACCCTATCTCCTCACTTTTACTTTTATATATAAAAATAAAAAATAAAGAAAAGATAAATATTTTTGTTGAAAAATTTATTATTTATTACATGTTTAGTAAGAGTTGTAATAAATGTATTATGTGTAAATGTGTTACATTGAAAATGAAAAAATTTAGATTAATATATTTGAACATGAATAATGTGTATCTATATAAATGTGTTATGTGGGAAATGAAAAAATTTGATTAATATATTTGAACATAAATAAATGTGATATCTATGTAAATGTGGTATGTAGGAAATGAAAAAACTGTATTAATATATTTGAACATAAATAAATGTCATATCTATGTAAATGTGTTACATTGAAAATGAAAATGTTGGATTAATATATTTGAAAATAAATAAATACATGTTATATAAATTTGTTAAGTTAGAAATGAAAATTTTGAATCGACATATTTTAAAAATAAATAAATAAAATCATTGAAAGTTTACTTCCTAATATGTCAATAAATTAGTATGTTCTTCAATAAGCATATTACAAAAATAATTAATTATTTGCAATCAACTTTTACGACAAATGATAAATTGGTAGAGAATTTAATCATTTCATCATTTGGAAAAAAATTGATATGTATAAAAAATAAGGAAAAATAAAATATATAAATTAATATATTGAATTTCGAATAAAATATATGTAAGCAACATATTAAAAAATAAAGTTAATTAAAAATTAAAACATATTAAAAGGAAAATAGGTGATCAGGTGGGCAAATTTTCAGAGAAAAACGTAAACAAAAGTCAAAAGAAATTTTATATAAAAAATTTAATTAAATGTCAAACTTTGAGTGATGCGGTACACTGAGTGTACATTCAGAATTTTTTATTTTGATTAGTTTTTTTTTTTTTTAAAGTTTCAAATCCAATAACACGTGTTAAAATAAATAAATGTCATATCATATTTATGTAAATGTGTTACATTGAAAATGAAAATTTTGGATTAATATATTTTAAAATAAATAAATATATGCTATATAAATTTGTTAAGTTAGGAAAGCAAAAATTGAATTAATATATCTTGAAAATAAATAAATAGAATTATTGAAACTTTATTTCCTAATGTGTCAATAAATGAGTAGGCTCTTCAATACGTATGTTACAAAAATAATTAATTATTTTCTATCAACTTTTTAACCACACATATTTTCTCTCTCCAATTTTCAGTTACTACTTTTTACCTCAAAATCATAAATAAACAAATTTATAAACCAAACATTATTACCAAACGGAGGCTTAATCATTTCATCATTTTGACAAAAATTTGCATGTTTAAAAAATAAGGAAAAATAAAATATATGTAAGCAAAACATTAAAAATATAATTAATAAAAAATTATAACATATTAAAAGGGAAATAGATGATGAGGTGGGCAAATCTTCATAGAAAAACGTAAATAAAAGTAAAAAAAAAAATTATATAAAAAATTTAAATGAATGCCAAATTTTGAGGTGCGCAGTATACTTAGTGTACATGTAGAATATTTTATTTTGAATAGTTTTGTCTTTTTTAAAGTTTCAAATTCAATAACATTTTGTATTGAAATTATATTTTTTATTTGAAATGATTGAATCAAGATATTTTCAGTGTTATGATTTAAGAATTATATATTCCGTGCATCGCACGGGTAGGCAACTAGTAGGTTTAAAATGAGTTGTATGAGAAAATGTCATTATTTGTGAATTATGTTGTATAAGTACGTAACTAATTATTAATGTGATTTCACTACTTAATATCATTTTTTAAGATTCCTAAAAAATAGTTATATCAAAAAGAAAGAGAATTATTTTTTCGTCACATACATCATTTGTGTGCAATGTTATTTCCATCATTCCTCTTAGCATTACTCATAATTATATTTTCTTGATTTTTCCTTTATCAGTCGTATCAAAAAGGAGAAGAATTTCTACTTATATAGTTAGTACTTAGATGAAGTATTTATTTATTTTGATTGTCATTATCATCGTCATTGTTTTTCTTATTTTATTTTTGCACTTTGATATTTTATTTCTAGCAAATCTATATGGAGTATATCAAACATGTTTTTTTATTGATATTGATATTGATATTTATGAGTTTTATATCAATTTCTTTCATATGATATCACTTACTTTTACATGTGATATTTGTTGAGTTGATGTGCATGAGACAGATTGAATGCAATATTGAGTTTTTGTGTCATAGATGTTGGGATCGGTCCTTTGTAATCATTTCATTATTATAGTGTCTTGCAACGCAATGTTAAAGGAGGAGTTTATTAGGTTTTGATTTAATTGGAAATCTTGTGAACAAAATGAATTGTTCTTAAAATCAAAATGTCTTAGTTGAGTATTTGGGCTAAAAATATCAAAGTAGTGCTCAAGTGGACTTGGCATACAATTAGAAGTCTAAGGAGAATAAAAAAATTTGAATGAATTTTCATCCAAATTTTCAATCAAATGTTGAGACTTAGTTTTCATATAACAGTCGTTCGAATTTGAAAAATGCAAATTCTAGAAGAATTGTAGCCCTTCACATAAGAAATAAGCGCCGACTCGTGCAAGCTTGGAAGATCATGACAGTCACCCCCCTTTCAGTGCCCAGACAGAGTAAATGTGTAGGGGCGGTCTTTGAGTTATTTTTTCGACGCATTTTGAATCTCCTCAATCGGATATTAGGATAGAATGATATGATGAAAATACTGACGATCGTAAAATTTAGGCAAATGCCACCTCACAATTTCTAGACTTCCTACAATTCTAAACTATTTAACACTTCATATTATATATACTCAAGCCCTATTTTCATTTTTAGGGGTGATTGATCATTATATTTGATATTGATAACATCCTAACAATCTCTTGATCAGTTCTTTAATTATTAAAGATCAATTAATCACAATAATTTCTTGATTGTTAATTTAAGATTGTCCAAATCATAAAACACCAAATTTAAATCTTTTACTAATAAACCTTTGGAGTTTTGAAGTAGGGGAGAGGTAACTGGGTTCCAATTGAAGAAGAACGAGGTTCATTCTTGGTGATCCACTTGGATAGAAAATATAGTTAGAGTTTATGGAAAGTGTTGTAGGCATAATTGAAGAGTTCTTCAGCAATTTATATGTTGTGGGGTCAGAATCTACTAAAGTTTAGTTGTGTCTAATTCAATTATAAGCTATTCTTTTCTCATTAATTTTAATGACATATTTGTCCGAAGATCATTTCCCATTGTGAAGGCTTCAAGATGGTTTCCCATATGATAATATTTGATAGTTTGGTATTTCAACAAATGCATAATCTATATCTATATCTATATAATATATAAAAGTAGCTGAGCTCTTGCGGGTCCCACTATCACTTTCCCACCTAAATGATACTCTTTATTTTTTTTTCACTTTTTTTTTTTCAAAAGTTTTAATCTTACCTAGATGATGCACCGCATTTATCCATCCGTGTAGCTTCGTAAACGTCCAAAGTCAGCTGCCTGCATTAATTAATGATTTGGATTTTCAATCTCCAATTAAACTGAAATGTATGACATATGGTACATCCAAGGCATTAATTTATGGTTTGGATATGCAATTTCCAGTTAATTATTGCAATGGCCATTGATGAGGTGGGTAATCATCTAGGGTTGGATTTAAGGTTTTGAGACATTTATTTGGGGAATACTTGGAAATTTGTATAGAAAAGTTGAAGATATTTGATGCATTTTGGATAATTTAACGACAGATTTATAATTCCGTTTTTCTATAGGATTTTCAGTGCACATCCAGAGTCCGCCCTTTGCATTTCTTATACCATTTAAAGATTTTCGTTTTTGATTTGTTAAAAATTTATATTTAAAAACATATTTGTTTATATTTTTTAGGTAAAATGTGGGGTTGAAAAGTAGAGAGAGAAATTATGTGTATTTATAAAAAATAATTTAGGAAATTATGTTGTAAAAAACATAATTGTCAAACAGAGACTAAATTTTTTAATTTTTAAATTCTTTTTATGATAGGTATGTTTTGGAATAAGGAGTAATTATATATGCATATTAGTGATTTTTAGTGAAGGAGTTAAGGGTTTTCATACAGAGAAGAGGAAATTATTGTGAGGCGAATATGATAGTATGTAAAGAAGCACGCTCTTTTATACTCATGTCTAGAATGTTCTTTCTAGGGTTTTATAAAATTGGTTGAGTTTAAATAATTTGGACCGATATATTTGCATTTTGTGTGAGATTTGGCCAGTTTTTTTTTCTGGTCTATTTGGTACGTTAATATCATGGGCTTCCTTAAATGCATTTGATGCCTCTCTCTCTCTCTCTCTCTCTCATTATGAGTGAGATTGAACCGATTTTATTTTTTGATGTATTTATTTTAATAGTTTAAAATCTATATAATTATATGACATAACCTTTAATATTTTTTTATATATTCTGGTCATGCTATTTTAAGATTTTCATTTTTTAAGAAATTTAAAATTTTTAACTTTTTTCTTATTTATCCAAACTAGCTACATTTGATACGTAGCATCAAATTAAACACAACCTTATAGATGCTACACAAAGTCATTTTTTAAAAAAATATTTTGATTATTAAGGTAATTATTTAATCACAGCTCAATGATCTCTTATATAGCCTTTTTTTTTTAAAAAAAAAAGAGGTCCGATCATATCTTATTTCTCTCTTAATGTACTACACCTAAGAAATCTAAAATATTAATTTCATCAAAGACGTGATGTAATAATTATTTCTTATGTGTCTTAAATTTTTAACTTTTTAGATGTCTTTTAAAAATAAAAAAGAGATGTGGTGATGTATTGTTACATTAATTCCTTTTCTACTTATTAATTTTGATATTTTTCTGTTTGACAATTATAATCAGTATTTTATAATAAAGACCTAATATACTAATTATTGTAGACCGTCTAGATGAACCATATAATCGATTTAATTCTTTAATTCCTTTTATGATAGGTATGTTTTGGAATAATGAGCTAATTATATATAATATTAGTGATTTTTAGTGAAGGAGTTGAGGGTTTCCAGACGGAGAAGAGGAAATTATTGTGGGGGCGAATATGGTAGTATGTAAAGAAGCACGCTCTTTTATACTCATGTCTAGAATGTTCTTTCTAGGGTTTTATAAAACTGGTTGAGTTTAAATAATTTGGGCCGGTATATTTGCATTTTGTGTGAGATTTGGCTAGTTTTTTGTGTTGTGTTTGGTAGGATTTCATATCATGATCTTGGTTAAATGTATTTGATGCCCTTTTTTTGTATTCTGAGTGAGATTGAGCTGGTTTTGTTTTTTGATATATTTATTTTAATAGTGTAAAACCTATATAATTATATGACATAACCTTTAATATTTTTGATGTATTCCAATCATGTTGTTGAGGAATATTAATCATACTCAGAGATTGTGCAACAAAACAAGGTTGATAATTAGGAGACTTGAAGATCATGTATTAGAAGGTCAAATCTTATATTGCAGCAATGAAGGTCACAAGTTTTTTGTTGATGTCATTGAGTCATTCAGATTTTAGGATACGTGTTAAATTTTAATAAAGACGGTTTTCATTGATCGTGTCTTATGAAATGAGTCAAAGACAATCACTTTCATGTGTGAGACTTTTTAAAAGGTCGGTCTTTACTCATGGACAACTTTATATCGCAATTTCTAAGGTAATCGTTCGGGATTGAAGATGTTGATTTGTAATAAGGTGGGAAGACCAATAAATGTCGTGTAAAAAGAAATTTTTCAAAATTTGTAGTAAGAGGAAAAAAATTTAATGATGTGATATTTTTCTTGCTAATGCTATTTATTTTGATTCAGTTTTCATCAACTATCGCATCATTACATCTTTTGTAGTAGTTACTTCCCGTGCATCGTACGAGTGATTCACGTAGTTTTGTTTAAATTCTTGAGCCATGTATTTGACTACCTAGATTGCAGGGTGCCACTGTGCCAGGGTGATATATGAACCACCTGCGGTTGTGAATTGTGGCACAATTAATGTGACTAAAGGGCAATTTTATGTTATCTCACCTAACCCACCTATACATTTTTGTGAACATAAATTTTCCGTTAGGTTCATTGCGTTGGTGCTCAATTCCACGTAATGTACAGGACAAATGGACAATCATACAAAATATTCATATAGCTTTTCTTTAATTTATTTTATTTCAACTCGTATTACTGATTTATTATGCATATTATTAATGCTACTACACATTCTAATAATCTAGTGTCATTCAACATATCAAATAATTAAGGACTAATAAATGAGTTGTAACCTATGGAATAGCCTTTTTAATTTCCATCCTCTTTTCATTTTTCATGTAAATGTATTGACACTATAATTTTTGTTAACTACACTACATTTTAATTGCGTTAAAAACACAATGAGGACATAAAAGCAAAATGAGCAAATATTGAATACCTTTCTCGTAACTTAAATGTGGTGTAAATAAAAAAATTTATTGTGTAAATATAATGCCCTTAAATATTTAATTACAAAGTTATTATGTAAAAAATAAAATAAAATAAAAAAGAGAAAAAAAATACCAAGATAGAGAGTAAATTCTTCTAATTGTTCTCATAAATAATGTTAATTAGTACATTCAATTTCTCTAATTCAATAATCTGAATCTTCTCTAATACAAAGCTAATATCCAAATCATATTCATAGTTAAGAAAAGAACGAACTGTACTAATGTCTAAAACAAATAAATAATAACATAACTGTTAAAAACTCCGGGAAGATGCAGAGTACTAATGGTTAGACGGCAAGAACCGTACACCTAGTTATTTGTAGAAAATTAGGGTTTCATCGGTAGGACCTTAAAATGGCACCACAGAAAGTACACATGATGGCTCTCCAAGACTTCACATAAAACGGTACATAGCAGAACCTCGTCGCAGTCTTCATGTCGGCAACGCTAGCACCGCCGCCACACCGGGAGCATATTCCGGCAGCTGGTTTGCATCTACTCACCTTTCTGGTCTGATCAACCAGAAAACAGAAGCAAACCATTTTGTGTTTGTTTTTTGATCAAGAATTTGAATACAAAATGTTTTAGTTGGGTTTTTTATGAACTTTATGTATGAGAGGGCGAAAATTTATATAAGAGGCTGCATAGACCAGTTGTATTGGATTGGCTTTGTTGACTTTTGACTGAAGAAATTGATATTTTAATATCATTAATGAGTTTAGAGATTTTTTTTTATTTTTAAATAAATTAGAAAATAAGAAAAAAAAAAAGTTAGGGGAGTTCTTGTATACTTTTACTAATTGTTCTACTGTTAATTTCAAAATTTTGATCTTGAATTGGAGCGTATATGGAACAATAATAATAAAACACTAATCTCTATGTTTTTTCTTTAATCAAGAAGAATAATTATTATTTGGAGTATCTTCCGAAAGTCTTTCTATTTACGTACTATATAGATTAAATTCATAAAATGTATTGAAAATATTCTAAGTACTTCATAGATGTATTGGATCGTTTAGCTAGTTTTCTTGTTCTGTAGCATTTCTAAGGTTGGTCAAACACCTGTATATGATTGTAATCTCATATTGCGGTTACTTTGGTTACGATATCTTTAGCTCGACCTTAATTATGCACATGTTAAGACTTGATAAGTCGATAACTCTCATCTTTAACTCAAGTACGATTAACTCGAGAATAACAATCCTATCCAAACTTGAGGACTCTTTTATCCAACTCCAACCCCAACCCCAACCCCGCGATATAAAATTAAACTCGACAGTTTTATGAGACTAATAATTGAACTAACAATAATACATAGGAATGCATTCATTAGATCACAATGTATACGCTGAAAATTGCAAGTCTACGTTTTTCAACTACTAATAATTAAGTAAATAATAGTCTTGTGAAAAAATCAATTAACAAAAATGATGAATTGCTCGCAGATAACAAATGAATTAATTGCAATCTTTTTCTATTTCCCATTTACAAATCCTAGTTGACTGTTCATATATTGAGTTGCTCTTGATTGACTAATTCGATCCTACATCAAACTTAAAATAGTTGGGAATTTGACATGTATGGTACTCTAAATAAAATAGACATAAATAAGAGAATTGTATGCCATGTATATATGTCGAATCGGACATATGATTTTATTGTAAATATCATTACAGAATAGGCAAAAATAAAAATAAAATTGAACATATAATTTATTTTAATTAATGATACAGACTGTCAACGAATGCTCAAAATTGATGATAGAAATAAATTACAATTCTCATCAATTTTGGAAAACTTCTTTAAATAATAAATTGTTTGTATAGTTTGTAGTTACTCGCACTCGTGTGATATAAGAAAGTTACTATAGACAAAATATATTTAAACAATTCTCAAATTTAAATTAAATAATGAGATTTTTCAAATATATATTGTATAGAATAAATAAAAAATTTCGTCCAAATATTTTTGACTAACGTGAATAGAAATAATAACCCTCAAAATATTATAATTTACATAAAATAAAGTAATTGTAACAAATTAAGCAATATTGACAATGCACGAAAGTGAAAATCAACCTCAAGATTTGTGGTACACGAACGTGGAATTCAACTCAAACGATCCTTCGCATGATTAATAATTTTTAATTTTTAAATGCAATGCATTTAATTGAACATAATTAAATGCATATTTTAATTATATGTCAATAAAAAAATTATTAATGAAAATATAAGTAAAATATATATAGTGAGTTTTTTTGTCTATATATGTTAGCTAAATTAAGAAATAAAGTTTCACCATTTTTATGGCATATAATTATTTTTTAATATTTTATTAAAATTGTAAACCTTTGAATTATTTTATCATCTTTATGAAAAAACGGACTATGAATTAAGTGTTTTAGAGATTGTACCTTGAATATACCAACTTCATTCTGGAATTAACATTCAATAAATGAATCTTTTTTTAAAAAAAACTTTTGAACTACAAAATTAGGCTCGTACACTAAATGTGCAAAACTAAACTTACATATTCTTCTTAAGATCGACGCTTTTCTTTTCATATATTGTTCTTCATCATATTATTCCCATTAAGAGGTGTATGATAAACTTTTTTTGTATAATTTGATTTTTTTAAGCATTAATTATTAATTTCAAGTGTTTTTCTAAATAAATAATCATTAATTTTAATAAATTTTGTTACATTAATTGATTCTTCTTTCTTCGTACTCACAATTTCTTTATTCATACATTATTATTTTAATAAAAATTATTGATCAATCAATTGTTTAATAGAAATTATATGAACTAATTGTTAAAATCTGTAATATATTAGTTATTTAAATTTATAATGAATAATAGAAAAATGAATAGAATTAGTAAAGAAATAAAAATGATGTGAAAATGATGAATGAATTGAAGAAATCTTAAGTTTGTAAAATTAATCCAACTCAATTGAATTTACCTTAAAAATCCGTATAGTTATTATTTATTTTAATTTGATGAGAAAAAATCAGAACAGAAATTAATCATCTATGACTAAAACGAATTTAGTTAGCTAATTATAGATAGTATTACAGGACTTAAATAATATAATTTAAAATGAATTAGATATTGGGGAAAAATAAAAAATATATAATAAAACTTTACCTTTAATTTTTTTTATATGATTTTACGGATAATATATTTAAAATTTGCTCTCATTTGTTAGCTTGCATTAAACTTCTCACTGTGATCTTTAATTTGGCACATATATTACATATTTTTCGATTTCAAAATAATATAATAATTATTAAAAGAATAATAATAAAATAGAAAAAAATAACATTTTGATGTTATTAATAGTATAGCATGGATGTCAATACAATTAATGAAACATGTAAAATAATAATTGCAAAATTATTAGATATACTATTTTTTAGCAAAAAATTTCCAAATTTAGAAAGTTTTTTTGACTAGAACTTTGTGTGTATTTTGGTGACGGCTATTCTACTTTTATAAAATATTAAGATTAAGATTATGCATACTTGCGTGGAAAATATTACAATTTTCGTAATGATCGAAGTCAAATATTAATCACATTTTGTATAACCCAAAACTAGTGAATCACCCGTGCGATGCACGAGAAGAAACTTCTGGATAAAGATAATTTAATGCGAAATTAGATGAATCATTTAGATAAAATAAATAAATTTCACGAATAAGTGATAAAATCATCATTTATTGGTTTCATATGACTGCAAATTCAAGAATACTTCTTTGTGCAAAACATTATTTATTGATTTTATTGGTCTTCCATTCCTATCACAAATCAATATCTTCAATTTCGGAACAATTTGTCATCCTAGAAATCGCAACATAAAGTTGTCCATGTATAAACACCAGTCGTTTAAGAAGAAGTCCCACATGCGAAAATTATTGTCCCTGACTCTTATTAATAGTCATGGCATAAGACACCATCAATGGAAATTGTCTTCTTTGAAATCTAATAGGTATCCTGGAATCAGAAGAGCTTAACGATATCAATGAAATAAAGAACTTGTGTCCTGCATTAATGCCAGAAAGAATTTGACCTTCCAGAATATGGTCACCAAGTTTTCTAACTATCAACTTTATTCCATTGTACGATTCCTATGTATGATCAATATTTCTCAGAAAGAACTTGTGACATTCACTTATCCGCTGCAACGGTCCACCACGTGGGGGCAATAATGATATCCATGTGTCGCGATCGTGTATCAAAATCCACCGACAATTAATTCGACAATTTCATCGACAATAGGAAAATCATATTGGCTATCATCGGTGTCCCACCAACCACTAAGTATAAGTCTTACATTTGAAGTATTTTCCTCAATCATTTTTTCTCAAACCGACCTAAACTGCCTTAACAATTTGTTGTATTTGTCTAGCATATCATTTAAGAAATTATACAATATTGCAACATTGAATCGCATGATTCACTCCTACCGGGGGACATTAAAAGATATAAATTAAATTTTAGACTATCACAACAAAATTATTCGTAAACAATATAAATATAAAAGCAATAAATACATAATATGTACCTCACGACCTCTGCTTTCAACCTTATTCACATTGTCAACAATGTAAAGCGAGCAAATTACAGAGCTGAACCATCATCAAGTAACAAACTCTCAATTTTATGGCAATTTTGACCGTGTAATCTAAAGATAGGAGGCCCTCTACCATCATTTAGCCCATTATCTATTCTCCCATAGAAGTGAATGAAAACATCAAATTATATGTCTAAATGTTCTCAACGAAAGAGGAATCTTTCATGAGAGAAATCTTCACTTTCTCTTGCATACAACAAAGTAGGGATGAACAAATAAATATCGAAATCGAACTAAACCGCAACAAATGGTTTGGTTTGATTCGGTTTGGAAAAATTCCAAACCGCCTTAAACGATTAGGTTTATGTTTCAATTGTCAAAATCGCGGTTTTAAACAGTCAACTCGCCAAATTTTAAAAAATAAAAATAAAGGCAAACGTTCAATTTAAAAAAAAAATGCAACACACTTTTTATTGTTAACAAATAATAATTAAGGGGTCAAAGATTAATTTGTTCAAATCCACATCTATTTGAAAATAATTCTTGCTCCTACAATTCATAATCATCATCCAAGATATTTTCTTCAAATAAAATTTTTAGTATAAGAGCTAACTACAATTTGCTTCTATATAATTAGTTTGTTTGTCAACATGAATTAATTCACAATAAAACACTCAATTAGAAACTTAATATTATTATTGAGCTAGTTTTAACTCAAAATTTTAGACGAATATGTGTGTTTGAGCTCACTTTGAAATATACTAATTCATTCGTTGGGAATCCGTGATTTTAAAACGCACCAAATTGCAAAAAATAGTTTGATTTGCTTTTGTTTAGAAAATGAAATTGTTTGATTTGGAAAAATTTCAAACCGTTTTAAATGGTTTGTTTGAAATATTACTACAAATCGCCCAAACCAAACCGTGTTCACCCCACAACAAAGTGAGAACTTCAAATTACGACATGTTTTATAATGCTTATTCACTCTCTCCTCGCACCAAAAATTTGTATTGCAAAAAAAAACACTTAAATGTAGAATCTCCAATATCTATGTACTCTGAACAATCAAACAATAGATGAAAAAATTAATAATATTGACCATGCGTATAAAAGATAAGATTTACTGTTTTGACCATATTGACAATAAAAAACAACACGTATAAGAAATGAATTCGATAATCATAAAAAAGAAAAATAAATTGTGAGATTGACAAAGATACATCAAATTCATAATATTATAGGTTTTTGTAATATTCATAGAACGTAATTATTTTTTTTATATAAATTATAATATAACATTGATCATCACAATTTCCGGTTATGTAAATTGGGAGATAATTTACTTATTTTTGTAAAAATTTAAGAATCATAAATGTTGAATTAAAATATAACAATCAATATCATTTCATAATTAATTTTTTTTAAAATTTTAGACTTAACGGTTAGGACAAAAAACCATTAATAAATATATAATTTCAAAACAATATAAATAAATTTGTTAACCGGTAATGTTAAAAAATGTGATATGGGACTTTATGGAATAAAAAATTAAATAATAATTAAATGTAATTGCAAATAAAATTATTTTGATAAATAATCTGATATAGAAAAGAAGATTATTACGTATATCTAATAAAGAACTTAAAAGTATAATTATTTATAGCAAAATTTTATACAACTTGATTAAATATTCGATAAATGTAAATGAAAATTAGACATTGAATTTGTATAACCGAAAGAAATTATTCATCCATAAGATTGAGACCAATAAAATAGCACAATTATTATAAAAAAATATTTACGCATTAAATGTAACTTTCTATAAAAATAATAATTAATTTAATAGAATACAATACAGAGGAGCTCCAATTTTTATATGTACTAAATAACTAAAAAAATAAGATAATTTATTAAAAAAAAATTATACGATAAAGTTTATTTAGTATTAGATGCAAATACAACTTTTATATAATTTTGAACTGAAAATTTCACGTTGAATTTGTATGACCGAACACAAATACTTATTTGTAAGATTCAAAACATTAAAAGATTAGAATAATTTTATGGAAAGAGTGATTTAAACACAATTAACCAAATATAAATAAGTAAAAAAAATTCTCCATAAAAATATTTAAGTGGAAGTAGCAATATGAACACAATAAAAGCTGAGTTTTCCCGCCAAAACTCAGCAGCTTTTATATATTATATAGATTAATATGCATATATTTGTTGGAAATGGGTCAAGAAGTGGATAAAGTTTGACCAATAATTCGAGTAGGACCTGGTATCCGTTTTGTACAGATCAATGGTCAAATACATTCTATTCTGCAAGTAGATATTCGTGACGTATTTAATTTCACAAAATCATTATCGGATGAATGAGAAATTTATGTCAAAAGTTGGCAATTTGAAAGTAGAAAATTGAAATTTGGAAGCTAGTGTGGGAACTTAATCCCACATAGGAAGTTGGAAGAACTTTGAAACAATTTATATACATCTAATTTGGATATGAGTTTGGGCCACAGGGGGTACTAATAGTTTTTGGAAGGAGGAAGTCTTAGACAAGTCTAGACTAGTCTAAAGCTCCTGATCATTGCCACCGTCCGTCCAACTGGCCAGGTTGGTTCGAGGTTGTGGGTGGACAAAACAAATTAAAAATTATTTATTTAATTTATTTTTATTTTTTCCAAATTCATAGATTAATTAATTGAAAAGATGTGTCTTTTCAAACCTATTTGAAATTGTTCGGACTGAAACATACACAAAATAATAGTCGTGTCTATTCAAAAGTAGTCTTTCAAAGATTTGCAACTCTTGGCCCGTGACTTTTGACATTCTATAAATAGGACCCTTGATTTCCGAAATATTTTACATCCATTGTTGAGAGAGTACGAGACTTTTCTGATTTGTTGTTCTTGCTGTCAGGAGTTCTTCCATACCGCAAGTGAAAAATTGTTGTATCTTGGGAGGCGATTGACATCAACTATAAGCACTGGAGCAAGCCAAAATTGTCTTAAGGAAATAGAGTCGAATTCTAATCTCAATCTACCATTTCTTCAATTTTATTAAGCATTTATTCGATTTGTCATTTCCTTCTCTTAATTTCTGATTTTCTTTGTTATATATTTCGCATGCTAAATAATATATCCAACAATATTCACCGTTCATGTGGGGGATTGTTGGATATTGGTTAATAAATCGAGAATTAAAAATCGATTAAAGTGATCTTGTGTCGACTTCGGCCTAATACTCAAAAGCGCGATCACACGTCAAACGCAGGTTGTCCGGTTAGAAGGTACCTTTTCATAAAGGTGCATTATTTGGAAAGGGTACATGGTTTGTGCCTCAACCACTTCGTCTACACCCTTTCATGATCTATAAATAGGACCCTTTGGGTGTCCTATTCCTCACTTTTTTGATATGCAAAACATCTCTCATCTTCACTTCTCTCCAAAATCAAAATCATTTCATTTGTTTTGATATTCTTTCATTTCATCTTTGGAGTACATAAGCTTAATTTTGGTTCGTTGTACTTGTGTTTTGGAGTGCTACAAACACAAGTGTAGCCGTTTTATCTTGGGAGTCGATTGCCGAAATCCGTAGGCACCGTTGCGGGGTAAATTCGACTTAAGGACAAAGAGTCCAACTCTTGTCTCGGCTTTGTCCCTTCTTCTCTTATTTTTTTTTTGTTTGTGGTTTTCTTTGCCGTTACTCTAAACAATATTCGACAAAGATTTACAAAATCATCATTATATTTATTTGGCGTCACTAAAGAAAATTGCAAAGTTTATACGTTTGAAATGCATTACACCTCAAGTCACATTTTCAAATAGCTACTTTGTTATACGACAAATGTAAAACTCTTCGTTTGTAGTACAAACACTCACCAAACATGTCTTTTCATATTCAATTCAATCATCCATCCTTGACTATATATTCCATAATAGCGATATTTTCTTATCTACCTAGTTATTCTAACGTACCAAACATGCATTTATGATAGTATTCATTTACAGTAACTACACATGGAGTGCAGCTTACTTGTATTGAATTGGAAAATTGAGTGTCTCTACAGACATCACTTGATGATGAATTGATCGACCCTTTTTGGCGCTAGTGGTAAGACCCTTTTTCAGTGGGTTAGGCCTTAGGGTCCGGCTTTAGATAATTTTAATTCAATTGACACAATTTCTATCTACCTCTTAGGCTCTTACAGCTGCTTGGATAGGTCTCAAATAAAAGAAAGCCACGTTTTCTTAATTGTTAAGAATTGCTAGACAAATATAAAACATGTTGTTTCTGGAGTATTTCTCTCCTCTCGAATAATTTGAAAACAAAAAACTTACAGATTTAATTCGAACAGTGTAACAGGATGATCAATAGAATCAAGAAATGAATTCGGGAATACGACTTTAGGATGTGTCCTTAAGACAAATTTGTTCCCTTCTATGGTGCTTAAAGACCATCAATCGTCTCTCAAGATACAACGAATTTTGTCTCCTACGAAAGTAACACAACGATGAGCAAGAGTCCCAATAAACTCAACAAAATGTTTCTCGTACTCAGGAATCAATTGCAGGGTAAGAGTGGGAGGCAAGATTCAAAATAGAGAAGAGTTGCAATGAAAATGTGTAAATTTTCTTGTAATGGGCTGGCTACTTATATGTTTGTGAGGAAATTACAGCAAGAACGGTTATTAAAGATTCAAATTCAATAATAAGAACAAATACATATTTATTCATATTTCAGGTTGTAAATACATTTAAAAATTAAATTATTACATTTTTATATTTTGAAATTGATAGCGTCAATTTCGTAACCGATAGAGGAAAAAAATTTAAAAGGGGAAACATGATCACAATCCCCCAAAATATATGCACACAATAACATAATCTACCGGAAAAGAAAAGTTACGACTCCATCACCAAAAATCTCTAACCTCTGTCAAGCACCCAAACCAAGAAAACAATACTTGCCGCAACTTCCAATACCCAAACCCAACTTCCCTACTATGATCAAATTCGAAACAGAAAACAACCCGTTCACAATGACGAAGTCCATGAAATTTGACTGGAAATCACCATCGAAGCAAGGCAGGGAGAAGGAATCAGTAGTAATAAAAGAAAAAGAGATAACGACAATAAACATGGCAATTTGAATATGCCAACAACTCTCAAAACTCGTCAATCGGCTGATAATTTTTTTTTTTGTTGGTAGGACACAATTTCGGGAAATTTGTCACCTGAATAAGGAATAATGACCTGGCAATCATTATTGGGTGACGATGATGACAACGGGGATTGAGATGTATTAACTTGAATGTGACCCACTGGTGTTCTTCAAAATGTTGTAAGATTTTGTGACCTAAGTTGTTATTGAAATAAATGTGACCTAAGTTTTTATATGTGATCTCACGAAGCAAACTAGCTTTTGTTTGCCAATGGATTATTGCCCACTTAGTTCCTGCAACATCCATTGAGTTTGATTGATTTCTGAGATGCAAGGACATGAATGTGACCTAGTGCAACTTACATATGTGACCTAATTTATTAGCAATGACCTCACAATTTAAATTAGTTAATGTTTGCTGATTGCCAATGGATTATTGCCCTCTTAGTTCTTGCTGCATCCAGTGAGTTTGATTGATTTTTTAGATGCAATGACATGAATGTGACCTAGTGCAATTTATATCTGTAACCTAATTTATTAGCTATGACCTCACAACTTAAATTAGTTAATGTCTACTAATTGTCAATGGATTATTGCCCACTTAGTTCCTGCTGCATCCAGTGAGTTTGATTAATTTTTGAGATGCATTGACATGAATGTGACCTAGTGCAATTTATATATGTGACCTAATTTATTAGCTGTGACCTCACGAAGCCAATTGATTATTGCCCACTTAGTTCCTGCTGCATCCAGTGGGTTTGATTGGTTTTTGAGATGCAATGAGATGAATGTGACCTAGTGCAATTTATATATGTGACCTAGTTTATTAGCTATGACCTCACAGCTTAAATTAGTTAATGTTTCCTGATTGCTAATGAATTATTGCCCTCTTAGTTCTTGATGCATCCAGTGAGTTTGATTGATTTTTGAGATGCAGTAACATGAATGCGACCTATTACAATTTATATATGTGACCTAATTTATTAGATGTGACCTTACACCTTAAATTAGTTAAAATCTGCTACTGGGTTCTTGTACATCTTGTTTTTGTTGCGATTAGTGTAACCTAAACAATATTCGTTTCTGAGTTCCTATTATTCCGGCGTCGGGGATCTTTTTTACACTCTTAGAATGGTAGTTGCCAAAATTAAAACTAGCTGCCATCAAAATAGCGTAACTGGAGACCCACAGATTAATATAGAAACGTATGAATAACTGAAGCCGTGATTTCTGGACGTTACTATGTTTTCTGTTACCATATATATATATATATATATATATATATATATATATATATATATATATATATATATATATATATACCTAATAAATGAAGAAGTTGAATTTGTTCTCCAAATTTGAAATTGGTATCCATAAGTACCTGATATGTGTACTGTTCCCTATGTTTGTTCGTGGCCATTCAAACCTCCTGCAAGTCCTTTTATAATAGTCATCATTGTTCAAAAAGCCTTTAAAAATCCAAACAGACATTTATGTTCAGACTGAAACACTACGTATGTTAAAATTTGTTAACAGACGTTGTACGTTAGTTAACATACGTCGGTCACAGACGGACCCAGATGGTCACACTAGGAAAATTAAGAAAACAAAAGTAATTTCACTAAGTATCCAAGAATTTGATTAATTACAAATTGGTCTCAAAATTTAAATAAATTTTGTTCACACACACACACACACACACACATATATATATATATAAAAGACAAGGGCTCACCAGCGCTCACACCCATACATGAATTGAATCGGATTGGACTTGAACCCATGCCTATGAACGTGCTCATGCTTGTGTGAGGACCGAATCCAATAAGATTTAGGTATCCCCTCTTTCAAACACTATTGGTACCCCTTAGGGCCAAACTCAATTCCCAAATTTCCATCTTATAAAACATAAAGTTTCAAAGGTTTCCTATGTGAGATAAGTGTTCTACACTTTCCAATTAAAATAAAATTCTTGATTTTTCCAAATTTTTAGTGGGTAACTTTGAAATCAATTATTTCACTCAATTCTAAATGATTTTCGATAAATAAATATACCACATTCATTCTCTCGCTAAGTAAAATGTGAATACACAAAGTACCATTAAAATTGAAGTACAAGTCCCATAGAAATTGGAACTCAAAGTTGACCAATTTCACTAGTTTAAAAATCATTTCCAACAATCCCCATGAATGAAATATATCGGCTATTTCCAAAACAATACAATAGTGGATACAAATCTCAAGTACAAATAAAGAGAAGTTGGATTTGGATAAGTAGTCAGAGACTTCGGATTTTTCTTAGTGACTTCTATCGAATTTACTTGGTCAATCAGTAGTAAGATGCTTTGAACAATCAACCATTCATGTAAACCAAGATAATAAAAGATTTTCTATGCGTTGAGATTTTCTATTATATATGGCATTCTGTACCTTTCCAATTGTTGATTGACTATCACTATGGATGCATATAGCGGATACAGGCTTTACCCAATAGGAATATCTTCTAAAAAGTTTCATAGCCATTCGACTTCTTCCCCAGCTTTTTCTAAAGCAATGAATTTGGATTTCATTGTTGATCTAACTATACAGGTTTGTTTAAAAGATTTAACGATGCTGCAGCACCATCAAGTGTGACGACATGTCTACTTATAGACTTGGAGTCTTGAGTATCTGATATCCAATTCGCATCACATATCCTTCAAGTACAACTGGATATCTAGAATAGGGCAATCCAAAATTTTTATTACGTTGTAAATACTCTAAAACTCTAACATTTGTCTTCCAGTGGTCAATGTTTGGATTACTCATATATCGACTTAACCTATGTCACGACCTCAAAATTTCCATGATTTTTTTTTTTTTACATTGACACTATTTATACATTGAAATATACACATAAAACTCTTTACTCATTTATTTTCCTTTGAACAGAGAAACAAATTTCAGAAGGTTTCTAATAGCCTAACACTGAACTGGGAGCCAAGCTACAGGAAGCTTCTAATATCCTAAAGTTGCACTAGAATTCGAGTTGCAGAAGGCTTCTAATAGTCTAAAAATGCACTAGAATTCAACCTGCAAGAGGCTTCTAATAGCCTGCTGCAAAAACTTCTTTCGTAATCTTCTTTTAAGATTTCATTTATGTTAAATGATAAGCGGAAGTTCAAGACAAAAAATAATTTCATTCTCAAATAAACAGAAGTAGGAAATACGATAAATTTCATTAAAGATCTTACAATAGTTACACATCATGTTCTATCATTCCAAGACATATAAGTTTATAACCATTTCAAAATATGATTTCTTTATTTTACTATATGTCTTAATGCTGAATAGCCTTAGTTTTACATCAAAATAGGAAAAGCTGTGCCCACACTATTCTATTAGTGATAATATGATACTTGATCCATCTGGGAAAGACATCCCCCAAGTACGCAAAACCTCCAAATAGTTAGAGCATGTGACCTACATAAGAGTCATAAAACGACTATAAGCTATGAAGCTTAGTGAGTAAAGCTACACATTATCATTTAAGCATGTTATCATATAGATATGATCAATTTGATACAAACACTTTACCTCTTAACTTTGAGGAGAATAAGTAATTCACATAAATCTGTTAGGAATCATTTCAAGTATAAAACATTTTGTCTCATGAAATATCAACATAAGAATACTTGAATTCACATATTACATATCATTCTCAAATTACATAATGTAATTAAAAGAATATGCATATCATGTTGTAATGCATGAACTCTCTAACTTCATTTATTAATTTCTTTGGGGCCCTACCCTAAGAGTAAGTATTCACAGAGCGCTCAATATAAGATTTGATACCCTTCCGACACAAATATAGTATCCTTCCGGTACAATTCTGATAAATATAAGATCTGAAACCCTTCCGGTACAAATCTAGTACCCTTCCGGTACAATATGAGAATTATTTCCTTGGGCATCTAGAATCTCAAACTGATGAATACTTAACATCTTAGAGTTCTATTCTTATTCATGCACATTCTTAGGTATACTTTTGAACCTAACTGTATGGTTAGAGAGTGAAACATGAATACATTTAAGACTTTGCATGAGAGTTACATCTCAACATTTGATGCTCATGAAATCAAAACTTCTAAATACTTCACTTGTTCAACATAAAATCACATAATTTTTATCAAGTCTTTGCATACAAGATAGAATTCTTTGAACTTAATATAATAGGAGCTTCAACTATTAAGTATATCAATTAAGCTCACATTTGCTTCACATAATTGAAGAACAATTACCATTTAATGGAGAAAGCTTTCCCACACTCAGAGTGATTAAAAATAAACTTATATTTAAACAAATTATAGAGATCAAAGGACTTACAAGTTGTTGGAAATAATTTAAAGAATCTAAAAATAAACTTTGACACATCTACTTAAAGATGTAATTGTAACAAAGTGCTTATGAATTCATCCAAAGTCTGAAAATAACTTTAAAATGCTCAATTATCTACTTTTAAGAATCTAAGTTTAACTTTAAATTTCCCAAATATCATCATTCAAAAATCTAAAAATTTCCTTTAAAGTGTCAAATCCACATTATTTAAGAATCTGAAAAATTACTTTAAAGTACTCTAAATAAACTATTTTAAGAATCTGAAAATAACTTTAAAATATGTAAGTAACGTTATTCAAGAATTCAAGAATCTAAAATTAACTTTAAAATATATAAATAACCCTAAACAAGAATTCAAGAGCCTGAAAATAACTTTAAAATAAATAAGTAACATCAGACAAGAATTCAAGAATTTGAAAATAACTTTAAACTATATTACTAACATTATTCAAGAATTTGAAAATGCTAGATTAAGGTAAATTAAGTCACTTTTGAAGTTGAGAGCTTGTTTTACTTCATTTTATATACATGCAATGTTGTCTTGGTGATGATAACTCTCATAGAAATCAAGGATCCAACATGCAGTTAAATAAAACACAAAAATATTGCAGTAGCTCTTTAGATCCCAAAAGAAACATAAGTTATTGAACAAAAATTAACTTTAGATTAGTATTAAGTGAAAAAGTTAAGGAAAATCATGAAAACCAACATTAAGTTAAACAATAACAATATATAACTCTAATAAGTTAAGGATGTTACTTTACTGCAGAAACTAAATTGTACATAATAAAAATTGCAAGAAAACACATAAATGTTTAACTCACTGCTTGTTAGGGTGTTTATACTTTTAGATCCTGCAATTTAATAAGTTTTTGTGATTAGAAACCTTGTATAACTCTATTAATAAAGATCTATTATTACTTATAAACAGTTTACAGCTTAGTTTTTTTCCTCAGAAAAATTTCCAGAAATCTATTTAGTTCATCATATAAAAGTTTACTGCTGCAGGAGACTACTAGATACCTCCGTCTGTGTAGAAATTATGCTTCTAGTAGCCTAATCCCGGCTAATTGTTTCTGGGCTAATTTTTCTGCAGATTTTGAAATTGAAATGTATTGAAATCTTATGTTTAATAGGTTGAAGATGATAAATTTCATACAGAATCAAGAATCCATCATTTTCACTTGTTAATCCATGATTTAGAAATAAGAAATCTCTACTTTACCTTTAATTTCTTTCCCAGCAAGTTTTTAATGGCTCAAGTAAGGTTATGTGTTATATCTATAGAGGTGAAGTCAGGTCATGTTTGTCCCTTCTTAATTTTTCAACTTTTAGTTTATAAGTGTTTTTCGATAAATATACAGTTGTTATGCAGTTACAATATTTTAACATGCATTCTGATTAAATAAGTAGTACTTCTAAATAAAATAAGAAGGCTTCCAAACATATCCTTAGGAATTGAGTAAATGGAATGACACATGTCCCACCTTTATTATTTTAATAATATTTCTACCAAATTCTCATGTTTCAACAGACTTGTTTCGGGTTAACATTCGAGGGTCGAGACTAATTCCAAACTAGTCAAATTTTATATCGTTGGAAGGCTCGTACTATAAGCTTTATAATGGTTACACATGCAAAAGCATCGGATTATCCAAATGTTCGTACGACACTTGCAAACATGGACACTCATCCTCTATTTTCATACTTAGAGAAATGTAACAATTTGCACATACTTAATTACCATTAATCAACTATACTACTATAGCTCGATTTTTCCAACACATGCGAACCCGAAAACATGGAATCAATGTATCGATCTCAACGTCTCGCTATAAACTTCGCATAGGTATAACATGCATTGTCCTCAGGTCAATATTTAACTCATACGATGACTACAAAGATCAGTCGATGAAATGTAAAGGTTGAAATAAATCAACCTTTTCAATAATTTCATATTGGGTCCCAACTTACCTAATCATATTAAATTAAGGCTCCAATGCTTTCCATAACTTTAATTTCTAGCAAAGTAGTCCTCCAAAATTTTTAACTCATGTAAAGTATTCCCTAGATTTAAAGAAATTTAAATAAAAATGTTATACTCATTTCCATTAAACGAGTTTCACTTAGGAAAATAATATTTTGCCAATTAACCTCAATTATCATAATTCATGCAACTTTCTCCTCCACTTTCTAAAAATGTTACCATATCATGAAATTGACTATTTTCTAATAAAATAACACCATCTAAATTTCTAGATAAATAAAAATAAAGTACGAAATTTTCGGGTTGTTAGAACCTATTATAGAGAGTAATATCAAGTCTAGTGCAGTTCATAACGTACATTACACTGCCAACAATACTATAATATATTCCAACCGAGACTTACTATCACCCGTATTTGAACACGAGATGCATACTAACATCCATAGGCATTTTCATAGGAGTAATGTCATATTTCTTGAACTTATCAAGAATCTTCTAAATGTAGTATGACCGAGACAATATGAGACAAATAGATGTTCTAGAGATTTTAATTCCAAATATAACATCGACAACACCCAAAGCTTTCATTTCAACCTGAACCACAGTATATACAATTTCCAAAGCATGAAAGTCAAACTAATTACTCAAACGTTTGACATTTTGTATTTAACTCATATGTAAAAGCAATATCAGATGAAATTATTTAAAAATGGGAAACAGAAGGGACCAAACTTGATTTTCACCAAGATTGATTATCATGTGTCTAGTGCAATTTACCATACTTAATAAATAAAATAACATAGTAAAATCATCAGCTATACTCTAAAGGAATAACATGAAAAATACTCTCAACATAATGAAATGGTTCAACGGTGTTTTCAATATTGCAGAAGCATGAATTCAATCTCCACATCATCTTACATAATGAATTAGATTTACCGGTACATAAATGTCAGCAAAAAAATCTGGGTGCTAGAAAGTGACTCCTCCCTACAAATATATGAAGCAGACTGCAGCCGCGAAGCTTCAGTATAATGCTTTAATTAATGTAGTGATGTATCTAGTAATTCCCATGACCTGATTTTCAGTATTTTCTATGAATTTTATGCTTTCCTAGTTTATGTTTGTCTCTTAGTTCATCGGGGTCGAGTGTTTAAGACCATTTACAAAATCTTTCTTGAACGTGTCATAAAATTAGCTAAAGGCCGTACATTGAGATTTCATATTTGAAGTTATTTTAAACGTTCTAGAATTGGAACCTAGCTAATTCGTTGAGAAGTTTCAGAGCAATGTTGCATCTAGCAGGGAATCACATTAATGTTTTGAGTTTCAATCTCATCTACATTTTTGAGTTTCACCATTTTCATAACATCCCATCATATGCTCCTTAACCATCTATTTCATCGTTTTTATTTATACCAGAAAAAGGAAAAACAAAACAAGAACTCAATCTTTTTTTCATCGAACAACCTTTACAGTTCCTCTAATTCACTAAATCACAGAGGATTCTAGTACTTTTCATCAAATAAATAGTACCCAGAAAAAAAAATAGATACAAAAAGCAGAAAATTCTGGAAAAAGAAAAAAAAAAAAATGAGTGAAAGAAACTAACCAAGGAAAGCAGAAACGCAGATGAGATTTTGCAGAGGCGAAAGGCACTACGCCTGAAATTGAACTCAACCCATGTATCAAATTAGGATATCGGTAAAGTGCAGGGACGTGTTTACAGAACTTTTGTTCAGGCAAAGACGTGCCAATCGGAGGCATTGGATGAAGCTTTGAAGCGGATGTGTTCTAGAAGAGGTGTGGACTGTGGAGAATAATTGGCTACTTAGTTATCAGTTATCACAGAGACAGATCGTGGGTGTTCTAAAAACCGCCCACTGATGAATACAACTGAACTTAGTGTGTGGTTGCACTGGTTGAAAAAATCCTATCCAAAAATTATTATACCAATTGAGATTCTGATGTGAAAAAGATTCCGGAACAATAATTGACTTTATATATTATATGGAATATAAATAAATAAATTATTTTATTTTTATTTTTTTAAAATTGGCGGGTTACGATATTGACATTTGAAACCCAAACCAAACCGTTTAAGATGGTTTGGAATTTTTTCAAACCAAACGAAATCATTTCACATTTGAAACTGAACCAAACCAAATCAAATTATTTATTGCGATTTGGTCTGATTTGACGGTTAACAATTTATTTGTTCACCCCTGTCGTCGAACTCAACCATAATGCAAATGCAAATTCAAATATCAAATTCTTCAGAGAGCCAAATAGGCCCAAACCATCAAATACCCACTATGGACTTAATTGCAAAAAATAAAAATTTAAAAAAAATTAAATCCAACTCAAATCCTATTTTAAAAAATTTGGGAATTAAAATCATAGGAATGTTCTTCTCAACCGCCCGAACTCAAATCTGCTGTTTTGTGAAAAAAAAATCTGGATTGCTCCAAATTTGAAAACGTATATTACGGTCGGTCGTCTTCTACTCTTCTTCGCATTTTCGACCATTTTGTCGGCAAAATCATCCCTCAAATTACTCTAAGTCATTACTAACCCAAAATAGGTCTAAAAACAATAAGTCCTTGTTTGAGATCCATTATTTGAAAAAAATTATGGTTTGAAATAGTATTTTTGAGAGGATGTGTGGTTAAAAAATATTTGAAAAGTCAAAAATGATAGACTTGACTAAAATAGATGGTTGAGATTGAGTGTTGAATAAATTTGATTTACAAATAATAGGACAAGACAAGGGCTAAATAAAGGGGCTCAAGTTTTTATCATCAAATTTTAAATTCTTGACCGACTCCAGCCGCCATCATTGCAGGTGACCAGTCGCCGGCCATGTCTCACACCGGCAGCTTGTGCATAGCCGCGGCTAGCCGTTTATCCTCGGACACTACAATGCGTAGATCACAGCCAGCGTCACCAATTTTGCAATCTAATTCTGACTAGAAGCAGCTGGAACAAGAAGAGCAGTGTGGTTCCACTGGAATCAAAGCCTTTTCTCCGCAAAGGCTCGAGAACTATATCCAATGCTAATCCAGCTGGAAAGACAAAAAACTTCCAATCGGTCTAAAGAACCATTGAGGAACTCTGCAGATCTATTTCCAACTTGGGTTCCGATGCAGTTGTTGAATCCGGGCCCAAAGAAAGGTACAGTGATCCACCAGCGAAGGCCCAATAGTGGCCCAACGGACCATGGCCCACAGTTAAAGGCCTAAAGTATCACCTGGGAAGAATACCGAGGTGGTACGTCGAGCACACCTCTTTAAGCCGACCTGGTTAACGCCTAGCCGATGTGCTTTATACCCAACCGGGGCGCTTTACGGCGCTGACCAGAAGAGAGATGAAGTCAGTGATGGGACACTGCCTTTACCAAGACGTGACAGACGCCCATCCCCTACGAAATGTAGCAATGATTACGGTTGAAAAGCAAGGTTGTCACCTCCATGAGCTAGGGTGATGACAAGTGTAAAGTACGCCACGTGTCGTGATCTGAGATAACAAGTTCCTCTATAAATAAAGCACGATTGTCTCCAAGTTAAAGGTTAGCAATTTCTCACTCTGAACGATACATTTCTCTCACTCCCTTTTCTCTCTTTTACACATTTATATTTCCCGCACCCAATAAATATATTTGCCTAAAATGAGCACTGACTTAGGCATCGGAGTGCAAACGGGAGCCACCTCGGCCCCCTTTGCAAGCTGATTGTTTGTCTTAGTGTGCAGGAGATCCACGTGTTCAAGAGGGAGGAGCTGAGACGTGTTGGTTCAAGGTCCAACCGGATTTTGTGGTCAACATTTTGGCGCCGTCTGTGGGAAACCATACTGCTAACCACGAAAACACATGGTAAAAAGCCACACGTAGAAAGGTTGGCCTTGAAAAAGGTAAGAGCTTTGAAAGATAAGCTGGTTGGCCTTGAAAAAGGTAAGAGCTTTAAAAGATAAGCTGGTTGGCCTTGAAAAAGGTAAGAGCTTTAAAAGATAAGCTGGTTGGCCTTGAAAAAGGTAAGAGCTTTGAAAGATAAGCTGGTTGACCTTGAAAAAGGTAAGAGCTTCGAAAGATAAGCTGGTTGACCTTGAAGAAGGTAAGAACTTTGAAAGACAAGTCCGTTAACCTACATAAAACCTTGAAAAAGGGCTGATAACCTCTTGAAAAAGAGTGAAGAACCACATACAACCTTGAAAAATGGCTGATAATATCTTGAAAAAGAGTGAAGAACCACAAAAACCTTGAAAAAAGGTGAAGAACCTCTTGAAAAAGAGAGGAGAAATACTACATAAAACCTTGAAAAAGGAAGGAAACATTTTGAAAAAGATTGGTAACAAATGCCTTGAAGAAAGGCCTCCTCAAAAGAGGGACTCTCCTTCTTATTGTCCCCAAGTGGCATGGCCGAAGTGGCCTCCCTCGTATTGCCTAAGTGGCACGGTCGAAGTGCTTCCTTCATATTGCCTAAGCGGAAAGGCCGAAGTGCTGCCTTCATATTGCCTAAGTGGCATGGCCAAAGTGGCTCTCCCTCGTATTGCCTAAGTGGCATGGCCAAAGTGCTTCCTTCATATTGCCTAAGTGGCATGGCCAAAGTGGCTCTCCCTCATATTGCCTAAGTGGCACGGCCGAAGTGCTTCCTTCATATTGCCTAAGCGGCAAGGCCGAAGTACTTCCCTGATATTGCCTAAGTGCCATGGCCGAAGTGGCTTCCCTCTTATTGCCTAAGTGGATTCCTTCCGAAGGACCTCTTCCATGGACTCCTTTTCGATGGACTCCTTCTGGAGTACCTCTCCCGAAGGACGTCTTCCGTTGACTTCTTCCGAAGTACCTCTCTCGAAGGACCTCTTCCGTGGACTCCTTCCGAAGCACCTCTTCCGAAGGACCTCTTCCATGGAGTCCTTCTGAAGCACCTCTTCTGAAGCACCTCTTCCATGGACTCCTTTCCAGAGGACCTTTTCCATGGACTCCTTCCGAAGCACCTCTCTCGAAGGACCTCTTCCATGGACTTCTTCCGAAGTACCTCTCCTAAGGTCGTCTTCATAAATGTCGCAGCAGCACAGTGTCAAAAGACACCTGTAGTCATGTCCGATTTAAATGTCGCGGCAACGCAGACTCATGAAACAATAAAATATTTGCTTATTGCCGAAGCGGAACGGTTCGGAGAATATATTATTAAGCTCGGCTTAAGTGTCTCCACGACACACGATCTCAAAGACCTTATATTCTTAAGCCTCGGCTTAAGTGTCTCCGAAAATGACATGGCTATGGGAGCCCTACCCACTCGTCTCCAGAATGGCATGACCTCAGAAGTTTTTTCTGAATTCACACCGGATAAAACATGGACGAAGTAATATGTCGACGTAATTTAACCTGAACCTGATATGCTGAAGTAACACCGTTACAAGTTAACAAAAGAATAAGATCATTGATCTAAGCCCTCGCTAGGGGCTGCTAACAAGCATAATTCCAAGTAAACTTGAATAGCTTAGCAAACCCCCACAAATAAGGGATTTCCCCATTCAATGGAATCCACCCCGGACTAACAAACTGAGTACTTACAAACGAGGCTATAAAGCATGAATACATGGGACTCCTAGGTGGATGTCCTCCTTTAACTCCGGAGTGAATATTCTATTAGATGAGGGTGAAGCATACTTGGTTGATAAATCTATGGAACAACCTGAAGAAGAAATTGGAGTCAATTAAAGAAACAATGGTAAATAAACTTCCATGAGCCCTATGGGGAATCAGAATTACCTTGCACACCGCCACAGGAGGAACTCCATTCTCACTGGCACATGGGTCAGAGGCAGTATGTACGGTACAATTTAAAGGCATATCGCCCATGTTAGATTTTTAACCAAAAATGGCCCCGATGTAATAACCCTGGACGTAAACAGGGGATTCACGGGGAAGTACGAGTTGTGACCCATTCAGTCAAAGCTAAGCGATGGACATAAATGTCTTAAGCGCTTAGATTTGAGGGACTATCACATCCACCAGTGACTCCAAGGACCGGCACAAGCTTCGGACTATCCTGTATTAAACTATGTTCATCCTATGATGGACCATCTCATATTGAATGATGACCATCTTACAATATGAACTACTTGTGTATAGCAGAGCAATACATAAAATTCACATATAAAGATCAAAGGTGAAGTAGATGAAGATTCACAAAAGACAATGACAAAAACAGGCATCCTAAGCAGGAGCGCGGGAAAGGTTGGCTTCTTTAGAAGAAGGGCCGCCAGTGACGTTTTCAAGGGGACTTTCCTTACTAACATCTTGGAACTTTGGATAGAAGGCCTCAAACAATGTTGCCGAATATGAGGCGTTATTAGCCGGGTTAAGACTTGCGAAAGCCTTGAAGGTTAAATCCGTAGTGGCCAATAGCGATTCCCAGCTTGTTGTGAGCCAATTCAACGGGAAATTTTCTGCCAAAGAACCTTCTATGGTCGCTTACTTGAAGAAAGTAAGAGATTTGGCCGCGCACTTCGGAAAAATGGAGTTGCAACACATCCCCAGAACAGAAAATTCCAACGCCGATGCATTGTCCAAATTAGCAAGTAGCAGCGATTCAGAGTTACACAATCTAATCCCAGTTGAGCGCATGTTGACTTCTTCTATTGAGCAAGGACTGGAGATTTTTGGCGATTGAAGAAGAGGGATCCTGGATGAACCCCCTGGTCGCCTATTTGAAACATCAGATAGTGCCAAACGAGCCAGAAGCAGCTCGAAAATTGCAGAAATACTCTGCGAATTTTGTACTCTTGGACGACCTACTTTATAAGCGGAGTTACACCTCTCCTTCGCTGAGATGTGTGGGACCAGAGGAAGGGCAGTATGTGATGAGAGAAATCCATGAGGGCATCTGTGGCAACCATGCCGGGGTGTTATCGCTAGCCCGGAAAGCCCTCAAACAGGGATATTTTTAGCCTACTATGCGAAAGGATTCCCATGACTTCGTTCGCAAGTGCGATAAATGCCAAAGACACGCAACCATACCACATCAGCCACATCACAAGCTAACTGTAGTAACTAGCCCTTGGCCTTTTGCAAAATGGGGGGTTGACATTATTGGTCCTATGCCTAGAGGATCTGGTAACAATTGCTTTGCGATATTAGCAATTGACTATTTCACCAAGTGGGTCGAAGCAGAACCTTTGATGAAGATCACCGAGGCCAACACCACTAAGTTCATTTGGAAAAATATCATATGCCGGTTCGGGATACCACATTCGCTGGTTAGTGACAAGGCGAAACAGTTCAAAAACAGAAGCGTCGATGAGTTGTGTGACGATTTGGGAATTAAGAAGCTGTTCTCATCTCCACATCACCCACAGGCCAACGGACAGGTCGAAGCAGTGAACAAGACCATAAAAAATACCCTGAAAAGGAAGTTGGAATTCAGAAAGGGCGCATGGGTAGACGAGCTACCACAAGTGTTATGGGCACTTTGAACCACCTCGCACACCACTACTGGTGAAACACCCTTCTCGCTGGCCTATGGAACCGAGGCGGTATGCCCCGTTGAAATCGGCGTTCCTTTGCTTCGTCTAATTCATTATGACGAAGTTAGGAACGAGGAAGCGCAAAGGGCCGGTTTAGATTTCCTCATGGAAAAGCGGAGTGATTCCCAAGTGGTAATGGCCAAATACCAGGAAAAGATGGCTCGATACTACAATAAAAGGGTGAAGAGCCGACGCTTCAATATTGGGGACTTGGTCCTCAAAAAGGTTCTTCCTTCAACACAGGAGCCAGGAGTAGGGACTCTAGGTCCTAACTGGGAAGGTCCTTACAAGGTCGTTGCCGAGGTGGTACCCGGAACATACAAAATTGAGGACCTGTCTGGAGTACCTCTATGTAATCCTTGGAACACGGACCACCTTCGCCGCTATTTTCAATAAAACTAAATTCCTCCTTTACGATCCAAGATTATTTTAGTCATGACGCCAATCTCTATATTAGACAAACATAATGGATAAATGCACGTTCCAAGATTATTTTGGTCATGACGCCATACGTCCACGTTATGCATAAAAATTGTTAAGGACAAGGGACTCTCATAAGGTTAAACTACAATCACCATGTAAGAATTGGGAGTTTTTAAACGCGTTCGAATGTTTGTCACAATTAGATTTTACTAGTAAACATAAATGCTTCGAACCACTCGGGTCTAAGGTACATGTACTCATTAACCGCCATTCACCGTGCAATACGTTTGGAATCTTTCGAACTTAACCAAATATTGTCGTATAAACCAAAATCCTTGGTGCTTTAAGTTAGTCCATACATACGAAGCGCCCTCTTGTGCGAAATATTAAACGTTTACACAAAGTTGTCGATGCTTTCCTACATGCGCTTAGGCGAGGCGCCCGTAAGACATATGTGTACTAAATACTGTGTAAACAAACGTAAAAATCCCTATATTATTTTAAAAACTAAACGACTTGCGAATTTACAACATGACCACGGTGTATGGGTTAAAAATATTCACGCCATTCGCAGAAGCTCATGCAAAGTTATAAGTATAAGTGCTAATGAATATAAGGTGAAAACTGCCCAAAAGTTGGTTTAAATCAGATCCAACCAGCAAACGTGAACGCATTAAGCTCGTTAGATCTGAGGGACTAGACATTTACAATTAGACATTTACAATGTCCCACATATCATCATACAATTACGAAGCCTTCGCACTTGGAAATATTCATGCTTAAACAGATTATTAGAAACGTTGCTACGACGAAATGTAAATAAACCATTCCATTCATAAAAAAGAGGCATTTACAGATCAAATAAAGGTTGCATTTACAGTATTAAGGTTCCGGAGCACTTACAAAAAAAAAGAAGAGAAAGAAGAAGGAGAAAACAACAAAAACTAACAACACTAACTAACCACTAGACTGAGGTGGAAGAAGATCAGTGTGGAGGAACGCCTTCTAGAGAGCCCTTGCTGGATGCGTCTAAAGGATCTGTAGGAGCATCTTGAGGCTCGGGGTAGAATGCTTCAATGGAGGACAGGTCCAAGGTTGGAAAAGCCTCCTTCACGTCCCCCAAGGCCATCCTAGCCCCTAAGTTCCCAAAAACCCCCTGCATAGCCTCATACTCAGGGGTCTCTTCAAAGGTGTCCTTGAAGTCCTGGACAACTTCCGACACTCAAGTTTTTAAAGCATTCTCCACCCGTGTCGCGACAGTCTGTTCCAAGACTTCAGTGATCCTCGTTTGCATGTGTTTTTCCAGCGAGGCAAGGTCCTCCTCTGCTTTCGCCCTAGCCTCCAGCTCCCTCCCCAGTTTTTCGTTTACCGCTGCCGCCTCAGCTTCTAGCTTCAACTTGGCTGCATTAGCGGCGGCCAGGGCCTCAGAGGCAATAGACTGTGCACGATTGGAATCATCCAATTTTTTGCATAAGGCCGCCACGTCTGATTCAGAGGCATGGAGGTCATGCTTCAATTTGTCATTGTCCTCTTGGAGGCCCTTCGCATTAGCCCTCTCTTCTGAAGAAGATTTTCGGGCTATGGACAGCTGGGCCTTAAGGTCATTGATCTCCTTGAGCATATTGTCAGCATGGCGAAGAGCAGTCTCAGCATCCCTCTTATCCCGTTGAGCTACCTCCACGGAGGACTCTACCTCGTCAATGAGAGCCAGAGCTCTGGTGTTCATAGCCTTGGCAGCGAGCAGCTTCCGAGATGGAGTAGCACTGGAGGAAAAGGCGGCCCAACCCTCTGTCCAAAACTGTTCGGTAATTAAGGCCGCCCTGGCTGGAGGCGAACTGGGGGAGTCGAACAACGAAGGGCTGAAAGTGACATCTCTGGGGAGGATGCTGGTTTTAATATGCTTAAGCTCTTCCGCCCCCTCTGGTGTCACCTAATAAGCCAAGCCCGACATGGGCACAGATGGCTCGTCCTCCAGTTCCTCGATCATTGATGGCGGAGGTGCGGAAGTGGACTCCTTGCCTTTTCCCCTTCTGAGCCTTTTTAAGGGAGCATGCTCCTCCTCAAGTGCTTGCTCAGAAATGTCTTCGGACAAGGAAGGTGGCGCTAGGGCATCCTTAGTCTCCCTGCCCCTCTTGGATCCGCCTCTATCCGACCTCTTCCCTTTTCCTTTGGCGACGCCTTTTTCAGTATCTGCCTCTCCAGCAAAGTGGGCGGTGGCAGTAGAGCTGGGAGAGGACCCTGAAGTTGGGCAGTAGACTTCTCAGACACTTCCCTGGCCACCCCAATTTGCAGGTCGGCCAAAACTGCTTTCTGTTTTCTTTCAACCTCGCTCCCGTGGCGCAGAGCCGGAGGAACCTTCGTAGCCATGAGGCCCTTCAAAGAAATCTTTGGGAATTCTTTGGAACCTAGCAAGAAAAGGAGGACAATGAGGGTTTATATAAAAAAAACAACAACAAACAAACACAAGAGGTAGCAGCAATAAGGGGGCGAACTTACTCATAGCTCGCATAAGACCGTGCTTAATGAATAATTTGTTCTGTTGTATGACCCCTTGGAAAGTGCCCTTGTAGGCAAATAGACGCCTTACTGCCACTAGATCTGCGTCAGGGAGGAGATGGGCAAAAGTGTCCCCTGCCATAAGCCAATAATATGTTAAGAAGCAGTCAAGAAAAGTGAGTATGGATGAAAGAGCAAAAGACACATGACACTTAAAGACTCTGAAGCAAATATAAGACTTACTAGGTAGGGAAAGAGTTCGGGGAACTGTAATTTCTGGACTAGGGTCCACAGGGGAACTCTGCCACTCCCCCATCAACCAAGAACCACTGGTTCCTCCAGTTCTTTATTGAGGTAGGGTGACCGGTAATAACGGGAGTATAAGAACCTCTGGGGGACAAATAATACCAATCCTTAACATCCGATCTCACGTCTCTCTCTCTCCTAACTGATTTCTTCAAATTATAGAGAGTGTGAATGATGTGCAGTGAGATGGGATGATCCGGGTTGACCTCTTGCCACGCCAACCAAGTCCCCACAGCCTGAGTCCAGAAATTGGGGGCCAGCTGGTAGGGGCACAAGTTATAGCTCCTAAGCAGTGCCCTGAAAAAGGGATGCAGGGGGAGCCTCATCCCGCAAGAAAGGGCATCGTGGCATATGGCTGCCTGGCCTGGGGGAGGGCTGCAAGGTCGACAGGAAGGGGTAGGGAGCACCAGATGGATCTGATGAGATTCGAAGCGCGGAATAAACGCCGGAAAATTCCGAACTCAGGTTGTGGTTGGACGGATGAATCATGACCTGATATTCACGACGCGATGGCTCGACGATGCGGAATAAAGAACCACGACTTTCGAAACGCCACAAGGATTTTCCCAATCTCCTTGATAAGTCTTTGATTTTCAACGCCACAAATACTCTCGCGAATATTTGATAAGTTCTGGATGAACGCCACAAGATAATCAATCTTGATAAGTTTGGATTTGTAATGTGAATCCACACATTAAACAATTGAAAAACATTCAATCTATTTTTATTCAATCATCAAAGTCTTAATTTACAATGAATCAAAAAGGCGTATAAATAAGCAAAATAAAACCCTAATCGCTAATTTACTCAAAATAGAATTCTAACTAACCTAAAATAGCTAAAAACTGATAAGGAAATAAAATATACGAAAATCTGGGAAAAATCTGATCCGTTAAGAAGTTACGGCCGTAAAGATGACACTTACGGCCGTAAGTGTGTTTCTGTTTAAGGTTACGGCCGTGATCCCTTATTTACGGCCGTAAATCAAAAATCTTGAAATTCTGCATTTTAACCCGAAGCGAGGTTACGGCCGTGACATATGTTGGTTACGGTCGTGAAAGCACTTCTGCATAATTTTTGGTTCCTTTCGACACGGTTTGATCTTCAAAGCTCGTCGAACCTGCTGAATTCTTGTTTTGGCTTGAATATTTAAATTTTCCCGTCAAACCTGCTATGACTCCGATTGTCGAGGGTCCGGATCACATCATACCCTCCTTCTTTAGGATGATTCGTCCCGAATCATAGCTTTGTTCCTGGTGTCCCACTTCACCTCCTGGATCAAACGGAAAATTTCTGCTTCCATGCCATGATTTCAATAAATTGGGATCCTTTGATTTGCTAACACGGAAGAGATGGAGCTTGAACTTCCTTTGCCATTCGTAGTGTGGTTGAAGCTTCCAGTCATAATTAACCTGCAAAAAAGATTTAAACAAAATGGGGAGGGACATGTTAGCTTCATGAGGTACAAGGTATGGATCCTTGTATTCATGACAAACCACCACCAACTCCACTTCTTGAACCACGAGGCTCTTCTCTTCGCATCTTTCCTCCTTTGCAATTTCTTGTTCGATTTTTTTATCTTCAAACTCAACCACATCTCCGACCTCCACATTTGAATCACCATGTTCATGTACTATCTCATCACTACCAAAATGTGGATCTTCCAATTCAAAGCTCAAAATTTGAACTTCTACCCCAACTTCTAATTCCTCATCATATTTTGGAGTTTGTTCACCTAACTCCAAATTTTCAACTCCTACCACAAAGTTCGGGGTCTCTTCAACTAATTCATGCCTCAAGCCTCCCTCCTTCTTTTCAACATTCATATCCCGAGGTTCAACCATAACATGTATTTCACTCTCCTCTAACCATTTAATCACCGCCTTACGTTTCTCCTCCTTTTTTTCGCAATTTAGCCAAATATTTTTTTTTCTGCCTCCCGTTCACACCTCAATTTTTCGTCATAAATTTCTTTTTGAAATTTCAAAATTGCTTTTCGATCAATCTCAGCTCCTCTCTTAACCCCGATTCCATCCCTAGGTTTAGGATCACGCCTATAATCACTACGATTTGCTTGAGATCGCCCCTTTTTCAATTTTCCTTCCCTTTCATCTAATTTATCCAACCTAACCAAAGCTTCATTCAAAAATCTCCACATACGATCTTTGGCGTTTTCATGGGAATTGGACATTGTGAAATTTTTTTGTGGAAGGACACAGAAAAAGAATAATGAAAACAAAGGATCAAGAAACTCAAGAAAGTGGTTCTTGAATGGACTCTTTTTTTTTTTTTTTTGAATTTTAGGATGAATTTTCGGAATAAATAAAATAATAAAAAAATAATAATTTTTTTTTTTTTTATAAATCCGAAAATTCGACAACGAACACAACAAAACAAACGGAACTTAATTCGGATAAGAATTAAGCAAAACAAACACTTTTGAATTTTTGTTGAATTTTTATATGGATCAAACAAAGAAAAAATTTACTGGCACGAAGAATAAGAAAATCAAGAAAAGAAAGACTCAACAACAAGATATGGATGATTTTTATGGGACTCGATGATAGACATAAAAATCAAACTGGATAGAAAAACCTGAATTCAGAGTCCAGCTCTGATAGCAAATGATGAGGTTCAAAGCGCGGAAGAAACGCCGGAAAGTTCCGAACTCAGGTTGTGGTTGGACGGATGAATCATGACCAGATATTCACGACGCGATGGCTCGACGATGCGGAATAAAGAACCACGACTTTCGAAACGCCACAAGGATTTTCCCAATCTCCTTGATAAGTCTCTGATTTTCAACGCCACAAATACTCTCGCGAATATTTGATAAGTTCTGGATGAACGCCACAAGATAATCAATCTTGATAAGTTTGGGTTTGTAATGTGAATCCACACATTAAACAATTGAAAAACATTCAATCTATTTTTATTCAATCATCAAAGTCTTAATTTACAATGAATCAAAAAGGCGTATAAATAAGCAAAATAAAACCATAATCGCTAATTTACTCAAAATAGAATTCTAACTAACCTAAAATAGCTAAAAACTGATAAGGAAATAAAATATACGAAAATCTGGGAAAAATCTGATCCGTTAAGAAGTTACGGCCGTAAAGATGACACTTACGGCCGTAAGTGTGTTTCTGTTTAAGGTTACGGCCGTGATCCCTTATTTACGGCCGTAAATCAAAAATCTTGAAATTCTGCATTTTAACCCGAGGCGAGGTTACGGCCGTGACATATGTTGGTTACGGCCGTGAAAGCACTTCTGCATAATTTTTGGTTCCTTTCGACACGGTTTGATCTTCAAAGCTCGTCGAAGCTGCTGAATTCTTGTTTTGGCTTGAATATTTAAATTTTCCCGTCAAGCCTGCTATGACTCCGATTGTCGAGGGTCCGAATCACATCAGGATCCCTTCTGGCAACCTGAATTTTGCCGAAGCCGAGGCCAAATCGATCCTTCGGATTTCAGTAGCAACCTCACTGCTTTCCCATGACTCTGGGTTTGGATCGGGGTCGACATGGTAGCCCGAAACTTTGTTGACCTGGTCCACCCAATCTTCTACCTGAGCGATCTCCTCAGCAGTCAAACCCAACTCTTCCCTATGCGCCCTAAACGGTGCCCTAACAATCAAGCCGAGGTCCTGGTGACCTAAAGAGGAGCCCGCCGCCATTTCTCTTCCCAAGTTCCTGTCTCGTTTGCTTCGGAGTTCTCTTAGCGCGGATTCCTCCTCGGATGACAGATGAGCCATGTAGTTCTGGTGTTTTTCTTCTTTGCTATCAGAATCACTCAAATAAATTATGCCACTGGTTTTCCTATTTCTCCTCTTAACCTGCTCCCTAAAGAAATGAGAACTAAAAACCGATAAAGAGATGGGGCAGAAACCTCTGACGGGAACCGCCATCGCTAACATTTCCTGTGAACCCGTTCCCCAAACTCTTTCCATTTTTTCTTTTTGTTTTAAAGGAGAGTCAGACTCAACAAAAGAAAAACAAAGTGCAAAAACAAAATTCTCAAACCCACAATGAGAAACTAAAAATAAGAAAGTCTTGCATATAAGGGATCAAGGGATTTACCTTTAAAAGACGAATGCGTGACACTGTGCACTTGGAATGAAGAACTCGCCAAGAAAAACTGTGGAACGTTAAGGGTGGATGCTGGGTAGAAAACCCTTGAAGAAAAGACACGAAACTCGCAAGGAAGAGGGAAACGGCGCAAGCTTTCGCGAAAGTATTGCTGCAAAGATCCTAAGAAAATGGTAAAAGGTGAAATGGTAAAATGAAGAAGGATTTATAGGCATCCTAACGGTCTAGATTCCTTGAGTTTCGTGAGCCGCATGATTACTGTGGGTAACCCATGCTTCTTGGAAAACGGGCTAATCAAAGCGCCAGCCGTCAAAAGGAGGGACAAAACCGTTCAGCTACTACAGTGAATGCCACGCGCTGCGAAATGCTGCCCCCCTCCCATTTTATGTATATATATTTCTTGGAAATAAATACCGATAGCCCCTCCGAATTGAATGCGCCGCCTAGGAAATGCGCTGGTATGATCCTGGCCACTAGGGAGAGAAAATCCGAGGCAGAAGGTCGGCTATGATATGGATCCAAGCCTTACCTAAGGAATGTCGTCATTGACTCCCTAAAAAGTTAATGCTGTGAAATCATGGTAAATCCTACCCGACCATGAATGATCCCTTCGGATTTGAGGGACTAGTGTTGAATCCGGGCCCAAAGAAAGGTACAGTGATCCATCAGCGAAGGCCCAATAGTGGCCCAACGGACCATGGCCCACAGCTAAAGGCCTAAAGTATCACCTGGGAAGAATGCCGAGGTGGTACGTCGAGCACACCTCTTTAAGCCGACTTGGTTAACGCCTAGCCGATGTGCTTTATACCCAGCCGGGGCGCTTTACGGCGCTGACCAGAAGAGAGATGGAGTCAGTGATGGGACACTGCCTTTACCAAGACGTGACAGGCGCCCATCCCCTACGAAATGTAGCAATGATTACGGTTGAAAAGCAAGGTTGTCACCTCCATGAGCTAGGGCGATGACAAGTGTAAAGTACGCCACGTGTCGTGATCTGAGATAACAAGTTCCTCTATAAATAAAGCACGATTGTCTCCAAGTTAAAGGTTAGCAGTTTCTCACTCTGAACGATACATTTCTCTCACTCCCTTTTCTCTCTTTTACACATTTATATTTCCCGCACCCAATAAATATATTTGCCTAAAATGAGCACTGACTTAGGCATCGGAGTGCAAACGGGAGCCACCTCGGCCCCCTTTGCAAGCTGATCGTTTGTCTTAGTGCGCAGGAGATCCACGTGTTCAAGAGGGAGGAGCTGAGATGTGTTGGTCCAAGGTCCAACCGGATTTTGTGGTCAACAGCAGTCATTCAACAGCAAGAGGTGGAAAGTGAACAGTTGAAAGTTCATGAGCTAACTGTCAGGATTCAAAATGCTAGGACAGAAGTTGTCGAGGCAAAGGGGTGCAAAGATCCACCACTCTTTCAGTGGGTTAATTACACCGAATACCACTCATTTTTATCAAAAATTTCAAATTTATCATTTATATTTCAGAATGACGCAAACTACCACTTATATTTAAAATTCTTACACCATATACCATTTTGTTAATTTTCTACTTTTAAAATTCCTAATTGTATATTAAATGCAATTTTTTCGGTTAAAAAATGTCAACTCATATTAGATTTTTTTATTTATATTTTTTTATTTTACTTTTTTGTCTTATCTTCATATTGGTACCTACTTTAATTACATTATGGTCCCCGATTTTAAGATTTTGTCATTTTAGTCCTCAAAATTTGAATTTTTTTCGAAAATGCCCTCATTTATTTGCAACTCAGGTTCTTCAACTTTAAATTTTCTTGCACATTAGTCCCCAAATTTAACTTTTCTTTCAATTTAGTCCTCTTCGTATTTGCTTTACATGTCATTGTCTTCAAACATGTATAACTTTTAACCTACAACTCTAAATTACACTCCTTTTTCATTGAACTCCAAATTTAACCATCTATCTTATGGTGTATAATGTGCTCATTTATTAAACATTTTGCTTTGACTTTTATATTGTTGATACTTATTTTGTTAGGAGTTTATTGATTAATATAAATTGATTTCTGCAGATTTTATTGAAACTTACTAATTTTAATTTTAGTGTGTATTTGGCGACCAGCAGAATTTATAAATTGAATTTATCTGACTTTTTATTTTTTTAATGTAAAATGTTTGGTTAAATATTGGAGAGAAAAAATGTGTTGGTTAAAAAGTTGTTTGGAAAATTGTGTAAATTATAAATTGCAATCATTAAAAAAAATGTTGAAATAAACCCAATTGCCACACAGAGCCTTAGCATTTTCTGTTGAAAGCAAGAGAAAAATGATTGAAATTATAATATGGCTCAAACAATAGGCTAAATATTGTGTTTTGATTTCAACAAGGGGCTAAACATTGTGTTTTGATTTTTTGTATTGTATATACTTGTTTTCAGCAAAAAAACTCTAAAATTAAAATTTCAACATTTCAATAAAATTTGCAGAAATCAATTTACGTTAACCAATGATGCCCTAACAAAATAATTATCTACAATGCAAAAGTCAAAATGAAATGTTTAATAAATGAACACATGATACACCATAAGAAAGATGGTCGAATTTGGAGTTCAACGCAAAAATAGAGTGCAATTTAGAGTTGTAAATTAAAAGTTATACACGTTTGAAGACAATGACACGTAAAGCAAATACGAAGAGGACTAAATTTAAAGAAAAGTTAAATTTGGGGGCTAATGTGCAAGAAAATCTAAATTTGAAGGACATGAGTTGCAAATAAATGAGGGCATTTTCGAAAAAAAATTCAAATTTTGAGGACTAAAATGACAAACTTTTAAAATCAGGGACCAATAATGTAATTAAAGTAGATACCAACATTTTAGACAAAAAGGTAAAAGAAAAAAATGAAGAAAAATCTAATATGAGTTGATATTTTTTAAGCGTTAAAAATTGCCTTTAATATATAATTAGGTATTTTAAAAGTAGAAAATTAACAAAATGGTATATGATGTAAGAATTTTAAACATAAGTGGTAATTTGTGTCATTTTGAAACGTTAGTAGTAAATTTGAAATTTCTGGTAAACATGAGTGGTATTTGGTGTAATTAACCCCTTTCTATGGCATATGCTGCAAGCACGATTTGTTGAGTTGGGACTTGTGAGTTGGGACTTCCTAAAATTAAAATATGTTTAGATTTGATATATATCACACTTTTATAACATAATTTTCTTGTTTACATTTTTCCAAATCAATTTTTAACAATCAACATTTTTTAAAACAACTTTTTTACCACAGATTTTACCTTAACATATAAAAAAAATTATTATAACACTCAGTTATAGCAAGAGCTTCTTCCTGAATTTAGACTAATTATTCTTATTGTTTGTTCCTAATTTACTCTCTCTTTTTTGTTTATAGTATTGTGTGCTTAATTATTAATGAATCCTTCAACGGAGGTTAAACTAAGGAATGCACATAACAAAAATCATAGAGAAGCTTACGCTGAGCGAAGAGACATAGAGAACAAAAGGAGTAGAGAATTGTAAGCTAAAAAGAAAAAGCAAAAGGATTATACTTTTAAACCAACTTTTCAAAGGTGGTTATCTTTTTTATATGGTATGTAATGTATTTTTCTGAAAATGGGTGTGGTCATGTTTTATTATTGGTTGACTCTTGATTTGTTTTTTGAAAAAGTCTAAATGTACAGAAAAATCATACAGATTGGCATACAGACTATAAAAAATTATCAAAATATCCCTTTTATAGAATATAACGTACAAAGTCTTCAAGATTATACATTTCAAAGTATATAAAATTCCAAAATATTTTAATATAATTTTATGATTGTTATAAATAACACCCCCCCACTATTAAATGGTATCAGAGTCATATGGCAGATCTTAAGGACAAATATTACAAGACAAACAATGAAAATAAATATATAATACATACACCAAAATTTATAATTACAAGAAGATTGATATTACCCCCTAATTATAAAATAGAAATCTTAAGAATTTTAAAAGATTTAGACGAAAACATAAGAATGCAAATATATGATCTAATAAATTTCGATATTATAAAAGAAGAATATATAATAGGAGAAATATTAAATTTAATAAATTATAACATAGCAGAAGAATTGTATAAAGAAGAAATAAATTGGATATATGAATTTTCATAGAGCAGATCCTATATTAGAAAAATATTTAGATATAAAAAATAATAAAAAATTAGACATAATATGTAACCAAAGAATAAACTTATATGAAAAGATTAATGAAGAAAGAAAAATAAAAAGAGAAGAAATCCGAAGATTAAAATCTATAGAAAAGAAAAAGAATACTTTAATACAATACTAAAACAAATACCTAAAATACAAGAAATTCTAAATAATAAAGAAAAAATTTATTCAGAATTATATGATAAAACCAAAAATCAAAATACACTAAGAAAATATTGGAGAATTCAAAGACGAAAGGAAATGTTAGAATCAGATAGAAATTTATGCGAATATATGATAACAACATGCAAAAATGATAAATACCAATAAGAACTCATACTTGAAATAGAAAGTATTAAAGGAAGATTTTAATATTGATAGACATTTTGAAGACTTAAAAACATTAATAAAATCATTAATCAGTGATATTAAAGAAATTAAAAATGAACTAACAGAAGCAAGAAATGATATAAATATATTAAAACTTGAAATCAGAAAGTTAAAAGAAAATAATAAAAGTAAAGATAAGAAAATAGACAAAAAACTCATAGAAAAAGAAATGGTCAGGACAGGAAAAAACACATTGAACAAGAAAAAATCGTAATAGAGACAGGAAGCATGGATTATGAATTCAGAAAAAAAAAATATTACCTAAAATATTAGAAGAAGAAATGGAATCACAAAATTCTATAGAAAAAACCATAGGAAAATTAAAGATCGATAAAAGCACAAAAGAAGAACAAGATCAAAAGGAAGATGATTGAAGAGATAAATTTACTAATAGAAAATTTTGACCAATTAAATATAGATAATTTAAACGAATACCAAATTTTAATGAATACTGGAGGAGCACCAAATCCAGCCCCAATAGGAACTTCTGGAGCTAAACCAGAATTATCAGATCCAGATGAAAGTTATGCACTTTTATATAGTAAACCACAAAAAAAAAATATTATGATAGAATAAAAGAAAGACAACCACCAAAAGGAAATAGATATAGTGATAGATTTATACCAAATGATAATTATGATAAACCCATAAACCATGGAGGAACAAAATTAGATTTAGATTGTAAAATAGATATTAAGAAAGCCTTATTAGCTTGGGCAGAATCAATGATATTATTCTTTTTATATAACAAAGATGATATATGGGAAAGTACTGAAAGAAGAATAGACTACCTAGTTGCATCTTTTGAAGGAGATGTTTATAATTGGTGGGAAGGAATTAATAATGATACTAAACCATTAATAAGAAGAAACGTTCAAACTGAAATAATAAAATCAGATAAAGAAGGTATAGAAAGATTAGTAGGATATATAGGAGATGAATTCCTAGGAGAAAATTGGATAAACAATGTTGAAAGAGAATCAATAAGAGAAAAAGATGATGCAAAAGTCAAACTAATAAATCTAACAATCTGTGATATGTGCAAAATCAAAGAATACACTTATAAATTTAAAAAATACTACTATACCCAATTTTACAGTAATGAAAATCAGGAAGTATACCAAGACATGTACTATAATAAATTATCAGGCACATGGAAATTATATTTTAAAATAGAATTTGAAAAATATTACAGAGATAATGATGGAATACCAAGAACATTAGGATCAAGAATAAAATTCTTATTTGAAAGATTAGCATATATATGTCAACAAAGACAACTATTGAAAAAATCAGGAAATTTAACCAAAATATGCTGTGAAGATATGGAAAAACCTACATAATGGGGATGTCATAATAAAAGAAAAAATATCAAGAGAAAATTTTAAAATAGGAAATTTAAAAAAATTAAAAATTTTAAGAAAAAATATATAAAACCTAAAAGAAGATATTATAAAAGAAAATATAGTTCAAACCAAAAACAAGGAAATAAACCATATAAAACAGATAAAAGTAAATGCAAATATTGGAATTGAGGAGAAATATGACATATAAGCCCAGATTGTACCAAGAAAAAAGTTAGAATATTACAAAAAGATTACTTAGAAATAGAAAATGAACTAAGTAACATATCTGATATTGATGAATATTACAATCAAAAAGTTTATATAAGCGAAACAGATTCAGAAAGTAATGGATCAGAATCAGAATAAAGAAATAAAAGAAATAGAAGATAATAATATCAATAAACAAGAATATGAATGAATAGAAGGTTATGGATTAAAAATAACATTTGATAACAATAAGTATAAGAAAATACAAAAATTATCATTAGATTTAAAAATTGGCAAATGGAATTTTTTTGATAAAATATGAAAAAGAGAAAGAATAGCAATAAATGAATACCATAAAATAGAAAAAGCAATAGATGTTAGAACAACCCATGGAACACATAAATTTAATATATTAACAAAAAACACAGTCATGGAATTATTAACAAAAATTAATAAAAAACATAGTGAAAAAACTCAATATGCTTATTTGGCAGGAATACAAATAATGTTCAAATCTCTATTCAGAGAAGGGATAGATTCACCACTAACAGTAAGTTTACATGATGGAAGAATACTAAATTAAAAAGATAGTCATTTAGGAATGGTAGTAGGAAATCTCGCATATAAAAAATTAATATTTACATGCATTCCAAAATACTGTGTATCATTAACAGATAAAAACTTTAATGAAGTTTTAGGATTACATTTCAAATTACATAGAAATTATATAATGTAACCAGGAGATAAAATCATAGCTATTGAATATAGAGCCTTATATACGTTTACCAATTCAAACTATGGAAACATTTATTCTAAAAAACCATTTATAGAAGTTCATAAAGAATGTAAGGATTTTAGTAAAATCATAAGACCAGAAAAACAAATAACTTTAATGCAAGAAAACTATGAACTCAATATAACAAAAAACAAACCTGAAATCATAGAATTAATAGAAAAAGATTATCCTGATAAAATAACATTTGAAAATGAAAGAATAATACGAAGCCATAGTCTACCTAATAGGAAATATTTAGGAGAAACCAGTAATACAAAAGAAATAAAACTTCATAGAAATGTAGGAAACATGAAAATAGAAGGAGAATAACATAATGGAAAAGAAAATATAAAATGACCAAACATGTTAATAGATATAGGAACTAGTGAATGTCACATAGCTGCAAATAAAAATAAAGGGTTAATAGCCCATAAAACCAAACCATATAGATACATTAATTTTGATGTACAAGAACATACTAGTGAATTTGAAGTCAAAATACTAATAAAAATTGGAGGAATTAGCCTTTTAGTACCATGTTATATAGATAACAGTATGGATATAAAACCTCATATATTATTAGGAATGAGTTTCCTAAATGGATTGGAAGATTATATTATAAAAAGAGAAGGATTGTATATAACTCAAGATGGAAAAACAATACTATGTAAAAAATGGGATGAATAATCAGATAAGCTTTCCATTAACTGTATATATACAAATTACTATTGTTGAAACAAATATAACAACTTGTGCATTAATTGATACATGAAGTGATATATCGATATTCAAAAGTTTCTTAATAAAATCATGGAATGATACAAATAAGATAAAGATAACTGGAATAACAGGAGAAATTACTCAAATAATAAAGAGTGCTGATAAAATTGATATAATACTTGGAAGTAAACAAATCATAATAAATAAATTATATAATTATAATAACCTAGAATGTGATATATTACTAGGAAATGACTTTATACAACAATTTCAATATTATAAACAAATAATTATATGATAATGTTACAAACACCTTGTGCACATTTGCTAAAAATACCAAGAGAATTTAGACCATACAGAGTTCAGCCAGCCCAACGTGGTGATAAATGGGAAAAAATACCAATCATACAAAATAAAATAAAAAATAACATAATTATATACAAAAATGTTTTAAAAACAGAAGCAGAAATTAGTATGGAAAGAATTATTGAACAATTAGAAAAAAATTATGGAGAAAACCCATTATCATTTTGGAAACCATATCTTCCTAGAGCTAAAATAGAATTAACAGAAAATGTTATCATAAGAGTCAGACCTATGATTTATACTTTACCAGATACATAAGAATTCAAAACCCAAATTGAAGAATTACTTGATCAAAAACTAATCAGACCTAGTAATGGACCTCATTGTAGTCCAGCCTTTATGATTATGAAACATTCTGAACAGGTTAGAGGAAAAGCAAGAATGGTAATAAATTATAAAGAATTAAATAAATATACCAAATTTGATGGATACTTTTTATCAAATAAAGAAGTACTAATAAACCTTGTAAAAGGAAAACAATATTACTCCAAATTTGATTGTAAATCAGGATTTTACCAAGTCAAGATGGAAGAAGAAAGCATACAATATACGGCATTCAGTACACCTCAAGGTAAGTACGAATGGATGGTTATGCCTTTTGGATTGAAAAATGTACCACAAATATACCAAAGAAAAATGGATAATATATTTAGAAAATTTAATGAATTTTTAATTGTTTATATTGATGATATATTAATATGTTCTAATGACAAAAAAGAACACAGAAATCATTTAATAAAAATTATAAATGAATGCAAAAAGGAAGGAATTGTTCTTTCAAAAAATAAAGCTATAATAGAAAAATAAGAAATTGATTTTCTTGGGTTATCAATAGATAAAAAAATAATAAAACTAAAAACCCATATATCTAAAAAGATAATAAATTTTCCAAATAAATTAGAATCAAAAGAATAAATACAAAAATTTTTAGGATGTTTAAATTATGCAGAAGGATTTATTGAAAATCTTTCAGAAAAGAGAAATAAAATTCAAATTTTACTCAAGAAAAACAAATACTAAAGGATGGAGTGATGAACATATAGAAATTGTTAAATCACTTAAAGAAGAATGCAAAAATTTATCAAAACTAAGATTACCAGATGAAAAAGATAATATGATTGTAAATACTGATGCCTCAGATAAATATTGGGTAGCAATATTAAAAACAGATTTAAATGAAATTTGCAGATATTCTAGTGGAACATTCAACCAAGCAAAAATAAATTATACTACTCATGAAAAAAGAATTACTAGCAATTATCAGAGGAATAAAAAAGTTTTCATTATTCTTATTATCTAAAAAATTCATTGTTGAAACTGATAACTCTCAAGTTGCAGGATTAATCAAAAATAAATTGCCACCAGAACCTCAATATAGGAGATTACATAGATGGCAAGCTTATTTGGCATTTTACAATTTTGATATAATTCATATTAAGGGTATTAATAATTATCTTGCAGATTTTGTAAGTAGAAATATAGAATTTGCAGATGGATAATATCAAGAAATCATTGGTAGACAACAAGGAACAAATCAAATTCTTATATGAAGAAGCTGAAGATATAAAGATGGGAATCGAACAACTTGGAGAAACTCTCAAAGAAAGTTTTAAACAACTAATAGAAATCTCAAGTTTTCATTACAGTTATACCAAAGAATTGAGCGACAATATAATTGAGATTGAATCTCAGTTTGAATCGTTATTTACCAAACAGGTTTTACCAACAATACAACCAGGTACATTGTATGGAAGCAGTGGTGGACCATTGATCAAAAGAGATGAAAGTCCATAGAAGGTTACTATAAATGAACCCAGTCCAAAGAAATTGACAATCAATACCAAAGATGAACATACAAGAGTTATAAAAATCCGTGTTGAGGAGGAAGACGACTCTCCTTTTTTACCAAGAAAAGACGAATATAAGCAAACTGCCGAATCATTTATGAACTGCAAGAAAGTGATTGCTATTACATTTCTTTTGGAGATCACTTTTACCCAAGATTAATTGTTACCCAAGGAGGAGCTCCAATTATGACAAAGATGGCAGTTGATTATGGATTTTTAGATCTTATTTACCTAGGCAAAGATCTAAAGGAAATTGATAATTTTGACAATCTATTAAAAGGTGAAATATTAAAATTTGCTCAAGGAAAACCTATTTACTTAAAATTTTACTCAATCAGCCCTGAAATTGATGGAAGGATGTACTATCCTGCTGAACACATTATTACAATCGGATATGTTGCAAGAAATTTTTAGATTGAAGTTGGAAAAAATACCAGACCAGTACCAAACATTACCAGATCATGGTTTAGATCCCGAAGAGTTTTGGGAATTAAAGTCCTTTACAATATTGCTAAAAATTTGTATGATAAAAAACTCAAATGCATATGCCAATACGAATGATGGATCCTTGTTACAAATGGAGGATATGAAAATCAACCATTCTGAAGGATTACATCAACAAATTTGATATTTATCAAATCCATGGAAGCTTTCTGACTTTACAAGAAGCATGTATAGCCAGAAATTGCCCCACATGCCAAAAAAGATGATGGACAGCTGGAATCCACAAAGAAGATGCTGACAATGAGGATAGAATGGAATCTACTTTTTACAACAAGACAAGACAACACCATGTGATCGCTTTAGAAAAGAAGATGGGATAGAGGGACATGTGTCCTTTGTAATGTGATATAAAGTTTTCAATTATTTATGTAACGTAGGGAATGATGTAAGAAAAAAATAATTGAGTCTCATGTAAATATTATAAATAGAGGTTTTAAGGCTAGGATAAGGTAGAGTTGAAAGGAGTTACAGCACTCAGTCTGTGAGAAAGTCAAGCAACTTCTCAGTCTTTAAAATTCTCATACCAATCTGTGTACCAAATTTCTCATATCAATAAAATTTTAAACGTTTCATAAAAAAATATGAATTTCTAAATTTCTGTCTTCTGAATCCTATTTCCTAGAAGAAGATATATTATTAAGAAAACTCTCTACACTTTGTCCAGAAATATTTTCCATTAGGTTGTTATACAGTGAAGGCATGGAGTCAGGAAAGGCTAGTTACCCGTGAAGGCAAGAGGCCGTTGAAGGGTGTGATAACAGAAACCTGTAAGCCTGAAGATCACTAACAAAAGAAGGAAGATACAAAGGCACAAAGAAACGGAAAAGATGTTAGTATTCTTAATATATCTGTCTTATGGAATTAGGTGGAAGAAGAATTTAAAAGAAAATTATCATGGGAGAACATATGATTATTAAATTTAATTTTCAAAACAGTCCATACAAAGATGAATATCATAGCATAATCGAACATTTGTTCATGCATAAACACTTTACTAGACCTAACAATGAAATAAAAAAGTTATACCATGTTTATATGCCATATTTATTAGCTGTTTATCCTAAATTTAAAGAATTATTTGGAATAGAAATTACTAAGTCAATCATTTATTTTTGGCTTGATAGTGATAATACTGATATAAATAATGAATTGTATTTAGAATATGTATTTAGCAGTGACAATGATTATAATCCAGTAATAGATTATGATAGTGTTGGAAGAGATGAATCATTTTTTATCAATTTTAGAAAAAAATTGATATCATGAATAAAAGGAATTATATTATGAAAAAACTCAGATCTAAAAGAGGAACATATAAAGTTGGATATAAAAATGAGATTAATAAAGTAGGATATCAAGAACAACTTTATGCATCACAAGAAATACTTAAAAGTTTTAAAAATAATATGATGGAAAACTTTGCTATAGGAATTATAAGATCTATAGTTGTACAAGATATTCAAAACATAATAGATAAATTAGAAAAAAAAAAGAAAAAATATAATATATCAAAGTATAATATACTACTTAAACCAAGTATAGATATTATAACTGATATTGACATTATCAATTCTCAGACATTAATTGAATTTGAAAAATTACTTGAAACTTTATAAAACCAAACTGAACAGTTTATTCAACAAAATGCCAGGATATACTATTAAAGGATTAAACAAACTTTTAGAAAAAGTATTAGGAAAAATGGATAGAATTGTATCTCACTTAAGAAATATAGATAAATCATCTGAAGAATATTACATACTCTTAGAAAATTATGATTAACTTATGATAGACTATTCTGATGTTGTAGATCGAAAAATGAATTTATACAAAACAATTCAAAATAATAACAAAAATAGATGTCAGGATTAACTATTAAAAGAGAAATTGAAATTATTGAAGTAAGAATGAATGAAATAATTTATCTTATTAAAAATGATAAAATAAATCAAGAATATATATATATATATATATATATATATTTTTTTTATTTTTTTTATTTTTTATTTTTTTTTAACACTGGACAAGAATTGAATGTTAATGATGATTTAAATCAAAATGTCCATGGTCATGTTCCAGGTTATTTTTTCTTCTCTTGGTCCCATTTAATTTTTTTCCCCCTTTTCAGACCCTTTGCCTTTAGTTATATTTGTTCTCAAAATGGGTATGGTCGTGTTTTATTTTTGGTTGACTCTTGATTGGTTTTTTTCTTCTACGTGTATAATTTTTTTACACATGACAAGAATTGAATGTTAATAATGATTTAAGTCAAATTTTCCATGGCCATGTTCCAGGTCATTTTTTCTTGGGGAAAGTACATAACTACAACAATTCAAGTTTTACTTTTCAAAACTAACAAACTTAATATTTTTTTTTTCAAAAATCAGGTGTTTCATAATTAAAAATAAATATAATATTACATATAATATAAACATAATTATCTATTATATATTATATTAAAACTAATACAATATTAAATCAAAAACTCAAATCTTGATGTCACAACCTCCCTCATCCCCGCCCCTTCCCCGGCCACCACCCGACCACCCCACCCGACCCCACCCCACCTATGATACCCGACCCTACCCTACCCCAAAAATTTTTTTTATTTTTTCTGCTCGATGTTTTCCTACCCTTCCCCATCCCACCCACCCACCTACCCCCCTACCCAAATTTTTTTTTCTGCTCGATATTTTCCTACCCTTCCCCATCCCATCCCACTCAACCCCCACCCCACCCCACCCCACCCACCTCATCGCAAAGTGACAAATTGATCTCACTAAAGCCATACCCCATCACCCCAAAATTATTTAACCCACCCCACCCCACCCCACCCCACCCACCTCAACCCCACTCGACCCTACCCCACCTCATCACAACGCGACAAATTTATCTCACCCCGACGCACCCCACCCGGCCCCCACCCCACCCCACCCAACTCTGATCTCACCCCTCCCAAAAAATGATTAATTATAATCAATTAAGGTTTTTAAAGTACACATTTTCAAAATTAAGAAAATGTTTTATTTCAAAAATCAGGTCTTAATTAATTATATATTTTACTATTTATGATTACAAGTCACAATTTTTAAGTTCATATCTTATTATGTCACAATTTTTTAGGTCACAATTTATTTTTCGGTCACAAATTTCGAATTTCTTAGGTCACGATTTTTTTCGTTCGCAAATCTAGAGTCAATTGGTCACAAATTACAAATTTTATTGGTCACAAATTTTTCTCGAATACAAATCAAGATTTTTTTAAGTCACAATTTTCACAAATCACTAGTTTTCTTGGTCACATATCATAAATTTTGTAGGTCACAATTTATATAATTATTTGGATGAGTTTTAGGGTCACAGCTTATTATGGTCACAAGTCACAAATCAGATCATAAGTTTATGGTCACAGTCACAATTTTTTAGGTCACAATTTATTTTTCGGTCACAAATTTCGAATTTCGTAGGTCACAATTTTTTTCGGTCACAAATCTAGAGTCAATTGGTTACAAATCACAAACTTCATTGGTCACAATTTTTTCTCGAATACAAATCAAGATTTTTTTAGGTCACAATTTTCACAAATCACTAGTTTTCTTGGTCACATATCATAAATTTTGTTGGTCACAATTTCTAAAAATTTAGGTCACAACTTATTTTTCGATCACAATTTACAAATCTCATAAGTCACAACTTATTTATTGGTCACAAATCTCAAATTTTATAGGTCACGACTTTTTTCCGGTCACAAATCTCGATTTTATGAGTCACAATTTTAAAATTTATGGTCACGACTTATTTTTCGGTCACAATTTACAAATTTCTTAAATTGCAACTTATTTAAGACACAATTCTCGAATTTTATAGGTCACAACTTTAAAATTTATGGTCACGACTTATTTTTCGGTCACAATTTACAAATTTCTTAAATTACAACTTATTTAAGTCATAATTCTCGAATTTTATAGGTCACAACTTCACAAATTTCAAGTTAATTGGTCACAACTCATCGATTAATCAGTCACAATCACCTATAATTGATCACAAACAAGTTAACACCCCACCCCACCCTACCCTAACACCTACCCCAACTCGGCCTTAATCCATCTCCAACACTACTGCCGACAATTGCACCACCGATCAACATCCAACTCACCACCACCACTAACCAAAGCACAACACCCAAACGGCCCAACCATCACACCGCCACTCTCCCCAACTCACCCACCACAACCACTGTAACCACTACCATCACTACCATTATGACCCACAACACCAATCACCCACCTGCACTTACTATTAAACCTGCTGCGCGCACTACCGTCGGCACCACCAGATCGTCTGACATCACCTCAAATGGAAAAATCACTACCACAAAAAATCATCAGAATCGTCTTCACCTTCACTTCATCGCACCACCAGCACCTCGTCCACTTCATCACACCACCACCACCACTACCTGCGCCGCATCTACAACCCCCGACTATCTCCAGCACCACAGCCACACCGCTAAAAACTCCCCAAACCGTCACCTATTTCTTACATTCGCACAGTTAAAACCTATATATGTTAACCCCCAATTAAATTCCCCAAATCCACAACTCAATCGAACCATTTTATTTCAAGGACAACACCACCCCCACCAACATCATAGAAAACCCACCATCAAATCAAAAATCAGTATCACATACACCCCAACCAACTCAACTACAGCTTACAAACACACCCACAAGATAAAATAATAACAATTGTTGGGGAGAGAGCGAAGATGATGTTCGGTGGAAGCAGCCTCTCGTCGATCGCTGCAGCAGCAAAGCAATCATTGCACCTGAGGCCGACAACGATCGCTCGAAACATTGGTTGCGCACAGCCACTACTTCATGACGCTGCGCCTGAGCGTGCTGCGCAACGATGGTCGAAAGCGTCACTCCGCCTGAGGTGGGATGGTGTCACCAGATACTGAGAGCTGCGCTTGAGGTACTGAGATGTTGCTGTCGGTGGGTTGAGAGAGGAGAGAAAGAGACGTGAGATTAAATTGAGGGTATTAGAAAGAGACCTGAATTTTGAAATATTATAGATCAAACTTGATTTGTGAAATTGCATCTTAAAAAATCTGCCTGTGTGTAATTTCCACTTTTTTCTTTTACTTGTCTCATTTAATTTTTTTCCCTTTTCAGACCATTTGTCTTTAATTATATTATATTTTATATATGTTACTATAATTAATCTATTATTCTTAAATATTATATTGCAGCAACGACTGCATATTTTTATGATGTGCCTACACAATCAAATAATTATACAAGTCAAAGTCCTATGCCATTTCTTTTTACAGAGGATGAACAACAAAATACAATTCTAAATATTCATGACATTCTTTCTGAGTCATTCACATTACCTTACCCTATATTTTTTGTACACACTGTAATGCAAATTTTTTTTGGAAAGAAAGCAAGAACTTCTGTTGTATGGATGGACAAGTAAAATTATGCCTTAATGAAATGCTAATTGAACTGAGAGATTTATTTTTGTCAACGAATGACGAATGTCTGAAATTTCGAAGCATATGTCATACATATAATAATCATTTTGCTTTCACATCATTCGATGTTAATTACAATGAAATTCTAGATCTTGTACATAATAATATTCATTAGTTGTTCAAAGAACTATACTATATTTTATTTTATTTTGTATATTAATGGTTTTTCTCTATTGGTTAAAATTGCTTATTATTTTAAAATTTTGGTAAATAATCATAGATACATATTAGTATCTACATTTTTTTAACTTTTTATGCAATAATTCATTATAAGAAGTTTTCAGTTCATTACTTGTTTACGTGGCTATTTTACTCTATTGACAACTTCCTCTATCTATGTTAATAGTTATGCATAATTGTATGCACATATTTAGTAAAAATAAATATAATTTCTGATCTTTTCTTTATAGAATTTTAACAATGATTTTTTTTCAAGTCATCTTAGCATTTCAAACCCCACACTGATTTTATTAAAATTATTAGATTAGTAGATAATAATGTTTCTTATTACATATATTGACTTCAAAGCTTTTTAATAATTTTAAGATTGCATACCAGAATCTTCTTCAATGACATTTATTATGTAATTTCCAGGAATTTATGTGAAAATAGTACGTTGATAGTATTTGAATTATTACTTCATGTGCTTTATTAATTTTAAATTTTACAACTTCTACATATGTTTACTAAGCAATATTATTTTTTTATTTATTTATTAATATATCTTACTAAGAAAAAATAATTTATTTGTTACTTTGCCTTCATTCTTTCAATACAATTACTCTTTTATTCAACAAGAAAGAAAAACTCATATACTGATTGTCAATATTTGTAGGTGATTTGCACTGCCTTAAAAACCACAAAAGGATGGATGCAACTCTTTTTCAAGGTATGTAAAGTATATTGTCTCTTATTCAAGTAATTTCACACTTACGTAAGCTTTAGCATTTTCAATCAGACCACACGGATTCTCTATTTCAAGACGACATTTCTTTTCCTTTGTATCAATTACTTTTATTTTTGGACAGTTGACATCACTAGATTATTGTCCTTGTGGTCCTCCCAATACTCCGACAAGATGGTGTAGATGGACCAAAGTTCAAAAAAAGAAAAAAAAAAGAAAAAAGAAGAAAGAAAAAGGGATGTTTGATTGTTCAAGGGTTCATCGTGAGGGTTATGTCTTGTGCTATGTTTTGATATTCCATTTGTTCAAGTCTTGATTGGGTAAGCTAATGGTGAAAACAATCAAAATTGATGTATTTCTAATTATCTTTGTTTAATGACTAGATATCGACAAGGAAAATGATTGTTCCTTTCGTAATTTAAGCATATGATTTATAACTGATTGTTGTTTATCAAGTTTTGTACTTTGCGTTGGTAAAAAAATTTAACAATGCAATGTTTTCCTTAACCCTTATTGTACTGTATACATTTCACTACACACTTAAGAGTGAAGGGGGAATTATTGTTCAAATTTTTTTTTTTATCCAATTGATTATTGTTCTCTATACACTTATTATATTGTTTACGTTTCACAACACACTGATTGCTTCTCTTCACCTTTTAGGTATTTTACATACTACAAGCAGCTTCCAAAATGAAAGTTGGTTCAAGCAGCTCCCCTGTAATTGACTGGAAAGGCAGAGCATTTAACTTCCTTGTATGCCGGGAGCAAGATATCCAGTACTTCAGCTATTTTTTCACATTTAGAACAAGTAAGTAATTTTTAGATATTTGGCCCTTACCAGTCTTTTTTACATGTATATGGGGCCATCTTGTTGACTTTTTAAAAAGGAAAGATGGACAATCACCTTCCCTCCATTATAGGATAAAGTTTAGTTTAACTTAATTCTTCACAGAAAGAAACCTGAATTGTCAATGATATTGAGATCAACAGAGATTATGACTGATTAATGGCTTGATTACTTTCCATTTTTATGTATATTATTGTATTTACCATACTTAGATTAACCTAATTATATTTACCATACTTAGATTAATCCTAGCATCATGTAATCTCTATATAATGTAAGTATTTTATCAATGAAATTCATTCGGTCAAAAATATTGTTATGGTATCAGAGCCTCCATCTAAAAGAGAACTCTGTGTGTAGCGATCTTTTTGGGGCTTTCTACAGTCAAGCTCTATTAGTGGTTTCGGGACTCACCTTGGCAAACTACATCATTGTTGTAGTCATCGATTGTTGTGGGAGTCACTATGTGTCAACAATTCTCGACGATTGCAGCCTCGTTTTCGCAGATTTCAGCAATTAAAGTGCTGAAATTTTCTGTTGGTGGTGATTTCATCTTCTTGTGGGCTCGGTCGACGCACATGTACGGTTCAAAAGCTCCTGCAATTTGGACAGATTCTGGTCCAGTTTCAAACTCCGGCAGATTGGACAGATTCTGGTGGTGTTTCGTTACATATTTGTGTGTCTGAGGTAGTGGATGCTGGCTTTTCAGCGTTTGTTGGTTTAATTGGTTTTTGGATTTCTATTGGGCTAAGTCTGGGCTCCATAATTTAGGCTTATTGGTTTTGGACATTGGGCTTATTGTGTTTTAATCACAATATATTTGTCTTTGGGCTTCCTATTAATTTTAATTTGTTTTGGCTGCTTTATTGCAACTATTGTGTAAGAATTATGTCTACTGAAGCATTTTGTGTCAAGTTTACGGGAAAGAATTATTCAATATGGGAATTCCAGTTCAAGATGTTTTTAAAGGGAAAAGAGCTTTGGGGTCATATTGATGGGTCATCTACTGCGCCTGAAGATGCTAAGGATCTAAATGCATGGGAAACAAATGATGCTCGTATTATTTCTTGGATTATGGGATCCATGGAAGCACACATGATTAATAATTTACGTTCTTTCACTATTGCTAAAGAAATGTGGGAGTACTTAAAGCGCATTTACTATCAAGACAATAATGCTCGGAGATTTCAGTTGGAGTTGGAAATTGCTAATTACACTCAAGGAAATCTTACTATTGAGCAATATTATTCTGGGTTTCTGAATTTGTGGAGTGAGTACTCCGGGATAATTCATGCTAAGGTCCCTGTGACGGCATTATCAGCTCTACAAGCAGTTCAAGAAGTTAGTAAACAGGATCAATTTCTTATGAAATTAAGACCTGAATTTGAAGTTGCTCGGGCGAGTTTATTAAATAGCGATCCGGTTCCTTCTTTGGATATATGTTTGGGTGAACTTTTGCGTGAAGAACAACGATTGGGTACTCAAGCAACCATGGGAGGCGATATATCCTCATCTGATGTCATGACGGTTACATATGTTGCTCAAGGACGAGGGAAGGGTAAACTCCAGTGCTTATGTTGCAAAGGATATGGTCATATTGCTCGTCATTGTCCTCAAAAAGTCTGCACTTACTGCAAGCAATCCGGACATATCATCAAGGAGTGTCCCACACGACCTCAAAATCATAAAGCTCAGGCTTTTCAAGCTGCTATTCAGGGTCCTACTCCAGCAAGTTCACAAGTTAGCACCAGCCAACCGATTCTTACACCAGAAATGGTTCAGCAGATGATTGTTTCTGCCTTCTCTGCATTGGGTCTGCAAGGTAAGGGTCAATCTATTTCTTCTCCCTGGCTTGTTGATTCAGGGGCATCGAATCATATGACAGGTAGTTCTGACTCTTTGCACAACATCCGTAGCTATGCTGGCACACAACACATTCAAATTGCTAATGGCAATACCCTTCCGATTACTGCTGTTGGTGATATTGGGTCTCCATTTCAGAACTTTTTTGTATCTCCAGGCTTATCTACAAACTTGATTTCGGTTGGTCAATTAGTTGATAATAACTGTGACGTGTGTTTCTCTTGTAATGGTTGTCTTGTGCAGGATCAGGGGTCGAGGAAGGTGATCGCGAAGGGCCTAAAGTCGAAAGATTATTTCCATTGCAATTTACTATTCCTAGTGCTATGTCTTTAGCTTGTTTTAGTGTTGGACTTAAACATGAAATTTGGCATAAAAGATTAGGGCACCCAAATGCTTTAATTTTGTCTCATTTGTTGAAATGTGGTTTATTGGGTAATAAAGATCAGTCTCAGTTATCAAATTTGTCTTTTGATTGTGCTACTTGTAAACTTGGGAAAAGCAAGACTCTTCCGTTTCCTGTTTATGGCAGTCGTGCTGATAAATGTTTTCAGATCATTCATAGTGATGTTTGGGGTGTGGCACCCATCACTTCCCATGCTTGTTATAAGTATTTTATAACATATATTGATGATTTCAGTCGTTATACTTGGATATATTTTCTTCGCTCTAAAAGTGAGGTTAGCACTACCCTTAAGACTTTCGTAGCTTACATTGAGACATAGTTCTCTTCTAGTATTCAGATTTTGAGGTCTGACAATGGCAGAGAATATATGTCTCGTGACTGTCAAACCTTCTTACAACAAAAGGGCATTCTCTCACAATGATCTTGTCCATATACTCCTCAACAGAATGGAGTAGTCAAAAGAAAGAATCGTCACTTGTTAGACATTGTCTGAGTTTTGCTCTTGGAATCTTCGGTTCCACCCAGATTTTGGGTTGAAGCGCTCTCTACAGCTGTACACCTAATTAATCGACTTCCTGTTCAACATTTAGAGTTTGATTCTCCTCATTTCCGCCTGCATGGTGTAAATCCCGAATATGACATGTTACATACGTTTGGATGTGTTTGCTTTGTTCATTTGCCTTCTCATGAACGTCATAAGCTTGCTGCTCAATTTGTACGGTGTGCTCATGGGTTATAGTATTCCTCAAAATGGTGTTATTTGTTATCATGGTGTTGCTAATCGATTTCGTATATCTCGGAATGTGGTTTTCTTTGAGAATCAATATTACTTCCAACAGCATGTTGTAACCTCTCCTGATTTGGTTCCACTCATTAACTTTGAGGATGATTCTTGATCTATTGAACGTTTTAAACCAGGTGTAGTATATCAACGACGACGGACTCCAGCTCCACCACCCCTTCCCGACCCTGATCCCGTTCCTGAGTCTACTGATCTTAGGCGATCCACTCAAGTTACTCATCCTCCCAATTGGTATGGATTCTCTACAACTTTATCTCATATCACAGTTCCTACTTCTTATTCTCAGGCAGTTACTCAACCATGTTGAGAGAAATCTATGCAAGAGGAAATTCAAGCCTTACAAGAAAATCATACATGGGATATTGTTTCTTGCCCTCCTACCATCAAACCTATTGGATGTAAATGGGTTCTATTCAGTTAAGTTTCGCTCTGATGGATCGCTAGATCGCTATAAAGCTCGGTTGGTAGCTCTTGGTAATCGTCAAGAATATGGCGTGGATTATGAGGAAACTTTTGCTCCTGTTGCCAAAATGACAACGGTCCGAACTGTTCTTGCTTTAGCTGCCTCCAAGGGATGGTCTTTGCGACAAATGGATGTCAAAAATGCTTTCTTACATGGTGACCTTAAGGAAGAAATTTATATGACGCTTCCTCCGGGCCTCTTTTCTCTGCCATCCTCTAATGTGTGTAAGCTAAAGCGTTTGCTTTATGGATTGAAACAAGTTCCTCGTGCTTGGTTTGACAAGTTTCGCTCCACTCTTTTGCGATTCTCATTTATACAGAGCCACTATGATTCATCTCTCTTTATCTCTAACACCAAGGATGGTACTGTGCTTCTTCTAGTCTATGTGGATGATATTGTTATTACCGGGACTAACTTTGATTTGATATCTCAACTTCAAAATCGACTGAAGGAATCTTTCCATATGAAGGATTTAGGTCCCTTACAGTACTTCTTAGGTCTTGAAGTGCTTCCAAGTCCAGCCGGGACTTATCTGCATCAACATAAGTATATGGGAGAGTTGATTAATTTGGCTGGACTTCAAGATGGTCGCCCGGCTGATACCCCCATGGAGGTAAATGTGAAGTATCGCAAGGAGGAGGGTGATCTTCTTACTGATCCTTCCCTATACCGCCAATTAGTGAGTAGCCTAAATTATCTCACTATTACACGACTCGATATTTCTTTTTCCGTACAACAAGTTTGTCAGTTTATGCACGCTCCACAACACCTTCATTTGGCCGCAGTTCATCGCATTATTTGATACTTGTTGGGTACACCTGATCGGGGACTTTTCTTTCCTGCCAACTCGTCTCTTCAGTTGGTAGGTTATAGTGATGCGGATTGGGCCGGATGTGCTGATACTCGTCGCTCGATTACAGGTTGGTGTATGTTTCTTAGGAGTGCATTAATATCTTGGCGAAGTAAGAAGCAGGATCGTGTCTCAAAATCTTCCACTGAATCTGAGTATCGTGCTATATCTTCAACTTGCTCTGAGATTGTTTAGCTTTGAGGTCTTGTAGCAGAGCTTGGTTGCCCTCAGTATGAACCTACTCCACTTCATGCTGAAAACACTAGTGCCATTCAAATTGTTGCTAATCCTGTGTTTCATGAGCGCACTAAGCACATTGAAGTTGATTGTCACTCTATACGTGAGGCTTATGATGGTCGCATTTTAACTCTTCCGCATATCACTACTAATGTTCAGACCGCTGATGTGTTTACCAAGGAAATGACTCGATAACGACACCAGTTTCTTGTCAGCAAATTGATGCTCCTTGATCATCCAGCATCAATTTGAGGGGGGATGTCAATGATATTGAGATCAACGGAGATTATGACTGATTAATGGCTTGATTACTTACCACTTTTATGTATATTATTGTATTTACCATACTTAGATTAACCTAATTATATTTACCATACTTAGATTAATCCTAGCATCATGTAATCTCTATATAATGTAAGTATTTTATCAATGAAATTCATTCGGTCAAAATATTGTTAGATGGGATTGAGATTTTCAATATAAGCAGCTTCTTTCTTTTCTGTGTAATCTGTATTAGTGCTTGTCTTCAAAATCCTACTTCTCTAAACTCTTTAAATGAGAATTGCCCTATTGTCACTAGCCTAGCCTTTATAGGTTGAACTATTGATAATTGTTGTCTTCCTGTTTCTACTTTTTTTGGATTGTTTTCTATACTAAACTCGAACTGTTGATAGTTGTTGTCTTCTCGTTTCTACTATTTTTTGGATTTTTTTTGTCACTATACTTACTTCCAAATGTAGGTTCACCTATATAATGTGCTATTATTAAGAAAATGTTATTAAAATGGAACGTTCTTGCAATCAAATTACCTTCTTTCTGTGATAAATTTTTTATTTTTTTATATTTGTAAAAAGTTAAAAGAGTAACATGAAAATTTCAGTTAAATGGCTAGCTATTGTATGTAAATAGTCACTTATGACTACATTTTTCCGGTACATTACTGCTTATTACATGAGACATTCATCTTATTATTAAATTAAAAAATATTAAACAACAATATGAAAATCTATGTAATATGCATATATTTAAATTTTAAATTTAAAAAAAATATTCAGCTATATAAATAGTCCACGCTAAATGAATCAACAACTAACAACACGTGCACCGCACGTACCCTCCCTAGTAATAATATATATATATATATATATATATATATATATATATATATATATATATATATAATAATAATAATAATAATAATAATAATAATAATAATAATAATAATATAATATAAGAGTGAATGAGGGTCACTATTCATTTTTGGCCATCCATTTTGTCGTGTAGTGGTTTTTTTTTTTTTAACACATTTTTGAGCCATAATAATACCGATGCATACATCGATGCACCTGTCTCTCATTAAACTCAACACGCAACCTATCATTACTCAAACAGGCAGCACGCAACCTTACTCTCTTTCTTCCATCTTGCACACTAGAAGTGAGGCCAAATTCTTCTGTCTTTTTTTTGTCTTTTTTTTCTTCTAGTCGATCCACCATACAGAGTGGGTGGCAAAGGAAGAAACGAGCAAACTAAGTATGACAACTTTGACACTTTGAAAGTGAAGATGAAGAGAGGAAACATGTTTCCGTGTAAAAGAATAATCCAATGGCAAAGTACGACGACACCATCGATCTCTAGGTAAGATTTATCTCGACTATGCTGAAGTTTCTTCCATTTCGATTCTAGATTTTTTGTGTTTGAGAGAACGTGCCAAGTTAGGGAATTTTCAAAGATCCAATGGGTTATGGTTGGTTAATTTCTTAACATCCTTTTATTTATTTCTTGATAATTAGTTTTCAGTTACGTTTATTGATTTAGTTATAATATGAGATTATGAGGTGGAAAGTAAGTTTTGCTTCTAGATTTCATTGCGTTAGGTTGAAATATAACTTAATTTAGGAATTTTCATTGATCTGTGTAAGACCCTTTTCTTTGTGGAAGTTTAAGAATACGATTCTAATGCAATTATGTTATTGAGAAAATGTGCATATTAAGCCGTAAGAAGCAATCTGCTCCTAAATCAACTGAACAAAAGGTTCACAGGAAGCAACTTGCTACTAAAGATCCTCCTTCGTTATTGATTTTTTTCCCGCTCATGAATTCATCCATGTAATATACTTATGCAAAGTATTCGTCTTTTATTGGTGTAATATCTTGTATTCCCTAATGTAGGATGCTCGTAAGTCTTTCCTAACTACTGGTGCTGTGAATAAGTTTCACATCTACCTTCCCAGTACCTTTTTTTATTCAGTGAGTACTTATGATATTTATTATTTCATTAACGAAGTGCTTATGAATACACTTTGTCTTTAACAAACCGAGGCAATAACCAATAAGGTCCTCAACTTTGCAATTTACAGAAAAATTACTTCAGATTTTAGCATGCAAACTACAAAGTATATCATGAATTGATTTTGTTAATAGGTTTTTCATCCTGTGGCTTTTTTTAATTTTTTTTTTTTTGGGAAATTTATGCAGATATATCAAGGTGGGAAGATATGCTTGATGGTGCATTTCAAGCCACTATGGGCAAAAAAATGGTAACAGTTTTTTTTATTTTTATTTTGATTTCAAGTTTTTGATTGAATAGTTAGATTTTGTGTCATCCTATTGAAGTTTAATTATGTTGTAATGCTTTGGCTGCTTGAATCTGGATGGTTATGGATATACTATTGTTAAACTCATTTCAGGTAAAGATTGATTACCAATTCATTAGTTATCCAAAGCTACATTAGTTTGTAATGGAGAAAGGCCGAAACTTTACAAGTTTTTCATTGTTAATTTAATTGAAAATGGGTAGAATGCTTTTCTATTTATTGTTTTAGGTAGGAGTGCTAGGCTATCAATATAAGTTGATCTTTTTGAACAAGATTTGCAAATGTATCAGCCATCTTCTCTTTGAATCGGTCTTACTCGGGCTCGCAAATCTCAAGTTTGTCTATGAAGAGCGAATATAATTGTATTAGAGTCTATAATTGATTTCTTCTGTGTAATACTAATCGATAGGGCCTCATTGGTAAGTGCTGCAAGATCTTTTGCATTGGAACTGTAACCCATGGTTATGGACCCGAATCCATTAGTATGGAACATTTTCTTTTCTAAGTGAAATCTCCTAGTTTATGAAAGAGTGGAAAAGTGCTTTTGTTGGTGTGGAATAAGAAGCCTTTTTGAACAAGATTTGCAAATGTATCAGCCATCTTCTCTTTGAATTTGAAGAAGGAAAAAAAATTCATACGAGATGGGGTTCTCACTCAAGAAATCTAGATGGAATGCAAATGACAATGGTGCTTTAATTTAAGCAAAATGAAATGTAAATGCCCAGTCAAATTCGGTATTCAAAAGTTAAGTTTTAGCCAGTAGGAGCTAGGGCTTATTTGTTTTCCATTTTTATGTTTTGCTTTCTAATTTCTTCACTTTTTCTTCAATCTAGCAAGGAGCCACTTATTTCTTTCCTTAATGAGTAAAGCAATTTAATTTAAATAAATAGTCTTCTCCATCAAACAAGAAGGTTCAATGAAAAAAAAAATCCATATTTGATAATGAGAGCATACATCGATAGTGGCACGTGGATATTGTCATGACATTAACTGAGGAATGATCCACAATTGGCTAAAAGAATTAACAAGAAAAGACACCATTAAGGTACCTGTAATTTCAAATATATGATGTTATCCCCAAGCCAAGTTTTTTATATCCCCATTGGAAATAGATTAAATTGGAGTTTGTGGGTTTGATGCAGGTTGTTTATACATTAAATTGGAGTTGAAGTTATGCGGCAAAAGACATTACATTTGGATTGAATGCATAGTAGGTTTTAATGAACTTTTTGATATTGTTAAATATATGAGGCTCAAAGGTTCTTCAGTATTACATGTATTCATTGTTCCATTGATTATTTATTTATTTTATTTTAGTTTTAATACCTTTCCATTTGAGGAATGTGTAATGAACTTGTACATTTGTCCATTAAATGTAATGATTTGTTTTCTATTGATGAAGTAAAAATAGAATTAGAAATAATTTTTCGATTACTTTGTTTTTGTAGAAAGATTGCCCTATTTTATTTTTCTTTTATTATTTTGTAAATTGGTTTGTGATTTATGATTGCAAAATACGCGTCATTCTATGTATTGGATTATGGATGTGATTTTCATATCATGTGTTGAACTCATATTTGCCCCTACTGATGCCTCTTTTGCTGATGATGCTCCTCCCCAGCCAGGCAACCACCTTGTTTCAGCATCATTCATCTTGATTCTTGCAAGGTGAGTGTTCATGTACAATTTCCCTAGTTTGTACTTTTTACTCTTCACAAATGAACTTGCACAATCTGAAATAAAGTTTAGGGGTTGTTATGTTTGGAATTGAAGCATTAAGTAATCAAGAGAAGATATATTTACTTTCGACTTTTCGACACTATTACATATACAAATATTACCCCATTCACTACCAAAAAAAAACTCTTTTCCGACGGCTGTTTCCGTCGGTGAAAAGTGCATTTCCGTCGGAAAATCTCTTTTCCGACGGATTATAGCCGTCGGAAATCCGTCGGAATTGATAGCGTCGCTATTACTATTTTTCGACGGATTAACTGTTGGCGTCGAAAATTTCCGACGGGTATTACTTTTCGACGGAAATTTCCGACGGGTAATATAACCGTCGGAAATTTCCGACGGCTATTATTTCCTCGTCGAAATTTCCGACAATGACGTTAATATCTGTCGAAAATGGCTAACGACGTTAAAACACAATTTTCTCATACAATTTTCTATCAAAAAATTTTGTTTTTCTAATATCAATTTTAAATTAATTTTTAGTTATTGCACTTATAAGTTATATAATTAATATAAAAAATATTTTAAAATGAGCTATAAATTTAATTGCAATTATACTATAATAACAAAAATAGGAAATATTTGTTTATACATGATCACATCATCTAATTGTTATATTTCTATGATGTTCCAGACGATGATGGGAACTTAGAATTTGCAAAGTCAAGTTCTCGAAGAAATGATCTAATTTTCTCTTCCATAGACGATTCCATTTTTGCTTCCATTGAGACTTTTAAATCTTCCAATCCTTCGTTCTCCTCTCTTCTGCAGCTTCCATTTCCTTCGTTCTCCTCTCTTCCGACTCTCTTAATTGCTGCTTAAGCGCCTCTATTTCGACAACTTGTGAGTGCAATCGTGAACGTCGAGAAAAATTTCTCACTTCCTCAGCAAATTGTGAACTCCCCAGACCATATACATGACCTTTGTTTATGCCATTTGTAGACTGGATCCACGTATCTGGGTGGAATTCTGGACGCTCAGATGGATTTGGCCATTGCTTCTCAATCGCATTTGTATAGTTTTCCTATAAAATTAAAAAAACAAAGTATTGTTGTTATGGAAGAAATAAATATAACTATAAATAATATAAAATTCATAAAAAAATACTAACTATCAGAAATAAGTGTCTATGTATTGCATCTTACGTATGTCCTCTTTGATCGGTCATCTATAAATTCCCCAGATGATTTCCTATGAGTTCGCTCAAAAAGTTCCACTGGAGTTGGCGGACGTTTTAGCTCCTTTGACTGAACGGGATGAAAAAAGTTATAACTAAGAATAAAGAATATTAATTGCAAAAAATAAATATAAAGATCGAGAATAATACCATACGATTACAGTGTACCGCATAGGGCACAGAACCACCTCTATGTTTAGGTGGCGGACCCTTCGTTGTTGAGGTACGATTATTTGAATTTGTTTGAGATAACAGCTGCCATTCCTCAGTACTCCACTCCTCTAAACGCTTGAGCCATTCCTCATTATCAATCCAATGTGGCTTGTAGTTCTTCCAATCAAATGGATTATTTGATCCACTTTTGTTTTTGGCTCTTGCTCGAAGTCCAGTAAAGGTATCTCACAATCGCCTAGTAGCTATATTCCGAAATACCATACCTACTTCACCATCTGTATGATCAGGCCATTTGAATTTCTCCTAAAGCAATTTAAAAAGTTAATGCAATATTCCATATTAGTTGTAGATAATATGTAAATATAAAAATTTCAAGAGTATATTGAAATTACCGCAAATGCTCTAAACATGTTCTCGTGGAAGTCATCAGGCACATCACCATAACTAGTATAACGACCATGCGTGAATCCTTTCACAATGCACATTACTTCTCTCGTGGCCACAATACTATCGAAACTGAAATTAAACCAAGTAATAAAATATGAAAACATATTTTATTATTAATAGAAGAGGTAAGTATAAATTGAGTGAAATAATTTTGATGATATACCTTTCTCGTGTTTCAACAACAATAGTTTCACGCCGCCCAGGTGAATTAGGGATAGGAGTACCCTGATTAGGACCTCGCCTCCTAACTCTCCTACCATTTTCTTCCGTTGGAGATGACTCCTCCTCAGTAGCATCGTTGATATTGCTTAGCCCAATCACTTCCTCTTCATTTAGTCCATCACTTAAGTTTGCCTCATCTCTATTTAGTGTCTCGTCTCTATTGGCAGGGGAGGACCTTCCTCTAGTTCTTGAGGTGCTACCACGTCCTCGTGTGGGTCGATAATTACTCATGACCTATCACAATTATCTACAAAAGAAAAAGAAAAAGCAACACAACACAACACAACACATATAGTTATTAACAGGAGAGTAGGCTAGCTAACTCATTATGCTAGAAGTAGTAGAATCTACGGATTGAAGACAGAGGTAAATCTGGTGAATGACAGTTTATTGATGTCAATGATATTTCTTGAGAATATTGCGTAATAAAGAGTTCAGAGTAAAGCAACAGAACACATATAATTACACGACAGGAAAGCATCATAATATATGTCAACTAATTGATAGAAAATACACCAATTAACTAACCTTTGTCCCACTTCTATATAGGTGCATCTAAAGCATCATAATATATCCCATTTAAAAAAATATACCAGTAAAAAATAAAAGCAGCATAATATACGTCATCTAATTGAAAGATTTTTCTCATCAAATCATCATATACATAGCGGTTATGATAAATATTCTGATGCTAATATTGTGAAATTCCCTTCTTCTTCTTCAATTATAATGAAGGATAAGCGTGGATGGTTGATTAATCCTGTTTCAGTTGCCTTGGATGCTCCAATATCAGGTTCTTTTTTTCCTTTTTCTTTCTTTTATTTCCCCCTATTTTCATTCATGTGTTAGAAAGTTACAATTTATGTTATTATTAGAGTTGTGGAACCCTTTGACCTTGACCATGTCGCCTAGCCTATACCGGGACAACCCTGCAAGCATATTATTTTACCTAGTGAAATTTGAAGCAACCTTTTTATAAATTCAAATGACAAAAAGAATATCACAAACTCTTTTCCTCGTAGGCGAAAAATTAACACGAGACCACATCTAATCTTGTTGTGATGCATTTACAAGAGAAAATGATATATACAATAAGACCCCCTTTTTTGTTGAAAAATAAAAATAAAAACTGGTAAAAGACTTCTTCAAAGGAACTAGAGGTAACAGCCTTTCATATTATCCCATTGAAACTGTTGTTTTATAAGAATTTGAGAAGACATCCCAAATGAAACCATATAAATTTAGAGCATAATTTAGTCTGGTGCTCACCTAACCTTTGTCTTTCTTATACAATTAACAATATTTATATCTTAGTTAACAAAGCCATATAAACAAATCCATGTTGAGAACATAAAATATACACATGTTGAGCACACCAGGAATAAAAAGTTAAAGCACATTTCATCCATCAAATTTAGTCATGTGACCAAGTGAATATATAAACAGAGAAGCAGCCTAATATTTGAAATAAACAACATAGTATGGGGGAACGAGTAAGACCCCACATGTATGCTTATCATGGAAGATGGAATCTGTTAGCATCTCTTAAAATGATGAAATATGTTAGCATCTCTTAAAATGATATGCCGACTAAGAATTTTGGATACAAACTTCATAAACAGATGGCAATCCCCACAAATGCGGATATTCTTTATAATCCTAATAGGTGATGCTGAAGAAGGTTTTCTTATCAATCCAAAAGCAAGGGCAAGTTTCTCACTGTGATAGCATATAGATTCAAGTTTCTCATCTTCCCCCACATTGTGTAAAACAGAACTTTTATTTGGTGCAAATCCAGCTTCTTGTAGCTTTTTTATCAGCAAATCTAGTTCTAGATATATAAGTTCTGATTCAGGATGACTTCGATCTTCTGACACAAATTTATAGACCTTTCCGTCAAGCTCAATCCAACTGTAAGCGGTAAATTTTTTAACCTGCTTGTTTTTCATAAGAGATCTAATAGACGCCACATCTTTCCATCTTCCATGATAAGCATACATGTTGGAGAGGATTATAGAAGGTTCAGCACTGAGTGGGTCCAACTTAAACAGTTAAGCAATGCAGCTTTCTTATGATCTACAACTAGTTAAACCATTATATTTTAGAAAAGGATATATCATATTCTTGTGACCCTTCATTTATTATAATAACTACATATAAAATAAAGATAAAATTGGTTGATGGCTTCACGTATGTCAATAGCAGACCGGTATTGGCAATGAAAGTCACATCAATAAAAACTGAAGAATAGGGAAAAAGAAAAAGAAAAATTTCTGTGTAAATCTACATGACACATTAGATGTGACCTAATTGCACAATGAAGTCACACAAATGAACTGAAAGAAAACCTAAAGTACCTCTCCATCAACTATTATACAAAAATAAACACAACTTCAATGGTTTCAGTTCAGATAAATACAACATATGGTGCAAGCATGTAATCAGCTCCAAAACTGTTAACGTAAAACTTGTCTCATGCTCCTAACCTAATAGCGATAGATACTCACTTCAAAAGCAGACCCTTATCAAGAAGTCGAGACGGCACTCTTCCAGGCAACAAATTGTTCTGAACAAACCTGCATCAACAGTAAATGAAGAGAATAAACATTTGAATTCATAGCTAAACGTGTAAATGCAGATCCAACACAGTAGACAAGCCAAAAGAAATTAAAAACAAAAAAAAACAAAAAAACGTCTCTGCTGTGCATCAACTGTGACAGTGTAGGTGAACCAAGCAGCTTATGTGACAAGAATTATAGTTGCTTGAAAATGCTTTTTAGGAGAAAGAGAGAAATACTTTCCAAAAAAGGCATTTTTCCTCATCCACTACAAGTACTTTGACAGAAATGAAAAATCTAAAATTCCAAGGAACATAGCAAGATGATCTGTAAAGTGTGAATAATGCAAGAAATTGCAGCTATGTAAACTTACAATTCTTTCAAATTTGGCAAATCTGCCAAGGAGGGAGGCAGCTCGCCAGTCAGTTGATTATTTTGCAAGATGTCTGTGACAACATACTCATTGGTTATTCAAAAAAGATCCACTAAAAACTGAATGGGAAAGATTTTGAATAATTACAATTTTTTCAAGTTTGGGCATCCAGAAAAATCAAGAATTGAACCAGACAGTGAATTCTCTACAAAATGAGGAAGGAACATACAAGAAGATAATAATTCAAAATTTCATTATCCTATGGCCATTTCATTTCATTCCTCTTTTGAAGTAGAGGGCACATGGTAGAAAAAATCAAGAAAGCAACTAACGCCAATTGCAACCAAAGGAAACCTAACTTTTTAATGATAGTTAATAAAAAGGGAAAGCAACTGATACCATATACTGGACTGTTAGTACTAATGGATCATTTACAGTCCAATCTTGCCTTAACCAATTCAGAAACAAATGAAGTATTAGGAACTCTTACAGGTACATCTAGAATGGATCTATACGTCCTAAAAGCAGTAGCACACACAAGAGCCCCACTCCTTAAAAATCAAAAAATGTTGTATAGAAAAGGGAATTCTCAAGAATTGAGTTCTTACAAAATGTCAGCCGACACAGAGAGCTTATTGCATCTGGAATGGGACCATAAAATCTGCAACCACCCAAGCTCCTACATGGAAGGAAAAGCATCAAGTTCAAGACCCCATTCAGACCCCAAGTGTAATCATTTTACGTTTTCTGTAATTTCATTGTTAATTCAAGACCGCTCTCAAAGATTCTAACCCAAAACATAAAAGTAAATTATGTTTACAAAAAAAAAAAAAATGGGACGAAGAAGCAGAGCCGTATAGTCTTATATAAAAAAATCAACAAATAACTTGGAATTAATACCAAATCAATTTCGCAGCAGTAATTAAAGGTTGAAGATAGTTTTTTTTCTCACCCGTATTGAAGTAATTTGGTTCGAAATTCGGATGCTAAATTTGTCCACCGTGCGTCACTGCGAAGAATGGAGAGAGGTATGGTTTTGAAAGAGAGATGGAGAATGGAGTTGAAGGAGATGGAGACGGAGATGGAGAATGGAGTTGAAGGGAGTTGAAGGAGATGGAGACGGGGATGGAGAATGGAGTTGAAGAAGACAGAGATGTATGGCCGTGTATCAGAATTATAATTGGGACAAAAGTTTTCACTTACCACCATTTTCGTAGATTAAGCGCCACTTTCTACATTTTTTTGTACTGATAGCAAAAAATAAATAAAAAAATAGAAACAAAAAAAATAGATGGTAAGAAAATATTTTTTTAGACATTATTTTTTATGAAAATGATGTACGTACAAAATATTATTTAAATGTGTTTGAGTATTTTAATTTTTGAGGTTCAAAAAGTAGGGAATATTTCAAGTTTCGTTTTTTAATTGACATTATTCATTGTGTCAAATAAAGTAAATTTTTGCAATTTTTATCAACAAAATCAATTTCGGATTATAATAGTACTTCATAATAATACTGTTAACTTTTGAAAAAAAAAAAAATTCGCCACGTTAATTTTATTATTGTAAATTGACTTATTTTTTTTTCAAAGATTAACATTACCATTATCAAATTTAAATGTGTTGAAAACTTTAAAAAAATTGATTAAAATAGCAAAATTTGACATTATTTTACATGAAAAAAAATGTCAATCAAACAATAAAAGTCGAAAAATTATCCACTGTTTCCACCTAAAACATTCCACCAACCAAACACTTTCATTCGATTTTCCACAAATATATTTTCGAAGCAAAATCAATTCCATGGAAAATAAGACCCTAAATTGGAGGAAGAAATAAGACGTGTGAATCGTGATCTTCTAATATTTTACAAAAAAATTAAAAAAAAATCTGAAACAACTAACCTGAGAACCAAATTAAATTTCGGTTCTAAAAAATGAACCGAGAACAGGACCAGACCCGTTCATCACTTTAATTTAGCAATCCCCTCCATCAATAGTAGTCCTGCACACAACAGGAAGTAAGAATTCATGAATAATTAACAGTAATCTAATAAAAACCCCATGAATACACATCACATACCTCCTCTTCTACATCCTCTGCGTCAGTGTTTTCTTCATAATCATTTGTGTTACTATCTCCCTCACCGTCTTGTGTTAACTCTTCAATATCAACCGTGTCCTCATTTGTAATTTCATCACTATCTACTTCTTCGGGATAGACATCATTCTGTACCAATGGTTGCACATCTAGCTCCAAAGCATCAGAAACGGATGTCAAAGCATTCGGTGGTCGATCGTCTTGAAATGCAAGTTCTATCCATAAATTTATCTCTTGATCTCTTGAAGCGACTCCTTCCACTTGGGTGAGATGTCTAGCTTTGGTCTTCACTACTGCCCACCAATCTTGTCTATCTCTACGTGTTGAAGCAACACTAGTATAGTATACTTGTTGAGCTTGCTGGGCCAGTACGAAGCAATCAGGTGAAGCTAATGTTCTTCTATGGTTGACCTCCACAAGGTTGAATTGCTGATCAACACGAACTCTGCGTTCTTTATCAAACCAATCAAATTTGAATAATGTAGCCGTATTTCCTGACCCAAAATATACTAACTCAACAATCTCGGTCAACATGCCATAATAATCGCGATCTAGCTCATTGTAACAACTTCCCAGAACACAAACACCGCTATTCATTGTCTTCTTGTATTGACCATACTCTGAAGTGTGAAATTTGAAACCATTCACAAAATAACCATTGTAGCACCTCACCCGACGACTTGGTCCCTCAGCCAACTGCTTGATGCGGGGATCAACATTGTCATCATACAATACCTAAAAAATGTCGAACAATCATTGTCTAGTCTACATTTTCGGTACAAAAAGGAAATTAATTGTTCTTACATTGTTTATTAGCCACTCTCCAAAGTATTTATTGCGCATACGATCTAGTTGTGCATCAGATGATCGAGGATAGTTTATTCTCATTTGCCTCTCAAACTCCCTGCAAGCCAAAAGATAAATTACAAGTTAACCAAACTGATATACTGTATAAATAGTTATTCAATGAAATTATTACTACTCACATAACGAATGTGGTGACTTCGTCGCAATTAAGTAGCACATATCTTGAAGCAGCTTGATATTCCTCATCTGTTAGTTCTCTAGAATTTCCACTTTGCTTGCCCAGAGGTCGACCAGGATACGTGAAGATTGACAACCGTCCCAATGGATCAATTATCCCTCCGTCGTCGTTTCTTGGTGGATGATTCAATCTAGTTTGGACTTCATCCTCAAAATATAATGAGCAAAATGTCGATGTTTCTTCTACCAAATATGCCTCTACTATGGATCCTTCCACAGAGGCACGATTTTTCACTTTCATCATCTTCAGATGCTTAAGGAACCTGAAACATGTGATATTAAATTGAGTAAACTAGAAAGGTCATTTCTACAATTATATATAATAACTGAAATATAACGTGCAAAACTAAATTACCTTTCAAAAGGATACATCCAACGATACTGTACCGGACCACCCACTCTTGCTTCATATGGCAAATGAATTGGAAAATGCTCCATCGAATCAAAAAATGAAGGTGGAAATATCTTCTCAAGTTTACATATTATTACAACGATATTCTTTTCCAAACACTTCATGTCTTCAACTTTCACGATAGTAGAGCATAGATCCTTGAAAAAGGTACTAAGCTCCGTTAATGCTTCCCAAACTGGTTTTGGCAATACATCTTTAAATGCTATTGGTATTAGTCTCTGCATAAAAAATTAAAAATGTGACAGTCATGGCTCTTCATCCCATAAAATTCCGAAATACCCTTAACGCATCGTGAAATGTTAGAAGCATATCCATCTGGCATTCTTAATATTTTCATCCAATTACAAACCACCAGCTTCTGCTCCTTTGTCAAACTGTAAGAAGCTTTTGGCTTATAAAAGCTCCCCCTGTTCTCCATTATATGTAGCTCTGGACGGTTGCAATAAAGTTCTAAATCCTTCCTGGCCTTAAAATTGTCTTTGGTTTTATCTTTGACATCCATAACTGTGTTGAATATATTTTCGAATACATTCTTCTCGATATGTATGACGTCTAAATTGTGCCTTATAAGATTGGTATTCCAGTAAGGCAAATCCCAAAAAATACTTCTCCTTATCCAATTATGACTACTACCAAATCCTTCAACTACTGATCTCCTAACGGTTTTACCACTTATGAAAGGAGGAAGGATGTCAACAACCCCACGCAAATATTCACCTGCAGTTGTAGGAGTTAATGCATGAACATCCTTCTCCATTCTTCCTGTAAAGAACTTATCTCGTTGTTTTTTAAAAGGATGGTTGTGAGGTAGGAATCGACGATGACAATCAAAAAAGCAACACTTTCGCCCATTCTTCAATCTGAATGATTTTTGTTGAAGTCCACATCAATGCAGCTTTCATTGAGAAGTTTTGCCTTCTGTGTATGTCATATGTTTCAACTCCATCGTCCCACAACATTTTCAGTTCGTCTATTAGTGGACGTAAGTAAACATCGATATCTTTCCCTGGACTTTTAGGTCCAGGGATAACCATAGTCAAGAATAAGTTGTCTCGTCGCATGCACATACCAGGTGGCAGATTGTACACTGTAGTAATCACCGGCCAGCACGAGTAATGTGTACTTGTCATGTTAAATGGGTTGAAACCATCTGTGCTAAGACCAAGACGTACATTACGTGGCTCATAAAAAAATTCAGGGTATGTTCTATCAAAATGCTTCCAAGCCTCACCATGTACTGGATGTGACACTCCCCCGTGTGTAAAGGCATTGCTTGCATGCCAAATCATGTGTTTTGCTGTACGTCTTGACATGTACAACCTTTGAAGTCTAGGAGTTAGTGGTAGATACCGCAAAACTTTATGAGCGACCCGACGCCCAGATCGTGAGATTACATCTTTATACCGCGGGCTATTGCAGTTCGTGCACTGAACCAAGTTCTCAGTTTCTTTGTAATACAACATGCAATCATTGATACATGCATCAATTTTGACAACACCAAGGCCAAGACTCGATAGCATCTTCTTTGTCTTGTAAAAAGTACTTTCTAGCAGGTTATTTTCCGGTAACATGTCCGTCACGATGGACATTAGACGATCATAACATGCTGCGGGCATATTATATTCATATTTGCAGTTCAAAAGTTGTGACATTGCAGATAATTTAGTATGCTTCACACAACCCGGCCATAAAGGTTTATCTGCTTCTTGTAAAAGTGTAAAAAAGTTTGCAGCCTTCGAATTAGGTATATGTCCCTCATGCCCACTATTGCCAATATTGGAAGACACATTGTACATCTCAGGGCCCATTGCATCCATCACCATGGCATGGAGGTTATATTCCCCTATTCCCTGTGCTGTTGAGGATTCACCATAATTTGAAGAACTGGCATTAACATGTTCACCGTGTTCAGCCCATGTAGTATACCCACCAATAAATCCATATTTGTACAAATGAATTTTTATATCATCCTGGTTAAATAATCTCGTGTTGCCACATCTACTGCATGGACACTTCATGGTGTTGCCAATATCTGGTTGGGAAAATGCATATTTAATGAATCTTTCAACCCCAACAATAAATCTTTCAGAAAGAAACCCGTTAACTAAGCGTTCATACATCCAACTACGATCAGCTTCCATACTGGACAATGTCAAACGATATACAAAGTTGATTATATTTAACAATAAAAAGATCACTTAATTAAATTGCTTTTGATACTTATTTCTCATACTAATATAAAAAATAATATGTAAACAATTAATTTCATTTAGCATTTTCAATCTTAAAATATCTCTTTCTATACAAAATACATGACATTTTACTAATACAAGTGAAAAAATTACTAATAATAATGAACAATAACAATTAATTAGCATATGCATTTACTAATTTTTTCTGAAAGGACAATTAACTTATGTATTAGAGCTACCTAAAATACATAACAATTTACTAATAAAAATGGACAATGTAACAACAGAAAATCAACACACTAATCTAATATGTACATATGTAGTATATTATCCCTAATGTAGTATACATTTATTCATTTATAATAATAAATTAATATATTAATATTATTAATGTAAACAAGTATATATACTGATTACAAAAACAAAATATGTATACTAACTATATAATACACAGACAATAAATTTAATATATATAATTTAACATGTATGACTTTTGAAGCTCACTATTTGGACAACATATTATTTTGTTTTAATTTTAGGTAATAATTCATAATCCATTAACAAATGTAAGAGCTAATTTTAAGAGGAAAAAAAATGTGTTACATACCTTAATATACCTTCAATTTCAAAAATGTCCCTCAAATATAAATGACTATATTTGCAAATTTTACTAAAATAATTCAAGTAGCGTAGTGTAAATTGGAGAAGAAGAAGAAGAAGATATTTAGAGACAAAATAGAATGGCACTGGCGGAATTGGTTTGTGATAAGGAGAAAAGAAATCAGCGACATTTCCGACGGAAAGTAATTTTCGTCGTATATTTCCGACGGAAAGTTTAATTCCGTCGGAAAACTCCGTCGGAATTAAACTTTCCGTAGGAGATTTCCGACGGAAAGAAGTTTTCCGTCGGTAATTTCCGACGGAATCAAACTTTCCGACGGAGTTTTCCAACGGAAAGTATAAAACTGTCGGAAATTTTCGACGGAAAACTTTATAGTCGGAAATTTCAGGCGGCGATATACTAAACGTCGAAAAATTCCGAAGGGTTATGTCTTTCCGTCGGAAATTTCCGACGGTGTCGACTGCCGTCGGATAGTCTACCGTCGGTAAAAGGTCATTTTCTTGTAGTGATTCCGTACATCGTACGGACTGCACTAGTATTTTATATAATCATAGAAACGACAAAAATGTCTCGTCCCTAAGTCATTCCGAAAGGTTAAAGTGGTTTTCGAGGAGTGCTACGAAATGTAGGCTGATTTCCCTCATGTAGTTTACAAAATTGTTACTAAGATATTGCAAATCGCCTAAAGTCGTTGCATATATAATCTCATCGTTCCAAAGAGAGATTTTGTCCTGGATCGTCTCGATATTACGGATAATTTATTTGCAACCTTTGAACTGGTGCACTTGTTGAAATGGCGGACAAATGGTTAAATGTAAACAAATATGACAAAATGGACTGATCGTTCATTCAGTTGTTTATGAAGACTAGAGATTTTTCGAAGCATTAGAGAGATCTAATTCATCTGCACTTTTCACGACCCACGTGTAGCTAATTTTTCTTTGTCGACGACGACATCGACTTTTTGTTGGGAAACACAAAAGAATATCAAATATTGTAGGCTTCATTGAGACACGAGGGTGCTGATTCGTCCGAAAATATTCTTTACACACTTTGAAATGATGATCAAATATAATCGTATTTTTACATTATCATTTGTTTTGGCTTATTTAAAAATACATGAGAGTTTTTTTACTCCATCTTAAAGAATTTTTTGGAGAAAGTCTATCATAGGGAACATTTTATGTTAGCTTTAGAATAAGGAAAAAGACAATAATGTGATAATGTGTAAAGTTAGGAACATTTCATTTCATACAATTAAATGTAATTTGAGTCGCGTTTGTCGATTAGAAGGTAGACACCGTTAAAAGGATTATTTAATAAGTTGAATCGACCAATTTAGTTGAGTCACGAATGTTATATGCTCATGGGTGAGCAAAATAACACATCCACCCACCACATGACAGGTGAATGTTGATTGAAAAATGGTGTAGGCCCCTCATTTAGAAGGGATTGATGGTTTTTTTTTTTTTTTTTTTTTAGGTGGGGTTTTTGGGTAGTTGATTTTAAAAACTATAAAGAAAGGTTGAAATTATGTTCCCCACCCTCCAATGAAAATACTCCAAGTGTCCGATTAATTTTTAATTGGGGCACTTGCACTTTCTCATTTGAGGTCGGACAACAGAGTGGACCTGAGTGAAAGGTATATCTAATTTAGAAATGGGAATCAAATTGACCAATTACATTTTTACCAAAAAAAGAGAGAGCATGAATTGGTGGTAGACAAGAAAAGCATATGCAACATCTTTCTCTTTCATTTTTCTCCACTGCTTTGCTTCATGACATTTTCAATTTGCTGTTACACAAGAAAAGTTAATCAATAGGAGATATATCTCACGTCGAATAGTTATTAATATATAGAGCGATATATTGATTTGAAATACTCATCCTAATTAGGTTGGTCGTTTAAAGTGAAATTTAAAGTATTAATATTATATCTGAATTCATTAAATTTTGAAGAGCAATTTGACCCGATTAAGGCTAAAAACAAGCACACGAATTTCAAGATTAGTCTGCTCAAACGAGTCATCATATTACGAGCTTGTGCTCCTCTTAACCAAGTTGATATTTTAAGATGAAATATCAAATATTAATAAATTGGATTAAATTAAACACGATGATGACAAATACCTCACATTTTCATTTCACTTAGGCTGTGTTTGATTCGCCATGGAAAATTTGATTTTCCACGTGATTTTCCAACTTTGCGCTGTTTGGTTTCCTAAATTTTCCATGGAATTCATTTTTCCACTTGCCTCGAAATCCGGTATTTTCCTTGTTTTGGATGTATTCGTTTTCCAAGGAGGGAAAGAAGTTTTATTTTCAATGAAAAATCTTATACTATTTTTGTTACGTTTGATCATTTTTTTTGTTGTTAATTGATTTATTTTTTTCCCAAAAATTAACATTATTATTACTAAGTACAAACATGTTAAAAAATGAAAAAAAAATATTATAATAGCTAAATTTTACTTTATTTTTCATGAAAAATAATGTCAATCAAACAACAAAAGTTGGAAAATTCTCCACTTTTTCTACCTAGAAAATTAAATCAATCGAACACATTAAACTTTCAATTCTGAGGAATTTAATTCCCTAGAATTCAATTCCCTGAAATTCATTTTTTTTCCACCCAAATTCCACCATCGCTATCAAACGTAGCCTTAATATAGTCGAGCATAATAATGTTTCAGATTCTATTGATACTATGTTTGGATGTCCATAAATATGTTTGTAATGGCTTGTTATCGACTTTTTCAGATTTTCAAGTAGCCTGACACACCAAAAAACCTTTCCCAGCACCGCCGAATATTACCAAAATAGAAGCTGCACGAGGGAAGAAATCGTTTAACAATCTTGGCCATTTTTTTTTCGTCGTTTGGTGAAATGAGCTTTAATTTATTCAAAGTTTTGTACTTTTGTACCCTTTTTACACACCAATTTCTTGCATTCAAACAGTGTTTAGGCGGCATAAATTGACTTTTTTTCCCCTCCTTTTTATTTCTAGACATAATTCATTAATTTGAAAATATTAAAATAGTTGAATGCTAAACGACTCATATTTGGCGTGAATTAATTAAAATGTCACAAAAATATGTCACATTGCAATTTGCATTTTGCCTTTTGAAATCTTTGTTAAAAGAGACAAACTTGTTTCTCTATATTTCATCTTTTTAATGTGTCCCATGCATGCTGCAGTCAAGATTCGTTTTACTGATAAAATTATTAATCAATTTATAAGAGTTTGGACAATTCCTCTTAACAAGGTTGACATTTTAAGATAAATTCTCAAATCTCACCATGGTATCAGAGCTCATTAAGCTCCAATGAGCAATTCGATTCAATTAAAATTAAAAAAATGAGCACACAAATTTTAAGATTAATTTGCCTAAACGAGTCACCATTTTGAGTAGTCATGTTAATGGATAAAATCTCACATCGAATAAATATGAAAACATTGACCAATTTGTAAGAATTTGGGATACTCTTCTTAATAAGGTTGACATTTTAGGATGGTCCCTCATATCTTAATAGATGCTACATGTACAAGGCCTGACCATGTTGCTCATTTTCCCTACTAACCATATGTTAGGGATAAATCTCATATCTTATTTGGTTCTTTCCTAATAAGTTTACTAGTCTCAAATTCTTCATATCCCAGTTTAGCCGTTTAGGACGTGGAGTTTATATGGGTTGCAGGAACATGTACATAAAGATTACGAGAATTTCCATCCACTCACTATATCTATATGCATAAACATTTCAGTTGATAGCCTTTGTGTGGGTGGAGGAACAAGGATAACAAAAAGAGGAAATATTTAGTGGTTTGGGATAAGGTGTGTAAAAAAATGTGGGGAGGGGGGTGGGGGGGTTAGGGAGGTTCCATTGGCACCTTCACATCTACATCTACTTATAATTGCAATTTGTTCAAAATATGAGGAGTGATTTGGAATTTTAGAATACGTGGAAAACTATCAAGCAAGTGAAAAAAAAAAAAAATTGGTTTCAACAGAGGCCTAATGATCACTGCCTTGTGATCGCAATGCACATTTTTATGTTTGTTGGGAATTTAAATTTGGTGACTTTATGGAAGGTTTTGACACATTCTCACTTGACCATTGCATCATTTCATGAATGTCACTTGATGATCTTAAATAGTGATGTTGTTCAAGGGAAAAACACATCTTTAAGATATTAGAAACATCTCTTATACATATTTCATCCAAATAAAATATCAAAACTTCAATTTCTTATAATGTTCTTCAAGTTCTAAATTTAAGTTTCAATTGTCTGGTTTGAACTTGTTCGATAGGTTTGATTTCTCCATCAAATTTTTCTTGAACTCTTCAAGTACTCCGGTGATGATAAGATAAATATTGTCTGAGGACAGCAATTAACATCTTGTTTGAAACCTTCATTTTTGGTGAATTTTCAAAGTTTGCTTGTCAGATTTGATTTGTTCTTCATCATCTTTATCAATATTCTCAACAATCTCAAATAATATTTCAAGAGATGGAGAACGACACTATCATGGCAACAATAAAGATGATGCATCAAGATCTTGTAAGGCTTGATATGTTCAATGCGAAGAATTTCACAAGATGGTAAGATAAGTTGAAATTTCTTCTCAACACTTTGAGGAATTTTTATATTTTGGATCCAGAATTGAAACTATTACAGTAAACAACATCGAAAGATAATGATGACGTAAGGCTAAAAGGAAGAAGGGATAAGATGAAGGTTTAATATGTAGGGGATACATGTTGAATGCTCTCTTTGACCACCTTCAAGAACTCTAGACCAACATATTACTCCGGCTTAGGAGATTTGGGACGCATTGGAAAATAAATACAAAGCCAAGAAGGAAGGCACTAATAAGTTTTTAATTTATCATCTTAATGAAAAGGAATAGGAAAAAGATACTTCACAGCTCCTAAGATTACTCTTTGAAAATGATTCAAAATTATCTTTGCATTAAGGAAGAGTCGAGGGCACGAGATGAAAATGAACATTCTCACGAGGGCACTTCCTAAACTCATGTCGTGGATCAAGCCAATAAACTTAATAAGAATTTCAAGAAAATGAAATTGTTTCATTCCTACAAAGAAGACAAACACAAGGGAAAGAAAAATTCAAAGCCTCTTGTTATGTGTGTGGCAAACTGAGATATTATGCTCGAGAATGCAGAAATCATAAACAACCAAGCTAGATGGCAAAGTGAACTTCATTGACACCGACAACATTGTCGCAACCGTGAACATTTTAAAACGGTCAAAGAAAAAGTTCAAGGATGGTGATATAACACTTGTGCTATGATATGACTCTTTTGAAAGCATATTATAAAGTGAATGATGAACACGTAGTTCTTCTCTAACAAGTTTACTAGTCTCAAATTATTTATAGCCCAGTTTAGTTGTTTAGGATGTGGGATTTATTTTGTAATTTATTCAAAACATAATGAGAATATATTTGGAATTGTGAAAATAAGTGAAAAACTATCAAGCAGGTGAAAAAAACAAACAAAGAAACAAAAAATATTTCCAACCGATGTCTATGCGATCTCATAGGCCAAGGGCCTTGCAAATCAAGGCCCCCCTTTATTTAATGGTGTGGTCAAATGACTATTGCCTTGCGATGGCAAGGAATGTTTTATGATCGTTGGGCTTTCAAACTTTTTTCCTTATTGGAAAGTTTTGGCACTTTTTCACTTGATCATTGCATCATTTCTTGTATGATACTTGGTGATCTCTAAATAGAGATGTTATTCAAGGGAAAACACATTTTCAAGATATTAGAAACATCTCTTATACATATTTCATCCATCAAAGATCAAAATTTCAATTTCATATAGTGATCTTCAATTCCAAATTAAGTATCAAATTACTTAGTTTGAACTTGTTTGATATGTTTGATTATTCGTTCATCAAGTACTCACTCCGACGACGATAAATATTGTTTGAGGATAACGATTTAACATCGTGTCAAAACTTTTCTTTTTGGTGCATTTTCAAAGTTTGCTTTTGATTAGTTCTCCATCCTCTCATCAATTTCCACAACAGTTTTATAATGTGCAAATCACCTAGTTTTAAAACTTCAATTCTAAAAGAGAAAACCAAACACATTTTTTACACACCGTTCTTTTACGCAATGATTACAATTTATAAATAACACAATTTTTCAAACTATTTTTTAACCACACACATTTTCTCTCTCTAATTTTCAACTACATATTTACCTAGAAAACACAAAAAAAAAATGAAGGCTTAGGCCGCCGAACGCTCCGTTAAATTTATGTCTTCGACAATTGATACATCATGAATATTGAAACTTGTCAATTTTAACAGAAGATTTGGAAGGAAAGAGCCCATGCTTGATAGTGATAGCAACGGTTTGGTTCAAGGTCAGTTCGTCCAAAATCATAACCGAACTACCCAGTTTTTTCCCATACCATTTTTTGGAAGTCCAACTGAAAATGTCGTTTATTTAAAAAACAACAACAACAACATGGCAATACTAAGCATATTTCGCAAACAATATCTCAAATTCAAATGTGAAATGCAAACAAAATCCAAATTCTCAAATTCAAAATTCGAATTCAGCAAATAATTTTGGAGCATCACAATATCAGTATAACAACTTAGTATAAGTTTCTATGGATTTCAAACTATTCATTGAAGAACAGTAAAACAGGATAATTTTGGCTGTGACCTAAATATTTTTAAGAACATATTAACAGAGAGAACTTGACAATAAAGCACGTTGAACAACTAAAGGAAAACCAAGTTACTCAAACAAGTACTCTCATAACCCTGTAATTTGAGAGCATAACGACTCGTATAACCCTGTACATACAAAGTTTCCTTTCAACACCATTCATCTAAGCATTTCCTAGAAGCAGCTTATAATCTATCAAAATTATACTAACACCCACGAACAATATTCTAAATGCACAGCCTGTGGAGAATTGTCGTCTGTCGAAATGGAGATTGATTGAGGGAGTGGAGAGATGAATGGATCAAATATTCAAATGATTAAAAACATAGGGTTAATAGATTTGGATTGGGCTTTGGTCATGTAGGTTTGGTTAATTGGCTTTTAAATAGAATCTCTAATTTTGAGTTTTATAAGTTTTAAAAATAGCCAAAAATCATTTTTTTAATCGGGTATTCGGTTCGGTTCTGGGTACTGACACAATTACCATACCCTCCCCATAAAAAATCGAGTCATTAAATTAGCATACTATACCCGCCCCACCGCCCCCATCGGTTCGATTTTTTTTCGTACCATTTGATTCTGTTCAGGAGGTTCAAATTGCCATCCCTATTGCTTGATTTTGTTAAAAATAATATTTTTCGTGGAGTTTCATAAATTTATCCCTTAACATTAGCCCATGTTTGATGGTGATTTAAATTATATTTTTATTAGATTTTGATAAAAGTTTATGAAATGTGTTATTGAAAAGTTACGAGTCTTACAAAGTATGTGATTAAAACTTTAACTTTGATAAAAATTTAGATTTCAATTTTTATCAAATAAGGTTTTCTATAACTTTTCGGTCACACAATCTTCAGAAAATTCAAAAGAACACACAAGATACATGTAACGAGGGCAAAACAATTAATGGACAAATTGTGTACCCCTACCATTTTCAATTCAAAAATCATCCAAAACTTGCAAGGCTCCAAAAAGGACACAATGTCCTTGTTTCTATGGCTTTGATCACCATTTTTTCTGGCCCTCTTTGTAGGCTGCAGCCTCATCCATCCACGTGCATTTACAAAAGAATCTGCCGCGTCTAATTTCCATATCAAAGAATACAATTTTGATTTCAGAAGACGTGTGGTGTACAAAGTATCGTACTGTATACCCAGATGCATCACTGATTTTCCATTATTTCTAAAAGGAGAACAATCTCAGACGAATTAAAATCAAGAAGACTGAAGATATATAGTGCAAGTGGGCTCCTCGATCCAACGGCATGCATTATTATTATTATTAGCATAAATAAAGTATTGTGGTAGCTAGATAGCTAGTCATCCCTAACCACATGGAACCAGCTATGGACAATGGAAGCTCCTGTGACATTATCAGCTGGTTCGAGGACGTTTCTGAAAATGCGCCCAGCGTTCAAACACAGACACTTCGTCGGATTCTGCAACTCAATTTCTCTGTGGAGTATCTTAAGAAATGGATGGGAGAAGTCAGTATTGAAGATATGGAAGATGGTGCATTGGAATCGCTTTACACCTCTTTGGTGCCTCTTGCTTCCCATGCAGATTTTGAACCTTATGTTCTAAGGATTGCTGATGGGGAAAAAGCGCCTCTAATCACTCAAGAGCCTATCACAACTCTCTCCTTGAGGTCAGTTCTCAAAATTTGTATGTGGTAAGAAAAGAATCGAAGTCCCATAATAATAATAATAATAATAATAATAATAATAATAATAATAATAATAATTGAAATGACAGAATTAAGGTACTTTTGATCAAAGATGTGCCTTTCATTACAAAATGAAAGAAAACCATCCCAAATCCCCAAAGTCTGTGCAGACCATTAGCAGGAATTGTTCGTTTCTACTTCTCATAATGCATTTTTCTTTTGGTTATCTGCTTCTATATAGTTCCGGAACTACCGACGGCCGACAGAAGTACGTGCCGTTTACTCGCCATAGCTCCAAGACTACTCTTCAAATTTTCAAGCTTGCAGCAGCTTATAGATCAAGGTTTAACCCTGTTTGCTCTCTCTCTCTCTCTCTCTCTCTCTCTCTCTCTATATATATATATATATATATATATATATATATATATATATATAATGGAAAACAATTAATTGTTTTCGATGTTCTTGTTCATACTGAAGTGTTTCTGGCACGAGATTTTTTATTCATTTGCTGGTTGTGCTAGAATTTATCCAATAAAAGAGGGAGGAAGAATCCTTGAGTTCATATACAGCAGCAAACAGTTCAAAACGGAGAGTGGCATTGTAACATTACTTGTTAAACAGTTTACTAATAAAGTATTTGCAGATTGTAAGTAAACAGAAAATATACAGTAAGCTGTATATAGTAAGATACTGCAGAAATAATTCGCAGTAAGCAGTAAAAAAAAATGTTCTTGAGCAGTAAACAAAATGAACGCTGGAGCCGGGGCCTGTGTTCAACACAGTGTCCTTAAAGCAATATTCGCCCTCTCACCGGAGTAACTCGAGCGCTTGCTTCCCAGGATACAGCGGCTGGAACTGCAGCTGTGCAGGCGAACGAAAAATGTGCTTGAACAGAATCACCAAGACTGGAAGAAGGAATGCAGGAAGCTGGACAGACAAATGCAGAGAGATTTTCGTGGTTGTTGTGTTGTCTAGACTGAAGGAATTGTTGCTCTATATATAGGCAGGGAGGAGCCTTTGCATTTAGTACTGCAGTTGAATTCTGTATTTACTCCAGACGTTTTGGAGTTACAACTGCAGTTGAATTCTGCACTTACTCCTGCATTTGAATCTTACACTTACTCCAGGCGTTTTTGGAGTTACAGTTTGAATGGAAATCAATTTGGAGTTATGTTTTAAATGAAAAAGTCAAAACAAAATTCCAAAACGTGGCTTGCACTTTGTGGCCAATTTTTGACTCGTTCGGTCCGACATTCGTGTACGCAGGTCGCGCCCGCACACAAGTTCAAGGCTCGAAGGCCAAGTCGGTCCAAGATTTGCACCCCCCCCTGCGGGCGCGTAGGCCATGGAGGAGTCTCTATGCAACAAATGGTTACACCTTACAAATTGTTAACCATATATAAATTGGTCCACAAACTCATTTCTATCCTATGTGGGATAACTATTTAAGCATTCCCAACATTTCCACATTTTTCCATTTTCCAATGTGGGATGGAACTATTATTTATAGCCTCCACTTATTCCCACTTTTCCATTTCTAACCAATGTGGGATTGTAATCCCTTTTAAGGCTCCTCTTCAAATCCCAATTTTCAATCAATGTGGGATCAATTTCACATTTACTCAAGTGAAAATCAATTGCCAAATATATTTTCCAACAATCCCCCACATGAATGTAAATTGATAGAGACACGGAATATTTGGTGATAAAGTTCCACAGTTGAAACCTGCATAGGATAGGTAGGGGTTTCCTTTGAACCTTCCCTTGTGAAAATACATTTACTTTACTAGCTGATCAGTAGACGCGATGTCTTTGAACTGTTCTGCCTTCTGTGTAAACGATGATGTACTTCACACAGGATTCTTCCTAACACATTTTAGTTCTCATGGGTATGTTCGTTTGTGGCCATGAACATATGCCTGGTTCAGTGAGAGTTGTTAAGAATTAGCCTCATAATTCCCTTCGAAGCGGCCCCACTTCTCTCTCACATAGGTGATTTCTTAATCAAGAGTAACCCGCATTACTCCGCTCGGATTTCCGACGCATAAGAATCATTAAAAGCTTATTGCTTATCCTCTCCTTACGGGCATCACTGTTATTACAGGAATGGACAGGAGATAACCCCCACAGTGATCCTATTAAGTATTTGTAATTAGGTTTTCTCATTGAACCTAGATCTTGGGATCTCCAGTCAGCTAGGTTGAGTTTCCATTACAATAACTTATTCTTTTAGAGGCTTAAGTCCCATTCCTCTCGATGACTTTGCAACTAACTCTCTATTTAACCCTTTGGTTAGCGGATCCGCAATGTTATCTTTTGACTTTACATAGTCAATCGAGATAACTCCAGTTGAGAGTAACTGTCTTATGGTATTATGTCTACGACGTATGTGTCTAGACTTACCATTGTACATGTTGCTTTGTGCCCTTCCAATCGCAGATTGACTATCACAATGTATGCAAATTGCTGGCACAGGTTTTGACCATCTTGGAATATCCTCTAAGAAATTGCGTAGCCATTCAGCCTCTTCACCACATTTATCTAGAGCTATAAACTCAGATTCCATGGTAGATCTCGCAATAACTGTTTGCTTAGAGGATTTCCATGATATAGCTGCACCTCCTAGTGTGAACACGAATCCACTAGTAGACTTGGAGTCTTTTATATCAGATATCCAATTAGCATCACTATATCCTTCAATGACTGCCGGATATCTGGTATAGTGCAATCCATAATTACGAGTATATCTCAAGTATCTTAGTACTCTTACTATTCCTTTCCAATGGTCAGACCCTGGATTACTAGTATATCTACTCAGCTTGCTAACTGCGTAAGCTATATCTGGTCTTGTACAACTCATTAGGTACATAAGACTTCCGATTATTCTAGAGTACTCTACTTGAAAAATACCATCGCCTCTATTTTTCGATAGATGTTGACTTGTATCTATTGGTGTTCTTGCTACGCCAGTATCATCATTATTGAATTTTTCCAAAATCTTGTCCACATAATGTGACTGACTTAGAACAAGTCCATCTGATGTTCTTGAAATTTTAACTCCAAGAATCACATCAGCTAAACCCATATCCTTCATGTCGAATCTTGAATTCAACATACTTTTAGTAGATTTAATCATCTTATCGTTGCTGCCAACGATGAGCATGTCGTCAACATAAAGGCATAAAATGACATAACCATTTTTTGTGTCTTTGATGTAAACGCATTTGTCACATTCATTGATTTTAAATCCACTTTCCATCATTGCTTTGTCAAATTTTTCATGCCATTGTTTTGGTGCTTGTTTCAAGCCGTATAATGACTTTACCAATTTACACACCTTGTTTTCTTGTCCTGGTGCAGAAAACCCCTCAGGTTGTTCCATGTAAATTTCTTCTTCTAAATCTCCATTTAGAAAAGCAGTTTTGACATCCATTTGATGTACTTCGAGATTGTATAAAGATGCAATCGATAATATTAATCGAATGGAAGTTATTCTCGTTACCGGAGAATAAGTGTCAAAGTAGTCAAGGCCTTCTCGTTGCCGATATCCTTTAATTACAAGTCTTGCCTTGTACTTATCAATAGTTCCATCTGCTTTCATTTTCCTTTTGAAAATCCATTTGTAGCCTAGTGGTTTGCTTCCCGGGGGAAGATCAACCAGTTCCCATGTATGGTTTTGCAGAATGGAATCTATTTCACTTTTAATTGCCTCTTTCCATTGAGGTCCTTCTGAAGAGTTTACAGCTTCTTTGAAGCTTTGAGGTTCAGTTTCTAGCATATAGGTCAGAAAATCAGGACCGTAAGATTTTTCTGTCCTTTCACGTTTGCTACGTCTTGGTTCAACCTCTTGATCCTGACTATTTTCAATCATGGTCTCATGCGTTCGTTTAGAAGAACTTGGTTCTTCTTTGGACTTGTATGGAAATACGTGTTCAAAGAACGATGCATTTCTCGATTCCATTATCGTGTTTTTGTGTATATCAGAAATTTTAGAATCAAACACAAGAAACCGATAAGCACTACTATTATGTGCATATCCAATAAATATGCAATCAATAGTTTTTGGTCCTATTTTCACCTTCTTTGGTGTAGGTACAGCCACTTTGGCAAGACACCCCCACACTCGTAAATATTTGTAGGAAGGCTTTCTTCCTTTCAATAACTCGTAGGGACTCTTATCTTCTTTCTTTCGGGGCACCTTATTTAAAAGGTAATTAGCTGATAACACAGCTTCTCCCCACATGTTTTGAGGTAACCCAGAACTCAACAACATTGCATTCATCATTTCTTTCAATGTTCTATTTTTTCGTTCAGCAACACCATTTTGTTGAGGTGAATAAGGTGCTGTTGTTTCATGTTTAATTCCATGTTGTGCACAGAATTCAGCAAACGGTGATTCATATTCACCACCTCTATCACTTCTCAACACTTTGATCTTCTTGTTGAGTTGATTTTCAATTTCATTTTTATAGAGAACAAATTTCTCTATCGCTTCATCTTTACTTTTAAGCAAATACACAAAACAATATTTTGTGCTATCGTCAATAAAAGTAATAAAATATTTGTTGCCTCCCCTTGTTTGTACAGATTTTAAATCACATACATCGGTGTGAATTAAATCAAGCGGTTTAGTTTTTCTTTCAACGGATTGAAATGATGACCTTGTCAATTTTGCCTCAACACAAGTTTCACACTTATGTTTATTATCAATTTGGAATGTAGGTATGCAATTCAAGTTAATTAGTCTACGCAAAGTGTCGTAATTAACATGTCCTAGTCTACCATGCCACAAATTGGAAGACTCAAGCAAGTAAACGGAAGAGTTATTCATTTTATTAATTTTTGGCTTAATAGCCATTACATTAAGCTTAAAAAGCCCATCACTAACATAACCCTTTCCTACAAACATTCCAGATTTAGACAAAATAACCTTGTCTGATTCAAACACCATGCGGAAGCCATGTTTGTTCAACAGCGAGCCGGATACCAAATTCTTGCGAATCTCCGGCACATAGAGCACGTTGTTTAGAGTCAGCTCTTTCCCAGACGTCATCTTTAGAACCACCTTTCCATGGCCCTTGATTTCAGAAGTCGCTGAATTTCCCATGTACAGCTTCTCCCCATCCGCTGCTTCAAAACCACTAAACAACTCCTTGTCGGAGCAAACATGTCGGGTGGCACCGGTATCTATCCACCATTCTCTCGGATTTGAACCCACCAGGTTCACTTCAGAAATGACAGCTGTAAGGTTGATGTCAGATGGATCTTCAACCATGTTTGCTTCTTTCTTCTTCTTCGGCAAACGGCACTCCGTTGACTTGTGACCAATTTTGTCACAATTGAAGCATTTTCCTTGAAACTTCTTTTTAGAAATTCCGCCCTTGGGCCCCAACTTGAGCCCTTTGCTACTAGATGGCCCAGACTTGGTTTTGTTAGGTTTGGAGCTTTGCCCATGCTCCACAACATTTGCTTTAGCCACAACCGGATTGATCCCTCTTTCAGAACTTTTGTTGTCTTCTTCTATTCGAAGTCTAACAATTAGTTCCTCAACATTCATTTCCTTTCGCTTATGCTTTAGGTAGTTTTTAAAATCCTTCCATGCAGGTGGTAGTTTTTCAATTATACAAGCCACTTGGAAGGACTCGCTCACAACCATTCCCTCGGAATGAATTTCATGCAATATCACTTGAAGTTCTTGTACTTGACTGATTACAGGTTTGGAGTCCACCATTTTGTATTCCAAAAAGCGACCAACAAGAAACTTCTTGGCCCCGGCATCCTCGGTTTTATACTTTTTGTCTAAAGATTCCCATAATTCCTTAGCCGTTTTTATTGTGCAGTATACGTTATATAGTGAATCAGCCAAACTATTCATCACATAATTCCGGCACAGGAAATCCGAGTGCTTCCAAGCATCAACTGCACTAACTGCTTGAATGTCTCCTTCACCCTCTTGGAGCACTGGAGCATTTTCAGTCAAGAACCTCGCAAGATTCAAAGTGGTCAGGTAGAATAACATCTTTTGCTGCCACCTTTTGAAATTCAGCCCATTGAATTTCTCCGGTTTTTCCCCATGGTTAACTGGAACAGTCACAGTTGTAGCTGCAGTTTGAGCCACGGTTTGTGTCAAAGCATGACTTGGCAATTTAGCCACAGGTTGAGTCACAACAGGACTTGGCATAGCCACAGTCGAACTTGGCGTAACCACAACAGAACTTGGCATAGCCACAGTCGAACTTGGCGTAGCCACAGCCTGAGCCACCGTCTGATTTTCAGCAGTAGCCACATCCATGTTGATAGGTGTATTTTCCATTTCTGAAACACAATCAGAATATTAGTATCAAATGATATAAATCAATTAGCCTTAAGAAATCTGCTTTTGAAAACGTTTCTGTAAACTGTTTAACAAAAAAGAATATTGCTTTAAGTTTGTAACATTACTTGTTAAACAGTTTACTAATAAAGTATTTGCAGATTGTAAGTAAACAGAAAATATACAGTAAGCTGTATATAGTAAGATACTGCAGAAATAATTCGCAGTAAGCAGTAAAAAAAAATGTTCTTGAGCAGTAAACAAAATGAACGCTGGAGCCGGGGCCTGTGTTCAACACAGTGTCCTTAAAGCAATATTCGCCCTCTCACCGGAGTAACTCGAGCGCTTGCTTCCCAGGATACAGCGGCTGGAACTGCAGCTGTGCAGGCGAACGAAAAATGTGCTTGAACAGAATCACCAAGACTGGAAGAAGGAATGCAGGAAGCTGGACAGACAAATGCAGAGAGATTTTCGTGGTTGTTGTGTTGTCTAGACTGAAGGAATTGTTGCTCTATATATAGGCAGGGAGGAGCCTTTGCATTTAGTACTGCAGTTGAATTCTGTATTTACTCCAGACGTTTTGGAGTTACAACTGCAGTTGAATTCTGCACTTACTCCTGCATTTGAATCTTACACTTACTCCAGGCGTTTTTGGAGTTACAGTTTGAATGGAAATCAATTTGGAGTTATGTTTTAAATGAAAAAGTCAAAACAAAATTCCAAAACGTGGCTTGCACTTTGTGGCCAATTTTTGACTCGTTCGGTCCGACATTCGTGTACGCAGGTCGCGCCCGCACACAAGTTCAAGGCTCGAAGGCCAAGTCGGTCCAAGATTTGCACCCCCCCCTGCGGGCGCGTAGGCCATGGAGGAGTCTCTATGCAACAAATGGTTACACCTTACAAATTGTTAACCATATATAAATTGGTCCACAAACTCATTTCTATCCTATGTGGGATAACTATTTAAGCATTCCCAACATTTCCACATTTTTCCATTTTCCAATGTGGGATGGAACTATTATTTATAGCCTCCACTTATTCCCACTTTTCCATTTCTAACCAATGTGGGATTGTAATCCCTTTTAAGGCTCCTCTTCAAATCCCAATTTTCAATCAATGTGGGATCAATTTCACATTTACTCAAGTGAAAATCAATTGCCAAATATATTTTCCAACAGGCATAACAGTAGGAACAGCCACAACTCATTACTATGCAAGTGAAGAATTCAAGATTAAACAACAGCAGACAAAGTCATACATTTGTAGCCCCGAAGAAGTCATTTCAAGTGGAGACTACAAACAATCCACATACTGTCATCTCCTTCTCGGCCTATACTTTGACGATCAAGTCGAATTCATAGCCTCCACATTTGCATTCAGTATAATCCAGGCATTCATGTCATTTGAGGAGTCTTGGAGAGATATATGCAATGACATTAGAGATGGAACCCTGAGTTCAAAAATCACTATTGCCTCTGTCAGAAAAGCAGTTCTTGATATAATTTCAGTCCCCAATCCATCTTTGGCAAAAAGGGTTCAATCCAAATGTGTAGAATTGGAAGAAATGGATTGGTTTGGATTGATTCCAAAGCTGTGGCCAAATGCAAAATATGTGTATTCAATAATGACAGGATCTATGCAGCATTATTTGACAAAATTGACGCATTATGCTGGGGATTTGCCCCTGGTGAGTGCTGAGTATGGGTCGACAGAGAGTTGGATTGGAGTAAATGTGGATCCTTGCTGTCCGCCGGAGAAAGTTAGTTTTGCGGTTGTGCCCACTTTTTCTTACTTTGAATTCATACAACTAAATAGATCAGAAGATGGAAAATCAACCATTGATGATTTTGTAGAAGATGATCCCGTGCCACTCTCTGATGTCAAAATTGGACAACAATACGAGATTGTGCTGACAACTTTTACAGGTCAGTAAATGAGATTCTCAGCATTCATGCATGTTACTCTTTTCTTACTTTTGCGTTAAAAAAAATAAAAAAATAGTCACTTATTTTTAGCCCTTGTTTGGCTTTGCTTAAAATTAGGCAAAACAAGTAGCTTCTTTTGACTTTTCTCAGACTGTGAAAAAAAAAAAGATGAGTCAAAAGAAATTGCTTCTTTATATCTTTTAAGCATAGCCAAACACGTTTATCTTGAACTCCTCGACTAAAATGTTAGAAAAATAGAAATGGTAAATTCATCTTTGTTGGCAAAAAAGATTTGTATTTTCTAGCGTAGTGTCTCATTAAAGACCATAAACGATTAGATAGGAGACACATTTATTATAACTAATTTTCTTCTATTTCTAGTATTGCCAATTAAATTTTTTTATTAAGTCTATGTTTGGTTCTGATTAAAAATTTGATTTTAATCTTAACTTTTTATCCAAATTTATTAAAAGTTTTATTTTAATCTATACAAAATAGGGACTACGTTAAAAAGGTACTCATTTATGTAGAAGGGAGTTGTAAATCCACATTTCTAACCACACAAACACAATTTTTTATTTATTTATTTTTTTGTCATTCCTTCTACTTCGAAGCCCATTTAGGTTTTCATGATCAATTAATCTTTATAGCCAAATAGGGAAAAAAATTCCTAGCCGTCCAAATATTTAGGCTCTCAAAAATTTAAGCAAAATTATTATTGTCCTGACTGAATTATCATCTAGTACATCATGGACCATATGCTCTTGAATTGTCATGTGTCACCTTTACAACTTGCAATTGATTGAAACTACACAAAAATTCATCCCTATCAAAAATTAGTGAATATCATTTTCAATTGGCTAAAAATCGTTGGATATATATGTAGATGAAATTGGAAGAATAGACACGATAAACTCAGTAAAGAGTTGGACAAAATAAATTTTAGAAGTCATCGTAATGTCCGAGATAAATTTTAGTTCAGTCTAAATCAAAATGTCAGTTTATTAGATTTTAAACCGACGACTCCATTATTTCTACATAAAATAAGCAGTCAATCCCTAGTTCACAATGACCCGGAGATGTTTTGTTTCATTGTATACATGTGATCGGAGATTGAGCTTGGAGACTCCGTCACATGGTCCGGTGTGGGGGGCCTCGATTAGTTATCTCCTGTCGCATGCAGCAGTGGATAGGAAAAGTCCTGCCCAACGTGGGCATGAGATCATTCTCCATAAAATAAGTTCCAGCTCGATTTATTGGGAGTTCTTGGGTCTTTGTCCTCCATTATATCTAAGGTTATAATAGAGCATTGTTTAATGGATAGTCGTGACACCTAGCTAGGTTTATCTTCTTGTCTTTAATCAGTTGAGAAAGATATAATAATTATTTCAGAAAGGGAATTTTGAAACTTTACGTATAATTGTTCAGAACTTTAGCCCCTGTTTGGGAGGGATTTTTCCACCAATTTTATTAGATTCTGATAAAATCAGCATGATAAAATTGACTTATCTTACCTTGAAACTGTGGGCCCAATACTGTGTATTACAATTTTGCCCTGCACTTATTACGTCTTCAAGCAAATATATGTGGGTAAAAAAGATTATTTGAAGTTATCAAAATCTGATAAAATTGAAAAAATCCCTCCCCGAACAAGGGCTTATTCTCATACCATATATCTGTCATTGATAATAATTTCTTTAAATCTCTGACTTGTAGAATGCATACAGGGCTTTACAGGTATAGATTAGGAGATGTGGTACAAGTAGTTGGTTTCCACAGAAACACTCCCAAACTCAACTTTGTATGCAGGAGAAAGCTAATCTTAACTGTAAATATAGACAAGAATACAGAAAATGACCTTCAACTGGTGGTTGAAAAGGGTTCTAAAATACTAAGAAAAGCGAGAGCCGAGCTAGTCGATTTCACTAGCCATGCTGACGTCGCGAAAAACCCGGGCCATTACATAATTTACTGGGAAATCAAAGGAGAAGTTGAAGACAGGATTCTTGAAGAATGTTGTAGAGAGATGGATGCTTCCTTTGTAGATCATGGATATGTTGTGTCTAGAAGAAGCAATTCCATTGGACCTCTTCAACTTTGCATTGTGGAGAAAGGGACTTTTAAAAAGATTATGGAAGATTTCATAGCAAATGGTGCAGCATTGAGCCAGTTCAAGACCCCTAGGTGCACTTCCAATCAAGTCCTCCTCAGAATTCTCAATCTGTCTACAATTAAAAAAATTCACAGCACAGCCTATGGGCAATAGAGTACTTTCTCAATTTTGATAGTTGACAAACTGATACATTTCTGCAGCTTGTAACATTTCAAGAATCCTATCTTATGGATAACAAACAATCCAATTAAGAGATATATATGTAGATGTTTTGTCTTGGTTGAATCATAAACTCGAAGTCAATGTCGAAAAAGTGTCACAATAATAAATAACAAGTGTTAGTACAACTATAAAGTTTTGGCACGTGTCATGTAATACAATCGTAAATCGTGTACCCTAATGAACCCTAATGAACGTACTCCTCGTCATCGAACACGTTGACCATAGCTTTTCTTGAGCTTATGGTCGATCTCTTCTTGTTATTTGAATTAATGGATTTTGTAAATCTATTATCATATAACAAATATATCCGCCAAAGCCTAGTGATGGATGGGTACAAAGACAATCGAAATGAGCTTGACCATAGAATTGTATAAAGATACAATTGACCTTTGTTTTATACATTGGAAAGACGAAATGTCAACATGATAAGATATCGACAAGTACATCTAATCAAATTAAGATGTATAACTATGTTTTTGTCTTGGCGCGAGGTCAACATCAAAATATATATATAATAATTCAAAAAAAAAAAAAATATCATTTATGCCACTAAACTTCAATTAATTTTGGATTGGACCATTTAACTTTAAGATTTTGTTTCAAATTTCGCCACTTGTTAATCTGTTTTCTCCCAAATGATGAATGTTGGGATTTTTTGGTCTCAATCAAATCTCGGGGCAATGATGATACACAGTGTCGGATTAATTAAGCTTCGTAGGCCCTCGACCCATGATCGAAGATTATAGTATTGCCCAATCTCCACAATTAGGCAGCCTACGTGCTAAGAGATTTACTGCCCACCTCGAGACTTTAATGGGTCTCGACCCTGTTACTCGATGGGTAGGCTTCAGAGACGACCCATTTAATTAGGACTTCCCTAATTATGTGCCAAACCTATATCTACCCACACACCCCCCCCCCCTCTTGGCAAATCAAAACACTCATACACGATTCCTCTCTACTCTCTCTGTGAGAAGCGGCTCCTCTCTTAGTGAGATCCGACCCACTCTATCTCTTCCTCTCTTGGTGATTGAAATCTGCCCATCATCTTTGTGACCACCATGAGTTCTCTGTGGTGCTTTTGCTTGGTGGTGTTCAGACCTCCTTGTGCCCGTGTCTTGCCGTGGCCGAACCTGCTGTGTTCGGTTCTTGCTTGTGCGCCATCTGCTCCGTTTGGTTCTTGCTTGTAGGTTACCTATTCGACCCTTGTTGTGGACCGTGTTTTGTTAGGGCTCCTTTGTGCAGCTTTGTTCGGTGTTGGTTGTAGGTGTATGGGCAGTGGTTTTGGCAGGGCTTGGGGGTTGTCTTGAAGTGTTCTCTAGCGGTTTGTAGTGTTGTTACCATTGTGGAGATTGGGCAGAATCTAAGCCCTCGTTTTTTCACCCTTTTTAGTCTGCTACTTCAGTGCAAAAGGGAGTTTTACTTGCCTTTGCTTTAATTGCTTCAATATTGATTCAACTATTATTGTCAATCTATATTGTCTTTTCTTCCGCTGTATTGTGATTAATCTCGATTACTTTGTGTTTTGCGAGGTTGGATTTATCAACAATTGATATCAGAGCCTTGATGGCTTGATTGGCTGAATTGAATCAATACTGGAACTCATTGATTGAGTTTTCTAGTTCCCTGGTTTAATTTTCATTAAGGCTGTGTTTGATACAGCCTTATTTTCCAGGAAAATGTCAAATCATGGAAAATATTTTCCAGCTTTTGTATTTGTTGGGTGTTTGGTTGGCAAAATTTTCCTTGGAAAATATTTTCTTAGGTACAACCATTTAAAGCACAACTAACTCATTTGCCTTAAAAATATTTTCTTACCTATTTGTTGAGAAAATATTTTCCAGCTAAGGTGGAAAATTCTTTTGCGTCACGTTTGATCATTTTTATTATTGTTAATTGACTTATTTTTTTTTCAGAAATTAACATTATTATTATCAAGTACAAATGAGTGAAAAATTAAGAATTTTTTTTTTATTAAAATAGTTAAATTTTGATAATTTGCCTTGGAAAATAATATCAATCAAACAACAAAATTAGGAAAATCTCCCACTTTTTCACCTGGAAAATTAATCTAATCAAACACTTCCAATTATCATTTTTCAGGAAAATAATTTCCAGCCAAATCAATTCCTAGAAAATATTTTCCTACCATCTATTTTCCATCTTTTCTATCAAACACACCCTAACTGAAAATTAATTTTGTTTTTGTCGTTCGAAATTATTTGGTTCCAATTATATTTTCAAATTCTTTGTGATTGAAAACTATCGTTTAATTGGTGTTTTATCGTTTTTTGTTGGTTATGCACTATTTTGGAGGTTCTCGAGCTTGGTGCTGATTTACGCTTCAAAATTGGCTAATTGCAAAACATAAAACGATAAATAATTTCGCATCTCTCCATATTACGGACTCAGAAAAGTCCGCTATGGTAAATTGGCTTGATCACTTTTAAATCACAGCAATAGCAGGTCATCGTGTGGGGTGACCATTAGGTTTGCGGTTGCCTATTGCTAGTTATAGGAATTATTTGCCATTACCTGTGTTTTTCATAGTTGTTTGTCTTATAACATCTTTTGTGATTATTTTGCTTGTTGCGTTATTATTAGAATTGTCACCTAGACTCCCGTGTCGAAAATTCCCTTGACCTGAGATCTTTAAGTCTCACGGAATCCTGGGAATTTAGAACGGTGTATATTGCGACCTTTAGGATCTTCTGTGTGACTTTCCGTGTGGTGCTTATATTGCGTTGTGTGTTTCTTATTTGTTAAGACGTCTGCACACCGTTTTAAATTGAACATCTTTGATGGTAAATATGATTTTTCTATATGGCAACAGAAAATGAAAGGTATTTTGGTACACCAAAAGATTTCAAAAGTTATTGACAATTCTTTCCCAAATACTATGACTGCTAATGAGAAAAAGGATTTTGATGAACTCGCATACACTTCTATCATTTTGCATATATCTGAATTTGTTCTGCGTAAAGTTGGAAAACATGATACCACTAAAGAACTTTGGGACAAATTGGAAAAGCTTTATGTGTCAAAGTCTACTCCTAATAAGCTTTACTTGCTTGAAAGTTTTTTCAGTTTCAAAATTGATCCCTCTAAGGACTTAGATGACAACTTGGATGTCTTTAACAAACTTGTGCAAGACATCACTAACTGTGGTGAAAAAGTACCTAAAGAATATAAAGCTGTTATATTGTTAAATGCTATTCCGGACACTTATAAAGAGGTTAAGAATGTTATAAAATATGGGAGGGATACTCTTACACCTGAAATTGTCATTGATTCCTTGAAAAGTAGGCAGAGGGAAGTGAAAGCTGAAAGAGATGAGAGGGGTGGTAGTGGTGAGATCCACATGATGCGAGATGGGCATGGTAAAAACAGAGGTGACTCAAACAATGAGGGTGATAGCTGAAAGGGTGGAAGTAGTTTTAAGTCACAGGGTAAGGCGAAGGGAAGGAAGTGCTATGGTTGAGGTAGGTCTGGTCATTATAAGAGAGACTGCCCTAGAGAGAAAAACAAAATAGGAGATGGGGATAGAAATGAGGTCAATGTAGTTACTTACTCGGAAGGTGATCCGAGTGGAGTTTATTGATGTTCTTATCTCACTAGCAGTTACTACTGAATAATTGTGTTCATCTGATTGATTTTTTACCCTTTTGCGTGTGTGTGGTCACTTTATTCGGTTGCATTCTTTATGTTGCATTTCATTTGCTTTGATTCAACATTTGCATGAATTTGAGTGTGATATGTTATTTTGTGTATAACATGGTTACATACATGGTGGTTTGGGGTTGGTGCGAGGTTTGACACTTGGTGTGTTCTCACACTTTAAATGGTATATATGTGTTCATTTGTGGGATGCCGTTTCCTTGGTGGGGACTATTCAGTAGTTGTGTTAGAAGTGAGGGCTAGCTGGTAAGGTTGGAGTAGATGCCTAAGAGTGTATTTGGTGACATACTAGGGGATGTGTGTTTTTTGACATGTAGATCACGAGAGGTGAGGTTGTCAAATGTCTTGTTAAACTCTATCTGTGATGATCTCTTAGGTGGAGGATGCTCCCATTATCTCTAGGTGAGGTGGTGATTCGAGTTTTATCTTCTTTTGGTAAGAAATGAGGTTGTGATAGAGGTACATCCATTGTCTTAGGATCTTTAGTAGTTTACCAGTTAGGTATGATTGTTGAGTAATCTAGTGAGCATAGATGGCGATGAGAGGAGAGCTACATCGGTTTTGGAATTGGGTAATTGTGATTATATATTTTCTTGGGGTCATTGGCATCCGTTGCTTGTATTGACCATGTTTGATTAACTTGGTGTTATGTTCTTTATGTGAACTTGGTGAAAAGATTTGTGGTTTGCCTTTGATGTGCTCTCATCGCATGTGTGGAGTCACCTATAACTTTTTGTTATTAAATGCTCTTGATTGACTCATGTGGAAATGTAATTTTTTTACATTTGTCTTTAGAAAGCATGTGTTGTTTGTCTAAAGTTGTATTACTTGCTAATGTAATATAAATGCATAGTTTGGCTCGCTATGATCTAGTGTATTCTTGGGTTTTACCTTGGCCCCTCGATGAGTACTGTTAGCAGGTATGAGATATGTTTCTAACTTGAAACATTGGAAAAGGTATGTTGAGTTCTAATTCGTTTGGAACTATTTTGTGCAACTAATAAACTAGGTGTTGCAGGTTCAATTGGAACTCAGGTGGAGGTTTGTTGGGATTTTTTGATCCCAATCAAACCTCGGGGGCAATGATGATACACAGTGTCGGATAAATTAAGCTTCATAGGCCCTCGACCCATGATCGAAGATTATAGTATTGCTCAATCTCCACAATTAGGCAGCCTCGTGCTAAGAGATTTACTGTCCACCTCGAGGTTTTAATTGGGTCTCAACCCTGTTGCTCGATGGGTAGGCTTCAGAGACGACCCATTTAATTAGGGCTTCCCTAATTATGTGCCAAACCTATATCTACCAACAACCCCCCTTTTGGAAAATCAAAACACTCGTACACAATTCCTCTCTACTCTCTCTGTGAGAAGCGGCTCCTCTCTTAGTGAGATTCGACCCACTCCATCTCTTCCTCTCTTGGTGATTGAAACCTGCCCATCATCTTTGTGACCACCGTGAGTTCTCTGTGGTGCTTTTGCTTGGTGGTGTTCGGACCTCCTTGTTATCATGTCTTGCCGTGGCCGAACCTGCTGTGTTCGGTTCTTGCTTGTGCGCCATCTGCTCCGTTTGGTTTTTGCTTGTGGGTTACCTGTTCGACCCTTGTTGTGGACCGTGTTTTGTTCGGGCTCCTTTGTGCAGCTTTGTTCGGTGTTGGTTGTGGGTGTATGGGCAGTGATTTTGGTCGGGCTTGGGGGTTGTCTTGAAGTGTTCTCTAGCCGTTTGTAGTGGTGTTACCATTGTGGAGATTTGGCAGAATCTGAGCCCTCGTTTTTTCACCCTTCTCAGTCTGCTACTTCGATGCAAAAGGGAGTTTTACTTGCCTTTGCTTTAATTGCTGCAATATTGATTCAACTATTATTGCTAATCTATATTGTCTTTTCTTCCGTTGTATTGTGATTAATCTCGATTACTTTGTGTTTTGCGAGGTTTGATTTATCAACAATGAAATTTGATTAGCGGACAATCATATCGCAATAGATCTTTCACGTATACTACCTGGCATACTAATTTACCACTCCATGTCAAATCTTAAAATAAAAATACATATAATTTTTAACATTTTAATTTAAAGATCTCCATAATTCTCATTTTACCATTTTCGTTTCTAGCGTGCCACTTGACAATTATGTGGGGGAACTCAGTTATGTTTGTTAAAATTAAAATCAAATTTTTAGTAAATTTTGGTAAAAGTTTATGAAATGTGTGATTGAAAAATTGTAAGATCATTGAATGTGTAATTAATATTAATTGTTGACTTTAATTTTAAAATTAATTGAATTTTTTAGAATTACCAAACAAGGGCTTAAAGTTTGATTGTCAACTAAGAATATTCCATCAACAATAAGCGATGAAATGTAGCGGTGAAATTTGAAATCTAATTGAGCCCCTGTTTGGTAAAGATTAAAAATCAAATTTCAGTAAATTTTAATAAAAGTTGATAAGATTTGTGATTGAAAAGTTGTGAATCCCATTAAATGTGTGTTTAAAATCAATTGTTGACTTTAACTTGAAATTAAAATTAAATTTAAATCAGAACCAAACAGGGGCTGAACTCTGAAGTTCAATTATATAGCTACGACAAAATAAATTTCAGTGATTCAAATGAGATTTCGAGGAAAATATTGAAGTTCAAACCAACCCCCAAACTATTGAAAAAGTAGAGATAAGGGACAAAAGTGTTGGTGATCCTTTTGACAAGGCATGTGTTTCACAACAAATAACAATATAACATACTGTCAACGTCATAATCAAGCAATTCCTAATCATTGATTTTGCTATCTAAATATTAATTAAATAATTAGTTGGTCTTCTAATCACTAAAAATAAATAAAATAAAATTGGGGATCAATCTGACTGTTTCATAACAAAAGTGCAGCTACAAGCAAACAATTATGTTGAAAGTGACACTTTTATTTTTTTAGTCTTGCAAGAATTAAAATGGACGGTGCCAAAGCGACATGATTCACGTTACAAATTGTTTTGTATATATTTTTTTTCCCCAACTAAGTGACTCACTTGTAGCTATTTACACGTAACATGGACCGACCGACAGCATATATAGTTGAAAAAATGGTTTTACGGGGGGGGGGGGGGGGGGGGGAGGGGGGGGGGCGGAATCAATGTTCAAAACTAGCCAAATTGATTTCGATGGACAAAACACACTTTTTTAGTATCATTTTGAAATGACGTTGTTATTAGAACACTATCATATATTTATTAATTTATAAATTATTTTACCAGTTGTATAAATAGGAAAATTATAAATGGTAAGCAATTGCCTTCTCAAGATTATAATTCCACAGACATTTTTCTAAACATGTTTTGCAAATTCTCAATTAGGTTATTAAATCTTATTTTTTCATAATCAAATCATCAAATTTACGAGTTAGTTTCATACTTCACGACTTAGCCCTTGTTTGATTCTCATTAAAATTTTCTTTTTTTCTACAGTATTCAATCTCAACCATTCATTAAAAGTCAAGTCCACAATTTTTTACTTTTTAATTTCAAAAAAATTCTTTTTAATCAATACCAAACACATAATATATATTTATCATCCCTCAAATCAATAAAAATTGTTTAGCTGACATATATAACTGATATTCTACGTAATCGCTCGAAATAACAAAATGAGTAGGTTATTATGACACACATCTTTCGATTAGAAAGTAAAAATGCTTATTTTATTCTTATTTTACCCATTTTTAATTCTTATTAAGTAATTTTCATGAATTTAAGAGACGATGGTTACGATGTTGTAACTTTTAAACTAAATTATAGTTTCATGATCCCAATGAAAACAAATTAAAGTTCAATGAACCGATTAAAGAGACTATGGTTACGGGCTTGCATTTGGCGCAGTAATTTTCATCAATTTAAGATACAATAAGTATTTTTAATGAAATTTTAAATCAAATTAGATTCATAAAACACTATAGTAAAGTTAGGGAAAAAGTGTTGATAATCTATATATTAATATATAATTTGTCTTCTAACCACAACAACACTTCAAAATTACACGAAAAAAATAATAAATAAATTGGAATTTAATCAGACTGTTTCCTAACAAAAGGGCAGCTACTAGCAAACTAAACAATTCCTTTGAAAATGATGCATGTTTTTTGTAGTGTTGTTAAGGTGGACAGTGACAAATTCACTCGACTCACACTGACAATTTTATTACGTGTGAGTGTGACCTCGACCGACTTAAGTTGTTGAAATGTTTTATCGACTCTGAATAACTGCCCACATTTTTTGACCAAAGGGTCACGTTGTTCTTTTTATTTATGTTTTACGTTGAAATATCACATCTGTTTGGCCCTTATTTTTTTTTTTAAATAATGTAGTTTCGAATAGTATTTTTAAAAGAATGTGTAGTTAAAAAATATTTGAAAAGTCAAAAATAGTAGGCTTAATTAAGATGAATGGTTGAGATTGAGTATTGAATAAATTTGATTTTCAAAAAATACGACCAAACATGGGTACCATTTTGCCCTTTTTTAAAAATGATCAAATGCTTGACTTTAGTCGTTGTCTAAAGATCATTAAACAGAAAGCGTTTTGATGTCCTTCTAGCGCAGATTTATTAAAAGGCTTAACGATAGGTGTCCAGAGAATGGAGATATTAAAAAGTATACTAGAGATGCTCTAATACTATCCAATCTCCCAATCAAGAATCCGACAAAGTCGTTCGATAAAAAAATAAATAATCCGACTAAGTTTTTTTAAAAGTGCTCTATACAATTCTAATGCCCCAAACTTATGTCCTTCCAGGGGCAATAAGAAGCTCAGGCAGAAATGTAGCTTATGTTTGGCAAACATGTTTCTACTTGTTTTTAAAAATGCTTTTTTTACACAATTTTTCACACAATATTTTAATCATAAATATTTTCCTTTTACTTTTCACCCACATATTTTACTTTAAAAAAAAAAAAACATTTTTTTCTTTTTGCCAATCAGAGGCGTGGATATTCATCTGATAAACTTGTAAACAGAAAGGTCTCTCCATGGGCAGGAAATATAGCTAAAAATTCCAGCGGGATCAACTCTTCAAAAAGGTGGTGTACCAGGGAAAAGCGGCCGCTCCAATGATTGTACGAAGAGCTTAAGGCTCAATGTCCCAATTCTGCACTGGTTATTGAAGAACATTTCATTTCAAACTTGGTGCAAAAAGTGCAAATGAATTTCATATCAATTAGACATGTAATAAATGATTAGCTTATAAGGGATTAAGTTACTTCACCTAATAGGTCGATCTTTTGATATAAAACTTCAATTCCCCATAAATGATATTAGAATTGGGCCCCAAACTTGATCGAGGGGAAGGTAAGAGAGATTACGATTGCAAACAAATGAAGGTGATGGTAGGCACCAAATTGGATTGCGATGAACAGAAAAATCATGGTAAGCTCTTAAGACGATTGTGCACACCTAAATTGATGACCCAAGCAGAGGGAAATATTTATTAAACTTTGAGAGAGCATGTATACCTTCTCAACTTGAGAAAGAGAGATGGGTGAACTATCAATTGAAGTGAGTTCAAAAGATGATATAGTACTTATTCAAAGGGAAATTGTCATGAAAATGTGAACGGTCCGTTTGATAATCGTTTATTTTTCATGAAACCAGGAGATTTTTCAAATTTTGCGCTGTTTGATTGTCTAAGTTTTCATTGATATTCGTTTTCTAAGGAATTTGTTTTCTAAGGGGATATGAGGTTTTATTTTTCATGGCTTTTTTTTTTTACTATTTTCATTACGTTTGATCATTTTTATTATTATTAATTGATTTATTTTTTTAAAAAAATTAATATTATTATTATCAATTACAAAGTGTGAAAAATAAAAAATATACATTAAAAAAACCAATTTTGCTTTATTTTTCATGAAAAATAATGTCAATCAAACAACAAAAATTGAAAAATTTCTCACTTTTTTCACCTAAAAAATTAAATCAATCAAACACATTAAATTTCAAATTCTCAGAAATTCAATTATCTGAATTTCGTTTTCTTTTCACCCAAATTTTACTCTCGCTATCAAACACAGTAAATATGAGATAAATGATGAACTTATGTGAATTTTGACTACTCCACCTAATATAATAACCTTTTAAAATGGAACTTCAATTCCCTACGAAATCCAACTTTTAACTGTATTCCATCTTTTATCTAACAAAATTTTTCCGTCATCTTTTCTTCTCCATTTCCTACAAAATTACCATGCCTTTTGCTTGTGAGATACAGCAGAAATTCATCAATGCATTATGCAGAGTGGAAGAAATGTTGCCAAAAGTATTTCAACAAGATGACAACAAACCCAGAAATGTTTTTTTTCCCTCTTCTTGGGTTTAAATATGACAGTACAAATGACTATGGCCTTGGCCTTTCTTCAGAAAACCTTGGAAGTTGAACCAAGGAATTGACTCTTGTAACACCTTCCAATCCAGACCAGTTCTGATCTTCATTCGTAATATTTTCACCATTTGCATCTACATCAGGTGGTATTCTACTTCTGGGATCATTCTCTTCAGATGATCGGACGGTAAAATTTCGCTGAAGACAGGGTTCAGGGTTTTGGCCATCGTCTGACTCCACAGCATTACCAGAATGGTTGCTCTGGAGGGCAGCAGACGAGAAACCTTGTTCATCGTAGTCAGACTCAGAGTCCATCTTCCCATCTAGAAATAAGCAAACAACTGCACAATCATCCATTTTCGACGTTGGATATTTGGTTTTCCATTCACGAGCAGCAGACTCGACCAGTATCCTTGCAGCTGATGACCTAGTTGAAGCTGATGATACTATCTCGACCACTTCTTCATTGCTCAATACATCCCAAACCTGCAATGATGTATAGCATACGGATAGGTCAGAGAGTACAAGTTTATAATCTTCACGCATCTTATAGCAACTCTGGACGGAGATCATAATCATTAAAAGAATCACGTTTCTACGAAAGTCAAAGAACTAATAATTTAAACTTCCATGAGGTTTTCCTTTTTCATATGAGCATCGTCGGGGAGCAATCGCACAAAAAAGGAAACATCTAAAAGAAAATTTACTACTCCAAGGAATCATATAAAATTGACTGCTTACTCTCCTCTTCAAGATTCTGACAATAACTAGTAGCATTATTTTTCTATTCCACCCCTTTACACTCAGCTGAAAATAACATTTATGAAAGAATGGAATAAAATTTGATATCAGGAAGTACAAATTACAAGAATGGTTTTGCGCGACTACTACTTGAGGAAACCTTCAAACAGAAATAATAATTTACAGCAATGATGACAGATGTGATAGGATACATCTCTATTTGTTTATGAAGTTATTCCACATAAATAATGTTGCACGTGGACACATAACTTTACTCTACTTTTTAACCACATGTTCTCCAAAAAAAAATCATTTTTCACAAAATCACTTATCAAAAAACTCTTTTATTTTCAAATGACCATGCTCTCCTTTTAAATTCATTTGCGTGGAAGTATGCTGTCCAAATTCTAATTAGTGGCCTAATAAGCACAGCACAAAAAATGAGCAATAAATATAGCATAGAGCATTGAAGAAACCAAGAGCCACTACAAGAAACTGGAGCGACAGCGACGAAAAGCTAATGCCCAGCCTATAGCGACAACACAGAAAAGTCGTCTCTAATACCCAACATTTAGTGACGACATAGAAAAGCCATCTCTAATTCCCAACACTTTAGCCGCAATAAGTACCCTATAGCGACAACTTTTGTCGTCCCTATTTGTCTATAATTTTTATTTTCTTTTTAACAAATAATATTAAATTCAATTTCGTTAAAAATAAATAATTCAATGGGACAAATATTTGTACAATTAGCTAAGTAATATATATTGGTTAAAATAAAAATAAACACAAGAATTCAAATGCCCCAATGGTTGAGAAGACATTATTCGACCCTTAGGTCAAGGATTCGAATCTCCACATTATAAAATTATCATATGAATTAAAGAAAATGCGCGGGTTAGCAGGTCGGGCTCAAAATTGGGTTGGGTTGAAATTGGGTAAGAGTGGGTCAAAATAAATAAAAAAAATTTAATTTTTAGCGACTCTAACTCGATAGAGATGACAAAATCGTCGCTATTGAGTATCAGTCACGGACCTAAAGCGACAACTTTTAGAGACGACTTTGTCGTCGCTATTACTCAATAGCAACGACATTTAGCCTTTTAGCGACGACAAAAGTCGTCGCTGTTGAGCCATTTTCTCCTAGAGCCATGTTGAAATTCCAAACTAGGCAAAGCACAACATCAAAATGAAGGAACTCAATGCTTGGTCATCACTGACTTTTAGTAACCAATATGTAGAAGAAAGATGATGATATTAAACCAGGAATTTTAATAGTGGAACAAAACAAGTACTGCACCGCACTATATATATGATTAAATATGTCTTAGTACAAATGTAAAGACAACGAATATTTAAAGAAAAATATCCTAGGCATCACAAATTTTAGATAAACATCCAAAGATCTTAGTACAAATGTGAAGACAACGAATATTTAAAGAAAAATATCCTAGGCATCACAAATTTTAGATAAACATCCAAAGATTGTTGAAGAAATCAGCAGAGAGAGAAGTATTGGTTTTTACTATTAGAAATCTCTAATCCCCAGCCTTTACCAGGTCATGTTACATACAATCAGGTATGAATTTGTGTAGTACATGAAAAATGTCATGTCATTCAATCCTATAAATCAGGGGATTTGGATGGAGTATTATGGCTGTATGTGTGCACAAGAGATCGAAAGACAACACAGATATACGGTTTTCTAAATTTCATCCGGCAAAAGAATGATCAACCTTATATATTGTCCAAAATAAGAACTCATCTGAATAAACTAAGCGTCTGTTTGGTCCAGGATAAATCTACCAATTATTTTCTCAAATTCATTTTCAACCACACATTTTTATGGGATCCACCACTTTACAAACTTTTCAACCACACATTCAAATATCTCTCCAATTTCTCTTTATACCAAACAGGCACTAAATCATAAATGACAGTATAAAAATGTTGAGATGTGCGTCCTGGTAAATTATTCCATGTGAAATGTTGGACATTTATACCATGCCCCATATCGGCCTGTCAAATGCATTGGAAGAGTTAATTATGTCATTAGATCTCTTGATGCATTATAATTTATTATTTACTCGACCTAGTATGTACAGTCTCTGAATCATTTTGGGTTTAAATTGTTATAGATTACATACCCTGTTGCCTACGGAGCACGGATGTCGATTGGGGACAAACTTGCTGACAAAATTTTTATTTTTTTCCTTCTTCCATCTCTCTCTATGTCCGACCACTAGTCTCATTTCTTATCAATTTGTTATTTTAATTCGATTTCCCCCGTTTCTGCACTTACCCTTTTCTGCCAATGCTCCATTATCATTTTCTAAAGAAATCAGCATGCAAAGTTTTAAGCATCAACAAAAAAGTGAATTGGGAGTTGAACATTCTTTTCTTCTCCATTTTACATACGTAGTGCTTATTTTCCAGGGTTTTATTCTAGTTGAATTTTTTGACATGTTTGGTAGAGGGATCATATTACTGGACAGTATAAAGAAGAAATTGCAATAACATCTTGATTGTTAAATTGTCAGTCCTACCAACTCAAAAATACGCACTTACTTTTTGCCAGGGTTGTTAAATCCCCCAAAAAAAAATGTGATTTGTTGAATGACTGTGATTTAGCTTTTGGATCAGATAGATAATGCACGAGATTTAATTTTATACAGCAGCAATAAAAGAGTCGTTGTGCACATTGCATTGCTCCTATTGGATATTATTAAGCATTTTCACTAGTCTAAAAAAAGCATGAATCTTGCAGAAGAATTTATAGCAGAGCCATGATCCAGGAACCTTTTAGAGGGGTCATTTCAGCATCACCATCAAGAAATTTCCCACAACCTCAATTCAACTTTCTGCCGGAGCATCTCTTAAAAGATAACTTTCCTTTAAAATGGTTTTACTCGGATGCTCAACCTAAGTGCGTCTCTTCACCCTTATGTAAAGCTACTCAGTGAACCTATAATAGATTACTGAACTTTGCAACTAACATAAAAAAATGCATTCACCATTGCACAAGTTAAGCAACTACTAATTTGTAATTAGTTTTTTGTAAAAAAATGTCATTCTGCATGGTGATAAATTGTAGCAGCTTCATTATACAGCAGAATGCCTTGTAAATAACAGTGAAGTTCTTGGCGTAGACAGTTACCAACCTTTGTTACATCATAAAAATCAGGGAGCGTTTGATGTTTATGAAGGCATTTCCAATTAATAGTCGTCATTCAAAAAGCCCATTTCCTTATCCCAAACAATGACTACTCAAAACATATGAAATAATTGTCGGGGTTGTCTTCTAACCCCTTTAAACTCATTATTACAACTTCAAACATGGGAGCCTTTGGGTTTTGTGAAGACCTTCCTTCCCCAATGAATACTCACCGTCTTAAAACTAACACAACATCCAATCAATGACTCATCAAAAATGTGAAAGTTACCATCAGAATCATCCATTCTACTCCTTTCAAACTGAAACATCAGATGAATACAACAAATATTGTGCAGAACCATGCATAGTAATAAACATCATTTAAAATACTTGTAATCATATAACAAGAATTAGAGAGAGCAATACGAGACACAGCATAAGTCCATAAAATCTAGAAGAGATGCATCTGATTTTCTGATAACATCATTGCTAATCCAGTGTATAAAATGTACCTTAAACATGCATCCCAGTAAATAAAATAAGGCACATGCTAAAATTAAAGTGTACAATTCTGAGATGCATAAGCATTGACTTAGATATTGTGTTGCAGGCTTGCAGCTGTGCTCCATATCAATATATTTATTCACTACATTTTTTATGGAATCACGAAGGCAAGAATTCATTATTTCTGTCTCTATTGGCACACTTATATTTCTATAAAAGTGGATGTGCAAAAAATGTCTTCAAACCTGTCATTTCTACTTATTATTTTGAACTGTACGTGATAATTTCCCCTAGAAAAAGGATTAGTATTTTCGATGTAATTTAGTGAAGATTAAACATAAGGGAAAAAAAATTATCAGATTACAGTTTCATTTCTTGAATTCCTGAATACACTTCTAGTTGTGTTAACCACATATATTCATTTGTCTTGCACTTCAATATTTTTGCATTTATTCATACAATTCTTGCACCCATGGATTCCAGTGTCTTGTAACTGTAACTAATAATAACAAAGTGAATTCAGTAGCAACTAAAAAAGAAAAAAACAAGATGAAGATTCAGAGGTAAAAATTTGGAAACATACCCCATCTGAAGCAAGAACAATGAATTTATCCCTATCATTAAGAATCCGATGAGAGAATTCAGGAATGGAGATTACTCCATATTCCTTCAAACAAAAATCCCCAAATGCTCGAGCCATTGCTAATCCAGGGGCATCATCAAAAGGAAGCCAAACTCTTTGCACTTCAGGCTCATCTTGCAAAGCAAAAACTCGACCCCTACAACGTTTAATCCTTTCTGATTCTCCTGATTTGAAAATAGAAGGACAAATGGAATTAATTCATGTAACAGGCACCCTAAAAAAAGAATCGCTCTATGTAAGAAAATACTTGGCAAATCGGGCTTTAGATCAACAGTCAACTGGATAGCCACCAAAGTATCATTACTGTCTTTAGATCCCAAAATTGCTCGAGAATCACCAATGTTGCCCATGAAAAGATTTGAACCCTTGATCAAGAGATCATTATAAACAAACTTGGTAGATAAATAAAACATAAACAAGTATCACAATTATCACAGAAATGCTCCTCCATACCTGTTTTATTATGCTGACCGCAGTGCTACCACTACAGAAGCAATCTAAATTAGGATGGGACCTCAACTCTTTGTCCATAGCCTTGTATGATTTAAGAAAAGCTTCTCTCCACAACGAATACACTTTATCGTCTGCCAGAAAATCCTTTACAGGATCTACTACATCTGATTTTGCATTCTTAGTGCAGAAATTAGCACTACACCCATTCCTTCTTGATTCGATAAAATGCAAAAATGTCATCAGCTTTACTGGCAGCACATCCCGCACTTTCCGAGCCACCAGATGTCCATGCGGACCATGGCCATCAAATACACCACAAAAGATTACATCTTCAGACATAAAATCCTACATAAACATAAAATTACAAAGTTGTCCTTCGAAATGACAAAAGAAATAACAATAGATAAAAATGGACTTACTTCCCACACAATCATGGCATCCTGGTTTATGCCTTTACGACCCTGCTGAGTGAATATGCAGGAAGAACGACTCCTCCCATTGGTGTATATCCGACTAGGTATCGAAGACAAATGTTGCAAAGTAGTGATGTGGCAAGAAAATGTTTTTCTACTTCTCTTTCGCCCAAACATATCTATCCAAAAACATGAGGGAAATACAGTCTCTTCGTTGCTCTTGCTCCTGCTACTACGAGTACGTCGACTGCTAATTGAGACACAGCCTCCCATTTGTTCAAACCCAGAAAGGGACCATCTGATTGAAATATAAAACGAGGTTCTTTTTCTTGATAGGAACAGATCTCACAGGATATCACAGATCAGATTGTATGCTCAACCAAACAAAAGACCACTGGCAGTCACAAGATTCTTACGCAGCAACCGGTGACTTTTAAGGCTAATATTAGAAACTACGTTCCATTTGTTTTAGTCAAAGATGAAAGATCAATTCTGCTGATGAAGATGTGAACTGATAATGAAGCCAGCTATACAAAAGTTGAAGACATTTATCAATTCAATATGATTAATCACCATTCAATAAACAAATAAAAATTATTGCATGAAAGTAAACTCAAAAATCAAACAGATTTATTTTTAACGAATTTGCAGGTGATCAAAGAGTATAATATAACACAAGGCTGTCATAACCGTTTGTTCTTTAATGGGAATCTCAATTATTATAACCACGTTGAAAGATTTCATGCTAATATACCTACGATATCCAATATAAAATTGGAGATAAACAAGACAGGAAAACAGATAAATCTAGGAATGTGTTTAAAGAAACCACAAGCATAAACAATATAACCTTTTAAGTTGCCCAAACTATATGCTAACACTCATTTTTTAATATAATCTACTCTTGATAAACTTTATCTTTTATCTACTAATCAGCAGCAGTTCCAAATCCACCAAGTTATCATTTTTAAATACTAATCCTTCTTTCAATTAATAAAACAATAAAACCCAACACACACACACACACACACACAAATCTGTTTCCCATTCTTTGCAATTCTTAAAAATCTTAGGACATATAATGAATATAAGTGAATAAAGGAAAAAAATTAAGTTAAAGAACGATTTGGAATAGAGTAATTCTAAGCATACATGACATTTTTGGTTAACATGCCGAGGTGGAACCCCTACGTTGATCGATGTCGAGGTGGGTCACCATATCCCACATCGACATCAACTAATACCGAGGTGATACATTTTCCAACCAATACCGAGGTGATACCTTGAAAATGTGACTTAAACATGTCAAAAAAACATGTCCACCAAGAATTTTTGTTTGGGATATGGGTACTATAATTTGATTTATTTATGAATTATTTATATATTTGAAGTAAAATGTGTACTTATGGAGTTGGAGAAAATGTAAATGATTAAAAAATGATTTCAAAAATTGTAATGATTGTGTTAAAGAACAAAGCAGAATGGAGGGGACAGAAAAGCTAAAGAAATTGTACGAAGCAGGCAAATTGATAGCAGATCAAGCATAGAATTTCAAAGGAAAGAGAAAAGGTCAAGTATGAAAAAGAGAAATACGTTGCATTCATTTATTATACACTTTAGTACCAATCATAAAATAAAAAAAAATAAAAAAACACCCAGAAAAGGAAAGAAAAAGTTCAGGAAATTTCAACAACCCTCAGAATAATCTCAACTGAAATTGCCCAAAAAAAAAAAAAAAAATTAGAAGATGGAATATAGCAAAACTATTCAAAACGAACACCATCAAAATCAAATGGAAAACGAATGGAAAGTAGTAAAATCCAAGGTCTCGAGAGTTCAAGAAAAGAACAAATCTTTGAAGGGTTTACAAACATTTCTGTCACAGAAGGAAATGGTTCCGAAGCACAAAATTTTCTCTTCTACTTTTGAAGATCACGGAGAGCGAACTCTGTATAGAATGAAACGGGTAGAAGTTGATGCATTGATTGCCAACGCATGAAAAGGGTGTGTAACTCTGTCTGTGTGTGTGTGAGAGAGAGAGATAGAGAGAGTTTGATGGAGGTGGACTGCAGTGAGGAATTAAGGATCAGGCCGGGTGGTTCGGAAGGGAAAATGCCCAGCCGAAATGATGATGGACATGTCTTTCTTCTGATATTGCTTTTGCTTTTGCACTTTATGAAGTTATCCCAGTCTCCCACATTCACTGGCGGACGCAGATGTTTTGTCTTGGTGATGCAGAAAGATGAATTTTTGTTAGGGTGGTATCCACCACAAAATTTAATTCTTACACCACATTTTTAAGTGATTTTTTTATTGACTAAAATAGACATAAAAGAAATTACAAAAATATCTTTTTATTTTTTTCTCACTATTTTTAAATACATCACAATCTTTCAAATAAATTTATTTTTTTTCTTCTTTATATTTATGGTGACTATATTGCCACCACAAGATTTATTTTTTACACCACAATTTAAAGCATTTTCTTTATTTATAAAAATAGACATAAATAAAATTACATACATATTCTATTAATATTATCTCACTAAAAATAATTTTTATATACATCACATCTTTCAAATATTTTCTTATCTTCTCTATGTTTATTTTTCTAAATCATCTTGTTCTTCTTGTTATTTTATATTTTTGTTTTTCAATACCAAGTTAATTAGAATAGATGTTAATACAATAATTTCATATGAGATTTCAAATAATAACATCATGCAAACATTAACATAAACATTAATATAAATTAAAGTTTAGGATTTTAGGTTAGTGAAAGATTTTTATTGTTCAAGGTTCTCTTTATTTTGATATCACCCAGGATTTTGGTTATTTAATTATATTTGGTTTTCAATTAAATATTATATTCAGTTTTCGAATTCTATGATTTTTCAATTACATATATTTGCGTGTTCATACTGCATTCCACTTATCGAGTTTTCAGTTGCATCTAGTATTAAAAAAAATAGTGATTCCAATTGCATCTAATATTTTTTTTTAAAAAAATGTGTATCAAGTATTTAGAAGTCAACCACCTACTATGTTTATATGAAATTAAATATCTTATTGTTTCAATTATCCATCAAACATCAATTAAAAAATGTGTAACATGGAAATTTGAACATAATTAATTGTAATTAAGGAAACAATGAGTGGCAATGATGAGAAAAAATGGAAGAAATATTGGGAATTTGGGATGATGAGTACACCACAATAGTATTTTTTTTTAAAAGTTTTTATAGGATTAGGAGTATTATTATAAATTTGTTGTGGTGTATTTATTGAAAATATATTTTAATTGTGGTGTAGTAAATAAATTTTGTGGTAGGCAGAAAGATGAATTTTTGTTATTCGCGTTGAAACTCACGAGGTTCAGGGACAGCGTCCCCGAAATTTGTTTTTTTTTAGGAAGAGTATTTAAAAAATGCACATTTACATTTCAAATATTCATTCATAACTAATGCAAACAATCAAATAAACAATTGTAAACAGATATTCAACAAATATCAATCACCACAATCAAAATTGTATAAATGCTACGAAAAAGGAAGAGACACTTGAAATTTTATTACAATTTTATTTATCTATAAATAATACAAACAAATAAACAAATAAACAATTGTAAAAATATATTCAATCCTCAAATGTAAATTTCAAATGAGATCAATAGCACAAAATATTAATTTAAAAGTATAAACTCCAAACAAAAGTACATAATTTAACCTATGTTTGACAAACTATTAAAAAAAAAAAAAAAACATATTTTTAAACAATACAATTTTTCAAACTACTTTTTAACTTCACTAATTTTCTCTCTCTACTTTTCAACCACATATTTTACATTGAAAACATTAAAAAATTGTTTTTAAACACAAATTTTTAACAAACTAAAATCTCAAATTCTAGTTTCTTTTATAAAAAAAAAATCAGATTTTTTAGTGGGACACGTGCCCCACGCCCCCACCTTAGGTCCGCCCGTGCCCCCACACGCTATTGTTTTCACCACGAAGCCCCGTTAATTAAAGACGGCAAAAAAAAAAAAAAAAAAAAAATCGACCCAACTCAAATGAGGTGGAAAATCCGCCCGCGGGTTGACGAGATTCTTTGTTTTGATGTTTCATTATTGGAGATTCTCTTTTAAATCAATTGGGTCAGAATGCCTACCCTCAAATGTGCCTCTTGTTCTCTTTTGGTACATATGGGTTGAAAGGAACTAATGTAAACATAAGGAGATCAAAATGATCTCTACAAGGAATGTTAAAAGAGTTCAAAGACATCTCTCTTTAATTCAAGTCCAAATTACCTGTAAAATCCCAAAGGCTCCTAAAGGCAAGCTCATGTGTCCTGGGAAATGAACTAAGCCTCCTACTGGTTGTATAAAACTGAACACCCACGTTGTCCTTAAAATAACTATTTAACAAAATATTCCTGAAATAAACTACATTTTTAAACATTACATTCATTTGAAAATTTGTAAGGTAACTCAAATTTAAATAAATTTACTTGAAAACATTTCATAAAATTTCAAATCTCGACAAATTGAATTAACAAGGTTTAATAAACTTAACTTTCAAAATAACTTAAAAAAAATAAGGTTTGCCATCGCTGCCCCTCATTCCCCACCGTCTCCGAACACTGCAAATATTGTTAAAATAACGGAGTGGGCATTTCAAAAGAAATACTCAGTAGACTCATCGCCAATAATTAATTTACAAGATAATTGAACGCGTAATTTTGTAAATAATACAATGACATTCTTTTCTTAATCATAGACATCACAAAGTCAGGGCAAATGAATATATTCTTGTCTTATGCAAATAAAGCATATAAGTTATGACATGCATAACATAAATTTCTCTTCTTGTCTCATAAAAGATATTCTTGTCTTGTATCATGCAATTAAACATATATATCACATAAATCCACATAAAACATGCAATTATAATATAAACTAATTAGTGAGGGTGAGTCTACCTCAATTTATCTCGAGTCACGTAAAAGTGGAGGGGAAGTAACCTCAATCTCTTAATCGTTCGTACGTTTTGTCTAGCCAAAATAGGAAATAAGCCTTGAATTAGTATTTCGAAATTTTAAAGATTTAAAAATGATAAAGTAAAATATGAGGATTAAATTGAAATTTTTTAAGACACTGAAATTTAAGAGTTTGGGGACTGACTTAAATAATGAAATTGAAATTTAAAGGGGCTGACTGTGGAATGGGTTAAAATTAGGGGACTAAAATGAGAGACTTCTAAAACATAGGGGACTAGAATGTTAGTTTTTAGAAGTCAAGATATATAAAACAAAACAAAATTCCTTCTCTCTCATGCTGAGAAGAGAGAGAGGGAGATGGCGACGAGTTCTGTCACTCGCTCTGATTTCGACCACCGTTTGAAGGGAGAGCATTAGTGCCATGGTCCGTGGTGGTGCCAGTGGTGGCTTTGGGAGAAATTTTTGGTGTTTTCAATGCGAAGAACGGATGCTCGAATTTGGTGATTTTTTCGACAATAAATCCATCTAAGCGGCCGTGGGTCGAGGTAAGGTTCTAGGCTTCGACTATTCTTGGGTTTTGTGTTTGATTTGGGGGAGAAAGATGCGTATTTATAGTTGAGCCATAGGTGGTGGCGGTGTGGTGTACGAGTTGTGGAGCCACTGGAGTCAGTGATGATGGTTATGGATGTATGGTGGGTTAAGTTCGAGTGACTGAGGTGGCGGGTTGTGGTGGTGCTAGATTGTGGGAAAGTGGAGATTAGGTAGTGGCGGTCGGGTGGTGTGTAGCAACCAAGAAATTTTCACGTATTAAATAATTATTTTAAAATTATGAAAACCGTATCATTGCGATCTCACCCATTTTTAATTTGAAGTCACGACGTATTCGTCTAACCAAGTCGAGTAATGTCAAGTCCATTCGATTTTAATTAAAATCTAAATTTCTAAAATTTTATTATTTTATTTATTTATTTAAATTATTCTTTTCAAAATCGTTTTAAATTCCAAATTTTATTAAGCTCATTTTATCAAATTCATTTTTTGACTCAGTTGATTCACGCGTATTATTTTTCTCAAATTCCGTGTATTGCTTGTCAAGATTTCCATACTACCCTTACATCAACCCATACTTCCACCAACCACATCCAATTCCATACCCTAGCTCTCACTTCACCTCAACCCACTCCCTATACATTATCAGACTTCTCTCACAACACTAATTTTCCAGTCAGGTAACCTCGTCTGCTTGAGCTCCATTCAACTCCAAACTACCAATTTCACTCACCTCCAAACCATCACCATCATCACCACCCACACTGCCTCATCGCACCACCATCACCCACCACCGTGGTCAACCAACCACCATTATCAAACCACCCAACCACCTGCAGCACCACATATATCATCATCATCATCATCATCATCATCATCATCATCATCACCACCTACCACCCTTCACCACCTCAACAGCCGGTCACCAACCCATTAACCACTACCGAACCACTACAGAACCATAGCCCTCCATAACCCTACGATCCCACATTTCACAACCCAACAGCCAGTAGTCGCAGCCGCGACCCCAGCCACCGTCCGCCATCCACCAAACCACCATTTCAACTCAAACCCTGCAAGAAAAGCACCCTTAATCGAACCCTTCACTCTGCCATTGTCGAACCCAATCCTTACACGATACGGCCAATGTCCACCACCAAGAATCGAATCGAACCCAAAAACCAAGAAAATAGAGTAACCAAAACCTTACCTTAATCGCCGGCCAGTTTCGCCGGAGTATTCGCCGAGGAACCATCAAAACCGCAACCACAAGCCACGATTTTATATCCAAAATCGCCCCCAAAAACCCTTTTCTCTCAAACCCTCACACTCGCCCTCAAATCGCCGCCACGTGACGGCGGCGACATTGCCCAGCAGCCCAGACCGGAGCGGGCTCCAATCGCCATTTCCCCCTCCCTTCTTCTCTGCTTGGACCAAACGAGTGAGAGAGAGAATGAGTGAATTTTGTTTTAATATTTTGATTTTCAAAATTTGCATCTTAGTCCCCAAGTTTTTAAAGTTAATTAAATCAGTCCTTATAATTTTAAAACTAATCATTTCAGCTTAAGTTTTTAAATGATTTTAATCAGTCCCTTCATTTTAAAAATCAATTATTTCAATCCCTACAGTTTAATATCCGTTTTGAGCTTCAACCCAAGTTTTAAAAAGTTCCAATTTAGACCCCAAAGTTCCAAATGTTTCATTTCTGCCCATAAGTTCAAATATTTTAAAATTCTATCCTTTAAATTAAAAATCTGATTATTTCAGCCTGAATATTTTAATAGTGTTTTATTCGAGTCTTGAAGGTTTCGAGAAATTCCATTTTAGTCCCCAAAGTCTAAAAGTATTCATTTTAGTCCCCAACTTTCAAATCATCAATTTCAGTCCCTAAATTTTAATGTATCATTTTTAAACTATAAATTTCAAAAGGCTAATTTAACTTATTTTTCTATTTGGCTAGACGAGACGTACGGAGATTTAAAGGATGGAAGTCATTCTTGCTCGATTTTGCACTCATTGAATTTAAGGTAGACTCGTCCCTATTAATTGATTTAAATTATGATTGCATATGAATGTGTATGTTATGTGATTTATGTGAAAGTTATTTTCATGAAATGAGACAAGAATATATTTCTTTGGAAATATTTATGTTGTTATGCTTGTCATAACTTATATGCTTTTATGCATGAGAAAGAAATAAGAGAATATCTTGCAGGATAAATGATGATGTTATGCATAACTTATGTGCCTTAAGTGCACGAGAAGAAAGACTACCCACACCCCATGATTTTAAAGAGCCTATGATTTTCAAAGAGAAGTCATGTGCTTTAATGCACGAGAAGAGACTACCCACACCCGATGATTTCAAAGAGTCTATGATTTTCAAAGAGAAGCCATGTGTTTTAATGCACGAAAAGAGACTACCCACACCCGATGATTTCAAAGAGCCCATGATTTTTCAAAGAAAAGCCATGTACTTTAATGCACGAGAAGAGACTACCCACACCCTATGATTTCTAAAGAGTCTGCGTTTATGTGTTCAATTATAATGTAGATTAATTAATTGACGATGAGTCTACTGAGTATTTATATGAAATGCTCATTTCTATTTTAACAATATTTGCAGATTTCGGAGAGGGTGGCAAGTGATTGATGATTGTGGCAATAGTCGTTAAATAGTTGAAAATCTTAGTTTGATGATCCGTATTTCCAAACATTGGATATTTTTGAGATTTTCAATTATTTGAAAAATTATGACATTGTCAATTGTTTTGCAATATTAATGGCCCGATTTATTATTTCGAATTGTTTCATAAATGTTTTCAAGTTTTATCGACCATTACAATTTATTTAATGTTGCCAAAAAAATGAATTTCAGTTATTTATTCTGCTAAAATATTATTTTAAAAGTTAGACCAGACGATGATATGGTGAATCGAGTATTTAGAACTCGGGGCGCTACATGGTGTGTGGTCTGTAGACTATCAAGATTTTTGATTGAATGGGAGTTGACTGAAGAAGGGGGCGGTTGGCCATGGAGGTTGTTTTGGTAGTGATGATGTTGTTTCTGTGTTAATATTGTGTGATATGGTAATTGGTGATGAAGGTGGAGTTTCAACATAAGAGTAGCCATGGTGGAGGAGAAAGAGTTCTTACCCCAGAATTCTGGCTATGTGAGGCTGTGAGGAATGAGAGTGATTTGAACAGTAAATTTTTAGGGCACGGATTTCTAGGTTTTACGTGGGTCAAGAATTTGGGCTAGAAGAGTTTTCCTGATTGGATTTACATGAATTGGACCTAAAATAATCAAGATTTGGACAACAAAATTTAGGACCTAAAATAATAAAATTTGGACTCAAAATTATTAAAATTTGAATTTAAAACTGATAAGGAATTTGATACTTTAAAGTATTTGAAATTGGACTCGATTTGAATAGTTTTAAATTTGTTTTAAAATGGCTAGATGAACACGGTTTCATTTTTTAAAAAAAAATTAGGGTTAAAACTTAGCGACACGTTTTTCGAGAAAAATGACTTTATATTATTTAAAAATTCTCGATCGATACAACACTGATGACTGCCTCAAGGGTAACAATTGCAACTAGGGGTGGAGTAATGAGATATTATGAAGGTAAAGTTATTATGGGCTTTTATGAATATTTTGGAAGTTGCTTCATACTAGAAGCTTAAGTTAGAGCCTTGGCAAGAGGTTTGATTATATGTCAGCAGCAATGATTTAAAACGGTTTGGGCAGAAGTAGACTCAAAAGCTACCCACCTACTAGTGAACAATGATCTATTAGGGCCTTGGTCTATCCGACATTATCTGCTTAAAACTCAACATGCTAGAAATACTATGCAACTCTAAATATCTCATGTTTGGAGAAAATGGAACACTGTGACAGATTAATTGGCTAACCCGAGGTATAAAGAGAAGAGACTACATGTGATGCAACCAAATGAATTCTCGAGCACTTTAAAGGTTTGGCTAACCTTGACAGATGGGGACTTGCTAAGATTAGGTGTATCAACACTTACTAATGCACATGGTGCTTCCGGTTTCCCATGCACACTTCTTTGTTTTGCTGTCGCAAGTACTTGGCCAGCAACTGAACATGGAAAAGATGGGTACTATGTGGGTAAAGTTACGCATCATATTACCAGAAAGTCGTATTTCGTTTTAGATGATGGAATGATTCCAGCTTGGTGGAAGGAGATTACCAAAAGGATTCAACTACTAGTGGTGACTTAGGGATATGTTCTTTGCACATAAAATCTCTTTGTTGTTTTTGTTGCTAGAAATGAACCCTCTTATTCTGTTTTTAATCTTTTTTTTTTTTAATGTTGGAGTAGTTCTCTATTTTCACTCATTTAGAGGTTTTAAAAATGCATTGTAATTTGTGTGGAGGTAAAAGCACAAAGTTCCCCCCTTCGAGTTTATAAATGTTTTCTCATCAATAAACTGTATCCCAAGTTTGAATTTTCAAGTTGAGATACATCCCAGAAAAGGTCACAAATTATCACATTAAGCGGTCACGACTTATTTATCGATCACAAGTCATAAAATATTATTAGTCATGACTTATTTCTTGGTCACAAATTATAAAAATAATAATCACGACTTGTTTTTTGTTACAATTAATAAATTTCATAAGTCACAACTTGGTTCTCGATCAAATTTTATAGGTTACAATCTTAAATTTTCTTAGGTCACATATTATTTATTGGTTACAATCACTCAAATAATTGGTAATAAACACTCTTCACCCTACCCCACCCCACCACCACCTCCACCTACCACCATCACCACCACCACCACTACAAAACCTTCACAAACACCTCACCATCTTGCCACAAATTCACCACTACCCATTGTCGACCATAAATATGAAACCACCACAGCCACAGCCACCTCACTGCACCACCACTGCAATCTACAACATGACCACCAATCAACACTTGTAGCACCATCAAGCAACCACTAACTGCAACGCACCACCACCTCGATTTTTGCCACCGCAACACTATAGAAAATATGATAAACTATATTTTTGTATTGATGTATATGATGATTATATAATACACAGGTTCTAAAATAAAAGAGATATAGAATGATTGAACAACCTAATTATAAGGAAACAGTTATACATGATAAGATAAATACAAAATGCTTTCCATGTTGATCTTCTGTTATGGTGGACCAGCTGCAGGAGTTTTATAGGGTCCGAATACGTCACCTTTGGCACGTGATATTATCTCTTCCTTGTTTTCCTTAACAGGTTCCCGCAAGATGGAGCTTCCATTAGAAACTCCAATCTTGGAACGAAGAGAATTGAACTTAGATGCAGGGGGAACTTAGTTAGAATGTCCTTTAAAGGTACCGGTCATGACATGATTTTGAACAAAATGGTAGTCAATAGCTATATGTTTCATTTTGGAATGGAAGACTGGGTTATGAGCAAGATACATAGCACCTAAGTTGTCACAAAGGATTGTGGGATTTGAGGCCAATGGAATATGAAGTTCAAAAAGAAGGTGGAGGAAAAAGATTGGAGAAGTGGTGGGAATTGTGGACCAGTCGGTGGAGACAAAAAAATTTGTGAAGCAGTCGAGTATTTTCGGCTGTTGATAGAAAGAAGAAGTGGAAAAAAATATGGCCAAAGGAGAAAAATCAGAGTTGCTCATTAGAGTTTGGGTTGTGCTCTGATACCATATAGAAAATATGATGAACTATGTTTTTGTATTGATGTATATGATGATTATATAATACAGAGGTTCCAAAATAAAAGAGATATAGAATGATTGAACAACATAATTACAAGGAAACTGTTATACATGATAAGATAAATACATAATGCTTTCCAAGTTGATCTTCTCTTATGGTGGACCAGCTGAAGGAGTTTTATCGGGTCTGGATATGTCACCTTTGGCACATGATATTATCTCTTCCTTGTTTTCCTTAACAAACACAACCAGCACCACACACACCCACCAACCCACCACCACAACACAGCACCACGCAAACACTGCCTCCATATTCCTCTCTTACCACACCAGACTTCATAGCTTTGACCGGTGACCACTACCTTGCGGCTGTGACCGCAGCACATCGCAGTGACTCGAGATGGTTATTGCATCACGACAACAACCTCAGCTCTACATCGTCTCGCAACCACTACTGTCATTGCATAATAGGCCCCCACCTCAAGCGGCTACAACACTCTTGCCAAAAATGAGGAGGTGGTGGTTCCACCGGTGGAAGTATGAAATTGTTAAAGTTGATAATTTGAATTAGGGTTTTAGTGTGAAATAGATTAGGTGGAAGTGGAAGTGGGGTGGTGTTGAGATAAGGTGGGAGGTAAATGAGTTTATTTTAATTTTTTATTACTGCTAATATTGAAGGTTTAATTAACACCTGATTTTTGTATTAAAATGTTTTAAATTTGATTTTTGAATTGTTAAATTCAAATATAGGTTCCATGTAATTTTCTCTAGGGAAAAGTACTCGTATATGGCCCATTACTACATCTAAATTTGGCCAAAAACTATACAAGTATAAAGGTGGGCGGGACATATAGAGGTGAATCGGACCATGATATAGTAATAGCTTTAGAGCATCTACTATGGATGGATTAAAGAACGTGCTAGTGATATAAGTTAGTAAGATGTTACATTTAATGTCTATAATGGATAGGTTAAAATACATGCTAAAAGAATCTTTTTAGCCACAAAGTTAAATCTAGCTAGTAGTTTAATTGCTGAGATGGCAATTTTTATATTGAAAATTTTGTTTTTTCCTCATTTGTTAAAACTTTTCTAGATTAGTAGAAGACTTTCTCCATTTTTTTTCATTTCTTCTTCTTCTCAAATATGAAAATCTGCCAATTCACTTCTTCTATTAATTTATTCACCCTCCAATTGACGGAATGAACAATGGAATATCGACCATCTCGTCCTAACTCTCAATTCAAACAGCAACATATTTCTCAAACACCACAGCAATTAGATTTTGAAACATTTTCCGATTCAAAATTTTCTTCCCAAAAATATGTTTATAATCCACAAGCGTTTAATGCAATCAAAATAAGAGAGCAACTGAAAGCGAAATAAAAATTACTAGCGGAATTCATCAATGGCATCTATTAGTGAGAAGTTCAGGATTTGTGTTGCACAGAAACAATAAAGTATTGGGCTGGATTTTGTTTAACTTAAGTAGGGGCGTTTGCAAAAATACCCAACTTTTGATATCATAATTGAAACTTACTTCATTTTAAAAAATCACTGAAAAATACTTCAATTTTTTTTTTAAAAAAAATACATTTTTCTTACAAGTATCATATTGTGATACTTTTAAAGTATCACAGCATGATACTTATGATATTTTCAAATTTTTGGTATCATAACTTGAAACTTTATCACATGTTTATGATATTTTAGACGAAATTGTTGTATCACATATTGAAACTTTACAAAAATTTTATGATACTTTATTTCAAACATAAAATCAAACACTTTTCATTAACTATTTCTACATTTTTTGGTTCATCCACACCACCACCACCATTACCAAACACAAGCATTACAAGCATAAACTCATTAAAAATCATATATAGAATAGAGAATTGGCCAAATCACAACCTCATTTACAAAAAAATTGAAAAAAAAAAAAAAAGATCTCCACCCCACTCCATCATCTGATTCTGCGAACTGGTCAAAGAAACTGTGAACTTGTAGTTTCCCATGTTGAAGAAAAGAGTGGGCTTTTAGGTATTAGTCAAAAGGTTGGTTCAAGTTCCTAGCATCAAATGTTCGACCAACTCTCATAGTATTAATCAATTTCAAGGCAAGGACCAATTTTTGAATCTGTACCCAGACATTTCGATGCTAACGCCATAATGACAAACTTAGGACATGAGAGTTTGAGTAGAAGGGAAACTGAGAGCGTGAGAGATTCGTCTGATGTATCACGTTGAAGCCTTTTCACATTGTAGAAGTACCAGCAACAGGAGTATATGACCTTGGAAAGTGGGATGATCATGTTGAAAGAAGAGCAACAGTAGCAGTAATAGGCGAGCGAACATACTGCATTTTTCAGCAGCACCGTATTTTTCAATTTCTTGTTGTTTTAACAGTATGCAGTGCAATTAATCCTTATTGGTATTTGGTCTTGTTTGTGACATAGTTTTTCAATTTATTTTTAGGGGTTTTTAGAGTGAAACCTTGTTTTGAATTTTGCTACCATAAGTATGTAATCTTAAAAATACCATCTACAAAGAAATAATTTGTTTATTTATAAGGTTTGAAACTAAAAGATAAAAAGAGGGAAATAATCTAAAATTATGGTAGTCAATTACAAAATATACTGTAACTAAATACATCAATCCATAATTCAAAAAAAAAAAAAAAGGAAAATTCAAAGATTTTTGCGTGGAGAACTATTGCACCGAACGATATCAGTGGTTCAAATACACTATGATCATCCCTTCCCTGTGAAGTTACCATTTTGGATTGGTGGTCCATTGGCTTTCTTACAAAAATGTCACAATTTTGAAAAACTGATGTTGCATCTGCGAATATGAAATCAATGGTACCGTATATTTGACAATCATGATAAAATTGCCTCAGTAAGAGCACCAGAAGAGTACCCTGATAACCTTTAACGCTGCAACGATAAAGTGCCATAAGTCTGAGGTGACAATCAGTGCCACTTCCTGATGTTTCTGTGTCCTGCCCTGTTTCTCGAATGTCATGTCTCTAGCCCAAAAGCTTAAGCCATCACCAAATATACCAAATATTGCAAAGCTTAAAGTGCTTGAACAATCTTCTACATTTTGGCTCTTAGTGACGATGGTTTTACCATGCCATCTCCAACAAACATCACATTCTTTAAGTCCCTTCCTATATCACTTTCTCAGGCTACACCCCGGACTTCACGTATATAGCCTTTCTTTCAGGCCGGTTGGAGTGCAGGTGCAGCCACAACTTCATTAATTGTCTTGTAATTCATCGAGCTATCCTGAGCAACTACAAGATCAGCATTTGGTGGCTGTGTAGGAGATCTTCCAAAAACTTAAGCTTTTACACTTGGGATACCATATTCAGTTAGAGGTTACAGCACAGGCCCGAGAGAGCTACAAAATGTGTGCTGATGTTTTGCACTGGTGAATTGTACTCTGGTCACTTGTGTTGCTGGTGCTATCAATGCAATAGTGTTTATCCTACTTCAAGATTTATACTGAGATTACAAAACTCTCTATACTAGTGTAATAGTGTTTATCTTGCATCAAGATTGGAACCACTAGAAAATATTAAATATTTCTAAGCATGTTAGATGTTTCAAAATGAGCTGATGATGTCTACTTATGAACAATCACTGCATCTTCAACATTTGTTGTTGAAACACAATTGGTTGACTGATGTATATCCTATGGATTTGACTGATAGAAATATGAAGAAAAAAAATGGAATTGGTCAATACATTTTTTTAGTTTTTGATGATTTCATTATACAATATTTTTATTTATTTATTTTCAGGTTTAGCAATTCTGGACAACTTGTTTCTAGTGATGTGAAGCCCATGTCTTGGTTAAAAAAGAAATTTACCTCCTCTAAATTCACTAGCAATCTGATGAATATGTGGGGGAAATATCAATTTAGTCATATTGTGATCTTCTAAAGAACGAATGACAATCTAATTAAAAATGTTGAGCATTATTGAAAAATAAGAAAGCTATGTACTAATCTACTGGCATAAACATATATCCTTTGTTTCATTCCAAATAAAATCAACAGATTTTGCATTTCAATCATTCAATATATACCTGCGTTTGTTTCTCTTAATACACTTATGAACTTGACAATTACCTTTTTTTTTTTTTTTTTGCATACCATAAAGTTGCTAGATGATCAAGAGTATTTGACATCAAATATATCGACTTATTCAACTTGCTCATGCACCTGATTTTGGTGCATCAGCTTAAGCACCTGAATCTGCTTACTAGATTGTGCATCAGATAGATGCACGTGATTTTGGTGCATCACCTTATTTGCTTCAATATGATGCATCACATATATTCTCCTGGATCAATCTCATATCTATTTAAAATATAAAACTAGGAGAGTTGAAAACGAGTTTCCCGCCCATAACTCCCGCTCAAGAAAATGAAAGGGAAAAAATAAAAATTGTAAAGAATTCTATCGCGTAACCTCAATTTTGTACGGTAAAAGTAGGGTTCAAGTTTTTTCTCTCTCCAAAAGAGAGCGGTGATTTTCTCCTCTTTTGCTACCTACTTCATCACAGATTTCTGCCTCTGGTCGGTTAGTCCTCTCTCCACCTAGCCACCATGGTTTGAGAGCTTTTTTGTTTTTGGATGGTAACCTTCCTTCACCGTTTTTGCAGCTTCCCAGTTGAATCCCAGCAAGAAACATTCCAACTTTCACTAACTTTTTCCGCTATTTTTTGCCGCCGTTATCGTCCAAACTCAGGTTGAGGGTTCCCTGAACGGCGCGGTCCTTCTGGTGGTGGTGGTTGGCTGGTCAGATGGTCGGAGGTCGGAGATAGAGTTTTGGATCAAATACACCTTTTTCTTTTCCTTTGGTTTTTTTGGTGTTTCAGACGTTTTTTTTTTCCTTTATTGGGTTTTTTACCCTATTGAAGACTCGTGCTGATTGATTGAGATCTAACTTATATTCATATCACGAATTTTTGTCAGGTTGGCAATGTTTATGTCCAGTTAAGAGAGGAAGAGCATGCTGCAAATACTTTAAAAAAATCTGACTGGAAGATTTTATGCTGGTAATGAATATCTATCAAATGTGAGTCTCGAATTTTGTTTTCCCTTTTTCAGCTGTGAGACCACCTCGATAAGAATTCTAATCCAGAAGTAACTACAGGGTTTTAATTGTTTATGTTGGGTTTTTTGTATTGATTAGGTTATTTTGATAGGTGATTGATCCATGTGTACAGATGGTTCTAGGTGGATACCATAAATTATTTTTATTCTTAAACGAGCTAGGATTTTATAATCAACATGTGTCCCCAGATTCCCCACTTTGAGGTGCTCACAGTTCTCTTCACGATTCAGAGACTTTTAATTCCTACCGAAAATTACATATTGCCCTCTAGCTTATATTTTTCTGTTATCAAATATGTTAATTTAGTGATTACCTAGAAACCATCAGGATTTCTGAACTTTACTGGATCAACTGCTTCATTGAAAAGATATCAGCATTTTGCTTTGTTAGAGTTTTATGCCATATGTGAATAATTACTGAACAATTCTCACTTGCAAGAACAATGTTTTTCATACATTTGGCATATTGAATCTATGTTTTGTGATTTGAAGCACATTAGGGATGGGAACTTGGTACCTGCTATTCTTAAGTGGAAAATAAAAATTTAGACTTCACTGAAAAATCCAGAGAGCAAAAAAAGTAACGAACACCCATGTTTCCATCTAATGGTGATTTTACAAAGATTTTAAGGGAGACAAGTTTAGCTGGGATGGGAAATGATGCTGAGCTTAGTGCAGAGGACATCAAGTTACAAGTTGAAGATACTGAAATTAAAGCAAGTCTTTACTTGCTCTCAAAAAGGTAATTGCTACTTTTCTTTCCCATTAACTTTATCCAAACCTGAACCACCTTATTATGTAGGTGAAGCAATTCAAACCTCAGTTAGTTGCCGTTAGAAATGAGTCATTAGTTGGTGAACTCAAGGATGCTTTAGCCGGTGTGGAAGAAAAGCCTGAAATAATTCCTGGAGAGCAAGGAGTTATCGAGGTTAGCTATCATTTCTTATAGTAGCTTTTTATTTAGCGGGTAATCTATTATTCACTGGTGCCATTGTTATTGCTGTTGCTAGGTATCATTGGCTATTACATGGCTCCAGAAATATTTTAAAGGATAAGTATTATTGGCTTCTCCGGAAGGTTGCTGAAGGTGGGCAAAGCCCTAATATATTCGATAAGGGTGGTCAAGGTGTTCTGCATTTTGCAGCAGCTCTGGGTTACGATTGAGCTATACAACCCACAATAGCTATAGGTGTTAGTGTCAATTTTCAGGATTAAAATGGATGGACTGCACTTCACTGGGCATCATATTATGGCAGGTAGGAGTCATGGGATTTTAATTTAATGTAGGAGTCATGGGATTTTAATTTAATGATGTTTTACATCGGGTTCCTTGCTCCCATAACTCATTTCTTCTCTTTTGACACATTTGCTTATTTTACACGTATATGTTGTGTTCTTTTTTGTGTATGGCGTGTAATAAGGAGATAGCATATTAAATAAATGTTTCAGAGTCTATAGTGTTCATGTTTAGCAACTAGAAAGTATAAAACATGTGCTCTGGTTCTTCTTTCTGCTAATTGTAATCCTTGATATTTTAATTCCACTTATATCTATTGAGGATTTTTTTTTTTTTTTTTGGAAATGTTAGAGAGCACATGGTGGCATTCATCATCTCTATAGTATTTCCTGTAATGCTTTTTGGACAAGAATTAATACAATGGGTTTTGCTCGGCAGAAAGCAATCGACAGTTTTGTTTACAATTGTGCTGTGATGGGATGCTGATCATCTGTGCCTTACTCTAATAGATTGAATCCCTGATGCACCGGATTATCTTGCAAGTTCTATTTTCAACTTTTTTCCCCTTTCACTTGGAGGATGATCCGAAGGAGTACTAGATTTTCTTCAATATTTGATTGTTTATTCTCTTTGAGGTCGTCTTAGGTATCTATCTATTTAATATATAAAAGGAGAAGAGTTGAAGGAGAAATTCCCGCTGAATTATATGCAGTGGAGTTGATTGGAGGTGCCACCAGGGTACCAAGATTGCAAGTCCTTCTCGGTCTATCTATTAAAAGTCCTATAATCATATTTTGATCGTCATATACTAAAATCAATTTGAGTATTAGAGAGCTGATTGTTTGTACTATAATACTGAAATATTGTTATCATTCTGGCACTTAACCGTAGTTCCTGTTTTTAAATGTCTGCTAAGGATACTTATGTAGATGGATACAGAGTGAATAATATAGCAGATTATTGACAGAGGAGTAGCATTATTTAGTAAAGTAGCAGGTTTATTGCACGATAGAGCAATCACTTGATGATGGAAGTCCTGCAGTTATACAAATGAAATATCAAATAGATGTCTGATACTTTTCAATTAGAGATATGCACTGACTTGCGACTTCAATCGTAGGACATGAGTGTGTTCCCCATGAAGATAATTTTAGGCAACGTTTCTCTTCCCCGACCACAACTGCTGCCATTAGGGGTGGGCACAACCCCCCCAACCCGCCAAAACCGTCCAACCCAACCCAACCCAACCCGATCGGGTTGGGTTGGGTTTTGATGAAAATTGGGTTGGGTTGGGTTATAAAAAAAAAAAATTTGTTTTGGTTGGGTTGGGTTGTGGGTTGGATGACAAACCCAATCCAATCCAACCCGACCCAACCCAACTCAATCAAAATTTTAAAAATATAAGATCATTTAAATTTCAAGAATCTTAAATCCATTTTTAATTTGGATGAAACTCAAATATAATTTGAACATATTTTAGTTTTATTAGAAAGTATTTAATTTATTATATTTGAGCTTATTGTATTGTACATAATTTATTTGAGTTAATAATTGATTTATGGGCATAATTTTTTAATTTTCTAAGAATTTTATTTAATTGGACCAAAGCCCAAACCACCCAACCCAACCCAACCCGACCCGACCGAAACTTGATTGGGTTGGGTTGGGTTGGGTTTGAATTCATATTTGGGTTGGGTTGATTTTTTTTCAACTCGACCATAGTGGGTTGGGTTCGGGTTGGGCAAAAAACCGACCCAACCCAACCCACGCCCACCCCTAGATGCCATTGATGAAGGTAACAATGATCTAGATAATGAAATGCATTTTTTAGATTTTCAGATTGTAAGAAAATAATGTCATTTTTTCATCTCCAAATTCCAAGATCCAAACTATAGATGCGGCCATGGAAGTGCTTAGTGCTATGTGACAAAGTATAGACAAGTCTAAAGCTTTGAAAAATTTTACAGATATATAACATTTTCTTTGTGGCTAGGTTGACAAAGTCTGAGGGGTGTAAATTTATACTGATTATGCACCCATCATTCAATTGTGAGTAAGGGAAAGCCAATGTTCCCCCTCTGTTTTTTGTTTTAATATCTACCATTGTTTTTTTGTTTCAATGTGCATAGTGAAGTAGCTCCAGTGGAGTCTTGAAATACTTGCTATCAAACAGGGTCTTGAAATACTTGCTCCAAAATTTGTCAAATCAACATTAACTGGTGAATTGTTGCTCCACAAGATATTGTAACTTAACAATTTCCTTAAAAATAAATCACTAGATTTCATAATTTGTACACTTTTAGTTTTCAACGAAAAAGGAAAAATATAATCAGTCTTTATTTTGGTTTTTAGAAGTCCATTTTTTGTCATTGTTTTGCTCTATTATTTTTAGTATAAGCAGTATAGCCTACTTGGTCTCAGTCTTGCAATGTGGATTTATAGGATTAGTTTCATTTTTGGCATGGATTTTTCTACCCTGAAAAAAATTGTTTTTTTGATTTGCCATTATCATTCCTTACCATGCTTTACATTTCCATTTCATAGGAAACTAGCTAGTCAATTAGTTGATCCTTCTAGGCCTGGTGATTTTAATCAGGCTGTCATGGAGTTTGGTGCAACAGTATGCACCCCTTACAGCCCCAGCTGCTCCACATGTCCGACATCACATCAATGTCATGCACTGTTGCTCTCCACCAAGGACAAATCATTCAAGTCACACACTACGCTCTTTAGGTTGTCAACATGAATAAATGGCTTCTAATGGGAATGAAAACATTGGACTTAGATATGTTGACTTGAGCATACCGATGTTACTGATTATAAGTAGGCTTCTAATATTTTAGGTTTGAGATTCTTTGATCATGAAAAATATTACTAAATGAAGTGGGAAAATATTAAATGTTCTTTTTTTTTTATTTGATTCTATTATGTGAACTAGACTTTGAATAAATTTTGTTTGAAATCACTCACGAATTACAACTTCCGTGCAACGCACGGGTAATAACTAGTTTCAATAACCACATTTACACCCTCTAATTCACACAATGCTGCCAAACTATCAAAAAGTACCAAACTCGGACCAAAACAAGAAAACATTGTGAACTTGGAAGGTGATTCATTCATTAAATGTATTCCGAAAATTACAAAATCCATAAATCCAAGTTACAACCATTACAACCAATAACAAATACTAATTACAACATACGATCTATTCCACTAATTACAACTCTAATTCACAAAAAATACTAAATACTATAGGAAAGATAACAAAGTATCAATCTCAAGGCTTCCATGATGGACCAGAGATCTAGGACCTCTATGCCCTTAACTTTCGAGCACCCTGTAGAGTAGATTTTTACGTTGACAATAACACGACCGCAAGTATACCATGCTCATCTGTGAACGAGACACCATTATCGAATTTGTAATCTCTACCAATCAATTAAAGTTTAAACTAATTAGTTTTCACCTTTTCCAAACTAAATTTGAATGGTCAGTTCAGCACATTTGAGGAAAATTCCGCTTCGTCTGGAGTTTTGAAAAGTTGGGTTTCTTGAAAGGTACCATCTTGAGGCAAAGCAAGAATGCAGGGATAAGTCTGAAACACAAAATTCTAAAAAGCGAGGCACAAGTGTTAATTTTATATTGTTGGCATTTCCTATTTTTCACGAATGTATAATTTAATGAAACTTGATTTAATTACTAAATATGCGTATTTAGTAATTTATTAAGTTTAATTAAATTATGCAAATATTTATTTTCGAGAAAAACATTTTTTTTGGAAAGATAATGATCTCGAGAATTTTGATCATAATCTCGAACATATTTTGGAATCTTAATCTTGTTATTCTTGTTAATATTTTGTGATTATTCTTGACATTCAATCATATCCAAGATATGGTAAGTATCTTCTTAATATGGTCAAGAATATTTCAACCTTATCTTTTGCATATGGTAAGATTATAAGGTCAAAAATCTTGATTAGAGAAAATCTTGTGTTGGCCAAAAATATGGTGATAAATATCAAGGTTTTTCACTTGATTGATAAATGGTAAGATATTTTATGATTTATCATTATCATTATTCATGGTAAGATTTATTTAATGATAATTCTCTTACCTTTTTACTAATTATCTCTATCATGTTTTGCAGGTAATAGAGATCTTGTTCAATAAGGAAACTTAGGAGTCAAGTAAACATAATTGCACTATAAAGAGAAGAAAACATGATGTTTTCTTAAGACGTGGAAAATACAAGAACTCGTGTAGAGCTTAACAAAATTCACGTCCACTTCATTAAAAAGTCCTGAAGCCTATTTTCGTGTGGTGCACCAATACAAACGGCTTCAATTGGGTTGTACTCCTGAAGGAGAATTCAATCACTTAGAGAAGGAAAGTATCTCAGCAAGAAGATCAAACGGGAGGTTTGGATCAAGATTGAACGGGAGTTCGTGTTGCTGAAAAGTGTTGCAGAGTCAAAGAAAATTACTGAAGAGTGGTGGGACGCCAACTCACATTACATGCCACAGAAGGATCAGGGAGTGATCTATTTCTTGGATGTTTGATAAAGTCTATGCGTAGATTGATCATGTAGTTTAGATTGATCTGTATATACTCTTTCCTTATATAGTGATTGGTTTTTGTTCATAGGATGCTAACCGTGGGTTTTCCCTATTAGGATTTTTTGATAAGTGTATTTTATATACTTATTTATATCCTAAAAGTAGGATTTTATATGTTTGTTTTAGAATATTTGCTATTTATTTTGTGTTATTTGTTTACATTTCAGAAATAATCCCAAAGTCGAGAAAATAAAGGAATTGAAGCTAAAATTGAGCAATTGGATGTAAAAAGGGTCAAAGTGAGCAAATCAAGAATTAATGCAGTCGACCAAATAGCTAATTTGAAGAAAAAATCGAAATTGGAAGAAATCAGAAGTTCAGGGGCTAAATTGCAACAATCAGAAGTTGGAGGACTTGCTGTACAATTAAAAGACAGGGACCAACTTGTAACATTTAAAAGTCAGAAATTGCCTTAAACCATAATACCATGCGGTCGCACGGTGCTATAACCGTGCGGTCGCACGGTCAAAAAAATCAGCGACTGAAGTTTACCTGCAGAGTCATGCGATCGCGCATTTTTGAACCGTGCGGCCGCACGGTAGTCCCGACTGGGCCGCAGTTGGGCTTTTTGCGCGGAATTCAGCAATTTTCTCCTCAATTAACCTAATTCTCAGGAAAATCTATAAATACCAGACCTAAGGCTCGAGATTGGGGGTTCCCAACTTGCTAAATTCATGCCAAAATGATGTCGAAGTGCCGAGGGATCCAAACCACGCCAAGATCAAGATTGAAGATATAATTGCAAGGAGATGAATTGGGTTACATCTTTTCATATCTCTTGTTATTTATTTTCTATTATGTTTCTAGGCTAGGTTAATTGTGTTGGAATTGTGATGAAGTTTTGATTTTTCTTGACGCCATATTTTAATCTATTATTTAATTTATGCAATTCATGATTTTGAGCAATTGAATTATGCTTTTTCTATCATGCAATTACTTAATCACTAGTTGTATGATTTTAGGTTGTGATTTCTTAAGTTCGAAAGATTAGGTTTTCATTAGACTTGTTTCGATTGCCACAAAGTCCGATAGGGGATAGAAATATACTCCTATGCTTTGTGTTATCTGCTATAATATTCATAATTCTTTTAATGCTTTCTTACACATTCGTATTCAACATAGAAATATAGTTGGGTCGTGTGTAGGAATAGACATTATTGCTTGTCCGAAAGGAAGTTTTAACAACATTAGGAATATAGATTTTCAAAACCCGTGAATTGTATTTAAATAATTGGTTAAGATATGGATGATAGAGTCAAAATGGATTCATAATTCTAACGCATTTATTTTCATTCGTTTAAAATCAAATTTGTCAATTTTTTAGTTTAATCTTTATTTTAGTTTTCAAAATCAAAATTCTCAAATCAAAACAAATCTCTAGTTCCGGTTAAGGTAGTAATCTAAAATACAATTTAACACAATCTCTGTGGGATCGATACTTGGACTCACGTCCACTTTATTACTTGCGCGACCCGTGCACTTGCGGAGCGTTATCAAGTTTTTGGCGCCGTTGCCGGGGATTGTTATTTAAATTTATTTTTAAATTACTTTCACTAATTCGGACTTTTTTTACTTGTTTTAATTTTATTTTTACTTTTATTTTTTAATTTTTAGGATTTTAATTTATTTTTTTTAGTTAGTTACTAGTTTCTTTTCTTTTAGTTGTGTATGCTACGTTCGAAAAAAGGGATTCTCTTCAAAGCTGACCCGGAAATAGAACGTACATTACACCGTAGGTTAAGAGAACTTAGGGAATTAGATAAATCTAAAAAACCAAAAAGAAAATCAAATGGCAAACAACAATTTGAGATTACCCGCCGCTAATCCAATAAATGAAGATGACATGTTGGTGGGTGACTTCATAACACCTCAGTTGGTTCAAAGTCAATCCAGCATAGTCAATCCACCATTTGGACAGGCAAACTTCCAATTAAAAACCAATGTCATCAGCATGTTCCAAAACGGATAGCAATTTCATGAGAGACCTGATGAAAACCCGCACACACATGTTTCTAAATTTTTAGACATGTGCCAACACTTTCAATATCAGGGCGTATCTGATGATGCTATCAGACTCAGGTTATTCCCTTACACTCTAAGAGATAGGGCTGTTGAGTGGTTGGATTCTCGGCCAACTACGAGTATAACCACTTGGAACGACTTGGTCCAAAAGTTTTGCACCAAATTCATGCCTCCAGCTAAGGTTTCCAAACTGAGATATGACATCACCATGTTTCAGCAACAAGATGCTGAATCCTTTGATGATGCATGGAACAAATGAGGTGATCAAGTGAAGTGCTTCTATGAAGGACTACTTCCACATTTTAAAAACATGGTTGATTCCTCATCAAATGGTGCGTTAGACACACAAAGAGCATCGGGCAGACATTGGAGCTCTTCAAGAGGATAGCAAATACAAATGTCATGTGGGGATCAGATAGGGTTGTTCCAAAGAAGGCATCAGGAGTCTATGAAGTCGATGCTTACACTGCCATATCAGCAAAAATAGACTCTTTGGCTGCGAAAGTAGAGGGCATAGCACTGGTGAGTCATTCATCAAAAAGTGCTAAAATGACTTGTGAAGAGTGTGATGCAAACCACGCCACTACAGATTGCCCTATTCTGGCTTGTCCATTGGAGCAAGTTGACTATTTACAAGGAGGTCAACGCCAGAATAATCCATACTCAAATACCTACAATCCAGGATGGCGCAATCATCCTAACTTTTCTTGGAAAGATCACTCTAATGGACACATTGCGCCTAATTTCAACACTGAAGAGAGAAAGCCTGCATTGGAAGAAATGCTTGGGAAGTTTTTGGAAAGGACAGAACAGTTCATGTCTAGAACAGATCAGTTTATGAGAAAAACTGAAACCACCATTCAAAATCAACAGGCTTCAATCAAAAATCTGGAGACTCAAGTGGGACAGATAACACAGTTGATCACAGCTAGAGCTCCAGGTACATTACCTGCAAATACTGAGGTAAACCCAAAGGAACAACTAATGGCTATAAATGTAGTGCAACATGAGATAAATTCTATCACTACGCGTAGTGGTGTGAAACTTCCTGAGATTCATGCTAAAAAGCCAGCTGGAGTTCCTGAAAAAGTTGTGGATAATGCTGAGAAGATGGTTGAAAGGGAAGATGACCATGAGGTGAAATAAAAAATTAAGCCTCACGAGTATCCTATTCCATTTCCACAAAGGCTGAAGAAAACAAGAGAGGATAAGCAGTTTAACAAGTTTGTGAATATGCTTAGAAAACTACACATAAATATTCCTTTCTTGGAAGCCATCACACAGATCCCAAGTTACGCTAAGCTGCTAAAAAAGATGATGTCTAGCAAGAAAAAGCTTGAAGAACTTGAGGAGGTCACTTTGAATGAAGAATGCAGCGCAATCCTGCAAAACAAGCTGCCACCTAAGCTCAAAGACCTAGGGAGCTTTTCAATACCTTGCATTATAGGTGATTTAAAATTCAACAAGGTCCTATGTGACCTAGGTGCAAGTATAAATTTGATGCCCCTGTCTTTATACAAGAAATTGGGACTGGGTGAACCAAAGGAAAGCAATATCAGATTGCAACTGGCTGATCGATCAATCTGTCACCCATATGGAGTTGTGGAGGATGTATTGGTGAAAGTTCACAAATTCATATTCCTAACGGACTTTATCATCTTAGATATGGAGGAAGATGAAAATTTGCCTTTGATACTTGGTCTGCCATTCCCAGCCACTGCACGAGTACTAATTGATGTAGAAAAAGGAGATGTAGTGCTGGGGGCTGAAAATCAAGAAGTGACTTTCACAATGATGCAATTTGATGTCCATGAATCGAACTAGAAAATTGCTTCAGGATAGATGTCGAGTTGGAATTGGCGTACTGGGAGATGTATGAATACAAGGTAAGGGCACATGATGAGGCTACACCATCTAAACAAAAGCCACCTTGAGAGTTTGTCAAAAAGTCTAGCTCTAGACTATAAATGAAACGCTTGTTGGGAGGCAACCCAATTTTTCAAACCCTTTTCTTTAGTTATTTTGTTTATTGTTTTTGAGCTATTTTATTGCTTAATTGTTGTTTAGTTGCTTGGCAGTGCATTTTAGGAGCACTAGTATATTTAGAATGCATGCATTGAGTTGTTATGTGCTTTAAATAATTCTAGTATTCTATTTTGCACGTTTTTTTTTTTTTTTTTTACTTTTAGTTTCCATTGCATTATTATTTGTTTTGTCATTTTTCATTACAATCTTCCACTTGAGAATCTAGCTTAGGACATGTACATATAGTTTAGAAGTTGGTTGCATGCATTTGGATGTGTGTAGGGGTCGAAAACGGAGTCCAAAATCGAAAAATGAAAAAATTTCAGAACACTGCCTTTTATACCGTGCGGTCGCACGGTTCAATACTGGACAATTTCGGCTGATTCATTTATATGTTGAATTCTCTCATTTTAACCACTTTCAAACCCGTTTTACCTCTCCCAAATCATCTCACATTGAGTCCCCAATCAGTCCCCATTACTTGCACATCATTTTAACCCTATTTCATGTCTTGGATTGCATCAAAAACATTCAAGAGGTATGAATTTCTACACAATTTCACAAAATCATGCATGATCTTTTGTTCCTCATTCTTTTTGTAAATTGTGAATAGTTGATAATGGGTTTAGGCTAGAACTTGGAGTATTGAATTGTGTTTATTAGGTGAAAATTTTTGGCTTAATTCAAGTCTCCAATTTTATGAATTTCTTGATTTCTTAATATGCATGTAAGGTGTTTGATTAAATGTTTCAATGAGGTTTTTGTTAAGTTTTGGCAAATCTTTTTGGATGATCACCCTCCCTACATGTTAAACATCATTTGTGCATCATCCATTCAATGTTTACACAGATTTAAAGTATAGAACTCAACATGAACATCTTTGCATTACAAAGCACTTCATTGCAAGGCATCACAGCACCACTGCACCTGTTTTCAGTTTCACTGCACCTACTTTGTCACATCTTTTCATGACCCAAATGAACTTCAAACTTACTGAATTTTTGATATGTTGTAGACCAAGTTATGTACTTTCATATGCCCGGGACATGTCTCGGGAAATTTTCATTTTTTCGAGGCAATGTCAAGGGCTGAAAAGTCAGTAGTAGACCACTTTTCAAAAATTTCAATATTGTTTTAAGTCCTAGTTTAGGTGTGTTGTTTTGATTTTCTTTAGTTCCTATGTAATAATTATATTTCTAATGATCATTAATGTTTATTTGCAAGGAACATATCATCATGGGTCAATGCACACCAAACATGGAAAATGAAATAAGGGGTCATTTCATCCAACAAAACATTCAAGTCAAAACTTCAAAAATGGGAACACCAACTCTCCAAACTTGGGAAGTACATTAACCCTCTTTGTTCTTTTTGTGTTTATTTTCTTTATTTGTTTTGAATACATTGAGGACAATGTATGATTCTAGTTTGGGGGTGAGAATCTCATTCATGTGCTTTCATATACACATTCATTCGATTTTGGGTAGAAAGTTCATAAACATTTGAAAAATTGAAAAAAAATCATAAAAAGTGGAAATTTTGAAAAATTTTGCTGACTTATTTATTGCTTATGACATGATTTGATTTGACTTTTGTGCTTTAGTTAGAAAATTGGACAACATGTGAACAAAATTTTTCTTAAACATTCATCCATGTAAGACTTTAATCAAATTAGAGCACATAGCCAATTTCAAATAATGACTTGTGTAAGGAGATGCTTGATATTTGTGGGGTAAACTTGTGCACTTTGAACATAGAACTGACTGCAAAATCCCAAGCCTTTAGAAATTTAGATCCCGACCTGAAATGTAGAACCAAACTGCTCAAGAAGCAGTTTTGGGGTGGGAAGGTTAGATTGAGTGTGCATTGGTAGATTGAGGATTTGAAATTTTTAATTTTACATCTTTAGTGTAAGGGGTTTCAATCAACGGGTATAAACCATAAAAATCAGCATAAAAACAGAAAAATGTTGAAGGTCTTATTCCGCTCTTCAAATGCCTTTTTGACTCTAGCAAGTAAGTCTGAGGGGTTCTCTGAACCTGGTTCCCTAAGCTCAACTGAGTTGGGAGCTGCCGACCTAAAGCTCGCTACAGGGGTCTACTAGAAAGCAAGTACAGAGAGTGGACTTACACATAAGACGTTAAAACATCTTTAACTTTTCTGTTTAAGCATTTATGATTCGGGTAATTAAGTCTGAGGGGTTCTTTGAACCTGGTACCCTAAGCTCAACTGAGTTGAGAGCTGCCGACTTAAAGCTCGCTACAGGGGTCATATAGAAAGCAAGTATGAAAAGTATTGCACAAAGATGGTAAAAGACAAGGACATTAAAAGAAAAAGTCGTCCATATGAAAGAAAAATGGAATAAAATGGTATAAGCTTTGTTGATTGAAATTCCTAACACTTTGTTAATTTTTCTTGGTCTGTCATGAATACTTGTCTAGTCCTAACTGCCTTGTGTGGAAAAATGCAATTTATACATGTTTAGAAACCACATCAATAGGAAAGATCTCGGGATATGAGAGAAAAACAGTAAGGTTGTGATCATCCATGAGAGGGTAAGGAAAATCAAAAGAAAATCATTGTTGACCCCACGGGATTCGGGCTTGTTCTTGCATAAAAAGTCACACACTTTCAAGTTTATTTTTGCATAAGTTTGCATCTGATTTTGGCTATTCACACACACACACAATAAAGTTGAGCATCGGATGAATGAAATATTTTATGTTGTTCATATTTCTTTGTCTAAAGTGAATCGTCAATTTGGATTGTTGAAGCGCATGGTAAATAAGTTGACAAAAGCAAAAACATAGTTTTTATTTAATTTTCCGTTTTACATTTATAGTTTAGTTTTATTTTGTTCGAGGACGAACAATAGTTCTAGTTTGGAGGTGTTGATAAGTGTATTTTATACACTTATTTCTATCCTAAAAGTAGGATTTTATATGTTTGTTTTAGAATATTTGCTATTTATTTTGTGTTATTTGTTTACATTTCAGAAATAATTCCAAAGTCGAGAAAACAAAGGAATTGAAGCTAAAATTGAGCAATTGGATGTAAAAATGGTCAAAGTGAGCAAATCAAGAATTGATGCAGTCAATCAAATAGCTAATTTGAAGAAAAAATCGAAATTGGAAGAAATCAGAAGTTCAGGGGCTAAATTGCAACAATCAGAAGTTGGAGGACTGGTTGTGCAATTAAAAGACAGGGACCAACTTGTAACATTCAAAAGTCGGAAATTGCCTTAAACCGTAATACCGTGCGGTCGCACGGTCAAAAAAATCAGCGACTGAAGTTTACCTGCAGAGTCATGCGATCGCGCATTTTTGAACCGTGCGGCCGCACGATAGTCCTGACTGGGCCGCAGCTGGGCTTTTTGTACGGAATTCAGCAGTTTTCTCCTCAATTAACCTAATTCTCGGGAAAATCTATAAATACCAGACCTAAGGCTCGAGATTGGGCGTTCCCAACTTTATAAATTCATGCCAAAATGCTGTCGAAGTGCCGAGGGATCCAAACCACGCCAAGATCAAGATTGAAGATATAATTGCAAGGAGATGAATTGGGTTACATCTTTTCATATCTCTTGTTACTTATTTTCTATTATGTTTCTAGGCTAGGTTAATTTTGTTGGAATTGTGATGAAGTTTTGATTTCTTGACGCCATATTTTAATCTATTATTTAATTTATGCAATTCATGATTTTGAGCAATTGAATTATGCTTTTTCTATCATGCAATTACTTGATCACTAGTTGTATGATTTTAGGTTGTGATTTCTTAAGTTCGAAAGATTAGGTTTTCATTAGACTTGTTTCGATTGCTACAAAGTCCGATAGGGGATAGAAATATACCCCTATGCTTTGTGTTATCTGCTATAATTTTCATAATTCTTTTAATGCTTTCTTACACATTTGTATTCAATATAGAAATATAGTTGGGTCGTGTGTAGGAATAGACGTTATTGCTTGTCCGAAAGGAAGTTTTAACAACATTAGGAATATGGATTTTCAAAACCCGTGAATTGTATTTAAATAATTGGTTAAGATATGGATGATAGAGTCAAAATGGATTCATAATTCTAACGCATTTATTTTCATTCGTTTAAAATCAAATTTGTCAATTTTTTAGTTTAATCTTTATTTTAGTTTCCAAAATCAAAACTCTCAAATCAAAACAAATCTCTAATTCCGGTTAAGGTAGTAATGTAAAATATAATTTAACACAATCTCTGTGGGATCGATACTTGGACTCACGTCTACTTTATTACTTGCACGACCCGTGCACTTGCGAAGCGTTATCATTTTTTTTCACGTTAAGCTCAAATTATTGTTTTCTTGTCTATTTACAATTCCGCACAATTTATTCTGATTGTTTATGTTTTACTATCCAGACGAATCTGCCTTAGCAAGATTCATCTGGTACTTCGCTAAATAAAACTTAACGATTTACTGTTAACTGATTACTGTCCAGACTTGTCTGTGACAGTTCATTATTAAAATTTAGACAACCTCAAATTTTTAATTGGTATCAGAGCGGGTTCACTTCTAGAAAGTGAGATCCGGTTGTCTAAATGGAATATTCTGCATCTCTTAGGCCACCTCTGTTAACTGGTAGTAACTATGCATATTGGAAAATCCGTATTGAATTTTTTATTCAATCTATTGATGAACGTTGTTGGACTTCTGTTCTTGTAGTTTACACAGCACCCACTGTCACTGCTGGAGGTGTTGTTACAACTATAGCTAGAAGTGCTTATACTGCAGATGAATTAGTTAATGCAAATTGGAATTCTAAGGCACTTAACGCTATTGTTTCTTTGGTTGATCCAGGTCAATTCAGACTCATCTCCTCTTTAAGGACCGCCCAGGAAGCATGGGATGCTTTGAGAATTGCAAACGAAGGAACCAATGCTGTCAAAACCTCCAAGCTGCAAATGATCACTTTGGAATTTGAAAAACTGTCTATGGATGAGAAAGAAGACTTCAAAAGCTTCTATGCCAGATTAAGTGATCTCACCAACTCAGCTGAAGCACTTGGAAAAACCTACTCAAATGAGCAGATTGTACAAAAGATCCTTATCTCTTTACCAGACAGGTTCCATGCAAAAGTGACAAAAATTGAAGAAAGCAAGGATCTTTCAACCATGCGAGTTGAGGAACTTGTAGGGTCATTGATGACCTATGAGTTAAATCTGGCCCTAAGAAAGAAGGACAAATCACCAGGGATTGCCTTCAAGACAAACTGTGCGAATCCATACGACTCTGACGAGACAGACGAAGATGAAAATTTCGTACTTCTCACCAGAAAATTTAAAAGGTTCCTCAAGGGCAAACAAAAAGAAAGATCCACAAATCTTCAAGGCCAGAATAAAAAACAATGGAAGAAAAATAATTTCTATCCAAAGAATAATGTCAACACGTCTGAAGGGAAGCCTAGGAGTCGAATCCAATGCAGAGAATGTGAAGGATATGGACACATTGCAAATGATTGTCCTAATACTCAAAAGAAGGCCAAGGGAAGGAATGCCATGAATGTTACAGGGAGTGATGGAGACTAAGATAAATCAGAATCAGACAACAGCAATTCTGAAAAACAGGTAACTATCCTTACTGCTTTACAGCTGTCTGGTACTGAATTTGGTAACTCTTCTTATGCAGATAAATCCGGACCAAATACTGAAAACTTGAGGAAGAGACTTCAAGATGCAGAAGAGAAGATTCAACTGTTACAGACCTTCACTGAGCACAGTAGGGAACGACAACTGGACGACGTATCTGTAGTCTCAGATGATGAACAAAATGAGGTAACCAGGTTAAGTTCAGAACTTGCTAAAGCACAAGACAAAATCAAGAAGCTGGCACGTGGATCCGTCCAGCTTGATGAAATCCTGAACAGTGGTAGACATGTCAGCCTAAAAACAGGTCTTGGATATGAAGGTAAAGGTAAAAATTATGACTATAAAATAAACTTTGTAAGAGAATCTGGATACAGGTACATGGAACATAATAGAAATCATACAGATGCATCTACCTCTCATCAATACAATGCGGCTGGGACTCAAAACTTACATCCAGCCAGGAACTATACAAGAAGACAATTTCAGCCGAATCTGTACAAGCCAGATGAGTCTGTCCATCAGAACGGCAGAAAATTTCAACCTCGACAGAGTCGGAAGGATACATCTGTTTTCCAGGTATTCTGTAATTTTTGTACTAAATCTGTTCATGATGTATTTAGGTGTCATGTGTACTTGAAATTAATCAATTCACACAAAAGGAGACTTGTTCCTAGATAAGAGAAGAAATTCGAACTAATGCTTATGTAGTTCAATTGTCTTTGAGTGCCTTGATTCTTAACTCATGGTATTTTGATAGTGGATGTTCTATACACATGACAGGTGATCTCTCTCTACTAACACATTTTGAAAAAGGCAAAACATGTGCTATTACATTTGGTGATGGCCAAAAGGGAAAGATAGATGGATCTAGTGTCATCAACATCAAGGGACTGCCTACATTAACAAATGTCTTATATGTTATAGGACTTAAGGCAAATCTGATCAGTGTAGGACAACTATGTGATGATAACTTGCTTGTAGTGTTTTCAAAAGAATATTGCAAGGTTTTAAATTGTGACAAGAAGTCTAACCTGTTAAATAGTGTGTTGTTTAAGGGAGTTAGATCTAGAGACAAATGCTATACACTTGAGAGTCTCGAAACTTGCAACTCTGTTAAGACCAAAAATGAGAAACTGTGTCATAACAGATTAGGGCATCTAAACTACCATGATCTCATGAAGCTAACCAGACTACAAGCTGTGAGAGGCTTACCCAGCATAAACAATATTCCAGATGAAATCTGTGGTGATTGTCAAAAGGGTAAGCAAATCAAAAGTCAACACAAATCAGGTACATCTGTTAATACCTCTCATATACTTGAACTAATTCACATGGATTTGATGGGTCCTATCCAAAAGGAAAGTATGGGTGGCAAGAGGTATATTTATGTGTGTGTTGATGATTTCTCCAGATACACCTGGGTCATATTTATTCGGGATAAATATGATACCTTTGACTATTTTGTTAATATTTTTTCAGAAATTGAGCAATGAAAAGGCCGACAAACAGGTAAGAGTCAAAAGGATCAGAAGTGATCATGGAAGAGAGTTTGAAAACTCCGAGTTTGCTGATTTTTGTATCCAATATGGGATCAAGCATGAGTACTCGTCCCCAAAGACTCCTCAACAGAATGGAGTGGTGGAAAGGAAAAATAGAACTCTACAAGAGATGGCTCGTGTCATGCTAAATAGCAACAAATTGCCCACGAAATTTTGGGCAGAAGCCATAAACACTGCTTGTTATATTATCAATAGAGTCATGCTTAGATCTGGAACAAACCAAACTGTATATGAAATTTGGAAGGGTAGAAAACCTAGGAAGTAAATGCTACATTTTGAAAGATAGAGAACACCTAGGAAAATTTAACTCAAAATCGGATGATGGAATATTTTTGGGTTATGCTGAAAATAGTAGGGCCTATAGAGTTTACAATCTAAGAACCCAAACTGTTCTTGAGTCAATTAATGTGAAAGTGGATGATACTAGTTGTATAAATTCGGATTTGCAGGTAGCAGATGGTGATCAACTGGAAATCCCACCAAAAGAAGTTGGAAGCGAAAAATCAGAAGAAGAACAGTACCAAGCTGAAAGTCTCAATAATACTGAAGAATCCGATCAGGATGAGTCTGAGCACCCAGTAATATCTGCAGATCGAGACGAATCTGATGACCCAGATACACCTGATATTGCTGAATCAGAAGCATCGAGACTACCACCTGCTAGGATCCAAAAGGCACATCCACTTGACAACATTCTCACTGATATGTCTAAGAAAAATGTGACCAGAATAAAATTTTCTGAGATGAGTAACATCTGTCATATGTCTCGAATTGAGCCAGAAAATGTCAAGGAAGCTTTGACAGATGAACACTGGGTACAAGCTATGCAGAAGGAACTTAACAAATTTGAAAGAAACAATGTTTGGGAGCTGGTTCCACGTCCTAAAGAAGGTAATGTAATTGGAACCAAATGGATCTTCAAGAATAAGTCAAATGAACAAGGAAATGTGGTAAGAAATAAAGCCAGACTTGTTGCTCAAGGCTATACCCAAATTGAAGGGATAGACTTTGACGAGACATTTGGTCCAGTAGCCAGACTGGAATCCATCAGGTTGTTGCTAGCTGTGTCCTGCTACATCAACTTCAGACTATTTCAGATGGATGTCAAAAGTGTCTTTCTGAATGGTGTGCTTAATGAGGAAGCTTATGTGGAGCAGCCTCAAGGCTTCACAGATACATCTCACCCGGATTATGTCTTTAGACTCAAAAAGGTGTTATATGGATTGAAACAAGCCCCAGAGCTTGGTATGAAAGGCTCACATCATTCTTGCTAAGCAACGGATACAAAAGGGGAGGAACTGATAAAACTCTTTTCATTAAGCATCTAAATCCTGGACTAACTGTAGCTCAAATATATGTTGATGACATAGTATTTGGGTCTACATCTAAGTCCAAAATTAATGAATTTATAAATACAATGAAAAGAGAATTTGAAATGAGTATGGTTGGTGAACTAACCTTTTTTCTTGGTTTGCAAGTACAGCAGGATGAATCTGGGATATTCATATCTCAAGCAAAGTAAACTAAAAATCTGGTGAAGAAATTTGGACTTGAAGATGCAAAGACAATGAGAACTCCCATGGCGACTACTTTAAAACTTTCAAATGATGACAGTGGTAAGGATGTAGATTCATCCCTTTACAGAAGCATGATTGGAAGTCTTCTGTACCTTACTGCCAGTAGGCCAGATATATCCTTTAGTGTTGGAGTTTGTGCAAGATATCAAGCCAAACCTAAGGAATCTCATGTTGCTACTGTGAAAAGAATCATCAGATATGTAAGTGGTACATTAAATTACGAAATTTGGTTTACAAGAGATACCACTGCCAATCTTGCAGGTTTTTCAGACGCAGACTGGGTTGGGAATGTGGATGATCGAAAGAGTACATCTGGAGGATGTTTCTACATTGGGAACAATTTGGTGGCATGGCTAAGTAGAAAGCAAAATTCAGTGTCACTATCCACAGCCGAAGCTGAGTATATAGCAGCTGGGAGTTGCTGTACACAACTCCTGTGGATGAAACGAATGTTGGAAGACTATGGAATCTCTACAGAACAAGCCACTATGTATTGTGACAACACTAGTGCCATCAATATCTCAAAGAATCCAATCCAGCACTCCAGAACAAAATATATTGACATCAGACATCACTTCATCAGAGAATTGGTGGAACAAAAGATTATCAATCTGGAGCACATACAGACTGATCTACACCTGGCAGATTTTTTTACTAAGGCCCTCGATACTGTCAAATTTGAAAGCCTTAGGAAACAAATTGGAGTATCACCTCCTTCTATAATAGGAACATGCATATTTCATAAAAAAAAAACTCGCATTGTTTCTCTTTTTTTTTTTTTTTTGCATTTTGGTTAACTTATCCTATTCTTATATTAAGTAGATCATGTTTTTGCTTGCAGATATATCTGAGTGCTTGTGACTGATAACGAGATAGATACGTCTGGCTGATAGCAGTCAACATGTCTCCGGATGAATCTAACTAGCACTCAAATCTGGACAATCCTAAGGATAAGTCACTGTTGTCTATGTCATATGGTTGTTACTGGATGAGATTTTATATTCTGTGTGTAGACCTATGATCTAACTCTTGCTTATAGCATTGCACGCATTTTTCTTATTATCCAAGGACAGGGCTAGTGGAAAAGAAGGCTGCCTATCCAAGCCAAGTTCATACCTTTTAGCTTCAAAATATGATGAATTGAGATAAATGTGGTAATATTGTAGAAGTAAGGGGAAAACCTAGTAAGATAACTTCTGGGGATTGTGTGAATCTACCAATCCAAGTCAAGTTCATACCCTTCTTCTAACCTAAAGGGGAACATACTGTAAGATAACTTCTGGGGATTGTGTGAAGTTGTTTCCACCTCCAAAAGACATTGCCATTATATAGAAAAATCCGGCAAGCCGGATCTGAGAAAATGCACTTTCTATAGATTTTGATCGGTCTTATTGTGCATTACGGTGACAAATCGATAAGTCAGGGCAATCATATGATTTGTGGCAGTATGTGGATGACTAAGGATTGCTCGGATCACACACGTACATTAATCAACATAATCATGCTAGTGGTAGACTGTCTACTGCCAGATATATCTGACTCAACAGGTGCCAACAAGTGCTCAGACGTGTCTCAGGTATACATATGCATTTAGATTTTTCTTATTCACGACTTTTAGATTTTATTCTAAAAATCTTTATTTTTAAAGCAGTATATCGTGGGCTAATATGTGCAAATCTTGCAGAACAAGTCAGTTGATTGTGGAACCCAATTTTTGGTAATTTATTTGTTTCCTAATTCTTAACATATTCCGTTTCTATGTTTATCTATTTTTTAAGGAAAGAAGTTGACAAGAATCAAGATTCTACAGTTACCATAATGAACTCTAATTCCTTTCCTATGAGAATTCCTCTTAAACCCCAAAAACCCTCACACTTCTTCTTAAAAGCTCGTGTTCCAAAGTCTGAAAGCTCTAAATCCTCTCGCCAAAAACCCTATCTTCCATCTTCCTCTCTCTCTCTCTCTCTCTCTCTCAAAAAAAAAAAAAAAAACCATCCAGAAATGGCGAGGAGCAAACAAGCAGGAAGGAGGAGAGTCACTAGAAGAAGCGGCGAAGCATCATCTGCACTAAACCCATCTGAGCTGGGAACTCCGAGCGGCACCATTGTACCTGTACCGCCCTCCAGCACCAGCCCAACGCCAACCTCACTCTCCACCCCCAGTACTACTCCTACACCTGCTCTTCTCATGGCCCAAATAAGCAGGAACACGCCTATTACTCCACAAACCATGGGCGTAAATTTGGCACCCATCTCAGGTAATCTTGGGTCCAGCCATATGTCTCCCTTAGATATTCGTAGTGAACTGCAGGGAGTCCAAAAACTTGCTTCCATGAGAAGTGCAAGAGATGCGACAATTGGGGATGAAGAAGGTGGAGATGAATCGGGTGAAACGGAATCTGGTGATGAAAAGGACAAACCAGATGAGCAGGAAGAATCTGGGGAGATTGAAAAATTTGAGGAAGATAATGTAGCAGAAGAACTTGAGGATGATACACCACCAGAAGAGCCAGAGGAATCTGAGGATAAAGACGAGTCTGAGCAGTTGGAAGAAGAGTCTGAGAAAGAAGCTGTTATTCCAGACAGAAAAGGAAAACAAAAGATAGTAGCCACTGTGAGTTTGAAAAAGAAAAAGGGTGACACGGTTGGGGATCCAGTATGATCCAGGTTTGATGTTTCTTCATTCGTCTGCAACCCCATGCAGACAGCAAGAGGTATGTTTACCCCTTTCAATTTCAAATTTTGGTCATCTGAGGCTTACACTGATTTCCAGAAACATATTTCGGGTAAACGGTTGCATTATGAGTCTAGAGTGACTGTAGGCGAATTTGAAGACTTTGAGATTAATGATATAGTGTCACATTTTGGATTGAAAAAATTGACTAATTGCAAGGGAGAAGTCAATGAGACTTTGGTCAAGGAATTTTATGCCAATATCCCCATTGACTATAACTCCAAAAAATGTCTTTTTACCACTTCTCTTTTTGTTAGGGGACAGTTAATTAAGATTTCGGCAAAAGAACTTAGGAAGTGGTTAGGACTGAATGACGATGTGGCTGATGAGGATGAGTCGATGGAAGCCACTAATGATGAAATTGCTATGGAGTTGTCTGGGGAAAAGATCACATGGCCAGTGAAGGGGTTAAAACAATTGCCTAGGTCAGAAATGTCAAAGAAGTATCAAATACTTCACAAAATTGTAAAAGCAAATTTTGACCAACTCATCCATGACTCGAGTTTTAAGAGAGAATCTGCTAGAACTCTTTTCTGCTGGGGACCAAACGAAATATTGACCTTGCTGCCCGAATCTGAAATTCTATCATTGGAAGGGTCTCGGGAAGTGGTCCTAGACAAGGGAATACTTATCTGTTGGTTTATCCTTGGATTATTTCACAATTTTTGAATGATCAGGGTATCCAAACACTGGAAGATGATCTGGTGATCACCCCCAAAGTGTTGAACAAGGCCAGATGCAGAAAGACTTTGGAGATGCAGACGGGTCACAAGAAGCAGGTTATAGATGGGACTAGCGCTGGAAATCAGGATTCAACTGATAAAGATGCCATGTTTGGTCAGCTGGAAGCAGGAAATGCTGGGATGAAAGCAGACATATTTGAACTCAGTGTACATGTTAAACGTCTTGAAGGCACGCTTGATTAGTTACTTGGTGGGTCTTCGAAAAATGTAGCTCATGTGGAAGCTAAAGAAAAGAGGAAGGTTGTAGCCAAGAAGCTCCCTGCCTCTAAGAAGCAAAGGAAGACTCCAGATTGATCCTAACCCTGCCAGTCTCATCTACTTATTTTCAGTGACTTGAAATCATTGTTATCATGTTTTGACTTAACACTTTTGTTCTCCCGTTCCACTTTAGATTGTGAACCTTTTAATGCAGGTTTTGTGAAACTTTGGCTTCTCCTCTTTCACCGAAAAGGAGTAGCAGCATTGGATATCATCTTTTATGCTCTCTATGTGTTGATTTCCTTACATGCATTTATTTATTTGATTGTGTATCTTGAGGGGGAGATTTTTTATAGGGGGAGCTTGTTGATTTCTTGTGATCACTAAAAAGATAATTGGTTTCGGAAAAATAGAAAAAGCCAAAGGGGGAGATTGTTAATTTTATATTGTTGGAATTTCCTATTTTTCACGAATATATAATTTAATGAAACTTGATTTAATTACTAAATATGCGTATTTAGTAATTTATTAAGTTTAATTAAATTATGCAAATATTTATTTTCGAGAAAAACATTTTTTTTGGAAAGATAATGATCTCGAAAATTTTGATCATAATCTCGAACATATTTGATCATAATCTCGAAAATATTTTGGAATCTTAATCTTGTTATTCTTGTTAATATTTTGTGATTATTCTTGACATTCAAGCATATCCAAGATATGGTAAGTATCTTCTTAATATGGTCAAGAATATTTCAACCTTATCTTTTGCATATGGCAAGATTATAAGGTCAAAAATCTTGATTAGAGAGAATCTTGTGTTGGCCGAAAATATGGTGATAAATATCAAGGTTTTTCACTTGATTGATAAATGGTAAGATCTTTTATGATTTATCATTATCATTATTCATGGTAAGATTTATTTAAGGATAATTCTCTTACCTTTTTACTAATTATCTCTACCATGTTTTGCAGGTAATAGAGATCTTGTGCAATAAGGAAACTTAGGAGTCAAGTAAACATAATTGCACTATAAAGAGAAGAAAACGGGATGTTTTCTTAAAACGTGGAAAATACAAGAACTCGTGTAGAGCTTAACAAAATTCACGTCCACTTCATTAAAAAGTCCTGAAGCCTATTTTCGTGTGGTGCACCAATACAAACGACTTCAATTGTGTTGTACTCCTAAAGGAGAATTCAATCACTTAGAGAAGGAAAGTATCTCAGCGTGAAGATCAAACGGGAGGTTTGGATCAAGATCGAACGGGAGGTTTGGATCAAGATCGAACGGGAGTTCGTGTTGCTGAAAAGTGTTGCAGAGTCAAAGAAAATTACTGAAGAGTGGTGGGACGCCAACTCACATTACATGCCACAGAAGGATTAGGGAGTGATCTATTTCTTGGATGTTTGATAAAGTCTATGCGTAGATTTATCCTGTAGTTTAGATTGATCTGTATATACTCTTTCCTTATATAGTGATTGATTTTTGTTCGCAGGATGCGAACCGTGAGTTTTACCTGTTAGGGTTTTTCCCACGTTAAACTCAAATTATTGTTTTCTTGTCTATTTACAATTCCGCACAATTTATTCTGATTGTTTACGTTTTACTATCCAGACGAATCTGCCTTAGCAAGATTCATCTGGTACTTCGCTAAACAAAACTTAACGATTTATTGTTAACTGATTACTGTCCAGACTTGTCTGTGACAGTTCATTATTAAAATTTAGACAACCTCAAATTTCCAACAAGCCTTCTAGAATTGTAGTGCATCTTTGTATATGGGATATTCAACCTAAAAAATAAATCCATCCATCCAGCCATAGAAACATATCATCATTAGAAAAGGAAAAATAATTGAGAAGAAATATAGCTTACCTCCAACCCCTCTTCAGAATATTGTGCAGTCTTTGTCCAACTAGTAAATGGCTTAACAGTTAACACCAATCTCATCAACAAGGTTGAATATATTTCTATAAGGATATGAGAAACCTAGTACCATTTATAAGTGTTCATTAGTATTAGTGTGAAACCAACAATGAAACACTCTTATTGATAGACAGTAGCTATAAGTCAAGAAATCGATCAATTACCTCGAATATGCATAATTACCTCTGCAAACAGGTACTTGAGGGATTAAAGTGAACTTTGCTTGCAGCGCTAAAATATTTGTGGAAGGAATGGCCACTATACTCAAACGAAAAAAAAAAACTTGAGGTGTTAATGTTGGCTTCCTGCAACATCGTACATTGATTTAAGGCCAGACTTTTTAGTTGTCCACTTATATTGTGGCTATGTCCAAGTTATTACATTCTTTAAGGAACAATTTTCAAGCAATGGAAACTTGGAAATGCAATTCTAAAACAATCTACCTATCATTTCACCAGCTTTCCAAATTCAATTGCTTCAAATTTTGACAACCCTTCAAGTTGAATTTGCAATGCTAATTATCCTAACCATGATACCAGAAGGTTTCAAGGTTAGATGCCTAAATTTCAACAAAACTGAGCATATCACACTCATGTACCTCCACCCTTCTGAGTTTAAACAAGTGCTGAAATACTCGAGCATACAGGTCCCAGGTAGTGCACCAACCTCAAATCCTTAATCAAAAGACATCTATGTTCAACTTTCAGGATCATACCTTCACTTACAATAGTTTTTTTTAATGGAAAACTTGCTCAGATTATAGACCTTCGCAACGGTGAAACCAATCAAAAAAATTACAAACAAGTTCTTTAAGGAAATGTATCAAATACATAGCGAGCACAAAAAACTTCTGGTTTCGGATTAAATTAACTAAAAGTCAAATATAATGGCTAAAGTATGATCACCAATCAATTAATCAATTCATATAAAATTACACTTCAAGACTTCAAGTTCTAAATGAAAAATGGCATCTAAATGAATTGAAAAAAGAGTTGGAAATTTCCAACCTGTAAGTTTTGGCGAAGGCATCAATTAGCAAATACAATCAGTTGAATATGAACCCAGAATCTTGGTTAAAAATCAGAAGTCGAAATTTTGGACGAGAGATGAATTTGAATTGATGAACTAGCTCTGGTTCTATGGTGGGGAAATGTTGATTGAGAAGCAATGAATTTTGATTTGGATTTCGTTCTCCATCGAGTGATTAATTTTGAGTGAAATCAAGGATGATTAGTTTTCCCTTAATATGTTTGAGTGAAATCAGTGAAGGTTGTTAGCGTGATTAATTGATGATTCAGTTAATGTGAAAGAAAAGAAAAAAAAAAAACTGATTTTGAAATAGGTGGTAATTTTCTGAAATGTTATTATGCAAAAGACACTAGTAAAAATAAAATATTTTAGGTGATATAAATCAAAATCATGGATATTTAGGTGGTGTGAGAATTAAATTCCACATTTTCAAACGATTCGGCCCATATATTTTTGGGTTGATTGGACTAGTTGATGGACTTACGCATAAAATTGAGAGGGAAAAATTCATAAATAAGGTAATTATAAATGCAAATTTCAAAATAAAGATGAAACTTATATAATTTCAAAAATGAGGTTGTAATTAATATTAATTAAGTAAATTAAGTAATTAAAAATATTTTATAAATTATAAATATTAAGGTCACAACATTGTAAAATATCAAGTCACAAAATACAAATATTTTAAATCACAACCATCTTGTTTAAGGTCAAAATCACCATTTTTAGGTCACATTATTTGATGGTCACAAACAATCAAAATATTAGATCATAAATTGAATTTATTTTTTAGATCACATTTATAATTTTTTAAATCAAGACTAATTTTAAGATCACAATTTATCAAATTAATAGATCACAAAATGTTAAATTAATCACAACTTACCAGATTATTAAATCACAACTATTTTTTAAGTCACAATTATCCGATTTCTTTAGGTCACATATTTTGTGAGGTCACATGCATCGCCACTCAATACATATTTTGTTCTCTTACACACGCACTACTTAGTTGGATTCCTCTAGGCATCTGATTTATTTCATAATGCTTAGAATTTATGTCTATTTCCTTTTTCTTTTCTTGCAAGTTGCTGATCTTTGATAACCAAAAATTGGGTAATAAGCACAAATGGTCCCCAACCTTTAGATTTCTTGCGAAAATGGTCTCCAATGTTTGGATTTTTGCATTTATACCCTTAGAATCACCAAACGTTGCGAAAATGGTCCCTACCGTTAGATTCCGTTAGTTTTTTCCGTTAAAAAGTGTAAATAGCACAAATGGTCCCTAACCTTTGAATTTTTTACGATATTAGTCCCTAACATATTAAGGTCACGTTTGACATTTTTAGTTTGTAACCTCCAAACGTTTGGCGTATTTAGTCCCTAATATATTAAGCTCCTATACGTTTGGCATATTTAATCCCTAACATATTAAACCCCTATTTGAAAATAATATGATTTGTAATTGTAATTTTTTGAAGAATTTGTTGTTAAAAATTTGAATTTATTTGTAAATTATTTTATTGATAGAATGTGTGGTTAAAAACGAGTTTTAAAAAATAAAATTTATTTTGAATTTCTAAAATGCACAATAAAATATTTAACAAAAATTCACCGCCTAAACCTATTGGAAAAAAATAATGAATCCATGGAATATAAACAAACAAATACATTGGATATTATTTTAGAAATTGAATAAAAAATATGCTTGTATCAATTCTATTTTCGATTTTGAGAACTGATCAATATCGATTTTCGAAATTTCATTTTTTTTTTAAAAACTCATTTTCTTCCACACGTTCTAGTAATATTTTTTTTTAATTTATGCATAAATTTAAAAAAATTACGTTTTAAATAATGTGGTTTGTAATTGTAATTTTTTAAAGAATTTGTGATTAAAAAGTAAAAGAAAAAAAATTGAATTTATTTGTAGATTATTTTATTGATAGAATGTGTGTTGAAAATGAATTTTAAAAATAAAGTATATTCTAGATTCTTAAAGTGCACAGTAAAATATTTAACAAAGATTCACCGCATTAACATTTCAACTTATTGATAAAAAAAAAAAATTATGGAATATAAACAAACAAATATATTGGACATTATTTTAGGAATTGAATAACAAATATATTTTTATCAATTATACTTTCGATTTCGATTTTCGAGAATCGATCGATTTGAAAAGTAAGTTCTAGAATTTTGGTTAAAACGTAATTTTTTTTTTAATTTATACATAAATTAAAAAAAATATATTAATAGAACGTGTGGAAAAAAATGAGTTTTGAAAAAAAAATGAAATTTCGAAAATCGATATTGATCAGTTCTCAAAATCGAAACTAGAATTTTTAAAAACATTTTTTTTATTCAATTTCTAAAATAATGTCCAATGTATTTGTTTGTTTATGTTCCATGGATTCATTATTTTTTTTTTCAATATGTTGAAGCGGTGAATTTTTGTTAAATATTTTATTGTGCATTTTAGAAATTAAGAATAAATCTTATTTTTTAAAACTCGTTTCTAACAACACATCTATCAATAAAATAATTTACAAATAAATTCAATTTTTTAACAACAAATTCTTCAAAAAATTACAATTACAAACCATATTATTTGAAATAATTGATTTCAAATAGGGGCTTAATATGTTAGAGACTAAATATGCCAAACGTATAGGGGCTTAATATGTTAGGGACTAAATACGCCAAACGTTTGGAGGTTACAAAATAAAAATGCCAAACGTGACCTTAATATGTTATGGACTATTATCGTAAAAAACTCAAAGGTTGGAGACCATTTGTGCTATTTACACGTTTTTAACTGAAAAAATTAACGAAATCTAACGGTAGGGATCATTTTCGCAACGTTTGGTGATTCTGAGGGTATAAATGCAAAAATCTAAACGTTGGGAACCATTTTCGCAAGAAACCTAAAGGTTGGGGACCATTTGTGCTTATTACCCCCAAAAATTCCATGGAGGCAATTTTGATACATCCACGAACAGATCAATCATTTTCTCCCTACAAATCCCACATCAGAAAAATAAAACCCCACTTCACTTCAACTTCTCCTGATTTTCGTCTGAAGCCACATTTTCTTCCGCTTCCCATCACCAATTCTTGCAACAACATCAAACTATCTCAAAAAGGAGGCCTCAACGACCACGCCCATATGCCTGTTTACCAAAAACAAGGAGATGCCAATAGACAAAATAAATATAATGGAACGAGAGAACAAAATCCATCACACACCTTCAAGAAATCAAAACAATCCACGAATAGTCCCACCTCGCAATTTATGATTAAATCAACAACTAATCCTTGGGGACCATTTTTGTGATATACAAATAGTCCCTTTGATTTCTTTAGGTCACAAATTTTAGATCTCAAACCCTAACCACTAGCATTGCCGCCATGTAAGCCTAAATCCACCACCACCACCACCATCGTCTCCGGCAACACAACCAATCCACCACTGTCTAAGACGCTCAGCTGCGCCATCGAATACCAGTCGTTGTACCGCCGCGTTGAAGAAGGACCGGTGATTTGGTGGAAGCAGGGCGAGCTCAATTATCTGCAAGGGAATGGGGTGGTCTGGGACTCGAAGAGAAATTGAAGGAGCGTTAATGGTGCCTTTATTTTGGGAGCGTGAGAGAAATGAGAGGAGAGGAATTATAATGAATCAGATTAGGGTTTCGTCATAATTTAATTTAATAATTAAATGTTTATTATTAATTCTAAATTTTTTAATTACCAACTGAAATTTGAAATAATACAAGTTTCATCTTATTTATGAATATGGTTCTTATAAAGTAGGGGTGGATGTAATTTTCACAAATTGAGATCCTACTGAAATAATTGATCAATTTTGTTTCAAACCACTAAAAAGGTTTGGTGAACCGTTTAAAAAAAAAAAACAAAAAAAACTTTCCAAAATGTTAAACAATTGAAAGCTCAGTTTTTAATACATCTTGGTATTTAGCATGAACATTAAACAAAACTTAATAAATATAATTTTTCTAATTTTACTGAAACAACATTTAATTTTATTATTTATTTATTTGTTATTGTATTGGGCATAAAATATCAAAAGTAAAATTCATTATTTTTTTAATCGGAAATTGTAACGCCCCGAATTCCGTGGAGCTCGGGACACCACTTTTCTAAATTTTGAATAAACTTTATTACGGAAGAATGACTAAATATTAAATATCACATTTATTGAATAAAAGTTTAGCGATAATTTAGATGAAATAAAATAATTCGTACAAATTTATTTAAATGAAAATTCTTGATAAAATGAAATAATTATTTTGAAATTTAAGTCTTTCAAAAAAAATCATATCAATTTATAATTTTCCGCCATTGCCCATCACTCGCCACCGTCTTCGAAATCTGCAAAATTTGTTAAAACAACGGGGTGAGTATTTCAAAATGAAATACTCAGTAGACTCAACTCCAATAATTAATTTACAAAATAATTGGACAAGTAATTATGCAAATAATGTAGTGATATTCTCTTCTTATTCATAAGCATCATAAAATGAGTGCAAATGAACATATTCTTGTCTTGTCTAATGCTAGCAAATAAGTTATGACGTGCATAACATAAATTCTCAAATTTATCTCATACGAGATATTTTTGTCTTTTCTCATGCAATTAAGCATATAAAAATCACACAAATTCACATAAATACGTGCAATTATAGTCTAAATTAATTAGTGGGGGCGAGTCTACCTCAAATCACGAGTTTGAAAGTTGAGCAAGAAAGTTCACGTTGTTCTTCTAAATGTCCAAGTGCCTCGTCTAGCCAATAATAAATAAACTTTAAAGTGGTATTTGGAAATCAAACGTTTCAATTAAAAGAGTTTTAAAAGAAGAAATAAAAGCTTTAGAGATTAATTTAGAAATCAAATATAGTTAGGATTTGAAAAGAGTTGAGATCAAAATAAATTATTTTGAAAAACTATTGGATCGACTCATGAATTTTTTGAAGTCATGGGGACTAACTCATTTATTTCCAAAAGTGCAATGGTCGAATAAAAACACTTTAAAATCAAAGGATCGAAATAATACTTTTACAACTAAAGGAGCTGACATAAAATATTTAAAACTTGGGACTAAAGATAAATATTTTAAAACTAAAGGACTGAAATAACTTAATTTAAGAGTAGGGGCTGAAATAAGACATTTTAAATATTGTAAGGACTGAATTGAATGATTTTGAGACTTGAGGGACTGAAATGATCACTTTTCAAAACTTGGGACTTAAGGGGTAATTTCTCAAAATCAAAATTCATAAAAATCAAAAATCCTCTCTCTCTCCCCCATTTACGGGCATAGAGGAGAGGAAGTGAGACGACAACAGGGACAAGCAGCCGGCGCCTTCACCGGCGTTCGCAGGAGGTGGGGCCGCCTTCGAGGGGCGGCGATGGCGACGGTGTAGGGCGGAAGAAGAAGGAGATTTGGGCGATTTTGGGTGCGATTTGGGATTGAATCCGAGGTTTGGGTTCAGATTTTGGGGCAGTGATTTCCTGCTAAACTCCGGTCGAAGGTTGAGGTAAGTATTGGGTTTAGATTATTTTCTTGATTTTGTGGCTGTGTGGGTCGATTTGGTGGTTTTGCAGTTGGTGGTCGAAGGTGGGGGATATATTGAGTGGTGTGTGTGGTTCTTTTGCTTTCAGTTTGTGAAATTGGAGTGGTGATTCAAGAGGCTCGGGTTTGGTGATGTCAGTATTGCAGTGATATTGGCCGTGGTTGGGTTCGAACGTGATGGTGGTGAATGGGCAGTGACGGTTGGATGATGAAGGTGGAGGTTTGGGTGTAGTCGTGTGTTACAGCGGTGACTGCAAGTTGAGGCTCGGGGGTTGGAAGTGTCTCGGTTTGCAGATTGGGTTGCAATATGTGAGGAATAGTTTATGTGGGATTGGAGTTGGGCAATGGTTGGAGGTGACAGTGGTCGTGGGTATGAATGTCGATTAGTTTGGCAGCGTGGTGATGTGTTCCGAATTGTGGCAGTGGGCAAGGGCGTTCGTGATGGGTAGAAGGCAGCGATCATGGAGGTGAGACTGGGTTCGAATGGAGTTGGGCAGCAGCGGTGTAGTCTGTGAGAAAGAAGATGGGAAGTCAATACCTTGCGACTAAAATCTGTGAGTGTCGTGAATTGTGATGAGGATGAAGGGGAGTATATGTATTGATTTTTCTTTAGGTCAGAATCATGGAAAGATGGTAAGATTGGGTGATGAACCTGTTGATAGGCTAATTGGCGTGTGAAAGCTGGAGGGAGTATAGTATGCTAATTTACTCAGCTAATTAGGGAAAGAAATAAACATGTGGATGGAATTTTGGGTGTTAACTCTGTGTCGTGAGTTGAGGAAATGATGGATTTTTGGAACAGAGAATTTTGCTGTGAATGGAAAGAAGACACGTGGGGTCTGTTATGTGAAGGATTTGGGAGAATTTAGCTGGTGAATTATATGCTGGTTATTGAATCAAACTTTGGTAAGTGATGGCAGATTTTGGCTTAGACCAGAATTGTGGGCATTTGTAGAGGAGTTAAGTTGATTAAGGGATTGAAGAGTGATCATGGGAAAGAAGGAAAAAAAATGTGTTGTATATGCAAATGAAAGTTGGAGAGGAATTTTTGGGATAAAATGAATGTGAATTGGTGATTTAAAACATTTTGAACTTAAATAATTAAAATTTGGATTAAAATACATAAATAAATAAATAATGAAAATAAGATACTTTCATAAAAATTGAAATTGAACTACGATAAATTTAAATAATTTAAATTTTAACTTAAATAGCTAGACGAAAATGTGTTTAAAATAAATAGGTAAAGTCGTAGCGACACGTTTTAAATAATATTTATTTAAATAAATCATGAAAAATTCTTGATCGGTACAACAATAAACTATTTAATAATTCTTCATATTTCTAAAAAAAAAATATAAACAAATTTGGGACTTTAATCAAATAATATAATAAATGATTTTAACTATTATTTTCTTTTAAATCTATATATATATATATATATATATAATGATAACTGAGATTCTGGTCAAAAAATTTTGACCAGAATCTCAATTGTCAAAGATTACTAATTTCAGCATTTTTATTTTGAATTTTTTTGACAGTTCCATAATTTGAACAATTATTACTTGAGACGGTTTTAAAATTTTAAAATTAGGTCAGTTAATTTTGAATTGGTTTCTTCTTCACTTCCAGTCTTATCCTCGAAGTTGTGCTTCCTGCCTTCCTTACCAGTTACCATAACTCAGTTAACAGTCTTACTTACAATTTTTTTTTTTTCCATTGTCGGTTCCCATAATTTTTTGAAGCGGGTTTCACAATTAACTCCCACACTATCTTATTACATGTTTCTTGTATGATTCTGCTTTAAACTGGAAAGTGAAATTCTGAAACTTTCCCAGTCCTTTCGCTGCCTTGCTGCTGCCGCTTCTCTTCGATCCACAACATTCTCAACCACCAAAAACTGGGATTTATGCATTGATGATGTGCAAGTGTTTATGAAGCAAAACTGGGTTAGGAAGTGGTTGTCGACAATTTCCGATCTTCAGGTGCAATTGTTTTTCTTTTTTTAATTTTTGAATTGGTTTGATCTGGAAATGAATTATTAAATTATGGGTTTGATTTAGAATTTGATATAGATATGTGGGCCAGATTTCGATGTCGAGAAGTCTCTTGAGCGCATCATTGATTTTTGGTTAGAATCTATCAATCCTTTTCGTTCCCTCTTCTTTCTTGTGCCCATTTCATATCCCTTTTTTTAAAGTAGAAACCCTAGGAAAATACTCATATTCACTTCTACAGGTTTCTTTAAGCAATTTAGTAAAATCAAATAAAAAGACTTCAAATAGCAAGAAATGTAAAAGTTAGTTCATTGAACTTCAATATTTATGCATTCATCCTTGTGTTGGTTTTACTAAAGATGTTAGTTGTTTACATAAAGCAAGGATTTTGAATGTTTGTTTACATAAATTATTTCCTAGAACTTGAATTAATTATCATTTGGTTGAATGAATTTAAGATAAATAAACAATAATAAGTACACATGTTGACCTCCCAAATGAACACGGGTACTAACCTGAGTTTCTAAACCTTCATAAAAATTGATGAATAAATTCTCTCTTTATCTCCTATGTGTATTTTCATATAATTTTGATTAGCAATATTGTCTTTTGATTGCAGTTTCCCTTGGTTGCAAAAAAATTTCTCAAGGAACAATCAGCGATATAGTGAATGACTTTTCTCAAGGGATTTATTACATTTGCAACAATATCATTGAATATGAAGGTGATCCAAACAATTGGAAAATATATATTTATCTCACTTACTTCAAAGCAGGAGCAATAATATCAGGATTCATGAAAGAGATAAAATGCTGGAAAACTAATCGAGATGGTTTGTACAACCTAAGTAACTAAGGATGTGAACTAATGATCCATGCATGCTCCTCGCTTGATGCCGTTTTAAAAAATACAGACTCTAGGCTACTCCATCATCTATTCACACGAGGTACATACTTAATTCATGTTTTAGCAGTGTCATACAAATTACCATGTTGCTTGGTATCTGACATGACAACTGTATGCAGGTAAAGAGATCCCCCGATGTCCATTAAATTCTCAGGCATTTCAAGGATGGCTTCGATTGGGAGGAAGCAAATAGTCCACGATGAGTAATTGCTTGACGTGGAGTATGATTCTTCGTGCCAGACAACAAGAGACCTAGAATCTAATTTGAAAAAACATTGAAGGAGTGGCACATATTAATCGGAGATGCAACGATACGAACTTCTTGAAAATAGCCTGATATTTGATCTTAAAGCGTCTACTTGTGTATCAACCATCCATTTTTTTCGTACACTTTGTAAATTATGTAACAATTGGTAAAGAGGCATATGTATTGGAAGTGCCAGAAAGTTTGTGCCATAGCATTACACTGGAGTACGAGGTACGATCATAGGAAAGTGTAAAATGCTCAATAAGTTATTCTATTTTTATAATTATTCGTATGAATATAAAGAATTTTAGTTCCCGTTTTCTCCAAAAACATTCTTATCATATCATTATGAAACTGGTATTTGAAAACAGTATCAGTCTTCAGTGTTAATAATGTGATATTCACTAGCGCATTTGGCTAACAAAAGAAATGATTTGAGTATCTATTTCAGCTAGGTCAAATGCTCATGAATGGCATTAAGACTGGATGGGAATCACGCACTCATCTTTGGTTTCTTTTAAGATATAACATTTGTGTAGTTCTCACTCCATTTTTCTTTGAACAGTGATCCAGGGATTCTTCCGGTACTGGACTCCGGTGATTAAGAACTTAGTAGGGAAGCTCTCTCAAGTTGAATCCTAGAAGGAGTCTAAGTTGAAGACCATTTTGCACAGGTTAATTGGAAAATTTTGTGAGCATCATAATAAATGGAGACAATTGATTTCTATTATCTCAGGTATTGATGCATTGTGGATATTGAATGGAAAGTATAAATATGAGTATGTTAACCTGTGGGTATTTTTGAGGATCTTGATAAGCATTTTGTTATCAACATGGTAGTGTGACAGATTTTTATATGCTCTCTTTCCTCAAAGTTCATTTCTACTTCACATTTTCTCAAATACTGAACATGTAGAAGGCCAAAAAGCTTAAAACTCCAATTCAGTATTTCAATGATAAAATTGTGTTCTTTTTTCTCAATTTATTTAACTTATAGCATTCTTAATCAAAAAAACTGTAACCTGTTTTTCTTTCTATAAATTTTGGCAGCATCAACCCATGATCAAGATGTTTTTAGTTCTACCTTAATAGATTTTGCAATAAATTTGAAGAAGTGTTAAGTCATAATAGAGAAATTGTTCCTCATCTAAAACTAGCAGGTTTGTTACCTACCGAGTCTATAAGTTTATTTATTTATTTATTTTTTTTAATGATAATTTGATTTGTAGCTAAGGTTCTTTCTATTTTCCGCAGGCCAACATCGTTTGCTCTTATTATCGAAATGGATATGTTTGGTACTCAGACAATGTTGAATAGATGAAACAATATTATTACTTTTTCTTCCTTAATTCGTAGTTTTTGCTGATTTTCAATTGTACTTTTTTGATAATTTTTTCTTTATCAATGGAATATGTCCATGCATCGCACGAGTGTGAAACTAGTTATATCTCATAACATCTAGCTCGCCTTACTAAACATGTCATAAACAAACTAACAAATTTATGCGTTAAATGTCAATTATCGTCAATTTTATTATTATTATTTTAAAAAATTGACTCAAATCAACTTGACTCAAATCAACTTGATTTACTCTTCTATTTTCTCTTCATATGTAAATCATCTTTTGCACTACAAAACTTACACATCGTAAAAATTAAATGCTTCTTACCAAAAATTTTCTAAGATAAAATTAATTTATCGTTTTTGCTAAGAGTCTGGTTACACTAATGCAAGATAAAAGTAAAGTGATATTGATTTCTTGCATTTATATAATATTTTATTTAAACAAAGTTGGTAGATAATCACAATCGTTAATGATAAAGCAACTTGGCAACTATAGTAATTTGTTAAGTTAATCAAAGACTGCATGCTAGTCAATTTTTAATTAATTTACACCATCTTTTGACAATTTCAATTCATGGCCTATTCTAATGAAAGAATTTCATTCGTTTCCTATCTTTTGAAGGTAATTAAACAATAATCCCAAAAAATTGGGACTGGGCTATCTCCCCTCGTTTTCACTCCAGCATGACAATTAGTATGGGTGAAGAAAATTCTATATATATATATATATATATATATATATATATATATATATATATATGTGTGTGTGTGTGTGTGTGTGTGTGTGTGTGTGATTGGATAAAGAGAGATCAAGCTTCATACCTATAAATTTCGCACCCTTTAAGTACGTGGCATCTCTTAATATAAAGCTTACAACATATGTATGAAAGATAATTAAATGTGAATCTTCTAAATACCTAATTGGCTACTTAACATTCGACTACTAGATCGACTTCTCTAGCACTCAGTCTGCCTAGTTAAGGTCGATATGAATTTTGGATCACTAACTGATACGATCGAGTATTTACTGTTGAGTTTTTTGTTGATACCCAATAAGTTTGGACTATGATGTTAATCGGTTTATATTATATTCCATAGGCGTCAGCCCCATAGGCTTCAACCAAAATTGAAAGAGGAGAAAAAGGACACAACGAACGAGATCAAAATCGAGTGCTCGACCACAATTTGTCGGGCCATCAGAAGAGGCATTTCATTGGACTTGTTGCTCAGGGCACAGTCTAATGTTAGGCCCATATATGGCGACTTGGGCTATTTGCTAGTTTTGTGAGAAACTTGGCCCATTATGTTGGAGTGGCCCAATTGGAAATTAACCTAATTCCTCTAGGAGATAATTAGACCCTACACTAGTTTAGAAAAATACCAACTTTTCAAAGTAATTAGAAAAATGAGGTACATTATTGATTTTTCTTTCCTCTCTCAAATCTCTCAATCCAATCCGTATCTTTTCTCTCTACATTCTCTTCCTCTCCCCTCACTCCTCTCTTCCCATTTTATCTTCTACAAATCAAGCCCCTCTCTCTTCAATCTATACCCGTGAATCATGCTTGAATCCAAAACAAAAGTGAACATAATCAACTACAATTTCAATTTCAATTTTTTTAATCAAGATCTTGAAGCCGGCATTTTTCGGTCATATATCTTTAGCCAAATCTCTTCTTGGCTTCAATGACGATTTTGCAGATAAAGAGGCTAGCACAAAGAAATATGTGAAATCCCAAATGGAGTCATCAAAGAATGATGGAAATGAGAACGAAACTACAGTTATTCACGATGTGCATTCGGTTCCGGATTCTCCAATGCTGGAAGCCAATTCTTCCTTTGGGTTTGCTTTTAGTTCTCCACCTGTAGCGAACTTGCGGCCCGTAAGGGTAAGTGCAAAGGAGAATTAGAAGGTACAAAGCTTGGGAATTAAGGATCAGTTTCAATAGAGTGTTGTGGTTGTGGGAGTTGGTGGAAATGTTAATTTGTCTTAGAAGTGGGAGGAAGGGAATTTCATGCCAGTGGGTATTAGAAATGGGAGGAAGGGAGTTGGTGGAAATGTTTATTTTGTAATATTTGCAAAGTTGTATAGATCATTACAACATGTTTTAGAAGTTAATTTCTCTGTTTGAACTTGAAATGTTGGTTTGGTTGTAATAACTGGTTATTCTTAATTGAAATTGCATCAGGTCTTTGTGTTGAAATTTTTATGAACATTATAAGGTATTACAAAGCATTACTGAACATTACGACACAAATCAGAATAGTAAAACGAGTGTAATAAATTTCTTTTGTGCACTGACCGCATTATGATTGTAAACACAACTGTAATATTAAAATAGATATAGTTACTCTATATTACATGAATTGTAATGTTACATAACTACTATTACACAATATTATAATGACTCTAACACTGCTTCAAATTTCAACCGACGCGAATAAAAATAATAGTAATGAATATTACACAAATGTGGTCGTAAATTACAACACATTAGATAAATTACAGAACTATAACTATTGCACAATGACTGTAATATGTAACATTACATGATGTAACATTACAGAATGCAATAGCCTAAAAATCTGATGCTATTGCCAAAAATTGGTAGAAGTCGTGAATAGTCGGAAGGAAGAATACCCAAACCATGATGTAGGAAGCAAACCATTAATTGTAGAGTAATTATTGATAATTAAAAATTACCTAATTTAAATACCTAAATAATTGGTAACAACTTTCCTAAATAAAAGGATTTCTGGTTAATGATGTCAATTAAATATTACATTCTCTCTTAAGAATCCGGTATTTTTCTAAAGTCATGACAAGAAATCCAGTAATATTAAGAATAATTTGAAAATCAAGTATTTTTCAATTACAGTACATTACATCTAGGTGGTTACATAATTTTCTAGTCCTTTGCCTAGTGTTTTTTGAGACATAGCGCACGAACTTGAAACTTGGAAGCCTCTTTAGACGTGTTCTTTTAGGCAACCCCTTTGGAGGGTTGCAGTGGTGGCTTTTTCTCCTTATCAGCGGTCTTGTCTAACTACTACTTTTCCAATCAACGCTCTAACGCCTCTTGTATAAACTCCACTTCGAGTCATTTGATGCAGAGGCAGTTGGTTGACCATCATCTATGGTCTTGCTGGAAACTTGTATACCATTGAGTGTTATTGTGGGAATAATCTATAAAGTAGTATGGTACACTATCTTTATTAGTCAATGAGACAACAAACCTAATATTGCATCTAGACTAGTGCTAAGCGCTAAGCACTCAGCAGAAAGTACGTAAATTTCGATCAATGTATATACTTGAATCTAGAATAAATGAGCTAAAATATCTCAAATTTTAAATTCTCATTTTTTAGAAATGCTTTTAGATCTCATTGCTTCGAAAGTACAACTTAAATAATTTCGCTTTTTTTTTTTTTTTTCTTTCTTTCTCATATTTATAGTTTGGAACTTGGTGGTGAGTAAGTGTTTGATAGGGTCGTGTAGTGAAAGGTAGCGGAAGGGTTGAGTAAGAATTAAGAAGTAAACTCGAAAATACTTACTAATGTTTTCTATTTTGATCGAAAAATGTAATATATGGATCAAAAATAGATTACAACATCACCGGCATACCCAGAGCAATAGGCACCAAAGCTGCTACAAACCTGTCCACGAGATATCCCTGAAAAGGATAAAATACAAAATAGACATTCCCTCAAGTACAAATACTCCGGGCATACTCAGGAGAAAATGTGGCAGCCACGTACAAAAAGAAAACTAGGTATACCCAGTTAAATGATACCAAAATACAACTCAAGATTAGACCTGAAGAAATGAAGTTTTATACAAACTCAAAACATGAGGATACAAAGTAAAAATAGACTTGTATACACGTGTTTTAATTCTACTTACAATGCTATCTTCATTTTGGCCGAGGTCTTCAAAAAGTAGCCTATTTCGAGTAATCCATAAATGGTAAATAGTAGTCGCTAAGGCAATGCACATTGCTTTTCCAAGATGTCCCATGCGCCTCTTTCTTCATCCACTTAAGAGCACTATCAATGGTTTCCATCAATCTACTAATACCCAACCATGATTTGATGCGGTTCCAGATTTCCCAGCTCAAGGTGCACTAGAAGAAAACATGGTGTTGTGTTTCAACTGGCCAACGACATAGACTACACTCTGTGGTAGTATCCAAGATGGCCAGATTGTCTTTTGTAAGCCATATGTCCCTTATACACAGCCAAAGGATAACGAGTTTAAGTGCGATGTAAGAACTCTAAACAATGGATGCCCAGACTCTGTAAACACCATGAGTACAAAAATACTCATAAGTTGTCGAAGTACCAAAGGATGTTACTGTGTTCCACGTACAGCCTAGTCTGACATCAGCTTCATGTGTACCTTCTGTCCTTAAAATAATGTCCCTCAATGATAGGACTTTTTTCATCAGTGGAGAATGATCCTTTCTCGTTGAGACATTCCAAATTGAAGCTCCTCTCAAATAGTTATGGTGAATCCACTAAATCCGAAGTGTTTATCTCCTCTTCAATGTTCCAAATGATCTTTGCAAGAAGGATCGAGTTCCATCCCTTTAAGTCTTGAAATCCAATCCTCCCTTTGTTTTGGGGGTGCAGATGTCTTTCCAAGCAACCAAAGCTTTCTCCCGATCACAGAGAAAGTTCTTATAAAGACTAATGACTTTGTCTAACACGACTATTAGAATTGGCAATATAGATAGCCAAAAACATTCAATCCTCTGCAAGACAGCTCTAATTAGTTTAGTTTGCATCGCATATGATAAAGAGTTGTTCGCTAACTGTAAGTGTACGGATCGCATAAGTAATAAAGTGGATTGTGAGTTCGAATATCGTTCCCATAGGGATTGTGTAAATTGTATTTTAGATTATATTCCTTAACCGGAAGTATAGAATTTTGATTTAAGAATTTTGTTTTAAAAACTTAAACTAACAATTAAACTATAACAATGAAAATTTGATTTAAAACTATGAAAAACAAACACGTTAGAATCATGAATCCATTTTAACCAAATCATTCATATTTTAACCAAATCATTTAAATACAATTCATGAGTTTTGAATATCCGTGTTCTTAAAATTATTTGAGTCCTCTTTCGAGCGATGCGTAATTTTTTTTTTCCTAAATGCAAATTGACTATATTTCTATAACAATTCAGCAAATAGAAAAACATTAAAAGATCCGTGAACACTCTCAAGGATAACACAAAGTATAGAAGTATATTTCTATCCACTATCGAACGTTGTGCCATTGATGCGGGTCTAATAATCTCCTACTCTTTCGAACATAGAAAATTACCATCAACTCAAACAACTATTGATCAAGTAATTGCATGAAAATTAAAGAACATATATCAATTGCATCAAACTCATAAACTGCGTAAATTAAATAATAAGTCAAAATATGGAATCAAATAGTTAAAACTTCATCACAATTCTAATACTAAAGAGCCTTGCCTAGATACATGATTGAATATAAATTATAAGAAAAATGAAAAGAAGTCGCCATGTTCATCTTCTTGATCCTTAGTCTTCAATCTTGTTCTTGGCGTTGCATGTATTCCTCAACAATTGGACATCGTTATGGCATAAATTTCACAAGTTGGGAACCCCTTTTGTGTTTTTTACTGTTCATTATTTGTAGAAGGCGAAAAGTGGTTGAATATCACGTCTAAATTGGCTTCCAAAAGAGTTTCAATCGAATAAGGAAAGTTACCTTTGCGAAAGATCTTTTTGTCACTGCACAACATTCAGTATTTTGATCGCGTCTTTCTATTCCCTTATCCGATTGAGGTGATTCAAAATTCGTTAAAAATATAGCTTAAATAGATACAATTTTTCCTGAAATAGGATTTTTCCAATTCAAACGTTACTGCCCAAAAATTAGGTCTCAAAGTCCGACTAAAAATCTGCTCGAAAATCTTGTGTGATTGAAATCAATTTATGATAATATTCTTATCACATTGCATTCCTTTTTGACTTTTAATTGCATCCAATTGACTCCTAACAATCTTCAAGTATCGTATCATGGTCCGAATCAATTATTGAGTATTTACAATTTGATCATTCTTCATTTAATTTATATATTTTAGTCTTTAAACTTCTAAGGTCATTGAAGTTTTACTATGATAGACTTTTCTTTCAATTTGCAACACGACAAAATAAATACAGGAGTGAATACATATAAACCGTATACACACGTTGCAGTTATATCTCCTATGGTTTTGCTTTATGAATTGAAGTTGATTCCATTTTTATCAGAAACCGTGGATTTTCTTTTTGAGAATAAATAAATATTCATCATTTAATTTTCTTGGCTCATAAAAACGTCTGCCTTTGGTTTCCTACGCGTGTACAAAAAAAAAAAAAAAAAAAAAAATTTCTCCATTTTAGTCCAACTTTTTCTCTCTATTTTCTTCATATCTCTTTCAGAAGAGGAGATAGATTTTGCGAGAATTTCGCAAGGTTGGATTATCTTGATATTTCTGAAAGGAGATTGATTGCATGTCATTCTCCAGGAAAATGAAAAATTCAAGATCAGATGAATGTAGATAAATTTTTTGACGCTGAAACAATTTTTGCTTTGTGGTTCGTTTTTGTTTTGCATCCAATCCAAAGATAAGTCTCTCCCTTTCTATCTTGATATTGAATGTTTTTTTAATTTTTCCTCTCCGTTTCCCATCAAAAAAATGATTCTGGGTTTTGATTGAATTTCATAAATTTCACCGGGAAAACATTAGTTTCTTAAAAGAGGGAAAAACATTGGAAAAACTTGTTTTTTTTTTTTTTGTTTTTTTTTTTGTTTTTTGATTCTTGTTTGTCTGAACGCTAGTTGTATTCTCACCATTCCTTCTCTTCCACCAGTCCTTCTTTCCTTTCTCCTTCTCCAAATAATTTTTCTCTCTGTTTGTCCTCCGGTTTCCTTTCCTTTTCCTCTTCTTTTCTCTTTCCCTAGAGAGAGAGAACCAGTGACAATTCTCTCTCTCCATTGAAGAGCCAGGATGGTTTTTCACAAGAATTCAACGCAATCAAATCTTGATTGCCTCTTGGATTACACAACTCCTTCAATCCCTTCTCAATTCCTATCCAAGGTTTGTGAATTTACAATTTTTTTTGTCTCAATAATATCTAAGATCACGTTTATGATTGTTGAAGTTCTTGTAATAATTGATCATTTTTTGTTGTTGTGCAGAGTGAGATTAGGAAGCTCAACAGGCTGTGGAATCCATTTGAAAGAGAAAAAGTAGAGTATTTTTCATTGAGTGATCTTTGGAATAGCTATGATGAATGGAGTGCATATGGGGCTGGCGTCCCAATTCGTCTTGCAAATGGCCAGAAGTTAGTTCAGTACTTTGTGCCTTATCTATCTGCTATTGAAATCTTCACCAGCAATTCTTCTATGTACTATTCAAGGTAATAACTGCCATTCATTCACAAATTTGATCAGCTGTTCACTGTGTGAATTGTTTTGAAATTAACTCTAGGGGCTCTGTTGATGTTGTTTAAATTTAAGTTTTAGAAAGTAAATGGATGGATATAATGAAATAGAGTCGCTTTGAGGTTCCTTCGAAATGAGTTCTTGGAGTCACTGAGGTAGCTTTGAGCTCATATTGGTCATGTTTGGAGAAAGGGAATTGATCTCTATGAGATCTAATCCCCTGTTGCTCCTCGGTTGCTCATTGGTAGAGCGGTCCAACGTTTCCCATATGGTTGTAGGTTATGAACTTGTAATGTTTTACTGCAAAAATGAGTTGTTTATTTAGTTTCTATATGGTCAAAAGCCAAAAAAATCGAAGCAGTTATATTATTTTGGCAACTTATATGGTTTATTCTGTATAGACCATTGGAGGATGCAAATTAAGTGGTAATTAATGAATTATAACATCTCTTGCTTTAGTTCTCTTTCTGTTATTTTATCCTGAAGGCAAGATGATTTAATTGGATTATGATCATATGCATAATAGGGAAGAGGCTGTGTCGGCGTGTGAGACTAGGGATTCCTTCAGTGATTCATTCAGCGATGAGAATGAAAGTGTGAGCGAAAAGCAGTTGACATGGGATGGATGTTCCTCTGAGGAAGTAGTACTCGAGCAAGATAACTTCTGGTTATCCAATGATCGATTGGGTTACCGGAACTATAAGTACATTGAGAAATCTTCTCCTTATGGAAGAGTTCCTCTGATGGCTAAGGTAATCCTTTTCCTGGTTCAGGTTCCTGTGCATGGTTCTAGTTCGCTATATTCATCCTCTGTTTGGTAAATAAATAAATTGTATTTATAAGCAAAGAATGTGATGTTTTTTAGTGTAAAATATGTGGTTGAAAAGTGATTTGGAAAAATGTGTTGTTTAAATGTGTTTAAAAACAATTTACCAGACTGAGGCATTTTCTGTGGACTACTCACGATAATGACAATCACAAATAATGGAATCATTTAAAATCCTTTTGTTGACTGGCATCCATTAAAGATGTTCTACTTTTAACAATGAATCAGAATTTCTGTCTCTCTCTCTCTCTCTCTCTTTTTTTTTTTTTTTTTTTTTTGTAATTGCTCTTATAAGAATATAATGATTAGTCTGTTATAGGCTGTTTATTCTACTCTGTCCCTTGATTTAATTACAAAATACTCTCCTTGTGTGGGATATAATTTTCTTTCTTCACAAGAATATGTTCTTCCTTTTCCACTTTCTTTTCCCTGTTCTGTGCATAGGAAATGTGATTCCATGTGAAACATGAGGTTTTTGTATCTTTTCAGTTAGTTAATTTGGCTTTTTGAGCGAAAAATATAATTTGACACCATTAATTACTTGCGCTTTCCAGATAAGGGACTTAGGACGAAGATACCCAGGATTGATGTCATTAAGAAGTGTAGATCTTTCCCCTGCTAGTTGGATGTCAGTTGCTTGGTTCGTCTCTCTTTCTCACACGCGCATTTGGCCGAACCTAAAACATGGAATTTTTCTGTTCTGAGTTTCTGTTATTTTGCATGTTTAAACAGTCTAAAGGATGAATGAATCACATTCAGGTACCCAATATATCACATTCCCATGGGAAGAAGCGATAAAGACTTGTCGACGTGCTTTCTCACATTTCACACACTTTCGTCTACTTTTCAAGGTATTCGTTTATGTGGTTCAATTAAACTGAGCGCAAAAAATGCAGTTTCACACAGTATCCAATATTATTAACAGATACGGAACTTGAAGACGACCCTGTGAGTACTGAAAGGAAGAAAAGAAAGGAAGGAGATAGAATCTCTCTCTCTCCATTTGGTTTAGCCACTTATAAGATGTACGCGATGTGTGGGTTTCCGACAAGAACGGTGAGGACCAAGAGAAACTGGTATCGCTGTTTAACATTGCTGACTCGTGGCTAAAGCAACTTAGTGTTGATCACCATGACTTCAAATACTTTGCCAAGAGGCGTGGCTAAGTCGAAAAGCAACGTCCCACTCCCCCGTGTGGACCGGGAAGAAGGTGGATTGAATTCCGGAATCCATTTTTGGTAGCTCTGGTTTGCTAGGGAGAATGATGAAATGAATGGCCTTAAAGTGGCAATATTGTAGTTGGATATGACTCTTCTGTTAATATTTCAGCATTAGGATCTTATGTATAACATAAAAGATATTGACACTGGACCAGATTCCATTTTTTGTTTTGAGTTCTACAACTCATAGTAATTGAGAGTTCTATGTACCTTTTATGGAATGAGATGAAAAAAGAGGGAAGCCCCAAGGGGATCTTTGTTTGGGGAGTTATTCAGTGCACTTAAATTCTCTTGGAAAGTGGGACTCTCTCTCTCTCTCTCTCTCTCTCTTGTTTTTTTTTTGGCACCACGATTATTCTTGTGCTTCTCTGGCATGTTTGAATTTGAACAACGTTGGAAAAAAAAAGGTTAATAGCACAAAACGTCCCTATCTTTGACATGTATTGTGCAAAACATCTCAACATTTTGATTTTTTACGCTGAACGTCCCAACTTTTACATTTTCTTGTTGGAGACGTCATTTTCGTTATATTTAACCATATTTCAACGTTAAATGAGGGAAATTTTTGTCCAATTCCATTTTTAATTCATTTCTTAAGGGTAATTGGCACAAAACGTTCCTACGTTTGACACTCATTGTGGAAAAAGTCTCTACGATCATTTTTTTGGCGAATAATATCCATACCTTTAGATTTTTTTGCAGATTAGTCCCCAAATTTTACTTTTCTTTCAATTTAGTCATTTTGTATTTGATTTAAAGGTCATTGTCTTCAAACGTGTATAACTTTTGATCTACAACTCCGAATTGCACTCCGTTTTTTGCGTTGAACTTCAAATTCAACCATCTTTCTTATGATGTATCAGTGCTCATTTATTAAACATTTCGTTTTGACTTTTGTATTATAGATACTTATTTTATTAGAGCATCATTGATTAACGTAAATTGATTTCTGTAAATTTTATTGAAACAGTGAAATTTTAATTTTAGTGTGTGTTCGACGGCCAGCGAAATTTAAAAATTGGATTTATTTGACTTTTTTTTAAGGTTAAATGTTTGATTAAAAATTGGTATGTTTAGCCCCTGTTTGAGACATATTATAGTCTCAAATCACTTTGAGACTATAATATGTCTCAAACAGGGGCTAAACATACCAATTTTTAACCGACATTTTGCCTTAAAAAAATAAAAAAAGTCAAATAAATCCAATTTATAAATTCCGCTGGCCGTCGAACACATACTAAAATTAAAATTTTATTGTTTCAATAAAATTTACAGAAATCAATTTACGTTAATTAATGATGCCCTAACAAAATAAGTATCTACAATACAAAATTCAAAACGAAATGTTTAATAAATGAGCACATGATACATCATAAGAAAGATGGTTGAATTTGGAGTTCAACGCAAAAAATGGAGTGCAATTCGGAGTTGTAGATCAAAAGTTATACACATTTGAAGACAATGACCTTTAAATCAAATACATAATGACTAAATTGAAAGAAAAGTAAATTTTGGGGACTAATCTGCAAGAAAATCTAAAGGTAAGGACGTTATTCGCCACAAAAATGAACGTAGGGACTTTTCCACAATGAGTGTCAAACGTATGGACGTTTTGTTCCAATTACCCTTAAGAAATGAATTAAAAATGGAATTGGACAAAAATACCCCTCATTTAACGTTGAAATAGGGTTAAATATAACGAAAATAACGTCTCCAACAAGAAAATGTAAAAGTTGGGACGTCCAGCGTAAAAAATTAAAACGTTGGGATGTTTTGCACAATACATGTCAAAGGTAAGAACATTTTGTACTATTAACCCAAAAAAGAATAACTCAAGATCTTGAGTATGTTATGTACAATATTTTTATTATCTAATGCACTTATTTATTGTTCCTTTTTAACATGTTTTGTATGTTGGTTTGGACAATTTTTGATATCACTAGGCTATAGCACGTGCGTTGCACGTCTTATGTTAATGATGAATAAATTACATAATTTTTTTTGGTAATAAACAACTTTTGAATAATTTTTGCAAAAAAAAAAAAAAAAAAAAAAAAAACTGATTTCTCTAAGTTATTAAAACATATTTGTTTCGGGTAAATGGAGAGACGGGAATTGATGGGGTTTAACATATTAATTAATTAATGTAGAGTAATGACATATTTGTGTTAGAATAAAATATGTGAGGGAAAATTTGATAACTGAAAGATTCTCTCCTATTGGTACTTTTAAGATGTAATAATAATAATAATTATAATAATTATAATAATAATAATAATAAAAGAAAAAATCAACTTTTGAATTTTTTGGCAAAAAAAAAAAAAGGGGGTTAAAAACCGATTTCTCTCAGTTATAAAAACATATTTATTTCTAGGGTAAATGGAGAGACGATGATTAATGTGGTTTAACTTATTAATTAATTAATGTAGAAGTAATGACATATTTGGGTTAGAGTAAAATATGTGAGGGCAAATTTGGTAACTAAAAGATTTTTCCCTATTGATACTTTTAAGGTAGTAGTGATAACGGTAACTTAAAAATCTTGTATGTGTTTTATGTATACATTTATTTCTTATGTTTTTATGATATGTTTGATGACAATGGTAACATGATTAAAAATGAATAATGACCTAAGCGCAATTCTCTATTTTGTGTGTTTCTCGTTTAACAAATTGATATGAAGAGAGAGATGAATTAAATTCCCCATTAAAATCAAGCAGTTATTATGAGTAATGCCATTTGTAAGATCAATTATTTATATGGAAAACAGCCTATCTGACAATGAGGTCTATCGACCACGATTTAAATAGTCTGAGCAAGTTTTTGGTGAATGGTTTATAAAATATAAAATTTCTCAAATCATTTTTTAATCACATACATTTTTTCTCTTCAATTTTTAATCACATATTTTACCTTAAAATCATAAATAAACAAGTTTATTCATTATTTTTATCGACAATAAGTATTCTAAAATAGATAATAAACTAAATTGAGTTAATTATTATTTTGTATCAATGCATGATGGCGTGCCATTAAATTGTCAAATATAATTTTCTAACCATTGTTCATGTTTTTATCAAAAAAGAAACACCCATTATTATCACGTGGATATACATACATGCATTAATACTCACGCAAGAAAAAAAAATGCAAGTATTTCGAGTCATGCAATTATATGTACACTGCATTATATACACCCGTAACAGATTTAGGAATTTGAGTATGGACGGATCCATGTGAGCACGGGCAATGCTAAAGAGTCGTATAATATAAAGATTATTATTATTTTTTTTTTCTTTTCTTTTTTTGGTTGAGCAAGCATGGAAAGCTGAGAAACTAAAAAATGAAATGAATCTAGCTCACAATCTTTTTATTAATCTAGAAGCTTACATCAGAGAAGAAGAAACACGGCTTAAATATCAAGCTGGTCTTCGTGAAATGAAAACAGAAAAATCGAAAGAGAAAACAACAACCAATCAGAAAAGGACGGCTGGAATAAAACCAAAAGAAAATAAAAGAAATGCCACATAAGAAAATAATGTTTTCATCCCCCCTCAAGTTGGAACTTGATGAAAGTCGATCAAGCCCAACTTTGAAAGTAGGAAAGAAAAATGAGAAACTCCAAGAACTTTGGTAAGCAAATCAGCCTGTTGAAACTTAGATTGTAGATGTTGAGGATGAACAAATTCTTCCTTAAATTTGTTTCGAACCAGATGACAATCTATCTCGAGATGCTTCGTCCTTTCATGAAAAACCGGATTTGCAACATGTGGAGAGCTGCCTTATTATCACACCAAAGTGGTATCGATAAAGAGAGAGGAATTAGGAAGTCTTTCAAGATATAAGTCATCCACATAAGTTCACACACTGTGGCTACAAGGCTTCTATACTCAACTTCGGCTGAGGATCGAGACACGGTATTTTGTTTCTTCGTCTTCCAAGAAACTAATGCTCCACCAAAGTAAATACAAAACTCAGTCACTGACTTTCGAGTATCCACATAGGATGCCCAGTCTGCATCACAAAAAGCTTCTAGCTGCAAGAAACTTGTACGGGATAAAAAAGACCTTTAGACGGACAACCTTTAAGATAACGAAGAAGATGAACTGCTGCATTCCAGTAGTCAAGGCGAGGCTGATGAACAAATTGGCTGAGTTGTTGAACGCTGAAAGTGATGTCTGGTGTAGTGACCAAGAAATTTCACGTATTGAAAAATTATTTTAAATTATGAAAAATCGTGTCGCTTCGATCTCACCCATTTTTAAGTTAACGCCACGACGTATTCGTCTAGCCAAGTCGAGAAATGTAAAGTCAATTCGATTTTAATTAAATTCCGAATTTCCAAAATTTTATTATTTTAATTATTTATTTAAATTATTATTTTAAAAATCATTTTAAATTCCAAATTTCATCAATCTCATTTTATCAGTTTCATTCTTCCAACTCAGTTGATTTCGCGTACGAATTTTCCTCGAACTACGTTCAATGCTTGTCTAGGTTTTCACACATCCAACCCCCATCCATCACATCAATCCCATACCCTATCTCTACATCACCAAACCTCAACCCATACTCCACCAATTTATCCTCGGCACCATTTTTTACCAACCTCTCTCCAATTTCAGCTCTCCCTCTCTCTCGCGACATTGGAGGCTTCTTCGACTCCATTCCAGCACCCCCATTCACAGCAAGTTAGAGTACCAGCAAACTTCAAACCACAGCGCCAAAACATTGATTTCCAGCCACCTCCTGCAACCAGGTAACCACACGCAGGCACCACCACCACTCACACAACCTTGTAGCCACCACACGCAAGCACCACAACCACTTCACTGCCACCACCAAATGCAATCGGCCAGCCACCATTATCAAACCACCATCACCGCCTCAACCAACACCACCACAGTCTCCTCTATACCCCAGTTGAATCATCATCATCATCACCACAACCGAACCTGCCCATTTCTATCAAACTAACCCAACCACCATTTTCGACCGCCAACCCTACCCTAATCGAAGCCCAAGATTCACCACCACTTCCAAATCAATGTTACAACCCAGTCATCACCACTGATCAGCCACAACCAGCCACCGTCATCACCAACTCCGACCGCCACTACTCAACTTCAAAACACCATAGCCACCTCCATCACTCTCAATCGGACCATCACCCACACCGAACCCACTGCACAACATCAACCAAATCCACAACCCAAACCCAATGAAAAACTCAAGAAAAATCCAGAAATAGACTTAACCCAAACACTTACCTCGACAGCCGCCCAGTTCGCCTCTTAATCGCCGAAAAACATAGCGATTCGAGCCTTGTGTTACCTCGGATTCGCACCCAAAACTCGCACCAAATCTCTCAAGTCTGACCCCCCCTTCCTGCCCGCCGCTCGCCGCCATGCTTTGGCGGCGTTTCGCCGGCTGAAGGCCGTTTTGCGAGGGGAGAAATTCCGGTCGCGCTTCCTCTCTTTCACTGCTCCGATTGTGAATTGGGAAGGAGAGAGAATTCTGCTTTTAATAATTTGATTTTTGGAAATTGCAGCTTAGCCCAAGTTTTGAAATGTTTAAAAATCAGTCCCTATAGTTTTAAACTTATAATTTCAGTCATGGAGTTTCTAAATTATTTTAATCAGCCACTCCATTTTTTTAAATCTATTATTTCAGCCCAATAGTTTAATATTCGTTTTGAGTTTCAACTCAACTTTTCAAAATTTACATTTTAGTCCCTCAACTTTCAAATGATTCATTTTAGTCCCTCAACTTTCAAATCATCAATTTCAGTCCTCAAATTGTAATTTATCATTTTTAAAATATAAATTTCTAAAGACTAATTTAACTTATTTTTCTAATTGGTTAGACGAGGCGTACGGAGATTTGAAAGATTGAAGTTATTCCCGTTCAACCACACTCGTTAAGTTTAAAGTAGACTCGCCCCTATTAATTGATTTAAATTATGATTGCATGTGAATGTGTATGTTATGTGACTTATGTGAAAGTCATTTTTATGAAAAGAAAAGAGAATGTATTTCTTCGAAAATAATTATGTTATTATGCTTGTCATAACTTATATGCTTTTATGCATGAGAAAGAAAAAAGAGAATATCTTGCAAGATAAATGATGATGTTATGCATAACTTATGTGCCTTATGTGCACGAGAAGAAAGAGCAACTCACATCCTATGATTTTCAAAGAGAAGCCATGTGCTTTAATGCACGAGAAGAGCAACCCACACCCTATGATTTCTAAAGAGCCTACATTTACGTGTTCAATTATATTGTAGATTAATTAATTGACGATGAGTCTACTGAGTATTTCTATGAAATGCTCATGTCTATTTTAACAATATTTGCAGATTTCGGAGATGGTGGCAAGTGATGGATGATTGTGACAATAGTTGTTAAATGGTTGAAAATCTTATTTTAATGATCCGTATTTCCAAACATTGGATAATTTTGAGAATTTCAATTATTTGAGAAATTATGACATTGCAAATTGTTTTACAATATTAATGGCTCAATTTATTATTTCGAATTGTTTCATAAAGGTTTTAGATTTTATCGACCATTACAGTTATTTAATGTTGCCAAAAATGAATTTCAATTAGTTCTTCCGCTAAAATATTATTTTAAAAGTTAGATCAAACGATGACGTGGTGAACTGAGTATTTAGAACTCGGGGTGCTACAGCTTGGTATTAGAGACAGTCTGTGTTTCTGTAGATTGGGAAATTTTCAAAAGAAATTTCAAGAAACACTTCACACTATTTAATTATTATTGATGAAGATTACCACTGCCATCATTCGTCCCACCAACTCCGAGGTGAAGAAGTTTATGATCTTTAACGTTATTTCAGTATTTCGGATACTTATTTTAATGATTTATGAGAAAGAATGAAGAGAACGAGAAAGAGATTGTATACGAATAAGAAAGAAAGAAAGAAATGAGTTTTGGAGTATAATGAGAAATTGTATCCGAATCAGAAAGAGAACGGGTGTTGAGCATAATGAGAATAATATGATTTAAGAATGATTTTATAATAATCTTTGTCATTGAACTTAGAAATGATGAACCCTACCTGGACTTTGCATAATTGATTTTAGACATGGTAACCATTTTACGAGAAGTCAACAGAAATGATTAGACAATATTTTCGAAATATCTATCGTTTAGATCAACACCTCATGTAAAGATATATGACCACAGTATCGACTACTGTGCCACGCGTTATGAGGCCATGGCTTGTGATTTTAGAGCAACGGTTGCGAAAATTCATTAGTCACTTGTTGTCAACATTTTCAGTAAATCAACGAGAAATAGCAAGCCAGTTTTATGAGGTTGTGATGAGATATTGAGAGTATAATTAATATGATTTTATTGAGAGTTTTATGAGAAGAATTATGAAATTAGAGGTTTAAAGATTTGGTTCTTAATTATTTGGGAATTGAGGAATTGATATTGTGTTTGAGTAAGTGAATTATTCCTCCATTTTGAGAGAAATTTATAATGTTGTTTGGTCTTGTAATTAAGAAATTTTGAAACTATGATTTGTGGCATATATTTTATAAGTACGACAAATGAGTGATCATTTGAGCCAATTAATGTACTGAAGAAAGTAATATTGTGATATTGGAAACTATGATTTGAAATTGTTATGTTGAGGAATGATGAATTGATTTTCTGGGATATTTTTGTGGCATTGAAATTTGTTGGAATTGTTGTCAATATTTAAATCGTGGTGGTCAGATGTAGAGTATAACTATAGGTTGTTATTGTTGGTTATGAAGTATACCTACGGGTTGGATAAGTCTAAATTACAAGGGAGACTCTGCCTAGAATTTTATCATTTTGAGTTAAGAGCTTAGTGCAAGAAGCAACCTACTAAGGGAATTGAGGTTAGACTTGCAAGTTCATTTACACCCCATGCAAGATTTAGTAAATGAAAAAGGGGATAATGACTCTTGAGATATTTTTTGCTTCTTCGAAGTATAATCATTTTTTGTAATGGATATAGTTCTATTGAAATACTCTCCTTGTTTCACAATTTCAAAAACAAGATGACGTATACAACTACAGGGATATCAAGGTATAAATGAAGTTATCCGAAGACTTGATGCATACATTGGGAAATGTCAAGTTATATTTTGAAAGATGAGTGAAGACAAATATTATGGCATTATTGAGAAGAACCTTAATTATTCTTGGGAACAAATTGATTATCAGTATAAAATGATCACTTATATTGGAGAATATTATAAATTATGATGGTAAGTGATAATACTGTTGATTTATTTTGGAAAATGATCGGTAGATGATGTGCTAAAGATTTGGTTATTTACATGTAATATGATTATTTGGAAGAGTCGGTTATCATGAATGGAAGATATTGAAAATATTTTATAGTGAGATGCCCTTAAAGGAGTGACCATTTATTCAAAGTGAGAAATTGGACACATATGATTGAATGTTCGGGATTATGTGAGATAATGATGATTGTTATAAGATCATTTGAATACAAAAGGTACAAGAGATAATTATAATGAATAATGTGATTTTTCTTATAGTGAGAACTGAAGGTGAAGATGTATTGAGATTATGAAATAAGTTGACTTTTCATGAATAAGTTATGCTATATTTGTTCTAAGTAGAATTCGAAGAAAGATGAGTCTCAGTCATGGAAATGAATCAGGGTTTCCTCGTAATGTGAATGATTAACCGATGTACATTAAGTTTTCATTTATGATATTAGAAGATCATGAGAGAAAATTGTTGGATGAAATTGATGACAGAAATTTTACCAAGTCCTAAATTTGTTCAAGTATTGCAGAAGTAATGCATTTGATCGGAGGAAAGTTTACGATGAGATCATACCTTAAAATTTTGGAGATTATTATTGATGATATGTTGTTTTGAAAATAAAGAATGAAATTTTATGTAATTGTCCTCATGGATAGAATTTGTGGAAAATGGGGATAAAACTTCACAGTGATGACTTATTATGGAGTAGTGTGCAGAAAGAGTGACATATGGCAGAATCCAAGATTTATTGAGTTTGAGAGATTGATCTATAATCTTAGTGAGTATATTGACGTATAAGGTTCATGTGATATATATGATGGTTATTATATTGTATTCTTAGAGAGATTGATATGATTATTTGAGGTCACATGATACGATGATTAGTTCCATGTTACATGATTACTACAAGATATGGTGACTAGACGGTTAAGGGGTGTTATGGTTATCCCGTGAAGAATTGTGTGAATATATTGAATCAATTGATCTCATATTGATGGTTTATTGCATTATGGTGAAATATTACCTACGATTGGGAATTTTCATTTTGAGTCATAATATATGGGTTTATTTGAAGTTTTGGTGATGTAGTTTCGATTACTTATTATCGGTTGTGCTTTTGATGTGGGTAAATTATTTTGCTACAATAATGAAAAATCTGAGATGATCAGTTGTGTGACTTTTACTTATAATGTGATTGTATCTTTGGGTTAAGTAAACTTGATGAGGAATCCTATATAGTTCACTGAAGTCTTATTCAATGGTGCTAGACCTAACCAGAGTATTGTTCAAAATGGGACATGAATTGAAGTTTTGGGAGAACAGGGAAAATTGTATCTTGAACTTCAGATTGGGAAGTTAGTAAGGTTTCTTAAGTTTGAGAATATCATATCTAATCCTTATGATGCTGCTTTAAGTTAGTACATTAGTCCTCGACTAGAATGAGTATGTGATACCAGGTACTTGATGCATGATTTAAAAGTATGGACTAAAGGATTTAAGTTTGAATTTCTCCAATTTTGAAAAGGAAATTTCAGTCGAGTTTAGAAATGATTACGTTTGTGAATCTTTCCAGAAAGATTCTGCCAAGTTTGGGTTTTGTACTCGATGTTTTGGAATTGATACCGCGTTTCTATGTTTTGGATCATAAGGTTTTATTCTTGATCAATATTCTTGATTTTTAGTTTAAGCATTGGAACAATTAATATTTATGTCGTGGGTTCGATATCAGTATAGATCCTTGAAAGGTTGGAAAGAGAAGGTCAATGAATGAGTTTATAAGTTGGATAATGTCGGATGATTGATTGAATTCTACACAATAGCTATCAAGTGTCTTTTCGTATGGCTTTGTATGAGGTACAGATATATATTAGAGAGTTTGTTCAATTTCATGGATTGCTAGTGTCCATTTTTTCGGATAGAGATCCGAGATTTACTTCGAGATTTTGGAAGAGTTTACATGTGGCAATGGGTACTAAATTAAATTTTAGTACTGCCTATCATCCCCAGACAGATGGACAATTTGAACGTACTATTTAGACGCTGGAGGATATGCTTAGAGCCTGTATGCTAGACTCGAGTGGTAGTTGGGAGATTCATCTACCATTGGTGGAATTTGCCTACAATAACAGTTTTCGGGCTACCGTTGATATGTCACCATACGACGCACTATATGGGTGAAGATGTCGATCGCCAATCTAGTGGGATGAAGTTGGCGAGAAGAAATTATTGGGTTCAGAATTAATTGAAAAAATAGTATAGGCTATCGAGAAGATCAGATTACGGATTAAAGTTGCCCAAGACAGACAGAAAAGTTATGCCGATCAAAGAATAAAAGACTTAGAGTTTGAGATTTGAGAGAGAGTGTTCTTGAAAGTAGCTCCTATGAAGGGTACATTTCGTTTCGTCTAGAGAGGAAAATTAAGGCCTCGTTTCATCGAACAAATTGCAATACTAGAGAAAGTGGGTAATGTAGCTTATTGTTTGGCTTTGCCACCAAAACTTGCAGTTGTTCACAATGTTGTTCATGTTTCTCTATTGAGAAAGTATGTTCATGATCATAGTCATGTGGTGAATTATCAGTATATTGCAGTTCAGAAAGATTTGACTTATGAAGAGGCACTTATGTGCATAGTAGAGAGAAAAGTCCATGCCTTAAGAAACAAAGTGATTCCTTTAGTCAAAGTCCAGTGAGGTAGATATAATAATGATGAGGCTACTTGGGAAAATAAAGAGGAGATTCTAGCCAAGTATCCAGAAATAATAGATCGAGTAAGTTTAATTTCGAGGACGAGATTATTTTAAGGGGATAAGGTTGTAGCGACCAAGAAATTTCACGTATTGAAAAATTATTTTAAATTATGAAAAATCGTGCCGCTGCGATCTCACCCATTTTTAAGTTAACGTCGCGACGTATTCGTCTAGCCAAGTCGAGAAATGTAAAGTCAATTCGATTTTAATTAAATTCTGAATTTCCAAAATTTTATTATATTAATTATTTATTTAAATTATTATTTTCAAAATCATTTTAAATTCCAAATTTCATCAATCCGACTCAGTTGATTTCGCGTGCGAATTCTTCTCGAACTACGTGTAATGCTTGTCTAGGTTTTCACACCACCAACCCCCATCAATCACATCAATCCCATACCCTAGCTCTACATCACCAAACCTCAACCCATACTCCACCAACTTCATCCTCAGCACCATTTTTCACCAACCTCTCTCCAATTTCAACTCTCCCTCTCTCTCACGACATTGGAGGCTTCTTCGACTCCATTCCAGCACCCCCATACCAGCAAACTTCAAACCACAGCACCATAACATTGATTTCCAGCCACCTCCTGCAACCAGGTAACCACACGCAGGCACCACCACCACCACCACTCACACAACTTTGCAGCCACCACAACCACTTCACAGCCACCACCAAATGTAACCGGCCAGCCACCATTATCAAACCACCATCACCGCCTCAACCAACACCACCACAGTCTCCTCTATACCCCAGTTGAATCATCATCATCATCACCACAACCGAACCTGCCCATTTCTATCAAACTAACCCAACCACCATTTTCGACCACCAACGCTGACATAATCGAAGCCCAAGATTCAAAATCACTTCCAAATCAATGTTACAACCCAGTCATCACCACTGCTCAGCCACAACCAGCCACCGTTATCACCAACTCCAACCGCCACTACTCAACTTCAAAACACCATAGCCACCTCCATCACTCTCAATCGGACCATCACCCACACCGAACCCACTGCACAACATCAACCAAATCCACAACCCAAACCCAATGAAAAACCCAGAAATAGACTTAACCCAAACACTTACCTCGACAGCCGTAAAACATAGCGATTCAAGCCTTGTGTTACCTCGGATTCGCACCCCAAACTCCCACCAAATCTCTCAAGTCTGACCCCCCCCTTCCTGCCCACTGCTCGCCGCCACGCTGCGACGGCGTTTCGCCGGCTGAAGGCCGGTTTGCGAGGGGAGAAATTTCGGTCGTGCTTCCTCTCTTTCTCTGCTCCGATTGTGAATTGGGAAGGAGAGAGAATTCTGCTTTTAATATTTTGGTTTTTGGAAATTGCAGCTTAGCCCCAAGTTTTGAAATGTTTCAAAATCAGTCCCTATAGTTTTAAACTTATAATTTCAGTCCTGGAGTTTCTAAATTATTTTAATCAGCCACTCCATTTTTTTAAATCTATTATTTCAGCCCAATAGTTTAATATTCGTTTTGAGTTTCAACTCATTTTTCAAAATTTACATTTTAGTCACTCAGCTTTCAAATTATTCATTTTAGTCCCTCGTCTTCAAATTATTCATTTTAATCCCTCAACTTTCAAATTATTCATTTTAGTCCCCCCACTTTCAAATTATTCATTTTAGTCCCTCAACTTTCAAAGTATTCATTTTAGTTCCTCAACTTTCAAATCATCAATTTCAGTCATCAAATTGTAATTTGTCATTTTTAAACTATAAATTTCTAAAGACTAATTTAACTTATTTTTTCTAATTGGCTAGACGAGGCGTACGAAGATTTGAAAGATTGAAGTCATTCCCGTTCAACCACACTCGTTAAGTTTAAGGTAGACTCGCCCCTATTAATTGATTTAAATTATGATTGCTTGTGGATGTGTATGTTATGTGATTTATGTGAAAGTCATTTTTATGAAAAGAAATGAGAATGTATTTCTTCGGAAATAATTATGTTGTTATGCTTGTGATAACTTATATGATTTTATGCATGAGAAAGAAAGAAGAGAATATCTTGCAAGATAAATGATGATGTTATGCATAACTTATGTGCCTTATGTGCACGAGAAGAAAGAGCAACTCACACCCTATGGTTTTAAAGAGCCTATGATTTTCAAAGAGAAGCCATGTGCTTTAATGCACGAGAAGAGCAACCCACACCCTATGATTTCTAAAGAGCCTGCATGTACGTGTTCAATTATATTGTAGATTAATTAATTGACGATGAGTCTACTGAGTGTTTCTATGAAATGCTCATGTCTATTTTAACAATATTTGTAGATTTCGGAGAGGGTGACAAGTGATGGATGATTGTGGCAATAGTTTTTAAATGGTTGAAAATCTTATTTTAATGATCCGTATTTCCAAACGTTGGATAATTTTGAGAATTTCAATTAGTTGAGAAATTATGACCTTGCAAATTGTTTTACAATATTAATGGCTCGATTTATTATTTCGAATTGTTTCATAAAGGTTTTTGATTTTATCGACCATTACAGTTATTTAATGTTGCAAAAAATGAATTTCAGTTAGCTCTTCCGCTAAAATATTATTTTAAAAGTTAGATCAGACGATGACGTGGTGAACCGGTATTTAGAACTCGGGGAGCTACATCTGGCCTTTTGTAATATTAAGATAAAGAAGTCTACCAATCAATCTTCTATATCTATCAGGATCGTGGAAGAGAGGACTAGAATCAGCAGTCAACTTAATACCTTTTGGAAGAGGAGTTGACATTGGTTTAGCTCTTGTCAAACCAGCATCTTGAAGAATATCAAGGATGTATTTTCTTTGGTTAAGATATGTCCCTGTTTGACCTCTAAAAATTTCTATGCCTAGAAAGTATTTAGCAAAGCCAAGGTCTTTAATAGAAAAAACCTCATCTAAATAAGTCTTAACCTCAGTTATGGCTACACCATCATCACCTATGAGAAGGACATCATCAACATAGACAAGTTGAGCCAAAAAATATTCCTTAGTTTGCTTAATGAATAAACAGTGGTCATGACTGGATTGTACAAAACCAAAAACCTGTAGTTTAGCACAAAATCCAGCATTCCATTGTCTTGAAGCCCGTTTTAAACCATAGAGACTCCTTTAATTTGCATACTTGATCTGATTTTACTTTTTTGTAACCCTCTGGAGGTTTCATGTAGATGTCCTCATCCAAATAACCATGTAGGAATGCATTATTTATGTCAATTTGATGTAAGGACCAAGACTTGGCAGTGGTTATGGTAATGAAGAGTCTCACAGTCACTAATTTTGCTACAGGGGAAAAACTATTAGTATAGTCTAAACCAGCAATTTGATCGAATCCTTTAGCCACTAGTCTGGCCTTTAATCTGTCCACAGTACCATTAGGCTTCATTTTTACTCTGTAAACCCATTTGCACCCTATTCTTGCTTATTAGTTGGTAAAAAAACAAGTTCCCAAGTATCATTTCTTTCCAAAGCATTCAACTCATCATTCATCGCTTAACCCATCCTGGACTTTGACTGGCCTGTAAGTAAGAATGAGGTTCCTGTGTGCTAGATACATTTGCTAGAAAGGCCATATAAGAATCACTGATATAGGGAGAACTAGTGAATGGAAAAGTGGTCAGAAAATGTGGGGAACTGTAACTTTTAGTTTTCACAACGCAAGCTTTATCTACTAATGTAGATTTAGAAAGAGTGATTACAAAGTCTTGAAGCCAAGTTGGAGTTTCTTTTTGCCTCTGACTTCTTCTAGGTTCTGGTTGTGACTCAATTTGATCCTAGATTTGAGGCTAGAAATTTTGTGGGGAAGGTAAGGAAGATGTGGAAGTAGGAAGTTCTTTAATTTCATTAGATGAAGAATGAACAGGTGTAACAGAACACTGGGTAATATCAGGAACTGGAGCTGGACCAGAATTTTGAACAGATTTTGGTGTAGAACTCTGGTTGGAATTTTGAGTAAAATCATCAAAAAATTGAGGCAAAGGAAGGGAAGTACTCAATTCAGATTCCCTATGAGTTTGATAAGGAAAAACATTATCACAGAATTTTACATCTCTAGAAATGATTACCTATTTGGAATCCAAATCAGACAATTTAAAGGCCTTCTGTCTGGGGCTGTATTCTAGAAATATGCACTTGAAAGCTCTTGGTTCAAATTTTGTCTTGTGTGGAAATGTATTTGATGCATAACAAAGGCATCCCAAGGGCTTGAGCATTTTGTATTCTGGTTTCCTTTTGTAAAGTATTTCAAAGGGTGTCTTCCATTGAAGAATTGAAGTTGGAAGTCTGTTGATGATAAATGTGGCTATAAGAATTGAATAGGTCCAAAATTTGATACGAAGATTAGCATGAAACATTATGGCTCTAGCAACTTGCAATAAATGTTTGTGTTTTTTTCTACAACCCCATTTTGTTGGAGTGTATAAGTGCAAGATTTTTGGTGTACAATACCATGTTGATGAAATAAAATTTTGCACTCTTTGTTTGTAAACTCACTACCATTATCACTCCGAATTTTTTTTATTTTCCTTTCAAATTGTGTTTGAACCATCAGCACAAAACCCTCCAAAATTTTAGGAACCTGATTTTTATGAGACATAAAAAATGTCCAGGTACGTCTACTAAAATCATCAATAATGGTAAGTATGTAAGGTGTTTGTGATATAGCTGGTTGGTTATAAGGTCCCCATACATCAACATGTAAGAGATCAAAAGTGTTTTCTGTACTGATTGAACTTATTGGAAAAGGTACTCTTTGTTACTTTCCCTTATGGCATGCATCACAGCTTTGCAAAGAGTAAGAATTAGAAAAATTTCTGGTAGAAGTATGAATAAAATCCAAATGTTGTAGAATAGTAAATGAGACATGACCAAGTTTGATATGTCATTTAATCAGAGAATTATTACAAGTGTTACTCACAAAGTTCCTTGAATTACAATCAAATGAAGGTAACTTGTTAACAGCAGAAGAAATGGAATCATAGTTTCTTCCTAGAAGGCTAGAATGATCAAGGATGTAAAGGCTTCCAATCAACTTTCTTATGGCCAATATTTCTTCAGACTTCTGGTTCTGCAAAAGACAATGGGAAGGATAGAATGTAAATTTGATTTGAGAGTTTTCAGACAGCTTTGCAACAAAGAGGAGATTAAATTTGAAACTAGGAATCAAGAGAACTTCTGTAAGGTTAATTCTGTGATTGAGTGGAATGTTTCCTGTATGTGTAACAAATTTCATTGATCCATTCGGGAGATAAACAGGGGTTTGTGCTAAAACAGGTTTTGGATTTTGGATTAGCCCTATATCAGTGCAAATATGTCTACTAGCGCCTGTGTCTAGTATCCAGGTTCCTACATTAAACTTATCTAGCACAGAAAAAGTTTTAAAACAATTTGCATCGGATTTAATACCTGCAAATCCACTAAACTGTGCAAAATTCACAACTCCGGCCTTATTGATCTACATTTTGTTCCTCATAAACCTCAGAACCTCCTGCTGTACCAGATCTAATATGTCTGAATTATTAGGAACTTGTTTGCTATCTGTCCCCATATCATTTCCTTCAAAATGCAATGGAGTCTCAACCAAGTTCACCATTGCCTTGTTATACTTACCCCCCTCTGTTCTTTTGGTTTTCTAAACCAATCTGGGTAACCGTTGATCTTAAAACATCCTTCTCTATTGTGCCCCATCATCTTGCAATAATCACAGTACAAATTAGCTTTATCTTCAACAGTTCTTCCATTAAAACTTTTACCCCTTCCAGATCCACCTCCAAAACCTGCTCCTCTTCCATTTCCACGAGTTTTCACCATAAATGTTGTTCCATCAGATGAATCTGGAAACGCCTGGTGTACTGATCTTTGCTTCTCCACTCTCAATATCATAGAGTAAGCTTTGTTTACTGTGGGAAATGGATCCATAACAAGAATTTGATTGCAGATGTGATCAAATGAATCATTCAATATCATAAGAAATTGAATCAACCTATTTGATGAGTTCAGCTCTGCCACTTCCTTAGCTGCTCCACAGTTGCATACTGGCATGGGTAATAGACATGCTAATTTGTCCCATAATTTTTTTAGTTTGGTATAGTAAACCATCACAGACATAGCTCCTTGATTCATACTGGTTATTTCTCTCTGCAATTGATATAATAGTGGCCCATTGCACTCCCCAAATCTCTCTTCGAGCTTGATCCATAACTCTCTAGCTGAAGTAGTGTATAGAAATGCATCTACTATATCCTTAGAAATTGAATTAAGTATCCAGGATATAATCATGCAGTCTACCCTTTTCTATTGCTCGTAATTTGATGCATTTTCTTCTGGTATTTCCAATTTTCCATTGATGAATCCCAATTTATTTTTAGCTCCTAACCCGATTTTCATCGATCTGCTCCAACTCAAATAATTGTTTCCAGTTAGTGGAGAACTTACCAGTAACATGCCTAGATGATCAGATCCTGCAAGCTACAACGGATCTCCATTATAGGTTTGATGAAGGTCGTCATTCTCTGTGGTTTTAGCTACACTGGTTTTTGTTGTACTCTTTCCATCCGAATGTTCTTCCATAGTTTTGATCTAAGCCTGGTGCTCTGATACCATGAGAAACTAAAAAATGAACTGAATCTAGCTCACAAGCTTTTTATTAATCTAGAAGCTTACATCAGAGAAGAAGAAACACAACTTAAATATCAAGCTAGTCTTCGTGAAATGAAAATAGAAAAACCGAAAGAGAAAACAACAACCAATCAGAAAAGGACGGCTGGATTAAAACCAAAAGAAAATAAAAGAAATGCCACACAAGAAAATAATGTTTTCAAAAGCCTATGCCCATGCCCCCTGCTCCGCCCTATCCCCCACGTCCACTAAGACAGAGAATAATAACATTGTGTTTCGTAACAGTAAAAAAAATTTGTTTAAAAAACAATTTATAAGCTCCACAATTTTTTTAAACCACTTTTTTAAACTAAGACATAATCAATCAAATTTGAAGAGATTTACTTCATATTTGGTCTAACTTTTCTCCTCTCCCTATCTCTCACTAATTGCTAGTTTTCCAAATTAGTTCCTAGAGATGTTTCTTGATTACGGACATCTGTTTCAAGAATCTCAGAAATTTCTAGTTCAGGTTGCTCTACTATAACTTCTTGATCTGCTTCTACTTAAGGTTGTATTTCAATATCCTTTGGATTATCTTCATATAATCTCTCAACCTCAAAGACAATCTTCTTTTTAGTAGAAGATTTATCCTTTCTTAGTCTGACTTTTAAGATAAGGCATATCAACTTCATTGAACTTCACATCTTCACCGTTAATAACCTTCATGCCCTTATCATCTAAAACCCACAATCTATAACATTTAACTCCGTCAAGATAACTTAGCATGACATACTTAGTATCCTTAGGGTATAATTTACCCTCAACCTGAAGTGCATAGGCAGTACAACCAAGCACTCTAAGATGTGACAAATCTGGAGGTTTCCCAGTCCACAACTCTTGGGAAGTGTTAAAGTCAACATAACTAGAATGTGACCTATTTATCTAAAAAACAGCGGTACAAATAGACCCCAAAAGCTTTTAGCTAACCCTGAACTAATCAACATGCATCTGACTTTATTTATTAAAGTCTGGTTCATCTTCTTAGCTACCCTATTTTGTTGGGGCCTCCAGATACCTCTATCATTACAGAAGGTATCGAACTCAAAGTTGCAGAACTCTAAACCATTGTCTGCCCTAAGAATTCTTACACTTTTTACTCATTTGGTTCTCAACTAAGGCAAGCTCAGACTTGAATTTACTAAAAGTGTCAGATTTGGATTTAAGGAGGCACACCCAAACCTTCCTTGAATGGTCATCAACAATGGATAGGAGAATCTATTTTCACCATGTTTATCTGTGAAGTGCTTCCCATAATTCCTTGGCAATCGTATATTTTGCAACTTGTCCCACTATATCATCACATAAATGCAATATAGCCCCTGTTTGGTCCACAGTTTTTAAAAACCAAGTTTTTAAAACACTCAATCCCAACCATCCATTTTAATCAAGTCCACAATATTTAACTTTTCTAACAATTTTTAACCACACATTCTTCCAAAAATATTATTCCAAACCATAATTTTCTTCAAGAACTAGGGGCCAAACAAGGGCATAATAGTACTATGTGAAAATTCATTCATCTTAACAATTTCATCCAGTTTATCTGATAATGCTTTTGAATAAGTACTTGGGTCTTCAAGTACTTTAGAAATTCTTTGTTGAACTAAAATAACTTTCATTTTTTGCTTTCAAATGGAATACTCTCCTTTTCCGTTGAATTGTGACAATTCTACCCAAGAACCAATATTGCAAATAATGATCTTCAAATAAATTTACTTAAAATGATTACCCAAACAAAAATGCAAGATCAAACAATTTTATATCAAAATTACTTTTCAAGATGATCGTGCTAACAATATAATCACAAGTAACACACGACAATTTCAAGAAATATAACAAGTAGTCAAGTTTCTAAATCCTATGTGAGTTTTACCAACAAGCAATTGCTACCTACAAGGTAACCTTCAATACTATATGGTCACCTCACTATAGCCTCTATAACATGAATTATTGCAATACGGACTTCGGATTTGGAACCAATAAACTCTGTAGAAGATTTTGTTAAAACTGCCTCGTGAGAGCATTCGTCAGACCGCCTTCTGTCGCCATCAAAAAATCAAGGGAAATTTCCCAAGGTGTTCCACGGCCTCGCGAACTCAAATCCAGTGTTAGGCTTTTTATCAGAATCATCTTTTGGCCTAGATCAAGTTTTGAAGTTTCGGTTAAACTTCTTCTTCTGTCAACAAAGCCGACAAACGTCGCCGGAATAGCTCCTACTTTTGGTCGAGAGTTCTCCTTGGTGCACTTCTACCTTCTAGCTTCTCATTCACTCAGCTTTTGAGAAATTTTTCTATTGGTCGTTCCTTTTGGCTTTTCCCTCTCACTTGGCAATCTTTAACCAAGGCTTTGATACCATATATTGAGCTCAGATTTAAGACCACACTAAAACAACTAAAAACATTGTACCATCATCCTTAAGAAATGGAAATCGAATTTAGACTTGCTGGATAGCAAGAATTTTCACTAGAGATAATGGTCCTATTCCACTACTATCTCACACCTTTCAACCTTTGCCAAACTATAAGAAGCAAGAAGACTATTTCTCTCCTTTACAATTCAAATTGTCCCTTAGGTTAAGTAGGATAGTACATGTCTAGGATAAGTGTAAGATCAAGATTAAACTCTAATCTTAGGATTATATCAATGGTCCACAATTGCCCCCCAACAAGCATAATCCACCAACACACAGATGCCAATCACCAAGTGACATGTCGATTTATTAAACACTACCTTACACACATATCACAGGAGGTGGAGTCTACAAAATAATAAAATATTTGTTAGCCCCACCTGATGTGAGTAGTATGTAAAGTAATGCTTAAAATTTGTGTGTAATTTTAGTATTTTCCATCCCTATTTGTCATCTTATCATCTTTTGCCCTGCAGAAACTCGGGAGTTGTTTCTCGGTCATACCAATTAGAGCCCAAACCACAACCACAACTCCAGCCATCAACCAAGCTTCATCAGAAGAGAAGAAAACTCTCTGCAATGGCAATGCAATAATTACAGCCCCGGGGCCTCCTCGAGTTGTAGGAATTTTCTCAAGCTTGAAAAGCTGCCAGAGCAGTCGGCATTCCTGATCGAGGAAAATTATACGGTTATGCATCTAGACCTTGCTTCACTTGAAAGTATGAGCCATTCTGTATATTTTGTTTCTCTATATTGAATGCATTACTAGTTTGTACTCTTTGATTCATAAATCTCAAACTCTTCATAAATACTTAACAGTACCGCAACTTGACTACCCTGGTTGCATTGCTGAAACATGCTTATTTAGAGAGCACATACCATTGTTTAGGATGTTGGGAAATTCGGACAACAAAATAGAATTGCCAACACAAGTAGAAATGCTAAAAAAATTTCCCAAACTCCGTGTAATTAAAATAAGAATTCACAACTCAAACAAGTCAAACCACAATAGAATAAAATACCGGAATTATAAATATAAAAAATGATAACACCAATAATTATTTAACGACGTAAAATCCTCTATTGAGAAGGGAAAATCGACTGGGCAAACCGACAATTTCACTATTAGCAAATAATAGTAATACAATATTTCTTTCCTAAATTTTTGCCCTAAATCTAGAGGTAACCAATACACACCTTCAAGAATAAATTTTGACAACCACAATTTACATCATCTAATATCAATAGATGGAACCCCAACAATAACAACAATAATGGAGAATAAATATCACCTAAATTATTCTAAAATAAAATTTAGAGAAATCCAATTTTTTAAGAAGAAGAACACAGCAATAATTAACACTTTCTTCTCCAAAAATAATACTAGAAAAAGGCATCTTTTATTCTATCCTCATTGTCTGCGTGTGTGAAGAAATCTGCCAAGAAAATACAAGAACTCACCGCCTTTATCTTTTCCAGCAGCCTGTGCGTGTATATTTCTTTCTCACAGCTTCTGTTGCGTTGTCCCAGCAAGTGGTATCTTTTTCTTGCTTTTGATAATCAATTAGGTTAGGGAAGTTATTTGAAATTACAGTCAAGTCTTTAAGTTTCAAATCATATTTAAAATGTGTGACCCAATAATAATAAATGGACTGGACTCCTTTTAAGCCCAACACAAGATTCTCTTCCCGGCCCCTTCCAGAAATATATCAACAAAGATTACGTTTCTTAAGAAGAAGCAGGGAAAATACTCGCATTGGTTAGTCACAAATTCACAATTAATGGATGAAATTGGAGCATGATGTTACACGAATTATTCCCTTTTGAAGTAGATTTTTGTCCCAACTGGCTGAGCACGTTCTCAAGATTTGAACCTGAAACATCATGGGGTTCGAAAGGGCTTGGTACCACTAGAGCACTTTTGGCAGCCTTGTGGCATACCCCATAACACACGAATTGTTCTCATTTGTTAAGATTATTGTCTAAGGAATTTGAACCATTGACATCATGATATGAGGATTCTAAGATGATCATTGGTAACTTCACGTGTTATTGAATACGTCACAAAGCTGCCAAAAAATCGTAACACAAGAAAATGATTAAATTCTACTCTTATTCAATAATGTTAATCCAGTATTGCATACCAAAGATGCAATTATTACATTTGGGCTAACACCATTCTCTTTAAAAGTAAGGTAGTAAGTTATCCAACCCTTGAAAAATCGGGTGTATATTGGAGCTGGAATAAGAACTCTTCCTCATTGAAACTGTGGGATGTTTGTGAAAAGCTTGTTGGATTGGCTTAATGCAGCTCAGAAATCCATCCGGACTAATGAAATATAGACCGAAGCACAAGTTTTTCTCAATGAAAAATTGACTGTTCAAACAAAGAAACAATTGACATACCATTTAAAGAGTTTAGCTTGTTTCAGCTTTTAAAAGAAAAGGAGAAAGCATTTGCACTTCAAAAAGGTGGAACTCCCACCTGCTCCTGCATTGGAGCCTTAGTGGAAGATGTAAATCGCTAGATTTGCACTTCAATTGTAGTAGTAAAGTACTATGGTACAGTCTTTTCATTTCCACTCCCTGGTCTCTCTTCTTTTCTTTTAAATTTTTTAGCTTGTGTTCAAAACAATTAAAGAAACTTTTCAAGGTTCTGGGCTACGAAAAGGAAAAAAGACGAATGACAAGATTTGTTACATAAAACAGAGAGGGATATGACAGATTGAGGAGCCGTTTATAGGAAGCCAAAAATAAAGGATAATTGAAACACCAACAAATAGGAACGAAAGATTAAAAGTTTTTTTTGTTTAAAAAAAAATGTATTATTTTCGAGGTAAAATACGTTATTGAAAAGTAATTTTAAGAAATATATTGTTCAAAAACAAATTTATCAAGCAGAAGACTGTGCAGGACATTTTGCTTGTTACAATTTCAATGATTCAGACCGACGAAAGTTACCACCAGGTTTCTCATTTTCATCATCATGACGTTAGATTCGATTCAATGACAAAACTATGTTATTTAGAGATAATCAAAAAGTTCAAACAAAATTAGTACTTAAAAAATAATATTGTAATTTTTTCGTAAACATTAGCACGCACGTTTATAAAACTAGTTTCATCAAGAATGTAAAACATATACACGTAACACTACAGAAACTGTAGACTACTACAAGAATCACTAATATACGAACAACAATTGAAAAAATGTTCAGGCCGCTACTTGAGATCTGACAACCTCTTCCATACATTCATCATGTGCACTTCGCTGTCATGTCGGAACTTCTAGTTCTATTCAGATGCTTACCTAAAAATCCAAAAAAAAAAAAAAAAAAAAAACTTAGTAGCATAAGTATTTCCTCCTGACTAACAAAAGAAACATCAAATGAGTAGAACTCCCAAAGATGGCAATAGGAGGGCATTACTGCTCCCCAGTTGAATTAATCATTCCAACTGAAAATATTATTGTTTTCGACTTTGAAATGACTTTCCAAAGTCGAACAGACTTCTGTAAACGAGGTATGCATTTTTTCTCATCTCATCTACGAATCAATCAATACTAGAAAATAAACAACTGTGTGAGAAGTTCTAAAATTTTAAAATGTTCAAATAAGGCCAAGTCCAAGATTTAAGATGCGAGTTAAACGGACTGGACAAGTGAGTGAAAAGGACGTTGCCTAATCCAAACTAAGACAATACTAAATGGAAAAATTATGAATATTTAAACCAAGAGGTCATGACTGCTGGCATGTTTGTGATACTCAGGAAATTTTCACAACACCACTTGATTGATTATGGGATTTATTAGCTTCAGTAAAAAATGATGATGTTAGAATACAAGTGCCAGAGAAAGGAAACAGGAAACCATTGTCAAGACTTTGTAAATGATACCATGACCAGTAAGTATTATTATCAAATCAACATATAATGTGCCAAACGGCCCTTAGGATGTCCCTTCTCTATATAGCTGACACAATGCACATAAATCATACTTGCCTTACTGTTGAGCCTTGTAACTGAAGAATCATTCTTGTTCCCATAGAGCTGATCACCAGCAACACGAGGCAGAGGGACATAATTCCTCAATAGGGGCACTCTTTCGGTTGGGTAATCATCATCGCTTTCATAATCTCTCTCAGGATGAGGTCCCAAAGCCTTAAGAATTATGGCCATTAACATACTCAATCCCTGCATATGGAGAACTTATACAACTAGGATAAGCACGAAGAACTTAGTTTGCAAAAACACTCTGCCGGAGCAAACGTGTCGGACACACTCTCCGACACGTGTCGGAGCAACACCCTATGCATCAAAATGAAAAAGGAATGGAAGAAACACTGACAATTAAAAAAGAAGATAAATTTGGCTCAAGTTTATTTAATTTGATATGCTTATTTCGATGCAACAAAAATATAACGTGTTGTTTGTATATTAGACTAAAATAATAATAAATTAAAACATTAAAAAAACTAATTTACGTTTTCCCAACATGTCATATTCTAACTTTTTTAAAAAATCACGTGTTAGCATGTCCGTCTGGCGTGTATTTTTCGTGTGTCTGTGCAACCCGGTGAAGAACGGTTATGTAAGACAAAATGCAGTAATGTACGTACGTGTAGTAATGAACATAAAAAAGACAAGGAAGAATAACTTGGAAATTGCGGGTGCTACAACATGAAAGCAATAGAATGCTTTTCCAATGTGTAAAGAATTTCACTTTGGAAACCACGTGTCCTTTTATGTTTTTCTTGCCAACTCACTGAGATTTTCAGACGAGATCTTGACAAAGTTGGACTAGTCATTCTGTACATTTATTATAAAAAAAAAAAAAAAATCGCTTTTCTTTTCATTAATGAAACATTTATGAACTCAAATTAACAAGAACAAAAATTTTCTTTCACGAGGCGAGACTTCAATTTAATCCAAGAGTACTCTCGTGTTAGCTTTATTTTTATTTTTTTTATTTTTATTAATTTTTTTTTTTATCTTTTTCATCTTTTTATTAATTTTTTTTAATTGTGAGATGTGAAGTGTCCCTTTTTAAGGAGGTACTCTTGGGAATATCGTAATTTGATTTGGACGGCTCAATCATATGGCTAAGATTCTTAGTACACGGTATTTATCAAAGAAAAATTCTGTTGTAACCGACTTCTTCATTTTTCATATTTTTTTACCTTCCCTATTTTTTTGTGAGGTGTCCCTCTTTAGTTTTTAAGGAGGTAGTCTTGATAATATCATGATTTGGATAGCTCAATCATATGGCTAAGATTCTTAGTACACTATCAATTCATAACACAGATTATAATAAAGAACTTGAAGATGATTTTTATATATAGGTATGATCAGTATGTTAATCCTTTCAGAGAAATAGCAACAAAAAAAGATATTCTTAATGCATGGTGCAAACTGAAATTAGAATTTGGGAAGCCTCAAAAATTTATTTTCTGACAGGACCTTGTAAACTAGTGTCAGTTCAGGTAAAGGTTTCGATGCTGAACCAAAATCTCATATCTTAACCAGTTCCCAGCACCTTTTTCCAGGTTTTTTCATTGAAATGGAATTACAAGCTAGTAGTTATCTTATTACAAGTAGGATCTTTCACCGTTGTTTTAGTCATAAATACAACCAACCTATCCAAATTGGAATCAGAATCTCAACTATCGAGATTTTAAAAATAAATGAATTGATGTGAGTTAACTGAGAGCAAAAGGAATAATAAAACGTAATAAAGGGCTATGGACAACATATACTGAAAATTATGGAAATGCACACATATCAGTTTATTGTCTCGAGTAACTCAGCGTTCCTCTTACCTCAATCATCAGGGGCGGAGCCAAGGTGGACCAAAAAATAAAAAATAAAATGTTTTCTCCTGGGCTGATATATAGAAATAAAAAAATTCCATTAATTTTTATTTTTTTATTTTTTATTATACCTAAAAAATTGAATTGGGCTTGGGCAGGCCTGGGCTACAGCCCAGACCTGCCATCACTCCCCTGAGTCCCCTCTGCCCCTGTCAATCATTATATGTAACACAAACATGATTAAATAACTAGGTTGGTGACAGTGATAGTAGTTGTGAGGAACTCAGACTGATCTTAATATTGCAATAAGAAACTAGAGAATGTAATCATAGTGCAAATTTACACAAGTCTATGTGTGCATGTACAGGTGTGGGAAAGAGAGAGAGGAACCTCCAATGCTACCACTGAGAAACCAATCCATTTGATTATGTCAAAGTTCAGTCTGACGAAATCCTTTAACTGATCGAAATTCCCAGTTTGATCATCTGGGAAGTCCTGATATCCAGTTAAGTTAGAGTACAATCAATAAATAAAATCTAAAATATCCTAGAGGTATTAAATTGAAAGACACATAATTTGTTCACGCCCATGACCCACCTCCTCCCAGTCACGGTTAAAAAATACATCTGCAGTCACTGCAGCTTCCAGCACAAGAAGCATAATGACAAAAACTATATACTGCACTAATTAAGGTTAACAATGAAGTGATTTATACATCGTTTCAATGAAATATTGCATGCTGAGATAAACTTCAGATTTTGAAACTAAAATAGAATCAATTCTCTATATAATCATGCCAATATGACAAAGTAGATAATATGGACTATGGAATGTACCTCTTTAAACATGGCAGAACAGTTTGAACAGAAAAAAGTGACTGTCAATATACACTAAGATGGCACTCTTATTAAACTAATAGTTAAAAAGACAACATTCTTCTGGGAAAAACTTATGATAAATGTCTGAAAATTCTGATTGTCATTTGGTTATATATTTTCACCATATAATCAAAGCATGTCCTGGGTAAAAAGCGTTGACTATCTATCACTAGTCATTATTATTTATTTGTATAGAACCAGAATAAAAGGTCCTCTTATAAGGCTTCAGAAAAGAACTAAACATGACAATAAACTCACATGGGCAATAGCTTAACATAACATAACATAACATAACATAACATTATATATCCTTAAATCTGTAGAACATCTTGTAGAAAAGGTAACATCAAAGTGGAAAAGATTGTGAAGAGCTTAATGCAGTAAAAGGCTACCAGGCTACGGCTACCCCGTGCAACCTCTCTAAAATGAACGCTAAATGACATTATATACAGTTTGATTCATTCTGAAACGGTTCAACTTAAACTCAACTCTGCAAAGAAGTGTAGAAGATTTGCTTTATGTAAGATGGAAACATCAAACCAACAAGAAGCCTCGCAATATAAAAAGGAATTCTGAATGAAGTTGGGCTACTTGCAGATGAAAATGAAGATAAAATATGGGAAGAAATCAATAACTTTAATCATTCCATACAAAAGACAAAACCATCATAACTATTGAGTAAATCTCATAAAACTAAATTAATCAAGAGAGGATACAATCCACAAGCAGCAGCCATTAGCAGTCTCTGCAGCAATATGACCCGAACACGTGATCAAACACAAAGCGACCCCAATCCCAAGTATTGTGTATATGAACCTGAATTCCATATCAAATAGTAAACCAGAATAAGATTAAAATAAAAATGTAAAAGTTTTCCTTTTATTCCCATAATTATAAACAAAGAAACTCAGTATCACGTGAATCTTAAGCTAATTACACAACGCCGCACATACATACCAAGGGGTGGATGAAACGGAGTCCAGGTGTTTAAGCATCCAGAGAAAGTATATGATCATGGCAACGCCGACCATTCCTATTCCGGAATTCACCACCTTCAGCATTGATTGTATGCAACTCCGTGCAATTCGAGTCATTTTTCTGTTTTTCTTCTGAATACACCCAAAACAACTAATTGATTACCGGAATCCTTGGAACAACTACCATTAATGGATTATCCTAACTCCAGAGAATCCAAGTTAGGGTTACGCTCGTAAAGCCGCCAGAGTTGAAATTTTGAGAATTAAAAGGCGGTACGAAATCTATACCGGGTTTATGGAATAATTAGTATCAGCGTCCGTTTGATTCTGATGTGAAATTTGATTTGAAAAAAAAAAAAAAGAATTTGAACAAATTGTGATAATTAAAAGTTTAATGTATTTGATTGAATTAATTTTTTTTTAGATGAATAAAGTAAAAAAAAAAAAAAAATCTAATTTTGTTATAAATGTTAGGAAAAGTTAGGCAAGTTAGGTAAAATTAGGTGAATTCCATATTACCATTATGTCCCTGTAAAATTTACATATTACGATTATACCATTATCCGTCCCCCTATAAATAGGGCACCATATATTCATTTGTAACTTGCACCATTCTTGAGAATCAAGAAATTCTCCTCCTTCTCTCTAGTTCTTAATCTCTCTCTAATTCTTGTGTTTAGAATTTTGATAGTTTCACAACACGTTATCAGCACGAGTCTCTACCCTATTGAGTAGTATGACGGGAGTATGCTCTACAGTTGCATCTAAATGATGAACCTCTGTATCAGAAACCAGATTATTATTAATCATCATTTATACATCATAGATTAGAAGATCAATTCCAAATACGTAGAAAAATTGAAGAAATTGTGTAATCCGAAACTTCCAAACCAAATTCGCGCCAAACCTATATCCAAATGATGATCGGAGACCGGATCCATGACCACGGCGTGCGGCTGAATCAGGCGACGACGTCAACAGGCAGTTTGTTCATATCGACGATCTTGATTTTTCTATAATCTTACTTTTCTGTTTTGTAGAGTTCTGAGATTTTCCGGCGATCGAACGTGGCGATTTTCTTAAAAACCGTTTTTGAAGCACTTCTGACGGGATTTTGAACTTCGGACCAAAAGTAAGTTTGTTCTAAATTAAATTTCAAACCTATTGACGGTTTTGATTTATCCATATGAGCAACATATTAAAATATGGACAATTTTACCCTTGGTGATACATAAAAGTAAATTAATCGAAAATTAACGATTAATATGTGATCAACAAGATAAATTAAAGATTTTAAACAAAGTATAATTAAAAATAATCATTGTCATACCGTGACGGATTAAGTTATTATGGACTGAATTTATACCGCAACGGATTGGACTATTATGAGTACCTTGACTGGATTTTGACAATATGACTTGATCACTATTATGAATACCTTGACTGGAGGATATGACTCGCTCACTCATGAAAGGTAATTATTTCATTATGTTGACACCGCCTATATGGTCGGTTTACGGAATACTTTACATATATTCATATTCTATATTATTTCAAAAACACCTCAATTGTTGGTTAATTCTAACATATTAGAGGATGTTGTCAACATATATACGTGGTGATATTATTATTGTTTAACCTATATACATGGTGATATTATTGTTATTTGATACTTCATCAAATGATACCAGAAGTTATCATTACCAAAAATTTGGTAAATGTTGATAAAAATATTTCATCCAATGGTACCAGAAGTTACCAATATCTGAATTTGAATGGGTGGATGAAAATTATTCAACAAGAGAATGTTGATGTATGATAAGATAATATCACATGATAGCTCGGATATGGATAATGTGAAAATAATCTCATCAGTATTATGAGATGAATATTAGATGATAAGTGTCTGGAAAAGTTCTTGCACGAGCACTTATGTATTCCAGAAGAAATACATATTTACTCCAGAAGAAGTAAAAATTATCATCTAAACATACTGAAATGATATTATTATTGCTCCTGAAGAAGCATAAACGAGACATACATGCAAAACGCAAAAGGGGGAAACATTTATGATCCTCAAAATGAGAGATGTGTTTCGGGAGTAGCCGTATCCTACCACCTCTGACCTTTTGAGGAAATAAAGAAAAATGTGTGTTTCAAGAGTAAGAAATACCCCATACTCTACCACCTTAAATCTTTGAGGTACACAATATTAAACACTGATAAAATCCTAAAAATTTATGGTGTGTCTCAAGAGTGAGAATACTCCGTACTCTACCACCACCTATTCTAGGGTTCACAAAGATAAATTTACATTAACCGGACTCCATTTTCGCTTGATTCCCCTTCCTTGCGACCAATCTATCTTTACTCCTGCTGGATCTTGTATTGGAATATATGATTGCAACTTATCCAGCAGTTCCTCGATAGTAGGAGCAGAAATAAGGATTCTCCTAGAAAATGAAGAGATGAATCCCTGTTCCACAGCATAATCAAGAAATGTTAGCAAACCATCAAAGAAATTGTTTACATTTAAAAGCCCAATAGGCTTAGTATGGAGATCTAGTTGAGCCCATGAGGTAATATTAAAGATTTCTTCTAAAGTACCAAAACCTCCAGGCAGAGCTATGAAGGCATCAGAACCATATAGCATGCAAGTTATGCGTTCATGGATAGATAAGGTTTGTACTTCATGCCCTCGTGTTTTGCCTGCGATATCAGCTAAAGGAGTAGGTATAACACCTATCACTCTTACTTTCTCTGCTAGAGCGGATTGTGAAACACAACCCATCAATCCACTGCTACCTCCTCCATACACGAGAGTGATACCTTTCTCTCCCAATTTCTTTCCAAGATCAACTGCTGCTTCTAGATACCCAAACCTTTCCCTACTTTTGATCCACAAAATACACAGATAGTTTTGATCTGTCGAAGTTTTGGTCCTTCCATCTTTGAAAGAATAAGGAAGAAAAAAAAAAACTTACAAGAAAATGTTATTTTGGGATGCATAAACTGTAAAAATCATTGGCTTTTTAAACTTGAAAAACTTCACTATTTACTACTCGTATTTCGAAAAAGTGAAGATTTACTTTTGACAAAATCACCCGACTCACCTTTCGGTGATTTAATATTTAACCAGCCTTTATCAAAACTCGTGAAAGAAAACAGAAAAATATTTTATATATATATATATATTAAATGATTTACCTTGTATTAATGCTGCATAGCCAAAACATCATTGTTTATAACAGCCTGGCAAACAGGATCTTTTGCTATTATATTTTTGAGACTATAACGCTCTTTATCGCTGATAAATTTAGCCCATAAAGATAGTAGCTCACGTTGTACATACCCACTAGGGTGCGTCTCAAGAGTCAATCGGATATCATCCAATGACTCCTTACTCAGCCCACCCTTAATGAAATCTATCTTATCATCTCAATTTATAGATGAATACCCTATTGACTTACAATGGGTATCACATGTCCATCGAGCACATTTGTAGCAACTATTTAATCTTTTTGCTCTTTGCTTCTTTGCAAAAGTACTCTTACCTAAGCCAGGCTTGTGCTTAGAAAATGAATCTGGTAATTCACCAGCTAATCGAACTTTCGCTTCGATCAACCAGCGAACATCTTCTGGGATGCCATGATCCATCAGCAACCTCAATCTTTCAAGCCTAATTCGATAAATTTTTCTCAAATCATTTACTGGAAGATTGGAATAATATTTGCGAATATTTGAAAGTATGGTATCCATTTTTGATGCATCTAGCCTTCTTCCCAAATCATCTATTTAAATGCATTATTCAACGCGTGAAAGAGCGATGGCTCCGCGTGTCAGTGATATCGATTCCATCAAGAAATAATGGAATAAATTATTGAAAAGGTGAGATAATGTGTCATTACCTTTTTCGATATAAGGGAAGATTTGACGACAAGATTGAGATCATGAGATATTTCCTTGGATATTGTACCTGATTTTTTTCTGTATAAAAGTAATAAAGGTATGCTGATTTGAACTGTACAGAAATACGTACTGATGAAATGAATACTGTATTGAACCAGAATTCATACATATGTACAAGTGAAATATATTGTTGAACCAGAAGTTCTATAATAATTTGTTAGATTCCAATTCAATAATGGCATTCATTAAAGAACCAGAAGATTGTTATCATTGCTGCTTGTTCTCAAAAGCAAATTAATTATCTCACTAAGAATATGAATGACTGATTATTTGCTCAAGTAATGATATTACGAGCAAAGTGATAAATGCTAGCATGAATATATCTTAAAGTCATTAATGATTTTACGAATTAGTTGAGATAATAGAATATTATATTGCTAATGGTTTAGCAGATTAAAAGCCTCAAGTTATTTGCTATGAGAACAATTTGATTATGCAGCAATATTCTACATATAAACATGTCAATACGATGAAATAATGATTTGCTTGTGAAATTTTATGATTTTTAAGAAGTGCGATATCTATATACACTCCAACAATACGCACTTGATATATGATTGTATGACATGTGTTGCGACATTTTAGCCGATTGATATAATATAAGATTTGTGAATATTATGGGGAAAACACGCTTAAAGCGTAATTATGCCTGAAGCATAATGAGAATCGATTCCAAAAATAAATATCTCTTGAATGATTGAGATGATCCCTTTGAGGCTGAATACTCATAGTGAGTATAAGGGACATAGTTAAAAGAGATTCAGGTACCTGATGATAGAACATATACAGAGATCTCTCTATATTGAGTTGAAGTGGAATCGATGAATAAGTCAACTACATACAACCCTCTTATGAAAATGAGGTTGATGAAATTATAATACTTTGGCCAAGTATATAACCCAAATGTAGGAATTATTATTCAAGGACCGAAGTCCAAATGCTTAAATTTGTAAAGCCAGTAATTATATGTATAAATGAAAAATATTTCACAGTCGTAGATGACGACTCGTTGCGCGCAAGATTTTTCATTGAACTGGCATGACATATGGTGGATGTGACTATAATCTAAATCACTAGCTTGAGCTCTTTGATATACCAATGAGTGAGATCAAAAAGTGTGATTCTCATCTCGGTATTTTGAGGGTATTCTTTGATGTACCAGTTGATCGCGGTACGTTGGGATTTCAAATAAAATGATTGTAGATTATATGTCAAAATTGATATCTATTTCAATGATTGATTATGCTCCTGCAAATTAGAAATTGCAGTTTATAAAGTGCAAGAACATACATGTATAAATCATTGAAAGATTCAATATGCCCAGATTAGTATCACTATAGGATGATACAAATGACCCCATAATATAATATGTTGAAATTGAAATTGGAGTGTACTATTATTATATTTGAATATTTGGGCATGCAATTGATTTTCAATATGCAAAATTATATTATCCACCGGAAATTGATTATTCACCAGAAGTGAATATGAAAATGAATATTTAATTATTCATCAGAAGTGAATTCTAGATTTTGATAGAAGTGAATCAATTCTAGATTTGAGTAATGCAATCAGTCAACTAAATAAACATTGCTTGGTATAGCATGTTCAGTACATCATAAATAAACTATGACATCATAAATGAGCTATGAATGATTTATATATAGCTCATCATGAATGATATGTTTTGATGAAAATATATGAGATTGCATCAATATACTTGTGATATTCCATGAAAAGGAATAAATACGCGTTGCACTCTTTTTCCCTTAGCTGAGGTTTTTCCCACAGGGTTTTCCTAGCGAGGTTTTTAATGAGACAACAGTTGAGGCGTATTGATGAAAACTAATGAGAATAATGTACTCTTTTTCCCTTCGCTGAGGTTTTGTCCCACGGGGTTTTCCTAGCAAAGGTTTTTGAGGCATCATCATAGCTATCAACAAGCTATAATTAACAACACATTGTTATACTGGAATGATATCAACAAATGAAGAAAATCATACACATCTTATGAAGAATGTTATGATATCGGCTACACACAAGAAGATTTTCATATATATTCCAGACGAAAGATGATATCAATGTTCGAGAAGTTCATGAATCCTCAATTGCACACTTCAGGGGGATAATCATGCTGTACTCTTTTTCCTTCGTCCGGGTTTTATCCTACTAGGTTTTACTGACAATGTTTTAATGAGGCAGCGGCTGTACTCTTTTTTCTTGGTTCAGATTTTGTCCCACTAGGTTTTACTGACAAGGTTTTAATGAGGCAGCACTTCAGAAATTCAAGATTCAATACATGATTTGTTCTACTCGAACGTCAGACTCAATGATTCACAATGGCCAACATCAGGGGGAGCTTCTGTACTCTTTTTCCTTCGCTCAAGTTTTATCCCATTGGGTTTTCTTAGCAAGGTTTTAACGAGGCAGAAAATTGAGCAAGCGAGTAATATGTCATTCAAGGGGGAGTGTTATAAATGTTAGGAAAAGTTAGGCAAGTTAGGTAAAATTAGGTGAATTCCATATTACCATTATGCCCCTGTAAAATTTACATATTACGATTATACCATTATCCGCCCCCCTATAAATAGGGCACCATATATTCATTTGTAACTTGCACCATTCTTGAGAATCAAGAAATTCTCCTCCTTCTCTCTAGTTCTTAATCTCTCTCTAATTCTTGTGTTTAGAATTTTGATAGTTTCACAACAAATTTATTGTTTGTTTAATATTATTTTTCACAAAAAATAAAGTTTTATTTTGCAATTTCAATCAAAATTAATTTTTTTTAAAATTTTACATATATTTATATTTGATGATAATAATATTAACTTTAAAAAAAAAAAAAAAAAAGTCATCTAACAATAACGAAATGAGCAAACAAAGCGAAAATAGTTTTCACCCAATTTTCATTAAAATGTCAAGAAAATCAATTCCTCCAAATTAAGAAAAATTATGGATTTCTAGAAAAGTTAGAAAAAGAATTTTATGGAAAATTAGGGAATCAAAATGTCCAAAAGTTATAAAATGAAAAAAAAAAAAAATTGATGATATCAAGCAGGCGCTAACAAAATACTATTGAAACATGATTACAAGAAGTTGCTGTGGTGTAGTGGTTATCACGTTAGTCTTACACACTAAGGGTCCCCAGTTCGATCCTGGGCAGCAACAATTTCGTTTTCACCTCTTTTTTGACAATCATTTTTCCCAACAAAATTATCTAATAGAATACCTTTTTAGGGCCTGTTTGGTCCTATTGATTTTATTTTTTTTTCAATTTTTTTCCCAAATTTATTTTCAACCATATATTTTTATGAAATCAATCAATTTTCACACTTTTCAACCGCAAACTTTCCTAAAAATCTAAAATTCCTCCAAATATTCTTTTCTTTTGATTGACAAACACATTCCTAGGTGTTCTAAAGCTGAACACTGACACTCTAGCTAAAGAGGGAAGAAATTCGTGAAAACTGTGGAAAATGAGACATTTATTTTGATGATCAAACAGTGGCAAATTTTTTGTTTATATTAGTTAATGACAATTGTACCCCTAATGCCCTAGGTATTATTATATTATGTATCTCTTATTCCCCCTATATATGGGGACTTTGGTTCATAATAATAGACAAGTTTATTAGTTTATCTACTTTTCTCTCTAATTTATAACACGTTATCAACATGAATCTCTACCAAATTAAGTTACAATTTTCTTTTTCAAAATCTCATATACCAAAATATTAATTAGAAAGTAAAATTATGTGCGTCGAAATTAATTTGATAGAATATGAATTTTTTTGTTCCGATCGTGGTTAAATTGTTCCAATTTGAGGAGGTTGTTTCAATTCCAATAATTGTTCCAATTTCATCCGCCTCCATACTCCAACCAATAATTTGTGCTCGTGTAACAATTGTGACTTGGATGCAAGTCAAGTTCAGCTCCATACTCCATACATTAAATTTTTTTTATGTGTGTTTAATGTATATTGTTAAGTGTATTTTATATGCATATTTCATATATTTTTGTGGTACTTTTTGAGTAATTTGGACAAATACCTACTGAATTGTACATATTTTGTGGTTAAATAGGTTCAACATTCAAATACATGGAGAAAGCACAAGAAAGGAGCTGAATTGATGAATAATTGAAGAAATTAAGGAGAAAATAGTCAAATCCTCCAAAGAGTCAAAGTTTGAGGACCAAATTGTCACTTTCGAAAAGTTGTGGATTGCATGTGTAATTGGTCAAAGGACTAAATTGCAAGTTTTTAAAGTTGACGAACTCAAATGCACTTTTGGAATTACTCAATTGAAAGAAATCGAAAATTTTGGGGACCAAGCTGATCTACATTAAAAGTTGGAGGACCCAATTTGTAAATCATTGAAGGACGGAGCTATAGGTGAACCACGCGATCGCGTGGATCTATCAAGTCGCGTTCGCGAACTAGGCCATAAATCCAAATCGAGAGAATTTAGCCCAACCACGCGATCGCGTGGTCAAAATTTTGAACTGATTTTCTAGGCCGATCCGGTGCGACCCGATTTGGCCCAAACGCGGATCTACGCGAATTTGGGTATTTTTGGGCCTTTTTGGCTAGGGTTTGAAAACTTTTTTTTACCATTTTTTACCCCAAAACTCATTTCTCTCTATTGTTCTTCATTTTCCTTGCTTTCTTCTTGTAATTTTCTCTTGTTTTTGTATAGTTTTGTTGATGAATGTTGATTTGAGGGAGAAATACCAACATTATTGTGGAAGAATAGTGATGTTTTGAAGCAAGAATCATTGGTGAAGGGAAGTATTATTGCTTAATCTTCATATTTCTCTATTTACTTTACTTTGTAGTTGAAATAATGCATTTAATTCTTGAATTTTATTATTATTTCACTATGGGCTAAGTTATTTAGTGTTGGGATGATTGATGAAGCTTGACCTAGCTTAGTTGACATTGATGCTTGTATTAAGTGTTTAAGCTTTTTATTATCTTGTGCATTTATTGTTGTATTTATTAACTAGCATTTATTGTGGCCACATTTATGCTTATGTTTCATGAGATGTGCAATTATTGAGAAATCGTTGTATATTCTAGATCATTACAATATTTGCTTTAAGTTCTTGTTTAGGATAGAGATATACATAAAACCCTAGATGATCCATTGAGTTATTTTTCACGAAGATTTAATGCAATTGATGTGTTTTTAATCGACATAGAGATATAGTAGGTTAATTCCACTAATTATGGTTGATTTCACTCAAGAGAAGTAATTGGCTAAGCTTGAAAAATCGGGTCTAACATGATTAATGAATTGCATTTCTATTTGCTTGTTGTAAATTCAATTAGGTAATGCTCAAATGGAATCAAGAATCCCAACACTCCTTTATCATCAAGCTATCACCATTTTTCTATTTATTTATTTACAATTGTGATTTTAATTCTAGTACGAGAACACTCTCAAACCAATCTTTATTGTGTGTGTTTCTTGTTAAAATTGATTGAACTAGAGTGTAGTTGAAATAGACAATCCTTGTGGGATCGATAAACCGAACTCATTTAGTCCACTATCACTTGTATGCGATATGTGCACTTGCGGTGTGTTTCTAGGGAACATATATATTATTTTGTTGTTGAATTTTTTGTAAGTTGATAATTCATTATGTTGTTACTCTCGAAGTAGCACAACAATACATTAATATTCCAGAAGAATATTAATCGTAGAATTGATTATTATTCGTTGTTGCTCCTGAAGTTGCACAACATTATAATTAATATTCCAGAAGAATATTATTTGCTCCCAAAGAGCATAAATTATAATTTTCAATATTCCAGAAGAATATTAATTTATTATTCTTGAATAATCAAAATTTTAGAACTATAATTATTCTAGAATAATTTGTTATTGCTTTTGAAGTAGCACAATAAATAATTAATATTCTAGAATATTAATTGCAGAACTGTCTATTATAAATACATATAAGCTGGTTACACGATTTGTAATATCATGTTAACTATATTGGTTGATGATAGACATATATCTAGTTTAATATAATTTATTACTTCGTATCAATATTCCAAAAGAATATTGATAATTGAATGAATTTCAAATCTCAAAAGAATATTACGTTATTATTACGTTTCAATATTCCAGAAGAATATTAATTGTAAATTTGTCAATTATAAATAATTTGTTGTTACTTCTGAAGTAGTACAACATTATAATTAATATCCTAGATGATGTTATTTGCTCCTGAAGAGCATGAAATATAATTTTCAATATTCTAGAAGAATATTGATTTATTATTTTTGAAAAATTGAAATAAGTTCGTTAGCGGAAGAAGACATATATTATTCTAACACATTAACTTTCATTCTAAAAGGTACTGAAAATTTGTCATTATCTTTTTTTGCCTATATCAATTATGTTTGTCTGTACCATTTGTGATGTAAAAGATCAGCATAAAATCTTGAAATCAAAATCAACAAACATTGGATTACTATGTTCATGGTTTATTTGTAGTATATCTCTTGGTTTATTTTAATCCAATATTCTTTTAATCTTTAGATTTTATTTTTGTCTTGTAATCAAAGTAATATCATGTATATATAATATTACTTGCTCGTGAAGAGCAGTTTATTACATTTTCGATATTCCAGAAGAATATTGACTCGATGCTCTTGAAGATGCGTGATTTATATTTTAAACGAATATGGTGTTGGTGCTTTCGAAAAAATACAACTCACGTTAGATAAATATTTCGAAATATATTTTATCGTCATTTGTGAGAGCACAAATATTGTTAGTTCGAAAGGTAGAACAAATCATTAATGTCAATATTCCTGAAGAATATTATTTACTCCTGGAGAGCAGAATTTGTCAATATTCCTGAAGAATATTGATTTATTATTATTGAAGAATTGCTATTTTAGAAATATAATTATTTAAGAAGAATAATTCGTTATTTTGCTCCTAATAGCACAATATATATTAATTATTGTTTAATTGAATGAGATTCGAATCAATATTCCAGAAGAATATTACGTTATTGCTACGTTTCAATATTCTAGAAGAATATTATTGCTCATGTGATAAATATTGCATTCTTTTTCTCAAAGAAATTCGAATTTATTAATAATTCAGAAGATTATTATGATGTAGTATATATAGTTGTGATGATTCATAAAGAATCATAATTTTATCTCATATGAAATATAATAATGAAATATAATTTGCTCTCGAAGAGCCCAATATTATTAGACATGTTATTAATTTGATATTCTAAAAAGTGTTTTGTTGTTACTCTGAAGAATAACAACTTTATTTTATGATAAATATTTAATTTATTATTTTACTTGTTGACGAATAACATAGTTTCTTTTTCTGCTCAAAATAAAGGTTTGTATTCTATTAACTTTGAATTTTCATAGAAAGTTGTATAATTATTCGATATTATCATATCGTTTTGATTATACTAACTTACAATAAACATTTGTTTGAATATATATTTTACATTTAATATTATAGTACAATATTCTATTAAAAGAAACAATCTAAATCAAGTCTAATATGTTTATATGTTGTAACTCCTGAAGAGCATGAAGCATGACAATTATAAAATAATATTAACTGCTCTTGAAAAAGTATGATATTACAATATTTCGGAAGAATATTGACATATTGATTTTGAATGAGTAATAAAAACGTGCTTTTCGAAGTAGCATACAACTAATGTCATAAGGACATTGATTAGTTTGACTACTTGAATAATATATGATTATACAATATTTAATCATTGAATTATATCTTATATTGAACCAGAAGTTTAATTTGATTTTATTATTTGGCATGACCAGTTGGACCATCACTGGATCAATAATGATGCAAAATTAAAATTGATACTTAATGAAGAACCAGAAGATTCTTCAATCCAATCATATATGATATTTGTTCTCTTTCATGAAATTTCTTGACTGTCACTGGCTAAAATAGGGATTAAATTTCCTATATTTCTGAAAAATAATTAGGGTGATAAATGGGCCACCATCATCCTCCACGTTGATCATCTAAATATTATTTGTATTTAATAGATTTGATACATATATTAGATGATTGCATGATTTATTGCTCAAATTTTAAATTTTGAGCAAAATTTTCAGATTATATAATCAAGAATGTGTCTTGATAATGCTAGTCGACATGAATCTCAACATTTTAATAAGTGTTAGTTAGGATATCGATAAATGGTTTAACATTTTTGCTTGTTAAACGCCTCCAATTAATTTAATTAAGAACAAAATACTTACATTTTTGTTTAGGGAATTCTATTACGCATCATGTCATCATCATAGTTATCCCTATTATAATTGGCTTATGGTTAGAACCTAATTTTTTCATATAATTTTTTAATAGTGCAATTGATCCACCACAGTGCACAGATATGGGAAATAAAGAATGTTGAGAAAAATGAGTTGTTTGAACATATATCCCAAATATGTGATATTTTACAATGTCGAAAAAAATGATTGTCAATTTGATTGGACAATTATCTCAACATTAGGGGGAAATAGCTTAAAATCAAACAAATGCATCATATATATATATATATAATCTCCAGAAGAGGTTCAAGTACTTGAAATATTGAAAATTGAGATCTCTATTGTTATGTCTTCTGGGGAAAAGAAATCGAATTGAGATGATAATTGTGACGACACACTTTATAAAGCACTTATGCAAAAGCAAATTGTGAAGCTAGCCGTATCATAATTTGAATGATAGCGAGGATAATAAAAGAAAATATGTCGAAGAAAATCTACATAAAAATAGTTGGTAAAAGTATGCATTCAGGCTAAATTAAACTTTTACAAAACCTGAAGTTTTGGGACCTAAAGTCCAAACACTTAAAAGCGTAAAGTCAGTAAAATACCTATAGGTATAGTCGTAATACACGACTTGTTGCGCAACGAATGTTTCAAAGATCTGGCATAGACACAATATTTTATTTGCCTAAAAATGCATAATAAGTGCCGATAAATATATGATTATTAGAAATGTATATAATGAAAAATGATTTACTCTGATTACTAGCTTGCGCTCTTTGATGTACCAATGAGTGATATCATAATGTATGATCATCAACTCGGTACGTTGGGAGTATTCTTTGAAGTACCAATGAGTGAGATTAAAAAGGGTAATCAATACCTCGGTACTTTGGGATTGCGGTGAAATAATTAGAGAAAATCTATTTAAAATATAGGAATCGTTACCTATCTAAAGTTTCACGACATAAATTTGGTGGTAGCAATTTAACAATTGCAATGTGAAACATATACTATGCCTGAAGCATACAGTATAATCCTTGGAGGATTAAATATATATATGAAATATATAGTTCAAGTTTTTAAGAAACTTGTTTTTCTCAAAATATACAAATACTTTACGATATGAATATTTAATATGCCTTGAACAGAATCACTTTGTAATGGAATGTAATTGTCGCATAAAATTATATTTGAAAATTCAGGCAATTGATTTTCAAAGTTCAAATTCATGATTAATTATTCACCTAAAATGAATAGGTTAATTGTTTATTAAAGTGAATAAGTCACTCTCAAATTTTAGAACTGCACTAAATGTATTGATAATAATGATTATAGAACATGACTCGATGCAACATGTTCAAATGATTAGAAATATTTTATAGTTCTTCGAGTTCAAATGAATAATTGAATTTATGTCATTGTTAGCTCTCTCTCTCTCTCTCTCTCAAATTGGTTTCCTTTATTTCCGCGGCACAAACGTCACGAGAAGTGTGGATTACAATAAACAACACTAATGCTAAACCCTCATGTGGACTTATTATGCATCTCAGAAATGCTATCAGCAATCTTCAAAAGGGTGATGCCACTATAACCGAATACATGCATGAGGTTAAAAGCATTGTTGACAATCTAACCCTCATGAGTTCTTCACCAGATTAAGATGAATTGGTTCTTCACATCCTTGGTGGTCTTGGCTCCGAATACAATGGTTTGGCAGAAGTCGTTCATGCTTGTGATACATCAATCACATTCGATGAGTTGCACGAAAAACTTGTTACCCGAGAGTCCCAACTCCAACCTCAATCATCCACTCCCTCCTCTCCATTCCAACCAATCACGGCCAACTTCACATCTCAAAACCATTCCACCACACAGCCAAACCACCCTCCTTCCAATGGATCTCGGACCAACCACAATATCCAGCAACGTTCCTTCTCAAACAATTCTCGACCCCGTTCCAACAATAACACAAATAATACACCTCAACCATACCTTGGCAAGTGTCAACTATGTGGCGAACATGGCCATTATGCCAAACGTTGTGCTACTTATCATTATTCAATTGTCACCTCAAACCCAAACACTACCCATGAGCCACAAACATACCAAGCAAATCTGACAGCCAACTCCACTACCCCACCAACTTAAGATTGGCTTCTCGACTCAGGCGCATCCCATCACATAACCAATGACCTTGGAAATCTCTCACTCCACTCCAACTATTATGGGCTAGATGATGTTCAATTTGGTGACGGTAACAGATTACACATCACACATACTGGTCACACCCATTTTCATTCTTATAATTCTAAATTTAGTATCTCTAATATTTTTTGTGTTCCCCAAATAGCTCGTAATTTAATCTCTGTCTCTCAAATTTGCATGCAAAAAATACTATTATTGAATTCTTACCCACCTCTTTTATTGTAAAAAATTTGCAGACCGGAAATTTAATCCTACGTGGACTAGTTAAAGATGGCATGTACACACTCCCGTTTACTCTATCTGCACCAGTGACCGCCTTCTCCGCTATCTTCACCAACCTTGACACATGGCTTCTCCGTTTAGGACATCCCAACCAGAAAATTTTACATCATTTAGTAGCTAGAAAATTGTTATCTTTATCATCATTCAAACATTCATTATCTAATTGTAATTCATGCGATTGCAATAAAAGTTACAAATTGTCTTTTTCCAATTCCACTATGTTTAGTTGTACTGCTTTGCAAGTTATTTTGTCTGTGATATGGACATCTCCACCAAAGGTTACAAATACTATGTTGTGTTCATTGATCACTTCACTAAATATGTTTGGCTCTACCCCTTAAAGAAAAAATCATATGTTCGTAACACATTTATTCAATTTCATGGACTTGTTGAAAAAAAATTCAATACCACCATTACCATGTTATTTACGGACAATGGTGGTGTATATATTGCTCTTCCTTCCTCTCTTTCGGAAAATGGTATCACTCATCTCATCACTCCTCCTCATACACCTGAACACAATGGATATGCTAAAAGGTGACATCATCATATTTTCAAAACTTGTTTGGAACTCCTTCAACACGCCTCAATTCCCACACATTTTTGGCCGTATGCGTTCACCAAAACTACATATCTGATTAACCGAATTCCTAAAATCAACCTTAACTATGTCACCTCATATGAAAAACTCTAAAACTCTTCCCAAGTTTTTCCAAACCACGGGCGTTTGGGTGCCTCTAGTATCCCTGGCTACGCCTGTATAACTCTTACAAACTTAAGTGTCGTTCCAAATCATGTGTATTTCTTGGTTATAGTCTCTCACAAAGTGCTTACTGCTGTCTTGATATTCCCACTAGCTGTGTGTATACGAGTTGTCACGTAAAACTCGTAGAACATGTATTCCCCTTCATTACCTCACCCTCACCCCCACCCCCACCCCCACCCCTACAAACAAAGAAACCAGTCCCCCAATTTATTTAGCCTCACCCAGGGTCACTAGTTCAGATGGCCTCCATAATGGTGTGTGTACTCAGCCCTCCATCAGCGATCTCGTTGGCATGAATTTCGTTACTGCTGCTCCTCCTTTGCCATCTCCAACATTCGGCCCCAACCCCCCAGCAACCATGCCACTCCTCCATCTTCACCGACCCCAGTAGCAAGCTCTAGCTCCCCAACCGACTCCAAGCAAAACTCCTTCACCACAACTTCCATCATCCCACACACCAACACCCCCATCCACAGCCCCTCTTCCCCGCCACTATTTGACCATTTTACATCATCACCTAACAACCCAAAACACATGCGGCCCACTCGAAGTCTTGCACAACTCCTCCACTCATCTCCACCATCCATTCATGAGTTGTCCCCCACCCCAGCAACCTATCTCTCACTCCAGCCATTGACAATCCCACCATGTCACCTTCTCCTCTCACTCGGCCAGCTGCATCACCTCCCCCTGCATGCACCTTGTCTATCCACCCTATGCTTACTCATTGTAAAACCGCTCACCATACCTCCACTACACCGTGTCAACTCCCTCGAGAACCAGCCACTGCCAATCAGGTCATTAAAGATCAAAACTGGTGTCATGCCATGTGTGATGATTTTAACATACTTATTAAAAATGGTACATGGACTCTTGTGCCTTGTGACTCCTCTCAAAATTTCATTGGCTGCAAATGGATTTTTCGTATCAAATGGAAAGCAGATGGGTCTCTTGATAAATACAAGGCGTGTCATGTCGCAAAAGGCTTCAGCACCCCGGGCTGGACTACTATGACACTTTCAGTTTAGTTGTAAAAGCTTCCACCATTCATCATATCCTCTCACTCTTTGTTGTGCACGGTTGGCATCTCAAACAGTTGGACATCAATAATGCCTTTTACATGGATCATTGTCTGAAAATGTATCTATGCAACAACCAACATGTTTGTTAACAAACATTTTTCAAATTATGTTTGTCATCTACAACGGTCCATTCATGGCCTCAAACAAGCTCCTCGTGTCTGGTATTCTGAAATCAATCAATTCCTCATCAGTATTGGATTTCAAAATTCCAGGGCTAATACATCCTTATTTTTTATCCTGCAGCAGTCTAGAGTACTTTTTCTCCTTTACTATGTCAATGACATTATACTGACTTGTAACTCCTCTTCCACTATAGCCACTTGTATTCACAAACTTGCTGACATGTTTTCTATTAAGGACTTGGGTGATCTTTCTTATTTTATTGGCATGGAAGTCATTACTGGCACGCATGGCCACTTTCTCTCACAACGCAAGTATATTCTTGACCTACTCAACAAAACAGGTATGTCATCATCTAAGCCAATTGTTAGTCCAATGCCCACCTCACAAGTCCCTGCTCTACATGAAGGTGAACCACTGACCAATCCATCTGATTATCGTTCTATACTTGGTGCCTTACAATACCTGCGTTAACATGTCCGAATGTTGCCTTTATTGTCAACAAACTCTCACAATTCATGCACTCGCCTACATCAATTCACTAATCAGCCCTTAAGCGTGTATTACGGTATCTGCATGGGACTCTTGATTATGGTCTCCTACTTCAAAAGAATTCTTCATTGTCTCTTCACGCTTTCTCTGATGCTGATTGGGGTTGTAACGTCTCAGACAGAACCTCCACTAGTGCTTATATTGTTTTTATTGGCTCTAATGCGATCTCATGGAGTTCTAAAAAGTAAAGTATTGTTGCTCACTTGTCCACTGAGGCTGAATACCGATCTACTGCTCCTACAACTGCAGAAATCACCTAGTTTCAAGCTTTCCTCCATGAAATTGGCTACACTATGCCTACTACTCCTATTATATACTCTGATAATGTCGGGGCCGCCTACTTGTGTGCTAATCCAGTGTTTCATTCTCGGATGAAACACATAGCACTTGACTTTCACTTTTGTTCATGAAAAGGTTCAAACAGGCAAACTTCGTGTCTCCCATGTATCTGGCTCTCATCAGTAAGCTGATAGCTTAACCAAATCGGTCCCCGGCACTAAACTCACCAGCATTCGGTCCAAGATTGGCATCCATCCGTCCTCTATCTTGAGGGGGCGTATTGGAACATGATTATTTTACCTATTTTAATTATCTTATTTTGGAATATGTATATTTTATAATTTGCAATCATTCTTTAATTCTTGTTGTACTATAATTAGTGTAGTTTATTATGGTAAAGATTCTAGTGTCATTAGGAGTTTATACTATCATTTGAAAACCCTAATTTGGGCTGGCCGTGTATGTATTACTATGTGTATAAGCATCCATCTTCTTCACCAATAATATGAAAAATTTCAACCAATTCTTCTATAGTTCTTTTAAACCGATCGAGGTGTTAGACGCACTTAGCATCGCGCCTAGTACCGAAAGAGGACTAGAATAATGTTGTAATCTTTTGTATTTCTTGATTTACAAAATATTTCTCAGTCCAGTTTGTGTTTCTTATAGGAGAATCAATCAAGTAAAAGAAGTGTCCTCCTCAATCAAGTGAAAATTGCTTATAGCCAGCATAACTTACTTCGGGTACAATACATTTGATAGTCATAGGAAACCGATATCTAAGAAGTATTGAAGTATTGACGTAATTTCATAGGGTCGTTCAGCCTGAATGCTACATGAAGAACACAAGTTACAGTATGGGGCAGGAAGATTTCTCATGCGTTCAAAGAAAACCTATAAAATAAAAAGTAGATGCTTTAAATTCTTCATATGAAAAAGGAATGCAATCCGTGTGTTATCAAACTACAACAAATTGCAAGATAATACATCTTTAATCTGATACCGATTCATTGAGTTCTAGGTATGACTCTGAAGTTCTCCATAAAATTTCACAAAATCTCAAAACCAGTATTGACTATATTCTGAACTATTACAGGCATCGATAACTTCTGAAATTCCAGGCCCCCAAATATCAGGTAATTGGAATATTCCTTGATCCCATAAATCTTGATTTGATTCTACTTCACTGCATGTGGATCCACAAATCAAATCCTTCAGCCTTCTCGCCATTGTTGTAGCTTCAAATCCCATTCTTGATTTCCCAACCTAAAAAACTTAGCCAAAATTTAAATATCGAGATTCGCAGGCAGTGGGAGAGAAAAGGGGTGGAATTATTTAAGTTATAAAAAGGGTTATAGAATTATATTTATAATAATGACCTTGTCATGGAGAATTTGGAAGGTGGAATTTCCATGAATAGAAAAATTTGCATTCACAACTTCAATACCATCTTCATGAAGCAAGTGGAGTATGCTGTAAAATTTTGATAAATCATCAAGCCCACTAACTAAAATGACATCCATATTTGGTCCCATATCATGAACTTCTATCAAAGGTGGTGAAGACTTTGTGCTGACTTGAATTTCAGTACTTGTAATGGAAGAATGTGATCTTTTTCTTGGCATCAAGGATTCCTTCTTCTCCTTCATTTTTTCCACCTTCGTCTTTAAGTTTTCGATGTACGACACAGCTTCGTCTATTTGATAGGGCAATGACATTGCTTCCTGCATTTAAACGCATTTTGAAACTTAATACGTAATTTACTAGTCTATAATTCGCCAGTTGAGTATATAAAATTTTAGATTTTTATTCTTTATATCTATTTATTTCTTTACAGTCCAGTACTCACCAGTTGTATCGTTTGAAAACAAAAATTAGATAAATATTTGTCTCATGTAATGAGTGGTTTTGAAGTATATATGCAAAAGTTTTATCTATTTATTTCATAAAAATTGTGCATGCCTATGAGAAAGAGAGGAACCTTGGAGGCATGATCTGGGAGGAGGCAGAGAAGGTTAGAGTAGAGAATCTTCATCTGATTTCTCCTGTCTTTCTCAACAAATTTTCTTTCAACTTTTCGAGCTCGAGTTGTAGAAGACGATGTCTTGGTCTTACCCTTTTCCATTTTCTTCAATATTACAGAAGAATTAATCAGAAAACTAACATGGATTGTTACTCAGGTGTTCTGGGATTCATACTCATTTATAGTCCTAGACAGCTGGGTTGAATTGGGGTGAGAGTGGGGCCAATCATCAAGTGTCCGCATCAGCCGCCGAGTTTGAAATTTCACCGTTCCCATACAGAGTTTTGACTATTAAAATATATACACGTGGGTCTCTGATCACTAGTTAATGCACTTGGGAAGGAACCAAAATCGTTACATCCGATTAAGACCTATTTGATTTGATGAAAATATGATTTTAATCTTAATAATTAATTTTAATTAATTTTTTATGAGATTTAGAAATTTTCAACCTCATATTTTATCAATTTTATCATAATTTACTAAAAATTGATTTTAATCTATATCAAATAGAGGCTAAGATGAAATGACAAAAAAAAAAAAAATTATTGTCCTGTACAAGAATATTGATGTGTACAAGTCCAAAAATCTTAAGGAAGACCATCAAAATCATTTCAAAGGTTAGATTTTCATTTAAGAGTTTCTTTTTTTATTTGTCAAAAAGTTTGTTTATGTATAAATTAAACTTAACACACAATTTTTAATATAGCCGAGTGATGGAGATAGATAGTAGAACATTTTAGCAATTTCAATATTTTTCATTATAAAGCTAAAGGAATAAGAGGGGAAATAGAGAGCGAAAACTCAAATATGTCTTATTGAGAATCAAATCATCATATTTATAAGGTCCAAAATAAGAGTTAATATTATAATAAAATAGATTCTTCTACATTATATAAGACTTATCTAAAAATGTGATGGATATTAACGATTATCTAATAATTTTATAACATTTCCATATTGATGTCTGTTTGTACAATAATTTCCTCGTTAAAAATCTAGTTTTGCCTTTGGCAAAAACTCAGTGGGAGCAAAACTTGAGGGAAAGAAAAAGAATACAACTAACCACGATGTTGATCGCCGAAAATCTTTGTATTGAAGCCTGCGTCAATGTCTCTATATGGCCATCTTCATGTAAGATATTCATTGATTGACTGTAATCAACATGATGATCTAATGTATTTATATTAAAATAAGATATTTTCATTGCTCTCTTCAAGGTTTTGTACAAGAGAGTAAAATTATAAAGTTATATTATCTGTAAATGTATTGTAGGTCACTGACATGGGGAAAACTCTAATAGAGGAAAAAGGTACATTATGCATTTGAATATGTCATAATAGTTGTCTCATTAAAACCTTTTAAAGAAAATCCAGTGAGATAAAACCTTAGTCAAAGAAAAAATAGTTCAGCATATTATCTTTCTTCATAGGAATATCACTTTATATTGATAAACTGACAATTCATACAAGAACTTTGTTCTTTGAATTTTATGTTTCAAACATATTAAATCCTTCAATGATTATATTTGTATGCTTCAAAGTATCTTATATTCTTTATATCGCAATTTTCAAGCAATTGATCTCAATGTTTCAAGGTATGTTCAAACGTTTAAATATATCACATTATACATGTTTCACACATATATATTCCTTAACTATTTCTCTTGAACTCTCAACGTACTGAAATGTTAAAATCATTCATTTGATCTTCACTCATTTGTACATCAAAGAACATTCCTAAAATATCGAGATGAGGATCACCCATTTGATCTCACTATTCATATTTCAAAGAACGCAAGCTAATTATTAGATTATAATCGTAACCACCACATAATATAATATCATCTTATGCTCAAAGCTAGTTCTTTAAAAGTTCATTATAATCGTAACCACCACATAATATAATATCATATTATTCAATTTTCTTTTTGAACAAATATGTATTGATATTTTATTGGCTTTACTCATTTAAGTATTTGGACTACAAGTCCTATAAGATAACCATCTCCTTGGATTGTGATCTTGATCACATCAACGATCTTCGATCGATATGATTCAACAAAATTATTTTGATTCCTCGCTATTCATAATATGGAGTAGTAAATTATTTACAAAAAATGTTGACGACAAATTCTTCTTTTCGATTCTATTTTCTCATAATGATATAACTTATTGATATCTTTATTTTCATAACTTATTGATATCTTTATTTTCAAGAAGTACTTGAACCTCTTCTAAAGTTTTATAATTAGTTAGAATGGACATTTTAACATACCCACAAGTGGGCCATTCCCTATGGGGTAGGTGGTAGTGGAGATTACCTACCCAAAACTCAATCCCCACTTGTCATGTAGAGAGTAGGGGATGTTATTACGCCCCCAATGGTATAATAACATCTCTCTATAATTAGTTATGATTATATACTCTCTAAAAGTATATACCTCCTAAATACGACATTCTTTCTTGCACTTTTTTTTTAGAATTGAATGTATTCATAGGCATTCTATAAATTTATCGAATACAATGTTAACAAATTGTCCTTTCTGGACGTTAATCCGAGTTGAAGAATTTAAAGTTGGAATGTGAGATATTGTTAATCTACTTGATCAGTAATATATCTAAATGAATTATCTTCTAGTTCAAGTTTTGCGAGGATGTAGATAATATAACGATGCATTTATACATTATTTTCAGTTTCTTAATTCATCCTCCTAATGTTGAGATGACTATTAAGTCAAATTGAGAATCAGCAAACTGCATTATAAAATATCATACGTTAGGTCTTAAGAAATCGTATAAGGGTTCAAATTACGTATTTTTTTCTCAGCATTCTTTACTTTCTATATCACTGTATTGTGGTGGATTAGTTAACACTTATTCAAATATTAAGATTTAGGCTCATCAGTATTCATAAGACAAGCCTCATATTTTTCAAAGATGTAAAATTTTAACATTTTGTAGTACTTAAAAAATTCGCTAATGTTCGCATAGCTGTTTCCCATAAGTTAACCATTAGATTTGATTTTGATCTTAACCGATGGATATGAAGAACAATGAGTTTTGAACATCTTTTCCAAACTTCATGACAATGAGACCATGGATTGCTTAGATATCTATGTTTGATCATAGCTTCTCAGCTATCCAAATCCTATGAATTTCAACCTACAATTCTCGGATTTTCTCTCTAATTTGGGTGAGTTCTATCGTGCTAATAACGTGTTATAACCAGTGTTTAGAAAATCGAAAATCTGTTCGAACAGGAAAAGGCAACGGGTCAAGGGTCAAAAGGTCCGATCGAGTCGAACCGGTTTCAATTAAAACATAAAAAAATATTCCAAAAATCACAAAAATTTCTAAAAAATATGTTATTTTACAAATAAACTAATATTTACTCATTTAAAGGATAAAATTATACACAAAATTAGTTTAAAACAACTAGAGAAAAAGCAAAACCACAAAAAAATGAAAAATGGGTTTAAAACTCCGGCCGGTTCCCGATTTTCCCGATTGAACCGGTCGGTTTTTCAGTTTTCTGGCCGATTTTTTACTGACCTTTTTTTGTGGTCAACCGGACCGATTTTCGGCCGGTTCCCGATTTTTCCATTTGAATTGGCCTGTCTGGTCTGATTTTTTAAACATTGGTTATAACAAAAGGAATAAGAGAAAATATGAGAGAGAGAGAGAGAGAGAGAGAGAGAGAGAGATAGAGAGAGAGAGAGAACTCACCTATATTTTATCACTAGTACAGACGGACTCAGTTATTTTGGACAATACGCGTTGATTGTGAGAGTGATGCATTTGTTGTCGACGGGTAAAGTTTGGATAATACACATCGATTGTAAAATGACGCCTAAAGTCGATTGTATTGAATTTTGTCTAGTTATTTATATAGTAAAGTAATAAACTATATAGTGTACCTTTCTGCAAAAATTTAGTCATGGCCTTTAGTGGCCTAGTGCATGCAGTGACCTTGCAATGAGCTTATATCCTTAGGTATCAATATTTTCGATGAATTTCTACATGACAACTGTGCAAGATCAATCCCATATGATGTCCAACTTATTTTCAAGGTACTCCAAAGTTTGGTTTTCCCAAGTCTCGACCAAAACGTCATTAAGGTAATTTATCAAACACCTAAGCTACGTGATTTTTTAGCCTCTTATTCACTCTATATATTCATGTCCAAGAATTAACTTATAAAATCATAAATTTAATCAAAAAGTAACAAAATCAATTACCTAATTGAAATTGTAAATTTTAAATCTGAAAATTTATATAGTGTATATATATATATACATACAAGCTCATTTTTGTGTGTTTATATGTTAAAATCGTGTGTGTGTGTGTGTGTGTGTGTGTGTGTGTGTGTGTGGTGCGGATGAATGAGTGTTTGTGCAGGTGAAGGGAAGGGAAGGGAAGGGAAGGAAAGGAAAGGGAGAAGTGTGAATACCGTGGTGGTGGCTATTGTGAGTGGTGGCAACTTGAGAGAGAGAGAGAGAGAGAGAGAGAGAGAGAGAGATGAATGGTCATGGTAGTGGCATGAGAGGTGGCCAACGACGTGGAGCTGGGTTCAAGATGAGATTCAGCGCGAGGAAATACAGTTTGTGTGAGAGAGGGCTCCATATGAGGGCATGCAGTTGTTTTTAGGTTAAGCAAAATGGTTTAGGCATCGGTTCTAGTGGCAACCAACGCCTATAACTTGTTTATATTTTGTTATTAGAAAAATTTGTACTAGTGTGTGTATATGTATATATATATATTAGTTAATTACCACATCTCAATGAATAGATGATTTATTTTAATAATATTATATTTGCATACTTTGAAAAAAAAAATATATCACACTTTTGTATCTAGTGTTTGATAAAAGATGGAAATGGAAAAAAAGACTATAATAAGTAAAGATTGAGGATGCTAATTGAATTAAAATGTGGTGTAAGTAACAAAAGTTGTAGTGTGAGTTTTTTTTTACAATATTACTAATATATCCACATATTAAATAATTGTTTAAATAGATTAATATACATTTATTGATAAAAAAAAGTACATTAAATAGGTGTATATTAAAAAACTAAATGTATATATATATATATATATATATATATATATATTTTTTTTTTTAATAAGAAAAGTGACATAATTTAGGACACACAAGAAGCGCTTATTTATGCAATCACCGAAAAGTAAATATATGTTTTGCATATTCATAATCAAAAACTCTTAAAAGCAATGTTTTCATATTCGACCAGACCATCGATCTGATCGAGAGATCGGGTCAAGGATCAGAGAATTAAAACAACATTAAAAAATCATAAACTTAAAAAATAAAAAATAAAACTCATATTCGAGACTGCCAAGTTTTCAGGATCAACCTGAATCGTTGGTCGTCCCCAGACTTAAATCCCAAGGAAGGAACTTCTTTCCCATTTCTAATTCCTTTTGAATGGTATTGACCGCTCTACCACTAAGCTACTGAGATAGGCAAAGCATGAGTTACCATCATAACACATTCATTCTTAGTCTAGCTGCTAGTCTAGTAAGCCTTCCTAGCCTCCTAGTGTGCCAAAAAAAAAGTTCAAATGTCTTATTGTATTGATTCCCGAAGTGAATTTTACTAGACAAATCAATAGTTATGGAAGAGATCATTTAAAAGGAAGTGTCGCCCTAAGTGATAATGGAGGGAAGCGAATTCAATAACTCCCTTGCCTCGGGTGGATTGAGCGACTGCTTATCGGGAATATCTTTACCTTATTCTCCTGATCAGTTTAAGACTGGGAAAAGAGAGGAGGAAAGAGGCCCTAGTGAACTATCATAATAGCCAAAGTAATAAGAATTAGACCTATCACGATTTCAAATAGAAAAACTTCCCGCTTGGAAAAGAAAGTAAGAAAGAAAGGCATAAAGCAAGTACTGTGAATCCCTTTAATGGATTTGATCAGACCGAATTTTAAAGTTCACTTATCCCAATTTTTTGCCCGTGTTGCAGGTGGCCTGGCACATGTTTGAAAACAGTGCTTCAAAGTCAAAACCACCAAGGTATTGATAGTATTAAGCCATCATTTGATTCACAATATTGCTACTTGTACATACATGGGTTACAAACTAGTGCACAAACATATGAGATATCCTGATATCTCTCGAGATATTCCTAAAAGGTGTTTAAAAGTGATAATTTACCAGTACACTAAAACAGAATGCGCACATTTCTATTTGCTGGCTCCCATCTCAAATATTTGAATACCTACCTTCCTCATTCAGATAGCACTCCACTGAGAGCTCCGACAAAACGGCCGGCGACCACGAAGGTAAGATCTGGTTCTTCTTCTTCATTTTCAATTTTTTAGTGGTCTTCTCCACCGCCTTTCTCCTTGGTCAAACACTAACATATTTGTCTTCATTTAATTTTTGTTCCTCCATCATTGTCAGAAGACTGCACTTAAAGCTTAAGAAGAAGAAGCTCCACCGACGACCACCACAGTAAGATTATTTTTTGGGTCCTATTTTGTTTTTTGTACAAAAGTTTTTTTTTTTTGTTGGGGTGTCTTCCATTACAATGCAGTGGGCTTATTAAAGTACTAAATCATTGTTGTAATTCTATTAGAAAATGTGGAAATATGGACAGATTATGGAAGAATGTCATTAAATTCACACACATTGATATTGCCTTTTTTCCCCCCTCAAAGCTTCTGATTTTATTTATTTTTATTTTTTTTAAAATGTAGTCATGTAGTTTTTATTTATTGACTTGCTAATCTATATTTCAAAAATTTGTAGAGGAATGTCTACATTGTATTCAGACGATGACAAATTAAACGTAAATGACTTAGCAGTGGATGATGAAGGGTATGTAGTAGTGGAAGCTTGTGATGAGGTGGATGAAGATGTGTTAGAAAAATTCAGGGAGAGTTTGCCAACATTTGGGATGAAGTTTAGTACTGAGAAAGAAGTTTTTGAGTTTTACAAACAATATGCTTACCGTGTGAGTTTTCCCGTTAGGAAAAGAAGTTCGAGAAAAGGTGAAGATGGATTAATTAGGTATGTGTTGTATACATGTGCTAGAGAAGGCCGTAGAACTGGAATTACGAGTGGTTCTTTGAAGCCTCAACCAACAATTCAATCAGGTTGTCAAGCTAGGTTGTCTGCTATGGCTGAAATATCTGGAATGTGGGTTGTCACAAAAGTTGTTTTGGAGCATAACCATCGAACTAGTCCTTCCAAATCAAGGTTGTATCGTTGTAATCGACAAATCAATGAACAAGTAAAGCGAAGGCTCGAGATCAACAATATTGCTGGTATTCAAATGCACAAAAGTTATCACTCTGCTGTAGTTGAGGCTGGAGGATACGAAGAAATGAGATTTATAGAGAAGGATTGTAGAAACTACATCGATAAGGTTAGGCATTTAAGGTTGGGGGAAGGTGATGATGTTGCTATCCAGGCTTACTTTTCAAAAATGCAAGAAAATTGTCCTGGATTTTATTTTAGTTTGGATTTGGACAATGATTGTCGGCTAAGGAATGTATTCTGGTGTGACAATAGGTGTAGGGAGGCATATAAGGAATTTGGCGATGTAATCACGTTCGACACTACGTATTTGACAAAATAAGTATGACATGCCATTTTCCCCTTTTGTAGGGGTAAATCATCATGGTCATTCGATTTTGCTTGGATGTGGTTTATTGTCTAATGAGGATACAGAAACATTTGTGTGAATCTTTAGGACATGGCTTCAATGTATGGAGGGTCAAGCCCCTATGGCATCATCACTGATCAAGACAGAGCTATGCAGAACGATAGAGGTGGTATTCCCTAATACAAGGCATAGATGGTGTTTATGGCATATTTTAAAAAAATTGCCCGAGAAATTTGGTTTCCATAGTCAAAAGGCCTCCATATTGTCGTCAATTCATAATGTGGTATACGATTCTCAGACGCCTGAGCAATTCGATGAAGGTTGGACATCGATGATTAGTATGTATAGCCTCCACGAGAATGTTTGACTTTCTGGATTGTATAGGGAATGATATCGCTGGGTACCTTGTTTTTTGAGAACTAGCTTCTAGGCGGGGATGTCCACAACACAGGGCATTGAAAGTATTAATGCATTTTTCAACAGGTATGTCCATTCCAAGACATCGTTGAAGCAATTTGTAGAACAATACGAGCGTGCTTTACGTTGTAAAGTCGAGAAAGAATTTCAAGCAGATTTCAAGTCTTACTCACAGATGGTCCCATGCGTGACCAAGTTCGCAATAGAGAAATAGTTTCAGGTAGCATATACTATTTCGAAGTTCCAGGAATTTCAGGCGGAGTTCACCGGGGTGCTATATTGTCGAGTAAGACACAAGGATGGTGATTGCGTGGGAGATAGGTATTTGGTTGAGGAGCAAATATTTTTTGATGGAGGAGAAAAGAAAAAAAAATTTATGGTAACTTTTGATCAAAACACGAAGGATAGTTTTATGTGTAGTTGCCACTTGTTTGAGTTCAGGGGGATTATATGTCGACATTCCATCGCTATACTGAGACAAAATGATGTGACATCTATTGCAGATAAGAACATCCTGAGGAGATGGCGGTGTGATGTTAGTAGGCATTATACAAGGGTGAAGATAAATTATAATGGTTGGATAAGCAACCTTGAACAAATGAGATACGATGAATTGTGTCGTAAATTTGGAACTATAGCAGACGTGGCTTCAAAAAGTGAAGCTCGAACTGGGACTCTTATGGATTAGTTAGACCTTAAAATGAATGAGATGGGGATCTCCAAATCATTATCATCTAGTGCTAGTAACATGAATACTAGATGCAATATTATGCCAGTTGACGAATGTGGTGGATCGGATAAGAATTCCAGCACGAACATACTTGACTCCAATTGCTCAAGGACAAAGGGAGCTCCTAGGAAACTACGTAAGAAAAGTCCGTTAGAAAATGTGGTTAATAATACCAAAGTAAGCTATGCACTTAGTCTCTTCTGTATTTATAAATAAATGTTCGTGTGTGTGGTTTCTATTTGTTTCTAATTTTGTTTTTTGGTAATTAACAGGCCTCACAGAAAGGAAAAAAAGGGAAGAACATCCAAGAGAAGGAACTGCAAAGTGGTCAACAAGTCATTCACATTTCACAGGATGCACCACCTTATCTTATTCTTACTCAAATGTCTTACCCACATCATGGTGCTACCCAGTGGGGGGCTATTCATCCACAATTGGTGCTACCAGACCCGCATTATTGTATGAACATGGTCCCGCCATATCCGTACAATCAGCAATTGATGGCAATGTATGCACCTCCAACACGCCCGACAGACGAAGAGTAGACTATCATCAACAGACTTTGATTTATTGTTATGAAATTGTATGGACCTGAAGACATTGAAATTTAAATTTTACTTGGGCACTTGACCTTTTACTCTATTCTCTCTAACCAAGTCTAATGTATATTTTTTCTTCTCATTTACTGTCAATCTTGGACTAAAGTGATTCTAATGCATGAATAAAGCAATCAATGTCAACTCAATTGCTGATGGTATTTTATTTCTCATCAACAATGCATCCAAAACCAAAAACCAAAATGACAATGTTATAATGCAAGATAATAAACAAGAAACAATGCCAAAACTCCATGAGTCAACCATATTTAACAAACTTCAGTTCAAAACAAAAGTTAATATTCGGATTAGTAATACAAATTTCAGCTTATGATAAATAAAATTACATTTTTCCTTTCTCCTGGCTAACTGTGAATTTAACCGACAACTTCAAGTCTCTCTCTTCTATGATGTTAGCAAACATTTCTAGTATACGAGCAAGTTTGGTACTCTCTTCGACTGCCTCTTCTTTATGCACAGAAGTCACAGTAGATTCCCCAACATTGGTGACAGACAGTGTGGTTCCCTTATCCCACTTGTAGTACCCACAACCTGAAATGGTATTAATCACAAAGTATTAATCACAAAGCAATATATAATGAACTATAAACTTGAAATTGTATATCTAAAGTGATTGAAATGGTGATTCATTTTCTGCCAAGATGGTCATTCGGTGGTTTTCAATTTGATTCATTAACAAAAAGGGATGGACAACAACAGAAATGAGGTGCATTGAAAAGAACCATGACCAAGTTTTATCATTTTTGTCATTGAACGATAATGCTAAAATTTAAGGACACAATAAACAAGAACATAAAAACATGAAATTCAATGTTAAATTATTAGATGTGAACTGGGATGCATGCCATACTTTATAAGAAAAAACACATTTAAACAGATTGTATATACACTTTATACATTCTCCTGAACCGGAGTAAAGTCGAGGAACCACGGTAAAATGTCAACAAATTTCTGCGGTTACTACCTAGATCCAAAAAGATGGACGGATCCACTACAAATTAAAACAGGTCACAAAATATGGTCAGAAAGAGAACCATCAAGCTAGCTTTCTTCCATTTTGAAATTTAAACAAGTTTAAAGAGTACCTAGTCGGCGACAAAAAAAATGGACGGAGAAAAATTGCAGTGGTTGCGAACGATTCGGTGGATGCCGGTAGAGTAGTTACGAATAAATCGGTGTATCACGTTAATCTTCTCTATGTCGCCCTCGCCATTGAGAGAAAAGAGCCCCCGCCCTGTGTCAACCCCGTCATTGAGAGAAAAGAGTCCCCATCGTTGAGAGAAAAGAAAGAGACCAGTAAGCCCTAATATTTGGGGATTATGATTTGTATGTAAAACATTTGAAAACATAAGGGTGTTCTGGTCATTTTGATATGTTTGTACACTAGTTTGTAACCCATGTATGTACAAGTAGCATTATTGTTTGATTCAGGTATTAAAAAAATAAAAAATTATAAAAACCTAATTCCAATATTAAATTAATTTAAATCATAAATTTCGTGGAATCCATAATTTTTAAACACTTTTAAACTATACACTTTATCAACTTTCATAATACTTGAAAAAACTTTTGTCATGAGACTAGATTCATTTTCCAATCATAATCTAGTAAATTTAATTAATCCTCCATTTTGTAAACTTGTTTATATCGACTTTCATAATACCTAAAAAAATTGTCATGAGCCTAAATTCATTTTTTTCAAAACATTTTTAACCACATATATTTTCTCAAACCACTTTTTAATCACATTTTACCTCGAAAATATTACATTCTTTGTTTATAAACACTTTTTTTTTTTTTACCATAGCTGGTGTAGTGGTGTGATAAATGGAATTTCACATGGTAATATTTAATGCATTCCAAATGCAGTGGCGGAGCCACCTATAGGCGAGGTAGCGCGGCCGCGCTACCTCGCCGCCGGTGGTCCGCCAGTGGCGTTGCGCAGGTGGCGCCACGCCTGAACATACATCTGACTTTTTTTTTGGCCCAAATCAGTACCCAACTCCCAAGCCCAAGCCCAAACCAAAAATACAATATACAAATCTATTTCCATTTGGTCCAACAAGCAAATTCTTAACAAAAATCAAAATCCTAACCTTTTGGCCTCTGCCGCTTCATCCCTTCCCGATTCTCTCTGTACGAACGACTGTACCTCGCAGCGCAGCGTTCGGCCACGCACGGATCCGCCACTAGTGTTGTCGCCGACACCGGTCTCAGCCTCACAGCATGCCTGACTGCCTTCCTTCCTGCTTGCTTTATGTGCTGTGCTTCCAAGTTCCAGGCTTCCAGCTTCCTTGCTGCCTGCTTCTGCCTTCTGTCACTCTGTGACTGTGCGTCTGTGCGTCAGAGTTCAGCCTAACGTTGGTAATTGTTGAATTTATCATGTTTGCTTTGACCTTTGTTAATAAATGTTAAAGTATAAATTTATAATATATCTGTATATGTATATTATATTTATATGTTATGATTATTTAATTATTTAATTTGTTTTGGTTGGAACTTGTGTACTAATTTTCAGATTTTATAATGTTATTACTTATTATGTTAATGTATAAGTTTAAAAATATTTTAATAAATATTATTAATGTTTGATTTATTAATTTTTTTGGTTAAGTTAGACTGTCAATTGTTGTCATTCTTCAATTTTTTTTTATCAATTTGTAATTTCTCACCAAGGCTAAACATTAATTCGTTATAATTGATTTGAGAATTATACATAAATGTTACATTTAAGTTTTTGCAAAGTGGTTTAGATTTGTAAATTGTGACTATTGTGATGAAAATATGATTTGATTTGTGAATTGTTATTATTGATTTATAGGTTGTGAATTGAGATTTGGTGAATATTTGATTTGATTTGATTTGTGATCAATGATTTACAGATTATGGAACGTTTTTTCCCACCTAAACGAAAATCTGAACTTAGTGGTTCTAGTTTTAGTAGTCCTGCAACTGCTTCTAGTAGAGCAAATGAGCTAGTAGATTTTGATAACACAAAGAAATTTTCCACTGAATTTAATATGGATGAACTTGTGTCGAATCCAGGAATACGGCCCCCAATTGAGTCATATGATCCTAACATTAGAGATGATGTTAAGATGACATACTTAGAGAAAGGTCCTTGTCAACCACATGAACATGACTTTTCAAGAAGACTGATGGGAAAGGATAATAGATGTTTTAGGAAAGAATGGTTTAATGAATTTATTGGTTGGAGTACAGTGTAGAAAAAGATGCTGCATATTGTTTGTATTGTTATTTGTTCAAACCTGATAGGGGAAGTCAAGGAGGTGGGTATACATTCACTAAGACTGGGTTTAGAGATTGGAGTCACAAAAAGATTTTAAGAGATCATGTCGGTCTTGTGGATAGTGCTCATAATATAGCTTTTGAGAAATGCAACAATTTGAAGAATCAAAGACAAAATATCTCTTATGTTTTGCGTAGCCAAAGTAGTACACAACAGAAAAGTTATAGGACGAGGTTGACTGCAGTACTAGATTGTACTAGATACCTTTTGATACAAGGATTGCCTTTTCGTGGTCATGACGAATCAGAAGATTCACTTAATAAAGGTAATCTACTTAAGATTCACTCAAATATTATTTCATTAAATAATATTCACAATCTCGCTATTATCATCGTTCATGTTAGTCGGTCAACGGTCAACAGTCAACGCTCTACTTGGACTTCTCGACTGGCTCCGCCACTGTCCAAATGCATGTCTTTTTTGAAAAAAATGTCCTATATTATTTGCCATCATAAACTATTATTTAGGTTTATGAGTTATGAATTATATCTTCCAAAAAAAAACCTGACCCAGACAAAAATTGGATACTCACTGAAGAAGAAACTCCAGTTTTTAATTTAGGCCAACCAAACCTCAACTTTTTATCTATGCGTGCCATGATTAATTGAATATTGGTGGACTAGTTTTTACCCTTTATCTTCTTATATCAAGATTGGAAATATTAATTGTTGAGGGATTTGCGGGCCTACAAAAATTATATGTCTCTATTTGGTAAAAGTTTTTTTTTTTTTTTTATAAATAAAAAATGTGATATTATCGAGATAAAATGTGCAGTTAAAATAAAATACTATTAAGAAATGTGAATAATTAAAAATTAATTTGAGAAATACTTTTAACTTTGTTTATAATCAAATTTGGTAAACATAGTAATTCATGTGTGAAATCGAATGTTCATATTTTGGTGACTCTGCCAAGACTTTCTTCTGTCACGTCACACATTTAGTCCAACTAGTGGACTCTGTTTCAAACAATATTATCATGGGAAAAAACATGGTCCATTGAATGTCCGTCATCTGAGGTCATTCATAGTTACGTATTTTCTAAGATATATTAGAATGTGTTTGACAAACATTTTTTTTCTTACACAATTTTTTAAATTACTTTTTAATTATATACATTTTTTTTCTTTAATTTTCAACCACACATTTTACTTAAAAAATACAAAAAAACATTTTTTTTAAAAAAAAACTTTTAACAAACAGAGGCTTAGTGTCGAAACGGACAAAATACAAAAGGCACATATATATTGACTTTTATTATATTGAACGGGGTATAATCTAATTTTAAACACACATATATATAAGCGCTTTTGTTATATAGACATGGTAGAATTATAGTCCCGCTCTGTTGTTAGAAGTGGGCAACGTTATGTTGTCCATCCACCAATGAGAATGCGTCAAGTGTTTGAACTTCGGGCAACGTTATGTTATCCACCCACCAGTGATTTCAGACACTTGGCGCATTCCTAAAAACTATATGTCTCTATTTCCTAAAAAGTTTTTTTTTTATAAATAAAAAATGTGATATTATCAAGATAAAATGTGTAGTTAAAATAAAATATTATTAAGAAATGTGAATAATTAAAAATTAATTTAAGAAATACTTATTTATAACTTTGTTTATAAACAAATTTGGTAGACATAGTAATTCATGTGTGAAATCGAATGTTCATATTTTGGTGACTCTGCCAAGACTTTCTTTTGTCACGTCACACATTTAGTCCAACTAATGGACTCTGTTTCAAACAATATTATCGAGGAAAAAAACATGGTCCATTCATTGTCTGTCATCTGAGGTCATTCATAGTTACGTATTTTCTAAGATATATTAGAATGTGTTTGGTAAACATGTTTTTAAACATATTTTTTCTTATATAATTTTTTAAATTACTTTTTAATTACATATATTTTTTTTCTTCAATTTTTAACCACACATTTTACCTAGAAAATACAAAAAAACATATTTTTAAAAAATAAAAACTTTTAACAAACAGAGACTTACTGTCGAAACGGACAAAATACAAAAGGCACATATATATATTGACTTTTATTATATTGAACGGGGTAGAATCTAATTTTAAACACACATATATATATACGCGCTTTTGTTATATAGACATGGTAGAATTACAGTTCCGCTCCGTTGTCAGAAGTGGACAACGTTATGTTGTCCACCCTCACGCGCTTTTGTTATATAGACATGGTAGAATTACAGTCCCACTCTGTTGTAAGAAGTGGACAACGTTATATTGTCCACCTACCAGTGAGAATGCGTCAAGTGTCTGAACTTCGGGCAACGTTATGTTGTCCACCCACCAGTGAGAATGCGTCAAGAGTCTGAAATCAGACACTTGGCGCATTCTCACTGGTGGGTGGGTAACATAACGTTACCCACTTCTGGCAACATAGCAATCACTACAAGAAAATCACTCAACAGCAATGACGTTTGTCGTCGCTAAAAGGCAAAAAATCGTCTCTATTGCTCAATAGCGACAACAAAGTCGTCCCTAATAGTCGTCACTTTAGGTCCGTGGCTGATTCTAAATAGCGACGACACAATCGTCTCTATTGCTTCAGAGTCTATTGCGACGACTTTTAGCGACGACTTTGTCGTCTCTAATAATTAAAATATTTTATTAATTTTTTTTTTGGTGACTTGCTCCACCGGCCCAATTTTGACCCGATCCAAATTTCGACCCGCTCCGTCAATCAAAGCATTTTATTTAATTCCTATGATATATATATATGCATTATAGGATTCGAACCCTTGATCAAAGGGTTATGTGGCATTAAATCATTAGGGCAACTCAATTCTTGTATTTATTTTTATTTTAACTAATATATATTAGTTAGAAAATTGTATAAATATATAGTAAGAGAATTAAAAAAAAAAAATTGAACAAAACTAAATATAATATTTTACACGTTTATATTTAATAAAAAAAATTGAAAATTAGGGACGACTTAGTCGTCGCTAAAAAAAAGTTAGAGACGACTAAGTCGTCGCTAATACTATATATTAGAGACAACTAAAAAAGTCGTCGCTAATTATGTTGGGACGACAGGAAAGTCGTTGCTAATACCTACCTTATTGCGACGACATTTTTTGTCGTCGCAATTGTTTCTGGTATTAGGGACGACTTTTATGAGTCGTCGCAATAGTATTTGTGACGACAAAATTGTCGTCCCAATAGGGTGGGTATTAGCGACGACTTTTTCTGTCGTCGCTAAATTTCGTCGCTGTTGCGCCAATTTCTTGTAGTGAATTTTGGGTAGAATTAATCATAATCATAATCATAATATAAATTATATAAGGTTGGCCGGCGCTAGGGTAGACGTACTTTTTTTAATAATTGACATGGTAGAATATAATCATAATTTACATTATATTTTAAATTTTAGGTCGAGTTTTATCTTAGGTTGGCTTGTATTAGGGCCGAATGAGTCTTTTTAACATTCGACATTGCAGAATTTGATCATAATTTAATTTTAAATCGAGTTTCATCTAAGGTTGGCAGGCATTTGGGAGATGGGAGTAAGATTGCTTGGGAGTTTTGAGGTGGCAGCTCTCTTAAGTGAATTTCTCAAAAATGTTGAAAGCCAACCTTAGACGCATATAGTGTCTCTGCCATGAAGATTCGTAGAGGATGTAAATCGCAGGTTATGTCTAAGCTAGTTAGGGTCGGGTACCATCAACTGGACAATAAAGTGTCTAGTAAATTCGAATATACAAGAAACGATCTCTGCGCTGTCAACATTTGTAGATCTTTAATTTTTGCTAGTTGGGATGTGCCCTGGAGGGCCCTAATTAAGTGAATTTCTCAAGAAAATTCCTCCTTGAGTACTATGTTTGACATTTGTATACATTGATGAGTCTTTCTAATAGTCGTTTGCATACAAGGAATTTCAAAGAGCTGTTTACATGCGAGACATATGAACGTGAAAGTCGTAAGACCATCCTTCCTTCAAGTCTTCTTCTTTATACTAAAAATCTACTATGACATGTAGGTATAGTTATTGTACTGACGATAAATCACTATAATTGTATGTTTACCAAAGTATATATATTTTTTTAATCTCGTTTAATATATTGTTCTTGTAATTGAGATTGTTCAAATACTATGTTAACATGTTTCAAAAGTTTCGCAAACTTAGAAGGGAGGTTCTTCTATAAGTTGTGGGTAATCAGGAAGGCAAAATTATTGCTAGTACCTTTGCAACTTCTTGGGAGCACTCAACTGGACGGTGCAAGCGAGTGAATACAGTTTTAAATAGATAAAGATTGCATTTTTGGGAAGATTTGGAAGTCAATTAAAGTAACATGACTTCATTTTATTTGCCATAAATTTTTGAACGAATTGAAAGTTACATACACCTAACTACCTAAGTCTTTATAATTGTCATGTCATGACTCATGACAAAGACTAAAAGAAAAGATCCAATGAATTATGTTTTCCTTTTCTTTTTCTTTTTTTTTTTTTTGGGTTAAAGTACGGTATAAATCTTATCGTCATCGAGTTGCTCCAACTTTTGGATATAAATGGTTATTATAATCCCTTTTATTTTATAATTTTCTTACTCTCGTGAATCTTGCTTTGATTTTTCTTTATTATCCTAATAGAAGAGTTTAATCGAAGAAATTGTCTCCTTTACGTTTTCTCTCTAGTTATACTTATTATTGATTTAAATCATTTGTGCTCTTTATTTGAATCGGACAATAATTTTACATGGTTGATATTATTCTAATTTCTAAACTAAAACTAAGCTATGATTAACTAACTAGTTGACATGATTGGTTAGATGATTAAAACGATGGGAAGAACTATTGTTTGGACGTACAATTTCACCTTAATTATCCTCCTTGATTTATATCATAAAAAGCCATGAAAAATAATTGAAGTGTATTCAAAATTTAATTGACAATCTCTATCGAGCATATTCAATTATATATAATTAAGTAAACTGGTTATAACTCTATGTAAAATTTAACATAATTAAATGCATTAATTCATCAACAAAAATAATTTACTAACCGCGATAATTCTATAAGTAGGTCGCCTAGGTAAGTTGTATGACTGACGGATCCATGGCATGGCATGGCGAGCCGAAGCGCTTGCTCGTGCTGGATTTATTGGAAAAAAAATTTGTTATATTAGGTATCTTTTAGATTGCAATTCGAAAAATATAGTTATTAGCGAAAATTTCGCTTTAACTAAACAATATTCTTGGACGACCGTTCTAGCTGAACAAAATTCCAGAATCCATCACTGATTATATGCTTTTATTCTCGACTTGTCACCAAGCACTTACAAATCAATTATATATTGATCAATTAATTAATTGAAATAATCACAAATATACACATCAATAAAAGTCAAGTCTTTTATGAATAAACCTATTTTCACTATCTCATCCACAATGTAAATGACAATTCACTCACTTGGATTGTCATCCACATTGTGTATGAGATTGTGATTGGAGCATTGTTGGTCTTTTATAGACTTCTATAGAATGAATCAATGAAGTACAATGGGGTTAACAACTTCATTGACAACCCCTCACAATCGAATCCTTAAGCTTTCTTAAGCATCCAATTGAGTCCACAATTTCTCCAATTATGTCTCAAATCTCTTTAGTTCCAGTCCATTTGGCTCCAACATGTCCCTTCCATCCAGTAAATAAAAGAAAATTAAAACAGGGATAATTATATTGACACCACTAATTTTGTTAAACACACCACATTTTTCATATTTACTAATTTGGTCACAAATAAATTAACTTAAATAACTCTTCTGTTGGAGAATTTCCCTTGCACAATCACAAAGTAACAAGTTATTCTCAATAAGTGACAAGTAATTGAAAATGATAAGATTAACAGTAATCAAGAATAAGAGAAAAAACTCCCTAAGGTCTTGATAATGACACGAACGTGTGACTAGAACCGAGGGCTCAGAAATTGCCCCAATAACCACAATCGGCAACACCACACGAAACAGGGAAGATCACACTCCGAGGCAACCCACAACCTACAAGTTTTCACCAAGAAACCGTACCAAACAGAGGCCTATAACCGAACGCACCAAGGTGCGATGAAGACAAGCTCCGCGCACGAAGACAGGAGGCGGAGGAGACAGCCCACCACGAAGGAGGCAGCAAAACCGGAGGCCAACGAAGGATCAGGGTCCCGGGTTTACCAAAGTTCACGGAGAAGAGAGAAAACCAAGCACTGCCGCGGTCACGAAGAGAGAGCGAGAGAGAGGTCCTTTTTTTGAGTGTATCGTGTGTTATGAGAGTGAGGGAGTAGATATATAGGATAGGTAGATTTAGGTTTAGGTTTTAATTAGGGAATGGGTCGGGAGCCTAATTAAAACCCCGGGCCGCCAATCGGATCCACCTATCGAGCAACAGGGCCAATAACCCAATTAACACCTCAAGATAGGGTTGTAAAGTTTCTAACCTGTTCACTCTTGGGTTACGCATATTGTGGTTTAATTGGGGCATAAAATACCTCGATCATGGGCCGAAGGCCTACGAAGCAAAAAACCGACCCGATGTTTCATCATCGTCCCCGGGGTTTGTTTGAGACCAAAATCCCAACAAACCTCCACCTTGGTACCGAACAAAACCTGCAAAAAACAAAACAACACATGTTTAGTAGTTGCAAGATTAAAGTCCTAAACTAATCGGACCTTTTCATACCTGTACCGATATTTAGAAGCAATAGACAACTTCTAAATTTTACCAAAGTGAGCACCTTTGTGCCCATATCTGCAGGGTTATAATCTGTATGTACTTTTTCAAGTTTAATTTCATCTTGAGAAACAATATTCCTAATAAAGTGTAATCTAACATAAATGTGTTTAGTACGTTCATGAAAAACAGGATTCTTACATAAATGAATAGCTGATTGACTATCAGAATATACTGTTACACTTTCATTTAAGGCTTCTAGTTCCTTAAGTAATCCTTTAAACCACAAAGCTTCTTTAAAGGTTTCGGTAACAGCAATATATTCAGACTCAGTAGTAGAGAGAGCAACAATATGTTGGAGCTGAGACTTCCAACTAACACATGAGTCACACAAAGTAAACACATAAGAGGAAGTAGATTTCCTATTATCTCTATCTCCACCATAATTAGCATCGGTAAAACCCTTCAATTTCACATTATTAGATTTGCACTTATAGATTAAACCCACATTATAAGTGTCACTAAGATACCTGAGTAGCCACTTCAAGGCTTCCCAATGAGTGGGGCCAGGATTAGACATGTACCTGCTCAAAGTACTAACAGCAAAGGCCAAATCTGGCCGAGTACAAACCATCAGATACATCACAGAACCAATCACATTAGAATAGGGTATATTACTCATATAAGCTATTTCTTCCTCATTCGCAGGTGATTGATCTTTTGTTAAAAAAAAATGATTTCCAAGAGGTACAGAAGCAGGTTTACAATTTATCATACCAAACTTCTTTAACACCTTTTGTACATAGGGAGTTTGATGCAAGAATAAACAAGAATTAGACCTATTTCTTTCAATTTCCATACCCAAAATACGTTTAGCATGGCCTAGGTCCTTCATATCAAATTCCTTGTTTAACTCAATTTTAATCTTGTCTACTAAAATCATGTTAGAACCAATTAATAACATGTCATCCACATAAAGTAACAAATACACACACTCATCAGTGCTGTGATGCATATAGTATAGACAATGATCAAACTCACTCCTCTTGAAGCCAATAGAAAGCACATAAGAATCAAATTTCTTGTACCACTGTCTAGGTGATTGTTTTAAACCATATAATGATTTTTTAAGAAAACACACATGATCCGGTTTTTCTTTATCTTCAAAACCTTTGGGTTGAAACATAAAAATTTTCTCTTCAAGATCTCCATGTAAACAAGCAGTTTTCACATCAAGTTGTTCAAGTTCCCAGTCATAATACGCAACAAAAGCAAGCATGACTCTAATGGTGGTATACTTAACAACGGGCGAGAAAATCTCATTATAGTCTACCCCTTCCTTTTGTGTGTACCCCTTTGCAACTAGCCTAGCCTTATATCTCACAAGCTCATTCTCAGTGGTACCCTCCTTCACCATGTAGACCCATTTGCAGCCTACAATTGATTTATCTCTTGGTCTATCCACTAAAACCCAAGTTTGATTCTTATGGAGCGATTCCATCTCCTCTTTCATGGCACTAACCCAAAATTTCCTATTTTCACTTCTCATAGCCTCCTCGTAAGTATTGGGCTCTTTATCAGCTAGGTCTTGTAACTAGCATAGGCTATAACGTAGTCGGACATTCTTTGGAGTTCTCTATGTGGTCTTCTTTCCCTATCTCTAGCTAGCTGATAGCCATCCAAAGGGTTATGGTCAACAGGATGATCTGTAGGGTCATCTTCTTCAAATTCTACATTCTCATGATCTTGTTGGGGGTTAATCTCCACCTCACTCGGGGTAATGGGGATAGGGATTCTAACACTCTCCACTTCAGGTGAGGGTTCATCTCCACCTATCTCTAGCTGTTCTTCGTTTCCTAGACAAAGCATCTCAGACTCATTAAAAGTGACATCTCTGCTGATGATTATTCTCACGCCCTTTTGACTTCTGTCCCACAACCTATACCCTTTAACACCTTCGGGATATCCTAGAAAAACACACTTTCTAGCTCTAGGTTCTAACTTTCCCTCTCTTTGATGAGAAAACGCAGTACAACCAAAAGTTCTAAGCATAGAATAATCAGCATATTTACCATACCATTTTTCATATGGTGTATCACCATTCAAGGCAGCGGAAGGAGTCATATTAATCAGATAGCATGCAGTCATAACAGCTTCACCCCAAAATGATTTAGGCACACCAGAGCTTAACATCATACATCTAACCTTATCAAGTAATGTACGATTCATCCTTTCAGCAACCCCATTTTGCTGGGGAGTGTAAGGCACAGTTCTATGTCTAGTAATACCATTATCTTTACACATATTGTCAAAATCAGAATTGCAGAATTCAAGACCATTATCAGTTCTCAAATATTTTATATTTCTACCTGTCTGGTTCTCCACCTGTAATTTCCAAGTTTTAAACTTTTCAAAAGTTTCAGATTTATCTTTCAACAAATAAATCCACACACCACTACAACAAAAAGGCCCTTCTGCAACATGCAAACGACAACATTCATCAATTGCATGTTGCTAAAAGGGGTTTATAGCAACATTCACTTGTTGCATTTGATTCATTAAATCGAGTTTTAGCAACATTCAACAAATAAGTGTTGCTAATAATAACCTTTTGCAACATTCATAAAAATGTTGCAATAAGTTTAGGCATTGGCAACGCGCAGCGAACGTTGCAAAAGCTTAGGCTTTGGCAACGCGCAATGCGCGTTGCAAAAGCTTGGACTTTTGCCTATCGCAACGCGCGGTGCGCGTTGCCAATGCCTAAGCTTTTGCAACGCGCATTGCGCGTTGCAATAGATACCTATCGCAACGCTCAATGCGCGTTGCAAAAGCCTAATATGATTTTCGGGCTAAATTTTTACATTTATCAAATGTTGGGACTTAATTGCAAATCTCAATCCTCTAAACATAAACCTATTTTACACCAAAATGAAAAAATCTGAATTAATTTCCCTCCACACCGATTTTCTACATTTCCTCATTCTCTACATTTCCCAAACCTACCCACCTCTCAATCTCGTCCTCGTCGACCTGTGAATCAGTCCAAGAATCCAGGTCCAAAAATCAGTCCAAGAATCCAGCTACTCCACAGCGCTACCGGGCGACCTTGCTGCAAGCGCTACCGGGCGACGGCGACGGTGCAAGTCCAGGCCAGCCACCGGCGACTCCAACTTCCGAGCTTCAACCTGTTTTCCACCACTCCACAGCGCCCACAGGTTACTCTCTCTCTCTTCGCAACCTCCGTGGGCCTTCCCTTCGCAATGCCCTCGTCCAAGGTACCAGCGTGTGTTTGTTTATTAGTTTTACATCGAAATTTATTTTGTCTGTATATATTGTATTTTAATATTTCTACTTTGTGTGAATCTGATTGTCTGTATATTGCTGTTGTTGTTCATCTGGGTTGGGGTAAAGGAAGCCAAATTTCTCTGAAATGGGTTGTTGAAAATCTAATTCAACTACAGTTGCAAGACAGCAGATCAGTAAAATCTCTCCTAAATCCATGCTTCTAAGAGTTATAGATCAACTTCTGCATTATTAATCATAGCATCCGGAGAAGACTTATCAACCTAAAGGATAACTTCCATAAAGAACTTAATAAAGAACAACAAAGTGGAAAAGGGGTAAAGTACCATTTCTCACTCCCAGAATCTACTAGAGAGATAACTCAATGAGAGCTTAATTTCTTCACTATGCTAAAATTCAAGCAAATGGTAGGAGCATTTCCATCAATTTGTGAATACACATTTCCAAATAAACATTCCTTTCAAATATCTTCAACAAATTATAACTATTAAACCTAACTGACATTAGATAAAACTCATCCATATTTCTTTATTGGGTAAAAATTGTAAAATAGCTTATATCCTTTGTTCTCCTTGGGAAAAAGGAACATCAGTGAATACACATTTCCAAATAAACATTGCTACTTGGTAGGCATTTATGACAAACTACATCATATGAAATGCAGCCAATCATTATTCTACATTCAAATAAAAAATCATAAATCTGTATATTCATAAAACTAACAAAAAAAAAATTATAATTAACACAGAAAAATTAACCTCCAAAGGGCTGCCCCTGCCCCTCAGAGTTGAAGAATTGAAGAATTAATCCATCATTTTAACCTCCAAAAATTAATCCATCATATTACTAGACATTGCTACTGTCAAAGCTCAGATATTTTCCCAAAAACTAATTTGAGTAAATCTTACAGACTATATAGACAACTACTTTGAAAACACCAAAAAATGGGGAAGAAGAAGGCTTATCGTCGATCGAGGGCTATTTCCATGTAAATCTTACAGACAATATAGACAACTACTTTGATTTGTTTATGAATTGTGATTATTGATTTTTAGGTTGTAAATTGGGATTTTCCTGTGAATTGGTGATTGGCGAATTGTGATGCTTGTAGAGTTTTGAAATATTTATTAATCATTGATATAATGCTATTTTGTGTATAATAGTAAACAATGCCTCCTAAAGTTAATGAACTACCTCTGCTATTTTTTGCAATTTTATGGTGAATTTGTATAGTTTGTTTTATGTGAATATGAATTTAATTTTTATTGAAATTTCATAAATGTTTTCTTTGGTTATTTTTATTAGTTCATTCTCTTAATTGCTTATTGAATTTAATTTTGATAAGTTATTTATCTCGTTAGTAGTTTAGCAATTCTCCATTTAGTTAAATGGAGAACATGGTTTGAATTTAATTATGTTGAGGAGTTTGGGATAAATCTTGGATTATTGTAGAAGGTTGGATGTTGAATGAGTTGTGTTTGATGATTTAAAATATTTTGAGATTCCTCTACAGGTTGGTTAAGTCCAATTTATAGAGGAGACTCTGCCAAAATTTTTGTAGAATCTTGTAATAGATAAGTGAAATATTTATATTTGAAATGTTTTAATTCCGCATTTAATGTGAAAGGAAGTTAACATGCCTAGGTTTAAGATTTTAAACTTGGGGTGTTACATTTTGAAAAACGATTTTATATCCAAAAATTGAAGAGACCATAATTTTTACTAGTTTCAGGCCATTCTGAGTTTTCACCTGGTTGAGGTCGTTTCAAATCTCAAATTCTTACTTTAAGACATGTTACTGAGGAGTCAATTTTTTTTAGAATTTATGTTTTAATTCCTTTAATTTCGTTGATGTCTAATTTGATCTTTTTGCTTACATTAGAGATTCAAAAACTATTTAAATGTTGTTTTGTTTCAGTTGTTCAGTATTGGATAATATCTTTGTATATGATGGACAAAGCATGGCTGCAATTATCAAGGTTATCATCTGAAATTAGATTATCTATTAATCTAGTTACAAAAAAAAAAAAAAAATGTACTCATAGTAAATTTTACTTGTAGATTGTCAGAACAATATAGAGATGGAGCACAAAAATTTGTGAAGCTAGCTCGTGACTATATAAATTCAGAAATGATAGTATGCCCTTGTATTAAGTGTAGGAATCTAAAGCATCACCATTATGATACGGTGTATGAACATTTGGTTATTAAGGGTATGGATCCTACATATGTCGTTTGGGTATTTCATGGAGAACAACCAAGTGAACCAAATTTGGTCGATGTAGAAATACCTGAATCGCATATGATGTTTAGGGACTTCTATGCACAACTTGATGTGGATCCTGAAAACCCTATTGATGGAAGAGAAGATGAGATTGAAAGTTTAGTTGATGATGCTGAAACTCCATTGGTTGTAGGGCGTTCACGAAGATGTCAGCTTCGATTGCTATGTTTAAGCATAAAGCTACACATGGTTTATCGGATAGTGGTTTTGATGATCTTATTAATCTTATTCAAGACATGCTGCCAGAGAATAATACACTTCCTAAATCACTTTACGAGATGAAAAAACTTGTCAATATATTTGATCTTGGCTATGAGAAGATACATGCTTGCATAAATGATTGTTGCCTATATAGGAAAGAGCTTGAGCATGCTATAACATGTCCAAAATGTGGTTGCTCAAGATGGAAAGTTAACCAACAAACTAAGAAAATTCAGAAAAAAATTCCAGCAAAAGTCTTGCGTTATTTTCCTATAATACCAAGACTTAAGAGGATGTTTGGAATAGATGAGATGTCAACGCAACTTAGATGACACTCAAGTAATAAAAGTTTAGATGGTAAAATGAGGCATCCAGTTGATTCATTGGGTTGGGAGATGATAAACAGAAGGTGGCCAGATTTTGCATCAGATCCTCGAAATATTAGATTAGGTCTTAGCACTGATGGATTTAATCCTTTCAAAGATCTAAGCTCTAAATACAGTTGTTGTCCAGTGATCTTAACTATATATAACTTGCCTCCCTCATTATGCATGTCAAAGGAAAGTTTGATGTTGAGTTTATTGATCCCGGGGCCAAAACAGCCAGGTAATGATATAGATGTTTATTTGGCACCACTTGTAGATGACTTAATGTTGTTATGGAGTGATGGGGTTGAGATGTATGATGCAGTTACAAAGTCTTCATTCAATTTAAAAGCTATTTTGATGTGGACAATACATGACTTTCCTGCATATGGAAATATATCTGGATGGCCTGTGAAGGGAAAAATTGCATGCCCTATTTGTCGTGAAAATACATGTTCACTATGGTTGTCACATGGTAGGAAATTTGCATACATGGGACATAGAAGATTTCTTGCAATGGATCATCCATTTCGCATGAAAAAGAGTTGGTTTAATGGACATGTTGAAAAAAGTATTAGGTCGAAGATAAAAAGTGGTGAAGAAGATTTTATTGAAGTTGATAAAATTGTAAATGATTGGGGAAAAAGTGGTAAACGAAAGAGGAATAAGAATACAGCTCAATCTAATGTAACTTGGAAGAAAAAGTCAATATTTTTCAACCTACCATATTGGAAGGTAAATGCTTTGATATTTCTATCATTCATATTTTAATCTTGTAGTTACTTGTAATATATCATTAAACCATTGATGTTTGATTTGTAGACCTTGCTCATACGTCATAATTTGGATGTGATGCATGTGGAAAAGAATATTTGTGAGAGCGTCATTAATACACTTTTAGATGTGAAAGGAAAATCCAAAGATGGCATTAACTCTCGTAAGGACTTGGAAGCTATGAACATTAGGCATGCTTTACATCTTGAGAGTAGAGGAAATAAATTCTACTTACCCGCTGCTCCTCACACTTTATCAAAAGCAGAAAAACAATTTTTTTGCAAAAGGCTTGCTAGCTTGAGATTACCCGATGGTTATGGATCAAATATTGAAAATTGCATTTCAGTGGAAGAATGTAAGATCAGTGGTCTCAAGTCTCATGATTGTCATATATTAATGCAACAATTATTATCAGTTGCCTTAAGAGGACTTTTACCTAAGGGACCCAGGAACTCTATTTTTAAATTGTGTTCATTTTTCAATGAGATATGCCAAGGAGTTGTTGATAGGAATAAGGTCGAAAAATTAGAAGAAGATGTTGTTGAAACATTATGCACGTTGAAAAGGTATTTTCCGCCTTCATTTTTTGATGTAATGGTACATTTGACAATTCACATTGGGAGAGAAATACGTATATGTGGACCAGTACAATATCGTTGGATGTATCCATTTGAGAGGTAATCTTTATTTAAGCTATTCTCAAAAGTTAAATTTATTATCAAATTGGATTTAAATATTTTTACATTTTTTCATTCGTATAGGTATATGAAAGTGTTAAAAGGGTATGTTATGAATCGTGCACGACCTGAAGGGTGCATAGCTGAACGGTATATTGTTGAAGAAAATGCAATGTTCTGTAGCAAATACATAAAACAAGCATCTAAAATGGGTTCCAAGCATGCACGCAATGAAGAATATGAGAGTGATTTCTTAGTCGTAGGGCGTACAATTTCTAAAGGGACGTCACTCGTTCTATCTGATGAGATGTTGAAAGTTGCCCATCGTTATGTGTTGCTAAATAGTGCAGAAGTTCAACCATACATAAAGTATGTTTATTAAAAATATACTTCGACAAATTTTAACTTATTCGACCATATATTCATTTGATATATTGTTTTTACCTTAGGATGCATATGGATGAACTCAAGAGTTTTGACAAACGACTGGAAAGAAATGAGGTTTTATTACATAAAAAGCACATTGACTCTTTTGCTGCCTGGTTGGATGATAAGGTTCAACATATATGAAGAAAGTTTTTGTCTAGTTGTACTATTTATTATTTTACTCCTAACATGTTTAAAATAATAACAGATTAGAGCTCAGTGTTTGATTGACAATGTTTCAAACACTTTAAAGTGGCTTGCACGTGGTCCTAGATGCCAATCCATGTCATATTCTAGTTTTGTCATAAATGGTTTGCGCTTTCACACTAAAGATGCTGAAAAATCTCGTCAAAATAGTGGCATTTTAGTTGAAGCAACAACCATCTGTAGATCGAGTGCAAAAGATAATGCACCTCAAGTTGGGAAAGTTCATTACTATGGAGTTTTGCGCGATGTTATATTGCTTGATTACAATACATTTCACGTTCCAATATTCAAGTGTGATTGGGCAAATATCATGAATGGAATAAAAAAGGAAGATGGGTTCACTTTGGTTAACCTTAACGAAGGACACGGACAATTTGAAAATGATCCATTCATTTTAGCAACACAAGCAAAACAAGTGTTTTATTCTAGGGAGAATGAAACTTCTAGTTGGCATGTTGTTTTGCAAGAACCATCAAGAGACTTGTATGCATTACATGTGGAAGAAGATACTGATGAGCCAACTATTCCAGTAGATATATCACAACTTGAAGACACCCATGATGATGATGATGAGAACTATGCAAGGATAGATGTCGAAGGCGTATTATGTGACACATAGAGTAATTTGGTAATAGTTTTAAAAGTTATCTTCTTAACCTATATTTGTACATAATGTACTTTTTATAGCCCGATATTTGGAAGTTTTTACATCGTGATGAAATGTTGAATATTTAAATTTTGTTAAGATCTCTAACCTTAATTTCTTTTGATGTTGCAGATTTTCATTCCCAACTTTCGAACTAGTTGAGAGTAGGAAGCTTATTAATTAAAATGATGGACAAAGCTGAGGTAATTGTGTTTTCTTTTGCTTTTATATTTGTTGATTTTCGAAAATAAGCATATTTGTATTTTGTTTTCATGTTGCATTCTTAAAGTCAACTAAACAAGCTGTCAAGATCTCTAAACGACGAAGAGCTGCTATTGCTGCAGCAGCAATTCAAGAGACAAGTGAAAGAGTAAGAATTTCTAGTGAGCAAGAAAATGCTGTATCGACTCCAATAGTAAATGAGCAAAGCACGCCATCAACTACTGAAAATGTTCCCAAAAAAAGGAGAGGTCCAACTCAAGTGAAAATGATTACGGGAAATAATTATCAGAAGATGGATCTTGAATTCAATGAATTCGGGCAAGTGGTTGGCAATAACTCAGATAAATTTGCTAGTATAGTTGGAGGTATGGCACGAGAACATGTGCTTGTTATACTTACAGATTGGCATTCGGTGGATGAGAAGAAAAAAAAGGAACTTTAGAGTATCGTACAGGTATGATTCTTAATTGAATTTTAAAATTATTTTTGGTACAAATAAGTTGTAAAATTATATTTGTGTAAAAATACAGCAAAGGTTCAATGTGGGTGATTGCCATAAAAAAATGACATTTCAATGTATGGGAAAGTATTGGAGGACGTACAAATGCAGACTTAGAAAGCAAATTCGAGGTCAGGTCAAATCTTCTTTGAATAGGACACGTATTACTAACCTTCTTAGACCAAAGAATGTGCTCTCTCAAGAAGAATGGGAAAAATTTGTTGAATATACTATTTCCAATAACTTTAACGTAAGTAATATTTACATACTAATGTTCATTTTTATTTAATTTTTATTGTTGTTTATAACTTTTTATTTTGTGAATAGGAAATAAGTTCCAAGTTCAGCGGAATGAGAAATAATCAAAAGCTTCTCCACACTATGGGACGAAAGGGTTATCCACGTGTGGCTCATGAAATGGTACAATTACAAACATATCTTTAATTTTTACTTGAATTGTCACATTGTCACATGCTAATACATATAATTGTTGGATTTTTATTGCAGAGGAAAAATAACCCAGATATAAAAGGGATAAGAACCAAAGTATGGACTCAAGGACATCTAAGAAAGGACGGAACTCCAATAAATGAAGCAGTTGCCGAAACTCTGGTATGTTAGAAATCTATGTATATTCTTTTAATAATAAATTTACATTATTTTAGCATAAAAAATGAGGTTCATAAGTGCAGAAAAAGATAGAAGATTGTGCACAATTTATTTCTGATACACCGGCAGAAGATTCCATCCGAGATGATGCCGTTGCTCGAGTTTTAGGTCCTAAAAATCGTGGAAGAGTTAGGGGACTTGGATTTGGAGTTGCACCATCAAAATTTGATATACAATTTCAAAGTACTGGAAGAGTGAAAGAACTTGAGAATCAATTGCAAACTCAGTCACAAAAACTACAGACTCAGTCAAAAAAATTACAAACTCAGTCAGAAAAAATGGAATCACTAGAAGAAAAGGTTGAAGCATTAATCAGGCTATGTCAACAGGTATAACAATTTATATTATATTAATATGATAACATGTTTAATGTGAACAACTTTTTTAATGTTTGTGTCATTTTACAGAATGTCGAAGATAGGGGTTCACATGTGTATACGCCTCAGGTTATTGTATTTCAAAATTTTAATTGTTTATGTTTAATATAAATTATTATTGCAGTTTCTTAATTTCAAAAGGAATTTCTTCATTTAACTGTAAATTTGTAGTCACATCAAGAAAGTGGTGTTCAAGGAGGTACATATATGGAGAATGTAAGGTGTCAACTCTTGCATTGGTACAAGTATGATGAGGAAGAAATTGTTGCCGAAGGGAAGATTGCAACAATAGACCCAAGTGCAAAGGTGCATCACATGCCACTTGGACGAGATTGTTGGAAGGTTTGGGTCGAAGAAGTGTACATGAGTCATTTGACATTATACAGACCTACAGATGAATTTCGATTGCTTAGTGAAGCCATGGGAAGTACTGTTGCTTGGCCTAAAAGCTGTATTAGACTTATTTGATGAAGGTAAAACTTATTTACAGATGAATTTCAATTTCTATTGTTGCGGATTAAGTTTTGAAATAATTTGGTCGTGATGAGTATTGATTCTAGATTATTGTTGGCCTGGAGTTGGGGATGAATTTTTGATTGATTTGATTGTAGTTTAATGATGAATGAGTTTTTAGGTTGATGTTTTAAAGTATTATGGTGGTTGTGATATCCCTCTACAGGTTGGTTAAGTCCAATTTATAGGGGAGGCTCTGTCCAAATTTTTGTAAAGTTTTACAATCGAAAATGATAATTTTAATATTTAGTATGATTTATTTCTACATTTTTGCATTCAGTGTAGTTGGAGTCCTGATGATTAAACTTTTATAATGTCTTTGCAGGTAAAAGTCAATTTTGCAGTTCTCTCATAAGATGGTTTGTCATGGGCATAGTTTAAGCTAGACTTCAGAAGCCAGGGAAGTACTCATCTTTAATGATGATTCGTGTTGAAAATGGTGATACTAGCTCCTTTTTGTATGGCTACTGGTCTGTTAGAGATATTGTTGCAATTTAGAGGGATAGTAAATGTCAAACTTTAGATGTGCAATCAAATAGATGAAAAATCTATATTGCAGATTTTGTTTTAATGTTGGAAAACAAAGTAACGTAATTTTTGTTAAGTATTAAAATATGTGGTATAATTTTCTTTAAAATGCTTGCATTTTATTGTGAATAGTTAATTTATTTTTATAGCACATGTGTTTCATATTTTACATATTACATATATGTTTGAGAAATTTGTTGGTTATCAGTGGAATTATCTATATTGATTTTAAAAAAATTTAAAAAAAAAAATTTGTTAAAGATCAACGGCAACGCGCAATGAGTGTTGCCAAAAGTATCAACAGCAACGCGCAAAGAGTGTTGCCAAAAGTATCAACGGCAACGCGCAACGAGTGTTGCTAAAAGTATCAACAGCAACGCGCAAAGAGTGTTGCTAAAAGTATCAACAGCAACGCGCAACGAGTGTTGCCAAAAGTATCAACGGCAACGCGCAATGAGTGTTGCCAAAAGTATCAACAGCAATGCGCAAAGAGTGTTTCCAAAAGTATCAACGGCAACACGCAACGAGTGTTGCTAAAAGTATCTACCGCAACATGCAAAGAACGTTGCTAAAGGTCTACCGTAACACGCAATGAATGTTGCCAAAAGTATCAACGGCAACGCGCAATGAATGCTGCCAAAACTCTACCGCAACGCACAGTGAACGTTGCCAAAGGTCTACCGCAACACGCAATCCATCCTTTTGCAACACGCAATGAACGTTGCCGTTTCCTTTCCCTCTACGGCAACACTGCGATTTGCAACATGCACATGAACGTTGCAAAAGGTCTTTTGCAACATTTTTTGCGCGTTGCCGTAGGCTGTTTTTGTTGTAGTGCACGTTTGGAGAAATCATCAATAATGGACAGGAAATATTTGTTACCACCAAAAGTGGGATTACTCCCAGGGCCCCATAAATCAGAATGGATGTATTCAAGCATTCTAGTTGTCCGGTGTGTGCTGGATGCAAAAGACATCCTGTGATGTTTCCCAAGCACACAATGATCACAAAATGGCATGTCAGACACCTTATCCTTTCCAAACACACCCTTATCATTTAAATATTTTAGACCTTTAACACTCACATGTGCAAGTCTATTGTGCCATTTTTGTGTGTGATCGGTGTCAATGGATGCAATAGTATGGTTTTCACCACTTACTACTTCAGCATGAGTTGTGTAAATGCCATTTTTCTTAATGACCTTAAAGGCCCTAAGTGCACCTTTAAACATTTTAATCATCCCGTCACCAAGCCTCCCAGTGAAACCTGCATTTTCTAACTCTCCCACCGATATCAAATTTCTACCCATATGTGGAATGTACCTAACATTCTTCAATGTATGCACAAAACCATTTTCAAATTTGATAATAACATCACCAACACCTGTAATGTTATATGCGACTCCACCCCATGTAACAACATGACCATGATCAGACTCATGCAAATGATCAAACCAATGCTTATGAGAAGTGACATGAAATGATGCACCAGAGTCAAGAATCCATTCATCAATATGGGAGTTCATAGACAGGTTAATTTCACTAGGCTTGTGATCTAAGAGGACGTAAACCTCACCAGGTTCATTATGTTTTGGTGCCACAATATTCGCCTCCCCTTGTTCACTCCCCTTTATTTTATTTTTCTCCTTATAACAATCACTAATAAAGTGTCCTAACTGACCACAACCATAGCATTTTCTACCTGCAGCTTTTCCTCGTGATTTGGATCTACTTCTACCCTTTTTCTTGCTACCACTACTTTGTCCGCTCCCACTATTTCCACCACCCTTTGTTTGAGTCCTACCTTTCATAAAGTGGACCTCCCCTTGCTTTCTCCCACCTTTCTCAGCTCTAATCTCCCTATCCTTACTCTTAAGTGAATCAATGACTACCTCCAGGGTAAGGGTCTCCCTCCCATACTTGATAACATTCTTAACATCCTTATATATGTCAGGAATGGTATTCAATAAAATTATGGCCTTGTATTCTTCAGGCACCTTATCACCAAAATTTGTGATATCTTGAACAAGTTTATTGAAAATATCCAGATTGTCATCTAATTCCTTTGAAGGATCGATTTTGAAACTGAAAAAGCTTTCAAGAAGAAAAAGTTTATTCGGGGTGGATTGTGTTAAGTAAAGTTCTTGTAACTTTTTCCAAAGAGCTTCGGTAGTATCGTGTTTACCAACTTTTCGTAAAACACTATCAGATAAGTGCAAGATAATAGAAGTATAAGCAAGTTCATCAAATTCCTTTTTCTGTTCTTCAGTCACAGTAGCAGGAAAAGAATTATCAATAGCTTTAGAAACTTTTTGCTGAACTAAAATACCTTTCATTTTCTGTTGCCAAATAGAAAAATCACCTTTTCCATTAAAGACACTCAAGTCAAAATGATGTGCAGACATATTTCAAGAAAACAAGCAACACACCACAATGGAATAATATGCAGCTCAAAGAGAATTTCACACAGAAACCTAAAAGGCCGCAATATATACGTCGTTCTAAACTCTCAGGATTCCGTGAGACTCAAAGGTCTTAGGTCAAGAGAATCTTCGACACGGGTAAGGTCAAGGGAAACAATTCTAATATCAAGAGCAACACGTGATAGACAATCACCAAGATGTATCAAGAACAAGTATGAAATCACAGGTATGAAATCAGCAATATCCCAAATCATAGGGTATAACAATTAAATCCTATAACTAGCAACAGGCAACCGCAAGCCTAATGGTCACCCCACACGATGACCTGCTATTACAGAAATTTAAAAGTGATCAGCCAATTTATCAGAGCGGACTTCTCTGTGTCCGTAATAAGGAGTGATGCGAAAATTATTTATTTATTTTAGCGAAGTTTGCAATCAGCTATCCCTCGATGTAGGCAGACTCAGCACTAAGCAATAATGACCTACACAGTGATTGCAAAACAGAAACACCCGAAAATAATTAGTCAAGAATTTTCAGATAACACTAAGTAAATGAAAATTTCAATGACACAAAATAATTTCTGCGATGTAACAGTGAACAGGGGTTGAATAAATAAAGAAATTATCAAATTTCAACGAATGTCACGAATCAGCCGATCAGTCAGACATGGCTCTGATACCAGTTTGTTGGAGAATTTCCCTTGCACAATCAAAAAGTAACAAGTTATTCTCAATAAGTGACAAGTAATTGAAAATGATAAGATTAACCCTAATCAAGAATAAGAGAAAAAACTCCCTAAGGTCTTGATAATGTCACAAACGTGTGACTAGAACCGAGGGCTCAGAAATTGCCCCAATAACCACAATCGGCAACACCACACAAAACAGGGAAGATCACACTCCGAGGCAACCCACAACCCACAAGTTTTCACCAAGAAATTGTACCAAACAGAGGCCTATAACCGAACGCACCAAGGTGCGATGAAGACAAGCGTCGCGCACGAAGACAGGAGGCGGAGGAGACAGCCCACCATGAAGGAGGCAGCAAAACCGGAGGCCAACGAAGGATCAGGGTCACGGGTTTACCAAAGTTCACAGAGAAGAGAGAAAACCAAACACTGCCGCGGTCACGAAGAGAGAGCGAGAGAGAGGTCCTTTTTTTGAGTGTATCGTGTGTTATGAGAGTGAGGGAGTAGATATATAGGACAGGTAGATTTAGGTTTAGGTTTTAATTAGGGAATGGGTCGAGAGCCTAATTAAAACCCCGGGCCGCCAATCGGATCCACCTATCGAGCAACAGGGCCAATGACCCAATTAACACCTCAAGATAGGGTGGTAAAGTTTCTAACCTGTTCACTCTTGGGTTACGCATATTGTGGTTTAATTGGGGCATAAAATACCTCGATCATGGGCCGAAGGCCTACGAAGCAAAAACCGACCCGATGTTTCATCATCGTTCCCGGGATTTGTTTGGGACCAAAATCCCAACATCTTCCATTATATTAGTTTTCTTCTTCTTTATTCTTGTACACTGCGAATCTTAAAAATCCTAAATTAAAATATATGTATCACTTCTTTGAATAAAAGTTCTTTACACGTTTTTTCAAAGTATCCACAGAAACTTGTTTGACATGGTTGCTATTCTATAAATCTCCAGTTCCTTGTTTGATTGATACACCCTCCTCCACCACCGAAAAAGTTACAAATCATTTTTTTTTTAACTTTACAGTTGAAATCCAAATGTTCTAATAATACCAGAAATAAGCAAGAAATCCATGGAGATCTATTTAGGTTCCATGTTTTATTTTCATTTTATTTAACAAATGTCATATTTGTAAAAAGGATGTGGTGTAATTATAAAAATTATGTTTTAATTAGTGATGTCAATATAATGTGGTGTGATTAACAAAAATAATGGTTTCGATATAATTACCCTTAAAACAAAGTAAAACAAATAAAAACTATTTAATGTGAAATTATAGAATTTAAATTTCCCAGAGTGTAAAAACTACATTCGTCAAATAAATTTGAACAAACTAAAATTACTTGGAGCACTTTGTTTCTGTATTTATCTGATAGTGTTATTAGGAAAGTTGGTGGTATTGAAATTGCATCTGATTTGTTGGATAAACTTACCTCCCTATGTAAAATCAAAACTTTATCTAATAAATGCTTTCTCTGAAAGCAATTTTTCAGCTTCAAATTTGATCCTAATTCTGACATTGAGAGAAAAATTGACTAAATTGTCTCTTGATCTCACAGATAGTAATGAAACAATTTCTAAAGATCAACAATCCTTAGTACCTTATCTGATAAGTATAAAGATATAAAAAAAAGTCCTTGAATATGGAAGAGGATCTGTAACTGCATCATCTCCTCCTTAAGAAATAAAGAACTGGAACTTAAATTTAATTCAAGGATTATAACAGTGGAACAATTCTATTCCTATAGGTAATAATTAAATAAAGATTCCAATAAAAGAAAAGATACCTTTGAAAAATTTGCTAAGGGTAAGAATAAACATCTAAATCACGATAAGAATACGGGGAAGAACTGTTATTTTTGTGGGAAAATTGGACACTTCACAAAAAAATTGTTACAATAGAAAGGAATGACTAAAAAATATGCAAAGGGTTGAAGGTGGAGCTGCTGTAACTTGTGAAGATGCTGCAACTTTAGATAGACAAGTCTATATGACCTCTAATACCTCTGAAAATGAGGATTAGATTCTTGATTCAAGGTGTACAATTTGTATATCATCTTGTAAAGAATACTTCATTGAATTTATTGAAATAAATTGTGGAAAGATAACTATGGGAAATGATTTTCATGTAGGGTTAAAGGAATTGGTAAAACTATTTTGAAATTAACAAATGGACATATTTTGACACTGAAAAGATTAGATACATTCCTGCTCTAAAGAGGAATTTAATCTCTATAGGCATTCTTGATGATGAAGGCCTCAATATTATTATCAAAAGAGGGATAATAGCTATTTAAACAATCTTACCAAAATTATTTTAGATAAATGAAATTTATATCCTAAATACTAAGGAGCAATTCTCTTTGTGTTTCAATTTTGAATTTTGAGTTTTGGATTTTGGTTGTTTGTTTTGGGATTGCTGAAAACATGTTCTCTTTGTAATTTTGGAAAACTGTTTTCACAAATAGAAAACTGAAAAATGCGTTTACTTTATAATTTTCTGATATATTTGTTTTATGATATTTTATATGTAAAAAATGGTTGATTTGTTGAATTACATTATTTTTAATGTCAATAAATCAGTTAGTTCTTTATATCAATAAATTCATCATTAATATTGTTTCAGCTAAACAAAAATCCAACCCCATACCAACAAAATCTTAACATGGATCTATATATAATGACAAAATAATATAAGAGCTTCAAGTGAAAGAAGTGTCTCACATTTACCAAAAAAAAAAAACTTAACATGGATCCATATATAATGGAAAAATAATATAAGAACTTCAAGTGAATGAAGTGTCTCACATTAACACAAAAAAAAATTACAAAAAAAAAAAAAAAATCTTAACATGGATCTATGTATAATGGCAAAATAATATAAGAACTTCAAATGAAGGAAGTGTCTCACATTTACCCAAAAATAAATAAATAAATAACATAAAAATTTCAAGTGAAGGAAGTGTCTCACATTTACACACAAAAAAATCTTAACATGGATCTATATATAATGGTAAAATAACATAAAAATTTCAAGTGAAGGAAGTGTCTCACATTTACCAACAAAAAAAAATCTTAACATAGATATATATATATATAATGGTAAAATAACATAAGAGCTTCAAGTGAAGGAAGTGTCTCACATTTACCCAAAAAAAAAAAAGTTCAAAATGCGCGTTTTGGACTTTTTAACACAAAATATCCAAAACGCAATAAACTCGTTTTGAGTTTTCTTTGTTTTTTTTTTTTTTTTTTTTGGAAAATGAATTTCTGAAAATGGGCAAAGTGAACGCATTTTTGATATTTCTGAAAATCGAAAACTCAAAACGGGCTGAAAATAGCAAAGAGAACAAGGCCTAAACTTTTGGTGTGTTGTCCCTTAGCTACAGTTGTCTCCCAGAATGACCAATCTGAACTTTGACATAAAAGACTTGGTCACATAAGTGATAAATATGCAGGTTTTGAGAAAACAAGGTCAGTTAGGTGATGTCAAGATTGAAAAACTATCTTCTTGTGGACAATGCATTTATGGAAAGCAAAATAAATTACCTTTTGCTACTGGTGTTCATAAATCTTCATCCATTCTTGACTATCTACATGCTGATCTTTGGAGATTAGCAGTTGTAAGTACATATTCTGGTTTCAAATATTTCTTTATAATTGTTGATGATTTTCTAAGAAAAATTGGGGGATTCTTCTAAGAAATAAATCTGATACTTGTGAACATTTTAAAGAATGGAAAACTCTCATTGAAAATCAAGTTAATAAAAACATTAAAATTCTTAGAACTAACAATGGACTTGAATTTTGCAAAGATAAATTTGATTCTTTCTACAAAGATAATTGCATCTTTAGGCACAGGACTGTTACATATACTCCTCAACAAAAGGACATTGCAGAAAGAATGAATATGACTCTTCTTGAAATAGTTAGATGCGTGATTATCAGCTCTGGTCTTCGAAAGTTATTCTAGGAAGAAGATGTTAAAATTACATCATACCTTATTAACAATTGTCCTACTAAATCCTTAAGATATGACACACTTGATCATGTCTAGATAGGTCATTCTAATGACTATTCCAGATTAAGGACCTTTGGATGTGCTCCATATGCACGTCAAAATGAAGGTAAATTGGAACCTAATTCCGTCAAAGGGTTTTTTAATGGGATATAGTGATGGGGTTAAAGATTATAGAATATGATTAAAGGATCGGGGTATAAAGTCATTAGTAGCAGAAAGGTTATATTTAATGAAGATGATATGCCATGTTTAATTCAAAAGAAACAAATTGAACATGATACTAACCAAATTAAGACAATTGTGTTGTTTAAGCCTGATACTTTGGACCTTAATTTTGAAAATGGTGATCAATTTGAGGTGGAGCAACCTCATAAACAAACTGTTGATCCTGAAACTGGAGAAAATATAGAAACTAATAATCCTTTAGAGGAATACCAGCTTGCCAGGGATAGAGTCAAGATGGAAATTAGACCATTAATTAGATTTGCTGAACAGATTTTGCTTCTGCCTTGAATGTGCAAAATTTCTTGGAAATTGATCCTTACTCTTATGAAGAAGCTATGTCTTGTAGAGATGCAGGTCTTTGGTTAGCCTCTATGACGGAAGAAATGAATTCTTTAATAAAGAATAATACTTGGACCCTAGTTAAAAATCCTAATGATCAAAAGGCAATTGATTGTACATGAATTTACAAAATAAAATAAGGTGAAACTAATAATAATAGTGTTAGGTTCAAAGCTAGACTTGTTGAAAAATGTTTACTCAAATGGAAGGAATAGATTATAATGAAATATTCTCCCCTAATGTAAAATATACTTCTATAAGAATCATGTTGTCCCTTGTTGTTCAATATAACTTTGAATTAGAACAATTTAATGTTAAAACGGCTTTTCTAAATGGAAAATTGGAAGAAAAGATTTATATGTCTCAACCTAAAGGGTTTGAACAAAAAGGAAAAGAAAACTTGGTGGTCGTTTAAATAAATATTTATATGGACTGAAACAAGCTCTTAAGCAATGGTATAAAAGATTTGATACTTTTATAAAAGGTCTTGATTTTAATAAAAGTGAATTTGATCCTTGTTTCTATTATAAAGGAAATGTTGATTCAAATTCTTGTTATCTATTATTATGTTGTTTGCAGGTTGTAATATTGTTTAAGTAAATAACATAAAATAAAAACTAAATCTTGAATTTGAAATGAAGGAATTAAAGCCAGCTAGAAGGATATTAGGAATGGAAATTAAAAGAGATCAGATAGGAATAAAATATTTTTAAATCAACAATTCTATATCTCTAAGGTTTGAAGCAAATTTTCTATGTCTGAGTCTAAGTCTGTGAGTCTGCCTCCAGTAAGCCATTTTAAACTTTCTGCTGATCAGTCACCTAAAACTGAAGATGAGTTAGCTAGAATGAGTAAAATTCCTTACGCTAAAGTTTTTGGGTCAGTCATGTATATCATGGTAGACCTGATTTAGCTTATTCTATTAGTGTTTTAAGTAGATATATGAGTAATCCTGGTGAATGTCACTAGGAAGCTATTGAAATGGCTTCTAAGGTACTTAAAAGGAACATCTAATTGGGGTTTGATGTTTAGTAAATCCAAAATTGGAATTAGTTTAAAGGATTTTGTGGATTCTGACTTTACTGGAAATAGTGATAATAGAAAATCAACATCTGATTATGTTTTTACTATAAATGATACATGCATTAGCTGAAAATCTCAACTACATAATATATTAGCTCTGTAATCAATAAAAGCTGAAAATATTGCAGTAGCAGTTACTATAAAGGAAGGTATGCAACTTAAAGGATTACTGAATGAAATTGATTTTGATGAAAATGAAGTTATTTTATGTTATGGTAGTCAATTTGCAATTCATTTAAGTAAAAATCCAGTTTTTCATGATAGAACTACTCACATTGATGTGAAATTCCATTTTATTAAAGAAACCCAAGGTCCATTTTCGTTCCCAATAATCTCCATGAAAAGACTATCATGATTTTCGAACAAACCATTTCTTTGATGAAAAAACAAGATTCTTAGTAGAGATTCTCTCAATTCTTTCTTTTTTCACATATAGTGTTAGGAAAAAAAAATCATGAAAATTGTTAAAGTCTCTACCAAGTGTATCCCTGCTGATATGGGAAGAAAAATTTTGCCTTGCAGAAGTTTAGAGATTGTTTGAATCTCATAAGACTGGCTAATACTCTCTCTCTCTCTCTCTCTCTCACAGGTGTCGGGAGCAAATGAAACAGGATATGTGTTAAAACTCCTTAAGTCCACAACTAGATCTTTAAAATGTAAATCAGGGTAGATTGTTGGGTTGGCCCTTTTGTGATTAATATTTTAAATGGCACAATGATGGAACCCAACTGATCTTGGCCCAATCTGAAGTTGCTGACCCAGCTGCTCTCTCCTGTTGTGCATTCTTGCATTTAGCCGAAACAGGTTTTTGGCTTTATCCATACTACACCTGAGATGATGCCATTCGACAAGCTGGTGGTCGTCGGATCCAGGTAATGACCTTCTGTGGGATCTAGAGGCTTGTGACGCCTCATTTCTCATATGCTACTACATCTTTCTACGCCTCTTTTTTGGTTCTCTCTGCGTAAACTCTTTTTCGGGTATTCTTTGTAAATCCGTTCTTCTATATTTCTTATATTTCTTAGTGAGATTCTGAGCGATTTTAGATTGTTGGTTCCATTTTTGGTAAAATGTAACTAGTGATTACTTGGCGTAATTTTTGAGGAAGAAAAGAGGGATTTTATTTTGGATCTGATGCTATTTGTCGATTGATTGATTCTGTAAGGATCAACTTCATACTATACCCTATTGTCTTGATATAGTGGATTTAGAGCGATTACCATGTGTTTTTATGTGGATGCTCAATGAGTGAGTAGGCAAATTGCTGAACATCTGGACCTTAGGGCAAAAACAAATACTGGTTTTTTTCTTGATTTTTGTCATTTTGGTTTGTTATTTCTGCATTTTTTACCGACTACCTTACCTCCAGAACAACACGAGGAGAAGAAACAATTACAATTCCATGTAAGTAATGACAAGAAACAATACATGAATCTCACTTGGCTCCAAGACATAAATGAAGCTCCTCACTCTCAAAATCTCCATAAATATGATGAAGTTTAACGTCCGTTTGGCTGCACATATCACAAATAGATTGCACTTAATAGGAATTGAATATCAAGTAGCCCCAAATTACTTTTATTGTTAGTAATCAACTTATAACATTTTTTTTTTCATATTAGTCGTGAAACTTAATTTTAATTTTATTTTGCAGTGCTCACAAAAAATAGAGATTTGATATGATATGACATTTTCATAAGATTCACATATTTCATTAATTTCTATCAAAATTTATTAAAAATTTGATTTTGATCTCTACCAAACAGGGGTTAAGTTATTAAACTAAACAAAATATTAACTTCGGTGACTACTTTAAGATATAAAGATGTCAAAATTTCGGTTATTAACATGAAATTTTAGCTTGAGAATCACTTGAAAAGTACATTATTAGCACTTCGAAATCACTAATTAATACGAGTGTGTATTGGTTTTGCATTAACTTTCTTCATTTTTTATTCCATGCACCTTATAACACACGCATTAAAAGGAGTGCTTTGAGACAACAAGAGATCACATGCACATATGAACACGAAGCGTGATCTTGCCCTCAAACTACGGCTAGAAGCAGGGGCAAATCGAGCCCCATGCAAGCCTAGACAGCCTCCCGTGCTGGATCCACAAAAAAAATAAAAAAAAAATTAAGTCTTATGGTTAGGAAGTCAAAAAAATTTACTCTTGAACAACCGCTCGTACTCACTTGAATTCTTGGATTCGCTCCTAACTAGAAGTCGCTAAAGTGGCTAGCAGAATAGCACATATACGAGCTCTGTATATACACATAAGATATCGACTAGAAGTCACTGAAGTGGCTAGAAGAATGGCACACATATGAGCTCTTTATATACATACACAATATCACAAGCACTTTTCATCATACCCCAGCTGAACAGTCTCGTTAAACTAACTTCACCGATATCCATAAAATATCGTAGATTGAAGGAAAATTATGAAAATCGACATCATTAAACCTTTTTTATGCTAGCAAATACAGATATAGAAGATAGAGGTGTCAATCCGGGTGGTCCAGGCCGGGTCGACCCGCTAATAAAAAGCCCGGTAACGACCCGCTTGAAAAGAAGCCCGCCCGCTGCGAGTTACGGGCCGGTTACGGGTCAACCCGCAAATTTTGAACTACAACCCAGGCCCGCCCGCTGGCCCATCCGGGTCGAGCCCATGCGGGTCGCGGTTTGTTCTGATTTGGCCCGTATGAATAAAAACATAGATTTTTTCATATTTATAGCAAATTTTTTGTCAAGTTTCTAAATACAAAATGATTAAAATGATAAATTCATATTTATACCATAAAATATTTACATAGAATTTAAAATTATAGTTTATGTTATATGAATTACTTCTAAATTTACAAATTTAAATAAAATATAAACAAATAACAATTAAATGATAAATGTATTTCTAATTACTATTGTCAAAAAACATTATTTTTTTAGCTATTAGGGAGAAAAAAATAAGATTTTACTTTAAAAGTTGTATTAAAGTTTCTAGAATAAGAGAGATTTTCAATGTTACCATATTTAATAAAATCAGTTTTTTTTTTTTTTACGAGCCAGCGGGTTAACCGCGGCCCACGAAGGTTTGACCCGCAAAATCCGCGGTTCACACTTCTTGACCCGTGAACCGCCCGCACGGGTCATGGGTCGGCCCGCGGTCCCGGGTCAATCCGGGCCGATTTTCACGGGTCTGGTCTGCCCGTCCGTCTTGACACCTCTAATAGAAGATATAATTAGACTTGAGAGCCCAAGTTTAAGAAGAGGAATCGACAACCTTTATAGAATGAAAGAATGAAAAATATTGATGCAAATGGAAACAGCCAAGATGCAAATCAGGGGTAAGCAACACCTGCGAGAAACAGGAGGAAAGGTTAAGGAAGGATCCCAAATAATCTATCTTTCTTTTAGTTGTTGAATCTCACTTTGGACTCCATTTTCTCCTCTTTTCATATGGCAAATATTTCTTAGAACATGAAGTGTGAATCAAACCTATGTTTGAATTGAAAGTCGACTGAAGTAGCCGCAGATCTACTGCAGTCCATTTTTCCCTAAGAATTCGCAGACTTTAATCACGTAATCACCACAACTTTTTAAAGCTTTTGCACCCAAGAATCCGCCGAATTACCTGAACAGACACCCTTTTAAAACTCAGTCCATTGTTCAGCATAAAAAGTGATAAAAGTTAGCGAAATTCACTTCAATCATAGGATCACATTAGCAGAGTGAAGGAGTCACAGACCTATAGCAGGCCATTTATCAAACAAATATTGATTTTTCTAGTGTTACCAATGAATTTAACTTCTACAAAATGTAATATTTATGCAACTCTCATCAGTCATCACTCAAACCAAGTAGATGCAATTATTGGCAGTTCTTGAAGATCAATAGGCTACCATTTGAACTTAAGTTAAACAAACAACAACCCATCAGACAAATACAAGATGATAAGTGATACTAAGAGAGTCCCTTGAAATGACAAGGACACAATTTTGCCAGGAAAAGATTGCATGTAATAAATTAATTGTATACAAACATTTATTGCAAATAATCAATGTTATATGAATTTGCGGGGATGATTAGTGTAGAATATATTTCTGCATGTAGAAGTTTTACGCAAAGACAGTCTGCCTCGACGAGAAACAATGAATAGTAATTTACATTTTAATGGAAGATTCTAATGTGATACAGTTTTATTGGCTGATGAAAAAATACTGATGTTGTTCAATGAATCTATGCCACATCAGAATGTCCAACATTTAAACATATTTTGATGTTCCAAAATGCAGTTTTTGAGCTTTAACAACACTGCCTGATTTTAGAATATAGAATATCTTCCTGCTTGTAGAAGTTCCACATGAAACATGTCAACATATTTTGATGCGCCAAAATGCAGTTTTTGAGCTTTAACAAAACTGCTCCTTGTCGAAGCCAATCACAAATTTCCATAGTCAAAAACATGCAAATCCAACAAAACATTGTAGTGTCCCTTTTCTATCTCCTCTTCCTTTACATTATGGAGGAGGAGAGTTTCAATGATAAGATCTTCCCAGTCAATATCCACTTGCATTTTCCTTTGCTTCCTCCCAGATTTTACACGTTTGACGACACAAATATCATTCCCATCACCAGATTCGGCCGCAAGTGGATGCATAATCCTTTGGATTCGCAGCTTGGAAGCATTTATCTTTTCTCGCCTCCTTGCAGAAGCTAAGCATCCCCTATCAAAAGACGGAGGTGAAGCATCCAATCCGACATCTTTCTCCAATACTTGCTTCAACAAAAGCTTTTTACTCAAATCTGATTTGCCCTTCCACCAGTCTGTACATGCATTAAGGTCAAAACTTCTTGCTCCTTTCCTTTTGTTATCTGTAGACCTTTCTGATGTGGCCTTGAGTAGAGGAACCTCATCCAAGAACTTAGAATAAATCATGATCAAACATTCTGGAGAAATATGAAATTTATCTGGATATTCAATTCCCAAATGTGGCTGATGATTTGCCTCAAAATACTGCATGGAGCAATTTTCAGTTGTATAACTATCAAACCCATATCCAGTTTCTTTGCTCACACAGTCACCAACCACTTCCATTAGATCAAATCCAACATGCTCAAAGTTCTTCCCCTTCTTGCCGTATTGGCTCATCGTCTTCAATTCCATGTACTGAATCACATTTGGAGCATTCTTCACAATATTCTTCACTGTGACATCTTCACCCCATGGCAAAGCTCGCGCCACTTTCACAAGCCTCTCCAGATGTTCCTTGTACCTACGCCTACACGTAATAACCGACACATGCAACTCATTTGCCACATCTTCAATCTTCAAATCTAATTGATTTAATTCCCCTACAAAAACCAAGACTGCAGCCACCACCGCCATCGGCCTCCTTCCCGTGGTCAAGAACCACTTGATCAAACATTGCATCAAAAACACCCCTTGCTTCAACATCCTCTGAACCACATCCTCCGAAATCTTATTAAACATTGGATAATTCTTAATAACATGTTCGAGAGAATTCACAATGTCAAACTCTGGCAACTTCAAATCAAGAAAATCCACAACTCGGTTAATCATCCGACCCAATTCATAAACATCACACCCCACCAAATCCACTACTTCTTCAATTGGCAAGATCTTCTTATCCTTCCTCATCACAACATAAGCACAAGCACCAATGAAAACCGGAAACCATTTCCCTTGACCATATTCACCTGTTGTAATTGTCTCAACCATAACCTTAACCTCATCGGATTTTGAACCCGAAAGTCCTAATTTAAACATAAAATCCGCAATCAACTTTTGGGCCCCAAAAATTTTACTTTCTTTACTATTGTAAACACTGCCAGTGCCAGCAGTGCCCACACGAACATACGTGCCAGCAGGGCCAGTAATGCCACCAATATGGGCTTGAAAATTGTCAAAATCTTGAACTACACCACATGATGCGCAAACCATATTGCCTGTTACGTCATCCGGGAGGAGAGTTCTCTCCCTGCAGCTCTTGCAGGGACGAGAAGTATCCATGTTTCAACCAGAATTGCCGAAATTGTTTATTGATATTGGAAAGATTGTTTCTACAGAAAAATAAATAAATAAATAAATAATCGAGACTTATATATAACTAGTTGTAAGCACGTGCGTTGCACGTTTCAAGTAAATGATATATGATATGAGCATTAAATTTGACATTATACTCTATTTTAAGGCAATCGAGATAATTTAAGCAAAATTAAAATTGAAAAAAAAAAAGATATAAATTAAAATTTAATTGAAAGTATAAATACAGCGTCATAAAGTTTAGAATAAACTGAAATATAAAGTTGCAAATATTTCAATACTACTTTGAATACAATTGTACCAAATCGAAACTTATATACTAATTCTAAGTAATAAAAAATATTGTAGCCTATACCTTAGTAAATGTTTGTTTCTTACATTTGAACAATTACAAGTATGAAATAACAGTCCAAATAATATTATTTAGGAGAAATTAAAAATTACAAACTATTTATAAACTAAAAATATTTCTCCATACTACTTTTTTTTTTTTTACTTCCCAACTAATGACATTGAAACCATAAGGAAGTTCCATGTCAAAATTTAAGTACAAACACAACTACATTGATTCAATAATAACAGAATTAAAAGACAGGCCACAACAATATTGAAATCCAAGGTAATTAGGTCCCATGTGGAGAGATGTCCAATTAAAACATGGAACAGAAATTAATGTTCTCACCAAACAAAATTGAAACATGATTAAAAATAAGAACTAAGGAGGATGAAACATTACCCAAGAAAAAAAAACTCGTTCCCTAAATCTGTGGAACATTCATTTAGTTAGTTTTAAGGTGGTGCCTCCAACAATCTATCTTCTACTCATATACCATACACCAGAAATACCAAATTTTTGGATAAATTAAGAAGCATCAGCAGGCATGACCAATGAGGAATTACATTTGAAGAGAATAATATGTAGCCCATTATTAACATAATGCTCTCTTCTAAATCATCCTATATTCTGCTTTTCAGATGAAAATATCTATATTTTTGTCGCAAAAATGCTTAGAATGTATAGTCAGATATGCAGAACCTTAAAAGACTTGTCTACCACCTGATCATAATATTATATGCTGTTTTTGTCCTTTCTATTATTTCTGTTGATAGATTTGAAAGGGTGAAAAGGATTGCATGTTCAATAACAAGTAACGACTGCACATAATATTTCAAGAGGGGTTAAAATCGATCTCAGAACCAGTTAGAAATTAGAGTTAGCTTAATCTTATCATCGAGACCAAAAATTACAAAGGGTAATATGTAATCATGTTAAATTTTGTAAAAGCGTCATAAAACTCCAAGGACGACTCCTGACTTCCTTCAAGAAAAAGTATAAAAAGATTATCATCACAATATTCAAAGAACTATTTGTGCACCTAGATAAGGGAATCATGGAACAACATAGAAGTATACTAAAATACTGCCTGTTTTTTACATATATTCTCCATGAAATCATTTTGCATGTTGAAATTAGACAATTTCTTTTTTCGAACTTATTATTGGTAAACCTGTGACATGACAACAGGAGCAATAGTTATGTCATGGACGTTGCTGAACTCGTGCACTTGATGCTAGTGCTGCATTGTATTCAAATGCGGAATGCTTGAGGCTTTAAAAGGGCAGAAAATGCAGTCTATGCAGGTAAAGTGTGCAAACCAGTTGAAAAAATATTACTGATTGAATGCAATATCACGAATTATCCAAGATTATCAGCACAGGTATCAGAATAATTAATAGCAAGGTAGAAAATTACAACTCGTGGCTTTAGAGGCTGGTCCAATATTCCTTCAATATTCAAATTTCTTAGAATCCTCTGTGCAGCTTGTTAACCTGTTTCAGCCATTACAAAGATTACAAAGTACTTCTGATCCATATTAGAGGACGCAAGGATAAAATAGCTCCAATGTCTAACTATGATCAATCATCTATATAAAATGTAATCTGCATAATCCAATTCACAAATTCAACAGTAGAACGATATTTCACTAAGAAATATTTAATAGAATGCAACTTCAGATTTATAAATGTAAATGTAATTTAACATAATAACTTATGAACAGGTAATAACAGAAAGAAAAGAGGAGCTTTAAGAGAATTTTAGTACAATAAAATCCTACCACATTCCCTCACTCAAAATTCCCAAAAAAAAAAAAAAATAGACCCAAAACTATCAAATTACAAGCAGTAAAATTATATGATTTACAAGTTAAAAGTTAGATAAAACCTATATTGTGCTGCAGAAATTCATTGGGAACTCAAGGGGAAAAACCATAGCCCCTAAGTGATTGTGACCACCGAAAATTGCTGAAGAAACCGTCAAATAGAAGTTGGCTACAGCTGATAAGAGGTCCGAAAATTCACCAGTAAATCAATTGGCAAAAGACCACCGGAAATTGGTCAAAGAAATTGTCAAGCAGAATTTAGTTGCGGCTGTGAAGAAGTTCAGAAATTGGTTACGACTAATAAGAGGGTCCAAAAATTCAACAATAAATCAATAGTCAAGAAACCACCTGAAATTGATCAAAGAAACCATCAAACAGAACTTAGTTGCGGCTGAGAAGAAGTGCAGAAGTTCACTAAGAAATCGAAAGCCAAAAGTCACCAAAAATTGCTCAAGAAGCCACCGAGCAAAAAGTAGTTATGGCTAAGAAGAAATTCAAAAATCCACCAAGAAATCGGTAGCCAAATTCAGGGTGAAATAAGGAGATGTTGAGGGATGTAGAGATGTTGATTTTGCTGGTAAAAAAAAAAAACACTGAAAATAAATGGATGGAGGGAGGAGGATGTGGAGAATATGTGGGAGCGATGATGAAGAGGATTTTTCTTTTTTTTTTTTTTTTTTTTTTTTTGGAAAAATGAAGATGGGGTTTCAGCTTTTGGACGCAAGCAAGGATACATTTGGGGTAGTGAAAAATATGTGAGGGTATTATGCGTCCATTAAAAGATTCTAGCTTATCTACATTTTAAGATAATGTAGATTATAAGCAATTGCTAGGGTCAGAAGAACTGTGCACTTAATTTTGTAAAAAATCTTGGTGCGAGCTGCCAGAAGAAGAACTAGGCGGGTGGAGTGCTGCTACCGGAGGACAGGAGGATGAAGAAAGAATCAGATTTGGCGTTTAGAGAAATCGAATCGATTTTATCAGATGAATTATTTTGGGACATTTGGAACTAGGTTGGTGCGTTTTTAATCGGGGTTTACTAGTGTTTTCATCACGACTAAACGACGTCGTGTAATACTCTGTAACGGCTCTTTAAGCAAAATTATTTACACTTGAATAGAATATTAGTAAAAGTCGTAAAAATTATCAATAAACTTCAGATAGTATCATGAAGGTGTATCTATATTCATCTTTAAAAAATTATGTAAAGTCGAAATTCTTAAATAAACCATCTAACTTTAATATATAGATTCAACTTTTGCTCTTTTGTTATCTATATAATAATGAAATTTGTTTACTAAGGTTGAGTACAAGTCTTTAAACTCGAAATGAACCATCGACCACGAGTTTGATAATTAAGTCAAGAAGTCTACAATCCAACTTATCGAACATGTCATGGAGGAATGTAGTGGACCTTGATTTTTACCTCTCATTCCACATTATAGTCACAAGTTTGAATTCAAAATCACACCAGTTTCTAAAAGCTATGTAGCAGAATTTTATCTGTGCATATGTTTCATCTTATGTATTACACACCTTTACATATTTGAAAATATTAATGTCTTCCAATTCTTCATCTCTACACAATCAAAACAGACGAAAGATACAAACCAAAGCTCGCTTACAGAAAATTACAGTTGATAATTTCATCCGAACAAAATTTAACGTCTTTGCCAGCACAATTTTTTCAAGTGTTCCTTTTGAGAGGGAAGTGCACCTTGAATTCTCGCCAGCCTGCAAGACTGTTCTGTAAATAAACGATATGTCGATGGCCTCTCCCATGGAACAATCCCGAAATCATCATTGTACTTCTCCATCCCTTCAACCAAGAATTGCCAGACGAAAGCTCCTGCCCCGGACTTTTGCTTTTTTGCAGACTTGTATATGATATCAAGAATGACTTTGTAGAATTTGTCTCGTTGAGAAGGATTGAAATCTTTGTTCTCAGTCGACAATCCAAACTCGGTGAACATTACCGGCTTTTTAAGTTCTTTATCGCCATCTTCAATGTGAGAAAGCATCCACTTGGAAACAAATTTTAATTTGTATTCAAAATCTTGATTATGAGACCTACCAAAAGAAATAGATTAACGTGAATTTGAATTATTGGTTAGGATAGGAAAGCAAAGCTTCATACTAAATTTACCAATTTTTTTTAATATTTTAATTAATGGACCCATTTCTTATACTTTTTATTTTTATTTTTTTTTCTTTCTAATAACTTATTTGGTCTATGATAAATCAATCAATTTTTTTCTCAAATTCATTTCCAATCACACATTTTTATGGAACAAATCACTTTACATATTTTTCAATCACACATTTAAAAATGTATTCAATTTCTCCTATACCAAACAGACATTAAGCCTCCTTTCGATAATACTGTAACAATATAAATTGATTTATTTATATTTTGTAGGTAAAATATGTGATTAAAAAGTAAGTGTGGTTAAAAAGTTGTTTGAAAAACTGTGTTGTAAAAAAATGTGTGCAATTAAAAAACAATTTAAAAATTTGTGTTGTTTATAAATCGATTTATAAATTGTAATGATTACATGAAGTGTGTGCTTAATAAATTAAAATAGATGTTACATAAATCATATTTACTCAGGAAAATATAATTGAAATGAAGATTATAAAAACGAGGCAGAATAGACAACTCAGTAAAAAAAAATTTGTATTTTTCAGCTGAATTCTCACGTCAACATTTTTTTATCTGACTTGTCTCTTCAATTAATTAGCTTAAGTTCTAAATGTGTGATTAAAAAATATGTAAAGTGATGTGTCCCATAAAAATGTGTGATTGAAAATGAATTTGAGAAAAAAAAAATTGATTAATTTATCATGGACCAAATAAGTTATTAAAAGAAAAAAAAAAAAAAAAAAAAAGTATAAGAAATGGGTTGTCAGCCTGACAACCCATTAAAATAATAAAAAAATGCGTGGCTCCACGCTCATTAGAACCAAATTGTGTAATCGAAATAAGATAATGTATATAACCAATTTATAAACCGTTACAATGTTATCAAATGGAGGTGACGCAATCTCAATAAAGCAAGTCAGAAGAGGGGGTGGTAGACTGGAAGTTTCAAAGCACGCAAACCTCTACGAACCAAGCGTTTCGTTTTGGAAACTCTACGAAAACTCGAAAAATAGTTTCCAATTTTTTAATTAATTTTAGAAACTCTATGGAAACTTTTGGAAATTTTTAAGAAACTTCGTAGAATCTTTAAGGAAACTTTACATGAATTTTTTTTACATATTTCACTCAAAAAAATAAGTAATCATCAAAACTAACTATTAACTTTCGATGAAAAGAAATAAATTCACACCAAAATGTGTTGAAGATTTTTTTTTTTTACAGTAACTACGTCTTCTATCAAGAAGAAGTCCACAATACTATGTCAATGAAAAATAAAATGCAGGATATAGTTGAATATCAGTTTGACTCTTTTGAAGATATTGGAACACTTGATATCTCAAATCTTTTTTAAGATGAACCAGAGATAGATGTCATGTTATTCAATAATCATGTTGATAGTGCTATAAACATTGATACCGATGATAATGTTATAGATATTGATAGCGATAATGCATTTGAATAAATTTGATTCTAGTACTATTATTTTTATTATTATTTGACTGCAGTATTTTTATTATTAAAATTATATTAAATAATTTTTGAAGTTAAATATTGTATTTAAATAAATAAATAATTTTAATATAGCGTTTCGTTTCCTACATTTTTAAAAAATCACGTTTCCCGTTTTCGTTTCTGTTTCATTGCTACTTAGACTGAAACTAAAATCTCATTTAGAGGTTGTTTGGTGTAGGTAGTTTTTTGAAAATCTTAAGGAATTTTGAGTTTTGAGGAGAATGTATGGCTGAAAAGTGATTGAAAAGTGTAAAAAGTTGTGGGTCCCACAGAAATATATAGTTGAAAATGAATTTGAGGGAAATGTTGAGAACAAAAGTGTAAGACCAAACATGCTCTTAATTACTAAAAATCTAGCAATGAACCAATTGGAGTGAATAAAAAGGATTCAGGTAGCCGACATGTACTTTTAAGCACAGCCAAACATGTTCCGAGTTAATTTCTATTATTGTTGCCTTTTGTTCCATTCTCACTTCTTCAGTTCTCTTTTTTCATAAAGGTTTGTGAAATTAATAAGTATGCCTCTAATCTTTGAATTTTTAAGGTATCATAATAGAAATGCTCTAACCTTTGATAAAATGTGAAAAAGATTGTACAAAATGGGCAGCTTATGAATTATGATATAAAGGAAGATAAATGAATAGATGAATAGCTAACCAGTGGTCAGGGTATATATGAACTGAGGCAAAATCAACGGTTGATATCTTTGAGTTGCGAATGAAATCAGATCCAAGATCAGTTGCCCAGATCTCTGGATTGACCGTTAACCTTTTAGGACTTTTAGGACCATAAAATCCTTCAAGGCCAACAGTCAGCAGATGCTTTCTGTCAATTGCTTTCACAAAATTCGACATTTCTTCTATCCAATCCTGTAATTATATGAGAAGTTGTTTACTTATTGAGAATGCATAGAGATATACAAAGACTCTTTCTAAATAAGGATGACAGAAAAAGAGTTTAAAAAGTTATAGATGGAACTTCTTAAAAATGTGAGCTTGGACAAATTACAGGCTGAAAATTCAGGTATGGACCGATACAACTTGGTAAATGCGAGCATGTTTGACTAAGCTTAAGTCAGCTTATGAGTAAATAAGTAAGTTTTAAGCAATAAATTCTTTATTTTGACAACAAGGTAAAAGTTACTTAAAAATATTTAAAAGTAAATTACTTAAAAGAGAAAAGTAAGTGATCTAAACATACATGTAAAGAAAAAGTTACACAATAACTTCCGTTTTTCTCAAACTCAGCCAAACACTTTTTCCAAATCGATGTTCAAATGTTGATCACTTCAATTTGCATGGCAGTCATTTTCCCCGGGAATTTTTTTAGGGATTGATACGGAAATGCTAGAAACATGTGAATTCTCAAAATTGTAATCATGTCACGTTGTGGCTTACTAATGATATTGGTCTTTATAGTAAAAAATGAAAAGATGAAGTTCAATATAGCAATCTAATGTCATTATTTGTCTATTAGAGGAATCAACTGTGTGTTGAACAAAATTCAAGCCCAAAAATTATGTCATTGGCATTCCAAGTATTGGAAACAATTAAATGAAGTTAATTTCCAAAAACCTCAAAATTCATCCAAAACTTCTACACCAAACATGCTCTGAATTGATATATAAACTTCTGGAGTGAGAAGTTTAAGACATACTTGGAGTGTGTCGCCAGAGGCATCAGTCATACAGCGTGGTTCATTAATTAACTCCCATGCAAAGATTGTCGGATCGTCCCTATATTCAATTCCAGTGAATGTGTTCTTCCTTGTCAACACTGTCTGCAAATTATGAAATATAATTTAATGATGATTGGGAATAAACTCCATTGATGTCGAATGATGAAAAAGAGAAATAATGTCACGCTACAGAATGCAGACAAGGAAACGAGCACATAGCTAATGAATGACTTAACGGGTGCTAAAACTTGTTGAAAGTAATAATGACAGACAATAAACAGGAAAGATATACTTATCCAGGCATAATTCGTTTAGCAAGGGAAAGCTATATCAGGAATTCATAATATTGGTATGAGCATTAGGGATACTGAGATATAACAATTGGATCAACAACACAATTTCTATAGAAACATCCAATAAAAATAAACCTTTGATATCGCCGAATTAATTAGGCCCATTCTTCTAATGTTCTACTTAATTGCGTAGAAACTTCTTTAGAGGTGAACCCCGCAAAAAACATGTTTTCGAAATAAAATGAAAAACGATCTCTCGAGCGCATAAATGACTAGGATTTCATGTGCCACCATCTTTGGTAAATCAAATCCACTAGGTTGAAATTGGAAGCCATTATACATTTCTTATTCTTCTAGCACGTCTTTATAGTAAGCCCACGTTTGGCTGCCATTTATAATTTGTTTATAAACAGTCAAATCACTTTTTATCTATATACTTTATAGGACCTACAAGTACTAATCACTTATTCAATCACTCCTTTCTATCTATTCATAACTTAAACTGTTTATAAATCACTCTTTAAGAATCTAGAAAATGGGAGCATTTTAGGAGCTTGGTTGATTAACTCAATTCCAGTTATGATAGTGAGTATTATGATTTTTCCTTGTAGTGATACTGACTAGTAATAGAGAGTGGAACCTCTCAAAATGAGGTTTCAAATAAAACCCTGATCAAGAATTTTAGAAATCAGCAAAGAAATTTTTCAATGCCGAAGGCTAGCAAGCATGGATGGGGAGATATATATTCTAATTTATGTTTCGCCTTCTACGATTTTCCAATATATGTCTGAAAATTATAAAAAGTTCATCTACAAGTTTATTATGTTTTGGATCAAACCATTCTAAACAGCAATATCTTCTACGGTTCAAAGTTGTCTTTTTCGCCACAGGAACTTTGAAATAAAGAATTGATAGAAATAGACACCATAACATCCAATAAGTTGCAGCATCATGATGTACAGTACAAAGAATTCATATTTCTAAATTTGGAAAGAAGACTAAAAAGTCTGACAGAATAAGCAGTATACTATTTTTGCCAAAAAAAAAAAAAAGAATCTTCAATTATATTTTAGCAACAAAATTTGAGACATCTAAGAAATTTTTGATGAAAAGGCAAAGAAAAGGATTGGATATAAGATTACCTCGACATAATTTTTAAAATAATGCAAAATTGATGGGTCATAGAAGAATGAATCATTAGAAGCGCTTAAACCAACACCTTCTTCCCATGCCCACTGAACGTACTGAGTCTTTCCACCATATGCTTGCAAGTTATTAACCAAGCTTAGTATCAGCCTTATTCCATGTTTTCTCGCTTCTGCAATTACGTGATCTAAGGACTGCCATATAAATGCATATAAGCATTAAAAGAGAGGTTCCAAATAATGTAAATAACCATGTAGGAAGCACAGATCCAATGCAGCAAAACCTCTCTACAGTTTTTCAAAACAGAAAGTGATCACTGCCAGATTTTTGAATTTCCATAAGATCAACTGATTCTACAAGGGAGCTTATGAGACTAGAATGCTCCAATTTAAATTAATGGTTGTGATTGGTTAATCCTGTCAATATTCCACAGCACTCAACTACACTGGACAATACATTTGATAAGATTTTAGCTTCTTTTTGTTATTAATTAATATTGTCCACTTCACCTTACCAAACATGCAATTTAAATTAATGGCTGTGATTGGTTAATCCTGTCAATATTCCACAGCACTCGACTACACTGGACAATACATTTGATAAGATTTTAGCTTCTTTTTATTATTTAATAATTAATACTGTCCACTTCACCTTACCAAACATGCAATTAGGATACTGAGATATTAAAATATGACCTATTTTGGTCTTAATTGACCGGGTTGTTCCTCTGGAGCTGTTACTTTGAAGAAATTAGAGTGCTCAAAGCAAGCCTACGCTGTGAATACATTAGCATGTGATAACATTAAAGGATTTCGGTCCTATTACGCTGGCCTTCGGGATCGGAGTAATGATTAACAGGAACAGTCGGGGGCAATCGTATTTCATAATCAAAGGTGAAGTGAAATTCTTGAAATTATGAAAGACGAACAATTGCGAAAGCATTTGCCAATGATGTTTTCATTAATCAAGAATGAAAGTTGGGGGCTCGAAGATGATCAGATACCGTCCTAGTCTCAACCATAATCGATGCCGACCAAGGATCGGTACATGTTGATTATAGGACTCCGCCGACACAACAGCATAGAATTTTACAGAAACAAAATATATATTCTAACAAGTATAAAACAAGAATCTTGAGTAACTTCTATATGAACAATGGTAATAATAATAATTAAAAAAAGAAGGGTAACAAATTTACTTAGAGTGGATTGAACTCACTCTGAATACTCTTTCATCGAATCGACCAGGGGAAATTTGGAGAGCATTGTATGCACCATCATTGAAAGCCCAGGTTCTGCACACTGTGAGGCCCATCTTGGCACCAGCTTGCAACATTGCACTGATCCTGGATCTGCTGGATTCATCCACACCATGGTCCATCAACCAGTAAGAATTCCACCCATTAATGTAAAAAGGTTTGCCATCCATCATGAACTGAGTCCCATTCCTCACCACAAAGCTTAATTTTGTTTCTCCATGAAAATCAATCCACAGGTCCCCAAAAGACATGTATATGAAAGCAACACATAATGCAAAACCAATTATTGGGTACAACATCCCATTTCCTCCTGCCATTCTGTTTATATGTGATTTAACCATGAAATTGAACAAAAATCCAACTGTATACTCTTTATGCTGCAAATTAAGGAACTGCTGAAACAATTGGTATCAAAATGATACAAGAAATCAAGAATCTGTCAGAAATTATGAAACCCTAGATGGGTTTTTGTGGCTTGGTTCTATATAGCTCCTCAAGTGTTTGGACAAAATTTTAAGGCACCCCAGATCCCATAGTACCCAAAAAAATATTAGAAAGACAGCCGAAGTTCAAGAATGATCAATGAGGAGGAGTCTCCCCTTATTGTGTGTGACTGTATGTATTTGCGGGTGTGTTTTCTTCTTACTGTTACTCTGGGCTTTTTATAATAAATATACAACAATGTGAAACACACAGTGAAGTTGAGATTTGAGAATAACACACCTAATATATATCAATTTCAAGAAAATAGTCAATAGAATTCAGAAAAAAAAAAAAAAAAAAAAGTAATGAAGATAAAGCTGAAATGTTGGCATCAACTGTTGCCTGATAGATCTGGAGCTACTGAAATTATTGGTTTGAGCTTACAAGTTTCTTGCATAATCATTAAAAAAAAAAAATCAAAGAAAAAGAATCCTTAAGAATTCCAAACTCTACTCACTATCTCCCATTAGCACTGGAACAATATTAGGTGCAACCCCTTTGTTTTGGTTTCCATGTCCCTTTCTTTGTTCATGACTTCTTATACATTTTTTGACAAGCTTCTCTTTCCCCATGTGCAACCAGATAATGTTTTACATGTTTAGCAAAAATTCATGTCCATTTGTGATTTTTGGAAGCTGTGGTCGGGAAAAAAAAAAAAAAAAAAAAATTAAGGATGTCAAAATAAAATAACAGAAATTGCATAGTATGTCTATAATTTGAATAAATAAATTTCAAATAATACAATATATATAAAATAATTGTGCCATGTTTTTTAATGTAAATATTAATTTTTGATAAATTTATGAAAGAAAATATTAGAATATATATGAAATTATTAATATCTAGTCAATTACGTATGTTGTTAATAATAATAATAATAATAATAATATTATTATTATTATTATTATTATTATTATTATTATTATTATTATTATTATTATATTGTCATAAAATCCATTTAATATTAGGATTCGAGTTCGTGCCGTAGTGATCATGTGCTCATATTTCCCATATCGAGCCTCGGGTTCGAATCTTACTCCCTCCTCTTTAGTCCCTCCCCACCTCTCCCTAGCCTCCTTATGATTCTCTCCCTTTTCTAATAAAATAAATAAATAAATCCATTCAATCTTGATTTTTGAATTAACAACAAAGTAGTCATTCAACAACTTTTTAATACCAATCATATGATTTCTCTTATGTAATTAAGAATCATAAATAAAAAGCTCTATAATGATCAGATTTAGATTCTTTCGCCGTGAATTATCTTAAAAATATTGTACATAAATAGTAATCCAGAAGTCCATAATTTTGGTCCCATTAGAACAATTACTATCTTACTTTTTCCTAATAATAGGTAATTGTTTCTTTTAGCAAATTCATTGTTTAAATAAAATTTGTTTCTGTCCCCTCCCAAAAATAAAGTGCACGAGTTATTTAATGTTATTTGTAAGAAAAACTCTCAAAATGCATAACATATACCCTGCACTCTGCAGCTGCCCAATCCGTGTAGGGTCGAAGCCTCGACCCCTGCGGCTAAACTACCAAGATTTTGTCATTTCCTTATAAAATTATTCTAAATGCTAAATTTTATCCACAAATTAACTAAAATTTTGGGGTGTGTCAAGCGTAGTATCAAGCAAAGGTTTTAAAAGTGATCTTGTGACAATACATATGTGCAAACCCCGTTATTGACACCCAATCCTCGAGGTATGTTTTATGTTTCATGTGATTCATTTTCTTGTTAAATGAAGTACAATTAATACCTAACGGACACTATAAAACAAGACATTGATATTGACAATAAAAAAGCCTCATAATGGCGATGTTTTAGAATCAATGCATAATGAGAAGAAGAGAATACATTGTAAGGGGAAGGAAGAAAGAACTAAATATCATCATCACGATCACCATCGTCATCCAAATCATCAAGGCGGTCTTCAATGTTAAGTTGCAACGATATAATTGTATTCATTAAGCCATGCATCTCATCCAAGAATGTGGCTTGAGCTTGAGCCATAGCATTTTGGGTTTGAATTAAGGTCGGGAGATTAGCCCTAGTCTCAATCTGGAAGCCCCTAAATTCGATCACAAAAGCCTCAAAATATGTTCGGGGAGCTACAAATGCTTCACCATGAGAATGAACCTCCATGGAGAGTGACGTTGCGCCAATACTTCATTCACCTAGCAAGGCTCAAGCACCTGTTCTCCTCTTACCTTAAAATATTTCATCAATATAATTGAATGTTCACCAAGAATAGTACTTGGGTGAGGTGACACCAAAATCTCTCATTCAAAATATATACCCTCCCAACTCATACATCTTATAGCCACTAGGCCAAATAAGAGTTTACAGGACTTGAAAGTTGTAAACTTCAAAATCATACCATTCACAATGGTTTGCGGTAAGTTCAATTTCCTATTAGTCATTATCATTCATAGGAACCAAAGATCCTCAGAAGTTAAAAGTGGTGTGTTTTCTCATGCTTTGCTTAATCGAATGAGAAAAGATCAAATGTAACAATCGAACATCCCGCGATAATGCAGGAGTATCAAAGCATGGGACCTCTAACCTAGAATTCTTATGTACAACCCTCGACCCTCAAGTCAGCTAAATTTACCATCATACATGGACCCCTCATTGAGCATCCCATACATAAAATCTAAATCACCGTCCCTAACCCTGAAGGGCTTTTTTCTTTACATAATACGAAATGTGTCTAGAATTCCATTTGGGCAATCAAGTAATTCACCACTAGCATCAGCATTCGCATAAAATAATCGCACCAATATTTCACTTGCTCCTAAATTTGAATCCAAAAATCTTAAAGATATCTTTCTTTCAATAAGGTAAAAATTCAGATTTTGGCCGACGAAGAAATACCAAACCAATCACTCTACCCGGGACCACATATGTTTTCTTCATTTTCTCACATCTACGACATGTTTCTTCACTAAAGAAAAAATAAATTGGGAATATGTGTAACTCCATGTTGAAGAATTTCATCAACACTACCATCACTTGAATTATCACTCTCCTCGGACTCTTCCATGGGTGATTTCGCCGATCGACGAGGGGGAGGTGAAGAAGTTCCATGACTTGAACCACCTCTAATTCGAGCATTTTTACTCGGTTCCTTTCCATTTTTAAGGATTTTCTATGTTTGTGATCCACAAGATGGACTTCTTCCTCACTTTCATTTAGGTTTGTTTGATTGCGATGGTAGAATTTAGGTGGAAAGAAAACGAAATTCAGGGAATTGAATTCTTGGGAACTTATTTTTCTGGAAATTGAAAGTTTAACATGTATGATTGGTTTAATTTTTTAAGTGAAAAAAAGTGAAGAATTTTCCAAATTTTGTTATTTGATTGACATTATTTTGCATAAAAATAAAGCAAAATTTTGCTATTTTAATCAAAATTATACTTGATGATAATAATAATGTCAATTTCTAGAAGAAAAAAATAAGTCAATTAATAACAACAAAAAGGACGAAATGAGGCGAAAATGATTTTCCACCTTAGATGGAAAACCAATTCCCATCAAAGTGATGGAAAAATAAATTCAACAAAAATAAGGAAAATATGGAAAAACAATTACATGGAAAAAATGCTATCAAACACCTAAAAAGGTGGAAACTAGGAAATTGTTTTCCATTTTCCATGGAAAATGTGGTGTATCAAACACACTTAAAGAAGAAAGATATGGGCAGTGGGATACTTGCTTCTTTCCCATTTGAAGAAATGGGAATTTTGATATTGGATTTGAACAAAAAACAAAAAAAAAAAATGGAGAGAAGTAAGAGCTAGGGTTTGAAGAAGAGAGCTTGTAGAAGAACGAAATTGGGTCCTTAAAGAGAGAAAGAGAGAGAGAGAGAGAGAGACTAAGCCTCAAATTTTACTTATAAGGGGCTGACAAGGGTCAACTCTTGCATACCTCGGATTGAGCCCTTCCAAACTAGATTTGGGCACTTTAGGTCAAGGTGTCAACCCCTAAACAAATTTTTTACACAAGTTGGTCCTAGAAGTTTTTAAAAATAAATATCATTAACCGTGCTAACCTTGGTATGAGAGTTATTATGCATGATCGTAATGCTCATAACTTCCCTCTGGACCTAGCTTCAGGGAAATAAGGTGACAAAGAGCAGCTTGCTTCTCCAATTGGATCTACGACCATCCTTTCCGTTGTGTTTAAGTAAATGGAAAGCGAATGCACAACACTTCTACTCACATGTAGAAATATATAAGTAGAGATGGAAAAAAATTCAATTCGCTCCACTGATCCGCTGAACCGATCCGATCTGATCCGAAAAAATGTCGATCCGTGGATCAGCGGGGCGGGTCAACGGATCGGGAAGATTGAGGCCAATCCGCCCCTAACCCATACGGGGGCGAACCCACACTGGGGCACGCTTAGTCACGTGCCCCAGTAAAAAATTCAGTATTTATTTATTTATTTATTTATTTTTTAGTTCAAATCCAGCCTTGCCAAGTGACTTATCAAACACTCAACCCATCATTTCCCAGCACTCTGCTCCCGTCCAGTTCTAGCCAGAGCCAGCCAGGCTTCCCTTCCCTCTCACTCTCTCTGTCTCTCAGCTCTCAGGCGCAGGCCACGCAGCGCTCACACAGTCACACTCAACCCATTTCCCAGCTCTCCCTCTCAGCTCTTAGGCGCAGCCAGGCCGCCGCAGCATGTCGAAGGACACAAACTTCTTCTGGTGAGCCACTGAATGCGATTCACCAGCGCTGCACCCACCAAACTTCCAAAATAGTGACCGAGACCGAGAGCTGTCAAACTGATCTGGTATGGTCTGCTGCAGGCTGCGTCCGCCACTGGTCTGGTCTGGTCTGCTGCAGGCTGCAGCGCTTCTGCTGGTGGTGGTGGACTCCTGGTACATGTAACGTGTGTGTGTGTGTGTGTGTATTTTTTTTTTTGATTTATTAGTTATTACTATTGCATTGAGAAATGGGAATCAGATTACCTATTTACTTGCAGTTCCAATTCTTGAACTTTGGTCTACCATGAATTTGATTAGTTGATTTACAGATTACTTGATTTATTTTGGTAATTGGTATCATTGTTAATTTATTTGGTTGTTGTCTGTGAAATTAAGATTTGGAGTTTGGAGTTTGGATTTGAAATTTGAATTATTGTTATGTTTGAATTTTTGTTTGAGTGTTGAGAATTTGAGATTTCAAGGGCAATATATGTTTATAATTATTTATTTGTTTGTTTGTATCAGTACAGTAATGGAAAAATATTTTAAACGTAAATCTACGTTTTCTTCTAATGAGCAAAGAAATGAAAATGAAGTTAGAGATGAAAGGGTTGAGGAACTTGATGAAGAAAATGATGTTGAACTTGAAGATGTCCCTATTGAAGATGTTCCTATTGACACTAACGTTGGGGGTAATGTTGGGGATGTTAGGAGTGATACCCTTGAATTTGATGTAGCAAACCTTCCTTCAGATCCTGGATTGAGAGTTCCAATTAATGATTATGATTTCAATGTTCGGGATTTGATTCGAAGAACATATGTGCAAAGAGGTCCTTGTCAGCCACGAAATCATGAATTTCCAACAACAAGAATGGGTATCAAAGATAGACGATTTTGTGTATCATGGTATAATGAGCATCCTTGTTGGTTGGAATATAGTATAGCAAAAGATGTTGTATTTTGTTTCTATTGTTACCTTTTCGGCTCAATTGGTGGTCCATTTGTTCATGGTGGGTTCAGGAATTGGAAGAAGAAAGATTTGCTTAAAACACACATTGCAAAATCAAGTAGTGCACACAATCAAGCTCGAGTCAAATATGAATCATTCAAGAATCAAAGCACTGGCATTCGATTTTGCCTTAATAAGCAATCACATCAAGTTTGACAAGAGTATCGAATTCGTTTGAATGCCACAATAGATTGTATTCGATTTCTTCTACGACAAGGGCTGGCATGTCGTGGTCATGATGAATCTGAAGAATCCAACAATCGGGGTAATTTTCTTGAACTATTGCATTGGTTGTGTGATCATAACGTTGAGATTATGGATGTTGCTTTAACAAATGCTCCTGAAAATCTCAAGTTAACATCACCACGAGTTCAAAGAGATATCATGAGTGATATTGCTTCAGAAACAATAAATGTGATCATCAAAGATATTGGTAATAGTCTTTTTTCTATCCTAATTGATGAATCTCGTGACATTTCAATGAAAGAACAAATGTCAGTTGTTCTTCGTTATGTAAAGGATGGATGTGTATTGGAACATTTCATTGGTGTAACACATGTTTCGAGTACTACAGCTGCCTCACTTAAGGCTGGAATTGACCAACTATTATCCAATTATAGCTTAAGTATGTCCAACTTGAGAGGGCAAGGATATGATAGAGCTAGTAATATGAGAGGTGAGTATAATGGTCCGAAAGCACTTATTTTGAAGGAAAATCCGTATGCTTACTACATTTACTGTTTTGCCCATCAACTTCAACTAGCTCTTGTAGCTGTGGCACAGAAACATGCGAAAATTGAAACATTCTTTCATTCAGTACATAGATTGGTGAATGTTATCGGAGGATCGGCTAAACGGAGTGATCTTCTTAGAGAGAAACAAAGACTCTCAATTCTTGAAGCACTAAATGTTGGTGAAATATCAAGTGGACGAGGTCTCAATCAAGAAACTACTCTTAAGCGTTCTGGTGATACACGTTGGGGCTCTCACTACAATTGTTTAATTAACTTGATTGTCATGTTTTCATCCACAGTTGAAATTATTGAGATGATTGCTACTGATTCTACTAGTACAGGAACAAGAGGTGAGGCATGTATTTTATTGGAGTTGATGCTCAAATTTGATTTTACATTTAATCTACATCTGATGAAAAAGATCTTGGGCATTTCAAATGAATTATCAAATGCATTACAAAGAAAAGATCAAGATATTGTCAATGCCATGAGATTGGTAAAATTATGTAAAATGCAGCTCCAAATGATGAGAGATGATGGGTGGAATTCTTTTTTTGGGATTGTTTGTTCATTCTGTGAAACTCATGACATCAGTATTCCCAATATGGATGATATGTTCATAGCTTTGAGCCGTTCAAGGCGTGACACGGTGACAAATTTGCATCACTTCCGCGTGAAAATGTTTTATGCCATCATTGATATGCAACTTCAAGAGCTGAATGATCGTTGTTCTGAAGTAAATAGTGACTTACTTCTTTGTGTTGCATGTTTGTCTCCAAATAATTCATTTGCTGCTTTTGATAAGAACAAATTGCTTCAACTATGTGAGTATTATCTGATAGAATTTGATGCCACAGATATTTTGGAACTTGATGATCAGCTTGATACATATATTCTTGACATGCGCACTGATGAAGATTTTGGAGGATTAAATGGCCTTAGTGTACAAGCTTGTGACATTGAGTTTAATTCTTCCCGTGGCTACTGCTACAGTCGAGAGATCATTTTCTGCAATGACTTATGTTAAGAATCGTCTACGTAATCGCCTCGGAGATCAGTTGTTGAACGCAGATTAATTTGTGCCCCAGTAGCGTAGAAAGTCTGTGTCCGCCATTGCCCATACCCAATTCGTCCCAACCCGAAAAATGGCAAATTGCGAGGTGGATCCAGATCGGTTGAAAAAATTTATGGTCGCCAACGCTAGATATAAGTGGTAAGCCAAGTGAAGACTAGAACAAAATAAGGGTGCCAGAATAGGAATAAGACTTGATACCATTAGAAATGCGTTGAGAAAGGGCAGATGTATAGAAGAGGATCTAATTGCTTTCTTAGCTTAGTCATCACATCACTGGCACAACCTGAGGGCATAATGGAATATCTACTTTCTATTTCGATAGTCTGGTATGTGTAAGTTATACCAACATTACAACTAGATTTTAGGAGTTCCATTATTGAAATATACCAGTTAGCCCTTTCCTTCCTCTAGAAAGACTCTACGGGGGAATTTTCCCTTTCAAGGGTGCAAAAGGGGCCGGAGACTACCTTTTCTTTAGTAGATTGGCTCATTGCTGACTTACTATCTACTTATATATATTTCTAATGCAAAAATTATATTTTAATAGAATGAAAATGTCACAAAGTAGCCCGAATTGTAGCAATAATAAATCTCTGGTACATTTGACCCAATTAGTCCACAATCAAGCCCAACAAATTAATCAATTGAATAATAATCATACTTCTAACGGGGAGTCTTCTCGGGCCAAAGAATAAAATAGCACTAGTTATCATTTTCAAAGATTAAATCGCCCCGTATTTGAAGATACTAAAGACTCGATCGAGGTGTAAAATTGGATTCACACCATTGAATGCGTGTTTACATATGCACATATCCGAAAATCTGAAAAAGTTAATTGTGCATCATTTATGTTAAGAGGAAGTGCCGGACATTGATGGAATACCTTAAATAGCATTGGAGAAACTCAATAAATGAATAGGGAAAAGTCTTCCGAAACTTTTTGAGCTAAATATTTTTCTTCCTCTACCAAACAGTAAAAGTTGAATGATTTTTTATTTGTGAAACAATAGTCAATGACCATGTCTGTCTACATTAAGAAGTTTGAGGAATTATCTCATTTTGCAACACAAGTTGCCAACACCAATGAACTCAAAATTGATCGTTTATTGTAAGTTCGAAACATGAACTAGCTCGAGATATGCAAATGTCGGGAACTCAAGGCTTGAGTTTTTCTACAATAGTAGATAAGGCCTTATTGGTAGAACAAGCGGATGCAAAAACAATTCAAGTCCGTGAAATGAAAACATCAGGTTCTCTAGATCTGAATAGTAGACCATGGAATGCCAACAACAAGGGCAAAAATGCATTTAGAAATGCTCATCGGTTCCTTATAAAAAATCGAATGGAAAATGAATCAGAATGAGTGATGTCTTCATCTTGTTCTCATTGTGGAAAATCCCATAGTAGCTAGGGGTGTCAAACGGACTGGACAGTTCGAGAGTTTGTGAGTTCGGCTCGGCTCGATTCGTTAAAAGTTCGGCTCAACCCGTTAAAAAAAGGGGACTTGGACTTGGACCGGACTAAAAATTTGAGTGTTGGACAGTTCGGGTTCGGCTCGTGAAGTTCGTGGACCTGTTCGCGGACTAGTCCAACGGATAATCAAAATGGATCGGAAACGGGCCGACCACGGACCGGCCCGTGGTCAGCTCGTTGGGCCCGTTTGAGCCCATGCTCACGGGCCGGTCCGTTCCGGCCCGTGAGCCGCTCAAACGGATTCCATATTTCATTTTCATCTCCAATTTTTCAATTCTATTATTTTTAATGGCACACTCACAATCTCATTGTTATTCTTCTAGCCAATTTGTTGATGAATTTGTACCTCTCAATGATATTCCAATTCCCGACAATTTGGCGGATTTTGAAAATGAGATCGAAGATATAGATACAAGAATTCCTATTGATTTGAATGACATAATTGATGAAGATGTCACTGCTACATATGGATCTGGCTCCGCTAGCACGACGGCAGTCTCCAGCAGAAATTCAAAGAGGACGAAAAAATCTCAGTGCTGGAATTTTTCGATGTGATTGAGACATCGGAAAAAGATGCTGAAAAAAAACCGATATCCAAAGCAAAATGTAGAAGTTGCGAGGGACTTTTCTCTTGGAAGAAGGGTGGGGGCACATCACACCTCAATAGACACTGCAAAGGATGTCGAAAACCTGGCACGGTTGAAGCAAACCAATCAACTCTAAAATTAGGTCAATCAAGTTCGAGCCTAACCAATTGGGTCTTCAACCAAGATCTAGCACGTCGAGAAGGGATGGTCATGTTCATATCGAGTGGTGAGTTCCCACTTTCAATTGTAGAAAGTTCACAATTCACGAAATTCATTCAGAAGTATCTCCAACCCAGGTACAAACCCGTTTCTAGAAATACTTTACGAGCTGATTGCATAGCTAAATATTTACAAAGAAAACAAAGTTTTATAGATGCTTTAAATAAATGAAATGGTAATTTGTCATTTACTTCGGACCTGTGGAATGGCAATAATCATAGAGGTTACGTAGCTGTTACTTGTCATTACATTGATGATTCTTGGGTAATACACAAAAGAATTGTGGCATTTAAGGTTATTGATTACCCACATAACGCAACAAATATTTTCAATATACTACTTGCAATTCTTAGAGAATTTAACTGTGATAGTAGAGTTCGTGGTTTTACGCTGGATAATGCTTCTGTTAATAAAGCGGTGATTAATAGATTAGCAGCCCTCATAAATCCTAAGTTTGGTGGAGTCTTGTGTCATGTTCGTTGTGTTTGTCACATTTTTAATTTAATAGTTCAAGATGGTCTTAAGTTTATAGAAAATCAATTGAAAAAAATTAGGTGTGCTTGCAATTTCATTATGATAGCACCTTCCAGAAAACAAGTTTTTGATGCACTGTGTGTAGAAAATGGTATGAACCTACGATCATTTATTACTGATGTAGGACACAGATGGAACTCAACTTATTTAATGATTGAACATTGTGAAGGTTACGAGAATTTAATATGTGCATATTACAACGGTCGGCACTCAAAAGGCTCAACTTTTGATTTGGGGACTAATGATTGGGAACTTGCAATTCATGTTAAAAAAATTTTGAAACCATTTTACGATGGTACAAACGAATTGTCCGGTGTTTATTATCCTACTAGTCCTTTAGTCTTGAAGCATTTTTATTGTATTGCTAATAACTTGAACAAGTACAAGACATTTCCTATTTTTTCTGATATCATTAAAGCAATTGAGACTAAGTTTAGAAAGTATTGGGAAGATTTACCAGCTTTGTTTCCATTAGCAACAGTTATGGACCCTAGAATAAATTTAGAGGGAACTAAACACACCATAAAGGCAATTTCAAATAAATTAACTTTTGAAACCCCTTTAACATGCACAGATTTAGAAAAATGTTTATGTGAAATGTACGAGATCAATGCCCAAAGATCAGGTAAAAATGTTAGAAGAACTGCTCCCACCCCTAATGTGATACAAAATCACGATAGTGATTTCCTACTTTATGACTATGAAGGGAACTTCTAGTTCTAGTACACTTCCTAGTTCTTCTAGTACATATAGTTCAGATGAAATTCCAGGAGAGTTAAATAGGTATTTCTCACATGACCTTCTTAGTATGTTAGACGAGGACGAAAGAAATAATTTTGACATTCTTAAGTGGTGGAGACAAAACGAGCGTCAATACCCGGTTGTTTCTATGATTGTACGAGATCTACTAGCACCTCCGGTATCAACTGTAGCATCGGAAGCTGCTTTTAGTGCAGGTGGTAGAGTGTTATCTGAATATAGGTCAATGCTTAAAAAAGACATACTGGAGGCCTTAATGTGTTTAAAGGATTGGCAGTTTGCGGAGAAAAGGAAACAAGATAGGATATGTGAAATTCTTGCCGAAGAATTCGGAGAACAATCGTATTGGTGAGTAAATTTTTTCTTTTCTTTTTTTCTGTATTTTCAATTGTTTCATTTGTTTCTTTCAAATAAAAGAATTGTACACGTAACATTTTGTTCGTGTACAATTTTAACTCTGCCTACAATAATTTAAATATATAAAGGGATAATTGTATAGATTACTTACTTTAGATAATAAAACTGATTTTTACTACCCAAATAAAAAATTTTGAAAAATACTTCATTGTTACTAAAAAAAAAATTGAAAAGTATCATAGATATCATACTGTGATACTAACATATTTGAGAAGTATCAAAAGTATCAGATTGTGATACTTCACGTGATTATGAAGTATTTTTCAGTTTTTATGATTTTATTATAAGTAATTTTCAATTTTTATAAAATTCAAGTAAATTTCAATTTGATCCCTAAAAGTAGTTTAATTATGTGAATAGCCCAAAAAAAAAGGGCTGACGATCCGGCCCGTCCGACCCGTGGTCAGACAGGCCACGGGCCAGACTTGGGCCGCCTCTGTGGGAGGACGATCCGGCTCGTCTCCCCACGGGCCGGCCCTTTTCCGATTCGTGGACCCGTATTGGACCACGGTCAAACGGGCCGAGCCAGCCCGTTTGACACCCCTAATAGTACATGTCAACTCAATAATTGAAAATGTAACTTGCCACTACTCCTATTTTGACTATTTCTAATGGGACAAGAGGCTTTACTATTTATACTACCGCCTCAATAAATGGGTTAGCCTGTGTTTGATGCAACATGGTAAAATAATTTTCAATGCATTAAGACAATTAAAATCTTACGGACGGAACTACCCTATCCATGATTTAGAACAGCGCTTTTCTCGCGCTTAAAATATGGCGTCACTACCTTAATGAAGAGGAGTGCTAAATCTTCCCTACTCATAAAAGTTTAAAATACTTCTTTACCTAAAAAGCATTGAATATGAGATAGAGAAAATGACTGGAATTGATAAAATATTATAATTGTACCATTAACTACTATTCTAAGAAAATAAAATGTTGTAGCTGATGTACTCAGCAAAGATTTTCAACTAAGAAATTTCTAGCAAATCAATAGAAGAGATGGAAAGCTTTAAATTCAAGAATCTAGAAAATAGAAAATTAACCAACCTTCATGGACAGAATCAAAGAAATTCAAAAAATATGATCTTTTTGTTGATAAGATCATGAAAAATCTAACAAAAAGAAAACCACAAAATATCATATAAACATCGAATTCTCACAATTGGGATTATTATCTACCATTGATCAAGTTTTCCTATAATAACAGTTATAATACCTCAATTCAAATGGCTCATTTTAAACCTTGTATGGTGTAAATTATTGATCCCCATTATATTGGAATGAATGGGTTAAAAAAAGATCTCAAATATCGAGATGTTCAAGATATGGTAAGATCGATTGAAAAGATTAGAAAAAAAATTTAAAAAATACGCATGATGACAACATATTTATGTAGATAAATGTCGACGGCTAATGGAATTTGCAGTATGAACTAAAGTTTTCATCAGAATATCCCCAATCAAAGGTTTATTAAGATTTGAAAACAAAGGCAAACTAAAACCATGAATTATTGGGCTTTTCGAGATTCTTGAATGTATGTGTAGTAGCTTATCGATTAAAGTTACTTGAACTGAAGAAAAGAATGCATGATATATTTCATTTATCAATTTGGAAAAAATATGTACCAGTCCAGATCCCTCCCACATTTTGGCGAAAATACCAAATGATATTCAACCAAATTTAACTTTGGAAGAAAAAAACATTCAAAATATTAATGTAGGATACCAAAAAGCTTCGCAAAAAGGAAATTCCTATACTCGGCATTTTATGCCGAAGCAGTGCTATTGAAGAACAAACTTGGGAAATAGAAGACGAAATTAAGGCTCTGTATCCCAAACTTTTCAACTGGGTAATTTCGAGAATGAAATTTTTTTAAAGAGGAAATTGTAACAACTCGAAAATTTAACGATTTTCCTTCATGTATATTTATTAATTAATTGAAAATATAAAAGTTGTGTTATAAAATATTTTGGGTGTGAATGACCATTATGCCCTTGTAAAGTTTATATTATTACAATTGTACTAATATCTACCCCTATAAATAGGGTACCTCACTTCTTCATTTAACACACAATTGGAATAAGAATAATTGATGTGTGTCGCAATGCACCAAAATAATAAATAAATCCTTACTCGTCAAATAATAATTAATAATGTAGTAGCGAGAGTAAGAGTCGATTCCATGAGGAACGGAAACTAATTTTAGTTGTTCGATCAATTAGAATGGAATGGGGGGTTTTGTTGTGTGAAATTGCTTGAATGAAAACTATGCATAAAATAAATAATAAAATATAACTAGATAATTAATATGAGAAGAAATCTTGTTCTCGGGTTCGGTTGTTTCCTTAATTAATGTCATATTTTTCCTTGTAACGTGTTTATATCCCTATTCAATTATCAATCATAAATAATCAACAAGCTTTGATTATCTAAATTCTTCCTTATGTATATTGATTCAAAACAAGTTCTTCGAACCAATTCTAGCCACGGACAATCCTAAACAAGCTCTTAGAATTTAATGCACGACTAGTATGAAAATCTAGAAGAATAGATTGAATTGGATCGTTAATTTCACAAGCTCGAATTAATCAATCCAAGTTGAATTATTACTAAACCTGCACGAGATTTATTTGCTACTAAAGTAAAGATTCAATGACATTTACGGATCAAGAATCTAAACATAGCATATTCATGAATCCAAAGATCAATAATTCAATTGGTCAAATTAAACTATTAATCAAATAAACTCAATGAACATTCAAAACATAATAATCCAACAATTGAAATAAAGGAATAAATTCACGCTACTAATTTGTAGGAAAAGAAAATAACATAATTAAGTTAACACAACTTCCCCTTTGAACAAGATATGTCATTTAGCCTAGCATGATTGTGGTAGATTCTTCAAGTTGCTTCATGAATTCCATTGTTGTTGTGTTCTTTGGCTTGAAAATCTCCCAAGAATGCTCTATATTTTGCTCTCAATTTTCCTCAATGCATCGCCTCCTTTTTGTGGTGATTTTACTCTTTTAATACTCCCAAAATCGTGCCCTAGCTTTACCCCAAAGATATACCAAAGATAGACCTTAAATCAGATAAGGAAATTTCTTCGTGAGAAAGTTACGGCCGTAACTTCCCTTATTACGGCCGTAATTGGGATTCTGAAAATTTTCGAGATTTGGAAGTTACAGCCGTAACTTTACCATTTACGGCCGTAAGTGCATTTCTGCCGAGAAGCGCATATGTTCGATGTTTTGGTCATAACTTTCTCTCCCAAAGTCCGATTGTGGTGGTTCAAGTTGCGTTGGAAAGAAAACTTAAATATATACAATTATTTGTGAAATAGATCTTCCAAAATTCAAAAGTATTCTATGATAAAATTGAGCTTCAATCTATGACTAAAATTCATGATCACAATCCTTACGGGTTTTTAATTTCTAACTTCACCTCAAACCTTCTTTGACCATAATTTTTGCATCTAATCTTCTTCCCACATGCCATTATTGATTTGGAGCTCTTTGAATATGCCCTTGAACCTCACTTCTTGAATTTTTTGTATTTCTTTGGTCATGTTTCCTTTCTTTTTCTTCTTTTTAACCTTACATAGCACAATAAGTGAAGATGCATTAAACGATGCTTCAATAGTATCAAACCAATAACAAATTAAGATAATAAGTGAATTAAATACATGCTAATAAAGCACTTATCAAATCCCCCCACACTTAAACCATTGTTCGTCCTCGAATAATGATGTGAAAGAAAAGAAACATAACTTAAACAAAAAGATAGACCTACAATCGGAAAGTCAAGGTTACAACCCACTTCTCTTTTAGCATGAAAATTCAGTTGCATAACCGGAGTGTGTTAGTGTGTGCAAGAGATGCATCATCCAATATCTTCTGAACAGAAATGAAAATCAATACCCCCGGCCCAATTCATTTCCCAATGTGGCTTGTATCCTCCCATCTCTCGTGAGTTCTCTGTTAACCTCTATCAATGATTTACTATATGGGTGTTAGTTTCGACTAACTCGAAAGCACAGAATATAGACCAAGCAATTCAAACCACTCATAAGCATATGTAATGAGAGTTAACACCCTCACTAGATATTTCTCTCTTCGCACAAAGTGTATAAGGGTGAGAATTTTCACTCAACTCACTGCATGGAGAATCTATTACCACAGACTGCTCAAATGTCATAACCGGAGCCAACAATAACACAAGTGCAAAGTAAAGGTCTTTATTTGGTTGTAACGGGGCTTCAGGTCAGGTAGGATAAAATGACATATTTAGGCTGAGTCGAGAAGGAATTTCGCAAACTAAGTCAATTCACAATGACATTACTTCCTTCACCCCTTAATATGAACTTCATTGTTTCCCGCTACCCAACTTTGTTCACACTTGAATCTTTTTTTTTTTTTTTCACAAGTTGAGTGTTTGACATCCTCAACTACTAATTTTCATGACTAAACTTCCTTTTCATTGCTTTTTCTCTTTCAATTTTTTTTTTCGAGTACAGACTGCAACTTTTTCTCTTTTATTCAAATCATTACGCAGTCACCAATTGGCTTGAGATAGAATTACATTCCCCTGAATTCAGTCCATTACACAACCATCGTCCAACACAAGATAACCACTTCAAATTCTTAGACTTAGACCGCAACACGATCTTTAATCAACAAAAGCTTTCGAATCCCTTCTCTATGGGTTCAAAACAGAGACAATGCGAAAGAAAGGGTATTTGTGGCTTGTAGCGTGGCATCGAAATTTCAAGGAAAGACTAAGGCTCAAAAGGGCTTCTATTGGTACGTGTATCATGGTAGGCCCTTTTAGCAGGTCAAATTTGCTTTAACCTAATGCCTTTACTATATTTTGCACTTGAGCCAAGAAGCTACAACGACATGTACAAAAAAGCAAATTCAAGAACAAATCAACCATGCAGGACACACATCAAGGAAATAAGAGCTTAATATAAAGAGTAAAAGAAGCTCATAGGCTCAAAAGCTCACAAATTATGGTTTATGTGTGTTTCTCCCATCCAATTATGAGTATAGGTCATTGCTCAGTCTTGGTTCTGAACTGAAAATTTAGTGGACAAGGTCGGAATGGAGTTACTCGGGGTGTTGTTTTATCATATCAATTTTGGTTTGACTTAATTAGGTTGCAGAAAATTTTCAATTTGTCCCCATTTGCAAACTAATTCAGAAATTATTGGAAAACTCATCTCTATGTACTCATTGTTTATCCGATTATGCAATTTAGGAAGTTGGTGGTTCAAAAATAATCATAAGTGGGGCTGCTTCCTATTAAACCGAAATGTGGGACTAAGTACAATTAAAGCTAACTAACAAAAAAACTGAATGAAGATGAATAAAATAGGGATAACAAAAGATAATAGATAATCATCCCCCCACACTTGAATTCCACATTGTCCTCAATGTGGAGCGTGACAATACAAAACAAAATAGGGGAATGTGAATGGAATCAGAAAAAAAGATGGAATTTTAAAAGTTTGCGAAACTTACGGTCGTGAAGATATTAATTACGGCCGTAAGTAACAATCTGAAAAAAATTGAAAGAATCAACTTCGACCGTAAAGGTTTTTTTTTTTTTTTTTTGCTTTTTGTGAATGAAATTAACTAATAAGAAAAATGACAAAAATGAAAATAAAAAAAAATAACAATTTGAGGAAGTAAAGAAACTCCCCTCTCGGGTTGCCTCCCGATCAGCGCCTTTGTTTATTGTCGTTGGCTCGACCTATTCCTTTCTCCTTCAACCGGGATTAGGCGGATTTCCAAAGTTCAACTTCTTTTTCATATTTTTCATTAGGGCCTGCAAGACAGGGGGCAAAAGCATGTCATCAGAAGTTGGCAATGTAATACACGAGATTTTACCTGGCTTTTCACCATTTCCACCAAGTTTGAAAGTTTCCTGTACTGAAGAATCAATAACATTAACATAATGAACAGGATTATCATCATCATGATTTTTCACGGAATCATAAATATTGAATTGAATAATCTCATTATCAAATTCCATGGTAAGTGAGCCACTACTAACATCTATCTTGGTCTTAGATGTTTTTAGAAATGGTATGCCTAACAAAATAGGAGTGGAGTTGGGGGAGTGGTCATCATTCATGTCCATTACATAAAAATCTGTAGGAAATACTAACTCGCCTACTTGCACTAGAATGTCTTCAACTACGCTTTCAGGATAAGCATTAGAACGATCGGCTAGTTGAATTATAACATTAGTTTCAGTCAGTTTGGCAAGTTTTAATGAAGCATAGGTGGACCTAGGCATTACATTGATAGATGCTCCTAAGTCTATTAAAGCATGATTTATTTTCTTATTGCCTATTTGACAGGGTATGGTAAACATACCTGGATCCTTACACTTGGGAGGTAATTTTCTGTGAAGAAGTGCAGATACAGACTCACCCATTCTTACCATCTCATTTCCCTTTAGCTTTCTCTTATTGGTGCACAGATCCTTCAAAAACTTCGCATATCGGGGCACTTGCTTGATTGCATCTAACAGTGGAATGTTGATTTTCACTTTCCTGAACATCTCCAGTATATCCTTTTCCTTGCCCTCCTTAGTCGCTTTTGCTAACCTGCTGGGAAAGGGAGGTGGAGTTAGTTTAACATTTAAATTGGAATCTGTTTTTACCTGCGAGCTTTTTGAGGTGATGTCGTTCTTCCCGACTTCCCTTCCCTCAACTTCCTTCTCTTCGATTGCGACAGGTTTCATTTGTGGCCCCTCAACCTCTTTTCCATTTCGGAGAGTGATGAAACTAACATTTTTAGGATTCACCTCAGGCTGAGATGGTAGTTTACCTCCGGATTGTGCTTCCAACCTGTTGATGGCAGTGGCCATTTGGCTCATCTGGTTCTCCAAATTTTGAATGCTAGACTTTGCATCCTGTTGAAATTGTAATGTGTTAGTTGCTAGTGTTTTTACCATGTCTTCAAGAGACATACCCGAGCCTTGAGGTTTTTGCTGATGCTGTCCTCGTTGTTGGAAGGTTCCTTATTGTTGAAATTGCCCTTGAGGTTTGTTTGAAATGAAACCTGGGGGATTGTTAATTCCGTAGCTTAGGTTGGGGTGATCCCTCCATCCTGTATTGTAGGTATTAGAGTACGGATTGTACTGTTGTCTTTGGAACGGAAAACTCTCTGCAGCACTTACCTGTTCACCATTTCCCTCTTGTAATACCGGACAAGTATCTGTTGGATGTCCGAATTTTGAACATATCCCACAAGCTTTGACCTGTTGTTCCTTCCCTACAGCAAGTTGTTTAACGAGATTTGTTAGTTCAAATAATTGACTTTCAATATTGGAACTACTTACCTCATTCACGTGCCGAACTTGCATATCCCTGTTGGAGTTGAACTGCTGAGTGTTCTCAGCCATATTGGAGATTAAAGCTCGTGCTTGTTCCGGTGTCTTGTCCATCAATGCACCTCCGCTTGCAGCATCTATCATGCTTCTATCCATCGGTGCCCTAGCTTTACCCCAAAGATATACCAAAGATAGACCTTGAATCAGATAAGGAAATTTCTTCGTGAGAAAGTTACGGCCGTAACTTCCCTTATTACGGCCGTAATTGGGATTCTGAAAATTTTCGAAATTTGGAAGTTACGGCCGTAAGTGCATTTCTGCCGAGAAGCGCCTGTGTTCGATGTTTTAGTCATAACTTTCTCTCTCGAAGTCCGATTTTGGTGATTCAAGTTGCGTTGGAAAGAAAACTTAAATATCTAAAATTATTTGTGAAATAGATCCTCCCAAATTCGAAAGTATTCTATGACAAAATTGAGCTTCAATATATGACTAAAATTCATGATCACAATCCTTGCGGGTTTTTAATTTCTAACTTCACCTCAAACCTTCTTTGACCATAATTTTTGCATCTAATCTTCTTCACACATGCCATTATTGATTTGGAGCTCTTTGAATATGCCCTTGAACCTCACTTCTTGAATTTTTTGTATTTCTTTGGTCCTATTTCCTTTCTTTTTCTTCTTTTTAACCTTACATAGCACAATAAGTGAAGATGCATTAAACGATACTTCAATAGGATCAAACCAATAACAAAATAAGATAATAAGTGAATTAAATACATGCTAATAAAGCACTTATCAATAATTCTCTCTTTCTCTATATTCTCTCTAATATTTTGTTAGTCTTGTTCTCTCTAATACTTTGGTAGTTTTACAACACGTTATCAGCACGAGATTCTATCCAACTGAGTTAACAAAGGTTCAATCTGTATAAAGAAGTTAATAATTTTAAATATCTTTTATATATCATGCTACCACCTATATGGTTGGTTTTACCAGTTTTAATTATATCATGCTACCACCTACATAGTTGGTTTTACCAGTTTTAATTATATCATGCTACCACCTACATGGTTGGTTTTACAAGTTTTAATTATATCATGCTACCACCTACATTGTTGATTTTTCCAGTTTTAATTATATCATGCTACCACCTGCATGGTTGGTTTTACCAGTTTTAATCATATCATGCTACCACCTACATGGTTGGTTCTACCAATTTTATTATGGTTGGTTCTACTAGGTTTTTAAATATTTCTGCTCTTATTATACCTTCATATTAGGATGTTTTTAAATTATACTGATACCTACACAGTTTTGACTTTATACACAGAAGTTAATCCTAAATTTTGTTGATTGGTTTAAATGAAATCACATTTTATGTATTTTCTAAAAAGATAAATTTATTATCTAATCAATTCATCATTCCAATAAAGTGCACTTATAAAACCAAAAGTTATTTTTCTTTTTGAAAACTAAAATTACAATTTCAAAAGATGTAATGATTAAACATCTCTTTATGATACATGATTACATACATACCACATAATTCTTGAAATGCAATTTTTGAAGAATCTTTTGTTAATGTCACTCTCATTATACGTATTAATCATTTGTTAATTTATTCTTGATAATTGTTATATTGATTAATTTGGAGCTCTTTGAATATGCCCTTGAACCTCACTTATTGAATTTTTTGTATTTCTTTGGTCCTGTTTCCTTTCTTTTTCTTCTTTTTAACCTTACATAGCACAATAAGTGAAGATGCATTAAACGATGCTTCAATAGTATCAAACCAATAACAAATTAAGATAATAAGTGAATTAAATACATGCTAATAAAGCACTTATCAAATCCCCCCACACTTAAACCATTGTTCGTCCTCAAATAATGATGTGAAAGAAAAGAAACATAACTCAAACAAAAAGATAGACCTACAATCGGAAAGTCAAGGTTACAACCCACTTCTCTTTTAGCATGAAAATTCAGTTGCATAACCGGAGTGTGTTAGTGTGTGCAAGAGATGCATCATCCAATATCTTCTGAACAGAAATGAAAATCAATACCCCCGGCCCAATTCATTTCCCAATGTGGCTTGTATCCTCCCATCTCTCGTGAGTTCTCTGTTAACCTCTATCAATGATTTACTATATGGGTGTTAGTTTCGACTAACTCGAAAGCACAGAATATAGACCAAGCAATTCAAACCACTCATAAGCATATGTAATGAGAGTTAACACCCTCACTAGATATTTCTCTCTTCGCACAAAGTGTATAAGGGTGAGAATTTTCACTCAACTCACTGCATGGAGAATCTATTACCACAGACTGCTCAAATGTCATAACCGGAGCCAACAATAACACAAGTGCAAAGTAAAGGTCTTTATTTGGTTGTAACGGGGCTTCAGGTCAGGTAGGATAAAATGACATATTTAGGCTGAGTCGAGAAGGAATTTCGCAAACTAAGTCAATTCACAATGACATTACTTCCTTCACCCCTTAATATGAACTTCATTGTTTCCCGCTACCCAACTTTGTTCACACTTGAATCTTTTCTTTTTTTTTTTCACAAGTTGAGTGTTTGACATCCTCAACTACTAATTTTCATGACTAAACTTCCTTTTCATTGCTTTTTCTCTTTCAATTTTTTTTTTCGAGTACAGACTGCAACTTTTTCTCTTTTATTCAAATCATTACGCAGTCACCAATTGGCTTGAGATAGAATTACATTCCCCTGAATTCAGTCCATTACACAACCATCGTCCAACACAAGATAACCACTTCAACTTCTTAGACTTAGACCGCAACACGATCTTTAATCAACAAAAGCTTTCGAATCCCTTCTCTATGGGTTCAAAACAGAGACAATGCGAAAGAAAGGGTATTTGTGGCTTGTAGCGTGGCATCGAAATTTCAAGGAAAGACTAAGGCTCAAAAGGGCTTCTATTGGTACGTGTATCATGGTAGGCCCTTTTAGCAGGTCAAATTTGCTTTAACCTAATGCCTTTACTATATTTTACACTTGAGCCAAGAAGCTACAACGACATGTACAAAAAAGCAAATTCAAGAACAAATCAACCATGCAGGACACACATCAAGGAAATAAGAGCTTAATATAAAGAGTAAAAGAAGCTCATAGGCTCAAAAGCTCACAAATTATGGTTTATGTGTGTTTCTCCCATCCAATTATGAGTATAGGTCATTGCTCAGTCTTGGTTCTGAACTGAAAATTTAGTGGACAAGGTCGGAATGGAGTTACTCGGGGTGTTGTTTTATCATATCAATTTTGGTTTGACTTAATTAGGTTGCAGAAAATTTTCAATTTGTCCCCATTTGCAAACTAATTCAGAAATTATTGGAAAACTCATCTCTATGTGCTCATTGTTTATCCGATTATGCAATTTAGGAAGTTGGTGGTTCAAAAATAATCAAAAGTGGGGCTGCTTCCTATTAAATCGAAATGTGGGACTAAGTACAATTAAAGCTAACTAACAAAAAAACTGAATGAAGATGAATAAAATAGGGATAACAAAAGATAATAGATAATCATCCCCCCACACTTGAATTCCACATTGTCCTCAATGTGGAGCGTGACAATACAAAACAAAATAGGGGAATGTGAATGGAATCAGAAAAAAAGATGGAATTTTAAAAGTTTGCGAAACTTACGGTCGTGAAGATATTAATTACGGCCGTAAGTAACAATCTGAAAAAAATTGAAAGAATCAACTTCGACCGTAAAGGTTTTTTTTTTTTTTTTTTTGCTTTTTGTGAATGAAATTAACTAATAAGAAAAATGACAAAAATGAAAATAAAAAAAAATAACAATTTGAGGAAGTAAAGAAACTCCCCTCTCGGGTTGCCTCCCGATCAGCGCCTTTGTTTATTGTCGTTGGCTCGACCTATTCCTTTCTCCTTCAACCGGGATTAGGCGGATTTCCAAAGTTCAACTTCTTTTTCATATTTTTCATTAGGGCCTGCAAGACAGAGGGCAAAAGCATGTCATCAGAAGTTGGCAATGTAATACACGAGATTTTACCTGGCTTTTCACCATTTCCACCAAGTTTGAAAGTTTCCTGTACTGAAGAATCAATAACATTAACATAATGAACAGGATTATCATCATCATGATTTTTCACGGAATCATAAATATTGAATTGAATAATCTCATTATCAAATTCCATGGTAAGTGAGCCACTACTAACATCTATCTTGGTCTTAGATGTTTTTAGAAATGGTATGCCTAACAAAATAGGAGTGGAGTTGGGGGAGTGGTCATCATTCATGTCCATTACATAAAAATCTGTAGGAAATACTAACCCGCCTACTTGCACTAGAATGTCTTCAACTACGCTTTCAGGATAAGCATTAGAACGATCGGCTAGTTGAATTATAACATTAGTTTCAGTCAGTTTGGCAAGTTTTAATGAAGCATAGGTGGACCTAGGCATTACATTGATAGATGCTCCTAAGTCTATTAAAGCATGATTTATTTTCTTATTGCCTATTTGACAGGGTATGGTAAACATACCTGGATCCTTACACTTGGGAGGTAATTTTCTGTGAAGAAGTGCAGATACAGACTCACCCATTCTTACCATCTCATTTCCCTTTAGCTTTCTCTTATTGGTGCACAGATCCTTCAAAAACTTCGCATATCGGGGCACTTGCTTGATTGCATCTAACAGTGGAATGTTGATTTTCACTTTCCTGAACATCTCCAGTATATCCTTTTCCTTGCCCTCCTTAGTCGCTTTTGCTAACCTGCTGGGAAAGGGAGGTGGAGTTAGTTTAACATTTAAATTGGAATCTGTTTTTACCTGCGAGCTTTTTGAGGTGATGTCGTTCTTCCCGACTTCCCTTCCCTCAACTTCCTTCTCTTCGATTGCGACAGGTTTCATTTGTGGCCCCTCAACCTCTTTTCCATTTCGGAGAGTGATGAAACTAACATTTTTAGGATTCACCTCAGGCTGAGATGGTAGTTTACCTCCTGATTGTGCTTCCAACCTGTTGATGGCAGTGGCCATTTGGCTCATCTGGTTCTCCAAATTTTGAATGCTAGACTTTGCATCCTGTTGAAATTGTAATGTGTTAGTTGCTAGTGTTTTTACCATGTCTTCAAGAGACATACCCGAGCCTTGAGGTTTTTGCTGATGCTGTCCTCGTTGTTGGAAGGTTCCTTATTGTTGAAATTGCCCTTGAGGTTTGTTTGAAATGAAACCTGGGGGATTGTTAATTCCGTAGCTTAGGTTGGGGTGATCCCTCCATCCTGTATTGTAGGTATTAGAGTACGGATTGTACTGTTGTCTTTGGAACGGAAAACTCTCTGCAGCACTTACCTGTTCACCATTTCCCTCTTGTAATACCGGACAAGTATCTGTTGGATGTCCGAATTTTGAACATATCCCACAAGCTTTGACCTGTTGTTCCTTCCCTACAGCAAGTTGTTTAACGAGATTTGTTAGTTCAAATAATTGACTTTCAATATTGGAACTACTTACCTCATTCACGTGCCGAACTTGCATATCCCTGTTGGAGTTGAACTGCTGAGTGTTCTCAGCCATATTGGAGATTAAAGCTCGTGCTTGTTCCGGTGTCTTGTCCATCAATGCACCTCCGCTTGCAGCATCTATCATGCTTCTATCCATCGGTGCCCTAGCTTTACCCCAAAGATATACCAAAGATAGATCTTGAATCAGATAAGGAAATTTCTTCGTGAGAAAGTTACGGCCGTAACTTCCCTTATTACGGCCGTAATTGGGATTCTGAAAATTTTCGAAATTTGGAAGTTACGACCGTAAGTGCATTTCTGCCGAGAAGCGCCTGTGTTCGATGTTTTAGTCATAACTTTCTCTCTCGAAGTCCGATTTTGGTGATTCAAGTTGCGTTGGAAAGAAAACTTAAATATCTAAAATTATTTATGAAATAGATCCTCCCAAATCCGAAAGTATTCTATGACAAAATTGAGCTTCAATCTATGACTAAAATTCATGATCACAATCCTTGCGGGTTTTTAATTTCTAACTTCACCTCAAACCTTCTTTGACCATAATTTTTGCATCTAATCTTCTTCACACATGCCATTATTGATTTGGAGCTCTTTGAATATGCCCTTGAACCTCACTTCTTGAATTTTTTGTATTTCTTTGGTCCTATTTCCTTTCTTTTTCTTCTTTTTAACCTTACATAGCACAATAAGTGAAGATGCATTAAACGATACTTCAATAGGATCAAACCAATAACAAAATAAGATAATAAGTGAATTAAATACATGCTAATAAAGCACTTATCAATAATTCTCTCTTTCTCTATATTCTCTCTAATATTTTGTTAGTCTTGTTCTCTCTAATACTTTGGTAGTTTTACAACACGTTATCAGCACGAGATTCTATCCAACTGAGTTAACAAAGGTTCAATCTGTATAAAGAAGTTAATAATTTTAAATATCTTTTATATATCATGCTACCACCTATATGGTTGGTTTTACCAGTTTTAATTATATCATGCTACCACCTACATAGTTGGTTTTACCAGTTTTAATTATATCATGCTACCACCTACATGGTTGGTTTTACAAGTTTTAATTATATCATGCTACCACCTACATTGTTGATTTTTCCAGTTTTAATTATATCATGCTACCACCTGCATGGTTGATTTTACCAGTTTTAATCATATCATGCTACCACCTACATGGTTGGTTCTACCAATTTTATTATGGTTGGTTCTACTAGGTTTTTAAATATTTCTACTCTTATTATACCTTCATATTAGGATGTTTTTAAATTATACTGATACCTACACAGTTTTGACTTTATACACAGAAGTTAATCCTAAATTTTGTTGATTGGTTTAAATGAAATCACATTTTATGTATTTTCTAAAAAGATAAATTTATTATCTAATCAATTCATCATTCCAATAAAGTGCACTTATAAAACCAAAAGTTATTTTTCTTTTTGAAAACTAAAATTACAATTTCAAAAGATGTAATGATTAAACATCTCTTTATGATACATGATTACATACATACCACATAATTCTTGAAATGCAATTTTTGAAGAATCTTTTGTTAATGTCACTCTCATTATACGTATTAATCATTTGTTAATTTATTCTTGATAATTGTTATATTGATTAATTGATACCACAATTTAGATTTGCACATAGCAATTTCAAAATTTTGTTTTACTGCTACAACAACTTAGAATTATAATTAATATTCCAGAAGAATAAAAACTCGATATAGAAATCATGTCATTAATTTTTTACGGAGATTTTTCAATGAATTAATTATGTCTCCTGTTTGATTGAATAGTTATCCTAATGGAAAACATCACAAAACTCGAGTTCATTACACTAGATTTATCCGAGAAAAATTATCTATCATGGATCCTAAATGCCGAGATCCATCTTATTTCAAAAGGTCTTGGAGAAACAATCAAAGAATGAAACAAAGAATCCCTGCAGGATCGTGCAAAAGTACATATTTTCCTTCGTCATCATCTTCATGACGGATTGAAAATCGAATATCTCACTGTGAAGGATCCACAAGAACTCTGGAAAAACTTAAAAGACAGGTTTGACAATCAGAGGACTGTAGTCCTCCCAAAAGTCCGTTATGAATGGATGCACCTTCGTTTGCAAGATTTTAAAACTGTGAGTGAGTACAATTCTGAACTATTTAGAATATGTTCAAAATTGAATTTATGTGGAGAAAAGATCACTAAAGCAGATATGCTAGAAAAAACATTCTCCACCTTTCACGCCTCAAATGTGCTCCTGCAGCAGCAATATCGTGAGCGTGGTTTTAAAGGTACTCAGAACTCATATCTTGCCTTTTAGTAGCTGAACAAAATAATGAGTTGTTGATGAAAAATCACGGATTACGTCCAACCATTTCTCTACCATTTCCTGAAGCAAGTGGTGCTGCATTTCCTGAAGTAAATGCTATATAAAGAAATAGACACGGATACAGACATGGCCGTGGGCACGAACGTAGACGTAGACACGGACATGAACAGGGACATGGACGTGGAAGGAATTTTGGACAAAATCATCAACAAAATCATCAACAACATGGCCACATAATTAAAAGGTGCAAGGCAAATGAGAATGACATAATCAAACGGCAACACGAAGAAAGTTGCTTCCGATATGGCTTGAAAGGGCATTGGTTACGTACCTGTCGTACAGAAAAATACCTTTTGGACCTTTACCAACAGTCGATTAATGGAAAAGAAAAAATAGAGACAAATTTTGCTGATTGTCCAGTTAATAGGACACACTTAGATGTCTCTGATTTTTATACTGACGCACTGGAAAATATAGAATAGTTTGTTTTATCAGAAAGTCACGATGTTGTTGTTGTTTTGAAATCTTAATATGTATTGTCCACTTGATGTTAAATTATGTTTAACTTCTTTTGATCATAAATTCACTTTTCTAAAATATCTATTTGATTATATTTTAGATGAATTGTCAAGATACATGTCTTGTTGATAGTGCAACAACACATACTATTCTCCAGAAGAAAAAGTATTTTCTGAACTTATCATTAGTGGAAAATAATGTTAATACAATATCCGGCACATCAAAGATCGTTGAAGGCTCCGATAAAGCCTGTATTATTTTATCAAATGATACACATCTATGTATTAACGATGCACTCTACTCTAGCAAATCCAGAAGAAACTTGCTCAGTTTTAAGGATATTCGCTGCAATGGATATCACCTTGAAACGATGCAAGAAAACAACATTGAATATCTTTGCATTACTTCTTTTGTATCTGGCCAGAAGCAGATATAAGAAAAACCCCCGACACTTCCTTCTGGAATGTATTATACATCCATAAAAGAAGTCAAATCAAACAACGTCAAGAACCCGAAGTTCGTGGACTTAAAAAGTTTAATACTTTGGCATGATCGACTTGGACATCCAGGAGCGATAATGATGCGTCGAATAATTAGCAACTCACATGGACATCCTTTAAAGAACCAGAACATTCTTTCTCCTAATGATTATTCATGTGTTGCTTGCTCGCAAGGGAAATTGGCCATTAGATCGTCCACTACAAAGGTCAATGTTGAATATCCAACTTTCTTAGAAAGGATTCATGGAGATATATGTGGGCCGATACATCCACCATGTGGACCATTTCGTTATTTTATGGTACTAGTTGATTCTTCTACTAGATGGTCGCATGTCTGTTTACTGTCCACAAAAATGTAGCCTTTGCTAGGGTACTTGCTCAATTAATAAAATTACGAACTCAATTTCTAGATTACTCAATCAAGACAATTCTTCTTGATAATGCTGGTGAGTTTAGATCACAGAGATTCAATGAGTATTGTATGTCCATTGGGATTGCCATTGAACATTCAGTTGCTCGTGTTCATACACAAAATGGGTTAGCGGAGTCATTTATTAAACGTCTACAATTAATTGCTAGACCACTACTCATGAAAACAAAACTCTCAGCTTCTGTTTGGGGTCACACCATATTACATGTTGCATCATTGATTCATATAAGATCAACTGCTTGTTATCAATACTCACCTCTACAACTTGCATCTAGTCATGAACCTAATATTTCTCACCTAAGGGTTTTTAGTTGTGCTGTCCAAGTATCAATCTCTCCCCCACAACGTACCAAAATGGGTCCCCAACGTAGACTTTGGATTTATGTTGGTTTTGATTCACCTTCCATCATTAGGTACCTTGAACCCTTAACGGGAGATTTGTTTACTGCACGTTTTGTAGATTGTCATTTTAATGAAATGAACTTCCCAAATTTAAGAGGAGTAAAGTTGCATCCTGAAAATCAAGATAAAATTTCTTGGAATGAAACAACTCTATCTCACTTTGATCCCCGAAGTAATCAATGTGAGTAAGAGGTTGAGAAAATTATTCATTTGCAAAGAATTGCAAATCAATTACCTGATGAATTTGTTGACACAAGAAAAGTGACAAAGTCATATATACCAGTAGAAAACACTCCGGTAAAGATTTATGTCCCTATAGGACAAACTGCTATAGCAAGTGAACCTCAAAAACGCCAGAAGCGTGGTCGACCAGTTGGTTCAAAAGACATCGTACCTCTTAAGACAACCAAAGACTCCTGGACGAGTAATAATAGAAAAGATTGATCAATCTAATAGTGGTGACGTGGTTCCCACATAACCACAGACTTCAATGAAACAATCTAATAGTGATGACGTGACACAGATGTCCGAGAATAATGAGATTTCAATAAATTATTTGTTATCTCATAAACTATGGGAAAGGGAGAATGTTGTTATAGATGATATTTTTGCCTTCCAAATGGCTCTTGAAATATTTCAAAATAATGACCCTGAGCCACTGTCTGTTAAAGAATGCCAAAAGAGAGAGGATTGGCCAAAATGGAAGGAAGCTATGCAGACTGAATTGAATTCCTTAGAAAAACGAAAGGTGTTCGGACCAGTAGTTCGAACACCTGAATATGTAATCCATGTAGGATACAAATGAGTCTTTGTAAGGAAAAGAAATGAAAATAATGAAATCACAAGGTATAAAGCCTGGCTTGTAGCTCAAGGTTTCTCACAAAGACCTGGAATTGATTATGAGGAAACATATTCTCCCGTCATGGACGTCATCACATTCAAATTTTTAATTAGTTTGCTGTGTCAGAAAAGCTCGATATGTGCCTTATGGATGTAGTAACAGCCTATCTATATGGCTCACTTGATAGTGACATATACATGAAAGTCCCTGAAGGAGTTAAAGTGCCAAAAATAAATGATACACTGTTGTGTAAAAATCGCAAGTGTACGATATCGCAATCAAGTAATAAAGTAGACTTTTCGAGTCCGAGTGATCGTTCCCACAAAGACTGTTTACTAAGTACTGAAATATGTCAGTTCTTAACTTTATTTGAACAAACGAAAGTGGTTTAAGAATAAAAATCTAAAATTAAGAAATTGAACTAATGAATTAAAAAGAATTGTTAAATTGTGTTTGTTTTCAAATAAGATTGTAAAGTAGTTGAGATTCACGATTTCACCTAACCAATTAAATTAATTCAAATTCCTGTTTTATTTCCTAAATATGCATTTTGTCGAATTCACTAATGTAAATTGAGATTCCTCTCTCGAGTTTAAATCAATCCCACCTAAATAAGTCAACCATGTATCTCTACAGCGGGTCCGAATTATTCCTTATTTAGATGCAATGAACACAAGAATTCGCACATGACAACAGTAATAACAAGAGTATATCTCTATCTCTTGTTCAATTACCGAATTTATTACCACGTCCTATGTTATTAACTCACCTCTCGTATTATGAAAATAACACAATTAATCATGAATAAGTGGCCAGCTCATTTAAGTATTAAAAATAATAATAAATCAACACATTCAACAAAGCATTAAAACTATGGAGTTAAGAATTAAAATAATATAACTAGGCTACATCGTTCATCCCAACGTTGGAATTAGTTACACATCATGTTTGAATAACAAAAACAATAAAATATAGCGTTCATGGAATGAAACAAAGAGAATGGAGAGCTTGCACCAAGTATCAACTATTCTTGTCTTCTTCCAATCTCCCTCCTTTGCGGTCTTCAATTTCCCAAGAATTTGACGTTGAATCTTCAATTGGCTTGTTCTCGGGCTTGGAAAAGGTCCATATCTCGTGCCTCATGTGTTGTATATATAAGTTTTGGAGAAACCTAGGTCAAGAAAGAGAGAATTCTATTGAAAATCGAGAGAAAAAACCCACAGTCGGCCCAATCGGATAACCACACGATCGTGCTGGCAAAGTCCCGGCGATCGCGTGGTTGAGGTGAAAAGGGCTCGGGTTTCATTTTTTAACCTTAACGCGATCACCCTATTCATATTCGGCGATCGCGATGGTCATCTTTTCGCAACTGTGTAAGTTGGTCCCTACCTTTTTATTGCTGCCTTGATCCTTAAATTCTGATAGTTGCGATTTAGTCCTCCAACTTTGGATTATTCTCGATTTTCTTATTTCAGCTCTCAAATCCTTCAATTTGTTCCTCCAACCTTTGATTTCTTCTCTTTGGCACCTTGTAGGCTTCCCAGTTGATGTTATCATTCCCTATCTGCTCAATTTAGCTCTAATTTACATCCAATTGTGCATTTTTCAAATTAATTGCTTCATTCTTCATCTTTTGGAATATTTTCTGAAAAGTAAACAAATACAGATTAATTTAATAGCAATTATTCCAAAACGTCAATAATATATTCTACTTTAGACATACAAATAAGTGTATAAAATACACTTATCACATACCTGAAAAGTATGTTTTCAATAAAATTGCAAAGATCGTTATATGGATTGAAACAATCTGGACGTATGTGGTATAATCGCCTCAGCGAATACTTGCTGAATGAGGGTTACAAAAATGATGATATATGCCCATGTGTTTTCATAAAGAAAAAAAATATTGGATTTGAAATAGTGACAATTTATGTTGATGATTTAAATCTTATTGGAACTCCAGAAGAACTCAACAAAACTGCTGATTACTTGAAAAATGAATTTGAGATGAAAGATTTGGGAAAAACCAAATTTTGCCTTGGGTTGCAAATTGAACATTTTTCATAAGGACTATTTGTTCATCAATCTTCATATACAAAAAAGGTTTTGAAGCGTTTTTATATGGATACATCACATCCATTAACATCACCAATGGTCGTTCAATCACTTGATCCAAAAAATGATCTATTTCGTCCACTTGAAGATGGAGAAAATGTTCTTGGTCCAGAAGTATCATATCTAAGTGCAATTGGAGCATTATCATTTCTTGCAAATTGCACTATACGTGATTTAGCTTTTCTTCGTTGCCTAAAAGGTACTGTTGATATGGGATTATTTTATTCTCACATTTTGGGATCTTCTTTAGTGAGATATGCAGATGCAGGTTATCTCTCTGATCCACATCAAGCAAAATAGCAAACAGGATATGTGTTTACACGTGGTGGGACGGCTATATCATGGAGATCCGTGAAGCAAACTTTGACAGCAACATCTTCAAATCATTCAGAAATTATTGCAATCTATGAGACAAGTCAAGAATGTATATGGTTGAGAAACATGACTCATCATATCCAATCATCATGCGGATTAGCTTCGACAAAAGATAGCCCAATGATATTGTATGAAGATAATGCAGTTTGTATTGCACTTAAAGGAGGCTATATCAAAGGAGATAGAACAAAGCACATTTCTCCAAAATTCTTCTATACACATGAGCTACGGAAAGCAGGTGATATCGATGTTCAACAAATTCGATCAAGTGATAATGTGGCAGACTTATTCACTAAAGCATTACCAACATCTACACTCAAGAAATTGATACATGAGGTAAGAATGCGTCGGCTCAGCGATTTACGATGACTAATATGAGGGGAAGTAGATGTACTCTTTTTCCTTCGTCTAGGTTTTATCCTACTGGATTTTCCTAGCAATGTTTTAATACAACATTTATTTTTATACTCCACAATGACTGTACTCTTTTCCTTAGCTTAAGTTTTATCCCACTGAGTTTTCTTAGCAAGGTTTTTAACGAGGCAGGCATTGAGTATTAGGTCATTCACAAGAGGGAGTGTTATAAAATATCTTGGGTGTGAATGACCATTGTTCCCTTTTAAAGTTTATATTATTACTATTGTTCCATTATCTACCATATAAATATGGTACCTCACTTCTTCATTTAACACACAATTGGAATAAGAAGAATTCTCTCTATCTCTATATTCTCTCGAATATTTTGGTAGTCTTATTCTCTATAATATTTTGATAGTTTTACAACAAGTTGTATAATTTTGGCCAACGAATTTTATAGAATAAAAATTCAAAATTTTCGTCATAAATAAATTGATCTATTGTAACTCTTATCAAGCTAAGTAGCTAACCATTTTTCGGGCAGATAATTTTGTGGGGAACTATGTAGCAAGGCTTCACTTTAGGTATATTGAAAACATAACTATTAAAGTTCGATTATTTTTTCAATAAATCATTCAACATGGTGGTTTAATTAACCTTAAAAAATGAGAAAAACTAACATGTGAAGGAAATATAGGCAGTGGAGTGGCCACCATGTGGTCTATAACAATTCTTAAGGTATGAGATGTGTTTTAAAATCAAATATGAAGTTCTAGAAATTCCACCAAGGGTGAAATTCCCAAGGGTCGACCCCAAATCCAGCCTCTTCATTTTAATTGTAATTCTTTAAAAAAAAATCTATGCTTTCAGGTAAAATATTATTTGATAATTAGATGTGAGTAATCTACACCCTCTTTTATTTATTAAAATTATATTTATTGAATTGATTCATGATTTTCAAGTTGATTAAAAATTTAAGATTCTACACATTGTAATTGATATAGATATTGGCATTTGACATTATATTAATTGAATATTGATTGTGCACCTAATTGGTGTAATTGAATAATGAGTCTGTCTATTGTTATTGGTTAAATTGGTGCGCATGGGTAGAGTCGAATATCTATAATTGAACACATTGATCTCCTTGATTTTCAAGCATATTATGGTATACATTACTTACTGAATAATTGTATTCACATTATTTTATATACTCTCTTTTATAGATGCTCACGTTGAAATACTTTGACACATCCTCCAAGGAATGGATGACATCCAATCATGGACAATATCGCATGTATGTCAGGGAGGTACAAACTTGGTTGACTTATCTAGAGTTCTCAGTCTTTTATCATTTTGTAGAATCACACTACTGTGTAGATTCTTCGATGCCACCGCCATGACATATTTATTCTCCAAAGATTTTTCGAGAGAGAATGAAGTGGAGAGGAAAGTTTGTTAGGATTTTGTGTTATTAGACTTGTGATAAAATAAGTCTTTCATGGTATGTAGTCCTCGTTATGAGGTGAATGTACTCTTGTACATTAATAGTTAAGTATATTAAGTTTGAAATTACTCTTAAAACTATGTAAGCTTTGTATGTTTTTAAATGCCAAACACACAAAATTTAACAAAAACTGGGTATAGGGGTTGAGTCGACCTTTGAAAAGGAGTCGATACCCTCTTTGTGACTGGAGGGGTCGACCCCATGCAAAGGGTTCGATACCCATGCTTCCAATCGGTGGGTTAGGTCCACATTCGGTTTAAGGATTGTTTGCCTAGAAATAAGTAATAATTTAATGCTTTGATTGACAGTTGTACTATTTGAGCTAATACAAAGAAATGTTCACATAGAATTCAAATTTATATCTTGTGTTACATGAATTAATTTTAACTTTATAAAGTTAAATACAACATAATAATCAAACAACAACTAAATACATTTATAATAGCTACTATCAAATATTTATAACTTAAGTATATCACAACTAGGTTTGCACCTACTTTACTATAATTTATAATTTAAGTACATCTCAACTAGGTTGTACCATCCTTTTTGCAGATGTTGCATACTGTTGTACCATCATTTTCATTTACTGTAAAAATATGGCACACCTCTGATATATATATATATATTTTTTTTTTAATTTTGAGATGATCCAACTTCTAAAACATTATCATCTTCTAAAGCTATTGGAGAACAACTGTCATTGAAAATATGATTTGAGGAAAAAAATCGCGAGTGTCCATAGTATAGTAATATTAAGCAGTTAAATAAGAAGAAATAAAGATGATAGAGATGAATTGACAATATTGAATAATTGTAGTAACTAGTAAGTGAGTAAAATAGCTTATGAGATTTTTTTTTTAATTATTTCACTGATCAGCGTGTTAATCGCGGTATGTGAAAATGTGACCTGCAAGACTTGTGATTCACTCCTTAATTTGTGAAAGGCCCACTCAGATCATGAGTTGACCCGCGGTTTCAGGTCGATTTGGGACGATTTTCACCGGTCCAGTCAACCCACCTATCTTGACACTTCTAATTGTTAGTAAGGGTGTTTTGGTCTAAAAAATTAAAAATAGGGAAATGGACATGAAGATAATTTTGAACATTTTACAAATCACAATGTAAAAATGAACATTTCTTGCAATTTCCTAAGATTAATAAAACCAAAATCTCTCCTTCAACAATAGTAAAAGTGAATGGCCACCGACAGCAAGCAAAGGTGAATTAGTGGTTTCACCTAACATTGTTCCCTTGAAAGGTAAGGCCTAACCATAGACTGTATCATCATTCCAAAAAGAATGAGATCAAATATTTCTTATCTTCTTCCTTTGGAATGATTGTCTTGTTACTTTCAGTAATCAAGAACGAAGGATGGTATGTCTCTTTTTTACTTGTCGTCATCATATTTGTTGGGATTTTCGTGTGCTAATTGGGTGATAATGCGGATTAAATATACAAACATAAACAAGAAATGAAAAAGAACAAGAAAAACACAATCTTGATAACCCAATTCGATGCTATCACACCTACATCTGGGGGTTCAGGATCAAGTCTAATCCACTATTAAACAACCTTCCAATGAGAGTTTTACAAGGATGCCCACGGTCTAGTCTACAAAATCCCAAACTACACCACGAGTAATTATACAAAGGCAGCAAGAACTCGTGTAAATAGAAGAGGAGAAAATCAGAGTCGATAAGAGGAGAGAGAGAGAGAGAGAGAGAGAGAGAGAGAGAGAGAGAGAGAAAAGGAATTCTATTTAAGCCAAGCCAAGAATATATCAAAAGGCTCCAAACATGACCTAGCCGTTTAGCTAGTGTTCGGTAAACCAATTTATTTGGTTTATAAACCAATTTATAAACTACACAATTTCCCAAACCACTTTTTAACCACACACATTTTCTCTCTCCAATTTTCAACCATTATTTTTTACCTCAAAATCATAAATAAATCAATTTATAATCCAAACAGCGTTACCAAATCAAACAAGTGCAATAATTATTTTACAAATCGCACAATAATTTTAAAATGTAGTTGTGATGCTCGACGTCAAATCAAACAAGTGCAATAATTATTTTACCAAGATTATTCAATTTTCAAGTAATTTATTTTATTTTATTTATTTATTTATTTATTTTTAATCTATCTACATCCCCAACTTTTTGCTTATTCCTTGTGATATTGGTAAGCTTGTGTTCATCGTCTCATTATAATGAGCCAATTTAATTTGCACAATTTTTCAAATCACTTTTTAACCACACATATTTTCTTTTTTTAATTTTTAATTACATATTTTATCTCGAAAATACAAATAAATCTTCTCTCTCCTATTTAAATCTATCGCTGAACTCTAGCATTCAAGCATTTTTTAAGACATTTTAATTTTAATTATGTTTACACACTTTATACAAGATGACAAAATAATTATGCAATTGTCTGATTTTATGATATGCATTGGAGGGAAAATTGTGGATTTAATATTAAAAATAAAAATAAAAAAGCAATTCTCATTCAAACAGAAATAGGGTGCGTTTCATACGCGTTCTTTTCCATGGAAAATATTTTCCATGTGATTTTTCAACTTTGCGCTGTTTGGTTGCCTAAATTTTCCATGAAATTTATTTTTCCACTTGCCTCGAAATTCGGTATTTTCCTTATTTTGAATGAATTCGTTTTCCTAAGGGGGAAGATGTTTTATTTTCCATGGAAAATCTTATACCATTTTCGTTACGTTTGATCCTTTTTGCTATTGTTAATTGATTTTATTTTTTTTAAATTAACATTATTATTATCAAGTACAAATGTCTGAAAAAATAAAAAATATATTTTTTTATTAAAATAGATAAATTTTACTTTATTTCCCATGAAAAATAATGTCAGTCAAACAAAAAAAATAGAAAAATTTCCTACTTTTTCCACCTAGAAAATTAAACCAATCAAACGCATTAAACTTCTAATTCCCATGAATTCAATTCCATAGAACTCAATTACCTGGAATTCATTTTCTTTCCACCAAAATTCAACTCTCGCTATCAAACGCAACCTTAAGATCTTTACTTCTTTTACATTGACGCCAAAAAATCATATTAAAGCTTAAAAGTCTGGACATGGTCCGTTCGGTTCTCTTTAGAATTGAATCGAATCAAAATATTTGATTATTTAGTATGTGAAATCGTCGAGTGCAAGTTTATTTATGGAACCGTTGATTCGATTTCATTCGGTTCCGTACCATATTAAAAATTTTAAAATGATATGTTCAATTTTAAGCAAATAAATAAGTCAGTTTAAAAATATACAAATAATAAGTTGTCTCATAAGATTCACTCATCAATATATACAAATTAAAAAAAAGTAAATAATAATTTTAAACCAATTTAAAAAGCCCTTGTGTGAAAATTACAAATTTGCAATTGCAAATCATCAAATATTATGGGTCAAAACACAAATCACTGAAAATCTATAACAAGAAATAACAATTTTGTTTTCCTGAATTAGCCTTTATATGTTTATGAATTGAGTTTAAAAATGAAGAAGGATATAAAAATTCTTACGAATATATAATTTGATGGTGTTCGCTTGAATCTTGAGACGCAAAGATAAAGTCATGACTTGTAAGAGGAAAGCGACTCGTAATGAGGGAACAACTAAATTCAAATGAGAAAATGAGTGAGTGGTAGGTGAATTGTTAACTGAAGTTGGGCTTAAATTTGTAGTAAAATTATGAGGAAATTACATCTAGACATACTTTTAAATATTCAAATTCAAAAATAAGGTCTAACTTAAATAAATTCAATTTCCAGGTTCTAATAAGATTTTAATAATTAATTAATAAATTTGAATAATCTAAAATTAAATTAATTATTCAACCCAAAGTCACACAACACAACTGCAAACCCTAATTATTTTTTCTAGAAATATACATCAAAAAATTCCAATCCATTCTCCCTCATCCAAACCATATCGGTCTCTACCTCGGAACATCTGCCTATTTCTTCCATGACTACACACACCGTCGTCGGAACGTTGTCGGAAGAGCAGTTTCAAGGTACAGCGACCCCACAACTGAAATGAGGCAACGACGCCACTGTGATGGAAGTAAGCACAGCGGGGTCCTTACAACGACGTCTCGATTACAATTTAGTCTCTCTCTTGAATCTCATCTCTTTCTCTCTCGCGTGTGGGGTGTGGTACTGATGGAGATGGTACTGGCATTGGGGCTACACGGTGGGGCGGTGTTGGTGTCGTGTTGTATAATGTATGAGGGTTGTGGATTTGTGATAGAAGTGGTGCCGAATCAGTGGATCTGCGACTGTGTGGGTGAATATCAGGGATCTGAGGTGTGGTGATGGTTATGTGTTGGCTGTGGGTGGTGATGGAAGTGTGTTGTCCAGTGCTACTTGTTGACGGGTTTCAAGAGACTGTTTTGCAGCAACAGTGTATTTGGTGCTGCTTGATATGTTGTGGTGGTGATGAGTATCAAGAGTTGGGGACGCCACTATGACGATGACGTTGGGAGTGTGGTGGTGGTGGTCGCGGCAGCGACTTTGGGAGGGTGGCGACGACGATGATGACAACGAAATTAGTGGTGGACTGGTGGTGGTAAGTTGGTGCATGTAGATCGTATAATTGTGACTTAGTAATATTTGTGACCTGATAAATCGTGCCCTAATAATCTGACAATTCGTGACCTAATAATTTGGTAAGTCGTGACCTAAAAATAATTCGGGATTGATAAATTTAAAACATGTGACCTTGAAATTGTTATTATGAAGTAAAAAAAATTGTTATTGTGACATAAAATAATTTGCATTTTGTGGCCTTGAAATCTGTGATATACTATTTTGATAATTTGTGATATAAAAGACTTGTGTTTTGTGACCTTAAATTATATTGCTTTGTGACCAGGGACGGAGCTACCCTAGGATCAGTGAGGGTCCACGCCCCTACTAAGATTTGATTTTTTTTTTTTTTTTTTAAGTAGTGGTATTTTCACAAGGAAATGCTTACAGGTGTATATGTATTTCCAAAAATAGTCAACTCGACGGTTCAAAAATTGTAATCACCCCTAAAACTAGTATAAGCCAGTGGCTTAATTTGCAGGTATTAGTGTTAATTATGTGCAAGTCGGAAATCTCTGAATGGGGAAGTGAGAAATGGCCGCAGAATTCTGTAATCTCTTTAGGTGTGCGTGTATATATATATTATTATATTTGTTGTCTAGGTCATTTACTTAATATTTGCACATTAGGTATCTTTATTAATTGTGAGCAATTTATCTTGATCTTTAAGTTTGACGAGGGAATCAGAAGTATAAAAAATCGTTATTTAAGAATTATGATCATAAATTTGAATAGCCAATTTTTTTTATGTATCATTATTTATGACTATCCTTATATTTGATTTGGTATTTAAAATTGTCGTTTCAATCATTATGGTTCCAAAAAAATTCAGGGGCGAACCCCGAGAGGGGACCTCCCCCATTTGAAAATTTTGGCCCCCATTCGATCAAAATTCTGACTCCGTCCTTATTTGTGACCTCAACATATATAATTAATAAATATTTTTAATTATTTAATTTAATTAATTAAATATAATTACAACTTAATTTTTGAATTTTTTTTAACTTATATTCTAAAATTGAAATTGTGTATAGTAAATACTTTGTGGGGGTGTGTGTGTGTTTTTTTTCCCTAAAATTATTTTGCCTCAGATGTGCTGGACTCGAATCTTTTATTAGTGGGGCACAGAAGAATAGGCCAACATTTCTATTGTCAAGCACAACTTGATTGGTTCATTTTCGTTCCAAGATATATTGATCTAATATGTAAGTTTTACGGTTAAGCTCCTTTCAACCTTTATACGGGTGGAATCTACTTTGGACCCGTAAAACCTATTGAACGCCTTTGTTACCTTTCAGAAGGCATAACCCTTGGTAATCGTAACCTTTTTTTTTTTTTTTCAAATTAATTTGGGTTAATAGCACAAAATGTTCCTACATTTGATATGTATTGTACAAAACATCCCAACGTTTTGATTTTTGACGCTGGACGTCCCAACCTTTACATTTTCTTATTGGAGACGTCATTTTCATTATATTTAACCCTATTTCAACGTTAAATGAAGGACATTTTTGTCCAAATTCATTTTTAATTCATTTCTTAATGGTAATTGGTACAAAACGTCCCTACGTTTGACACTCATTGTGGAAAAGTCCATACGTTCATTTTTTTGGCGAATAACGTCCATACCTTTATATTTTCTTGCAGATTAGTCCTCAAAATTTACTTTTCTTTCAATTTAGTCATTCTGTATTTGATTTAAAGGTCATTGTCTTCAAACGTGTATAACTTTTGATCTACAACTCTGAATTACACTCCGTTTTTTGGATTGAACTCCAAATTCAACCATCTTTCTTATGATGTATCATGTGCTCATTTATTAAACATTTTGTTTTGACTTTTGTATTGTAGATACTTATTTTGTTAGGAGATCATTGATTAACATAAATTGATTTCTGTAAATTTTATTGAAAAAATGAAATTTAATTTTAGTGTGTGTTCGACGGCCAGCGGAATTTATAAATTGAATTTATTTCTTTATTTTTTTTAAAGTAAAATGTTTGATTAAAAATTGGTATGTTTAGCCCCTGTTTGAGCCATATTATAGTCTCAAATCACTTTTTGAAAATTGGAGAAAGAAATTTTGTGTTGTTTAAAAAAGTGATTTGAGACTATAATATGGCTCAAACATGGGCTAAACATACCAATTTTGAACCAAACATTTTACCCTAAAAAAATAAAAAAAAAGTAAAATAAATTCAATTTATAAATTCCGCTGGGTGTCGAACACACACTAAAATTAAAATTTCACTGTTTCAATAAAATATACATAAATCAATTTATGTTAATCAATAATGTCCTAACAAAATAAGTATCTACAATACAAAAGTCAAAACAAAATGTTTAATAAATGAGCACATGATACATCATAAGAAAGATGGTTGAATTTGGAGTTCAACGTAAAAAACGGAGTGCAATTTGGAGTTGTAGATCAAAAGTTATACACGTTTGAAGACAATGACCTTTAAATCAAATACGAAATGACTAAATTGAAAGAAAAGTAAATTTTGGGGACTAATCTGCAAGAAAATCTAAAGGTAGGGACGTTATTCGCCAAAAAATGAACGCAGGGACTTTTTCCACAATGAGTGTCAAACGTAGGGACGTTTTGTACCAATTACCCTTAAGAAATGAATTAAAAATGGAATTGGACAAAAATATCACTCATTTAATGTTGAAATATGGTTAAACATAACGAAAATGACGTCTCCAACAAGAAAATGTAAATGTTAGGAAGTCCAGCGTCAAAAATCAAAACGTTGGGATGTTTTGCATAATACATGTCAAATGTAGGGACGTTTTGTGCTATTAACCCAATTAATTTTAAACTACACAATTTTTCAAATCATTTTTTAATCACACACAATTTCTTTTTTTCAATTTTCAACAACTATTTTTTATCTCAAAATTATAAATAAATCAATTTATAAAAAGTGAGATTATCCTTGGCCCATAAATCTTAATTCAAAGTTATCGTTTGATAACACCGTTTGGTTTAAAAACTGATTTATTTATGATTTTGAGATAAAAAATAATGATTGAAAATTGAAGAGAAAAAATACATATAATTAAAAAGTGATTTAAGAAATTGTTTAATTTATAAACATATTTATAAACTATATTTTGTAGTTTACTGAACGCGTGCGAAATAACAATCAATGTCAATGCTCAATACTAAAGCTAGCTTGCTCACACCACAATTTTACAATCTTTAGCAAAAGAGACCGTGATCTCATATCTTCACTTCCTTTTACAACAAAATATTATTACACCACAAGAAATTTACACAACATTACATCGTATAAACAAGGAAACAATTAGTTCGCTCGCACAAAGAGCTTACAAAATTTCCAATTTTCTGCCTAGAAAGTTACTTAATTCCGTGTCAAATCAAGTGTCGCCCGAGTTTCAAAGTTCGATCAAGGTTTATGGACTTAAACACTGGTCTTGACGACTAGGCCTAAGTACCTCACCACCCACAACCTCATTTTTTCATTAAAAAAAAAAATGAAAAACCCATAAAACTAAAACCTTATTTTTCAATTCATTAATCAAAATCTAAACCACCGCCCTCCTTACTACTCCTCCTCCTAACAAGTACAAAGTAGCCAAGAACAGCACAAATTGCAGCCACAACGTTCCCTTCCTTGATCAGAACTTTAACAACAAACCCAATAATCTCAGCCGTCAATTTCTTGCCCTCCACCACCAAATTCGTTCGGGGTTTCCCAAAAAAAGTCAAAAGCACTAGCACAGTAATCCACGTCACCAGAGTCGCCGGTACCGCCACAGCCAAGGCGGTCACCACCGATAGGACCCCAAAAGCCACCCCCAAAACCACTGATACACACAAAACTGTCCACCCAGATGCAGCAGATGACCTTATCATGGTCGATTCGTACCAAGAAAGTACAGATTTTAAAAAGTTCCAAGAAAGGGATAATAAAATTGTGTAAACTGATATAAATAGGCAAACCCATGTTCTTCTTTTGCTCATAAGCTTTATGAGTAACATGGAGGAATAGGATTCTTCTTTGAATTCGTCCATGGATTGTGCTTGAATTTGATGGGTTCTGTATCCCTCTTTGGTATACACTATATTTGATTGAACTGACTTACAGGGCTTGTTTTGGTTAGTTTGGTGAAAAGCAGGTTTTTAAGAGTGTAGAGAGATGGCCACATGGGTCATTTGACTCATTTCATTGAAGTGGAAATGTTACACTTATACACAAAATTTACACACTACTCACGTCGAATGGGGCTCACAAATATTTTAGGGATAATTGCACAAAATACCAACTTGACATCACAAAACTGATTTTTACTATTTGAAAAAGAAAATTTGAAAATTACTTTCTCCCAAGCACACTGCACCACCGACTACATACAGGCCCTACACCAACTCACCGTTGGCACCCACAACAACCACCACCAAACCACCGGCACCACCCGCATCAACCACCACAAAACCACCGCCACCACCCGCATCAAGTACCGCCACCGCCCGCATCAACCGAACAGCCACAGTAACCACCATCCCCTTCCCCAACAAAATCGTGACGGCAGCCCAAAACTACCACTGCACAACCACGCACCAAGCCGCCAACCCCTCCGCCTGCACCGAGCCACCACCATCCACTTCCCAAAGAAACCCACACACGACTCGATTTGCGAAGCCACAATCCAACACACCGAAGATGGAGCAGTTCGTTGTACATATAGAGAGAGGAAGAAGAAAGATAATATACAAAAAATGGAGTCTTTTGGTGGGCCCAGCTGCCATTCTTACTGGCATAATCAGAACTGTAATCGAACAGATGCTGAGGCATGAAATAAGCTTGAAGCTAGTTCATTAGTGGAAGAGGAAAGAATCATGGAAAATCGGAACAGAAGCTGAGTCTTTAGAAATGCTCAATTTCAGAAGCTGAGGCATGAAAAAGCTTGAAGCTAGTTCATCAGTGGATGGAAAGAATCATGGAAAATGTGAATAGTATAGGAAAAGATTTTGATTTTATGTGTGAGACAAAGTATCATAAAAATTTGTAAAAGTATCAAGTTGTGATACTAAAAAAAGTAAATGAAAACTATTTAATTTTATGTCGAAAACAAAGTATCATAATAATTTGTAAAGTATCAAGCTCTGATAAGGAAAGTAATAATGTAGGGCTGAATTAACTAGAAATGAAGACAGAAATAAACGTGCATAATTAGAAATAAAGACAAAAATTAAACGTGCATGCAGGCTTAAATCTGGGACCGAAAATCTGCACTGCTGTTTGTGAAATGCTGAAAATCTGGGACTAAAAATCTGCTTTGCTGATGGCTGAAAATATGCAAGCATTATTATGGAAGTTGACTAAAAAATATGCATGTTTTATTATGGAATTTGCATGGATCTTGGCTGATTATTCCCCATGCATCATGGAGGTTGATAAACTTGCATGGCTTGATTATGGGATTGATAATCTGTATGGATTATGGGGTCCTCTTCCTTATTTGCATCAGGTAAGTTTCACATTATGAAACTAGAAAAAATTGAAAAATATCATAAGTATCACATTGTGATACAAAAAAATTGAAAAAGTATTATAAGAATCATATTGTGATACTAAAAAAATTGAAAAGTATCATAATGTGATATCATCATAAGCATAAGTTTCATATTGTGATACTAACATATTTGAAAAGTATCAAAGTATTTTTTCAGTTTTTAAGATTTTATTATAAGTAATTTTAAAGTTTTATAAAATATAAGTAAATTTCAATTTGATCCCTAAAAATAGGGTATTTTTGTGAAGAGCCCAATATTTTATTATTTTATGGGATCCATCACATGTGAGTAATATGTAATGGAGTATATAATTGAGGTGGAAATTAGGCCTACAGACACGTAAATAAACCTGTTTTAAACATCTGACATAATGTAAAATCATTTTAAATATATACAACATCCATTCAAACTTTTCAGCGAAATCCCATCCAAATTTTTTAAAATAATAATAATAATAATAATAATAATAATAATAATAATAATAATAATAATAATAATATGAATTTAAACTAACGAACCAGAAGATCATCGATCGTAACGTCTCCAGATTTCTCTCATTTTCAGTTAATGATGACAGAGCATTGTTTTCTCAAATTCAAATAAATGATTAACGTAATTGAAGATTAGCATTAAAATTGAAATTCAAAGTTTCCATTGCATTTGGAAGGTAAAAAATCAAGTCAATAATCGCAGCAAAGCATTACATTTTATCAATTTTTGATCACGAAATCTGGGTATGTGATGGATTTGTAATTCCACTCCGTAATCATATATTCAAAGATTCATCAGGTAATTTTTTTCTCAAAAATAGTAATCATAATCACAAGTTTGAAACTATCTGAATTTCACAGCCTGCAATTCCTAACTCAGCTCCGTAACTGATTTGAAAAAATTTAACTCTGACGGAAGAATCAAAGAGGATCAGTAAATCCGCTTTGTGCAGCCGAACGTAAGTTTTATCTGATTCCAAACCGATAAGTTTGCTTTAATCAATTCTGAACATCGAAAATGGGTTTATGCTGCACTTTTGTACTACATTCCTCTAACATCATATACAAAGAATTGAAACAGGGAACATTTTTTATCAAATGTAATTCTGCATTTCAAAAGTTTAAACCCGTTTCCCCTATCCATTAAAATCATCACATCGAACTCGACATAACTATCTGCCTTTCCTTTGTGGATTCATAATTCATATCTGCTTCTAATTTGAAATATTTGAAATTTGAAGGAAAGAATCAAAGAGGATTGGCAACTCTGCTTTTTGCTGCATAATGTAAGTTCATTTTATTCCACCCTTATAATTTTGGTTTATAGAGTGTGAAATGATACTTATTAAGTTCCAGATTATGAAATCTTCAAATTTTAGTGTTCTATGTATAAGTAATTCGCAAATGTATATTTTAAGAAGGCACATTAGCCATCTCCCTTCTGTTTTTAGTTAATCAGTCTCTTGCTGGTGAAAACTCCAACCACAATCATTGAATCTGATGTTTTTTTCTACTTCACCCTGCATCCCATGTTCATATGAGCTATTATTTCCCTTTAAATATACCCATGGATGTGTCATTCTGTAAGTTACCAGCTGAATCTGATGTTTGTATAGTATCACCCTGCATCCCATAATGGTATGAGCTATTATTTTTATGGAAATAGACCCATGGATGTGTCATTTAGAAACTCCTAGGCTAACTCGGCATTAGAGCAGATGCAACAAGAAATGAAATAACTAAAGCTGATGAAAAATCCATCCACAATCATGAATCTGATGTTTTTCCAAGTCCCCCCTGCATCCCATAATGGTATGAGCTATTATTTATATGGAAATAGGCCCATGGATCTGTCATTTAGAAACTCCTAAGATAACTCGGCATTAGATCATGTGAAACCAAAAATGAAATAACTGAAGCTGATGAAAAATCCAACCAGAATCATTGTTTCATTGAAAACAACAATCTTTTTAATCACATGGCATGTTTTAAAAAAATCTGATCACTTTAAGTGTGCTAAAGAGGAATTTCCAAAGTTCTGGAATTAGTAGACTGGAGTGATTCAATGCACATCACATTAAAAAATCTGATGTTCTTCCTGCTACACCCTACATGTTTGAGACCCCCAATAAAATTTAATCCTGAAATAACTGATCAGAGAGAGAGAGAGAGAGAGAGAGAGAGAGAGGATTGATGTTCTGTGTTGCTGAGTGTCCCAGTTATGGAAACTCATGGCAAGAAAACAGAGGGTTTCTGTGTCAGATGATGTCTTTTTTCCCTTTCTTTTCATTTTGCAGCAAACCAGAGAGTTTTTCTCTCCCTCTTTTGGCAATAAGAAAATGAGATTCTGGTGGAGTAATGAGGTCGGATGTAGAGAAAAATGGCAGGTAGTGTCGGAGCTATTATTTTTCTGTCAATGATATACCCATGGATGTGTCTGATTGAGGAAAAGAGTCATTTATCGTCAAGTATGTAAACATAAAATGAAGACCAGCAATCTGATTTAGGCTACTGATGTAAGGAGTAAACTCTGATTTCATTACACAAATTTCATCAGATTAATTCATTAGCATCAACAAATATGTAATCTTCCTCATTACTAGATAAATGATTGTGCTGTCATCTTCATTAGCTAAGGATACATGACCAGACCAAAACCTGTCTAAAATCAGACAAGAGGGAATATTTGATTCACAACCAATCTGAATTTGGTGTAAATATGAGCTATTAATTTAACGTAAACATACCCATTGATGTGTCATTCAATGTCTGCTTGAGCAAAATATTACTTTCCTCAATTATGAAACATAAAAAAAATGTACAGGTTGTGGCCAAATCTATGCCTCACATAACTGACATTTTTATCACATGGAATGTTTTTTAGAAATCCTAATCTGTATAAGTATGCTACTGAGGACTTGTCTAAAAATCTTGAATGAGTAGCATGATATGATTCAATGAATACATGATCAAATTCCTTATTTTTTTCACAGCTATGTGCCTTGCTTCATGATGTTATCTCAACTTTTCGCCCTGCATCCCATGATGATATGTGCTATTATTTTTATGTAAATATACCCATGGATGTTTCAGTTACAAAGTAATATGCTATCTCGGCATGAGAATAAGGGATATATGAACTTAATACATTTGATTTCATGCACACAGTAATCCATGACTTTGGGGTTTTTATATTCCCATATTTGGTGTGTGCAAAATCTTTTTTCTGCAAATTTAGGCAACTTAATAGCTATCCCCATAGATTTTTTTGAATAAAAAAAATAAAGCTTCACTTTCAACAATTGGTTTTTTTTATTACATATTTCTGAGTTTTTTTTACAGATAAGGACTTTGATTCTGATATTATTTTCTACTTCACCCGGCATCCCATGTTCATCTTCATTAGATAAGGATACATGACCAGACCTAAACCTGTCTAAGATCGGATAAGAGGGAATCTTTGTCACACAACCAATCTGAATTTCCAAAGTTCTGGAATAAGTAGTCTAGAATGGTTCAATGCAAGACACAATAAAATTCCACAGTTTTTTTTTAGATATGGACCTTGATTCTGATGTTTTTATATTCCACACTTTGGGGTTTTTATATTCCCATATTTGGTGTGTGCAAAATCATTTTTTCTGCAAATTTAGGCAACTTAATAGCTATCCCCATAGATTTTTTTGAATAAAAATAATAAAGCTTCACTTTCAACAATTGGTTTTTTTATTACATATTTCTGACACTTACAATATACAACCATAGTTACACAATCGAGGGATAATGGGAAAGTGTCGATCCGGGAAAAAAGGTGGGTCCGGGATCATATTCAACAAGAAAGGCTCGAGTTTTGGCATTTTGAGGAAACCCCAAAAACGTGCTCGGACGCCACGCACGAGGAAGATATCGAAAGTGGTCCCTATGCAGAAAGAGGTACGATTTTTTTTTTTTTTTTAATAACTAAGATATTGAACGTTGTTATATTACCCAACTAACGGTTCTCGATCACACATGATATGATTTATCTCATTTACAATTTTTTTATTTCCAACTTGATCTCACCATTTCAGGAATGGGAATTGAAGGTGAATCGCCATGACTGGTTTCAGGGGAAAGTAAACGTCAAGCCATCCAATCTCATTGCCGACACCTTGAATGGACGATTCACAGACGAACAAAAAATGATATTTAGAAGAACTTGCTTTGGTCATTACTTAGATATATGCCAGAAATAACAATAAACCCACAGCTGATACATCAAGTACTGTTAAGGGAAGTAAATCAGCCGAAAGAAAATGAGATCTGGTTTCGTATTGGCAACGACCATGTGAAATTTAGCATCGACGATTTCTACTTAGTAACTGGACTTCGTTGCTCAGGAGATGATAGTCGTAAAAAATATGCTTTTAAATATTGTAGGTTGAGGTGTGAGTACTTCAATAATTTACCCCACATCACAATCCAAGATGTTTTCGAAGTTTTCACTTCCATGTCCAACCGAAACAACCGTGATGTTTTCATAATGGGAATATTGTTTCTTCTAACTAACTTGATGTATAGCACAGCATACGAGAGATTTGTGGACGAAACGCTTCTTGTCCTTGTTGATTCACCCGACATGAAAATATATCCATGGGGAAAGGACATATTCAAGCTCACATTTACATCGTTGCAACAAGCACTTAGGAACAAACAAGTTACCGTCGAGGGGGAGGGTCGACCTTCAATGAGTTATAGGCTGAATTGTTTTGTTGCTGCATTTCAGGTATGGATCTATGAGATTCTTCCAATTCTTGAGAGTAAAATTTGTTGGAAGGTAGCCAGCAGACGACCTAGGATACTCAATTGGACATCCGAAGTTGATGCCAATGTTCCACCTCTGAATCTAGGACTTGATGTTTTCAGCCGGCCGGATGTGAGAATTTTTTACTCACTTTTTGATTTAGATATTATCATTTGTTTATGTCTGGTTACTACTGATGCTATGTCGACATCAAAACAGATTTCACATATAAATTTTATATCTCATGTCTGCTACAGGTTCAAGCTATAAACATTGTTGCTCAAGTTGCAGAGGCCCTTGATCCATTTTACGTAGCTATGAAACATAAGTCTCATCCATTGAAGTCTACAAAAATCAGCTTGAACACAGTCACCGAAATTGATGAAGATGATGATTTCGTCATTCCCACTCGTCCTCATCATATGCCTACTCCCACAACATCAGTTCCCTATTTCGATGTTAATAATAACCCCAAAACAGTAGCACCTGAAACCTTGGTCACTGGAAACAAGTTCTAGCAAGTACCTCAAGTCGACCCGATTACGCTGAACGGGTTAGGTCAAAACATTCATAACACGACATTTGTAGCATCATGTCACGACTCGCTCGATTTTGGCACAAGAAGATCGAGAAATTTAAAATGGTGACGACTTGAGGCTAACCGGAATATTCTAGAACTCCCACAAGAGCATGAAGATTGCTAGAATATGGTGGGACATTCTAGAAGCCTTCAAGCTCCTCACTTGGTGGATTATTCTAGATCATCCTAGTTTAATCCATAAATATTTTAATGTAGATATTTGTATAGATAATTCTAGAAGTGTAATCTAGACCATTGGATAGAAATGATCCTAACCATCCATTTGAGGAGGCTACTACTATAAATAGCTTGGTAGGATTCATTTGTAGGCATCAAGAGAGTGAACTTGTAAAGAGTGTTGTAAAGGGTGTCTTTATTCAATACAAAGCTTTCTTTGTAAGTTCTTGTGTTCCTTAATTGTCCCTTTCTTAAGGTGTTCTACTTAGTGCCTTTCTAAGACGTCAACGCCAATCGGGAGGCTGACTTAGTATAATAACCGCGGGGGCGGAAGTTGAAGACACTAAGGCCGCACGGTTCTTGGAGGAAATTAGCAAGTCCGTGACAGTTGGTATCAGAGCCTAGGTTTGCTCACTTACTATCGTTGGCATGGCGGAAAAAGATGTTGTGGGTTCCGGAATTTCGGAGGTAGAACATGAGGAGCGGGGTCGAGAGGTCGAACCCCAAACCACGAGTAAGAAAACTCGACAAACTTGAAGCAAGAGCCGACCACCGGCCCCTACCGGTGGATCTCTTGAGGAAGTATTTCTCAATATGGGGGAACGCATTGAAGTAGTGGAGAATTCACTCTCAACCCTTGAAGCTCACACCTTAGAACAACTTGAAGATCTCAAGGAAGACCAAGGCACTTTAAGGGAAGAATATAAGAGGTTGGAGGCCAAGGTCATGGATGCTGTCAAAGCAATCCAAAACCAAGTGAACAAGCTTTGCGCGGATATGCAAAGTGGCCTAGACGCTTGTAAGAAGGCGTCAACTAGTGCGGGTACTAGCACGATCCTAGCAGCTCCAAGGATCGACTATCCAAAGCCTAGGGAGTTCGATGGAAAGCGAGATGCAAAAGAGCTAGATGATTTCCTATGGAGATTGGAGATATATTTTGAGGGCGTGAACATTGTGGATGAAGCTATTAAGGTATGTACTTCGACTATGTATCTTACGGACACCGCGGCTCTATGGTGGCGACGTAAGCATGCCGACATAGAAAAGGGTGCTTGTAGGATAGATAGTTGGGATGATTTCAAGAAGGAATTGAAACGCCAATTTTATCCTGAAAATGTAGTATATGAGGCCCGTAAAAAGCTTAGGGAGTTGAAACATAAGGGCACTATTCGCGATTATGTCAAAGAGTTTACTACCATTGTGCTTCAAATCCCGAGCATGTCTGATGAAGATCTATTGTTTCACTTTACCGACGGGTTGCAAAATTGGGCGAAGCAAGAGCTTCAACGTCGGGGAGTGAAGACAGTAGACGAGGTTATTGTGGTGGCCAAATCTTTAACCGAGTTCCAAAGGAGCACGGATTCATCAAAATCTTCTAAAAGCTTTAAGAGCAACTCGACTAAAGGTGGGGGAGAGAAGAAAGATTACCATAAGCCATCATTCTTCAAAGGTGGTAACACTTACAAACCTTCCCCCTCGCGAAAAAATTATGAGGAAAAGAAGAAGGCCTCGACGGGTTCTCAAAGTGGATGCTTCGTGTGCAAGGGGCCACATTTAATGCGAGATTTCCCTAAACTTGGCACATTGGCCGCTATGGCGGAGGAACGAGATTCATCCTCTTGCCAAGATCAAAGGGCTGAACATTTTATTTCATTGCAACTTCTTAACGCTCTCAATGCTAAGGTCGTTCCGGCTTCCAATAATGAACGAGGATTAATGTATGTGGAAGCTCAAGTAAATAGTCGGCCCGCACTAGCAATGGTGGATACGGGAGCTACCAACAACTTCATTACTGAAGATGAAGCTAGAAGGTTGGGCCTCACAATCACTAAAGGTGATGGTCTTATGAAAGCTGTGAATTCTCCATCCACTCCCCTTGGTGGCATAGTTCGAGGAGTGGAAATTCAATTAGGCACTTGGCATGGCCAAGTGGATTTCTCGGTGGCTACAATGGATGATTTTCTCTTGGTTCTCGGATTGGACTTCATGAGGAAGGTCAATGCTATTCCCATGCCTTCATTTGGCTCGGTTTGCATCTTGGAGAGGGGATCTCCATGCATGGTTCCTACAGTAGCTAGGACGAAAGCAATGGGGGCAGCTTTCGGCCATGCAACTAGCAAAATGGCTAAAGAAAGGGGAGGTAACGTACTTGGCAGCACTCAAAATGGAGGACCAAGTTGATGAAGTTGCGGGAAATGATGACGTGCCCAAGGTCATCAAGGAGGTCCTTGAAGAAAATAAGGACGTAATGCCACCGGAGTTACCTAAGAAATTACCACCTAGGAGGGAGGTGGATCATAAGATTGAATTGGAGCCGGGTGCCAAACCACCGGCCATGGCACCCTATCGGATGGCACCGCCGGAGCTAGAAGAACTTCGAAGGCAATTAACGGAGTTGCTTGACACGGGGAGGATACGACCTTCGAAGGCACCTTATGGCGCACCGGTCTTGTTCCAAAAGAAGCCGGATGGTTCGTTACGCATGTGCGTAGATTACCGAGCGCTCAACAAGGTAACTATTAAGAACAAATATCCTATTCCTTTGATTGCTGATTTATTTGATAGACTTGGTAGTGCAAAATATTACACTAAGGTGGATCTACAAAAGGGATATTACCAAGTACGGATTGCAGAAGGAGATGAGCCTAAGACAGCATGCATCACTCGATATGGCTCATTCGAATGGTTGGTAATGCCTTTTGGCTTAACCAACGCCCCGGGCACATTTTCCACATTGATGAATAGGATTTTCCAACCTTACTTGGACAAGTTCGTGGTGGTATACTTGGATGACATTGTCATCTATAGCGACAACTTGGAGGATCATGCAACACATCTCCGAACGGTGTTCCAAGCATTGCGGGAGAATGAGCTATACATCAAAAAGGAGAAATGTTCCTTTGCCAAGGAGGAGGTGCACTTCCTTGGACATATCATTGGCCACGGGCGCTTGAAGATGGATGAGGCAAAAGTAAAAGAAATCAAGGAGTGGGAAGCACCAACCAAGGTAAACAAACTTCGTTCTTTCCTAGGTCTAGTCAATTATTATCGGCGGTTCATCCAGGGCTACTCAGCGAGGGCAGCCCCACTAACGGACCTATTAAAGAAGAATAAGACATGGGACTGGTTCGAGAAATGTCAAATGGCCTTTGATGATTTGAAGGCGGCCGTGGTGGAGGAACCGGTCTTGGCATTTCCAGATTTCACCAAGACCTTTGAAGTACAAACGGATGCCTCAGATTTTGCTATCGGGGGAGTCTTAATGCAAGATGGGCATCCTATTTCCTTTGAAAGTCGCAAGCTCAACGACACCGAGCGTCGGTATACGGTGCAAGAAAAGGAAATGACGGCTATTGTTCATTGCCTACGGGTGTGGCGTCATTACTTGTTGGGCTCAAAATTCATCATTAAGATGGATAATGTCGCTACTAGTTATTTCCAATCACAAAAGAAGCTAACTCCCAAGCAAGCACGATGGCAAGATTTCTTAGCGGAGTTCGACTATGTGATGGAATACAAGCCGGGGAAGGCGAATGTTGTAGCCGATGCGTTAAGCAGGAAGGCGGGGCTTGCAGCCATAAGCCAAGCCAAAGGGACGTTGCTTGATTTGATTCGGGAAGTCATGGATCATGATCCCTTGGCTAAGGAGTTGGTAAAAGCTGCCCAAGAAGGAAAGACGCGACGATTTTGGGTCGAGGACGGCTTACTCTACACTACGGGGCAGCGTATCTATGTTCCTAAATGGAACAACTTGCGGCGAGATATCATCAAGGAGTGCCATGACACAAAGTGGGCTGGTCATCCCGGGCAGAAACGCACATTGGCACTACTTGAACGAGCTTACTATTGGCCGCAAATGAAAGACATGGTGGAGCTCTATGTGAAGACTTGTCTTGAGTGCCAACAAGACAAAGTGGAAACAAGGTCACCAGCGGGTTTGTTGGAGCCTCTACCAGTCCCGGAGCGTCCATGGGACTCTATCACCATGGACTTCATTAGTGCCTTGCCTAAATCCGAAGGGTTCGGGTCAATAATGGTGGTGGTTGATCGATTCTCTAAGTATGGCACCTTCATTCCTGCCATCAAGGATTGCACAGCGGAGGAAGCAGCAAGGCTATTCTTCAAGAATGTTGTGAAGTATTGGGGGTTACCGCGGAGCATAATAAGTGATCGTGATCCTCGATTCACGGGTCGACTATGGACGGAGTTGTTCAAACTCCTAGGCTCGGACCTACACTTCTCTACAAGCTTTCACCCTCATACGGATGGACAAACAGAAAGGGTGAATGCTTTGTTGGAGTGCTATCTCCGGCACTTTGTAAGTGCCAATCAGAGAGATTGGGCCAAGCTCCTGAATATTGCACAATTTTCCTACAATTTACAAAGGAGTGAAGCCACGGGGCGGAGTCCATTCGAGTTGGCGACAGGACAACAACCACTAACACCCCACACTTTGTCCACTTCTATTGAAGGAGGGAAAAGCCCCGGAGCATACAAAATGGCTAAGTCATGGGAGGAGCATGCCGACTTAGCACGATCTTGTTTAAACAAAGCACGGAGGCGCATGAAGAAGTGGGCAGATAAGAAGAGACGGCCTTTGGAATTTAAAGTTGGCGACCAAGTCCTAGTGAAAATATTACCTCAACAATTCAAGGCGTACCTAAGTGTGCACAAAGGCTTGGTACGGAGATATGAAGGGCCGTTCCCGGTGGTAGCCAAGGTTGGTAAGGTATCTTATCGCCTTGACCTACCTAGCACTTTAAAGATTCATCCTGTCTTCCATGTGAGCATGTTGAAGCCATATCATGAAGACATGGATGACCCTAGCCAAGGGGAGTCACAACGGGCACCTCCGATTGTGACTAAGTCATTTGACAAGGAGGTTGATGAGGTTCTAGCAGATCGCATTGTTCGACGGCGTGGAGGGCCTCCTTGCCAACATTTTTTGATAAAGTGGAAGGGATTGCCCGAGTCCGAAGCAACGTGGGAAAGTCAAGAAGACTTGTGGCAGTTCGAAGACAAGCTAAAGCATTACGCGGAGACGAGGGCGTCGCCCAAATAGGCGGGGGAGAATGTCACGACTCGCTCGATTTTGGCACAAGAAGATCGAGAAATTTAAAATGGTGACGACTTGAGGCTAACTGGAATATTCTAGAACTCCCACAAGAGCATGAAGATTGCTAGAATATGGTGGGAAATTCTAGAAGCCTTCAAGCTCCTCACTTGGTGGATTATTCTAGATCATCCTAGTTTAATCCATAAATATTTTAATGTAGATATTTGTATAGATAATTCTAGAAGTGTAATCTAGACCATTGGATAGAAATGATCCTAACCATCCATTTGAGAAGGCTACTACAATAAATAGCTTGGTAGGATTCATTTGTAGGCATCAAGAGAGTGAACTTGTAAAGAGTGTTGTAAAGGGTGTCTTTATTCAATACAAAGCTTTCTTTGTAAGTTCTTGTGTTCCTTCATTGTCCCTTTCTTAAGGTGTTCAACTTAGTGCCTTTCTAAGACATCAACGCCAATCGGGAGGCTGACTTAGTGTAATAACCGCGGGGGCGGAAGTTGAAGACACTAAGGCCGCACGGTTCTTGGAGGAAATTAGCAAGTCCGTGACAATCAGGTATCAAAATAGATGAGACTAGGAACAAGAAGTCAGAGGATGAAATGAAATCAATGAAAGGAAAAGAAATTCTGATCGCAGATGACTCCAGCGATGATGATTATGTGTACTTTGTTCAGGACAGCCGCATAGATGATAAAAAAATTCATTACAAAGGGGAGTCATCAATCTCTCAAGGACCTGACGTAACTGATTCACAAATAAAAGGTGCAACCTCTTCACTACACTTCAGTAAATCCCCAGAATCTAACTACCTCAACACCTTCGATGGGACTGATGTCGAGAAAGAGAGCAACCAGGAACAACAAATTCTGACATCAGTAAACTGTGATTGGAGCAACAATGAGGCCAATCCGAAAAAACAGGGGAATACATCTAAAATATCTCAGGTATAGTCTCATCATCTGTAAAATATGGAATTTGACCGTGTCCTGAAATTAATCATTACCTTGCAAATCGCTATATCGCACTATGGATAGTGACAAATCTAAACTACGAGACATCTTGAATCATGCCACTTATCCAAGAGTTTTGTATTTTTCTCGGTAGCAATCTTTTAGAAACCAGATTTCTGCTTGGAACTTTCCATGTGATAAATATGGGAATTATGTGAGGATAGTAAAAGGTAGTTGTTTTCAAGCATACATTGTGTGTGGATAGATTTTTTTTAACTGTTACTTCTTCCTAATTACAACCAGGACCATTCTACCATTGCCATAACTGACTGATTGGCTAAAACTTGAAAGCATGTTGATTCTGTGCATTGATAGAAGATACAGCACCAAATTAGTTATAGATAGGACACTATTTTTTCTCCCTTTTTTTACAAGAAGAATATGGGATTTTGGTGGAGACATAAGAGAGCCTGGAGAGGAAAATAGCTTCTTCTTGGTGATTTTTTTGCAAAATGTTATGCAAATTGCTTTCCTTTTTTCAACAATTCAATTTGGACGTATCAAAGCCCCTACTTTGCTAAGTGGTAGTTGCCACATACCATATTTTCCATAGGTACATATCACAGGTTCTACAATTGCAGTATTACTAACCTTCCATCACAATTCCTGTAGTATCAGAATATATTTATTTCTCTTCATATTATTACTTCATCCACAAATGGTTCTTGATCAAGTGTGACCAGACCTATCTGAGGTTACGTGGTTTTGGTTTTTTCTATCCATTAAATTACGTTTTTCATATTTATACCAGAATTCAATATACTTAACAATTTCCCTTATATCCAGTCATTATTACTTGATCAGTGAGCTCAGTCATGTTCATTTCATTATCTCGTATAGGTTGATTCCATAACCTACTCCAATAGTCAAGCAGGCCCCAAACCCGAATTCAATATTGATATTGAAATCGAAGACGGTGGCGGTCATGTTCATCATCACCAAAGTACTTTAAGCAAGACGAAATCACTACACAATGAACATAGGGTATGATATACACTTTTTCTTATATTTCCTTATGCATAATTCTTGTCCAAAATCATCTGTTGTAGCAGATATCAATTCGGTCAACCTGCTATTTCACATGACCAGTCCTGATATCATTGTTATAAAGTACAAAGTTTGGTTACCCCCAAAATACCAAAATAATAATAATAATAATAATAATCTGGTAGAATGAAATTTTCCTACCTACACTTAAATAATGATTTATTGACACTATAGTGACTGGTATGAACCTCAAACATTAGAATATAACTGAAGTTTTTCTATGTGTCTTGGTTATGAAATCTATACTACTCTCTGCTCTAATGTAGTGACAATATAATAATTTCATTACAAATTTCATTAAGGCTTATTTTCCTCTGACTGATGTTCTATGGAACTATGTTCCATACACATGTTTATATCTATATATACTACACACAGGAGAAAAAGAGGAAAAATGGGAAATATGTGCAGCGCCTTGACATGTTATTTAGAGAAGCCGCTAAGTTAGCATGCGAGAACACTTTCCTGAAGATGGAAGTTGAGAAAATGCGAGATTTCGTAAAAAATCAGATTTCAACATGCCTTGAAACAATGCAGGAGTTGTCGGGGGTCGGTACATCACATCAGAGACCCAAAACATGCATGGAAATGCCTTTCAGTTCAAATATTAAAGCACAGGTAAACCTCAACCCAACATACGTATGAGATGGGACATGAAAAAAATCTTTGTTTGACCATTACTGCTGCCTACTTTAACATAACACATTTCCAAACACGAGTTGCAACAAATTTACAAGGTTTAGACAGTTGTATAAATCATATAACAAAACATTCTAAATGAGTACATTTTTATTAAAAACTTGAATTAACAGACACGTGAACCTATGTTCCCAGGGAAATCATCAGACTAGTAATGTCCTACGAAGTTGCAATGTGTATCAACATGACAAAGAAGTGACAGCACTGAACCAGGATCTGCCTTCGTGCAACAAGGTAATGTTAAATTTATTATTTTCCAACCATTTAAAATTTTGTGTTGACATGATGTTTCTTAATTCAATCATATTGGGTGCATCATCTCTTGATGCAAATACAACATACATCTAAACAGGTATCATTTTTGTAGAAATCAAACTCGCCTTGCGAAACACCTTTGGGCATGGATCCAGCCGTTATGGGCACACCTAGCTTCGACCTTGGCATTGAAGAGATGACCACAAAGGCTAGTTCTGTAGTTCTTGATGATGAACTAGTATTTTCCGAAGAGAATATTAAACAAATGGATGATATAGTCCTGGAAGTGGTATTTTTTTTTACATTTACCAAGGATTAAATCAATTCTTCCATTTCAAACCCAAAATTCAACGCTACGAAAATAATTATTATTCTGAATATGTTCACAAGAATTTACAATTTCAATTTTATAGCTATCAAAAAGTGGGAAAAAGAGGGATATCAACTACCTTGCACCACAATCTTACGCCCGGATCCAAGATCATGATCCACCATCAAAGTCTCATTTTGTCAAAGTTGATCATCCATCATCAACATCAACTAAAACTGGGGCTGGACTGATAAACTCTTGTGGAAATATCCCTCATAAAAAGTTTAGACCTAATTACGGCAATTCCAAAGAGGTAATCATCTTGCAGGTTTAACAGCAATTTTTATTCAATTATTTTTTTTAAGCTATTTCCTTTCACATTTAACATATCGCCAATATTGATACTAGCAAGCAGCTAAGATATTATTTTCATTATTTTGCAGATTTCTCCAATACCATTTCATATCGACAAAGACATCAGTCCAGTACAAGGATTCAGATCAAAAAATCAACAGATAAATATTACAGAATCAGTCCCTGGAATGTCAAGTTCTAAACGTGGCTATGCATTTATATATATGACATGCATGGATACCCCGCTAGTTGAGGACATTAACAAGTTCAACAAATTCTATCGAGATTCCCTGAAACTCAACAACTGGTATCTTAAATATCAAGAAACATGCACGTATCCCCTTAATAATTTTACATTTACATACTGACAATTATCCTAATGTCCTTACAGGAACATAAACTTTGACACTGATGTATTCGAGATTAGACCTCCCACTAAATTTGGTCCAATATTCATTGAGTCGGACATGTGGTGGCATGATTTATATGAGGTTGGACGTTCTTTAAATGACAGAGTAAATATTTTTCACCATTTGATGTATTTAATTATATATCTCCACATTATCTCACATTACAATTATTTGATGATGAAGCACATTGATGTCTCATTCTACTACATTCGAATGCTGTTGAAGTTGATACGTAGTGTCAAGTTTAGAGCGACAACAACAGACTGCAACTTTGATGTTAAAATTAGAGGTATTTCCAAGGACCTTGATGTTGACACACAAGCATTGAAGAAGCATGGATCTCTGTTTGGGTACGTACAAGGGATAAAGATAACATTCAATATCCCTTGGGCAGAAGTCGATCATGTCCTAATACCAATGTGGATACAATCGCCAAGTCATTGGATTCTAGCTCACTTTGATATGGCTAATTGGCGCCTAGACATCTACAACTCTTACAACAGAATAATAAAGAGTGGCATTGTCTATAGAGCTATTCGGTCCATGAGAATCGCATTACCTATACTTGCTAGATCGATGAATTATGCAGTCCGCACGTTCCCCGATAGCCCATTGAAATGCAGAATAATACAAGATTGTCCCGAACAACAAAACGGGTTAGTATATTGGTACATTTCATGTTTTTTCATTTTCAAACAATATTTTTTAAGTCTATTTTCTATCAACCGTCAACAATTTTACTCAAAATAAATATTCACCTTCAAGTATCCATTTTCTTTTTCCTTTCCATTATGATCAATCAGTATTTTCTAAGTATTATTTTTTGCACTAATCTTTGCAGCGGAGACTGCGGTGTCTATGTAATAAAGTATGCTGAAAATACATTATTGAAGGAAGGATGCTAAACATGTCTGCCGAATTCGATGCCTCAATTGCTCGAAAAAACATTGCCACACAACTACATAAATACATGATGGAAGAGCCTGACATAATTTGGGTTAACGGTCCGGCTGCGGTGACCATTCAAGATATAGATTGGAAAAGACCGTGATTATTCTTTGAGAACTTTTTGCAAACAACAGTTTAGCTTTGTTTACTCATTCTGCATACATTGTGATGGCTAGATTATTTCCAATTCCCTTTTTTTCCCCTAATTCAGTACTATTAGCATTAGACATTGACATAAATAAATTTCTTATTTACGATTTCATGATATCTAATGTCCTTTCATCAAGAGATATATTATCTAGATACATGATTCGATTCCTTTGTACACGTGTGCTTGAAACTATGTCATCTGGAATGAAATTTTAGGGATTTCAGCTATCTTAGCTACATGGATGGATTAATTTTTTCAGATTCTATTTTGCATCAAAATAGTGCCCTTTTTCACAATAAAACATTAGCGTTCTGTTACATATTCTGCCCATCTAGGAATCAGATTTTCAGTGTCCGTAAATGCATCATAGGTTGATTCTTTGAACATTCAAATAACAGCAAAAAACATGACTGCAAATTATTAAGGAATAAACTTTGATTTCATTACACATAGTTCATGAAATTAGTTCATTAGCATCAACAAATAAGTAATCTTCCTCATTCTTAGATAAATGATTGTGCTGTCATCTTCATAAATGTTACAGATTTGTCCTACAATTATAATGAATGAGGGATTACACATCACCGACACATGACCAGAGACCAACCTGTCTATGATCAGATATGAGGGAAACTTTGTCACACAACCAATCTGATTTAGGCTACTGATGTAAGGAGTCAACTTTGATCTCAGTAAACAAATTTCATATGATTAATTCAATAGCCTCAACAAATATGTAATCTTCCTCATTACTAGATAAATGATTCTGCTGCCATCTTCATAATTTAAGGATTCATGACCAAACCTAAACCTGTGTATGATCAGACATGAAGCAATATTTGTCACACAACCAAGCTGATTAATGCTAGTGATGTCTCCTCTACTAAGAACTAAAATTACGTGAGCTAAATATTTATTTGCCATCCATGTCAATTAAATTATGAATTCCCTAAAAACTTTGATTCCATTACACATAGTTCATGAAATTAGTTCATTAGCATCAACAAATAAGTAATCTTCCTCATTCTTAGATAAATGATTGTGCTGTCATCTTCATAAATGTTACAGATTTGTCCTACAATTATAATGAATGAGGGATTACACATCACCGACACATGACCAGAGACCAACCTGTCTATGATCAGATATGAGGGAAACTTTGTCACACAACCAATCTGATTTAGGCTACTGATGTAAGGAGTCAACTTTGATCTCAGTAAACAAATTTCATATGATTAATTCAATAGCCTCAACAAATATGTAATCTTCCTCATTACTAGATAAATGATTCTGCTGCCATCTTCATAACTTAAGGATTCATGACCATACCTAAACCTGTGTATGATCAGACATGAGGCAATATTTGTCACACAACCAAGCTGATTACTGCTAGTGATGTCTCCTCTACTAAGAACTAAAATTACGTAAGCTAAATATTTATTTGCCATCCATGTCAATTAAATTATGAATTCTCTAAAATTTAATTGACGTCCATGTAAATTTAATTGCCATCCATTGTAGCTGCGTATTTCAGACAACAACAATGCATATATGATATGAAATTTCCTTGCAGGTACAATTCCATTCATATGGATAAATTAATATATTTTCAAAATTTGGAACTAAACAATAACATTGAAATCAATATTTTTCAAATTAATTAGTTTCACTCCAGCAACTATAAACTAAGATTTCATCTAACATTAAATATTAAAATCATCTTAATTATATCATAGATGTTGCATTGTGGTCAACGCCTTCTAAACTAGAATATTCAACACCAATGACCGATTATGCTCTCTGTTCATCAACCTGCAGTAACAGTAGTTATTTCAATTTAATTATCAATTTGATAAAAAAATTAAATAAAATAAACATTCATCCAAAAGATTCATTTTGTACCTTAATTTAATACATTTACCTATTTGAGATGTTCTCTCTTTTTTTCCTTTACATATCTCGAAGAAGTGGGGTTCCGGCAAGTCCTACTGTTATGCCCAAAATCATCACATTTTCCACATCGGGTTCTCTTCTTGTACTCGAGATAAGATCTGAATCTACTTTCTCTCGGTCTTCCAGGTGTACGCCTAGAAACTGGTGATACAACAATCTTTTCATTCACCTCATCCGATACATTCCATTCATCCTTATTACCAAGGGGGTAAACAGGTTCACTATATGCCGCCATGTACGCTTCCTTGCTAAAATATTTTGAACAGTACTCTGATGTGCTGTAGTTTCTCAAAGAGATCACAGCTACTGCATGCGCACAGGGGATATGGTCAAGTTGGAACCGTCTGCATGAACATATCCTTTGCTCCATGTCCACCACGTACGCTGACGTATCATCGTTCACTTGGAAAATTGTGTCACTTGAAGGGTGGACCTACATAAAAATTTGATACAATAATGATATGATATCAATATTTTTAATATACTTAATAATTTCAATATACAAAAGATATTAAGTAGGCTCTATATTCGATTTACAATAATAAATATAATTAGTTTCAACTCATCTAACCCGCAATCGCCTTGACATGTATATCATTTCTTTCAACTTGGTGTCATCCCGACTACCGAGGCTCGTAAAGGTTGACATAGCATCCTTTAAATTTTGAGAAAACCACTTTTGTATTGTGCATCTCAAGCACTCAAAGAGTACCTCGATGGGATAATTCTTAGCATACTTAATCGCTGAGTTGACAGACTCTGCAATGTTGGACGTCATAGTGGAGTATCTATCTTTCGTCATGTGTGATCGTGACCATCTCTCAAATCCAACATCCTCCTGCATTTAAATTTCGTTAAATTATGTACATATATTAGGGAAAATGAGTTACACCAAAATACAAATAGTTGATTTAAAGATTACCAAGTATCCCCGGATGCCAGGGTCTATAGCATCAAGTCTCTTCATATGGATATCAAATTCAGCTACAGTGTAAGCCCTCGAAGCAGCCATGAATGGATGTCTCATACCTTTACCTTGCTTTCCAAACTCTTTCTTTAAATTTTGTAGCAAGTGATAGGTACATGCTGCATGAAATGCTTCCGGAAAAACTAGATCAACCGCGTTAGATATACTACGATGACGATCAGATACGATGCACAAATCATCTCGATCACCGTAAGCTTCCTTCACTTTTGATAAGAACCACCCCCATGCATCATTGTTCTCCGAATCCCCCACACCAAATCCTAATATAAATATATTATTGTTTGCATCCTATGTGCAAGCGGTGAATAATGTACCTCCATGTTTACTTGTTAAGAAAGTCCCATCAACTACAATAACTGGTTTGCAGTGCTTCCATCCCACTATAGACGCCCCCAATGCTACAAAGCTTGATACAAATCTGCCTCCAGAATCGACCTTTATCCCAGTTACAGAACCTGGATTGGAAACTTCTAATCTATGCATATATGAAGGTAGATTACCATACGAGTCATGTGGATCTCCTCGAATCATACGTATTGCGTGATCCCGGGCAAGCCAAGCCTTATCATAACTCACCAATATGCCATATTTATGTTGCATTTCATCAATTATGTCGCGAGGTGTATAGATTCTTTTTGCAGAAAGAAACTTATACTTTACACAATTTGCAATTAGAATACTACTTGCCTGTTGGTGATACACAATGGCTGGGTCGAATGAACATGTATGATTGACATTTATATCCCTTATTTTGAAGTTACCATTGCAACCCGTTCTCGATGACTTTAGGTTCCATGTGCACCCCTCTCCAATACATTTCACCCAATAAAACTTACTGTCGGCCTTTGTCACACGGTATTGAAAACGTTTTTCAATTGCCAACAACGACACGCTAGTGACAAGCAAATCCTTCGTTTTGGAGACACTACTCTTAGTAACCCCACCAACACTAGGACTTGTTATCACGGTATGAAATTCATTTTCAGCATCGTCACTTTTCATTTTCACATGCTTAGCCAACTCCATCCCCATATCTTCCAAGGTGGGGTATTCATCCAATACATTATATCCTATATCATCATAATCTTCATTACAAATCGCTCTCGATCCATGAGAAAGGTTCCTACCAGTATCTGCGGGACACAATACTGCGTTTTGTATTTCCAACGAACTAGAATGCAATTCTTCAACATCAACACATATTGGGTAACACCTCTTATCATTCTCCCCCTTCTTAAAATCCAGATAAAATTCAACTGCGGAATCATCACATATTGATATCCGAGGACCCTGATCAAAGACTTGATACTGCAACTTGAAGTTATTTTCCCCTACATCCTTGCCCAGTCGACTAGCTACCAGTTCAACTAGTTTATTATGGGTACAGTCTACTGGCACAATTATTCCGCTAACACAGAAATTATTATATTTGTTTGCATCATCCCACACACCTCCAAAATGTAGAAATACATTAACAGTCGACATTTTTCTGGTAAATGATATGAAATAAAACATTACGGAATGAGTTATAGTGTTGAACATTTATATTTAATTACAATTTATTTTTACATATACTTTTAACATTTAAAGAAATAAGGTTAAATAAATAGATCGGAAAAATCATTTATGTAAGTATTTGGCAATTGGTATAATACATGATTCATGTCAATAGTGTTATGAAGAAAATCTAATTCATTAAGAAAACTTTAGACTGATGAACAGTATTAATCTTTCCTTTGATTTTCAACGTAATTAAAATTTATCTTTTTACTGGTGAATACAATGACTAATCCAGAAAGACATACCGATACTCTGTCAGGACAAATGGAGTTCTTCTTTCTACGAGTTAATGCTTCTTTGAACTGTTACTGCCAACGATCTTCAATGCTTACTACTGAAAAAATATTTACAAGCTACCAGCAACACGTTCTTCATCTGATATTAATGATTGTTGCAATACCATATCGAATTGAATAAATCACTGGATAAGCAATGTCTGATCCATCCTGAACCATGAATTTTCAGAAAAATAAAAGTTCCACTCCTTCTTTACCAGATCACATTCAATAGTATGTCAATCCGCAGTTTTGCGTTGAATGATGATTTCCGAATCAATGCATTTTCTCTTTTGATTCAAATCAATGATTGTAATGATCAATCTACTTGACAATAGAAGACGAGTGATACTATGTCAACGAAATTCAAAAACGATGAATGGATTAATTTCACAGCGAGGATTCTCTATCTACAGACGGCTGGGAACTCTGTCTCTGAATTTTAAAAAATGATGCCTGGATTAGTGTCACAGCGTGACTTTCTATCTCTATTGATTTGGTAATCAATTAAATGGTGATTGCCTTTAGTTTCAGTTACGATTATTGCGGTTGTAACTGATTTTTTTTTTCAATTTTAATATTTTCCTTAATTAGTTACTAATACATGGGTTATATTTTTACAATTAATTGTTTTGAAGATGGTATATTTGCAGTTAAAATATTTAGTATTGCAAACAGAAAAAACAAGTTTCATTAGGAGACATCAGTGTGAAGACCCCTATAATTGAGTGTGTAAGTTTAACATTTTCTTTCATTGAACTTGTAGTTTTCTAAAGAGGAAATTACATGGAGTATATTTCTAAAGAGGATAAATAACGTAAAATGTCTCAATCGTTTGTATTTATTGTGCAAATCATCCATATAGTATAAAATTTGGCATTTAAGCCCTCATTTCAACCTTTTTCTTGCAAGTTCGTCCTTGTCGTCTTATTCGGTGAAGTTTTTCTATCAAATATGTATAATTTGTGCAAAACGTTCATATCGTTTGCCTTCATTGCAGAAATAGTCCATATCATTTTAATATTAGCATTTGAACCTTCAATTACCTTTCTTTGTGCTAAAGGTCATTATCTTTTATTTTTTTTCATTAAAATATTGTAAAATAGATAATTTATCTTTCTAATCAAATAAAATAAATAGAAAAGAAAGGAGAAGGAGGAGTAGATAATGATGATGATGATCAAAATTTAAATTTTTTTTAAATAGTGCAAAAGAATCACACTTAAATTAATTTAAAGGGTATTTGGGAAGTGAAGAAGTGCATGAATTTGGAGAGGAAGTTATTGGCGAGATGGTGTATGAGCTTGATAATGTGGAGGAGGTGGTTGAGGATAAAAATTTTGAAGTGGTTGAGTATGAGAATTTTATAGTGTCTAATGAGCAAAAGGTTGAAGGGATTAATGGAGGTGAAGTGAAGAACCTCGTGGTGCAAGAAGAGGGGTTGGAGGTTAATGGCACTTGATATTTTGGGCCACATCACATATGTCCAAAAGAGTTCATGGTTTGACCTTTTCATTTAGTCCAAGTCACAGGGTTCGACCCCTCAATATAGCCCAGCTCAGCTGAGGGAGTTATATTGGTTGATCAAGAAACATGGAGGCCATAATTTTCCATTTGACCCAGGAAATGCAATGAAGCACCATTAATAAATAATGTGAGCCGAACATATTTTAAGTACATTTTGAAGGACTCCCGAGACATTAAAGAATAGTATTCGAGACTAAAACAAGTGATTAAAGTCAAGAAATAAGCTAAGAATCAAGTTGGAGCTCAAAATCACAGAGTGCTGAAAATGCAACCATGCAGTTCAAACCGAGGTACGGTCATGCGCCCTCAGCTAAAATAACAGAACTGCATAGCGGCAGTCTGCGCGTCCACAAGGAGTTGCCTTGGGCGGCCGCGCAGTTATTCTGGATGTGGATTTCGTGAGATTTTTAATTATTTCCGAATTTCTTTCTTTTTCTTTTGGCTTGTACTATAAATACCTACTTTCAAAACCCTAGCTCATAACTTGGTAGTTCATTTTAAAGCTCTCTTCTTGTGTGAAGAATGGTGAGGTTAAATTCCTTCTTCATCTAGCCTCTTTGAGGTAATATTCTTGATTTCACTTGGAGTATTTTGTTTCTTATGTTGTTGGAATAAATTTATGAACTTGTTTGTTTCTCTCCATTGTGTTAAGGTTTATTTCTTGGAATTTTGGTTAGAGTAAACTTTGGTTTAGGTTTATTTTTTTATCATTTTAGCTTTATTAGGTTGATTTCAAATTGTTGTGAGAATTTTTTGTTCAAACACCAAAAAGGTTCGCATCACAAACAATATGGACGTTTTGCACAAATTATACATATTTGACAGAAAAACTTGACAAAATAAGACGGTTAGGAAAAACTACGCAAGAAAATGTTGAAATGTGACAAATTTGAAACGATATGAATAATTTGCACAATGAGTGCAAACGATATGGACGTTTTGCACTATTTACCCTTCTAATGACTCTATTTTTTAACACAATTATTTTAATTTATAAATCAATTTATAAACAATATAATTTTTTTTAAATACTTTTTAAGCACACATATTTTATTTCTCCACTTTTCAACCACATTTTACCTTAAAAATATAAATAAACCAAGTGTTTGGTAAATGGTTTATAAACCATACAATTTCCTAAACCGTTTTTTAAGCACATACATTTTCTTTTTTTAGTTTTCAACCAAACATTTTACCTCAAAATTATAAATAAATTAATCTATAAATTGCTAGGTGTTACCAAACAGAGACTTTATAATAGCTACAGTGTTACTGAATGAGATTGTGAAATTTACGTTCCAAAAATCAACTGCTAATTACTTATTTAATATTTATTAATAAATACATTATTACTAATCATTCATTAATAAAAAATTTATTAGCATATGTTTGGCAAACATATTTAAAAGCATATTTTTTAAAACACAATTCATCAAATCACTTTTTAACTAAACACATTTTCTCTCTCCACTTTTTAACCACATATTTTTTCTCGAAAACATAAAATAACATATTTTTAAACACAAATTTTAACAAATAGAGTCTTATTAACCCCCAACCTATTCTCAAACCCTAATCCCTTCATTTTCACTATCACTCTGCACTTTCCGCTAAAGAAAAACAATCGCTTTTGGACTAAAAATCTATAAGAACATTATTAATGCTGGGGAAAAACGTAGAGGAAAAAATCGAGGAGAAAATGGAGGGTGGAATCTCTAAATGAGTGGTCAAATTTAGCTGATTGACTGTTGTTTCTATGACTATGACAATGTACAAGGGGCCAAAAGCTGGCATGTTTGAAGCTTTAAAGGATCCTCCCGTCATTCTGCTAATATTTGCACCTTAAAGCCGCCTATTTGTCAACGGAAGCCGAGTTATAAATATAATCATCATTCTTGCTACATCTATTTTATATATTATAAAACACATGCCAAAAATAACATGCACATAATTTTCCTCTAAAAATCACTTTCTAAATCTGAAAATCAATAATAATAATATAACAACAACAACAACAATAATAATAATAATAATAATAATAATAATAATAATAATAATAAAAAACTATATATATTTTTTGTAATAGTTATCTATCTATTTTAAATACATGCCAAAAATAAAACACACATAGTTTTCTGCTCAAAATCATTCTAAATCTTGAAATCTATGCAAAAAAATGTAATAAACTATTTTTTGTTTTTCAAATAGATATTATTGTATGATATTGAAGTCGAAAAATATGTATTAGGGTGTCAAATCGAAGATCTCAGGAGAAGTTTAATACAAGCTAACAAGTAAAAGCAAACTGTAAATATATTGTCCATAAAATCGTCTCAAATATCAGATGTAATAGTTATTTATATTTTTTACTTTTTTTCAATATTTCATTCATTTTAAATTATATTATTTAAGTTTTATAATACTGTTTATAAACTATATTTGTATTAATATTATTATTTTGATAATTATTGTATTATTTTAAAATCGAAAAATATGTAATATGAGTTTTAAATTAAAAGATCTCGACGAAAAGTTTAATACAAGATAATAAATGAAAGCAAACCAAAAATATATTATTTGTAAAATCCTCTCAAATATCAAACGGAAAAGTTTTTATTTTATATTTTTTACTTTTTCTCAAAATCTCAATCATTTTAAATTATATCCTCTAAGTTTTATGATACTATCAATAAAATATTTTTTATAATAATTAATATTCTTTTTATAATTATTGTATTATTTTAAAGTAGAAAAATTTGTAATATAGATATTAAATTGAAGATCTTAACGATAAGTTTAATATAAGATAACAAGTGAAGGCAAACTATAAACACTTTTTTCGTAAAAACGTCCAAAGATCAAATGTAAAAAAAAAAAAATTATATTTTTTAATTTTCCTCAATATCTCATTCAGTTTAAATTATGTCATTTAAGTTATATAATATTCAGTATTAAGAAAAAATGAAATTAGTTCGACTCGAAAAAGCAATAGGTCAATGATCAGACGATCGGATTAGGTTGAACCTGGGTCAAACAATTTTAATTAAAAAAATTAATAATTATTTCAAAAATCATAAAATTTTTCTGAAAAAAATGTTATTTTACAAATAAAGCAACATTTACTCATTTTGATTAGTTTTGTAAATGTTGTATTTCCTATTTTGATTAGTTTTGTCTTTTTTAAAGTTTTGAATCCGATAATATTTTATATTAAAATGTCATTATACTGTATTTCTTATTTGATATGATTGTATAATTTATAATATTTTCATAAATTTTGATCGAAATCACTATCACAAATATATTTCCGTGCATCGCACGGGTGAAAATACTAGTTGTCATAATTGATTGATCGAAAGTTGTACACATTCACATATATCAACAATCTGCTTTTTTACACCACATCAATTTCAGAATTAATAACACACGATCCTCCACATCATTTTCAGTCATCTAGGATGACAAAGTAGCATTATTTTAAATAAAATACGACACAAAGTCAGAGGAGAGGATCAATTACCCTACTTTGGGATTAGAGAACAAGAGAACTTAAAGATTGTATCAAAATTTCATCCCACTAATGATCAGGGTCTTATTTGTGGGTGATGAAATTAAATAATTCTTATTATTTTGTTTCAATTATGATGTTAGACTAAATTCTCAATTGTGTTAGGATCATAATGAAGTTTTATTTTTTATTGCTATTTTTTTGTTTTTGTTTGACATTAAGCAATTTATTGATCTTGAGCAATTAATATTATTCTTTTTTACATCTACAATTATGTGCCCAATAATTATATGACATATTATGGCTTGTTTTTAGATTCAAGATATTGAAAACTTGTTACACATATATTAATTATCATAAAGTCTGATAGGAGATAAAATATAGCGCATAATTTCTGTGATCTCTAATAAGTGTCATAAATTCATTAAAGTTTTCTTAGATGTTCGCATTGGTTGTAAAGATATATGGTGAGTTACAAATAGTAATAAGTCCAATTCCATTCAAGCGATGACCTTAGATAAATTAGGAACTTGGATTATCATTATCACAAAATTGTTGTCAATCAAATAACTTAGAATTAACAAGATAAAATAAAAGTGAATTATAGGTCTTAACACGACATTTACACATTTAATCAAAACAATCATTCAAAGCGATTTGCAATTAGTTTAAATTTCATTCATATTTATTTTAATACACAAACTCACAATCTATTTTTTTTACTTGTTCGATCCGTAGATTTGTGGTAGGATGAACACGCAACACAAAGAACGAATGAAAGTCAAATTAATTAAACTCTGAAATTTACACGGTAATATTACTAATTTAGTTTATGTAACACAGTTGTTAACAATTGAAATAAGAAATGTTCACCTTTTCAGATTCACAATTCTGAATATATCTACATAATATTACGAATTTTGATGCATGGACGTACAGGTGAAATGTGCATGTGAGATTTATGTAGCATTTTTAACCTTAAACTCTATGTATTTTCTTGCTCACAATTTGAAATGGGCATTTCTTTTTTGTTTCTTCATCTCTGGATCCTGAAAAAGTTGGTTGAGATCTTGTTCTATTAATTATACTGTCTGCTAAAGAGATTGACTTAGGTTTCACTTTTAATTTCGAATTTATCTCGAAATTCTGTCAAATCCTAGAATGCTTTTGTTGGTTCGAGGTTGCCCATATAGGAAATTTGAATTCTTGAAATATTTCTAATCAAGTATAATAAGTTCTAATACCACAATTCACATAATGATCAATATTACAATTCTATGACACTGTTGTTTATATTTGTGCTTGCAATGTTTGGAGCACCATATACTCGGTGAGATGGGAAATGAGTAAGAAGAAAGGCTTCCCAGCAACATTCTAGATTGGTAGAAATTAGGGGCGCACAAAAAAATCGTGACATCGCAAAATTCATTGGTTTAAAACCATTGTTTGAGACCTGGATATGTGATTTTTTCTCATTTGGAACCAAACTGTTTCAAAATGATTTGATTTGGATTTTGATTTCTGAAAAACGCAAAAATCGAATCAAACCACTTTTAAGTTTTTAAATCAAAAAATAATTTTATTAAATCATAAAGAACACAAAATAATTAAACATTAATTTTATTAAATTATAAAGAAAAGAAAAGAATTAATTTTATTTCATGGGCTCGCTTGTGAGCCCATGAGTAAAGGAAACTTAGGCAATTTAACATTAAGAGTCCATTTGATTGGCAAAGGTAGAAAGGAATTGTGAAAATTATACCCACCACCACTTTTAAAAATTCAAATTCATAAATAAGATCAAAATTAAATAACTTCAAAAATCAAGTCATTATTATAAATTTTAATTTTAATAACATATCCTAAATTAAACTATCCTAAACCCTAATTCTAATTATTACAACAACAAAATATTTAATCTATAACCTACCACACCCACCCACACAACCCATATGAGAACCAATTACCCATTTTCCTTAATTTTTCACCTAACCCTTCCTCACCCACTATGACGAAGGCACCCACCCGGTAACCAAAAATGATGGGTGGATTCGTGAATAGTGACCCCAAATAAGTAAAATGATGGTTTTGTAAATCCAAACCGAAAATTGGACAGAGTAACGGCAAGGAAATACAAACAAAAAGAAGAAGAATAAGGACAAAACCGAGGCAAGAGTTGGACTCTTTGTCCTTAAGTCAAATTTGCCCCGCAACGGTGCCTACGAATTTCGACAATCAACTCCCAAGATACAACGGCTTCACTTGTGTTTGTAACACTCCAAAACACAAGTACAACGAACCAACTATAGGCTTACGTACTCCAAGGATGCAAATGAAGAAAATCAAAACAAATGAAATGAATTGATTTTGGAGACAAGTGAGGAAGAGAGGTGTTTTTGCATATCAAAAAAGTGAGGAATAGGACACCCAAAGGGTCCTATATATAGATCATCAAAGGGTGTGGACGAAATGGTTTGAGGCCAAACCATGCACCATTTCCAAACAATGCACCTTAATGAAAATGTGCCTCCTGGCCGGACAACCGTGCAGTCGCACTGTCTTACTCAAAAATCCAAAAAATAAATTGACGTGTGGTCGCACGGTTTACGAACCATGCGGCCGCACGGTCAAATATTTTGACCTGATTTTCGTCATTTTCCGTAATTTCTCATTTATCCGATATTGGTTTTCGAATTGTCAAATATACCCTTCAATACATACAGAGAAATCAAAATTCTCTTTCGGGGGCGTTGCCCCCGAGCCCCCACGGGGGAGGGGGGGCACTGCCCCCTTGACCCCCGCGACCTGACCCCCGTTTGTGCGCCCCGAAGCGGCGAAGTGGCAAACAATTTTGCCCAAACGGATTGAGTCGAGCTTTTGAGTATTTGGCCGAAGTCGACACGAAGTCACTTTAATCGATTCCCAATTCTCGATTTATTAACCAATATCCAACAAAAAAGACTGTCATTGCTCATTCTCCATCACCCCGATTCGACATGGAAACGTTGTGTGCAACCGCTGGAGCAACCACACCTGGTGTAGTTCGGATGCGATTTCGCATCAGTGCTTGCACGAAGCTGTGTGGAGACCAGTAGCATATCTACTTCTGCACCGTCGCATTGGTGCTTGCACGAAACAGTGTAGAAATCAGTAGCATATCTACTTTTGCACCGTTTGTGAGTGTCGCCTGCTTGCAGATTATTTTATTGACGGAAATTGGGTTGTTTAGTTGTTGTGGTGGTGTTTCGTTGAAGGTGGTGTTGTGGTGGAGGTTATATGCGGCGTGGTAGTGTGAATGTATGGTAGTGTTAGTGCAATGGTGGTTATTGGAGGTAGTGATTTTAGGTGTTGTGGTGGTATTTTTTGGTGCAGGTGTTGTGATCGAAGACGGTGATTTAGGTGCTGTGGCGGTTATAGTGGTGGTGCGCTGCAGAGTGCAATGGTTGCAGAGTGTAGGTGATGGTTGTGGGGCAGGTTGTGGTAGTTGCAAAGTGCAATGGTTGTGTGTGGTTTATGGTCAGGTGGTCGTTGTGACTGCTTCCACCACAGCGGCGTCGCTACTGCATCGAGATGGAGTGATTCAATATTGCAATGTAGCTGTTGCCCTGCTGCTAGCAATGAGGAGGAGATGATGATGGTTTTGTTATATTCTTTCTGTTGACGAGAAGACGATGTAGGTGGGGGTGCAGGCTGATAGCGATGAGGGTGGGGTCGAGCTGGTTGGTCGACGTTGTTGTTGTGGTTGTTGCGGCGGTCGAGCTGGTCGGTCACGTGGTTGTGACGTGAAGTAAAAATGTGACCTACCATTTATTTACCTTACGACCTTAAAATTAGTCTTACGTGACCTTAAAAATGGAGGTGGTGACACCTTAAAAAAACTGAGATGCGTTGATTGTGACCTTAAAAATGGTTGTAATCGAAAAATATGGTGGTTGTAACTTGTTATTCTTACAATGACCTGACCATGATAATTGTGACTTAAAGATTATATTTTGTTACTTGAGATTTTATAATATTGTGACTTTAATATTTATAATTAATAAAATATTTATAATTATTTAATTAATCTTAATACAACCTGATTTTTCAAATTATATATGTTTGATCTCAATTTTAAAATTTGCATTTTTAATCACATTATTTATGCATGTTTCCCAAAGGAATTTTCATGTAAGTTGGAAAAAAAATTCACTCACCCCATAGGAATTCATTTTTCATGGAATTGGCAAAAAACAAGCTTAAAGTAGTTGTATCCTGAAATTCGAACTTCATTTTCACATTCTTAATTCTTATCAAACATCCAAAATAGAAATTGAATTCCTCGGATTTGACACTTTCCATGGAAAATAAATCTATCAAACACACCCAAACATTTATTTGTTTTCCGAATCACTTTTGTTTGTTTTTCGAGTATCGGACAAGTTTGAATGTAATTTAACATTAACATTATTAGTTCTTATTTAAACTTATGTTAACTTACTTTAAAAGTATTAATTGTTATAATATAGATATGTAAACCGCGGATTAAAAAGAAACATGATTTGATTTGCTTTGAAATTAATATGGTTTGGTTTTATTTAGAAAAATCTTAAACCGAATGAAATAGTTTGAGTTGAAAACACAGGGCGAGTTAAAAATATGGGACAAACCGCCAACCGAACAGTGTCGCCCCTAGAAACCAATTGAACCCATAAACAAAGATGAATTAGTTGTATGGTTTTGGGATTTTTTGAGAAACATTATCATAAAATACGATTTGGAATGAATATGAATATGAATGGACTCCGATAGAGGGATTTTGAACGTGATTGGAGGATATATGGTTGTTAACATGTAATTTTTGAACATTTATATTAATTAATAATATGACCTTGAATCTCCCTAATTTCATGTCAACACAAGCAATAGACAAAACTTATTTAAACTTGCGATCAATATTCTTATTTTATCTAATAATAATATCTATCATGACCCAACAAGACTCATGTCTAGCCTTATCAATGAGAATGAACAAGTCTCCAATGCATTATTTATCAATTCACTACAACAAAAACTGTCTTTTTCAACATTCAAAAAGCGTTGCCAAAAGGCTTTTGCAGCGTTTGTTGAGTGTTGTCGTAGAGTAAAAACTTACGACAACGTTTTTTGAGTGTTGCGGTAGACATTTTGCAACGTTTTTTAAGTATTGCAGTAAACCTTTTACAATATTTTTAAGTGTTGCGGTAGACATTTTGCAACATTCTTTGAGTGTTGCAATAGACCCTTTAACAACATTTTTTAAGTGTTGTCGTAAACCCTTTCGCAACGTTTTCTGAGTGTTGTCGTTGACATTTTGCAACGTTTTTTAAACATTGATGTATGCAATTTATATATTTTTTTAAAATTATTGAATATTTATTTATAAAACCTATATTTCCTCATTAATTTATTTAAACTATAATTTGTACAAACAACAAAAGTAATTCATTAAAATAGTAATTTAAAAATTCTCAAATTCATACAAAATAAATTTAATATTTAATAAACTCACAAACGAACCATATAACTCATATAAAATAAGTCTACAGATGTTATTCTTAAAAACAAATTTTCCACAACTAAACCAAACAACGCAATTCACCCTCTTCCACCTCCAGCACCTCCAAACTTCTTGGCCCTCTGAGCACGGGTAAAAAATGTTCATAGAAGCCAAGAGATAATAAAAGTCCCAGCTCATATTGATTTTTTTGACAAAAATATATTTGCTCACATGATGTTGAAAATGAAGGCCTAATTTTATTTTATCCCTCCAACGGATCTTTCCCTATGCTCTAGTCGCTAGTAAAGTGCACATGGTATCTAGAAATTAGAGGTAGTCGCTATAACTATGGAAATAAGTGAGGCCACAAGAGACATGATCATTTATGTCCAGTATGAGTCTGTGTTTACTACCAGATGAGAAAAATCAAAAATTCTTAGCCAATAACAAATTAGCATTGTTTTCTGTTAAGCATATATCATGGAGCTTTAAAAAAATGTTCACCACTGATTCCCACCATTGTTATGTCCTCAAATATAAGAATCCAGGGGATGCTAAATGGTTGAATCAATAGTCATTCCTTACCACCATAAGTCAATGATTTAACTACACATCTTCAATCAAACAAAATCCAGAAGTAACTAAGAAAAGCACAAAGTTTACCAGCTGACTCATTTTTACCATCGCCATAGGACACATCCATTGCACATTTGAGCAAAGGAGTTCTCCATACACGCTTCTGATTCGAACCAGCCAAATGTCTATGAAAATCAAGATAAAAAATGAAGTTTAGTACCGGTCATACAAGCAAATACATACTACACAGTATACAATACGTACCCGTGTAAACAGGGCAAACCCTTAGATCTCCTAATGTTAGGAAAAGAAGTAACTCGATCATTACTCGATCCCAGGTCTCTTACAGACTATTAATGTACAGAGGATTGTATCATATCATTCTTTTGAACATATTTAACACTTGATGGGAAGTTTTTGTTATCATAGATCAATGGAATATTGTTATGCCTAAATATGACCATGGAAGATAGCATTTCTCTCCCTATAACTTTTGCAAAAGCAAAATATTGCTAAAACGGAATTACTCGACTAGTATTATTAACGATTACTGGAGCAAATGACCGCCATATAAAAGCAAGCACGAAAAGGAAAAGCATTGTAAACAAATGGCTTTTGAGCTTAAAATTTAAGTGCATACTTTTAGAGATAAGAGAAGCAGCGGGATTGGTCGGCGAACTAAGGCAGCGTTCACTGAGGCGACGCAAGTACTGGTCGGCGAACTGGGCAAACTGAGCGCTGGCGAGAGAGAGAGAGAGAGATAAGTCGCGCTGCGGGATTTGAGAGACTGAGGAGAGGGAGAATTCGATTTTTAGGGAAATTGGAGGGTTAGGTTTTATGTTTTATAACAATTGCAATTTAGTGACTCATGTTTAAATAATGTGAAAATAGTCCCCTAATTTGTTATTGTAGCGCTTTTTAAACGTTGCAACGTTTTTTTAAACGTTGCAAAACTTTAGCTATTGCAACGTTTTTGAAAAAATATATGTTTTAAACAACACAATTCCCTAACCAATTTTTAATCACACATATTTTCTCTCTTCACTTTTTAACCACACATTTTACCTCAAAAACATAAAAAAAAAATGTTTTTAAACACAACCAAAGCACCACAAATTTTTTTTAAAATTGTCATTTTGTGGCTTTACATTTCTTTGAATGTAACTAATTAATCACCCGTGCGATGCATGGGAAGAAACGTTTGGATAAAGATAATTCAATATGAAATTAGATAAATCATTTTCATAAAATAAATAAATTTCGCAAATAAGAGATAATATCATCATTTATTGATTTCATATGACTACAAATTCTGGAATACTTCTTTATATACAACGTTGTTTGTTGATTTTGTTGTTCTTCATTTCTTATCACAAATCAATATCTTTAATCTGGAACGATTTGTCCCCCTAGAAATTGCAACATAAAGTTATCCATGTGTAAGTACCAGCCGTTTAAGAAGAAGTTCCATATGCAAGAATGATTGTCCCTGACTCTTATTGATAGTCATGACATAAGACGCCATCAATATAAATTGTCTTCTTTGAAATCTAATAAGTATCCTAGAATCAGAAGGGTTCAACGATAACATTGGAATAAAGAACTTGTGTCTTGCATTGATGTCAGAAAGAATTTGACCTTCTAAAACATGGTCGCCAAGTTTTGTAACTATCAACCTTGTTCCATTACTCAATCCCTGTTAATGATCAATATTTCTCAGAAAGAACTTGTGTCCTCACTTATCTGTTGCAAAGGTCCACCACGTGGCGCAATAGTGATATCCATGTGTCCAGATAGTGTGTCAAAATCTACCGACAATCAATTCGGCAATTTCATCGACAATAGAAAAATCATATTGGCCATCATTGTTCGCCCACCAACCAATAAGTATAAGTCTTAAATTTGAAGTGTTTCCTCAATCATCTTTTCTCAAATCGACCTAAATTGCCTTAACAATTTGTTGTATTTGTCTAGCATATCCTTTGAATCAGAAACTATTAAATCATGCAACATAGAATCACATGATTCACTCCTACTCGGGGACATTAAAAAAATTAAATTAAATTTTAGAATATCACAACAAAATTATCCGTAAACAATATAAATATAAAATCAATAAATACATAATACGTACCTCACGACCCTTTTTCTGCTTTCAACCTCATTCACATTGTCAACAATGTAAAGCGAGCAAATTGCAGAGCTGAACCGTCATCAGACAATAGACTCTCAATCTTATGGCAATTTTGATCGTGGAATCTGAAGAGGGGAGGCCCTGTACAATCATTTAGCTAATTATCTATTCCCTCATAGAAGTGAATGAAAACATCATATTATATGTCCGAATTTTCTCAATGGAATTTTTAATCATGTCTCCCTGTCATATAACAAATCTTTCAAAATTAGAGGATGATCTTCCATAAGAGAAATATTCACTTTCTCTTGTATACAACAAAGTAGGGATGAACAAATAAACCGCAAAATCGAATTAAACTGAAACAAATGGTTTGGTTTGTAAAAATTCCAAACCACCTTAAACAATTTGGTTTAGGTTTCAATTGTAAAAATCGCGATTTCAAATAGCCAACTCGCCAAATTTTAAAAAATAAAAATAAAGACAAATGTTCAATTTTTTTTTTTAAAAAAAAAAGCAATATACTTTTTATTGTCAACAATTCAAAATTGAGGAGAAAAAGATTAATTTGTTCAAATCCACAATCATTTGGAAATAATTTTTCCTCCTACAATTCATTATCATCATCCAAGATATTTTCTTAAAATAAAATTTTTAATATAAGAGCTAACGATAGTTTACTTCTATATAATTAGTTTGTTTGTCAACATGAATTGATTCACAACAAAGTACTCAATTAAAAACTTCATACTATTTTTGAGCTAATTTCAACTCGAAATTTTAGATGAATATGTGTCTTTGAGCTTGCTTTGAAATATACTAATCTATTCATCGGCAATTCGTGGTTTCAAACCGCACCAAATCGAAAAAATAGTTTGATTTTATTTTGTTTAAAAAATGAAATGGTTTAGTTTGGCTTGGCTTGGCTTTGAAAAATTTCAAACCGTTTTAAATGGTTTGGTTTGAAATATTATTAAAAATCGTGTTCACCCCACAGCAAAATGAGAACTTCAAATTACGACATGTTTTATAATGCTTATTCACTCTCTCCTCGCACCAAAAATTTGCTTTACAAAATAAATATTTAAATGTAGGATCTCTAATGTCCATGTACTCTGAACAATCAAACAATAGATGAAAAAGTTAATAATATAGATCATGCTATAAAAGATAAGAGTTATTGTTTTGACCATTGACAATGAAAAAGAACACGTATAAGAAACTAATTCGATAATCATAAAAAAAGAAAAAAAACTAAAATTGTGATTGACAAAGATGCATCAAATTCATAGTATTATAAGTTTTTGCAATTTTTATACAACATAATTACTTTTTGATGAAAATTACAATATAATATTAATCATCTCAATTATCAGTTAAGTAAATTGGGAGACAATTTACTTATTGTTGTAAATATTTAAGAATCTTAAATATTGAATTAAAAGTATGATTATTTAAAACAAAATTTAATACAAATTGATTAAATATTCGATATAAATATAAATGAAAATTCGATATTGGATTTGTATGACAGAACGAAATTATTCATCCATAAGATTGATACCAATAAAATATCACAATTATTGAAAAAAATTATTTACGTATTAAATGTAACTTTCTATAAAAATACTAATTAAGTTAATAGAACGCAATACAAAGGAGCTCAAATTTTTAGATGTACTAAATAACTAAAAAAATAAAATCATTTATAAAAAGTTTTATACAATAAGATTTATTTAGTATTAGATGCGTGATACAACTTCGATATAATTTTGAACTGAAAATTTTGCATTGAATTTGTATGACTGCACACAAATACTTATTTGCAAAATTCAAAACAGTAAAGATAAAAAAAAATTATGAAAAGAGAGGTTTAAACACAAATTATCAAATATAAATAAGTAAAAAAAAAAAAATCCATAAAAATATTTAAGTGGAAGTAGCAGTGTGAACACAATAAAAGTTGAGTTTTGGTCTTTGGAGTGTGAAAGCAATAAAAGTTGAGTGTGAAAATAAATGAAATATATAATATATAATATTGTATAAAAAAAATCACAAAAAGTTGTGTCAAATTGACGGGAGGAGTCGATATTAGATTTGTATGACAGAACGAAATTATTAATCCATAAGATTGATACCAATAAAATATCACAATTATTGAAAAAAATTATTTACGTATTAAATGTAACTTTCTATAAAAATACTAATTAAGTTAATAGAACGCAATATAAAGGAACTCAAATTTTTAGATGTACTAAATAACTAAAAAAATAAGATTATTTATAAAAAGTTTTATACAATAAGATTTATTTAGTATTAGATGCGTGATACAACTTCGATATAATTTTGAACTGAAAGTTTTGCATTGAATTTGTATGACTGCACACATATACTTATTTGTAAAATTCAAAACATTAAAAGATAAAAAAAAAAATTATGAAAAGAGAGGTTTAAACACAAATAATCAAATATAAATAAGTAAAAAAAAAATCTCCATAAAAAAATTTAAGTGAAAGTAGCAGTGTGAACACAATAAAAGTTGGGTTTTGGTCTTTGGAGTGTGAAAGCAATAAAAATTGATTGTGAAAATAAATGAAATATATAATATATAATATTGTATAAAAAAATCACAAAAAGTTGTGTCAAATTGGCGGGAAATTCTCCTCCTTTAATATTAAGTAAGATTTAAAACATGTCTATTTGGAAGTCAATAATTTTAAGTAGACATTCAAATAAGACATTTTAAAGGGATATTCTGATGTGGCACAGTTTTATTAACTGATAAAAAGTTTTGTTGTTATCATTACCCAGTGAATATGTACCATATCAAAATATTCCTTTAAAATGTTCAATTTTAATGTCTACTTTGAATTATTCTTTGGAAGTTATAATTTTGTGAGAGAATTGTGACTTAGCATCTATTTGGTAACACTGGAGTGATTTATAAACTGATTTAGGCTCTGTTTGTTAAAATTTTTATACTTAAAAACATTTTTTTTTATGTTTTGGAGATAAAATATGTGGTTGAAAAGTTGAGAGAGAAAATATGTTTAATTAAAAAATGATTTAGAGAATTGTGTTGTTTAAAAAGATAATTTGCCAAACATAGGCTTATTTATGATGTTTAGGTAGAATGAGAAGTGGAGAGAGAAAATATGTGTGGTTAAAAAGCTGTCAATTTTTACTTTTTACTTCAAAATCATTAATAAATCAATTTATAAATGAAACAGCGTTACCAAATGATTGTTTCATTTAGACACAAGTATGAAAGCATTATGTTATGTGTGATTGTTAATAATCATATTTTCTCCCTCCAAAATTTTGTGATTTTAAGAGATCATTTGCTAGAATTATGCTAGACTTCCCGCAGTGCTCACCACGCACATGGGTGTGGGCCCACACATTGCGGCCCCACCTCCATGTGAGTGGGAGGTCATTCTCGCTGTGAGCACCGCGGGGAGTGTAGCATTGTCCTGTTTGCTAAAGAAAAAATTTCAACACAACTTTTCAAACTCAATTTTAATCATTAATTCTTAGTTAAACCTACAATTTTTGACTTTTTAAACATTTTTAAACCACACATCCATCAAAAAATAAATAAAAGCCATAAAAATTAAAACATTTCACATTACCATTACCAAACAGACTCTAAAATTCGATAAAGATGATAATTAGTCTTGAAATCAGAAAATACTTGATGCCTCTGTTTGGTAACACTGTATAATTTATAAACTGATATATTTATAATTCTGAGGTAAAAAACAGTGGTTAAAATTGGAGAGAGAAAATGTGATTTGAGAAATTGTATAATTGTATATATATATATATATATATATATAGACACACAAGAATTTTGAAGATATTTATTTTGTTTGGCAAAATGTTGTTTACAAATTTTATTTATACACACTGATGTGTCATCATTTTATTAGTTCATTTTTTGAAAAGTCAAAAACAGTGGACAAAAATATTTGACTGGTCGAAATTGTTAGGCACTGTTCTCTTTGCTGTTTTGAGGTCGTTTTCTGTTTTTATTTTCGAAAACACTAAAAACGCGTTCTCTTTACCATTTTCTAAAACGCATTTTGGGAATTTTTTTTTTATTATTATAATTATCCTAACTTGGAACTAACCCTAAATAAATAATTTTTTTTTTTTTTTTTTTAAGAATTATCCTAACTTAGAACTAAGCTTAAATAAAGTTTTATTGAATTCAATATCAACATTGCAAAAAAAAATTAAGTGAAAATTCTTGTTGTTATATTTCAAAAAATGCCTTGATAAATGGACTCTGATGGTTTTGAAAGAACTTGCATTTTCTAGATTTTAATAGAACTGGAGCTTCCTCAAATCCCGAATCTGATCAAGCTGTGTTAATATAGACTCTTAATACTCACATTAGTGTGTTGTATGTAACCATGTTTTCAGTGTATTTTGAATGGAAATTTAAGTTTGAGTCAGTAGTATTCTGTAAACAAATTAATTAAAAATAGTTTAAGTAGTATTCTGCAAAATTTCAAACAGAACGTGTTTTTCAATTTTTGATTTTCAAAAACAATTTTCATAAATGACAAACCAAACGCGTTTTCAGCAAATTTGAAAACAAAAATAAAAACCAGAAATACAAAATATTTTCGAAAATGAAAATACAAAATAAAATATAAACAGAACGCCACCTTAACTTTTTTAAAAAAAATAGTGCAATAAGGTCAACACTTTACCAATCAGAGGCTAATGACATTATAATTAAAAATAACTAAAATCTCAAAACATTATTTTATTAATTTTCTGAATTTATTAATCATTTGAAGATATCGCCTTTACCATGGCATTTGCCATATGGTACGTGCCTGGCTATCTGCGTATATACTTCTTCTATATTAAACTCGTGTTTGAGCTCATTATTTGAGAAATAATGTGATTTTTAACAGTAATTTTGAGATAATGTGTAGTTAAAATTTATTTGAAAAGTCAAATATTATGAATTAGATTAAAATGAATAGTTAAGATTGAATTTTAAACAAACTTGATTTTGATTTCCTATATTAGGGCTCATACACGAAGAAAAATTGCAAGGAATCAAAGCCAGTCAAACACGATCCGCATGAGAATCAACTTATGAACGGATGGATAAAAGCCCACATAACTCTTCCAATTTCTTTCCTCAACGAGTGATTACACCTGGCTCTGTGCAGCTGCGGCGGCTGGGGATTGATTTAAATTGATTTTATTTTTTTTAATAAGTAAAATACGTGGTTAAAAATTAAAGAGCGAAAATATGTGTGATTAAAAACTGATTTGGAAAATTATGTAATTTAAATTTTGATTTCTCTGTTTGATAATACTGTGTGGTTTAAAAACTGATTTATTTATAATTTTGAGGTAATAAGTAATTGATGAAAATTTGAGAAAGAAAATATGTGTAATTAAAAAGCGATTTAAAAAATTTTGTAGTTTATAAACTGATTTATAAATCAATTTATTTTGTTTACCAAACATTTGCTTAAACTAAGGTCGCTGAACATAGACTATAAGGCTGTATTTGATAGCGATGGTGAAATTTAGGTGGAAAGAAAATGAATTCCAGAGAATTAGATTCCAGTTGATTGAATTCCTAGGAATTTGAAGTTTAGGTAAAAAATAAATTAATTAACAACAACAAAATGATCAAACGTGATGAAAATGGTATAAGATTTTTCATGAAAAATAAAACCCCATACCCCTCAAGGAAAACGAATTCCTCCAAAACAAGGAAAATACCAAATTTCAAGATAAGCTGGAAAAGAATTACATGAAAAACTTTGACAATCAAACAACGAAAAAATTGAAAAATCACTTGCAATTTGAGTTTTCCATGGAAAATAAAAGTTTTCAAACGCAGCCTAACATATAATCCTACCACACGAATAGAAAATTTGAAATAAAATTTTATATCCGAATTAATGACAATATATTTGCCCATCATATCAACTTCAAAATCATAAACTGACAAAAATTTGATTATTCAAAGTGACAAGAGAGTGGTGAACTAGCATTATTATTCATGTTATTAATAGCATAAGCAAACAAAAAGATCTACCATGCCCCTAGGACAAATCTCCCAATGGCAAAAGAGGTAGGAAACTTGCTCGCGCAATCGGGTGAAGGGTTTGAATCCTGAAATGTTGAGTTCCAAAGCTCACTTTCCTAGCATGAAGAAGATTCAATCCAGCAACAAGAAGTCCCAGCAGCCTTGTGTTGTTGTTCCTTTTGTGATTTCTACCACTTAAATACACCGGAACATAATACCGTCGTCCTTGAGAAATGGCAATCGGGTCTACGTTCGTCGGAGATAGCAAGATTTTGCCGGAGATATTGGACCTCTCCCATTTCTATCTCTCTACCCAACTCTTTGCCAAGACCTGTAAACCAAGAGGAGTTCTCCCCTCTATATTCATTTCAAAATTCAAATGGGAGCCTATCGTAGGATGCCATGTGGATTAAGTAAACCACCACTTTATTCCACAAATCTTCACCTTGGGTCACCTTAATCCATTACCAATTTCCCGGTTACAAGTGCTATCCATTTGTGTGTGTGATTTTATAAATCATCATCGCTCACTCTAGCCAAGTACCTGCAAAACAACTATCCATTATCAATAGTAAGAATTGATAAACACTAGTTGAATTTACCTGCCGTAAGTACTTTTGTCCCAACATCTGCAGGATTATTGATGCATGTCGCGATGCACCAGAATAATAAATAATTCCTTAGTCGCTAAATATTAATTAATAACGTAGTAGTGAGAGTAAGGGTCGATCCCACGAGGAACGATGAACTTATTTAGTTGCTTGATCAATTAGAATAAAATTGAGGATTTTGTTGTTAAGTTTTACTTAAATGAAAACTATGCATAAAATAAATAAATAAATATGTGAGGAATTGAAATGAGAGGAAATCTTGTTCTCGGGTTGGGTTGTGCCCTCAATTAATGTTATACCATCCTATACAACACACTTCTATTCCTAATTCAATTTATCAATCTTAGGTAATCAACAAACTCTGATTATCTAAATTCTTCCATATGTAAATTAAATCAAAACAAGCTCTTTGATTCAATTCTAACCAATGAGTAACCCTAAACAAGCTCTTAGAATTTAACTCAAGGCTAATGTGAAGCTAGAAGAATTAGATTGAATCGGGTTACTAATTTCATAAACTCAAATTAATAAACCCAAGCCGAATTATTGATAAACCTACATGAGATTTATTTGCTACCAAAGTCAAGATTCATTGACAATTACGGATCAAATATCTAAACTTAGCACATACATGAATTCAGAGATTCAACAATTTAATTAGTCAAATCAAATTTATAAATCAATTAAATTCAATAAAACATTCAAAACTCAATAATTCAACAATTGAAATAAAGGAATAGATGTACGTTACTAGTTTCTAGGAAGAAAATAACATAATTGAATAAAACAATTTCCCCTTTGAACAAGATATGGAATTTATCCTAGTATGGTTGTGGTAGATTCTTCAAGTTACTTCATGAATTCCATTGTTTTTGATATTCTTACGCTTAAAAATCTCTCAAGAATGCTCCACATTTTGCTCTCAATTTTCCTCAATGTCCAGCCTCCTTTTTGTGGTGATTTTGCTCATTTAATACTCCCAAAATCGTGTCATAACTTTATCGACAAGATATACCAAAGATAGACATTGAACCAGATTAGGAAATTACTTCGCGAGAAAGTTACGGCCATAATTGGGTTGCTGAAAATTTCCGGAATTTGGAAGTTACGGCCGTAACTTTGTCATTTAAGACCGTAAGTGCATCTCTGCCGAGAAGCGCATGTGCTCGATGTTTTAGTCATAACTTTCTCTCCTGAAGTTCGATTGTGGTGATTCAAAGAGCGTTGGAAAGAAGACTCAAAGATCTACAATTCTTTGTGAAATAGATGTTCCAAAATCCGAATTCCTTATATATAAAAATTGAGCTTCAATCTCTGATTTAAATTCTAGATCACAATCTTTCTGGGTTTTTGATTTCCAATTTCACCCCAAATCTTCTATGACCAAAATTTTTGCCTCTAATCTTCTTCCCACATGACATTTTTGATTTAGAGTCCTTTGAAAATTCCATGATTCACATCATTTTGGTCCTTTTTCTTTTCTTTTTGTTCTTTGCGATCCTGTATAACACAACACATAAAGATGCATTAAACACTACTTAAATAGGATCAAACCAATAACAAAATAGGATAACAAGTGGACTAAATAAGTGATAATAAAGCACTTATCAATTATCATCAGTTGCAATTTTAAGCAGTTTAAACTCACTCGAAGATAACTTCTCCCTAATGAAATGATACTTTACCTCAATGTACTTAGATCTTTCATGATAAACATGATTTTTACATAACATTAAAGCACTTTGACTATCAGTAAATATCATAGCAGTTTCATTCAAGAAGTTCAATTCACACAATAAGCATTTTAACCACATGCATTCTTTTAAAACTTCAGTGAGTGTAATATATTCAGCTTCAGTGCAAGAGAGTGTAACAATAGATTGCAAATGTGATTTTCACGTGATACAATTATCACCCAAACAGAAGAAGTAAGAAGTGGTAGATTTCCATCTAAAACCCATAACCTGTAACCTTTCACTCCCTCGGGACAACCTAACATGACACACTTAGTAGCCCTAGGGTCTAATTTACCCTCAACCTGATGTGCATAGGCGGCACAACCAAATACTCTAAGGTGCGACAAATCTGGAGGTTTCCCAGTCCACAATTCTTGGGGAGTCTTAAAGTTAACAGTACTAGAAGGCGACTTATTTATCAAATAGGCAGCGGTGCAAACACCTTCACCCCAAAAGCCTTTAGCTAACCCCTAACTAATTAGCATACATCTAACTTTATTCATTAAAGTTCAATTCATCCTCTCAGCTACCCCATTCTGCTGGGGGTAGATCTCACAGTCCTATGCCTCCTGATACCTCTATCCTTACAGAATGTATCGATCTCAAAGTTGCAAAACTCTAGACCATTGTTCATCCTAAGAGTTCTTACACTTTTCCCCATTTGTTTCTCAACCAAGGCAATCCAAGACTTGAACTTACCAAAAGTATTAGATTTGGATTTAAGGGGATACACTCGAACTTTCCTCAAGTAGTCATCAACAATAGATAGGAAAAATCTACTACCTCCATTTGTAGGATGTTTTTCTGGTCCCCACAGAGCATCATGAATGTAGTCTAAGGGTATGTTAGTGCCGTGTTCACCTATCCCAAAGCTAACCCCGTGTGACTTTCCTAGAACACACGTCTCACAAAAGCTTATAGGTGCAACACTATCATTTACTAGCAAACTTTGATCACTAAGACACTTCAACCCCTTGTTCCCTATGTGTCCCATCCTTTTATGCCAAAGATCTGATATATCTTCATAAATTGTAGATAATGCAGCCTCTTAGACCTCTAAGGATTTACCTTCAATGATATACAATATGTTTCTCTTGGGACCTTTCATAACAACTAGAGAGCCTCTACTCACTTTCATGGTACCGAAATGAGATCCGTACTCATAACCCTCATATTCCAAAATGCCTAAGGAAATGAGGTTCCTCGCGAGGCCCAGGACATACCTAACATTCAAAATAGATCTGATTATGCCATCATGCATCCTAATAGAAATATCACCTACTCCTTCCACAGTCTGTGTATAGTTGTCCCCCAAGTACACTTTCCTAGGCTTAACTTCTTTATATTTATAAAACCAAGATTTAATAGGACTCATATGGACAGTGACACCTAAGTCTAAAACCCACTCACTATCAAAATCAATTTCAGACACATTCATCGCTTGCGGTCTCTCAAGGGTATTATCAACATTATCTTCATCACATGTCACAGTCATCATCTGAAGACTATCAAAAGCATCACCTACAACAACTAAGTTTTGGTCATCACTCTGTTGAGGTCTATGTTTCTTCTTAAAGTCATCACAGTCTCTTTTGAAATGTCCCACTTTACCACAATGGTAGCATTTCTTAACAATTTTATCCCGAGACTTAGACCTACCCTTCGATTTTCCTTTTCTCTTCTTAGTTTGGAAATGGTTTTCTCTCAACTCATTTCTCCCTCTAAAACCACTAAACAAACTCTCTTCCCTCGATCTTCTACCCCTTGACTCCCTCTTCATCTCTAGCTCCCTATCCCTTAAAGCCTCAACCACAATATCTAAGGTGACAGTATCCCTAGCATATGTGATAGCATTACTAACATCTCTATAAAACTCAGGCGTGGCATTTAACATAATAACAGCTAGATATTAATCATTAAATTTCTTTCCATTGTGGGTGAAACACTTGAAAATACTGGTAAACTCACTCAAATTAGATTCAAGATCCTTTCCTTGATCCAATCTAAAGTTGAAAAGTTTTTTAATTAAATGAATCTCCTTCGTTAAAGATTTTTTCAAAACAAGTTTGTCAAGGGCTTCCCACAATCCTTTAGCAGTCGTGTGCTTTTCAACTTACCACACTATATCATCAGATAAATGCAATATTATACAACTATGTGCAATTTCATTCATATTAGCAATTTCATTAGGTTTATCTAATAATGCTTTTGAATAAGTACTAGGGTCATCAAGTGCATTAGAAACTCTTTGTTGAATTAAAATAGTCTTCATTTTTTGCTTCCAAATGGAGTAATCTCCCTTACCGTTAAATTGCGACAATTCAACACTAGAACCCAAAATGCAAATAATGAAAAATCAAGCAAGTTAACACAAAGCAATTACCCACACACAAATGCAAGATCAAACCAATTTCACCAAAATTACCCTTCAAGATGATCACACAAATAATACAATAACAAGTAACACACGACAATTTCAAGAAATTAAGCACGTAGTCAAATTTCAATCCTATGTGAGTCCTACCAACAAGCAATGGTTATCGGTAAGGTAACCCCAACACTATATGTCCACCTCACAATAGCCTCTGGAATATGAACACTTCAATTTAAATAAGGGATAGTCAATGCAAACCAATCGGACTTTCTATGTCCATATAATCGAGAATTGATATGGCAAAACAGGCTTCGAAAATGGAATCATCAAATCGAGCTGAAGATTTTGTCCGAAAATGCCTCGCCAGACCGCCTCCGGAGTCGGAGACCACCGCTGCCACGGTCACCGGAAAATGCCAAAAAAAACAAGAAGCTTCTCCTCGTTACGAACCCAACGGTGGTGACCATTTAGAAATTGGAGTTTTAGTTTGGCCGGAATCGGAGTTTGAACCTCCGGTTTTTCATTTCCTTTTTCCCGCAGTTCACCGCCGTGCAGTCGCTAGACTTGCTCCGCCTTCTAGTTGAGTCTTCACCTTGACAACGCGAAACTCCTGGTGGCAGTGGTTCTCCAGATGGATGGCCGGAGCATCGGTTTCAGAAAATGGTCAGAGCCTTATTTTTTTCGGTCAGTACCTGCTTCTCTCTCTCTGCCTTCGCTTCACCCGATTTTTGGGAGCTGCTTTTGGTCGGTTTTGTCTCAATAGCGTACTTGTAGCGACCGGGAAATTTTCAAACTTAAAAGACTTGTTTTATCAAACTTGTCGCTACGACTCTCCAACCTTAACGATTTTTATTCAAAATCAACGTGCTCGTCTAGTCATATTAATTATTTTAAGATTTTAAGAAAGAAGAAATTTTGAAGTATCCAATTATTTTAAATCTAGAAAATTTTTAAATTTCGAGGACGAAATTATTTTAAGGTGGTAGGGTTGTAGCGACCAAGAATTTTTCATGAATTATTTAAATAAATATTATTTAAAACGTGTCGCTACGATTTTACCTATTTATTTTAAACACATTTTCGTCTAATCATTTAAGTTAAAATTTAAATTTATCGTAGTTCAATTTCAATTTTTATGAAAGTAACTTATTTTCATTATTTATTTATTTATGTATTTTAATCCAAATTATTTGATTTTATGTCCAAGACCATTATTTATTTTAAAGTCAAATTTTCAATTATTTAGATTCAAATTACTTCAAGCCAAATTTTATTCATTTTGAATCCAATTCATTTTTTTCAAATTCTCAACTTTATTACCTTGTCCCATTTTAATTTCCCTTCAATTCAATTAGCATCATTTCCCCAATTCTTTTCCCACACGTCTCCTCAGTTTCTTTTGCAGATTCCCATTTGCCACCTTCCTCATTCATCTCCTCTCAATCAATCAAGAATTTCACTCCCCAACTCACGCTATTTCCATCCCACATCCGGCACCACAATCAGCCTAAATTTCTCCCCAACTTCCATTTTCATATTCAGCACATTTTTTTTTCTCCCATCATCACTCCCGTCCCCTCAATTTACGATCCATTCTTTCCTTTCCAAATTTGAATCCAAATCAATCGTAATGTATATTCCCTCACCCTTCAATACACATTTATACCTTGAGAAATTTTAGCTTCTTCCCCAATATTCTCAAGAGAAATTACAGCTTTTTTTTTTTTTTCTTCCCCCATGATCACTCTTCAATTCCTTAATTCCTTCCCCAGCTCCCTCAATTCTTCCCCCACTCTAGCTTACCATTTTGAAGACAATCAATACACAGTATATATACATACCTCCTTCACGGTAACCACATCCATCACTCCCAATCCGATCTGAAATGTCAACCCACCATCGAGCCTCTCACTGCAGCCACCATTTTCAAACCAGAGCCATCATCCAACACACCAACACAGCCACACACCCCAACATCAGCTCGAGACCACCCCCACCACTGCAGCAAACTTCCACCACCGGTATCATCATCATCATCATCATCATCATCAATCCACCACCTAATTGCCACCACAAAACCACCACTAGCAACCAACCTCCAAAACACTGACTGCATCACCCACAATAACCCAAACCGTAATCGAAGCCATTTAGTCCCCACCTAAAACAGGAAGCAGAAACAATTTGCATCATCATCATCATTATCATCATCACCGACCGTCATTCACCACCTCAATAGCCGAACCAACCACCAAAATCAACCACCACACGAACCAGTCCACTGCCCAACCTCGAATCCCCAAATTGCAATCAACCGAACCTCCGCAACCGCCGCCTGGACCATCCACAACGCCACTACCAAAATCACAGCCTGCACCCAAACCTCCCTCATCACCAAAATCGCCCCTGCCCATTTCACCTCCTACCAATCGAATCATCAAACTCCAAACCAAGAAAAAAACCCAAGAATAAACTCAACAAATACCTACTAACCTTCGACCACCACTTCGCCGGAGCTATTACCGGAATCGCGACACCAACAGCCCAATCTCCAAGCCTCGGTTCCAGCCCCAAATCCGCTCCAAATCGCCACCATTTATTGACCCAGTCACCGCCATATGATGGCCGAACCACCGCCGGTTGAACGCCGGCGTTTGGCTCGCGGCAGCCTTGATTGAAATTGGCCTCGTCGCCCTTCTCCTCTCAACCTCTCTCTGTCAATTTACATAGAGAGAGAGAGAGATGAGACATATACATATATTCTTATAATTTTAAGTTTTGAAATTTATCCCTTTAGTCCCCAGTTTTCAGAATCTCTTTATTTCAGTCCTTTAGTTTTGAGAATGATTTAATCAGTCCCCAAATTCCTAAAGTATTGAATTCAACCCTTAGTTTTAAAATAATCTAAAACAGTCCCTGCAGTTTAAATATTTTAAATCTTAAGTTTCAAAAGTTATTATTTTAGTCACAAGATTTATGAACCGTTTATTTCAGTCTTTGCCGATTTATAAGTCTCAAGTTTCAAAAGTACTCATTTTAGTCCCTCAACTTTCAAAGTATTCATGTTAGTCCCTCAACTTTCAAAGTTATTATTTTAGTCCCAAGATTTACATTTTAGTCCTCAACTTTCAAAAGTATTCGTTTTAGTCCCTCAAATTTCAAAGTATTCATTTTAGTCCCCCAAGTTTTAAAATAATCATTTCAGTCCCTAATGTTCAAAGTCATTTAAATCAGTTTTAAAGTATTAAATTGGATTTATTATTTTAAGTTATGCTAGACGAGGCGCTTGGACATTTAGAAGAACAACGTGAACTTTCTTGCTCAACTTTCAAACTCGTGATTTGAGATAGACTCTTATCTACAAGTTTACATTTTTCAAAATTGCGCATCAATAATTATTTGGATTATAAGTTTAGCATGTATGATTGTATTCACGAGAATTACTTGCTTTCCAAGCATGAGACTATGTTATGAGAATTTACTTGCTTAAATGCATGAGATTTGAACTTGTATGTTCATGAGAATACTGGTGATCGTTAGACACCTGAGAACTTGAATATCATGATTATGTGTTTTAATTTATAATGTTAAATGATTATTGTGCGCGAGTCTACTGAGTATTTCTTTGAAATACTCACGTTTTCCAAAACAAATTTTGCAGATGACGGAGTCGGCGGCGAGGCGTGCGATGGTGGCAATTATTGAGATTTTAGAAATGTTTTACTTGAAATTGAAACTTATCTATTTCATGTTTGTTCCAAGTTTATTTTCAAATTATTTCAATATCCGAATTGTTGACCTTTTGGGTCAAACTTTATAAAATTTAGTTTCCGCTTTAGCTTTTAAATAATGATTGTGATGTTTACAAAAATTCAATTATTTTTCGCAAAAATGTTGTTTCAAAGGTTTCAAATAATAAATATGATCTTTGAAATTTTTAATTATTTCCGCAATAAAGTAAATTTTAAAGGACGAAGTGGCGTCCCGGGCTCCGCGGAATCCGGGGCGTTACAGTACTGGTAAGTCTCCTACTGGTCATTCTTGGCTTTATGAATTTTGCACTACCTTCAGTTTTTGCCACAACTTCTGCTTCACGATTTTACCCTTTCTTCAACAGCTTCTTCCTTAACTTTTCTGCCATTAAACCATGGATCTGATACCATTTGTTGATTTCCAAAGCTATCTTTCCCCAGCATGAAGAAGATTCATTCCAGCAGCAAGAAGTCCCAGCAGCCTTGTGTTGTTGTTCCTTTTGTGAGCTCAGATTTCTACCACTTAAACACATCGGAACATAACACTGTCTTCCTCGAGAAATGACAACCGGATCTAGGTTCACCGGAGGTAGCAATATTTCACCGGAGATATTGGACCTCTCCCACTTCTACCTCTCCACCCAACTCTTTGCCAAGACCTGTGAACCAAGAAGAGTTCCCCCTTCTATATTCATTTCAAAATTCAAATGAGAGCCTATCATAGGATGTCATGTAACGACCCCAAAATTCTATCTAATTTTTTCCCCAAATATGCAGATGACTACTAGTGGCACAAGATGAACTAAAAATGTGGCTGGAGGAGGCTACTAGTAGCGCTTTTAGAAACATGGCAGCTGTTACGACCATAACTAAATTGGACATGACACGTCATCTATATGGGCCCACCAGGGGAGCCACAAAACATCCAGCCGCCTAATCATGACCTATAGGCCAAAACTGCGGATACCAAATTTGCTGGTTAGTGACAATGCGAAACAGTTCAAAAACAGAAGCGTGGATGAGTTGTGTGACAATCTGGGAATTAGGAAGCTGTTCTCATCTCCACATCACCCACAGGCTAACGGATAGGTCGAAGCGGTGAACAAGACCATAAAAAATACCCTGAAAAGGAAGTTGTAATTCAGAAAGGGCGCGTGGGTAGATGAACTCCCACAGGTGTTATGGGCGCTTCGAACCACCTCGCACACCGCTACTGGTGAAACACCCTTCTCGCTGGCTTGCGGAGCCGAGGCGGTATGCCCCGTCGAAATCGGAATTCCTTCGCTTCGTCAAATTCATTATGACGAAGTTAGGAACGAGGAAGCGCAAAGGGCCGGTTTAAACTTCCTCATGGAAAAGCGGAGTAATTCTCAAGAGGTAATGGCCAAATATCAGAAAAAGATGGCTTCACCCATAGGCCAACGAACATGTCGAAGCGGTGAACAAGACCATAAAAAATACCCTAAAAAAGAAGTTGTAATTCAGAAAGGGCGCGTGGGTAGATGAACTCCCACAGGTGTTATGGGCGCTTCGAACCACCTCGCACACCGCTACTGGTGAAACACCCTTCTCGCTGGCTTGCGGAGCCGAGGCGGTATGCCCCGTCGAAATCGGAATTCCTTCGCTTCGTCAAATTCATTATGACGAAGTTAGGAACGAGGAAGCGCAAAGGGCCGGTTTAAACTTCCTCATGGAAAAGCGGAGTAATTCTCAAGAGGTAATGGCCAAATATCAGAAAAAGATGGCTTCACCCATAGGCCAACGAACATGTCGAAGCGGTGAACAAGACCATAAAAAATACCCTAAAAAAGAAGTTGTAATTCAGAAAGGGCGCGTGGGTAGATGAACTCCCACAGGTGTTATGGGCGCTTCGAACCACCTCGCACACCGCTACTGGTGAAACACCCTTCTCGCTGGCTTACGGAGCCGAGACGGTATGCCCCGTCGAAATCGGAATTCCTTCGCTTCGTCAAATTCATTATGACGAAGTTAGGAATGAGGAAGCGCAAAGGGCCGATTTAGACTTCCTCATGGAAAAGCGGAGTAATTCCCAAGAGGTAATGGCCAAATACCAGAAAAAGATGGCTCGATACTACAACAAAAGAGTGAAGAGCCGACGCTTTAATATTGGGGACTTGGTCCTCAAAAAGGTTCTTCCTTCAACACAGGAGCCAGGAGTAGGGACTCTGGGTCCTAACTGGGAAGGCCCTTACAAGGTCGTTGCCGAGGTGGTACCCGGAACATACATAATTGAGGACTTGTCTGGAGTACCTCTATGTAATCCTTGGAACACGGACCATCTTCGCCGTTATTTTCAATAAAACTAAATTCCTCCTCTATGATTGCAACATTATCATATGATTTCAAAACTCGTGGGCGAGCAGCGTTAAAAGTTACGTCAATCTCTATATTAGACAAACATAATGGATAAACGCACATTCTAAAATTATTTTGGTCATGACGCCATACGTCCACACTATGCATAAAAATTGTTAAGGACAAGGGACTCTCATAAGGCTAAACTACGATCACCACGTAAGGATTGGGAGTTTTAGTACAATAAATGCTTCGAACCACTCGAATCTAAGGTGCTGCACTCATTCACCGTCATTCACCGTGCAATACGTTTGGAATCATTCAAATATAACCAAATGTTGTCATATAAACCGAAATCCTTGGTGCGTTGTGTTAGTTCATACATCCGGACAAAGCATTTGCAAGACATACATATACTAAGTGCTGTGTGCATAAGCGTAAAAGACAAACGTAAAAAATTCTTATGTTATTTTTGCCGAAAATACCACACGCCTTCGCCAGACATGAACTTTGTTAAAAACAAGGGACTAGGGTGAATTTACACTGCGACATTAACAGAGGTTCATACAAAGTTGTAAATGTAGGTGTCACAGAGTTTTAAGGTAAAATCGCTCAAAGGTTGGTCAAGATCAGATCTAATTAGCAAACATAGGTACCTCAACTGTGCCGGATATGGGGGTATAGAAAATGATTAAACTTGAATAGAATTATTGCTGCGAAATGATGACAAATTGTATCCGTTCATGAATGACCACATCGGATTTGAGGGACTAGCACGCCCAAAATATGGCCATCCATGACCAAAGGTTTAGATATCGCCTCGGGCTAATGGCCGAAGAGGAAAGGCACAGGAGCCCCTCCAGCCGAACTAAGTTATGCTTGTCCGAGGTGCTCCAAATCAGGTGCATTTTACAAATCAAGACATTTACAGACAGACATTTACAATAGGTGCATTTTACAAATCAAGATGTTTACAAACAGACATTTACAATGTCCCACATATCATCTTACAATTATGAAGCATTTGTACTTGGGAATATTCATGCTTAAGCAGATTAGAAACGTTGCTACGCCGAAATAAAAATAAACCATTCCATTCATAAAAATGAGGCATTGATAAATCAAAGGAAGGTTATACTTACAATATCAGGTGCCGGGGCACTTACATAAAAAAAAAAAGAAGAGAAGAAAACAACTAAAACTAAACTACCCAACAAAAAGGCAAAAGTAGGAAGGGATCATTGTGGAGGGACGCCTTCTGGAGAGCCCTTGCTGGATGCATCAGGAGGATCTGCAGCAGCATCTTGAGGCTCGGGGTAGAATGCTTCAATGGAGGATAAATCCAAAGTTGGAAAGGCTTCCTTCACGTCCCCTAAAGCCATCCTAGCCCCTAAGTTCCCAAAAACCCGCTGCATGGCCTCGTACTCAGGGGTCTCTTCAAAGGTATCTTTGAAATTCTGGACGGCCTCCGACACTCTAGTATTCAAAGCATTCTCCACCCGTGTCGTAAAAGTCTTCTCCAGGACTTCAGTGATCCTCGTTTGCATGTGCTTTTCCAGAGAGGCAAGGTCCTCCTCCGCCTTTGCCTTAGCCTCTCGCTCCCTCCCCAATTCTTCATTAGCTGCTGCCACCTCGGCTTCCAACCTGGACTTGGCTGCATTGGCGGTGGTCAGAGCCTCATAGGCGATGGACTGTGCACGGTTAGAATCATCCAGTTTTTTGCACAATGTTGCCACGTCTGATTCAGAGGCATGGAGGTCATGCTTCAATTTGTCATTGTCCTCTTGGAGGCGCTTCGCATTAGCCCTCTCTTCTGAAGAAGATTTGCGGGCTATGGATAGCTGGGCCTTGAGGTCATTGATCTCTTTGAGCATATTGTCCGCGTGCAGGGGAGCAGTCTCAGCATTCTTTTTGTCTCTCTGCGCCTCATCCACAGACGACTCCACCTCGTCAATAAGGGCCAACGCCCTGGCATTCATGGCCTTGGCGGCGAGCAACTTCCGGGACGGACTAACGCTGGAGGAGAAAGCAGACCAGCCCTCTGTCCAAAACCGATCAGTAATGAAGGCGACCCGGGCTGAAGGAGAACTGGGGGAGTCAAATAGAGAAGGGCTGAAAGTGACATCTTTGGGGAGAACGTTTGTTTTAATATGTCTAAGTTCTTATGCCCCCTCCGGTGTCACCTCATAGGCCAACCCTGCAATGGGCACAGTTGGCTCATCCTCCAGTTCGTCAAACATTGGTGGCGGAGGCGCAGAAGTAGACTCCTTTCCCTTACCCCTTTTTAGCCTCTTCAAAGGGGCAGGCTCCTCCTCCAATAACTGCTTAGATATGACTTCGGACAAGATAGGTGGCACTGAGGCGTCCTTAGCCTCCCTATCTCTCTTGGATCCACCCCTGTCAGACCTTTTTCCTTTCCCTTTTGGAAGGACTCCCTTAGGGTCGGCCTCCTTTTCTGTGTTAGGCTTTTGAGGGCCCACATGCAACAGAGTAGGCGGTGGCATTAGGGCTGGAAGAGGGCCCTGAAGCTGGGCTGTAGACGCCTCGGAGACCTCCTTTGCCACCCCGACTTGCAGGTTGGCCAACACCGCCTTTTGTTTCCTTTCCACTTCACTTCCATGGCGGAGTGCAGGGGAAATCTTCGTAGCCATGAGACCTTTCAGAGAAATCTTTGGAAAGTCCTTGGAACCTAGCAAGAGAAAGAGAGATGAGGCTATAAAAAAAAAAGTATATAGAAATGAGGCTATAAAAGCGGTAACAAAGCAAACTCACCCATGGCTCGCATAAGACCGTGCTTGACGAATAGCTTGTTTTGTTGGATGACCCCTTGAAAAGTACATTTGTAAGCGAACAGACGCCTCACGGCCGCTAAATCCACGTCAGGGAGTAGGCGGGAAAAAGTGTCCCCTGTCACAAATCAGAAACATGTTAAGAACCAGCCAAAGAAGGTGAGTGGGAAATGAAAACAACCCAGAACCACTGGTTCCTCCAGTTCTTTATTGAGGTGGGATGACCAGTGATAACTGGAGGATACGACCCCCTAGGAGACAAGTAATACCAATCCTTGACGTATGGCCTCACATCCCTTTCCCTTCTAACTGATTTCTTCAAGGTGTAGAGGGTATGAATGATGTACAGTGGGATGGGATGGTCAGGGTTGACCTCTTGCCACACCAGCCAAGTACCCACTGCTTGAGTCTAGAAATTGGGAGCCAGCTGGTAGGGACACAGGTTATAACTCCTAAGCAATGCTCTGAAGAATGGATGCAGGGGTAACCTCATCCTACAGGATAAAGCGTCGTAACATATAGCCGCTTGGCCTGGAGGAGGACTGCATGGTCGGCAGGAAGGTGTAGGATGCACTAAACGGGCCCCTTCTAGCATCCTGAACTTCGCCGAGGCACAAGCCAAATCAACTCCTCGAATTTCGGTAGCAACCTCGCTGCTCTCCCACGAATCTGGGTTTGGATCGGGGTCCACATGATATCCTGATATCTTATTTACCAGGTCCACCCAACTTTCGACCTGGGCTATTTCCTCTTCTGAGAGCCCCAGCTCCTCTCTATGCGCTCGGAAGGGGGCCCTGTTGCCCAAATCAAGATCTTGTAAGCTAGAAGAAGAACCCGTTACTCCTTCTCTCCCCATGTCTCTATCGCGTTTGCTTCGAAATTCTTTTAGTGTAGATTACTCTTCAGACGACAGATGAGCCATGTAGTTCTGGTTTCTCTCTTCTTCACTGTCAGAATCACTCAAATAAATTATACCGCTAGTTTTCCTATTCCTCCTCTTAATCTGCTCCCTAAAGAAACGGGAACTAAAAACCGATAAAGAGATGGGATAGAAACCTCTGATGGGAATCGCTATCGCTAACATTTCCTGTGAACCTGTTCCCCCAACTCTTTCCATTTTTTTTTTTTTTTTTTTTTTGTTTTAAAGGTGGACGAGACTCAAAGAAAGAAAAACAAGGTGCAAAAAACAAAATTTTCAAACCCACAATGAGAAACTAAAAATAGAAAAGTTTCGTGTATACAGAGACCAAGAGGTTTACCTTCAGATGGCGAATGCTTGAAATTGTGCACTGGAACGAAGGATTCGCCAAGAAAAACTGTGGAATGTTAAAGACAGGCGCTGGGTAGAAAGCCCTTGAGGAAAAGACTTGAAACTTGCAGGAAAGAAAGAAACGGAGCAAGCTTTCGCCAATGTACTGCTGCAAAAGACTCTTAGAAAATGGTAAAAGGGGGGAATAACGAAATGAAGAAGGATTTATAGGAATCCCAACAATCTAAATTCCTTGATTTTCGTAAACCGCATGATTAATATGGGTAACCCATGCTTCTTGGAAAATGGGCTAATCAAAGCGCCAGCCGTCAGAGGGAGGGACAAAACCGTTCAGCTACCACGGTGAATGCCACGTGCCGTGAAATGTTACCCCCCTCCCATTTCATGCATATATTTCTTGGAAATAAATACCAATAGCCCATCCGAATTGAATGCGCCGCCTAGGAAACGCGCTGGTACGAACCTGGCCGTCAGGGAGTGAAAATCTGAGGCGGAAGGTCGGCTATAGTATGGATCCGAACCTTGCGTAAGGAATTTCATCACACACGATCATGAACGATCCCCTCGGATTTGAGCTATAAAATCATAGCAAATCCTACAAGACCATGAATGATCCCTTCGGATTTGAGGGACTAGTGTTGATTCCGGACCCAAAGAAAGGTACAGTGATCCACCAGCGAAGGCCCAATAGTGGCCCAACGGACCTTGACCCCCCGCTAAAGGCCTAGAATATCACATTGGGATGAATGCCGAGGTGGTATGTCAAGCAAACCTCTTTAGCCGACCTGGTTAATGCCCAGCCGATGTGCTTTATACTCAGCCGAGGCGCTTTATGGCGTTGACCAGAAGAGAGAGATGGAGTCAGTGATGGGACACTGCCTTTACTCAGATGTGACAGGCGCCCATCTCCTACGAAATGTAGCAATGATTACGGTTGAAAAGCAAGATTGTCACATCCATAAGCTAGGGTGATGACAAGTGTAAAGTATGCCACGTGTCGCAATCCGAGACAAGAAGTTCCACTATAAATGAAGCACAATCGTCTCCAAGTAAGGGGTTAGAAATTTCTCATTCTTAACTCTATATTTCTCTCACTCCCTTTTCTCTCTTCTACACATTTATATTTCCCGCACCCAATATATACTTGTCCAAAATGAGTACTGACTTAGGCATCGGAGTGCAAACGGGAGCCACCTCGACCCCCTTTGCAAACTGATTGTTTGTCACAGTGCGCAGGAGATCCACGTGTTCAAGAGGGAGGAGCTGAGACGTGTTGGTCCAAGGTCCAGCCGGATTTTGTGGTCAACAGCAGCTTTAATACCTTTATTAAAAAATATTTCTAAACTTGTCCAGAACCATTTTAATTGTTCTAAACAATAAATTTACATGTTAAACATTTTAGGATCATCATCCTTACATTGACTTTAATATTTTAATAACAATCGAGTCAAAACATTTTAAAAATGTCATAAGAATGATATGCTGAACTTTAAAATACAAGGCCCATTTATTTACATAAAAATCTACTTATAAATCTCAAAATAGAGCCCCAAATAGTATTTATCTTTTAAATACTAGAAGAATAAAATTTCATTCCAAAATAGTTTTAAATACAAAACGGGCTTAATCTTTCCTCTCTTTTGGTTACCAATAAGTACTCTTCATTCTCGGTCGTATTCTCCATGAGGAATTCAAACGTCCATTAAATAAATACTCCATTGCCTATAAAAAGAGATATGAAACAACTATGAACCACATGGTTCAGTGAATAAAACTTGATAAATGTAATAAGAGGTTAATTTTAACATAAAGTGTATGAATTCATAAAACTTTCTTTTATTCTAAATATTTTCTCATCAAAATAACTTTATCTCTTAACTTTGACATTATATTTCATATAAGTGAATGAACTCACAATCATATTAACATATCATTTGATTATCAACTCATATCACATTCACAACCCTTAGTTCCATATTATTACATTCAAATAAACAATATCATATTTATGGAATGAATGTAATGCATAGTGTGATATGCATAAATGATATGAAAATCATTTTTCTTCAATCTTTACTTTCTTTCTCTTTTTTTTTCCCTTTCTTTGGAAAATGACATGAATGAGAAATATAATATTTTTATTTTCAAAATATCTCTTCTCTTCTCTTTAGGGGCCCTTCCCATATTAGGGTCGTACACCGCGCGCAAAAGTAATTTCTATAGTACAAGGTCACAAGAATGTTCTTTTACATTCACGAGTTTGCTAACTCGATTCTTCTTCTTTCTTTTTCTAGAGCACTCAGCTCACGAGCATGCTAGCTCGAATGGACTTGCTTTCATAACAGACACCCATACTTTCGACTCGGCGTCCACGTCAAACAGGCACCCATACACCCTAAATATAACCAAGACCGAAAGTCATGTTGCCTGCTTTAAATGAATCTTTTTTTCTTTTAAGGGCATCTAATAGTCCGTGACCTCAAATAGGGACTTTCTCCCTAGGTGTACAACCTAAATGGGGATTCTTTAAAGTTTCAAAATCATTTCTTGAAAACATCGTTTGAAAGATCTTATACATAATCATTTCTTCACATTTTGAAAACACATAATTTGCTCTTTTATGTGAAATGATCATGCATGCTTGTGATGATGTGATGAGATGAAATGCTATTCATCAAATATCAAATTAAAGATTTTACATAATAACATTCAATTACATATTGAAACATAATATCTTATCCTTAACTTAACACATAAAGGATTAAGGTTAAGTCTTTCATTATAGAACAAAGTTTCATATGATTAATGCATATAATCTAAACCTTTGTTTTACTTCCTAGATGCTGAATTTAGTCTTTAGCTTCATCAAAATCTTGATTATAATTTGTAGGTGATCATAAACTTAAGAAAGTAACCCAAACAGATTTTACATCACTTATGTCACTTTTTACTACACTTTCCAATTGTGTAATGACATAAAATATATTCTAGACCTATAGCAAGGTTTCATCATAAGTATCGTAACTTAAAATCTCCAAAATTCATTTCTAAGATCCTTATAATCATCATAAATCCAAATCAATCCCAACAGATTCTTCATCCATATGTATACATATTTGAACACTTAAAATCATAAAGATTGATTCAAACATAGGGCATATCAATTCACAAGTTTTAGATATAACATCTAGCTATCATTCATTTCTCAAAACTTCAACAAGTCTCATCTTAACATACTTTCATGATTTCATATTCTTATCTCCATAACTATTATCTTCTAATCTGAAATTCTTATACATACAACCTAAAAAATATGTATAGACAATAAAGTATCAACGTCATATGTCTAAAACCTCAAAAAATCAGATTCATACTTAAACATAATTATCTCCAAATCTGAATTTACATATATGCAACCTCAAAACATGTTTAATCTGTAAGATATCAACATCATATATTCAAAACCTCAAAATCTGATTCATATCTTAAGAATAAACATCTTCAAATATGAATTTTACACTTTTTAAGAATGGAAATAAGTCATGAAACTTCATCACTAAATGTCCATAACTTCAATTCTTTCTTATACCAACATACTAGCTTAAAATAGGATTTCATATGCCATTATACTTAACATGAAGACTTAAATTCTAAGATCCTTTACACAAAATCAGCAACTTAAAACTTCATGATAATCCTCATCTTTGCATCTTCACATTCTTTAAGTTAAACATCTAAATTATATATAAAATTTCATAAGGACTTTCTAAGGCATACTTCATTTACACATTTCATCAAACACTTAGAAAGCACTTGCAATTTTAACCTTAGTCTTGACATAATATTTATTCAATCATTATACATCATCACAACCAACCAAAAATGGCATAAACTACATCAAGAGTTCACTATCAAGCCTAAATGAACATCCCAACTTAAAATCAACTTTAAGGTATGAATAACTATAATTTAAAATGGTGTTTTAGGCTCATTTAACATAGGGACAACAACTTAGTTTCAACCAAACTTTGAAATAAGTCTTTAAAACACATATTCTTTTCTCATAACTTTCACGTAATGCCATCAACATTAAAATTAAATATCTCCATTCAAAAAAAAGATTTATAACTTCAATAACTCCCATATGCACATGTAATTACCTTCATTTAAGTTTCAAAATCAGCACTTAAAATTTTTGCCAAGTTCAACTTCTATTACTTCCTAACTTTCATTTAAACATTTCTCCACTTATAATCATACTCAAAATATATCTTATGGTTGTTATCATCCTTAAAACATAATTCTCAACATCTAAAATATAGCACATCATTAACATAACTCAACAAAGTCATTGTTGTTTCACTCAAACATTTTCATAGGAACAAGATCCATAACCTTAATAATCTTTAGTCTTTAAATCAACTCAAAGATGAACTTTTATATATGAAGCCCATAAACAAGCTTAAGCCATAAGAGGGAACATGATTTAGTGCACAAAATCAATTTAAATCATGGTTTAATACTTCTGTATGAAAATTCAATCTTAAATCTTAGTAAATTCACTCAAAGTGACAATTTAAGGGCATTCAAAAATAAAAACAGCAACTTAATTCTCCCTTTAAATCTGAATTCTAATACATGTAGCTTCATACCAAAGATTAAATCATGAAAGAGAACACCCTCAATCCTATCTAACATCCCCACTTAAAATTGGACTTTAGGTATGAATTACTTTAATTTGAAGTGGTAATTTAAGCCCTTCTATCATAAAACACATCAACTTTATTTTCCACAGATTTTGAAATAAGTCATTAAAACATATTTCATTCCCTCACACCTTTCATCAAACACTTAGAAAGTGATTTTTGTTTTTAACATAGGTATATGGGTTATCAATTTAACACCCATTTATAAGAATTACATCAAATAGTAAAATCATATAAAAATCTTTTACACCATATGAGAAACTAACTCAATTAAAACACAAATCAAGTTTTACTCACCTCTAACTTATAATGATGATTTTGAGCCTTTATCCCTACAATCAATTAACCAAGTGTTGGGGTAATTTCAATATACTAAAAATCTTACTTTTTAATCTAAGAATTACCAAGAAATTTAGCCCAAAATTGAGAATTTCGTGATTTTGAAGAACCTGTCCAAAATCGAAAATGCTACTAGTAACCTTCGTTTTGCCTCTGCCGATGCTATCAGTATCCTCGGTACAGTAGAATTTCCTTTCTTCCATTTTCATATTTGATTTCTCTCATTTTCCTCTCACTTTTTGGTCTCTCACTCTCCTTTCTCTGGTTTTCACGCACAAAATGAAGTGAAGAAGGGTCTGGGTCGTTCTATATAAAACATATATGATAGGTTTTACAAAATAGCCCCATACTTTCAGTTTTGTATAAGTTGGTCCTTATGTAATTGCAAACTAAGTCCTTGAAGCTTTCTTTCTATCATCCAATCCCTATAACTTATGCTAAATAATTACTTATAACCAAAATAAGTTGGGGTGCCAAACATACCCTTAAAATAAGAATAGGGGAGTGACAAGTGTCCCCTCCAAGTATTATTTTAATACAAAATTTTCCAATTTTTCCTTTTCAAGATGCGCATTCGGGTCAATATTTGAAGGTCAAGACGAGATCCATTTTGTCCAATCTTTGTACCATTGTAAAGTTCACACTTCAAGTTTCAAAACGGTTACACATGCGATGAAAACAGACCATTATACTGCCCGTACCGTTCTCCAAAAATAGTTGCTCGAATAGTTTCAACACTTTGCCAATTTTTCAGCATTCTTACAATTTCATGTATACAACTTCAACTCGATATTTGAAGTACTTCCCGAACTCAGTTGTGCTCAAATTTAATGTCAATACGTAGATCTCAATATGAACTACAAGGTAGTATAACATGCAAAGACATTGGATTACCATGTTGCTCGTACCATCCTCTCAAACATGGCTACTCGGCTACAACTCTACACTTAGAATTATTTTGAAGATTTTCAGCATTCCAACTATTCTTCTAATGCAACTTTAGCTCCATTTTTGAAACACTTCTCAACCTTAATTGTGATCAAACTTGATACCAATACTTAGGTCTCATCATGGACTATAAAATGGTATAACTTGAAATGGCTAAAGATCACTATATAATCTACAAAATGATCCCAAAGCCGTGTTCATCACAATGGCAAAACTGTAATTAATAGGACTTTCTAAAATTTCCAGCTTAGTCCTCAACTATGAAATTCCAGCTGATTGAGTTCAAACATCGTATACAACTTTCTTTTATGCCACTTTAGTCTCCAAAGTTACCAATAACGTCAATTTCTCCAATTTTCTTATAAATTATATATTATCTCGTCATACAACACGTGAAATTATCTCTTCTTTAAGGAAAAAAAAACTTTATTTGAACTTTCTAAATAAATTATCTAGGGTACTAAATTTTCAGGTTGTTACATGCCATGTGGATTAAGGGAACTGTGAACTACCACTTTATTCCACATGAAATAATGGATTTGTACGCTGTGCCAAACGAGAGTCACAACCATTCGTGTGAGTTACCAATGTCCTCCACCCTGGCTCTGAAAGGCACAATCTGCGATTTACCTTTCGAACCAATGACCCAGGATATGATCGGTTAGGGTCCTCAAGGTGTGGGTAATTTCCAATTAGAATCTTATCAAGGAAATTGACAAGTCCTTGTGGTGTTTCGAAAACATTGGATCTCGATTTCGCATAACCAATCTTCGCGTCGTGAATCTTGAGTCAAGGTCCTATCGTCAATTTTATCTTTCCAGTATTTTAATTCTTGTTTAATTTCGTGTTTAAATCTAATCTAGATCTTTCCTAGGTTTTAAATTTTGTTATTCCGCGTTGTTCGAAGAGATTCCCTGATTGGGATCTCATCATCTGCTCAAGATCTACCATAGTTTGACAAATATGTCACGTTCGAGAATTTCAAGGGCAAAATTGGAATGCTAGTCATCTTCAAGTCATAAGAGCTTGTTTGGTAATGTGAACAAATTTAGTTTTTGTGATTTTTTTTTAGTTTTTTGATGGATGTGTGGTTGAAAAATGTTTGAAAAGTCAAAAATTGTGAACTTGACTAAAAATGAATGGTTGAGATTGAATTTAAAAAATTGTGATGATTTTTTTTTTTTTTACCAAAAAGCCTCTAAGACTCGTAAGTCGTAACAAACAAAATCATAATCCTGGATCAATTATATCCTACATCTCGCCCCGTCATAACAAACAACTAACTTCCTGTACATTGGTCCATTCATAGCTTTATCCAATGATATACTTCCACGTTGAAAATTAGTTCTCGAAGAAGTTGTAAGTGACTGTACCTTAAAATCTTTCCTTTCAGCGCACGATAGAAAACTTTACCTTAATAAGGCGCGAAAGAGTCGCAATTTTCTCTCTCTGTACTTACTTCTCTCTATAAATGTGTATATACATTTGATTTATGTAAGAGAAGTCAAGTTATACGATCAAGAGTTCAATGGAAGTTGCAATCGGAGATTTGGGCCATTTGGCTTCACAAGATTCTGTTTCGGAGAAGTTTAAACAGAGTGAGGTATACCGTTAACCCCATCCCACTCCCCACTGTCAATCAAAGAACTTTCCATTATTGGAAGTTTTGATTTGTGGGTTTTTGATATCTTGACGGAAATTTGATGATGGCATCGTATGATCGGTAGTTTTCTTGATGATTTGTTTTTCGATTTCTTTTAAGGTCTGAACATGAGTGTCAGATTTTAATTGCGTTTATGTGACCATTTTTTTTTTTTTTTGTCTTTTTGCGTGTAGTTATTTATGTAATTGGGATTCTGGGGGTTTTATGTCAATATGAAATTTGAGAAATTGAGTTGAAAATAGTGAATTTGGCAAATAATTTATCAAAATAAGGTGGGCTCTAAGCCTTTTTTTTTTTTTTTTTTTAAAGGCACTTGTAGAAACTACTAGTATATAGTGTTAATTTGTGTGTAAGCTGTTTTACCAGGAAAAAAGTCAAAATATATATACGGAAGGGAGTTCCTAAAGGTAACTACAAGGCCGATAATTGTGGTATCTGTTGATCTTTATGGAACTATATAAGAGCATCTTTAATGGTTTATGGATTGTGAAAAAAACTATTGCCACATTGGAAAAACAAATAATAATTTAAACATTTTATCTCCAATAGTTAGTTTTCATGTCTATATGATGCTATGATGCTGATGTGGCATGAATATTATCTCATGCTATGTCTAGGTATAGATAATGTGATAGGAAAAATGACTAGACAAATGTTAATTTTTCATTTATTTAATCTAAGAAAATTATGCTAATTTGATTACATGTGTGCACATAAAAAATTGTAGACAAAAATCATTGGAGATAAAGTTTAAATTCCATTATCTATTTTATGGACATGAGTGAGATATTTATCTATTTAATTGTCATATAGATCAAAATATGCATAAACCACTAGAGATGCTCTAACTTACAAGATCACAACAAATACAGTTACTCCTTATGATGATGTCTTTGTCCCGCCCTGAAAGATGGTGGGCTTGTGAGTGTCGCAAATCTTGGATTGAAGCTAGTGAAGTTGGAGGCAAGCTAATGGCACGGTGAGAGCATTAACAATTTGATTGGAGGATGAAATATGGGAAGATGTGCAAATTGCCATTTTGATCTTTGTCATAGAATAAAATGAAAGTCAATGTCAATGCTTCATGTGAGAGTTGAATATAGTATTGGCAAAAATATAAATGGCACTATCACTGCACAATACATCATGAGGTGTTGTCATAGTGAAAGAACTCAGTTCACGAAATAAGGAAGAGACAAAATAACTTGAAACGTTCTGGAAGCAACTACACAGCACTCCGCTTTAGATATTCATTTTGTTGTTTCTGGGGAGCTTTGGGACATAGGATTAGAACCAAGTCCAACCCTCCTAACATTAAAAATAAAAGCTAAAACTTTTAAAGATTCTTCATTTTTGATTCTTTGTTTCTTTCTGGAGGATCTAAATTCTAATTTCTTGGAATGAGCATAGTGCTGCATCAGCAGTTAGCTTTAAAATTATTGTTTTTTACAATTTTATAGACAGCTGAGTGACTAACAATTTAAAAACAACTTACTACCTTTCGTTTATAGCCACAGTTAATATCTAAATACCAGAAGAGTGAGCCATTTCACGTAAATACGTAATATAATGTTTTTAAACTTTGCCAGCCTTTGAATTGACAATGGTAAAGGGTTAAGGGTCAGAGGTTCTATGATACCAAGGATATTCATAACAACATAGCATGATATATGTCAAGGCTGAATCAACAAAGATTGTTGTTCTATTTTTAAGAAAAAGGCAAATGGGAAACCCATCCAGTTTTGCCATTTTGTTTTGTATATTTGACTTTTAGAATATGACAGGAACAGTTTCTGTTTTCTCCAGACAAACTGGCTGGTCTGGTCCTGTTTTGTTAATATCGGTAGTATGTGAGTGAAAATGCTGCTCCATTGCATGTTCAGTAGATTGTAAATGTCGAGGGACATTGCTAATTGTGCCACTTCAGTTCCTGGACATGCCTCAGTTTTTGTTTATAAGTTTTGTTCATTCTCTCTCGTTATGAAGTTTATGCATATGCATACATGCATGCATGAATATTACTCCTTTTGATTCTTATTCATTTTTCTCTTATGGTACTGTGATTGATATGGATTTCACCTATTGTTCTGCTGGTTGCTTTGGTCGTTTCTTTTCAATCGTGGCCTTAATTTTCTATCTATCCCTCTTTCTAGGAGGCTTTATATAACGATACGGAGAATTCTACTAGTGTAGCTGGTTCGGCATCTGTTTCTCTTAACTCGTACAATCTTAACAGTTCACATTCGGACATGTCATATGAGGAAAATGACAATGATGGTGACGATGCAACTGATGATTGCTGCGACCTTTACGGTGATGACGATGACATATATGACGACGGCAATATTGATGATTATTCAAGTTTGCAGGCACAATTTGATAATGTGGATTTGCCTACTGGGGTGGAGCTGTCGGTTTCTTGGTTAAATGATCCTGCTCCAGGTTCAAATGCTTCAACTCCTGTGAGTGTTTCGGTTGAAGCTGGCTCGGTGGGTCTCTCTGCAAGTGCTGCAGCACATGCTCCTTCATTTCCAGCTTCTCTTTGCTGCAAAACTGAGGCCATTGCTTCAAGCAGTTCATCAACTTCTGCAGAATCAAGCTGCAATGAGAAGGGAAAAGAGAAAACCAAAGTTGAAGTTATGACGAAGTATCTAGAATTCAAACAATTTGATATTGTTGGTGATTGTTCTGATCACCACTATAACGAAACCGGCTTTGAAGGACAACAGGTAGCTTTGCATTGTAGAAAGCACGTCTTTTGTTATGTCCTATTTGTGAACATACCTGTCATTTTAGCTTGCACACATACTCGTATATGCTAAGTTTGTAGCATTTGTCATCTTGCTAGCCTCCCAAGGCCTGGAGCAAGAAAATTCAGGATGAGTGGAAAATTTTAGAGAAGGATTTACCAGGTAAGTTAGCAAGAAAACAACTCTTTGACTGCGCATTACTATTCTTATAATGACCTTTTCGTATTATTATCTTTTCATGATCTTTGTGCAGAATTCATATTATTACCTGTTCATGATCTTTGTGAAGTTTAATTGCTTTTAATTTTCTTATGTAATGGGAAAGAAATTTTAAGAGCATCCTACAGTACAGGGGATGCATTAAGCATTTTATTTGAATTTTTTGCTGAAACTGGTTTGCAAATTATTGAAATAACTAAGATGGCCTTTGATAACATAATTAAACATTTTTGGACTTGAGTAGATGAATTAAAATAGTCAGACCCAACTACTCTTTATTCAATTTTTAGCCGAAGTGATGATTTTTTTTTTAAATAAAGAACAATCATAAAAAATAGACTTAAATGTTTTTTCTGTGTGCATGCCTAATAAGTAAAACATTTTATTTATAAAGTAAACGTGTCAAATATATTTTATATCGACGAACACTTCAAATACACAACTGAATACTACTATAGTTATTTTTATTCAGTTTGTCTTTTTTTTTTTTTTTTTTTTCCCCTCTGTTTTTGTATATAAATGCATGGCATATTTATATAATTGTTGCTTAACCTAAAAATATTGATATCTAATATCCTATTTTCATATGAATTTTGTTGTTATATGATGTATTTTTCATAAAATGAATAAAGTACAAGGCAAATAGCAGCGTAGTTTATATAAGTGTTACAATAAATGATTAAATTCAGTGATCAAAATGTTTTTCACGTGATAAGTTGTACTTATTCTTATCTTCACTCAATATTTCATTTTTATCCAATCCTGAAGCTTGTCAACAGAATTTGTAGAAGAATATTTGTTTATGGCAAAAATGATTGGGCCCGATTATCTCGGATATTTATGACTTTTTTTTTTTTTTTTGCGGTCATGGGGCTACCGTTTGGAAGTTGATTATCATATAGAACTTAGCAAGCTTTTATTGCTTACTCTTTTCATTTGTACTCTCTATAGTAGTTATTTATTATGAACCATATAATTTGTGCATTAAATTTGTTTTGTAATATATATGACATATTTGAGTAGTAGGATAATTGGTTAGATAATGGAAAGCTAACTTGTTAAATAGCCATAATGGAAGTGTTGCATCATTTAATTAGATATTGAAAAGCATTACTTTTATGATTTTCATAATGCAAGTGTTGTGCACGTCATTTGAAATATTGATTGAATATAATTTTGTGTCTCTCTTTAGCCTATGTCTTTGTTACAACTCATTGAGTAGCACTCACCCCCAAAAGTTAGTCATTGAGAGGAGAGTTTCCAAGAGGTTATAAACCCCGCATTGAAAGCTCATACTTCCGGTGTGGGACAAGTAATAAGAACCATGACAAATCACCACGATCCGCGATTTTGGTGCTCACGTCGGACTGGCTTTGCACTAGTCCCTTGTCCCAAACGAACACTGCTATACCGGCATCACCATTTGCGTCGCTCTAATACCATAGTTACAATCTTTTGGGTGGAATTTAACTTCAAAAGTTAGCCATTGAGGGGAGGGTGCCGAAGAAGTTATAAACCCAAGAGGTTATAATAGTGATATCTGAGCAGGCACTACGTCTCTTAGTTGCAATCGAGCGGTGCAAATGGTGACTAGTCAAGGACAAGTGCAAAACCAATCCGACGTGGGCACGGGACCATGGAGCGTGATGATTTGTTATGGTTCCCATTGCAAGGTAGGAGACTAGAGATGACAATTGGTAGGGTTTGCCAAATCCATACCCTACCCACTAAAGATTTACAACTTCCATACTCTACCCATATACCCATTTAAGAATCGCAGGTCGGAGACGGGTTTGCTTCTATATCCATTTGAAATCCATTACTAATTATTTATTTTTTTATTATTTTTTTTAGGCTGTAAATAAGTTATAGGTGCTCCGGAGTAACTTGAATCAGTTAAATGTTGGGCTTCACTTGAATTTGGCTTGAAAAAAGTTTGTTATATGTTGAAACTAAACAAGCGATTTTGAACAATTTTTTTAGACGTTAACAAAGTCAATAGTTTAAACATATTAAGGTTTAGACGTTAACAATCTCAATAGATATTTGGGTTCTATTTTTAATTTATTCATTATTTTTTTTACACAATCACTTTTGTTTTAAATTCTATAATTTTTAAGGATATTAATGGGTATACAGGTCGGGTATGGGTATTGTAGTAAAACCCACACTCGACCCATATTCATGTCGGGTTTTAAAGTTTACCTCCATACCCTACCCACGAACCCATTTAGTCGGGTAATCCCCGTTCATTTATGTCGGGTCTCCAACGGGTATCGGGTCCGTGAGTATTATTGTCATCCCTATAGGAGACTTGACCTGTCCCAGATCGGAAATATGGATTTCAATATGGGGTTTATAATCTTTTGGACACTCACTCCTCTGGTTAGCTTTTGAGGGTAAGTTCTACCAAAGAGGCTTGTAACAATTTCCTATCCCTAGGAGGTCTTTCTCCACTAGTAGGCGTAAATTTTTAGTTGATAACATTAGCCAGTCACTTTTGACTTTTTTAATAAAATGCTAGGAAAATCTTATGATCCTGGCTACTTATTCTTCACAGGTTCTGCTGAAATTGATCTTGAACCCAATAGGCCAGGCATTTAGTTCATAAGAAAATTACTGGCTGATATTTATTTTATCTTGACTATAACTTGTGCACTGTTCTCTCTTTATGATTGAGACATCATAGTACCCACCAGCGTTTATGTAGATTGTTTTATTTTGTCCTGTCTGATAATGATACTCAACAGAAGATGCATCTCAGTTGTGAAATACGGTTGAATCACATATCAATGTCGTTCTCTTTGTCAATAATCTCTTGTTGTATCTTTGTTGATTACACTGAACTACATGTAACCCCCTCCCCCTCCACAGATACGATTTATGTAAGAGTGTATGAATCAAGGATGGATCTTTTGAGGGCTGTTATTTTAGGACCACAGGGCACTCCCTACCATGATGGTCTATTTGTCTTCGATGTTCTCTTCCCTCCTACCTATCCAGACATACCACCGGTATGTATTTCAAGAGGGAAGCTTTTGTCTTAAATGCTTCTTTTTGGTTCGTCGATATTTAAAACTCAATTCTTGTCCCCTGATTTATGAAATGATACTTGATAGATGGTTTACTACTATTCTGGTGGCTTGCGACTAAACCCAAACTTGTACGACTGTGGAAAAGTCTGTCTCAGCCTTCTTAACACTTGGACTGGTCATGGGAACGAGAAGTGGGTGCCAAAGTCATCAACTATGCTGCAGGTCTTGGTGTCTATTCAAGCTCTCATTTTGAATGCAAATCCCTTTTTCAACGAGCCTGGGCATGAATCTCGATATGTTGGGGCAGAGGGGGAGAGGGAAGCGAGGTCATACAATGAGGGTGTATTTGTCCTATCCTTGAAGACGATGGTGTACACTCTTAGGAGGCCTCCGAAGGTATGATTCAACACCTTTACTTGTCAACAACATTCTCATTCTAGTTTCAGCAGGCTTCTTTGAACGAGGAGTCGTTCTTTTTGTATTATATATTGGTGGATTATTTTTAGGAACTTTGGAGCAAATGCTTTTCATAGGACACCATCGACAGTTAAGCTGGCCTTAGTTGAATTGTTGGCTTAATTTCTCTTGTGAAGAAGTTTTCCATATTTTAATTAGTGCATCTCAGTTCCACCACCTCGAAGCTTACGATTACTACAATTTTAAGTTCACTTTAACATCTTGAGCTTTATATTAGGTGGTTTGAGGTTTATGTCCAAGTCTCTTCTCATCCTTCTGTAAAAAAATGTAGCAAAGTTTAATTTCTCTTGTTAAGAAGTTTTCCGCATTTGAATCAGTGCATTTCAGTTCCACCACCTCGAAGTTTACAATCACTACATTTTTGAATTCACTTTAACGTCTTAAGCTTATATATTAGGTGGTTGGGGGGATTTATGTCCAAGTCTCTTGCAGGCTAAAGATCTGTGTTAGGTGCCTGGTTGATCTCCCTTCTAAGATGTTAGCGAAACCTCAGAATTTCTTCAAATCCGATGATCAAAATATATTACCTGAATATTAGAAAAATATTTCCGAAGTCAAAACTATGGATGAGGATAAGTACTGTTTTGGCCATAAAAGCTTGCTCCCAATAAATTTTGAATGGACTAAAAGTCTGTTTGGTAAAAGAATGTTGTTTATAAATTGATTTATTTATGTTTTTGAAATAAAATGTGTGGTTGAAAAGTAGAGGGAGAAAATGTATGTGGTTAAAAAGTGGTTTGGGAAATTGTATAGTTTATAACTGGTTTATTTGGTTGCCATTTGGATCATTGCTAGATTTATTGGATCCCTATTTCCCTCCCTCTTCCGACCTGCTAATGTGTGAATTTAAATCTCAATTGTTTGCTATTGCTGTCCTGTGTATATGTAAACGCTGTGTTTCCTCGTCTATAACAATAATATATATATCTGATGTCTTATTTTTCGAATGGTTACATATGGTTGCAGCACTTCGAGGATTTTGTGACAGGCCATTTTCGTTCTCATGCACGTGATATTCTTTTGGCATGTAAAGCATACATGGAGGGTGCAGTAGTTGGTTCGGTGGTCAAGGGAAAGATCCAGGATGCTAGCAAAAAGAGCGTCTCATCAGAGTTTGCGACTGCTATAAGGAGAATGATAAATGTTCTCATTTCAAACTTCACAAAGATCGGTGCTGAGGGCTGTGAGAAGTTTCGCTGTTCGTGATGATAGTTTCTGCTGTTTTTTAAAATAATGCGCATGGGGGTGAGAAGTTTCGCTGTTCGTGATGATAGTTTCTGCAGTTTTTTAAAATAATGCGCATGGGGAGAAGGATGGTAGTCTGTCTACTTTGATGACTTCTCATTAGCATTTTGGTACAAAAAGACTATCTTTGAGATCCTGAATGTGTAAAATATGTTAAGGATAGTTTGGACTGAGGACAAATATTCCTACTGAATATGGTTATTTGCCTTGCATTTCTAAGTAAATCCTATAATACTTTTTCATTTGCTTGGGGGCAATCTTTGAATCTTATTCTTGAATGCATGGGAGTGAACTCTGTTTATGGATCAAATATATTGCTTTATCGCAGTTGAGTTGTATATGATGTGATTCAGGAAATGCTATACTTTGGGAAGTTCTATTTACCAGTCAGGGTTAGAAGTTGAATAGACTTGTGAATTGTAGCATGTCATCCTCTCTAAAGGCCAACTGTCCAACAAATATGATTTTGAATTCAATTTTAAATGCAGTCCTATTCTGTTGTCCAAAGTGGACAACATTATGATTATGATGCTCACATTCAAAGAAAAAGCGTCGAGTGTTTTATTTTTTAACATTTAAAAACTAGGTGGACACTTGTCACATTTTCATTGGATTGGAGGTGAGTAACATAATTGTTGACTACCTCGGGCGACAAAACAATTCCGCTTAAATACAAGTTTATTGTAATCAAAAGATTCTGCATTCTTTTACATTTCCCATCCACAAAATGCAAATGCAAATGCAAATACGAATGTCACAGCTACCATAAGAAACTCCCCTAAAACATTGCAACCAATCAAAATTAATAGTTCTGAGTGAGAGAATAGGGGTTGGAGTAGGGAAAGGACAATTCAGAAGTAGGATATAAAGAAAATAATGCTGGTAAAAATATATGTACTAGTCCATGGAAATCTCTGAAGTTGCTAAACCATCTCCAAAATGCTTTACTGTTCCTTTTTCTTGTTGGAGGAACCTATTTATGATCAAAATAAAAGCATCAATTAGAGGCAACAGTGACAAACTATTAAGTTATTATATTAGATAGACGCCAATTTTTGCGTCTCGTACGTAATTATTCAGTTACAGATTTGAATCAAATTTTAAAAAAATAGTTCATAACTGCTTATCCTGGCATGCTAGTATTTCTTACATATTTTCTGTTCCCAAACAATCAATACCCCCAAATTGTAGCGAGTCTTTGTTAGAAGAAGATGACATGAAGAAAATTAGTTCCAAACATATCCTCAAATTCAGCAATGTCCAAGAACACGAGGTGATTAATATTGCTTATGGTCAAGAAGAGGCTGCGATGATCTTAACGAATTCCCTAGGAAATTGTGACATTAAAAATAAAGGATTTCAAGAAATTACTAGCAAGGGTAAGAAATTTACATAGTTTACGGGGAGGGGCACTCTGTCTTCCCCAGCTCAGCACTCAACATATGGTGGAGAAGCATATCAACTTTCTGACTCCTCGTCTTCGTGCTGCAAAATTTGAGGGAAAAAAAAGGAAAATGTTGATTCAGATCAAGCTTCATTCTAAATTCGTAGAGATAAAGTTTCCGTGAAGTATCAAGTCAGTTATACATACCCCACATTACGTCGTGGTTGCTCCTTTTGACTTCCATCCTGGATTGTGAAGGAATACAGGTTGATTTAGTGGTGCATAAATATCAATTCTAAAGTAGTGATGCCAAAACTTTGTGGAAAATCTTCAAAAATGAATACAATTGCATGGCATGACATTCTACAGACATGAAACTTCACTGGAAACAGGAGTCATTCTTTTCCATGGGGAATTGATAATGATAAATCAAATGTGCCAACCATTACTTTACCATATGTAAGTACTCGTGCAGAATATAATATCTGAATATAAACCTGTTTGGTTTAGGAGAAATTGGAGAAATTTTTGAATGTGTGGTTGAAAAGTTGTTAAAAAGTGTGTAAAGTGGTGAGTCCATATAAATATGTGATTGAAAATGAATTCGAGGAAAAAGTTATTAAATTTCTCGTAGACCAAACAAGGCCCGACAAGAATCTTGAAGAGGTGAAAAGGTAGGGTGAATTTTCTTTTGAGATGATAAAAGGATATGTTTTAACATATATGCTTATACTAGTGTACCCTTTCAATCAAAGCACAAAGTTCTTTATTAAGCTTTGATATTTCAGAGTCCATGGAGCTGTTTGGCTGAGTTAGTTTTGTATCAGGATAAGTAGTCCAAATCAGTTTAAGAGTACAATTCTTTATCCAGTTCAGGCCCATTAAATTGTTTCTATAGTGTCTTATCCTTTCATCTTATATTTTTGGAGATGCCTTATCATGCCTGATGTGGACTGAGGATTGGAATCAAGGTTATGAAAGCTATATCATAGAGCCCTTCCATTTTTTCCACTTTCGGGAGTTTTTTGATCTTTAATCTAAACCATTACTTGTGTCTTTGATCACAATAGAAACTCATAAAAGTTGTTTACTAACCTTTCCGATCGCATCTTCACATTTCTCAGAAGTTTCAAGATCCATTTCGGCAAAAAAAGCCTCCAATACAAAAGCCACAACCTGAAATGATATTTCAGAAAGATTATAAGTTTTTTTCATAATATTGACAGAATGGAATTCAGTAAAACAAGAATGATAGAATGAATTTCAATAACAAAACTCCCAAAACGGGCTGACAAACAAAGCACTTCAAGATATTAAAGAAATGGTAGTGAATTTGAATCTCATTATCTCAGTTTAAGTCTCTTGATTTTAGATCTCCTATTTGTTTCCACATTCTGACTTGGAAATCTTAACTGCGTTATGATAAGATAACTGAAGAAGAAAATATCTCTGCCTGTTCCCACTTTTCCTATGAGGGGAAAAATGCAAGTGAAATGATTCCATATGTTTTCATTATCGAACACATTACCATGCAGAGATGTGTAAAATGACTATTCTATCAAATTACATGGTTAATCATTCTAAACTAAAGAAAAATCAAAGTTATACTTTTAACTCAGCTAAGTTTGTGGTTGGCTAAGATTAAAAGGAATAAAGATATTTTTATTGGTTCAAAGTTGGAAATAAGCAAGACAGCAAGTAAATCACATATTATTGTCCAAAAAAAAAATAATAATAATAAAATAAATTAACTCCTAAGTAAGAAAAGAATACCCTGGTATATAATCACATTAGCTGAAGTCCACATCATTTACAGGAGAGTGCTATTAAGAACAAATTGATGCATAAAAGTATATAGATCTGTTTAAGTATATATATTCTTCCCAATATATATATATATATATATATTTCAAGTTATATATCTGTAATATTCCAAAAATACATACTGGTCTCTTTAGAATTTTTTTGAGTTTTAGTATAAGAAATACAAGCAGACAGAATTGTCAGTGATACTAATTATTTCAATTGACAGTGGACACAGAAAAGGACTCAAGAAATTAGCTACAACTTACCAAATTCAGTAGTAGTACGATTGTAATAAGATAGAAGCTGATGAAATATGCATAAGACCATGCAGTTCCAGTCAAATCCTTGTAGCTCTGAAATTTCAACCATCATTTATTACAATAACATAACACGGATTAAGCCTTCTAAAATGACACTAAGACATTACTGCTGCTATACTGTAAATTGTAGTCTGTAGATGTCCATTAACAGGAACATTATGTATAATATTCAGGTGCAATGACAAGTAAAAAGAGGATACGAACTCTCGACAGTTTAGGCATATACACATAACACATGTATATAAATAACATATATTCCAAACTAAAATTAGGCTCCTCAAAATATCATCCAATTCAAAAGAGCTGATCTCCAACCCCAACCACACACACTGACATGTACAACAAAAAATGAAGAGAGGAAAAAAGGTACAAAATTTTCTTCTAATGTAGTAGCACGGCCATCTCTATTCATAAATAATATCTGTAGGTTTACGTGTTCAGCATAGAGCCTAGATTAGAATTATTACTTTTTTTTTTTTTTTTTTTTTTTCTTTCTGAACATCCTGTTTTTCCTCGATATAGGTGCAAAATTCTGTAAGACTGCTGCTTATTTGAGGGCTGAAATGCTCAAATCAAGAGACCATTGGTTAGCTATCATGATGTACATTACATAAGGTGAAGTGAAAAGGGAATTATTTAGAATAAATACACGTATTCTTTATCATGTCTTATCTCATTGGTCTTCTAAGTAACTGAGACGTTTATTAAGCTTGGTCCATTAGTTAACAATATTGATATCATGAATTTTATTATGTTATGCGAGTAATATATTCAGTTGATCCGAAAGCATGTTTGGGAAGTGTTTATAAACCGTGTTAATTATAAATATACAGAAATGAAAGGTGGATAAGTTGGCAGTTATTGTGGGTTCCACGAAATATGTGGATAAAAAGTGGCTTGAGTGTTTATATACACGAGTCACACATACCCTAAATTGGCCTATTCCTTGACATGACCTAAGTTCACTAACCTCACTGCTAGATGACAGCCCGGTCTTCCCCAAAGAAGGCACTACATTATTTGTTGTTCATAACAAAAAAAATTGTAAACCCATAGTAATTGCAGTATCCAATAGAAGAGAAACTTGATTACGCGTTTCCACTCAAATGAAAAACACTGAAAAGAAGACAATGATCAACAAAACTTAATCATTGCTGCGACGCATGGATAAAGCTATCATGGAAAATGCTAAAAATCATGATTTATGTGCAATACCTGCATCCACACTTGCCAGTTCCCCATTACTAGTAGATTGAAAAGTGTTACCATCCCATTTGGGTAGTCATTGAAGTTGAAGAGTAAATAGCTTAAATTTGTTAAGAAAAAAGATCCAGGAAATTGATAATTAATGGAGAAATAGCATCACAACAAGAAACAATAAATGATTTTCACAGCAATTTGTACAGGTAGACGCAATGGTGGATCTATTGGAGTAGTGCAATCCAATATTTATTATCATTGTGCTAGATTCTATTTTTTTTTTTTTTTGGTTATTGGTTCAAATTTTATAGTAGTAAAAATGTAAATAGATTATACATGTTTACTGATCAAATTGAGATAGCCATAATTTTGAGATGGATTGGAATATGATTATTTGGGTAAAATTTTGTTATAAAAACTAACAGAGCTTCACTCATGACAAAGGATACTCATTATCATTGAGATCGGTGCCTTCAAGATTTGAATTTCCAGCATTAACAATCCCCCGAAAGATCTGCAAATTGAAGAATAAAAGAAACACTTCACAAACTTTATGAAATCAAGAAAATGAAAAATGACGAAATCTTCAGGTTTTATTGAGCAGGCATGTCTTATCAAGCAGCAACAAACAATTTTCGGATGGACAAAATCTATATAGTATGTAGAAATGAACTCGAACATCAATTTTTTAAAGTTGTGAAAAGTACCTCAAGTAACATGTACTAAAGTGGAATTAATAGAAAGATTCAAAATACATTATAAGCAATCAGGTACCTGTACACCAAGAGAGCAATAAATGCACATGACACAGAATATAATCCCCAGATATGGCATTAGACTTGGGATTAGAGTAAAAAATGTTGCAACAAAGGCCCGGTAACGCTGAACATGCAACAATAGCCTAATCAACCTTAACATTCTTGCTATAAGAAGATATCGAATCCTGCAGACAAAAGTGGTACATTACCTTTTACAGTACTGTAACATAACCTCCAATGATAAGTAAATTCGCGAAGCAATCTTAGTAAAATAGAAAGGGAACAAAAAACTGAAGATCTTTTAAGATATTATTCGATTAGCTAGGAAATCATATAAGAAGAAGAAGAAAGAAAGAAACAAGAAAGATATATAATGCTAAACATTGGCAAATCTGTGTTAATCCAGATTGTCAACTTGAACAAAATATAATTTATTTCTATTCTTTTTCCACAGAGTAGAAAAGCATTGGCAATATGAAACTTCCATTAACATGCACAAGCTTATACTCACCATTCACAATTGGAAAGAAAAGTCACGCTGTGGGGAGACACGAAAGTCGCTGTTTCTCCAATAATTGCACAAAAAGGAATCACAAACTCAATCAGGTCATTCCATATAAAAGGAAAAGAGAAAGGAAGAAGTCTTTTGATTTTTAAACACTGGAAGAAAGGAAAAGAGTTCTGTAAAGAAAGATCCAACAAATGACAGCACAATGTTAATCAATTAATTGAATTATTTATCAATCTGAATGTAGAAAACTTCTCTATGGATAAATTATATTGACACTACCTATTCCACTGAACTCTCACTTATTTTTCTTTGTTGCCACCATACTTGTTTCATTGTGACTCAACTCTCAGTCAATGCAAACTAAATATATTCACTAAATTGGACAATTGGTTAGAAAGCCACTGAACCACTCCCTAAATCCATTTTTCTTAATGTTGTGCAGCTTCTTTGCTATTATTACAACTTCCACCAGTGTCAACTAGTTGATCTTTTCCCCCCAACACACATTACTTCGACCGTACAAAATTTAATGATAAAAAAATGTGCTATGGGTTGAAGACAAAATTTAAATGAATATATGACGCTCATGTCTTTTAAATATGATGGTTAATGTTGAAGGCGAAAATATTTAAATCATATATATGTGCCTGTATCTAATAACTCAAGCCTTTAGATCAAGTGGTTCAACGTGGTAAACGTTTTGAGTTCAAATTTCGCTGTCACCCATTCAAAGAAATTGTGCACGTTCAGGCCTGTTTTGATGGGAAAAAATAAACTCCTACCTACATGTGAAGGAGGATGTTGAAAACAATATATATATATATATATGACACTATCTAATAACTTAAGCTTTTAGATCGAGGTTCAATACAACAGATATCCAAAGAAGGATATATCTTTTAGTCTTCGACACACACCTTAGTGATTCACAGTTGGATTAAAATGGAAATTTTCCCAACATAAGACCTATATGACATTTTTTTTTGGGGCGAAAGCAAGATCTATATGACTTTAGTATGGTCAGGCATTACTATATTACATGTTAAATTATATTTGTAAGGCAGACTAATAATAAGAAAACTGGAATTGAACTATTGATGGCACTTACCTATTACCCAGGTGATTATAAAGTCGAAGCGGTTTTGACCATCTCTCCAGTAGTTTTCAAATCCATAAGCATAGATTTTTAATGCCATCTCCACTACATATAACCATCCTGTGAAGAAAATGCAATTTGTTGACTCCCAATACAAGTTAAATATAAAGTTAGAGATTGCAAGTGTTTTTACATAGGATATTAGTTACAACAGAATTGAGGTTTTTTGACACTGACTTAGAATGGAACTCATCCAGATCCCTAAATCAAATTACGATTTCTATTCAAGTCGAGACGAAAATCAAAATAAGTGTAACAGTGTTGAAAACACTTGTGCTGCTTGATGTACATGGATAATTTTAGGTTCAAACAAACTTTAGTATCCATTAATGAATTTTATGCCTCATAAGAACCAAGATTGGTAGAGATCTTACCAAACACAAATTCCACCTTCTGCCAAGCATCTTGAGCAGAATTGTTCTCTATATCAAGCTGAAAAACACAACGTATCATTAGATATCCAGAGACAGTGTACATGAGTAAATGATGTTGAACTAGCTAGCTCATAGAAAAGCTAATACAGAGGGGACAAGTTTATTCATTTAAATTTTGTGTTCAATGCACGGGCATGTGCAATATTTTTCATAAATGGGTAGGTCAAACAATTCAGGATCTTTGCATGCTATAGTGCTATGTTGAATCAAATCATTTAAAAATTTAAAGTAGTTAGAGAGTAAACTATTTTATTTCTTTATTTAAACAAATGCTTTCTTGACTAGTCATTTGGCATTCAATTTGTATCTTCTTTTCCTTTGAACTTTGTGAGTTCGGCCGTCAAGAAGGAGAGGTGCAGTGTTAAAGGAACAGTATAGGGAGAGACAGCAACATCTTGTAAAGTATTAATGCCAGAGAAGATGGGTTAGATTCACAAGTTAAAGTCATGATAATCCTAATATGAATAGGATCTAAAACTACACAACATTTTAGTGATATTAGATTTGTGCATTGAAATTAACAAATGTCCTAAGTGAAAAAAATTGTTGATTCTGCCGAGATATAATTAGGTTTCTTTTGATTTTACAACACTTGACTGGTAATCATACCGTTGTCTCAATAATGACTGCAACAAAATTCCACACTATTATATTATGTATCCAAATTTCGGACTTTGAACAAAGTCTTTCAGCCTTTCAGATGCGGGTGAACGGTAAAATGGAAGGCTTTCAAAAACTGACAGGTACCTGAGAAACAAGCATGGTGTGTTGGAATGCAGATAAAAACCTTCATTTTATTTAATACTATACGAAGTAGATGTCATTTAAGCATGAGTTCAATGGAAAGTGGACTTTACCGAATCCTCCTTTTGAAACCTTAGTGCAATGGCATTGCAAAGGTCAGCAAATTCTTCCAAATTAATCTGCAAGAACATAAAAAATAGTCAAATAGCTAAGACAGCATTAGAAAAGAGAATCACCAACTTCTTAGTATGGAAGATTTTATATCGAAACACTACACCAGAGAGGACCATATTTCATGATTATGTTTAAATATAGAAATCATATAATGTTTACCTTCAAAAGGTATTGAGACATATATAAGCTATTGGATTGGATTCGTAACCTTAACCTTACTAAATCCAGGACCTTGGAAATGCAAATTTTTCAAGAAAATATAAGATATCAAGACTTAGTTTAAAGGGAAAATATAAATTAAATATCAAGACAGTTTTCATCCATATTACCATTAAAAGTCATTTTTATGTTAAAAAACGAAGTGCCTTTATTCTCTATTTAAATATCAAAAAAATAAATAAAAACTAAAGAGCAATAAAAGGAAAATAAGATATGGGTGGGAGCTGGGCTGTAGGATTGGTTGGGGGACTGACTGCAGGGGTATTTCCAAAGGTGAGGAGATAGGTTGGGATTGCAGGGGCAGGGAAGGCCAGCAGAGGGAAAACCATCTCGGGTGTTCTGGATTCGGTTATGCTTTCTGCTTATTTATGTTATTAATCACTGTAACTCTTTCTTTCTTGGGTGAATAAGACAAAAGGGACGGTCTTGTATTCCATGGTTCAAGTATTTTTGGTCACCGAATTCACTACCCCCTCTTCCCTTCTATTGGGACTGAGACAGATCTAAAACAACCAAAAGTAGGGAGAAAAAACAATACATAACTAAGAATGACAGTACAAATACATGTTCATTTGCAAAAGAAGATTCAGTGGATCTATGTGAATTCATTTGTACAGAAATCTAAAGAAGATGGTAAAGGAAACAAGTCCCCAATGACATCAATCAAAGACATAAAAATATGAAGAAGCTACCTTGAAGTCGTGACTGTCATCCAACTCATGAAATATTAATTCAAAATCATCTCTGGATATCTTTGGTAATGTCCTAAATACATTGAAAACAAAATATGCTTCAGCATCCACAAGATATATGCCACAAAAGAATACTGAATAACATACAAAAACAAAATTATTAGTCTTCCAGAGCACAACAGAGGTTCTACTTGTTTAACAAGCAGATTATTTGCTTACTTTAGTTACTTATTGAAAGTACTGCCTTCTCCATCTAGTCATTCCCCTACTCAGGAAGGGAATTTTGATATATTAATTTTAGAACAGTTAATGATGTTGTTAGTAAACCTATTATTTCTTGAAATCTGTTTGAAGATGTCTCTTAAAAACACATACAACTAATAGGGACAAAGAACCCTACCATTGTTGTAACAACCCGGGTCCCACTTAACGGTTAGATGACGAAGTACTGTCCCCACTGTACCAATATGAGTTTTTTCAGCATGCTTTATCCTCAGGAGGTTACCCATCCTAAAATTGCTTCAAGTCAAGCACACTTAACTGTGGAGTTTCTAACGATGGACTTTCGGCAAAAAAGGTGCACTTTGTTGGTATGAGTAATACCTATCATTTCTTTTGTACTTTTTTGGCCTGGGTGTTACAATTGTAATGAATGACTATTGTTATGCCCCTCTTCTAGCTTTGCTTATTCTCAATGTGTTTTTAGTTTTTTAAACATAGCTGAATGAGCAAGTTGTTGAATTGAAATATTTTTGTTAATCATGAATGCATGCATTTAACAACATTAGGGACTGATACAAACATGGTTAGAAATATTTATGTTTACTCGAAACAATATTCAGTCATTGCACGGGGGGCATAGAAAAGAGAATTCCACCTGTATTTTTCCAGTTCTTCAAACAGATGAATACACTGATCCTTGTTGAGATAATTAAGAGTCTGTCAATTACAATAAGTGTAAAACAATGAAAACATAAAATAAAATAATGTTTAAAAACTGAAAAGAAACAGTTCTAGCGAGGTTGAAGACAAGCATGTACAATTACAGATCAAAATAATTTGCTTAGAGAACTGGAGAACATGCAATGAATTTGCTTTCCTATTAGCCTCATCTGGGAAATAAAAAATGTATATAAAATTTCTAGATTCAACTTTAGATTTAATGCTTATTTTAGTTTGAATAATTGTCCTCCATTTTTGAAAAACTTCACTTCAACCAATAACTTCAAAAAACTAAATTCCAAATATGGTAATTCGGTAGGTCTCACTTAACACATCAAAGTATAGGTTCACAAAGAGTTTGACTAAATTCCATGCATTATCAACCACTTAACTAACACAATCATGAATTATCCATGTCTTAGAGTTAGAGCCATCTAATTAGTTTTTCTAGTGGCAAATTCTTAAATCCTAATCATTAACAACGTATTTGTACACTCTAAACAAGATTGAAATTGATCTCTTGAATAAAATGTTATTCGCAAGGTTTTAAAAGGCATAATGTGTTGCGACTTGCGAGGCGTCGAGATTGAGAATCAAGAAACACAAGCTTAGGCGTGCCAATGCGAAGAATAGACGTCATAATGCGTTTCGTATTTTTCATACTATTTTAATTATTTTTGAGACATTAAATAGATTTATATAAAAAAAATTATTCTTTAAATAAGAACTAAATATTCAAAAATATAAAATGTATAGCAACAATGTTATTTAATTTTAGAATTATTAATGAAAAAAATATAGATTTAAGGCTTGTAATTTTATTTATTATACTATAATTATTTTCAAACTTTCAAAATTTTAAAAATATTTTAACCTATAAAAAATAAGATAAAATAATATTTAAATAACCTATTTGGGAAAGGAAAACCTGACAAATAAAAATAATTAAAAAAAAAGAACAAAAGAATGTAATTTAAAATTAAAACAAAGAAAAATGAGAACAAAAGCTTCAAAGAAATAAAAAAGTAGAAAAACCCATTATCTCCCATTGAAGAAAGCTATAAGTACAATCAGGTCTCCCATCCCACATCGGAACATTACGTGGGATGGGAGTCTAATAGGGCTGTTAGTGCTTGGGTAAATGATAGCCATGGGATGGCATATTGTATTTATTACAATATTACAATGCTACCCCCAAGCTTTTAGTCTTTTATTTTTTTGATATGGGTATTAATTAATTAATTAAAATAATAAAAAGTAATTGAATGTTGTAAAAACGGTTCGATTAATTTTCAATTGATTAGACCAGAAAAATACAGATTTTTTTTTACTGGTTTTGATAGGTTTATAACCGATTTTGGGCGGTTTAAGCACATTCTAATGCGCATAGGCCATATTCGACGCGTCTTGAAGACGCATTGAGCATAGGCGTGCCTAGGCGGCGTCTTTTAGAACATTGGTTATTCGATAAATACTCTCTGAACACCCAAGATTTAAACTTGATGACATGGATCATGACAAAAAGGTTTTAAGCTCGTCGTACTATATAAATGCATGTGCACAGGAAAATATAAAGGAAGAATTCCCAAAGGTCAAGTTCTCATGTTGTCTTCAATGTCCAGATATGCTGTATGATAATTGTTTACATATGTTGAAGCAAAGACGAATTATTCTTTACATGGATATTATAATGATAGTGTTCCATAAAATTTATCCACTACGTTACATGAGTACCTAATCAAAATTCACTTAATTATAATAAATTGGAACTGTCATAATAGTACTTGACACATGGCTGGCTAGCAGCTTTCAATTTGGGAGCAGAGGTCAACAGCAATAATTCTTTTACCATTCTTTACTACTTGGACAAGTAGGGCTTACACTGCCATTTACATGTGCTAGGACAGCCCAGGTTAGCCTAGAATTCATATTACAACCAAACTAGTACATTAATGATTAATCTAAGAATCACGGAGTCTTGTAAACTCATTACATACCCGTGTCTGATACATATTCAAGCTTCAATAATCTTCGATACTCTCCAATGCGTATCGAATACTTATTTTTTTAATTATCTTATATTTTTAAATTTTCAATACGCATAGGATACGAATTTTTTATTTTTTTAATTATATCATATATGCATCGGATACGTCATGACACATGAATGAGAGTTTTATTGATTTTATACTCTTTTAGAACTCATTATAATTTTGCAATAGATTGACAAAAAAAAAAAATACTTAATAAATAACTATTGTTATTATCTATAACTCATTGAAAATAGATAATATTTATTGAAAATAAACAAGAATACACTACTAGAGTTTTAATTTAATTGACAACTAGTGTTTTTTTTTTTTTTTTTTGAAAAATATTTAATAGTATTAAATTTTTTAATAAATGTAAAATCAGTTGACAAATATATTTTTATTATTGAAAATAGATAATAGTATTAAATCTCTATTCAAAAGGAGAATTTAAAATGGGAAAATGTCGAAAACTAATTTGAAAGTATGCAGAGTTAGAGAAGACAAACATATTTATATAAATTATGTCTTCAACATGTTCCTCTAGGTGTAGGCCAAATTCATTTTTCATCAAAGGCTTGATATGTATGTGAAGATTCTTGTGGAATGGGAATCTTGATTTTTCATATTACACAACATGTAGATATATAAGAGATATTACATATTATCACTATAGTCCCTAATCTCTAATAGATGTTATATTGGTACACTTAATTGGAAGAATAATACACATAACTATATACATATTAACATTCCCCCTCAAGTTGGTGCATAGATATCACACATGCCCAACTTGGATATCGATGTATAGAATGAATTACTAGCCACTCCATGTGTCATGATGTAGGCTAGTTGGTTTGCGCTCTTAATATATGGAATCTCTATATTCTTGGAGTCGAGGTTGTCTTTGATGTAGTTCTTGTCAAGTTCAACGTGCTTTGTTCGATCATGTTGTACTGGATTGTTCGCTATCTCAATAGATGCAGTGTTGTTACAAAAGAGCAACATAGGCTTACTTGGACCAAAACCAAGTTCAGTAAGAAGAATTTTCAACCACGTAAGCTCGGTAGTTGCATGATGCAAAGCACGATATTCAGCCTCCGCGCTAAATAGTGAAACCACGTTTTGTTTCTTACTTCTCCAAGTAACAAGATTTCCTCCAACAAATGAAACATATCTCGACGTGGATTTTCTATCCAATCTCGATCCAGCAAAGTCAGAATCTGTGTAACTCACAATGTCTAGATGATCCCTTTTTGAATATAAGATGCCCTTGCCAGGAGAGGATTTTAAATATGCCAAGATACGATTAATTGCACTCATATGCTGTTCACTTGGGTTGTGCATGAATTGGCTCACAACACTTACCGCATGTGATAAATCAAGTCTTATGTGAGTAAGATAGATCAATTTTCCTACCAATCTCTGATATCTCTCCTTATTTGTAGGAACCTGATCTGGGTAGATAGATAAGTCATGATTCACCTCAATAGGTGTGTCTACAGGAGCACATGCTGACATACCAGTTTTTGCTAGGAGGTTAAGAGCATACTTACGTTGGGAAAGGACAAGTCCTTGCTTAGATTGTGATACTTCAATTCCTAAAATATATTTTAGAGTACCCAGGTCTTTCATTTCAAACTCCTTCGTCAGATGTGCTTGAAGTTTTTCAACTTCACTAGGGTTACTCCCAATAACAATCATATCGTCCACATACACAATAAGTAAGGTGACATCCTGCCCATCTCTTTTATAAAATAGAGTATGGTCAGCTAGAGTCCGCTTAAAACTATACTTCTTCATTGAACAACTCAACCTTCCAAACCATGCCCTTGGTGATTGTTTTAGCCCATATAGAGCTTTCTTCAACTTACACACCTTACCCCCTGGAGGTTCAAAACCCTTAGATGGGTCCATATATACTTCCCCTGTTAGATCACCATGAAGGAAGGCATTTTTAACTTCGAATTGCCTCAATGGCCAATCAAGATTGACTGCTAAAGATATTATAACTCTAACAGTATTCATCTTGGCTACTGGAGCAAAAGTCTCTTGGTAATCGATTCCATAGGTCTGTGTGTAACCTTTGGCAACCAGTCTAACCTTATACCTGTCCACAGTCCCATATGGTTTGTATTTTAACGAGTACACCCATTTGCACCCTACAGTCCTCTTTCATGGTCGTAAGGGGATCATCTTCCAAGTAGAATTCCTTTGGAGAGCACCAATTTCTTCTGCCATAGCAGATTTCCACTTAGGTTGATCAACAGCTTCCTGAAAATTGTTAGGAATAGACACGGAAGATATCTGAAGGGCAAATGCCAAGTTAGTCTTATATAAACGATGGTATGAAACATAATCAGATATAGGAAACATGGTATTAGAAGAACATGTTGAGAAACCCAGTCTATCAGGTGGGTTACGATCCGAAGGGAACGCCTCCTAGTCGGGGTGTCAACATTGTCCAAAGATGCATGGTTAGGATTAGAAACATGAATAATGTTGGAAGGGGTAGGAGGTGAAGTATGTACGTCAATATCAATCGTAGAAGAGTTCGATGGCACTGTAGTATCAACGGGAGAACTATCTTCAATAACTAGTGCAGGAGTACAAGGGGTATCTAAGGTATCTAAATTTCTCCTGGTATAACACTTTTGGAACAACCTTGGTGATCTATCACTTTCGACTTTAGGCTCCCCCTTTCCACTAGAAATCCACACCTTTTTTTCTTCTAACCACATTTGTTCCTCTTCTTTACTACAAATCTCCCCCTGAAGAGGAACCAACGACACGTCATCCGAGAAAAAAGACTCAGACTCACAGAATTCAACATCCATAGAGATATAGTACTTCCCTATAGGGGTAAAAATATTTGTAGCCCTTCTGAGAGCTGGAGTAACCAAGGAAAACGCATTTTAAGGCACGAGGATCAAGCTTGTCTCGAAGATGGGACTGCACATGAACATAACACATACAACCAAAAACTTTGGGACAAATATTTGAGGCTAAAGGAATAGAGTGGAACTTTGACAACATCCTTAGGGGTGTTTGAAAATTAATTATGCGAGAAGGCATACGATTGATAAGAAAAACAGCAGTTGTCACTGCTTCAGCCCAAAAACGTTTTGGAACTCGCATAGTGAAGCATAAAACTCGAGCTACCTCAAGGATATGTCGATTTTTTCGCTCTGCTATGCCATTTTGTTGTGGAGTGTAGGCACAAGTTATCTGGTGAAGAATACCATGAGTTGCGAAGAAGGTGGCAAGGGTTTGGTTCACAAACTCACGAACGTTGTCAGAACGAAAGGTCTTAACCTGAGTGTGAAATTGTGTCTCAACCATTTTGGAGAATTGAGGGATAACATGTACGACATCACCTTTCGATTTTAACAAGTATATCCAACATACTCGGGTACAGTCATCAATAAAAGAAACAAAATATTTTTGACCTGAAGTTGATGGAGTGTAAAAAGGGCCCCAAACATCAGTATGAACACAAGTAAATAGAACATGACTTCTATTAAAACTGATTTTAAAGGTTACACGATGATTTTTGGCAAAAATGCATTGTTCATATCGCATACTAGAACTAGGAATATTCTGAAACAGGTTTGGAAACAAATGTTCTAAATAAGAAAAAGAGGGATGTCATAATCGACAATGCCACAAAAGGATCTTGTCTCTAAGAGAAGATCTACTAACTGCTTGAAGACCAGCACCAGTTACAGTTTGCAACTCCCTTGTCCCCTCCAAAAAATATAGTCCTCCTCTTTCTCTATCAGTGTCAATCGTCATCTTCGTTCCATTGTCCTGAAAGACACAATGAGAAGATGAGAAGGTTACAGAACAATCTAGATTTTTTGTAATTTGACTAATGGACAACAGATTTGTAGAGAAAGTAGGTGCAAGTAAGACAGAAGATAGGGATAGAGTAGGTGAAAAGGAAATATTTCTGGCCCCAGTGATTTGGATAGAAGTGCCATTAGCCACCTGAACAGACTGAACATGTGAGGTAGATAAAGAATCAAGAGTAGAAAGATTGCGGGTAAAATGGTCAGTTGCTCCAGAATCAATAACCCAAGAGTCAGATACAGCAGAAGTAGATGTCAAATTAAAGGTACCTTCCCCAGGAGACGATGTGATTTGATTTCCTTCTACCAGCAATGTGCATCTCCAAAAGTTTCGACCAAACACGATAATTTTTTCCATCTAACTTAATGTGAATTGGAGACGATGTCTCATGAATTAATGGCGTCATAATCTTATTCCCAGCCATTTTCCTAAATAGCCAAAATTGATACAATCCCACAGCCACCAGCAGATGAAATGCACCAACAAATAAAATCCACAATATATGCAACTTCTCTGAACCAAACCCAAAGACCGACTATATCATAAGGTGAAAACTGATTTCAACTTAGCTATAATGTACAATACAAAAGAAGGCAGAAAAGTAGAAAAACTTAGCCAAAAAAGAGGTGAGCTGTAGAGATTTTCGCCGGAGAGTCAGCCAGAGATGCTTCTGGAGGCAAGCACCTGAGTTGCTCCTGAAGCAGGAGCGGAAGCCAGGAAGTCGTAGTGCGCGACTTTGAGGTTCGCACAATGCAGGAAGAAGAGCAAAACATTCGAAAAACTGGGTACCATGGCACCACCTAGGGTTTTGGTCGTCGAGAGCTGGGTCGGTGGTCGCTGCCGTCGTCGGTGCTGGGCGGTACTGGAAAAAGGGCTGGGCTGGTAAGGTGGAAAGTTCAGGTTAGGGTTTCTTCTCCTTGGGCTCTGATACCATGAAGATTCTTGTGAAATGGGAATCTTGATTTTTCATATTACACAACATGTAAATATACAAGAGATATTACATATTATCACTATAGTCCCTAATCTCTAATAGATGTTATATTGTTACACTTAATTGGAAGAATAATACACAACTATATACATATCAACAGTATGTCATTTTCATAATTGAAAGGTGAGACTTGAACTGAGAACCTATGTTTACTATGTTGAACCACCCTATCTAAAAACTCGTTCTTTAAATTACATCTTCAACAATGAAATATGTTTCTTTTTCCTTCATCCTCTTTAATCTCATTTGCAAATATGACCCAAACGAATCATAGAATTCATCCCAAAAAAGAAATCAACTTGATTTTACGAGATAGTTTCAGATTTAATGGAGGAAAGCAGAGGTGCAGGAAGGAATCCACATTGAAAAATCAATTATCAAATTTACTAATATATGGGAGGACTCACAGGGGAATATTCAGATTAGAATTGGTGCTCACTATTATAACAACATATTGAAGGTAAATAGCATGATTCTATCACTTTACAAAAATTCACATCATTAGTATGCATTGGATTTGAAGGGAAAAAAAATAAAATTGGTCAGCTTTTCCAAAGTATACAGGAATGGAAAACTAATGTATACCCAACAATCAGTCACAACATGAAGGCAAAAAATATACTCACATGATTATCCATCAGGTTAAATGCTTTCTTCAGTATTCTCATTCTCGTACGATCCTTCTCATCGACTTGTTTTACGAGCTGTAACAAAAACTAGAATTAGATATGCATCATTCTTTTAAAATGAGAACAAAAAGTGAAAATTGACATCTAAATGGTGGATGGTGCATTTGGCAGCAATTGAGTATAGTGCCTCCAATTTGAAGTAGGAATTTGAAGCCCAATTCCTTCTAGGAGTGGCAAGAGATGCATTTCATCTTATATTGGGTAATTAGAGAATATACGGGTTATTAAGAAACAGTGTTAGCGTAAAAAATATAATGCAAGGGATGCATCAAATACCTCACTTTTAAAACTATCATATACAACAACAAGAATCAAATTGGTGACGAAGTAAACGCCCAACAGCACGTAGAGAACAAAAAATAGGCAATACCACCGTGAGTCCCTATGAAACAACATATCATGGAGGTGAGTAAAACTAGAATAAATCAGTTATAAACATATAGCATAACAATATGGAAATTGGTATCCATAGAAGTTGATAATTAAGTTCAAAAAGTTTAGCAGTGTTGCTTGGACAAGAATTCAAACCTTCTCCTATGTGTGTTATATGACGACTACCTTAACAGTGCAGGGTGGTGGAAGGAATGCAGAACAATAGCCAGGCAATATTAGAAAGAGAGAAGAGGGTGCATCAAAAGGCAATGTGTCAAAGCTACTTACTTGTATGCAGGAATCCATACATCTGGGTTATTGGAAGTGGTAAATAAAACGAACATTTCGTATAATGTGGTGCCATATGAAGTGAATACAGTCTTCCACTGTTGCGTATCTTCAAAGATGACAAATGCCAGCCAGCTAGAGAACAGGAGAAATAAAGCCCATAGAGCCTGCATTAGGCTCCCAAAGAAAGGAAAAAGCACAGTCAAATTTCATCCATGAAATTGAAGAGAGAGAGAGAGAGAGAGATCATAACCGTGGCAGTACTTCAGTTGTACTTGTAATAGAATTCTTTTGATGATGAGTACCAGAACTATTAAGTGGACGCACCAGGATATTAAGGTACGTGCCGAGCATTCCAGCCAGGATGACGATGCTATCTCGTAAATCCCTAGTGTCAGTTTACAAAATTAAGAAGAAATTTAGTTAGCGGAGCTTAATGAGTCAAACAGAGGAATTAAATGATGTTATGTGGCACGCGATTGACTTGGAGGCTGGAGCATCTTTTTCAGGCTGAATGGTATTTACTCTTCCTGTGTGTTCATCTAAGTGCAAATCAACAAATTCCAACCTCTTCTTTCTCCAAGCAACCGCCCTCAACTGGAATCCATAACTTACAATCAATTCTAATGAATGATTATCTCATCTACCCGAAATTAGCAGGCAGACAGGCAAATATTTCCACCAATGACAATCCCAAACCTTAGCTATTCCAAAACCAATGTATAAATCTTAATGGGACACAACGCCCAGGAAAAGTGGGGAAAAATATCCAGAAAGCACAATGAAAACATAATGCAGGGAAAAAACTGTAATAGGGTACCCATACCATACCTGATCTTACCGGATATAGGGTGCAATCCTAAATGGAAGAGTATAGAATGCAACTGGGGACAGATAGATAACATAGACTAATAGATCAGCAACCAATAGTATCAACAGAAGTACCTAAAAATCAATAAAAGAACTGATTACTTATCAAGGTTCAAGATTTGAAATTTGTCATTTCTATGGTTCCAAAAAGACATTCAATTTGGACCCTATAGGTCAGCATAAAGATATTCAAGAATGGATGTTGATTTATGAATACCAGATTTGAATGGTAGTTTTGTTTGTTTTCCTAAAATACATTCTTCACGAAAATCTTCCTTGTCTAAATTGACATTTCCTATAACCCCATAATTGTTTAGTGACTTAAGAGATTTATCTCATATATGGCCAAGTCTTCGATGCCATACGGAAGAGTTTCTGTTTTAAGAATGTAAAAAGAATATGCATTCTTCTTTATGAGGAATAACATGAATTTTGTAAAGACTATTTGTCTTTGAAACATTATAATTTCAAAAGAATCCTTTTGAATTTTGTAAAACTCATTCTTAAAGTAAATCTCAAAATTATTAGAATCTAAGATACCTAAGGAAATGAGTTTTTTGTCAACCTCAGGAACATACATAGTTTGTTCCAATTTGAGAAATTTCTCATTTTCAATTTTTAAGACAATGTCATTGACACCACGTATCTTACAAGGAAAATTATTTCTCATGTAAACACTCCCTTTTTCTGCAGGTTTGAAATTATTGAACCATTTCTTTCAAGACACATGTGATATGTGCACCCAGAATCCAATACCCAAGACTGACGAGTGTCTTAAGTATTCACCATGTAAACGGTGCCATCATTATCATCGCACTCATTATTGTGTCTTGATTTGTTTTTAAGATCATTTAATCGCTTGGGATAAGCTTTGATGTAATGTCCAGGTTTCTCACAATGATAACATTTCCTGATAGATTTATTTTGAAATTTGGAGAAATCAGATTTCTTATTTGTAGGAAGTTTTCCTTTTCTTTGGCTATTATTGTTATAGGTATTTTGATGTGGTTTGAATGGTCTTTTAGATCTAGCCATTAAAACTTCTCCTTGATGACTTCCATTAATTTCAAATTTCGATTCTAAGTCTCTATTTCTTAAGGTAGAAGTGACAATATCAAGGCTAAGTATATCTCTACCATACTCAATAACATATTTCACATCCTTATACCTATCACCTAAAACATTTAATAAAGAAATACACAGTTGATCTTCGGATATCTTTTCATATCAATTGGACAGGTCTTGTGTAATTTTATTAAATATATCAAGATTAGACTCAAGATCCTGGATGGTTCAAACCTAAAAGCAAAAAAATAAAAAATAAAAAAAAATGTTTCACTTATCAGGAATGGATTTAGACATATACAAATCTTCTAACTTTTTTTCATAATTCAAAAATCGTTTTTGTTTCACCTACTTTCCTAAGAACAACATCAGAGAGATGACGAAAAATAGTGCTCCATGTCTGTTCATCTAGTTCTTGCCTTCTAAAAGCACTAAATTCAGTAGGCCAATTTTCAATAATAGCACAGACACATTTTTGTTGAAGTAAAAGAGCCCTAATCTTGTCTGCATAGACTAAAATCACCTTTTCTAGTCCACACTTCTACATCAAATTTAGTATGGGACATTTTGAAAAAGAGAAACACTAAGTTTCACAAAACAGGTCACCAAATTTTGAAATTACAGATTCTAACCTATATATCAAGAAATTAAGCAACAAGTCCAAGTATATAACAATTATTAAAAATAATGCAAATTATTATAACATGCAATATTTCAACAAAATTATATAGATGAATCAATTATGCAAGATTTCAAGAATCTCAAATTAGTGTAATTTCCCTAAAATTAATATCATTTAGTCACTTATCAAAAAACAGATTTGGATAACAAATCAGATATCAAATATTATTAACTCCAAAATGCCAAATCAAGATAAGGATAGAAGTTACCAAGAGTTCGAAAGTGTTCAATTAGAATGCCCCCAAACACCAAGAAGCTGGCAATCTCGACAAACCCCAAAAATCCAAGAACCTGCAGTCATAGAAACAAGAACCAATAGTCTCTAGAAAATAGATTTTCAGCCAATGCACAAGCTCTGATACCACTTGTTGGATCGATAATGAACAATAATGAAAGTAAAATTCACAAGAACATAATTTTTCGGTCGGAAGACCCCGAAGGTTCGGTAATTCAAAGAATCACCCACTCCCCCATTGAGCAATCCATTATATTGAATTTATGATCAATTCCACTAGGCACAAACATGTTCATAGTGTTCGCTCAAAATAGTGTACCGCAAGCGCACGGGTCGCGTACAAGTAATAAAGTGGACTTTTTGAGTCCGGATTGTCGATCCCACGAGGAATGTTTACTCTAGATTATATAACTTTAATTAATTTAATTCTAACAACAAAGAGAAACACACAATTAAAAAGATGGATTTTTGTAAATTCTAAATTAAAGAAAATAATTCTAAACCGAATTAAAATAAGGAAAATGGAAGATAAAATAGTTGGGATTCATGATTTCACTTAACTCTCGCTTAAGCAATTTCTCAACACATGCAAATTAATAAATTACTCATTTACAATGTTAGACCCGATTTTCCAAGCTTAGCTAATTACCTCTCTCGAGTGAAATTAACCCTAATCAATTGGTCTAACCTACTATATCTCTATGTCGATTAATGCCCAATCAATTGCATTAACTCTTTGTGAAAATAGCTCAATGGATCATCTAGGGTTTAAGGTATATCTCTATCCTTAACAAGAACCTAGAGCATTTGTTATTTGGTCTAAAATGCATAATATCTCTCGATTATCATACACTTCACAAAACATATATTTGGTGATCAATCAAACACATGGAATAATCTCAATAAAAAACACACATGAAATAAGCTCAACATTAATAAACAAACATTAAAATTACTTAAACTAAGTTAAGTTACATCAATCATCCCAACATAAAATAACTAGCCCATTATATAAATATTGCACAAAAGTTGAGGTTTACAAAAATACATCACAAAATATAGAAATCAAAGATTAAAAATACAAGATAATGAAATAAATCACTTCCATTGATTTTTGCCCCAAAATTCCTTCAATAATGTTTTGAATCTTCACCTCACTTCTTGCTTCCTTGCTTCAATGGTGCTAGTAACTTAGAAACACAACTAAACTACAAACTAATTTACAAACTAAATCAAAAACAAAGAAAAGAAAAAGAAAAGAAAAGAAAAGAAAAGAAGAAGAAAGAAAAGAGAGAAAAGAGGAAAGGGGGCTAGGGTTTGGTGTCAAGAAAATTGGGGATTAAGGTGAAGTGAGAAGTGGGGGTATATATACCCCCAAAAAATCTGACCTAAAAAAGGTCCAAAAACGCGCCCCTTACAAGCCAAACACGCCCTTAATACAAAATAAAATAAAAAAAAACAGAAAATAAAATCCGGAATTGGCCAGAAAGTCGCCTAAGCGATCGCGTGGCTGAGTGCCTCGCGATCGCGTGGTTAGTCTGAATTCTCTAGGGTTGGATTTTTGACCTCTCTCGCGATCGCTACTTGTAAGAGCCACGCGATCGCGTGGTTCATCTGGTAGATCTGTCTTTTCATGATTTGAAATTTGGTCCTCCATCTTCTGGTCTTCTTCAATTTAGTCCTCGAATTTGACTTTTATTACAAATATGCCCTTGAAATATTTGCAAAGTAGGTCCTCCATCTTTCTGAGATGTTGCACTTAAGTCCCCAAACTTTTGATTTCTTTCGATTAGGTCCTTGGACATCGAAATTGCTCTTCTTTTAGCTCAATTGCTCTCCAATCTTGTCCATTTCCTTTCCAATTGAGTTTGTACCTAATTGTACAAGATAAACGCAATATATAAGTAGATATTTGCTCAATTTTTCAATTAAATTGTTTATTTAAAAGCACAATAAGTGTGTAAAATGCACACTTATCACACCCCCAAACTTGAGCTTTTGCTCGTCTCGAGCAAAATTATCTACTAGTGCAATCAAGTAATGTGAAAAATAGATCAACAATGTTAGATAACTTGCAAATTACTCATGAGTGCAAAATTGTATAATCAATTCAAAAGTATGATTCCAAATAATGCTACCAAAAAGAAGTTTAGCTCATCCGATGGTCGATCGGGGTGTGTGTGTGTGCATAGTCACTTTCAATTGTCAATTAAGTTTCGAGAATATTGATGAGTAAAGAGGTTTCAAGTCAAAACTACCCACCATTAGTGGTCAATTCTTTTTCTTTCCCACTCGTGGCATTCATCCCCCAATAAATATTTTTCTTTCCTCTCCCGAGATGTAATTCTAGAGGGTACTCTCAAATCACTCTTTTCTTTTTCCACTCTAGTTTGGGTGCATTTTACCGACAATCTCGACAACCTAGAAATGCGGTGATTCTCCACTAATGAGTGCTTCGACATTCAAGTTTATACTAAGTAATTCAAACCCACTATTCATCTAAGAGCCCTTATGCAAGTACAAATCCATGATTTCTAAAACTAACATGATGAATGCTCGTGTCTTTCCCACTCCATTAAGCTTTCTACCATGTAGCGAGCTTTAGGTCGGTAACTCCCCGATTGTTTTAAGATCAAAGGGTACCAAGTTTCAAAATACCCCTACGGACTTAATAACTCGAGTCAAAAAGGCTACGAAGTGAGGTAGACTTATTAAGCAAATGCAATAATGAAGTGCTCTTTTTTTTTTTTTTATAAGTGTGTGTGTGAGTACCCTACTCATTAAGCTTTCTAATTGACCCATGTAGCGAGCTTTCGGCCGGTGACTCCCAAGTTTCAAACTTAAGGCACCAAGTTTCAAGATACTCCTACGGGCTTAATTACTCGAGTCAAAAAGGCTTCGAGATAGGGCAATGCAATGTAAAAATTAAAATGGGCTTAGAACTTTAGCATACGGTCATTACTTAGCTTATACTTGGCGAAATACACTCCACACAAAATTTATTTCCAACATGCATGGAATCACCACACGTCTAGACCGTCTCCTTCACCGGGTCGACCACCCCCAAACTTTTTTTTAGGAAAAAATACATATATAAGGTGTTTAGAATATACAATTTCAATTTTAACATATAATTTCAAAAATCTCAAAAATCAGTTATCTATTTAACTAAATTAAATAATTAGATTTTTTATTAATTATATAAATTCAGATCACAATACAAGATAAATCCAGGTTACAAAATGTAAATTGCTTAAGTAACAAATTCAGGTCACAAATTATCAAAATAGTAGGTCACAATAACAGTTTTATCAAGTCACAAATAATTGTAAGGTCACAAGTTTTAAATTAATCAATCTCGAGTTATTTCTAGGTCACAACTTATCAAATTATGAGGTCACTAATCTTTTAAGTCACAATTATCATATTATTAAGTCGCAATTCACTGATTAATTATTAGGTCACAGTACATCCGAAAACTTGCCCACGTAAATTCAGGTTACAAAATGTAAATTGCTCAAGTCACAAATAATTTTAGGGTCACAAATTATCAAAATAGTAGGTCACAATAACAGTTTTATCAAGTCACAAATAATTGCAAGGTCACAAGTTTTAAATTAATCAATCCCGAGTTATTTCTAGGTCACAACTTATCAAATCATGAGGTCACCAATCTTTTAAGTCACAATTATCATATTATTAAGTCACAATTCACTGATTAATTATTAGGTCACAGTATATCCGAAAACTTGCCCATGTCACATTCTCACCACCATCAGCTCACAACCACCACCATCTCAAAGTTGAGGCCCACCGCCTCATCGCCGTCGCCGTCGCCAAAAAAAAAAATAAATTATTAGGTCATAAATTTTATTAAGTCACATTTAACAATTATTATGTCATGGTCATGTTGCCACCACCTCCTTCGACCATGACTGCAGCCGAAGCTATCTTCACAACCAAAACACCAGCGACAAGCTCCACCCACCACCAAAACAACAACCAATCTCCCGTGCAAAGCGACGCCGACGATATTGCTGTGTGTAAAAATGATGGATACTTCTCCGCCGTCATCAACTACAAAGTTCATCGGCACAAACATTTCCCCAAGAAGTCTCAGATCTCAAACCCCAGCCACTAACGTCGCCACCACCTAAGCCTCAGTCAACCACCATCAACACACCACAATCACCAACACCACTACTACAAACCGCCTGCATCACCACCAAAGCCTCAATCCACGACCACAGTTATTCAAGATGAAGTCACAAACATTGTTATTTCTAGTCACAATCACATTAACAATCAATTATCAAGGCTGATTTTGAATCACCCACCTCCACCCCCACCCACACCGGCGAATCCATCACTACCCTCAACAGTCAACACCTCCCCGATTATCACCAACTCATCACCGGCCACCGCCACTACCTAAACCCACCTGCACAACCACAACACACAACACCTACACCTACACCTAAACCCACATCCAACACATATTATCACCCATCGCACCACACCACCACCACACGACACCACCAAATGTTCGTAAAACTACAATAGGAGCCTTCAATGCATAGCTCAATCTCAAAAAATCAAACAAAAGAATCGTGCCAAACCATTTGCAAACCTCAAAGAATATCCAAATTGAATTTCGTGAAAAGGGACTTCGAATATGGACTCTGCAGGTCCTTTAGAACAAACTGTTTAAAAATTTTCGCCGAAGCCTCGCCGAAAACTGCCGCCGTCTCCGGAAACCACCATTGTCGCAGCCACCGGAAATTTTTCCCGACATACTACAAGATTATCCTCTCCGTCACGAGTCTAATGGCGCAAACCGTTCGTTGATTGGAGCTCCCTACCGGCGGAAATTTCAGTTTAAAGATCCGGTTTCCCTTTTTTATTTCCGTCAATTTCGCAGCCTCCGACCACCATTTTCTGCCCACACTTCAGGGGAACGTCCTCCTCCACACTGCGGTCCTGCTGGTGGTTTTGAATTGCTGATTGATTGGCTGGAGATCAAAGTTTAGAAAATGGCAGAGAACTTCTTGCTTCGGTCGGATTTGCTTCTTCACTGGTCAGCATGGCTTCACTTTTCCACCGGTTTCACAGCTGGTTTTCAGCCTTTACACCTCACCAATTTCTTGCCAACAACAGTGACAACGGCGGATTCTTTCTTTCCTCCGGTCTCGTTTTCCACCGAATTCACCAAATTTCTCTCACGGTTTCCGCAGCTTCACAGATTTTCAGCCTTCTCTGTTTTCTTTCTTCACTGTGCTTCTTCAATAGACCCGGTCTTCACCGAGTTCTCTCCGATTGGTGCCCTCTTTCGCCGCTACTGGTGGAGTCTGGATGCTAGAGAGGGGATGGAGTTTGTGGGGGAGTCTGGAGGGTAGAGAGGGGATCGATAAGAACAATTGTGGATTAGGATTGGGTTAATATAATTGTATAATAATTTAATTGTTAAAATTTTATTTATAACCTGAAAATTGAAGTAATATAAGTTTCACCTTATTTTTGAATATGATTCCTTAAAAATATGAGTATGTGTAATTTCCACTTTTTTTTTTACTACATAATTTTTAAAATTCTAATTGCATATGAAATATTTCTCATCATATACGTGTGTCCGTGAGGAATCCATGAAAATAGCCTTTGAAATTTACCAATTCTTAAAAATACCCATACAATTTTATAACTTTTGAAAATAGCCTTAAACACTAGAAACTACCAAAAATACCCTTGCACATAACATTTCAACTATAGACATCAAGATTTGGAAAACTTCATTTTAGTCCTTAGATAATTTTATTTATATAACTTTAATTGATTTTTGTTTATATGATTTTTGTTCGCTCATAGTAGCACCCCTCCGTTTGCGTGGTGATAGATGAGAGAAAAGCCCAATTACACAAAATGAAATAAAAAATAAAAACATAAGATATAAAAAAGTCCTAAAAAAGGGAATAGAAAGAACTATAGAAAAGATTACTGAACAATTGGAAAAATTTTATGGAGAAAATTCATTATTATTTTGGAAACCACATCACCCTAGAGCCAAAATAGTATTAATAGAAAATGCTATCATAAGAGTAAGACCAATGATGTATATTATACAAGATACATAAGAATTCAAAACCCAAATAAAAGAATTGCTTGATCAAAAACTCATTGGGCCTAGTAATGGACCTCATAATAGTCCAACCTTTATGGCAATGAAACATTCTGAACAAATAAGAGGAAACGCTAGAATGATGATAAATTATAATGAATTAAACAAATATACCAAATTTGATGGATACTTTTACCAAATAAAGAAGCATTAATAAACATTGCAAAAGGAAAACAATATTATTCTAAATTTGATTGTAAATCGGGATTTTGGCTATTAAAAATGGAAGAAAATAGTATTCAATATACAACATTTAGTACACCATAGGATAAGTATGAATGGATGGTTATGCCATTTGGTTTAAAAAATTCACCACAAATATATCAAAGGAAAATAGATAGCATATTTAGAAAATTAATATGTTTTAATAATAGTTCTGAACATAGAAATCATTTAATAAAATTTATAAATGAATGCAAAAAAAGGAATTTTTCTTCCAAAAAATAAAGCTATAAAAGAAAAATAAGAAATTGATTTTCTTGAATTATCAATAGATAAAAAAAAGAATAAAACTACAAACCCACATATCTAAAAAGATAGAAAATTTTTCAGATAAATTAGAATCAAAAGAACAAATACAAAATTTTTTAGGATGTTTAAATTATGCAAAAGGATTTATTGAAAATCTTTAGAAAAAAAGAAATAAAATCCATATTTTACTCAGAAAAACGAATATCAAAGGATGGAGTAATGAGCATACAAATTACCAAATCACTCAAGGAAGAATGTAAAAATTACCAAAATTAAGATTACCAGATGAAAATGATAATCTAATAGTTAACAGTGATACCTCAGATAAATATTGGACATCAATATTAAAAACAGATCTTAATGAAATTTGTAGATATTCTAGTGGAAATTTTAACCAGGTAGAAATAAATTATACCATCCATAAAAATGAATTATTGGAAATGATTAGAGGAATAAAAAAAGTTTTCACTTTTTTTATTATCTAAAAAGTTCATTGTTAAAACTGATAATTCTCAAGTTGCAGGATTAGTCAAAAATAAATTACCACCAGCACCTCAATATAGGAGGCTCCATAGATGGCAAGCATATTTGGCATTTTATAATTTTGATATAATTCATATTAAAGATATCAATATATATCTTGCCTTTTTTTAAGCAGGAATATTGAATTTGCAGATGGATAATATCAAAAAATCATTGATAGACGCCAAATAGCGAATGAACTTCCTCACTGAGGAAGCTGAAGATATAAAACTTGGAATTGAGCAACTAGCAGAGACTCTCCAAGGATGTTTCAAGCAGTTGATGGATATCTCAATTTCTCATTACAATTATACCAAATAATTGAGTGATAACATAATTGAGATTGAATCTTAGTTTAAATCGTTAATTACCAAAATGTTTTATCAAAAATACAAACAGGGACATTCTCTAAAAGCAGTGGTGGACCAACAATTAAAAGAGATGAACCAAGTCCAAGTCCCAAGAAAGTGATCATAAATGAAGCCAGTCCCCGAAAATTAACAATCAATGTCAAAGACAAACATACAAGGGTAATTAAAATTTGTGCCGAAGAAGAAGATGATTCCCCCTTTTTACCAAGAGAAGACGAATATAAAAATGCTGCCAGAATTATATATGAACTCCAAGAATGTGATTGTTATTACATCTCGTCTGGAGATCATGTATATCCATGATTGATCGTTACTCAGGGAGGAGATCCCTTTATGACAAAAATGGTAGCGGATTATGGATTTTTGGATCTTATCTATCCAGGAAAAGACTTGAAAGAAATTGAAATTTTTGATGATTTATTAAAAGGAGAAATTTCAAAATTTGCACAAGGAAGATCTATTTATTTAATTTTTTATTCAATTAGTTCTGAAATTGATAGAATGATGAATTATACTGCTTAGCATATTATCAAAATTAGATATGTTGCTCGAAACTTCCAGATAGAAGTTGGAAAAAATACCAAGTCTGTACCAAATATCACAATATCATGGTTTAGATCTCGAAGGGTGTTGGGAATTGATGAGGTTCGAAGCGCGGAAGAAACACCGGAAAGTTCCGAACTCAAGGTGTGGTTGGACGGATGAATCATGACCCGATATTCACGACGCGATGGCTCGACAATGCGGAATAAAGAACCACGACTTTCGAAACGCCACAAGGATTTGCCCAATCTCCTTGATGAGTCTCTAGTTTTGAACGCCATAAATATTCTAGAAAATATTTGATAAGTTCGATATTTGAACGCCACAAGAAATATTCTTGATAAGTTCGAAAAACATAGGAATCCACCTATAACTTTTATTGAATCCTCAATAAAAACTGTTTATATCAAAATCAAGTCTCAAGTCTGAATTACAATGAATGGAAAGGAATATAAATAAGTAAAATAACATAGCCGCTAATTGACTCAAAATAGAATTCTAATTAGACTAAAATTCTAAAATTGGCAAACAAATAATTAAAAACAAAATTTAACCTAAAAATACGCAAAAACCCTAATTTCTATCTGCATAATTGACTTGCTGTTTTGAAGCTCCAAATGATGGAATTTGGCCATAAAATCAGTCAGCTCAAGGGCTTTTGCCCATGAGTTTTGCTTAGTGGCCCATTTCTACTCGAAAAACACATATTATGCTTCTAATTCCGTCATGGTTGACTGAATTGCACTTTTATTTGGCTTGAATATTTAACTTTTTCCGTCAAGCCTGCTATGACTCCGATTGTCGAAGGTCCGGAACACATCAGGAATTAAGGTTCTCTACAACATTTCCAAAAACATGCATGATAAAAATTCAAATGCATATGTCAATATAATGGATAGGCCCTCCTCACTAATAGAGGAAAAGAAAAGTCGTCAATCTTGAAAGAATACATCAACAAGTTTGACACTCATCAGATCCATGGAAGTTTTGCAACTTTACAAGAGGCATGCATTGTCAGAAATTGCTCCGCATGGCAACAAAATTGATGGACAGTTTGAATCTACCTTAGTAAAGAAGGATATAACGTGCCAAAAAATAGACAACTTCATGTAAGGGCCATGTGAAGAAATAAATAATAGAAGGACAGATGTGTCCTTGTGATATTATGAAAAGTTTCAAATTATTGTATCCATTATGTAAGCAATGATGTAAGATGTTGGATGGTTGTGCCTCGTGAAGTTGTATAAATAGAAGCCTTTTGGCTAGGAAAAGCCAGAGGTGACTGGAGCACTCAATTTGTGAGAAATCCAAAGAAAACTCCTCTGTTCTTGAAAGTTCTCATACCAACCTTGTATTAATATTCATATTATCAATAAAATTCCAATCGATTTAACAAAATATGATGAGTTTCTAAATTTCTGTCTTCTGAATCCTATTTCCTACGAGAAGATATATTATTAAGAAAACTCTCTACACTCTGTCATAATATTTTCCATCCAAGTGTTATGCAGTGAAGGCATAAAATCAGTTGTAGCTAATAACCAGTGAAGGCAAGAGGCCATTGAAGGGTGTGATAGCAGAAATCTGTGAGCCTGAAGGTCACTAATATCAGAAGGAAAATACAAAGGTACAAAGAACAGGAATAGAGATTAGTATTCTTAATATATCTGCCTTTATAGATTTAGGAGGAAGAACTTGTGAAACAATTTGATATCATGGAAGAATTTAGGATTATCAAGTTTAATTATCAAAATAGTCCTTATAAAAATGAATATCACAGCATAATTGAACATTTATTCATGCATAGACAATTTACTAGACCCAATAATGAAATAAAAAAGTTATATCGTGTTTATATGCCATGTTTATTAGCTATTTTTTCTAAATTAAAAGAATTATTAGGAATAGAAATTACAAAATCAATCATTTACTTTTGGCTTGATAGTGATAATACTAAAATAAATAATGAGTTATATTTAGAATATGTATTTAGTAGTGACAATGAATATGATCCCATATTAGATTATGATAGTGATGGAAACGATGAATCTTTCTTTACCAGTTTTTGAAAATTTTGAAATCATGAATGAAAGAAATTATATTATCGAGAAAACCAAGATCTAAGAGATGTCCATATAAAGTTAAAAAGAATATAAAAATAAAAGAGGTATTGAATATGAAATTGATAAAATTGGATATCAAGAACAACTTTATGCATCACAAGAAATATTAAGAAGTTTAAAAGAAAATATGATAGATAATTTTGTTAGAGGTACTGTAAGAACTATAGTAATACAAGATATTCAAAATATAATAGATAAATTAGAAAAAAGAAAGAAAAACATTTCAAAATATAATATACCATTCGAACCTAGTATTTATATCATGACTGATATAGATATTATCAATTCCTAAACACTGATAGAATTTGAAAAATTAATTGAAACTTTATAGATTAACTACTCGTTATTTCCATATTTACAGTTTGATTTCAGTATATAAAATGTCTGGATATACAATTCCAAAGAAAAGAATAGGATTCAAACAATAGATTACAATTTAGAGACTTGAGGTTGCAACCCACTTATCTTTAACAAAAATGTTCCATTGCATAATCGGATTGTGTTAGTGTGTGCTAGAGATGCAACGCACTTTATTTCCCATCCCAATCATGACTCGATATGGTTTATTTCCTTGCACCTCTCGTGTTTGCTCACATCCCAACCATTTATGAGTGACTACGAGGAGAATAATTTCGTCCAACTCCAGTGGAAATCAGTTGCGTAAATCAAGTTAATTATGATGTGAATTCAGTCAACACAGTATCCCTGATCACATTCATACCACCAACCCTAGACCAAACAATTCAAACCACTCATAAGTATATGTAATGGGTTTTAACACCCTCACAAGATATTTCTCTCTTCGCACAAAGTGTATAAGGGGTTGAATTTTCGTTCAGCTCTCTGCATGTATAAGTCGGTACCACAGATTGCCTATCTGTCATAACCGGAGCCAACAATAACACAAGTGCAAAGCGAAGGTCTTTATTTGGTTGAGCGGGGCTTCGGGTCAGGTATGATAAAAGGATATATTTAGGCTGAGTCGAGAAGGAATTTCGCAAACTAAGTCAATTCATAATGACATTACTTCCTTCACCCCTTAATATGAACTTCATTGTTTCCCGCTACCCAACTTTGTTCAAACTTGAATCTCTTCTTTTCTTTTCTTTTCCCTTTTTTTTTTTCACAAGTTGAGTGTTTGACATCCTCAACTACTAATTTTCGTGACTAACTTCCTTTTCATTGCTTTTTTTTTTTGCTAATCATTTCGCAGTCACCAAATGGCACAAGATAGAATTACAATCCGGTGAATTTAGACGATTACACAACCATCGCCCAATACAAGATAACCATTTCAACTTCTTAGACTTAGACCATAGCACAATCCTCAATCAACAAAAGCTTGCGAATCCCTTCTCTTATGGGTTCAAAACAGAGACAATGCGAAAGAAAGGGTATTCGTGGCTTGTAGCATGGCATAAAATTTCAAAGAAAGGCTAAGGCTCAAACGGGCTTCTAATGGTCCATGTAGCAAGGTAGGCTCTTTTAGCAAGCCAAATTTGGTTTAACCTATTGCCTTTTCTATAATTTGCACTTGAATCAAGAAGCTACAACGGTATGCACAAGAAAGCACATCCAAGCATAACCCAACCATGCAGGACACACATCAAAAAATCATGAGCTCATAAGTATTAAAAACAGCTCTTAGGCTCAAAAGCTCACAAATTATGGTTTTCATGTGTTTTTCCCATCCAATTATGAGTTATAGGTCATTGCTTGATCTTCTTTCCAACTCTAAATCCATTGGTCGAGGATAACGGTTAAAAGTATTCAAACCATCACTACTCACAAAAGTATAATAATTGGGACGTTCAGGGTTATATATGAAGGAATAATCTGTCTATTGTGAGTTGGGTTGACTAGGTTGTAGATATTTGACAATTTCACTTTTCATTTTCAACCTATTTGTGAAGTTTTGGACGAGATGATCTCTATGTGCTCAATTTATATCCAATTATGCAATGATTTTTTTTCAAAAAAAAATGAACCAAAAGTGGGGTTGCTTCCTATCAAAGTATGGTTTAAGACCTAAGTAGCATAGATAGGTAGCAAAAGTAGATAACAAGATTAAAATGGGTGCTGACTCAACATGAATTTAATGTTTCGACTACAGAAAGAAGATAAAGACATTAAGCTCACAATCAATTCAATTCCCCCCCACACTTAGACAAAACAATTTCCTCATTGTAAAGCAAAACAATAAAAGGGAAAAAGAAAAGAAACTCCCCCGGTCTAACGTGGTGGTTGATCGACACGGGGTCTCTGCAACTGTCGAATCTCCTCCCGAAGGGCTCTCTGCTCTTCTAGCATAAGTTGCTGATCTTCTTGCATGGCATTCAGTTGAGTTTGGAAGGCTCGCATCAATTCCAGCATCTGCAGTTCAAAAGGGGTAGGTGCAGGGGTAAGCGAGTGAAGCATTTTTTTGTTTTTTTGTTTTTTTTTTTTGAGATTTCTGGATTTACGGCCGTAAAGAAGCGTATTACGGCCGTAATCTGCCCTCTGGAAAAAAATAGGAAAAAAAATAATAATTACGGCCGTAAAGAAGTTATATACGGCCGTAAGGTGATTTCTGAACGAATAATTAAAAAGTGCATTACGACCATTATGTCTTACGGCCGTAAGACTGCCTCTGAAAATTTTTGTATTTTTTTGTATTTTTTTTTTTGTATATATATATATATATATATTTTATAATAAATATGAGATTGAAATGACTAAATGAAATAAATCAAAAATGAAAATACGAAAATAAAGGGTTGAGGGGATAAAGAAACTCCCTCCTCGGGTTGCCTCCCGAGCAGCGCCTTTGTTTACATTCGTTGGCTCGACCGAGTCCTTTTTCAACCGGGATCAGGTGGATTTCCAAAGCTCAACTTCTTTTTCATATTTTTCATTAGGGCCTGCAAAGTAGGGGGTAGAGATTTTTCATCAGAAACTGGTAATGTGATGGCAATGGAGCGGATCGGGGCGGATCAGTGCCGATCCAAATCCGCTCCACGAAATTTCGGATCGGATCGGATCGGATCAAACAGTAAAAATCTTGGATCGTCTCGGGTTCGGATCGGGTCGGATCGAAACAAACATTAAGAAATTTTCGTTATATATTTTCGTTAACGACAAATAAATCAATACATAATTCATAAAATAACTAATATAATATTTAATTCATACAACAAAATATTACATATATAGAGAATTAATGATTTTGTATCAAATTCAATAAAAGATTATATATTTTATATTTAATAATTAATTTTTTTTACATATTTTTTTAATTTTTAAAAAAAATTCGGATCGCGGATCGGGTCGGATCGGATCACCACTGATCCAAATCCGATCCATTGATCCACGGATCGGGATTTTTTCGGATCGGGTCGGGTCGGATTGACGGATCAACGGATCGGATCGGATTTTTTTGCCATCTCTAATGGATGAGATTTTACCAGAATTCGGTGACTTTGGACAGTCCTTTCCACCAATATCGAGAACTTCCTGTACTAAAGAGTCATTCACATTAACAGAATAAACAGGATCATCATCAAAAATTTTCACGGAATCATAAATATTGAATTGAACAATTTCATTATCAAATTCCATGGAAAGTGTGCCACTGCTAACATCTATCTTAGTCTTGGATGTTTTCAAAAATGGTCTGCCTAGCAAAATAGGTGTGGAGCTGAGTGAATGATCATCATTCATGTCTAACACATAAAAATCTGCTGGAAACACTAAACCCCCTACTTGTACTAAAACATCTTCAACTACCCCATCCGGATAAGCATTAGAACGATCGGCTAGTTGAATTATAACATTAGTTTCAATCAGTTTGGCGAGTTTTAATGAAGCATAGGTGGACCTAGGCATTACATTGATAGATGCACCTAAGTCTATTAAAGCACGATTTATTTTCCTATTACCTATTTGACAAGGTATGGTAAACATACCTGGATCCTTGCACTTGGGAGGTAATTTTCTTTGAAGAAGTGCAGATACAGACTCACTCATTCTTACCATCTCATTTCCCTTTAACTTTCTCTTATTGGTGCACAAATCCTTTAAAAATTTTGCATACCGGGGAACTTGCTTGATGGCCTCCAGTAGCGGTATATTGATTTCAACCTTCCTGAACATTTCCAACATCTCCTTTTCCTTGCTCTCTTTGTTCGTCTTTTCTAACCTGCTAGGAAAAGGTGGAGGTGTTAGTTTAACATTTAAATGGGAGTCAGTTTTTACCTGAGGGTTTTGCGAAGTATCGTTTCTCTTCCCGACTCCTTCCTTTTCATCTTCCTCCTCTTCGTCCCTTTCATTCGTGAGGATTTGCTTGCTTGGACCTTCAACCTCTTTTCCATTCCTCAGGGTTATGGCACTTACGTTTTTGGGGTTCACCTCGGGTTGAGATGGTAGCTTCCTTCCGGATTGTGCCTCAAGTCTGTTGATGGCAGTAGCCATTTGGCTCATCTGATTCTCCAAATTCTGAATACTGGATTTGGTATCCTGTTGAAATTGAATTGTGTTAAAATCCAAAGTTTTAACCATATCTTCTAGAGACATACCTGCATTTTGAGGTTTTTGTTGATATTGCCCCTGTGGTTGGAAGGTTCCTTATTGCTGGAATTGTCCTTGTGACTTGTTTGGAGAAAAACCTGGGGGTTTGTTATTTCCGTAGCTCAGGTTGGGGTGATCTCTCCACCCGGGGTTGTACGTGTTTGAATATGGGTTGTACTGTTGCCTTTGGAAAGGGAAGCCTTCAGCAGCATTTACCTGTTCATTGTTTTCTTCTTGCAATACCGGACAGGTATCCGTTGGATGTCCAAAGTTCGAACAGATTCCGCATGCTTTGACCTGATTCGAGTTCCCTACAGCAAGCTGCTTAACGAGATTGGTTAGTTCATATAATTGACCTTCGATATTGGAACTACTTACCTCGTTCACTCGGCGGACTTGGGAGTCTCGGGTTGAATTGAATTGCTGAGTATTTTCTGCCATATTAGAGATTAGAGCCCGCGCTTGTTCCGGCGTCTTGTCCATGAGCGCTCCTCCACTCGCGGCATCTATCATGTTTCTATCCATCGGTGCTAACCCTTCGTAGAAATACTGCACCAGGAGTTGCTCACTGATCTGATGGTGGGGGCAGCTCGAAATGAGTTTCTTGAAGCGCTCCCAGTACTCATATAATGTCTCGCCATTGCTTTGGCGAACCCTGCAAATCTCCTTCCGGATTGTCCCCGCCCTAGATGCAGGGAAGTACTTTTCCAAGAAAAGTCTTTTCATGTCGTTCCAAGTAGTAACTGTTCCCGATGGTAGACAATACAGCCAGTCGGTGGCGGCATCCTTCAATGAGAATGGGAAGGCTCTCATTTTTATTTGCTCCTCGGTAATTCCCGTGGGCCTCATACTGTCGCAAACTACATGAAACTCCTTTAGATGTCTATATGGATCTTCACCGACATGTCCCCGAAAAGTAGGTAATAGGTGAATCAACCCGGATTTTAGCTCAAAGGTTCTTCCTTCTTCTACCTTTGGAAACGTAATGCACAATGGCTGCTGAGCCACATCGGGAGTAGCCAGTTGTTTAAGAGTCCTGTTGTTAGCTGCCATTTGTCTCGCTGTTCTCCTTTGCTGTTGAAAAGTCCTCCCGATTTCTGGGTCAAAATAAAAAATTTCACAATTAGTTGACCGAGTTTTAAGCATATAAGCAAAGAAGCGCAAATAGTTATTATATGAATTTTTTTTTTCAAATTATATAAATAAAGTGAAAATAAAATAAAAAAATTAAAATGCAGAAAAGAAATAAAATTCTAATTGATTAAACACTAAATTGGTTAACCGTTCCCCGGCAACGATGCCAAAAATTTGATGCGTGTCGCGATGCACCAAAATAATAAATAAATCCTTACTCGTCAAATATTAATTAATAATGTAGTAGCGAGAGTAAGGGTCGATCCCACGAGGAACGGAAACTAACTTTAGTTGTTCAATCAATTAGAATGGAATGGGGGGTTTGTTGTTTGAAATTGCTTGAATAAAAAATATGCATAAAAATAAACAATTAAATATGACTAGAGAAATAATATAAGAAGAAATCTTGTTCTCGGGTTCGGTTGTGTCCTCAATTAATGTTATACTTTCCTTGTAACGTGTTCTATCCCTAATTCAATTATCAATCATAAATAATCAACAAGCTCTGATTATCTAAATTCTTCCTTATGTGTATTGATTCAAAACAAGCTCTTCGAACCAATTCTAGCCATGGACAATCCTAAACAAGCTCTTAGAATTTAATGCACGACTAGTATGAAAATTTAGAAGAATAGATTGAATTGGATCGTTAATTACACAAGCTCGAATTAATCAATCCAATTTGAATTATTACTAAACCTGCACGAGATTTATTTGCTACTAAAGTAAAGATTCAATGACAATTACGGATCAAGAATCTAAACATAGCATATTCATGAATCCAAAGATCAATAATTCAATTGGCCAAATTAAACTATTAATCAAATAAACTCAATTGAACATTCAAAACATAATAATCCAACAATTGAAATAGAGGAATAAATTCACGCTACTAATTTGTAGGAAAAGAAAATAACATAATTGAATTGACACAACTTCCCCTTTGAACAAGATATGAAATTTAGCCTAGCATGGTTGTGGTAGATTCTTCAAGTTGCTTCATGAATTCCATTGTTGTTGATGTTCTTTGGCTTGAAAATCTCCCAAGAATGCTCTATATTTTTCTCTCAATTTTCCTCAATGTGTAGCCTCTTTCAAAAATAATAAAAGTCCCTTTTTCTTGTCATGAAACTCCCTTTTTATAGCCTCAATTTCGTGCCCTAACTTTGGGAGCAAGAAATCCAAAATTATGGAAAGAATTGAAATAAGAAAATTTTTGACTTGAAGATTTACGGCCGTAACATTTCCTTTACGGCCGTAATTGAGTCTCTGCTGATTTCTTCCTTTTAGACGGTTACGGCCGTAACATTTTGATTTACGGCCGTAACTAAGCCCCTGTTCTCTTTGCTGTTTTGAGGTCGTTTTCTGTTTTTATTTTCGAAAACGCTAAAAACGCGTTCTCTTTACCATTTTCGAAAACGCATTTTGGAAAACAAAAAAAAAATTTGTACACAAAACGGAAAAAGCCCGAAACATCGTTTTGGGCGTTTTGTGTGTATTTCGACAAAAAATGTCCAAAACGCGGAAAACGCGTTTTGGGAATTTTTTTTTTTTTTTTTTAATAGAATTATCTTAACTTTGAACTAAGCTTAATATAAAGTTTTTATTTTTTTTTATTATTTTTTTTAGAATTATCCTACCTTGGAACTAAACCTAAATAAAGAATTTATTTTATTTTATTTATTTATTTATTTTTTTTAGAATTATCCTAACTTGGAACTTAGTTTAAATAAAGTTTTATTAAATTCAATATCAACATTACAAAAAAAAATTAAATGAGAATTTTTGTTGTTATATTTCAAAAAATGCAATGATAAATGGACTCTGGTGGTTTTGAAAGAACTTGCATTTTCTGGATTTTAATAGAAGTAGAGTTTTCTCAAGTCCCGAACCTGACCAAGCTGTGTTAATATAGACTCTTAATGCTCACATTAGTGTGTTGCATGTAACCATATTTTTAGTGTATTGTGAAAGGAAATTTGAGTTGGAGTTAGTAGTATTCTGCAAGCAAATTAATTAAAAATAGTTTAAATAGTGTTCTGAAAAATTTCAAACAGAACGTGTTTTCCAGCTTTTCATTTTCAAAAACAGTTTTCAGAAATGACAAACCAAACGCGTTTTCAGCAAATTTGAAAACAAAAATGAAAACACAAAACACAAAACATTTTCGAAAATGAAAATACAAAATAAAATACAAACAGAACGCCACCTAAGTCTCTGCTGATTTTCTTCTTGCTTCAAGACACTTTCACGGCCGTAACCTTATTTTCTTACGGCCGTAACTTTATTTGCATGAAAGTCCCCAAACTTCAGTTTTGAGTGCATTTTGGTCATTTTTTCTTCTTTTCTCTTCTTTTATGATCCTATGCAATATAAAACATAAAATGCATTAATAATACTTAGATAGAATCACATTATGGCATATTCAAGGATACAAGTGTATAAAATAAACGTTAATATAACACTTATCAACAATTAAAGGATTGGATAATTTATTAGAAAAAATAATGAAAAAAATAAATGTCTCAATTAATGGATATAGATGAATCATCCGAAGAATATTATATACTTTCAGAAAACTGTGATCAGTACATTATAAATTATTCTAATATATTACAACAAAGAATGAATTTATATAATAAAATTGTGACTAATGATAATACAATTTTAATATAATGCCAAGATACACAATTAACGGATTAGATAATCTTTTGGATAAATTGACAGAAAAAAATAAAAAGATATTAAACATTAAATGGAAATTGAAAAAATATTTTTTAAAGAATATAATAGATTTTTAGAAAAATACGAACAATATATTGCAGATTATTGTATTTTACTAGATCAAAAAATGGACTTACACGAAAAAAGTTTGTACAATAATCTATCAACTTGATAATTTGAATTTATGGACACTTCATAAGCATCAACTTCTAGTAACTGTGATCATAAACTGTATTTAGAGAACAAAGATATTTCCTTTTTATTAGCTATTGCTGAAAAATCTAAAAATATCAGTGTTCTAAATAGCAAGAATAAACGCCGCCTAGACGCATTAGTGCAATGCTTGAAGAAAACGTCTCACATTATCCATATGCGCGGAATAATATTTTTTACTGAACATAAATCGAAAAAATCGGTGATTAATGGTCAAGAACCAATAATAAACCGTTACTTTTTCAATCCAATCAGTTAGAAACCAATTGAACCAGTGCTATTTAAATAATAAATAAATAAAAAAATACTCAGGGGCTGCATGTAAACATATGCAATCCCTTTACAAACTTAGTTCCGGGTAATAGGTGTTCCCATCCCACATCAACATCTGATGTGGGATGAGAACTGATAGGCTTTTCCTTTCTTGTTTTCTTTTTAAATTGTTTTGCTTTTTTTTTTTTTAATTGTTTTTACTTTTCTCTCCAAACTATTATTTAAATATTATTTTTCTTATTTTATAAGGATTAAAATATTTTGACATTTTAAAACAAATAGTATAATATAAATAATATTATTGACCATAAATCTCTATTTAGTTTTTATGTAATAAAATCTATTTTTCATATAAAAATTTATTTAATGTCTTAAAATTAATTAAAATATTATTAAAAGTGCAAAACGTATTATGACGACTATTCTTCCCATTGACGCGTCTAAACTTGTGATTCTTAATTCTCTACCTCGATGCATCGCAACGCATTACGCATTTTAGAACCCTAAAAAATATATATTATGTTAGACAATCTAAACTAAAAAATATATATGAAGATATTGACTATGCTTGCTTAAATTGAATATAGTTTGATTCTGTCGAAACCGCTAAAAATATAAATACAGTTCATAAAATTATAAAAGAATACGAAGATATAGAAGAAGAAGTTTACGAAGGAATAATATTCGGATATATAACTAAAAAAGATCATCCAAAATCTTTTGAAAAATTATTACAATATAAAACGTTTTTAGAGGAACTTAAAAGGTTAAAAAATATAAATATAATAAGAAGTACTTAATTAAATCAACCTAACTAAGTTAAGAGACATACCTTGTAAAGTAAATAATCCACTTCGTTAAGGGTAATATGGTCAATTTGCAAAAGACAACCATTTTGAAAAATTAGATGTTTAGCATGGCTAATTCAATAAAGGGAAAAATACGTTATTCAGGTAGTAATAGATTCACATATCAAAAATAAGATAGAACCTAAAATTATTCAATTATCAGGTGTGTGTATGTATGTGTGTGTGTGTGTGTGTGTGTGTGTGTGTGTATATATATATAGTAACAAAAATCAAGGGGATATATATCCCAATTATCATGGAGACAGTTAATAAAATAATCTTTCCACATTGATCGGCCATCTCAAAGCAACGTTTCAACGAGAACACGTTATTGTAATTGGTAATACTAGAGCCTCAATGTTGCCCTGGAGAAGGAAATGCAGAGATTGAGAAGACAGGGAAGACGAGGTCACAATTGCCAACTTTAGTAACATAACTAACAATGGGGCTTGTAAGTTAGGCAGGATTCATTGAGACGGTTACATAGACCTACGGTAAGCAATCGTTGTATGCAATCCTTGTCTGTATGTGAGGTCACATACGTTAACGTTAGTTTGATATGTCTTATGAGTTACAGAAGTGCACATATTTTGTAGTAATTTTAGTTCACATAATTGCACGAATTGCTTGTGATTAACGATAGGAATGTGTATTGATTGTTGTGTTGTTAGATTTATATTATTAGAAAGAACGGATATGAATGCTTGAAAATGTTCACATTATGGAATGAATGTGTTTGAGGTCACATACGTTAATGTTAGTTTGATATGTCTTATGAGTTACAAGAGTTTGCATATTTTGTAGTAATTCTAGTTCACATAACTGCACGAATTGCTTGTGATTAACGATAGGAATGTGTATTGATTGTTGTGTTGTCAGATTTATATTATCAGAAAGAACGGATATGAATTCCTGAAAATGATCACATTATGGAATGAATGTACGTATGGTCACATAGTTAGTGTCGTAGTAAAATTGCATTTTCTAATACGATAGTTTGAATAAAAAATTGTTACAATATTGTTGTGACATGATTCTAAGTGAGATATGCATTTACTGACGCCATTATCATGAATGTGCATGTATGGGCTATGTACATGTTTGTGTGCTTTTTGGATCTCAGTCTGCCTTGTTAATGATTGATGAAGAATGCGACTATTCGAACCTTGTGGACACAGTATTGAGAGAATTTGGGTTTGACAGTAACAAAGTCACAATCTCCATGAGTTATGAATTGAACAGTGACATACAACCAATCAGAATTAAAAATGATAATAATTTAATATCGTATTTGACACTGAAGAATGATTATAAGGACCCTTCAAAATATCCTGTAACGGTTGAGGTCACTGTACTGGAGAAGGTACAGCAACAAGGGTGTTTCAACTTCATGGAGCCAGTTGGAGTTAGTCAGGTTGGCAATGACGAACAATATTCGATGTGTGGAATGGCGTCAAACATATGCGTTGTAACAGATGAGCCATTGAGAATATCGGATGACAGTGTAAACACGACTGTAACAAATCCAGACGCTAGGGATGTAGAGGTGAATAGGGTTTTCAAGAATAAAGAGGTACTGAAATTGAGTACGGCATTTTATGCGATACGACAGATGTTCGAATTCGTGGTTCTAAGGTCGGACAAGAAGGAATATATTGTGAGGTTCTCAAATGATACCTGTAATTGGGTGTGCAAGTCATCCAGATTGGGGAAAACAGAGCTATTCAAGATTAGATACATTCACGATGGGTATACATGTGGTTCCAATATAGTTTTGGGGTCACATAGGCAAGTTTCCACTTTAGTTGTGTCCTCGTGTATAAAGTACAAATTCAACTCCAATCGCACAACGTATACCCCAAATGACATATGCAACGACATGTTGTACACTTATGGTGTTTCGCTGAATTACGTTAAAGCTTGGAGATCGAGGGAGAAGACTTTGAGATTGATAAGGGGAGACCCATCTGAGTCGTTTCAACTGGTACCAGGTTTTTGGCATATGCTTGAACGATCTAACCGAGGCTCAGTCGCAGGGCAAGACGTTGATAATGAAAATAGGTTCAAATATTGTTTCATGGCCCTTGGTCCATCAATTCCTGGACGGATGCATTGCAGGCCTATTATTGTAGTTGATGGAACTTATTTGAATGGAAAATACGGTGGTACTCTGTTCACGGCATGTACACAAGATGCAAATAACAGGATTATGTACTTGCATTTGGTATTGGGGATAGTGAGAATGATAGGTCTTGGAAATGGTTTTTTGAGCACTTGAAGAAGGCGTATGGCACTAGAGAAGGACTATATTTGTATCGGATCACTATATTTTGTATCGGATCGTCATGAAAGTATCCAAAAGGGTATAGAAAGTGTGTACCCTAGAACATGTCATGGTATATGTTCGTACCACTTACTGCAAAACATGAAAAAGTATTATGGGAAATCAGGTCACAATATCACAGAAATGTATAATTATGCTGTAGGTGCTTACACATTGTCAGAATTCGAGTATCAGATGCTACGGTTGGACGCTATTGACGAAGGTATTAGGGGTTATTTGGTAAGTACGCTGAACTAGTCCATTTAGTAATTTGTTGACATGTGCAACGAAAGCTTAAGCTAATGAAATTGTTTTCTAATGTTTAAATGCAGAGTGAAGTAGGTTATGAAAAGTGGTCAAGGTTCCACATGCCCGAAAATGGGTATTCCTCTATGACGTCGAACATTGTAGAATCGGTGAATATTGTAACAAAGTCAGCAAAGAACTTTCCTATAGTGTCGTTGCTAGAGTCTTTAAGACAAACCGTACAAAATTGGTTCTGCAAAAATAGGGACAACGCACATGGTACATTTACAAAGCTTTCAAGCAAGTATGAGAAACTGTTGAGAGAAAGTAATAGTGATAACTCTATTTTGGTAGATAGTTTCGTTGGTTTCGTGTGATTAGGGAATGTATTCTGAACTGTTGGTGTTAAGGCGGATCTGTAACTATGAGCCTCTGATTTGGGGGCATTTTTAGTGGATTTGAGTGATATCCTTTTGTGGATGCTCAATGGGGGACGTAGATGTTTCACACCGAACCTCGGGGCTTAGGCTAAAAAATCTTGTGTTCTTTAATTTCTGTTTAAAATTCTTGTTAGTAATTTTTGTTTATACTGGACTCTGGGACCAACAGACCAGAAAACATTTCTCTCTCAAAAAAAGTTTAATACTGCAAAGCAGATGTGAAATCATTCATTGACAAATTTTGTTTGTTTTCTATAAAAGGTTGTCTATCCTTCACTCAAATATTCAGGCTACATTCAATAATTATGTTGAAACACATTGCTTTCTTTATCTAGAAAAACAAAAAATTATGGGTACAATAAAAATCTATCTTCAATATTCTAAAAATAGACATACCTTACCTTAACTGTAATGTCTTTTAAATGATGAAAAATTATAAAAATATAGCATTCACATTACAGACATTAGAAGAGACATTTGAAAAATGATAAACATAGTATTTTCTTATGAGACCAATGTAGAAAATAATAGACTGCTTTGGAACTACCTCTTGCCTAACTGCTTCAATATGCGAATATCTAGGCATGTTTTCTAAAAAAAAAAAAAAAAAAAAAAAAAAAAAAAAAAAAAAAAAAAAAAAGGGTTACTGTGAAAAGATAAAATTAGTTTAATCTATGTAGTAGCGTATAGCTTATACGATGGTCGATTAGTTCCTACAACTACCGACTTATTGCGTCTTTAGATCAAATTTTATAAAAATATTACCTAGGACAATTAATTTGAAATTCAAAATATTGTTTATAGCTACTAAATATTTTTTCTCGGTATAATGGGGTGTGTCGCACAAACGTCACATATTCACTATTCCCATATTACTATGTAATATTGGTAAATAGTAAATGGAACTATTCAATGCATATTTTCTTAAGATATGTTGTCTAAATAATGTAGACTCTCTTTATATTATTTGATATATATTTTAGTGGATGATCTGTAAAGTGGTTAATCTTTCTTTACCATCGAAGATGTGCTCGCTTTCGGTTGTATGGATAGGATGTCTACCGTTAAGTAATCAGATTTAGATGATCGATATATTTAAACTATTAAAGTCCCGAATTATGAATGATAAAAAGTATTTCTATTACTTTAATAAAATCTTTTAAGGGTTGATAACTCGAGTAAGTAACATAAGGATAGTAAGAAAATTATTTTTTTATCCTTGTAAATGATTGATGGCCATTATAGAACTTAAATTGTACATTTAATAGGTATGTTGATTTTATCTCCACTAATTTTTATTCCTTATCTAGATTTTAGGTATAATTTAACGTGAATGTCCATTGAATTATTATATGTGTGGAATATTACACACACACAAAATGTATTATCGGTAAACAAAAGTTTAAGGTAATTAGAACATAAATTTTTCACCACATTGTTCAGGTTTTATAATGTTCACGATTTGGTAAATCAGTATTGATGGAATTCTAGGAGTCACTATCGTTGAGAAGATGAGCAAACTTATGACAGATTGTGTACCGAAATCTTAAAACCAAATTCAATGATGAAATTATTAAGAATGTCAATATTTAGTAAATGCGAAACCCAAAAGATTGGAAACCATGTTCGAATATTAATGAATTTGTTTAAGAAATATGTAATAAAAAAAACATGAGTGTGGGCAGGATATTGAAACTGGATTAGCTGGGAAATCGTGTTACAATAATGATTAATTAATATTGTATTTTGGCAAGAAATTGGCATTGGAAACTATTACTAACTCAACAACTTTAATGATAGACGAATAATATTGTATTTTGTAGTAATAGATGTTTAAAAAGGAAAAAAATAAACCCATAAATAATGGCTGAGTTTTGACGGGATTGAAAACTATTGCTAGCTCAACAACTTTAATACATATGATAGATAGATTGTATTTGTAGTAATAGATGTTTAGGGGGGGGGGGGGGAGCCATAAATAATGGCTGAGTTTTAGCGTGAAATTGGCATTGAAAACTATTACTAACTCAACAACTTTAATATATATAATAGATAAAAGATTATCATTGTATTTTGTAGTAAGATGTTTAAAAAGAAAAAAAATAATGGCTTAGCGGGAAACTGGAATTGAAAACTGTTGCAAACTCAACAACTTTAATAATAATAATAATAATAATAATAATAATAGATTAACATTGTATTTTGTAGTAATAAATACTTAAAAGGAAAAAAAAAAATAACCATAAATAATGGCTGAGTTTTTGTAGGAAATTGGCATTGGAAACTATTGCTAATTCAACAACTTTAATATATATATGACAAATTAGCCCTTGTTTCGTAGCATTAGAAATTTAGATTTTAATCTAATTCAATATCAACATTTAATCTTAACCATATATTTTATAAGATCTATAATTTTTCAACCACTCTCATCATTTTTTATCAAAATTTACTAAAAATTTGATTTTTATCAATATCAAATAGGGCTTAGTGATTTAAAAAAAAATAGTTGAACCGCGACCCCAACGGCCCTCACCTATCCTGAACATCGGTAAATGATGTAAATTACAGGATGTGTATCAAATTGTACAAGGTTGAGGACTTGTCCTTTAACTCTGTTTGTCAATGACCTCTTCTATTTCTTAGGAATTAAACGTTCACTCGATAGCTGTGAGTCAAGCTGAATTTTTCCACCCTCATTTTTTAGACTTGTCATTTGCTTCTCGAAATGATTATGTTTTTAATGATAGGAATAAAATAAAACATTGATGTAATAATTTTTGACCCATCTTGATTAATTTCCTACTTGTAATTCCAACCGTGTATTTAACGGGACACACATTTTTTAACTACAAATTTCTTCAAATTATATCAAAATCTGCTCAAAATCTTAATTCAATTATGCTAAATATGCTAATACTCCAACAAAAGGTGCGGTGTTGGCAGTTGCAGGCTCAGCCTGCTGAAAATTGCCCCTTGAGTCTGTATATTCATCATTTTGACCTGGTCCTCCAACTATTGCACCATCAAGAACATTAGGGTTTGGTGCATTTCTATGAAACCAAGCGTCGAACCCGCCTTGACAAGTTACCGGGGTAGAATTTTTCTTGATCGACACGATTGATGCTCCTCGATGGTGAACCTGTTGCGGATAATTTGTTCCAAACCCGACCATGTAACTTATTCGGTTTGGGTTTACCCCGAGTATGTAGTCCACCTAATCAAACAAAACCAATCAAGAAGTTGTCAATTTAAAACCAAGATAAGATATGTTCGCTACATCAAGAAAGATATAAATCAGTAGATATTTGTCACAATCAAATGCTGAAATCTCGGATAGCAAGTGATAAATCACCCAATAATCCTACAATCTTTTTTATTTCAATATTTTTTGGTATTTAATTTACGGCATAGTAGTGGAATTTACTAGATATATAGTACTAATTATAAGGAAAAGTAATGAAAATCATTTTTCTAACAATATAATATGTCCATGTTTAGCCCCTAGTTTTTGAAAATCAAGTTTTTAAAACAATCGGTCCTTATTTAGTGTTCTTTAAAATCTTTTCTTTTTTCTACGATACTCAATTTCAATCATTCATTAAAAGTCAAGCTCACAATATTTGACTTTTTAATCAAATCTCAATAATTCATTCTCCTAAAAATCACTATTCATTTCAAAAAAAAGAACTCTTATTAAACAATCAATTTTAGTCAAACTCACAGTATTTAATTTTTCAAATAACCAAACATTCTCTCAAAAAAACTATTTCAAACCACAACTTTCCCCGAGGAATGGGGGCCAAACAGGGCCTAGTCTCGTCTAGCTCACTGCTAGGAATGCTACACGAACAAATTCAATCTTATAGACAAATAAGATACCTGTGATCGGACTTGGGCTATCAGGAATTGTGGCCGGAACTTTCCAGCAGGGCACTGGAGAGTATTCTTTGTCGCAGTAAGGACAGTGGAATAGGTAGTCATGATAAATGATGCACTTGTCACATACTGAAGGTTATTCCAATCTTGCCACCAAAGAAGCCCTTTATTAGTAGTTTTCACATTGCTACTACCTTTACCAAGGCAATTGCAGATAAATTGCTCGACGTTGTTTTTGTATTGACCCAAATTTCCATTTCCCGGATATTTTCCCTCAAGAATACCCTGAGAAATTGCAGATATATAACACCAAATTCACTCAACAAAATTGATTATGAATTACATAGCTTGTATTTTAAGTCATTGTAGCATGTGTGTCGCCCAAGGGATAAGGGGGCCTGATCATGACTTAACATCAGCATCCCCTTCTTCCGGCTTATCACCAATAGTTTAAACAGGGTTCCAAATTCAACAAAGCCACCTAAACACACTTCGCATTAGTAGTGTTACCACATTAAGCCTTTCTTTGGTTTCCATTTTTTTCATCTCAGTACTCAATTTACACTACTAATCTTACTTTTGGCCTATAATTATTGACTTTTCAACTTAATCTACGCCCCCACATTCTCCAAAAATTTAACTTTTTTCAAAAATTGATGGGAATCAAACTAAGGCTAAGAATTCCGAACGGTAATGTGATGTGGACCACTTCATAATTTTCAGCATTTCGTTCCTAGTTTTCAAGAAATATGGTGTCTACGGATCTTCCCTTGCCACGTTTTCTAGTTTTATATCCCTGCAACCTAGATGAGAACAAGCTACACGATCACAAGTACGTATCGTTAGATATTCATTTACCTTTGCAACGAGGAGTTGAACTCCGACATACTTGTCGTCCCATGAAAACATTGATCTGGTGCCTCCAGGATTCGCGGAATTAGTGATGAAATCTAGGTATTTTTTTTCTCCAGTGGCACGCTCTAACCATACAGCAGCCCACAATAATTCATCCTGCGTTTTTCACAAAATAAATTTCAAATTCGTCGTGCAGCCAATGAATCAGAATAATTTACTGATTAAATTTAATTACCTCGTATCCACTGCTGGAATAGAAAGTTCCGGCCGAGGAAATGCTGTCTTGGTACCGGCCAGGGTGTTTTACAGCAAAATCAAATAACTATCAAAATAATCAATCTGATCATTTCTGTCATTTCATTTGCAAGATAATAAAATGTGCAAAATTTTCATAAAATCTAGATAGGTAACAGAAATTAATGAGACTTTAACTCATGACAATTTTTATTAATTTAACCTGTTTGGAGTGGAAAATAAGTTGGAATGAATATTTAGGGTTTGTTCTTCTAAACGCCAATGCAGCAGCTGCTAATGCAGCCGTAGTTTCGCCTGCAAGATCGGCTCCGGGATGCTGCTCATCAATCCGATAAACAGTCCTCGGCGTTGTCATATCTTCGGGCCTCATCCAACACGAATGATCCGAAACACCATCTCCTACTTGACCATAAAGAACATTAGGGTTTGGGTGTGCTTTGATAAAATAATCAGTTCCCCATTTGATAGCAGCCAAAGCATTAGATAACTCTTTTTTGGCTTCAAGATGTGACCCAAATTCCACAACGCTCCATGCAAGCATTGTCACAGTATAAGCCATTGGGAAACCAAATTTAACGTTGTCTCCAGCATCATAGTATCCTCCCACAAGATCAACCTGCGAAAATATAATCGACGAGCATGAAAGTGTACTACATTCTCTATAATCCTTAAAGATTTTATCTTTTTTTTTACGGTACTCACTCTCAACCATCCATTAAATTAAAGTCAAGCCCACAATATTTGACTTTTCAATATCTCAATCACTCATTCTCCTAAAAATCACTATTCATTTCAAAAAAACTCTTTTTAAACAATAAAAAACACACCATAGAGAATGAAATGAAATAACAATTTTTTTCAAAATAAAACCAAATAATAAATTTTTATGACCAAAAAAATCGTATTTAAAGTGAAATTTCTTGTATTATATTTGAATAAGACTTAAATTTCTTATTTATGTAAAAATAAAATGATCAGAAAAATGATGTATCTACCCCGGCAACTTTGCCATCGTTAAGAGCTGAATTGCCTCGCCAATTCACGCGCTGGTTAGGAGGTAATTTTCCTGATCTTTGTGCTTCGTAGTACAACAAAGACTTGGTTAGTGCAGCTCCATAGTTTACTTTGACAGCATTAGATGAGTGAACAATAGCAAGAATGCACCAAGCAAAGGCTAAAAGAGAGGAAGGAGGCATAAGTGCAGTTAATTTAAAATGTATTATATGAAAGAGAATTAGGAAAATGGCCTAATTTATATAGAAAAATAAAGGCAAATTTAGTGACTAATTAATTTTTCCTTCTATATAATAGAGATTTCATTTGTAATATAAAACTTCAAGATAAAAACATAAGTTATCTTTTTTCAATCTACCAAACAAAATTGGTGGTTTTTAACTGAGAGGGGTGTCCCCAACATGGAATTTGAAGGATTTTAGAATTTCATAACATTTCAGATATTCATAATTTGAAGTTTTATAAAATCTATCAAAATCCAAGATCCTCAATATACATTTCTATTAATTTCACGAGATTCCGATGTCCTCAAATATCTATAAATCTCAATGAATTTCAAATATGAATGGAATTGTAAGGATTTTAATGGATTTTAAATCATAAATATGAAGGCAAGATTCCTCAACAAGTTCGACCAACCCCTCGAATTTTCAATTCCATGACCCCTCGAATTTCCAATTCCTCCCTTTTTTCCCAACAAAAATAGAAAGTAATAATTTAAAACAAAACACCACTTGATCCATATTTTTTTTTCATTTTTTTTTTTATAAATGAAATGAAGATGTTGGGTCTACAATCCTTATTAATTTGATAGTCATAATCTTCACAACTCTGGAAGGTGACAATTGTATGTACTAAATGAAAAATTAATGTCTTATTCATCTACTTTTGATTAATAATTTTTTTTCAATTTGTTTGTGATAATCTATAAACGTTTTTATACAATTGAGAATTTTGAATTTAATTATTTAAATGCAATTGATTGTTTCAATTGATTATTTGTATAAGAAAATACTTCATGTTTTAAATGAAAGGTTTGAATCTTTTTTATTTATTCTTTTAAATTAAAATTAGACAATGTTATATATTTTATTTTTTTTAATGGTTCGAATATTCTTGCTTCTTTTTTTATTTTATTTTTTTGATGATCAAGTAAGAAATTATGTTTTTTTTTTTACTTCTGTCTCAAGTTCACGTTCAACTTGCACAACAAAAAATAATAAATAAAGAAATAAATTAACCAATAAGAGGTAAAAGTTGATGAAATTCTAAAATTTATTAAGTTTCATATTGATGATAGGTTCAACAAATTCTACTAAAATCTATTGAAACGTAGTAAAATCCGTGGAATAGAATTCCATTAGAATCTGAGAGATTTTATAGAATTCTATTAAAACCCATAAAATCTATGAGAATTTATAAATCTAAAAAAATCCACTAAATTCCATGTTTGGACACTCCATAAGGTTTTATGAATTTCTTAATAGTTATGAATTTTCATGAATTGTATAAGTTTGAATAGAATTTCTCATGATTAATTATATTAAAAAAAATAATTCTATATTTTTATGGAATCTCATGAATATGAAATATTGGAGGACATCCTAACTCTACGGGTGTGTTTGATTGCGAGGGTGAAAAATTGGTCTAAAGAAAATACATTTCAAGGAAATGATTTTACTTGAAAATTATTTTCGTGAAAAATGTCATTTGAAGTGTTTGATTGATTTAATTTTCTAGGTGGAAAAAAGTCGGACATTTTTCAAGCGTTATTGTTTGATTGACATTATTTTTCATTGCAAATAAAGTAAAACTTTGCTATTTTAATAAAAAAAAAACATTTTTAACACATTTGTACTTGAAAATGATAATGTTATTTTTTGGAAAAAAAAAATAAGTCAATTAACAACAAAAAAAATTGATCAAATGTGATGCAAAATATTTTTCATGTAAGTAGGAGAATATTTTATCACCAAAACCAAGAGAAAAGATTTTCATCAAAAAGCAAGAAAAAAGGGCGCGTGGGTTGAAATGTGGAAAAGATTTTCCAGGCAAAATTTTGACAATCAAACTATAGAAAAATAGGAAAGTTGGAAAATATTTTATTTTTTCTTAGAAAATTAGGTGCTATCAAACAAGTCTCAGATTTTAATGATACTAAGATTTTGGGTTCCGATGGATTATTGGATTTCATATATTAGAATAGAATTTCACACAATTCATAAGATTTTATCATAATGCTATATTTTAGATTTTTATGAATTTCATGAATTTAAAATATTCGAATATGTTATAAACTAGAGGAAAAAGATAAAAGAAATAAAGAAGCCAATAAACTTATATGTTTTATTATGAATCAGTGCCCCATATATATAAGGGAGAATAGGGATATACAAAGTAATAATGTATAAGGTTACAGAAGTACAATTGTTATTCACCAACACAAGATAATATTTAAACCACTCCCCCTTGAATGACATATTACAAAATATATGTCTCGTTAAAACCTCGCTAGGAAAACTAATTGGGATAAAACATTGGCAAATGAAAAAGAATACAACTACTCCCCTAGTGTTGATCACTATAAATCATCAAGTCGATGCATCCAAATCTTATGAACTGTTTTCTTGAATGTAGATGTTGTCAATGCTTTTGTGGATAAATCATCTACATTGTCACTTGAGTTAATTTGTTGAAAAGTTTGAAGTATTTTGAAGTTGTCTCGTTAAGACCTTGTCAAAAAAATTCAGTGGGACAAAACTTGAACAAAAGAAAAAGAGTACAACTACCCCCCCCCCCCCCCCGATTCAATATGTATTGAGTCATTCATATCTTGATTTCTTCAAGAGTCTCGTATATGAGAGTATACTGAAAGATATATGGGAATGTATGACTTATACATTATGATGATCATAAAATTCATTAAAATATTTACTAAGAATATTGAGAGAAATCACCACACCAATTGGTGTGAATACATTTTCATATATATATATATATATAAGCATTGTTACATGTTTATGAATGGTAATTACAAGTATAGAAAGAACAAATCAAATAAATCACAAGCTACAATTATGGATATAATATAAATGGTAAGCCTTGAATTAAGGCTAAGAATCTGCATGATTATTGACAGCCCCCCGCAAGCTGAGCGTCGAATTTGAGCGGACGTGAAGCTTGGATCCGAAGAGGTTAAAGTAGAGATGGCAAAAAAATCCGATCCGCCCCGTCGATCCGTCGACCCGATCCGATCCGATCCGAAAAAATCCAGATCCGTGGATCGACGGATCGAAATTTTTGTGATCCGCCCCGATCCGAAAATTCACGGAGCGGATTTGGATCGGGGCTGATCCGATCCGCCCCGATCCGCGATCCGAAATTTTTTTTTAATATAATTTTTTTATCATGTATAAAAATCTAATATTATAAATTTTGTAGCAAACTTTAATTTTTGGGAATAACCTGCAATCTTTGCATTTTAAAGAAAACACATTTTTCATGTTCTTCATTTGAAGAAAGAATTACAATAAGTGATGGTAAAAAAACTCGATCCGTTGAATCGGCGAATCGGCCTCTATACGTCTCGTTTCAATAAAATAAATAAAATTTAATAAAAAAATAAATTTTCTAAATTTTTTATAAAAGATTTAATTTAAAATATATTTTAAAAAATTAAAAAAAATTAAAAAAATAAAAAATAAATAATTTTTTTTTTTTTGGCGGATCGGTCCAGGATCGGTGGACCGATCCGCCCCGACCCGACCCGAAATTTGACGGATCGCGGGGCGGATCCGGATCGGGCAAAAAAATCTCGGGGCGGGGCGGATCGGACCCCGATCCGCCCCGTTGCCATCTCTAGGTTAAAGAGAGGTTTAGACAGACTTTTCGTGAATATGTCTGCAACCTGCAAATGAGAAGGCACATACTGAGTGCGAAGCTTGCCAGCGAGAACAAGTTCACGAAGAAAATGGTAGTCGAGCTCAACATGCTTGGCCCGTTTGTGAGAGACTGGATTGGATCTCAAGAAGATGGCACTTTTATTGTCACAGAGGAGGAGAGGCCGCTATGGGATGGGAACTTTAAAGTCACTGAGAAGATACGTAAGCTAAAGAAGCTCAGCAGCAGTGAGCGCCAGAGCACGATACTCAGATTCACGACTAGAGCGAGAAACTGTAGGTTTCTTCTTGGAACTCCAAGAAACCAAGTTACCGCCAAGATAAATTGAGTAACCAGAGGTAGAACGGCGAGTATCAAGGCAGCCTGCCCAGTCTGCATCGGAGTAAGCAACTAAAGCACCAGGAGTAGTAGATGGATGAAAGGTAAGGCCAAGGTGTAGTGTGCCCTTCACATAGCGAAGAATACGCTTGACAGCAAGAAAGTGGTGTTCAATTGGAGAGTAGAGATATTGACTGATAGAGTTGACAGCATGAGCAATATTCGGGCGAGTGATGGTCAGATATTGGAGAGCACCAACAAGAGATCGGTAAAGTGTAGGATCCGAGAACAAAGGACCATCAACAGACAGCTGATGGGAAACAACCATAGGAGTGTGATCTCGTACATACTTCAGCTGACTGATGAAAAGACCATTAGGGGTGGTTGTTGCTTCAAGACCAAGGAAGTAACTGAGAGAACCCAAATCCTTAGTGGCACACTCAGAATTAAGCTTGCAAGTAAAGCTGTCAAGAAGAGAAGTGTTGTTTCCTGTAATAATGATGTCATCAAGATAAAGAAGCCTATAGATCATATCAGAGTTTGTATGAAAAATAAATAATGATGTGTCTGCACGACTGCAATAAAACCCCAATTGAAGGAGAAAGGTGTTGAGACGCTGGAACCAGGCGCGAGGAGCTTGTTTGAGACCGTAGAGAGCTTTCTTCAACTGACAAACATGAGTAGTGAAACGTGGATCAATGTACCCAGGAGGTTGTTCCATATAAACTTGCTCAGTAAGGTGACCATTGAGGAATGAATTCTTGACATCAAGTTGGCGAAGAGGCCATTTGTTGGTTACGGCTAGAGAGAGGACAACACGAACAGTGGTAGCCTTAATTACAGGGCTAAAAGTGTCATTGTAGTCAAGACCAGGTACCTGTGTATAGCCTTTGAAAACAAGGCGGGCTTTGAGAAGATCAACAGACCTATCTGGCAAGTATTTGGTTCGGAAAACCCATTTGAAACCCACAATATTGGTGTTGGCAGGTCGAGGGACCAAAATCCAGGTATGATTATGTTGCAGGGCCTGAATTTCTTCATCCATGGCGGCAAGCCAAGCAGGATTCTTAGCAGCAGATTTGAACCCTTTTGGCCCAGTAGATGCCAGGAGAGCAGAGAGAAGACCAGAGGATTCCAAGAAGGCAAGATTAGCCGGGTGGCGAGGTTTGAAAATACTAGCTTTGGCTCGTGTGAGCATAGAATGAGAACCCATTGGAATAGCAGCAACAGGAGCAACATGGGGCAATTCAGTGGGCTCAGAGGATGCTGGACTAGGACTCAAGTGCAGTAAAGGGGAACCTGCAAGAGAATCATTGGCCTGCAAAGACTCGTCCACATGATCAGTACAAATAACACACGGGATGGATCCGGATTGAGCAATGGGTCGAGAATGTGGTGCAGGGGATGGAGGGGGCGGATCTGGATAGAGAGGACTTGGTTCCATAAAATTTGAAAATTGGAGGGAAGAAATGGGTTGAGAATGGGAGGTATTTAGTGAAGGAAAGATTTTCATCAAATTGAGCATGTCGGGTAATGTACAGCCTAGAGATAGCGGGGTCAAGACAATGAAACCCTTAATAAGATGAGCTGTATCCCAAAAAAATGCAAGGAATACTACATCAGGAAAATTTATTAGGCATATAGTCACGTAAACATGGATAGACACGACAACCAAAGGGATGAAAATTTTCATAATTTGGAGGGGAACCATAGAGAAGCTCAAAAGGAGACTTACCTCCGAGAATTGGTGTTGGCAAGCGGTTGATGATGTAAGCTGCAGTGCTAAAGGCATCAACCCAGAAGCAAGGAGAGGTGTGGGAATGGAAGAGTAGGGCCAGGCCAGTCTGTCACATGACAGTGTTTTCTTTCAGCACGACCATTTTGGGCTGGAGTATATGGGCAAGAAAGTTGATGATGAATGCCAGAGATACGAAGGTGAGATTTAAATCTATTGCTCGTAAATTCAGCCACGGTCACTTTGAAAAATTTTAATACGAGCGGATTGTTGATTTTCCAAAATTTTTTGAAATTAGATAAATATATCATAGAAGTTAGATTTTAATTTTAATGGATAAATCCAAGTGAAGCGAGAATAATCATCAATGAACAAAACATAGTACACAAAACCCAAATTGGATTTAACGGGTGCGGGGCCCCATATATCGCAATTAATAAGATCTAAAACATTGGACGACCTATGTTCGTTATGAGAGTAAGGAAACCGATGATTTTTTGCAAGTTGGCATGTATTACATAATGTAGGAGACGGCAATAACGAGGTAAGATAAAGCTATCCTTTTTTATTCAATAATGAAATAATAGAGTGATTTACATGTCCAAGGTGAGCAGGCATATAAATCATATGAAGCATGAAATGATTTATTTTTAAGGACAAAAATAAAAGCAGAGTTTCCACGCTCTAGCACATATAAGCCTCCATCACGTTTACCGGTTGCCACCACCTTTCCCCTTTTGGCGATTCTGAATAGTGCAAAATTTGTTAGTGAACGTAACGGATGAAGGAAAATCATTTGTTAATTTACTGATGGACAGAAGATTTTTAGTGAGGCGAGGGACAACCAAAACATCTAACAATTTAAGATCTGGGGAAGGGGAAAATTTACCGGTGTGGGTAATAGGTAGAGACGCACCAGTCCCAACAATTACACAATCCTTACCCGTATATGTGGTGGAGTGATCCAAAGTGGAGTAGGCTGGAGTCATGTGGGCCAAGGCACCGGTGTCCAAATACCAATCAGATGGTTCAATACCATTCACCGAGCATGAAGAGGTGAAGGCTTCTGGAAGTTAGGCTGTGGGATCATGCCGATCATAGCGCTCGCTTCATCGATCTGCATAATGTCCTTCCTAGCGGAAAATCTAGCAGCGTGGAGGTCGTGTTGGACGACGACCTTGGTTGGTGTTGGGACGGCCATTTCCATGGCCGTGAGAGTGATTTCCATGGCTACGTCTGTGGTAATAAGACCCACCCCCCACGATGAGAGGAAGTGCGATTAGCGGTGAATGCTGCATTTGTGGGTGCCGGAGTTTCTAGGGATTGTTGAAAGATTTCAAAACTTTTAGATTTGGACACAAGATCAGAGAAGCAGGGGAGTGGGGTTTGTGCCATTTGGGCAGTGGAGAAATTGGAGAAATCAGCCCCAAGACCACGAAGAAACCAGTGAACTTTGTCTGTTTCATAAATTGGACGACCAATGGCATGAAGTTGATCGCATAAAACCTTTGAAGGCAAGGGCATAGGCAGTGACTGGTCGGGTGCTGCGCTTTATCAATTGGAGGTCATCTTTGAGGTGAATTTCACGAGCCTTAGATCGGTGACTGAAGGCGTTTTCCAAGGCAGTCCATACCTCAAGGGATGTGAAGCGGCCAGCGACTTCAGCCATTGCTTCTTCTGTAAGGAAGAAGAGGAGAAGGCTAAGCAAGCGCAGGTCGATTGCTTTCCACTCCAGATGTTTGTTGTTTGGTGTCTGAGAGGTGGGAGGGTCGAATTGTGGTGGTGGCACAAGAGTGCCATCGACATGGCCCAGCAAACCTTGACTTTCAAGAAGAGGAAGGAGTTGACTCTTCCATAGAAGATAGTTGGAGGATGAAAGTTTTATGGTAACCATGTGAATCATGGTGTTGAAGGGAAGTGGAGGAAGAATCAGAGGCCATTTAGGATCATGGGATGTTAATCCAGGTATTTCTCTGATACCATAAGAATATTGAGAGAAATCACCACACCAATTGGTGTGAATACATTTTCATATATATAAGCATTTTTACATGTTTATGAATGGTAATTACAAGTATAGAAAGAACAAATCAAATAAATCACAGGCTACAATTATGGATATAATATAAATGGTAAGCCTTGAATTAAAGCTAAGAATCTACATGATTATTGACATTTACCATGTAATATCATTGTATTATTACTTGAGATTTGTAGTATAGTGGTGAGTATTCCTGCCTGTCACGCGGGTGACCTGAGGTCGATCCCCGGCAACGGCGCCAAAAACTTGTTCACTGATTTCTCGAAATGCGAAATATCCTCGCAAGTTTACAGGTCGTGAGAAGTAATAAAGTGGACCTTGGAGTCGGATTATCGTCCCACGAGGGACTGCTATTAATTACCGAGATATGTTAGTTTTAAACCCTATTTGAACTGACAAAATAATTTGGTGTTTTAAATTAAAATTAAGAACATAAACTAAAGAAGTAAAATTGGAAAATTGTTTTTGTTTTTAAAAATGATTGTAAGGTAGTTGGGAATCCTGATTTCACCTAGCCAATTAAATTTACTCTAATTTCATGTTTAATTTCCTAAATTTGTACTCGGAAAATTCACTGATTTATATTGAAATCCTCTCTCGAGTTTATATCATTTCTACCTAAATAAGTCAACCATGTATCTCTATAGAGGGTCGGAATATTCCTTATCTAGATGCAATAAATACAAGAATTCACACACGACCGCAATAATAACAAAAGTATATCTCTATTTCTTGTTCAATTATCAAATTTATTAGCACGTTCTAAGTTATTAACTCGCCTCTCGGATTATGGAAATAACTCAATATATCATGAATTGGTGATCAAGAAATTAAGCATTCAGAATAATGATGAATCAATACATGTAACAAAACATTAAAACTATGGAACTTGAAATTAAAATAATATGACTAGGCTACAACGTTCATCCCAAAATAAAATTTAGTTAAACATCATGGTGAAAGAACGACAATAATAAACATTCATTGAAAATAATATAAAGAAAGAAACGCTTGCACCAAGTTTTGATTCTTCAATTATCTTCAATTCACATCCATTTGCGATGCTTGATTCCCTAAGAATTTGATGTTGAATTCTCAATTATGGCTCATTCCTTGGATATTCAAAGGTCCTAATTTTCGTGCCAAAAGATTGTATTTATAGTTGGAGAAGAGACATAATCGAAAAAGGAAAGCAAATTGTCAAATCCACGCGCGAGTCTTTTTTGGTCTCTGCACAGTGTTCAGTATTTTGATTATATCTTTCTGTTCCCTTATCTGATTGAGGTGATTCAAGTTGCGTTTAGAAATATAACTTAAAGGTCTGAAATTCTTCATGAAATAGGATTTTCCAAATTCGAACTTTTAAGGTCCCAAAGTTAGGTCTCAAAGTCTGACTAAAAATCTGTCCAGAATCTTTTGCGATTGAAATCAATTTTATGGTAATATTCTTATCATATTTCGTTCCTTTTTGACTTATACTTGCATCCAATTTACTCCTAAAAATCTTCAAAGTATCTTCTTGTGATCAAAATCAATCATTGGATATTTGCAAGTTGGTCCCTCGTGTTTAATTTTATCTTCAATCCTTCAACTTCTAATTTATTCACTTTCGCACCATGGATGATTCTCAATTATTGTCATAAACTCCTCAATTGCTCAATTAAGCTCTAATTAGCATCCAATTATGAATTTTTCTTGTCAATTGCTTTATTCTTCATCTTTTGGGATATCTTCTGAAAAGTAAACAAATAGACACAAATTAAATAGCATATATTCCAAAACGACAATAATTTATTCTAATTTAGACATATAAATAAGCGTGTGAAATACACTTATCAAATACCACCAAACTAAAACTATTGTCCGTCCTCGAACAATGTAACTACAAATTAAAAATAATAAAAAGCAATTATTTTTGTTTTGTTATATGTATACCAACTACCTCAATAGTCCAAACCAGTTCACATTTCAGCAAAAGTCATGAACAACATAGAAAAATAATTTCTAGTTATCTCATGCGAAATTTTCAAGTGTGTGTGTGAATAGCCAAAGTCAAACTCCTACTCATGCAAATGATATACCTAACACTGTGTCGCTTGTTATGTACAATCAAGTCCGAATCTCATGTGGTCACCCTAATGAATCTAATGATTTTTCTTGTATCACTCATGGATGATCACAACTTATTGTTTTTCTCTTAAATCCCAAGGTTCCTTCTATTCATGTGATTTCTAAACATAAAAAATTTGCATTTTTCCACACCGGATGGTCAAAATTAGCTAAATCTGCCCAAACAATCAATGCTAAGCGGTTCCCTAATCCATGCATTTAGTATCCAAAGTCTCAATTAACAAGCTTATACCAAGCAACTTTTTTTTTTTAATGGATGACTTTTTCATTTTTTTTTATCTATGTCTTTTATCATCTTTGTGCAGAACTTTTCATACTTGCTCTCTATATGACCCATGTAGCAAGCTTTAGTTCAGTGACTCCCAAGTCAGATGAATTTAGGGCACCAGGTTTGAAAAACCCCTCAGACTTAATTACTCGAGTCATAAAGGCTTAAACAGTAAAGTTAAAGATGTTTTGACGTCTTATGTGTAAGTCCACTCTCCGTACTTGCTTTCTAATTGACCCCTGAGCGAGCTTTAGGTCGATGACTCCCAAGTCAGACAACTTTAGGGCACCAGGTTTGAAAGACCCCTCAGACTTGATTACTCGAGTTAAAAAGGCTTTTGAAGAGTAGAATAAGACCTTCAGCATTTTTCTGTTTTTATGCTGGCAATGGTTTATACCCGTTGACCAAGACCTCTTCAACTAATGACACATTTCAGGAACTACAGACCATTAAAAGTTCAAGCCTACTTTCACAACTTCTTTCCACCCCAAAACTGCTCTTGAACAAGTTTAGATTCTAAGTTTTAAAGGTTGGGATGTCTCTAGATCTAAGTTTAGGGATTAATAGTCATTCCTACTTTAAAGGTACCCCACACGTGTTAAACAAATCTCTACACAAGTATTTATACAATAATGGCTATGTGCGCAATGTAGATGAAACCAAGCAAGTGAAAACTAGTTCGTAAAATTCATGTTTTCATGTTGTCCACAATTCAAGCAAAAGCAAGATTTGATTCATACTATATCCTAGGCAATAAACATGTCAACAAAAAAATTTCAAGTTTTTCAATTTTTTTTTTTTTTTTTTTTTTTAGTATCCCAATAGAAATTGAATGAAAACATAGAATGGATAGCATGAATATCATGAACATGGAAGTAATGAGATTTTTCACCCCCAAACTAGAAAGAAACATTGTTCTCAATGTTTGTAAAAAAGATTCAACAATGTAAAACAAGACAAATGAGAGAGAACGAGAACTTCCCAAGTGTAAGGGAGATGTTTTGTTACCTTGAAGCTTCCATTTGAAATACATTTGGATGAAATTTGACCATATTCTTGCTTTGCCCAACTTAGTTGGAGGTGTTTTGATTGGTGTTTTCCTTACAAACAAAAGATAAAGAACATTAGAAGTCATAAACACCAAAAATTAAGGAACTCAAAGAAAATCTCACATTTTTTTATAAACCATGAATTAAGTGGAGAAGTCATACCTTTGATTGGATTTTGAAATGTTAAAAGCAATGAATTTGATGCCACTAAATGTTGATAGCATGCACAAAAGATGAGAAATAAATTTTGGGGTGATTTTGGGGAGATAAAACGAGCTTGTGGTGTTTAAAATTGAAAGAGTGAAAAGAAATATATAAACCTGTCGTTCTGCCCAGAAATTTCCTATGTGACCGCCCAGGCAAAATGTCGCGCGGTCGCAAGGCATTCCGGCATAAGGCAGCTTTCTTTTTATTTTGAATTTCAAACTCGTGTTTAACCCCCTAATTACTTCATTATCTATGTTATGACCTATCAAACATCTTCTTCGTGAACTAAACTAGTATGTGTGTGAGTTTTAGATGACGATAAAAGCCTAATCTAAACAAAAAAGGCAAAATAAAAAATAACCCAAAAATGCAAAAATAGTGCATCAAGCCTAAGTATCTTAACATGCAAACATGCAAAACACTTAAACATGTTACCTATCATGCATGTATCTAAAAAAAAGTAATGAAAATAAAACTTAAAGCGTAATAAATAAAATGATAGAAATTTGGTTGCCTCCCAATGAGCGCTCCGTTTATAGTCTAAAGCCCGACTTTTTACCTGGCTGTTCAAGGAACTTTAAATAGAGCTTTTGATGACATTCTTTGTTTGTGACAATCAAATTTGTTCCAAATTGCATTTATGTACCAAAATTGTACCTTGTTCATGTCATATATGTGGACTTTTGCACTCGATTCAAACTTCAATATGTAGATTTCAATCATGGTCTCATTACCAATGATGAAATCAATTGTTCCCCAAGTATTGAGGTTAGAGGGTTGCAATGTGAAGTTGGCACCCTTAAGTGTCTGCTTTTCTGTGCTTAACTCCTCTTTCCCAAATTGATCTTCCTCTTCAATTAAAGTATCCTCGAGCTCGATATCCGGATTTTAGACAATCGACAATGGGATTATGGCCCCATCTTAGCAGCTGCTTTCTTTTAGTTGATCCACTTTTTTAAGTTCTACTTATTTTTCTTCAGCTATTTCAACCAAATTGCCTGACTCCTCTGATCTTTGCACCTTAATTTGTGGTAATTGCAATGGTTGACTCTCTGACTTGCATGTTGTCATCTGCTCCATCAACTTCTTAATTTTAGCTTGTTGATTTTGCAATTTCTGATTAATCAAATATTGATTGTCAAAATCTTCAGTTTCAGCTTGAACTGCATGTACTGGTGGAGACCCTTGCTCTACCATATAATAATTCTCACAACAATCATCCTTCCATATAGAATCCTTCGGTGCAATAGGGAAATCAAATACAACATGATTTCCCCAACAGAAATCATAGATCAGTTACATCTGAACTGCTGTTCGATCAGAGTGCCATTGATAACTGTTTGCTGCCATATTGCTGTGTTGCCTCCAACTATTTTAAAATTCGTTCAAACTTTGAAAAGGAAACAATTCACAACTTTTTAAAAATACTTCCCAAATAAAAACTAAGAAATAAAAATAAAAATAAAGTTCAAACTAAAACAAGAACTAATTGGTATCGATATTAAATTACAGTCCCCGGTAACAGGGCCAAAAACTTGGTCACTGATATCTCGCGATGCAAAATATCCCCACAAGTGTACGGGTCATGAGAAGTAATAAAGTGAACCCTAGAGTCCGGATTATTGTCCCATAAGGACTACTATTAATTACCGAAATATGTTTGTTTTAAACTCTATTTGAACAGACAAAATAATTTGGTGTTTTAAATTAAAACTAAGAACATAAACTAAAGAAGTAAAATTGTGAAATTGTTTTTGTTTTTAAAAATGACTGTAAGGTAGTTGGAATCCTGATTTCACCTAGCCAATTAAATTTACTCTAATTTCATTTTTAATTTCCTAAATTTGTACTCTGTCGAATTCACTGATTTATATTGAAATTCCTCTCTCGGGTTTATATCGTTTCTACCTAAATAAGTCAACCATGTATCTCTATAGAGGGTCGGAATATTCCTTATCTAGATGCAATAAATACAAGAATTCACACACGACCGCAATAATAACAAAAGTATATCTCTATTTCTTGTTCAATTATCAAATTTATTAGCACGTTCTAAGTTATTAACTCACCTCTCGGATTATGGAAATAACTCAATATATCATGAATTGGTGATCAAGAAATTCAAGCATTAAGAATGATGATGAATCAATACATGTAACAAAACATTAAAACTATGGAACTTGAAATTAAAATAATATGACTAGGCTACAACGTTCATCCCAAAATAAAATTTAGTTAAACATCATGGTGAAAGAACGACAATAATAAACATTCATTGAAAATAATATAAAGAAAGAAACGCTTGCACCAAGTTTTGATTCTTCAATTATCTTCAATTCACATCCATTTGCGATACTTGATTCCCTAAGAATTTGATGTTGAATTATCAATTATGGCTCGTTCTTTTTATAGGAAAAGGTCCTAATTTTTGTGCCAAAAGATTGTATTTATAGTTGGAGAAGAGACCTAATCGAAAAAGGAAAGCAAATTGTCAAACCGCGCGCGAGTCTTTTTTGGTCTCTGCATAGCGTTCAATGTTTCCAACCTATCTTTCTATTCCCTTATCCGAAATATAACTTAAAGGTCTGCAATTCTTCCTGAAATAGGAGTTTCCAAATTCGAACGTTTAAAGCCTCAAAATTAGGTCTCAAAGTCCGACTAGGAATCTGTCTAGAATCATTTGCAATTAGTATCAATTTTATGGTAATATTCTTATCATATTTCATTCCTTTTTGAATTCTACTTGCATCCAATTGACTCCTAAAAATCCTCAAAGTATCTTCTTGTGATCCAAATCAATCATTGGATATTTGCAAGTTGGTCCCTCGTGTTTAATTTTCTCTTCAGACCTTCAACTTCTAATTTATTCACTTTCACATTATGGATGATTCTCGATTGTTGTCATAAACTCCTCAATTGCTCAATTAAGCTCCAATTTGCATCCAATTGTACATTTTTCTCATCAATTGTTTTATTCTTCATTTTTTGGGATATTTTCTGAAAGGTAAACAAATAGACACGCATTAAATATCATATCTTCTAAAACAACAATAATTTATTCTAATTTAGACATATAAATAAGTGTATAAAATACACTTATCATCTATCATGTTTATCAGTTTCTCAAGTGCCTTTGAAAGCTCTTTAGGAGATCCAACCATATTTAAATTATCAATGATGATAATAAAAAATACAATCTTTATATCATATAGGCATTATTAATCATTATTTTTCAATAAGTCATAATAGCTACATCATTAAAAACCTTGATAGGAAAACCTTGTGGGACAAAATCTCAGTTAATGAAAAAATAGTGTAGCGCATATTAGCTCCCCTCATGGGAACATTACAATTATATTGGTATTGTATATAATTATTTCAACTGATAATTGATGTAAAATCAAATATGTTCATCAAACATATATAAATGGCACATTTATCATATTTTTTTTTTCTTTGAATATAAATTCAAATTTGAATTTGAAGAACTATATCATGTTTTCAATCATTTGAACATGTTGCATCGAACCATGTTCTATAATCAATATTCATCAATGCATTTAATGGAGTTTTCAAATCTGGAAGTGACTTAATTGGAGGCATTTAATAAGCAATAATGTTAAACCGTTTATCGAAATCCCAACTAACACTTATTAAAATGTTGAGATTCATGTCCACTAGCATTATCAAGACACATTCTTGATTACATAATCTGAAATGATGCTCATAATTTAAAATTTGAGCAATAATTTAGCAAACTTCAGGTTGCGAACATCATGCAATCATCTAGTGTGTGTGTGTGTGTTTGTGTGTGTGTGTGTCTCAAATCTATTAGATTCAAATAATATTTAGATGATCAACGTGGAGAATGATGAGGCCCCATATATCACCCCAATTAATTTTTAGAAATATAGAGAATTTAATCCTTATTTTAACTAGTGACATTCATGAAAAAATTCATGAAAAAGAACAAACATCATATATAATTGAATTGAAGAATATTCTGGTTCTTCATTGACTATCCATTTTAATTTTGCATCATTATTGATCCAGTGATAATCCAATTGGTCATACCAAATAATAAAATTAAACTGAACTTCTGGTTCAATATAAGATATTATTAAATGATTAAACATTATATAATTATATATCATTTAAGTAGTTAAACTAAACTTCTGGTTCAATATAAGATATAATTAAATGATTAAACATTATATAATCATATATTATTTAAGTAGTTAAACTAATTAATGTCTTTATTACATTAGTTACACGTTTTCCTTCAAGGATAAACATGAACTCAAATATTGGTATATTCTTCTAAACATGTACTACTTCAAAAGCACATTTATTGATTATTCAAAATCAATATGTCAATATTCTTCAGGAATATTGAAACTTTAATATCATGCTCTTCAAGAGCATATAATATTATTTTGTAATTGTTGTGCTTCTTCTGGAGCAACAATATATTAAACTTGAGTGTTCAATGTAAATAAATTTTTGCTACTTCAAGAACAAAACGAAATATTCAAATAAAACATTTATTTTCAAGCAATATTACAATATTCTTTTGGAATATTTTACTAAATAACTCAATTAAAATATTCATAATGCTACAATATTCTTCTGGAACGTTGACATTAATGATTCGTTCTACCTTTCGAGCTAACAATATAATAAGGTTGTACAACTAACCTGTCAAACCGCTAAACCGAAATGAACCTGCAATTTCGAAACCATTGGTTCAGATTCATGTGGACCCGTCAACGTTTTGGTTTTGATCCAAACCGAACCACTTTCAAATAGTTTGGTTTATATTTCAATTTTCAAAACTCGTTTCAAACAGCCAACCCGCAAAAAAATTAAAATTAATATTTAAATTTTCAATTACAAAATTATAGAAATTTTTTTCTAATTTGTTATTTACAGTTTACACTTTTCAATACATTTTCTCAATTTTATGCATTTTTTTAATGCATTTTTTTTCGGTTGTGACTAATGAATTCATTTGTTCTTTGTTTTATTTTGTTTTTTTTGGCATGAAGATGAATCAGGTGTAATAAAAGAAAAATTGCACCAATAAAGAATTGAACTAGAATGTGACAAGTTAGTAAACTTTAGCTAGTTCAATTCTATGTTTTGTGCTTCTCTTTGGTTGCCAGTTAACTATAATATAATTCTTTTTTTGTATTGAAAATGTAGGGAGACATGATAATCAAATATTGAAGCGTTGGAGCATTGCACAATGTCAAAGGAAGCTACCATTGGAGAGTACATTTTAGAATTGTATTGGAAGTTGGAATATTTTGTGTCTATTTTTGAATCAGTAAATCTATTTTGTAATGTTGTGATCGCTGGTTTGTGCTTTTGTGTTATCTATCAGGTTTTTTTATATTATTGAGATCATTTGTATGTGATTGTGCCTATGTATCTATTTTAGAAGTTTCTTACCTATATGTTTAATTTTGTTAGTCTATTAACATTTATCCGTAATGTCATTGGGTTATTTGCAATTAATTTTGATGTCTTTAATTCAAAATTCTATTTCAATAGTTATTTTAACTCGATCTACATATATTAGTTTAATTTCGTTTGCAAACCGTGGTTTAAAACCTCAGCAAAGCCAAAATGATTTAGCTTGGTTTGGTTTAGGAAATGAAATGGTTTGGGTTGGGTTGGAAAAACATGAAACCGCTTTAAATGGTTTGGTTTGAAAATTTATCAAAAACCGCCCAAACCAAACCGTTTACACCCCTAGATATAATACTAAAATTTGTGCTCTACATAAGTAACAATGAATTATTCTTCTGAAATATTTATCTAACGTGGGTTGTGTTTCTTCGAGAAACACAACACCATATTCGTTTAAAATATACTTTAAATTATACTTATTCAATAGCATTAGGATATTGTAATATCATGCTCTTCATGAGCAAGAAATATTCTTGAAGAATATTAATAATATTTTGCTATTTCGTGAGCAATAACATGATACATTATCAATTAAAATTTTATGAAAGAAAGTCTACAAATATTTAAACTGGGCTAAAAAATTTTAATTACCATATAAACATGATATGAATTTATATATAAAAATTAATTACCAAATCAGGAAAAGAACCTCCGTGTATAGAAGTTAACAGAATTGATGAAATCTTTTATTGGATAAATCTTTTACCAATATGAAAAAGATACTAAACATGAACGTGAATTCCATATATAAAAACTAGATGTATAACTAATATGTGGTAGAATCAAAAGGCATAAATTTAAATAATATATGTGATAATTCAAAATAACGTAGTGATTGCCAACGATAGAATTGAAAGAGCAAAAAAATAATGTGCTACAACAAGATATGCTTTTATGGTTAGCGAATTTATTTCTATTCTTCAAAAAAAATCAATATTCTTTTAGAATATTGAAAATTATAATTCATGCTCTTCAGATACAAATAACATCCTTCTAGGATATTAATTATAATGTAGTACTAATGCATGAACAATAACAAATTATTTATAATAGATAGATTTACGATTAATATTCTTCTGTAATATTAATTATCTATTGTGCTACTCCAGGAGCAAAAACGATTATTCTTCTGGAATAATTATAATTCTAAAATTGCTATTATTGAAGAATAATAGGTTAACATTTTTCTGGAATATTGAAAATTATAATTTATGCTCTTCAGGACCAAATAATATCCATCTGAATTATAAGGTTGTGTTACCTCGGGAGCAACAACAAATATTTGTAATAGACGGATCTATGATTATTAATCTTATGGAATATTAATATACTATTGTGCTACTTTAGGAGCAAGATAATAAATCAATAACATTAATAAATTTCTAATGGACAAATTTATGATTAATATTTTTTTAGTGTATTAATATATTGTTGTACTATTTCAAGAGCAACAATAAATGAATTAAAAAAAGGTAAAATAATTCAACAATAACAATTTAATATGTGTACAAAAGTAAGAGTAATTCCAGGAAGACATTTTTAATTGACATTTTAAATTGATATTATGATATGGCGCACATACATTAGGTGGTGTAAATAACTACCCCACCACTTACTTTTTCATTACCCAATGTATGTGTGACATGTTACAATGTCAATTAAAAAGTATGATATATTGTGAAAAATAGGGACCAAAATACTCTTGTACAAAGTTTTTTGAAATACAGACAACTTTTAAATAATTTATGGAAAAAAGTGACCTTACCGAATAGGGTTTGAACAGATATGAATCTCAATTGCAATTGATCAACTGCGTGATGAATTGATGTGAATTGCTTCTATCTAATATTTGGAGAGAATCATGCTGATAATGTGTTATAAACTAGAGAGAAAATAAAGAAATCAATAAACTTGTGTGTTTTATTATGAATCAGAAACACATATATATATGGGAGAATAGGGATATACAAAGTAATAATTTTTAGGGTTACAGAGGTATAATTCTCATTCACCAATACAAGATTATATTTACAACAGAATAACTCTATACACACCAAGAAATTTATCTAATTTTTCAAATCCATGAGAATCTATAAAGATATAATATATTGTTGTAAATATTATATGTATTAGTGAATCATAATTACACCCCTACAGCTCCAAATATTATTACCTTGTGTATCTCTAATTTTCCCTCATATACCCGAGACTCTGATTCTTAATAAATCACAATTCTATTGAACTTCTTTATTCCTCTTTCTCTCTCTAGTTTATAACATATTATCAGCACAATATTCTCTCAACATATTAGTTACAAGGTAATATGCTTTATAAGTATAATCAACTAACATGTGTACCAAAATTAATTTGGTTACACGTGAATATTTTTTATATACATGTGCATCATAACGATGCTAAATATTGTTTTTCTTCCAAATCTGAATTATAGTCAACAAATATATTATATTATATGTTAAATCAAGTTCCTTGTCTGAATTCAATTTTTGAATTCAATTCAAGTTCCATGTCTAACTTGTTGAATCGTGACTGTGGAATAAAGTGGTTCACTTAATCCATGTGTCATCTTGTGATTGGCTTGTAATTGGAATTTGAATTGCATAAAGAGAGGGAAACCTTTCTTGTTCATTAGACTTGGCAAAGTGTAAAGGTGGAGAGGTGGAAGGGGGAGAGAACCAATATCTCCGTGAAATCTTGCTACCTTCGACGAGCTTAAAATCTAGTTGTCATTTCTAGAGGACGACGATGCATTATTTTGGTGTGATTAAATGGTCATAAACTGAATTCAAACAAGGAACAACCAAGTTGTTGGGATTCTTCAACACTGGTGGAACCGGGTTCATCTTCTTGACTTAGGAAGGGGAGCACAACAAATGGTATCAGAACAAGATAGAAGAAGCTAAGTGAAGAAGACAAACCTGTTAAGGAGCTGATGGAAGCAGAAGAAGAGTGACACTGTGACATAGACTCAAAACAGTGAGTTAGGAGTCAAATGGTGAAGCCCAAAAAGTGACTCAAACGACCGGTGAAAGGAAGGCAAGCACCGTCCAACAAAAATCAATCTCTGGCCAACCAATCGGAGCAATACCACCATCATAAGGACCACACTGTGAAGGAGAACACTCGACCTGAACTTTGGGCAGATTCCGACAACTGCACAGTGAGTTATGTCCGAAAAGAAAGTGAATACTGAACCTAAAATCCCGGATTCCGACCAGTAGAGATCTCCATTCGCGAAATGGTTACCACCGTTGAGTTCGCAACGAAGAGGAGAATCTTTTTGTGAAGCTTGGTTTTTTCGACGGCGGCTCCAACAGTAGGCGATGGTCTATTTTGCCATATCAACTGTCAATTATACAGAAACAAAAATTCTACTTGGCTTGCATTGGCTATCCCTTGTTTATTTGCAGTATTTAATGTTCTAGAGACTATCGTGAGATGGTCATATAGTGTTGGTGGTTACCTTTTCTATAACCATTGCTTTTTGGTAGAACTCACATAGGGATTAGAATTTTGATTGTGTGCTTTATTTCTTGAAATTATCGTGTGTGACTTGTGATTATATCGTTTGTGTGGTCATCTTGAAGAGTAATTTCGATATAAAATTGGTTTGATATTGCATCTGTGTGTGGGTAATTACTTTTTGTTAACTTATTTGAATTTTCATTATTTCTGATGTGGGGTCTCGGGTTGAATTGTCATAATTTAACGATAAGGGAGATTATTCCATTTGGAAGTAGAAAATGAAGGCTATTTTAATTCAACAAAGAGTTTCTAAAGCACTTGATGACATAAGTACTTATTCAAAAGCTTTAATAGATAAACCTGATGAGATTGCTCAGATAAATGAAATTGCAAATAATTCTATAATATTGCATTTATCTGACAATATAGTGGGACAAGTTGAAAAGCATATGACTGCTAAAGAATTGTGGGAAGTACTTGACAAAATCTTTAACGAAGAAGATTCACTTAATTCAAAAAAATTTCAAATTTAGATTGAATCAAGGAAAGGAACTTGAATCTAATTTGAGTGAGTTCAACAGTTTTATCAAGTGTTTGGTCCACAATGGAAAGAAATTTGATGATGAATATCTAGCTGCTATTATGTTAAATACGATGTCTGAGTCTTATAGAAATGTTAGGAATGCTATCACATATTCTAGGGATACTATAGACCTTAGACATTTTGGTTGAGGCTTTACAGACTAGGGAGCTAGAGATGAAAAGGGAGTCAATGGGTAGCAGCTTGAGGGAAGAGAGTTTGTTTAGTGGTTTTAGAGGGAGAAATGAGTCGAGAGAAAACCATTACCAAACTAAGAAGGGTAGAGGAAAATCAAAGGGTAGGTCTAAGTCTTGGAATAAGAGTGATGAGAAATGCAACCATTGTGGTAAAATGGGACATTTCAAAATAGAATGTGATGACTTTAAGAAAAAACATAGACCTCAGTAGAGTGATGACCAGAACTTAATTGTTGTAGGTGATGTCTTTGATAGTCTTCAGATGATGATCGTGACATGTGATGAAAATAATGTCATTAATGCCCCCTTGATAGACCACAAGCTATGAATGTGTCTAAAATCAATTTCGACAGTGTGTGGGTTTTAGACTTAGGTGCCACTGTCCATATGAGTCATGTTAAATCTTGATTTTATAACTATAGAGAAGTTAAGCCTCGGAAAGTGTACTTGGGAGACAACTATACACAAACTGTGGAAGGAGTAGGTGACATTGCTATTAGGATGCATGATGGTATGATCAGATCTATTTTGAATGTTAGGTATGTCCCGGGCCTTGTGAGGAAACTCATTTCCTTACGCATATTGGAAGATGAGGGTCATGAGTACAAATCTCATTTTGGTACTATAAAAGTTAGCAGAGGTTCTCTAGTTGTTTGAAAGGTCCCAAGAGGAATGAATAGTATATCCTTCAAGGTAAATCCTTAGAGGCCAACGCGTTTGCATTATCTACAATTTATGAAGATAGATTAGATCTTTGTCATAAGAGGATGGGACACATAGAGAACAAAGGGTTGAAGTGTCTTAGTGATCAGAGTTCAGTAGGAAAGGATAGTGTTGCACCTTTAAGCTTTTGTGAAACGTGTGTTCTAGGAAAGTCACACAGGGCTAGCTTTGGGATAAGTGAGCACAACACTAACAAACCCTTAGACTACATTCATGCTAATTTTTGGGGCCTTGGAAAACATCCTACAAATGGAGGAAGTACATTTTTCTTATCTATTGTTGATGACTACTCGGGGAAAGTTTTGGTGTATCCCCATAAATCCAAATCTGACACTTTTACACTAGTACAGAATTACCCCAAAAAAAAGTAACACATTTGCGTCGTTTTTAGATAAATCCAATGCCTATATTTATGGTGGCAATTTTGTAAATAAAACATAATAATAGACGTCGGTTGTCATGTATAAATCGACGCGCCAGGGAAAGGTTGATCAAGGGCTTCAGTTGTCACGTTAAAATCGAAGCCCAAAACTATCATTATAGGTGTCGGTTCTACATCATAGTAGGAACCGATGCCTAAAATGATAGTTTATATCCCCCTTTGCACCCTTTTTTTTTGTTCATTTTCAACACACTCTTCTCCTCTCTAAACCCGACATTGCGACTCCACCACCACTGCTAACCCAACGTCGTGACACCACCACCATTGCCAAACCGACGACGCGCGACACCACCACCACCATTGACCCGATGCCATCCTCTCTCTCTCTCTCTCTCTCTCTCTCTCTCTCTTTAACCCAACGCCACCCTGTCTCTCTCTCTCTTTCTCTCTCTCTCTCTCTAACCCAACGCCACCCTGTCTTTCTCACTCTCTCTCTCTAACCCGCCGCCGCCGGTATTCCTCCCTCACCCACCCCCACACACGCGCGCACACACACACACATGTGTGTGTGTGTTTTTTTTTAGTTAATGTGTGAGTATATATACACACACACATATTTATTTATTTTAGTTTTTAAAAGTTAACTAGTTGGATAAGATTGTATTTATAGATGTGTGTTTATATAAATTTTAAAAACTTAAGAATTTAGGTTTGTATATATGGTTAATTTCAAATTTTGGGATTTGTATATTTGAAGTATGTTATTGTGGTCTTTAGTGTTATTGATGAGCTTTGATTATGAATTTTTGTTATTGAGGAGTTGAGATTAGATTTTGGATTAATTTTGGAGTAGCTGACAATATAGAAATTTGAATTGTGTTGGGTTTGAGTATTGAATATGTTGAGTTTGAATATTTTGATTTTATTGTTGCATTTTCATTTCCCCTACAAGTTGGCTAAGTCCAATTTATATGGGGGATTCTGTCAAATTTTTTGTAGAATTTTTTTAAATTAAAAATTAATGTTTAAAATGATTTCATTTGTTGAATACATGTTGAATATGCATTTTCATATAGGTCTTTAGAAATGGATTGTAGTTGGATGTATGGGAGACGTAATACACATGAATATGTGAAGGGGGCTAAAGAGTTTATGAAAAGTGCTGATGAAGAAAAATGAAAGAAATGTGAAGAAATGATTTTGTATCCTTGTTGTAATTGTTAGAATCTGAGAATGTTCCGTAGCGTTGAGCAAGTGAGGAGCCTTTTGATTCATCGTGAGTTTAAGGAAGGTTATACAAGGTGGATATGGTATGGTGAGAGTATACTTCATAGGACAAGCACTGGTGGCGATGAGGGTGATCTAGGGGAAAATAATTTGAGCAATAATGATCAGATTAGTGATGAGAATGATGTGGATAATGATCGGATAGATGCAATGATGCATGATATTCAAGATGATTTCATTGAAAAACCTCATATATTCGATAGCTTGTTCAATGATTCTAAAAAGCCTTTGTTTTCTGGTTGTAAGAAATTCATTAAGTTGTCTGCTGTGTTCAAATTGTATAACTTGAAAGTAAAGAATAGGTGGAGTGATAGGAGTTTCTCGGCATTATTGGAACTTTTACGAGAGATGCTTCCGGAATATAACGAGCTACCTAGTTCAATCTACGAGGATAAGAAAATGTTGTGTCCGATGGGTATGGAGATAGAGAGGATACATGCATGTCCAAATGATTGTGTATTGTATTGGAATGAGTATAAGGACTTGTATCTATGTCCAAAGTGTGGAGCATCACGGTATAAGCGGAAGGATGATAATGATAGTTGGGAGGATAAGAAAGGCCCTCCGACAAAGGTGTTATGGTATCTACCTGTAATTCCAAGACTTAAATGCTTGTTTGCCAATGTGAAAGATGCAAAGAACATGCGATGACATGCTGAAGGGAGGAAAGAAGATGGAAAACTAAGACACCCAGCCGCTTCTCCTAAATGGAGGAACATTAACAAGTTGTTTCCTGAATTTGGTGGCGAAGATAGGAATCTTAGGCTTGAACTATATACAGATAGGATGAACCCGCATGGTAACATGAGTAGTCGACATAACACTTTGCCGTAAAAGATTTTTTTTATATTAATTACTTTTATTTTTATAATAGACATGTTATAATGATAAAAAGAAAAAAGAAAATTAATTGCAAGGAGAGTTGCCAAAATAAGATAAAAATCTGAAAAAGATAAAAAGTCTCAGAGTTTTAATATGTCATCTACACGATGACATCCACTCGTTGATGATGATGCTTTACAACGTTTGGGTGGTGAGTGCAAGTATTTACACTCTCTAGTCCTTGCAATGCCTGTTGGTGTGGACTACATCCAAATGCCTCTAGATGTCACTGTGTTTCATCATACGGACTTTGAAAGTATTTATGTTATAATTGATGACATCACCGACCTACTTACAATGGGATGGTTACATATATATGTCCTACAAGTATTCACAATGTAAGACTGCTTAACACAAATTCATAACTTTCATTTTATTTTTCATTTTATTTTTATTCATTGGTGTAAATTCTTTAGGGTACCTCCATGGATTGTGTGAGGAATTCGATGTCCAGTCAATCGGATTTATGTGTCCGTCATAGATTGCATCGATCAGAGTAAGAACAAATTTAGATAGTGTTGTGAGTTACATGGCTGCAACCATGGAGACACTGAGATCGAAGAAATTCATTTTAGCGCCGTACTTTTCAGAAGTAAGACCATTATTATTGTTTGTTTATTATTATTTTTACTTAATTTAAGAAAATATACTTACAAGTTCATAATACGTAGGAATCATTGAATGTTGCTCGCAATTTGTTGTGACACTAGTACGGTGTACTTCATAGATTCAACGAAGTCATGTAAACGTGACATAGAAATCAAGGCGTCATTGAATATGTAAGTATTTATTGCAGTGTTCATGCTTTTTTGTTTTGTGTACGATGGTTCAATTGTCTATTGTTAATGTAATAATAATTGTAGAAAGTTCGATGTGAGATTGATGTGTTTGTGTTATGATTATTGATAAATGGTGTAGTTATCAATAAAAGGGTCTCTCTACAGGTTGGATAAGTTCAATTTATAGGGGAGATTCTGCAAAATTTTGGTAGGAATATTTTTATTTTTAGGAATGATTGTTATAACTTATTCATATTTATTGGCACCTTAGGGCCTTTCGAACATTTTGGGCATCAAGGGACGAGGGGAAACGGCAATGTAACATGGAAAAAAAAATTCGATATGAACTAAAATTTCATAAGTTACTACAAATTTTTGAATTAGTTTCTATTCAGTTATATTACTAACTTCAGTTTTCATTAATGTCAAAATTTCAGTGTCTTCAGCAACTTGGAGGTTGAGTGTGGTTATTATGTTATGAGAAACATGTATGAGATAGTCACAGCATGTTCTCATCTTACTTCTTTAGATAAGGTATAAGAATACATACTAAGAATTGTTTAATTGTGACTTTTTATTTAATATAACTATGAATTTATATTATTTTTAGGTATTTCAAGAATACTACTCAATGGAGGAAATCAATGAGATTCGGAATTTATGGGCTAAGTACTTCAACAAAGAGTGTATGTAAATTTTGATTTTTTATATTAACATATTCAAATTTTTATCTAAGTAACATAATATTGTAAATATAAAACTAATTTAGAATTCAATTTACTGATTTAGTTAATTTTGTTACGCATTCGTCGATTATATATATATATATATATATATATATGTTGGGGATGAAATAGATTATGATTATGTCTATGTGAATGTAAATATATAATCTGTGGCAAAAAAAAGGACTTTAGGCGTCGGTTGTTAGTTAGCAACCGATGCCTAAAGTAGAACCAAAGGCATCGGTTTATAATTAACAACCAATGCCTTTTGTTATACTTTAGGCGTCGGTTTCTAGTTAAACTTTAGGCGTCGGCCAACAACCGATGCGTAAAGTCAATACTTTTTGCGTCGCCACCATACGCGTCGCCTTTACAACCTTCACCTTTGGGTTTGTACAACAGACGCAACTGACTCTGTCTGTACTGGTGTTAGTAAGTTCAAGTCCTGGCTTGCCTTGGTTGAGAACCAACTAGGGAAAAGTATAAGAACTCTTAGGATGGACAATGGTCTAGAGTTTTGCAACTTTTAGTTTGATACCTTCTGTAAGGATAGATAGAGGTATCAGGAGGCATATGACTGTGAGATCTACCCCCAAAAAAATGGGGTAGCTAAGAGGATGAATCGGACTTTAATGAATAAAGTTAGATGCATGTTGATTAGTTCAAGGTTAGCTAAAGACTTTTGGGGTGAAGTTGTTTGTACAACTGTCTATTTGATAAATAGGTCACCTTCTAGTACTGTTGATTTTAAGACTCCCCAAGAATTGTAGACTGAGAAACCTCCAGATTTGTCACACCTTAAGAGTATTTGGTTATGCTACCTATATACATCAGGTTGAGGGTGAATTAGACCCTAGGGATACTGAGTGTGTCATGTTAGGTTATCCTGAGGAAGTGAAAGGTTACGAATAGAGATGTGAAGTTTAATGAACTTTATATGCCTTGTCATAAGACCATAGATAAGCAGACTGAGAATGGAGAATCTTCTATTGAGAAGAAGATTGATTTTGAGGTACAGAAATTAGGTGAAGATAATTTAGAGGGTAGTGAAACCCAACCTCATGTAGAAGCGGACCAAGAAGTCATAGTAGAGAAACCTAAACTAAAAATTCCTGAAACTGATGTCCCTAATCAAGAAACATTTGCAAGTACTAATTTGGAAGACTACCAATTAGTAAGAGATAGGGAGAGGAGACAAGTTAGACCAAATATGAAGTAGATCTCTTCTAATTTGATTGACTATGTCTTAGTTTCAGGTGAAGCCTTGGATTCAGTTGAACCTGCTTTAGTTGAGGAAGCGATCAACTGTGAAAAGTCTAAAAATTGGAAAATGGCTATAAAGTAGGAGATCCAGTCTCTAAACAAAATAAGACTTGGTAGTTGTTTGAAAAATCGAATAATCAAAAGGTAGTCCATTGTAAATAGATCTACAAGTTAAAAGGAGTAGAAGCCAATGGCCCTTTAAGATACAAAGTCAGATTGGTAGCTAAGGAATTTACTCAAAGAGAGAGGATAGACTATAATGAGGTGTTTTCACCTATCATTAAGTATAAAACTATTAGATTAGTATTAGCCTTAGTTGTCCAATATGATTGAGAATTAGAACAACTAGATGTTAAGACTGCTTTTCTTCATGGGGAATTGGATGAAGTAATTTATAAATCTCAACCTCAAGGGTTTGAGGTGAAGGGTAAGTCTGAACTTTTATGCTTGCTTAGAAAGTCCTGAACTTTTGTGCTTGCTTAGAAAGTCCTTGTATGGCCTTAAGCAATGTCCTAGGAGAAATTTAATGCTTGCATGTTTAAAATTGGTTTTAAAATGAGTGAATATGTTGCATGTTTGTATTATAATAACTGTAAGATAGGTTGCGATGTTTATTTGTTGTTATATGTGGATGATATGTTGCTTGCTAGTTCTAGTAAAGCTGAAATTATTAAACTGAAAAACTTTTAAAATGGAATTCAACATGAAAGACTTAGGAGAGGCAAGAAAGATTCTTAACATGATTATTAAAAGGAATAGAGCTGATAATAAACTGACTATTAATCTTATTTAAACAAAGTGATCACCAAATTTGGTGTAGAACTTGCTAAGCATGTTAATATACCTACCATTAGCTACACACATGAATTTATCATATGCACAATGTCCTAAAAATGAAGATGAAAAACATGAAATGAGTAATGTTCCTTATGCTAATGGTATTGGTTTTGTGATGTATTCTATTATTACCACTAGACCAGACCTTGCATATGTATTTAGTTTCTTGAGTAGGTTTTTGTCTAACCTAGGTAAACCTCACTGGGATGCTTTAGAATGGCTATTATGATATCTAGCGGGAACTCTTAAAAGGGGTTTAGTATTTGAAATGAGAAGCAATAAGTTTGAGCTTAAGGGATATGTAGATTCTAACATTGAAGGGGACAAAGATTAGAGAAAATCTATCACTTCTTACTTCTTCTGTTTGGATGATAATTGTATCGTATGGAAATCACGGTTGCAATCTATGTTACACTCTCCAACACTGAAACTAAGCATGTTGCACTCACTGAAGCTATAAAAAGATGCATGTGGTTAAAAGGCCTAATGTGTGAACTAGACTTCTTGCATAAAATTGCTATGATATTTACTTATAGTCAAAGTGCTTTAATGTTATGTAAAAATCATGTTTTCATGAAAGGTCAAAGCACATTGATGTAAAGTATCATATCATTAGGGAAAAGTTATCTTCATGTGAGTTTGAATTGCTTAAAATTGCAACTGGTGATAGTCCAGCAGATGTTAGAAAAAAAAGTACTTGCACTAGGTAAAATCAACCAGTTTTTATCAATTCTTACTAATGATTATGGTTAGTTGTTTTGCAAGTACTTGGCTGGGGTGAGAGATGATTATTTATAAGACCACACACATGGATGCACTTATAACCAAGGAAATTGGTAATGGATTAAGGTGATCCAATGTGAAGATTTGTGGAATAAAGTTGTGATTCACTTAATCCACTTGTCATCTTGTGATTGGCTTGTGATTGGAATTTGAATTGCATAAAGAGAGGGAAACCTTTCTTGTTCATTAGACTTGGTAAAGTGTAAAGGTGGAGAGGTAGAAGTGGAGAGGACCAATATCTGTGACGAAATCTTGCTACCTCTAACGAGCCTAAAATTCGGTTGTCATTTCTCGAGGACGATGATGCATTGTTCCGGTGTGTTTAAGTGGCCATAAATTGTGCTCAAACAAGGAACAAGCAAGTTGCTGGCATTCTTAAACACTACTGGAATCGAGGTCTTCTTCTCGACTCGGGAAGGGGAGCTCAACAAGTTTGGATCTCAACAGTGACTTTGACTAAAAGCCATATTTAAGCTATTTTTCCCCAATTCAAGTCCAATTTTGAATCTTATACAAACATTTGGATTATGAATATATAATAATAATAAAACTTTTCGACTCTGGCTAGATAACTTTGAATATATAATATTCCAATTCTGATTACCCAATTGAGTTGACGCCAATGCATCGGATTCTTTACCTATTCATGTCTTGTAACTTTATATACACGTGAATTATTATTATTATTATTATTATTATTATTATTATTATTATTATTATTATTATTATTATTATTATTATTATTATTATTATTATTATTCATGATTTAGAACCAAATCAATTAATTCATGTTTTATGTATACACCGTTTTTTACATGCTTTCATTCATGTAAATAGAAATTCAAATTACTTTTTTCTACCAAACTAATTCATGTACTACTTGTCTTAATTGTTATATATTAGTATAAAATAATCTATGATTCTACATTGTGAATGTAATATTCTTTAAATTAACTTTCTTTACATTTGCTTAATGTATATATTATTATTGTTGCCAAGTATTTTTACTTTATTAAATTAATAATTCATCACGTTGCTCCTGAAATAGTACAACAATATAATTAGTATTTCAGAAAATATGGCTCTGTTCGATAACATTGTAGCTGTGATTTGATCACAAGCACTCCAAAGAGACATGACCTTTATTTTCTAAATGTTAAACCTCTACTTGGCTTAACTAGTCCTGATTTAAAGGAAAATATAACTCCTGTCAAGTTATGGCATGAAAAACTTGACCATGTTGGAATCAAAGCTTTGAAATCTTTACAAAATAAAGATGCTTTTGGTAAAGTAACTCCCTATAATTGTATCTCCCGTAAACAATGTGTGATTGGTAAACAAATTAAATTGTTTTTCTTGCCTAGAACCCACAAATCAAAGTAGATCCTTGAGTACTTACATGCTAATTTGTGGGGGTTAATCTTCTATGAGTAGATTTTCTGGTTATAGACATTATTTACTGATCATTGATGATTTTTCAAGAAAAAATTAGGTATTTTTATTAAAATCTAAAGATGAAACTTTCATTGTTTTCAAAGATTGGAAACTCAAATTGAAAATCAAACTGATTTGAAAATAAAAACCTTAAGGATGACAAAAGTTTGGAATTCTGTAATTCTGAATTTAATGATTTTTGTAAAGAACATGTCATTCTTCGACATAGAATTGTTGTTTATATCCGTCAACAAAATGGCATGTCTGAAAGGAAGAAGTGAACTACTTTAAATAAAGTAAGATGCTTGTTATTAATTCTGGTTTACCTAAATTATTTTTGTGTGAAGCTATAAAAGCTGTTGCATATTTGATTAATAGATCTCCTTCCAGTTCTTTAAGTTTTAATGTGCCTAAATTTATATGGTCTCAAAATTCTGTTTCCTATTCTCATTTAAAAATATATGCTCATCAAAATATAAGAAAGCTTGAACCTAGATCACTCAAATGTATTTTTCTGGGTTATGGTGAGAATGTAAAGGGACATAGACTTCGGGTTAAAGAGGAAAGGGGGTATAGAATGAAAATAAAATAAAAAATATGTTATCTTTATTGAGTCTCTTATGTCATGTCTAGAAGGTAAGGTTGGAAATTTAATTAAGAGAGATGTTCAAATTGAAGTGGAGCCTACCTACCTAAGGGGGAATCTCCATGCACCTATAAATGAAGAAACCAATTAGCCTAATAATGTTGTACCTAAATTAAGTGAGTTATGACGAGCTAGATACTGAACATTTAGGTGAATCTGATGAAAATCCTCTTGATGAATACCAACTCACTAGAGATAGGTAAAGGAGGAATATTAGGCCACCTACTAGGTTTGACAATGATGATTTGTGTCTCTATTTATATATCAAGATGAAAATGAAAATAAACTTCTTATGATCATGTTATAAATTGTAAAGATGCTATTAAGTGGAAAGCTGTTATGGAAGAAGAAATGACTTCCTTTTATAAAAATAAAACCTAAGAGTTAGTTAAAAGACCTCAAAATTAGAAACTGATAGATTGCAAGTGACATCCTCCCTTCCCCAACCTAACCTAAAATTATATCTCTAATTCTCTCCATCTCCACAACTGACATCTCCCCATCATATATTCTCCATTTCTTCCTTTCTTCCATCACTCTTCTTCTTCTTCTTCTTCTTCTTCTTCTTCTTCTTCTTCTTCTTCTTCTTCTTCTTCTTCTTCTCTTCTCAAATATCAATTTCTCATCCCACTCTGACTCATTTTGCGATCTCATCCTTTATGTGTAGTCGCAGATGATAGACGCGATCTCTGAGCCAAATTAGTGCATTACACAACCATCGCTAGTGTATGAGATGTTTTGCACACATACTAAATTTGATTGTAAAAGATGGGCAGGATGTTATTTCGACAAGTGTGGAGAAAATACGTGATAACGTTGCCTATTGGATAGCTTGTCATGTAGGCGAATCTTTCACGACATTTTTAAACTCTTATATCAACTTGTGATGTATAAAACAAATTGCTAAAATATTCTTATCTTTCTTTTCATAAGATAGTGATGTAAACGACTTCACATTGCAAGTGGATCTATAAGATAAAGGAATGGAAATCTAGAAATCTTAATAATGTTAGGTATAAAACTAGACTTGTAGTCAAGGGGTTTACACAAAGGAAGGGTGTAGACTATATTGAAATATTCCCCCCTTTAGTTAAGTAAACTACTATTAGATGCTTGCTTGCTCTAGTTGCTCAATTTAAATGGGAACATAATCAGTTAGATGTAAAAATTGCCTTCTTATATGGTGATTTGGATGAAGTTATATATATATGAGACAATTTCCTAGTTTTATTATGGGATCTTGAAACAAATGTGTTTGCTGAAAAAATTCTTATGTGGCTTAAAACAAGCTCCAAGACAATGGTATAAAAGATTTTATACATTTGCCTAGACTCGATTTTAAGAGAAGCAATTATGATATCTACTTATACTGCAAAGATAGTGGTGGTAAGAATTCTCTATATTTGGTATTATATGGGGTTGGGTGTGACGACCCGAATTCTCGACCATTCGAGTGCCACTAAAAGTGACTCATATCATATTATCTAGACTTAAATAGTAATGTAAAATTATTCAAAAGAATAATTAGAATCCCATAATTTAATTTGTGAATAAAAATAGAACATAATTTTCTTACATAAAGTTCAACATAATTATCTCATCAATCTTAACTACTTTTGCCACTTTCATGTTGACCGCCTCGAACCTTCAATTATCTGAAAATGGTAAATATCGTAGAGTGAGATTTATAAAATCCCAGTAAGTATACCAAGCATAAATTTTCTTTTGAAAGCATATGGATCATTTTCATCATAACATAGGATATGATCGAAATACTCATAAATATAGGGAGACACAAGAATTTTACCGAACTTAAATGGCAAGAATTCTTATGTGTAGCACTACTAAACTCCGGTCCCCTTAGCATAATCATAAACATATCATATGGAACCCATAACAATCTTGTGAGATTGATTTCATAGCAATGATCCAAACATTTTCATAAAAACATAAAGATATACTTACTTGTCATAAAAACATACTTACTTTTCATAAAAACATAAGGTGTATTTACCTTTCATAAAAACATACTTACTTTTCATAAAAACATAAGATATACTTACTTGTCATAAAAACATACTTACTTTTCATAAAAACATAAGGTGTATTTACCTTTCATAAAAACATACTTACTTTTCATAAAAACATAAGGTGTATTTACCTTTCATAAAAACATACTTACTTTTCATAAAAACATAAGATATACTTACTTGTCATAAAAACATACTTACTTTTCATAAAAACATAAGGTGTATTTACCTTTCATAAAAACATACTTACTTTTCATAAAAACATAAGGTGTATTTACCTTTCATAAAAACATACTTACTTTTCATAAAAACATAAGATATACTTACCTTTTAAAAGATTAAAATGAAGTGTAGTAGTAAATGGACCAAAACTTTCTTGACCACCTTGAACTTCTCTTACTTGTGGATTTTGTCAAGAGATTGGAAATAAGTGTATATGTGTAGAGTTGTGTGTAAAAGAGATGGGTTTAAATAGATGTATAAAGTTGGCATATTGTAAACATGATCATTCAATTCTATTAATTTTAACACATCATTTTCTTAAAGTAAAGCACCATTCATATACTTTTCCATATTTATACAAATAATATGCTCTTCATGATTATATATAATGGAGTATATAATTCATTCATATACTTTTCCATATTTATACAAATATTATGCTCTTCATGATTACATATAATGGAGTCTTATCAATCATTCATATACTTTTCCATATTTATACAAATATTATGCTCTTCATGATTATATATAATGGAGTATATAATTCATTCATATACTTTTCCATATTTATACAAATATTATGCTCTTCATGATTATATATAATGGAGTATATAATTCATTCATATACTTTTCCATATTTATACAAATATTATGCTCTTCATGATTACATATAATGGAGTATATAATTCATTCATATACTTTTCCATATTTATACAAATATTATGCTCTTCATGATTACATATAATGGAGTATATCAACCATTCATATACTTTTCCATATTTATACAAATATTATGCTCTTCATGATTATATATAATGGAGTATATAATTCATTCATATACTTTTCCATATTTATTAAATTAAGATTCTCATAATTATTATATATAATGGAACCTCTCATGCTTGCATATATTTTCTTAATTTCAATAATAAAAATAATTTTTGTATAAATAAATATTGGGATAACATTGAATTAAGTACTTGGACTTAATATACTTTAAATCAAGAGAATGGAGATATTTTTAGAATTTCGGAATTTAATTTAAAATCGAACGATCTCGATTATTTCTTGACTTGGCTATACGAATACGTCGCGGCGTTAACTTAATAAAAATCGGTGAAATAGTAGCGACACGATTTTCTATTAACATAATTATTAATCGCGTAAAAATTCTTGGTCGCTACATTGGGTCCTAGCCAGATTTCTGACACATTGACAATGTCAAATTAATAGAGACTTAAGAAGAAAGCTGGTCCCAATTGAGCAAGTTGTCCAATTGGTACCAGCTTTCAATTAAAGTATCTATTAAGTGAGAGGTTTTGAGTTTGAGTCACTGGGAACGCATCAAAAATTCATCTAGAGTCCAATCCCTAGGAGCAGGGACGGATCCAATCTGTGGCGATCTCCCGCGGCTATGCTAGCTGGATCCGCCGAAATCTAGTTTTTGAATTTATTTTTTTTACTGAAGTTTTTGCCATTTATTTTGAACCCAAACTTCTGTTCTCAAATGTTTTATTTTATTTTTATTTATTTTTTTGCAGTGGGGAGTCTTCAAGAATTCAGATTCCACTTCAATTGTTCTGTATGTTCATATCGGCGGCAACACAGGTTGAGACATTAATGGGTGAAGAAGATGGTATCTTCTTTTTTATTTTTTTTTCAATTATTAAACAAACCCCAATTGCCCAGTTACTAAAGCCCAAATGCCCACGGGTTGAGTAAATAGTATTGCTTTGTTGATTAAATGAGTTGCTTGATTTCAATTTTCCTTTTGTTGGAATGTTATTTTTTTAGATTGAATCTGCTAGGTTGAAAAATGTGGCATCTTTGGAAGAAATTAAAATTAAATATTTTAAGTAATAATATGATTAATCAAAGAACAATGGTGAAAAGTGATTGTAGTAAAATGTAGCATCTTTGGAAGAAATAAAAATTAAATTTCTCAAGTAATAATATGATTAATCAAAGAAAAATGGTGAAAAGTGATTATAGTAATTTATTTCAATTATCTTACTTGTCTATAGTAATAGGTCACTTGACTAATTGCTTATGGCATTGTATAGTTGGATTTTGATTGTTGTGATTTGGTAAATATTGAATTTGTGAATCGTGATTTATTGAATATTCGAATTTTTAATATTATTTAATTAAATAATAATAAATAATCTCACTATTGCGATCGCTGATTATCGCCCATCAATGGTTCACGGTCAACAGTGGACCGCTCTAGGTAGGCTTGATCATGTATCCGTCCCTGCCTAGGAGACAGTACGTAAGATAATGGTGTAATAAAAATTAAAAAAAAAAAAAAAAAAGGAAAAAAAAAAAAGAATAAAAAAGGAAGAAATTGGCCTAATGCTTCAGCCTTCAGCAAACTAGCTCCTCCCTTCCCAAACCTAACCTAAAATTATATCTCTAATTCTCTCCATCTCCACAACTGACATCTCCCCATCACATATCCATTTCTTCCTTTCTACCATCACTTTTCTTCTTCTTCTTCTCTTCTCAAATATCAATTTCTCATCCCCCTCTGACTCATTTCGCGATCTTATCCTTTATGTGTAGTCGCAGATGATGGACGCGGTCTCTGAGCCAAATTAGTGCCTCACACAGCCATCGCTAGTGTATGAGATGTTTTGCACACATACTAAATTTGATTGTAAAAGAAGTGCAGGATGTTATTTCAACAAGTGTGGAGAAAATACGTAATAACGTTGCCTATTGGATAGCTTGTCATGTAGGCGAATTTTTCATGACCTTTTTAAACTCTTATACCAACTTGTGACGTACAAAGAAAAATTGCTAAAATATTCTTATCTTCCTTTTCATAAGATAGTGACGTAAACGACTTCACATTGCTAAGATTTCAAAATTGTTTCACTTAAAGCAAAGCCCATTTATTAAAAAGTAACAATATTAATATTTAAAGTATTTCTAGTTAATATAAAAAATCTTGATTTTAAAATATTTTAGATAAATAATGTCAATAATAAAATACCAAGATTGGAAGTTCAAAGAGAATAGACCTTATTCAGTGTGTCCACAAACCACAGGTCGTTACCAGCGCAGTACTATCTGTCTCGTCGTCTGAAGATCCGTGCCAACGTCTTTAATTTCATTTCCAATAATACTTGTTAGCGATGATAACTTTGATCATCTATTTTATATTAAACAAGTCACATCTTTTATATTAAATAAGCGGATTAAATAAGAGTTAAAGTCAATATCATGTTAGCGAGGATAATCTATGTTTATCATTATTTGGCTTTAACAAATTAAATAGCTATTAATGTAAGATAAGTTTCGCGATCACAATATCAATATTAATTATGAAACTCTTATAACGAGATCATATCAAACTTAAATTAAGTAGTCAAATAAACATATCCTACTCACGTAAATATTCTCAATGTATATTAAATAATCAAAAACACATATCCCACTCACCTCGATCCACAGGTGTCTAAAAAGAGTTCTATATATTCTGTTTTACATGATGTATCGATCTCCACGAACATATATTGATACATGTTCATCTTCAACCTTCAAGTATCGATACATGCAGTCAGTTCGGTAGTGATAATCGTGGTTTTTGGAATCTCTCACGGGTTTTAATATATCTTGAACAAGCAAAATATTAATTAGGACATCAAGATCATGTTATTGCATTTAACATGTCTTAATCCTAACAAAAGATCAAACCCGCATTCTAACTTTGAATTCTAGAATAACGAGGAAAGAAACATTATTCGCTTCAGAATTTACCAGCTAATATTTATGGTGTGAGGCTTCAGTTCAACTATTGAGTATTGATAGGTAAAAGTGAACGCACAAAACTGAAGTGAAGTGTTGGTCGTATGGAATTGAAACATTTGCTTAAAGATTAAGAATTTTAACAAGCTAGAGGTGTAAAGTATACAAGCAGGAGGTCTACGGCTTTTTTTTTTTTGCTTAAGACATGCAAGAAGGAGTTGGGAGGTTGTGATTGCCTTCAAAGTCGGCTGTAGATTTTTAGGTAAGACACCTCATGCTTGTGTTCTAAAACCAGTTTTGGAAGGAAATGTTTAAGCACAAATTCGAGGTATCAAATGGAGTCGAAATCTTGGTTTCTTGGTACCATTTCAAAGTACTCACGAGTCACGAAGTACTTTCTCGTACATTTTACGGTGTAAGAAATGGATAACCGAGGAGGAATTTATGACCTGCCAAAGTAGACCACTCAAAATTATTTTTATTAATCGTTTGGTAAAGTACTAATTTTAAAATTTCGTCAAGGACTATTCGTTAATAAAAATTAAAAACCATTTTCATATTCTTGAAGATCATTCCGAGAACTTTTTCGTACATTTATCACATGTAAAAAAAAGGAGATCAAAAGAGATCGAAAAAGTCTCGAAAAGAAGGGCACTTAAACACATTTTTGTCATAACTTTTATTATTTAATATTTTCGTTCTTCTTTTGTTAAATCCCATTTTATTAATTTACATTCCAAAATAATTAAATATTTATAAAAAGTTTTATTACATCATAATGGACAATAAAAGATGTCAAAATTTTTGAATCGTTACACAACTACACTTAAGAGATTTGAAAATTTTGCACGATGTGAGAAAAAATTGACGCTTGACTGTAAAACTAGGTGGAATTCGACATCCTTGATGCTTTGTATTGCGCTATTATATAAGGTTTTTTCCCTTTTTTTAGGAAAAGAGAGGTACAATATAGATATCTACCTAGTGATGAAGATTGAGATTTGACGAAAGAAATAAATGATAGATTAGAGGTATTTTTTGAGGTGACTAGATTGTTTTCTGGAACGAAATATCCAACTGCTAATACATTTTTACAAATGTCTGTGAAATAAATTTTTCCTTATATGAGTGGCTTGAATCTCCTTATGAGGTGATTCGAATGATTTCTAGTAATATGATTGATAAGTTTAAAAAAAATGGAGTGAGATTTATGGAATATTGACATTAGCAACAATATTGGATCCTAGGTATAAGATGAAATTAGTTGAATATTATTATCCCCTAATTTTTAAATAAAAACCTTCACACGAGATTGAAAAACTTTGTCATATTTTTCGAAAGTTGGTGCAAGAGTATGATACAAAGCAAGATTCTCGTGGCGCTGTTTTTTGGTCTTTTAGTTATTATCAGTCTTGGTTGTCTACTAGTAGAAAAAACAAATGGATTGGTGGTATTTTATGAATTTGTTTCTACTTCCTCTGGTCTATACATTGTGAAAACTGAACTTGATACTTTCTTGGATGAGCCTATATTGCCCCAATCAGATGATTTTAACATTTTGGCATGATGGAAAATAAATGCAATCAAATAACCTACTTTGTCTAAAGTTGCTCGAGATGTGTAGGCATTCCGATTTCCACATTGGCATCCGAGTCTGCTTTTCAGTAATAGTTGCAGATTTGTGAGTCCACATCGAAATAGGTTTCTTCCCTAATCCTTAGAGGCGCTGAAGTGTACTCAAGATTGTTTATGGACTGAAATTCAAAATAAGAGAGATTTAAATTATATTTCATGTGTCATTTTCTATTAATATATGTTATAGCTAAAATATTTATGGTTTTTGATAGAATGTTTAACGCCTTCGACATACTTTGAATGTTGCACAAGGTTCAGTAATGAAGAGATCAATTAGGTAAGTTTGATTTCCTTTTCATTTAAAATTTAATCCTAGATAGTGGGATAAATATCTATTTTCTTATTTCAGGAACTGTCCTACATAGTCTCTAGCTCTAATGTGGACACTTTTGATTCTTGAATCTTGGTACGTGAAGTTATTTAGATGCATAACAATTTCTTTGCTTATAGTACGATAATTTTATAGAAGAGACATTTAATTTCTAATTATTGCTCATTTGTAAAGGGAAGCATTGAAGTTCATAATTTGATGTTTGGGCACAGGAAGCATATGCAAGCAAGCTTATGATAACAACATTGAAAAATGGCATTATCATTTCTTAGTTTTTTTAAGTAACCACAACTAGTGTGGCTTATTTTATATCATAACAGTAGAAAAAACATGTAAAACGAGGGGGACATAGACCTAACCTTTAGCAAATGCAAAGTACAATAGTGATATAAAAGTAAATGTAAGCAGTAAATAAATGTCTAAATGAAATGAGCTCAAGGCTATTCGCGGGGCTAAATCCTTATGTGATACATAGATCTAGTCATGTGTTTGGTGTGATACATGTCCTAATCAATGTAGTTTGTGTAGTCGAGGTCACTCGCTAGCGAAGGATCTTGTATGGAAGACGGGGCCTCACTAAGGCAATAATGCAAGCGGGTCTAGGGTTTTTCCTCAACAACTCTGCAGCAAAAGATCTAAGCAAACCAAACTAATGTTCATCCGACCTGTGAAGCAAAATACATCCCCATCTCCTACCTCCAAACTGTTAGATTATTAATGGTTAATTTCAAATCATCAAATACTGCTTTTTTTATAAGCTTTGATTCCCACTTAGGGTCTACCTTATATGTCTCTAAATACCTCTATGTCACGTATTTAGCAGTACAATTCCATTTAATCTATCTCTAAAGCAACTAGAGGTGGCAACCGGGCCGAGCCGCTCGTTGGCTCGGCTCGCGAAAACACGAGTCGAGGGATGCTCGGCTCGTCAAGATCATGAGCTCAACCACGAGCCAATCACAGTTGCCGAACCACTCGTGGTAAACGAACGGCTCGTTGGCACGAGCCACTCGGCTCGTGCCAACGAGCTTTGACGAGCCGGCGAGCCGAGCCGCTCGCCGGCTCGTCAAAAAAAATATATATATATATTAAGTTATTAATCATTTATTTAATACATAACTTATTACTTATATTTATAACTTATAAATATAAGTGTATAACTAATTAAGAATTTATATCAATAATATTAAATATTATATTCAAGATTTCAAATATTTTAACTATCGATTCGATTGTCGACTAAATCAACTTAAGACGGTAGAGGGGTTTTTTTTTAAAAAAAAAAAAAAAGACAGTAGAGGGATTTACGGTTTACCGTTTTATTTAATTAAAAAAAAACCGAGCTCAACAAGCCGAGCTCGGCTCGTGGGCCACGCCGAGCTCAGCTTGGGTCAAACGAGCCGAGCTCAACTTGGGTCAAACGAGCCGAGCCCAGGTTCGGCTCGTCCGCTTGACGAGCCGAGCAACCCGAGCTATGGGCCGAGCCGGCTCGGCTCGGCCCATTGCCACCTCTAAAAGCAACTATGGGTGTGAGAATAAGACTTCACTCGAATGCAACTCAGTTTCTTGTTCAAAGATGTCCATATTCTCACTTACAATCTTTCTTGCATACAGCCTGAGCCATATTCTCCTCATTTGGCTTCACTTGAGATTGCGCCTAGTGAAAACCTCATGGTTTTTCACTACTTTCCTGAACTCTGACATTTCCTTAAATGGCTTTCCAACTTCAAACTGTAGATCAAACAATACATTTTCTGGATCAAAAGCAGGGAACCTGTTGTTGTTCTCCTCGGCTAATGAATAATTTGTATTCACCTCCTTGGATGAAGGGTAGTAGTTATTATCTACATTTGACCCCAACTCAATAATTTCTTCAATGACCTCTTCTACATATGGGTTTGCATTGTAGCCTACAATAATATACTGAGGTGCATTTCTGTCAAACTCAAAATACCATCATTGACCTCGTTATCAGAATCATTTAATTGCTGACATGGGACTACCACTTCTTCTTCGTCAATATCATTTGCAAGGATCCATATATGGCGGGGAGTTAACTCAAGGCCTAATAACACTAACAAACTGAGTGTTTACTTAAGGTAACTTAAGGCCTAACAAACTCAATGTTGACTTAAAGCTTAAAGCATCCAATAAAATCTCGGGTAAAGGCTAAAATTTGATGTAAACAAACATTTCTACAAATTTGAGCTAAAACCAACTACTAGAGGCTTGAAAATCGAGAATGTAGCACATAACTCCCAACAAAGTGCCTACTTACATAAGAAATGGTAACAACAACAATAACAACAATAACAATAATAATAATAATAATAATAATAAATCTTCATTATTTCCTAAAGAACAAACTCATATATTGCACCAATAAAAACAAAGTAACTAAGGGACCATTTGATAGCGAAAGTGGAATTAGGGCGGAAAGGAAATAAATTTCAGGGATTGAATTCTTGAGAATTCGTTTTCCTAGGAATTTGAAAATTAGTGTGTTTGATTGGATTAATTTTTAGGTGAAAAATGGGGAATTTTATAGTTTTGTTGTTTGATTAGCATTATTTTCCATGACAAACAAAACAAAATTTATCAATTTTAATCAATTTTTTTTTTTAATTTTTAAAAACATTTGTACTTGGTAATAATAATGTTAATTTTGGAAAAAAAAAAATAAGTTAATTAACAACAACAAAATTGACCAAACATAATGTAAAAGTTTGCCTTGGAAACCAATTATCTCATATATGTAAAGAAATCACTTTCCACCTTTTTGAGGAATCGTACAAACACATTGGGGGAGGTAAGAATTGATTTCCAAGGTAATTTAGTTGTATCAAATTGCAAAAATATATGAAAAGTGAGAAAATATTTCCAATTTCTTGGCAAAAAGTACCTATCAAACGCACCATAAGCCCATGCGAAGATTTTCCAACATACCTTCTTATGGTCCAACAGAATCTGCCCAAAGAATGCCTCTTCAATCATCGATGAGAGGCATTAGGGTGCATTGACAATGAGAGAATTTTTAGGCACGGAAGAGCTAAGGCATGAAATTAGAATTTTGGGAAGGAGATATATTCCGACTAGGGAAAATTGAAGTAAACAATAATAATTTTGTGATTTAAAGACGTGTTTGGCTTTTTTTATGACTTGATAAGATTTAACTACATCAAGTTCTACTTGAAGTTTGTCTATCGTTTAGGAGATGTCGTTCAGAATTGCATAGTTCAAGGAGTCAAGTGGTGGACGGGTAACTTTGTGGAAAATTGGGTGGCGCTCGAAAGTCTTACAAAACTTGATGGTTAAGTAGTAACCCAATTAAAATTTGGTGGTCATTGATTGATTTTACTTGATATTTATCCTTTAAGATATTATACAAAATAGTTACTCGTTTGAGTTGGTCAATCTTGAAATATATGTGCTCATTTGAGTTTTGACTTTTAATCAAATCAAATTGCTTGTTGAAGCGTTATAGCCTATAGGTTCTAATATTATATTAAGCCCTTGTTTGCCCCATTATTCATAGCTCATTTTTTTTTTACGACCTCATTTTCAAATACATATTTTATCAATAAAATAATTTACATGCAAACTCAAAACATTTTAAAACTTTTTAACCACACATTTTCTAAAAAATCACTATTACAAAACAAGTGGTTCGAATTTTCAGTTCAAATAAACATAAACAATTTCAGAACACAATCTTAAAAAGCCGAAATGTTTTTCCTTGATTTCAATGTGCGGTAATAGGCTGGAAATCCGAAATAAAAAAGTATACATAAAAACATAATTGCACTGTCCAAATTCAATACAAGAAATCTGCAAAACTTTGCAGTGTGTAACTAACAAGCATTTATAGGTTGATAGAACAGCATAAACTTCATAGTAGCAGTGATTTAAACAATTAGCAGCTATGAAATGCCAGCAACAAATCCTATCAATCAAAATTAAGTACATAGAATATGTATTGGTACAGAGTATAATGAAACCATATATGGAATGGAATTCTAAAACCCATAGGAGAGGAGTTGCAAGAACCATACTGTTAAAGAATAATTAATTGGAGTCCCGGAGGCTTTTTTGGTTCAAGCTGCTGTTTGGCACGTTTCCGAGCAGCTTCCTCCTTTTTCATTTGAGCAATCTTTACAGGAGTTCGGTCCAAAATCTGGTTGCGCGGATCTATAACAATTTTCTGGAGTGCAACAGCATTCTCCATAAAGTACATGGCAAGTTCAGCATCACTTGTACGGCCATAATAGCCAGCAATCTCTACCACTTTCAGGTACTCAAGCGGAAAATTTGCAGCCTGCCTTATTTTTCTTCTCCTCTTTGAGGGCGACATCCATATCAACTGCAAGAAGGATAGGTCAGAACATTTGATTGCAACTCCCAATTGCTTGAGAAAAGAGTAGTTCAATTGTATATAAATGGGCCCAGAAGGCTCTCAAATTTGTCCAATATAAAATCGTGATAGTCGGACAAAGCATTTGAATCTAACTCAAAGAAGAAAACCAGATGAAGGATTACAAAGTTGACAATTTCTGGATCATTAACCTCACTGAACAATAAGTTCGAAACATATACAACTGAATAGGCTATACATAAGGACAATTTCTAGATTAACGAACTCAATAACCAATGCTTATTATACAAAAAATATCTGCATTTTATTAATTAAATGTAATTTCCTTTATTTCTCGTTGCAACTGCAAGGGTGCTAAATAAAAAAAATTACTGAACTTGATGGCTTGCAGATGAAAAACATTAACTTGTTTTCTAAAACATTCAGAAATTTTCTTCACTCTCTCTAAGTTGAGGTGAAAACCAACAACAATTCTCTAAAAACAGTAAATATCAAGTCGAACTAAAAGACACAGAGAACCAAAATAATTCACTCAATTTAATCATTACTACTATTTATTGACTGCTTATGGTATATCCCAGATCCGCAGTCAAACATGAAAGAATTATTATTATTATTATAGACAGTTCAGATCCACTAAAGATACCTAACATGTTGCAAATAAAAATCTCCAAGACCCATAAAGTTGGAAAAAAAATTGTAATCATCCACATTTGAATTGTATTACAGAGTCTCACATATTGAACAATGTCAGTCAGAAAGCATGACGTTCCCGATGGAATAGTACTCTCATCTCAATAAAGTTGTCTCTCACAATCTCTGTACTGAAAATATCTCTAGCACTCCCGAAGTACCAACACTGGGTACGCCGGGCCAATGGGGAACTGGCCGTTGCAGCCAATAGGGGGCCCAAAGAACCAATTAACTGGGCCTATTACAAGAAGGCAATTTCCCATCAGCTCGGAGTACCTATTCTTGATACTCCCGGAGTACTAAAATTCCTGTGTACTAGCCTGAAAATCATCTGAATAAATAATTTCATTTCTTCTGTAAGCAAATATTGATCATGGAAAATATCAAAAATATTTTTTTCCATCATCATTAAGCAATCTTTCTCCACTAAGAGCCTGTTCGTTGAATGTAGTTTTTTTGAAGTTTTGGGAAATTTTTTATTTTTGGGAGAATGTGTGGTTAAAAAATAATTGAAAAATTATGAAAAGTAACGAGTCCCATAGAAATGTATGGTTGAAAACGAATTTGAGGGAAATGATGAAAATTTTGTGCGAGACCAAACGGACTCTAAATTCCAGTTCCAAATAACAAAAACTCCAAATAAAACCGAGAATATAAACCGTTCCAAATTACAAGAACTCCAAATAAAATATAGTGTATGTACTGAGAATATAAACCATAGAATACAACTAGATCCCATGTCGAGAAAGTAACCAAACTGCCAAAATAGGCATTGATACTCTAACCAAAAATGATACAGCAAGAGTATTTTCCTTCAGACCTTGTATCTCATTAGTAACTTAGGATTTATCGATGAGGATGATGCCCTGTTGGAGATAGTAGTAGGGTTTAATGGACACAGATCCAGAGTAGCCATGTTCAGTTTCTTAAAATTTAAACTGTTTGGTTCTCACTCTAACGAAGTCGGATACTTTAGCCATATCAGTAAAGTAGCATTTTGCGTAAATTTAGTTATTAGATATGATTATGAAAAACAAGAAGTCATTGAGAAATTATTTCTTATTTTTCTTCAAATCAACAAAAAAGTAATACTATAAAGGGAAGTTTTGATCAACTTCCTAAATCAGAGATTCGTATTAATGGTACCATCATTTTTTGTCACTCAATTAACAGCTAACCCTAATCTAGATTTGTTTTTGAAGGAATATTGCTTGACTGCTTGATGCTTTATATGAGAACTATTAAACTGGGAGGCATTCAAAAAACTCGGTTAGAAAAACACACCTGCAACACAAATCTTTGCAAGTAAGGGCAAGCCTGTATAAGGGAACTGAACTCAAGAAGACTATCGTCGTCCCATGCTCCAACTTTTAATATTAATTGCTTCAAGTTGGGTAACTTAGGGAAAGCAAAAACCTTTATGTTTTCCTAAAAAATAAGAACCGAGATAAGAAGCAAGATTATGTATCCAGTATAAACTAACGACAAGAAAAAAGAACATGACTAATTTACTTACCTCGGGACGATATATGTCCAACGTAAGAACCTCTAATTGATACAGACAGCAAGAAAGCTGTTCAAAAACATTATTTTCCAACCCAGAATACCCCTCACCAATGGAGATTTCGCTGAGCATTGGAACATTATTAATAAGCAAATTGATCCCAGGGCCCAAATAACTGAATGAGACAAGGTTCACATTAGAGATCTCAATAGATTCTAAGCCCAAGCAGAACACAATCTCTAGGTACTTCAACTTAAGCATTGAGCCGCTAACTTTTACATTCACCAAATCCCCCGATCCATGTATTGATAGAGATTGAAGAACTAGACAGTCGGACAGAAAATACTTCAATGCTTCTTCACTCAAATTCACGCATTTCAAAGACAATGTTTTAAGATACTTTAACCCACTTAACGTACAAGGCTGCATTCCACGAAAACTTGTACGGGTGTGCTTCAGTGAAGACCCTTTACATTGGCTCAAAAGCTTATGGGGGAAGGTATAGTTGCGTGAAGGCTGACGAAGGGTTTCCCCATTTTCCAGTAAATCCAACTCAAGCTTCTGAACCCTCATTGCAATTGAAAACTTAACCCAATTATCGATTGCAGACTTAGAACTCTTGTCCAAATCGAAACAAATCCGGAATGAATTCATTGTGGACCCGCTATGCTGCCTCACGACTCGGTTCACCCAATTAATGTATTTTGGCCTCTCAGAGCTACGCAGTTTGGGATTCCCAGCTATTATATCCAATGTGTCATTGGCATTAAAATCTAGTGTTGCTAAATGTGTCCACAAGTACCTCCACCGCTTAGATACACTGCTAGTAAGTGCAGCTTCCTTAAGCGGTAAACGAGATATTATTGAAACAAGAATATCATCTGGTAAAGAACTAATATAATCCTCGGAATTACAGTCCTCCTTCATCACAAAAAGAAAAAGGGGGAAAAAAATTAATAAACTTAAAACCATGAACATAACATAAGGGTCCACAGTTTTATCTACTAATAAAAGTGGATATCAAATACAGACAAATTCATCCATAAATCAACAGAAGACCATAAAAATGACGATTGAAGATCAATTTTCTCGACAGTAAATCAAAATAAAATGACTAACCCTGGGTGCTGTGTGTCGGGCCCTTTTCCTCATTGCAACAGATTAAAAAAGAAATCTAATTTTTGGGATGATTAATTGTGACTGATCTACGAGCTGAAAAAATTAAGCAAAAAGGACTAAATACTTTAGCATATTACTACTTCTATGTATACAAGTGTGTGTGTATATACTATATACATGTATCTATAGGTGAGTGCACGTATGCCTGTGGGGTGGGGGTCTTGGGGTGAACGGAAGAAGCAACTGAGGCAGAAGGAAAACATGACTCCGTATTATCATTGACATATGATATTAATATTAGGGATTATCACAATCATAATATATGTTGATTTTTCAAAACTTTTAATTTGTTGTAGTAATGATCTTAAATATTTCAAACTTGGTTGGAATCACAATAGTGCGGGTTCATGGACATGATTATTCGAGTGGAGTGGGATCAGGATTCCTTGGGTCCGGATATGATTATTCGAGGCGGAGTGGGATCGAGGTTCCATGGGTCCGTCGAATTTTTTTCACTGCTAAAATCAATGGATGGCCATCGAAATTTAACATGATTACTATTTAACGGCCCAAATTTTAAAGGAATCTCAATATCTTCTCAATTTTTTACAAAGTAGCCCATCTACTAATTGGCACCTTTTTTCATCAAATTCTCCTATACGGCAATTAAATTTTCAACGTGGCATTTGAAGTTTTAAATGTGATCTAATCATCTAAAGCATAAGCCAAACAAGCCCTTAAATTAAAATCTGTCAAAAATATTTCCTTCAATTTTTCCACAGTCGCCAAACTTCCTCGCACGGTTGAGGCTTTTGGTTTTGAACCACAAGAAATTCTTCCCAATTTCAAGTAGACCATCCAAAGTGTAACTCAAGGTGGACACCCTCAATTCTTAATCTTCAGGTAGATTACTGCTTGAAATTTGTTATTCAAATAAAGTGGATTCATGAAATTTGAGCATTAGTACTTGTTGAGTTTATAGCTAGTGTTGTTTGGTTTGTTGTTGTGTTTCTTTTTTTGGGCTCTTATATATCCCTAATTCAATCATTCTAGTTTGGTTCATAACACCCTTACCTGTTTGTGAAAGTTCACGAACTAGATTTTAGGGATTAATTTGCATTGATTTGTTTGGATTCATACTTCATGGGCTAGTGAAGAATTTAATCTCAAAATATCTTCATATTCAGGTCACAACATTAACAACAAAACAAAAACGTTATCTATTAAAGCTTCAAGTCACTGCTCTGGAGTCTGGAACAAGTAAGAAGCAAAAGAGTCACTCAATGCGCATTCTAAAGTCTTCTACTACTGCAGCATCAAATGAGACAAAACTGTTAGGCTACGTTTGATTCGCCATGGAAAATATGATTTTTCACGTGATTTTCCAACTTTGCATTGTTTGGTTGCCTAAGTTTTTCATGGAATTCATTTTTTCACTTGCCTCGAAATCCGGTATTTTCCTTGTTTTGGATGAATTCGTTTTCCAAGGGGGGAGGAGGTTTTATTTTATATGGAAAATCTTATACCATTTTTGTTACGTTTGATCATTTTTGTTGTTGTTAATTGATTTATTTTTTTCCCCAAAATTAACATTATTATTACTAAGTACAAACTTGTTAAAAATGAAAATAAAAAATATTATAATAGCTAAATTTTACTTTATTTTTCATGGAAAATAATGTCAATCAAACAAGAAAAGTTGAAAAATTCTTCACTTTTTCTACCTAGAAAATTAAACCAATCAAACACATTAAACTTTCAATTCCCAGGAATTTAATTCCCTAGAATTCAATTCCCTGGAATTCATTTTCTTTCCACCCAAATTCCACATTCGCTATCAAACGCAGCCTTAGAGAAAGAAGTTCAAAAGAGAAGCAAATCAAGATTTAGTATGATGGATAATATGTCATGTGATGTAAAGTTTCATTGGATATGTGTTGGTTGAATTCTTAGTTGTTCATTACATTCGAAGTTTGTTGTAGTTGGTGTAACTTGGTTCTATGTCCTATATTATGTCGAATAAATGAGAAATATTATTTAGAATCTGTAATGTTCACTTGTATTGTTTTCTAATCTTATGGCAAGACCCCAGCTGTTCCGAATAGAAGGCAAAAAAATAAAATTATAACTATCTGCACAGTACAATTGTTTAATAAATACAAGCTTTTTTATACGGTTTAAACCCTATATCTACTCAAAAATTAGTAAAGTTAAAATATCTCTTTTCTCTGTTAATCATTTTTTGAACAATGAAATCCATAACACAAAGGTGGTTAAGTACTAAAAAAATCAAATATTGTTTCTGAGTTTGTCTTTATCTCAGTGAAAATATCAAATGTCGAACCCCTTTCACCTATTTTATGGTTCAACATATTGAACGAAATCAAAATCATTAGATTGCTTGCAATCTAGTTAACAAGTTGGTCCACTAGATTGCAAGCTATCTTGTGCACAACACTGTTCATGCACATCTTAGGTCACCAGATTGCAAGTTGATTCTGTTGCACATCATAGGTCACAAGCTTGCACAAGATTGCTTGCAATCTGATGAACAAGCTGCAAAAACTGGGTGGTCCTGAATGATGGGCAATATTTCTCCTAGTTGCTCACAAACATTAAAAGCAAACATGAACTACAAAATCTCAACATAATTATAATATCACTAATATATGTATGATGCAAAAGCAAAAAGGAGTTACAAGTTCCTATCACAGTCACCAAATTGTTTTTGTCTGATGCAAAATATCCAAACAAGCATTATAAGATCCCAACATCTCCAAAATAAAAAGGGCAAAAAATGGCAACATTCTATTGAGTTACATAAAGGTTAACAATTTTTGGAAGAACAAAAGGCTGCGTCAATCTTTCCATTCTCCATTGTTTGGCCTTTTCTCTCTTTCTCCATCCTCTTGTTGTTGCATTTACTCCAAATCTTCGATCATTTTGTTCAAGTCCATTGATTGTGGATCTATAGCTGGTCTAGTGTAGGACAACGTAACATGCTCTGACAAATAAATTTCAGGAGTTGGCATGAATTGAATGTTGATGGGTGGAGGCTCATTGTTTACTGTAGGTTGTGTTATTCGATCTTCGAGGTTGGAGCTTACACTGGATGAATTCGTCTGGAATGGCAATCTCCAAACAATTAGGAAACGATTCATGTCGAAAGGAATTTGTTATTTGTGATCAACATTATAAATCAGTATATGTATTAAATTAAGATATTTTTTCAGAAAACATTTTTACAGAAAGCAAAAACAAACTTTAAAGTAAAAGTCGTATCAAACAGACCATAAGTTGATGGTTAGAATTAGAGATGAATACAGAAAGTCGAATAAAAGGAGTGGATTTTTATTTGATGCATTGCGCATGCTTTTTATCAACTTCCATTAGTTCAAAGTGCTTAAAACGAATAAAGGCGATGATTACATTTTTATAGATCAACTTTAGCATCTAGATAGCCACTACCAAGCATGGAACATTTGCACACTTTCTGTAATGTATACAATGTATTCCACATACAAATTGCCCTTCCACACTCCCCTGCTATACTTTGCTCCTCAATTCTGTCTATTGCAGCCTATGGCCCTATACTCATCAGGTGCTTAAAGTTCTGATATAGCTGAGAATAGCGTCTGGAAATCCATGTCTGAGGGAGTTAACAGCAAAGATTCAAGTCCCAATAACAATTGAGATTGTTTAAAAGGCAAGAACAATGCATAAATTCACTTGGAAGTTGGAATTCATTCTTTATCTGGTGTTTATTGAGGAATACATAAAACCATCCCGGGTTGAGATATACAAACATGTGTAAAAAAATATAAAAAAATCAGTTCTTCTGTCTTCAGCTTTTCGACTCCTTTAAGCATCATGATCACAACGAATCTTGAACCGATTGTGTCGACTTAAGCCACAATCCGCTCATGCTCTATGTACAATTGATCGACCCAATGGGGGGTAGTATCACGACCCCATCCATAAGCATCATTACAGGGGACATCTTTTACTAATGAATGAACCCAAGATACGTCTGGCTCCGCTGCATTTGGCGGAGCCATTGTTGTTGATACTGCAGCATTGCCACCTCGAATACCGAAAGAGGCCGACTTCCTAAACTTGTTTGACTCCTCACTGTTAAAGCCCCAGTCGAGCTTTCCATCAGGGGAACTCCAATCTGAATGTTTAGTGGGCATCAAGCCAGGGGAATTAGCAGCACCAGAAAGGTAGGACCGATGGCCAACTCCACTACTACGGTCAATAAAGCTCTGGCTGCGTTTTGCATAAGAAGAAGATCTTGAGTTCATGACTGCTGCTGCTACTGCTGCAGATGAGTCGTACCCAAAAGTGGATGGCTTCCTTGCTGTCAAGGATGACGGGTTGGGAGGGTAGCGTTGGCTCATGTTTTGGTGAATCTGAAGCCCGTTTGGACCCTGCAATTGAGATAATGATGAAGGATCAAGCGATCCGAAGACATCATCAAGATTGGTAGGCTTCAAATCAGTGACTTTGCTGTACGGGGACGAGAGATTAGCCATCTCGTCTGCCAACTGCTGCCTTTGTTGGTATTGGGTTCGGATTCTTTCCAGTCCAAGCAATTCCATATCCAACTCCATATCTCTTGCGCTCAGAGTCGTCTTGAGTCTGCTTCCTGGCAGCTGCAGAGCAGGAGGCGTGAGGTTCGCCTTGTTCTGGCGCATGCTTCCACCCATGGGAGATGAACATGTAACCGATGGCGACATTGGTGGTGTTGAAGTATTAGGGTACACCATAGAAGTTGAGCCAAGCGGCAATGGGCTCAATGTTGTCAAGTCCATTGAAACAGACTTTGGAGAAGGCAAAGCTGAACCTGTAGAGGCATACAGCGGACGCAACTCTTCAGGCTTGTGTGCAAAAAAACACACTTTCCTTGGGCATCCCGTCTCATCCTTGCAAAGGCGGGTTCTGTACTGGGCAGGATGGAGCCAGGACTCGAAAATGCCATGAGCATATTCACAGGAATCGCCCTTTGCGCACGTTCCCTTCTTGAACTCAGGGCAGGGAACACAAGTGTAGTGAAGCTTCCTTGGATCACGCCTCCTCGCATTCTCACCAGGATGGGCAAAAGGGCATTCTGTCCAGTCATGAGAATAAGCTCTCGAGCATGGCTTCACCTTGAAACTATACATCCTAAATTCATCAGTTCCATACATCCCGTTGTTTATATCTGGCAACGATACATCGATTGGATATTCTTTCTTCTCATTCCCTCCTTCTTTTGCTACCAGGGGTCGATTATTTCCTTCTCCTTCTTCTTCTTGATCGCCAGCCTCGATGCTAATTCCTTTCAATAGCATCTCCGAGGTTCTCCTCTTCGAATTGTTTAAGAACTTCGTGCGCGGTAAAATTAGGTCACCAGGTTTCTTCCCATTGGCATCAACAACATTGACATCAGCCGAGGCATCGATCAAGAGCTTCACAACCTCGATCGATGAATCCGAACCCCCTGCCACTGCACAATGAAGAGCTGTAACCCCATCTGAGGCACATGCTCTATTGACATCAACCCTTTGAGACCTAATGATGTACTTCAAAACCTCAATGCTTCCATATAAGGAAGCTATCATAAGAGATGTTCTCTCTTCAAAGCCCATCTTCTTTGAGCCAAAACTTCTGCCATACCAACTGCTCACCTCATCAACATTAGAACCCTTCTCTTCTACTTGTGAAATAAAGCTTGCCAAATCATCCATAGCTGCCAATTCAAGCAGCTTTGAGCAACTTTTAGAAACGGCCCTTCTCTTACTTTCTTGAATTTCAGCACCCATTTCCATATCAATAGGGTAAAGTTTGCTCTTTGGACCAGTACGCATCAAAACCTGAACACAAAATCAGAGAACAAACATACTTAGGAATCTCACACGAATCACAAACTTCAGCTTATTATATAAATATATGTAATTTTATATGCAGAAATATTTTATTTATATTGAGACCAACAAATATGTTGTTCTTGCCGAGTCTCTCCTTTTAAAAAAAAAAATATATATATATATATATATATATATATATATACAATTATTTCCTTACAAAACAACGAATAATTCCACCACATAGACGGTGTCATCTTAAGGTACTCTTATCTTGGAAACTCTAAAACAAGAGAACTGAACACAAGACATAGTCTGTCCATTCAATTCACAACCCCCAACCAAAAAAAAAAAAAATCGATCTTTGACATTTACAACCGCTGACCAGCTAAAAAAAATACTAAGCAAATAAATAAATAGGAACAAAATTGGAAAAACGAGAAGTATAAAGTCTCTAGTCAAGTAATGCAAACCTTGAATGAGGTAGATGAGATTTGTTGAAAAATCTTGAATTCAGAGGAAATTGTATGAGATAATGAAGGAATCCGTGTTATGGTATTGTGAAATGCTATGACTTTGAAGGGTATATATATATATATATGCGCGCACGCACACATATACCCTTCAAAAGTTTTCAAAGAACATGACCGTGTGGGGAAGAAAGGAGAAGGAAAGTGCGCCTTTTCTTCTTGTCTTGATTAATTCTCCCTAATTAAGAAAAAATGCATCGTTAGTCCTAATCTATTATCCATGTAACAAATTGGTTATCAGTATATTTACATATATTAATCTATTATCATGTAACAAACTATCAGTGAGTGAGTCTGTGTGTGTGTCTATATATATATATAAAAGTAGGAATTGATCTAAAACTCACAAGTGGGTTTATTATCAAACTCACTTGTGGGCCATACTCCCCTATCCCCTCCCCCCTATGAATGGGTGAACAGTGGGGCCCATACATCCATATCCAATACCCACTCGACACTTGTCGAGTGGGTGCCATATCTAGTGTCCATATGGGCACTAGATTAGCCCTGATATATAAGTTCTTAGAAATCAATTCTTATAGTACTATTCTGGGAGTCAATATAAATTAATTATGTGAATGTCTATTATTTTCTTTATTTCATTTTACAGTTTGAAAATTGTGAACATTTCAATTTTTAGAAATCAATTAATCGTAAGCCTTGTGAACATTTCAATTTTTAGAAATCAATTAATCGTAAGCCTTGTGAACATTTCAATTTTTAGAAATCAATTAATCGTAAGCCCGACTTCAATCATCAAATCAAATTATAAAGTATAGAATATGTCACATGTCCAAATCTTACTTCGTCTAAACAGACGAAGAAAACTAGAGAATGAACAATTAGTTGTCAAAAGAAATATGCAAATCAAAACTTTATGTTTTACTTTTTTTTGGGTATTTTTCATTATATATGAAATGCACAATTTATGCATTCTAGTTACTTGCCTCTTTTATTTTATTTTGTACTAAAAGATTTATTTTAGGGTGGTTATATTGCCACCACAAAAACTAATAAACACACCACATTTTTAATAAATTTTGATAATTACAAATATAGTCATGTATAAAAAGACTTTAATGACCTTATTTTTATGTTTATGTTTATATGTACACCATTTTAACCTTTGAACATAATTGAATCCCTAAAAAAATGCACATAAAATTCTCCAAATTTAACAGCAATTCGTTAGTGTTAACCTAATTAACACTAGTCTGAGATAAGACTCTCAATCCATCTTCCATAGCCGTCGTATTGGAGGTATGATATTTTGACATCAAAATTGGTTTTTCTTCAATTGCACGTGCTTACTTGCTTAACAAGTAAATGAACTTTAATTCATCATTTTTCATAGTTACAGTAGTCTATGTATGTCGGACATGTAATTCATCCTTTAATTCATCCTTTTTCATAGCTATGTTTCGTTTTTCATAGCTACAGTAGTTCGTAACTATGTCGGACTGGTAAGGAAGAGATTTTTCAATAATTCCAAGGGTTAAAACTACGAAATAAATCCATTGTTTTATTGAACTAATTATTTTCACCTAACACAGGAGCCATAACTTCACCCGATTGTTTGGAAATTATTCCTATTAAACAAGTGATTATGTTAATATTTGCACGTGATAACGATTAATTTATTATGTTTGCATATACATATATTTGTGTGTTTATTGTCAGGTGAATAAGGATGAAGTCAATAAATTTGACTATACACGAATCTTTACTACGGACCAAGTATAAAAAGCAAATTTTGAATTTGTCATTTTCAGTATCCATCTCTTTGTACAATTATTTTGTAACTATAAGTATGACTATATTGACAATGTAGGTATTTCATAGCCGACAATCGTTATGTAATTGGGTTCATATGGTTGGGAAGGAGATTGGGTTGATCATTGTTATGAAACGTTCTGAGCGTGGTGGGTACGGAAGCCTAGAATTTGCTTTGTATATGAACGTGGTGGAAAATATAGAAAGGGTAAAAGTCATTCTGATAGTGAACCAAAGCGAAAGAGATCTGTTGGGACACGCAAGTGTGAGCGCCCATTTGATCTAAATGGCATAAAGATGCCCAATGAGGATAATTGGATGGTACATGTACGATGTGGTCTACAGAATCACCCGTCGGCACAATATTTGGAAGGGCATCCTTATGTGGTAAGATTGACAAGTGAAGAGGAAAGTGTTTTAGTAGATATGTCGAAAAGTTTGGTAAAACCGAGAAATATATTAATGACTTTACAAGGACGAAATCCAAACAACGTTAGCACACTAAGAACCATATATAATGCACGTGCGAAACACAAATTGGTCGAGAAAGGAGGAAGGACTCAAATGCAACAATTATTGAGTAAGTTGAAAGAACATAATTTTATCGAATGGCATAGGTACAATAAAATAACTGATGAAGTTAAAGACTTGTTCTTTGCACATCCGAAATCTGTGGATTTGTTAAATTTTTTTCCACGTGTACTAATCATGGATTGCACTTACAAAACCAATCGGATATAGGTGTCCTCTTTTTTAAATTGTGGGAGTTACTTCAAACCAAATGACTTTTTCTATAGCTTTTGATTTTATGGAACTCGAGCGAGAAGCAAATTATACTTGGGAAATGAAAAAATTGAAAACATTACTAAACCAGGATGTGTTACCTCAAGTTGCAATCACTGATAGGGAACTAGCTCTTATTCAGGCAATTAAAAATGTTTTTCCTGATGTCAATAATCTTTTATATAGATGGAACATATCAAAAAATGTATCTTCGAAGACAAAGAAATATTTTGAGCTTGAGGAAGAATGGAAGAAATTCTGTGAGAGTTGGAGTTCACTGGTTGAGTCTACCGCGGAGGATGTCTACGAACAATCAGCCAAAACTTTTTCTCTTCAATTTCAAAAATATCAAAAGGAGCTAGAGTATGTTCAAGAATCTTGGTTAAGCAAGTACAAAGAAAAATTCATCGCTACATGGACAAATAAAATTATGCACTTTGGTAATGTTACTTCGAACGGGTAATTTGTTAAAAGTTTTTTAATGCATTGGTATGTTCTTGATTCTTTATTTAAATATATGTGAATGTGTCTGACTGCAAACTAAATTGTTTGCAAAAATGTATCCATGTGTTCACATGGTTGAGAATGCACATTCTAGATTGAAAAAACACCTTGGATCTTCGCATGTTGATTTTGAGTATGCGTGGAAAGTCATGCATAATATTGTTGAATTACAATTCATTGAGATAAAGGCGTCGTTTGAGCAAAGCATGAATTTGGTGCAACATATATTCAAGCGTGATATTTTCAGGGAGTTGCGAGGCTTTTTGTCCAAGAATGCGATGGATCTAATTTTGAAGGAGTCAAAGCAGGCTGAACATATAGGATTGGACAGAAGTTCCTGTGATTGCACTCTTAGGTCTACACATGGCTTGCCATGTGCATGTGAGATTTCGCAATACATATTATCAAGTCGCCCAGTTCCATTATCTGCGATTCACTCTCACTGGCAAAAGTTGGACATTTTGATTCCATTTAACGATGCTTCTTCTAAGCTAAATATTGTAGTAGAATTGGAGAATATTCAAAGACACTTTGATACATGTGACAATGCAGGTAAACTACTTTTCAAAATGAAGTTGCGTGAATTATATGAACCCTCCACTACTTCGCTGGTGCCACCTGCTAAGAAAGTTAAGACTAAGGGACGACCTTCATCAAAAGCAGATACTTCAACAAAAAGAGATCTATCATACTTCGAACATGTACAATTAGATAATAACATTCGTTCTTCGAGCAACAGTAACTCTATCAAAATTGTAAGGAAGGACAAGTTGAAAACTCAGAGAAACAATATGCGTCATGGTGACCAATATTCAGATAGTTTTCATGAAAAAGTTAGGGAGTGCATATTTAGTGCTTTAAACGTTGACTCTGATGGTAATTGTGGTTATCGGGCAGTAGCTAGTTCACTTGGGCGAGGAAATGAAGCTTGGTGTCAAGTTCGACATGATCTAATACATGAAGTAAATTCTAACTGCGACATCTATCGGAAACTTTTGGAAATGAAGAAGGGATAAAAGATTTGTTGCATATTTTAAGTTACTTTAATACTAATACCCCAATTGATCGATGGATAGTAATGCCTGAAATGTGTTACTTGATAGATTCTCGATATAATTTTGTACTTGTCCTTTTATCTAAGCTACAATATTTAACATTCCTACCATTACGCTCTCTATCTCCTCTATCATTAAATCATAGGATCATTTCCTTAGATTTGGTGCATGGAAATCACTTTGTTCATGTACTTTATTTTATGATGATTTTATTATATTAGTAAAAAAATTATTGTCGTTGATATGATTTATTACATTTGCAGATCAACTTGAATAGATATGACAATTTTCCCCGCGAGACTCGATTCCCATGGGGACCCACCCCGAATAGGGCGGGGATGGTAGTAATTTTATCCCCGTTACGGGGATGGGGACAGGGATGGGATTGAGGTCCCCGACCCATCCCCGCTCTGTTTATAATTTAAAAAATTAAAAACTAGTAAAAATTTAAAAATTCAATACATTTTGAAAAAATTATATATTCTTTTAAACCAAGTTGGATGATTCCAACCTAAATTACTAACTTAAAGGCATAGGATAATAAGTTTTAGTTTTTTTTTTAAAAAAAAAAAAAAAGGTTGATCCAAAAATAATAATAATAATAACGGGGATTTAAACGGAGAATTTTTAATCCCCGCCCCGCATATAACGGGGATGGGAATGAGGTCCCCAACCCATATCCGTACCATTTCCATCACTAAACTTGAAGCCCAATTCCTCCTATAGCATTATATTGGTACAAATTCAAAGATGTTGTAGCAAGTGGGTGGGAAACTCCATATAAAGCACGAATTGAAGCATTCAAAGAGATGATTGGCAAAGAGAGTTCTACACAGGAGACTATTAATCTAAGCTCTTAATAAGACTAATAAGTTTTATAGGAAGACAATATGAAATGTTAAATGCAATTATTTTTCAGCTTAGTCTTTATGGTGTTGCACATACTTGGATATGTATGCAAAAACAACAATTGCTTCAGATTCTTAAACCAAAATCTTATTTCAATTATACTCGAATTCCATAAAACAACTAGAGCAACTCGTGCAACAATGCAATTGTAGTAGCTCAATACATATACATTCAGCAAGGTATTAAATGTGTCTCAATCTCTATATCAGTTGTACCTCTCTTCCAAAGTACAAGGACTATTAATTCATTATACATTTTTCTTTTGTAGAATATTAATACCGTAATCAATCTGAGACTTGAATCGTAGTATGTATACAAGTGCTCGAACATGCAACGCATATAATTACAATTTGGGCAATTGCTACCTGCGAACGGGTTCAGCAATGGCAATGAGGAAGTCATACGCTTGTTTGTATAGCGGGGAGAAAGTCTCGAGAAAGATTCGACCATTCGTACAAGCCCACAGCGGGCAATTGGCATGATTAGGGTTCAATTCTAGTTACGTAAAATCTCTCTTTTTCCCTTCAATTTAACAACAAATCAAATCATCCACTTCACCAATTCATCCAAATTAACCCAAATCAAGAAACAAACAACAAATAAATGCAGTAAATCCCAGTGTGCAATGCAAATAAGTTATTATGAATACCATTGCGAATATCATTGTCACATTCTGGATATAGGAAACCTCATCTTCAACAATTGAAGCCCTATAAACCTCATCACAAACATCGCAAACTTGGTTGTTGACCGATTGGAGGTTATTGCAGTATCATGCCCAGCTCCAGTTTCATGCTCTCACACTAACATCAAATCTCAACAAAATACCAACCAAACCTCGAATCCCACCAACACCAACCATTTAAATGGGTTAGAACCCTAAAACATAAACAACAAAAATCACAAGTGCCCAGCAAAATCTACAAGGAGCCATTGCATAAACAGAACCTCGAACTACCCAAAATGTCAGGAAGATGCAGGCAAATAACTTGGAACAATTTCTTGAGAAACCCAGTTTAGAGAACTAAAATTTCGTGTTATTCGACTCGCCCATGAAAATGAGGGAGGAACTAAAGAAGCAGCACCCCAATTGGGAGCTGGCAGAGAAGAAGCCTCTGTGGATCTTGCAAACCGAGCTTCGATGGAGGAAGCCTCAGTGGGGAGCCAATGGAGAAGAAGCCTCAGTTAGGAGTATAATCACTTACACTACCACCGATTGAGTTACGAGCAGCACTTGTTGTACCGCAGGGGCGGTACCGCCTGGGGTACCGCCCCTCACATACATGGGGTGGGGCTCCTTTTTTGGGCCCCACCACCTTTTTTTTTCTCTCTGGTCGGTACCCTGCAGTACACTAGGGGTACAACCAGTGTTATTCTTGAGTTACACTGAGAGAGAGGGAGAGAATTTGGGTGTCTGTGAGCTTAAGAGAGAGAAAGCTTTAGGCGGATTGCTGTGGTGTACGTATAAGAGACAAATATGACAATAGTGTCATATTGGTCAAGCAAAATGAGTATTCTTATCAAAAATGTATTTTTAGATGTTGTGTAAATATAATGTGGTGTATCTATTAAAAAACGTGGTGGCAATATATTTCCCCTTTATGTTATTCATATAAGGATATTAGATCAAATAAAAAATCTTATAGGGGAAGGAAATTAAATTATCCAAAATTTGCGTATGCAAGTATTGTTTTTTGTTGTTCATTGTGTTATTTTTTTCAGACATTGTAATTTTACTACTTATTCAATAAGCTGGTATATAAAAATGTAAAGCAAGTTCATGTTATGTAGTCGGTTCGAAATTTTGACTTTTTAAGAATAATGTTATTTGACATCAGTTGAAGTGAAAATTGGACAACTATCGCATTGTGTTATTCATCATGAACAAAGTAAAAATAATTCCATGTCATATGGACTAGTATTAAATTCCAACCTTATTGACAAAAATATGACATAGTTATAAATATTAGTGATTAAATAACTCATATCTTCTTCAAATTATCAAGTGACAATGTGAAAATGTGATTGAAAATAAATTTATAAACACCAATTCAAGTTGGGAAGTGAAACTAAACTATATAAATTAGACATGTAAAAATCAAGTAATAATTTACTAGAGATATGAAAGTTAACCATCTTTAAGGCTCAACTGTATCATTGTAAACTGAGATACGGTCCTTATTTGATATTGAAAATCAATTTTTTATTAAATTTTGATATAAAAATTGTTGAAATATATGACTAAAAAATTAATAAAAGATATAGATTTATGAAATATATGATTAATTTATTGTAAGACTTTGATTTATGTTTTTATCAACTCTTTAAGCTATTAACAAATAGGGGCTCAATTTGTTATTTTAGCTTAGAGACTAACTCGCTAATAGGGTAATAAATTAGGACTAAAAATGGAAATTCCCTATTTTGGTTTTAAGGCTTCAACTTTTTGTTACTTCAGTCAAAGTCAAATCTAAAAAGAAGGTCCACCCACTCGTACTGATTCCACTTCATTTCATCCCAAAGAAAATGCAGATGAAAAAAAATCAAACAAATGCTAGATGAACCGAGTGGGTCCCACCGAACTTTAAATATCTGACTCTAACCGGTTTCCTGCCACGAGGGTTCACTCTGTTAGACTTAGATAGAACCCGTCCCCGCGCGTGTATATCCAGATTTCTTTTTTTGTCTAAAGGAGAAAATATTTAGGGTCTATTTAATTGTAATGGTGAAATTTAGGTTGAAAAAAACGAATTTCGAGAAATTAAATTCTTGGAAACTTTTTTTTTTTAGAATTGAAGTTTAATATGTTTGATTGAAATAATTTTTTAGGTGGAAAAGTAAGTAATTTTTCACGTTTGTTGTTTGATTGATATTATTTTTAATAAAAAATTTGGCAATATTGAGCTATTTTAATAAAAATATATAAATATTTTAAAATTTTTCACAAATTTATTCTTGATAATAATAATTTTAATTTATTTTTAAAAAAAGTTAATTAAAAACAATAAAAATGATCAAACGAGGCGAAAAAGATTTTCCACCAAATGTGGAAAATGTTTTCCCACATAATAGGTGAGAAAACAAATTCCTTCAAAAGACGAAATTGAGGCAAAGGTGGAAAACATTTTCCCCAGAAAATATTGTCTATCAAACAAGGTAAAAGATGGGAAAAGAGGTGTGATGAGAATCAAGGGGGCTCGTCAAAGGAAACTTAATAATTCGAGCGAAAACAATTTGGAAGTATATTTTGTGGAGCACCGAGACAATTAAAGATTATTTTGGGAGAAGATTCAAGGCTCAAACAAGTAATTAAAGTCAAGAAAAGAAGTCAATAATCAAGTTGAAGTCAAAAATAAGAAGAAATTGGATTTAGCCAATTTCGGTCGACCGAAACTCTGCAGAGATTTTGGGGTGCAGCCTCAGTCGCGTTCGGCTGAGGATTGGTCGACCAAAAGTGTCATTTCGGTCGACCATGTGATCGACCAAAATAGTTTCGGTCGACCAGTTCGGTCCACCGAAACACTCTGTTTCAGAAAAATGAGGTTTTTCTTGCAATTTTCGAATTTACTCATTTTATCCATTTTTGTACAATATATACACATTTTTCATTTCAAACCCAGAAAACTTGGAAAGTTCATGATGAATTGCTCTTGAGAGAGTCCCCCATAAGTGAGGTAAACCCTTTGTTACTCTTTTAATCTCTTAGGAAATTAATCAACTTTACTTGAGTATGTTATATTCTTGTGTTTGTTATTTATTTCCGCCACCTTAAAAAAATTTTAGTTGATACACATTGGACTAGATTTAAACTTGGGATAATGTGTTTTATCATTTATTTTACCACTTTAACTTTCTTGGGTTTGGTATTAGATAGTTGTGAGAATTCTTGGTCAATATACCAAGGAGGTTCGCATCATTTGGTATAAGAGCTTGGCTCTAATTTCGTAAACCTATCATTTACATTTATTGTTGTTGTTATTTAAAAAAAACGAAAATTCACAAAAAAAATTGAAAAATTTGTATGCCCATGAGTATTTCTTGATCATCACATATTGGGTATTCTCTTTGTTCTCATTCTTGAAATTGTTGATGCTTACAATTCATCAAACACTCATAAATTCCATGTTATTCAAACTTTGCCAACAAAGTGTTTGATCAATTGCCACGAATAGAGCTTACATGTTAAAATCCACTTTTCTCTACACCAAATACTCCCTAGTCAATTACTTGTTCTTGTCAAGCACTTGTGACTTTGTGTTCTCAAAAATTTGTCCTACAAATTCATAGCCATCTCTTGTAACCTAGCAAGTAAACAAAATCCCACTTGCTCTTGTGTCTATCCATTCATACATCTCTTGCTTGTATATGGTTTCAAACTTCACAACATTTAATTTTCTCAATGTAGTTGATTGCATTCCTTGGGGAATTGAGTGAAACACGAGTGAGATAAATTCTTTGTGAGGACACTTCCACAGTTGCAGAACACGAATCAAGACTTTTATGAAATGTTGCAAAATCTTTCCACCACTTTTACTAGGCAAGTAGAGGAGAGGGAAGGAAGATTGGGAAGAATGTTGGATAGAGTAGATGCTAGAAAAGGAGGATAATAGGTTGATAGGAGTAGAGATGGAGTTAATGAAAATGTTGATATTGAGAAAATGAAAATTCTATCTTTCCATGGGAGTAATGAAAGTGAAGGAGTAGTGATGGAGATGATTACTAGACCACCAACATTCTTGGCCCTTGCTAATGAGAGGGAAAGACATGGAGGATATAATTTCTACACTAGATGCCTAATGAGTGATAAACCATGTAGTCTCATTATAGATGGGGAGAGTGATACAAATTTGATGAGTGCTAGCACAGTTGAAAAATTGGGGTTACCAGTAATGAAGCATCCCAATCCTTATCAATTGCAAAGGTTGAGTGACTATGGGGAAATGAGGTTAAGTGCACAAGTTCTTCTTACTTTTCAAATTAGTACTTATAGTGATCAAATATTATGTGATGTAGTTCCCATGCACATTACTCACAAAATTTTGGGGAGACCTTGGCAAAGAGATAGGAGTGTGAGACATAATACAAAGAGGAACCGGTATTGCTTCCAAGTGAATGGGGAAAAGGTGGTGCTCCTACCTTTGAGTTTGGAGAAAGTGCTCAAAGATCAAATGAAACTCAAGAAGGAGTTTGAGGAAGAAAAGTCCCAAGGTAAGGAAGTTGAGAAGAAGGATGGGGAGATTAAGTTTGAAGTAGTTGATCAAACTACAAAATTTGAGGTAGGGGAGTTAAAATTAGAAGTAGTTGATCAAACTACAAATCTTGTTGAGGGGGTGCACGTGGTTACAAATGTGGAGGATGTTGTGGAGGTTAAAAATGTGGGGGAGTTGATTGAGGACGATAAGTGGGAGGTGGCAATTGAAGGAGGCGAAGAGAAGAGCCTCGTGATTTAGGAAGGGGAGTTGGAGTTGAAATATTACAAGTACAAGGATCCATATCTTGTATCTTGTGAAACTAACAATCCCCACCCCATTTTGCTTAAAAACTTCTTGCAGGTTGAATATAAATGGGGGCTTGAATCACACCAACATTGGTCAATCCAACTTTTGTTTCAATATATTCTTGCATCCCAAGTGAAGGAGCATTCTTGGTTGACCATGAAGCATGAAGGCCATAATTTTTATTTTGAACCAGGAGGTGCAATGAAACATCTAGAACAAACCTATGATTTGGGACGAATCATCCTGAAGAATGAGAGTCTGATGAGAATCATAGGGGACTCGCCAAAGGAAACTTCATAGTTCGAGCCAAAAAATTTGGAAGTATATTTTTTGGAGCACCTAGGCAATTAAAGGCTATTTTGGGAGAAGATTCAAGGCTTAAACAAGTAAATAAAGTCAAGAAAAGAAGCCAAGAATCAAGTTGGAGCCAGAAATAAGAAGAAATTAGATTCATCCAATTTCGGTCGATCGAAAGTCATTTCGGTTGACCGAAACTCTGCAGATATTTTAGGATGCAACCTCAGTCGCTTTCGGCTGAGGATTGGTCGACCGAAAGTGCCATTTCGATCGCATGTGATCGATCGATGTAGTTTCGGTCGACCAGTTTGGTCGACTGAAACACCCTGTTTCAGAAAAACTGGATTTTTCTTACAATTTTCGAATTTACTCATTTTACCCATTTTTGTACAATATATACACACTTTTCATTTCAAACCTAGAAAACTTGGAATTTTCATGATGAATTGCTCTTGAGTCTTGAGAGAGTCCCCCATGGGTGAGATAAACCCTTTGTTACTCTTGTAATCTCTTAGGGAATTAATCAACTTTACTTGAGTATGTTATATTCTTGTGTTTGTTGTTTATTTTCGCTACCTTGAAATTTGTTTAGTTGATACACATTCGGTGGTGACGGGGGTAGTCCTAAGGTACTTTCCATAGCAGTATGGTTCTGTGGTTGGACCCGTGAAGCATTCCCTTCCTCGGGTGTTTGCGCACGCTGGTTCTGCTGCGTGAGCAACTGAGTCAATGCTTGCTGACGAAGTTCCTCCAATGCTGCCTGGGTATCAACAGAAGGTTGGGGTGCATGTCTGAATTCCGGTAATGTAGTTGGGTTTGCTGGTAACGTCGGGGGAACCTGCTCCCCCACAACAGGATGATCATGAGCAAGTAATGTGACGACCCGAATTCTCGACCATTCGAGTGCCACTAAAAGTAACTCATATCATATTATCGAGACTTAAATAGTAATGTAAAATTATTCAAAAGAATAATTAGAATCCCATAATTTTATTTGTGAATAAAAATAGAACATAATTTTCTTACATAAAGTTCAACATAATTATCTCATCAATCTTAACCACTTTTGCCACTTCCATGTTGACCGCCTCGAACCTTCAATTATCTGAAAATGGTAAATATCGTGGAGTGAGATTTATAAAATCCCAGTAAGTATACCAAGCATAAATTTTCTTTTGAAAGCATATGGATCATTTTCATCATAACATAGGATAGGATCGAAATACTCATAAACATAGGGAGACACAAGAATTTTACCGAACTTAAATGGCAAGAATTCTTATGTGTAGCGCTACTAAACTCCGGTCCCCTTAGCATAATCATAAACATATCATATGGAACCCATAACAATCTTGTGAGATTGATTTCATAGCAATGATCCAAACATTTTCATAAAAACATAAGATATACTTACTTGTCATAAAAACATACTTACTTTTCATAAAAACATAAGGTGTATTTACCTTTCATAAAAACATACTTACTTTTCATAAAAATATAAGATATACTTACTTGTCATAAAAACATACTTACTTTTCATAAAAACATAAGGTGTATTTACCTTTCATAAAAACATACTTACTTTTCATAAAAACATAAGATATACTTACATTTCATAACAACATACTAAATTTTCATAAAAACATAAGATATACTTACATTTCATAACAACATACTTAATTTTCATAAAAACATAAGATATACTTACATTTCATAACAACATACTTAATTTTCATAAAAACATAAGATATACTTACTTGTCATAAAAACATACTTACTTTTCATAAAAACATAAGGTGTATTTACCTTTCATAAAAACATACTTACTTTTCATAAAAACATAAGATATACTTACCTTTTAAAAGATTAAAATGAAGTGTAGTAGTAAATGGACCAAAACTTTCTTGACCACCTTGAATTTCTCTTACTTGTGGATTTTGTCAAGAGATTGGAAATAAGTGTATATGTGTAGAGTTGTGTGTAAAAGAGATGGGTTTAAATAGATGTATAAAGTTGGCATATTGTAAACATAATCATTCAATTCTATTAATTTTAACACATCCTTTTCTTAAAGTAAAGCACCATTCATATACTTTTCCATATTTATACAAATATTATGCTCTTCATGATTACATATAATGGAGTCTTATCAACCATTCATATACTTTTCCATATTTATACAAATATTATGCTCTTCATGATTACATATAATGGAGTCTTATCAACCATTCATATACTTTTCCATATTTATACAAATATTATGCTCTTCATGATTACATATAATGGAATCTTATCAACCATTCATATACTTTTCCATATTTATACAAATATTATGCTCTTCATGATTACATATAATGGAGTCTATAATTCATTCATATACTTTTCCATATTTATACAAATATTATGCTCTTCATGATTACATATAATGGAGTATATAATTCATTCATATACTTTTCCATATTTATACAAATATTATGCTCTTCATGATTACATATAATGGAGTATATAATTCATTCATATACTTTTCCATATTTATTAAATTAAGATTCTCATAATTATTATATATAATGGAACCTCTCATGCTTGCATATATTTTCTTAATTTCAATAATAAAAATAATTTTTGTATAAATAAATATTGGGATAACATTGAATTAAGTACTTGGACTTAATATACTTTAAATCAAGAGAATGGAGATATTTTTAGAAATTCGGAATTTAATTTAAAATCGAACGATCTCGATTATTTCTTGACTTGGCTATACGAATACGTCGTGGCGTTAACTTAATAAAAATGGGTGAAATAGTAGCGACACGATTTTCTATTAAAATAATTATTAATCGCGTAAAAATTCTTGGTCGCTACAAGTAATGTGGCTTGTGGAAGTCCAGAACGTATATTAACCATGGATTCTAGTAATGGTTCCCACATACGGAGCCAATGACGATGCTAAAAATTGCACCTGGAATATTCCGAGCTTGGATAGTAAACAATACGATCTAGATCTCTGAATACCTACAATAAAGGTGAGGAGGTGTGTCCTCGTCGCCCCTCCGATGCTTAAGTCAGTAAAGAGGAAGGAGAAAATTTATACAATAGGCTATAAATTTTAGAGATAATTGTATACCTGAATAATGATTGCTGGGCGAGTATTTATAGGAGTGTGGATGAATCCTGATAGGATTAGAATGCATGAGTCCTATTCGAAATCATCTTCCAATTTATCAGGGATAAGGTTGTAGAAGATGAGTCATATCAGGATTAGGAGGTTGTAAATTGACTAAATTCCATGTGTCAGGGTAAGATATGATCGGTTAGCAAGAAGGTGCAACCTCGAGCATCATTCGCGCCCTAGCGTACCATGCATAATGTGAGGTATGTTCCTCGGGGATGTTATATGCTCGGGGGTGGTGTTGGTGCTCGGGTTATAGTTTTAACCAAGGGCACTTTGAGTGTGATCGAGGAAAAGTAGGTCCTCATGCTCGAGGCGGGCATTTATTTATTGCTCATCAGGTTGTATGATCTCATCTGGCCATGTTGAACTAGGACTTTAGAGAATCAAGAGTCATGCTTGCGTTGGGATGTTAATTATTGTTTGAGGAGAGGAAAAAAACTTGAACCTATATTGGACAAATGAGCCCGAGCTTGAGGACCCCCGAGCATCCAAGTTTTATGTGTGCGTACTACGGTGGTGTTCATGGTTATATTCTCCTCGGGGTTGTTCATGCCCTCGGGGGTTCTCAATATGGTGCGTGGTGCAATGTTCAAATGTTCGGCCTCGAGGTTCATATGTTGCTCGGGGGTACCAAAATATGACATGGTTAAATATTCAAGTGCTCGGGGATGATGACAAAAGATATGCTCTGAGTATAAATGATTGTCGGGGTTGAGGACATCGTCGGGGGTATTAAGATGTAATATGGGGTAATATTTATGTGGTCGGGAAGCTTGAGGCTTTGTGAAGGCTCGGGTATGAATAAAATTTATATTCATCAATAATTAATTAAAGTAATGTCAAATATTATATTCGAATTTTTGTAGTATGTTTAATGTTATACAATCTTCTTGATATGTTTGACAGAGAATTGAAGGATAGGTTTTCAACTAAGAGGAGATCATGAAGATAATGTTGGTGTACTACCCGAGATGAGAGGATTGCATGATGTCAGTCGCGCTCCACCAATACGCTATAGAAAAATGTAATTGGGTGTAGCCCTTTAACTGAATTAAAGTACAAGCATTGGACAATTGCAACAATTGTATGAACTTTCTGTATAAAATGTCAATGCCTTCATTTTTTTTTATTGCTTCATCTTGATGATGATTCGATTACTCTCAATACATCTGGAAAGGGGCTTCCATGAACGTCGTTCCATGCAAAGAGGGGAAGAGAAGAATAAGAAGATGATTTTAAAAAATAAATATAGAAAAGAAAATATGTTTATTTGAGAGATTGTAGTGTACATAAAAATTAGTTGGAGAAAGCTAAAAGGTTATTTATGTCACATAACACTGATGTATGAATAAAAAAAACCTTCTAAATTTTTTTTATGACAATTAAGTTTAAATTCAGTAAACATCAAGTTGTGCAATGAGTTGACACATCTTTAAGAATCGAGACCATTGTTATCACATTTGAATAAGATTTGAAGGGTGGATTTAAGAATAACTTAAATTAGAAACATTTCTAGTTAATCATCTATAAAAATTCTTGACTTCAAAATGTTTTAGATAGACAATATGCTTAATTCGATACACAACTTTTAATATTAAATTATCTGCATATGTCATTTAAAAGTATAAAATCACATAAAGAAAACCAATATCGAGAACCTTATATTTGGTATTAAAATAACTAACAAAATAATGATTTTAATATAACGTGTGACAGTTCAAATCCAATAAATATTATTTGGTGATGTGTCATAACTCATAGGTCGTCACCTAGCGCAACATTATATGGCTCACCGTCTGAGGATCCACCCTAACCTGTATATTTCTATAATTACCTGAAAAGTTAGACTTCGTGGAATGAACACACGTGTATACAGTAAACAAAATATTGTGCTCATATTTGTTTTTTCACATTGAAATATACAAGTTAAGTTCACATATTCAAGATTAATTAATTAATATATATATATATATATATATATATATATATATATATATATATATATATATATATATATATATATATATATATATCGTTTAGAAACAATTGGAAAATCAAGATCGTGATGTTGTAGGCATAGTATCAGTGGATAGTCAATAGATCTGTATCATAATAGTCAATTATAATTTAGATATCTTGTAGGTAACACATCACCGATGACTCGTACGTCATCGGTACTTTCCAATATTGATGATTCCATATTGTACTTCTAGACAAATGAACAAATGCGATGCATAACAATTATGGACCCCTACAATTCTTAGAACAAACCCCTTGCGCTCAACGATAATACACTTTCAATTCTGATATCAAAAAGGTGGCCACAATTATGGTTAATAACAAAACATCTTTCATCACACGTCACACATCTTGAGGTAATTGCATCAAATAATTAGAATCAAGTAATTATTTCATGTTTTACAATTATATTATATCTATATAATTCAATGTAAATGCATTTGGATTAGTCCAAACCTTGAGCCCAAGATGCTGAATTAAAAGAATTATGCTGATCAGCCCATTTATGGAAATTAGAAGCTGAAGCCCAGATTTCAAACCAAGCTGGACTGATTTAATTAGAGCCCATCTCGTATGACCCGGTTTTGGCCCATCTACACCACCGTCTCATTTATCACCGTTGGATCACTTAAAATCATCCCAGCCGTCCACCATCTGATAAGGCATATGGATGACGGTTCATTCACTCACTTCTTCCAGAATTATCTCATCTGATCTCTCTGATTTCTCTCTCTTCGTCTTTGAGTCTTCTTCGTGTCCTGAAGAAGAGATCACTCATCTCTCGCAATATTCTGTGTGGTTTTTGACACTGATTCTTTGTGCATAATCAGTGATCTTCTTAGTGGTTGTTTACTGAATAATTTCTGTAGTTCTTTGTGGTTTTATACGAGTTTTTGAGATTGTTTTTGATACTTTTATATTAGAGTTTGAATCTGTAAATCTCTTATATACTTTACGATTTTATTTTGAGTAATAAAGTTTTTGAAGTTTTTATGTTTAAATCGTATTGTGTACAACTTTGTGGTTGATTCTGAGCCTTGAATCCGTAATAGTGGTATTAGAGTCTTAGGGTTCGTGTAAATACGCTGTTTTGACTCAGATCTTGTTAGATCCAGGGTTCTTTTGTGTGGATCTGTGATTTTTTGGAAAGATCTTTGTGGTATTTTTGTAAAATTTTTTAAGGTTTTCAGTTCTTTGTGGTAATCTTTGAGAAAACTGTGATTTCTTGAAATTTTATGAAAACTTGTTTAAAAACGTTTTGATTTTCTGAAAGTTCTTGAAGTTCTCAGATCTTAAAAAAAAATTTAAAATTTTTTCATTATAATTCTTCGTGGAATTTTTCTACTTTGTGGAAATATTTCAAACCTATTTTTAAATAAGGTTTTTCTCAGAATATTTTGTTTCTGTATCTTTTATTCTGAGTCTTACAATTTTTGGATCTAAGAACTCAGTATATTTTTATAAATATACTAAATATTCTAAGTAGATCACACATATCTTGGTGGCTAAACTTCGTGGATTATTGAAAGGCTTCGTGGTACTGGAACTTGTGGCTTTTGAATCTTTGTGGATTTATACCTTAGTGGAACTGCAGTAGTATTAAATCTTGCAATAGGTGATATCTCTAATTTCTGCATTGTATACTGTTATTTGTTTTCAATCCCTTGTTCTCTCCAAAATCTCTCCATTGAAGCCTACTCTTGGACCCCAATCATTACCTTTGTCCAGGATTTCTTAAGAATTCGAGAATCTGAGGGAGCTTGGGTTGACCCATAGTAGGTTGAGGGATATACTAGAAGAACAATTTTCAGTATATTGGCTCTTTGTGGTTTTCTTGATTAGTTTGATTATTGCTGTTGAACTGTGATCACCTTGATTGTCTTACTACTTAATAATTGATTTCTGAGACTGTGTGTCTTATTTTTGATCTTTGTGGAATATTTCTGATTAGATTGGAACATTTTGTGATTATATCCTGCATTATTCTCTGTCTTCCTGATTATTGTTTGAAGAAATAAAGCTTCAATTCTTGATAAATTTTCTTTATATTCTTTTAGTCATTACTTCAATAGCTACTATAAAAGTAGATGTTGAAGTATGAAATGGCAAAGGAGATTTTAATCTTTGGAGCCAGAAAATGAAGGCTTTATTACTTCAAATGAAGTGTGCTAAAGCCATTGATCAATCTTGGCCTTTAAATTTACCTCATGATAGACAAATTGAAATGGATGAAACTGCATGGAGTATTATTTTTCTTTATCTGTCTGATAATGTGATTAGACAAATAGGAAAAACTAAAACAGCTATGGCACTTTGGGATAAGTTAGAAGAGGTTTATGATACTGTCTCTTTGCCTGATAAATGTTTTTTTGTGGAAACAATATTTTTCCTTCAAGTTTGATCCATCTAAAGATGTGGATGATAATATGAATAGGTTCGCTAAGATCACACAAAGTCTTCTGAATTGTGATGAGAAACTAACTGATGAACAAAATGTCGTTTGTTTACTGAATGTTATGGGTGATAAGTTTAAAGACCTTAGGAATGCTATGGAATATGATAGGCAGAAATTGACTACAGAAATAGTTCACACTTCACTCAAGAATAAGGAACTTGAATTCAAGAATAATCCTAAAGAGGCCTATAATGTTATAGGAACTTCAAAGAAAATGAATTCTTTTAGAAATAATAAGCATGTGAATAATTTCAACAAAAATTGGAATGCTCCTAATAATAATAGGAACTGGATTAGTGTGAACAGTAAGCCTGCAAAAGGAAATTTTCAAAATAAAGTCAATTTCAATAGGTCTAATGATAGCACCTATAGAGGTCAGAATAATCGTAGGAATCAAACCAATTTTAAGGGTTATGAAAATCCTAGAGGTCAAGACAACTTTAGGAACCAAAATAATTCCAGGGGGCAAGATAACTCTGGGGGTTTAAATAATATTAATAGACCCAGACTTTATTTTTATTGTGGCCAACCTGGACATCACATTAAAAATTGTTTCAAAAGGAGAAATGAAGTTGGAACCAGTAACCAAACTGAAGCTGCAATTCAAGATAATAATGGTGTGGTGGATGTTACTACTGAATCTGATAATAAGCATAAATGAATACTTGATTCTGGTTGCACTTTTCATATGTGTCTTGAAAGAAATTTATTTTCTGATTTCTGTAGTGATTATAATGGTTCTGTAAAACTTGGAAACAATGTGATCTGTGATGTAAAAGGAACATGTAACATTCTATTGAAACTTGAAAATAACAGGACTCTGGTCTTGAAACAAACTAGATATGTACCTGATCTTAAAAGAGACCTGATTTCACTTGGTGTGCTTGATTCTGAGTCTTATGAGATTAGATTACATAAAGGCTATCTATCTATTTTTAAAGGTAATCTCTTACTTTCCTGTACTCCAAAGATAAATGGAATTTATGTGTTAAATTCTTATCCAATATGTGTTAAGTCTTTTTGTGTCTGAAACTGATAAAACTGTATTGTGGCATAAAAGACTTGGTCACTTAGGAGAAAAATGTTTAAAATTGCTTGAGAAGAAGGGTGTCTTTGGTAAAGATGTCCAACAAAAACTTGATTTCTGTGAAAAATGTATCTTGGGAAAACAGAAAAGAAACTCTTTTGGAAAAGGGATTCATAAATCAAGTGACATTCTTGTTACATGCTGACTTGTGGGGTCTTGCCCCAGTTAATTCTGTTTCAGGTTTTAGATACTTCCTACTTATAGTTGATGACTATTCCAGGAAGACTTAGGTTCATTTGCTAAAAACTAAGGATGCTACTGTGTAGATATTTAAAAACTAGATTACCTTAGTTCAAATTTTGAAATATAGAAAGGTTAAAATTATTAGAACTGATAATGGCCAAGAGTTTTGTAATCAAGATTTTGATTCTTTCTATAGTAGTCTAGGTATTCTTAGGCACATGACTGTTGCATACAGTTCACAGCAAAATGGGGTTGCTGAAAGAATGAATAGAACTCTTTTAGTAAGGACTAGGTGTCTTTTACTTGATTCTAATTTTTCAAAAAAAAAAATTGGGGTGAAGCAGTCAAAACTGCTTCATATTTGATCAATGATTTTAAAATTCCTGATCAGATTTGGAATAATTCTCTTCCAGATTTTTCAAAACTGAATTTTTTTTGGGTGTGCTGCATACTCACACCAAACTAAAACTAAACAAGATTCCAGGTCTCTGAAATGTGTTTTTCTGGGGTATGGAGAAGGAGTCAATGGTTACAGGTTGTGGGTAAAAGAACAGGGAGATTACAGGGTTATTTTAAATAGATATGTTGTTTTTAATGAAAAAAAAAATTCCCTTGTAAAGATGAAATTTTATCAGATCCTATTAGTGAAAAAGATTTTCTTATCTCTGAGCTAAGTGCAGACCATTTAAGTGATGAAAATGGTCTGCCCAATACTCAGTTTCAGGTGGAGCAACCCCCCACATTCTCCAAATTTTACTTCTGATCATCTTTCACCAAATACTGTTCCTATTCCTAAAAGTATTTCTAATACTGAAACTGAAACTGATTTAAATCTTGAAAATTATCTGTTAGCTAGGGATAGAACTAGGAGGGAGATTAGACCACCTACCAGATTTGATGATCCTGATTTTGTGTCTTCTTTTACTGTAACACCCCAAGTTTAAAATCTAAAACCTAGGCGTGTTAACTTCCATTCACATTATATGCGAAATTAATCGTTTAAAACATTTAAACTTTTCATTTACTATTATAAAAATTTTACAAAAATTTCGACAGAGCCTCCTCTGTAAATTGGACATAGCCAACTTGTAGAGGGACATCAAAACCATTTTTAAAATACACATCGCAACTCATTCAATCCCAAACATCATCCAAACCATTACAATAAGTCTCAAACTCCTCAACAATATAATTCCAAGTAAATAAACTTTAGCAAATGAAATAAGAGGAAATTTAACCTCAATAATACATGAATTAAAGAATAAATAATGAGAAATTGAAATAAATTCTAATTTAACTTTATTTTAAAAGGGTTGAAGCGGGTATAGCCTGAGTCAGCTGCCGATTGCTCTCCTCGGATCACCTAACTTTCATCGCCTGAAATGTTGGGGAGGGATTGGGGTGAGCTAAAGCTCAGTAAGTAAACTTTATGTACGTAATGCATGCTCATGACATGAAATTCCTTAAACCATTCAAAGTAATTACCCTCATTTACTTTACTTTTTCAAGACATTCATACCTTCCAAACTTTCACTTAAACATTTCTAAAACTTTAACTTCATTTCAAGACTTTCATTTCATTTCAAGACTTTCATTTAAACGTTTCCAAAAACTTTAACTTCATTTCTATCATGAACTCAATTAGTGTATCTTCTAGCCAATTACAATACAGTGGGCAATATCCCTTATTTAGGACCAGATTATCATTTTTCCACCGCATAGCGGTTTAATATTTGTCACCGTCAACCGGTTTAGCAATCGTCACCGCAAAGCGGTTTAATATTTGTCACCGCCAAGCGGTTTAGCAATCATCACCGCAAATCGGTTTAATATTTGCCACCGTCAACCGGTTTAGCAATCGTCACCGCAAAGCGGTTTAATATTTGCAACCGCCAAGCGGTTAAGCAATCGTCACCGCAAAGCGGTTTAATATTTGCCACCGCCAAGCGGTTTAATTCGGGTACGCCGGTCTCCCGCGCCCCATTTCCCACTCACACCTTTCATGGCATAGAAGTACACTCATTCTTTCTTAAAACTTGGGATACATGCATTTTGAGAAAACTTAAACTTACCACATTCTTCATTTAAAATCATTTGACTTTCCCAACTCAATGAAAATGCATGCTTGACGATGTAATGACATGATAGCATGTATGCTTAAACCTTCTCTTAATAACACATACATGTATAAAGTTCATAGAAAGCACCACAAGCAAATAAATTTCAAGAATATAATTTAAGCCCATTAATTACACCTTAAACATTTAACTTCAATGAAAATAGGGGAAGTTTACTTACTTGACGTCCTTAGTATTTACCGTCTTAAATTGTGTGTGGAAGTATCTTGGTTGCCCGTAACGTCAATGTACCAAATATCCTAATTGTTCACATTCATTAATAAGTATAACTTTTAATTCACAATGTGACCTTACATTTAGATTAAAGCACATAAAATAAGAAAGAGTTTCATGCTGCAAATTCCCAAAACATTACATTCTAAATCCATAACATGCATTAGAATGTAATATTATAATCAATGTCTCAACTTAACTAAAATTAATCAAAACAACCCATTTTAATAGTTTCCAAAATCTGAGATTCCAACTTAAAGTTCCAAATAAATTCTTAAATCTAACAAATACAAATTTCAATCCAAAAGTTAAAAATTTAAGCAGTTAGCTAATTTCATAAATTCGAAATCCTCAAATTTATCCAGAATAACATAAACTCAATTAAACTAACTCAAATTTAAACCAAGTATTTTTCCAATATTTTTAAATCTGAAAACAAAACTCTCAAAACAGTTATCAATCAAACCAATTAAATCCAAAATTTCATCACTCTGGAAAATCACTACCAGGTCTGAGAATCAATGTAATCATTTATATCATATTTCCCAATTTCGAAATTTACCCCTTTCTAGCTCAAAAATGAAACTAAACATTTTTAAACTTAACTATTAAGGTATTTAAATCAAAACCAATGTTTGAAAAATGTACACGCCTTTACAATTTTCCCAAAATCTAGGATTTAAAATTATTACTCACGTTCACACTAAAATTATAATTAAGTTAATTAAATTCCCAAATTCCATAATCCTTTACCAAAAGCAGTTAACTAAACTCCAAATTTCACAACTTTAACATTATACATTTACAATTAAAATTTCAATAATTTATCAAGGTTCCAAACAAAAATTATCAATTCGACAATCTATGATTTAAGGTCTAAGCAAAAATCAAAAAATCTGGAATTTTAACTAAAACTTGGAATCGGAAATTTATATATATATATTTTCCATTACCAAATCTGAAAGGTGCATACACACATACATATACATACACACATATATATGCCCCAAATCTGAGGTTAACAATTTAAAATTCGAAATTTGACTACAACTCAATCTGAAAAATCTGAGATGTTCATATATAAATATATATACAATCAACATATATACATCAATACATATAAACCCGTTTGTGTGCGTGTAAAAAAGGTGTGTTGTGTGTGTAAAAAATTGGGTTCGGTGTGTGCGCGGAAAGAGAAGGGGAAGACAGGGTTTTTACCGCACGTGCAGCGGCGACCGGTGGCGGTCGATAACCAGGCGGAGACTGGAGCTGCGAGCGGTGCGAGGGAGACGGAGACTGAGACTGAGAGAGAGCTGTTACGGCGAGACAGAGAGTTGCGTGAGAGTGAGAGGCCGAATGGAGAGAGAGAGAGAGAGAGAGAGAGAGAGAGAGAGAGAGAGAGAGAGAGAGAGAGAGTGAGAGAGAGAGAGAGTGAGTGAGTGAGTGAGTGAGGTAAGAAAATTGAGGGTTTATGTTTAATTGTTTAAGTTTGGTAATTTGCAATTTAGTCCCTCAGCTCTCATAAATTGGTAATTTATGTCCACGACCCTCAAATAAAATTCAAAGTGCCACTAAACTTTCCTCAATTCACATTTAACACAATTTAGGCCTCTTTCAACTTAATTAAATAGAAAATAACAAGATTAATAAATAACGTTAATAATCACACATAAAATTGCATATAGACAATATATGAACTTTCTATTTGGCACATTGATTAAGACGGCGTCCAAGTCCTTCCACTGCAAAATAATTCAAATCATTAACATAAAATTTATCAAATTTATAATTTATAATAACATTAATATAAATGTCACATGGAATTTAAAGATGCACGTAACAATGAAAAACGGTATTACATTTACATATTCTGAACCTTTACTTTATGAACGTGAATCATTCGAAGAAGCAATCTCTGCACCTGATTCTAAATTGTGGCTTGCAGCCATGCAAGAAGAGATGGATTCTCTTATAAAAAATGGCACTTGGACTTTAGTTAATAAACCTGTTAATACTAGGGTTATAGATTGTAAATGGATTTTTAAAATTAAAAAAAAAGTAACTCAAAAGCTATAAAATCTAGATATAGGGCTAGGCTTGTAGCTAAAGGTTTTTCTCAAAAAGAAGGTATAGATTGTAATGAATTTTTTTCACCAGTTGTTAAATATACCTCTATTAGAATTTTATTTATTTTAGTTGCTCAATTTGATTTGGAACTGGAACAAATGGATGTTAAAACTGCATTCTTGTATGGTTCTTTGGATGAAACTATTTACATGCATCAACCAAAAGGCTTTGAAGAATTTGGTAAAACTAATTTGGTATGTTTGCTGAAGAAATCTCTATATGGCTTGAAACAAGTTCCAAGATAATGGTACAAGAGATTTGATTCTTATATTCAAAGTCTTAATTTTCAAAAGAGTCAATATGATTCCTGTTTTTATTTTAAGTGTGGTGAATCTGATTTTATGTACCTGTTATTGTTTGTTGATGACATGTTAATAGCTGGCCCTAACATGCATGATATTAACATACTTAAGAATAAACTGCAGTCTGAATTTGAAATGAAAGATTTAGGACATACAAAAAGAATTCTTGGTATGGATATATTTAGGGACAGGCATTCTGGAAACTTGTTTTTGAATCAAAAACATTATATTGAAAAGGTTTTAAAGAGATTTAATCTATCTGATTCTAAACTTGTTTCTTTACCTGCACATTTTAAACTATCATCTGAACATTCTCCTAAATCTGTTGAAGAAGAATTTCGAATGAAAAATGTGCCTTAGTCTAATGCTATATGATCTGTTATGTATCTTATGGTGTGTACTAGACCTGATATTGCTTTTGCTGTCAGTGTTCTTAATAGATTTATGAGTCATCCTGGTGAACTGCACTGGGAAGCTGTGAAATCTCTTTTGAAATATCTTAAAGGGTCTGCAGGTCTCAGTTTAGTATTTTCTAAAACCAAAAATGATTTCAAATTAAAGAGATTTTTAGATTCAGATTTTGCAGGTAATATAGATAATAGAAAATCAACTTCTGCATACTTCTTTACTTTAAACTGTTCTTATATTAGCTGGAAATCTCAACTACAAAAACTTGTTGCATTATCTTCAACTGAGGCAGAATATATTGCTGTCACAGATGCTGTAAAAGAATGTATATGGCTGAAAGGTTTGGTGTCTGAAATTGCCTGCATTGATAATTTTGCTATTGAACTCTGTACTGATAGTCTTAGTGCATTACATCTATGTAAAAATCTTGTCTTTCATAACAGGTCAAAACATATTGATGTGAAATTTCATTTTATTAGGGATATAACTGAAAAAAGTATAGTTAAACTTGTTAACATTCCTATACAGTTAAATCTTACAGATGCAGGAACAAAGATAATTCATATTAATAAGTTTAAGGATGCTTTAAATTCCTTAAAATTGTTAGAATTTTGATACTGCGAAGTCTGTGTTTTGTAGTGTTGCTGATCCAATTGAGATGAAGAATGTAAATGCATTTGGATCAGTCCAAACCTTGAGCCCAAGATGTTGAATGAAAAGAATTATGCTGATCGGCCCATTTATGGAAATTAGAAGCTAAAGCCCGGATTTCAAACCAAGCTGGACTGATTTAATTGGAGCCCATCTCGTATGACCCGGTTTTGGCCCATCTACACCACCATCTCATTTATCACCGTTGGATCACTTAAAATCATCCCATCCGTCCGCCATTTGATAAGGCGTATGGATGAAGCTTCATTCACTCACTTCTTCCATAATTATCTCATTTGATCTCTCTGATTTCTCTCTCTCTCTCTCTCTTCGTCTCTGAGTCTTCTTCGTGTCCTAAAGAAGAGATCACTCATCTCTCGCAATATTCTGTGTGATTTTTGACACTGATTCTTTGTGCATAATCAGTGATCTTCTTAGTGGTTGTTTACAGAATATTTTCTATAGTTCTTTGTGGTTTTATGCGAGTTTTTGAGATTATTTTTGATACTTTTAGATCAGAGTTTGAATCTTAAAATCTCTTATATACTTTACGATTTTCTTTTGAGTAATAAAGTTTTTGAAGTTTTTATGTTTAAATCGTATTTTGTACAACTTTGTTGTTGATTTTGAGCCTTGAATCCATAACATTCAATTACATATCACATAGACCTGTCGTATCAATATCAGTCACGTTTACTTCTTAAATAATTTGATATCCATGAAGATGTGTGTGTTTGTTTGTTCAAGTAACATATTTTACTCACATCATTAATCAAATAAAACATATCCTACTCATAATCCAACTAAACATATTCTACACAAAATTAATCAAAATAATTCATATAAACGTATCTCACTCACAAATAATGAAATAATTCAATTAAACATATTGTACTCGTGTTTAGTAATCAAATAATTCAAGTCTACATAATCAACTCACATAATTACTCAAATAATTCAAATAAGCATATTTGACCCACATCTAATGAAAAAATCCAATTAAAATATCACACTCACATTATTATGGATAAGTAGATTCATGAATGGCTCCTAGAATAGTTTCATGATGAAATGCCTTTCAACTAGTTTTGTGTAGAGCGTATGGAGAACTCATTGTAAAATTCTTATTAGAAAAATGTCCACTAATTTTATAATATATCATCGGAATGATCATCGAGTTTGGAGTTCAAGTACTTTATGAATCACAAATATGAGTTATAATGCAAAATTTATAGTTGAATGAAGTTGGGCCGTTTGCCTGTCTACCAATGTCGACATCTAAAGGCTTGGTGTCGACATGTAAATGGTAGAAAATCGATTTTCATATTTTTCTGCCAAGGTGTCGATACCTGCATAATTGCAATAAAAAATCAGTGCATTCAACTTCTATTTCTGACTGGTTTGAAGCTCTCAAACTTACTAAACATTGAAACAAAGTAGAGGAAAACACTTTCTAGTCAATATGGAATGTTGGAAATGAGCTACTTGCTTACTCAACTAGAGATTTGTTTAGAGGATTTAAGAATAATGTGCTCTTCATTTGTTTGAAACATTCACTTATAAGCAAATCTTAGGCCACGGATTTGAAACCAAACTTAATAAATTTGAATCCTCCTCATCAATGACTAGGATATGGCTAACTTTTATCTTCTTCATTAAAGCAAGCAAGAGGTGTCTAGCATAGGATGGTTGTCCTGGACACAAGGAAATGAGTCTTAGGAACTGTCCGAACGGATATCGAAAGTATTTAAATGATGTCTCAAAAATGGGGGTGTAACTTGCCTTTTAGCAAATAAAATGATTATCTTCTTCCATTATGTATTTCACGTCAAATCAATTAAAATTTTACTTGACGTCAAATGGGTCTTGCAAATAAATAAATATAATAGTATGACGAATTTTTGAGACGTTACATCTATTATTTAAATTGTTAACTTGGTAGATCAGCCCGGTTAAATCGATAACTCGTACATTGTAACAATAATATGTTAACCTAATACTTTTTAAGGGTGCGTTTGATTCGTGTAATTTTTCATGGAAAATATGATTTTCCATGTGAATTTTCAACTTTACGCTGTTTGATTGCCTAAATTTTTCATGGAATTCATTTTTCCACTTGCCTCGAAATTCGTTATTTTCCTTATTTTGAATGAATTCATTTTTCAAGGGGGAGGAGGTTTTATTTTCCATGAAAAATCTTATACCATTTTCATTACATTTGATCATTTTTGTTATTGTTAATTGATTTATTTTTTTTTCTAAAAATTAACATTATTATTATCAAGTACAAATGTATGAAAAAATTTAAAAAAAATATATTTTTTTATTAAAATAGATCAATTTTACTTTATTTTTCATGAAAAATAATGTCAATCAAACAATAAAAGTTGAAAAATTCCCTACTTTTCTACCTAGAAAATTAAACCAATCAAACACATTAAACTTCTAATTCTCAGGAATTCAATTCCCTGAAATTCATTTTCTTTCCACCCAAATTTCACCATCGCTATCAAACGTACCTTAGTGATCGATCTTAATCTTATACTATCATCGAAACACGACAAAATGCGAAGCACTACAACCTTTTTTTCTTCCTTTTTTTTTCGCGCACACACCAAAAAAAAAGAGTTGGATTGCGCGTGGGAGAATAGTAGGATTTTGCAAAATGTGACCGGTTTGAATATTCCAAGCTGAAGCGGTGTCACAATTAACGCGCTATCCGGAACACGACATATTGCACATTGCAGCGTCATCTTCCACCACGGATTAGATTACAATGAACAAATGGCCACGTTTTGAATGCTTTCATTTTGAAGCATTATTATTGTAATGAAAGAACAGTGTTTGTTTATAGTTCAAACAAGAATTACAAAAAAAAAAAAATTACATCCAAATCAAAAAATAATTAATAAGGGAAGTGTTGATTCTGTTGAATAACAATTCCACGTGATAAAAATAATTGTACATTCTTTTGATCTATAAAATTTTACTTTACCGATCAAAAAAAAGAATTATCTTAAAATCAAACTAACAGAATTAGATGTCATGTCTCAAGTCGTTCGAAGTCATATGATAAACTAATTTCAAACCAAGTAGAAACAACTATGAAGATTTAGCCCTTGTTTGATTCCTATCAATTTTTTAAAAAGATTGAAAAAAGTTGAGTTTTTTGAGAATGTGAGAGGTGTAGATTGAGTTAAAAAGTCAAAAATTGTAAGTCAAAGATAAGATGTGTGATGCAGATTTAGTACTGTAGAAAAATGAAATAAGAAAAATGGGAACCAGATGCTTAGGTTGCGTTCTCTTTGTATTTCAGTTTCCTATTTTCATTTTCGAAAATGTTTTCTGGTTTCCATTTTCTGTGATTTTTTTCAAAATTGCTGAAAACGCGTTTGGTTTGTTATTTCTGAAAACTGTCTTCGAAAATGAAAAGCTGAAAAACATATTATGTTTAAAATTTTGCAAAAAACTATTTTGTATACTTGTAATTATATTATTTGCGAATGTGTGTGTGTGTGTGTGTTACAGTCACACATATGATATACACAATATAAATGAAATAGATATGTCATATTTGAGTTGCCATATTTGGTTGTACCAAAAAAATTCAAAAATCCATACGTTAATCAATGATGCTATAACTTTCTACAATACAAAAGTAAAAAATAAATGTTTAATAATTGAGCACATGATACATCATAAGAAAGATTGTTGAATTTGAAGTTCGACGCAAAAAACGAAGTGTAATTCGGAGTTGTAGATCAAAAGTTATACATGTTTGAAGACAATGACTTATAAAGCAAATAAGGGAATGACTAAATTGAAAGAATATTAAAATTTGCGGACTAATGTCCAAGAAAATCTAAAGTTGAAGGACCTAAGTTGCAAATAAATGATGGTATTTTCGAAAGAAATTCCAAATTTGAGGATTAAAATGATAAATTTTGAAAATCGGGGATCCAATAATGTAATTAAAATGACAAATTTTGACAAATTTCAAATTTTTGAGGATTTTAATTATTTAAAAAAAAAAAGTGAGGTAAAGTGAGGTAAAGTGAATGGTGTTGAATTCAAGCTCAAAGAGAGGTAAAGTGATCCACTAGCAACGGCCCAACTAAGGCCAAACGAACCTTGACCCATAGCTAAGGCTTGAAATATCATCTTGGGTCCGATCCGAGGTGGTGTGTCAAGCGAACATTTTTAGCCGAACTGATTTACGTCTGGCCGATGTGCTTTATACTCAGCCGGGGTGCTTTACGGCAGTGACCAGAAGAGAGATGGAGTCAGAGATGTGACACTGCCTTTACCAAGATGTGACAGGCGCCCATCCCCTATGAAATGTAGCAATGATTACGGTCAAAAAGCAAGGTTGTCACCTCCAAGAGCTAGGGTGAAGACAAGTGTAAAGTATGCCACGTGTCATGATCCGAGACAACAAGTTCCTCTATAAATGGAGCACACTTGCCTCCAGGAAAGGGGTTAGCATTTTCTCACTCTTAACAAGATATATTTCTCTCACTCCCTTTTCTCTCTTTCACACATTTACCTCTCCCGCACCCAATAAATATTCGCCTAAAATGAGTACTGACTTTGGCATCGGAGTGCAAATGGGAGTCACATCGGCCCCCTTTGCAAAATGATTGTTTGTCACAGTGCGCAGGAGATCCACATGTTCAAGAGGGAGGAGCTGAGACGTGTTGGTCCAAGGTCCAGCTGGATTTTGTGGTCAACATTTTAGTGCCGTCTGTGGGAAACCATACTGCTAACCACGAAAACGCATGATGGAAAGCCACACATAGAAAGGAAGTCCTGAAAAAGGGCAGGTAACCTCTTGCAAAAGAGCGGAGAACTGTAAAACTTTGAAACACGAGTTTGGTCATCTTGAAAAAGACTTAAAACTTTGAGACACAAGTTTGGTAACCTTCAAAAAAAAGGTAGAAGGCTTTGAAGTATAAGTTTATTCACCTTGAAAAAGGCTTAAAACTTTGAAACACAAGTTTGGTAACCTTGAAAAAAGGTAGAAAGCTTTGAAATAGAAGTTTATTCACCTTGAAAAAAGCTTAAAACTTTGAAACACAAGCTTGGTAACCTTGAAAAAAGGTAGAAAGCTTTGAAATAGAAGTTTATTCACCTTGAAAAATGCTTAAAACTCTGAAACATAAGTTTAACAACCTTGAAAAAGCTCGGAGCATTGAGATAGAAGTCTATCTATACTTGAAAGATAAACTAAAATCAAGAAATCTCTCTGAAACATGAACGAAAGCAATGGCAATGTTAACCCCCGTAGGGGTAGAAATGGCCAGCATAGCGAGGAGGAGGTTCCTCAAGGGCCTCATGAGAACGCCAATGAGGGGGCGGCACAACCTAACCCACCACGTCGGCACCGTAATCTCCGTATGTTGCGAGATATGACTCGTATAGCGGCTCAAATGCTAGACATGCAGAAGCAACAGATAGAACAGACTACCGCAATGAATGCCTACATGGCTAGAGGGTATGTTGTGAACGAACTCATGATGCCTCCACAATACCCTCAGCCACATTACTCATCATCCGATGCAGCCACCGCCTCGTATTATTATCCAGATCCACAGGCTTATGCCGAGGTGGAATCCGAGCCCTTCTACGAGGAAAGCCTGGAACATGAAGCACGTGAGGAACAAGCCCCACTCCCAGCTAGACACAGGGAGGCTTCACCCACGAAATCTGGCAGTGTCTTCAGCAGGATAGGAGGGTTATTCAGAGGCAGGCGAGGGGGTCGGAACAATGCAGCTGAGCCTATAAATAGGCGGGAGCGACGCGCTGAAGAAGCCTTGTCGCAGAGTCGAATGTACAGGGACCAACAAGGTACGGGGGGAGAAAGGCTCACCCCCACGCATGAGCTTAGGAATAGGCAGGAAAGGAGAGCCCAAACAGTTCGAACCAATCCTCGCAACGAGTTACTGAGTCATGAAAGGCCAAACTTCGGCCGTGTTCTGCCACCACAAAGGCAGGAGTACGCTCCGCCACCTTATGACCAATATCGTGACCAAATGTACTCCGGTCACGACGAGAACAGCGAGCTGCCGTCATATGAGCTGGATGATGACGAGGAAATAAGTCCTTTCACAGAGGGCCTCCGTAGGTGCCCGGTGCCTCACCACTTCGAAATGCCGAAAATAGCAAAATATTCTGGCCGAGGTGATCCGGACAATCACCTGTTAAACTACCGTGCTAGCATGGAAATAGCCGGGGCCACTCCGGAACTGAAATGTAAAGCCTTTGCTTTAACCCTTGAGGGGAGTGCAATACAATGGTATAAAAAACTCCCCCCTGGCAGCATCCACAGTTGAAGAGATTTGAAAACGGCCTTTAAAAATGGCTTTGTTTCCTCCAGGCCTGGCCAGCTCCCACTCCAACTCCTTCAGGATATGAGGCAAGGAAGGGACGAATCTCTGAAAAGTTACCTAGCCCGGTTTACTGAAGAGATGCACATTTGCGAAAATATCACTGAGGCAGAGATGTTCTCCGCTTTGAAAAGAGGGCTGGATATGACCAGCATGTTCTGGAGGGATGTCCGAAGCAGAAAACCAAGGGATTAATATGCCCTCGTAGACCTGATGAAGGAAGAGATTGTATCAGAAGAAATGGCAAGGGCCAGGGACAACCACCCTCAAGGAAGATACAATCTTGGGTATTCTAATGAGGCAAACCTCAAGAAAGGAGAAAACAAGGATAGGATCAGCGGCAACCGAGGTGGAGCGACACGTCCGTTTTCGGGGACAGGATCTAGCTTTGCAGCAGAAATCACATAAGCTATCCCTCACTTGCACTCCAACACCCCTCCTCAAAATCCTCCCACGGCTCAAGGAAGGGTGGAAAGTGGCCGAAGTGGAAAACATCTCATGATTGGGGCTTACTGCGCCTACCACAGGTATTACGGCCACGCAACAGAAGATTGCAGGGAAATCCATATGTTAGCTGACCAAAAGGTGCAGGGGAGGAGGGCAAGTGATTTCTCCCCCGACACGGGGAGAACTCAAAAATTCGGTGGTCCGAAGTTCAACCAAGCAGACAGGAGAGCTCCTTGGAAGAACTCTACTAAGCAAAGGGTTGACAATCGTCAGAGAGACAGGAACAAGGGCCAGAATACCGCCTCGGCGCATGCCAAAGATACAAGGGAACCGCCTATGCCTGTTTCCGACCTTCCTATCCGTGAAATCGATACAATAATGGGAGGCCCCCACTCAGGTGGGAGCACAAACAACTCCCAAAAGAGGTATATAAGAGAGGTCAAGCAGCCCTCCAACATGAATTATCATATGCATTCACATCCTGTTGGGATGCCTCGGACAGAATCTATCACATTCACCCAAGACGATGTCGTTGGAGTGCACTTCCCACACAACGACACATTGGTTGTCAGAGTAGTGGTGGCTTGGAATGGGTTATCCTGGATGATGGTGGATGATGGTGCCTCGGTAAATGTGATTTACGGGGTAACTTTTGATAAGATGGGGATCAGCACTCAACTCATTCCAGTCCCGAATCCAATATACGGATTCAAGGGGGACAGCATAACCCCCAGAGGGTCCATAACCCTTATGACCGAAGTAGGGCAGGCACCAACCCTCTCCAGAATCCCTATGTAATTCTTGGTGGTTGACAAAATCTCCTCCTATCATGGTTCAATTGGGAGGCCAGGTCTCATTGACTTGGGGGCTGTGACGCATATGAAATACATATGCATGAAGTTCCCCCACGGAGCATGGCATTGCAACTGTAAGGCGGAGCCAAACCGAATCACGAGCCTGTTACACAAATGCAATCCGAAAATTTCAAAATCGAAGCTTGAACATGATCAGTGACGTAGCTATGGTCGAGGCTGCTCCAGACCCTGAAAGATTGGGTGAAGGGCCTTCTGGAAATAAGGATGTTACGATGACACTCGAAGAAGATTTGGCAGATCTAGACCCAAGAATGGCGGGTGACAATTGTCCCACCACGACCGAAAGTCTAGAATGCTTCGGCGTAGACCCACTTGATCCAATCAAAGAATTACAGATCGGACTGGACTCACCGACCGAATACAAGAGTCAATTGAAGAGCTTCTTACTTCAAAACCTCGATGTATTCGCGTGGAAGCATGGTGACATGGTTGGGATCGATCCTAAAGAGGCCTGCCACAGACTCCAGCTGGATCCTCGAAGCCCTCGGCATAGGCAAAAGAGAAGGCCCATGAGTTCCGACAAGTTTGAGGCCTTAAAAGACGAGGTCACAAAGCTATTGAAAAATGGCTTCATCAGAGAGTCCCGCTATCCGAAGTGGGTATCAAATCCTATCTTGGTACCAAAACACAATGGGAAACTGAGGGTGTGTATTGATTTTTTCAACTTGAACCAGGCATGTCCCAAAGACAGCTTTCCACTGCCTCAGATCGATCAGTTGGTCGACTCCACGACAGGACATGAGCTGCTAAACTTCATGGATGCCTACTCCGGGTACAATCAAATCCCCATGTGCGAATCGGACGAGGAGCATACTTCATTTATTACAGATAGAGGACTATATTACTACAGAGCTATGCCATTTGGCTTGGAAAATGTGGGAGCTACCTATCAGAGGCTGGTAAACTACATATTTTCGGAATAATTAGGAAACACCATGGAGGTATATGTTGATGACATGCTGGTCAAAAGCATGGTCTCCGTGGACCATATCCTCCATTTGTCAGAGGCCTTCGATGTTTTGAGGAAATATCGAATGAAACTCAATCCAGCGAAGTGTGCTTTTGGGGTAGCATCTGGAAAATTCCTTGGATTCATGGTGAATAAGAGGGGAATCGAAGCTAATCCCGAAAAAATCAATGCGTTGTTAAACATGCAGTCGCCTCGAAATCCAAAAGAAGTGCAAAGCTTAACGGGGAGAATTGCGGCCTTGAATCGATTCGTCTTAAAATCCACTGACAAATGCTTGCCATTTTTAAAGATTCTAAAGGGGGGAAAGTGATTCCAATTGATACCGGAATGTGAGCAGGCTTTTGCCGACCTGAAAGCATCTTTGGGACGACCCCCATTGCTATCAAAGCCAAAGGCTGGCGAGCCTCTCTACCTGTATTTGGATGTATCCAAAGAGGTTGTTAGCTCGGTATTGGTCAGAGAGGAGGATGGGAATCAATTCCCAGTATATTATGTGAGCAAAGCCATGCTAGATTCCGAGACACGCTACCCAGATATGGAGAAACTTTCTCTCTCATTAATCACAGCCTCTCGCAAACTTCGTCCCTACTTTCAGGCACACTTCATACGCGTGCTCACCAACTTTCCCATGAGACAAGTGTTGCAAAAACCAGACGTATCTGGGAGGTTACTGAAATGGGCGATAGAAATCAGCTAGTTCGACCCACATTATGCGCCTCGGACCACCATAAAGAGTCAAGTGTTGGAGGACTTCGTAGTCGAATTCACACATCCACCGGAAGTCGAGATGGTTGATAACACAGATGGAAGCCAGGAGTGGAAATTGTTCGTTGATGGGTCCTCGACTGAGGGACGATCCGGTGCGGGAATATTATTAATAAGCCCAGAGGAGTTTAAACTACACAGTGCGGTCGGCTTTGAATTCATAGCCTCAAACAATGTTGCTGAGTACGAGGCGTTATTAACTGGGCTAAGACTTGCAAAATCTTTGAAGATTAAGTCCGTAGGAATAGTGATTCACAACTCATTGTAAGTCAATTCAATGGGCAATTTTCTGCTAAAGAACCTTCTATGGTCGCTTACTTGAAGAAAGTAAGAGATTTGGCTGTGCACTTCGGAAAAATGGAGTTGCAGCACATCCCCAGAACAGAAAATTCCAACGTCGATACTTTGTCTAAACTAGCAAGCAACGGTGATTCAGAGCTAAATAATCTAATCCCAGTTGAGCGCATGTTGACTTCTTCTATTGAGCCAGGACCGGAAATTTTGGCAGTAGAAGAAGAGGGATACTGGATGAATCCCCTGATCGCATATTTGAAGCATCAGACAGTGCCAAATGAGTCAGAGGCAGCTCGAAAATTGCAAAAATACGCTGCGAACTTCGTACTCTTGGATGACCTACTTTATAAGCGGAGTTACACCTCCCCTTTACTGAGATGTGTAGGTCCAGAGGAAGGACGATATGTAATGAGAGAAATTAATGAGGGTATACGTGGCAACCATGCCGGGGCGTTATCGCTAGCACGGAAAGCCCTTAAACAGGGATATTTTTGGCCTACTATGTGAAAGGACTCCCATTACTTCGTGCGTAAGTGCAATAAATGCCAGAGACACGCGGCCATACCACATCAGCCGCATCACAAGCTAACTGTGGTGACTAGCCCTTGGCCTTTTGCAAAGCGGAACCTTTGATGAGGATCACCGAGGCCAACACCACCAAGTTCATTTGGAATAATATCATATGCCGGTTCGGAATACCACACTCGCTGGTTAGTGACAATGCGAAACAGTTAGGGCTGGGCAAAAACCGACCCAACCCGATCAACCCGCCCAAACCGACCCAACCCGATCGGTTTGGGTCGGTTTTTCATGAAAATTGGGTTGGGTTGGGTTTTTTTTTTTTTTAAATTTTCGGGTTGGGTCGGGTTGCGGGTTGGGTGAACAACCCGACCCAACCCAACCCAACCCAACCCAACAAAAAAAAAGACGTTTTTTTTTTTTTTTTTTTTTTTAAAGTAATGAAACTTGACTTATTTAAATATTGATTGAACATATTTTAATTTTATTAGCAAGTGTTCAATTTATTGTATTTTTGATTATTGTAGTGTACATAATTGATTTTGAATTAAAGATAGATTCTTGAGTGTTTTTTTTTTTTTTTTTCAAAAATTTTACTAATTGGGCCAAAGCCCAAACCGACCAACCCGACCCAACCCGACCGAAATTTGGTGGGTTGGGTTGGGTTGGGTTTGAATTCGTAATTTGGTTGGGTTGGGTTGATTTTTTATCAACCCGACCGTGGTGGGTTGGGTTCGGGTTGGGCAAAAAACCGACCCAACCCGACCGACGTCCACCCCTAGAAACAGTACAAAAACAGAAGCGTCGATGAGTTATGCGACGAGTTGGGAATTAAGAAATTGTTCCCATCTCCACATCACCCACAGGCCAACGGACAGGTCGAAGTTGTGAACAAAACCATAAAAAATACCCTGAAAAGGTAGTTGGAATCCAAAAAGGGCGCATGGGTAGATGAACTCCCACAAGTGTTATGAGCGCTTCGAACCACTTCGTACACCGCTACTGGTGAAACACCTTCCTCATTGGCATATGGAGCTGAGGCGGTATGTCCTGTTGAAATTGGGATCCCTTCGCTTCGACAAATTCATTACGACGAAGTAAGGAACGAAGAAGCGCAAAGGGCCGGTTTAGATTTCCTCATGGAAAAACGGAGTGATTCCCAAGTGGTAATGGCCAGGTACCAGAAAAAGATGGCTCGATACTACAACAAAAAAGTAAAACTTCGACGCTTTAATATTGGGGACTTGGTCCTCAAAAAAGTTCTTCCTTCAACACAGGAACCAGGAGTAGGGACTTTAGGTCCCAACTGGGAAGGCCCTTACAAAGTCTTTGCTGAGGTAGTACCCGGAACGTGCATGATTGAGGACCTATCTGGAGTACCTCTATGTAATCCTTGGAACACGGACCACCTTCGTCGTTATTTTCAATAAACCAAATTCCTCCTCTATGATTGCAGCATTATCATGTGATTACATAAAATCATGGGTGAGCTACGTTGAAGATTGTGCCAATTTCTAAATTAGATAAACATAATGGATAAACGCAAGTTCCAAGATTATTTTGATCGTAACACCATACGTCCACGATATGCATGAAAATTATTAAAAACAAGGGACTCTTATAAAGCCCACACGGCAATCACTGAGTAAGAATTGAGTGCGTTGACACCATGAAAGGGGGTTCATATAAACTCACTTGCATAGGCCCTACAAAGTGTGATTTAAGAAACGTTCAAATGATCGTCAAAATCAGATCTCACTGGTAAACATGAATGCCTCGAACCACTCAGATCTGAGGAACTGTACTCATTCACCTTGCAATACGTTTGAAAAGACATTTGCGTTTGGAAGCATTCAAATTTAATCAAATGTTGTCATATAAACCAAAACTCTTGATCAAAATCAGATCTAATCAGCAAACGTGGGTGCATTAAGCTAGTTCATACATGCAGAGCGCTTCCTTTTACGAAGTGTTAAACGTGTCCGCAAAGTGTTTAATACTCTCATACATATATTCAGGCAAAGCGTTTGCAAAACACATGTGTACTAAGTACTATGTACAGATTGAAAGTGATCACGCAATCCACAAGAGTTCATACAAATTTATAAACGCAGTTGGTACAAAGTATAAGGTAAAATGGCTCAAAAGCTGGTCAAAATCAGATCTAACCAGCAAACGTGGATGGGTTAAGCTAGGCAAATCTGAAGGACTAGAGGGCACATATTATCATACAGTTCAAGAACGTTTTACATAATCATACAAGACATTTACAATTACAAGACATCCGCATTTGGAAACACTCATGCTTAAACAGTTTGAAACGTTACTGCCAAAATACTGGGCAAAATATGAATAAGTCATTTCATTCATAAAATTAAGGCATTTACAAATTGAATGAATGTTACATTTACAATATCAGGTGCCGAGGCACTCACACAAAAAAAAAAAACACAACACAAAAAAACAAAAACCCAACAATAAGGTAAATACAGGAGGAGATTATTGCGGAGGGACATCTTCTGAAAAGCCCTTGCCAGATGCATCCAGTGAATATGCAGGAGCATCTTGAGGCTCGGGGTACAAGGCTTCAATGGAGGACAGGTCCAAAGTCGGAAAAGCTTCCTTCACATCCCCAAAAGTCATCCTAGCCCCTAAGTTCCCAAAGACCCTCTGCATAGCCTCGTACTCTGGGGTCTCTTCAAAAGTGTCTTTGAAGTTTTGGACAACCTCAGACACTCTAGTACTTAAAGCATTCTCCACCCGTGTCATGACAGTCTGCTCCAGAACCTCAGTAATCCTCGTTTGCATATGCCTCTCCAAAGAGGCAAGGTCCTCCTCCGCCTTTACCTTAGCCTCCAGCTCCCTCCCCAATTTTTCATTGGTTGCTGCCACCTCAGCTTCCAGCCTGGACTTGGCTGCATTAGCAACAGTCAAAGCCTCAGATGTGATGGATTGTGCACGGTTGGAATCATCTAATTTTTTGCACAGAACCGCCAAGTCTGATTCAGAGGACCGGAGGTCATGCTTCAGTTTATCATTGTCCTCCTCAGACTTCCAGGCTATGGCCAGCTGGGTCTTTAAATCATTAATCTCCTTTAGCATGTTGTCCGCATGCCAGAGAGCAGTTTCAGCATTTCTCTTGTCCCGTTGCGCCTCGTCCAGGAACGATTCCACCTCGTCAATGAGGGCCAGCGCCCTGGCATTCATGGCCTTGGCGGCGAGCAGCTTCCGGGACGGACTGGCACTAGAAGAGAAGGCGGACCAGCCCTCCGTCCAAAATTGCTCAGTTATAAATGTGGCCCGAGCTGGAGGAGAACTGGGTGAGTCAAACAGTGAAGGGCTGAAATTGACATCTCTGGGGAGAATGCTGGTTTTAATATGCTTGAGCTCTTCTGCCCCCTCTGGTGTCACTTCATAGGCCAAGCCTGGAATGGGCACAGACAGCTCGTCCTCCAAGTCCTCAATCATCGGCGGCAGAGGTGCGGAGGTGGACTCCTTGCCCTTACCCCTTTTTAGCTTCTTCAAGGGAGCGGGATCCCCCTCGGATGAGTGCTCAGGCATGTCCTCGGATAGAGAGAATGGTGCAGAAACATCCTTAGCCTCATTTTCCCTCTTAGAGCCCCCTCTGTCAGACCTTTCCCTTTCCCCTTTGGAAGGACTCCTTTAGGATCAGCCTCCTTTTCAGTGCTAGGCTGCTAGGGGCCCACAGGCAGCAGAGTGGGTGGTGGCAATAGGGCTGGAAGAGGGGCCTGAAGTTGGGTTGTAGAAGCCTCAGACACTTCCTTTGCCACTCCAACTTGCAGGTTGGTCAGGACCGTTTTCTGCCTTCTTTAAATTTCACTGTCGTGGCGCAGGGCAAGAGAGATCTTCTTAGCCATGAGACCCTTTAAGGAGATCTTCGGAAATTCCTTGGAACCTAGCAAGAAAGAGAAAAATGAGGCTGCGAACAGAAAAAGCATAAGATGAAACAGTAATAGGGAAACGAACTTACTCATGGCTCGCATAAGACCGTGTTTAGCAAACAGCTTGTTTTGCTGAATGACCCCTTGGAAAGTGCCCTTGTAAGCAAACAAACGCCTCACTGCCTGTAGGTCTGCGTCGGGGAGGATGCGGGAAAAAGTGTCCCCTGCTATAAGCTGATGACATGTTAGTAAGCAACCAAGAAAAGTGAATGGAAGTTAAAAGAGCAAAAGACGCGTGACACTTAAAGACTCTAAAACAAGTACAAGACTCACTACGTAGGGAAAGTGATGTGTTCCGGACCCTCAACAATCGGAGTCATAGCAGGCTCAATGGGAAAATTTAAATATTCAAGCAAAAACAAGAATTCAACAGGTTCGACGAGTTTTGAAGATCAAACCATGTCGAAAAGAACCAGAAAATTAAGCAGCAGGCCTTTTACGGCCGTAACCTTTGGAATTACGGCCGTAACACACTTATCGCAAATTTGAGCAGAACCTTCATTACGGTCGTAAAGAATATGGTCACGGCCGTAAGTCTTAAACAGAAAGTCGTTTACGGCCGTAAATGACTTCATCACGGCCCTAAATATAATTTTTCGGATTTTCGGGGATTTTGATTATTTTTCCGTTTTTAATTATTTGTTTGCCTATTTTAGAATTTTAGTCTAATTAGAATTCTATTTTGAGTAGATTAGCGACTAGGGTTTTATTTTGCTTATTTACACGCTTTTTCCATTCATTGTAATTCAGACTATGATTTTGATATAAACAGTTTTTATTGAGGATTCAATAAAAGTTATAGGTGGATTCCTATGTTTTTCGAACTTATCAAGAATATTTCTTGTGGCGTTCAAATATCGAACTTATCAAATATTTGCTAGAATATTTGTGGCGTTCAAATCAGAGACTTATCAAGGAGATTGGGAAAATCCTTGTGGCGTTTCGAAAGTCGTTGTTCTTTTTTCTGCATCGTCGAGCCATCGCGTTGAATATCGGGTCATGATTCATCCGTCCAACCACAACCTGAGTTTGGAAATTTCCGGCGTTTCTTCTGCGCTTCGAATCTCATCAGAAAGAGTTCGGGGAACTGTAATTTCTGGACTAGGTTCCATAGGAAAACTCTGTCACTCCCCAGCAACCCAGAACCATTGGTTCCTCCAGTTCTTTATTGAGGTGGGGTGACCGGTGATGACAGGAGGGTAAGAGCCCCTGGGAGACAAGTAATATCAATCCTTGACGTCCGACCTCACATCTCTCTTCCTTCTAACTGATTTCTTCAAAGCATAGAGGGTGTGAATGATGTGCAGTGAGTCGGGATGATCAGGGTTGACCTCTTGCCACACCAACCAAGTGCCCACAGCCTGTGTCCAGAAATTGGGGGCCAGCTGGTAGGGGTACAGGTTATAGCTCCTGAGCAACGCCCTGAAGAAGGGATGCAGGGAAAGCCTCATCCCGCAAGAAAGGACATCGTAGCATATGACAGTTTGGTCTAGAGGAGGGCTACAAGGTCGGTAAGAAGGTGTAGGGTACACCAATTGGACCCTTTCTGGCAGCCTGAATTTTGTCGAAGTCCCGGCCAAATCAACCCTTCGGATTTCAGTAGCAATCTCACTGCTCTCCCATGACTCTGGGTTTGGATCAGGATCAACATGGTAGCCCGAAACTTTGTTAACCTGGTCAACCCAATCCTCTACCTGGGCGATCTCCTCTGCGGTCAGACCCAACTCTTCCCTATGTGCCCTAAACGGGGCCCCAACGATTAAGCCGAGGTCCTGGTGACCTGAAGCAGAGCATGCCGCCTCTTCTCTCCCCAGATCCCTGTCTCATTTGCTCCGAAGCTCTGTCAAAGATGCCTCCTCCTCGGATGACAGATGAGCCATGTAGTTCTGATGTTTTTCTTCTTCGCTGTCAGAATCACTCAAATAAATTATGTCACTGGTTTTCCTATTTCTCCTCTTAATATGCTCCATAAAGAAGCGGGAACTAAAAACCGATAAAGAGATGGGGTAGAAACCTCTGACGGGAATCGGCTTTGCTAACATTTCTTGTGAACCAGTTCCCCCAACTGTTTCCATTTTTTCTTTTGTTTTAAAGGTGGGTCAGACTCAACAAAAGAAAAACAAGGTGCAAAAACAAAATTTCCAAACCCACAATGAGAAACTAAAAATAGAAAAATCTCGCATATACAGAGACCAAGAGATTTACCTCCAAAGGACGAACGCTTGAAATTGTGCACTTGGAATGAAGAACTCGCCAGTAAAAGCTGTGGAACGTTAAGGGCGGGTGCTGGGTAGAAAACCCTTGAAGAGAAGACTCAAAACTCGCAAGAAAGAGAAAAACGGCACAAGCTTTCGCCAGAGTATTGCTGCAAGGATTTTTAGAAAATGGTAAAGGGGAAATAATAAAATGAAGGAGGATTTATAGGAATCTCAATGATCTGGATTCCTTGATTTTTTTGAGCCGTATGATTAATGTGGTTAACCCATGCTTCTTGGAGAATGGGCTAATCAAAACGTCAGCCGTCAAAGGGAGGGACAAAACCGTTCAGCTACCACAGTGAGTACCACGCGCTACAAAATGCCACTCCCATCACCTTTTATATATTTCTTGGGAACCAACGACAATAGCCCCCCTTTTTCATTAAATACGCCGCCTAAGATACGCGCTAGTGCGTCCCAAACCTTCACTCAGGAGAGAAAAGCCGAAGTAGGAGGTCGGCTTCACACCAAATCCAAACCTCCAATAAGGAAGGTCGTCCAAGGCACCAGGTCTGCGGCATTATACGAAAGTCACCATAACAAAGTTAGTGCCTCGGGCATACAATAAATCCTACACGTCCATGAATGATCTCTTCGAATTTGAGGGACTAGTGTTGAATCCAAGTCCAAAGACAGGTACAGTGATCCACTAGCAAGGGCCCAACTAAGGCCCAACGGACCTTGACCTATAGCTAAGGCCTGAAATATCATCTTGGGTCTGATCCGAGGTGGTGTGTCTGTTAGCCCAAGAGTAAACTAACCAAGAGGGGGGTGAATTGGTTTATAAAACTTTTTCGATAAATAATCTCAAACTTAAAACCAATGGGTACAAATATGAGCACTTAGTGTTACAAGTAACTAATCTATCAATGTAATGTGCTATATATGTGTAAACTTAATTGATAAGGCAAGTATAGCACTTAGATATAATGTTGCACAATATAAATTGATAGAATAGAATAAGTACGATGTACGTAAGTAAAAGAGATAATAGAGTGCAAACACGGTTTATGGAGGTTCAATCAACCAACGTGATCTACGTCCCCCGTTACCGAGCTCTCCGTCACGAGCAAGGCCAAATCCACTATATTGGTAACTTACAACAAGGAGTACCAAATCCTTAGGCGACTAACAACAAGGAGCGCCTATCCTTTACAATCGAGTTTTCACACGGCTCTCGAAACCAACAATCGAGTTTTCACAAGGCTCTCGAAACCACAAGATATAATGAATTGAATTTACAATTGAAATAACTCTCTTGACAAATGATATACTCAAATTAAGTACTGAGAGAGTTAGGCTAACACTTCAATAGATAGCAATGAATTAAGCTCGAGTGTTAGAGAAAAACTTTGATGCAAATGATAATGAAAAGTTCAATGCAATCAAACAAAGTTTTTCAAATGATCTCTTGTTAAAAATATTGAATCAAATTAAGTACCAAGAGATGCCACACTTGAATAATTAACAATAAGTTAAGCTCAAAGTGTTTAGGCAATGGAACTTTGATGAATCAAATGATAATGAAAAATGTAGTACAAATAATCAAAGTTCCTTAATTGAAATTTCTCTCTTTTAAAAGATTAAAACAAGTTTAGAATAAAGAGAGACTTACACTTCAATTCCAATATAGTGTGAAGATGTTGAAGAAATTTAAACAATGTAAAACCAAGAATCTTCACACAACTTTCTTCCAAAAACTTTGATGAAATTGATAAAACAAAGTTTAGATCAATCAAAGTTTTTATGAAAATAAAAGATGAATATAAACCAAGTAAAAACACTAAATTTTCACAAGAAAGTTTGTATAAAATGTTTTCTAAGTTGTTGTTGATGAATGCAAGAGAGAAGGCTATTTATAGAGCAAATTTAGCACATTCTGTCTTTTGCGGTCGACCTGTTCATCCATGCGGTCGACCTCAATGTAGCCGTTGCAAGAAAATAGCCGTTGAGTTCAAAAACAGCAGTGCAGAAGATCAGTGCGGTCGACCTCTCTTTTGTCATGCGGTCGACCTCAAAATCATGCGGTCGACCTGTCTGATCTACCTCAAAAAACAGCATTTCAAGATTTTGATTTTTCAAGGTTTTCTGACTTGTTTTTCATAGTATAATCATGATTTAAGATCAAATAACCTTTGAAAAACAATCTTGACTTAGATAAAAATATTTTATGCAAGTGATGAATTTTCAAGTAAGTTTCTTGATGACTAAAAAATCATTTTCGAGCTCGTTGAATTTCATCGCTAAAGATTGAGAGTATTATACCTTTACATATGTTAAATCAACTCTAATCTTGTATGCTTGAATTCTTGATCTTCATGTCATGCTTTTCAACCTCAATTTTGATCTTTGAATATCTTCAATTCTTTCATGATCTTCTTTACGTCTCATGTGCTCGATCACATAATTTTGATTTGTATCTTTGAGAGACGATTTGAACATTGAGTGCTTTGAATATTTATCATTACATGAAACACTTGAAGCACAATTGTTAACAACACAATATATTCTTGTTTGTTATGATCAAAACAATAAGGTCAAGTTAACCATAGGTCAACAGTGTCAAGCGAACATTTTTAGCCGAACTGATTTACGCCTGGCCGATGTGCTTTATACTCAGCCGGGGCGCTTTACGGCAGTGACCAGAAGAGAGATGGAGTCAGAAATGTGACACTGCCTTTACCAAGATGTGACAGGCGTCCATCCCCTACGAAATGTAGCAATGATTACGGTCAAAAAACAAGGTTGTCACCTCCAAGAGCTAGGGTGAAGATAAGTGTAAAGTATGTCATGTGTCATGATCCGAGACAACAAGTTCCTCTATAAATGGAGCACACTTGCCTCCAGGAAGGGGGTTAGCATTTTCTCACTCTTAACAAGATATATTTCTCTCACTCCCTTTTCTCACTTTCACACATTTACCTCTCCCGCACCCAATAAATATTCGCCTAAAATGAGTACTGACTTTGGCATCGGAGTGCAAATGGGAGTCACATCGGCCCCCTTTGCAAACTGATTGTTTGTCACAGTGAGCAGGAGATCCACGTGTTCAATAAGGAGGAGCTGAGACGTGTTGGTCCAAGGTCCAGTCGGATTTTGTGATCAACAATGGAAAACGTGAATTCCGCATTTTTCATTTGCTTCATTAATGATGGAAAATGTTTTCAAAAATTTTTTCAGAAACAATGCAAAAAAACACGTTTTTCGCGTTTTCAAAGACGAAAAATTGCCGAAAACAACAAAGTGAACGTTGCCTTAGTGACTATTTGAATAACTAGATTTGACGACATTCTTGAGACCATAAACCGGGAGCAACGGTAACAAATGTGAAAACAAAGCTAGAAAAATAGTAGCTCCATTTCTGACCAGTATGAGAAATCATTGTGGTCTTGTCAATATTGTTCTAATTAGAATCAATGGAAAAACTTCATTTTGCATTAGGTTCTACGAATATGGAGTTATGGACACGACATGATATGATACAAAAAGTGACGGATGCAGAGTTTTTGCAGTGCTAGGACACAAATGGACATGTGTTTTTGTCGACGGCTATTCCCGAAATTTTTTAAAAAAAAAAAGATAAAAAAATGAAAAAGTACTTAAATTTTTATTAAAATTGTTTATTACATGTTTTCATACTTTGATAACGTTCCATAATCACATCATTATCAATAATGTCAAGTACATCATTCTCAATATATTTTTTCATAATTGATACAAACAAACAAACAAATAATTGTAAATATATATTAGCCATAAAATCTCAAAATCTCAAAGTCCAAATTCCAAACAAACAAAAACTCAAATAAAATAATAATTTCTCAATTCTCAAATTCTCAATACCAAACTCCAAAATCTCAATCTCAATTCCACATAAACAGAGACGGAGAGCAAATAAATTAACAATAATCCAATATAATCTTAGGGAATCAGTTTATGGTTATGTTCAAGAATCAACTGAAAATTGAAAATGAAATCACAAATAACCTGGCCAGCGAAGGCTCTGCCTGCACATTAGTGAATGTTTGTGTGAGAGAGAATTGATTGTTTGTGTGAGGGAGAGATGCCAGATTCAGTATTTCAAAAAGGAAGATTTTTACTATGGCACGTGGCCCAACAGACCCTAATGTGGGTCCGTTGGTGGATACGAAAGTAACGAAACGGAAATATCGACACGTAATTTTTCAAAAAAGTTAGGATACAACACGTTAGTTACACACAAATTATTTTTTTAATTTATAATTATTTTAGTCTAATATACAAATATAATATTTTATATTTATATATCAAATAAAAACAAACTTATGTCAGATTTATTAATTTTTTAATTGCCTGCCCTTCCCTTTTTATTTTTGATGTACGGGATATAAATTTGACATGTGTTGAATAGTGTCCGATGAGTGTAGGTGACAGACATGTATCGAACACCGACAAGCTGGCTCCGATAGAGTATCGGTGCAACCTAGCCGTTCCCGTTCACAATCCAAATGGCCAGGCGCATTGTATTCAGCCTTTGCAATCCACATCTACAAAAGAGAGAAGAAAAAAACTCATTTTAAAGTTTTACATTTAAGTATCATATATGATATATATAGAGAGAAAATATGTCTTGAGCCAAGGTTCGAACCTACTGGAAGGTGCTGAGTGATGCCAAGATGGAGCCTCCTATCCATACACTGTATTTCCTTGTGCAGTTGATGATGACTCTTGTTGCTCTTCTAGAGCTTGTTGCAAATAATGGAGTTGGTGTTTTTCCCTACACACACTAGATGGGACACTCTATCTCATTTATATATGTTACCTAACCTTGTACTGAAATGATCTCAATCAGACTGTAACATCGGTGATCGATAATAAGAAATTTCTTACATTAGTTTATAAAGTATTACATTTTCTTATGTAAAATGAATAATAATTAAAAAATGATCCCACCAAACCTTAAAAAGAGAAGGATCTTGCTACACTTACTAACAAAATTGTACTAACAGTTGTACTAACGACTAAAAGACAAAAATTTTGAATGTTCAATTACTATGTTATCCTTTTAGTTAAATTCTTTTAATTTTCTGATGTTATGTATATATCTCTAAATTTATTGTTTACATAAAATGTGTAATATATACTATTATATGTTAAACTCTTTTCTTCAATAATTATATTTAATTCTTCAATTTTTTTCTCTAGATCACTAATTATTTTTCCTCTATTTACTATAATTCTAGTAAATTGTGAAAAATCTGTGAATGTGGGTTCTTTTATTGCGTAGTCTAATAAATCATAAAATCTTTCTAAATCTTTTCTTATAATTTCTAATTGTTTAATTGTTTCTTCTCTTAAATATTTAAAATCGTTTACTTCTGAAGGATTTAGTTCTATTAAATGTTCTGAATTCATAAATTATAAAACTATTTAAATTTAAGCTATTAATTCAAATCCTCTTCCAATAGTTAATTCTAGGAATAGTAAAGACAAATTTTCAATATATAAAAACATGCAAGAGATATCCTAAGCAAAATGATAAATTTAAGACTATGATAACAGTACTTGGATAATATCAATAAAAAAGACGATATATAATCCACCATAAATAATCAATAATACTTCTTTCTATCTATGGGTCCATCATGCTTCTTTGTAAATCTGATTTTAAAAGATTTTTGACCAAATACTCTTCAGTTATTTATCTAAGTATTAAACATATCTTCATAGAAGATCGTTGCTGCTCAAAAGACTTACGCATTAAAGGATGCTCGAAAGACTTACTCCAACACTTTCTGTTTAATACTTAAACAAACACTTCAAAGAGGTTCAGCACAATCCAGTTTCGTTTCCTACCTCTGGATGTACTCTTTTAACAAAAGTTTTATAAAGAATAAACTTATGGACTCATAAATAAATAGAGTATTACTAATTATTTTATGGCTTCATATATATCTATGTGAAGTTTAGTTACTCATACCTTCTGCTAACTGTTTCTGGATTGGTTTGATGAAAGAAAATCTTGAACTAGGAATGAAAAGAAAGACAATAGATAGAGAATATAGATTTTTATTGCTGAAAACTCATATGATTTTCGGATGCTTACAATGAGGAGAGACTCCTCCTTTTATAGTTGGAAAAAGCAAAGTTGGGAAACAAGAAAATATTCCCTATCTTTTACATACTTGGCTAAGATTTAAAGTAGATAAAGTAAAGCTAAAGTTACAATAATTTTTGCTGCTTTTCTAAAGTTTCACATGGGTCTGAACCCCCATGCCTTGAATAATTCGTGTTCAGACAAGGTATGCTTCATCTTCATTATAGTTGAGTAGGTCCCCACAATTATTACATTTGTGACCTGTTTCTACCTCCATTAAGTGATGTAGATATTCATAGGCTTCTTTGCTAAGATCCAAATTGCTGGAAAGTATATTCTCAGCATATTCTCTTAATTTCCATAATTGACAATTAACCTGATTAATTCTTGCAATGCTGTAGATCAATAATTTGTCATCATTAGATTCATATACCCAAACATTAGTTTGTGTAAGGGTATCCCTTAATTCAGTGTACATTACTCTAAATCCCAATGCCCTTTTTCTGGAATAGCTTTTATCTGTTCCTCTTTGTTAAATGGTTTTATTTCTGGTTCTGAAAGGATAGCTTTGCTAGTTACTCCGAGTTTTACAATATGTTCTGCCCTTAGAAATTCTTCATCAATAAATTCTGGAATGACTGAGTAAATCCTGACATAGATCTTTTCAGCTTTGGTAATTCCAAAATATGTTTTCACTGCTGCCTTGATAGAATTAGGTAATAATGATATTTCCTTCATATCCTTGCTAGGGTAGATGCACTGAATAAGTCCTTGGTCAAACAGTCCCCTGACTGTTCTTGGCTCTGTTCCTGGAAAAATAATTGCTTTATTGATTTTTTGATGGCTAATTATCCTTAGCCATTCTCCTTCTTTTGTCCTCTTGTTTAGATACTCCACATACTTCAAGAATGTCTCTAGTTTCTTCATAACTTTCTCCCTTTCTGATAGTTCCTTTGTTACTACTGCTGGTTTCTTCGCAGCTTCTAAAAAAGTTTCTTTAGATGGTTCAATAGTTTTGCCAATGGCTTTGGAAGATGAACTTCCAATAATTGATACATTAGATACTTCTTCCTCAATAGGAAGTCCTACAGATAAATTCTTCACTGGAGAGGATTGGGATCCTCCTTTGTACATTTCCTCAAGAGAATTAACCCTTGACTTGAAAAAGGCTAGTTCACTGTTAATTTGTACAATCTGCGCCATGCAAGTATTCACATGGTTGAATAGATTTGAATAGTTGATATTCATTTGACCCATGGCCAAGTTAATTTCTTCTACTTTCTTAAGTATGTCTTCCATGTCTTGATAAATAATCTGCAATAACATTGTCAGTACCCTTAATATGAATAATTTCAAAATCATAATGACTAAGTTCTACTTGCCATCTAATTAACCTTTTATTTGCAATAGTTGGATCAATTTCTTTAGTTAACCAATATTTAACTTGTGTATTATCTGTTCTAATTTTGAATTTTGTAGTAACAATAAATAATTCAAATTTTTTAATAGCAAACTTTACAGCTAATAATTCTTTTTCATTTATATGATAATTAGTTTGAGTTTGAGTAAAACTGCCACTAGTATACTGTGCAATCATTTCCTCATCCTCATTTGGATAAATATATTTAAGTACTGCTCCCCATGTTGTTTCACATGCATCGGTTTCTATAATCCAATCACATTCTTTTTTGGGTAATTCTAATTCTGGTAAATCTTTACAAAGGTTTTTAATTTTTTGTACTTCTTCTTCTTCATCTTTAGACCATGGTGTCCATCTATTTTTTCCTTTTAATCTTTTTTGTAATGGGATTAAATGTTTTGCTAAGTTAGGTACATATTTCCTAGTCTGATTTACAAGTCCTAAAAAGCTTTGTAATTGTGTTTTATCTTTTATATGATTGTCAAATTCTTGTATTTTTGTACCAATATGTTTTTGGAGTTTTATTCCTTCTTGGCTTATTATAGATCCCAAAAATTCTACCTTTTCTTTAGCTATCTCCATTTTTGTAGCTGATAATATAATTCCATTATTCCTTACAATATCTATAAAAATATTTAGATGTTTTAAGTGGTCTTGTCTAGTTTCAGAGTAAATAAGAACATCATCAATATATACTGTAATAAAATGATAATAATCTTTAAATATTTTATCCATGTACCTTTGAAATTCTCCTGGACTATTTTTAAATCCAAAAGGTAATACATTCCATTCATAAAATCCTTGTGGTACCGTAAAAGCTGTTAAATGTCTAGATTCTTCAGTTAACATAATATGATAAAATCCTGATTTGAGATCAAATTTAGAGAAATATTTCTTTCCTCTAATTTGATTAAATAATACCTGTTGATTTGGTATTGGATATTTTAATTCTTTTGTATAAGTGTTTAACCTTTTATAATTAATTACCATTCTAGATTTTCCTCTTTTTTGTTCTGAATGTTTTATTACAATGAAGGCTGGACTACTATGTTTACTGTTAGATTCTCTAATAAATTTCTTTTCTAGCATTTCTTTTATGTGCATTTCAAATTCAGGTAATTCTTTTGGTGTATGTTTGATTGGTTTTACACTAATAATCTTAGTATCATCTTCAAGTATAATTTCCGCCATAGGCTTATTTATGTGCCATTTTTCCAAAGGATTATCTCCTGATAATTTTAATAATTTTTCTGTAATATTTTTTATTACAATTTGATCAAAATGTTCTTGTACTAGATTTATTCTATTTTTATTAGGCATAAATTGTGTTGTTTGTGTTAATTTTTGTCTATCCTCACCACGCTGAGCTGCTATATGAGGCATTTTTTCTCTACAGTAAGGATCATTAATTCTTATTGCAATTGCTATATGGTGGCAAGGGGTAGATAAAAGTATAACTTTTTCATCAATAGTTATTGGATAATATTGTTTTATGAAGTTATTTCCTAATAATATATCCCCTGGCATATCATCAAATTGATATACATAAGGTATTTGTAATTCATATTTTCCTATTTGTATTTTAACATTCCTTGCTACTTTAGTTATTAGGTTTGTGCTTCCATCAAATCCTGCAAGTATTACTCTTTCTTCATTATCTTTTTTATTACTCCACATTTCTGGGGGTAATACATTTTCTTTAAATAAACAGGATGATGCTCCTGTATCAAACAATGCATGATAATTTCTGCTAAGATATCCATTGTAATTCATTTTGGTTAGTATATAAATATGTTCTCTTCCTCCTTGTATTTTATTCATAATAACCTTGGTATAACTAGATTTTCATTTTGTATTGTTAATAGCATTCTATCATCTTTTATGTAATATGGTTTTACTTGCTCTAAGAAGTCTGTTCCTAATAGTAATTCCGTATTTACCTTTCATGTATGTTCTACGTACATGTTTATGATTATTTCACTTCTTTTATTTATTCTTATTGGTAATTTTACATAAGTATCCATGGGATGAATATTTCCAAAGTAATCTTGTATTTGAATTAAATTATTCGTTACTTTAAGTTCTAAGTCTCCTATTATGTTTTCTTTTATATGAGATACAGTTGCTCCAGTATCTATTAATACTTTTTGCTCTTTCCATTCTCCATTTATTCTAATTTCTATCATAACTTCAAATTGTTTTGTCTCATTTCTTTTAGATAGATTCATTCTTGGTATCTTTCTATGTATTTTTGTCATTATTTATTTTTCTGAATCATTTCTATTTTCTATTTCAGGTAATGATCTTGTACTAGTATTTCTTCTTAGGCTAATTGATCTTCTTCCAAATTCTATTTGTGGTTTATCCATATTTACTAATCTTCTAGCTTGATTGAAATCTATTTCTATATCTTCTGGTATTGTCATTCTTGGATTTTCTTTAGCTGGTTTGTATTCCAATAAATTCTGAAATATGGGTTCTATTATATGTGTTCTTGTAGCATTCTTAATTTTTACTTCATGTTTACTAGTAAAAGCATATATTGTTCTAATAGTTAAACTTATAGTTTTACTTCCTGGTTCCATATCTATCCCTCTTAACCTGTAATATAATGTTAAGGCTTTATTTTTATTTTGTTCTCCCATACTTATGCTGAAATTTGGTCTTATTGTAAATTTTACTTTTTGGTACATTAAGTTTCCTGTTACAATTCCTATTAGAGCATCTTGTACTGAACTTACAATTCTATCATCCATAATATAGAATTCTATAGGTGTATCTATTCCTTCTCTAAAATAGGCTTTTGTTATAATTTGTACAGCTCCTAAATATATGTTCTTTATTTTTCCTTTTAGTTCAGGATTCAATAGGTTTATTTCTTGTCTTATAATTTCTTCATTTATTATTGGTATTAATGTATTTCCTGTAGTATCTCTTATGTCTATAGGGTGACTATGGTTTCTTGCTACATATGCTATTTCTTTGTTTTTCTGCCAAAATGGTAAATTAAATATTTCTTTTGGTTCTACATCTAATTTTGATTTTAAGATCTTCTCATACATTTTAGGATTAAATATTAATCTTTCATTTAGTTGTTCTTCATTTTCTTCTAATTGATATTCATATTCTTTAGATGTACCTTCTTCACTAATTTGTCTAATCATATTTATATATAAATATTCTTCTTCACTAGATTCATTAGATTCACTTTCTTCTGAAGATTCTAATTCCATTATTGTATTTATTATTTCATGTTCTTCTAATTCATAAATTTCTTCATCTTCAGGAATTTCTTCCCATTCTTCTTCTTGTTCAATAGGTAATAAGTTAAAATTTTCTTTTTCTATTAATGAGATATACATCATATTTTTCTTTTTATCTTTCTTAGGACATTCTGGAGATATATGTCCTATTTCTCCACATGAATAGCATTTACATTTTCTAGGATTTTTAGGGTATGTTTTAGTTTTGTTTTGTTTTGTTTTTGCCTTAAATATCTCTTGTATGGTACTCTATACCTTTTAAATGTTTTATTATATGGTTTTTTATATTTATTAAATTTATTAAATTTATTTCTAAATTTATCTTTTCTATAATATTTCTTTTTCTTATATTTTCTTTCTAGATGACATCCCCATTGTGTTGGTTTATATTGTAATTTATCACATCATAATGATTTTTTACTTGCTTTATGGAATTTTATCATATTATTTGCTTCCATACATTTTTCTTGTTGTCTCATTTCTATAAATTGTATTCTTGCTCCTAAACTATTATTACTTAATGGTATTTCTAATTTTTCCCAGTCCTAAAATAATTCTAAATTCCATGGGTTTGGTAATTTAAAGAATATTTGGTTCATAATTTCCATACCATATGTTTCTTGATTATATTCTGTTTTTTCAAAATATTCTCTAAATTCACATGCAAATTGTTTAAAGTAACACATATCACATATTGATAGATTTTCTAATAAATATCTATGTCTTAGTTTTGAACTAATTTTGGTATCTCTGTCTATTACTAATGTATATTCTCTTTTTAATGCATCTTCATATCTGCTTAAAATAGTTCCTATTTCATCTTGGTCATTTCCTCTAACCTGTCCTATATAAGTTTCTGTTAAATTTCCCCACCATCTTGCAGTGGTTCCTATAAATGTATTTTCTAACATTAATTGTAATTGCTTTCCTGTTAATTCTTTGGTATAGGCCATCATAGCCATAGATTTCATCCATAATTCTAATTCATGATCTACATCTTGCACACATCCTAAATCTATCCATCTTCCTTCTGAACTAATTTGTGTTTCCATACTTCTCCATGGTGTATATTCTATAGTATAATTTTTACTTGGCTTGGTGTAATATTTTTGTTGTGGTATAAAATTATTTGTTTTGAAATTTGTGTTTTGTCTTTGATTCATATAAATTTCTGGTGTATTTTGTGGATTAGTATTACTTGTATTTTCTTTTTTAACTTGGTTAGTTCCTGGTTGTTGTATATATTCTGATGGATTTTGTCCTGCTGGGATTAAAGCTCTTTGTTGTTCATTCATATTAATTTCTTCTATTTTAAGATTTTTAAATTTTTCTATATAATCTTCTTCTGTTATGTAATCTTCTTCACCTTCTTTTTTAGGATTTTCCATAAATTTTTCTATTTGTTCAGTAATCATATTTATTCCTAATCTATTGATGGCTTTAAATTCTTTGTCAGTTATTATTCTTTTAGGTTTTCTTTTTTCCATTTCATCATATATTTTTGTTATATTTTGGTTTATAATTCCAATATTTTGTTGTATATTATCTATTCTTTTATGTAAATCATTTTTCCCTATTTCTTCTTCTTTAATTGTTCTTATCATATTTATTTGTTTTATAATAGTTTTTTGCTCTATAATTTCTATTGGGTTTTCATATACTCTTACCATATTTCCTATTTTATTTATTTTATCAGTTATTTGCTTAATTTGGTTTTCTAAAGTTATTAATTGTTTTGATAGGTTATTTACATATTGCTTTACTTCTAATATTTGTGTGGGTATATTTTTGTTTATATCCTTATAATCATTAGTTATTTCTATCATTTGTTTTATTTCTAATGGTAAATTATTGATAATTTCTTGAACTTGTTCTGGGTTTTTTGCTTGTTCTAAATTTTGTTCTGTAGTTTTATCTAAACTTATTCCTAATTTATTTAGTAAAAATAAATTTGTCCAGTTTAATTGTTTATGTTCTCCAAATCCTCCTTCTCCTAATAGTATAAATGGTATAAATTTTCCATATGTTTCAGTTATTAATGGCCAATGACTATTATTTGGTAAATCTTTAGATTTATAATTATATACTCTAGGTTCGATTATTGGAAGTTTTTTAGACATTTTTCTAAATATATTTTTAAGTATAACTACTGGCTTTGATACCACTCTGGGTCGGATCGTGAAAGTGAAATTTTTATTTTGCGGAATTATAATCTTTGTCTTACTCTTCTTAAAAATCTTTCTTCAAATTCATCCATATATCTATTATCTTCTTGTCTTATCAAGTTTTCTTCTTTTAATCTTAAATATTCATTATGTTGTAAAACTAGCCTTTTAATTTCTTTATATTTTTCTATAGCAATAGGATCAGTATTTAAGTCTCTTCCTAATTTTTCTAATTCTAAATATTCTCTATGTAAACTTCTAATTAAATTTTTTCTTTTTTCGTGAAATATATGGGGATCATAAACAGGCATAATATTTTTTATTTATAAAAATTTTAAAGTAGTTAAATTTTTAGAATTTATTATGTGTTAAATTTAATAAGATAATATGTGAAATAAGATATTAGTTATATTTTTAGCTAAAAGGGTAAAATAGGTATAATTTATGTTAGTAAGTTGTTAGTAGTTATTTGTTAGTAAGTCTAGAATTATTCAAAAGAGAATTCGTTTGGGATTTAGAAGGAAGCCTCATTGAGGGAGACAAGACCTAGCCTCTGTCTGGCCACCGATTCTTAGCCAGAAACCTGAAGTTTTGTCCAGTGAATGGTCAACAATGATAGGCGCTGAAGAAAAAATTGGTGTGGACCTCATGGGATGTCAAAAAACTGTACAAAAAATTGTTAATAATCAGGGGGCAGACAGAGGCCTAATTTCAATTCCATTTAGCCCTTGTTTGGTAAATGTGCTTTTTTTGATTTATAAATCAATTTATAAATCACACAATTTTTCAAACCACTTTATAATCATACATTTTTCTTTCTCCAATTTTCAACCACTACTTTTTACTTCAAAATCATAAATAAATCAGTTTATAAACCAAACAGTATTACTAATCGGAGGCTTACAATTTAAAAACCAGAGGTCATGAAAGTTAGTTTAGACCTATGTAGACACAAAGCAATCCCTCGCGTCAGAAATTTTTTAGGTACATTGTGAATAAAATTCAGTCCCTTCAAAGATGCAGTCTTGCATTTTATTTCACTTTTTCGTGGATGCTCTGGAAAAATAGTTCGTATAGTCGACTCTTGTTTTACTTTTACTAACATGAATTATATGTTCTCAAGAAGTGTAGGTAGTTCTAGTCAAAGCAAAAAATTATATTTGGACATCATATAATTTACTCACTCGTCACGTGACGAATGAATATTGGCTCCTCAATCCTAAGCATCACCTACCTCCTGTAAGCGGGTGAGCCCACATCCACTTCCAACCAACACTCACCCGCCATGTGACGTGTGGGTAAATGATATGATGCCCATAATAAGCATCATATTCAGATTGTCTAGCAAAGAGCGGTAAACTACCTAGCAAATTGACGAAAAATGATTCATGTATTGATGGTTAATTTATCTAATTTTGGTTATTCAGTTTCATATTCTACCAAGGAAAATTACTAGAATTTCTACATTTGCTATTACGATGGCACTTCTCAAATAGACAAATTCCTCTTGCTGCTGGCAAATCTCACCTTAGGAAACACAGACAAAGTTTACTAATCAAACACGACTATAGTACTACTTTTTGATACATGTTTCAGGTATAATTACTCATTTACTATTTCTGTAATTTCCTTTTGATTTATTCTTTTTCTTTTATTTTTCCTTTGCGTGCATAACAGAACTTGTGTTCAACGGTTGGACACAGTGAAGGGATCCCTATAGTTTTATAGTTAAATAAACTTGATTGAAGTACAAAATTCATAGCAGAAAGTTGTCATACAGAAATCATCAACCTGAAAGAATACATTTTTAGTGGGCATATCATCTTTTAAATGAACAAGAAACTTTGAGATCCCAACTTGTTCATATTAACAAAAACCAAATAAAATCAGCGACTTAGCATTTTTGCATCATAATACAAAAGATTACTTACCAATTAATAGTCAAAATGATTACTTGTAGTCTATTAAGAGGTGAATAAAATGATTATTGAGCACAAAATTTCAGATGTAAATAAATCAATCATCACTAGCTTAAGATTCAAACGTGTGATTTCAAAACATATTATATCGACATGATGGAATAATGCTAATAAATATTCCCGTTTTTGTTGATTTTTTTTTTTTTTTTTTTTTTTAATTAAGATAAAAACTATTGATAACATATTTTTTTTCCACTACTAACGTCACCTGAAAAGCAAAGCTTGTACATTGCACGAGCCATCAACTAGTATTACTTATATTACTTGATCGCGAGCCCTTTTTTTGGCTTATAGCTATTTACAAAAATGAATCTTTGATTTTTCAAAATTGTTTATGTCAAAGTTTGGTAGAAGACATTCGGGGCTAGGGAGAAAGATTAAGACCATGTTTTCTTTAATGTTTTGAAATCATTTTCTGTTTTTATTTTCGAAATCACTAAAAACGCTCTTTATCATTTTTGAAAACGTAATTTACAAAAAAGAAAATTGTACACAAAACACAAAAAATCTCATTTGGGGTGTTTTAAGTGTATTTCAACAAAAAAGTTTCAAAACGCAGAAAACGCGTTTTTTTTTTTTTTTTTTTTTTTTTAAGAATTATCCTAACTTGGAATTAAGCCTAAAATAAAATTTTATTGAATTCAATATTAACATTACAAAAAAACATTCAGTGGGAATTCTTCTTGTTATTGTTTTAGCAAAAAACATGAGTTTTTTTGTAAAAACATTCCGTTGGCAAAAAAATTACAAAAAACATAGAATCTCCAACATTATAAACATGAATTATTTTGCTTCTATGTAGTAAACTCTACATTTTGGGTAATAATTCAAAAAATGCCTTGAACATAAACTCTATGTGTCATTATTTAGATTTAGGACCACTTGCATCCATTTTGTTGAGCCAAATTCTTTTTGTGATTATTTTGTTTACATACATAAACTCTATGTATCATTATTTTGATTTAGGATCACTTGCATCTATTTTGTTGAATCAAACTCTTTTTGTGATTATTTTATTTACATGGACTCATGTTTAATTGTGACTTGAACATGAATGTGACAACAATAATTAGATAAATTAATTTCTTATAATATTTTTGGGACTGATCATTAATGACTTTATCTATTTTTATAATATTTTTTAGTCATTATTAAATGAGTCCAATAAAAATTAGATAAACTAATTTCTTATAATAGAAAGTAAATCTTCAAAAGACAATTTTTTTTTATATTTTAACCCACAAGCAAATTAATTACAAACAGTCAAAGTAGCATTCTATAAAATTTCAAAAAGAACATATTTTTTAATTTTTCATTTTTAGAAATGACAAATAGAACGAATTTTCAGCATATTTAAAAAAGGAAAATGAAAACAAAAAATAGAAAAACGTTTTCACAAATATAAACAAAAAATAAAATATAAACAAAATTTCACCTAAATATTAATGAAAATGTTTGAATCATAACAGGTTTGACGTTCTATGTTGTAGCCTCTCATGCGGAAGGAAGGATTTAGATCCCAAGAACTACTGCTACACCAGGAAGGATGGAACTCCTAAAGGCTGCATATGCGTCTGCCATCCAGCCTTTCCAACAATGATGTCACGCAGTGAAAATGTTTACCTTCCCATTCTGTTCGGCAAGTCGGCAACAGCTAGGCGGTTGACCTATTTTACCATGAAGTGCTCTAATGATATGATCATATTGCAGGTAATTTCTCTTACATCCTACTCATCAACGTGCGTGTGTACCAATTGTTCTGCATTGCCAGCCAATGAATGAGAGGTAAGGTACCTAGAGGCTAGAAATCTCGGGAGCTAAACCTGCGATCCGTGAAAAATGGGCATAGAGACCGATACCGTTTACTAAAAATTTCAGTTTAATTAGCTACTCCGATTCGAATTTGACAAAATTGATTGGGAAAATTACACAAAGTCCTATATATAAAAGATACAATTCTAAATTCCTGTAATGAAGTTCTTTTTTTACTTTTCAGGTGGTAATAATAGTTAATTAAATTATTTAATACATAATTAAAACTTAAAACTCCAAAACATTAAACCCAAACTAATCAACCACCGATTTCTCTCCCCATGCTCTCTCTCTCCAAAACCTAAATGAAATTCTCCCAAATCAATTTTATTGTGGATGAACCAACAAAAGTGGTGAAAGACAAAGAAGCTCCATCACCGTTGCACTGCCCAAACATCTCCTCACGTTTTTCTCGTCGTTGCTACATGATCTTTGAGATCGTCGACGCCAGCCGGACTCGAAGAAAGTGCGATTTGTGAGATTGCCGCGGACAAAGTGAAGCAAGAGATCGTCGCCGCTATCTCGAAGCGGCAGCGACGGCGAGATCCCGCTGCTTCGATATCTCACCGCTTCCACCTCGAATTTGCATCGGCCATTTATCTCTTATTTTTGTGGTCTTGCTTGGAAGAAACTAGAAAGAGTACGTATGTAGAGTTTGTTTTATATGTATCATTGGCATGTACTAATTTTTATTATAGAGTTTACGTGATTGAACTTTGGTGATATATGAGACTCATTCTGGTGTTTTTCTTGATCAAGATAATCATATGTATTTTTTTGATTTGACTGTGTGTGGAATAACAAGAATGGAAAAACTCTAGCGCTTGTAGAAATAATGCTAAAAAAGAAGTCTCTGCTTTGGGAGTAATTGCCCATTTTCCTGTTATTCTTAAATCTTAACAATCACGAGTGAGGTACAAAGTCACTGCAACACAGTTGGGGTGGAATGTTTGTTCCTTCTTTCCTATCTCTCTTAGAAAGTATTAAATTGTACAACGTCTGTAAGGGATGGAGTCAATCGGATTGATTAATTTTGATCAACAATAGAGAACCGACTAATTTTATGTGGGGAAAAAATAATAATGGTCACAGACTCATCATGGCCTTAATTCAATGAGTTGATTCTTAATTTTCAGTTCAAACTAATTATCGATTACAAATGTGATCAATTAGTTGGTAATTGTAATCAAAATATTGATTAATTGTAACCAAAAGAATAAGTAAGTTGTGACCAATAAATAATATATGACAAAATAATGTTTGATTTCGACTATATTTGGAACATACAAAAATTATATGGTTGATTGTGACAATTTATTAAGTAATTGTGACAAAAATATTGATTAATTGTGACTTTGTGAGACTTGTAACGAGTATGTGATGTGACCAATTTATTAAGTAATTTTGATCAAAATATTAACTAATTGTGACTTTGTGTGACTTGTGACGAGTACGGAATGTGACCACTTGGTTTGCGTCAACCATGACTTTATGTGATCCTTCTACTCGCAAACGTGACCAATTTATTAGGTAATCGTGACAAAAATATTGACTAATTATGATTTTGTGACTTGTGATGAGTATGGAATGTGACCTTTCGATTTGCATCGACCGTGACTTTACGTGACCCTTCTTGTGACCAATTATATGGGTGATTGTGACCAACTGTGACTTTGTGTGATCATTAGACGTGATACGTTAAATTAATTTATATGTTACAAAATTTTATCACTCAAATGTGACAAATTATTAGGTAATTGTGATCAAAATATTGATTAATTGTGACTTTATTCGACTTGTGACGAGTTCTAGTCAAAATGTGACCAATTATATGGATGATTGCGACCAAATGTGACTGTGTGACCATTAAACGTGATCATTTGAATTAATTTACATGTTAAAATTTTTTGATCAACCACAAATGTGACCTATTATTAGGTCATTGTGACTAAATAGTAACTAATTGTAGTCAAGAAAACGAGTAAGTTGTGATCAATAAATAATATGCAACTAAAAATGTTTTATTGCTACTATATTTATAATTGTGACTAAAATTTGTGTCGTTTATGACTTTGTGCAACTTGTAACGATTACTGGATGTAGCATATTAATTAAATTATCGATCACAAAATTTTATTTGTGACTAAATTTGTAATTGTGACCAAATTGTGACTTTGTTTGATCAAAATTGCGACTTTGCGAGTGGGTGGGGGTGGAATGGGGATGGGGTGGAGTGAATGTTGTGACTAAATTTGTAATTATGACCGATTGTTACTTTGTGTTACCAACTATGACTCCGGATGGGGTGGGGTGGGGTGGGGTGGGATGGGTGAATTTTTCGACTAGATTTATAATTGTGATTGAATTGTGACTTTGTGTGACATATTGTGACTCTGGTTAGGTGGTGGGTATCTTGGGGTTGTGGGGGTGGGGTAAGACGGGTGGGATGGGATGGGGTAAAGTGGGGTGGGGTGGCAATGACCTCATGTGACCAAACCGTGACCTTGTGTGACCGAATTATGATCTTGTGTGAGCGAACTGTGACCTTGTTTGTCGAGAATTGTGATTGTATGCAATCTAACTGTGACCTCATGTGATTAAACTGTGACCTCGTGCTACCGAACTATGACCTTGTGTCACCGTACTATGACCTTGTGCCACCGAACTGTGACTTTGTGTGACCAACTGTGACATTTCGGGTGGGGTGAATTTTGCAACTAAATTTGTAATTGTCACCACACTATGGTTTCGTGTGACCAACTGTGACTTTGCTGGGTGGGGTGGAGTGGGGGATTTGCTATTAAATTTGTAATTGTGACTGGATTATTACTTTTATGATCTTGACTTTTTGGGTAGGGTGAAGGCGAGTGTGGGTAGGGTGGATTGGGGGCACCGTGAAATTTGCGACTAAATTTGTAATTGTGACTTTTTGTGATTAACTGTGACTTGTGGATGGAGGGTGGGCTTAGGTAAAATTTGTAACTAAATTTGTAATTGTGACCGAAATATGACTTTGTGTAATCAATTGTGACTGTGCGGGATAGGGTGGGTGGGTTGGGGGACAGGTAGGGGTGGGGGTGCGAGAAAATAGAAGAAAAATCACTATTGGGTGAGGGTGGGGTGTGATTTCGTATGATCAATTGTGATTTTACGGGTAGGGTGGGGTGAGAAAAATAGAAGAAAAATCATTATTGGGTGGGGTGGGTGGGGTTGGGTAGTGGGGTAGGATAGGGTAGGGTAGGGTGGTGGGGGATAGAATTGTGATTTTTTGTTACAAATTGTGACTTTGCGAGTAAGATAGAGTGGGGTTGGTGGAATGGCGGGGTGGGTGGAGTGAAAAAAATAGAAGAAAAATCATTTTGAGGGTTGGGTGAGTGGGGTGGGGTAAGGGGACGGGGGATCGAAATGTGATTTTGTGTGACCAACTGTGACTTTGCGGAATAGGGTAGGGTGGGGTGATTTGGGAAAAAATTGACGAAAAATCATTTTTGAGTTGGGGTGTGTAGGTAGGGTGGTGGGACCGAAATGTGACTTTTTGTGACCAATTGTGACTTTGCGGGGTATGGTAAGGTGGGGTGGGTGGGGAGGGGAGGGGTTGGTGGATGGACGGGGTAGGGGTATAGTTGGGTGGGTGGGATTCTAGTAAAATTTTAGATTAAATTTGTAATTGTGATTTGTGAGATATGATTTTGTGTGACCAATTGTGACTTTGCGAGTGGGGTAAGGTGGGGTGGGGTGGGGTGGATGGATGGATGGAAAAAATCGAAGAAAAATCTTTTGTGTGGGGTGGCGTTGAGTGGTGGGATAGGGTCGGGGTGAGGTGAGGTGGGTCGGTGTGAAAAAATAGAAAAAAAAATTATTTTTTGGGTAGGGTGGGGGTTGGTAGGTGAGGTGAGGTGGGGTTGGGTAGGTGGGGTAAGGTGTGATGGGGTGAGATGGGAAAAAAATAGAAGAAAAATCCTTTTTTGGAGTTGGGTGGGAGAATATAAGAAAAAAAATTGGGGTGGGTGGGACTTAGGGTGAAATTTGCAATTAAATTTGTAATGATGATTTTGTGTGATCAATTGTCACTTTGTAAGTGGGCTAGGATGAGGTGGGGTGGCGGGGTGGAAAAACATCGAGGGGGAGAGAGGAGAATAAAATTCATTTTCGTGAGGTGAGGTGGGGTGGGGTGGTAAAATTGGTGGGGTGAGTGGGGTGGGTGCGGTGGGGGTGGGGGTGGGGTTTGAGGACTGTGGCTGGGGTGAGATCAATTTATCACTTTTTGGTTAGTTGGGGTAGGGTCCAGGTGGGGGGAAGGGGGGAAAACATCGAGAGAAAAAGAAAAAGAAAAACTTACTTTTAGGGCAGGGTAGAGTAGGATTGGGTGGGTGGGTGGGTGGAGAGGGTGGGATGAGGTGAGGTGGGTGGATGGGTGGGTTGGCAGGGGTAGGGTTGAGAGTGAGGGTGAGGGAGGTTATGACGTCAAAATTTGAGTTTTTGATTTTATATTATTTTAATTTCAATATAATATATAAATTATAATAGATAATTATGTTTATATTATATATAATATTATATTTGTTTTTAATTATTAAACACCTGATTTTTAAAAATAAATATTAAGTTTGTTAGTTTTAGAAAGTAAATCTTAAAATGTTGTAGTTACGTACTTTTTCCAAATTGATTCCTACTGAGTTATTACTATTGTTATTGATTCATAGCCTAGAGATTGATAGTGGTTTAGCTCGCTATTTTGACCTCTGTCCCGGCTGCTCATTATTGTGGTTGAGATTTGGAGAGAGGAAATATATTTGATTAAAAAATAATTTAAAAAATTGTATAAATTATAAAGTGTAATAATTGCTGTAAATTATAAATTATATAATAATTGCTATTTATAATGAGTTGCCAAATATAGGCTTTAAACTAGATGGCATCACACCTCCAAATGTGCAGTTGAAGTTCGACCACCCTAATCTTTATCTAACTGTATCGATGGGCATAGAGTATCACATGACTAAGCACGAATCTTTTGTTGAAGTTCTCCGGCAAGCAAATAATTGACGCTTCAATCCATGTCGAAATTAGTTCTCAGACTCGCACAAAAAAACATGGGCAAACAGATATTACTTTTCTTTTAAGAATAATAATGCTAGGTAGCACCAATAGTAGTACTATAATACCAATCTAGGTGGTTGCAAGTTGCCTCTGTTTGACAAAATATGATTTTTTTATGTTTTTAAACAACACAATTCTTCAAATCACTTTTTAACCACACACATTTTTTTTTTCCACTTTTTAACCACATATTCTACCTCGAAAATATAAAAAAAAACATGTTTTTAAACATAAAACTTTTAACAAACAGAGGCATATGACTCATTTTCCTAGTTTTAAGGTGATCAATCGACAAATAACACTTACATACCATCTAGACAGGTGCTTTTAACATTACTCTTCCTTTAACCATTGGCAGCTGTGAAATTAATGCACTTGATAAAATTGGCATATGATTGAGGAAGCTAAACTATTTTTGAAAGATTCCTCTTTCATGCCTTCTTTGGGATATTTCATGTTTCTACTATTGCCTTTTGTCAAATAACTTCCACCACATTGAATCAACTTCATTTAAGTACTTTTGGAAAATTTTCCAAAGAAGTCCAAAAGTAACTCAAATCTTGTTTGCTCCCACCTATTTTTTTCAACTTTTCCCTAAAATTCATTTTCAACAACACATTTTTATGGAACCCATCAATTTTCACATTTTTCAATCACTTTCAACTACTTATTCTCCCAAATAATTCAAAATTCCCCCGAAACTACCTATACCAAACAGACACTTAATATCAAAACCGACTTTTGCTAATTTCCAGTTGTATCTGTACAAGAGTTTTGCTATATGTACTTACTGGATGACAAACTGGGTTACTCCCCCCTCCATGTGAGGGAGGAGTAACCGAATTTGTCATCCAGAGTAAGTACAAATAGATTTATCCATCTGTACAATCCCTATAACCCAGCCCCTATACAAATAGCATTGCTCCCAAAATTATCTAGTGTGTTTAGCAGTCATGACAAAAATGCCTATTTTTCATGAAAAACGGAAAATAATTTTCATGAAAAATCAAAATGTTCCGTTTGATTGCGTTTCTATTGGGTGAAATTAATTTTACGTGTTGTCTTGATGTCCGTGATTTTCCTTGAAAATAAGAAAAATATTTTCTTTAAAATTAGTTAAAATCTATTTTTCACATTTACCACACTTTCAAATATCAATTCCACTTTCAATCAAACACACTCAAATTCTTTCAGTTTATTTTCATTGAAAATTAATTTCCCCGTAACTTATTTTCTTTTCATACATTTTTCATGGTTATAATCAAATGGATCCTAACATCAACAAAATTATATCCAATTACTCCCCATATTAAAATTTCAACAAAGTCCTAGAAAGATACTACCAAAGATCAACAAAATGATATCCAGTTACTCCACATATTAAAAATCCCAACAAAGTCCAAGAAAGATGCTGCTAAAGAAGAGTGGCACGGTGCCAGGGTTTTGCCAGGGTGCAATATTTCATGGCAAGATGTATACGAAAGGAGAGAAGAAAAAATATAAATCTAACTCAATCTCTTGTGACCTTCAATGATGCTGCTGAATTCGAAGAACTCCATCACAAGAAAACGAGCGCATGATTGCCTGTAATCTACAGGAACGGGGGCAGTATTACCCATCGTCGAGGATATCTTGGTCTTCCCTCCTTTCCATCAAATAACTGCAAAAGAATGAGAAACAGGTAAAAGAATAAAAATCATGAAATAACATACTAAAAGGAAACTATTATATCTATAGTTGACATGTTAACTGCATATTGAATGGCTCCTGATCATTATAAATAACATGCAAAGCTCAACTCAAACAAAGTTCATATCTAGTTGTGCTCTGGTCTAGGCCAACTGGAGATTAGCTTGCACAATAGGCAAATGATTTGCTAAGAAGGCTCTTCACTGATAATACAGTTCTATTTGCATTTTAAGGAATTAGAAAACTGAGTTATTAAATCAAGTATCAAAATATGAGGTGTGTTTTAATGAAATCTAAGCAAAGATGGGATAAATCATCTTTAGAATCTTTTATTTTAAAAAGCAAGAAGAAAAAATTAATAACCTTCTTTAGTCGACGGTGTTTTGCAAGGGCCCAGTTTGTCATTATGGAGGCAGCAACAACCATGAAGATATAGCCTGCTGCTGTCTGTGTAGCAATGTTGAAGCCTAGCCACTGATAAATCTCGGTTGTGTAGTTCGCACATGTAACAATGTTGAATAAAAAGCCACGTGGGATTTGGTACCCTCCACCACCACCACCACCCCGGAGATTTCGCAACAAGATATGGCAATAGAAATTTGCAATTTGACAAAGCAACCCAAACCCAAATCCAATCTTCATTTGAAGATTATTTACCGGTGTGTAAAGTGGGTGGTTGGCATAATAAGCAATGAAAGCACCAAAGCTCCAATAATATGCACAGTTGCGAAAGACATTGGAAAGGGGTGAGGTGGCATGGCTGAAACGGTGCACGAAAAAGGTTTCCATTATACGTTTGAAGTAGTGAAAACACCAGTAATACAAGGCATAAGTTTGGACAGGGTGGATGACACGCTCGCCTTTGTAGCCGAAAAATCGGTACACAGGGTAGTAATAGAAGATAGGATAGAGGATCAAAGGACCAAAGTATTCCCAGAAGAAAAGGGTGCTGTACTTGACTTGTGGACCTAGGTCCTTGAAAACCACAGTCAAAGTGTCTTCATTCCCATCAGTATATTCTTTGAGACTCTTCTTGTAGTGAAGGACGGTAGGCTTCGATTTTGATCCAGGCGGAAGAGGCAGGGTCAATCGCTGTCTAGAGGGGTAGTACTTACTGGCTGTAGCAATAATACATTAAATTATATTAAAAACGTCATATGCAAAAATGCATAACCCAAAAAGAAAGAAAAAAGAATACTGTAAAGCAAGATATGTGACAACAGCGGAAGGGATTTCAATAACTTTAAGCTTCATCCAGTTGACCTAACAAACGGGGCATTCATTGTTTGTTTTTGCACTTCAAAGCTAATTATCTTTTCGTAACTAAAACAAGCACATACGGAAGTCTAATATTCTGAAAGTCTTCTTCATATGCACACTCATTAACTACACGTATATGTATTGGGTGAAAACGATCACCTACCCACGATGGACAGATGTTAATTTGCCCACCTTGGATATGATACAGACACGTGTCCAATATTCTAAAATTTCTGGATATGTGTTAGCATCACATTAACGGTGGGCACATTAACACTTGTCCACCGTGGGTAAGTGATCGGAACTGATGTATTGGGTGTGTGTTTGTTTCCATTTCAACAAACAAAAAATACAAATCCAGGAAAGGTTTGAGAATTACGAGCATAGAACTACAGATCAGAAAGTAAAGTTGAAATGCTTAAAGAATACAGCTAAGCTTAAGAGAACTGTTCACTGTTGTTCTTTAGAATCATAAAAATGTATCCATATTAATGTGGCAATCCAAATAAAACAGAACAATCTTCTGCATTCGTAAGGCACACACCAGATGATTACGCTCTTTAATATATCTTCAGATGCAAATTATTAATTCATCAGAAAACAGAGAAAAGAAATACTCCCCCATCAACCACACCGTCTTGGTACAAAGTCAATAAAAAGTTGCAACCCACCCAACAATTTCAAATATAAAATCTACCCTCCACTTGCTCCCACAAGGTTTGAAATGGCTTTATACATGCATCCCTGATTCGTTCTCAATTTTCTATTGCCAACTTTGAATGCTCCTGACATGCCTATGCATGCAAAATGTGTTAAAGGAGATGGTCAGTATTTAATAAAGAACCAGAGGAACTAAAAAATCTACTAAGAAAGTGCAGTTAATAAAAGAGAATTTTCTAATTATTTTTATGTGACTGTATCAATCTCTAGACAACTCATATCCTCTGTCCCTTCCCCTCACCCAAAACTCAAAGACAGCGCTTGCTTTTGGGTGTCTAGACTCTAGAGGCTTATTGGAAAAACTCAAAGAATATTTTTGCTTTAAAGACACATTTTTGTTAAAAAAAATATTATATCTATCGATAAAAAAATAAGCGCTGGAAAGATCATGAGCATCTGACTTGTTCTTAACATTCAAACTTTAACGTAGGAACTTCCAATACCTTTATAAGTACTTTTTGCATTAGTTTACAAACGTAAGCACTATTCGGGATTTCTTAATGACATTCAGAGGTTCAAGATGGCCTTGGAGCTTACCTTTTCTTCTTCGATTTCCCTATCCTTTTTATTTCATTTATTCTTCTGATTTCTCAGGTGTTATTCGATATAACGTGGATGAGACTTTACAGTGACAATCCTGTTCTGTGTATTATACTTGCACATGAAGGAATAATTAAAATTGAGGAAGCTACTATTCACAAAGAATTCCATTGACTTGAGCTGTGAACAATCTTCCTCTAGTGATAACATTCCTCCTCTCAAGAACATAGAGTATGCGCTTCAATCAACTAATACATCAGAGTCAAATATAAACTATCAGAAGTAAAAAGAAAGTGACTCTCACAACTGTGTCGTGGTTTATAAAAGTATTATTCATGCCTTACTTGGATAAAAATATGGCACACCAAAAACACGATCGGTGAATATACATTTCCAAATAAACATTCCTAGCAAATACCTTCAACAAATTATAAATATTAAACCTAACTGACACAGATTAAAACTCATCTATATTATTTTATTGGGTAAAAATTGTCAAAGAGTTTATATCCTTTGTGATCCATGAGAAAAAGGAACGTTAGTAATTACATTGAAGACTAATGATTATAAAATTGACCAAGATGATCTTTTAGAAGTTAATCATAAATGAGCAAAAAGAACTATAAGAAATAAAGGGATTCTAAAAGAAATAGTGATGTGTACAAATAAAATGTACATATACAAAGTGGTATATACTGGCGTTGCAAACTTTGATTTGCAGTTTTAAAATTCATGGAGTGTGCAGTCATCATGTCAATTTGTAACAAAAAAATTGCAAATATAGCATTTTCCATTCACAAAATTCCATAAATTATACTCCCTCCATCCTGATAGTCCACTATTCCTTTTTCTTCTGTCCTAAATTATAGTCAACTTTCCTTATTCAATGTGTATTAAAACCTTTTTTTCCCTAATATACCCTTACTTAATGTTCTTAAATCATTAATATTTTCAAAAGTGTTTTGATGAGTAAATAAGGCAATAGTAGGAAAATTTTGCATTAAATTTACTTTTCCAAGTACAATAAACATGAGGGAGACTATATGGGAAGGAGGGAGTAAGACCATTCTCTCATCATTGCTACTGTGAAGGCACACATATTTTCCCAACAAAACTACCTAGAGTAAATCTTACAATCAAGACAGAAAATTCAGGATGTGATACGAAGCCTTAAACAAAAAATCTGAAAATAGAGCAATAGCATAAAACTTGGTAATAACCTACTTCGTATGTGAATTTCTTCCTGCAGATCAGTCACAGTAGCCTACAAAACAAAACCAATGCACAATCAGAACCATACCCATGTTCTTCTTTATGACATTAACACAAACACCAAACGCCAAACAAATACCAAAAATCGGACAAGAACTCACAGAATCGCTGAGCTCAAGACCACCCTTTATGAGTTCTCTGCCGCTACGACTCGTTACTACGACCTTCATCTTTCTTTCAAGATTGAAGAGAAACCCAGTATTTTTCTGTTCGAGATCTACTCGGTATTAAACATACGGAGTTTGATATAGGAGAGAGAGGTGATTTATACGAAGGTGAAGAAGTCCAGTGAGGCTTGAATAAGCAATTAATGGCGTGTGGTTGGGGTAGATGACCCAACCAATTGCACCGATAAACTACCCGACTCCCTACTACATTGACGTAAAATATATTGATTGTTATAAATTATTAGAAATTATTAAGAAATTTCTTTGTAGATCTCTACCTAATTTTTTACCTAACTCTCACCTAATTAATATTGTAAAGAATTATTGTGAATGACTTTATCTTCCTATAAATAGAGGCATTCATTGTTGTATTTCACACACCTAATAGAATGAGAATTCTCCTCTTTATTCTCTCCATCTCTTCATCTCTAATTCTTGTTTAGATTTTGATAGTTTTATAACACGTTATCAGCACGAGTCTCTAGCCAATTGAGTAATACGACGGGAGTATGCTCTACAGTTGCATCTAAATGATGAACTTCTGTATCAGAAACCAGATTATTATTAATCAACGTTTCATATTTCAAATCTAGTGTTTTTGGTATTAGAAAATCATTTATACATCATAGATTAGAAAATCAATTCCAAGTCCATAGAAAAAATTGGAGAAATTGTGTAACCCGAAACTTTCAAAGCAAATTCACGCACCGTAACGGATTGGACTATTATGAATACCTTGACTGAAAGATATGATTCACTCACTCATGAAAGGTAATTATTTCATTACGTTGATACCGCCTATATGGTCGGTTTAATTATTTCATTATGTTGATACCGCCTATATGGTCGGTTTAATTATTTCATTATGTTGATACCGCCTATATGGTCGGTTTAATTATTTCATTATGTTGACATCGCCTATATGGTCGGTTTAATTATTTTATTATGTTGACACCGCCTATATGGTCGGTTTATCAATTGAATACATATAAACACCTCAATTGTTGGTTAATTCTAACATATTAGAGGATTGTTGTCAACATATATACGTGGTGGTATAACCCCAGTATCATTATTGTTAATATATATATATACAATATTATTTTTAATATATACTTGGTGGTATAACCCCAGTATTATTATTGTTAATATATATACAATATTATTGTTAATATATACTTGGTGGTATAACCCTAGTATTATTATTGAAATATTGTTATTTAATACTTCATTAAATGATACCAGAAGTTATCACTACTAAAGATAGATAATATTTCATCAAATGATACCAGAAGTTATCACTACCAAAAAGTTGGTAAATGTTGATAAAAATATTTTATCCAATGGTACCAGAAGTTACCAATATCTGAATTTGAATGGGTGGATGAAAATTATTCAACAAGAGAATGTTGATGTATGATAAAATAATATCACATGATAGCACGGACATAGCTAATGTGAAAATAATCTCATCAGTATTATGAGATGAATATTAGATGATAAGTGTCTGGAAAAGTTCTTGCACGAGCACTTATGTATTCCAGAAGAAGTACATATTTACTCCAGAAGAAGTAAAAATTATCATCTAAATATACTGAAATGATATTATTATTGCTCCTGAATAAGCATAAAACGAGTCATACATGCAAAACGAAAAAGGGGAAAAACATTTATAATCCTCAAAATAAGAGATGTGTTTCGGGAGTAGCCGTATCCTACCACCTCTGACATTTTGAGGAAATAAAGAAAAAGGTGTGTCTCAAGAGTAAGAAATACTCCATACTCTACCACCTTAAATCTTTGAGGTACACAAGATTAAAACACTGATAAAATCCTAGAAATTTATGGTGTGTCTCAAGAGTGAGAATACTCCGTACTCTACCACCACCTATTCTAGAGTTCACAAAGATAAATTTACATTAACCGGACTCCATTTTCGCTTGATTCCCCTTCCTTGCGACCAATCTATCTTTACTCCTGCTGGATCTTGTATTGGAATATATGATTGCAATTTATCCAACAGTTCCTCGATAGTAGGAGCAGAAATAAGGATTCTCCTAGAAAATGGAGATATGAATCCCTGTTCCACAGCATAATCAAGAAATGTTAGCAAACCATCAAAGAAATTGTTTACATTTAAAAGCCCTATAGGCTTAGTATGGAGATCTAGTTGAGCCCATGAAGTAATATTAAAGATTTCTTCTAAAGTACCAAAACCTCCAGGTAGGGCTATGAAGGCATCAGAACCATATAACATGCAAGTTATGCGTTCATGAATAGATAAGGTTTGTACTTCATGCCCTCGTGTTTTGCCTGCAATATCAGCTAAAGGAGTAGGTATAACACCTATCACTCTTGCTTTCTCTACTAGAGCGGATTGTGAAACACAACCCATCAATCCACTGCTACCTCCTCCATACACGAGAGTGATACCTTTCTCTCCCAATTTCTTTCCTAAATCCACGGCTGCTTCTAGATACCCAAAACCTTTTCCCACTTTTGATCCACAAAATACACAGATAGTTTTGATCTGTCGAAATTTTGGTCCTTCCATTTTTGAAAGTAAAGAAGGAAAAACTTATGGGAAAATGTTATTTTGGGATGCATGAACTATGAAAAATGTTTGGCTATTTAAAACCGAAAAGCTTCACTATTTACTGGTCGTTTTTCGAAAAAGTGAAGATTTACTTTTGACAAAATCATCCTACTCACCTTTCGGCGATTTAATATTTTTAACCAGCCTTTATCAAAACTCGTGAAAAGAAACAGAAAAATATTTTATATGTGCATATATATCAAATGATTTACCTTGTATTAATGCTGCATAGCCAAAGCATCATTGTTTATAACAGCCTGGCAAACAGGATCTTTAGCTATTATATTTTTGAGACTATATCTCTCTTTATCGCTGATGAATTTAGCCCATAAAGATAGTAGCTCACGCTGCACATACCCACTAGGGTGCGTCTCAAGAGTCAATCGAATATCATCCAATGACTCCTTACTCAGTCCACCCTTAATGAAGTCTATCTTATCATCTCGATTTATGGATGAATATCCTATTGATTTACAACGGGTATCACATGTCCATCGAGCACATTTGTAGCAACTATTTAATCTTTTTGCTCTTCGCTTCTTTGCAAAAGTACTCTTACCTAAGCCAGGCTTGTGCTTAGAAAATGAATCTGGTAATTCACCAGCTAATCGAACTTTTGCTTCGATCAACCAGCGAACATCTTCTGGCATGCCATGATCCATCAGCAACCTCAATCTTTCGAGCCTAATTCGATAAATTTTTCTCAAATCATTTACTGGAAGATTGGAATAATATTTGCGAATATTTGAAAGTATGATATCCATTTTTGATGGATCTAGCCTTCTTCCCAAGTCATCTATTTAAAAGCATTATTCAACGCGTAAAAGAGCGGTGGCTCCGCGTGTCAGTGATATGGATTCCATCAAGAAATAATGGAATAAATTATTGAAAAGGTGAGATAATGTGTCATTACCTTTTTCGATATAAGGGAAGATTTGGCGACAAGATTGAGATTATGAGATATTTCCTTGGATATTGTACCTGATTTTTCGGTATACTAAAAGTAATAAAGGTATACTGATTTAAACTGTACAGAAATACGTACTGATGAAATAAATGTTGTATTGAACCAGAAGTTCATACATATGTATAAGTGAAATATCTTGCTGAACCAGAAGTTCATACGTACAAGTGAATTACGTATATAGTATGAACCAGAAGCTCATAAATAAAATATACATTATATTGAACCAGAAGTTCATACGTACAAGTGAAATATGTATATAGTATGAACCAGAAGCTCATAAATGAAATATACATTGTATTGAACCAGAAGTTTAGCGATATTGTTTTGAATCAAATATTCATACATAGAAATGAAATAAAACCGTATTGAACCAGAAGTTCTATAATAAACGGTTAGATTATCAAAGGTTTCAAATTATTTTCTATGAGAATAACTTATACAGAAATTGTTTATCATACAACAATATTCTATGTCAAACAGGGATTAGCTCAAGAAGCTTTATGATTTGTAAAAGTGCGATATGTATACAATCCACCAAAAGCGCACTTAGATATATGATTGAGATTATATCTCTAAAAGAATGACATGTGTTATGGCATTTTAGCCGATTAATAATGTTTGAGAACATTATGGGGAAAACACGCCTGAAGCGTAATTATGCCTGAAGCATAATAACTATCGATTCCAAATAAAATAAATATCTCTTGAATGATTGAAATGATCCCTTTGAGACTAAATACTCTTGGTGAGTAAAAGGGACATAGTTAATAAGAGATTTATGTACTTGATCTCTATATGTTATATTGAGATGAATTGAAATGGAATCTATGAATAAGTCGACTGCATACCCTCTTATGAAAATGAGGTTGATGAAATTATAATACTTTGGCCAAGTATATAACCCCAATGTAGGGATTATTGTTCAAGGACCTGAAGTCCAAATGATTATTGTTCAAGGACCTGAAGTCCAAATGCTTAAATGTGTAAAACCAGTAATTATATGTACAAATGAAAAATATTTCACAGTCGTAAAGGACGACTCGTTGCGCGCGAAATTTTTCATAGAACTGGCATGACATATGGTGGATAGACTATAGTCTAAATCACTAGCTTGAGCTCCTTGATATACCAATGAGTGAGATCAAAATGTATGATTCTCATCTCGGTACTTTGGGAGTATTCTTTGATGTACCAGTTGATCGCGGTACGTTGGGATTTCAAGTAAAATGATTGTAGATTATATGTCAAAATTGATATCTATTTCAATGATTGATTATGCTCCTGCAAATTAGAAATTGCAGTTTATAAAGTGCAAGAACATACATGTATAAATCATTGAAATATTCAATATGCCTAGATTAGTATCACTATAGAATGATACAAATGACTCCATGATATAATATGTTGAAAGTAAAATTGGAGTGTAACATTTATGACATCTGGGAAATTGATTATTCACTAGAAGTGAATATGAAAATGAATATATTTAATTATTCACCAGAAGTGAATTTTAGATTTTATTATTCACCAGAAGTGAATTCTAGATTTGATTATTCATCAAAAGTGAATTCTAAATTTGATTATTCACCAGAAGTGAAAAATGCAATATTTGATTATTCACCGAAGTGAAAGATGCAATATTTGATTATTCACCAGAAGTGAAAGATGCAATCAATAAATTAGTACAACATTGCTTAATATAGCATGTTATGACATCATGAGCTATGAACGATTTATATAAAGCTCATCATAAATTATAAGATGAAAAGATTCGTGATTGCATCAATATACTTGTGATATTCCATGAAAAGGAATAAATACGCGTTGCACTCTTTTTCCCTTAGCTGAGGTTTTGTCCCACAGGGTTTTCCTAGCAAGGTTTTTAATGAGGCAACAGTTGAGGCGTATTGATGAAAATTAATGAGAATACTGCACTCTTTTTCCCTTCGCTGAGGTTTTGTCCCACAGGGTTTTCCTAGCAAGGTTTTTGAGGCATCATCATAGCTATCAACAAGCTATAATTCAGCAACACATTGTTATACTGGAATGATATCAACAAATGAAGAAAATCATACACATCTTATGAAGAATGTTATGATATCGGCTACACACAGGAAGATTTTCATATATATTCCAGAATAAAGATGATATCATTATTCAAAAGGTTCATGAATACTTGATTGCACACTTCAGGGGGAGAATCATGCTGTCATGCTGTACTCTTTTTCCTTCGTCCAGGTTTTGTCCCACAGGGTTTTCCTGACAAGGTTTTAACGAGGCAGCGGCTGTACTCTTTTTCCTTCGTTCAGATTTTGTCCCATTGGGTTTTACTGACAAGGTTTTAACGAGGCAGCACTAAAGCACTAAAACACTGAAGCAGCGAAGCACTTCAGATTTCAGTACATGATTTGTACTACTTATCATTGATGTCATTTTGGATATTAGACTCAATGATTAATGATGGCCAACATCAGGGGGAGCAGCTGTACTCTTTTTTCCTTTGCTCAAGTTTTATCCCACTGGGTTTTCTTAGCAAGGTTTTAACGAGGAAGACAATTGAGCAATAAGTCATTCAAGGGGGAGTGTTATAAATTATTAGAAATTATTAAGAAATTCCTTTGTAGATCTCTACCTAATTTCTTACCTAACTCCCACCTAATTAATATTGTAAAGAATTATTGTGAATGACTTTATCTTCCTATAAATAGAGGCATTCATTGTTGTATTTCACACACCTAATAGAATGAGAATTCTCCTCTTTATTCTCTCCATCTCTTCATCTCTAATTCTTGTTTAGATTTTGATAGTTTTATAACATTGATTACATTAATTAATTTGATGTAACGTGTATTCGAAAATTTATGCTCGATTAACACTCGGTTTTGTAAAAAAATGTGATTTATAAATTGATTTATTTATATTTTTAAAATAAAATGTATAGTTGAAAAATAGAAATAGAAAATTTGAGTGGTTAAAAAGTTATTCAACAAATAGTGTAGTTAGGGTTGCACAAAAAAAATTGCGGAACCGCAAATCGAACCTAACTCGTTGGTTTGAGACATCATGAACCTGTAGTTTCTTTTCTCTCAAACCGAACCAAACCGTTTCAAAATAATTTGGTTTAGGTTTTGATTTTTAAAAACAGCAAAAAACCAAACCAAATCGCTTTTAATTTATTAATTTTAATTTACCTTTTCCCACTAAAAAAGTCAAATCTAACAATGAAATTAAATTCTCATGAATATCTTTTTCTCGTTTTCATTGCATTGTAATAATCCCAGAAAAATGTATAGAAGTTTGCTATCTTACAGTTTGGGTCATGCACGCATTAAATATAAAAAAAAATTGTACTAAGCAAGAAAATTGATCAAGGTAATGCAACAATAAACCGTAATTACAATGAACTGCTGAAAATGAGGAGGAACTCAAATCCTCGACTAGAGCTATCAAATCTTCAAATGATGTGTAGTACATATCGACAATTGACAGTCTGAAAAATCATACTCCCACGTTTCAGTGAAATTATTTACTCGTCATTATACTTTTATTATCAATTTAGTGCAAGGATGATGATGTAAAGAATGAATCAAATAACATTAACATATGTTAGCTTATACTAACTTCTAGTTTAGATTTATATATTAAAAAATACGAATTAATTTGACATCTAAAATATATTATATTATCTCGATAAGCAAATCGAGGATTAAAATTGAACCCAATCGCAAAAAATGGTTTGATTTGATTTGAAAAAATGTCAAACCGCTAAAAATGATTTGATTTGAATATATGTCAAAAACTGCTCAAATCGGACCGCGTTCACCCATAAGTGTAGTTTATAAACAAAAAAAGGGCCGTTACAAACAGAGGCTAAATTAATATACCATTTTATTTTTCTTTTTATCAGAATATCATCTTTTCTATACTTCTTCAATGTTTGTATTTTACCTTTCTATTTCATCAATGTTAACGTGAAATTAAGGTCATGTAAGAGCATGGAGGAAAAAAGGGAGAGAAAATTGATATGAAAGAAGAGAAAAGGGAGGAGAAGAGTAGTGGAAGAGGCAATCAGATGAGTATTTTGGGTGAAAATAGACAACTAGACATACAAACAGACATAGTTTTATTTTTAATTTTATGATCGTAAGGATAAAAACCTCTCTTATGATTAGTGATAATCATATAATAGAAACAAAATTAAATTACTATACCTCTTTTTCGTGATAGATCTAACCGAAGGATATGGATTCAAATTCAATATGAAAAATTACATGGATCCTTATTTTAAATATTACTTTGCAATAATAATATGATGATTTGAAAAAATCAGGTGCTAATTACTCAGTAATATTTATTGATTATATATTTTATTAATAAAAATTAAATTACATATCTCAGTTCTCAAAGTTTATTATTCCAATCCTCACTCAACTTTAAGACTTGTCTTGGACTCCTCACTGAACTTTAACATTTTGCTGAAACATACTCAACTATACAAAGTTATTTACCATCCATCACTTCTTAAACAGAATTTTCGCATGGTAAACGAAAATATGACGTGGTATAATTTTTTGGTTAAATAATGCCAACTCAGCATATATTTTTATTTTTTTTATTTTCTATCTATTTCATTTTAATCCCTGTTGTAATTACATTCCAGGTACCTCTAGTTCAAATTTTCATTTCTTTAGTCCTAGAATTTTGATTTTTCTTTAAAAAATGCCTTATTTATTTGCAACTCAGGTCTCTCAACTTTATGATTCTTAGCATGTTAGTCCCCAAATCTCACTTTTATTTCAATTTAGTCCTTCAAAATCATGTTTTATAGGTCGTTGCCTTCAAACGGGTATAACTTTTGATCTACAACTTCGAATTACGCTCCATTTTTTGCATTAAACTATAAATTCAACCATCTTTCTAATGGTATATCATGTGCTCATTTATTAGACATGCATTTTATATAGTTCAATGCAAAAAAAGGAACGTAATTCAGAGTTGTAGATCAATAGTTCTACCCGTTTGAAGGCAATGACTTATAAAGTAAAATTTTGAATGATTGAAATTTGGGGACTAATGTGTAATTATTCATAAAGTTGAGGAACTTGAGTTACAAGTAAATAAGGACATTTTTGAAAGAAAATTCAAATTTTGAGGACTAAAGAAACGAAATTTAGAAGTTAAGAGACCTCAAGTGTAATTACAGCAGGGATCAAAATGAAATATAAAGAAAATTAAAAAATCAAAATATATGTTGAGTTGGCATTATTTAATCGAAAAGTTATACCACGTCATATTTTCGTTTGCCACGTGAAAATTCCGTCCAATGAGTTATGGATGGTGAGTAATTTTGTATAGTTGGGTGATGTCTCAGCAACATGTCGAAGTTGAGTGAGTAGGGATGATAATGGATCGAGTTTGTCAAACTCATATCCTACCCACTAGAGATTTACAACCTCCACACCCTACCCATATACTCATTTAAAAATGACTGGTCGGGTACAGGTCAGAGGTGGGTATACTTCTATACCCATTTGAAACTTATTGCCTATTATTTATTTATTTATTATTTTTTTTCATGGTTCTAAATAGGTTATAGGTTAGAGTGCTCTGAATTAACTTGAATCAGTTAAATGTTGGGTTTCACTTCAATTTGACTTGGAAAAAAGCTTGATTAGGCTGAAACTAAACAAACGAAGTAAAACTCACATCCGACCTATACCCATGTCGAGTTTTAAAATTTACCTCCATATCCAACCCACAAATCCATTTAGTCGGGTAATCCCCACCTATTTATGTCGGGTCTCAAACGAATTTAATTTATTTTTTTAGACGCTAACAATGTCAATAATTTAAATATATTAAGATTTAGAAGTTAACAGTGTCAATATATATCTTTTTTTTTTTTTTTTACACAATCACTTTTGTTTTAAATTCTATAATTTTTTTAAAGAAATTAATGGGTATACAAGTCGGGTATGGGTCTTGGAGTAAAACTCACACCTGACTCATACCATGTCGAGTTTTAAAATTTACCTTCATACCCAACCCACAAATTCATTTAGTCGGGTAATCCCCACCTATTTATGTCGGGTCTTCAACAAGTATCGAGTATGTGAGTATTATTGTCATCCCTAAGTGAGAAGTACAAGATGAGTCCTAAAGTTGAGTGAGGAATGAAATAATTAACTCCAATTCTCAACTCATTCCACCCCATTCAAACCTTAAATAATTTCTAACTCATTTCAAATTCAAACTCATCCTATCTCTCTACCATCCCTCTACATCTCATTTTCTCATGTTCTTCGCCAACGGCACAGCAGCCGGGCATGGCATCGACACTAGGAGTGCTGGAACCAGCAGCCACGCGGCCGAGGCAGCAGCAACCGACTTCACAAACTCTTCATCTTCTCCCCTTTCTGTAAAATTGTTTAATTCCTCCCCCCCCCCCTCTCCCTTCCCAAAAATGAATAAATAAATAAAATTCTCAATATATAATGTATATACTTAGATATCCTCCGTGGATAGTCCTTCTAGCAAAGCACCAATGCGAACGCAACGTCACCAGCACACCCTCACTCATAGATGAACTTAATTTCCCTAATTGCAACAACAGATTTTTAAAAGAATCCGACAAAAGAGGTCGTTAAAAAAAAAACTAGAAATTCAATTTACGAGAATGCGAAGGTCAACATATCCTGCTCTTTTTCATGAATCTGCCACTGACATGTGCTTTCCTGACTTCTGTTGCTCTCTTCCAACCTAACTTCTAAGAGCAACTCCAATGCAAATGTGGATTGGGAGCTCCATGGGATGAGTGAGACAGACACAAAAAAATTGTGGATCCCACTTCAACATCTATTTTTTCTTCTCTCTCTTTCATTTTTTCCCACTTTCACGTACATTCGTACTCCACTCATTCTATATATCAACATTCTATCTCATATCTTCCACTATTTTTTTATTCATTTATTTGAAATTGTATCTATCTCTCTCTTCTCTTTTCCCGCTCATTTTTCTTCTACATCCTACTTCAAATCTTACACTTAAAATAATATATAAATCTCTATCTCACTCCTCCAATCCACATCCCCAATTCACATTGATATTGGAGATGCTCTAATACCCTCCCTTTCACTATCAGTTTTGGGGCCCACCTTCAAACCTTAACGCTTCTGAATTTGATGATGATATATATAATTATTTTTATCTGGTAATTTCCCTCCAGCAACGGCTTTTGGGAGATTCCATTCCATCTTTTCCTCATCGTCGACCACTGCGGCCTCGAGTGGTGCCTCCTTTCCCACCGAACTAGGACTTGAAGATCTATCCACCTTCTTAGGCAGTCGCAACGATAATGATGGCAAACAAATTCGATCCGCCCCGTCGATCCGTCGACCTGACCCTATTCAAAAAAATCTCAATCCGTGGATCGACAGATCGAAATTTATGTGATCCGTCCCGATCCGAAAATTCACGGAGCGGATTTGGATCATGGCTGATCCGATCCGCCCCGATCCGCGATCCGACATTTTTTTTTAATATAATTTTTTTATCATTTATAAAAATCTAATATATAAATTTTGTAGCAAACTTTAATTTCTAGGAATAATCTGCAATCTTTGCATTTTAAAGAAAACACATTTTTCATGTTCTTCATTTGAAGAAAGAATTCCAATAAGTGATGGCAAAAAAACTCGATCCGTTGAATCGGCGAATCGACCTCTATACGTCTCGTTTCAATAAAATAAAAAAAAATTAATAAAAAAAATAATTTTTCTAAATTGTTTTTAAAAGATTTAATTTAAAATATTTTTAAAACCGATCCGCCCCGACCCGAAATTTGACGGATCGCGGGGCGGTTCCGGATCGGACCAAAAAAATATGGGGCGGGAAGATCGGAGTCTGATCCGCCCCGTTGCCAACACTACACAACGATCACCATTTGGATTGATCTCCTAACGAGTTCGATCCATTTACCTTTCTGAACAACTACATCAGCAACTTCTAAGGGCACGGCGCGAATTTTAGCTTGTTTTTTATGGCCTTAATGGGGAAGGAGTGGAGTTCCTTTTTCTCGTATGTATGGTGGTCATGGTGGTGGTTGATTTGCGATCTGTTATTTATGTGTGTAGATCTCATTTATAGAGGTTGGGGTGGTGATTAGATGGCAATGATTTTTTATTTTGGTCGTAGCGATGGTTTTTGATGGTGATTGCAGAGTTGGTGGTGCAAGTTGTGGTGAGGTGGTGGTTCCCGACGACTTTGTGGTGGGTGGGGAAGGGTTTAAGTTGGGAAAGGGGTAGGTTGGGAGTGTGTGACTTGAATAATGTATGTGATCAATTATGAGTGATTGTGATTACTAATTAGGTAATTGTGAAAATATGGATGATTGTGATCAATTATTAGATATTTGTTACCAAAATATTGACTATCTAATCTCTATGCAACTTGTGATACCCATTTAATTTGCGTTTGCTTTTGTGTGACCTTTGATTAGTACGACACGTGACTCATTTAATTAGTTTATGTGTTAAAAAAATTATCTATCACAAAAATGTGACCAATTATTAGGTAATTATAATCAAAATATTGATTAATTGTGACTTTGTACGACTTGTAACAAGTACAAGATATAACAAGTCTAATTAAATTATCAGTCACAAAATTTGATTTGTGAGTAAAGTTGTAATTGTGACCATTGAATATGACCGGTTTAATTAATTTATATATTACAAATTTTTATTAGTTACAAATGTGACCAATTATTAGGTAATTGTGATCAAAATGTTGACTAATTGTGATTAAAAAAAAGAGCAAGTTGTAATTGTGATAAATAATATGCGACTAAAAATGTTTGATTACAACTATATTTGTAATTGTGACCAAATTTTGCATCGATTTGTGACTTTGTGCGACTTATGACGATTAAGAGACTTGACCCATTTAATTAAATTTCGATCACAAAATCTTAATTTACACAAACTAAATAAGTCAAAGTTTTACTATTCAAGACTAATTTTTGTAGAATTTTAAATTTAATATTTAATGATAACGTGTAAAGTTTAAGGGAACGTCCTGAATATGGAATTTGAAAGATTTTAGAATTTCATAATATTTCACACATCCTCAATTTGAAAATTTATAAAATCTGTCAAAATACATGTTTCTTAATATGAATTTCTATTAATTCCACAACATTCCATTTCCTCAAAAATTTATGAATTTCAATGAATTTCTAATATGAATGGAATTATAAAGATTTTGGTGAATTTTAAACTATAAATATGAAGACAAGATTCTCCAATATAATCCAACCATGACCCCTTGGAATTCTAATTTCTACTACCCCTCAAATTTTCAATTCCTCCCCTTTTTTCCAAATAAAAATAGAAAATAATAATAAAAAAAACAAAATAAAACACTACATGATCCTTATTATTATTATTATTATTATTATTATTATTATTATTATTATTATATAAATGAAAGTGTTAGATCTGCGGTTCTTATTAATTTGACAGTCATAACTCCATAACTCTGGAAGGAAAAAATAATGCCTTATTTATTCACTTTTGATTAATTAAATTTTGTCAATTTGTTTGTGATACTCTATAAACCTTTTTATATAATTGAAAAATTGAGTTTAATTATTTAAATATAATTGATTATTTGCACAAGAAAATAATTCATGTTTTAAATGAAAGATTTGAATCTTTTTTTCTTTTTTCTTTTTTTAAATTAAAACTATACAATGTTATATATTTTATTTTTTAGCGATTCGAATATTCTTTCTTGTTTTTTTATATTTTTGATAATCAAGTAAGAAATTATGTTTTTTTTTTATTTTTTATTTTTTTTTACTTTTGTCTCAAGTTCACGTTCAACTTGCACAACAAAAAAATAATAAATAAAAAAAGAATTACCTAATAAGAAATAAAAATGGATGAAATTCTAAAATTCATTAAATTTTATATTGATAACACGTTCAACAAATTCTACCAACGTCTATTAAAATCGATTAAAATTCATAGAAGATTTTCATTAAAATCTGAGAGATTCTATAAAATTCTATTAAAATCTATGAGAATTCATGAATTTAAAAAATTCGAAAAAATTTCACTAAATTTCATGTTAAGGACACCCCCTTAAATAATTTGTCATTTTACATATTTAGTTATTTTTTATTTATCGATTAACTTTAACTTTCTTATATCCAGATGAATTAAGCAAATTATTATGCAATGATTCGAGTGAAGACAAGTAATAATTTGATTAAAAAAAAAAGTATCATTCCATGAGATTTGTTTAATTCAATCCATATTTAGTAGGGATTAAAATTTAAAATTTTAATAAACTTTAATAAAAATTGATAAAATATGCGTATAAAAAATTACAAGTCCCATAAGATATGTGAATAAAATTAATTTTTTTACTTTAACTTAAATTAAAATCCGAATAAAAATTTATATGGCTCAGCATCAAAACACCTAAAGCTAGATTTATTTGGAAATACAAATTCACAATGACTTTCAAAGCCTCCGTTTGGTAAATATACTATTTTTAGTTTATAAACCAGTTTTTAAACCACACAATTTTTAAAATCATTTTTTAACCACACACATTTTCTTTCTTTAATTTTTAACCACTACTTTTTGCCTCAAAATCATAAATAAACCATTTTATAAATTAAACATTAACAAAGGGAATATAATGAACACTTGTCATAGAAGCATAAACCTTGAATAACACAATTAAAAAAGGTACTTAGCAATTATCATGTTTTTTTATCACATTATTATTACAAATTATAAATTAATTTATAAATAACTCAGATTTTCACACCATTTTTTAATTACACATTTTTCAAAATCACTTTTTAAACACATATTTTACTTAAAAAACATAAATTAAAATAATGCCGGCACTCAGTTGCTGAACAGAGCAGGGGCATTGGAAAATTCAAGGACTGCAAAAATCTATAGTATAATCTACGGAAGCAGCATTACCTATGAAAGAACAGCGCCAAAACTTTCGCCTTCTTTGATCTTCTTGACATGTATGTAGTAGTAAGCCCCTCTTTGACCAATTTTTTCAAAACCAAATTTTTTAAGACTCAATTTCAATAATCCATTTTAATCAAACTCATCATTTTTTACTTTTCAAACATTTCTAACCACACATTCTCTCAAAAATACTATTCAAAACCACATTATTCACAAACATTTTTCATAAAATGAGGCTAAAACAAATACAAAATACGGACAAATAGTGGACCCCACCCTCCATGTGAGTTTTGTTCACCTTATTGTTCAAATGTGTTGGTCATTTAGCATTTTTCAATATGCTTCCAGCCAGATTTAAGCCATTAATTCTCCCATCCATGTTCAGAATTCGAATAGTTGATTTATAGTTCACTGCCATCCATCTAAAGAAATCACCAAAAAAAAAAAAAAACTACAAAGCTATCAGTCTTCAAAGTAACAGTCTTTCACAATACTGTTCCACACATTCCCCCCTCGACTCTTTAGATCATAATAATCATTTATTCACAAAATAAAATACATTACCGAAGTTTTCAGCCAACTCTCATCCTTTTTGTCCTAATGAAACTTTAGCATCTGCCTGTAAAGAAAAATAATACTGCATTACCAAACAAACAATTGCTAGAATTCATTAGCGCTTGTTTGAGCCCCATTTATTTACAAAAATGAGATTTGTAATATTGAATTTTGGAAGAATGTGTGGTAAAAAGTGAGGAAATTTTTTGGGTTTATTTGTAAATTATTTTATTGATAAAATGTATGTTTGAAAAGGAGTTTGGAAAAGAATAACTTTGTGAATAATGAGGCTCAAACAGGTACTTGAGAAGATTATACAGGTGAGGGTATTTCAAGTAATATATTAGAATTGTATCACAACAGCATGGCAAGGCAAGGAGAAACCTTCATTTTATCAATGAACTTTTGCATCCAAATATAGTAAACAGTATGTTTAGAAATAAAAATAAAAACTGATACACGAGGTATCTCGTAAAAAGCAAGGATTCAATCTAGAAATGGATGCTTGCTACATTCGATCACAAATTTGTCAACCAAATAGAATTAGTAGACAATATCACCATAGGCAGATTAATATGCATTAAAAATGCAACATATTTTCCCAGGGCACAGGTCATTTTAGAAACGGGGGTAAAAGTCGTAGGCTTTCATAGATTCTTTCTTATGAACTGTAATCAACAGGGAAAGAGAAGAAAATAATTTCAAGGCACCAAATAACAAAATAAATAAAACCAGCAAGTTGCTATAATTCCTCAGGGGACTCGCCATCTCGCACTGACACCTTTTCGGCTTTTCCATTTTCTCATGTGACAACCAGCAATGGAGGAGCAATGGTTGGTATTTTGTTTAGAGATCACATCTTCCTCGCTACAGCCTACATTCTTCTCTTTCCCATATTTGATTGTTGTAATTCCTTCTTTCCATAATCTCATTTCCCTCTCTTTACTATCCTTTGGTAGGGCTCCCTTTGGCTGCAAAATAAAGGATACCTAGTTTCTGTAGGCTTGAGCTTTCCCTTGAAACTGATAATACATAGCCCCTGTTTGGCCCCCAAGTCTTGAAGAAAATTGTGGTTTGGAATAGTATTTTTGGGAGAATGTGTGGTTAAAAATTGTTTGAAAAGTCAAATATTGCGGCTTGACTAAAATGGATGGTTGAGATTGAGTGTTTTGAAAACTTGGTTTCCAAAAACTTGGGGCCAAACAGGGGCATAATCTCAGGTCAACATTGTGTTCAAAGATCTCATCTTCCCCGCTACATTCTCCTCTTTGTCCATTTTGAATTATGTAATTCCTTCTCTTTCTTTCTCTCCATAATCCCCTTTACTGTACTTTCTATACTTCGGAAGCCCCAAACCCCCCCCCCCCCCCCCTCCTCCTTTATGCTGCAAAATAAAGGACACCAAGCTTCAGTCGGCTTGGGCTTTCCCTTCAAGTTGATTATATATAACCTCTGGTGGTAGTTGCTCGATTGAGACTTTTGAAATTAAAAACAAAAGGAATCAGCAGGCACAATTGACTTTTGAAATTAAAACAAAAAGGAGCCAGAGGCAATGAGGATAAGAAAGGAAAGGCCACAGCACATAAAGGAGAAACAATGAGAGGCAGCAACCAAAGGAAAAATGGAGCAGCAAGAAGAATGCAAAAGGCAATTACAGAATCTGGAAATAAAAATGGAACAAGTAACACAGGGTTATGGCAAAAATATGTAAATCCAAATACAGGTAAAGGCACAAGAGAAGTGGAAATTCCCATGGAAGAAGCAGGCTGCAAGTGTAAGGTACAGCATTTTTGGTATATAACTAAAGCGAGGCTATTCTACATATCAACATCCATAATATGGCCTGACAAGGTACCTAGTTCAACAAACAATCTGGACTCCAGAAATCAGGATAAGTTTCCATTAAGAAGACGAAGGAAGTACTCCAAAGTCCAAACTTCCAATTTGTCTTCCTTGGACCTCTGATTATGGGGAAGAACGCAATATTCCTGAGTCGGAATAAGGCACTCACTGACACTTATGAGTAGAAAAAGGTCCATAGAAACACTTATACATGAGAAAAAATAATTGCGAAGTAAAATGCTTGGAAAAAAATTTGACCTATACCGATTACCGTGGTATCCAGCAGATTCTACTGAAAATCTCTGAAGCAGTTGACTTATTTGCTCTAAAGTAACCAAGAGGAAGAAATTTCTCGGTTTCTAGATTTTTAAAATGAAGACTGTACATTCAGTTAAATTAATCAAGTTTAGCATTGTAAACCAGCAAATTGAACCATGCTCCACAAAGCCTTATTATGTTAAAATTAAACACAAAACAGAAGCCCTCCCAACGTAAAATGAGAAAGGGAAAAAAATAATTTAATCATCCAGCACAGAGAGGATATATATTACAATATTGAAATTATGAGAGTTCCTAAATGAACACATGCAAACCATTAAACCACCAAATAATCATAAAGATACCTATAACCCACAAAATATCTCAATCACAAGCCTCGGTTTGGAAACTTGAATAAATAGCCCATGAATCACAAGACAAAAGCAGCATGTGTGATGGCACAATCCCTAGCAATTGGATATGCATAGACAGTAAAGAAAAGCAAAGCATTATTTATAGATGAAGCTTCAAGCACTTTGTACCTCAAAGTCTAGGAAATTACTATTGATGCTCTTTCAAAAGCAGGCATCATCAGTAATCCAACACTTGATTTCTTTCTTTAGAGTGTGCCATAAAACTTTACATCTCTTGTTCTCTCAATCTGATTGCCTTTCGGGGGTTGAAGTATGAGTATGACATAGTTGCCGCTGAAATTATGTACGCAGTTTGTTTGTTTTAGAAATTAATGAGTGCACAAAGACATTGGCACAACCCATTGTACAATGTTGAAACAAAAAACTATAGTATGTTATTAAGAATAGCAGCTTCATCACATTAACAGAAAGTCTGAAACCGAAACAGTATGGAGAATTAGCTTTCCGCGAAGGAGAGAGAGAAAAAGCAAATATCATTTAACTAAACAACTAATGAAATATAATATATGCTTATTACATGGACCACTCAAACAACCTCACAACCCCATTCAGACAAGCAGTTGGCAGTAGGCAGTTTAATAAGCATACTACTGGCAGAAAATATATATTTTTGACAAGAAATGAGCTACAAATAGAGTTGGAAGTAGCCAGTTACGTACAGCTGTTTAGCTTAGTCCTTGTAATTTGTAATCTCTTCCAATATGCTTGCATTCTTTTCCCAAAGAGAAATGGAGATATATTTCTTGTCACGTGCAATAGCCTTTTACATACAGCACTTTAGCCTAATCCTCTTACCCTGTGGTCTCTTCTAATATGCTTGCACTAATTTCGTAAAAGGAAATGCACTACTTTTCACGTGCAATATAATGAGAGCTAATATTCCCATAGTTCCTTCTCCTCAGGCTTTTTTTATTGGTTGGCCAATGCTAAAAAATATCTCATTTTTCTATTGAGAAATTAAATGTGGGTTTTCATCCAAAATTTTAAAAAAAACCCCTATATAAAACATTACCCTTTAGGGAAAAAGAAAGAAAGAAAGACACTTGCTTAAGAAAGAGCATTCAAGGAACTTACATTTGGTAAATCAACTTTTGAATGAATTGGAAACAGTACATTAAGAGAAAAAGCAAAAACCTTTTTGTAAAAAATCATATGATTACATCAGTTTTTTAGAGCATGTATGTCAAACCACTAAGTGCAGGTGCTACGATTATTCCTATGCCTACACAAGGTACAAAAATTCTCATAGGAATCACGAATCAGGAGACTCGTTAAGTTAAATACTATTATAAAAAACCTAAAGTAACGATATAACTTGGCCAGTAAGGAATACTTGGGAGCCAGACTAACTATAATGAAAGATAAAATCTTTAGCCACTGTCTCTCATTTCTCAAAACTCTTTTTTTCTCGTACTCATTTTCAACCACATATTCACACAATAAAATATTCTATATATAACCTAAAACTTTAACCTTCTTTTAAACCACATTCTCTAAAAAAACATAATTTTCTATTTATAATGTCCATCAAACAGGGACTTAGTTGGAATTTAGTTGGACTTTTCTTCCCCTCTTCTTTTTGAAGCCTATTTATTGCTTGCAAATATGTCACGGTATCACAGTCATTGGTCTCAAACCAAAAGTTGTTTCTGCCTCCTGACTTCTTAGATTCAATCATTCATAGAAGAATTAAAGGTCCCAGGTGTATATTTATTCAGCACATTCAGCAAGAAGACAGACTATTATTCAGCAAAGACTATTATTCAGCAAAGGCTAAATCTAATCAGTCAACAATACAAGATCTGGGCTGGAATGGAAGAATCTATAGGCCAAATCCAATACGAGCGTATGTCAAGGATACCTCAAATTGATCAATAATTATGCCAAACAGTTAAACTATAATCTCTAACTAACAGTTCAGCGGCTTGTGCAGCCATTTATTTTGGTTTATTTATGTTTTTTTAGGTAAAATGTGTGGTTAAAGAGTGCTTTTGGAGAATGTGCGTAGTTAAAAAGTGATTTGAAGAATTGTGTTGTTTATAAGTTGATTTATAAATGGTAATGATTAAATTAACAAACAGAGCATCAATTTTATAGAAGAAGAATAACAGCCACTAATCATACTAATGCAGTCAATGAATGATACGATCAGAATCAGCTGAAGCCACTGATCAGGAATAAAATTACATGAAAAACTGAGCAAGTCAAATATAATATGAGAAATAGTGTGATAAATCATACATTAGTCAATTGTACGTGAAGGTAAAAGTTCATTGCTAAATCACAAAATAAAAATCCAAAATCATTCATAGGATATAACTTTATCCAAAAGTTTTCAGCACAGTCATGATACAAACCAAAGCTGCTATTTGTAGTGTGAACAACAGAGAAACACATAATATTTTGCATTCTAGTGGAGGCCTGGTACTAACCTAGAGCAGAAGATAAAGCATTCCATTATTTGATCTTGTCACTGGACCAGTTTGCATATATCTTCGTACTCAACAGCCTTGAGAACCCTCCTATCATATATTCCCTTCTCAATCTGCACCTTGGCACAAAAATTGTCAGTATTGACTGCCAGCAGCCTTGCATTTGATCCACGATAAGCCCCATTAACTATCTTAACAAGGCCCCCAATTTGTGGAATCACTGTCTCGAGCTCCTCCTGATCAACCCTCAGTACATGCTTACTCTCAAGCATCTCAATCTCGCCAACGTACTTATCAATGACCTTCCGCACGACACCCTTTTGCTTATAGTACCCCTTTTCCGCTAAGGCTTTACTCATAACTTTCACTATAATCCCCTCCCACAACCAATAATCCTTCCTGTTACTCCTCTCTTTTGCCTTCTCTTGTTCTCTCATCATTTCATCCAACACTGATGCTCCACCCCCATTCTTCCCAGATATTTGGTCTTCCCCCTTTTGCATTACATTCTTATTATAATTCTCCCCCTCATCAAACACCAATCTAGAACTCTGCCCCTTCTCCTTTGCAACAAGGTTTTTTATAGACCCTAAACTTAGCTTTATTTTCTTTTCACCGTCTCCCTCAGATTTTTCCAACATTCTTGTCTTAGTTTCTACTTGGTCCAACCCATTCTCATTCGGAGTTGTGGATGTCATCATCAGCTGCTCGGCACGCTCAATTTGCCTCTGAATCTCCCGCTCTTTCTTCTCCTCATCCGCCATGTCTGTCTTAATCCTCTTATTCTTCATCTTCTCCTTAAAAAGGGTCTCCGAATCCCGGTCTATATAAGTAATAAACCACCCTTTGGGAGTTTCGTCGACTTTACACTTGCCAGTCCTACCCAAATACTTGACAAACTCGGTAAGCGTAGCCCACTGTGTAGAATTCATGTGAACATGATGGCGGTCAGCGATGTATTCATTATACAATACAGTAGCGGCTATGCGGCTGAATCGGTGGCTCCGCTTCATGTGTTCAAGAAAGGATGTCTCGAACTCCTCGGAATATCCATCGACGATTCGGGTGGGGTTTTGGCCAAAGACTTCCATCTGGCGCTGGTGAGATTCGCTCATACAGTGGCACTTGAACCCGTTCTCGTCTCGGCATTGCTTCTGGCACATCTGGCAATACCATCGAAGCTTCTGTAAACCCTTGGCTTTGATTCTGTTGGCAATGGCTTTTGGGGTAAGAAACTCATTTTTCCCCATCGTGGATTTGAGAAGCAAACCAGAAATCGTATATAGGGCTGTTTAGGGCAATAAAGGGAATCAGACTGCCGATTTCAACAATATTTATCGAGCGATTAAGGGAAAAAAGGGAGTCAAACCAATTGGAGGAGTCAAATCTCACATATTTTACGTTCTTTTACGCAATAAGTACAATTTATAAATAAATTTATAAATAATAAGATTTTTTAAACTATTTTTTAATCACACATATTTTCTCTCTACAATTTTTAACCATTGATCTATCTCGAAAACACCAAAAAAATTTTAAAAAAAAAACTACGGCTCACCTAGCCGAACAGTCCGTCATTTTGTTATGTGCCAAGATAATTGTCACTCGTTCTTTTACGAAATGATTATAATTTATAAACAAATTTATAAACAATACAAATTTTCAAACTATTGTTTAATCATTCATATTTTCTCTTTCCAATTTTCGATCATTGATCTTCTTAAAAAATACCAAAAATTCAAAAAAAAAAAAAAAAAAAAACTATGGATCAAAGCGTCGAACACTCCATGAATCATTAATCGATATTTTTTCATAATGAAATCTTTTGGCTTTTTAAAGATAAAGAATCAAACCTGTTGGTTATGATTTGATTTGCTTTGGTTGTGGTTCAATTACCTAATTTTTCAAATGACAAATACAATTAAAATCTATCATTATATTCACGAGTTAATAATAAATACGTAAATTTTAGGAAATAAACATCAATGTCGTCGATAATAACTAAGGAGTGCGAAGTCGATTGTCGTGTAGGAGTGAGAGTATAAAAATTCTAATATGTGTCTACAATTAAAAAGAAGATAAATGAATTAAATTTATAATGATTTAAAATCTATATCTATATCTAAAAGTTACTGAGATTTTGATCAATTAATTTTAACCAGAATCTAAAATATTGAATGAATAGAATCTGCATTTAAACATTAGCAGTTTTATTTTGTGGTTTTTTTTCCCATTTCCCTGGTTACCATAGTTACGATCATTAAATTAGTTTGTCTGAACCATAAATTTTAGCCCTCCTTCAAAACTAGAGGTCACTTCTTCCTCCTCCATAAATTTCAGTTTCTTCCATCTACAAACCGTGTCGTCACCATCCCATTATCACGCTTAAACTGTAATTTTTAATTCAAATTTCCATTTTCCTACTATCGTTTTCTTTAGCGTAACATGACCTTTACCAAATCTACAAAAAGAGGAAAGCCACGGCACTGAGAGCCACGTTTCCAAACCATATATGATATATGAACCAAATTCTTGCACTCATGTATTTTATTTTATTTATGGAATATTCTTGCTTATATTCCTTTCTCTAGGTAGAAGGAATAAAAGACAAATAGTTTGCAATTTCTTGTATGAAACTTACGGATATCTAGCAACCCCATTTCTTTTTGTTCAAAGTGATTCTTGCACTTCCTTGCAAGCACATTGTATGTCATTGCATTTGGAAGTACTAATACCTCTTCTTGCGATTCTATAGGTAGAGAACACTAGTGGAGCACATGAGTAGGTGAATTACATTTTTTATGGTATGTTCATTGAGATGAATGTTCAAGATGGCTTGAAGGTTTGATTTTTGTTAACTTATCAAGAAAGTAGTCGACTTGCATGACAAGTACTTTGCGTATGTTACGGATTGTTTTTCCAACTCCATGTTTCACAAGGCATGAGTTGGATTTTAATGGTGTCTATTAATTCGGGCTTTTTATGTTACTGATAGCTAAATTCGGTGTTTACAAACCTTTATAGGCTCTGAAGGAGGCTTTTGAAGTTTTTTGCAACAAAGTCGTTGGCTTTTCCAGTGCAAAGCTTTTGGCATCACACTCAAGTAATATTTTGAAGAAGGGTGGTAATGAAAAGCTCAGCAATGAAGCTATTGAAGAAACGCTGGGCAAGGTAATTGTTGGGTAATTGCCTCAAATTGTCAAAGTTGTAAGACTTTAATTGTAATTGGAGAATAAGTTTTGTAATTCAACTGGATAGTCTTGATCCGGTGCCAACGATAGACACAGTTGTCGCCCCCCACACACAGGTGGGGCCACAACACATGTGCCTATCGTTGCTATTGATTACGTGTCCTTGGTGGATTAAATCTTAATAAGAGCAATTGATTAAGGAAATCAATTCCACAGTCCATGTTGAAGTAAAATATAGCCATGACATGATTTATTCTATATAAATAAGTATTGATCTCTTTTATTGTAGAGCACATTGACTAGAGAGTATTGTGAGGAAAAATGTAGTCTAATATCTTGATTTTTCTTGGGTTCTTTGTGAGTTGTACAAAGAAGTAGAAATTGGTAGATATGGTAAAACTTGATTATTTTTCTTACAATACTTGGGGGGTTTGGTGAGTGCAAATTCTATATAATTGTACCTAATTTATTATATAGTGAAAACTTTGTCTGTCCGTAAATTTTGTGTTATTGTTTTATTTTCTTATTTGCTCAATTATTTCTTGAACATCAAAAATTCCTGTAAGGTTAATTAGAGAGAGAATTTGTTTGTAATTCCCAACAGTGGCGCCGTCGATAGTGAAATCGACGTCTAATTAACAGAGCATCAGATGGTTCGAAGATTTTTTTTGGAGCAAAAGAAAATATGTTTGAAAAGTACAACGTTGAGAAATTTGACTGGAAGATCAATTTTTGCTTGTAGTAAGTACATATCATGAATGTATTGATTCAGACGGAACTGCAGAAAGTTTTGAAAGAATAACCAACCCCGAGTTCTGACAAATAAACTGAATTCAGAACGAGTGATGAAGATTGAGAAGATTTGGATTTAAAGGCTGCTAGCATGTTACAACTTTGTTTGGTAAAAAATGTTCTTGCAAATATTTATGGGATATTCGCTTTGAAGGAACTTTGGAAAAAATTGGAAGAGTTGTATCGGATGAAGAGCTTGTCAAATAACTTGTATCGAATGAGTGGTTTCATTCTTTGAGAATGAATGCAGGTATAAAAATCTTAAACCATCTTAGCGTTCTCAATGGGATTATTTCTAAACTGAAAACTATTAGAGTTAAAGTTGATGATGAGGATAAAGTTCATCTGGTCTCTTCCATCCACGTTTGAGCATATCATGTTGATTTTGATGTACAAGAAGGAAACAGTGGAATTTTCAGAAGTTAAGTTGATTAAGTTGAAGTGACAGTTCATCTGAAGACGCTTTGCTTGTTACTGAAAAGTGGAAGGGGGGTAACTCCATCAAGAAGAAGGTAATATGTTGGAATTGTGGTAAATCTAGTCATGTAAGAAGAAATTGTCAAAAAGGTGGAGTAGATTCGGCTAACTGCTCGGAGGTGGACAATACGACTCTTCTAGCAGAGGGCGGTGATGATGTACTTTAGTAAGATGGGATTTCCTTATGGCATTAAGCCAGTTGTCGTGATAGATGATGTGTTCTTGCGGCGGGTACGTGTATTTCACATGGGCATTGGTTTGGCATATATGCAAGGTGTGTTGTGAAATTGATGTCGATGGTTGATGAGCTCCCAAGGAAAGCCAAACATGGGAGTTGCACCATAATTTTTCAGCAAGGTTTATTTCGACATGAGCCGATGAAAAGCTCAGAGTTCGTTGATAATTTTGAGTGGTTATACTCATATGGTGGAGTATGTGACCGTCAAAGTGTGTCAAAGCATATATGTTTGTTTCCCAAGTATTGTGAACAAAAGAGATAATTGAATTTTGTCTCGTTTTCAGCAAGGTGAAGATTTTTGGGTAATTGCCTCAAATTGTCAAAATTGGAGGACTTTAATTGTAATTGGAGAATAAGTTTTGTAATTCAACTGGATTAGGATACGAATCCTAATGGAAAGTAAATTATGAAATGTGTTGCTATTGATTACTTGTCCTAGGTGAATTAAATCTTGAGAAGAGCAATTGATTAAGGAAACCAATTCCACAGTTCATGTCGAATTGAAATATAGTCATGACGTGATTTGTTCTATATAAATAAGTGTTGATCTCTTTTGTTGTAGAGCACATTGACTAGAGAGTATTGTGAGGAAAAATGTAGTCTAGCATCTTGGTTTTTCTTAGGTTCTTTGTGGGTTGTACAAAGAAGTAGAAATTGGTAGATGTGGTAAAGCTTGATTATTTTTCTTACAATACTTGAGGGGGTTCGGTGAGTGCAAATTCTATATAATTGTAACAATTTATTATATAGTAAAAAAACTTTGGTTGTCCGTAAATTTTACATTGTTGTTTTATTTTCTTGTTTGCTCAATTATTTCTTGAACAGTTGAACATCAAAAATTCCTGTGAGGTTAATTAGAGAGAGAATTTGTGTGTAATTCCCAACATTAATCTCTTATCACGTTGATTTGTTGTTTCACTTTGACAAATTTTGGATATCTTGAAAAGGTTCTCGAGCATTTGCAGGTAGTCTGAGTGTCATGTCAAACAACAATATGGTGACGACATCAGGGCCGATGGTCCTCACCCACTTGCTAATGATGAAGACTAAGATGATGATTTGTTTTAAAATCGGTTTAGAATTGCAATTTACATACAATCTTGACCAATAATTTGGATGTGCTATTATGATATACTACAGATGTTTGATGAATTAAATATTATGTGCCGAATTCATACTAGACTTGATATTATCTTTTATTTACCATGTCGAAGCTTAAAGTGCACATGCAATATTATATGAAGCATCTGATTCTGCCTTTAGTACTAATTTTAAATTTGTGAGTTCACATAGAAATTGACTTCAACCTAAAACTTTGGAGGCTTTGACGTGTGCTCAAACCCATGTTTGATCCTGGAATTTTTTTGACAATTTTCTTCAAAAACTCATTTTCAAATACACATTTTTATAGGACCTAATATTTTTGCACCTTTTAGAGCTTGTTTGGTAAAATGAAAATTCTCACATCAACTTTTCAAATTCAATCTCAACTGTCCATTCTTAATCAAGTCTACAGTTTTTGATTTTTCAAACATTTTTAAACCACACATCCATTAAAAAAACAAAAACTTCTAAAAATCACATTATCAAATAGGTTCCAAGATTGGTTGTGGGGCAAAATTCACGGTACGAGAACTATATTTGCTTTTCATACTTGTTTTCTTATAATTTCATTTATTGTTGATGCAAACCACGTAGAAATTGTAGTCACGCAACCCACAAAAGATTGACACAACCTAAGAACGCTAAAAGAATCACGATTTAGAGATTGACTCAAAATTAATTAAATCAAACAACCAATACAATCTAATGATATATTGACCTATTGATCACATATAATAATAAATCTCACCCCAAGTTTGAACGCACAAAATAAAACTCGCAAGTTCGAATTTTATTCAATGAAGAATAAGTTGTTGAAAGCAAATAGTCTCACAATAATCTCAAAGTTATCTAATCAAATAATGAAGATACAACCCTTTAAATAGGGTTAAAAATGAATTTAAGAGCCCTAAAACAGTAAGGAACGTAATTGGTTCAAATATGGAAATAAAATAAAAAGGAAATTTTCTCGCGATAAAGTTACGATCGTAACAAGTCTCCTTACGGCCATAAGCTGCTTACAGGTTAAGAGTTACGACCGTGACAGAATAATTTACGGCCATAAGTCATTTTCTTTTGAAACTCCTGTTTTCACACGAGAAACGTTTACGGCCGTGACTGAAGACCATTTACCTCCGTAAATCTTTCAGTTCAGCATTTTCTTCGGTTGCTTGAATGAAGTTGATCCACTTGGCTTCTCGACTCGACTCTAACATGAAACTCGTGTCTTTAGTTGCCAAGTGTGTGGTTTTTCCCATTGTTTCTTGTACAAGCCTATCAATTGTTTCTTTGACCTTCTTTGTCTGCAATCGAGTCATCGGTCCTCCATCGACTGTCAACAAATCTTTGCGTGGACTTGTATCTGTGATTTGAATCACATCATCCCCTCCCTCTTCGAAATGATTCGACCTCGAATCTGCACCTGCATCAAATGGAGAAAGATCAGACACATTAAATGTAGTTGAAACATTATACTCATCAGGAAGATCCAGCTTATATGCATTGTTGTTGATCCTTTCAAGCATTTGGAATGGTCCATCCCCTAGCGGTTGCAACTTGGACTTGCACTACTCCATAAATCTTGCCTTCCTCAAATGGACCCAAACCCAATCACCGGACGCTTTTCCTTCCCTTGTTAGCCTGTGATGCATGTTCCTTTTTCTTCTCAATCTCCAACCTCACCTTTTCATGGAGCGACTTAACCAAGTCCGCCTTTTTATTTCCATCTTGCTTATACCGGATGACGTATGAGAATGTTTCAATAAATTCCACCCACCTTGCATGTCTCTTACTCAACTTATCTTGATCCCTCAAATGCTTTAAGGACTTATGATTGATATGAATCACAAACTCCCGTGACCATAGGTAGTGTTGCCACGTCTTCAATGCTTGCACAAATGAGTACAACTCCTTGTCGTACGTGGGGTAATTAAGAGCAGTCCCTTTTAGCTTTTCTCTAAAATAGGCTATTGGCCTTCGATCCCGCATTAAAACAGCTCCAATACATAGCCTCGAGACATCACACTCAATCTCAAAAACTTTGTCAAAGTTAGAAAGTGATAAACTGGTTCCTTACATAACAAATCTTTGATAGTTTCAAATGCATGCTCTTGTTCTACACCTCATTTAAATCTTACACTTTTTTTGGCAATTTCGGTGGGTGGTGTGGCAAGTGTGCTAAAATCCTTAACAAAGCGCCTATAAAAGCTAGCCAAACCATGAAAATTTCTAACCTTAGTTATACTTTTAGGTGTTGGTCATTCTTTAATAACTTTGAATTTCTCTTCATCTACTTCTATCCCCTTAGCACTAACCACATAACAAAGAAATAAAACTTTTTCCATGCAAAATGTACACTTTTTAAAATTAGCATAAAGTTATTCTTTCCTCAATATCACAAGCACACACCTAACATGCTCTACGTGATGATTTAAATTTTTACTATACACTAAGATATCATCGAAGTAAACTACAACGAATTTACCTATAAATGCATGTAAAACATGATTCATCAAGAGCATAAATGTGTTAGGTGCATTAGTAAGTCCAAAGGGCATTGCTAACCATTCATACAACCCATATTTAGTTTTAAAAGCAATTTTCCACTTATCTCCTTCCCTCATGCGAATTTGATGATAACCACTTTTAAGATCAATTTTATTAAATATGCTAGAGTCATGCAATTCATCCAACATATCATCTAACCTATGAATAGGATGATGATACTTTACCATTATGTTGTTGATGACCCTACAATCAACATAAATTCTCCAAATCCCATCTTTCTTTGGTACAAGTAACACGGGTATGATACATGGACTCGTGATCTTCCTTATATACCCTTTGCTCATCAATTCCTCCACTTACTTTTGAAACTCCTTTGTCTCCTCGGGGTTACTTCGATAAGCGGGGCGGATTGGAATGACTGCTCCAGGTACGAAACCAATTTGATGTTCAAAACCTTGAATGGGTGGTAACCCACTAGGTATGTCTTTCGGGAACACATCATCAAATTCCTGCAATAAAGAAACAACCAAACTAGGGAGGAATTTGTTAGTTTCATCAAATGCAAGAATTGAATCCTTGTACAATAAAAGGACCATTGGTCGCTCTTTCATGAGGGCCTTCTTGATTCACTCTCTTTTGCAAAGAAACTCATTTTTGTTTTTTGTTTTCTAGCCCTCATCGCTCCCTCTCCTTTTTCAAAGGAATGTACCACAACACTCTTTTTTTCTCTAGCCTCTCCTTTTTCTGGAGTCGTGGTTTCAATCCTCTTTTTCTCTCCTTTTTTCTGAGGTCGTGACCTCAACCCTCTTTCTCTTATTTTCCCTCACTCTTTTTTCTTCGTCATTTTTCAACCTTATTTGATCTTCATATACTTGTGATGACGTCAATGGTGCAAATGTAATAGTTTTCCCTCCTTTGGTAAAGCTATACATATTTTTATATCCATCATGCATCACCTTCCTATCATATTGCCAAGGTCTACACAACAAAATGTGCCCAGCATACATAGGAACCTCATAACACATTACTTTATCCACATAGCTACCAATAGAAAAACTTACTAACACCCTCCTATTCACCTTAATTTCTCCACTATCATTTAGCCATTGAAGCCTATAAGGTTTAGGATGTTTCAACAAAGGTAATCCTAATTTTTCAATAAGTGTGGTTCTAGCAACGTTAGTACAACTATCACCATCAATAATCATACTACATACCTTGTCATTGATGCGACACCGTGTATGGAATATGTTATCCCTTTGTTGCTCCAAGTCATCTGCGTTGATTTGAGCATTAAGAGCTTGTCTTGCAACCAATAACTCTCCACTATCCTCATATAATACATCCTCATCTTTACACGCTTCCTCCAATGCGGGCATGTCACTATAATGCTCTTCTTCAATATCACACTCCATGGATCCATCTTTTCGCAAAAGTATTACCCGCTTATTAGGACATTGAGAAGCCATATGTCCTCTACCCAAACATTTAAAATATTAAATGTCTCAACTCCTAGATGGTTGAGAATCCCTTTAGGTGTGAATTTGCTAATATTTTCCTCATTTCCCTTCGGTACCTCAAACCTTCCTTTAGAAACAGCCCATCTCCTTTGTTTTCCCAATTCGGCTTCCAATAGAGATTAGAACCCGAAGAACCCGATTGATACTTTACCGTCCCTTTTCTCTTCAATTACTTCTCCACCTTTATAGCCATGTGTAGTATATCTTCCAACTCCAAATAATGTTATAGCTCAACCACGTAAGCTATATCCCTATTCAACCTATTCAAAAATCGGGTCATAGTAGCCTCCCTATCCTCATCCACATTAGCTCTAATCATTAACAATTCCATCTCTTTATGATAATCCTCCAAATTCTTGGATCTTTGGTATAGAATTTGCAATTTTTGATAAAGCTCCCGATGGTAATGACTTGGCACGAATCTCCTCCTCGTGATAGTTTTTAATTCATCCCAAGTGCTAATGGGTCTCTTGTGATTCCTCCTCCTAGAAGTCACCAATTGATCCCACCAAGTAATAGCATAATCAGTAAATTCAAGTACTGCTACCTTAACCTTTTTCTCTTCCAAATAAGTGTAGCAATTAAAAACCAACTCAATCTTTTTTCCCACTCCAAACACGCTTCCGGATCTCCTACCCTTGAATGAAGGAATGGTCATTTTAATGTTGCTCATGCTACTATCCATTCTTTCTCCAAGATCTCTACCCCTCCTTCCATGCCTAACTCCTCTACCCACAATTGCCTCTTCATCAAAATCACTACTTTCTTCATATTCATCAACTACCTCAGTTCTACGTCATCACTCACCTTGCCTACGTGAATTAGGCACGTCTCGAGGTTGCTCTAATCTTTCTAACCTACCTATCACATCTCCAAACAACCGCTCAAACTGTTGTACCATCTCATCCGACATGTTGGCTCAATCGTTGTGTTTTTGTAGTAGAAGATTGTTTCGACATCCTAAAACTAAGTAATTTACGTCTCACGTGTTTTCACTCGTGTATCACTCAATTTTGGCTTTTACTCTCTATTAATCTTACATCTCTTGCCTTTTTTCACTTAATAGCTTTTCACACCAATTGCATCAAAGAATGAATCTGAACTTAAACATGTATTAAACTCGAAGAATCCAAACTAGGTATGAGTGAGAATTTAATGATTTATTGGAATAAACTCAATGAAGGACTTTACAAAAGGAAACTTGACTCAATGAAGGAATTGACGCTTTTGATTGGAGACTATAATTAATTTAAGAAGTTAGTTCTTGAAAGATTTTTTTTTTGTTCTAAAATTCAACTACGATAACAACGAAACAAATGGAATTTGATTTGGATAACAAACGAATGAAATAACGACTTTTGAATTTTTTTGGAAACTTTTATGGATCTAAGACCCAAGAATTGGAAGAACGTGAAGAACGAATTAAAGAACTCAAGAAAAAAATGATATAACCTTGATTTTTTGGAGCCTAAGCTACAATACCAACTGATGCAAACTACGAAGCATTGTAGTCACGCAATCTACAAAAAATTGACACAACCCAAAAACGCCAAAAGAATCATGATTTAGAGATTGACTCAAAATTAATTGAACCAAGCAACCAATACAATATAATGATATATTGACTTCTTGATCACAATAATAATAAATCTCACCCAAGTCTGAACGCACAAGATTAAACTGGCAAGTTCGAATTTTATTCAATGAAGAATAAGTTGTTAAAAGCAAATAACCTCACAATAATCTCAAAGTTGTCTAACCAAATAATGAAGATTACAACCCTTCAAATAGGGTTAAAAAGGGACTTAAGAGCCCTAAAACAATAAGGAATGTAATTGGTTCAAATATGGAAATAAAATAAAAAGGAAATTTTATCGCGATAAAGTTACGGTCGTAACAAGTCTCCTTACGACCGTAAGCTGCTTACGGGTTAAGAGTTACGCCTGTGACAGAATGACTTACGACCATAAGTCATTTTCTTTTAGAACTTCTATTTTCACTCGAGACAGATTTACGGCCGTGACTGATGACCATTTACTGTCGTAAATCTTTCAGTTCAGCATTTTCTTCGGTTGATTGAATGACGTTGATCCACTTGGCTTCTCGGTTCGACTCCAACATGAAACTCGCGTCTTTAGTTGCCAAGTGTGTGGTTTTGCCCATTGTTTCTTATACAAGTCTGTCAATTACCTTTTTGACCTTCTTCGTTCGTAATCAAGTCATCGATCCTCCTTCGACTATCAACGGATCTTTGCGTGGACTTGTATCCGTGATCTAGATCACATCAATTGCTAATTTATTTATTTTTTGGATAAAAAATTATGCACTTGAAATGTATCATGAATGTTGTACAAGGTCGAGCGATGAGGATATTGATGAAGATGTAATTTTTTTTCTTTTATTTAACAAAAATATATAGTTAAAAATATCATAAATATTATATCGATAATATCTAATGCGATATTTAATTCACGTTACAGGAACCTTTTGACATGAATAATCAAGAAAACTGTAATGATTAAGAAAATTGCAAATGAGATTGGAACTCGAGAGCAAGACTAGAACAATTTGAATTAATTTTTTTTTTGTTTGTTTTAGGGGTGTTCTTGATTTCTTAGCATATGTCATAATATATCTAATGTCATGCTTTGTTTTATCATGTATGTATGAAAATACTTGGAAATGCTCCAACCTTGTTTCCGTTTATTTGTATGTCTGAACTACTTGTTATCACTATCTATTGCATTATTACAGGTAACATTTTTTTGTGAATGCTTAGATCAGTTGCACACCTTATACCTTAGACACCTAAACATAAACATAAAATATACAATGAAAAATTAAGAATGTAATACATTATAGAATTGTAATAAGACAAGAGACTGGAAAGTGTAAAGTAAAGTTTGTGTTTAAATTGCTTATTATTGTTAAAAAAATAATAATAAACGAGGTAGTAATGAGGCGGGAATGTGGCCTTGGCCTGCTATAACTTGACGGGTCGGGAGGTGGGATGGGTTCGGAAATGTGGGGTACCCGTTCCATTATAATTCCTAAACATGTGATTGGTTGAAAATTTGGTGGAAAATGAATGTGATAGAAAATTTGAAAAAAAATGCTTAGGACCAAACACGCCCTAATTATGCCTCTTGCCTTTCTCCTTCATTGAACAAGAAAGCACTCTGGAACGACAACTGAGAGAGCCCTAAACACAGATTCGACATAGTAGAATCAGTAAAAATGAGATTCGGTCTCGACGCAACGGACTCGGAACGAAAATCCGACGGTGCCCTTCAATCTTTGACGTCTCCGTCGTCAATTCCGTCTCCGAAAACAGAAATCCAATGGGTTCCGCTCCAAAACCACCCGCTCTTCTCTTCCACGACGGACACCGCTGGAGACTCCTGTATGCCAAGGAATCTCATGGCTTGGGACGGTTCCTCTCACCTTTATTTTTGGGATTCTAACAAAAAGTGCCTACATAGAATATCCATTCGGTTGGGCGAACCCGACCCGTGTTCTATACTGGCCGCTTCCCCCTCCAAGGTTGTTTTTTTGTTTTCCATCTTTACATTTATTGCTTTATTTATTTTTTCCAAATCTTAATGTAGATTATGCGTATGTTTATGGAGTAACAGTAGTCCAAGTATGTATCTTCGTTGTTAGGGGTTTATGTTATGAACAATCACACTCAAAAATGAACACAGCAGAATTAGTTGAAATTCAGCTGAATAATTGATTTAATTCCAATAACAACTTCAACGTCAAACAAGAAAGAAACATATAGAAGTGAGAAAAGAACGGGGACGAGAATATCAGTAGAATTTAGAATAAAATCTCAAACAATTCCCACGCACTCCTTTCTCTCCATTCTCATATATATATAAGTTCTGACAAAATTTAACAGACTAGAAGTGTATATTAAAAGTGTGTTCACGTGTTATTTGGAAAGAAACTACGTCATCACAACCTTTTCTAATAGTCTCTTCCAGCCCTCTTAGAATTCTGCCCTTGCTGACAGCCTCCCTCTTGAGAAGAACCTTGTCCCCAAGGTCCGAATTCGGGAAATTGAATTTTGATCCAGGTTGAATCCTCCAACGTAGCATCTTCAGGTGAACACCCTTCCCATTGAATCAGCCATTGACTTTCTGCTTTGTTGCCCTTATTGACCTCCCTGGTTTGTAAGATTGCACATGGCAATATTGGGGTGGTGTCTGTAGAGTCAGGGATCTCCATTATCAGAACCACAACAGCTCCCAATTTCTTCTTGAGGAGGGAAACATGAAAAATGGGGTGGATCTTGGCAGGAGTTGGCAAGTTTAGTTTATAGGATACAGCTCCAACCTTCCTGATGATCTGGTAGAGGGGCCAAAGAACTTAGGTGAAAGCTTCTGATTACGATTGCTTCTGAGAGAGCTGTCTGTAGGGATGAAGTATAAGGAATACCCAATTACCAACTTCAAATACTCTCTCAGTTTTGTTTTTGTCAGCGAAAAATTTCATGCGTGCTCTAACTTTGGCCAAATTTTCTCTCAGTTGTTGATTCATGAGGTGCCTTTCTTGTAGTAATTCTTCAACTACAGCCACATTGGATTGTTGATATAGGCCATGGGCTAGGTGAGGGGGTTTGATTCCATAAAGGGCTTCAAAAGGGGTCATTTGGATGGCCGTGTGTAAGGTGGTGTTATACCACTACTCTGCCATTGAAAGCCAATTCAATCACTGTTTAGGAGATTGATGAGTCATGCACCTGAGGTATAACTCCAGACACTGATTTAGCCTTTCAGTTTGTCCATCTGAGTGAGGGTGGTAGGCAAAGTTAAGATGTAGTTGTGTACCCAGCAATTTAATAAGTTCACCCCATAATTTGCTGGTAAATATCTTATCTTGTCTGCCTCAATGCTTTGAGGCAACCCATGCAATTTAAAAATGTTGTCTAAAAAAAGTTTGGCAACTGAAGATGCAATAAAGGGGTGTTTTAGTTCAAGGAAGTGCCCATAATTAGTAAATATATCCACCACTATTAGTATAACATCTTACCTTGAGAATCAGATAGCCCTTCTATGAAATCCATAGTAATGTGACTTAAGCAGTGCAAAGGTTCAGGTAGGGGCTGCAAAAAACCAAGGTAAGATACATTCTCGTGTTTGCACCTCTGGCAAGTGTCGCACTGTAGTACAATCTCCTTGATTGCTTGTCTCATACCTGGCAAAAAAAATATTGTTTCGCCCTATAATACTGGCTTGAATCCCTGAATGACCTCCATCTTGAGATGAGTAAATAGCTTGGATCAGTTTCTACCTAATTTCGTTGCCAAAACCCACATACATCTCGCCTTTGTACTTTAGTAATCCATTCTGATACTGGTAATCTGGGTGGCTGTTGGTGTTTTACATAAGGGCAGAAATTATCTCCCGAGCCTTAGAATCTCCCTTGCAACTGGCTTCTAGTTCTTGCATGCAAATGGGGAGTGACAGTGGAATTGGCAGTACAACTGGCCTGAATTTTCCTTCTAGACAGAGCATCTGCTACCTTGTTCTCTTATCCCTTCTTGTAAACAATTTCATAGTCCAGCCCCAAGAGTCTTGTCAGCCATTTTTGTTGAAGAGGTGTGGTAATCTTTTGTTCTAGCAGGAACTTCAAGGCTTGGTGATCTGTCTTTACCATGAAGTGATTACCTTCTAGATAATGTCTTCATTTGCTGATAGCAGTCACTAAGGAAAGTAATTCCTTCTCGTAAATTGAAAGACCCATATTTCTTTGTCCCATAGCCTTGCTAAGGTAGGCCAGTGGTCTTTTATTCTGCATCAGTACTGCTCCAATGTCCCCATGGCATGCATTGGTATCAATTACAAACAGCTAAGAGAAATTCGGTAGAGCCACTACAGGGCTGACTTGAGTAACTCAAAAGCCTCTTCTGCAGTTGGTGTATGAGTAAAATTGTAAAATCTCTCTTCAACATCTCGGTCAACGGTTTAGCAATTGCCCCATAACCCTGCACAAATTTTCTATAATAACCTGTCAACCCAAGGAAGCCTCTTAGTTGTTTAATATTGACCGGTTTGGGCCATTTAGACATAGCTTCAATTTTGTTTGGGTCTGCAGCTACTCCCCTCTGGTTGATAACATGTCCCAAGTATTCCACTTGTGTCAGCCCAAACGAACATTTTGAGGCCTTGGCAAACCGCTTGTGTTTATCAAGTATAGTCAAGACTTCCCTTAAATGTTGGTAATGAGAGTGTAAGTTTGAGCTATATACCAGTACGTTGTCGAAGAACACCAATACAAATCTTCTCAACTGATTTTTAAATACATCATTCATAAGGTTTTGAAATGTAGCAGGAGCATTAGTGAGGCCGAAGGGCATTACCTTAAATTCATAGAGTCCATGATGTGTTTTGAAGACTGTTTTCTGTATGTCTTCCGGGGACACCCTGATCTCATGATAACAAGCTCTTAGATCGATCTTGGGGAAGTATTTTGAACCATTTAGTTCATCCAATAGTTCGTCAATTAGTGGCACGGGATACTTATCTTTAATAGTCAAATTGTTAAGCTGTCGGTAGTCTACGCATAATCTCCAACTTCCATCCTCCTTCTTGACCAGCAATACATGAGAAGTAAAGGGACTTTGGCTGGGTTGAATGATTCCGGAGTTTAGCATTTCTTGCACCATCTTTTCTATTTCACTCTTCTGAACAAAAGGGCACTTGTATGGCCTTATTTTAAAATGCTAAGCTCTTGTCTTTAGAGGTCTGTGGTGATCATGGGATTGAATTGGGGGTAAGCCTTGGGGCTCTTGGAATATTGATTGGAAATCTGCTAATATTCTCTGTACCTCTTCTGGAGTTTCATCTCCCAACTTTTCCTCTGTCTCCACCATAAGATACCTTCCCTAGGATTTGTTTCAACTCTGTTCTGTGCATTGGTTTCAATTCACCCCCCAGTTGGCTATCCTTCAATGTTACCAATTGGCCCTCATAATTAAACATCAGATATCTATCATGGAAATCCATTACCTCTGGCCCAAACTGACCAATCAACTCCCAACACCGTATCACTTCCCCCCAATCCGAGAGTTCATACCTTGAATTGAAATTCCCAATCCTGCATTTTCCATATCAATGCAGTGCTCATATTTCTGCCTTCCAACTGATCTCCTTTTGCCACTGTTACTGACGCGATCCCGGTCGGGGAATCTCGTCGAACACGCGGAATAACGATATTTAAAACCCTAGGAAAGATCTAAATCAGATCTGACACGAAAATAACAAGAATTAAAATACTGGAAAGATAAAATTGACGATAGGACCTTGACCCAAGATTCACGACGCAATTAATTGACGATACGGAATCGAGATCCAAGGTTTTCGAAACACCACAAGGACTTGTCAATTTCCTTGATAAGATTCTAATTGAAAACGCCACAAATATTCTCGCGAATATTTTGATAAGTTAAACGCCACAAATATTTTCACAATATTTGATAAGTTGGATTTGTTCTCGAAGAACACAAAAGGGACTCCTCAACCTTTTAATTGGAGAAAACTCTCTCAACTTTATTAATCTCAATATCAAACTTGTCTTCGTTTACAATGATGAAAAGAAATATAAATAAGCAAGAAAACCTAAACTAGAGTTTGCCGCTAATTGGGCTCAAAATAGAATCCTAATTGACCTAAAATACTAAAATAGGAAAATAAATAATTAAAATTGGAAATTAAAAATAACGCGTGAATCTGAAACAGAATGCAGGTTACGGCCGTGTTGCAACTCTTACGGCCGTAAGAGTTTCCCTTTTGTTGATTTACGGCCGTGACTGAGAGATTTGCGGCCGTGAGTGACAATTTCTGCAATTCTTTATTTAAACCCGAGGCGGAGTTACGGCCGTGAGGATTTTTATTTACGGCCGTGAAGTTTATTCGTACGGCCGTAAGTGTCTTTCTGCACAATTTCTTGATTATTTGCCTCGGCTTGATCCTTTCGCCTTCAAGGCTCGACTCCAACATGAAACTTACTCCGTTTTGCACGTAGATCATTGTCATATTGCCGATGGCTCGACTTCGCCCCTCGATGCCTGGTCCGGATCACATCATACTCCCTCTCTTGAAAAGGATTCGACCTCGAATCCATTTTTGGTCGGCTTTTCAAATTCATCCTGCTTTCCTGGGCTCGATGATCATTTTTAAATTTCGTGCGCTCCTTTAGACTTTTAGGCTGCTCATTTTTGCCAAGGGATATCTTTCCCGCCTTAAGTTCATGGCTTGACTTTGGTACCTGTAAAACATATTTTAAAGAACTGGGGAGGGGTGTGTTAGCGTTAGTAAGTGCAAATAGACTCATTTTTGTGGTAGACTCTCTTTTCTTTTGATTTTTGCACTCAGTCTCTCCTTTGTCTGAGGTTTGAACCTCAACCCTCTTTTCTTTACTTTTCACTCCCTCTCCTTTTTCTGAGGTCGTGGCCTCAACTCTCTTATTTTTCCCCTCAAACTCACTTTTCACTTTCAATTGATCTTTCAGGGCTTCAGTTGGAGATAGTGGCATTAGAGTAAACTTTTTCCCCCTTTTTACCAAACTGTATCTATTCGTATACCCATCATGTAGTACAGCTCTTTCATGTTGCCAAGGTCTCCCCAACAGTATATGACTAATTTGCATCGGCACCACATCACAAATTACCTCATCTGAATACCCACCAAGAGAAAATGCCACTAAAGCCTGTCTCTTCACCTTAACTTCCCCGGACTCAGTCAACCATTGTAATTTATAAGGCGCTGGATGTTTCATTAAACTTAAACCCAATTTCTCAACCAACATTGTACTAACTACATTAGTACAACTTCCCCCGTCAATCACCAAGCTACAAACCCTTTCATCCACTAAGCATCTAGTGCGAAAAATATTATCTCTTTGCCCATCGACATTTTCCAAAACATTCGCCTTACGCTTAATGCTAAGAGCATGCCTATCAATAATTGATTTATCCACCACAACACTTTTAGCCCCTTCACTATCACACCTATCCTTCTTACGTGGACAATCAAGTGCAATGTGACCCCGTTCCAAACATTTAAAGCACTTAATATTTTTATCCTTAAGAGGCTTGGAATCAGAATTATTTTTACCTTTAGTCGTCGGTTCCTCCCTCCTTTTATGAACATGATCACTACTCTCCCGTTTTGATGTCTCTTTATACTTCAATGGCCTTTCATCACCCCCATCTCCACCTCTAGAATTGGATTCACGCTCCTTATGCCTCCTAGCCCTAGAATCCGCCCGATGTTGCTCTTTTTCCCATTGAGCAAGTTCTGCTTCCCTTCTATCCATCCTAGCCATCAATCTCTCAAGTTTTACCTTCATGGCCTCCATCTGTTTAAAATTCTTGTGGTCACCTGTTGATGGAGATTTTTCCTTGCGAGACATGATTAGCTTTCAAAGACAAACAAAAATTTCTCTCGTGTTTATTTTCACTCGTGTATCACAGTCAATCCCTTCAAATTTCACCCAAGAACAAACCAAGGATCAACAATTAAGGAATTTATGGAAGATACGAAAAGTAAAAAAAATTAGGAAATTCTCGAAAAAATTCGATTTTTTTTTTTTTTTTAATCTGCCAGAAAATTTGACTACGAGTATGGCAGAAAAAACGGAATTGGATTTGGACGAGAAACGAACAAGAAAAACACTTTTGAATTTTTGGGACTGACTCTTATGGATCAAACTGAAGAAAATTATGACTGACACGAAGAACGCGAAGAACAAGAAAATCAAGAAAAAACAAGAAACGCAAGAATCTGAAATAGATCCAAGCTCTGATACCAGATGATGCGATCCCGGTCGGGGAATCTCGTCGAACACGCGGAATAACGATATTTAAAACCCTAGGAAAGATCTAAATCAGATCTGACACGAAAATAACAAGAATTAAAATACTGGAAAGATAAAATTGACGATAGGACCTTGACCCAAGATTCACGACGCAATTAATTGACGATGCGGAATCGAGATCCAAGGTTTTCGAAACACCACAAGGACTTGTCAATTTCCTTGATAAGATTCTAATTGAAAACGCCACAAATATTCTCACGAATATTTTGATAAGTTAAACGCCACAAATATTTTCACAATATTTGATAAGTTGGATTTGTTCTCGAAGAACACAAAAGGGACTCCTCAACCTTTTAATTGGAGAAAACTCTCTCAACTTTATTAATCTCAATATCAAACTTGTCTTCGTTTGCAATGATGAAAAGAAATATAAATAAGCAAGAAAACCTAAACTAGGGTTTGCCGCTAATTGGGCTCAAAACAGAATCCTAATTGACCTAAAATACTAAAATAGGAAAATAAATAATTAAAATTGGAAATTAAAAATAACGCGTGAATCTGAAACAGAATGCAGGTTACGGCCGTGTTGCAACTCTTACGGCCGTAAGAGTTTCCCTTTTGTTGATTTACGGCCGTGACTGAGAGATTTGCGGCCGTGAGTGACAATTTCTGCAATTCTTTATTTAAACCCGAGGCGGAGTTACGGCCGTGAGGATTTTTATTTACGGCCGTGAAGTTTATTCGTACGGCCGTAAGTGTCTTTCTGCACAATTTCTTGATTATTTGCCTCGGCTTGATCCTTTCGCCTTCTCGGCTCGACTCCAACATGAAACTTACTCCGTTTTGCACGTAGATCATTGTCATATTGCCGATGGCTCGACTTCGCCCCTCGATGCCTGGTCCGGATCACATCATACTCCCTCTCTTGAAAAGGATTCGACCTCGAATCCATTTTTGGTCGGCTTTTCAAATTCATCCTGCTTTCCTGGGCTCGATGATCATTTTTAAATTTCGTGCGCTCCTTTAGACTTTTAGGCTGCTCATTTTTGCCAAGGGATATCTTTCCCGCCTTAAGTTCATGGCTTGACTTTGGTACCTGTAAAACATATTTTAAAGAACTGGGGAGGGGTGTGTTAGCGTTAGTAAGTGCAAATAGACTCATTTTTGTGGTAGACTCTCTTTTCTTTTGATTTTTGCACTCAGTCTCTCCTTTGTCTGAGGTTTGAACCTCAACCCTCTTTTCTTTACTTTTCACTCCCTCTCCTTTTTCTGAGGTCGTGGCCTCAACTCTCTTATTTTTCCCCTCAAACTCACTTTTCACTTTCAATTGATCTTTCAGGGCTTCAGTTGGAGATAGTGGCATTAGAGTAAACTTTTTCCCCCTTTTTACCAAACTGTATCTATTCGTATACCCATCATGTAGTACAGCTCTTTCATGTTGCCAAGGTCTCCCCAACAGTATATGACTAATTTGCATCGGCACCACATCACAAATTACCTCATCTGAATACCCACCAAGAGAAAATGCCACTAAAGCCTGTCTCTTCACCTTAACTTCCCCGGACTCAGTCAACCATTGTAATTTATAAGGCGCTGGATGTTTCATTAAACTTAAACCCAATTTCTCAACCAACATTGTACTAACTACATTAGTACAACTTCCCCCGTCAATCACCAAGCTACAAACCCTTTCATCCACTAAGCATCTAGTGCGAAAAATATTATCTCTTTGCCCATCGACATTTTCCAAAACATTCGCCTTACGCTTAATGCTAAGAGCATGCCTATCAATAATTGATTTATCCACCACAACACTTTTAGCCCCTTCACTATCACACCTATCCTTCTTACGTGGACAATCAAGTGCAATGTGACCCCGTTCCAAACATTTAAAGCACTTAATATTTTTATCCTTAAGAGGCTTGGAATCAGAATTATTTTTACCTTTAGTCGTCGGTTCCTCCCTCCTTTTATGAACATGATCACTACTCTCCCGTTTTGATGTCTCTTTATACTTCAATGGCCTTTCATCACCCCCATCTCCACCTCTAGAATTGGATTCACGCTCCTTATGCCTCCTAGCCCTAGAATCCGCCCGATGTTGCTCTTTTTCCCATTGAGCAAGTTCTGCTTCCCTTCTATCCATCCTAGCCATCAATCTCTCAAGTTTTACCTTCATGGCCTCCATCTGTTTAAAATTCTTGTGGTCACCTGTTGATGGAGATTTTTCCTTGCGAGACATGATTAGCTTTCAAAGACAAACAAAAATTTCTCTCGTGTTTATTTTCACTCGTGTATCACAGTCAATCCCTTCAAATTTCACCCAAGAACAAACCAAGGATCAACAATTAAGGAATTTATGGAAGATACGAAAAGTAAAAAAAATTAGGAAATTCTCGAAAAAATTCGATTTTTTTTTTTTTTTAATCTGCCAGAAAATTTGACTACGAGTATGGCAGAAAAAACGGAATTGGATTTGGACGAGAAACGAACAAGAAAAACACTTTTGAATTTTTGGGACTGACTCTTATGGATCAAACTGAAGAAAATTATGACTGACACGAAGAACGCGAAGAACAAGAAAATCAAGAAAAAACAAGAAACGCAAGAATCTGAAATAGATCCAAGCTCTGATACCAGATGATGCGATCCCGGTCGGGGAATCTCGTCGAACACGCGGAATAACGATATTTAAAACCCTAGGAAAGATCTAAATCAGATCTGACACGAAAATAACAAGAATTAAAATACTGGAAAGATAAAATTGACGATAGGACCTTGACCCAAGATTCACGACGCAATTAATTGACGATGCGGAATCGAGATCCAAGGTTTTCGAAACACCACAAGGACTTGTCAATTTCCTTGATAAGATTCTAATTGAAAACGCCACAAATATTCTCACGAATATTTTGATAAGTTAAACGCCACAAATATTTTCACAATATTTGATAAGTTGGATTTGTTCTCGAAGAACACAAAAGGGACTCCTCAACCTTTTAATTGGAGAAAACTCTCTCAACTTTATTAATCTCAATATCAAACTTGTCTTCGTTTGCAATGATGAAAAGAAATATAAATAAGCAAGAAAACCTAAACTAGGGTTTGCCGCTAATTGGGCTCAAAACAGAATCCTAATTGACCTAAAATACTAAAATAGGAAAATAAATAATTAAAATTGGAAATTAAAAATAACGCGTGAATCTGAAACAGAATGCAGGTTACGGCCGTGTTGCAACTCTTACGGCCGTAAGAGTTTCCCTTTTGTTGATTTACGGCCGTGACTGAGAGATTTGCGGCCGTGAGTGACAATTTCTGCAATTCTTTATTTAAACCCGAGGCGGAGTTACGGCCGTGAGGATTTTTATTTACGGCCGTGAAGTTTATTCGTACGGCCGTAAGTGTCTTTCTGCACAATTTCTTGATTATTTGCCTCGGCTTGATCCTTTCGCCTTCTCGGCTCGACTCCAACATGAAACTTACTCCGTTTTGCACGTAGATCATTGTCATATTGCCGATGGCTCGACTTCGCCCCTCGATGCCTGGTCCGGGATCACATCAGTTACTAGAAGGGCTTTGGATTTATCTATCACACAGTTCACTTCCTTAGCTAGCTCCTCGTCTAGGAAGCTGCGGGTACTATCACTATCAATAAGTATAGACACAGGCGTCCTTTTAATGAAATCAGCAATCCTCAGTGTTCTTTGCTTCTTTTTCCCAGTCAATGCATGTATGGATATCTGCATTATTTCCTCCTCCGAATCCTCTTTACTTTATACTTTAGTTTCTCCTCCTCCTTTCTCCTCCTCCCTATCCTCTTCTGCATCCAATTGAATATACTGCAGCATTCTGTTTTTGCATACATGCCCTGCTGTGTACTTCTCGTCACACTTGTAAAATAAATCTATGGCTCGTTTTGGTTTGGAAATCTTTAGGGGATATGGTTTAAAATTTTGTTGGGTTCTTTTCTAGTGAGTATTGTTTGTAATCTGGTGGTTTAGTAGGTTGGCTAGGTTGAGGTGACCAAGGTTTGGCTGTGAAAGTGGGCTTCTGTTTCTGAGTTGTAGACATGGCAATTCTGGTTGCTTCTTGAAGAGAGGCAATCTCGAAAGCTTGGCTAAGTGTATGGGGTTTCAACATTTTAACCATGTTTTTCACTTCTGACTTAAGGCCACTGGTAAAAACGGATATATAATATGTTTGAGGTAAGTTAGGTAGAGCCACCATAGCCTGGGATTTGAGGTCTTCGAATTTTTCCTGATATTCAGTTACTGTCTCATAGTGCTTGATCTTACTAAACAACTCTATTACCTCTTCTCGTGCATACTCAGTAAATCTCCTACACAATTCATCCGAGAATATTGCCCAACTAGCTTCTGGATGGTTGGAAGTGAATCCATGAAACAATACATCAGCTTTCCCTTTCAAATGCATCTCTGCGATTCCCACTCTCAATTCGTCAAGAACCTGATTAAGGTGGAAATACTTACATGCCTTCCTTAGCCATTCTCTGAGTCCCACTCCATCAAAGAAGGGTAGCTCAATTTTTGGCAGTTTAGATGTCATCTTACCTTCATTAGTGCTCCGGGTGACATTGGAGTTGCTACCGTGTTGCAGTATTCCCGGTCCGCTGAATGCCAGAGTAATAATCTCTTTTGTTCGTTTCTCCGTATTACCCACGCATTGCCCAGATAATTGCGCTGGCATAGACATCATATTTTCTAGTGTCTTGCGGAAATCTTTGTTGTCTTGGTTGACCTCTTCCTGTTTCCATAGAATCGCCTTAATAGAGGCACCCAAATCAACGATCTCCCTTTCCACCTTAGCCAACCTCTCCTCGTTGATCTTGTTCCTTGTTCCGTCAGCCATTCCCACGGATTGTACCGCTCTGATACCAAATTTGTTATGAACAATCACACTAAAAAATGAACACAACAGAAATAGTAGAAATTCATCTATAATTCAGCTGAATAATTGATTTAATTCCAATAAAAACTTCAATGTCGAACAAGAAAGAAACATATAGAGGTGAGAGAAGAATGGGGATGAGAATTTCAGTAGAATGTAGAATAAAATCTCAAACAAATCTTACGCACTCCTTTCTCTCTCATTCTCATATATATAAGTTCTGACAGAAGTTAACAAACTAAAAGTGTATATTAAAAGCTTGTTCACGCTTTATTTGGAAAGAAACAATGTCGTCACTTTTCAAGACATTTGCTGAGTTTGGAAAATTGCAGATGCCCTTTCTTCTTTCTTTCTCTTTTTCGTCCCCAACCTTTGCTAATAGTCTCTTCCAGCCCTCTCTTAGAATTCTTCGCTGTTATTGAATAATCTGACTTGCAAAAACTAATGTATTCCACATTAAATCTGGTATTATTTTATCAGACGCTGCTTTTTTTTTTTTGGGCCAGAATGACCTTTTAGCAGTTTAAGCATGGACGGACACACACTAATGGAAACAAGAAATTATGTTAATTAATTAGTAATTAAAGCATGGAATATAATGTTCTCACAAAATTTAAATAATTTACTATATAGAGTTTGATGCAAGAGCAGCTTGTTTATAGCACATTGTACTTTATTATGATGTTAAATTTGTATCCTATGCTAATTCCAATTTTTCTGTAGGTGTTTCAAGCAGACGCTCCTGTCAGTTTTGACGTTTATAAGATTTCTGTGAACAGAAATGGGTCAGCATTGCTTCTAGCTGGTTTGGAGGGTTTGCTCGTCATGTACCTCTATGGACGTTCTTCAATGGAAGAAAATACCATTCTTTGCCGGTATGGAGACATGCATCAGATGTTTAAGATACATATCCTTTTCTTTTGAGCGTGATTTATATGATTGTGAAATTGGTTCAGCACGAGTAAAATGGAAACCTGAAACATGTATAAAGCATAACCAACTGCCTGACTCCAGCATTGGTATTATGTCCAGCCTTAATGAATGAAAAGACAGCAAAAGTCAAGAAAGTGAGCTCTTCTGGTCGTGTCATATTTTTTTTTTTTAATTCATGCTATGGTAGAACAGCCTCGCATGATGTCTAGAACTTTTGGTTTTCATTAACCGGAGGAAGGAATAGCACTTCCTCCTTCTCCTGCTCTTGTTTGAGTTTGGATAGACGGGGACTTGAACTGCAATGTAAGTAGACACTTCCATATGATCTTACTTAAATCTCATGCTTTCATAATTAAAGCCACATTCTTTAAAATCACCGTTGCCTTTTCAAACATCACAGCATTTTGAGGTACGGAACCTCTTATAGTATAGCTTTAGAATCTTTTACTGACTACATATAATAAATCAGGAGGCATGAAACCTTTCGTTCAGTGTATACATGTCATGTCAAATATGGAAATTTATGTGGTGGAAATTTGGACTCTTCTCTCTTCCTCAATTTTTCTTTGTCACTTGTAAAAAAAAATTTCACAAAGAGGTGCCTTGTCTTGTAGAGTGAAATTATGACTCACAGTTTTGTCATTTGTTAGCTATCAAATGATCGAAGATGAAGGTGCTAATCTTCTACTTTTTAACAGGACGGTTTTAATTGGCTCGGAGATATATTTCAATAGGAATAATTACATCCGCACATTACAGATTTCTTGGCACCCTTGCAGCGACACTCATCTTGGAATTCTCTCCTCCGATTCAGTTTTTAGGTGTGACTTCCACCTTTTATATCTATCCTTGCTGTAGAATTCCACGATGTATGTTGATCAGACCTATGCATATTAAGGGTTTCATTTGCTTAAAGCTGGAAATATCTCATCCTTGGCCCTGGGATATAGTTGGATCTGGCATTTGTTGTGATATTGTTTCATGACAGGCTGATTTTAGTCATGAATATGATTGTGCACTATCGTTATCATTGTGCTTTTGATTTTTTTGCAGAATTTTTGATCTGTCTTCAGCTCTTGAACAACCAGAACAGGAATATTATTTGCAACCTGTAGAACCTGGTAGTTCATGTAAAGCTGCATCACTCTGCCCTGTGGATTTCTCTTTCGGGGGTGATCATTTGTGGGACAGATTCAGTGTAAGTACTTATTTTCTTGCTTATTCGTGTGAGTTAATATGACTGAAATAATCTTGAATTGCAAATTTTATGGTCCTATGAAAGTACTTGCATACCTCAATCATATAATCTAGACAGGAGATTCCTATGGTTTATCAACTCTTGCCATATATGTACAAAATTTGTTCCATGTTATTTATGTTGGTCTTTGTTTGCATTATGCTAATGCTGAATTGAGTTATTTGCTTTATTGTATCACAAATAAACAGATCCAGGTACCAATGGCACATTTATGTGAATTATCTTTATATTACTTTTGTTGTACAATGTAGCATATTTTTTTTTTTTTTGATAAGAAAAAGATTTTTATTAAAGAAAATGAGAATGGTGTTACAAATATAATAGTGGACAAGACATCCACTACAAGTGTCAAAGAAAACTTGTGACACTTACAAAAAGTTGACCACGAGATTAGTAACAATTCATTACAATGGGACATAAGGAACTATTAGGGTCCAGTCGAAAAAGAAAATTTTCTAGACCACTAAAAATTCCAGCAGCTCTGGCCCATAATCCTGTAAGGAAAATAATATTATCCCAGATATCCTCCACCGATCTATCAATATTATCAAAAATCCTTCTGTTTCTTTCTGTCCAAATTGTCCAAGCTGATGATATTAAAATCAGTTTCCATATCGCCTTTTTTTCCTTGTTGTTTCCTCCAAATGAACATTTTATCCCTATCATTTCTGACCATCTTCTTGGTAATGCCATCTCTTCACCAAAAATACACAAAATTCTACACCAAATGTCTCTAGCAATCGCACAATGTAGTAATATATGGTCGATATTCTCCTCCGCCTTTTTACACATAATGCAGTGTGAGGGGGATATGTTCAAATATGGCCTTTTCAATTGCAACACGTCACAAGTGTTCACCTTTCCCAAAGAAGCCAACCAAACAAAAATTTTAACCTTAGAGGGTACCACACTTTTCCAAATGAATTGAAAAAGTGGGTAGGAGGTGTGACATGTTGGTTGAAGTAGTGTATATAAAAAAGATTTGCAAGAAAATTCACCCGAGGGGTGGGCATTCCATATTCTTTTATCAGGTGAAGAAGTATTCATGTGGATATTTTCAAGAATATATAGTAGGGAAGTGAATTCTTCGGTTTCTCTATCACTGAGATTTCTAACAAAAACTAAATCCCAAACCGGACTTGAGGCTAATGGAAAAGAAACAATATCACAAATGAGAGCATTTTTGTTGTTAGATAGACGGAAAAGTCTAGGGAAAGCCTCTTGAAATGATTGTTCACTAATCCATTTATCCAGCCAAAACCGGATTTTATCACCTTTTCCGGCCACAAATTTGATGTTTTCCATAAATTTGTCCCAAACTCTTGCAATTGATTTCCATGGTGCCCGAAGGGTGGAGTTCGTTCCAATATTTGCATCCCATCCATTAGAGTGATAGCCATACCTACTAAGAATGATGGAGTGCCAAAGTGACTCCGATTCTTTGGGGAAACGCCATAACCATTTCCCTAATAAGGCCATGTTTTTCAGTTCTAAATTCCCAATTCCCAACCCCCCAAATTGTTTTGGTTTCGACACGATTTCCCATTTGACTAGATGGTCACTATGATTCTCTCCTTGACCTTCCCAAAAAAAATCTCTCATCATTTTCTCGATCATCTTTGACACCTTCTTCGGCATTTTAAAGATTGACATGAAATATATGGGAATACTTCCCAGTACCGATTGGAGAAGAATAAGTCTCCCACCACGTGACAAACAACCTTTATGCCACCCTTCTAGTCTTTTTGCAATTCTTTCTATCACTGGGTTCCAAAAAGAATAGGCATTTGGATTTCCCCCTAAAGGTAGTCCGAGGTAATTGAGTGGCCACTCTCCCTTAAGATAACCCCAATTTTTTGCTATGTGTTCAATTCTTTCTTCCATTAGATTTAAACCCACCACTGTACTCTTAGCAACATTTATTTTTAGTCCTGAGGTTTTAGAAAAAATGTCAAGAATTGCCATTAGATTATTGATACTTTCATCCTTATTTTCCAAAAAAAAGATACTGTCGTCCGCGAATTGGAGATGTGATATTCTTACATTGTTCCTTCCAATTTTAAAGCTTTCTATCTTATCTTCATTACAGGCCTTATTCACCATTCTGCTCAAGACGTCTCCGACTAAGATAAATAAAAAAGGTGATAGAGGATCACCCTGTCTTAAGCCTCTAGATGCTCCGAATTTTCCTCTTGGTTTTCCATTGATCATCACAGAAAAATTTGTTGAAGATAAACATCCCCATATCCACTTCCTCCATCTTTCTCCAAAACCCTTCTTTTCCAACACATAATCAAGGAATTCCCAGCTAACTTTATCATATGCCTTTTCAAAATCGATCTTAAGTACCACACCTTCTTTCTTTTTCGCCCTATACTCCTCCACGATTTCATTTGCTATCAAGACCAAATCCAAAATTTGTCTTCCCTTTACAAAAGCACATTGGGCCGCATCAATTGTTTCTGGTAGAACTACCTTCAGTCTCAGAGACAGAACTTTAGCCAAAATTTTGTAGAGAGAAGAAACCAGACTAATTGGTCGAAAATCCTTGATAGACATTGAATTCAGTTTTTTGGGGATTAGGCAAATGAATGTTTCATTTACTCTAGCGTTCACAATACCATTTTTGTGGAATTCCTTGAAAACATTCATCAAATCCTCTTTTATCACTTCCCATCCGTCCTGTAGTGCTGCCATAGAGAAACCATCTGGACCTGGAGCTTTATCACCTTCACAGCTGAATAGGCCATGTCTCACTTCTTCTACTGTAAATGGTTCTTCCAGCTTCAGTTTACTTCCCACTTCGATCTCCTTCCAATCTAGACCCTCAATGCCAAAATCGGCAACCACCTCCTTTTTAAAAATGTTTTCAAAAAAACCTATGATTTCATCTTCTATTTCCTGTTCTGTATATATCATCAATCCCTTATCACTCTCAATTTTGTTGATCAGATTGTTTGTTTTCCTGCCACTTGCAATCCTGTGGAACATTTTGGAGTTATTGTCCCATTCCTTAACCCCCTTGATCCTTGTTTTCTGGTTCCAAGATATTTCCTCCCTAATTATGAGTTCCTCCAATCTTCTTTTTAGCTTTCTTCTTTCAGATCTATGTATTTCTTCAATTTTTTGTGTGTCTTCTTTCTTATCTATTTCCCCAATTCTGTTCATGATTGATTTTTTTTCCAATCTCACATCTCCAAATTCTTTTTTATTCCAAACTTTCAGCTCTTCCTTTATTCTTTTCAATTTTTCCATAAATGTGTAACCAGCCCACCTCTGCTTATCACAGTCATCCCACCACCTCATCCAATTGCTTTTAAAATCTTTATGCCTTAACCACATGTTTTCAAAACGAAAAGGAGTAGGACCCCATTTGAATCTGCTCGTATCGATTACAATGGGGCAATGATCAGATGTCACCCTCACAAGAGCTTCTTGCCTAATTATTTCAAACAAATTTTCCCATCCTTCTGTAAATAAAAACCTATCTATCCTAGAACAGGCCAATCTTTCCCTCATATTTGACCACGTGAATTCTGTATTTGATAGTGTCAGATCCCTTAACCCTGTCTCTGTTATGAATCGATCAAAATTTCTCATACTTTTAGTAGATCTGTTTCCATTCAACTTCTCCGATGGGTATCTGACTACATTAAAATCACCTCCCGCACACCATCTTTCACCCCCTAGTCCGTATAGACCACCCAATTCTTCCCAAAATTCCCCTCGTTCATTTGAACAGCAAGGACCATATATCCCAGAGAACCACCACTCTTCCCCCCCTCCGACCGGTTGTAAGAGTACTGTAACTGAAAAATTACCCAAAACAACTTCTTTACCCCTGAGTATCCTTGAATCCCACATAATCAATATTCCTCCAGATCTGCCTATTGATGGTAAGAAGGTCCATTCTTTAAATCTAGAGCCCCAAATACTACCAATCAGTCTCTTGTCTATGACCTCCTTCTTGGTTTCTTGAATTGTTACGACATCAGGTTTCTCCTTACACAAAAGATCCTTCACAACTTTTCTCTTATCCCTCCCCCCCAAACCTCTCACATTCCAACTGATTATCTTCATTTGGAACCTATGGTATCCCCTGCACACTTAAAACCTGCCTTACTCTTTTCGTAGTTGATGTTGGTATGAAGATTTTTGAGCTCCCTCACCCCTCTTTTAGCACTCTGCTTGCAGTCTGTTTTGCTAAACCCCTTATTTGATACTTTTGATTTGAATTCCTTTTGATTATTTAAAGGCACTAGAGTCAAGTTAAAATTACTAGAGACAGAATTTGAATTCACTAGCTCATCCACTCCCGGGTTTTCCTTGTTGATCAACTCTTTCTCATTTTTGGAATAGGTTGGTGTTCCCCAATGAACAGAATCTATTACAATTTGGTTAAGATTATCAGTTGTATGGCTATTCACTCTAATAACCGGTGCATATTTATATGAACTCCTCTCTCCGATGACACCTGCAGCTATATTGCACACAGGCGGGATATATAATGGATTAATCAAATATGAGCACAGAGAAGGGATAATACCTGGTTTATCTGACACATGGGTAGTGGTAGGTAGATATAAAAATGTTGTAGCAGGTTGTTGAATTGAAAAAGAAGCTATGGATAACTGACCATTATATGTGCTATTCCTGGGAAATTCTGTATAGTGTGAGTTTTGTTTTATTTTTGATGGTTTGTTCTTTGGTAGTTGGTTCTCTTGATCTATGCACTCTTGATAAGACCCATTTGTAGCTGAGAATAATCTTCCCATGTCTGTGAGCATTTCATACTCCCCTTCAGTTTCATTTTCTGTTTCTGTTACATAGTCTTCATCTTCACTGTTGACTATATCTTCAGTTCTATTTGTGAAATGCCCATTATTCTCCATGTTGTCCTCATCCTCCAGGAGACTTTCAAAGTCATTATCTGTTCCAAATTCAAACCAACTGAAATCATCTTCCAGAAACTTAGCAGTTTTGCTCCTGTGCCTCTGCGTCATCACGAACTCATCTAGTCCCTCAAGTTCTTCACACTCTTCAAAAAGAAGGACTGATTTCCCTTTGATTTTACCTGTACTTGTTTCTGTGTGACTGGCAAACTCAATTTCACTGCTATATATTTTCCCCCTTGCAAACACCTGTTTCCCAGTATTGTTCTTGAATTTAAACATGACCTTCAGCATCATCCTCTCTCCTGGGTCATCCTCGACTCGAATCTCCTTATTTATTTTTGGGTTACAATCGGGAATCAAGGCTAAGCTTGATTTAGGCTGAATAAATTTAAGTTTCCCGATATTGAAACCTTCCAAAGCTTTTTGGATTTGGATCGATGGGAGTGGATTTATGGGCCTGCTTTTCTTTTTCCTTTGATACATTTTCCCAGAAAAATTAATTGGCAAGCCCCTTTCGTTATTGCCCAAAGCCCAGTTAAGTTGGCTCGTCCTTATTATCGGCCCTGTTGAATTACTTCTATTACCAAGACAATTCTTACCCGCCTGTGGTTTCAGCATCAGATGATTCAGACCGCTATTGATTCTTTCAAAAACTGTCTGAAGACTTATCAACTTTTCCTCATTCCCCACTATGCAGTCATTTTTCCTATTTTCCAATGCCACTTCCTCAGTTTTTCCAATGAAGTCGTGTATGGCATCTATACTGGAACCTCCATTATGTTTAACCATTGAGGTTAATCCATCTGTAACAATTAAATTGGTTTCTACTGCCATGTCATCTTTTCCCACTTCTCCATATTCTGCCAGCTCATTATCTTCTTCCTGTGGTGAAAACTGGGTAACATCTTCTATGTTAGCAACAGTTCCATGGAATCTATATTTCCTGTCATTCAGCTTGAAAAATTTTAGGTTTATGCTTGAACCTCCATATGGTAGCTGTATGGACTCTGGGATGAAGCCTTCCTTACTGCCTCTCAATCTTAATCTAGCATGTGTTAAGAACTTCTGTTCGATTGTATCTCTGTCAACATCAATCAGGCCCCCACAAAAAGATCCTATTACTTTAAATACATGGATGTTCCAGATGTTCAAAGGGATACCTTCCACTCCAATCCAGCTATAACGACATTCCACTTTAATTCCTTCCGATTGGTACTTCCAGCTCCAAGGATAGAAACACACTGTTGTTGCTGCTGGTATTTTCATTCTGCCTGTTCTGAGGAGTTTGCTTTTCTCATCTTCACTGTGACACCATATCAGAGCTCGATCATCATGTAGCGGTCTAACATCGTACTGCATTTTCATCATGTTTCTTAACCCATATCTGATAGCTTCCCATGGTGTGTTACTACACTCTCTGAACATCAGTATGTAATTTTCCCAATTTTTTGATTTTCTATTTCCTTCTTCCGTTATGGTTCTTTGTACCTCCAAGCTTTTCCCACTCCCAGCTTCCTCATTTTTTAGTACACTTATCCAAGATTTCTTCTCCGGTTCAAATTTTGCTTTGTACTTCATTTGTGACTGGTTGACTTGCCCAGCTACCTTCTTCCCCCGTCCAAGTACCATGTTTATGTTTTCCTCCAAGTTTCTCCACCCAATCATATCCTTTTCCGCAGGGATGATTATTTGCTTCATCAAGCTATTCCTCAGTGTGCATATTTTCAGAAATACACCTCTTTCATTTTTTAGTACTTCAATCCATACTACCATTTCCCTGTTTTTGAACATTTGTTTCCTGTTCAAGAGTCTTCCATTCTTACATAGTTCTCTAGTTGCATCGATTAACCATTGAGCTGCATCAATCGTTATTGATATCTCATACCCCCATGTCCTTGTTCTTTCTGCAATTCTAACTGCTCCTCCATCTTTAGTTAAAGATAATGTGAAAACCTTAAATCTGGTTCTGAAACTCCAGAAACTCATCTTTCTCTTCTCTGTCAATACACCCACAGTGACAAAATAACCTGGACCAGTTAACCTTGAGACTCATGCACAGGAAGTTCAGAACCTGAGCTGAACCGGGCTTAAACTGCAGCTCCAAACCAGAAAATATAGATGTACTGTCGGTGGGTCGCCGGAAATAACCGGGTCGGCGCCGGAAAGTGCCGTCGGCGCCGGAATTGGAGAAGCCGAACAGAAGGAGCTAAGATCGCAGCTCTAAAACGCGAAAATACAGCCGCAGAGACCTCGTCGGCGCCGACAGTGGTGCATCGGAGTGTCCTGGTCGGAGTCGGAACAGTAGCGTCGGCGTCGGGGTGGACTGGTTCAACAAGTATAGGAAAAACTAACTTCAATCCTCAACGTTGGCTTATCAGTTCTCGGCTAGGGCTTGGCTAGGGTTCAGCGACCTGTGCGAGCTCCGAACCGAAGGCACTCCCTCTTTCATGTGGTTGTACAATGTAGCATATTAACGAGTGATGGTTCTATGCAAATGCTTAACCTTCCTGTGAGTGTTGTGTTTCTTAGCCCTTGATAGCTGAAGCAAACTAGCTCTTGATATGGATGGAAATGTATTGATGTTTCTGCATGTTATGCAGGTTTTTATATTGTTTAGTGATGGATCTATTTACATCCTCTGCCCCGTTGTTCCTTTTGGAAGGTAATTCTCCATTAATGTGCAATTGAAGTCTTTTCTGTTTCCCTTCGGGAGTTATCAATTTTTCTTCTCAATTCCGATTTGTAAGTACTACATATCTGTGTCAAGTGGTCCCATTTCACTTGTGAAAAGATTTATTTTAGCATTTATTGTTACCACATGCAGAACTTTGGATGCAGATGGCTAGAATTATTAAACCTTCTTAGTCATCTGGTTGATCAGTCTTTTTGTATGTTGAGTATCTTAGGAGTAGAAGGTTATTAATCTCTATACAACATTTACATACTTCTTTTGACAGTGAACAATTATATGCCTAATGGCTATACCAATTTAATTATGTGCAACTCTCTCTCTCTTCATGTTTTGGGTATTTCTAACTTGCACCCACTTCTAGTACAATGTTATTTAGCTTGTCTCATTTACTTGATTTTGTAATATATATTTATTAGTGTCGTGGCAGTTTTTCTGATGCCTTATTTTGAACATTTGAACTCTGGGTTGTCAACAGTGTTCACAAATGGGAATCAATTCTGGAAATATACAATGATGCCCATACATTTGGGATGAAATCTTCCAACTCGAAAGCAGTTAGCAATTCTAATATGGCAATCTCTTGGTTGGAAGCTACATTTCCTGAATTAACTCGTCAAACGGGAGAAGGTGGAAACTTGTTTGCAACCAAAGCTCAGCCTTACGTTCTATTTGATGCTTCTGTTTCGTTGCAGGTATATTTCAATTTTGTCTGTCGGATGTCAGATTTATGTTTGTTCTAAATTGGAAACAGTAAGTACAATTATAAATCCAATTTTCCGCTTTCATTGATATTTTGACTCAATTTACTAAGACGTTTTAGGCATTTTGTATTTTTTCTTTTATCGTTGCCTCGTTTTTTGATATAATTTTAGTTTCATGTCGACTATGATTTGATTTTCTGCCCACATTCATTTGGAAGGAGGATTTTTCTACTACCAAACACTTCAATTACAAATTTTCCCCGTGAAGTAGACTCTCCTTAATTGTTTCCTGTTATTATTATGACTTCAGATGAGATTATTCAAGCACATAATATGATTACAGTTTTCTTGGCCCTATCAGTTTCTTTTACAAGGTAGAAACAGAGCTATGTAATGATCTACTCTTTCGAGTCCCCAGCATTAAATTTTATAGAATTCTTCCAAGTGTTTGGGATATAGAATAGTGAGTAAGCAACTTGGAGAAATCACTTGTCATCTGCCACCTCAAAACTAATTATGTCTTGTTTTTCTTTCCCTTTCTTCGTAAAATTTATTGTTGGAGTATTGACTCTCACATTTCACAGAAATCTTGGACAAGCTAGGTCTGCGTTCTCTTTGCCGTTTTTCAGCTGTTTTCTGTTTTCGAAAATGCAGAAAACGCATTCTGTTGCCCTGTTTTCGAAAATGAAAACAGAAAACAAATTTTGTAAAGAAAATAGAAAACGCAGTTTTGACATTTTCCGCATTTTATTTACAAATCAGAAAACACAGCGCATTTTCACCTTTTTTTTTTAAATTCAGCCAACACCACTTTTTTTCTGTGTTACAAATTATTATTTATAATATTATTTATAGCTAAAATTTATTTCTAGTAACTTTAAAAAAAAAAACTTATAATATTATTTACAAATTATCATTTCTAGTATTATTTATAGCGATTTTTTTTTTCTTTTACAAATTATCATTTTTGGTATTATTTATAGCTAAAATTTAATTTCACAAAACTCTCGAAATTAGTTAAATAAGAACAATTTTCCTCATCCAAAGACCCTTGAAATATAATTACAAGTACACAAAGTCTTCTGTAAAATTTCAAACAGAACGTGTTTTTCAGTTTTTTATTTTTGAAAACAGTTTTCAAAACATACCAAAAGCAGTTTCAACAATTTTGAAAACAACATGAAAATAGAAAATAGAAAACATTTTCGAAAATGAAAACAGAAATATAAAGAAAACGCAGCCTAGGTTTTTCATTTATTTTATTAGTCATGAGATTTAATCTGTTTCCTTCTTTGTATATGACATAATATAGCAAGTCTTCATAGGCATTCACAGGGAAGATTACTGTCAGTGTTTATGGGGAAGGTTATGGTAGGTAGGTTTTAACATTCTTATTTTGGTTAATTGTAGCCTTGTAAGTATGGTCTTTTGGTTTGTAATTCAATAGACAAGTACTTGTGCAAATTCTCCATCAATCATTATATTTTTCGTTTCACATACTTTTACTCTATAGTTTCCAACATGTAAATGGTGATTTTATTAAGCACTTCTACGCAAAAACTTAAAAATCATTTTGTAACTGTCATTTTCATGCAAATTATGGTGATTTAGTATTGGTTTTAATTTAAGTATCCTTGATATTTATTCAGTGCCTGGATCTTTTTTGCTTCTCATAAGACATACTTGAACATATTCAATAAAGTTTAGGCCTTGAATTTGTTAGTTTCTGGTTTCACTCTTTTCCTTTCTTGTGGTGTATCTTGTCCTACAGCCACTTCGTTAAATTTTATTTGGATACCTTTGCTGCGTCTCTGAATTTTTTATGGTTATTATTTTCAGGGGCCTCTTCGTAATGTATATCATAGTCTTGGAGAAGATTCTGAAGTTCAGAGAGGACTGTATGAAGGGCGCGCAGTCAGTTTTATGTACAATTTAGTAAGTAAGGATTCAATTCTTGTGACTGCTTGGAGTGGTGGTCAATTGCAAATAGATGCTTTAGCTGATGAAATACAGCCAGTTTGGAAAGTAGGTAGTGCACCTCGTGTTTGTGTCGACCTGTATGATCATATTCTCGCTGCTGCCATGATTTGTGAATCAGTTCCTACTGGCTTCTCAGTTTTGAAGTTTGATCAACCCCAGAATCACACGACCTGGTTGGGGCATCCGCCTCCTTTGTTGAGGCTAGCCATTGTGGATTTAGCTTTGCCAAAGAAAAAAGATCTTCTCATTTCACTGTTTGTTGATCCCATTGTTGGAGAAAGAATATATTGCCTTCATGATGGTGGGATAGATTCAATAGTTTTGCATTTTCTTCCCTTTACAAGCCAAGCAAGTGGCAAGGAAGAGCCAATGAAAACTCCGTCTGTGGAGACTGTTCTTAGTACATGCTCCGGAAAATTCTCCAGATCATCTCCTCTTCATGGTTTCTTGGCTTTATCAGATTCATTTGGGAGTTCATTGGTCGTGGGACTTACTGCTTCTCATGAATGCATTGTGCTACAGATGGAGACATGGAATTTGTTGCTTACTGATACTACAGAAAAGGGGAGGTCACCCGTCTGCTCTGAAGAGCTAAATGAAATGGACACCCCCACTATTATTAGCAAAGAACTCCTTGCTGGTCCTAAGACAGTTATGCTTCCCCCTTCTGCACCTAACTTACGCTCCGCGACTGCTGATTCTATTGAAGGAAGGGCAACTCTTCATCAATATTTCAAGCTTTTTCATGAAAATTATGTGGAATATGCACACAAGGTAATAAGCGTGCCATCAACGCATTGACATTAGTAATTCATGCTTGCAATTGTTATTACTTGAGCTAGAATTGTCTTCATCTTGATTATACTTGTTTATATTACACGATTGAATTGCCAAAAAGAAAATTTGATTCACTGTAGAAGCTCATTTGGATGAAAGGTCTGAATTTTTTTGATACTGTTTGATGGAATTTTGCTGAAAAGACATTCGAATTGACTGCCACTCCTGTTCATGTTTACGTAGCGTCCAATAAACTTTCTGTTGATTGTTTGACTGACCGATGCTGTTTACAAAAGCATAACTTCTCTGTAGAATATTTACAATTCAGGTTCTTGAGGATTTTAATTGAAAAGATTTTTGTAACTATTTGGCTGCAAGATATGAAGATGTTGTGAAAGAAGATGACATAAAAATATATCCTGACCGTATTGGCCAGATCCTATTTATTAAATTTCCTTGTCTGTTTTCTCTGTTGCGAATTACTTGTGCTTTCTCTTGTTTCTAGGTGTATTTCGAACTTCAGCATCATGCACCTCATTTGAAGAAAATCATTGATAACCAGCACTCTCGCTTACATGAAGCACAGCAGAAACTTTTGGAAGTTGAAAAGAAACAGGAGAAGGTAGAGAGTCGCATTGAACGAGCAGTTCAGCATCACAATTCTTTAGAAGAGCGCTTACATAACTTGAAAAGCTTGTCGGTATTGCGCAAAAAGCCACTGTCAAAGGCAGAGCAAGACTTTAAGTCAGAACTCGGTAATTTATTTCTGAGTTTTCACATCACTGTGGAAATCTCTCTCAATTCTTGATCCGAAATAACCAATTATCGTCTAATTTGTTCATGTTAATATTGAATGCTTCTTAATTATTTCAATCAAACATTACGGTAGAAAGAAAATACTGTTGAGATCAAGCCCAGCCGTTCAGATGTAACTTTACTTGCAAGTGATCGTAAGTTTGAGCGTTCAGGAAAAATAGGGCTACTCCACGTTGTCTATAGCACATTCTAATGGATCGAAAAATAAGATGAAAGAAAGAAAAGGAGAGTCAGTGCTTGTCCTTTATTATTGACATGCTCCTTGTACAAATTTGATCTTGTCCATTTCAGAAATTGCCTAGAGAAGGCAATAAAGATAGATAAACATAACAGGGTTTCTATAATACTTGACAAACTTTGCAATATAAACATTTTAATTTCTAAGATTCACGTGGGAAAATGAGCCTCATTGGAAAATCAAGACATCAAAAGCGAGAGCTTATACACGGATGAAGTGACAACCTAATTGTTTGAGTTTTTGGGTCAAGATAGGGCTCTGAATACGAGTACTCACCCTTCTTTGTGACAAACTCCTTACTGTCGGATCCCACAGTTAGTGGTATTTGAATGAAAGGTATGTGGATCCCGGGTACTATTTGATAGTGATAAATTTCAAGTTGTGGTCAATATTGGGTAGAAAGATGACATTTTTTTGGAAGCTTGATTTGCGGGGGTTATGGAAGAGGACGTGTGAAGGGATAGTTACTTCGGGTTCATATGTGATGGAAAATCTTTCTGCGTAAAAAACCAAGACATATGGAGTGAGTCATGACTCGTGAAGGAACCAATAGCCTATAGCTTAAGCTTTTTGGTCAATATTTAGATCTAAACATGCATACTGACTGCTTTTATGTGGACTCCTTGGGATTACAGCATATTCCACTGTCCTACTAAGAAAATTTGCCCATTGATGCTGAACCTAACCTGTGCAGAAAAAGAAAAAGAAAAAAAAAAAAAAAGAGGGCGGGGGTAATAAAACATTAACTTTTGGGGAAAATCGGAAATCAGGGTTTCTCTTTCTCTTTTTGGGCTAGGTGGGTGGAGGGCTGAGGACAGCCACTCCCATAATGTTCCAATTGTCTGCCTTTAGATGAACTGAATTTTGTTTTGACATCTGCTACATAATTTCTTTTCATATATAATTTATATTTTGGTATTCATTTCGTGAAAAGAAGAATAGCCCCAGATCCCTCTAAACAATCTCTGGAACTCAAACATACATCTGAGAATAATCTTCTTCTTCAACTTTTTGATATTTTGCACTTTCTTCATAACAATGCAGATAGATTTACTGGAGTTGAGATGGATGCTTTGCACTCTTCCATTGAAGCTCTGAATGCACGGTTGAGAAGACACGTACATTCTCCACAGACCAATTTCTCTATTCCACAAAGACAAAAATCGAGAATGGCAAGTCGAGTTCAAGAAGATGAAGTATCTCAACTTAAATCCTCTCTTGCCAAACTGTCACTTCTGAACAGTGAGAACACACAAAAGGTTAAACTTGTTGAGTCGGCACTAAAAACCCGTGATATCAGCGATATATGAGATCACATCAGAGTTTTTTGGAGGCATCAAATATTAAAAATGTTAATCCAGTTTTTGTGCATTTAGATGCCTAGTAGTTAATCTGGATTCCATTGTCCAATTGGGAGCTGCAGGAGATGGTATTTCTATATACTAGTATCTGAAAATTAACAACTCCAGCAGGCAGTTAAGGTAGACTGTACAGTAATGTACATTACCAAGGAAAAAAATTAGTTAAAATATTGTCCAATGTATTGTAACAAAAATGGTCAGGATGTTTATGGGCCAACTTTGATGGGGTATGTTTGCTTCAGAATACCCTTCCATGAATAGCTTAGATCACGTTTACTTCGTTTTTAGATGCACTTGGCTGTTGCAAGAATGCTTTTGTGCTCATAGTTGTTTGCTAACTGAGAGGTGTTCATTGAAGCATGGTTCCATCTATCCTCGTGCTCTCTTGTTGAAAAACTAGGGCAGGTGGGCAAGGAAGATGATGAAGTTGATTCATGAGTATGAGCCCGGGATTGTTTTGCTTTTGTAGCAAAATGGGAACTGACGGGCGAAATGTTGAAAAAAGGAATGTGTAAACTGGGTTTAATTGAGGAGTAGTCATAATATTTGAATATTAATTTTATCTTTTGTAAGTGTATTGTAATTTTGGTTGATTTGGAATCGTTAGTTTGTTGCCTTGTTTTGGAATAATTTTATTTCTGCGTTTTCTTGTACGACCCTTTTTGGTAATGGAAGAAAAAGATTTTGGAGAATGTGTGATTGAAAAATATTAAAAGTGATGGTTTCATAGAAATGTGTGGTTGAAATTTGAAAATGAGTTGAGAGGTAAAAAAGATTCACTATACATAAACAGCCTCAAAATTCGATTCTTTAGAACTCACTTTTCTTTATACATATTTTCAACAAAAAAATTTTGACACATGAAATAATATTTTTTTTTTCTTCAGATTTTTAAATACACATTTTTCAAAATTTATTTTTCACAAGGTCCGTTCTAAAAAATTTAATTCAAAAATAGGCCATAAATTGACATGCCGAGAAGAGTCAACTACGTTTTCTTTAGGATTATGCAATTTTTTTGGTGTAAAAATTTAGGGCATGTTCTCTTTGTTGTTTTGAGATCGTTTTCTGTTTTTATTTTCAAAAACACTAAAAAAAACGTTCTCTTTAACATTTTGGAAAACGCATTTTAGAAGAAAAAGAAATAAAAAATTGTACGCAAAATGTAAAACGTCTAAAATCTCATTTTGGACGTTTTTAGTGTATTTCAACAAAAAATATTCAAAACATGGAAAACACGTTTTGATTTTATTTATTTGGAAAATTATTCTTCTTTGGAACTAATCCTAAAATAAAGTTTTATTGAATTCAATATCAACATTACCAAAAAAAAAAGTGGGAATTCTTGTTATATTTCAAAAAATATCTTGATAAACAGACTTTGTGTTTTATTATTTTGACTTAGGACCACTTGCATCCATTTTGTTTACATTGACTCATATTTAATTGTGACTTGAACATGATTGTAGCAATAATAATTAGATAAACTAATTTTTTATAATATTTTAAAAATTTGATCATTATTGACTTTATTTATTTTTATAATATTTTTCTAATCATTATTAAATAAGAACAATAAAAATTAGATAAACTAATTTCTTATAATAGAAAGCAAATCTTCGAAAAACAATTTTTTTTTTTTTAAAATAATTTAACCCACAAGCAAATTAATTACAAATAGTCAAAGTAATATTTTGCAAAATTTCAAACAGAACATGTTTTTCAATTTTTCATTTTTAGAAACAATTTTTAGAAATAGCAAACAGAACGAATTTTCAACATACTTAAAAACAGAAAATGAAAAAAAAAAAATAGAAAATGAAGTACAAACAGAACGTCACCTTAGTATTGGATTGTATTACCATAAAATGAATCTTTGTCTAATCAAAATTTTAATTCAAAATTCCTATGTTAACAATCTAATGACTCGCAAGTGAATCAATCTCCCGGTGATTGGTGAATTATGGCACAAGTCAATTTTTAAAGGTAAAATTAAGGTTGGACTTACCAACTTTGTCAGATAGTTTGATTATGGGTTTTCAACTTCTAGAAGTGAGTTGAGATAGTGCAATTTTATTTTAACTTATATATATTTATTTATGGTTTTTGATTAATTTCACTATTAGAAGAAATAAAAAGTTGTCAAACAACTTGACATTTATCTCAACTCACTTGAAAGTCACATAATAGTTTAATTTGTTGAGTAGGGATCCAAACTCTCAAATTCAAATAGGTTGAGGATCCACAACTATACTACACGAAAAATTGGGAATAATCTTTCCAATTTTCAACTATTGATACTGAAAGGATGATGGATTTTATCTACTTTGATACTTGGACCAACATAGTTCACAAACACTTGTTTTAAGGAAGGTTGATTAATTTAATTGTCATGTTTTGAGATTCGGGATGGATGAGGTCATGCCTCACTAAATTGTAAACTAAGCCCGATAATAGCATATGTCGATTTAAATGACAAAATTTTCTACATTATCCATTTGAAGTCTCCCTTGTTCAAATTGGTGCTTCCACGATTTTTCTACATTACTTATTTGAAATTTCCATTTTTTTTACTCTTATAAGGTTTACTTTTAATGATGAAATTCAAGTCTTAATACGATGTCATAGCACGTTATGTTCCAACAAGCAATTTGATCTGATTAAATATAAAAACAAGATTGATCTGCTAAAAAAGAGACCGTCATGTAAGAACATTTTAAGTGTGAAATTTCACATATGCTAATTATCAAAATGTAGGCCGACATATAAAAGTTTGAATTTTTTTTTTCTAATAAGATTTACTTTTTAAAATGGAATATCAAATCTTAATAAAATTAAAATAACTTCTGTACAACAATTCCTGGGTTTGACTGTAAAACCTTCTAGTCCGAATGTACTTGACGTCTACAATGACACTACTTTTGTATTATCAAGATTGTGAGCTTGCTGGAGGAATTTTGAATTTTTGGGAGATTGTGTAGTTGAAGAGTTGTTGAAAATGTGAAAAATGATAAATTTCATTTAACAATAATTTTATGGAGACATTTTAAAGTGACATTGTGACATGTCGAACATACATTGAATGTTGTAAATAACTACCATATTACTTATTTTTTCACCATCCAATATATATGCGTCGTGTCACAATATCATTTACAAATATCTTCCTAAAATTACTCATCATTTAAATATTTGATTAATATTGAATTTGGGTGAAACTTTGAAAAATATAGTAGAGACAAGCTCCGCTAGCTTCAAGCTCAAAACCAATACCCCTCATCTCAAGTCTAACCCCACGTGGGTCCCGTTTCATCTAAATCCCGGAACAAAATGGGCAACAATTTCGTCCAAATTTTGAGCAGTTAGCTGCCCCATATTTTTTTTTTTTACGAACTAAAAACATTTAATAACGATTAAATTGAACGAAACACGTATACCGCACATTTTTCATTATTTAACATTTTTTTTAACAAACTCAAAACATTCAATAATGATTAAATTGTACGCAATCTGTATTTATATTTACACTCTCTCTCTCTCTCTCATCCAAAACCATTTTGACATAAAACTTGAATCGTCCCCTTAGATTCCCCACGCTTCTCTTCTAATTTACACTCATTGCCACTCCCTTCCGATCTTCAAATCTATTCGAACTGGCCCTCGCATTCCAGCTTCATTTCCCCCTCTTTTCTCCATCTACGTTTGCTCAAACATATATTATATATACATACGTATATATGTATAGCAGTATAGATTAATGTTTCTTCTCTGGGTTTGACGGCATTTAAATGGTTGAAAATGCGGATTTTATGAATGTTTATTAAAGGAATGTGGAGTGCGGAGTGGGGATTGCTTTTCTAGCTGAGTTTCGTTTTAAATTATTTAGCCTGATTCTCGATCTGCGAAGTTAGCGTTTTCAATTTTATTTGTCAAGAAATTGGTTTGGAGAAATGCAGGGTTTTATGGTGCTTGAATGGTTCAGAATGTGGATGGGGAGTTGAGGAATGTTTTTTACTTTTCAGGGCTTTGGTTATTTTTTATATATTTATTGGGATGAATAGGAGTTTTAGGGCTCCGGAGAGGGAACAAACGGGGAGTCTGAGACTGAAGGACAACAAGGATGAGGAGTTGGCATTGTTTCAAGAAATGCGCAAGCGCGAAAAGGAACGGAATAATCTTCTTCTTCTTCACAACTCCGACGAGTTTGATGCTCCACTTGGTATTAAAAATATTGAAATTTTGTTGAAAATAAAAAATTGTTCCATTATTTTATATGACAGTTTTGGTGTTATGCGATGAGGTCTCAATTAGTTGTTAATAAATTGGATGACGAATCTATTTGGTGGATTTTGGTTTCAGATTTATGTAAATTTTTTACGTTATCTGATATGCTGTAGCTCTTAAAAAATTATTAAAGTTTTTATTTGGTGAATGATACTGGCTTTGGATTCTTACGTAAATACTCATTTGATGTAAAAAATGATAGTAATATCCTTGAAATTTACCTTGTCTTGAGCCTTTGATTGTTTAGTGAATTAATTTTACTATTCAACCATTTATTTTTCTTTTATGATTCTGTATGCAGGATCAAAAATCGGTAGTACTCCCATTTTTAATATAACTGCAGCTACACCTGCACCTGTGCGGAAGACTGTTGCTGATGAATTTCTTAATTCTGATGGTGAAAAAAATGACTATGAGTGGTAATTTTTTACATCTCCACGGCATTTTATACCTTCTAAACTTGTGTGTCGACTGTGATTTTTAATTTTTCTTTATGAATGTAATGAGTCTATCCTCTCTTCTTTATTCATATTTAAAAAAAAAAAAAAAAAAAAAAAAAAAAAAAAAAAAAAAAAAAAAAAACTTAATCTAATGCAAAACAAAAATACTCGGAGGACTCAGAAATACCGTAATGAAAGGAACATAGGAGTTTGTTGCTAGATACTTGACCAAATAGGATCTTTCAGTTCCTTGTCCTTTTAATTGACATAGACTCTAGTCATCTAATAAAGGGGAGCGTTCCGTCTTAGAAGAGAGCCCCTGCGCACGTTTCGGGAAAAAAATCTTAATATCATATTCGTCTCATTCGATATTTTAGGTCCCAACTTCACCCCAAGTTCGATCTTGGCTTAGGATGAACGCTGACGGCCAGTGGGAGGTCCCAATTAAATAACTACTTGAATCAGAGTTTTGAGCATAAAGTGAAAAAGATTTCACTGACATAGGCATATATGATATATGTTATGCTACTAATACTTGTACTTACTGAGGTATTCTATCCAAGCCTGGTTGAGGAAGAGTAACAGGGTATAAATCACCCCTGCCTCAATCTGATCGTTACATAGATCCACGGGAGGAACTTCGCCCAAAGTTTTATTACTATTTATGGGTGGCTCTGGGATTTCTTATGGGCACAGGCAAGTCATGAGATATCCAGCAATGGATGTTCGTACAATAGTATATTCGAAGAGTGCATAACCTCCCCCTTTTTTTATTTAATTTCTTTGGACCTCAAAAGAATTTGCTATTGTAGTGTTGATGTCCTTCAATAGAAATAAATCAATTTATTCAAATTCATGAAGTGTTTTATTGTACTTAAACTCTATTTATACTTATTTTTTCTTATTATTAGTGACAGTATCTTTTATTGACTTTCTCCTTCACTTACGTATGAATCTGATGATTTTCACATTTCAAACCGACCTCCACACACTTCTTTACCAATGAGTATAACTTGAATATGCAATGTAGCTCCATAATAGAAAGTTTAAACAACACTAGAGAAGGCTGCTGGTTGAAGTTTGTCTTCCTCTGGTTCATCTCTCTAAGTTGTTACCAGTAGTAATTTTCTTTTGTTTAAAGATGTATTGTCTTCATGATTTTACACATACTTATTGCTGATGTTAATTATGTACTTTGAAAATAATTTGGGCTTTGTTTATTTAGAAACAAAAAATTGATTGTCCCAAATTTATATTTACTGCTGTTAGATGTGTCGATGGGGCTAAGACTTGATTTTCTTGAGAATTCTTGATTGAATTTAAAGTTCACTTTGATCTCAATATAGTCATTCAATGGCACTCATAAAAGTTCTCTCATGTTTTCAGGCTTTTAACACCTCCAGGAACTCCTCTTTTTCCTTCACTAGAGATGGAATCGCAGAAAACTGTTAGGAACCAGCTGGAAACTCCGAAAGTTCGACCCACTGGGCTGAAATCTAGAGTAAGCTAAAGATAATAGCATTTTGTTAAATTATTGGTTGTAATGCAAAATTAGTTGTTCTTCATGTTTCTATAGGATATTCGGCCATTCCTTATGCAGGGGCGCCAACATAACTCCTAAAAAATTCAAGGGGCTGTCCCCTGAAAGTTCGGAGGTTAAAGTGCATGGTTACCGATATATTCTTTCATCAAATGTAAAGCAAAAATGTAGTGTGCATTGAAAAAGATCATGTGGCCAACATGTTTTTTGAAATTCGATTCACTGTGTGGAAGAAGCAAACACTTTTAGGAATTCAGACTCTAAAGAAGCAAAGTGAATAATTTTCTTAAATTTATTTCTAATTCTATAAGATGATGATGTTCATTATAATCAGCTGAAGAGTTATAGTCTATAATCCTCTCCAGAACTAATAGGGCAGCGAACGATAAATTTACCGCTACTTGCACAAGGAGCAAATCCATTAGCAGCCATTGAGAGTCTATTCTAACTTAGCACATATTTTTAGGGTGCATGGAGAATTATCTGCAAAAATCCTGAAATAACTTTTGTTTTGCATCTTGTTTTCTATGGTTGAAGCTAGCAAACTCCCAGCCTGAGCAGGCTAGTAGGAGCAATTTATTATCTAGACAGCCAACTTCATCTCTTGGATTAAATACTTCAACTGGAGGACTCCGCAGGCCCTCTTCATCTGGGGGTCCTGGATCAAGACCTGCAACGCCAACCGGGCGTCCAACACTGAGCTCAACATCTAGATCCACCTCGACTTCAGCTTCTGTTAAACCTACATTGTCCACTTCTTCTAAATTAACCTCTGCCACTTCATCTAAAGCAATATCGACCACATCATCTAGACCTTCGAGATCTGCAACACCTACTTCCCGTGCTACCTTGCCTTCAGCTAAGCCCATAATTCCGCTGAGATCTTCCACACCTACCTCGAGGTCTGCCATAAGATCCTCAACACCTACAACCAGACAATCTTTACCTGCACCAAAGTCCATGTCGAGGGCAGCAACCCCAACTCGTAGGGCATCAGTGTCAAGTGCCCCAGTTAAGTCCCCAACCTCTTCTTCAATTATAAAGCCTGCTTCCTCAACAGCAAAAAATCCAGTGCCGACAGTGTGTTCTCCAGCTATGAGGCCCAAACCATGGAAACCCTCGGACATGCCTGGATTCTCCCTTGATGCTCCACCAAATCTGCGGACATCTCTGTCTGATAGGCCGCCTTCTGTCACAAGGGGTAGACCTGGAGGACCGAGTTCTCGATCTTCATCTGTCGAACCCGTTTCAAATGGAAGGGTTAGACGACAGTCATGTTCTCCAGCAAGAGGACGACCTCCCAATGGCATTACTCGTAGCAGTGGAAGCTCTGTCCCCGTGCCTGCTGTAAATCGATTGCATGCCAAGGCTAATGACAATGTGAGCCCTGTTCTATATGGAACTAAAATGGTTGAGAGGGTAATAAATATGCGGAAACTTGCTCCACCCAAGCAAGATGACAAATATTCACCAATTAGCAACTTATCTGGAAAGTCCTCATCACCCGACAGTTCAGGCTTTGGGAGAACGCTTTCAAAGAAATCTTTAGACATGGCGATAAGGCATATGGTATGTACACTAATCCCTTCTTTTGATAATCAAGTGACGCCATAAATTACTTGTAATTGTGATGGGTGGTTTATCATTTAGTGAAATTGTGCGACTAAATCAATATGGTGCTTAATATATATTTTATACACGGTTGGAGAATAAATTTCTATTTTTCCGGTGCAGGGCATAAGGCGAACTGTTCCAGGCAATTTACGCCCGCTAATGACTAATATCCCAGCATCCTCTGTTTATAGTGTGAGATCAGGGCATACCAAAGGCAGGACAGTTAGTATGTCTGATTCCATACTTGCTACAAGCAGAAGCAGTGCAAGTTCTGAAGTGAGCGTCAATAACAATGCCCTTTGCGTGGATGGAAGTGAAGGGGATGATGATGTTAGCAGTGATAAGCGTCCCCGATCTCCTGCCAGCATACGTAACGGGAGATGACTGTCGATGCCATAATATACATGTATTAACCGATGACTTTTCTACTTCTGGTTAGAAGCAAATTCAACAATTGATAGACAATCATTCTCCACTAAAGAAGGTTAGTGTATATTCAGATTCACGAGTTACGAGTTAGATGTATAATTTGAAATCTTTGTGTCATTATTAGAAACTTGGTTCATTTGCTAAACCTTCTTCCAGTCTGTTGTTTGTTTTGTGAACATGTAAAACCCTTTTCTCGGGGACATTAAGATCAATGCCTACTTTATTTTTTTGGCACATTTTTTGAAATGCTAAATTCAGTATTCAAATTTGTACATACTATTTATGGCATGTTTTGCAAATAACTCAAGTGGCACAATTTCTGAAGGTGGGAATGCAAAAGAATTTGGAAAAATAGTTTCTGCTGATAACGGATCAGATTACGGGATCAAGTTGTCCCGTTGGTTTGGTTTTGTCCATAATGTGTGATGTTCATGTGATGTACTCCCTCTGTGTTCATGAGGACAGCCTCATTTTCCCTTTTTGTTTGTCTCAATTTATAGATTTCTTTAATTTCTTTGTTGAGAGTATATTAATGTCTTGATTTTCTAATATATCTCTATTTATTATGCGTTGTTATCAACAAATATGAACTACTTATTATTCAATGTAGGGGTATATTATGTAAGATGTAAGTAAATTTATAGTTCTAACATACTTTAATTATAAATAGAAATGAGTCTAATTTTATAGAACGGAGGGAGAGTAATATACTACAAGTTATCGTGATCCATTTTGATCAAGCTATTATCAAACCATCACCAGCTAGCTGCCATCACCACTGCCCTACCACTTGCCTACACCCCTCTTCAAACCCACGCCAACTGCCTTGCCACTGGCCGAGGAAAGCAGCCCTGAGGAAACCTTTGCACGCCTCTGTTGTCTTTTGGGAGGCTTACGCTCCATAGAAAGAGTCTACCTGAGATTGTCCCTTGCCCCCCCTCCTTCCCCTGACCCCCCTCCCAAGTGAAGCATTTATTCATTTTTAAAAGACATTGTAATTCATAATATTATTTTTTTTATCACTGACCATAGTGTCTTTCTTCTTTATGAAGTCAAAAATCACTTGAATGTCCGCCTTCACAAAATGAACCCACCACCATTTTTTTTCAGAAATTCACTAAAAAATCATCAAAATCCACTAAAATTTCTCCCGCTTTTACAAGATATGGTTCCAGTTCTTCCACCATTCATATTCACAGAAATGAAGATTCTGAGAATTTTAATCTAAGAAAAAAAAGTTTGTTTTGATTTCCTTTCAATATGATATTTGCTGCAACTGTTGAAATACATCCTACGATTGGATCCTACCGCAAGAAAGTGATATACTATTTAGTATATATAACTTATTGCTTTAGTATTTAAGAGAGCTAACATGCATATTTTTAAGTTGTTCAATACTTTTTCAGAGTTGTTATTTTTTTTAATTCTAGTCTTGACTTCAATTATTTATAAAATTGCACTCAACAAATATTTGAAGAAGTAATACATTAAAAGCATTGTTTAGTTGACAATAGTTTTTTTTTTTTTAAATGTTAAAGTTATTTACCTTACATCTATCTTGTTTTGCCTTAACGCAAGCCCGAACTTTAAAGAAAATCATCTTTAATTTAGTGAAATTAAGTCAACCAACTTCAATTTGTTATCAAGTTTGATCTCTTTTTCAATTGTTGTCTTGACGAAAATACTTACTCAATATTAATCTAATAAATAATCAACGTGTAAATACGTGTTTTTAATTTATACAATTTAATAAAAAATATTTTAAAAATAGTTGATGTGTATTTAAGAAGATATTCAAATATATTTCATAATATAATTGCAAAACCACGTGCAATGCACGCACTACTGATTAGTCTTATTAAAAAAACGAAATAAAAACTGAGGACTTGTGGGCCAAGCTCGAGGGTCGAGTCTGCTCGACCCGGCCCATTGCTAGTTACAAATAAGCACTAAATCTACGAGAGATGTGACGGTTTACAGCTACCCTGTGTTAAAAGCAAAAAGTTTGTGCAACCTTTATCTGCAATGAAAATGCTGGTCATATATTGGGCACTAATGATGCAATTTTGCCTAATTTGTTGAACTTCCTCCACACACACAGACACAGGTGTTTAGTAAACTCATTTATAAACATCATTGTCAAATCACATTTTAACCCCCACATATTTTTCGAGAACCACTCTTCAACTACAATTGAGTTTACCTCCAAAAACTCATATGCCTTATTTATAAACAAAAACTAGCTGTCAAACAGAGGTGAGACATGTACATAAATACTACATTCAAATATACATCAATCTCTTACAAGTGACATAACTAAGAATTATGTTCAACTGCAAATAATTTATTGGCATTGACTGAATACAACACTTGGAAAATACATAGAATTCAATCCTATAAACAATGTCATACAAGAATCTTATTTTTCACAATCATCTGCAAATGTCTGATCGTGCAATAGAGAAACTTATCTGACAAGAATTAACCATTTCTGAGTTTCAGTAGTGGCTGCTCCTGAGGACAGAATGATTCTATACAAAAATTTGGGGCTCTGTCTAGGACACTGCCTTGTAAAAAGAATAATATCCTACACACCTTCGATTTTAACTACGTTTGTCTTTTCTGAAGCATGGATGCCGTGCTTTTGAAACCATTCGGGCATATGGAATCTTTCGTACAGAACTGGCCTTACGTCTTTCTGTAGAGAGAGGTGCTTGAGAAGGGGAAGAATAACTTCCAAAAGCTGTTCAGCACATAATGATTAAAATTTCTACGTAAAGGTATGCAGGATAATTGTGAGAGACAACAAGCATTTAGGTTGAGTAGATAGAAGTACCTGTTCATCATGTGGTTGTCCAGCAGAAAATGGTACGCATGGAATTCCATTCAAGGGTTGCAACAAGAAACTGAAAGGGTTGTTATCAACAATGACAGTTCGGCATAAATCCTTTGATAAGCACGATAGATCCTTCACGTGTTCTCGATATTCTCTGTTAGGTATGCAACCAAGTGAGGTATTACAGTAAAACATATTGTACAAGTTACATGTCCAAATGCTCAAGTATGATGTATGTATAGCTATTCAAAGTAAAAAAATACTCAGTAGTGAAAAAAAAATTGATGCCAATATGTTAAGCATCACACAAGGACGACTTGGGTGTAGAGACATCTTTTGCCCAGAACAAAATAAGTTCCCATTCATAAGAGTGACACGATATCGGTAGAACATAACAGAAGCCAGATGGGGAGGGTAGAGGCTAAGGATCTCATTGCTTTAAAATATTCTAGTAAATCTAACAATGCAAAAAAAAAAAAAAAAAAACCATGCCAGCAACCCCAAATTCATTAGGATCAAGCTTTCTTGTTGTTGTTCTGGAATTTTGTGTGTTTATAGCAAGCTTTGTAGTTGTTCTGGTTCTAGTAAGTTCTTGAATAAGTGTGGCAGTAAGGTACGACAGTAACCAATTCCTACACCCCAAAAGGGCGGAAAAAAAAAAAGGAAAAAGAGAGAGGTATAGTATTCATGAAGTCTTAAAATCTTTACAGCCAGTTTGGTATAGGTAGTTTTTTTTATTTTTTTAAGTTTTGGGATTTTTATTTTTATTTTTGGGAGAATATGTAATTTAAAATTGATTAAAAATGTGAAAAGTGATGGGTCCCATTGAAATGTTGTTGAAAATGAATTTGAAAGAAATTTTGAAAAAATGTTATTGGACCAAACAGGCTCTTATTTTTACTTAAGATCCATAGTGGAGGCCTTGAAATCTTGTTTAGTCTACATTTTGTCTGATGATCATTTATGCTGGTAAAATTAATTCTATATGCACATTTACATACATAAATTTTATGCATTCATATAATATTTACGTGAAAACAAATATTTCACATAAGAATGGTAAAGAGAGGCATAAGTTAAAAACGTGACTTTCTTGAATTTTGCGAATTTTCAGAAATCCTGAATCTCCTTGTCCTTAATGCTCGACTGGAAGTCACACAAGAAATGAATTACATTATTATGTTTTCATAGGTTAAGTCACACATCTCAAAACGGCACTATTCTTCATAAATAATAGTGTTTCCCAGAATGTTCAGTGCATTAACTAAATAACGATTTTTTAGAACATTCTTGGAAAAAAAAAATTACAAAAATGTTAATCATTTCAATTAAACGTTTTTAATCCTTTTTTCGAAAGGAGCTGGATGAGAAGAAACTCTCACGTCCGGCTCTGTAGTAGAGAAAAAAACGTTTCAGATGAGCTGCTCTTTAGAGCCAAATTGTATAACATCGATCATCTTCTTATCATCAAATTTTAGGGAAGATGAAGTTAAAGGACTCACTATTCCACTTTAGGAAGTCATAAACTATACCGACACGGATTAGAAGTTGAGGGGGTCCAATAGATTCAGCTAAATTGAGCACGCTTCAAATAGTTAAGGTGGACTATGTTGCATAGATATAATTGAGAAATGTAACATTGATCAAACTAGGTGGTAAAAAAGATTCAATAACCATTGCTAAATTTATTGGGAACACAGCTTAGTTTGATATAGTAAAGGTCCATTTGGCAGGGTCTTGAAAAGCCCAAAGTTGCTAATGAGAATAAGAAGCTACTTTTAGTTTGGTTTGGAAAATATGCTGAAAGTGCTTTGTCTGGTTATAAGAGCTTTTAGAGTAAAAGCAGAAGCCATCCCAAACCGTCCTTAAATTGTCTCAAAGAACAATCATGAATTCAGGTGTTAAAACACTATATGGACAAGCTATTCCATAAAAATTCTCATGCCTGCACGAAGAAAGCATTTTCATCCCATAAAGCCCTTCAGTATTATGTTCAAAATATTATTCCTTCACTTTCAAATAAACGACTAGGTTTTACTTAGATCAGCTTCTCAAGTGAAGCTTTGACTCTAGTTGTTCACTTTTACTATTCCAAATAGTTATAGATTCAAGTAGAATAGGTCAAAAGAACCACACACCACAACTAACATGGACTTGGTTACACTGAGATTTAATTTCATTAAACTATTGAACAGAAATAGTTTTATGGTGGACCCAATGGTCAGCCAAATTCAAGTTCATGAGAATAATGCTAGCTGCTTCTTGTTGTTCTCTTACTCAAGTCAACCAACTAATCAATGAAACAAGACTAATACCTTTACGTAAACCAAATGGTCAGCCAATTTCAAGTTCATAAGAATAATGTTAGCTGCTTCTTGTTGTTCTCTTACTCAAGTCAACCAACTAATCAATGAAACAAGACTAATACATTTACGTAAACCAATGCCAAGACTACCACCATGATGCCACTACAACAAAATATGCAACTTGACAGACAATTTAAAACCTTCTTCCACTCCAAAACTGACAAGCCTAAAAGATGCATCAAGAAACACACATATCCCACAACAAATTTCTTTTTTCTATTTTTATCAAAATAATAATAAAAAGGTATATTTATGGTGAACTTTGCGATGAAGAGCGAAAGACACTGAAGTGCAACTTGAAATTTTAAATCATGAAGGAAGAGATGATACATTTTTGAAAATTCCATTAGCTATGGTTGCAGCTAGTCAGCTACTATGCTGATGGAGTTGGTTGTTGAAGCATAAAAAAAGGATTTAGTTATGCTGCCTGGTGGTTTGGGGGTGTGCAAAGGATCAGCAGTGGTGTTGTTACTTTGCATTTGGATGCAGGGTGGGAATTGTAGGAGACATTTTTTTTTTTTTTGGGAAAAGATACAAGGAACATTATGCTGATCCAGTAGTATACAAATGTTCCCATTTTGGGTAAGTAACATATTTTGGACATACTAACAGGATTAGGAGATGCCCTTCCTTCAAGTACGACATATCAGTGGAGGGTTGGACCTCTGCAGAAAATATAGAGAAAAGTAACAGTCTAACGACCTTAGTGTGGTTACTGGATGCTTGTACATTGCAAAATTCCATTCAGATTGATTAGGCTTAGAGCTTTTGACAGGGGAAAAAATGTGAGGAAGATAATGATTTTCATGGAATCATTCCTATATTACATAGGCATGCAAACTACCAAAATGCATCATAAAATGCAAGAGGAAAAAATCACAAAATTTAATTGACTGTAAATAAAAATGGAAGTCAGGTTTCAACTTAGATTCAGGGGTCCAAAATTCTATTGGCAATCCAAATTCCACATTGGAAATTAAAAATAATTGCTAGCAAACTGGATCTAGATAGTCTAAACTCTAAAGCAAACAAAGTTGCAATTCTATCCAAATTAAGAATACATTGTTTTTCCAACACGCCCTTGACTAAACTACAAGACTAAAGAAGAAAAATAATTCTCAGAACACTGCAGCAGACTCAGAAATCCATGTGAGATCTTGAAAGGCCATGTGCGACAAGTAATATATTTGTGAATACTGTAATTTTATTCTATCTTCTACTTTCTAGAACCAAATGGACAGCCCTATTTATGTGAAACCATTTTGAGTGGCATAAAGGGGAGTTGAAGACTTCCACCAAGAGCCAATCAAGACAACATAACATTATTCAACATAGTAACATAGTATTGTGTGATTTCATGCGTGGAATCTAACTTCCAAGGGACACACCAGAGAAAGAAAGAAAAAAGATAAAGGGAAGAACAAGCCAATCTTATGTCTATTGATTTTATTGCTAGGGGCCCAAACCTAACGCATACCATTGAAGACTCAAATAGAAAGAAAATTAACTAATTGTAGTTCCAATGAACAGAGTACAAAAAGGATAGAAACTTGGTTCAAAAATATATAATTACAAATAATTAACAAAAGTTTTTAGGAGATATTTTTTTTTTTTTTTTTTAGTTCTCCCAATAGTCTTTTGGCACTGAAAGAAACATGAAATAAAATGTCCTTTTTTTTTTTGAGAGGCTAGACTTATTTTAGTGCTTATAAGCAATGTCAAACATTTTCTGCTTATATGCAGTTATATTAACCTCTTAAAATGTTATAAGCATCCCAATCATCTCATATTTGTTTCAACAATTATGACTAATAAGTAATGAGAGGGGTTAATTATAAATGCTAAAGTTAACGTGTCATTCATGTCTTTGATGTTAATTATAACACCGCAAGACATATATACCAGCGTAAATTATAGCAGATGCTTTAGTGATTCTCATGAGTAATGTACTTACATTTGTTTCATTTTTTTTTTCTTTCACTTTGTCAAATACAAATATATCTTATAAATATATAAAGATATCTTGTTAACGTTAATGGGTCTTGTATAAAATCGAAGAATGTAGGACAAGCTTTGCAATTGAATGCATAGAAGACAAGAGTCATAGGAACATGAAAAAATGGCATGAGTACTATATACAAATTGATCACAGTACAGAAGCTTCTACACTTACGTGCTAATTGTCGAAGGGCGATATAGTCTACGACTGAATCGATTTTCAGCATCTATTCTGTCAACAAGTGGTCTAGCATAGCCTGCAAGAGTAAGATAAATAAAATCTTTAAAGAACATGGTATAATGATATGAATAAAGAAAATTCAGATATTGTAGAATATCGAAAAACCTTCAAGTCCAGCAGTAAATAACACAAGATCTGCAAATTCACTTAGTTGTTTTAGAAAGTCGTTCAATCCAGGACGTTCAAACACTGTCACATAGTTGATCTTAGGTTTGCCTTCAAATTCCTTAAAACCCCATGGAAAAAAAAAAGGTGAAATGGATATGAAATGTTAAGATTGACCATAGACTTTTCTGCTTTATGATTAATGTCTAAACAAATATGTGACGAACCTTATCAGAAGAGACACACTCTAGTTCAAACCATTTTAAACCAGCTTCTGTGGCCCGAGCATGTATTGTAGTCGGCAAACTTGACGTCTCATATGCACAGACCAAAGTCTCATCCAAGTCAAGAACCACCTGCACACGATAAATGGGTGAATGGATAAACAATCTTATGTGGTAAGTAAGCATCTTTAGACCGAAAATTTTCGTCAGCCCAATAACAATAATCAAGATGAAAAATTTCTTCAACTGTTCTGCAGAATTTATTTAGTTATTTATCCTATATTAGGACGAAAGTAAGATTCACTCTAGATTTAGTAATCCATCACTGATGTACCTTTTCCTATTTAATTTGACGGGTAACTCTTATCTTGATCAAATCCTCAAAACCCTACTTCCCCCCCCCCCCCCCCCCCACCTCCCGGGCAAAAGAAAGAAGGCAGTATCCAAAAATATTTCAATATGTTCCATTCATTCTGGTCTCCAGCCACTTCATGTACAGCACATTTTTTCTTGTAGTCAACGACTCAACGGTCAGCTAAAAGAGAATCAAAATTCAATGGACCAGTCACAATTAAATGGTATGTAAAGTTCCCAAAACGTGGTATGTTCATTTCGTATGACAGAAATTACCCTTCTACGTCATTCATTAAAACAATTCAAAAGGCTAAAAACTAACTCAAGCACTTTGTAAAGTCAATCATATTTTAAATATTTCCATCGTTAGACATAGGCGTTTAATAACCTTTTCATTGTAGCAATTGTACACAATCCTATAAAATAAGGGATCTCCAGAACATAATCCCATGATATAGCGATTGATTTTTTTTTTTTTTTTAGCTTTCTTGCTCAAGTATAAAATTGGCCACTACAGTATAGAAATATATTTTTCTAAAACAAAATAAGATAAGTTTCCTACTTTCTTCATCCAAAATGGTTATAGAGCAGCTTTAATTCATGTTTGGATTAAGCTTGTCATCACTTCCATTCATTGGCAAGCCACCTAATGCAGCTCGCCCAGCTGAATTATTCTTATCTTTGGTTCCTTTAGATTTTTCAGTTTTGATTAAATGAATATTATGCTTTATATTTGCTTTCCTGTCATCACTGGATGGTATTCCCCCTCTCTCCCAATGCATTTCCCGCTGGACCACCATCACCCCTATATATTCTTGTTTCTTGACCAAGAGTTCTGACTTTGTTCTCTTCTCAGTGTGATTTGGCACCCCCACTCTGAGCTGGTTCCTGCACTAATTCTTTCTTATTGGCAGTATGGGAATTTGGCATATTCATCCATCAATTCTGTTCTTTTATTGAACTTCACACCGAGTCAAACCTTCTTATCCTTAGATGCTAACTTCCTCAAAGTCGTCAATGATCTTTCTCAAAGTTTTATTAATTATGAATACCATCTTCTTCACCAGGTCCAAGTCCAACCTTAGCAACCAACGTCAGGAAAATTTAGTATTGGCAGCAACGACATTAGTCATTGTCTTATATTTTGAAGGGGTAAGCGTTTTTGTTTGAAGCAACCTTTAATTTGACAGCAAGAGAAAGCTTTTTAACCTAGGTTATGGCTGTTCTATTCTTCATTCGATGAACTCGACATTCCAACTAATGCTTAGCAACGTCAAGGGATTTAATCGATAACAATTCATTAAATATGAGATTCATTATTTATTAGTCACAATTAGGACAAAAATTAACTAAAACTTTCCAATTATTTACCTTTTATGCCTTAAAAACTAATTTAAAATCAAAACTAAAACTAAAAGAAAATACCTTCAGCTTCTCCAAAGAAGAAGCATCTACCACCCTCCCTCCACCGGCTATTGGAAAAGGGGAGGCCAGGGGTGGATGAGCAGGCGGCGGAGGGGGGTCATCTCCGAACTCCGATAGCTCAACTACCGGCAAAGGCTTAAAATGCGGCGGAGCGTGGTGAGCAGAAGAAAGGAAGGAGCCTTGACGCAGGCCAACATACGAGAGGACCTGAGTGAACGAAGGAGTTCCCCGGAGGATCTGAGAGAAGATCTGGAAGAAAAAGGCCAACCAGTTCAAGAGTGACCTCCAAAGCTGTATTGTCCGTGGCGCGTAAACTTCAGGCGCCGCGAGACCCGCCATCATAAATATATAGTTATTTTTGAAATTTGTATCTCGAATTTGGGCAGGGAATTACGGTGTATTCGATTATTTTTTTTTTGTTTTTAGCTGTGTTCGTGAGATAAATAGATAGATATATGTATAGGGCAAGATGGAGGCCGTGGCTGTATCGATAATGACTTAGATAGAGGAAATGAAAATGAGAGAGAGTATATGGCGCGTGTATAGGGTGAGAGTGGGAGATGAAATAGACTCACATTATTTTAATACTGTTAATACAGTTGACAACATTAATGTTGTTATCTTTTTTTTTTTTTTTTTTTTCCGTAAATAATATTGTTATCTTCTACTTCATGCCTCTCCTATACAGAACTTCTCCCCTACCTGTTCATGATGGGTAGGGGAGTTTCCTACCCAAGTGAGAGGGGAGGGGAGAGGAGAGGAGGGGTGGGGTGGGGTAGATCTCATTGCCGCCTACCCATCAGGGATGGGTGGTTTGTGAGGGCCGGATAGGAGAGCTCCTCTATCCGTGATGGGATAGGCCTGAACAAAAGAACTGGAATCAGCAATTCGGTTCCAATTTGGTCCTGATTCGATTTGGTTATATCAAAATTTTAAACGATTTCGATTCTAAAAATTAAGAACCGTCGGTTCCGATTCTTGGTTCAAAAATCATAGATCAAAAATTAATTTTCTTTCACTGGTTATATTGTTCAGCTTCAAGCCTTTAACAATTAAGCCTTCAATCGTCGTTCTTCAAGAATCAACAAATCATAAATCTTCATTTTCATCTTACAATTAATTGTTATCTTGTTTTCAAGGATTTGCTAGACTTGTGCGACTGTTCCTTGAAATGATGAAGAATTACGAACATAAATTGAATTTTTTTTTTTTAGAAGAAGCACATATACGCGGATGAGGAGATACATTTCTATTTGGAATGAAATGAATATTTTGATGTCAAAGATTTTAAGTATTTTATTTGTATTTTGATCAAGGTTGATGACCTTACCGTCTTACGACTCTTACTAGCCGAAATTTACCATAGTTTTATCGCTTAATTTCGACAATTTTAGCTCAGGAAATCGGAACCGGAACCAGAATCATTCTTCTCTTGCAAAAAGAACCATCGGTTCTTGATTCAGTTCGGTTATCTAGGAACCAGAATCATATGAAATCACGTCCACGCCTAGTGACGGGTAGGGGAGCAATTTCACCCGCTTATAACCTCCGTTAATTCGTTTGCAAACAACAAACATCCTTAAATCACTTTTTAATCACATACATTTTTCAAAATCACTTTTCGATCAATATTTTGTCTCGAAAAAATCACATTCTTTGTTTATAAACAAAAAAACTTTTACCAAAAGAGGCCTAATTCTTCTTTTCTTTTTCATCTTCGGCTATGTTTGTTAAAAGTTCTGTATTTAAAAACATGTTTTTTAATTTTTTTCGAGATAAAAGAAGGTAAGGAGAAACATATCGCAGAGTCAATGTCCCCGCTCTAAGAGCCTGTTTACTAATGGTAAAAATTTTATTTAGAATTTTCAAACTCAATCTCAACCATCAAATCTTAGTCAAACCCACCATTTTTTACTTTTCAAACTTTTTTAAACCACACATCAATCAAAAAATAAAATAAAAATCACAAAATATCAAAACTTTTCACATTACCAAACATGCTCTAAATGATAAATGATAAAGGGTATTGAGGTCTCTCATATTAGGGACATGATAGAGATGCTTATAAACTTTAGTTCCAAAATCCCCAAAATAGATTTTTCTTACTTCAATTGCGAGGGCTCTAAAGAATGGTTATGGAAAGCTGGAAAGTATTTTCAAATACACCAAGTGTCGGATAAACTGAGAGTAAGCATAGCTTAAATGTATTTGAAGGGGAATGCGGACATTTGGCTCCATAGCTTCATTGCAAGCTATCTACGTGTTAACTGGACTCTATTCTTTGAGGAGTAGTTGATGAGGTTCTCTGAAACCACATGTGGAGGTAATTGGAATTTTCAGTAAGATTAAGCAATTTAGATTAATTTCTGAATATCAAAAGAATTTTGTGGATCTTAAATCACAAGTCATATTAGTTTTGCCCATCCTACCTGAATCATATTACATTTCAATTTTCACTTGTGGCCTTAAATCTGAGATTAAACGTATGGTTAAGATGTCAAAACCTCATAGTATCGTCAAAGCTTTTGAGATTGCAGCTTTACAAGAAGCCTCTATCCTAGCCATAACAAAAGCTAAAAAACCCAAATTTTTTTTTACCTGAAATCCTAAACCATGGAAGCACTAAAAACTCAGAAAATCCCCTCAACCTCAGCCAAACCTCCTACCAATTCCTCCTCAAACAATTCTCCAAAAGACTTCCAAACCAAAAAGGCATCAGAACTATGTTATAAGTGTGTACTCTTTTGGCCTTGTTTCAAAAACAAAATGTTGTAGTATATATTGTTAGATGAGGAGGACTAGGAGGAAGTAGATGTAGAAGTAGCAGGGGAAAAACCAAGGCAAAATGGTGAAAAGTTTGGGAATGAGGTTATGGAAATATCTATCCATGCCTCAGCTGGGAGCAGAAAGTATAAAACATTGAGAATATCATGCCTTATTGTAAACAAAAAGGTGTCCTTCCTCATAAATAGTTGGAATACCCACAACTTCATTGATGAGGAAATGGCTAGGGAGCTGCATTGCATGTTTGATCTCTCTCTAAAGCTATCAAGGTGATAATAGTTGGAGGAGACCATTTAAAGAGTAGGATAGACTGCAATCCCCTTATATGGAGGATGCAGGGCTAGGAATTTACACTTAAATTAGGAGAGAGTGATATGGTGTTAGGAGTGGACTGGATAAGCCAATTTGGTCAAGTATTGCCCAACTTCAAAGCCAGTCATATGACATATAAACATGAAGGTGAGACATTGGTATATACTAAGTGATGATTAGAATAACCATGAATTAGTGATGAAACAAGGAATGAAGCTCAATAGTTATGGGAAAACCAACAGGATGGACTAATGGCTCATCTATATGCAATCATTAAGGAAGAAGCGAAGACTATACCTCAAGAAGTAACAGGAGTCTTGGCACAATTTGAAGGGGGTATTCCAAGAGCCAAAAGGAGCCCCCACCTAGGGCAAATGATCATCAAATCCTATTGCAAACTGGAGCTCAACCATTTAAAATGAAGACATACATGCGTACCTTTTATCCAAAAAAGTAAGACGGAGAAGATGGTGCAAGAAATGCTTGAAAGTGAATAATCCAACCCATCAATAGCCCTTTTGTTTCAACTATATTGCTAGTGAAGAAAAAGGATGGCACTTGGCAACTTTGTGTGCCTACAGGAAATTCAACAATCTCACAATCAAAGAAAAATACTCCATGCCCCTTATCGATAAACTGGTAGATAAATAAATTACATAAGTCTTAAGTACGGTGGATCTAAGGAAAGACTGTCACCAAATTAGGGTGGCTCAAAGAGACTTGTATAAAACAACCTTTAAAACACACCAAGGTTTTTACGAATTCAAGGTGATGCCCTTTAACCTCGCAAATGCCCCTGCAACAAACAATTGTTGATATTTGTACTTGTTTTCTTTGATGACATCCTAATATATAGCCCTGACATTCAATCACGTTTTTAACATCTAAGCATTGTGTTGGATTTTCTTAAAAAAACCATTAATTTGCTAAGAGATCCAAGTGTTCATTTGTTTAGACTCCGATGGAGTATCCGGGGCACATTATTAGCCGAAGTAGGGTGTCTGCTGACTATAAAAAATTAAAGCTATGGCCAAAGGGCCTAAGCTAGATAACCTTAAGAAATTAAGGGGATTCTTATGTTTAAAAGGGTATTACAGAAAATCTTTGAAGGGATATGTGGCCATTGCTAAACCTCTTACTAACTTACTTAAGAATGATAAGTTTTATGGGATTGAAACTGTAGAGGAGGCTTTTGAGTTACTTTAACAAGCTATGTGTTCCACCCTAGTTCTAGCTCTGCGAGACTTCACTTTAGCCATTTGTGATTACAATTGATGCCAGTCATGGGAAAATTGGGTTGTCTTGATGCTTAATTCTAGCCCCCAGGCTTCATTTAACCATGTGTGATTAAAACTGATGTTAATCGTGGAGAAATTGGCTGTCTTAGTGCAGAACAAGAGGCCCTTAGCCTATCTTAGTAAGCTATTGGGGTCGGTAACATGGGATTATCCATATACGACAAGGAATTGTTGGCCTTAGCGAATGCCATTAGCAAGTGGAGACATTATCCGGAAATGTACCGCTTCATATTAAAACTGATCATCAAGCACTTAAATTCATCCTGGAGTAGAGAATTACTACACCCTTACAACAAAGATGGATCACTAAGCTACTAGACATTAGCTATGAGATAGTGTACAAAAAGAAAACGATAAACATGATGGTTTATGCCTTATCTAGAAGGAAAAAACAAGAGTTAAACTTGACAGCCATCACCTCAGTTGTTCCCTTGTGGATTCAAGAGTTGGAAGAGAGAGAAAGTCAAAGGTCCATTGAACGAGAGATATATAATTTTAAGATTTTTTTTATCAAAAATGTAAAAATTTATAGATCAAAGTGGGTTACAAAATCTCTGGACATACCCAGAAAATGACAATGGCAACATGCCCAAATTAGCCTATCAAGCTATACAAGACTTGGTCAAACCTAAGTGAAATACATACATCACGGCCAAAGCCTGTAAACAAAATACTCCGGGCATACCCGGGCAAATGACGACATAACTACAACTCGATCAAAAAAATCATACAACAACCATAAAAGATTCATAAAGACTCAAAACACGAGGATACAAATCAACAGTTGCTTTGTATACATGTGTTTTGATTCTTTGTACGATGCTGTCTTCATTTGGTTGAAGGTCCTCGAAACGCAACCAGTTACGGGCAATCAAAATATGATAAATGGTGGCCGCAAGAGCAATGTGTTTTGATTTAGAGTGCCACGTCGTTCCCCTCACCTCCTTCTTGATCCACTTGATAGCCATAGGGACAGAGCCCATAACATGAGTAATCCCAATCCATGATTTAATTCTTGCCCAGATTCGACTAGACAAGTGGCACTGGAAAAAGAGATGCTGCTGGGTCTCCAAGTGATGATCACAAAATTCACATTTCATATCAATATCGAGGTATGAGAGCTTATCCCTTGTGTGAATTCTATTCAGCACAACCAACCATAAATGAAAAGTCATTTTCGGTGCAATATAGCTCCTCCATACCGTATTTGCCCATGGCTTTTTCGTTCCCTGCTCTCTGAAATAATCATAGGCTGCCTATTTTGAAACTTGCCCCCAACGTTCCAGCTGGATAATTTACAGCCGGCATCATTTTCGTTCCCCTCAATGCGAATAATGGTGTCTCTAAGATTCAAAAGTCTCTTGAAAAGTGCAGAGTGATCCTTCATTTCTCTAACTTCCCATATGGAAGAGCCTCTGAGATAAACTTGATGAATCCAACGAATCCACAAAGAGTCATTTTTTCATGGAAATTTCAAAGGACTTTTGCTAATAAGCATGCATTCCATCATTTAAGATCCTTGAAGCCCAACCCCCCTTCTGATTTGGGAAGACAAATATTCCTCCATGCAACAAGTGGTTTGCCCCCATTCCAAAGGAAATTTCTGCATAGCTTTATAATTCGACCAAAAATTGTAGCTGGTATTGGAAGAGTTGAAAGCCAAAAACTTTGTATTCCTTGTACAACACTTCTAATTAATTCTGCTCTTCCCGCATGTGAAAGTGAATTTTTCGGCCAAGCTCTAATATAATCTGCAATTTTATCCACAAATGGGGCATAATGCATGACCTTAGGCTTTCCTGAGACGAGGGGAATACCAAGATACCTAAAAAGCATAGTGCCTTTTGGGATATTTGTCAAAGAAAAAATATCAGACTGCATTTCCTCATCAATGCCAGCTGTGAAGAAGGATGACTTTGAAACATTCATGTGTAACCCCGAAACATCCCCAAACTTGCGAAGACAATCAATAAGAATTTCAACCGAAGTAACATCTCCCCTTCCCAAAAGTAGAAGATCATCTGCAAACGCAAGGTGTGTAATCTGTAGAGGACCACATTTGGGATGAAAATTAAATTCTATATCTGTGGTGGCAAGATTCAAAAGTCTTGAAAGATATTCAAGATACCGCACAAAAAGGAATGGAGAGAGTGGATCTCCCTGTCTAATGCCCCTTTCTCCTCTGAAAAATCCATGAACTTGACCATTTAATATGATGGAATACGTAGGTGATGTGACACATTCCATAATCCACCCAACAAAAATAGGGGGTAACCCAACCCCTTAAGAACATCCTCAAGAAAACTCCAACTGATAGTGTCAAACGCCTTCTTAAGATCAATTTTTAAAAGTAGAGATGGCAAAAAAATCCGATCCCCCCGTCGATTCGTCGACCCGATCGGTGGATCGACGGATCGAAATTTATGTGATCCGCCCCGATCCGAAAATTCACGGAGCGGATTTGGATCGGGGCTGATCCGATCCGGCCCGATCCGCGATCCAACATTTTTTTTTAATATAATTTTTTATCATGTATAAAAATCTAATATGTAAATTTTGTAGCAAACTTTAATTTCTTGGAATAACCTGCAATCTTTGTATTTTAAAGAAAACACATTTTTCATATTCTTCATTTGAAGAAAGAATTTCAATAAGTGATGGCAAAAAAACTCGATCCGTTGAATCGGCCTCTATACGTCTCGTTTCAATAAAATAAATAAAATTTAATAAAAAAAATAATTTTTCGAATTTTTTTTTAAAAATATTTAATTTAAAATATATTTAAAAAAATTAAAAAAAAAATCGGCGGATTGGTCCACGGATCGGTGGACCGATCTGCCCCGGCCGACCCGACCCGACCCGAAATTTGACGGATCGCGCGCGCGGATCCAGATTGGATCAAAAAAATTCGGGTCGGGGCGGGGCGGGGCGGGACGGATCGGGGTCTGATCCGCCCCGTTGCCAACACTATTTAAAAGACATCTTGGGGAGATGCGTTTCCTATTGTATTGCTTTAACAATTCTTGAGCCAAGTGTATGTTCTCCGTCATACTTCTTCCCTGAACAAACGCCGACTGAAAGTAGAAAAAGAAAAATGAAAAAGGAAGGGAGAGATTGACACAAATTCAAATATAATAATTAAAAAAAATAGATGAAGAGGTCAAGTACAAAGTCCAATTTTGGACCTTGTAAAGGAATAAAGTGTAAAAAATAGGGAGAAATTGGAAGAGAGAGAAGAAAAAAGAAATATTAGAGTGGGATCCACAAAATTTTTGTATCTCTCTCACACGCACTAAACACCGTTATCGACCCAACCATTAAAGATGCTCTAAGAGGCAGATAAATCAACAAAGAGGAGGATGAAACATCAAGGGTGATTTAACGTGGAGGTGATTCTTTTCTGGACGACTGGGATTATGTCTGTATTGGTGCTTGATAGTTTTCGTACTTTTTAGGGTTGAATTTGAATATTCGAAAGTAATTTTGTTTGTTAAAAGGTTTGTGTATATGAACATATTTTTATATTTTTTAAGTAAAATATGTGATTAAAAGTTATTTGCAGTGCGTTCGGTGGCTCCATGCACAATTTTTAAAGTGATTTTTTATGTTTTCTAGGTAAGAATTGTGGTTAAAAATTGGAGAGAAAAAATATGTGTAATTAAAAAGTGATTTGAAAAATTGTGTATAAAAAAATGGTTTACAAGTATTATTTTTAAACCATATCCGAACACACTGTTAAAATAATGTCGGAACAATTTTTTATGACTACATGAAATTTATTTAAAAAACTATCATTAAAGAGAGGTTTTATTTTTCTTTGTATCCTAAATAAATGTTTTAGATATATATGCAATTGACGAAGAAGATAAATCAAAATAAAATTAAAAAACAGAGGAATTAGTGGAACAAAATTCTAAATTCTCTTTTAAAATAGGGGGACATATTTTGTCATGATTGAAAGAGAGCCTCTCTTTGGTAAAAACTAGGGGTGGGCGTGGGTTGGGTCGGGTCAATTTTTTGCCCAACCCGAACCCAACCCACTATGGTCGGGTTGAAAAAAAATCGATATAACCCAACCCAACCCAAATATGAATTCAAACCCAACCCAACCCAATCCAATCAACTTTCGGTCGGGTTGGGTTAGGTTGGGTGGTTTGGACTTTGGTCCAATTAAATAAAATTCTTAGAAAATTAAAAAATTATGCCCATAAATCAATTATTAACTCAAATAAATTGTGTACAATACAATAAACTCAAATATAATAAATTAAATATTTGCTAATAAAACTAAAATATGTTCAAATTATATTTGAGTTTCATCCAAATTAAAAATGGATTTAAGATTATTGAAATTTAAGTGGTCTTATATTTTTAAAATTTTGATTGGGTTGGGTTGGGTCGGGTTTGTCATCCAACCCACAACCCAACCCAACCCAAACAAATTTTTTTTTATAACCCAACCCAACCCAACCCAATTTTCATCAAAACCCAACCCAACCCGATTGGGTTGGGTTGGGCGGTTTTGGCGGGTTGGGCGGGTTGATGCCCACCCCTAGTAAAAACTTTTATGACTGAAGACTCTAGAAATGGAAGGAAGCTCGGCCTATATTTTTTTAAGTGTAGTTAACAAGTAATTTGAGGAAATGTGTTGTTTATAAACAATTTTACTAAGCACCAATCACCTATTGATCAATCCATTCAACATGTCTCATGTCCATTTCATGTGGTTGATTCGTCAGTAACATTCTTAGTCGAGCAAATGCTCTTAAGTTGGATTATCTCGTCACTTGTTAATCACAAATATTTTTTCAAATAATTTTTCAACAATATATTTTATCTTGAAAATATTAAATTTTTTGTTTATAAACAAAAAAATTTTTACCAAAAAGAGTAACTTTATCTAAAAGCTTCAATTTCAATTTTTAGATAAGATAGTTCCACATAATATTAAGTCTCGTCAATATTTGTTTGTATAATTTTCATTTCTTCACTATTGCTTGTTGCTTGTAATTAATCGATTGGGTTGGTTCATTGAAATCCAAATTATTCTTATAAACTCACTCACGGGAATTGTTTAAAGTAGAATAGAAAATTGAAAGAAAAAGAGATTGAATCGATATTTATCTAATTGTGTATAAACACAGCTGAACACATTGAAGCGCTTTTAGCGTTATAAGCAATTAAAATGCAAAACAAGTGGTCGAAAAAAGTGATTTTCAAAAAACACTTTCAAACAAGGATAAGGCATGAGTCTAATTTTGTTCACCCCCTTCCTTTTTTAAATAAAAATAAGGTACAAATCAACTCACAAAAGAAAAGGGACCCACCAATTTTCTTAAAAACTGATGTTAGCTTCCAAGAGAAGTTTTTTATATATGTGCAGCAAACGAAATTTTTTTTATTAAAAAAAAAAAGTACAAATCAACTTCTTAATAGAAAGGGCCCACCAATTTTCTTGAGAATACATTTTAGCTTCCAAAAGAAGCTTTTCATATATTTGCAGTAAAGGGAAAACGCAGTGGAAGACAATACGAAAAAGTCTCCATTTTTGGACAATTTATTACAATAGAATTAAGTAAAAAAAAAAAATTTCCAAATATATTTTCAACAGCTCGTTGTTGTCTTTTTCAACAGGTGTGTTCTATTTTTTTTCTGATATTCAAGATTTCAACTGGTGGTTTTTTTACCTGATATTCAAGATATATACATACTACAGTATTTGGTCATTTGAGTGCACTAACATCGTTGTGTTCTTCCCGTTGATTAATGTATTTGATATATTTTTATTTTTATATTCTTGTTGCAGATTATTGATTTGAAATGGGACTCATATTTTGAAGCTAAGATTTTCAAGTTCATTAACTTTTCAGGTAAATAACTTCTTTAGTAATGCAATAAAATGGGTTCTTGTCTTGAAAGTTATGTGGGTTTGGATTGTAGTTTTTTCTGTCTTCATATGAATTTATGATATTTTATGTGATATAATGTTTAATGTCTTCCCAATAATTTATGATCAAATCTCCATGCATGACAATTTGAATTTACGTCTAATGTTTTCTTGTTGGAGTTGCAAAATGTAAACTTGATAATTAGTACATCAGCAGCAAAAGGAAATCTGAATTGATGGGCTTTGAGGTTTAGGACTTAATGGAAATCAAAGTTGTAAGAAAGAATTATGGGAGTTTCTGCTTATTTTGTATGCTTATTTTAAATGGAGAGATTATGGGAAGAGAGAGAATTGATGGTAGAATGAAATGGTTGGGTAGGTCATGAGTTCTATATGCTTGGAGTTTTACCATATCCAATAATCTGTGGAACTTGGAGAATGCAAATAACTTATTGATTCATGTTAGTTCTTATGAATTAGATTAGAATTTTGATTATTATTATTATTATTATTATTATTATTATTATTATTATTATTATTATTATTATTATTATTATTATTTTCTTTCCTACAGTTTGTTATGAGTCTTCCGGACTTGAATTTTAGTGTTGATGAAGAATTTCATGTTGTGGCTGAAGAATGTGGGGGTTCAAATAATCATTTAGAGGAGGAAATAAATCATGCAGGAGAACCAAAAATTGGAATGATATTTGACACGGCAAAATAAGCCTATGCTTTCTACAACACATATGCAAGGAGGGTTGGCTTTAGTGTTAGGATTCAACGAACGAACAAGTGCAAATCTGATGGAAATATAATATAACGTCAAGCATTAGTGTGTTCATGTGAGGGCTCTTACCAAAAAATCAAAACGCCACAGAAGAAAAGAGATTCGACGGTATGAGTGTAAGGCTTCTTTTGTAATTAAATGTGTTCCTGGTGATAAGTACCAAGTGATTGATTTCGATTCGGAGCATTCTCATGATCTTGTTCCACTTGAGCATTCCCTACTTGAGGTCCCAGCGAAAAATTGAATTTGTACAAGCTGAAATTATGACTAAAATGCATTCGTCTGAGTTGAAACAAGGACAAATTTTCTCCTATATGTGTGAAGAAGCTGGTGGAGTCCAGAGTCTTAATTTTACAAGATCGGATTGCAACAGTTTCATACAAAGAAGACGGGCTGAGTTTCTCAAAAAGGGCGATGCTGAATGTCTCCTAGAGTACTTCCAACAGAAGAAAGGTGAAAATAAACATTTTTTCTACTCCTTTCGAACCTATGAAGATGGTGAGATCCGTGGTGTATTTTTTGTGATGCGAAATCTAGACGAGATTATGGGTTATTTGGTGATGCAATATGTTTTGATACAATATTTCGAACAAGTAATTATGAAATGTTATGTGCACCAATTGTGGGCATCAACCGTCATCATCATTGTTCGGGTGTGGCCTACTGGACGGTGAAACAACAAATGCAATAATGTGGTTGTTTAATACTTTTTTAGAGGCTATGGGAGGAAAAAAAACCAAAGAGTATATTTACGGATCAGTCTGCAGCTATATCAAGTGCCGTTGATGAGTTATTTCCTGAAACCCACCATGGATTGTGTTTGTGGCATTTATGTCAAAACGCTGCCAAGAACTTGTGTAATTGTGGATATAAATTATTTTCGCCACAATTCAAAGCATGCATATATGATCCAGAAACAATTGAAGAATTTGAACAAAGTTGGGATAAGTTACTTGTAGATAATGGGCTTGAAGGTAATGAGTGGTTAAAAAGAACATATGAACTGAGGAAGAAATGTGCAGGCATGACTACGTCACAAAGAAGTGAGAGCATCAATAAGTTTTTGAAGGATTACTTCACTCATGGAAGGATTGTTCTCCGAGAGTTTGTACACATGTACTCAAGGGCAATGAAAAATCGTCGTGAAAAGAAAGGGAGGCCGAACACTTAACAAGACAAACAACCCCTAACTTGGTTTCTAGCTGGTCAGTTGAGCGTGAAGCGGCAAGCAAGTATACAAGAAATTTTTTTAATTGTTTTCAAGAAGGTATTAAACAAACTATTGACCTATCACTAGAATTGGAGTATGATAATGGAACTACTCGTACTTATAGAGTAAAAGAGATTGAAGGGAGGAGAAAGATTCGCACAGTCACATACAACCAATTGGAAGAAACAGTGTCATGCACATGTAGAAAGTTTGAGTTCGATGGAATCCTTTGTTCACATGCGTTGAAGTTGTTCCACCACTTAGAGCATAAAAGTCTACCGCCTCGATACTATTTGAAAAGATGGACAAGAGCATTTACATATGAAGATATTTGTGACCCCATGGGAGAGAAAATTCCAAATGACAATGATCCAATGCTAACAGCTCGTTATAGTGAGCTATCACATATTTCACAAAGAATTGTCTCCACTGGCTCTAGGCATGTTGATGTTTTCAATATATGCAAGTCATTGTTACTTGAGCTGGAAGCGAAGATTGAAGCATGTTCAGGTACCGAGGCACGTGATAATTCGGTTTTCAAACCCGCAAAAATATTGTCCATTGCGAGACCCAACAAAACGACGCACCAAAGGCCAATCTAGCAAAAGAATTAAAGGTACACTAGAAACTAAATCAAAAAAGAAGACTTCACAAAGATTAGCGGGTTAGTTTTTAACCAAACTTACAGTGTATATGTTGTTTAATATTTATTTGATGAAATTGATCTTTTTATGTGGCAATTAACAAGGATATATCCACATGCAAGTTTATCGACTCAAAGTGAATTTCAATCATGGAATTTAGCAGAGTTCAACCACGACTCGAGTGATTTCATAATATCACAGGAGGTATATACAATTTATAAATAGTGTTAACGTATTTTAACTTATTGACCTTCGTATGGATAATATCATTCTACTATTAACATTTATTCTAATATATCTACATATGTAGGCTTCTTCATTCCAAATGTATGCACATTCAGAGATGACTAGAAGCCAACCAAACCCGAATGCGTCAACATCAAATGACATGAATTTACCAACATTTTAGGAAGCATTACTTCACTAGGTGTATATTACTAATTAATCTACTATTTATTTTCTTGAGGTAAATTGATGTGATACTTTATTTCATCTCACGCATATTATATATTTGCAGGTTATTAGGGAGGAGTTCTATCATACGGACAATCTATTTTATGTGAAGTATTTGTAGTATTTAGATATTTAGAATGATTATTTTTTGTGGTTCAACTAAGCAGTGTTAACATATTATGTAGAGTTTGTTTTGAGGTAAGTTGTTAAAAAATTAGATTCATTTTGGTGCTTGAATGTAAAATAGTGGTCCAACTAAGCAATGCTTAAATTTATTTTATGCGAGTACGAACTAGAGGGTAATCAATGGCATGATTGTTTCTCGCACTTTGAAAATTATATTTGGTATTAATAGCACATTGTGTTTGATAAATCACTTATAAACGATTTTTTTTATAAATAGAGACGTGCAATATTTCGTTTGTCCTTTTTTTAAAAAACAAAAATAAAAAGTGCTAGGTGAAAATCTTTGATCAATAAAAATTGTTGACTTTTAAAAAAAATAGACCAATGATAAATTAGTGGCCTTTTTATAAAAAAAAAAAGTGTAAACAATTTTTACCAAACGGACTTTTAAAAAAAAAATGCTAAGTTATTTTATTATTAATTTAATATTAATTAAATGAAAGAAAGAATCAAGTTTGTCAAATGTGTTGATGAAATAGTTGCTGGGTTCTGGAATAAGAAGTGTAAAGTGGACCTTTATTTTGTTGTAAAATCTTTTTACTTTTTTACTTTTCGTTATTTTCGATCTCTTCCTAAAAATAATTTTCAAGGGCAACCCATATAAGGTCCGCCTGAAAAACACATGTATATTTCTGTGCCCCACTGCTACAAAATGTCTGCGTTTGCTACTAGGTGAGGTAGCATTTCAAAAGAAACCACACAAGGGGGAGAGGCTATGTATAAAATGCAATCCACAAGATTATTGTAGCTTGAGTTTATCTATATCAAACACCAACAAACTATTGTCTATTGTACGAGGAGTACAAGACATCTATATTCACTCATCCTCACAAAATAACAAAGAAATATATATAACTATCCACACCCCAATATTAGACCAGCTCTAATTACCAGTTTTTGCAGATTCCTCCACCGTGGACGTATCGACAGTTAGGTTAGTCGATGACACTTGATTATACTGAGGAAAGTAGGGAGACTCTAGTCTGGTGCTCTTTCTCCCAGAACGGATGGTCCTCTTCCACCACATAGTCAAGCACTGTACTTGTACTTTTAGCAGCATCCCTTTCCATGGCTAATAGATTGGTGTGTTCATTTGATGACAATTCTTTTGCATAATGGCCATTGAAGAGAGATTTTGATCTCAAATAATTTTCAAAACTAGCTTCTTTTAGACCCCCTTCTGCAGGCCACTTGCCAAAACTTCCAAATCCTTTGATTCCAAATGTTACTTTTCTTGCTTTTGCTCTCTCTTCTTTCAGATATGGCCTATCTTCAAGAAGGTTCAGAATTCTTTCAGATTTATTCTGTACACTCAATCCCCAGTTGAAACTGCATATGCACCAAGGCAAACGTGTTGTAGAAGATGCATAAATAAATAAATAAATACATCTCTTCTTTTTAAGTATTTGTTTGATTTTCATTAAAATTTTCTTTTTTTTTCCTACAATACTCAATCTCAACCATTCATTAAAAGTTAAGCTCAAATATTTGACTTTTCAACTAAATTTTAATCATCCATTCTTCTAAAATTTACTATTCATTTCAAAAAAACTTTTTTTAAACAATATTAAACACATTCTAAATACATATTACTTTAGGTTAGATAAATTAATAATTTTATCGAGTGTTTCCATGTTATTAGAGTATACGAAAATCTTGTCTTCAAGTCTCAAGTATTTTCCTCAAAGACCAAATAGTCCTTTGATTTTAGCGAGTATCACCACTTATTAATTAGCATGTAAATTAACAGGATTAATCTATTTATACCCCCAAAGTGTTTGATGAGCGAGCCCCATCCCCATGTGAGTAGGAGGTCAAACTTGAGGGTATGAGCGAGTCCCACCCTCATTTGAGTACGAGTCACACTTGAGAACTAACTTAGGGTGCTTGTAGCTTTGTTCAAATTAATCCTCCCCCAACAATATGCCCGTATAAATAATAAATTTTCGTATGATCTCTAGCCGTTAAGTTTTTAGAGGTAATTCAACAAAGGGTTGTGTTAAAGTTGAATATAATATCTCTTATAAAAATTTATGTTTTTAGACAGGGTTGATTCTCTATTATGTTAAGATAAAATTTCTTCCTTTATGAAACACGTAAAAATAAAAAATAAAAATAAAAGAGACTAACCCTTTCTCGTCCACGTGTCGAAAATTTGCCATCTCTCTAATAATATCTTCATCACTTTCAAACTCATCTGCCACCCTTTGTGGTCCATGGGTGAGAAGGTGTTCCAACAAAATCAAAGCCTTATAAGAGGGTCGCCAGTTCCATGTATCAAACTTGGACAACCTTAACCAAAACAAATTAATAATTATTTGTTCCTTCAAATTAATTAAGATACAAAATTACTGAATATAATTGTGTACAAGAAAAGAACCTTTCATGCAGAATATGCACAATTCTCTCATAATCATCCACTTCAAAAGCTGCATGTGATATTAATCTCATGGCGTTTGTGTTTGCAGTCATTGAATCTCCATTTGTTATTTCCTCTGTCAATCTGCATGCCCCAATCCAAAATCTCAAGGTGTCAAATTTATAATCTATGAGATCTCGTAAAAATATCAAATAACACAACCCGTTCTAAACCCAGATACCAATCCATTTAAAAAAAAAAAAAAAAACATATTGACGAAGGATTCACTTTTGTGTCGGGGTACGTAGTAGTTTAATTTTGGAGTCATGCTATTTGTACATAGCTGTTTATCAATTGAATTACGTATACATAATCTGATAAACATTCATCAAATTACTCATCACATCATTTTTAAAATCAACAACTACAAATCTGTCGACAGATTAATTGGTAACCCAATACGAATACTGTTATGTACAACTGGATTAATTCTTACTTTTGTTTTCTCGTCGAGGTCTGATTTATTGAATATTCTTTATATAATGAATAAAAATTTAAGTGATAGAGTGAGAAACTTACATTTGCACGGGAGTAACATCTGTGAGAACCAATCTTGCAGTCTTGATTTTCTCTTTGAAGAAAAACGAAGCTTGCCTCTTGAATTCGTGGATTAAAGATCCCATTTTTCTGTTGAACTCTAGGGTTTGGAACAATGAAATCTACTTCCACAGAAGGTATATATGTATTTTATATGTAAATGTGAGTGTATATAGGAAGAAATAGTCCACATGACGTTGGAACTATAACTACTCCATTAGCATAACAAAAATCCATCTAACAACTATTTTCAAATGTAATTGTAAGATAATATGATGAGCTTGAGAATGTTTTTTGTCCCCAAAGGACTTAAGACTATTCAAGATTTGACCAAAGAACTAACAGAAACATTGAGAAAAGAATTTCAAATTTTTAATTTGGCTTAGGATTTCTTTTTTTTTTTTTTTTAACGACGCGTTTGGAATTGTTAACGTCTAATTTATTTCTCCACGGTCATATTGAATTCAATATATCAAACAAGGCACTCACTTCGTTGTGACAACAATATACATAACTTTATCAACATCAAATTTTTAATCTTGTTTATTATTTGAAGTCATGTTTAATAACCAACCTAAAATAAAACTCATATGAAATGGCTCATTTACCCTCGATCCGCCAAACAAATTTATTACTGTAATAGTCTGTGCATATTTACCAACTTTACCAGCCCATTTGACCAACTGGATATGCAATTACATACATGTTAGGCAGCAGAGCGAATTCTGGTTTAAAACCAAACAACTAATTACATAGATAGTTTTGATACCTAATTTCAAATATACTTCTACGGTAAATAGTAAAAAACGATTATATAGATACATTTGAATTATAAGAGATACATGATTGATACTTTTTTAATCGGATAATGCCTCGAGTATATAGACATCCAAACCCGTTACTCGATTCAATACAAGCTTAAAGAGGTGAATAGAGTCTACCAAAATTAACTATCCTTAAAGTTGAGTATTTTCATATATAGTCCTTGTTTGGTTTTCATTAAATTTTTTTTTTTTCATTTTTCTACAGTATTCAATTTCAATCATCCATTAAAAGTCAAGCCCGCAATATTTGATTTTTCAACCATCCATTCTCCTAAAAATAATTATTCATTTCAAAAAACTCATTTTAAACCGTGCCAAACACACTCATAATTGAGTCCAAACCAAGAGCATGTCTCTCTTTGACAAATAAGACCCATTTGGAACACCAAAAGTCCCATATCAACCTACTACGAACGTTAATCAATGTTTTTTTTTTTTTTTTGAGTAAATAGTCATATAAGGACCTATCGTTTTAGGTCGTTGACTATTAAAGACCTATTATTATTTTATTTTTTTGTAAGATTAAATCCTGAATCATTTTTTTTTTGCCCGATAAGGACCTTCGTCCACTGTCATTAACTTTTTTTTTCTCTAGTAAATAGTTAAATAAGGACATATCATTTGCCTATTAAGGACTTATCGTTTTAGGTCGTTATTTATTAAGGACCTATTGTTTTGAGTAAATAGTCAAATAATGACCTATCATTTTAATTCGCTTCCTATTTAGGACCAATCTTTTTTTTTTTTAAGATCTTACCCCGAATGACCTATCATTTTAAAGTTTTGTGTTTTAATTTACTTTTAAAATATTATCCTATCAAATTTCATTTCTCGTTATAACTTCATTGAACAATTCAAAAATAAGTTTATGCGTTTAATAATTTTTTTCCTATTTTTAATTCAAATAATTATCTTTTAATCCTCTGTTGAGTAATACTATTTCGTTCATAAACACACATTCTGAATAATTCAAAGAACATGTTTATACTTTTAATGAATGTTTTCTATTTTTAACTCAAAAACAAAAAAGTATGTTATAGTTACCGATAAAAAAAAGATTTTTTTTTTTTAAAGTAAGGTGAATGAAAACATTTTATTTTAAACTCACTTAAGTTCTTAACGAAATTATCAATTAATTTATATAATAAAAAGAAAAAATAAATATTTTCTAATTAACACATATAAAATAAATAATTTAAATAAATAAGAATATATAATATTCTAAGTCTTATGTGTCAAATTAATATTAAAGACCTATTTATTTTATATGCATTAATTGGAAAATAATTAATTGATAGTTTCGATAAGAATTTAAATGAGTCTAAAATAAAATGTTTTACATTCACCCTATTAAAAAAAAATCTATTTTTATCGGTAACTATAACATACTTTTTAAAGTCAAAAATAAAAAAAAATTCATTAAAAAACATAAACATGTTTTTTTAAATGTTCAAATGATGTGTTTATAAACGAAATAGTATTGCCCAATAGAAGGTTAAAAGATAATTATTTGAATTAAGAATAGAAAAAAATTGTTAAACGCATAAACGTATTTTTTGAATTATTCAATGGAGTTATAAAGGGAAATGAAATTTGATGGGACAATATTGTAAAAATAAATTAAAAGGTAAAACCTTGTAATGATTAGTGATGGCAACGGGGCAGGTTCGGGTAGGGTCCCCCCGACCCGTGCCCTGCCCCGCTAGTTTTTTTTTTCAATTCCAAACCCGTCACTCGACCCGTAAATTTCGGATTTGAGGCAAGTCAATTCCGTGGCCCCTTTTAATTTTTTTTGGGTATTTTTTATTTTTTCCTTAATATTTTTTATTAATTTATTTATTCGGTGGGCGGCCAAAACCGCTCCATACCTGTCCCGCCGACCAGCTGGGGCGGATTTTTTTTGCCCCATTAGGGACGGGTTCGAGTCGGGTTTTTTTTGCCTTTTCTAGAAATGATAGGTGATTCGGGGTAAGGTCATGCCAAAAAAATAAAAATAAAAAGATATGTCCTAAATAGGCAGCGACCTAAACGATAGGTCTTTATTTGAGTCAAAACAATAGGTTCTTTATTAAATGATAGGTCTTTAATAGGCAACGACCTAAAACGATAGGTCCTTAATAGATAGCTAATAGGTCCTTATTTGGTTATTTACTTGTAAAAAAGTTAACGGCGGTGAACGGAGGTCCTTATCGGGCAAAGAAAGATGATTCGAGGTCTAATCTTGTCAAAAAAAAATGATAGGTCATTAATAGACAGCGACCTAAAACGATAGGTCCTTATTTTGCTCTTTACTCATTTTTTTTTCCATGCTCAAAAAAGCGGTATGAATTTTCCATATGCCAATTCTATAACCTAGGCTCCGTTTGACGGCTATTAAATCAAAGAATTTGATTTATAATGTGATTTATTTGAATTTTCTAGATGAAATATGTGGTTAAAAAGTAGTATAGGAAATTGTGCCTATTAAATTTTTGTTTTAAATGGGTTACCGAATCAGAGCCATCTCCCACAACATATTGGGAATGCTTAATAAATTAACCTTTGATCCGAGAATTTCAGTCCAATTCACAGAATTCTCGATCATAGGTATGTGGAACCATTTGCACAAGTATACCAGTTCAACATCAAAACACCACTTGCAAAATTACAAGCTCAGAAAGTAGTAAGAGATAAACCAAATTATTTTCCTAATCCCAAATGTAGATTTGGGGATCATCTTAAAAAATCAACTTTGTTACGAAGGATAGTTCAAATCCTTATAAATTGGTCTATATTTTTATTTTTATCTTTATTTGATATGAAATTTTATTCTTTAACATGTCCCTTCAAGATGGTGGCTCGTTTGACAAACCAATCTTAAAATTCGTATACATATTTTTTGAGTTTTAATTGGATCGAAATATTTATTGAAGCTTAATAAATTTTGATACCATATTAAGATTTGGTGTCCACTTTAAGGATAAAATCTTAACACCAACCTACAAAGAAATAAGGAGAATCTAGGAAATTGGAAAACAGAAGGAAAGAAGCAGTGAAGCAGACAATGGAACAACAATTGCCCAAATGGAGAAACTAAAGAGATCATATAGAACTCAAGTAAAGGTGTTTCGTGTGCTCAAAGTAATTGTCTGTTTGGTCAAAAGAAATTTATCAAATTTTTTTTTAAATTTATTTTTAATCACACATTTTTATGAGACTCACCACTTTACACATTTAAACAATTTTTTAACCACATTCAAAAAAATTCCCTATTTATCTTACACCAAACCTACACTAACTGAATCATTTGGTCTCCTAATTTAGATGTCTTGACCATATTTCTTGTGGAAAATGTTTTATAATGGATCAATTTTGACCAAATATTTGGGTTGGTCTTGATATTCATTTTGTACGGATGTGAAATAAATCGTACTCTAATGCATGAGTAGATGATTGTAGTATATTTAAGTTCCTAAAATTATTTTCGGATGAATAAGAAATTAATTGTTAAAGTGATGATTTTGAAATAAGTTTGTTTGAAATAATTTGACTAATTTTAACTTTGCCCCACATAGGGAAAAGAATGAAAATTTGACTTGTTTATTACCTACATTCGAGTATTTTTTATTTTTTTTCCCTTCATACATTTATACCTTTGTAATAATAATATTAACTAGCATCACACCCGTGCATTGCACGGAAGAACGATATAAAATGATTTTACTGTAAATATAATTACAAAATAGGAAAGAAAAATTAAAAACATAATTTAATTTGATTAATGATACAAATTGTCAACGAATGCTCAAAATAGAAATAAATTACAACTCTCATCAATTTCGGAAATTCCCTTTAAATAATACATTGTTTGTACGGTTTGTAATTACCCACTCCCGTGTGATACACGAAAGTTGCTATGAACAAAACATGTTTAAACAATTGCTCAAATTTAAATTAAATAATGTAATTTTTCAAATATATGTTGTATAGAATAAAGAAAAATTTCGTCCAAATATTTTTGACTAACGTGAATAGAAATAATAATTCTCAAAATATTATAATTTGCATAAAATAAAGTAATTGTAACAAATTAAGCAATATTGACGATGCATGAAAGTGAAAATCAATCTCAAAATTTGTGATGCACGAACGTGAAATTCAACTCAAGAGATCCCTCACATGATTAATAATTTTTAATTTTTAAATGCGATGCATTTAATTAAACATAATTACATACATATTTAATTATATGTCAATAAAAAAAATTATTAATGAATATATATATATATATATATATATATATATATATATATATATATATATATATAGTAAGTCTTTTTGTCTATATATGTTAATAAAATTAAAAAAGAAAGTTTTACCATTTTTTACGGCATATAATTATTTTTTAAAATATTTTAATAAAATTGTCAACTGTTGAATTGTTTTATCATCTTTAAGGGAAAACATGTCATGAATTAAGTATTTTAGATATTGTACCGTGAATATATCAACTCTATTTCTAGAATTAACATTCAATAAATGAATTTTTTAAAAAAAAAACTTTTGAACTACAAAATTAGGCTCATACAATATATGTGCAAAACTCAACTTACATATTCTCTTTAAGATCGACGATTTTCTTTTCATATATTGTTCTTCATCATATTCTTCCCAAAAAGAGGTGTAGGATAGATTTTTTTTTTATTATAATTTGATTTTTTAAGTATTAAATATTAATTTCAAATTCTTTCTAAAAAAAATAATCATTAATTTTAATAAATATTGTTACATTAATTGATTCTTCTATATTCGTACTGACAATTTCTTTATTCATATTGTTACATTATTATTTTAATAAAAATTACTAATCGATCAATTGTCTAATAGAAATTATATGAACTAATTGTTAAAATCTGTAATATATTTTTGCATATTTTAGTTATTTAAATTTATAATAGAAAATTGAAAAATGAACAGAATCAGTAAATAAATAAAAATAATGTGAAAATGATGAATGAATTGAAGAAATCTTAAATTTGTAAAATTAACCCAACTTAATTGGATTTTCCTTAAAAATTCTTATAGATATTATTTATTTTAATTTGATGAGAAAAAATCAGAACGAAAATTAATCATCCATGACTAAAATGAATTTAGTTAACTAATTATAGATAATATTATAGGACTTAAATGATATAATTTAAAATGAAATAGATATTGAGGAAAAATATAAAATATAAAATAAAACTTTACTTTTGATTTTTGATATGATTTTACGGACAATATATTTACAATTTGCTCACTTGTTAGCTTGTATTAAACTTCTCACTGTGATCTTTAATTTGATACACATATTACATATTTTTTGATTTCAAAATAATACAATAATTATTAAAAGATTAATAATAAAATAAAAAATAACATTTTGATGTTATTAATAGCATAGCACGAATACCAATGTAATTAATGACACATGTAAAATAATAATTGCTAAAATATTTAATATACTATTTTTTAGCAAAAGATTTTTTGGTGGAAAATTATGTATGTATTTTGATAATGACTATTCTACTTATATATATATAAAATTAAGATTAAAATTAAAATTTTTTGAAAAAAAACAAGTCTTAACAATAACAAGGATCAAATGAGGTGAAAAGTGTTTTTCATACAGGGTGAAAAATATTTTCTCAATTAAATACAAAAAAAATATTTTCACTTTTTTCAAGGCAAATCACGAATTCTTGTATCTTTATCTTTATCTTTACATGTATAAAACTAGAATTGAGGAGAGAGAGAGTCATTTTGGAGGGAAAATCTTTATCTTTATCTATATTATTATTATTATTATTATTATTATTATTATTATTATTATTATTATTATTATTATTATTATTATCTATATATAATATATAAAAGCAGCTGAGTTTTGGCGGGAAAACTCAGCTTTTATTGTGTTCACACTCCAAAATTCAATTTTTATTGTGTTCACACTGTTACTTCAACTTAAGTATTTTTATGGAGAATTTTTTTCACTTATTTATATTTGGTTATTTGTGTTTAAACCTCTCTTTTCATAAAATTATTCTAATCTTTTAATGTTTTGAATTTTACAAATAAGTATTTGTGTGTACTCATACAAATTCAATGTAAAATTTTCAGTTCAAAATCATATCGAAATTGTATTACGCATCTACTGCTAAATAAATATTATCGTATAAAACTTTTTATAAATAATCTTATTTTTTTAGTTATTTAGTACATCTAAAAATTCGAACTCCTTTGTATTGCGTTCTAATTAGTATTTTTATAGAAAGTTACATTTAATGCGTAAATAATTTTTTACAATAATTGTGATGTGTTATTTGTCTCAATCTTATAAATGAATAATTTCGTTTGGTCATACAAATCTAATGTCGAATTCTCATTTACATTTATGTCGAATATTTAATCAAGTTATATTAAATTTTGTTTTAAATAGTCATACTTTTAAGTTCTTTGTTACATATACATAATAACCTTCTTTTCTATATCAGATTATTTATCAAAATAATTTTATTTACAATTATATTTAATTTTTTATTCCATAAAGTCTCATATCACATTTTTTAACATTAACGATTAATAAATTTATTTATATTGTTTTGAAATTATATAGTTATTAATGATTTTTTTGTCATAACTTTTAAGTCTAAATTTTAAAAAATAATTAATTATGACATGATATTAATTGTTATATTTTAATTCAATATTTATGATTCTTAAATTTCTACAACAATAAGTAAATTGTCTCCCAATTTACTTAACTGAAAATTAAGATGATCAATGTTATATTATAATTTTCATGAAAAAACAATTACGTTATATAAATATTGTAAAAACATATAATATCATGAATTTGATGCATCTTTGTCAAGTTCAAAATTTTAGTTTTTTTTTCTTTTTCTATGATTATCGAATACATTTATTATACGTGTTATCTTGGATGATGATTATGAATTGTAGGAACAAGAGTTATTTCCAAATGATTGTGAATTTGAACAAATTAATATTTGACTCTTAATTTTGATTTGTTGACAGTAAAAAGCGCGTTGCATTTTTTTTAATTGAATGTTTGTCTTTATTTTTATTTTTATTTTTATTTTTATTTTTATTTTTTAAAATTTGGCGGGTTGGCTGTTTGAAATCGTGGTTTTGACAATTGAAAATTAAACCAAATCGTTTAATGCGGTTTGGAATTTTTCCAAACCGAACCAAACTAAACCATTTGTTGTGGTTTAATTCTATTTCACGATTTATTTGCTCACCCCTACTTTGTTGTATATAAGAGAAAGTGAAGATCCTTCTTATGGAAGATCATCCTCTTATTTTGAAAGATTTGTTATATGGTAGGGATGGCAGAATTAAGAATTTCGTTGAGAACATTCTGACATATAACATAATGTTTTCGTTCACTTTTATGGGGAGATTAAATAATGGGCGAAATGATGGTGGAGGGCCTCCCGTCTTCAGATTACACATTCAAAATTATAATAAGATTGAGAGTCTATTGCCTGATGACAGTTCAGCTCTACAATTTGCTCGCTTTACATTGTTGACAATGTGAATAAGGTTGAAAGCAGAAAAAGGGTCGTGGGGTACATATTATGTATTTATTGCTTTTATATTTATATTGTTTACGAATAATTTTGTTGTTATAGACTGAAATTTAATTTATCTTTTAATGTCCCTTGATAGAAGTGAATCATGCGATTCAATGTTGCGTGATTGTATAGTTTTTTATTTGAAAAATATGCTAGACAAATACAACAAATTGTTAAGACAATTTAGGTCGGTTTGAGAAAAGATGATTGAGGAAAACATTTCAAAAATAAGACTTATACTTATTGGTCATTGGGCAACCGATGATAGCCAATATGATTTTCCTATTGTCGATGAAATTGGTGAATTGATTGTCGGTGAATTTTGATATACGACTTGATCACAGAGATATCTTTATTACGCTACGTGGTGGATCGTTGCATCGGATAAGTGAAGGACACAAGTTCTTTTTGAGAAATATTGATCATACACAGGGATTGTACAATGGAACAAGGTTGATAGTTGCAAAACTTGACGACCATGTTCTAGAAGGTCAAATTCTTTCTAGCATCAATGCAGGACACATGTTCTTTATTTCAATGATATCGTTGAGTCCTTCTGATTCTAGAAATCCTATTAGATTTCAAAGAAGACAATTTCCATTAATGGCGTCTTATGCCATGATTATCAATAAGAGTCAGGAACAATCATTTTCGCATGTGGGACTTCTTCTTAAATGACTGATATTTACATATGGACAACATTATGTTGCAATTTTTAGGATGACAAATCGTTTCAGATTAAAGATGTTGATTTGTGATAAGAATAGAAGACCAACAAAATCAACAAACAATGTTGTGTACAAAGAAGTATTCCACAATTTGTAGTAATATGAAACCAATAAATGATGATATCTCTTATTTGCGGAATTTATTTATTTTATCTAAATGATTCATCTAATTTCACATTGAATTATTTTTATCAAGACGTTTCTTCCCGTGCATCGCACGGGTGATTCACTAGTTATATATAAAACTAGAAGTGAGGAGAGAGGGTCATTTTGAAGGGAAAATTGCATTTAATGAGTCTCTTTCCTCACTTCTACTTTTATGTATAAAAAAGTAAAGAAAAGATAAATATTTTTATAGGAAAAATTAGTATTTATTACATATTTAGTAAGATTTGTAATATATATACTATGTATAAATGTATTACATTTAAAATGAAAAAATTAGATTAATATATTTGAACATAAATAATGTGATATCTATGTAAATATGTTATGTAGGAAATGAAAAAATTGGATTAATATATTTAAACATAAATAAATGTGATATCTATGTAAATGTGGTATGTATGAAATGAAAAAAATGTATTAATATGTTTGAACATAAATAAATGTCATATCTATGTAAATGTGTTAAATTGAAAATGAAAATTTTGAATTAATATATTTGAAAATAAGAAATCTATGCTATATAAATTTGTTAAGTTAGAAATGAAGATTTTGAGTCAATATATTTTGAAAATAAATAAATAAAATTATTGAAGTTTCACTTCCTAATATGTCAATAAATGAGTAGGTTCTTCAATAAACATATTGAAAATTAATTATTTGCTATCAACTTTTTATAACCAATGATAAATTGGTAGAAAATTTAATTATTCCATCATTTTGACAAAAAAATTGTATGTTTAAAAAACAAGGAAAAAATAAAATATATTAATTAGTATATTGGATTTCGAATAAAATATATGGAAGCAACATATTAAAAAAATAAAGTTAATTAAAATTTATAACATATTAAAAGGAAAACAGGTGATAAGGTTGGCAAATTTTTAAAGAAAATCGTAAATATAAGTCAAAAAAAATTTATATAAAAAATTTAACTAAGTGCCAAATTTTGAGTGGTGCAGTACATTGAGTGTACATGTAAAAATTTTTATTTTGATTAGTTTTTTTTTAAAAGTTTCAAATTCAATAACATGTGTTATGTAAAAAATGAAAAAAATTGGATTAATATATTTGAACATAAATAAATTTCATATCATATCTATGTAAATATGTTACATTGAAAATGAAAATTTTGGATTAATATATTTTAAAATAAATAAATAGATGCTATATAAATTTGTTAAGTTAGAAATTAAAAAATTGAATTAATATATTTTGAAAATAAATAAATAAAATTATTGAAATTTTAATTCATAATATGTCAATAAATGAGTAGGCTCTTCAATACGTATGTTACAAAAATAATTAATTATTTTTTATAAACTTTTTAAACACACATATTTTCTCTCTCCAATTTTTAACCACTACTTTTTACCTCAAAATCATAAATAAACAAGTTTATAAACCAAACATTATTACCAAATAGAGGCTTAATCATTTTGACAAAAATTAGCATATTTTAAAAAAAAGAAAAATATAATATATTAATTAAAATATTGAATTTCAAATAAAATATATGTAAACAACACCTTAAAAAATATAGTTAATAAAAAATTATAACATATTAAAAGATAATTATGTGATGAGGTTGGCAGATTTTTAGAGAAAAATGTAAATAAAAGTAAAAAAAAAATTATATAAAAAATTTAAATGAGTACCAAATTTTGAGTGGCGCGGTATACTGGTGTACATGTAACATTTTTTTTTTTTGAATAGTTTTGTTTTTTTTTTTAAAAAAAATTCAAATTCAATAACATTTTGTATTGAAATTCTATTGAAATTATTTTTTTTATTTAATATGATTGAATCAAGATGTTTTCAAAATTATGATTTAAAAATTATATATTCCGTGTATCGCACGGGTAGACAACTAGTTAAAAAATAAAGTTAATTAAAAATTATAATATATTAAAAAGAAAATAGGTGGTAAGATGGCAAAATTTTTTGAGAAAAACTTAAATAAAAGTCAAAAGAAATTTTATATAAAAGATTTTATTAAGTGTCAAACTTTGAGTTGGGTGGTACACTAAGTGTACATGCAGAATTTTTTATTTTGATTATTATTATTTTTTTTTTTTAAGTTTCAAATTCAATAATATGTATTATGTAAGAAATAAAAAAAAATTGATTAATATAATTGAACATAAATAAATGTCATATCATATCTATGTAAATGTGTTACATTGAAAATGAAAAATTTGGATTAATATATTTTAAAATAAATAAATATATGGTATATAAATTTATTAAGTTAGAAATGAAAAAATTGAATTAATATATTTTGAAAATAAATAAATAAAATTATTGAAATTTTACTTCCTAATATGTCAATAAATGAGTAGGCTCTTCAGTACGCATGTTACAAAAGTAATTAATTATTTTCTATCAACTTTTTAACCACACATATTTTCTCTCTCCAATTTTCAGCAACTATTTTTTTATCTCAAAATCATAAATAAACAAGTTTATAAACCAAACATTATTACCAAACGAAGGCTTAATCATTTCATCATTTTGACAAAAATTGACATGTTTAAAAAATAAGGAAAAACAAAATATATTAATTAATATATGGAATTTCAAATAAAATATATGTAAACAACACATTAAAAAATATAGTTAATAAAAAATTATAACATATTAAAAGGGAAATAGGTGATGAGGTAGGCAAATTTTTAGATAAAAATATAAAAAAAAAGTAAAAAAAAAAATTATATAAAAATTTTAAATGAGTGTCAAGTTTTGAGTTGCGCTGTATATTTAGTGTACATGTAGCATTTTTTTTTTTATTTTGAATAGTTTTATCTTTTTTAAATTTTCAAATTCAATAACATTTTATATTAAAATTTTATTGAAATTATGTTTTTTATTTGATATGATTTAATCAAGATATTTTTAAAATTATGATTTAAAAATTATATATTCCGTGCATCGCACAAGTAGACAACTAGTATGTTCAAACGTCTCAAGAAAATTAACCAATACTTATTTAGAGAGTCTGTTTGGTAATATGAAAAATTTTGACCTTGATTTTTTTTTTTCCTTTTTATTATAGATGAGTGGTTTAAAAAAATTTGAAAAATTAAGTAAAAATTTTGAATTTGACTAAGAATAAATGATTGAAATTGAATTTAAAAATTGAGGTTAAATTTTTACCGTTACCAATCGTGCACTTAGTGAAGTCGTATATGTAAATGTATTGAATGTCATACCTCATAGAACAACATTTCTTCAATTCCTAGAAGTTCCGAAGATAATAGTAAATCAAACTCAATGAGAAATCTCACAAGGGAAATTCAGTAGAGAACGAAGAATAACAATGTTTTGCTCCTAATGTAAATAATAATTAATCATTGCAATACAGTAACTGGATTATCTTTTGCACCTTCTGCATTCAAGATTGGAATGAGCATGACTCTCGACCTGAGAAAGACAAAAAATAAAATAAAAAAATGTAGAGTTAAAAACAATTATTATTTGCATTAAAAAAGAATTGCAAGTTTATTTATCCCGTAAGGGTAAATTTTTAAGAACGTAGTAAATTCACAAAATCTAGCATTTCACGTTCAAATATCATATTTTGTGTCGTTTACAAAATAATACTGCTACTACTTAGAAACCTTAACAATATCAATTTTTAGTAAACTTGTTTCTAAACAACAAATTTATTCAAATCACTTTTCAATTATACATATTATTTTTTTCAAACAACTTATCGACTAAATACATCACATTCTTTATTTTTAAACAAATAAATTTTACCGAACAGAATTTCGGTAGCGAATACATCTATAATCAAATCATAAGTTTGAAATATGAATAGTACTACCTACCGGCTACAGCATCAGTGGTGATTAGTCATAAATGATATATATAACATAACATTTAAATGAATCTATTATAGTTTTTGTTTCAGACTCGTTACTAGCTGAGAAAATATATTTTGGAATAATGCTTTTTTTAAGAATGTGCGATAAAATTATGAGAGAAAAATATATTAATTAAAGAATATGTGATTGAAAGTAAGAGCGAAGAAGGTATGAATCCATGACTTAAGTTGTCACCTAAATGCTTATCACAGATGGTGCTAATTACATAGCATTAGTCTTGAAATACTCTACTTACTTGGGTTAGAAGTGGTGATCACACCCGTGCCCGAAAAGTTACAATCGAAATCATTACGACCCTTGCTTTGATACCAAGAATTCATGACATAAGATGCATGAGCCCGTATTGTGTTAGGGTTGAAACAAGCACCATTGGGTTGAATCGGCCCGCAATCCATAGCTTGGCTGCACACAAAATCTATATTGGACTGTAGTTGTTCATCGCTGGCCTCAGCCTTCGGCACACACCATTTTTTATTGCCCCGTGTTGGTGTTTTTGGAACCGGTGTGGCAGGTGTTGGAACGGGCGTGGCAGGCGTTGGAACTGGAGGGGTCGGCTTTGGGCCCTTCTTCATCATCACAGTTTAATTACGAAAAATAAATAACAAAAAGGATTTATATAATCCACATCAAGTGTGTTTTTTGTATTGTTTGAAAAGAATTTTTTTGAAATGAATAGTGAATTTTAGAAGAATGGAGGATTGAGATTTAGTTGATAGGTAAAAAATTGTAAATTTTACTTTGATTGATGACTAAAATTGAATACGGTAAAAAAAAATAGATAAATTTAATGTGAACCAAACAAAGGCAAGTTTGGTATTATTTAAAAAAAGTTTTTTTGAAATGAATAGTGAATTTTAGAAAAATAGATGGTTGAGATTTAAGTTGAAAAGTAAAAGATTATGGACTTGACTTTTAATTGATGGCCGAGATTGAATACTGTAGAAAAAAAAAATAGATAAATTTAATGTAAACCAAACAAGGACCACATATATTTAGCCGTGAGCTGTAACACACATGGCTTGTCTTGTCTTGTCTCGGCTCGCCTCAGTTTAGATCGATGTTGGAAAAGTTAAAAAAAAAAAAAAAAAAAAAAAAAAAAAAAAAAGAGGAGAGAATAACTGGGGCCAGAATAAAGTGTAACGAAAGTCGACGAAATTCAAAATTAAAGAGACACGATGCCTAATCAATTAAAGTGTTTTCTTTATCGTTAGGCACACGGAATCTCGAAGTTCTTAGCATTCCAAATTTCAAAAAATAATGCGCAGATTTTTTTATGTAAACAAATAAAAAGTTTATCGAGAAAATTATGATAATCAAGGAACAAAAATCTGAAATTCATATAATAAAATTTATAAATTCGAAAGTTTAATGATTTACCTGATCAGGCACACCTGTAGTTTCTCGCATGATTCCAATATCATAAACAGGTGTAAAATCTGGGTGGAACAAACCGAAATTCTTCTCAGATGTAGCACCGGACTTCAAATTTTCATTAAAAAGTGCAAAAATATAAGTTTCAAACTTCCTTCCGGGCAACAATGGCGTCCCGATTCCTTGATTATACTTCTTCACCAAACCCCCATTGTAAGAAGCTGCATTTGGAACGGTACATCTGGGTTCAAAACTATCCCCAGCAGAAGCCCAACCAGTCTCCCCTACAGCAATATCCACATCGCCATAGCCCAATTTCTTCATGGAAGTATAGACTGCATCGATCAACTGATCGAACATGCTCATGTACGTTTTATTTGTATATCTATCGTGTACACCTCGGTTTGGTTTGAAGAGTGCAAAATTTGCCCGTTCTGGGCTGTATCCGAAATATGGATATGGATTCACCATGAATGGAGACTTTGTTTCCCGTAAAAATCGCAGGGTAGGGGCTAGATCTCCGATATCCCAACCTGGCCGGAACTTGGCCAAACTCGGCGGATCGGAAGATTCAAGAATACTCAAAGCATGAGCCGTTGTAACATTAACATATCGAATCCCAGATCGGATGAGCGCAGAGTGAAGACTTCTCATGGCTGCAACTAGATTGTCGACCAGATTTTGAGGTCCCCAATGGAGAACTTCATTCCCAACAAGAATGTAGTTGATTTTAGTTTGTGGGTAGAATGGTTTAATGTTGTTACCCACCCACCTACGAGCATACCTGAGGTTAACGAGGTTTGGGATTTCACCGTTCGGGACAGTGACGGCGACAGAGATTCCAGTGCCGGCAAAGGCCCGGAGTATATCTGGGTTCACGTCAAAGAGCTTGACTCTGTCGATGGTGGTTTTCTCCTTGAGAAACTGTGCAACTTGAGGCGGCGGCGGGAGATTGTTTCCGAGGGTTCCGTAATTAACTCCGATTGAATTAACGGTGGCGAAGTGTTGAACGAAAAGAGTTGATACGAACAAAAGGACAGAAAATAAATATGGTCGTTTCGAAACCTCCATAGCTGTAATTCTTAAAGTAAGCTTGATTAATGATGTATCTGATTTATATGAGGAAAATAGAGTGTAAATTCGGAGGATGAAACGTGTAGAGAGAATCAAAGATGACGTGTAATTTCTGCAGAAAACAGCTTTTTTAAAGAGAAGAAAGACCGAAAGTGCTTAAAACAAGTGAAGGACAGCAAAACGCGCTTTTGAGCAGAGATAGATTGGAATATGTTGCCATAAAACCCCTCAGATAGATAGATATAGAGAGAGATAAATATGGGTGTGTGACTGTGCGTAATGTGTATATTATAGAGAAAGGAAGGATCTCGAAATCTATGAACGTGGAAGAGATAAATTGGTGGTGTCAACTGTCAACAATGACAGCAAAACAGGTCAAACAGTTCAAACGCAACCTCTATTCCGTAAAAACTTGTTTAATTTAAATAATCATAAATCAATATTCATTGGATCATTTTTTTAAAATTCAATAATTTTGATTAATAAATTTTTTTTATCCACTATTTTCTAATTTTAAAAAATTAGGTCAATATATAATGTTACACTTAGCTATTTATAAAAAAAATTTATAAACAATATTTTGCCAAACAGAAATCGCCTTGAGACCACAACATATTAATGTAAGATAATATTTTTCTTATTTTTACCTTAACAAATTACTTTCTTAAAAACGTAAATCTTGCTTTATTGAACAAAATAGGTCGTCCTTTCAGCCTCTGCTTTGTAAAATTTCTTTGTTTATAATAATTATAAAAAAAATTTATCTTCGAGGTAAAATGTGTAGTTAAAAAATAACTTTAAAAATTTGTGCGGTTAAAATATAGTTTTGAGAAGCACGTTGTTTATATAAAGAAGTTAGATTGTTAAAAATCGAATTGGTTCGACTATCTATTTTGTCAATCTATTGGAACCAATACACAATTAACTCGTGAAAATTCTAAAATACCCGCTGAGGAAAAAAAAACTATTATCCAAATTCATTAACCCAGCCTCGTATAATTTACTCCTTAATTGCTTTTTGATTGAAAATTATTGCTTATAACGTAATTTCTTTTTTTTTTTTTTCATATTAAAAACCTTTCACATCCATTATTATTGAAGTAAAGATACAATTAAATTGGAGAGAGCGAATGAATGTAAATTATTTTGTTAATTTATTAGTGTTTTCTAGATAAGATGTAGAGTTAAAAACTAGAGAAAGAAAATGTAGATGGTTAAAAAGTGGTTTGAAAAATTGTGTAAATTAATTTTTTTGTCGATTTTATCCTTTAGTGGAATAATGTGTGGTCGCCGAACACATCCTAAAATATGTATGAGCCATTTTTACAATTAATATATAATTATATGATTTGAACAATTTCTATATTTGGTAGAAGTTGACAAGAATTTTTATTACGTCTTGATTATTATTCAAAAACTCATTTTTTTTCACAAGTTATTTTCAATCAAACATTTTACCAATAAAATATACTACACATAAGCTCCAAGAAATCTCCTACATTTAAATCACGTGTTTTTCCAAAAATATTATCATTACAAACCACATTATTTGAAACAATAGATCTCAAATAAACACTACAATTGTTGTTGGTTGTTTGTTAAAAGTTTTTTATTTTTATTTTCGAGATAAAATATATGGTTAAAAAGTGAAAAGAAAAAATATATACATTATTAAAAAGTAATTTGAGAAATTGTATTTAAAAAAATTATTTATCTCTATTTATACATAATTATATATATGATGTCAACATCTATGTATTTAAATGACATTATCACAGTTAATACCTGACAAGGGATCATCATATTATTTTTTATTAGGAGTGATTAGGTGACGCGATCCCAGTCGGGGAATCTCGTCGAAACGCGAAAATAACGATAAATCTAAAACCCTAGGAAAGATCTAAATCAGATCTGACAAGAAAATTAACAAGAACACGAATAAATAGACGGAAATTAAAATAAGATTGACGATAGGACCTGGACCCAACAATCACGACGCAAGAATGGACGATGCGGATTGAAGAACCAAGGTTTTCGAAACACCACAAGGACTTGTCAATTTCCTTGATAAGATTCTAATCGGACACGCCACAAATATTCTCGCGAATATTTGATAAGTACAACGCCACAAATATTTCCACAATATTTGATAGGTCGGATTTGTTCCTGAAGAACACAAAGGGACTCCTCAACCTTTCAATTGGAGAACACTCTCTCAACTATATTAATCTCAAAATCAATCTTAAACTGTTTTTACAATGAATTGAAAAAACGTATAAATAAGCAAAATAACCTAACATCTAATTTACTCAAAATAGAATTCTAATTATACTAAAATTCTAAACTAGGAAAATAACTTAAAATAATAAAAAGAAATAAAATAATTAAAAATCCGCAAAATCTGGAATTACGGCCGTGAATATATTGATTACGGCCGTAATGAATATTCTGTCCAGAATTTCAACTTGGTGTTACAGCCGTAAGAATGGAGGTTACGGCCGTGATCAATTTCAATTCCATTTTTACGGCCGTGAGGAATATCTTTACGACCGTGAATCACTTTCTGCACAATTTCTTGATTATTTGCCTCGGCTTGATCCTTTCGCTTTCTCGGCTCGACTCCAACACGGAACTTGCTCCGTTTTGCACGTAGATCATTGTCATATTGCCGATGGCTCGACTTTGCCCCTCGATGCCTGGTCCGGATCACATCATTAGGCTCATTCATGTGTTCAGGTTTTAAATTTTTAAAATCAGATAATTATATACTATTTTATTAAATTAGTTATTATTATTATGGTGAGAAGATGCCATGATTCTTGGAAATTGCTTTTATCTTCCTGTGGGTCTTCTTCCAAAATGAGTAAAAAGCTATGAACAACACTTCTATCTGAGAATTAACTGTTTACTTGAACGAAACTTGCAGCTTCGCTATTGATGGTTACAATCTAAAATAGAAGATGAAAATCACCATCAAAGGACAAGATTACTGATTTTTCAATTGATAATTTCATGGGCCTTGGTGTGCATCTTTGATTGAAATGAATAATTGGTTCATTATTTGACAAAACTCCATACATTCTGAATAGTTGGGTCCCCGGTCCCCACTTAAACTTCAACATCAAAAAAGAACCAAAATACCATCGTTGCTCACATAACCCCATGGAACTATCTTGCTCTGAGGTTGTAAAAAAAAAAAACTTTTGAATGGAAAATTGAGCGCATAAGCAAAGAGTTATTGGATCATCCATAGAGAAAAGAGAAAAAAAAAAAGAGGAAATTGGCTCTAGCACCAACTTCTCAGTTACAAAAATGAATTTTACACCATAACATAATATACTTGTAATTATAGACGTTTCATAATTAAACTTTGGATATTTAGAAATACCATTAAAAAAATAAAGATTTTAAATTAAAAGATAATTAAAGATTTCATTAACAGATAACAAGAGATTCACGCAAATCTCTCAATATAACTGTCCCTAATTTAGTTTCAAAATCATTAATGGAGTATGCCTCACCTATTGGACATCACCCATATAGCAGTATCAACCCCATCGGCAGGCATCCTCATCGGTGAACGACACCACTGACGCAACATTCAAACTCTAAGTGAAGATATTTATCATTTCTAGGTACAAACACATCAAAAAATTAATGTCTTTCATTGTCGAAGAAGAATATTCAGAATCAAAACTACAGAATCATCTGAATATTTGAGATTTTGATTTACCCATTTATTTTCTGATTTACAAATTCAGGATTTAGTTTCATCTTCTCAGCAGAAGCCTAAGTTCTTCACCAAGACTTTCTGTATCCAATGTATGTTCACCTAATACAGATGTAACAACTATGTGTAAGTAAATACAAAGTGATTTCTTCCTCTATTTTTTTTTTTTCTAATTCATTTTTTTAGAAATATCATCTCCGTGGAGAAATTGAAAAAAATCAACATTGGGTTCAAATTGTACAAATCACATTCCTCCCCGTGTTAATGAAGTCCCTATTTTTAATCCACGTCTTTTCTGGATCATACCAGAAGATCAAATTAATTGCCGCATGAAACACGATACTAGTCAATTTGATCATAAAATAGACAGTGCTTGTTTTCTATTAACAATACCCAAGTTCATGTTCAACTATCTCAATTCTAATCAAATTTATTATTAATTCTTCTCGAAGTGCATAATCGATAGTCGAAGTACTGATAATCGAATTTGAATAATATCTGAGTTTGTTTGCTTCCAAATCGAAAAAGTACCATAAGAAATCTAATGAATAATTTATCCAGATAAATGGAAAGGTGAAGGAGTTGCAGTCTCTTGCAACATTTGACGATAGTCATCCAAGATGAGACTGGAAAGAGACATCCAAGTATTTTTTCTCTGGTGCTTCATATATAATAGAATGATATGTAATTTCGTCTCTGCATTTCCATGGTCCTTGTTATGCTGATATCCCTTTTGGCTAAATATTAGCTCTCTATGTTGATAATTTTGAGCTTCTTAAAACCAGCTAGATTTAAAATGGATGCAATGACAAATAGTTTGATAGTCCCCTTTCAAGTCCCTATGTGACTTGACCCTCGATCTTCCATTGAGTGTTCACAGTGCATATTATCCTCGTGGACTTTGGAGCATTAGTCATTGGTCTACATGTAGTGGAAATGTTGAGTAACTTGTCCAATGCAGCGAAATGTCGAGGCCATCCTAATGTATGAGAGCTTAGATATCCTCTCAACTTAATGCCGAGTGGTTAGAAATGAACCTTTGGGTAATCTTAGTCATGTAAATTCATTTATCATAGGCTCATAGGACATTTTTACTCTTGACTAGAGGTTTTCTTCATGGTGCTTGAATTGTGTGCCTATAATATCTTTCGTAATTAAGTTGGTAGAATTGAAAATCATACTTAAATTTGTTACGGTCACAGGAGGCACACAGCGAAGAGCAATATAAATGTGAAAGGGGATGGAACCACAACAATTGAGAAACGTGTCGCTGAGAAGCATGAGTACAATGTCGAACGCCAGAATATGATGAAGACACGCGATAGTTATGATAGCACAAACCTTTAAAGTTTTTCTAATAGCACTGCTGCGCTGATACCAAAATCTATGTTGGTGATAATGTATCTCTTGTTGAAGAAGATCAGGAAAATGAAGCCGGTTGGATCCATAACATTCGTGCATAAAGTGGTCGAATTCCAAGTTGTCATGAAGATAATAAGCGTCACCAAGAAGAATGCTTGCAATGTCAAAAGCAAGGAGATAGTGAAGATACGCAAGAGATATAATATCTAGGAACATCGAATGTGATTTAGTAGAAAACATGTGACTGATACCATTATTATTTGAAGCTTGTGCTTTGTTTTCTAGGCTAGATGAGAATCTTGCAACCTCTTGCACACACTTCAGTTGCACAAGAGTACCCAAAAGAAGAAAAAAATAGTGTACTATGAATTCACTATGAAATTAATTATTTATTTCCTTCCCATGATTATGGAACTGGCTCCTCGTTGTCACTGCTCTCTGTAATGGTTTGCATTTCAAGCACTTTCTGCTATTCCTTTATAATTCTCTTGAGCCTTCACTTCTTGAATAAATGGGTCTGTTGCTTGTAGATTGTTAATACAAGATACCACCAATCATGCAAATTACGAGTCTAACTGTTCCCACAAAAGTTCGAGTGTTTGTCCCAAATTACTAGATTTATCACAACTTTCAGAAGCTTATTAACAAAGATGTATTGAAAAAACTACATTGATGCATTTATTCATTATAATAAAATGAGGCCACAAAAATAAATTCCAATCACCAGGTCATCAGATAAAAATCTAATATAGATACTCTATCTGATTAATATCTGGAACGTTATCCGATGATCACATACACACCCCTCAACAGCTAATTAATATAATATACTAAATGTCAGATGGAGGAATTTTTCATGTGGTTACTGCAAATTCTCTAGAGTCCTCATTTCGAAACTTCTTCATCTTGTCTATCATCCAACAGTCGAAATAAACATAATACATGCGATTACTGCACATTGTCTAGAGTCCTCATTGTCTAATACTGCACAGTGTATTGGTGTTTAGTTGGATCCTTGACAATGCGGCTGGCTATCATTCTGATAAGTATTTCATAGTCAATTGGCACTATTAGCCCACACACTGAATACAGTAGCTGCATGACTCATCCCATGCTCCATTAAAGTAGACGAACACGGTAACTGTAGTCATTGCCTAAACAAGTATCAAACAAGCATTTTCAGTTTAGATGACAAATCATAATAAAAGTACATGGTGAAATTAAAAAAAAAAAATCCCATCTTGTCAAACATACTGTTAAGCTAATTCAAGAATATTTGATGAAAGCATTATATCTAATTCCATTTGTGAAACATCTGTGTATGCAACTAAATATAATTCAATGATTGGTTGCAGCCACAAGTTAGATATCTCGTCAATAGCCATGTATAAATTCAGAAAAATAAAAATACCAGGGTGAATTAACGCTTAATGAAATTCCATCACTAATGGACACGTCAAAGAATAAACCTTCTGCAAATTCAACTATATTCCATGATGCAACATACTAGATTTTAATTCTATCTGAATTTCGTTGACGAATTCGATGAAACATAAAATGACCTCATTCGGGAGTAATTTTAGCTTCACTATTATGTATTTGAAAATGAAATAGATACCAAAACAAGAAGATGTAATCGAGAGTAGTAATTACATGCGCAGGTTAATCAGACTCTAGTGATGTCGAGTTTACACGGTTTCCTCCATTATAGAATCCAAGTCAGAAGATGTCAACGGTTTGCTGGTGTCCAGATTCTGACATATTTCGCAAATGCACTTAGCTTCCTCTTTAAAATTGTATTCCACACAGTTTTTATCTTAAGAATAGCGGGGACATTAAGCAGATTTGGAAAACTTCTCAGATTAAAAATCCCTCGGTGATATATGCATGTAATGATACTACGTAATTAATTGGCCGAGGAAGATCACGTTTAATAATTTTCAGTTACGTTTTTGCTGGCAGTAACTGATGTACATATCAATATTAAGATATGATATCCCTTGTTTTACTCCAATTTAGTTTGAGAGGCAGATTTGCAATTTATCTTCTTTGATATTCTAATGTTCAACGTCTAACAAGTGGGCTTACATATTTCCAAAAGGGGTTACAATAAGGGGTATCAGTCCAAAATTCCCAAAAAAAAAAAAAATCTTAACCTATTAGATTCATAACTGGTCTAGACTCTATAGATGGCAATGGGTCAGATTTGTCAAACTCGTATCCTACCCACTAGAGATTTACAACATACACATCACTACAACAAAGTTAGCTTTTTACGGCGTGCATTGCATGCCGTAAAATCATTTTTACGGCGTGCAGCCGCACGCCGTAAAAAGTCACGCCGTAAAAATTCACGGCGTGCATTTTTGCACGCCGTAATTAGATTTCACGGCGTGCATTTTTGCACGCCGTAAACTTTCACGGCGTGCATAAATGCACGCCGTGAAATCTAATTACGGCGTGCAAAAATGCACGCCGTGAAAGTTTACGGCGTGCAAAAATGCACGCCGTGAAATCTAATTACGGCGTTCAAAATGCACGCCGTAAACTAGGATTTTATTTTTTTTAAAAAAAATTCTATAAATTATATTTCCAAAAATCCTATAATAATAAAACAGAAACACATTAATGCATATATAATCAATAAACGTGATTTCGATAAACAAACAATATCATAGTAAGATTCAACACAATATACAAAAGTCTATAGACAACTACTTCAAAATAAACTTAAAATGTCGTAAAAAATAAAAGTATCCATATCGAAACTTCTTCTTTGACCAATAGTGCCCAATAGTGCCATGTCAAAAATAATCAACTTCCTGCAAATCACAAAGTAATAAATTTATAATTAATAAATTTATAATTATAATATCAAAAGTATATCAAAAAGTGAAACATACCTTTGTTGTGAGTTCAACTAATCCACTTCAATGTACCTAATTGGCCATGCAATTGTACTTCCTAATGCATCTTCAAGAAGAAAAAGCTCACGTGTAGGACGATATAAACTGACATTATCAATCACTTCAATAACCCAGACTTTCCAACATTCATTACCAAGGGGTACATGATGCACTAAATCATTTGGATTTGTGGATGCGATTTCACCTTTTGCAACAACATCACCTTTCCCAAACCAAGATAACAATTTGCATTTCTTAGTTTGAAGGCTATCTAAACCATTCAAATCTTTGTCTCTAGGCTGTAAAATTAACATCAAATTGTACGATTGGTTATTTTGAATATAAAAAGTCTATGTAATATAAGATAACATTCACTAATTATAGTTTTCCACTTACATTATCTTCTTGTACTGCACTTTTGCTCTTCATTTGAAATAAAGCTTTTAATTCTTTAATTTCCTCTCTCAAATCTTGGAGTTGAGATTGCACATTATGATTATGCACCAAAGCATTCAACTTTGAAGGAGTCGCACCAAAACCAAGACCTCTTACACGTCCCCTACGTTCTGGACCAAGTACTTTTGCAACGCCATCATCTTTTAGAGAGTGTTTGCTTGGAGAGTTCACCGTTTCTGAACATGCTATTATTTTTTGCTGATATTACGAAACAAATTAATTCATTAAACTTAAATAAATATAAACTTTGAATATATCTTAAAAAAATAACATAGTCAAAATTTACCAGTGTTTCTCCAACTAATTCATTAATTGGTTCACCATTTCTCCGTGTGTGTCCTCGAATGTACACATCATCTCTAGTAATGGAATCAGGGTCTTCACTTTCAACACGCTGCAATTTTTTTACACATTTTATATATGCGATATTTGTAGACATAATTTTTCAAACAAATTTAGCACTTTTTTACCAATTCAGCTTCTAAGCGAGCAAAGCCCTTTCTACTCGTTGTATGTATTATGGTTTGACTAGCCCTCATCTTTTTGAATATTTCACTTTTTTCCTGAAAAATCAATAACAAGTTATGACCATTCACAAAGAACATTTTAACTCAAATGCATGCATTAAAAAAAGAAGTGTAGACACATTAAGTACACTTCTCTAGTTTCTTATGGCAAAAAGGACCTACTGAATATTAAAATTGTCATTTTTCTATTATAAATTTTACAAAAATTTCGGCAGAATCTCCCCTACAAATTGGACTTAGCAAACCTGTAGAGGGACATCACAATACTATAAACAATCAACACTTAACCACAATGATTCAAAACACCAACCATAGCTCAATCAAACTCCAACGTCATCAACTACTCCAAAAACAATCTCCAGTTAATATTGTCAACATTGTCAACATTTTTGATTGTCTGCATCACTTCTCGACCAGTTAATATTTTAGGACTAGGCATATATTCCTTATTCCCATCAAACCAAGCTTCTTTTGATCGATAAGGATGATTATATGTAAGAAATCTTCTATGACCCATGTACGCAAACTTTCGACTAAATTTCAACCATTTTGCACATGTGGATAAACCACATACTGGACAAGCTGCTTCGCCTTTTGTAGGATATCCTGATAAGTTTCCATAAGCCGGAAAATCATTAATTGTCCACATCAATACAACCTTCAAATTGAATTTAGACTTTGTAAATCCATCATATACTTCAACACCAATATTCCACATCACCTTTAAGTCTTCAATGAGTGGTTGTAAGTACACATCTATATCATTCCCTAGTTGTTTTGGACCTGGGATTAACAAAGTTAACAACAAATTTTCCTTGGACATGCATATCCAAGGAGGGAGATTATATATAACTAGTATCACCGGCCAACAACTATACCTAGAACTTAGGTCACCAAATGGATTAAATCCGTCAGATGAAAGTCCAAGCCTAAGATTGCGTGGTTCTGATGCAAAACAAGGCCACTTTTGATCAATTCTCTCCCAAGCTAGTGAATCAACTGGATGACGCATTTTTCCATCTTGACTTTTGTGATTTAAGTGCCATATTAGTTGTTTTGCCTTATCAAGTGACCTAAACATTCTTCTAAATCGTGGTATAATCGGAAAATATCTCAAAACCTTTGCAGGTATCCCCTTTTGAATTTTTTTGGTTCGTTCATTAAATTTCCATCGTGAAGATGCACATTTTGGACATGTCTCCAAATTTTCTAGATCATTCCTAAACAAACAACAATCATTAACGCATGCATGTATCTTCTCGTACCCAAGATCAAAAGTGTTCAATAACTTTTTCGTTGAATTACAAGAATCTGGAAGGGTGTTCCCATCTGGTAGAATATCTCTAATAATATCAAGAAGTTCATTGAAACCGTTGTCAGATATACCATGTGTAGCCTTAAGCTTGTATAAGACAACGATGGCAGAAATCCTTGTGTACTTTGTGCAACCAGGGTATAGAGGAATTTCAACACCCTCATATAAATTAGAAAAGTCCCTCTCTCTGTTTTCATCCTCGGGTTCCCCAATATTTTCATCCTCAAAAAATGCATCCCTATACATCTTATAAGTCTCTAGATTTTCTCTATCTTGATGAGGTAATGAAGCTGCATTCAATTTTTCCCCATGAAACACCCATGTAGTATAAGTAGGATCCATCCCATTAATGATCAAATGCCCATACATTGTATCGAAATGTTGGTGGAATAAGTTTTTACAACATTTACAGGGGCACAAGACCTTTTCTGGATTTCCCGCATTGGCTTGCACCATATTTGCAAACTTTCTTGCACCATATTGATATGCTTGTGAAACTCTAAAAAAATACAAAATATAAATCCTCTAAATGCATTTATTGGCTCATTTTAAAAAATTCTAAAACTAAGGAGATAAAATAACCTTGGTAGATGAACCCAATCTTTATCCATGATAATACACCAACAAGATATAACCTGTTATAAATATAGTAAAAAGAGTAAGGAAAAAATGATTATATTTAAACAACAATGAAATCTAAGTTTACAAAGCACATGTAATATGGATTAATCTCTAATCATGTATTGCCAATAGCAGTATAATAACAACAGAAAAAATTGAAATCAAGAGTTATGTACACTTGCAGCAACAGAAAAAATTGAAATCAAGAGTTATTGTCGTCTTTTGCGATTATGGTTGTGGCGGCGAATATGGAACCTTGTATAAATAACTTGTTGTCGCTTTCCTCGATATGGCTTTTACACATTATATGAATATGATATACTATCCCAGTCCCCAGAATAATCATGCCCTGTGGTCCATCACCTTAATTATTTCATTCTTAATTAAAATGACTAAATACTTTCACTATGTATCCTTACCCCTGCTTTGATCCTCTTCTTTATAGTCTTATTTTATCGAGTCTTGTTTTATTGTAGTAAGATTTTTTTTTTTTAAAGAACGCGAGTCTTCAAAATTCCATACGATACGAACGAGTTAAAATCTGTTCGGTAGAATGTAAATCTCAAAAACTTGATTTTCATATGCTTAGTAACTGACCCTCCAAATTCATTTCGCACTTAAATATAGCTTTAAAAGGAAAAATCTTTCCCGTTTCCCTCCTAAATTGAAGGATGAATTATAAACATGTAAACCTTCTATTTCAAGAAATACAAAGATGAAGGATGTTACATTGATAGGCAAAGGAGATTATTTTTTCAAATACTTACATGAATAAACTTGTAAGATTATAATTATTTTGTAGCGTATTTAGGAGGAAAAGTTCATGTTCAAGCTCAAGCTCTTGCAGCTATTTGCCAAGAATATGAATGGCCTGAGGTAGTGGTTTTGTATGAAGACACAGATGATGGCTATCAATTTCGAGAAGTTGAAAAAAAATGGTCATAACTGGGTCATACGACGTCCGTTTTGGGCCGATAAGTACTTTTCGGAAAGGTCTCGACGAGCCGGACATGACTCACGGCTTCTCCGTGACGTATGATGGATTTTGCCCTTTCGAGATCGTTTAGACAGTCAAAACGGACATTCTTTAAAACTTACATTTAATTTATGCACTACTTAAAAGACATAATTGTTCTTGTCTTTGCAAAAAACTAGTTCTTACCATATAATGTAGGTAATAAGGATAAGCTTTACTTAAATATTGTCTCTGTGGATTGAATACAGAGAGCAGTTATCTCAGTTCTGGAGAATGTTGGCAATGGAAATTCAGTAACACCATTGGAAAAATCATGGTTTTTACTGTTGCTGTCATTTCTATTCAAATGGTTGATTGACACTGGGGAAACAATAAAGAGAGAGGGAAGCCGTGAAGTTAATTGGAACAGATGCAGAGGGAATTTATATATGCAATCAGAATAAATTTTCGATAACTCATCAAAATTCAAAGCTATCAAAATACCCCAATCAGAATTCAAAATTCGATAACTCATCAAAATATCCCAATCAGAATAAATTTTCGTTCAGTAATTCAAAGCTACCACATTCAAAATTTTCGTTCATCTGAATAAAACAGGGAGAAGGGAAGGATGATGACTGACCTTAGACCAAAATTTCAGCAACTGCCCTAAAATTTCAGCAACTGTCCTAAAATTTCAGCAACTACCCTCGAGAATGGAAGCTATTGATGCCTTGAAAACTCTCCTCCAGCAAAAACTCGAGGTTCCTATTATCCTCTCAGCCCAAAAACAACGAATGGAAATTCTTGATTGGGTCACCACCGTGCAATAGCTCCAGCTTCCTGAAGAAGATCTGCTTTGAAGAAGAAATAGATTGGCGGCTTTGGCTTGGGAGCGTTTTTAGGTTTTAGGTTTTTAGGTTTTGGTTTTGGTTTCTCTGAAGAAGAAAAGAAGAAAAGAAGAAAGCGGGAAGGAAAAAAAAATAGCGCCCTATTTTTTCATTTTTAGGCATTTTTCACGGCGTGCGAATATGTACGCCGTGTTTTTTTTTTTTTTTTTTTTTACGGCGTGCGAATATGTACGCCGTGTTTTTTTTTTTTTTTAAAAAAAATTTTACGGCGTGCGAATATGTACGCCGTGTTTTTTTTTTTTTTTTTTAAAAAAAATTTTTACGGCGTGCGAAAATGTACGCCGTGTTTTTTTTTTTTTTTTTTTAAATTTTTACGGCGTGCGAAAATGTACGCCGTGTTTTTTTTTTTTTTTTTTTTAAAAATTTTTACGGCGTGCGAATATGTACGCCGTGTTTTTTTTTTTTTTTTTAAATTTTTACGGCGTGCGAATATGTACGCCGTTTAAAGGTGATAATAAATGAAATTTTACGGCGTGCGAATATGCACGCCGTGTTTTTTTTTTTTTTTTTTAAATTTTTACGGCGTGCGAATATGTACGCCGTTAAAGGTGATAATAAATGAAATTTTACGGCGTGCGAATATGCACGCCGTAAAAGATATTCCTTTACGGCATTCATTTTATGCACGCCGTAAATAATTAAGATTTACGGCGTGCCCTATATGCACGCCGTAAATTCATGTCGTAAAAGGTCACTTTTGTTGTAGTGCATCATACTCATTACACATTTAAAAATGGCGGGTCGGAGGCGGGTCGGGGGAGGATAAGCTTCTATATCCATTTGAAACTCATTTCCTATTATTTATTTATTTAATTAATTTTTTTTAATACACATGTTGCTGTGATAAACTCTAAAACTATATATATATTTCCATGATTCATGTTGATAAGTAATGGTCTTTGCAAGAGATTAAAAATGAATTTTTGATTCTTTTTCACATGTAGCAACTACTGTTGATAAAAAAATATAATATTTTATTATAAAAATATCAAAATCTAATAGAAATTAATCAAAAATTCGCTACCAAACACAACATATTGAAGATTAGAGAAATTGATCTTTTACCTATAATACACTTGCACTTATTTTTTAACTACTAGTAGTAAGTACGTGCGTTGCACATCTTACATATAGGATGAATGTGATGCGTAATACTTCGTAGAACTAATACTATTTTTTGGAACATTGTTGATCTAAGGGTGCGTTTGATAGCCGTTATTTTCCATGAAAAATATGATTTTCCATGTGATTTTCTAACTTTGCGCTGTTTGGTTGCCTAAGTTTTCCATGGAATTCATTTCCCCACTTGCCTCGAAATTCGGTATTTTCCTTGTTTTGAATGAATTCATTTTCTAAGGGGGGGTGGAGGTTTTATTTTTCATGGAAAATCTTATACCATTTTTGTTATGTTTGATCATTTTTGTTGTTGTTAATTGATTTATTTATTTTTTAAAAAAATGAACGTTATTATTATCAAGTACAAATGTGTGAAAAAATAAAAAAATATATATATATTTTTATTAAAATAGATCAATTTTACTTTATTTTCCATGGAAAATAATGTCAATCAAACCACAAAAGTTGAAAAATTCCTTACTTTTTCCATCTAGAAAATTAAACCAATCAAACACATTAAACTTTCAATTCCCAGGAATTCAATTCCCTGAAATTCATTTTCTTTCCGCTCAAATTCCACCCTCACTATCAAACGCAGCCTTAGTTTAAAAGGAATGATTTCTCTGTAAAAGTATAGTGCATGCTCATAGTTTTATAATGTTTAGTTTTAGACAAAAATGATCAAAACATTAAAATTTAGTGTCTACTCATAGTTTTAACACAAACTTGGTTTATAAAAATTTTATTACCATTTTAATGTTTGGATCTAAGTTTAACCCCAAAATAAAACAACTACTATCGGATTAACAAAACAACGAAGTCATATTATATCACATATACAAAAGCATAATTGGAAAAATGGACAAAAAAGAGTAAAAAAGGAAAAAGAAAAAAGGGAAGGAAAGGAAAAAAAGAGCAAAAGAAAATTTACCTCCCATTAATCTTGCTTATGATGTGCTACATCTTCTTGAATGTTTCTGAAGTGGGTTTTTTGTCTTCCGCATGATTCGAACCATATACCTAGGGGTTAAGTACAATGATTCTTAGAATCCTGCTACCATTAGACTTGTGGGGAGTGGGAAGTCCATGAGTGCGATGCCCAGTGAGACCGTGCAACTCGAGGTCAGTGAGACTGCGGGTCGTTACACATCTCCTTGTTCTTGAATCTTCAATCTTGATATTGGCTTCGCGTGAATCCCTCGACAATTGAACAATAATTTGGCATGAAAACTCAAAAGTTGGGAATCCTTAATTCGTGTAAGACAATAGGTATTTATAGTTTTTGTCGAACTCTAGGTCAAATGATGAAAAATCTGTTGAAATCTGCATAAAAAGTCTAGCAGTCGGCTCAGTTGGAAAAGCATGTGACAGCGCAGTAGGACTTCACGTGGTCATGCAGTTCAGTTAAAACCGAATCTTTTGATTACACTTGACATCTTGCGACCGCGAGGTAGGAACTCTCGTGGCCCCGTAGTTTACTGTCCAATTGCAATTTTCAACTTTCGTTCGAGTTTAAGTTGGCCCTCACTCTTTATTTGCATCCAAGTCCTCCAACTTTCAGTTGTGATGTTTGACCCCTATTGATAAGTGTTATATTAACGTTTATTTTATACACTTATATCCTTGAATTAGCAATAATGTGATTCTATCTAAGTATTATTAATGCATCTTATATTTTATGTGGTATAGGATCATAAAGGAAGAGAAAAGAATGAAAAAGGACCAAAATGCACTCAAAACTGAAGATTGGGGACCTTAGGTGCAAATTTAGTTACGGCCGTAAGGTAATGCAGTCACGGCCGTAAGAGTGTTAAACGCATTAAGAGAAATCAACAAAATGTGAGTTACGGCCGTAAATGAAAGTTCACGGCCGTAACCTTCAAAGGGTGAAAATTCTGAAGAAACACATTCACGGCTGTAAAGGAAGATTCACGGCCGTAACCTTCAATTATAAAAAATATGTAGAAACCGTGTTACGGTCGTAAAGGAAAAGTCACAACCGTAACTTTCCAGTCAAGAATTTTCATATTTTAAATCTTTCCATAATTTTGGGATTTCTTGAGCCCAAAGTTAGGGCACGAAATTGAGGCCATAAAAAGGGAATTTCATGACAAGAAAAGGAGAAAAAAAATTGCAAAAGAAAGAGCGGATTGCTTGGAGCGTGGAAGAGAAATAAATCCGGAGAAGAAGACGAATGAGATGCAAAATTCTGGGCTTTTCACCATGACTATGCGCGGCTAAGCTTCCATACCTAGTTCGAAGGGGAAGTTGTATTTCATATCAATTTGTTTATTGCTTTTCCAAACTAGTAACGCAGTTCTAAATTCTTTACTTTGATTTGTTGGATTCTTATGCGTTTTTAATTCAATCAATGCAATTCTTTACTTGATTAAGGGTTTATCATTTAATTTGTTGTATTGAGATTTTCTATTTTGAATGATTGGATCCATAATCGTCCTTTTGTTCAAATCATAGTAACAAGTGGAAATTTAATAATTTCTATAGAGAATTCCAACTTAGGTTAATTGTCACGAGCTTGTGTGATTGATAACCTAATTCACCCTAATTCTTCTCAACCATTATACAGTTGTTGTCTTAAATCTAAAGAGCTCATTTTAGGTTATTCAATTGCTAGTATTTGATTAGAGAGCTTATTCTAATTAAATGCAACTAAGGGAGAATAGGAATAGTTAGAGCTTATTAACTATTTACGGGTGATAAATCAAAGAAGAAATTGAACTCGCGTTACTTGGAAAGTGATAACATTGTGATAGAATACAACTGAACCTGAGAACTAGGACTCGTCAACATTTGATATTTATTCCAATCATTTTAATTGCTTTATTTTATTAGTTGAATCATTTACAAACAACTCAAAACAAAACCCTCATTTACGATTCTAATTGACATGACACTAAGTTAGTTTCCGTTCCTTGTGGGATCGACCCTTGCTTCCATTGCTACATTCTTAGTAATAGTGAACAATGAATTTATTTATTATTTTGGTGCATCACGACACGCATCAAATTTTTGGCGCCGTTTTCGGGGAACGGTTAACCAATTTAGTGTTTAATCAATTAAAATTTTATTTTTCTGCATTTATTTTATTTTTATTTTATTTTCACTTTATTTATATAATTTTTCAAAAAAAAAAAAAAGAAGAGTAGCTTTCACATAATAATTATTTGTGCTTCTTTGCTTATATGCTTAGAACTCGGTCAACTAATTGTGAAATTTTTTATCTTGACCTAGAAATCGAGAGGACTTGTCGACAGCAAATGAGAGTAGCACGAAAAATGGCAGCTAACAACAGAACTCTTAAACAACTGGCTACCCCCGATGTGGCTCAGCAGCCCTTATGTATTACGTTTCCAACGGTAGAAGAAGGAAAAACTTTTGAGCTTAAATCTGGGCTCATCCACTTATTACCAACTTTTCGAGGGAACCCCGGAGAAGATCCATATAGGCACCTAAAGGAGTCCATGTGGTTTGCGACAGTATGAGGCCCACGGGCATTACCGAGGAACAAATAAAAATGAGAGCTTTCCCATTCTAATTGAAGTATGCCACTACAGACTGGTTGTACTATCTACCATTTGGACCAGTCACCACATGGAATGATATGAAGAGGTTGTTTCTAGAGAAGTACTTCCCTGCATCTAGGGCGGGGACAATCAGGAAGGAGATTTGTGGGGTTCGCCAAAGCAATGGAGAGACATTATATGAGTACTGGAAGCGTTTCAAGAAACTCATTTCGAGCTGTCCCCACCATCAGATCAGTGAGCAACTCCTGGTGCAGTATTTCTACGAAGGGTTAGCACCTATGGATAGAAACATGATAGATGCCACGAGTGGAGGAGCGCTCATGGACAAGACGCCGAAACAAGCGCGAGCTTTAATCTCCAACATGGCGGAGAACACTCAGCAATTCAACTCAAGTAGGGATTCCCAAGTCCGCCGAGTAAACGAGGTAAGTAGTTCCAATATTGAAGGTAAATTAAATGAACTAACCAATCTCATTAAGCAACTTGCTGTAGGGAATTCGAAACAAGCCAAAGCCTGTGGAATCTGTTCGAACCTTGGACATCCAACGGATACCTGTCCGGTATTGCAAGAAGAAAACAATGAATAGGTGAATGCTGCTGGAGGCTTCCCTTTCCAAAGGCAACAATACAACCCATATTCAAACACATACAACCTCGGGTGGAGAGATCATCCCAACCTGAGTTACGGAAATAACAAACCCCCAGGTTTTACTCCAAACAAGCCACAAGGACAATTCCAGCAGCAAGAGACTTACCAACCACAGGGGTAATATCAACAAAAACCTATAAATTCAGGTATGTCTCTAGAAGACATGGTTAAAACTTTGGCTTCTAACACAATTCAATTTCAACAGGATACCAAATCCAGTATTCAAAATTTGGAAAATCAGATGAGCCAAATGGCTACTGCCATCAACAGACTTGAGGCACAATCTAGAGGGAAGCTACCTTCTCAACCTGAGGTGAACCCCAAAAACGTGAGTGCCATAACCCTGAGGAGTGGAAAAGAGGTTGAAGGACAAAGCAAACAAATCTTCGAGAATAAAGGGGAAGAAGAGAAAGAAGATGAAAAGGGGAATGCCACTTCACGAATCCCGCAGGTAAAATCCAACTCTAATTCAATTGCAAAATTGACTCCTCCCCCTTTTCCTAGCAGGTTAGCAAAGACAGACAAAGAAAGCAAAGAAAATGAGATGCTGAAGATGTTTAAAAAAGTGGAAGTGAAAAGATGATGATGGGAGAAAATGTCTCTGCATTATTTCAAAGGAAATTACCTCTGAAATGCAAGGACCTAGGTATGTTCACTATACCTTGTCAAATAGGTGGTAAAGCAATAGAACATGCACTGATAGACTTAGGAGTATCCATGAATGTAATGCCTAGGTCCACTTACACCGCACTAAAACTTGCCAAATTGACTGGAACGGGTGTTATCATTCAGCTAGCCGATCGTTCCAATGCTTATCCGGATGGGGTGGTTGAGGATGTGTTAGTGCAAGTAGGTGGGCTAGTGTTTCCGGCAGACTTTTATGTTTTAGATATGCATGATGATCATTCACCCAGTTCTACCCCTATATTGTTAGGTAGACCATTTTTAAAGACATCTAAGACTAAGATAGATGTCAGTAGTGGCACACTCACCATGGAATTTGATGGTGAAATGATTAAGTTCAATATCTATGATTCCGTGAACTACCTTGATGATACTAGCCATGTTCACTCGATTGATGTGCTTGATTCTCTAGTGCAGGAAAATTCCAAACTTAGTGGAAATGACGGTCCACAAGACACTGTGGATATAATTACCGATTTTCCAGGGCCATCACAACCAGGTAAAAACTTTTGTACCACCTTACCAGTAGCTGATGAGAAGTTTCCCCCTGTTTTGCAGATCTTAATGTAAAATATGAAGAAGAAGTGGAGCTTTGGGAATCCGCCTAATCCCGGTTGAAGGAGAAAGGAATAGGTCGAGCCAACGACAATAAACAAATGTGATGATCGGGAGGCAACCCGAGAAGGAAGTTTCTTTACCCCCTCAACCCTTTATTTTCGTATTTTCATTTTTGGTTAATTTTATTTAGTCATTTCTTTCACACACACACACACACAAAACTTTTGTGTACGTTATGCTTTTCATGCCAACATTGTTCTCGGATTTAAGCCTTGACAATTACGCACTACTTGCTCGAGTACATTTTCTTTAGGTTACTATCATACTCCACTAATTTACTCATTTCTCTTACAGGATTTTCTATTACTCCAACCCTTTTGAGCTGCAGATGCTGAAAATGATGCAAGCCTTCCAGACTCAACTGAATGATGCAAGAGGATCAACAACTCATTCTGGAAGAGCAAAGAGCCCTTCAGGAGGAGATTCGACGATTGCGGGGACCCTTGGACGATCCACCACTACATTAGACCCGAGGGAGTTTCTTTTTCTTTTTCCCCCTTCTACTGTTTAGCTTTATTTTTCAATGAGGACATTGTTTTGTCTAAGTGTGGGGGGGGGGGAATTGATTGCAAGCTTAATGTCTTTATCTTCCTTCTGTAGTCGAAACGTTAAATTCATGTTGAGTCAGCATCCATTTTAATCTTGTCCTCTACTTTTGTTACCTATCTATGTTACTTAGGTCTTAAACCATACTTTGATAGGAAGCAGCCTCACTTTTGGTTCATTTTTTTTGAAAAAATCATTGCATAATTGGATATAAATTGAGCACATAGAGATCATCTCGTCCAAAACTGCACAAATGGGTTGAAAATGAAAAGTAAAATTGTCAAATGTCTACAACCTAGTCAACCCAACCCAGAATAGACAGATTATCCCTTCATATATAACCCTGAGCGTCCCAATTCCAACAGAAATTATTATACTTTTGTGAGTAGTCATGGTTTGAATATTTTTAATCACTATCCTCGACCAATGGATTTAGATTTGGAATGAAGATCAAGTAATGACCTATAACTCATAATTGGATGGGAGAAACGCATGAAAACCCTAATTTGTGAGCTTTTGAGCCTAAGAGCTGTTTTTAATACTTATGAGCTCGTAATTATTTGATGTGTGTCCTGCATGGTTGGGTTATACTTGGATGTGCTTTTCTGTGCAAATTGTGTAGCTTCTTAACTTAAGTGCAAATTATAGCAAAGGCAATAGGTTAAGCTAAATTTGACTTACTAAAAGAGCCTACCTTGCTACATGGACCAATAGAAGCCCCTTTGAGCCTAAGCCCTTCTTTGAATCTTTGATGCCACAATACAAGCCACGAATACCTTTTCTTTCGCATTGTCTTTGTTTTGAACCTATAGAGAAGGGATTCGCAAGCTTTTGTTGATTGAGGATTGTGCTATGGTCTAAGTCTAAGAAGTTGAAATGGTTATCTTGTGTTGGGCGATGGTTGTGTAATAGACTGAATTCAGGGGATTGTAATTCTATCTTGTGTCACTTGATGAATGCATAATGATTTGAATAACGGAGAAAAAGTTGCAGTCTATATATGAAAAAAAAAAGGAAAAAAAAGAAGAAAAAGAAAAGACGAGATTCAAGTGTGAATAAAGTTGGGTAGAGTGAAACAATGAAGTTCATATTGCGAGTGAAGGAAGTAATGTCATTGTGAATTGACTTGGTTTGCGAAATTCCTTCTCGACTCAGCCTAAATATATCATTTTATCCTACCTGGCCTGAAGCCCCGTTACAACCAAATAAAGACCTTCACTTTGCACTTGTGTTATTGTTGGCTCCGGTTATGACATTTATGCAGTCTGTGGTACTAACTTATCCATGCAGAGAGCTAAGCGGAAATTCTAACCCTTATACACTTTGTGCGAAGAGAGAAATATCTTGTGAGGGTGTTAAAACCCATTACATATACTTATGAGTGGTTTGAATTGCTTGGTCTAGGGTTTGTGCTATAAATGTGGTCGGGGATACTATGTTGACTGAATCACATCATGAACAACTCGATTTACGCGACTGATTTCCTCTGGAGTTGGGCGAAACTATTTTCCTTGTAGTCACTCATAAATAGTTGGGGGTGAGTGAACACCATAGGTGAAAGGGAATAAGCCATAACGAGCCATGATTGGGATGGGAAATAGAGGGCGTTGCATCTCTAGCACACACTAACACAATCCGATCATGCAATTGAACATTCTTGCTAAAGAAAAGTGGGTTGCAACCTCAAGTCTCTGAATTGTAATCTGTTATTTGAGTCATATTCTTTTCTTTGTAAATCTTTGTTCGAGGACGAACAATGGTTCAAGTGTGAGGGGGATACTTTTGATTTCTTCTCATTTCTTCCTTGTTCTCCTCAATTGAATTTTTGCACTTCTTCATGTCTGCAATTTAGCTCCATAACTCCATCCAATTCTTCCATATTTACTTCATTTGCATCACTCTTTCAACTTTGGGTAGTTTTTTCTGAAATATAAACAAATATGAACCAAAGGAATAGCGAATATTCACAAACGAATATATAAAATCCAACATTTGGCACATAATAAGTCTATACAATACACTTACTAACACCCCCAAACTAGAACTTTTGTTCGTACTTGATTAAAATAAAACTAAACTACAAGGAAAAAATGCAAAATAACAAATATTTTTACCATATGCCCCCAACAACCCAAATCAACATCATACTTTAATATAAAACTTTGAACAACACAATAAAAATATTTTTACCTATCCATTGCTCGACTATAATGTATGTGTGTGTGAATAGTCAAAAATCAAATGCAAACTTATGCAAAAATAAACTTAACATTGTGGGGCATATTATGCAAGAATAAGCCCGAGTCTCATGTGGTCAAACTATGATTTTCCTTTCATCAGTCATAAATGATATACTTTCTGCTTTTCTCACATAATCCCGAGGTTTCCTCTATTGTGGTTTCTAAAAGATTTATATAATGCATTTTTTTCACACGAGATAGTCAGAATTAGATACATGCATGAACAACAAATCGATGATAAGTAGTTCCCGAATCTCACACCTCTAATTTTCAAAATTTCAATCAACGAAGCTTATACTATGCACTTTATTTTTTTTATTTTAATCTATGGATGACTTTTTCTTTTATTGTCATTGTCTATTACAATCTTTTTGCAATAATTTTCTTATTTGCTTTTTATATGATTCTTGTAGCGAGCTTTAGCTCGATGACTCCTAAGCCAGAAGACTTTAGAACACAAGGTTCAGAGAACTCCTCAAACTTAATTACCTTAGTCATATCTAGAAACAAAAGTTAAAAAGAGTTTTTTTTTTTTTTTTTTTTTTTTTTTGTAGATTGAAGAAACTTCGGTTGGGTGTAAGCAAACGTGGGAAACTAGTTAAAAAGTTAAGGATTCTGTCATCTGTTGAGATGGGGTAAGCTTTAATTGCCTGGACTAACTTTATTTTTTTCCTTTTAATATAGATTTTGAATATTTTTCTGTGATGTTCACATGGTAAGCTTTAATTGGCTCGAGGCTGTAAGTTAAACTTCTAGAGAAAGTTCAAATGATGCCATCGATCAAAACAATAAGGCCTCCATAGAAAGATAAAGTATTTAGAGCTCTGTATTTTTATTTTTATTCTCAAGCTGGAAGTATTGATGAATAGCAGCTACTATGCCCATGGAAAATGTACTGAAAATTACAAAGGCTTAGCTACTAGATGCTTGAAGACTAAGTTCTATAGTCTTGTCTGGATTAAGTGATGTTCACTTCCTCAAGCAAATTCTCACATACACTCAACTATTATAGCAAATTCTCATTGTTCTCTAGGTTTTGCAAATTTAAGATTCAGAGTATATGTATAGATTCTAATTTTGTTCTGTATTAGATTATAGCAAATTCTCACTTATTTTTCATAAATCACATATATTAGAATTTGGCTGCAAAGCTTGATGATGCTTCCTTGTTTGAATTTCTTGCTTGAATAAAAACCAATTTGTTATATATATATATGGGGATATAGGTGGTTGGTTATTAAAAAAAATCCACTTTAGGTGTCGGTAGTAAAAGTTACTACCGACGCCTAAAGTTGACTTTAGGAGTCGGTTGTAACTTAGAAACCGATGCCTAAAGTGGACATTAGGCATCGGTTGTCGCCTTTACAACCGATGCGTATTGTCTTTCACAACCGACGCGAATGAGTCTGTCTATACTAGTGTAAAGGACAAAAATGTTAATGCCAAGACTATTAGTCCTTGTTTGACATTCATTATTTCAAATAATGTGTGGTTAAAAAATAGGAATTTTTTTTGGGTTCATGTGTAAATTATGTTATTGGTAAAATGTGGGTTTGAAAATGAGTTTTGAAAAAAAAAAAAATTTGAATATTGAGTACCAAACAGAGGCTAAATTATAAATTTCTTTGCCAACTCCATTTGATAGCAATGGTGAAATTTGGGTGGAAAGAAAATAAATTTCAGGGAATTGAATTCCAAAAAAATTATTTCTCTGTGAATTGAAAGTTTAATGTGTTTGATTGATTTAATTTTTTCAGTGAAAAAAAAAGGAGAAATTTTCCAAATTTTGTTGTTTGATTGACATAATTTTTCATGGCAAATAAAACAAAATTTAGCTGTTTTTGTCATTTTTTTGTAATTAATAATAATAATAATAATAATAATAATAATAATAATAATAATAATAATAATAATAATAATAATAATAATAATAATAATAATGTTAATTTCTGGAGAAAAAAGTTAATTTGTTGGGTTCTTGACCCAAAATAATTTATGGGCTAAATTTATTGTTGGGTTAATTGCACTTTCTACCGTAAAAAATAAACTAAACTGAATTTTATCTCTCAAAGAAGAAAAATTGAAAAATACTGTGTTCTTCACCTGACTCCTCCAAAGCCACTGGTTCCCCGATCAACAATGAAGTGACACTGCTCGTCATCTCCCCGACTACACCGCTCGTCCATCTCCGACCACCTACTAGGAATTGTTGCTGGATTTTCTTCTTCCTCTTCTCCGTCGTGTGTAGCGACGAGAGGCAATGGATCTTGACTCTTCCTCGCACTAATTTTTGTCCTCCGCCGCATCGATGGTTGAAGCACATTTATGTGCGTTGAGTGTGTGGCGGTGGTGCTGTTATTTGAAGGTGGTGCAGTGGAGAGGTAGTGATTGTTGCAGTGCAAGGTTGTTGTTGTTGTTTGGTGGTGGGGTGGGTGATTTGAAGATTCTACAGTGGATGTGAGGTGTTGCTGGTACGATGTTGCTGGTGGTGATGGTGATGTTGCGGTTTCTGTGAATCTATAATGGTGGAATGTGGTCGTGGTGTGGTGCGTATGATATGGTGACGGTGGTTCAGTGTTCGATGGCGAGTGGTGGTGTTGGTTCGATGGCGGGTGGTGGTCAATTGTTGTCTTTGAGACAAAGTATCATAAAAAAAAATATAAAGTTGCAAACTGTGATACTGCAGTTTCGTCCAAAGTATCATAAACATTTGATGAAGTTTCGGTTATGATAATAAAAATTTGAAGTATCATGTTGTGAAACTTTAAAAATATCATAAGATACTTTTAGAGTATCAAAATATGATACTTAGATAAAACAGTATTTTTTCAAAAAAAAAATGAAGTATTTTTCAGTGATTATTTCAAATGAAGTAAGTTTCAATTATGATACCAAATGTTGGGTATTTTTGCAAATGCCCCTTTATTGTTTTGGGGTAATTAAAGTTGGCTCATTAGGGCTAAATTTATTGTTTTGGGGGTAATTAAAGCTGGTTCATTAAGGCACTTGCTGGGATTTTAAAATTGGAACTTGGAGGACCATTGTGCAATTTCAATTAAGTCTTTGCTAAACCTAATAGAGACAAAGACCTTTCTTTTTCCTGTAAGATAAAAGAAATACAAAAACAGAGGTTTGGAAGAGAATTTTTAACGCAGAAGCTTTCGGAAGAAAAGTTAAAGTTTGTCTTCCATTTTATGATGGAAATAATACACACATGCACGACAATAGAGAGGCGCGGTCAATAGAAATAAAATTAGAAGAAAGGCAGTGTGAAAAAGAGAAGAAGAAGAAGAAGAAGAAGAAGAAAAAAGGAAGGTGCGCGCGTTGGCGAGTGATGTTTTGTTGTGTTACATTGGGTATCGTGGTGATGTATACATGGGTAAAGAGTGAGATTCGTCTATCATTGTTTTAATGGCAATGTTGTGGTGGATTGTATACATGGGTAGAGAATGATAATCGTCTAACATGGTGTTAATGACACACAATAGAGAGACCAAAGAGACTATCACGGTGCATGTTGTGTGCTTTGTATTCTCGAGATGGATTGCACATGGACGGTAATTGAGAATTTACTATCGTGGTGAATTCATTGTCGAATGGATAAATTGATGATCTAGTGAGTTAGAAGAAAATGGTACGAGTGGAGGTACTGCTTGTGTTATTCTTCTAAGTTTGTTTTGGGTAGGAGAAGTGAGAATGAGAGAAAAAATTGTATGAGTGAGTTTCTTTCATTATCAATAAAATGTGTTCTTCTCCCGTGGTTGTCAACAGTTCGCTAAGCCACGTTATATTCTTGTCTTTTCTATTGTTCTAGTTATTATGTGTTTGTGTTTCCGTTGTGCGGTATGATTGGGAAATTAATTAATTGTCCCAAAATTGGTATCAAAGAGGTGTGAGTGGGGAATAGTGATTTTTCCCCAATTGTGGTATTAGATCGATGTGAGTGAGAAAATGGATTTTTCCCAACGTGGTACTAGAGCTTATGGTTTAGATGCTGAGATATTGATGACGACATGTATTTGTTTGATGTAGAGTCATGATAATGGACTAACCTTTAGGTGGAGCTATGATGGTGATCAAGTCATACAAATGAGTTGAGGCGATCGAGTCACATCAACTAGCAAACTGAGGTGGAGTTGCAGTAATCGAGTCATGCAAATGAGTCTTCTATTGTCATTAAAGATTTTGAAGTGGCCAAGATGGGATCTGTGCCCAATAACTCGAAAGTTGAAGAAAGTAGTTCAAAGATGTCAAAACGAAAGGTGACGTTCCATGAATATTTGAATATTATTCATGCTTATTAGAATTTTGGGTCAAGGTTGAGATTGTTGGATTTTTAACCCGAAATAATTTATGGGATAAAATTATTGTTTTGGGGTAGTTAAAGTTGGCCCATTAGTACACTTGCTGGGATTTTAAAATTGGAACTTGGAGGACCATTGTGCGATTTCAATTAAGTTTTTGCCTAACCTAATGGAGACAAAGACCTTTCTTTTTGCCGTGAGATAAAAGAAATACAAAAACGAAGGTTGGGAAGAGAGTTTTTCATGCAGAAGCTGACGGAAGAAAAGTTAAGGTTTGTCTTCCATTTTCTGGTGGAAATAATACACACACGTACACGACAATAGAGAGGCACAATCGACATAAATAAAACTAGAAGAAAGGCAGCATGAAAAAGAGAGAAAAAGAAGGGGAAAAAAGAGGAAGGCGAATGCCTTCGGGCACCCACGTTGGTGAGTGATTTTTTTTTGTTTCGTTGCATTGGGTATCATGGTGGAGTATACATGGGTAGAGAATGAGATTCTTCTATCATGGTTTTGATGGAAATATTGTGGTGGAGTGTACATATGGATAGAGAATGATAATTGTCTACCATAGTGTTAATGGCACACAATAGATAGATCAAAGAGACTATCGGGGTACATGTTGCGTGTTTTTTGTTCTCGAGATGGATTGCACACGGGCTGCTATGACCACGCTTAAATGAACTTGACACGTTATCAATAGGGATCCACATAGGGCCCATTGGACACCAACATGGTCCCCTCGTGTCGAGCAAGTCACTACTGGCCGAGGCATCATACTATCTGAATTATTGTATGACCGGACCCTTATAGCCGAAATGCATCTGCTGAGGCAGGGGCTCCATAATAACGAAAAAATTAGTTAATGTGCAAGTCATGCATTGTGTCAGATGGGACATGACTATTCTGAGAATTGCGGCCTGATGGGACCAACACTTTAAAAGGACGTGATGTTTACTTTACCATCAAGCCACCTAGCAATGATTATGACCAAATAAATGGTTTACTTTTATAATGAGTTATGAGCTAACCAAGTGGAAGGGGGAACACGTGTCGCAATCTTGAGCAAACTATGAGAAAACTATTCTCACTATAAATAAATCACTTGTGTCTCAAAGTGGGGGTTAACAATTCTATACTCTAACTCAATATACTACCCTCACTCAATTTTTTCTCTTTTACACACTTATATTTCCCGCATTCAACATATATCTACTCAAAATGGGAATTGACTTGAGTGTCAGAGTGCAAACGGGAGCCACATTGGCCCCATTTGCTCGCTAATCGTTTGTCTTAGTGCGGAGGAAGTTCACGTGTTCAAGAGGGAGGAGCTGAGATGTATTGATCCAAGATCCTCAAGATTTTGTGGTCAACACGGGAAGTAATTGAGAATTGATTTTCGTAATGAATTAATTGTCGAATGGATAAATTGTTAATGTAATGAATTAGAAGAAAACGGTATGTGTGGAGAAATAGAAAACGGTATGTGTGGAGAAATAGAAAACGGTATGCGTTGTTCTTCTAGTTTTGTTTTGGGTAGGGGAAGTTATGAGTATGAGAGAAACATTGTATGAGTTTCTTTTATTATCAATAAAAGATGTTCTTCTCCCGTGGTTGTTAGCGGTCGGTTGAGCCACGTTAAATTCTTGTTTTCTCTATTGTTCTTGTTACTATGTGTTTGTGTTTTCGCTACGTGGTATGATTGGGAAATTGATTAATTGTCCCCAAATTTGCATAAGAGAGGTTTAAGTGGGGAATAGTGATTTTTCCCCCAACCGTGGTATTAGAGCGATGTGAGTGGGAAAGTGAATTTTTCCCAATCAATTAAAAACAACAAAATTGATCAAACGCAGTGAAATTAATTTGCCACCCAAGGTGGCAAACCAATTATAACCAAAGTTGAAAGAATTGGTTTGCCTTGAAAACACGGCAAACCGCCCTTGCATGCCTTTCCAAGACAAATAAATTCCAAGCAAAACCAATGCTATCAAACAACAAAAAAGGGAATGATTGGAAAAACAATTCTTAGTTCCATGGAAAACCAATGCTTTCAAACATTGCCTTAGAGAAGTGTGGAATTGTATGATCCATGTGTTGACCTCAAGAAACCTTTTTTTAAAAAAAACTTTTGGAATTAGTTTGGGTGTGTAAATGAGCAAGGAAGGGGAATAATATAATTCTCCTACTTCATATTATAGTTTCATAAATTCTGATTCAGAAGGAACCGTGAGTAAAGAGAAATGGAAAGTAGAAAAGAATAACTTACTCTTGGCCCACTATTGTTTACTTGAGTTTGTCCATTAGACTGGTGGTCTGATTCTTGTATCATCTCCGATTCACTTAGCTTATAAAACGTATTCAGAGCTCTTGTAACCAATGTTGTAAAACCCGATCCGATCCGACCCGGTCAGGTCGACCCAGAACAAGGCGATCCAGGCCAAAACTCGGGTCGGGTGACCCCAAAAACCCATTTTGGTCAAATCCGGTCAATGACTCAAGTTGATTCGGTCGACCCAGAATCGGGTTGACCCGGGTTTTAGTTTTTTTTTTTTTTAAAAAAAAATTTGATTTTTTTTTTTAAATTTTTTTTAAATATTTTTTTTTTACTATTTTAATGAACGGGTCGACCCTCTAACCCTTTACCCTTGACCCAGTCACTCGACCGGGTTGATGATTGGGTCGGGTCTAAAAACATTGTTGGTAACAAGTGGACGCACTATATTTGCTTCCATGGCAGATAGATTTTTAAACTGAAGAATTTCAAGGTTAGAACCCAGGAGAGAGAGAGAGAGAGAGAGAGAGAGAGAGAGAGAGAGAGAGAGAGAGAGAGAGAGAGAGAGAGAGAGAGAGAGAGAGTACATCTAACTACAATGTCGTCAAATATGATTCTCCTAGTACTAGACCATCTATACTAAAATGTCCAACAATAAAAAGAAAAGGAAATTTGGGATGAGCTCCCCAACTTTGACATATATGGTTATGCGTGGGGTCCACAACATTCAAAGTGAGGTCTTAGGTCCTGACCTATTTAAATTATGTTAATTTGGGTCTCATATGACCAATAATGTCAATGTTGACGTTAAAATTGCATGCGATTATCACCTGACTTAGTGCTTCTTTGATAAAATTTGCTAATATTTTGTAACTAAACATTTTCAAAAGTCTATGCGACTCACAACATTCAACTTTTTAATCACACATTTAATAATTTTTTTATCAAAATCTGCTAAAAGTTTATAATCAAACGCTTTATAAAACAACCACGAAAAGTTAGAAGATAGAGTCATCAGATAAATTGACATTTTCTCTTCAATTCAATTGAAAGAGTCGAGGGCAATTTTAATAACAACTAAAATGACAGCAACATTACCAAGGGACCCAGATTCAGAAATTTAAATAAGTCACTTTAGAGGTTGGGGACTCGTAATCATAACACATGAAAATAAGGGAGCGCAACCCTAATTTTCAAAAAAAAAAAAAAAAAAGGCATATAAAACCAAATAGAGACTCAATGAGAACCTTGATACATATTCCCGTGGGTTAAGCATATATGACATTACTGACATATTTTCCAACGAGTATCAAAAAATTGTTTCCATAGCCCTTGCTTTTATAAATTTATTATAAAATTAAATGATTTTCACTGGCGACAGAGTGAGGAAACTAGACTTTTATCGAAAAGCAGATGACCTACTCCCAAAAAAACTAATGACCAACACTAGCGAGAAGCTTTAACTAACCAAATTTGAAACAATCAACCAAAACTAATCCTTGACCAAGGTTGCATTAGTTGTTTTACCATGTTATGAGTATTTTTTATATCAAATGATATTTATTTTATTATCTTAAAACAGAGAAGAGTTGCTTCTTTAAGACTTCTCATCCCTTTCCTAGTCAAGAATCTTAGGTGAGATTATACATATCAAAACTAAGAGCCTAACACACATACTGTATAAGATTCACAAAGAATAGAATACCCGTACCCTCAGCGCATAAGTACGTTCCTTTTAGATAATCTCCAAACCAGTTCTGATTTTGTGAAAATGCACATCCTTGATGTCCTCAACTAGAGACCTTACTCGTTTGGAGATAAAACATCAAGATTCTTGAAAATATCACGTGCTCAAGAAATTATGGATATAAATTCTGCTTGACTAACCATATATACATCATGAATGTCTTCTCGGGCACTAAATCAAAGAAAAACAGGGTTAACTGCTCATGCCCATTGAAAAAAAAAACCATGTTAATATATAGTTCCATTTTAAGCTTCGGCATTTAAAAATACACATATTGTAACCGTAAAGTGAAAATTAACATCTGTGACTTATAAAGAAACTCATGAGTAGTTAACCGCCTTTTTTGATCCCTCACATGCATTCGCTTCACACCAAATCTTTGGCACTTTCAAATATATTAGGCCAAGGATCTAATGAGAAATCAATATCACTATACAAAACTTCTTCAAGTATTTCTTGCTCACTATCTGTACCAAGTGGATTTTGAGAAGCATAAGACATCGATTTTATAAATTATTAAGTGGAATGTGAATTGAAGGAAAGAAAACATTCTACATCTTACCTCCCCAAAATGGAGGCACATCACAAAGAAGAATGTAAACCATCACACCCACACTCCAGACATCCGCCTCTGGTCTATAGCGCTTAGAAATTTTGGAGCCACATAATATGGACTACGAACCACATCAGTGAATAAATCGCCTGTAGTGCAAAGAAATCATTAAGCAACAAAAGAGAGCATGGTCAAACTTGCATGACTAAAGACTTTCATATTCCAGCATTGCAAGGTGAAATAAAGCAAATCATTTAAATTGTGATGAAAATTAGTTAGTGAGATGAAACCATTATATGCAAAAACTAATTGGGGGAAAAAAAGCAAAAAGGGATTTGGAAGAAACCTGACTTGAAGAATATGGATAATCCAAAATCTGTTGTCTTTATAGGAGAATCTTCCTCACTATTGACAAATAAGAAATCTCAAACAAAGCAAACATAAGCAACCCTTAAAAAACCCCAAAACAAAAATAACTGGGTTTACGAAACTGACGCTGTGAACAACATCTTCATAAATGCCGGAGTCTCTAAGTTGCCGGCATATTTGTATGAAGTACTATTCTGTGATTCTGTGGTGGGGCCTTCAAAAGGAGATCCAATAGGAGAGCTCTTCGGAGGCCCATGGGGAGATAACAAGGGCGAAGGAGTGGCTGCAGATTCTGGGGACGGGATAGGAGCTTCAACCGCGAAAGCAGAAGAGGGAGATGTCTCCAGCGTAGGTCTCGGCGTCAGTGACAGAGCTTGAAAAGCTCTATTGGAAGAAGTAAGCTGCATTCGTGACACTCAGATCATATTTCTCGGAGCCTTTGGTAGCTTGATTCTTTCTAGTGTTCGACGATTTTGATGGGAGTATAAATTCCTGGAAGAGATGGAGGAACAAACGACGCTAGAGAGGGAAACGTAAAAGACAGAACGCCTTGATACTGGGGAAATTTTGAATTTTCTACAATTGGCTGTGGGGACACGACCACTGATTTTTGGGAGACGATTTTTGGCTATGTTTTTGGGCGGGATTCTTTGGAGGAATTTGGGTGGGAATTTCTCTTCTCACTCTTCTCCTTCTATATATTATAAATAGATAGATATTATCCTTACTGAAAGGAATTATTTACTTTGCAAATTTTATCCTTTAACTTAGTTAGGTTGATTCAATTCAGAACTTCTAGATATATTAATTTTTTCTAACATTTTAAGTTTTTCTAAAAATGTTCTATATTCTGATAATTTCTTATAAGAATTGGGGTGATCTTTTTTAGTTATATATCCTAATATTATTCCTTCTGAAGAATGATCGTAAGGGAGAATCAGGTGCTGCGCCTCGACATGGATATCATGCGGACACGGGTGCACGAATTGGAGCTGGAATGCTCCACCATGAGGAAGGCTATTGAAAAAAAAAATGACAAAATGGAACATGGTGGAAATGTGGAGAGAGGTAAAGAAATCATCTCCAATTCTAGCATCCGACTAATATGCCAAGATTTTGTGCCTCTTTTTATTTGCTTGGTTTTCATTATAGCTTATTTTCTGACCAACATTTCTAATCCAAATGTTGCTACCAATGACTGAGAATCTGTGTTAATGCCTTGAAAATTATTGGAATCCAATTCTTTGCTTATGGAATGTTTTAATTGTAAGTTCTATTAATGTTTACAAGCTCTCCCAAAGTCAAAATTTTCTTCTTTGTGTATTCACATTCCAAACACGCTAGGATACATTTTTTCTGTAAAACATTTTTAATTAGTAGGTGATAAGATGCTTATTAATTAAACCATTTCCAGAATCAGCTTTATCTGAGCAGGCTGGCAAGATGCTCCTCGAAAATTATAGGTATGTGAGACTTGCAAGGTGAGTCATTTGCCTATTATAAACATCCATTACCATTTGCTAGTGGAAACGATGTACCACTAATGGTCTAATAGTGGTGCCTAATCATGACCAAACTACTTTGTTATTAACATAATCTGAAACTTAAGTTTGTGCTATATATTATTAACCTAAAAATGTATATACTTGTATCTATATGTGTAACCTCTTTATATTGAAGCATATATTTTTAGATGATCCAGTACTCATGTTCATGTCTTTTTGATTTGTAAAAATTGTTGCATAGTTTTCTTTATTCCTAGAATTTATGTTTGATAGGCTACATCATTATATGTGGTTTGTAACTCCTCAAATTTTGGTTTGTAATTCCTCAAATTGCAAGAAATACGTGCAAACATATGTGGGTCAAGAGTTTAGGAAAATATATAACTACCACATTGAAGACTGATTTCAAATAAGTTTCTACTCAAAATGCTACATTTGTTATGTTGCTCTTGAATGAGTCATGACTTGACTATCATGAATTTTAATGCACTTTAAGATATTCATTCATGGGAAGATTTTTAAGGTGTTATAAGCATAGTCTAAGATCTATTTTTGATTAATTTACAGATCAGTAATCCAGTTAAGGGAAAAAGGCAAGATGCCCTCTTACTCCTGAGGAAGTAGGCCTGATTCTGAAAGCACTTGTTTACGATAGAGATACTCATATTTATTGGCATATGGATAAGTCTATGGAGGGAATAGCCCACATTGAAGGCGCTTTTTCCAAACTTCTATTCAAAAGACACTATGTCCAGCAAACAAGAGTTGGAACTTTTTTTTGCCTTTTCTTCTCATATGGTTGCACTAGAAATTGAATAATTTTCCATTATGTAATATAGCAAGATTTGTGAATATAAAATGATACTTTACAATAGAATGATACTCATCGAAATGTAATTGTAACCAGAAATCATGAAATGAAAATAAAGAATTTTAGGATTGGAAAGGCCAATTCTCTACAATTGATGTCTCTAAGTATCAACTCGCGTTCTCCTTGATTTTAGATTCATTTTATAAGCACATGACATGTGATACCACAACAATCTGTCAAATGTCCGTGTGAATTACACGTGCTATGTTTAAATGACCCGATTATATTTTCCTTTCTTAGCCTTGTTGTTTTCTACTTCTTTCATAATTTAATTGAATTGATGGTCTAAAGACACCATTGGAATATGATTAGAAAACATCAATTTGTGTTGCTACAAAATAAATGACATCATACTCTTTCTATTTATCATCTAAGCATATTAACAACACCCTTATTTCAAACAAAAATTGAAAATGAAATGTGCAAACAGATATTATGCTTTAAGTGATAAAAATTTCTAACAAAGAAATTACAGCAATGGAGTAGCCAAGTACAAGGAGGAACAAGAAATTCAATAGTTTTTCTTCTATGGTATGAAGAAATTACACACAGTCTCTCTATGGCCTTCAAGACCTCAATCATAATAGTACACAAGCAATAGAAATCTAAAATTTAAGGACTCATTCTCTCTAATTAAAGACGGAGGGCATTTGTCAATGCTTATGGACTCGAGCCAAGGTGATCTATCCATGATCAGGAAGAAGCTTGGTTGAAACTAAGTGGAGTTTTGAATTGACTAATGTTGAAGAATTAGAGGATGAGTTGTGGTTAGGGATGAAATATCATTAGAACACATAACTAGCTAGTTCTCCTCGAAGTGCATGGCATATAACCCGCACAGGTTCAACTCAAACGACTTTGTGCTACTATATATCTTATGAAATGGTATTTGAGTTCAACATCTTTCTAAAATCATGGAACACATAATTGCTACTACAGTATAGATAATTTGGCTATCTATGTGTGCGACAACAATATCTTCTAGCAGGTACAACTCTAAGAAAACCTTGAAGCGAAAATGCCTATTTTATTAGCATATGTGAGTGCCACTGTCATTTTCTTCTTATTTCCTTATGTTGAAGGCAGGGAGGAACTGGGGCAGATGGTAGATAGAACACTGACCATTTTTATATGAACACTTGAGAACTTAAATCGAAACCAATTATGGGGAAAGAGCCCCATTTTAGGTGTAGAAGTAAAATGCTAGTTGCGCTGTACAGAATATGTTTCTCAAAAGAAAACTAGCTCGCAATTTTCAATAAATGCGTGGATGCATATACCAATTTGCATAGTATCAAAAATTGCTATATTCTCCCTCGTTAGTATCACTACTACTTGAAGTTACTCTAGAGTTGAAAGATAGTGGAAGATTGAATAATGGATTCTCTTTAGACAACGAAAATAAGATGTTGATACCAAAGAATGGTATTCTAAACTCCTTCCAATTTAACCAGATTCTTATTCTCAGAAAAAAAAGGAAAGGTTTTTCTTGAACCACCTCGTCTAAAAGTGGTGTTTAACCTTTTTTATAAACACGTCTATTTAAATTTTTAATGTTTCCTTTTTTTTTTTCAATGGCTGAGAAATTTCTATCTTCATTGTATGGTGTAACAGGTTGCACTTGTTATTGGAGGGACTTTGAAATTCATGAAAGATCATTTTATTGATTCATCCCGTTGATATGGGTAGCTTCATTAATAGTCTTAAACTCCCCACTGCCATCTTGAGCTATCATTGCGTTGGATTTGAGAGATGTAGGATTGGCAACAAGAAGCTTTCGCCTAGCATCAACAAAATGGTTTGTATTTGATGACTTTTTTTATTGATAAATATACTCTGTAAATATTAAATGGATATTAATAATTTATTGTTAGATACGAAAATGATGAAATAGTGTGCATTTGATAATGTAAGTTGTAACCTCCTATTTTTTTGGGAAATTGAGTGAGTTTCAAATTCTCTAAACGCAATGTTCATTAGTTTGTAGAACCATGCTACATTTACTCTTTAGTTTACACATTCCTTTACTCCCCCTCCCCCCTCACATGGGGTGGGATCCACAAATATTAAAATAATTGTGAACCCCACCTCATGTGATGGGGGAGCAAGAGAAGGTGTAAACAATGAGAGTGCGAATAGCATTTTCCTAGTTTGTAACTGAAATTCCTTTCTTGGTTAGTATCTCCTAATTTATCTCATGGTTCGTTAAAAAAGTACTTTTCACAAATAATATTATAGACATTGACATTTTCCATTAATAAATGTTTTGAGTGGTGTATTTCATTAAAGGGTTTCAATTGGTGGTATCCCTCCAAATTCTATAATCAAATAAGACTTTTTTACAACAAGATTCTACAATATAGTCAAATACTCACATAAACAACAATTAACAGAATATAAAATATTTCCAAACTATATAGTAAAAAAAATTAATAATTTTTTTTTTTTAATTTAGGGGGCTGGGCGGGTCAAACAAAACCCGCCTCGCCCCGAACCCGCTTTGAGTTTTTCATTTTAATCACATACCTGCCTCGTTGAGCTCTCTGGGCGACTTTTTTTCGTCCCATTAGGCTTGGGGCTCGTCGGGTTCGGGCGGGGCGTGATAGGTTTTTTGCCATCCTTAATGTGTAGTTAAAAAGTTGGGGTCCTATGGAATAGTAGTTAAATTAAATTGTTGATTTTGACTTGTGATCAAAATTTAATTACACCAAAAAAATGAACTATATAAATGGAGATAGTGGAAAATAAGATTTAAAACAAAATAGTTTATAAGATAATAAAACCCTTGTTTTAGGTCCATTATTTGAAAAAAAATATTTTGTAATAGCGATTTTTTTGGATAACATGCGATATTAAGGCCATCTCTAATCCACATATACTAAATTCTTACCTTTACACTAATTTTGAATTACAATTACACTATTACAGCTTCTCTACACTAACCCAACAATATTAAATCTTACACCAAATGTACACTATTCATTATTTTCCTTATTTTTTATTTTACAAAAAAACACAATTTCATTACATTTAATTATTTCGATAATTAAATACAAAAGGCGTATTTATATTTAAATAATTAATATTTTATTCAATTAATTTATTTAATAATTAATTATTTTGAACACTTAAAAATTAATTTTTGTCATAAACAAATTGAAATTAAACTTTTAATTAGCTGAAAATTCAAAAAACAAACATAAAAATTTAAAACATGGGATATGAAATATGTAGCAATGACACAACTCGAAATAACATAGAAAATTTAGTTTGGGAGTCGCTATATTCCTCCCAAAATTGCTCAATCAACGCATTTTTTAGCGCAATTTGTGCTTCCATGTCCTTAATCTTTCGATGTCGAGCAATAAACACTCAAAAGCGTCGATTATTGTCTACCACGACCTCAAATGTTGGACTCGGCGCTTCCACATATGCTCCAATTGGTGCATTGAGGTCTCGTTCGTCCCCCACTATCACGTTATGCATGATAATGCATGCTGACATTATGTCACGCAACACATTTTTCTTCCAAGATTGAGCCGGCCGCTGACAATTTGAAACCTTGATTGAAGCACCCTAATTGCTTGTTCAACGTTCTTTTTACAACTTTCTTGCCTCATTGCAAAATATTTTTTCATCGGAGTTTGAGGATCATGGACCGTCTGTACAAATGTTGATCACTTTGAGTATATTCCATCAGCTAAATAGTATCCCATTGTATACTGTTTTCCCTGTATGACATAATTTTCCGGTGGAGCTATGCCATCTGCTAAGTCAAAAAATAAATGAGACTACTCCAACACATTAATATCGTTGTTTGACCCTGGCAATCCAAAGTAAGCATGCCATATCCAAAGATCATAATCGGCCACAACCTCGAGAATTATTGTAGAGGACCCACTATTGCCTGTATATTGTCTAGCCCATGCAGTGGAACAATTCTTCCATTTTCAATGCATACAATCAAAGTTGTCTAACATACCTAGAAAGCTACGTCACTGCCCAATGTACAATAATCTCGCAATGTCTTCGACATTTGGTGCCCACAGGCATCGTGGTGAAAATACCTCCACGACAGCTCGACAGAATCATTGCAAACTCCCTATTGCAATTGACTCACCTATTTTTATGTACTCGTCAGTGGCGTCTGCTGCAATACCATATGCCAACATCCTCATTGCTGCCGTGATTTTTGGATAGGAGACAGACCTAGCCTTCCAAGACCGTCACATTTTTGCATGAAATACTCATCATAACTTTGCATCGCCTGAAGTATATACATGAATAGATATTTTGGGACATGCAAAACATCGATGGAACTTTCGTTCATCGAATTGTGGATTTGCATAGAAGTAATCGTTCCACAAGTGTTGATTTGCAGCTTTGCGATCACGTTCGATCACAACACGACTGGCGATTGAACCTCTATGAGGTGCATCATCCATTCGGTTCTCAAGCAGACGAGCCCGACAACGAATGTTGATTTACGTAAAATTAGGGGTGGGCGTGGGTAGGGTCGGGTCGATTTTTTGCCCAACCCGAACCCAATCCACTATGGCCGGTTTGATAAAAAATCAACCCAACCCAACCCAAGCACGAGTTCAAACCCAACCCAATCAACTTTCAGTCGGGTTGGGTTGGGTGGTTTGAGCTTTAGTCCAATTAGCAAAAAATCTTGAAATTAAAAAAATTAAGCCCATAAATCAACTATTAATTCAAATCAATTATGTACAATACAATAAACTCAAATATAATAAATTGAATACTTACTAATAAAACTAAAATATGTTCAAAATCATATTTGAATTTCATCCAAATTATAAAATGTGCTTGAGATTCTTGAAATTTAAATTATCCTATTTTTTTAAAAAATTTGTTGGGTCGGGTTAGGTTGGGTTTTTTACCCAACCCAACCCAACCCGACCAATTTTTTTTTGTAGAACCCAATCCAACCCGATTTTCATCAAAAATCGACCCAAACTGATCGGGTTGGGCGGCTTTAGCGGGTTGGGTGTGTTAATGCCCACCCATACGTAAAATATATGGTTTTGCAAGAGAATCATTTTACTTTATACAAAATATATGTTTTAAAACTTTTCAGAGCTTTTTTGAAACTTTGCAGAGAATAATATGCCTTCCCGATGCTTGGGTTTTTAAGTCATATATGGTTCTGCAAGAGAATCATTTTACTTTATAAAAAATATATGCTTTTTTGAAACTTTTCAGTGAATAATATGCTTTCTTGAAACTTTGCAGAGAATTATATGCTCTTTTTAAATTTTGCAGAGAATAATATGTTTTTTTGAAACTTTACAGAGGATAATATGCTTTTTTGAAATTTTGTAGAGAACAATACACTTTTTTGATACGATGTTTTTGAAGCCATATATGGTTTTGCAAGAGAATCATTTTACTTTATACAAAATATATTCTTTTTTTAAACTTTGCAGAGAATAATATGCTTTCTTGAAACTTTGCAGAGAATAATATGCTTTTTTGAAACTTTGCAGGGAATAATATGTTTTTTTGAAATTTTGTAGAGAATAATTCGCTTTTTTGATGCTTTGTTTTTGAAGTCATATATGGTTCTATAAGAGAATCATTTTATTTTACTTTATATAAAAATATATACTTTTTTGAAACTTTGTGTGATTCTTTTCAAGAGAATCATATTTTTTTTGACAATTTGTATCGTTGTCTTGCAGAGAATCAATACGTTATTGAAAATTGGTATGAGAGAATCATACCAATTGTGAACCATACTGTTTTGACAATTCGTAGCATTGCAGAGAATCATGTGTCATATTTTTTTTGGGCTATAAATGGTGGGAACCCATTTTGAACTCGTAAATCATAATTTGGAGAATCACAAATTGTTTTTGCAATTAAACATGATTTCAAGCAAAAGATCAGCTAACTATACATTTGATGAGGATATACACTTAACTAATATTTACTTGGATATATCCTAGGATCCCATAATTGGTAGACAGAAAGGTTCGAAGCTATGACAAAGAGTTTTTGAGGCCTACAGTAGCACTAAATCACCCCACATGAATCCTTGACTAGAACGGTCAATCTTAACGCGCATGGGTGAAATTACCAAGACCGTCTCCAAATTGCGATGTTGTTTACGTCAAGTTGGAAATTTGCATCCTAGTAGCGCATCGGAGCTAGACATTGTAAGCATTTGTATTTAATACACATCATTATTTTTCTTTCATATTTTACTAATAAACAGTCTTGTAACATGTCTTGTAGATGAACATAGCCAAAATATTGTACGCAGATGACCCTACTAAAAAGGGCATTTTCAAATTTGATCATTTGTGGCCCCTACTGAAGGACATTGAAAAATTTTCCTCGATGCCAAATGTATCATGCCATGATTTTCAAACCTCCCAACATGCATTTGAATCTTCTGAACAAGACTGCCCACTTGCCGCTCTCCCACGTCCCCTGAAATTTCATCATTTTCTCTGAACATAGAGGACGTTGCTATTGGGGGTACCTCGTTCAAACGGTCAATGAGTGTTAAAAAGGCCAAAAAATAAAAAATAAAATTGAAGACGAGACCAGAAAAGAACTAGATGAGATAAATGCTGAAAACAAAGAACTCACGGAGTTGGTAAGAAAGGGAGCTGCTGACAGAAAAAGCTTTTATCAGTCGCAGATGTATAAGGACGATAACAAAATTTTACTGACAAGTTTGGATTCCATATCAGATCCGATGACATGTGAGTTTATAAGGGGTGAACGACAATTCATCATTCGTAAAAGGACCCACAACAATTGAATGAAAGTCAATTGACTCAAGCTCGTTCAATTTGCTATTCGATGGCTTGGGTGGCTCTAGAGCAAATTTTCCTGATTATTGAAAAAGACTCTTGCATGTCGTTACGTACATATTCTATTGTTTCTTTGTTTGGTGTGGTTTAGTTTAAAGTTACTCCAAATTTGTCCTCATTTTTGTAATGCAAGTGTTTGTCGTGTCGGTTAATAAAAAATTTAATATGTTACATTTTATTGTAAAATTTTTATATTTGCTACTCATTTATTACAAAAAATAGTCATTAACTATGATTTATATTAAAATTAATAATTATGAAAATTTATGACCACTTTCAAATTTACATAACTTTTTTCTAAACAAGCTTAACAAAATGTAGGGACCAAAATGGACAAAATGTCAAAGAAAGAGGTACAAAGACATAAAAATAAAACTTAATGACAAAAAAAAAATTAATAAATTGGGGGGGGGGGGACGGTAAAGCTATAGTGCGGTGCCAGAAATGGCACCGATTGGAGCAATGCCCAGCTGCAAGCCCGCGTTTTAATGTCAGTTTGCCGCTTGCTAGAGATGGTCTAAAAGTAAGCCATTGTTTAAGGATTAATTACACAAAATACCACAAATGTTTATTAAAAATTTCAAATCTTCCACTAATGTTTTAAAATGATGCAAACTACCACTTATGTTTAAAATTCTTACACCATATACCATTCTCTTAACTTTCTAGCTTAGTTGGATGTTAGTGATGACATGGCGATGACACGACCTTACTTTTTAGTAAGTTGGCACCACATAAGCATTAAAAATGTAATTTTTTTAATTTATATTTTTTTAAAAAGGTTACGCATAATTGGTTTGATGTTGACGCCACTAATTTTATTAATTACACAACACTTTTCATAGTTGGTTTGTTTGAAAAGGATAATTATATTGACACCACCAATTTTATTAATCACACTACACTTTTCATATCTACATCTACACTACCTTAAAAGTATAGATAAAAGAGAATCTTTAACTTCACGATTTTGCCCCTTACGTATTTTGCTTTAAACAAATTATGCCCTCTTATATTAATAATTAATTAAGTTGAAAAAATGAAGAGACTTATTTTGTGCACCCCCTATATTCTATTTTTTACAATATATAAAAATTGAGATTTAGGAGAAACTTTTAATTATCAATTTTTTATTCATGTCATTAAATATTTTATTTCATTATAATCTTTCAATTATTTTTTATTAAAATATTTTTATTGTCTAACAATTCACAATGTTATAATATAATTTTACATTATTATACTTTCTCATCATATTATACTATCGCATTTATTTAGTATAAAAAAAAATTATGTTTTAATTTTTGCTTATATCTAATTTCAAAAATTGAATTGTCTACTCAAATTCCATAGTTTACACTATATATATTAAAAATGTATAATCTTATGATATTCAATTCAAAAGTCTACAATTTCATTAATCCGTGAATTTAATGTCATATCTTACACATGGAAAAAAAATATTGTACAAATTTAATTCAAATTTACCTCTTTTTTATCCTTTTATTTTTTGGGTCATCTTCTCAATAATTTTTAGAATTTTTAATGATTTGTTGTTAGAGTTGAAGGGAGTTATTTTATACATCCCTCATATTTTATTACAATACATAAAAAATTAGGGTTTAGAAGAAACTTTTGATTACAAATTTTTTATTCATACCATTAAATATTTTATTTTATTATAATCTCTCATTTATTTATTATTAAAATATTATACTATCTAAAAATTTACAATTTTATAAAATTTTACGTTATTATATTTTCTCATATTATTATACTCTCACGATTATTAAGTATTAAAAAATTATTTGTTGTTAGAGTTCGTATTTCTGATTTATAAGAAAAAATATCTTATAATTTTTACAGCGTCCTTTAATAATAATTTATTCAACATTTTCATTCACAATGGTTTCATTTCATGTGTATTCTATTTAATAACTTTAACATTAACATTATCATTCATAATATATATACATAAGTTGTTCAATGCACATAATAATAATAATAATAATATAGAATTCACATAAATCCGTACATAGTTTTCTGTCTATTTTTATTTTAGGTAATTTCGAATTTTATCAACTTATTTTAATAACTGGATTAGGAGAGTTTAATTAATGCAAAATCAATCTATATGTGACCTACAGTAAATTATTTATGGATTTGTGGAAAAAAAATATCTATAAAAGTCAAATCATAGATTATTTTTATTCTTTTGTTAATTATTGTATTATTCTCTTTTGTCAATAACGCTCTAAAATTGTTAGGTTTTTTGTCAATATTATCTTCAATTTTTTTCTTATTATTCCGTAATATTAATATACAATATATTTAAATATTCTATAATAATTTTCTTTATAAGGGTTGGAGATGTGTGTTTGAAGTTATTGAAATTGAAGGGAAAAATGACTAAAATGAATACTAAATAAGCAAATTCATAATTTTTGTGATCATTCAAATCGCATAAAGCGTGTGTCATGGTAAACTTTTTTCTCACATTATCTTTTCTCAATTCAAAACATGGAATTTAACAATCAATAGTTTGTGAAATTTATTGAAAAATCTGCATTATTGAATTTTTCTTACAAATTTCCAATTATTAATCAAATGATAAAAAAAGAAAAATATGATTGAAATTTGAATGGTTTTGTAACTTCTTTTTATTCAATACCTATTTTCATATTCAACAATATCTAAATTCTTACATACGTTTGCAAATTCATTGAAGAAATAATATCCTTTATTACTAAACAAAACCTACAACATGTCATCGGTATTTTTTCCAAAATAATTTTCGAACACACTACTTACTATTTTTTTTTTTCAAATTTACATAGTTTTTTTTTTTTCATTTTCGGCTGATTACTTCTCACATTGAAATTTATTACCTCAACAACTTTAAAAAAATCACATTACTTCTGTAAAGATATTATGCATCACATTCATCATATACGTAAGACGTGCAACGCACGTGCTTACTACTAGTTTATACTAAATTAGTCATAAATAAATTGACTTAAATAACAATCCATTATATTAATTCTCCTTTTTTATTTCTTTGTAAACAACAAATCCTAACCCTAAGAGCCCCTCGCCACCTTGCCCTTCTCGTTAATTCCAAGGTTAGGAATCAGAATCCTTCCATCCCTCCTCCCCATCCCTCTTAGATGCAGCCTTGATCATGCACAAATATAGAAATTTGCTTATAATGATTACAATTTTAATTTGTTGAAAATCAGTGAATTGTTTAATTCTATAGAATAGTGATGAATTTGAAGCTTGAAGTAGGATTTTTTTATTTTCTATTTTTTTTTTTATTTTGAAGAAATTTTTTAATTCTTCTACTGGTCAAAACAGAGAATTGGAGTTTCTTGAATCTTATTTTCTTGTTGAATATGCGTAGAACATTTTGTCCTACTGTTAATTAGCCCAAGCCCAACTTCAATATGCAAAAATATAAAAATTATGTGTCCGAAATTCACATTCTTAAGTACTTATGATCCACGTACAAGAGATGGAACTATCATTTAATACGATAAACAATAGAATGTTTCCTTTGAAATTGTAATACCCCGACTAAGAAAGTTTAAAAGAAATGATAGGTACTACTCATACCAATAAGGTGCACCTTCTTTTCCGGAAGTTCATCGTTAGAAAGTCCACAGTTTAGCGTGTTTGGCTTGAAGAAATTCTGGGATGGGTGACCTCCTGAAAAGTTTTCTTGGGGAGCGTGCGAGAGAGGATAAAGCATGCTAAAAAGACTTGTATTGGTACAGTGGTGACAGTATGCCGTCATCTAACGGCTGGGACAACCCGTTAAGTGGGACCCGGGTCGTTACAAATGGTATCAGAGCCGGCCGCCAGCCGAAAATAAGGAACTAAGTGCTACGCCATAGTGCGGGAGCCACCTCTAGAATCCCAACGCCTAGCAACAGATTCTCAGATGGGTTAAGCGCGACGAGGACGTCGCGAGTCTAACAGGGGGTGATTGTAATACCCCGACTAAGAAAGTTTAAAAGAAATGATAGGTACTACTCATACCAACAAGGTGCACCTTCTTTTCCGAAGTCCATCGTTAGAAACTCCACAATTAAGCGTACTTGACTTGGAGAAATTCTGGGATGGGTGACCTCCTGGGAAGTTTTCTCGGGGAGCGTGCGAGTGAGGACAAAGTATGCTGAAAAGACTCCGTATTGGTACAATGGGGACAGTACGCCGTCATCTAACGGCCGTGACAGCCCGTTAAATGGGACCTGGGTCGTTACAGAAATGAAATGGAATTTTTGCAGGCCTTAACTGTTTAGAGATATGAAGATGGAAGAAGATGATTGTGGTATACTATAACCATTGTTGAGGTTAGAAAGATGTAGATGGAAGAAGATGATTGTGGTGTACCAATTTTATTTTCATTTTATTTAGTGAAGATTATTTTTGTAAAAGGAATGTAGTGCAATTATAAAATGAATAGTAATTTTTAGGAGAATGTGTTGTTAAAAGTAATTTTTTTTTTGATTTTATATTTAATATTATTTTATTGAAAAATATGTAATTGAAAAGAATAGAGAGAAAATGTATTAAAACTTTAAAAGGAGCCAAAAAGGAGCTAAGAAAAAAAATTTCATTTACATATAAAATTATTTATTTTAAGAAAGAATGTGTGATTGAAAGTAAATTTTTAAAAAATGTTGAAAGTAATGAGTTTTAGTGCCTCTTTGGTATAAAAAAAATTGTGTTTGATATGTCAAATTTTTCATGGAAAATGTCAAATTAAAGAAAATATTTATTATATTTCTTATTATATTTTCTAGGTACAAGTTTCTAAAGCATATTTTGCTCAATTTCATGTCAAATATTTTCTTTACCATGCGGTGGGAAAATAAAGATATTTTCCTTTTCCTTTCCTATCTTTTATCAAACACATAGGAAATTTTTGAATGTGTGGTTGGAAAATTATTGAAAGTGGCAAAGTGATGAATCCATAAAATTATGTGGTCGAAAATAAATTTTTGATAAATTTTTTTTGGACATAACACATACTTGAAAGCAAAATAACCTTTTTGTTCCTGTTCGATAAAGTAAGAATAGTTGAGTATATAATCAGTCCAATTTTCATATCACTTTTAATTATATATATATATATATATATTTAATTTTTAACCTCACACCCACTTCGAGATTAAAAAAAAAAAAAAAAAATGATTATAATTACCTCTATCTTATCCGAAAATAGGCCAAATAATAACGCATTGAACTGGACAACTGTCGGGTGGCGTGGGAAATGAGACGCTCATCACCACAAACTTTTTGTGAACCCCATTTATTTTTCCCACTATACAATGGGCGTACGTTACCGTCAATCAATGCTTTAATGCCGGCTTACCCATTGAATTGGAATTTGATTGGAAAATATTAAACAAATGAAAAAGTCAAGTTCAATTTACGAAGTTACCCCGGGCTTGCGTACGGAAGATTCCGTTGAAAAAGCCAAGGTGATTGTAGAATATTCCGTCTTTTAACAAGAAAATGAGGGTATTATGGTCAATTTGCAATTCATATCAGATCTGCCTTGATCAGTAAATTATGATTATCCATATAAAAATCTTGAACTCGAAGAGCAATCTCTGAGCGCATACAGAGTGAAATATTTTCTTGTATTATTCGTAATCTTCGTATCGTAGAGAAAATGGGCAGAAAGTTCTTCGTCGGCGGCAACTGGAAATGCGTAAGACTCTGATCTTCGCTTCTGCCTTTTACAATCTGTGCAATAGATACGAATCGCTTCTTTGACCTACTGATCTGTTTAATTTATGCAAGATTCAGCGGTTGTGTATATATATATATATACATATGTGCGCGCGCGCGCGCGCGCGAGCTTCCAGTGTCTGAAGCCCGTAGAGTAATTTCTTTTAGTTTAATTGCGAGCAAACTTGCATTTTATTATGCGATAGAAGTGATTTATAATATAAATTTAATATCATGTTGAATTATATTTTATCAGTTCTCACTTTAAAATCACCGAATCTAAGCAATTCTATAGATATTTATTCATAATTGTTAATGAAAACCTATTTATCCATGAAGTTGAAATTTTACTGCAGAATGGTACTACTGAAGAGGTGAAGAAGATCGTGGGAACACTCAATGATGGTCAAGTTCCATCTCCAGATGTTGTGGGTGAGTCAGAGTGTATTTATGAACTTAATGTTTATGTACCTCCGTTTGTATTCTGGATTTTAGTGAATGAAGGGTTAGAAAGGAAAGGAAACTTTGCTATATTGATATCCTTTCTTTTCTTGTACTTACTAAAATGTAAAAAATAGAAGTTTACAGATGAAGTCCGGTAAATGGACTTTCTTCTTATGCCTTCATGAATAATAATGAACCATTAGTCTGCATGATATCTTTGTGTGTTTTGTGATGAATTATAACTGATTATAGTTTGCAAACGTTCAAATTATGCTCTAATTGAACTTATACATCCGGTGCATTTTCGTGTGCCTGATTTTCAGAAGTTCACTCCTGAAATAATTCAATATTGCTGTTCTTTCTCATGAGACCTTTCTCTCTATATTAGTATTCGTTTAGCTCTTGATGAAGAAAACATATTATTATTATATCTTCTTGAGACATTTTTGAGATATTGAGCCTTTCCATTGAACTTTAGGATGTAAAATCGGAGTAAGTACTGTTGGACTGGCATTTTTGTGTAAATTTCGGGTTCTAGAATTTGACTTGTTGAATAGCAGTGTATCATATTCTATCTAAAATGCAATTATATACCCACAAATCTGCATGAATAAATCTATATTTAAACACCCCCCTTGTGCTTTTTGAACGACAAACAGCCTTTATTCATGTGGAGGAGATTCTTACAGTTTGATTTTTTACTGTTTTAAATTTTTTATTTTTTGCAGAGGTTGTTGTCAGCCCTCCATTCGTGTTTCTTCCAGTGGTTAAAAGTTCACTGCGACCTGATTTCCATGTCGCTGCCCAAAATTGTTGGGTAAAGAAAGGGGGTGCTTACACCGGTGAGGTTAGGTATGCCTTATATTGATGTTTCAAGTCTTTTAAGTTGCATGTTTTAGCTACCAATGCATTTGGCATTAAAAAACACTGTTTTGCGATTTGGTAAAGCACTAGGAAGTTGGATAAATTGTTTCTGTTACATGTTTGAACTCTAAGAGTGAGAGGCCTTCTTTCCTCATTCTGCCAGGTCTTACAATGTACCTCATGCTCTGATATATAACATCATTCATGTCAGTTCTTTCAAATTTGTATTCTGGATGAGAATCAACATAGTGGTTCAGTATAATGATTTGGAATTTTACAAAGTTAAAGTTGACTCTTCTTAATTGTGTTCAGTGCTGAGATGCTGGTCAATCTGGACATTCCTTGGGTCATTCTCGGTCACTCTGAAAGGAGGGCTTTGTTAGGCGAGTCAAACGAGGTACTTACTGTCGAGTAATATTTCCTTTTCAATACAAAATTCTACATGGTGATTACTGGGATCCGTGTTATTTCTATAATGGTTAATTATCTTATTGTTGTTTTTATTTCAGTTCGTTGGAGAGAAAGTTGCATATGCTCTTTCCAAAGGTCTGAAGGTCATTGCTTGTATTGGTGAGACTCTTGAGCAGAGAGAAGCAGGATCGACTGTGGATGTTGTTGCTACACAAACAAAGGCTATTGCTGGTACTGTCATTCTTATGTGCAAAATTGACTCTTCATTACTATTTACTTGCTAATTTGCACTTTCAACTTTCTCATGATTTCTATCATTAGTTTTTAGCTATAATGTATTATGGATATGAGATATAACTTTGCTTTCCTAGTTACCAGTATTTAATTTTTACGGTCAGTCGGTTTTTCTAAATTCAGATCAGGTAAGATCCAAGTATTTTTGTATATGAAATGCCGGTTATAAAAAGTAGGGATGGACATTTATCGGTTAGGTTATTGAAGGAACGACAACAGAACCGAAACTTTCGCTTCGGTTCCTTCGATAACAAGAATTGAACGGTTTCGATTCGGTTTTCAGTTTTAGTTCGGTTCCTATTAAATAAAAAATAAATTTGATGCAAATACGAAATATCTAACTATTTGCAAAAAAACCAAAGCTAAACACAGCTTTAGAGCATCCAAAACATATCAATAAGACTTGTTAAAGTTAAGCTCTAAATGCAAGGAAAATGAACAACCAAATAATCCTAATATAAGTATAGGATACAACCATATCGAATGACAAAATTTAAAACGAAATATATCATAAAAAATATATCAATGAGACTTTTTAAACATCAATTTCACGGGTTTTTCACGTCACTAGCTCCTACATGAAAATAAATAAATTTGTGTGAATGGTAGTAAAAATTGTGTAAAGTATTAGTGGAATGAAATGTTACGATACACATACCCTTTGATCATGCATTTAATCATCCACCTCCACCGCATTAGATGTAGTATTTGCAATCTCTATAAAAATAAATAAAATATCACAATTAAAATAAGCTTTAATCAAAATAATTTATAACATGTAATATGTAGAAATTATAAATCTAATTACCTGTTTCAATCTTCTCCAACTCTATCTCCTCGATGTATACTCCATCATTACCTACTTTCAGAAGTCTAAATTCCTCACGTAATCAATTATGTGTACAAATTAAATCCTCAATGCTTTTAGGAGTTAAAGAACTCCTAAATGAATCTAGAATTTGACCCCCGATACTCAAAGCTGACTTAGAAGCAACTGTAGAGACTGGAATGGCAAGAACATCCCTCGTAGTGCAATGAAATGACCATACTCAAACGATCCACCACCAAGATTGTATCCATACTTCCTGATTTGGGAAAGCCTTTAATGAAATCCATGGCAATATCTTCTCAAATATGTTGTGGTATTGCAAGGGGTTGTAAGAGCCCCCCAAAGAAAGTGACAAGTACTTATGCTCCTGTTGCACATTGACTTACATACTTGTGGATGTCCTTCACGCCTTTCCATATGCACATTTCCAGCTATTCTTTTAAGGAAGCTTGAATGTCCACCCATGCTACTATCATTACCTTCTTAAAACATAAAGGGGATCAAGGTTGATTCTTTTGGAAAAAAAAGGCCTCCCTCTATATAAGAGTAGACCTTGGGCGTAAGAGTAATCTGGTTTGATGGAGGGATTAAGCAGAACTCCTTGAAGAGCAACATCTGTTAATTCTCCAAACTGTTCCTGTAACTTCTCATTCCGGTCCACTTCTCTTCTTAATTGATCAACCATAGCACATTTGGCTCCGATATTGCCAACAATTTCGTTGATTGTCTAACTCTTGAAGAGCATCAACTATTTATTCTCCAAACTGGGTTTATATTCTATTAAGAATTGATAACCTATTAATTTCACTAACCATTTTTTTTACTCCCGGTTCACCGTACATTGCTCCATCAAGAACTTCAAGCTCTTTTGGTCAGTGCGGATTACAAATTTCTGCCCCAATAGGTAATGACGCCACTTTTGAACCACAAGCACAATAACCAATAACTCTTTCGTAAGCGGACTTTGAGTGACTATAAAAGGCAGCAGGTCTTTGTTCTTGCATCAAGATTGCCTCCCAGCCATACTTGGTTTCCACCGACCACCATGAATGATTTACTGAAATCAGGAAGTGCAAGGACAGGAAGGAATACCATGGCTGCTTTAAGCCCCTAAATGCTTGATTTGATTCGTCATCCCAATTAAAATTATTTTTGTGTAAACGCTTGGTTAAAGGCCATGCCACCTTCCCGTAATCCTTTACAAAATGTCGGTGATAACCTGCGAGGCCTAAGAAACCTCGCAGATCGCTCACATTCTGGGGACTTGGCCAGTCCAGCATTACTTGAACCTTAGTTCCATCGGTTACATTCCTTTTGTTGGAAATAATGTGCCCAGGTAGTTAACCTCTTTTTGCCCTAACGTGTTTTCTTTCCATTTGCAAACAACTGGTTATCAATAGGAATCTGTAACACGCAATGCAGATGTCCCTTGTGTTACGACATGTTTTTGTTGAACACCATACGTCGTCAAAGAAAACCAATAGAAATTGCCTCAATTGTCCTTGAATATTTCATTCATTAGGCCTGCAAAGTAGTAGGTGCATTCGTGAGCCTAAAAGGCATTTCGAGAAATTTGTAACGACCCTCACATGTTCGGAAAGCCGTTTTTGGGATATCCTTCGGTGTCACTTTGATTTGATGATAATTCGACTTCAAATCTAACTTTGTTGCCCCCATGTAACTCGTCTAGAAGATCATCAATGATGGGAATAAAAAATTTGTTTGACACAGGGGCTCTATTCATAATCAATGCAAAAGCACCAACGACCATCCTTCTTTTTCACCAACATAAGAGCGTAAGAGAAAGGGCTAACACTTGGTCTAATAGTCCTCGTTGTGAGCATTTCCCTCACCAATTTCTCAATTTCATTTTGAAAGTATGTACGAGTAATGATATGGTCTACACTCATCGAGTCTGTTCCTAGCAACAGTTCAATGGCGTGATCACAGTTACATTGTAGGGTTAGTCCATTGGGTCAAACAAAGATGTCTTTGAACTTAGCAGAACTCCCTCTTCCATTTTTGCAGCAAAGCATCAAAGTTCTAACAACACTCTTTCTCCATTCTCTTTGAATGCCTTTATCATAGACTTCAAAGAAACCATGGTTTTGCTAAGGTCGAGATCACCTTGTAGAGTAATAGTCGTTTTCCCTATTTGGAACTTCATACTAATTAATTTCCAGTCTACTTGTATCTTCCCTAGAGTCGATAGCCACTGCATCCCTAATATAAAGTCTGAACTTCCCAATTCCAAGGGAAGAAAGTCCTCCACCATCTCCAAATTTTGAAGTGACCGCTTACCCTTATAGAAACCAGCTCCATGCAGCTCCAATCCAGTCCCCATGATCACTCCATACCCAAAGGTTTTCGTTCTATGCTGCCCTAAGTTTTGGAACCAATCCTTAGATACAAAGTTGTGGTAGGCTTCACAATCAACCAAGACCACCACCTCTTAATCTATAATCTTACCTATAACTTTCATAGTACGTGGAGTGAGACCCACCACCAAATTTATAGATAGTCTGACTACTTTTTCGCCAGAGTCCAAATTCCTTCTTCTTTCTCTTCATAGCACTAGTTTTCCACCAGTTCTTGATGCATATTGTCGAAAACTACCATAACTTGCAACTCCCTATTTTTCTATCTATGACCCTCTGTATCGTTCTTGGCACATAGATAGCAAATTCCCTTTTTCCTTTTTGGCTAGGAATTCTGCTTCATTCAAACCTCTTGAATGGAAAATTTTGTGCCTTACTGGTGATTAGAGGTCTATTACTAGCGGGAACTGTGAATTTAGGGCCATAATTTTTGGGTTGGAGCGTAGGATTCTTATAAGGATTGGAAATCAGGTAACTTATTGTGTAGGAAAAGGCTGAAATGTGTTACCTCTTGCTTTATCCACCTCCAAAATAGCTTTCAACACTCCGTTCAATGGCACCGCCAGTGCCTCAAAGGTCTCCCGGTAGTCTCGTACCGTCTTGATGTGATTTCTTTTGGGAAACATGAAGAATTCAAGGAATCGATTTGAAGAAGGCCTTGAAAGTTCCAAATTCAGGTTGGAATGAATGGTAACATAAAGTCTGAGCTTCACGATACAAGAACCTAAGATATATTAGACCTTAGACCCGTTGAGATGCAGAAACAAGAATCAACATGGGTGAACACCACAAATGTTGTCTAGATCCTTTGATAAGTTCGGTTTTGAATGCTACAAAGATGGTTAACCTTTGATAAGTTCGGATTAGATGTTACAAGACTTGAATCTTGATAAGTTCTAAATTTTAAAGGGAATCCTCACCTTTAATGTATTTTGAATCACTTAATAAATTGTTTAACATCAAAACTAACTATTACAATGAATGAAAATAACATATAAGTAGTAAAAAAGGCTTCAACTAGGTTTGATCGCTATAGAAGCACAAAACAAGACTTGACATGATTAAAAAACGAAAAAATAACAAAATTCCGAAACCCTAGCTTCGGAGCAAGCACGCGATCACATGGTTTCCAATAAGACGATCGCGTGGAGACAATTTTTGCATTATGACCATTGAAAGTGCTATCCCGCTATCGCGTGGTTGTACTTTTTTTACACACGCATTCTCTTGGTATTTTGGTTATAACTTTCTCTACCGGTGTCACTGTGTCAGTTTGCGATGATTTAAGGTGCAAGGGCTATAATTCTTTCAAAAATAGCAATTTCCAAACTTGAATATTTTCTATACGAAAATTGAGCTTCAACCTCTAATTAAAAATCTGAACATGGTTCTTATGGGTTTTTTGATTCTTGCTTGATTTCCAACTTGATTCTTGGCTCGCCCCTTGGTTTGATCACTTGGTTTAGTCTTGAATATTCTTCTAATATATGCCATGTTTGACTTGGAATCCTTCGACCATGCAACTTGAAGCTTTGTTTGGCTTGAATATTTGATTTTCCCGTTAAGCCTACTATGATTCTCATCACATCCCCTATTGCCAGAGTGCCAAGAATTCCTCAATGGAATCCTCGTGCATTGACTGAAATCTGAGTCTCAAGTACAACTTGATTTCCTCCCAACACATCTCCACCTGCTTCACCTCTGAAAGATGATTAACAGAAAAATAGCTATCGGCCCTGAAGACCCAACTTTAGGGATTGTTGCCTTCAAAGACTGGCATCTCCAGCTTCCAACACCGGACGTCGGTTTCCAAGGAAATCTGTAGTTACCTCTCGCATCTTCTTTCCCTGAGGTAACATCGGAGTTCTGAGTACATTCTGATGGTTCCACATCCTTTGTATCCTTGCCCTTCCTTTCCTTTTTTCTAGCTCTTCCCACTTAGACCTCATAACTTGGAATTGCTCCATCATTTTTAACATGTTACTCTCGATGTTTGCATCCTCTGACATTCGAATTTCACAATTTCTAGACCTATCTGTAAACCCTCCATTTTTTCCTGATATTTATCTAACTTGCTTTCTAATCCCCCCATTCTATCTGCTATTGTCATCTCAAGATATTCTGCCCTGATACAAAATAGTAGGATCCAAGTATTTTTGTACATAAAATGCCGGTTGTAAAACGAAAGAATGAAAGGAAAACTATAATATTGCTGAGAATAACTTCAATTCATTACTCAGAACAGATTGTAAAGGATTCGGTGAAATAGTTGCATGAGAAAATGGAAATAAGAAAACTTCGATCTCAAGGATCTTGATTACAACTTGAAAGAAAAGAAAAGAAAAGATATTAGCCATTCAAGAGTGCCATACTCTCCCCAGATTCCATCTTCATAATTGCTTGCCTCCCTGAACAACTCTTTTCAGTGTTTGTATAAAAGATCGTGCAGCATTCCTCATTCTGTCAGCCATTTCTGTTAAGCACATGTGCAGCTGTTGCTCTGCCTTTGACCTTTCTGCCATTGCCTTCATTTCCTTTTCTGCCCCTGTTTCTTCTTTCTTCTCTTACCTTTCCAGTTACCAGTATGTAATTTTTAGGGTCAGTCGGTTTTTCTAAATTCAGATCCTGGGTTCGTTTTTTTTTTCCATAATATTTTATCTTGGTGATTAGATGTCATTGTTAATCTATTCCAGGTTTTTTAGGGATGTTAGTAAGTATAGAACAGTTTCTTCTGAATTCACCTCACCCCAACACCAAATACATAAATAAATAAATAATTGAAAAAAAGAAACGTGGATGTTACCCAAACACTGAAATATCTGGACCTCGTATGTTTCTGTATATCCTGGAATTTTAATGAAGTATTGATTTTTTATATTAGAAAACCTCAAGTTTCTCGTATTTATTTTACTGCCCTGTACTCTAATTCTTCATGTATCCATTATGGACTCTGTTATAACTTATTTTGTCTTTTGAAAACTGACATAAAAGTCATTAGCTTAAATTTCAGTTTGTTTCATATTGCAGAACGGATTACCGATTGGACTAATGTTGTTTTGGCTTATGAACCTGTCTGGGCTATTGGAACGGGGAAGGTTGCAACTCCTGCTCAGGCTCAGGAAGTAAGTAGGGTTTCTTTCGTCCTTTGTGTTCATATTATATGAAAATTGCAATAAATCAAATCTACTAAAAGACGTATATTGTGAAGTTTATGTCAATTGATTGAAAGCTAATACGCTGCTGTTACCTTGACTGTTTCACATCCAAGACTATGTTAGCACCACTAGTAAATATCTATCTGAAATGACATTCCTTATTTCTATTGTGGGTTTTACTTTCATATCCATGTGAATGTTGGAGTTATTTTTATCCACTCTCTCTCTCTCTCTCTCTCTCTCTCTCTCTCACACACACACACACACACACACACACAAAGATACTATTGTCAATCATTAGTGCAAATTCTGATAATAACATGATGGTATCTAAAGCTTCATGTTGCTGCAAGTTTAACAGCTAGGAAACCTTTTTTTTAATCATCATAGGTACATGCTGAACTGAGGAAATGGCTTCATGCGAATGTTAGCCCTGAAGTTGCTGCTTCAACTAGGATTATCTATGGAGGTAACATTCTATGGCTAGCTTTATTAGTTTTTATATGTGAACTGTAACCTTTCAATTTTAACCTTGAAACTGAAAGATAGAAGAAAAACTACACTAAAGTTCTTGGAAAAAATACAATAAGGGTTCTCAACCTTCCAAGTCTCTTAACAATTCAGTCTAGCAAAAGATTTTCATCCACTTAATTGTAAAGCATATTATAATTTTCTCAAACTCTATAGAATGGTTTCATGGATAGAAGCGAACATTCTGCCTCTGATCAGCAGTCTTAAATTGCATGCTAACCCACTTTTAAGGTGCACGTTCACGAAATGTTGTGATGCCTTGTACTCATAGAAAGATTGGCCCGGTTAAATTGCATAAAAATGGTTTTTTTTCCCCTATTTGTTTCACTTATTATACAGCTTGCTCTAAATAAATTGCTGATGCAGGTTCCGTAAGTGGTGCGAACTGCAAGGAATTAGCTGCAAATCCTGATGTTGATGGCTTTTTAGTTGGTGGTGCTTCCCTCAAGGTAAAGACGGCTACTTTTCCTCTCGTGTTTTGATGTGTTGACTTACAATATATTAAAGATTGGAGGATGATGATTGTTAGTTATTGAAAAAATTTATATATGAAAGATGATGTTAACTGTTTCCGACTTCTTTCTGCAGCCTGAATTCATCGATATTATCAAGTCTGCCGAGGTGAAGAAAAGTGCTTGAGTTGAGTATAACTCTGGCGGAGAATTTTTGAGGCTTTTGCTAGGGGAGTTGTAATAACCATATCCGGGCTTTATACTGGATTAACTTGTGTGCATTTATACTTTCAACAACTGCACGAAGTTGCCTTTATTGTTTATAATAAATGTATGCCAAATCATATTCTACTCGTAAATTGTGACTATTTGCTTGATCCATTAATGTCAGTTTGGAATTTCGCACAAGGGAATTTGGTCTATGGAAGTAGCAGATGTGTTTCAAACTATGTGATGGAAAGATTTGTTGTACTGATATTTGATGCTTGAAAAGCGAAAAAATAAACACAAAAACAAGGCAGGCTTTCCACACATGAAGTTTCAGGAGTTTTATCTATTGAATTCGGTCTCCTGTGCCAGCCACAAAATCCCTCTAAAAAAAACAATTCTTGCAGCTTTCAGTTGTTCCAAGAAAAATACCCAGGACGCACGGACGGGACAGGTGTAGTATAACATTGTAATATTTCTGTTTTAGTACTGTGTATAATATAATATAATTTCATAATTTTTTAAACTAAGTGGGCCAATTGAAGCAAAAAAAGTCTTGAATCACATGCCTATTTTTGTGATGTGCTTGCTAGTTGTCGTGTTGAAACTTTCACCTTCGATATCTTTAAGGGGTGTGCATCTAGAAATGTGCATTATGTCTGAAGAAAGCAAATTTCTGTAAATGCCTAAATGGTGCCTCATCGTACCATCTAGAATTACATTCATTTTCAATTTGTCGACACAGATTTCATATATAATATATTCTACTTCTTTGGCGTCACTATATACAAAATATTCCAACACCCAACACTCAATGAGGCTATGAGGTCGCCTGCTGGCTCAGTTAGATTTTTTTCCCTTTATGTTAGATCGTGCTAGTTCAAATTCATTCGTAGTCACTCGTATTTTTGAATCTGTCACTATTCAAAGCCAGGATCAATTTTCAAACCTCAAACAACTCGTGGGTACGAAACCGCGAGATTCATGCCCATCCCTTATAGATATTTTCTTTGTTTTCTTTTGGTATAGAACTATTTTCCAAATTCACGTGTCCACACAGTGCCACCCGAATAATGTCACGCTTTCACCCTTTTATGTTAATTCTGTTGTGATTCATTGAACATTGATAATAATTAAATACTGTTAGATTAGCTGCATGTGAAAGCCCCAGTTTCTTCCCCCTTAAGAGTCAAGTTCGTGTATTGACTTTTGAACTTTCTAAGCCTTCAGGAAATGCGGCCACTCCCAAATAAAAAAATGTCATTGCCACGCTGTTTGAAGGCCAGAGTCACAAATGAATATTATGCAGGAAAAATAGGTCAAAATAATACCAAACATCGTTTTTCATAAATCAAATCCAAATTGGGGGTGGAAAAGACAGTTTCACTAGCAATCCTTGTCTGGTTTTTCACATTTTGATGACCCTTTTTTTTCCTTGCTTCTCTTTATTGGTTGTGCTTGCTTGGTGCTTGTCGTTTGTTCATTTATTTAGATCCCACTCTACATCAAAAAAATATGAAGTATCCACTCTTATTAATTGTCAAATAGGGATGTCATGTTGGTTACTGATGATGCCACAAATACGTATTTTTAATTTTCTGAACTTGATTAATGAAAGAACATGAACTGGATTTTCGAATACCTGAAACAAAGACGGTGAGAAGAGATTGTAAAAGTAATTGTACTTGAATTGTGATTAAGCTCCTGTTTGGTACAAATTAAAAATTAGATTTTAATCTAAATCAAAATCAACAATCAATATCAGCCACAAATTTTGTGGGACCTACCGATTTTCAACCACACATTTCATCAACTATTATCTAAATCTAATAAAATCTGATTTTAATCTCCACCAAATAAGTGCTAAAAGACATGTATTTATAGAGGTGAGTAGGAGAATTAAGGTAAAATTAGGATACTTGAATGTCCATACTAGATACAAGACATACAAGGAGTCTTTGATCGTTGAGATAAGGTTGAAAAAGTGTTTGCGAAGGATTAGGATTTTATGAGATATAAGTCCTATTAGAATTAGAAGACCGTATGTTCCTGTCTGGAGAGAGGGATCCCGAAAAATTAAGAGTTTAACACGAGCAATATAGGCTGGACCACGACCATCTCAAGTTCGTCAATTGGGCTATGAAAGTCCACGGCAATAAGGTTATCGGGAGGTGCGTTGACGTGTTTGGAGATTAATCAGTGTTTTGCCTTTTTATATTAAATAAATAAATACGATAGAATTGGTTTTGTTACAAGTTTCTTAATTCTTAATGATATATGTGTCAGTGGTCGAATGTCGACCTACGAGCCGAAGATGTCACCTGTTGTTGATCGTTAATGATCGTTCGTTATATCATGAGTTTGATTACGATCAAACACTTTTGCCTACGATTTGTTGTATACGTGGCAGCGAAATTATAGGAATAATAACTCCCCACTACCCCGGAATTTCTCATCTTATGAGCGGTTAATGCTATAATAATGGAAAGTTATAACGTGGCAGTTACTACCTTAATTATAGGGGCGGTTACATTTGACCCCTATATATATCCTCTTGGGTTCACTGAACAAAGGTATGTTTTTATGAATATCTTTCAACTTATATTCTCTTTTGAAAAAAAAAAAAGATACTAATTGACACGCCGGAGTTAAAACGGGGGAAAAAAGCCCCGCCCTTATTTTTCAGGATAGAAAGAAGTGGAAACCAGCATTGAGAAGATCATCATCGGAATTGTTCGGACCTCAAGTAACAATCTACATCAATTGGCGTAGTCTGTGGGAACGACTTTAGTTACCATCATAATCATGTCACGAAGGAATACTCGCCGGAACCAAGGAAATCTGGAGAATTCAGTGCCACCAACACAACCTCCCGATAATCCTTATGTAACGCAGGAGCAGTTTCAGACCTTGCAAGCGCAAATACAACTCTTGATAGATCGAGTTCAAGTTAATGATTAAGGAGATAATGCTCCCCCACAAGGACAAGACGTGCAAAACACGATCCCAGTGGAAGACCAACACGATCAAATCGCTAGCATTCAGACCTCGTATGCCGCACAATCGTCGCAACGACAAAGTACCCAGTTCAATGACATACTGTTGGAGGATAGGCTCGAAGCTCTAGATCGTAAATTAGATGAGGCCTTGCAGAAAAAGAAGACGCCTAGGCCAGTACTAATCAGTGAGGATCCATTCACTCCAGAAATCATGGCGGTACCCCTCCCTGATTCTTTCAAGAATCCCCGAATCGAAAAGTACGATGGAACAATGGATCCCATCGACCATTTACGAGCCTTCCAGGATCTGATGCGCTTACATGGAATCCCAGATGCCATAGCATGTCGAGCATTTCCCCCAAATTTGAGGAAAGAGGCCACGGATTGGTATGATACCCTACCTCCTAAATCCATAAAGTCGTTTCCTGATTTTGCAACCAAGTTCGCAGCCTTTTTCGCTAGAAGTTCACGCTAGAAGAAGAGTGCGATAGGTATGACGCAAATTGTGCAGAATAAGGATGAATCACTAAGGGATTATATTACTCGATTTAATAAAGTTGCGTTGGGAGTGAAGAACTTACAAATGCCCTCTATTATAACAGCCATGATTAACGGGTTAAGAAATCATGGATTCCGCACGTCGTTATCGAAAAGGGCACCGGAGAATATGACAGAACTTCTCCAAAGGAGCGAGAAGTGTATTGATTGTGAAGAGACCTTGAATGTCACTAGGGGTTTCAAAGATCAGGGGATAGAAAGTTCAAAGAGGAAGAATGAGAAAGGGAAAGAACACGGGGGAACCAGCCCAAAGAGGAGAAGAGATTACCATTTCAAAGCGACTCAAAGTACGAATGAATATACGCCTTTGAATGCGCCGAGGGCAAAAGTACTAATGGAGATTAAAGGGCGTAAAGATCTGCAGTGGCCACGACAAATGACTACACCGCAACATTTACGAGACAAGACCAAATACTGCGAGTTTCATAAAGATCATGGACATCATACAGAACATTGCAAGGTCTTGAGGGATGAAATTGAAAGAATGATCCAAAGAGGTTCGTTGAGAAAATATGTCTTGGATCGTAATTCGAAAGACAAAGCGCCGGCCCACCTGAAGAAGGTCGAAAGAAAGCAGGAGTGATAAATGTCATCTCAGGAGGGCCAGCATCAGGTGGAGATTCAAAGAATTCACGGAAGGTATATGCTCGATCAATAGATGTTAATGCTATTGCCACACGACCACTTTGCATGGAGGAAATCAATTTTGGGATTGCAGACAAGGTAGGTGTTGCATATCCTCACGACGATGCTTTGGTCATCACAGGGGATATAGCCAACTACAATGTCAGAAGGGTTCTTATCGACAATGGGAGCGCGGCGAATGTAATGACCTACGAGGTTTTCAAAGCTCTAAATCTCAAAAGAGATGACATGGCACCAGTTACAACGCCTATTCACGGTTTTGGAGGAGGGATCGTGAAAGTGGAAGGTTCAGTATGCTTGACTTTATGCTTGGGTTCCTATCCTGCAACCATTGCCATCAGAACTGAGTTCCTGGTCGTGGACACAAAAATGGCTTATAACGCAATTTATGGTCGTCCATTGATTCATGCAATAGAAGGCGTCAATTCAACTTACTATCAGAAAATGAAGTTCCCCACGACCAGAGGGATTGGTGAAGTCAAAGGGAATCAGATGGATTCAAGGAGTTGTTATCTGGAGAGTATGGGAATTGGACGAGCAGTGCTGACCATCGAAGATTCCAAGTGCACGATGATGCCCCGATTTGAATCGATTGATGAAATAATCGAAAAAGAAGTCGAGCCAGATAGATACATCCGTGTCAGCAAGTCGTTAAGTGAAGAAGAAGTAGAACAAATTTTAAGCCTTGTTCGACAAAAAACAGACGCCTTCGCCTGGACGGCAGAAGAAATAGAGGGGATACCAAGAAACATTGTGCAACAGTTTTTGAACGTGATTCCTGGATCAAAGCCGATCAGACAGAAGAAGAGAAGCTTTGCACCTGATCGTGAAACCATTGTACAGGAGGAAGTCAACAAATTGGTGAAAGCAAAGTTCATTAGGGAAGTTGAATACCCTCAATGGCTAGCAAACATGGTTTTGGTGAAAAAATCAAATGGGAAATGGAGAATGTGTATAGATTACACGGATCTGAATCGCGCGTGTCCAAAAGATTGCTATCCGTTGCCCCGAATAGATGCTTTGGTGGATGCAACTGATGGAATGGAAAAGATGAGTTTTTTGGATGCATTTTCAGGATATCACCAAGTAAAGATGGCAAGGAATGATGAAGAAAAAACGTCTTTCATTACTCATGGTGGTACCTTTTGTTACACGTCGATGCCATTCGGACTAAAGAATGCAGGTGCGACATATCAACGCATGGTGAACAAGGTGTTCGAAAAAGAGATTGGAATTTCAATTGAAGCCTATGTAGACGACATGTTCGTTCATAGCACAAGGAAGGAAACACATTTACAAGATCTACGACGTATCTTTGATATTGCAATTGATCGAAATTTGCGATTCAACCCGGAGAAATGTGTCCTTGGAACAACAGGAGGGAAGTTTCTGGGCTTCATGGTATCATAGAGGGGGATTGAGGCAATCCCCGATAAGATCAAGGCGATCGTAAACGTGGAAAGACCGAAAAATGTTAAAGATGTTCAACGTTTGACAGGGAGGATTGCCGCACTTAATAGATTCATGTCAAGGGCTGCTGATTATTGTTCCCCCTTCTTTCGAACTATACGAAAGGGAACAAATTTTTCTTGGAATAGAGAATGTGATGATAGCTTGGAGAATTTGAAAAGGATCCTACAATCTCCACCCGTGTTGGTACGACCAGTGGCTGGAGACCGTCTTTTCTTGTATCTTGCTGTTTCAGAACATGCTGTCAGTGCAGTTCTCATAAAGAATGATATGGGGATCGAAAGACCCGTCTACTATGTAAGCCACATGATGAAGCAAACCGAGGAACGATACTCGTTGGAGGAACAACTTATCTTGGCTTTAGTATTAGCAGCCCGAAAACTGAGGCCTTACTTTTAATCTCATTCAATAACGGTGATGACTAACCAACCCTTGAAGCAGATACTACATCGACCAGAAACTTCTGGACGATTAACCAAGTGGGCGGTGGAGTTGGGAGAACATGATATTGAATACAAGCCTCGACCAGCAATAAAGGCGCAGGTATTAGCAGAATTCATTGCTGAACTGACGCCAAAAGGGGGAAGTGATGATCAACCTTGGAAGTTATATGTGGATGAATCTTCTAGTCAAAAAGGAGCGGGAGCGGGAATCTTGTTGATATCTCCAGAGGAATTGAAGCATGAGTATGCAATATGGCTAATGTTTGATACCACCAACAATGAAGCAGAGTACGAGGCTTTGATCTTGGGGCTTAAAATGGTAAGCAGTATGGGAGCATCATCAGTGATTGCATACAGTGATTCCTAACTCGTGGTGGGTCAAGTAACATGGGAGTTTGATATGAAAAACGATCGAATTCTGAAATATGTGATGAAGGTGAGAGATTTACAAAGAAGATTTCAGCAATGTCAGGTTAAGAAAATTCCAAGAGAATCGAACGTGCAGGCCGACCACTTGTCGAAAATCACTAATTGGGAATCACTGCCTACGAGTGTCAATGTTCGAGCTATAACGAAGCCTAGCGTTGTAATGACGATGGAGGTTCGAGAAGAATCTTGGATGGACCGTATTAAGGCCAATTTGCTTCATGGATGGACACCCGAAGATCGTGCGGAAGTAAAAAAATTACAACTGCAGGCAGTAAACTTCTGTTTGATTAATGGGGAACTGTATAAAAAGGGAGTTTCAATGCCATATCTGAAATGTGTTACGAAGGAAGAAGGCCATCGCATCCTTGAAGAAATTCATTCTGGTGCTTGTGGAAATCATCTGGGAGGAAACATGTTGGGTTTCAAAACGCTAAGGCAAGGTTATTTCTGGCCTACTTTGAAAAATGATGCAAAGGAGTTGGTCAAACGATGTGAAACTTGTCAGAAACATTCGAATTTGATCCACATTCCAGCAGAAGTTCAACATGCAATCTTTGGAGTTCGACCATTTTATCAGTGGGGATTGGATATCGTAGGGCCGCTTCCGATCTCAACGGGACAAAGAAAATTTTTGCTGGTGGTTGTCGATTACTTCACTAAATGGGTCGAATCGGAAGCTCTTGCAACCATATCTTCTCGAAAAATCCAGGCTTTTGTTTGGAGACAAATCATTTGTCGATTTGGAATTCCCCAGGTGATCGTCTCTGACCATGGAAGGCAGTTCGACAACAAGGAATTCAGAGATTTATGTGCAAGTTATAACATTGAGTTGCGACTTTCTTCAGTATCGCATCCTCAAACTAATGGGCAAGTGGAAGTCACAAACAGAAGCATCTTGTGGGATTTGAAAACGAGATTAGAAGGAAGGGGAAAAGAATGGGCTGAAGAGTTACCGAATGTTCTTTGGGCATACAACACGACTCCCAGAGAATCCACGATGATTTCTCCCTTTAAAATGTGTTTCGGGCTAGAAGCTGTGGCGCCACAAGAAATCATTGTGCCATCTTCAAGAATCACTGTTGATCCAATTGATTTTGGGTATCATAATTTCCTGGTGGACACAATCAACGAGGATAGGGATGAGGCCGAGAATAGGATGCTTCGACTGAAGAGAAGGTCACAAGTCGCTTATGGAAAAAGAGTTAAAATCAGATGTTTTGATAAGGACGATCTAGTTCTTCGATCTGCTTCAGCAGCCGGTCATAATCCTACAAAATTGGGAGCAAAATGGGAAGGACCCTTTCAAATTGATAAGGTCTTGGGAAATGGTGCGTATTTATTAAAGAATATGCGTGGAGATAGACTGTCGCGCCCATGGAATGTCAATCATTTGAAAAAGTTTTATCAGTGAAAAAGACCCGTGAGATAGAAGATATTATCTTCCCCTTTGATTGTAATTTCTCTTACGATGCAAAATGATATTATTTTCTTCTGACGATCTCTAAAGACCTTGTCACGAGCAAGGCATCACATCGTTAATATCAATAACGATCTCTAAAGACCTTGTCATGAACAAGGCATCACATCGTTAATATCAATAACGATCTCCAAAGACCTTGTCACGAGCAAGGCATCACATCGTTAATATCAATGACGATCTCTAAAGACCTTGTCATGAACAAGGCATCACATCGTTAATATCAATAACGATCTCCAAAAACCTTGTCACGAGCAAGGGATCACATCGTTAATATCAATAATGATCTCTAAAGACCTTGTCATGAACAAGGCATCACATCGTTAATATCAATAACGATCTCCAAAGACCTTGTCACGAGCAAGGAATCACATCGTTAACATCAATAACGATCTCTAAAGACTTTGTCATGGACAAGGCATCACATCGTTAATATCAATAACGATCTCCAAAGACCTTGTCACGAGCAAGGCATCACATCGTTAATATCAATAACGATCTCTAAAGACCTTGTCATGAACAAGGCATCACATCGTTAATATCAATAACGATCTCTAAAGACCTTGTCACGAGCATGGCATCACCTCATTAGTTAAAAATATAAAGGTTATTGCCGTAAACTCGGCGGTACGAGCTATTTATGACGTGTGATCGAGGAAACTAGCAAGGGAATCATTGCGCGTCGATGTTTGAAAGGATCTAATTAGAATAGGTGACATTGATATCGTTAGCAATGCAAGAAGCGACGACAACGTTCATTACTAGGACTACGATTACAAGGTTCAAAAGAAGCATTTCCTATCAAGTACAAGTCAATAACGCTATTTCTGGAGGAGGTTGATGAGAAGTGTCACCACCGTGCTCGAGCTCCTCCTCCAAAGCTTCAGCATCGGCAAAACTTTCAAATTCAGTAAGATTGATCTCAGGATGATCTTGTTGCAGCCACTCCTTCACTTTCCCATATGCACGAATCATAGATTTAACACCAAACATTCCGGCTATTTCATCAAACTCTGGAGATGCTTTATAAGCCTCAACCGCTTCACGGCCATGGGATTCGAGCTGTCGTTCGAAGTCCGTATGCATCGAGGTATCATTGCATCTTTTTCTCCCAAGGATACATCCTTCTGAGCCAAAAGCTTCTTGGCTTCAGCCAATTCTCGTTCAAGTCTAGAGTTCGCGTTGACAACCTCAGAATAATTGTGAGAAGTCGTGTCAAGCGAATCAAGTAGAGCTCGTTCCATGGTCAAAACCTGTAATGCAAAGTCATTTGTTAGGATGGTACGAACTTATAAAACCATAACCTAAAGTTCAAGCTTACCCTTCGCATCTCAACAGAGAAAGCTCGATGAATAGCCACCCCACTTTTCTTCTTCATGTCCTCTAACAGATTGTGGTCAACTGCATGGGTGATCGATTGAACGTCCTCATCTACACGAACAGATGATCGAGATGAGCCCTTTTGTCCCCCAACCGAGAGATTAGAAGTAGATTGTATTGGAGGAGGCTGGTATGGCAAAACCGGTGCTGGTGCAACACGAGTAGTCGATTGATCCAGTGGTATATCTTGGGCGACGTCCCTATCACTTGCCTTTCTTTTTGCACCTTTCCCTCTGGATTTTTCCTTTAGTAGTGCATCGACTTTATTGAAGTCGAAACTCATCTCGTCTGAAAAAAAAAAAGAGGAATCGTTTAGCTTGATTTTTCGATAATGAAAAAGATCAACGAGAGTCATTACAGAAAGTATACCCTCGGGAAAATTTATCCGATGCTCAATCAAGACAATATCAGTGAGAATATCTTTCATATGACTGCTGAGGGGATCGCACGCTTGGATCGTTAAAAAACCTTCCTCTTCTATGTCAGATAAAGTGATCGAATCGTTGAATTTTGCAAAATCGGGACGATTCCAAGAGGTAGGAAAGGGGAAAGGACCATTCTTCATATTCACATAAAAAAATCTGGTTTTCCATCCAGGTTGGGAAGAGAGGCAGCTTGGGATTTGGAAATCGTTTTTAGTATTAAAAACGACAAGCTGTTATAATCACGATGTGGCTTTAATTCGGTAAAGGATCGTAAAAGGTTTAGAGTTGGATCGATGTTATTTTTTAAGCAAACGATCAGAAAATATATAAGAATCCTCCAGGAATTAGGGGCTAACTGTGCAGGGTTCAAATCGATGAAATGAAGAAGTTCCATGAGGAAAGGGTGAAGAGGGAATCGAAGACCACCTTTCATTGAGTCTAAATAAACAGTTACCTCCCCTTCTTCACCCCCTCCAATACATTCACCTTCAAGAGGGGCTCGAAAAGCGTGATCGGAAAAGAGAACAAAAGAATTAAGCACCTCCACCAATCGAAGGTCGTTGTAACAGCTTTTGTAATCAGGAATAGCTAAAGCTTCTTGACGAGTAGATCGTGCACGAGCCATAAAATGCTGCATTCGAGGTGAAAGAGGCAAACTATCAGAAAGGTACGATCAGAGGACAAAGAATGAGACTGGGGGGAAGATGGGCTCGATGCACGATTGAAAATTCGGTTATAAGAAGGAGAAGAAGGCGAATGGCCATATACTCTACTCAATAACTCAGACACCCTTCCCTCTTCCTCATCACTATCTAATACAATAATAGGCTCCATCTCCCCCTCAAAATACCAGAATAATCCAAAGTACTACACTTAAAATAACAATATAGGGCGAAAATGGAGAAACTTCAGCGCACTTGCAAAAGACTCATCCCAACCAATAACTACAACTTCAAAAAGGGAAGAAATGATGCTATACCTTTGATTTGGAGTTTGGGATTCGCCGGAGATTGTTTCAGGGACCAGTCGCTGGAGATTGTTTCAGAGACCAGTCGCCGGATAGAAGACGGAATCAGAATGTGAAACGGGAAAAGAGAAAGTTGGAGAGTTTGAGTTTAGCGTGCTATATATATCTATAAAGTGGCGTTTTAAGTTCCAAGATAATTTTAAAACCCTGAATATTCCCGCTTTTTCATACATCATTTACTGACACCTTGAAGTGACCCACCGCCTGACTAATGCGCCGCTTCAGATGAAACACGCCTCTTGGGAACCAGAGCCTCAACAAATAAATCACACGTAAGCCTATGAGGCAGATCACATCGTTAGCCATTAGCTATTGACTAATTTATTCGAATATGACAGTTATACGATCATGATTCTTCCATACGAATCCTGATCGTCTGGGGGGACAAATGATATATGTGTCAGTGGTCGAATGTCGACCTGCGAGCCGAAGATGTCACCTGTTGTTGATCGTTAATGATTGTTCGTTATATCATGAGTTTGATTACTATCAAACACTTTTGCCTACGATTTGTTGTACACGTGGCAGCGAAATTATAGGAATAATAACTCCCCACTACCCCGGAATTTCTCATCTTATGAGCGGTTAATGCTATAATAATGGAAAGTTATAACGTGGCAGTTACTACCTTAATTATAGGGGCAGTTACATTTGACCCCCTATATATATATCCTCTTGGGTTCACTGAACAAAGGTATGTTTTTATGAATATCATTCAACTTATATTCTCTTTTGAAAAAAAAAAAAAAAGATACTAATTGACACGCCGGAGTTAAAACGGGGGAAAAAAGCCCCGTCCTTATTTTTCAGGATAGAAAGAAGTGGAAACCAGCATTGAGAAGATCATCATCGGAATTGTTCGGATCTCAAGTAACCGTCTACATCACTTAATTTCACCAAAACAGTTGTTTGGTAAATTAGAGTGGCAATGCTGAACATGATAACAAACAAAAAACTCACACATCTCTACTCTTTACTCATTCTCACATATTTCATATTGATAAGTGCTTGTTTGATATTTTATTTTTTTAATCAATTTTTGAACTAGTTAAACTTTAATTTAATCAACATATTGTAAGAGATTCACAATTTTAATCAAACTTTTTAACCGCATATTCATAAACTTTTGTCAAAAGCTTTGCGAGCAACCTCTAAATATGCAACGATGACGTGGTAAGTCCGTTGAATTGAACGGACACAAATAAGCATGATTAATTAAGAAAAAAAAAATCTCATCTATGTTTCTGGATAGTATTTTTACATATAAAAAGTGACGATGATATATTTAATAAATTATATTGAATGACACCAGATGATAATGAAAAAGAAAATATGTTTTTGTGAACTTTAAGGCACTATATAATAAATCACTTTGTATCTCAATTGCAATTTCTTGTTGAGGTGGACACCACCTAAGTTTGTCTCATATTTATAACAAACGAACATTCTAGTCAGAGACACGAATGCACAAATTCAACTTAGTGCCAACTTCAAATCAAATCGAAAGTGCACTTATTTTTCAGTTATATATAGAAGCAAAAGAATGGTTGTTCGACACCAAACTTGCCTATTTTTTTTTTCTTTGTAAAGCCAAGCAACGGCTTTGTCAATGGATCCTCCAATATTGCAGATATCTATCATAGGTGGATCAAAACCTTCCACCTTTAACTTTTCCTGCCTTTTGATTCTTATCTTAAAGAAAAGAAACTTTAAAATAGTTCCGATCCAAAAAAAAAAAAAAAACTTTAAAATAGTAATACTGATAATAATTATTATTCCCGACATACCTTTTTGGGAGAATTCTACATGTACAGGTGATCTGTATTACATATCACTCACCGTAGCAATGAAATTACTGTTCATTGCTACAGTGAGGGATCTGTATTACAAATCCTTGTACAAACATCATTTTCGTATTTTTTTTTTTCTCTTATTCAATCCATCTTTGCATCTAGAATCATGCTATTTATGTAGATGGATTTACAGATTTGTTTACCGAACAAATACTTGTCATATATTTATTTTTTCAAACCTCATATCATTTTCAATATCAACGCAAAAAACGTTTCCACCTAGGTAATTATAAATGCACCTCTACAATTTCATTTGTACAAATGGTGTTTTCCTTTCATCTATCAAAAGATTCACATCATCAGCTGTAAAAATATTGTGAATACATTTCTTTCAATATAGCATTAAAGCAACCTGTTATGTGAATACAAGTAGCATTTTTTTCAGAATATATCTATTTGCATTCCATAGCCCATCCTTGCCATTATGTTTGACACACCACTCACATGGGGTGTGGTGTGTCAAACATGGGGGGTAAAGATGTGTGCAAATAGAATGTCCTTTTTTATATATATATTTTGGTCCCTAATTGCTATATAGGTATATAATTAATATTTTTTTTAAAAAGGTGTATAATTAATATATTCCATAAAGATAGCTTTATATTTTCATTTGTCTCAAATTATATGCCAATTTCATGATTGAGAGTATAATTAATTCTCACTTTTTTATATGTCCCTACTTATTTTATTTTTTTATTAAAAAATGTAAATCAGTCCCACTTAAATCATTATTTATGTAGGGATATATATATAATATTTATTATTCTGATTATATTTTCTTGATTCACGTGGGAATGAAAGTAATTTTTTTTTAGCTTGATTGATGCTTAATATTATTTGTCCGCTTTACATATATATTTTCATTTATCTATGTATCTTTTGGGTGTTTTTTTTTTCCTTCCCTTTTTTAATATTTATTTAAATTTGAAATTATATTTAACATTTTGTCTTAAAATAAAAAATAATTAAGAGGGAAGGATGTATCCACTTGTATTTAAAGTCACCATTGCGAATCCATTATGCGCGGGATTTTCGACTGGATGCTCCTACCCTATTATGTATGTCTTTTTACTTTACCTTAAGAAAAAAGAAGAGGTATGAAGCTTGAGAAAGAGTGCAAGAAGTCTAGGATAAATAGCACAATGGTCCCCAATTTTTGTATTTCTTGCGAAAATGATCCTTAACGTTTAGATTTTGATATTTATACCCTCAAAATCACCAAACGTTGCGAAAATAGTCCCTACCGTTAGATTCCGTTAATTTTCACCATTAAAAATGTTTAAATAGCACAAATGATCCAAAATCTTTGAGTTCCTTGTGAAAATAGTCCATAATATATTAAAGTCATGTTGGCATATTTACCCTTTGTTTGTTTTTCTATAAAATTTTCATTTTTTTCTACAGTATTCAATCTCAATCATTTATTAAAAGTCAAGCCCACAATATTTTACTTTTCAACTAAATCTTAACCATCCATTCTCCAAAAAATCACTATTCATTTTTAAAAAAAAAAACTCTTTTGATACAATACCAAACACACACTTAGTTTGTAACCTCCAAACGTTTGGTATATATAGTCCATATCATATTAAGTCCCTATACGTTTGGCGTATTTAGTCCCTAACATATTAAGCCCTTATTTCAGACTAATTATTTCAAATAATGTGGTTTTTGATTATAATTTTTTGAAGAATTTACTATTAAAAAGTAAAAACAAAAATTAAATTTATTTGTAGATCATTTTATTGATAGAATGTATGGTTGAAAAAGAGTTTTAAAAAAATAAAATTTATTTTGGATTTCAAAAGTGCACAATAAAATATTTAACAAAAATTTACTCAATTCACAGTTCAACCTATTGGTAAAGAAAATAAATAAATTCATGGAAGATAAACAAACAAATACATTGGACATCATTTTAGGAATTGAATAACAAATATGTTTTTATTAGTTCTACTTTCGATTTTGAGAATCGATCGATTTGAAAATTAAGTTTGGATAATTTGGGTTAAAAAGTAAAATTTTTTAAATTTATGCATAAATTTAAAAAAAATTATTAATAGAACGTGGGGAAGAAAACGAGTTTTGAAAAAACAAAATGTTGAAAATCGAAAATGAAAAATAGAACTTGTTGCGACCACATCCTAATTACGCATGACGTGTCACACATGGAACCTAATAACTACCTAAGTAGGTCCCCACCTAAGGGGTTATTATTTGTCCGAGACATTCCGAGGCACATCCCTCCTATGGCCGAACCGTCTCCATAAGCGGCATCGTCCGAAGCAACCTCAAGGACCGGCATTTAGGTAGGGCAGAAACGTCACCAACACAGGACCTATAAGCAAACTGCAATTTGATGGGACAGCGCCTTTATCGTTGATGTGATAGCCGCCATAACACTATAGTAGACTGTAATGATTATGCTCAACTAAATGGTTAACTTGACTAACGGATTGGGAGAAGCCACGTGTAAAGGCCAAACACGTGTCATGATAATAGTAAATGAATGTAACTATAAATAGAACAGGTAAGTCTCCCAGGGGGGTTAGCAATTTCTCACTCTTAACAATATACTTCTCTCACTCCATTTTCTCTCTTTTACACACTTATATTTCCCGCACCCAATAGATATATTCGCCTAAAATGAGTACTGACTTAGGCATCGGAGTGCAAAAGGGAGCCACCTCGGCCCCCTTTGCAAGCTGATTGTTTGTCCTAGTGCGCAGAAGATTCCCGTGTTCAAGAGGGAGGAGCTGAGACGTGTTGGTCCAAGGTCCAGCCGGATTTTGTGGTCAACAGAACTGATAAAAACATATTTGTTATTCAATTCCTAAAATGATTTCCAATGTATTTGTTTGTTTATGTTCCTTGAATTTATTATTATTTTTTTACCAATAGGTTGAACTGTGAATTGAGTGAATTTTTGTTAAATATTTTATTGTGCACTTTTGAAATCCAGAATAAATTTTTTTTTTTTTAAAACTCGTTTTCAACCACATATTCTATCAATAAAATGATCTACAAATAAATTTAATTTTTTTTATTTTTTAACAGGAAATTCTTCAAAAAATTACAATTACAAACCACATTATTTGAAATAATGGGCTATTCACATAATTACACTACTTTTAGGGATCAAATTGAAATTTACTTGAATTTTATAAAAATTGAAAATTACTTATAATAAAATCATAAAAATTGAAAAATACTTCATAATTACGTGAAGTATCACAATCTGATACTTTTGATACTTCTCAAATATGTTAGTATACAGTATGATACCTATGATACTTTTCAATTTTTTTTAGTAACAATGATTTATTTTTCAAAATTTTTTATTTGGGTAGTAAAAATCAGTTTTATTATCTAAATTAAGTAATCTATACAATAAACCCTTGAAATAATTAGTCTGAAATAAGGGCTTAATATGTTATGGACTAAATACACCAAATGTATAAGGACTTAATATGTTAGAGACTAAATACGTCAAACGTTTGAAGATCAGAAACTAACTATGTCAAACATGACTTTAATGTGTTAGAGACTATTAACGTAAGAAAATCAAAGGTTATGGACTATTTGTACTATTTACACGTTTTTAACGGCGGAATCTAACGGTAGAAATCATTTTCGCAACGTTTGGTGATTCTGAAGGTATAAATGTTAAAATCTAAACGTTGAGGACCATTTTCACAAGAAACTCAAATGTTAGGGACCATTTTTGTTATTTACCCGAAGTCTAAGATGCAGCAGCGCTAACTCTGTTTGGCCAAAAAAAGTTTTTTTTTTTTAAATATTTTTTTGGTAAAAGTAAGTGGTTAAAATTGAAGAGAGAAAATATGTATAATTAAAAAGTGATTTAAAAAATTGTGTAAATGAAAACATGTTTTTAACCAGAAAAAAACACCTCTGCAGAACAGTTTTGTGCGACAAAGAAAGTAACGTCACGCCACGGTTTAGGTACGCATGGGGAAATTTTTTTAAAAAAGCGCCCAATTTCTTGACTAATACGCCATAATTCCGTACATATATTTCTTGAAAGGAACATTGCTTGGCTGTAATTAGAAAAAGATGTGCCATCTCCATAATAATAACAATTCCTATTATCTTGGCGTCCGTTTGCTAACATTGTTAAAGATGTGCCATCTCCATAATAATAATAATTCCTATTATCTTGGCGTCCGTTTGCTAACATTGTTAAAGATAATGTTTATAAACATTACAATTTTTAATATTATTTTCAACTATAAATATTATATATATTTTTTGAAATTAAATTTTAACCAATTATTTTATTTTAAAAATAATAAAATTATATTTATAATTATTATTATAAACTAAAGAGAACAGAGAAAATAAATAAAAAGATCAATACTTTTTTGTGTTTTATTTTAAACTAAAGCCCCATATATATAGGGAGAATTTTGATATTCAAAGACTCAAATTAATAATGTTTAGGTTTACATGTGTATTAATGTCATTCATCAATACAATATAATATTTACAATATTCCTCATTGAATGACATATTACAAAATATCTGACTCGTTATAACCTTATTTGATAACATACCACTTCTCCTGCCCGTTGTGTGGACCCCACACCACCCCCTGCCTGTGACGACAGGAGATTAGATATATATTTGATAAAAACTCAATGAGACAAAAAATCAAACGAAGGAAAAAGTATACAGTTATTCTTGGAGTATTAAGATGAATGTTGTCTCGATAAAACCTCGTCAGGAAAATCCAATGGGACGAAACCTTAACTAAGAAAAAAGAGTACAACTACTTCCCCTAGTGTTGATCACTGTAAATCATCGAGTCGATGCATCCCATTTTTGTGAACTGATTTCTTGAATGTAAATGTTAGCAGGACTTTTGTGAATAAATTAGCTACATTGTCATTTGAGTAAATTTGTTGAAAATTCTGTAGTATTTTGATACTGTCTCGTTAAAACATTGTTAGAAAAATCTAGTGGGACAAAACTTAAACGAATGAAAAAGAGTATATTTACTCCCCCTAATTCAATTTATATTGAATCATTCATATAGCTACCCTCCCTTATTCAATATGTATTGAATCATCCATATTTTGATCTCTTTAGGAATCTCGTATAGGAGAGTATATCAATAGATATTGATAATAGTTACCTCATTAAAGAGCTTGTTAGGAAAACTCGCGGGACAAAAACCTCAGGAAAGGAAAAAGGAGTGTAACGCATATTAGCTCCCCTCATGAGAACATTACAATAATATTGATATTGTATCGGTATACTTTTATCAAACAAGTTTCTTAAAAACTTAAACTATATATTTCAAATATATTTAATCTTTCAAGAATTATATAGTATGCTTTAGGTATTGAATATGTTTCACATTGCAATTATTAAATTGCTACCACCAAATTTAAGTTGTGAAACTTTAGATTGGTAACAATTCCTATATTTCAAATAAATTTTCTCTAATTATTAAACCGCAATACCAAAGTATCGAGATATTGATTACCCCTTTTAATCTCACTCGTTGGTATTTCAAAGAATACTTCCAACATACCGAGTTGATGATCATACATTTCGATATTACTCATTGGTATATCAAAGAGCGTAAGCTAGTAATTAGTGTCAATCATCTTCCAGTATTTACATTGTTAATAATCATATATTTATTAACACTTATTATGCATTGTTAGGTAAATAAAATATTACATGTGCTACATATCGTTTCACATGTAGTCCCAGATTTTTGAGACATTCTTTGCGCAACAATTTGTGTATTACGACTATATAATTTTATTTTCTATTTGGAAATACCCATTGATATTTTACTGGAAAACACTTTTAAAGTGTTTAGACTTCAGGTCTCAAAATTTTAAGTTTTGAAATAAGTTCAATTTAACCTAAATCCATACTTTGGCCAACTTTTTTATGTCGATTTTCTTCGACATACTCTTTTATGATTATTGTGCTTCTTTGGAAGCAACAACAAATTAAACATGTTAAATTTTTAATGTAAAATAAGATTTTGCTTCTTCAAAAACAAAAACAAAATATTCAAATGAAATATTCATAATGTTAGAATATTCTTCTCGAATATTGACATTAACGATTCGTTCTACCTTTCGAGCTAACAATATTTTTACTCTACATGAGTGACAATAAAATATTCTTCTGAAATATTTATGTAATGCGTGATGTGTTTAGCCGAGAACATTAACACCATGTTCATTTGAAATATACTTTAAATTATGTTCTTCATAAGCAAGTAATATTCTTCTAGAATATAATAATAATAATGTTGTACTATTTCTGGAGCAACAAAAAATTATTTTAGGACATTGAACCTCATAAATTTGTTCTTCCGGAACAAATAATAATTTTTACAATATTTATATACGATGTGCTTCTCTAGAGCAACAAATAATAAAATATTGAACATATATAATGATTTGTTCTTCCGGAGCAATAAAATAATAATTTGTTTCAAAATTATACTCTTCGGAGTAATTAATATTCCATAAGAATATTATTGTAATAAATATTGTGATACTTCAGGAGCAATCACAAATTAATCTTCTGAAATAATTATATTTCTAAAGCAATTTTTCAAGAATAACAAGTCAATATTCTTCTAGAATATTGAAAATTATTATTTATGCTTTTCAGGCTAAAATAATATTATTCTATAATATTAATTATATGTTTTGCTACTTCAGGAGTAACAACAAACTATTTATAATGGTCAAATTCTATGATTAATATTCTTCTAAAATATTAGCCTTCGTTTGGCAAACATGTCTGTCATACACAATTTCCCAAATCACTTTTTAATCATACATTTTTTCTCTCCATTTTTCAATCACATATTTTACCTAAAAAATATAAAAAAAATATGATTTTAAACAAAAGACTTTTAACAAACAGATAATTAATTATCAATTGACTTACTTCAAGAGCCAAAGCATAATGAATAATCATTTCGATGGTAAAAAAAATATTCAACAGCAACAATATATAAATTAAACACACATAAACAAGAACTTGAAAAAATTTGTATAGAACAATATAATATATAAAATTGTACACGAACTTTCGACATAATTGCATAAATATAGAACCAATTGAAAAGAATTCGGCCATTTATCAAAGAATTTACTGTGGTCTTTTTTTTTTCCCCCGAGAGAATTCAAGGACAAATTGGAACCTGAATTGCAAAAAAAGTTGGTTGCATTATCTTTGTTTGAATGCTTCTTCTAACTGATATTTTTACCCATGAGGTTTTGTCGATTTATTTTTATAATTCAATTTGATAGAGGTTCGCGTTGACAACGTGTTATAAACTATAGAGAAAATAGAGAAAAAATAAAGATGCTAATAAACTAGTGTGCTTTATCATGAACCAGAGGTCCATATATATAGGGGAGAATATGGATATACAAAGTAATAATGTTTAAGTTTACAGGGGTACAATTATCTTTTACCAATACAATACAATATAATATTTAAAACAATAATCAATTTTCAAGTCGCCGAGCGGAGGCATAATTAATTATCCATTTGGTAAACCTTTTTTTTTTTATTATTATTATAAATAACAAATTCTTCAAAATCACATTTTAATCATACACTTTTCTCAAAATCATTTTTCAACAACAACTTGATAACATCACATTCTTTATTTATAAACAAATTTTTTTCACCAAACATTAATTAATTATTACTTTCCTGTTCTATTGATGTAGGTTGCCGTTCCCTTTTTATTATCCCATTTATATAATCATGTTTATATATTGATGAATAATTTTTTTTTTGGGTTCATTTACTAGTATATCTTTATTTAATTTGCTTAGTTATAACCAAATTTCTAATTTAATCTTGAGATTGTACAATAATAATTTACCTAAATTTATTAACAAGATATTGAAAAGATGGACAAACTCTCTCTCTCTCTCACACACACACACACACACACACACACACACACACACACACACACACACTTCTCTTCTTTTCACTTACTTTGATTTCTACTATTTACATTTTTTGAGGAGTAAGTAATATTTTGACATAAAAATTTATGATTATTAAGAATTGAAGGTTAAATTATTCAATTCTTTTGTTACTTCCAACAATATTTTATTACCATTGCTTTTACATAATAATCATTAAATAAGGATAATTATGAAAACTATTTGTAAAATTTCCTTTTTTCGTAACATTTTTAACTTGTGTAAAAAATAAACTACCCTATAAAAATGGGACGGATAGAGTATTATCTAACTCAACGAGTTGGAATTAGAATAATAATTAATTGTTCACAGTTTTCCAATAATATAAATTCTCTTCGTCATATGATAGGCTTGTTTTCATTTTTACATGAGTTAAAAAATATTATCAATAAGTTGAAACTATAATTTTATTTTACATTTTTCTTAATATGGCCTACATTAAATAATGATTTAAATATGTGCAATTTATATTTGTTAATAATAAGACACATTAAATATTCATATTTGAAAACAAGAAAATAATCTATAATTCAACAAAAGAAAGTGACTTTTAGCTAGCTATAAAGATAGAATTGCATTCTTTTTAATGGCCTCAAATCTTTATCTTTATCATCTTTATCTTTATTATCTATATAAAAGTAGAAGTCATGAGAGAAAGTAAATTTGGGGGGAAAATTGCATTTAATGACTCTCTTTCTCATCACTTCTACTTTTATATAAAATAAAATAAAAATAAAAATAAATAAAGAAAAGATAAAGACTTTTGGAGGAAAAATTATTATTTATTACATATTTAGTAAGAGTTGTAATAAATATACTATGTGTAAATATGTTATAGTGAAAATGAGAAAATTAGATTAATATATTTGAATATAAATAATGTGATATCTATGTAAATGTGTTATGTAGGAAATGAAAAAATTGAATTAATATATTTGAATATAAACAAATGTGATATCTATGTAAATGTGTTACATAGGAAATGAAAAAATTGTATTAATATATTTGAACATAAATAAATGTCATATTTATGTAAATGTGTTACATTGAAAATGAAAATTTTGGATAATATATTTGAAAATAAATAAATACATACTATATAAATTTGTTAAGTTAGAAATGAAAATTTTGAATCAATATATTTTGAAAATAAATAAATAAAATCATTGAAGTTTTACTTCTTAATATGTCAATAAATGAATACGTTTTTTAATAAGCATATTACAAAAATAATTAATTATTTGCTATCAACTTTTTACCACCAATGATAAATTGGTGGAAAATATAATCATTTCATCATTTTGACAACAATTGGTATGCTTAAAAAAAGAAAAAAAGAAAATATATGTAAGCAACATATTAAAAAATAAAGTTAACTAAAAATTATAACAAATTAAAAGGAAAATAAGTGATAAGGTGGACAAATTTTTAAAGAAAAATATAAATAAAAGTTAAAAAGAAATTTTATATAAAAAATTTAATTAAGTGCTAAACTTTGAGCGGCACGGTACACTGAGTGTACATGCAAAATTTTTATTTTGATTAATTAATATATATTTTTTTTTTTAAGTTTCAAATTCAATAACATGTGTTATGTAGGAAATGAAAAAATTGGATTAATATATTTGAACATAAATAAATGTCATATCATATCTATGTAAATGTGTTACATTGAAAATGAAAAATTTGGATTAATATATTTTAAAATAAATAAATATATGCTATATAAATTTGTTAAGTTAGAAATGAAAAAACTGAATTAATATATTTTGAAAATAAATAAATAGAATTATTGAAATTTTACTTCCTAATATGTCAATAAATGAGTAGGCTCTTCAATACGCATGTTACAAAAATAATTAATTATTTTTTATTAACTTTTAACAACACATATTTACTCTCTTCAATTTTCAGCAACTACTTTTTACCTCAAAATCATAAATAAATAAATTTATAAACCAAACATTAATAACCAAACAGAGGCTTAATCATTTCATCATTTTGACAAAAATTGATATGTTTAAAAGATAAGGAAAAATAAAATATATTAATTAATATATTAGATTTCAAATAAAATATATTTAAGCAACACATTAAAAAATATAGTTAATAAAAAATTATAACATATTAAAATGGAAATAGGTGATGAGTGATCAAATTTTCAAATAAAAACGTAAATAAAAGTAAAAAATTCAATGACATTTTGTAGCATTTTTTATTTTGAATAGTTGTCTTTTTTAAAATTTCAAATTCAATGACATTTTGTATTGAACTTTATTGAAATTATTATTTTTTATTTGATATAATTAAATCAAGATATTTTTAAAATTATAATTTAAAAATTATATATTCCGTGCATTGTACGGATAGACAACTAGTAATAGTAACTTTCCTTGTTCATAGCCGATTAGTCCGTTTGGCAAATTTAGATTTCTTAAAATAAATTTTCAATAAACATCACTTTCTTGATTTATAATAATAATATTAAAAATAAATAAAAAAATGTTCTACTTCGTCTTTTGACCAAGGCATTCCGTACATATTTTCTGGAAGTAGCCTTGCTGGGCTGTAATTGGTAAACACGGAGCATTAGATGTGCACCTTCATAATACCAATGATTCTAAGCTTAGCATCAGTTTGGTAAACAAGATAATCTGGTGTGTAAATCACTTTATAAATTATATAATTAATATATAAATCATATAATTTTTCAAACTAATTTTTAATTACATATATTTTTTTTTCTTCAATTTTCAAGTACCTTTTTTTTTTAATGTAAAATCATAAATAATTCAATTTATAAATCAACAGTATTACTAAACAAAGACTAAATAGTGGATTATTATCAGCATCTAACTCAAAACCCACCCGGTATTAAAATAATCATTAAGACAACATGAATGCTTAATTAACATACTAAATTATCACATTAAATCTAATAAATTAACCATAATATTCATAACGAACAGCTTGATAAACCGTTGACTAGTGTTCATACTGATCCAATGGCCATGAATGCCAATTTTATCTTTCTAGTGGAAGGTGCTAAAAATAAAAGATGGTCCCCCTCCATTTACTACACCCACCACCCACCCCCATCATGATATACGTATGTATACGTGTATGTAAACAAGCTGCAGAAATCATAGACTGACCAGAAGGAAGAATAAAACGAGACAAAGTCTCAACTCTTTTGTCATTTTTTCATGCAGCTTCTCTTCAAGCCAACAAGGGCCACCAAGAATCAACCTATTATTTGTGCGTTCATACTTTTGGGTTTCAACTGGTTTGGCAGAAGCTGAATTTTAAGATTTTGTGGGTTGAGCAATTGAATTCTCAGTCTTCTTCTATTGTTGAAGAACATTAAGACTTTGGTGGGTTCAATAAATGGGTTCTTTGTGCAGTGTCAGAATAAGGGCAGATAGCCCTCGTCACAATGGTTAGTATAATCAAAACTGTTCAGTTTATTTGATCGATTTTCTTGAATTAGAAATATTCATACCTAAAATTGTTTATGATTTGTGTTAGTTTAGAGAACCCTCTTTCGTTAGAACGGACTATGGAGAAATAGATGGATTTAGTCAGGATACCAAATCATAATTTGAACCATTGTTGGGCATTTAATTTAATGGGGTTCTGGATATTTGAAATGATGGTATTTACAGGATCAAATTCAAGATATGTGAGCGTTGATGTGAAAGACACGAGTAGCAGTTCTTCCAACGCAATTCCATTGACCCCTCGAAGTCAGGGCGAAATCTTGGAATCGCCGAATTTGAAGAGTTTTGGGTATTTTGATCTGAGAACAGCCACCAGGAACTTCCGCCCAGACAGTGTTTTAGGTGAAGGTGGTTTTGGGTCTGTTTTTAAGGGATGGATTGACGAACACACATTTAAAGCTGCGAAACCCGGGACTGGAATGGTTATTGCAGTCAAAAGATTGAACCAAGAGGGCCTTCAAGGTCACAAGGAGTGGCTGGTGAGTCTCATCTTTTTGCGGTTAATTTTTAACGTATTGATTTCGATTTCGAGTATTTGGTTAACTTAGAGAGTTTGTAGTAGATGTAGCAATGAACTGAACAAAATGGAGAAAAGGGATTCACCCAACTTTCTTGCCAATTAGGCACAGAGTATGTTAGGCCGTGGTTACAAGTTACTTTTAAGTTTTAAGCATAACCAAACATGTTCTGGTTTGTTGTTGTTGATCGTGTTTGTCGCATATTATTGACTATGGACTCGTTCTTGATCCCTTTATGCTGTCAGAGATGCTCAAATTTGATGGAATTCAAACCAAATTCCGAATATGCTGATTCATTTATCTTCTATTTGGATTCAGACGGAAATCAATTATCTGGGACAGTTATATCACCCTAATCTAGTAAAGTTGATTGGTTATTGCTTAGAGGATGAACACAGGCTTCTCGTTTACGAGTTCATGCCTCGTGGCAGCTTGGAGAATCATCTATTCAGGAGTGAGTTATTGATCTTATCTATGGAGTTCATCATTTTTACCATAGGAACTTCGATTTGTCACGCTGACTTAGCCTTCGTAAATGTATCTTGAACAGGGGCATCTTACTTCCAACCGTTATCTTGGAACCTACGTATGAGGGTTGCTCTAGGTGCAGCGAAGGGGCTTGCGTATCTTCACAGCCCAGAAGCTAAGGTTATCTATCGTGATTTCAAAGCCTCCAATATCTTGCTCGATAAGGTACGTGGAACGATAAGAAATCGATTGTCAAAAGTTTATACGATTTGATAGTGTAACGGTTTCTGTATTGGGCGTCTTACACAATCTTTTTCTGGTGGATTTGACAGAACTACAATGCCAAGCTATCTGATTTCGGGTTGGCCAAGGACAGTCCGATGGATGGTAAAAGCTATGTATCTACAAGGGTAATGGGTACCTTTGGCTATGCAGCTCCAGAGTATATGGCCACAGGTAATTACACTCTTCACAAATTTTCCTTCTGTAGTACTCTTTCCAATTATTTTAGATGATTATTGAATTTTTCAAGTGTTCAAGGACATGTGTGCTGAACAAGATTAGATTAGACACGAATTGACCAAAAAGGTTGTCATATGAAGTGTAATAATTATTAATTGTAAATGATGTTTGTTCATTCCTTCTGATCCTCGGTTCATTTGTTTTGAAGGCCATTTAACTGCCAGAAGCGATGTATACAGTTTTGGGGTTGTTCTTCTCGAGATGCTAACTGGACGCCGTGTAATAGACAAGAATCGCCCTCACGGGGAACAAAATCTTATAGAATGGGCTCGCCCTTATCTGGCCAGCAAACGCAGAATATTCCGAGTTATGGATGCCCGTATAGAAGGCCAATACTCACCAACCGGAGCACTGAAGGCAGCTACTCTAGCCGTCAAATGTTTAGCAATAGAACCCAAATACAGGCCGAACATGGACGAGGTTGTAAAAGCATTAGAGCAGCTCCAGGACACGGGGAGTCTCAAAACCGAGGTTGTCCGAAAACATCGTGGGACATGCGCCGAAGATTCGAGCCGTAAGGCTGCTTCTTATCCAAGACCATCTGCTACCTCTGTTGTTGCTTGAATGGAAAAGGAAGAATTGGAATGGCATACAATTCATGAGTTTAGAAGTAGGTAGTGCGAGGAGATCCTATATAAGTTGGGGAGTTTATTTGCTTGTAGCATCACTTTGTGAAGTCCAGTCCTGTATAGATAATAATTGTGTTTTCTCTATGTTTTGTAGTTAGATATTGATTCTGTAATTTCATTAAAACGGCCAACCATAATGTTTTTCTTTAAACATTTTTCCTGCCAATTTTTATAAAGTGATGTAATATCAGTGTAAAATGTTAGAACATGGAGCGACAAACAAAATTTGACATGGTCGGTATTGATTGTTAGATAATCAAAAGTTTGGCAGGTCTACTATCAAAAATTGATTAGGGGGTGTGCTTCTTGTTGGGATATGTGATAAAAAATATGTAATAAATGATTATTTATATTTGATATTATATTTGATGTTTATTTAAATTTGTGATTTTATCATCATATGTAAGTCGTGACGAAGTGTCTTCGATTGTTTATTGAAAATATGACATAAGTACTTATTGAAGTACAAAAGATTTATATCATATAAATCGAAAATAATTTAGTCGTAAACCTGGAATAAATGTAGACACTTTATTCTATTGAGGTTCATTTGTTTATTACTCTAACTAATTGTAGTAGGTTATCTTAATTGTTGCGACTGAATGAGTCGTGAGTATTAGATTGATATATTTCAAGATAAGTATATTGGATTGAACCATGTTGTAATTAATTCTATAGAATGACAATGTGTAGGAATTAAAATTCCACATGATTGTCATATGAATTGTCTTAATTCATCTTGGATGTTATTTAATATGTAACAATCATTATGATCTTTAATATGCTATGAATGAGATCAATCATAAATATGGTCAATAACTCTACATGTTGGGAGCCGAGGGGGAAAGTGAAGTAATAGATAACGTATTTCAAGAGGAATTTGTTGCTTTTATTAGTAGAGTTAGGAGACCGTTTAAATATTCTAATGAGTGCATGATTTCAAATATCTAAGTTTAGTATTTATCAATTGATGGTAAATAGAAATAATAGCAATAGGAATATTGATTTAAGCAAAGTGTGTAATTAATTAGGTGATACAGTTAGTAGCATGCCTAATTAATTATTGATTTCTAACGGGGACAAACTATTAGATTAACAAGTCAAAAATGACTAATTAACTACGAGAATTAATTGTTTAGCTTCTGTGATTATTTTGTATAATTAAGAGTTGCAATAATTCGTCTTTGGCGGAATGTGCGAATTATTAATAATTAGATTAGACAATTATTAATTGACATGATCAGATTCAATTATTGGCAACCTATATTATATAAATCTGATTGGGTCCCTTTGGTAGCCTAAATAAGAATTAATGAACTTATTTGTAACAAGTTAGATAGTTTACCAATTGCACAATTAAATATGATCTAATATTGAGTTACTTGTTGGACAAGTTGGAGGCCCAAACCCACAAGGAAAAGGGGAGGGTTTTGAAAACTGTCCCCTACATATACACATAGGGGCGTCTACCCCCTATTCCCATCGCGAGATCCGGTTGCCCCCTAACTACAGTTTACAGGGAACTTTTATCTCTTGTTGGTTGATCTTGTGTTAGGTTATTGATCATGCGGTATCCACACACTTGTGCAATCTTGGTTCTTGAAGGAATACTGGGAAAGATTCACAGGTGAGGAGCTTAGTTAGAAATTGAAGATCAAAAGTAATTACTGCAGATCTAAAGGCATACCGCTGCGCACTTTTAAATAGATAATTAATTGAATTATAATTAGTTAAAGTCCAGATCGTTCTTATTTTTTAAAAGTAAGATTAAATTTTTTAATATTTAGATCAATTGTACATCCAACATTATGGGATATAGGCAAATTGTAATATTATGAATAGATTAATTTTTTGTGATTCTGTAATTAAAAAAAAAAAAAAAAAAAAAAAGGAACGGGAGGTGAATGGGGCGACCGCCGACCGTCCCTACTAGCGCCAGTGACAATGCCTAGTGGCGTTGCTGGGGAAGTGCACCAGGGCTGCGAGGCAATGCCTGGTGCTTCTGAATCTTTTCTGCTGGAGCCCAAAATTTTGGTGTGCCATGAATGCTCCTTTGTTTAGTTGTTGTGATGTGCCAGAATTATGGAACTTGATTTTCTAAATGATACTATTTCCTCCTCTTTTATGAGCTGTTGCTCAAGTATAACAAGCATTTTCTCAACCTATTCTTCCTCCTTCAGTCCCATATCTCCGCCTTTGAAGATCAAGGACCTGCCCCAACTTGGCTACCAAAAAACTGTTCTATCACTTCTATACATGACAATGACATTCTCGATCAAAAACAAAGAACTTGATCATGACTTCGTACAAAAAAAAATGTCATACTACCCAACTAAAATATAAATCAAACATAACATCACAAAATCCATGATCAAACCAACCATATACTGATCAAAACAATCAAACATCAAAGAGTGTTCTTCGTGTTGCAATTCTCATCGCAGAATCCTTCTATTTCTGAGACAACTTCATTCCAAATTAATCGAACTTGACTTTTCTATGTTACAGACAGCATTTGGCAATGTTAGAAGGGCTCTGTTTTCAATTAAGCAATTGACCTCAGCCGTAAGAATCTCGAATTTGACTTCTACTGTAGGAAGGTTAATCCCAACTTTGAAATTACAAAAAAAAAAAAAAAAAAAAAAAAAAAAAGCTTGCTAAATACCAACAAAAATAACTGGAAATTGAGATTTCTTAGCAGTGCAACTGTGTCCTTTTCTGTCTTCTCCAAAGTATCCATCTGCACAAGAACAATTATAATTTATAACTTCCCGGAGTGTTCGTACAAATACCATAGCCCACCTAAGAGTTTCTTCATCTTCCTTGTGCCTCAATGCTCCACCAGAAAACACACCTTCCATGCACCAGCTTGAAGGAATAATTTTGAAGAAGACAATGACTCAAATTTAGGGCTCAGTATGGAAGGATGACGAAGGGGGGAAGAGAGTGCAGTTCGATTGGAATGGATTTAGCGCATGAGAGTTTTGATTTAGATTTAGGGACGTGTTTGGAAAGTACATTTTGGGCTTAAGTGCTGACTTGGACGTGCCACGTGAGATTTCTTTTGCCACGTATGATTTTCTATTCGATTGAGGGGATGGAACTATACTCAATGGTAGATGGTGGACAGTTGCTAATGTTTGGTGAGCGTTGGTTTCCACTTCATGGTACAATGAGCAAGGAGTTTCAATGGTAAAGGTGGGTGAGTGCTTATTAATTTTCCCCTAACACTGAATGAGTTATTGTTAAAAAAAATTGGATATTTTGAAAACTGAAGTAACCGATGTAAATTATATTAAAATGAAATTATAAATCAAATTTAGGGATATTTTGAAGAATGAATAGTCACTAGTGTAAATCGAATTAACTTGAGTCGCTTGACTATTATACATTTCAATTAACTTTAATTTTGTATCATTATATGATTAGATTGAATAGAACACTACAACTTACATCAATAGAATGAACCAATGCCCGTCTTTTGTTGTAGTGGTGAAATATATGTTTCACAATTTTATTATTTGATGACTCAAAATGTTGGAGTATTAACTAGTCCTAACAATGATTTTTCGAGCCGACATGTATACAAGTTACTTTGAAAGAAATTTCAAAATGAAATTAAGGGCATAAGCAGTCTATGCACTTTTCTAGTGAAGAGATATTCTTTTTAATGGCTAGGTTTTTACCAGCTAATTTGTGCATTTTTTCAGATGTAAGTGTGAAAAGAGCAGTTAGATTAGTGACAGAGTTAAAGGATAACATATCTCCTTTGAAAATGAATATCAAGGGGAAGTGAAGAAAGCGAAATATGAATCCTAGTGACTAAACTAGTGTTCGGTAAAAAAATAAAAAGCATTTACACGTAACTCGATAAGGCATCTTGCAAAAGCTTGCAGAGGACTACTAGATCCCACTACATTGAAAACATCAGAATCTTGACAGTAATACAAATTATATCAGGACACGTGGTAATTGTGTTCATTTAACATGATGCAAAATTCTGAATTTCTGTCCCATCATCGTAAATTTGCCCATGCAAATTGGCCAAACCATACGTCGATTCTCGTACAAACAGATTATAAATCAGAAAAATATTGAAATGAACGAAGGCTAAATTGCAAAATCCATTTGAAAGAGTAAAAGTAACTTTACATCTCCAAACATGTTAAAGAACTAACATTTTTTGTTACTTCAAAGTACAAATATTTACTCTTTTTAAAACAACTCTTACTTCTCTCACACAACCCCGCTGATTTTATGAAGTTGCCCCTCAAATAATCAAATTTTACTACCACACCAAATCAATTCCGTTTCAGTTCAACCCACCAACTCTCAAGACCTATCCTTCTCCAAAACTCGTATTCGTATACTTCTGACTTTAGAGAAGAGGGGAGCCCAACCGATTCCGATCACCCATCTCGCCGGCGAACCTGCATATAAGTGTAAGTCTGCATCCCTCTCCTGACCCAAAGTGATTTTGAAGTTGTGAAGTCAAAATTTAGGGTTTAGTTCCTAATCGATTCCGACCATGGATCTCGAAGGAGATTTTGATTTGATGATTTCTATTTTGATTTTGAACATCCAGCGCTTATTCTGAAAATCTTAAAACTTAAGGTTTAAATCAAAATCTTAATTAATTTTTTGAACATCCTCTTCAAAAGTACCGTAGATTCAAAAATGAGTTGTATCAAATCAATGTTTACTTCAGGAGGCTAAAAGAAAAGAAGATTAAGTTTAAGTTTACATACCAATCTTGAACTCAAATTGAGTGGAGAAATATGTATATGCATTTTTGTTTGTGGAATCAGTTTTGGAGGAATATGAATGTGCGTTTTTTTGTTTCTTCATCATAGACGTTACCAATTTTTTTTGTCTATATCAGTTTAGATGCTCAATGAAACAAGAAATTGAAAATTTAATTATGTTGGATTGACTATAGTTTTTTTTTTTTATCTATTGCAACTTCGGGAGGCTAAAAGAAAAGAAGATTATGTTTAAGTTTACATACCAATCTTGAACTCAAATTGAGTGGAGAAATATGTATATGCATTTTTTTTTGGTGGAATCAGTTTTTGAGGAATATGAATGTGCGTTTTTTGGTTTCTTCATCATATACGTCAGCAATTTTTTTTGTCTATATCAGTTTAGATGCTCAATGAAACAAGATATTGAAAATTTAATTATGTTGTATTGACTATAGTTTTTTGATCTATTGTAACTTCGGTCGAGTTTTCAGTATTATTCTCTGTTTAATTTTCAGTCTAAATTATGTCTAAGCTTCTTGTATTTTGGCAGAACTTATCCAAACATAAGGAAATATAATGGGAGGTAGTAATGAAAAAGTCTGCCATTGTTGTAGGCTACTAGGGCATTGAGCATGTGATTGTCCTAACAAGCAGCCATGCCCATGGTGTGGAGAGGGCTACGTAACGTGGCTCGAGGAGGTTAAAGCCGAAAAGTCCAAAGGCAACTTGTTCTTCAATTGCAGTAAGCAGTGCAGATTCTTCGAGTGAGACATAGGCCAATCAAGCAATAATGCCTCGATTGAAAGTGTGGCTAAGGATGAAACCCAAGACTTATCATGGATTCTGAAAATGTGTGCTCGAATAGCAGACGAAGATGATGTGGAGTTATCATTGAACTTTACCATACAAAAGGGCAAACAATATGGGGACGATAAGGGGAAAAGGAAGGTGCATCAATGATCGAGAAATGGGGCAAATTTAGTGTAAGCTCTAGGAACATCTCTCCACCATCTCCTTAAAACGTAGCATTCAGGAAGCAGTTTAATACCACTACGAAATAAAACTGTTATAGCATGTATACAAATTATGCCTTTGAACTCAAACTAGTGACAACTGTAGATCACCTTACATTTCTCTCTTCCCAGGATAACAGTAAAAGTCTCTGTCTTCTCCAGTTTGTCTAGAATTATTTCTTCTAAAACCTCATACATAGATGTAAGTATACTATCTTCGGTAGCGATAATATCACAGTACATTTTTGCAGTTACTTCATCTTAAAATTCTCTAAATTTAGAGAGTGTGTACACACCTGAAATTGTTTCTCTATTGTAAACTTTGTGACACAGGGACCATTTGTGAATATGACATGAAGTTTGATTGAAACTCCTCAACATTTAACTTTAGCGAATGCTCATATTGTTCTACACATTACTTTAGAGAGGTTCTTGAGTGGACATACCCGTCGAAGAAAGCGTTCATGCTCTCACTATGCTGTGTTGTTGACATACCTGCCCGAAAACTTGTTTTCAAAAAACATGGAACCCAATAGATCTTTTCTCTATATAGACCCAACAACCAATCATTGTCATATAGCATATACCTATCAATCATTTGAGCCCAGTCATGTTCGAACTCTTCACAACTTTGTGATTCGTATACTACATCAAGTATGGACGAAAGTATGGATTCTTTGTGCTCATGGTACCATAAATTTTTAGGAAACTTCTTTAGAATGTGCTACAAACACCATCTATGTTTTGTTTTCGGGAATACAATTTAAATCGCATTTTGCATTGCCCTATCCTGATCCGTAATTATTCTAGTGGGAGCCTCCCTTCCATACACTCAAATCCAAATAGGGTTGATTGCCCATGATGGTTCACACCAATAAAAGGTGCAAAATACATCATACCTATTGGTCAGGTATGTGGTATCATATGTTACAATATCATCGAAATCTTTTTAAGCTTGCCTGCACCTATTTTCAGTCCAGAATACATTTTGCAGTCGAGCCTCGTCATCTAAATCCACACTAAAGAAGAACCTTAAACACTATGATTGCATTTTTGAAAAGTACATTTTTATTGCAGCTGCATCTCTATCCCCTAACCTCAGTCGTCTGACCTTCTCTATGTAGTTTCTACAGTCCTTCTCAACAAATGAGAGCTTCTCACATCCACCTGCTTCAACAACCACTAAGTTGAAACTTTTATGTAACGGAATTCTCGCTATATCATTTACTTCAAACTTCCTTTTCACTTGTTCACTCAATTGTCGATTACACCAAAACAACCTGGATTTTGATAGGCTACTCCTATGATTATGCTCTAGAAAGACATTGGTAACTCACCATAATCCTAAAGCATCTATACTCATTGTCAATTTAGCCTCACAGCATGTTTACATAGTTGGATGAGGCTTCAAATAATTACTTGTATCACTACTTCTATTTCCTTCTCGTCCGCATACAAACACTTCATATTTCACTAGCCTGTCATTCTTCTTTTTATAAGTTCTCTTTCTAATCGAAAAACCCATACTATAAACGTAGGTTTTGTAAAAATCAAAATCCTCCTTGAAACTTGCAAACTTCATTCCAACCGTAGGCACAATTGCACTTTCCTCGGTTGGGATTACTTCATTCACTCGAACTAAGTTTTCCATATCTATCTCATTTGCTTCCACAATTTCATCATCCTCCAATCTTCCTTTCAATTCATCAGGATTAGGTAATTGATAACCTGGATGAAATCATAAAATTAAATTTTTGTAAATGAAAAATAAATGACTACGTCCTAGAAAACATGAAACCATAAATTAATTCGTCCACTGTAATGGTTTATCTGCTTCAGTTCAAAATTTAAACTAACAAGCAAGAATAGATAAATACTTTCTAATCTTTGCTTAAAATTGGGGAAAAAACACTAACCCATTTTCGACATTGTGCTCCACAACCTCCCTTGCAACTTCAAGTCAATTGAAGATCAACCAATGCAACATTTTTCATATTTTTTTGGCTTCTTTTTCGACGGAAGCACAACGCAACCTTTCTTGTTCGTCTTTCGAGCTGCCAGAGGGGAGTAGTTCACCGGTAGCTCTTTATATTCTGGGAAGAGTAATATATTTGGAAGTGTTATTTTAGTGAGGTTCTTTTCTTGCAGGAGGTCATGGGAGGATATAGGAGGAGCAAGTACAGTTACAAAGTAAAAAGGTATTTACCTTTTTTAGATTTTAAAATTTTATACAACATCTCGTGCTAAATTGGAGACGAAATATCAAGTTATATCGAGGTTATGAGAGAAGTTGTGCGAGATTGGTTGTGAAAGTAGCATTACCCTTAGTAATTTACTTATTTCTAACTAATATTATCCTAAATGCTCATAATTGGATGGAAAAACTGAGGAGAAAGGATAAACTCATCCTTTTCATTTTTGTATTTCAATTTACAACAACAAGATTTAGAGATAAAACACATATATGATGCATGAAATCAAGTATCTCTTCTTGTGTGCTCCTTATGTTACATTTTACTTCTCTTTTTATTATATTCAAAGACCTGAGGATGGAATTGTACTTCCTTCAAGAAGAAACTTTTTTGATGTTTGTTTTAAGGAGAAGGGAAGTAAAGAAGCATTTTGCACGTTTTTCCAATGATATTTAGAGGGGCAAAAATAATGCTCAATATGTTTTAAACTCTTTTATTCATATAGTTCATCAGTTCCTTTCCATTTCCCTCATGTCCAGTATCACCTTCTGTGTCCTGAAGACAATAGAGCCTTTGGAAAAATCATTAGCTCATTTGTTCATCCCATGCCTTTCCATGAATTAATGTTGAGCAAATCTGTTGTGGGATTAATGTTATATGCAATGGAAGCACTTCAATTTCTAACTATAATAGTTGTACAAAATGATTGTACATCGAGGGATTCAATCTAGGGTGTGAATGGTAGTGATGTCAATGAGTTGGGGTTCGAGATGAGCTTGTCCTGCCCCGAGCACCACACTAGGCCCCAAAACCCACCATGGGAGGAGGATCCGTCTTGCAAACCCTATTATTCTGGCAAGGCTCCCCTAATGGGAGGGGCCCACCGGTCTCATGCCCGTCGGATTTTTTTGGGCCATTCCTAGTGCATGAAGTGGTTGAATAGATATAAAGTTAAGCTTTAAAATAATTTTCAACCAATGACAAGATATAACCATAAACCTAGACTTTGACATTGTTTACACTTGTAAGCTTTGATTGGTGAATAGCACGAAAACATGCATGTTAAGCCTGGGAAGCTAATATGACACTATTTTCTTTGACTTTCTTACACAAACCCCCCACTCAAAAATAAATAAATCAGTGAGCAGATAATGAAGTCTTTATAGAAGATAATACAATTTGCAATGAATCTTATCTTTCCCAATAAAGAAATGAACTAACCACATTTTATTTGTTTCATTGGCTTGTACATTAGGAGAACTAGAATCTATAAAATGAGTGGGAGAGGTACGGGGTTTTAGCCTTACCGACAAATATGTATGGTCGTTTTGGTTTGTTTGTTTATTTATTTTGCTATATATAACAATCGATCAAACGATTCATTACTAGTGTATTGAGCATTGTCATGTATCTGTAAGGAATTGAGGTTCTATAAAAAAATGTTAATGGTAGAGTAGCTCAACCCCTTATAAGATCATCATTTATCTTAGGTCTAACATTCATACATTCTCAACAATTCCTTCTTGGAACGAAGTATCATATCATTATGACTCTTCTTTCAACCGATAGTTTATCCATTTCTTTTCTTCAAACCTAGAAGAAATATATTCTCTATCAAGGCCCAACTCATACACCATGTAAAGACCACCTCCTTACGTGGGTACAACCTTGTTAAGAGTCAACCATAGATATTTTTGACCCCAACTATCCACATAGGGGCCACAACATTTGTTCGGCTACAACTCGATTCTGTCTTCTGCGTCCACATGATTACGTTTGGGGCTTAGTTCTGATGCCATAGTTGGAAGAAAAATCATTTTCCCACCCAAATCAACATCGTGGAAACATAAAAATAGAATAACAAATCAAAAGAGAAAAACATTAATTTAATGTGACTCAGCTGACAATCGATGACAACAGGAAAAGAACACTAGATGAAAGAAATTTAATCATACAATATTTTCCCTCACTTCACAACATCTCCTATCGAGAAGTAGAAAGAACAATGTACAATGTTTGAACACTCCTATCGTTTTCTTCTGATATCAACTATCACGGAGTTATAGATTTCAAGCTCCGTGCGAAACTTAGCTCCTCAATCCGCCCGTCAAATACTAGATAAGTCAGCCTTGATCTTTAACCAAGCACTACCCCAAGTGCTTGCAAAAAAATAGTAAAGAAAAAGTGGCAAACAATATTAGAGAGAAAATATACTCTTTCTATTAAAACTCTCTAATATTACAACATTCGATCAACACTTGGGACTCTTCCGAAAGTGCTTTGTACAAACTCTCGGGCTCTCTCTCTATATGCTAAGTGGATGATTATAAATGAGAACACTTACACCTATTTATACTACCACGTCCATATAATGGACATTAGCGATCATCTTGATCAAATGGCTATAATCTCTTCTCTAGATCATTCTATTACAATACCTATAATCTAGAATATTTGATAAGTGTATTTTATGCACTTATCTGTATGTCTAAATTAGAAGAAATCATTGTCGTTTTAGAATATATGTTCTTTAATTTGTATTTAATTGTTACTTTGCAGAAAATATCCCAAAAGATGAAGAATGAAGCAATTAAGGGAAATATTGCACAATTGGAGGACATTTGGAGTGTAATTGAGCAATTCGAGAAGAATATAAAGTTTAGGGACTAAATTGCAACAATTGAAAGTGGAGGACTAAGGCTGCAATTAAAGGTTGGGGGACTAACTTATACAGCTGAGAAAAGATGGAAATTGCATGTCACGCGATCGCAGAAATCCTACTGCGCGATCGCGCAATACCTCAAATTCATTACCCGAGAGTTAAAGACCTTACCACGCGATCGCCTGCCATAAGCCTGCGCGCTTGTTCGCTGGGCCGCGACATGGGCTTTTTTGCTATTTTTATCTTGTGTCCTTCTCTTTTTTCCTAGGTCTCTCCCTAACTTATAAATACAACTCATGAGACACGAGATCAAGATCTTTACCTCTCCATAGAACGAGCTACAATTGAGATTTCAACATCAAATTCTTGGAGAATCGAGCATTGCAGCGGGAAGTGAAGTGAAGATAATTGAAGAATCAAAACTTGGTGCAAGATTTCCATTCTTTATATTATTGAACGTTTATATTTATTGTTTTTGTTCCTTCATAATGATGTATAACTAATTATAATGTTGGGATGAACGATGTAGCCTAGTTAATTATTTTAATTTCATATTCCTTGTTTTAACGATTCAATGCATGTGTTGATTTATTATTGCATTAAATGCGTGAATGAACTGACCACTCTTTCATGATTTTATATGTTATTTTCATAATCCGAGAGGTGAGTTAATAACATAGATCTAGGTAATAAATCCGGTAATTGAACGAGAGATAGAGATATACTCTTGTTATTATTGCGGTCGTGTGTGAATTCTTACTTGTAATGCATCTAGATAAGGAATATTCGGACCCGCTGTAGAGATACAAGGTTGACTTATTTAGGTAGGGTTGATTTATACTCGAGAGAGGAATTTCAATTTGAATTAGTGAATTCGATCGAACACATATTTAGAAAATAGAACCTGGAATTGGAATTGATTTAATTGGCTAGGTGAACTAGTGAATCCCAACTACCTTACAATCGCTTTTAAAGCAAAAACAAATTCGCAAATTTAATTCTTTAGTTTAATTTCTTAGTTTAGTTCACAATCACAAATTCACTTTTTCTGTTCAAATAGAGTTTAGAAATAACATATTTCGGTAATTAATAGCAGTCTCTGTGGGACGATAATCTGAACTCTAAGGTCCATTATATTACTTCTCACGACCCGTACACTTGCGGGGATATCTTGCATAGCGAGATATCAGTGAACAAAATTCTATCAAAATATCTATACAAATATTTGCAAAAAGATCTATCATGTATGATCTAGAGAATTCGTATACCTATACACTTCTAGATTATTCTAGAATTCCCTTAGCTTTGAGAATTCTCTTCAATCTTCAAGAAACTTCCTTCAAGTATCTTCCATAGAGCCTTCCGGATCTTGCTATCTTGCTAAATCTACCATGTTCCGCAAGCTTCCAAAACCTTCTAGGAATCTCAATTTCGTATCTTTAATCCCACGTCCTTGTGCACGTCCTCAAGCATATCTCGTCAGATTTTGGAGGTTTTCGAAAGTCTTACGCGCGGTGCGTGACATTCTCCCCCGCCTATTATGTGGATGCCCTCATCAACATGGAGTATAAGGTTTCGCCTCCAAGCATGGCCCTTTGTAAGCTAGATCATCCTTGAGTAATGCACCATGGTGTTTTCTTCGACAAGTTGCATGCCCCTTGGATGTAATTAATCATAACTGTCCATTGATAGATGTCTTGCCGATAAATAGGTAGCTAGGCTCATTTGTAACCTTGAAGAGAGTGATATCAATCTCAAAGCCTTGTAAGAGAGTGTTCTTGAAATAATAAAGCTTTCCTTTTAAATCCCTTATGTTCTTGTTTTCCTTCTTGCCTAAATTTTGTTTCCATCACTACATCGAGGTTAAGAGGTTGACTTAGCGTAAAACCACAAGGGGTGGAAGTTTTTTGCGCTAAGGCGATTTTGCTTGAAATTTGCAATCCCATAACACTTATCCCTCTCCTTTTATCTTCAATTTATGGCTGCTCCCTCTGCTTATTCATGTACACCGTGCTCATATAAATAAATTGAAAACATACCCTATTGGGCCACTTTAGTCATAAAAACAAACCCAATCACTTTCTGACTTTAAAACATTACTTGCGACTGCAATTTTATCCTCTCATGTTGTCATATCTCTTTTATTTATTCCAACTTGGGCTCCAAGTAAACAAAGTCAAATTGAAAAGAATAAGTGCTCTAATGGGCCTTTCATTAGTCAAAGCCCGTAAACTATTTTGGATAAAAAACCAAACAATATTATTGGGAAAGTGCAAATTAATCTCACATAGACATGGGGTAAATGATGAGCTTGTAAGGGATTCAACTACTCCACCTAATATGTTAACATTTTAGGATGGAACCTTAATTCTCTACAATTTGTATCAGAGCTCATGGTTCAAACACTAGGATATTGACGATGACATATACCTGTTGGAGAGGGAGTTGTTGTGATTGACTGACTCCGAGGTGGAGCTTTGATGGTAATTGAGTCATACAAAGGAGTTGTGGTGGTCAAGTCACATCGACTAGTTATACCAAGGTGGAGTTTCAGTGATTGAGTCATGTGGATGTGGAGCTATGATGATCAAGTCACTCAATTGAGTCTTCCACTGTTATTAAGGATTCTAAAGTGTGAAAGTTCTGGGTTACCCCAAATAGTTTGACCTTAGTGCAGAAATAACACATTTAAAATAAATGCGTCACTTGTTAATTGTTTCCAGACGATTAAGAAAACAAGTCCAATATCCTAAGTTGAATTACCACAATTTGCAATATAAAAGCAATAAATAATTAACTCCAAATATGATGACGGAGAAACCCAACACGAGAAAACTCCGGGATCAAGTCAGTTACCTCCACTATAGACAATGTATGTTTACGGTTATATCTGTCCAGGCAACTCCACTAGACCTTCCAATTTACCCTTACAAACCCCAAGATACCGTTGTTCACTCTTTCAGCTTCCCAGTCTTGTAGTGTTGTCTCTTCCTAGTGGATGCCTCAAGAATCTCCAATTCATGTTACTATTCGTGTGCTTGTAGTCCAACCTTTCTCAACTTCCAACAACTTCTGAAGTTTACAATTGAGAAAGTACCTTCCTTGATATGTTAAGGAAGCAAGTGTTTTAGATTTGGAACAATGATGTTTTCCTAACATGTGGTTGTTTAGATCTCAAGAAATAAAAGAATCAATCTTTCGTAGAAAATGTTCTTGAATCTTGAAGAATGTGTAAAGAATATGAAATGTAGTTTAGGCACAATGAAACAACCTCGAATCTACTCTCTCTTGAAAATGATTCGACCTTGAATCTACATTTAGTCTAATCTTCTTGTAACTTCTGCTTTTGTTGACTATTGGAATATGCTTAGACTTGGGGTTTTCCTTCAACCTCTTTGGGATGTTCATCTTTGAAAGTAACTTTCTTCCCGACTTTAAATTTATAAATTGACTTGAGTACCTACAAAATAGAATTAAACAATCTAGGGAGGGACTTGTTAGCATGGCCTAGTACAAGGGATGGTTCCTTGTACATCAATCTTTGTACAAAAAAAAAAAAAAAAAATCATTTTGTGGGAGGACTCTCTTTTCTTTTCCTTTACACTCATGCTCTCCTTTTTTCTGAGATCGTGGTCCCAACTCTCTTATTTTTAAATTTCACTACCTCTCCTCTTTCTAATAAATATTGTGGCATCAACTCTCTTATTTTCCCTCTCAGGCTCACCACTTAACTTCAATTTATCTTCATGGACTTGCGTTGATGATAATGGAACAAGAGTGAATTTCTCCCACCTTTCTCAAAACTATATCTATTCTTAAACCCATCTTATGTAGCGCTGTCCTATCATATTGACACGGCCTCCCCAACAATATATGTCCAACATGCATAGGAATCACATCACATACTACCTCATCATTATACTTACCAATAGTAAAAATCACCATGATCTATTTGTTCACATTAGTCTCCACTGACTCAGTGAACCACTGTAGCTTATAAGGCCTTGGATGTTTCATTAAAGGTAATCCTAATTCTTCTACTAAGGTAGTACTAGTCACATTAGTGCAACTTCCCCCCATCAATCACCATACTACAAACCTTATTATTTACTAACATCTAGTACAAAAAATGTTATCTATCTGCTCATTCACCTTATCCACAACATTTACCTTACGTCTAGTGCTCTTAGCACACATATTAACAAGTTATTCATCTATTGCAACATTCGTCAATTTATCACTATCACATGCATTCACTAACTTAGGCACTCTTTGAACTTCGTCTTCTGAAACAACTTCCCCATTACACCTAACCATTACTTTTTTTTTTTTTTTTCCTTTTTGGACATTGAAGTGCAACGTGACCTGAACCAAAACACTTAAAACATACAATATTTCTATCCTTAGGATGTTTAGACTTAGAATTATATTTACCTTTGGGTGTTAGTTCCTCCCTCCTTTTTGAAATATGATCACTACTCTCCCGTTTTGATCATGATGTAGGATAGGGTCTCGGAGTTGGTCTTCTTCCCCCTTTCTCTTCATCGTCCTTTCATCAACCCCATCTTTAAACCTAGTATTGGATTCACGTCTCTTATCCCTCCTAGCTCTAGAATTCGTCTGAGATCGCTCATTTTACAATTGGGCAATAACTGCATCCCTCCTATCCATCCTAGCCATTAACTTCTCAAATTGTGCATGCATGGCTTCCACCAGTTTAAATTCCTCGTTGTCACCTATTGATGAAGATTTTTCCCGCGAGACATTGTTAGTTCTCAAAAAAGAAGAAAATTTCCTCACATATGTTTTTTGCTTGTGTATAACTCTTAATTCTATTCTCAAGTACCCACAGAACCAACCAAAGACTCGGGAATTAAGACAAAGGTAGACAAAAAGAAAAAAAAAGTTGAAAATTAAGAGATTTTCGTAATATTTCGAAATTTGTGAGTTTTCGAATTTTTTACCCGAAAATTCGATTACAAGTACGGAAAACAAACGAAACTGAATTTGGATTAGAATTGAACAAAATAAATAGTTTGAAATTTTTGTTTGATTTATTTATTTATTTATTGTGGATCAAAAACTGAAAAGCTTTGAATAACTCGAAGAACAAGAAATATGAAGAAATATCGAGAACTGAATTTAGATCCAAGCTCTGATACCACTTGATGTGATTCCTTTTGAGAAACGCGATAAAGACGGGGAATACCAATTTAATAACATAGGAAAGCATCTAAATTCAGATGAAATGAAATAATAAGAATGATGAAAAATAAATAGCTTTAGATGATATCACATTGACCTGATCTTCACGGCGCAAAAATTGACAATCCAGAAGAAAGAACAAAGGTTGTCGAATGCCACAAGGGGTGTCTATTCCTTGATCAATTCTGGATTTGAATGCCACTAAAATCTGAGATCTTTGATAAATTCAATTAGTGTTCTTGAAGAACAAGAAAACAAAAACTTACTTTTCTTAGAGAGTAAAAACACTAATATGTCAATTAATACAAAAGTTGTGTTTACAATTGAAAATTTAAAGTTGTCTAAATTTGATATTTAAACGAACAGACTATCACAGATTGATCTGGACAGTTGAGTATTAACAGAACACGTGAAATTTTTTTTAGCGCAGATCCAGATGAATCCTTATATTCCAGATTCGTCTGGATTATAGAACGTGAACAGTCTAAATAAAATATTCAGAATTGTAAAGAGACAAGAACACAATGTTTGACCTTAACGTGGAAAAAACTCTAACAAGAAAAATCCACGTGCCCACACCCTGCGGACAAAAATCAATCACTATATAAGAAAAGTTTTTACACAGATCAATCTAAGTTACAGGATAAATCTAAGCATAGACTTATGAAACACCCAAGAAATAAATCACTCTATGATTCTTCTATGGCGTGTAATATGAGATGGCCTCCCACCACTCTTCAGTGGCTTTCTTTGAAACTTCAATAATCTTCAGCAAATCCGAACTCCCGTTCAATCTTGATTCAAACCTCCCATTTGATCTTCTGGCTAAAAGACTTTTCTTCTTGTAGTGATTGGGAGACCCCTCCTGGAGAATTGAAGTCAAAATGTTGAAGAAGCCTTGTTTAATTAGCACCACAAGAAAATATTAGCTTCAATGACTTAAGAGAAAAACGTCCCGTCTTTCTCCATATATATAGCACACGAGTTGCTTGACTTCCAAGACTCCTAATTGTGCAAGATCTCTATTACCTGTAATAAATCAAAGATAATTAAAAATTAATAGAGATAAGGTAAGAAATAAAAACTTCAAGAATCTTACCATAAGTGAAGATAAGGTAAGATAATCATAAATTCAAGAATTTTACCATAAATGAAGATAAGGTAAAATAATCATAAATTTAATTATCTTACCATAAGTGACGATTCAAGAATCTAACCATAAGTGATAGGATCAAACTTGGACACCAAGAATAGAACCAAGATTTTCGGCCAATCAAAATATTCCTAATCTTGAATCCTTATCAAGAGTGATAAGTTATAGAATCCTATGCCAAGTAAAATATTATCACAATATTTCTTGATCCTTATCATAAAATATAAGTAACAGACATTATCTCCAAATATTAAATCATTATCACAAACATATAGGAGATAAAACAATATTACGTCCAAGAAATAATTAAGTAATTAAATTAAATTTACTTAAATTACAAACATGTAGAAAAATAGAAAATGTCAACTTAAATAAGTTAACAATCTCCTCCATTGGCTTTTTCTGTTTTTCCAAAACCTAATCATCTTTCACAAACATAGAATTAACGTGCAACAATCAGGCTCCCCCTATCAAAATTCTCCTCCTCGAGTTATGCTTTATAATATGCTCATATCAATCAATTTATGCATGTAAAGCGAGAAGAATAATAAGCGCAGATAAGGAGCATTCAAATAAACTAAGAGTTACTTCAACATTCAATCAATCAGAAAAGATGAAAAAAATACTACTCCCCCTGTTTGGAAGAAATAGGTGAAGCATTCCACGTCATGTAACCTGCCAATGTAAGAAAGAATAGACAAAAATAGGCAAAAGTCAGTTACAAACCATATAAATTGGAAATAAAAGTTGAGTTTTAGAAAACTCTGAAAACACAAAAAATGCTCCCCCTTACTGCAACGCTTAGAAATTTAATGTAGTTGGATATAATATCTATGTCTCTCTCCCACGACCCTTTAAACATAGAATTCATGTAAACATGCAAAATAGATTTTTCTTCAAGTTAGAAATTATTTTTGGACTTGGTCTTCTTCTTTTCAGTAGTAGCCTTTGAGATCTCATTTCTGGAAGAACCTGTAGAAAACATATTTATCTTCAAACCTTTTGACAGTGGTTTTGAGAGTGATAACTTCTACTTCCAGTTGCCCAATTCTGCCATCCTGTCCAGACGAATCATGCTGGCCAGATCCATCTTTAGGTCTCTTGACACCCTAATCAGCCAAAAATTGTGAAATAATCCAGGGATAAACAAGAAAATATGTGTTCCGTTGTCGAGGACAACTTCCTGAAACACAATCAACAACAAAATTCTAAATACAAGTAGCCAAATCAATATTCCTCTTAACATCAAGGAGAAAAAAGTCCGAACATACTCACATTTAAAACTCGATTCGTGAATAAGCTCATCAAAATTTGCCTTAACAATCTTGTGCAAAATTTGATATACGAGACTCATAGTGCAATCCCTTACCAGGCACCAGTCGACCAAAATTTTAAAACTGAAAGATGTAAGCGTACCTTTGGTAATCTGTATAGGGATGCCAACAGATGATAAATGATCATACCTAGATCCATCTGGAGCAACAGATTCATCCGCCTTTGTGCTCGATCTCCTTTTCTTTGCAAACACCGTTTTCTTCACATTTTTCCTTCTTCTTCTTCTTCTTCTTCTTCTTCTTCTTCAGATTTCTTTATTTCCTCAGCATTATCCTCACCTCCACTTCCTTTAGTATTATCATATACATCTTGACCTCTAGACCCCTCTGTCTCATCAGATTCATCCTCACTTACAGATTCATCGGCTTCCTCTTCTTTATACTTTGACTCTGACTTGCCAGATTCACCTGTGTCCTGGTTAGATCCATTTGCATCTTCTGTCGATTTGTTCCAGATTTACCTTTTTCCACATCTTTATCATCTTTTGGCATCTCTCCCTTTGTTTCAGTCTATTTGCCCGAAATTTCTCTTGTGGCTCGGTGGTCTAGTCTCCTTGGCTTGGTTCAGCTATAGGAAAAGATTGGATATTAAGATGGTTTAAGAGGGTTTTTGTGAATTTAGGTTTTTCAAATATGGGGGAGAGAGGAAATCGAGATTTGAGAAGAGATTTTTGAGGAATTTGAGTACAAATAGAATTCAAGAGATTTTGTTTTAATTGCATTCCTTATGGATAAAGATATCTCTTGAGAATCCTAGTTCCTGCCAATTTACTTTCCTTCAAAAATAGGATAAGTATGGAAACGGAATAATTCAAGAATTAGGTAACAAATAAATCACCAAAATTGGCCCCCACAATTAACTGATTTATTCTGCAAGATTTGCACACATTAGCCCACAATATACTGCCTTAAATAAAAATTTTCATAAAATACCTAAAATTCATGAATGAAAAATCTTGATGCATTAGGGTACCGTACCTGAGACATGTCTGAGCATTGTTGGCATCTGTTGAGGTAGATATATCTGGTAGTGTACCCTCCACCACGTACATAATTAGGTTGATTAATGTGCGTGTGTGATCCAAGCAACCCTTAGTCATCCACATACTGTCAAAACCATATGATTGCTCTGACTTATTGATTTGTCACCGTAGTGCACAATCAGACCGATCAATATCTATATAAAGTGCATTTTCTCAAATCCGGCTTGTTGGCTTTTTCAATATTGTGGCAATGTCTTTTGGAGGTGGAAATAGCTTTACACAATTCTCAAAAGTTATCTTACTAGATGTTTCCCTTTAGATTAGAAGAAGGGTATGAACTTGACTTGGATTGTAGATTCACACAATCCTCAGAAGTTATCTTACTAAATTTTAACCTTTTTCTTTGATCTTTTTACCTTTTCCTCATATTCTTTTATGTTTGAGACCAAAGGGTATAAACGTGGCTTGGATGGCAGCCTTCTTTTCCACTGGCTCTGCCCTTGAACAATAAGAAAATGCGTGCAATACTAAAAGTAAAATTCAAATCATAGGTCTACACATAAAATGTAAAACCTCAATCAGTAATCAACCAGACATCTCTGACAGTTGTGACATATTCCTTAAATTGCCCAGATTTGAGTGCTGGTTAGATTCATCTGGAGACATGTTAACTAACATTAGCCAGAAGTATCTGTCTCGTTATCAGCCTCAAGCACTCACATATATCTTCAAAAAACATGATCTACACTTAGTATGAGGATAGGAAAAGTCAACCTAAATGCATGCAATAAAAGAAAAAAAATGCAATTTTTTTTTGAATATGCATGTTCCTATTCAGGAGGAGGTGATACTCCAATTTGTTCCCTAAGGTTTTCAAATGTGACAGTATCGAGAGCCTTAGTGAACAAATCTGCAAGTTGTAGATCAGTTTGTATGTGTTTCAGATTGATAATCTTATGTTCCACCAATTCTCTGATGAAGTGGTGTATCATATCAATGTGTTTTGTTCTGGAGTGTTGGACAAGACTTTTTTAGATGTTGATGGCACTGGTGTTGTCACAATACATAATGGGTTTTTCTGTAGAAATTCCATAATCTTCCAACGTTTGTTTCGTCCAAAGGAGTTTTGTATAGCAACTAGGGGTGGGCAAAAACCGACCCAACCCCCCGAACCCGCCCAAACCGACCCAACCCGATCGGTTTGGGTCGATTTTTCATGAAAATTGGGTTGGGTTCGGGTTTTTTTTTAATTTTTTTTTTCGGGTTGGGTCGGGTTGCGAGTTGGGTGAATAACCCAACCCGACCCGACCCAAAAAAAAAAGACGTTTTTTTTTTTTTTTTTTTAAGTAATGAAACTTGACTTATTTAAATATTGATTGAACATATTTTAATTTTATTAACAAGTGTTCAATTTATTGTATTTTTGGTTATTGTAGTGTACATAATTGATTTGAATTAAAGATAGATTTATGAGTTTTTTTTTTTCAAAATTTTTACTAATTGGGCCAAAGCCCAAACTGACCAACCCGACTGAAATTTGGTGGGTTGGGTTTGAATTCGTAATTGGGTTGGGTTGGGTTGATTTTTTATCAACCCGACCGTAGTGGGTTGGGTTCGGGTTGGGCAAAAAACCGACCCAACCCAACCCACGCCCACCCCTAATAGCAACTATCAGCTGTAATATACTCCACTTCAGTTGTGGAAAGGGATACTGAGTTTTGTTTTCTGCTTAGCCATGCCACCAAGTTTTTTCGAATGTAAAAAGAACCTCCAGATGTACTCTTCTGATCATCAACATTCCCAGCCTAATTTGAGTCCGATTATCATGCAAGATCGGCAGTGGTATCTCTTGTAAGCCAAATTTCATAACTTAATGTACCACTTACATATCTGATGATTCTTTTCACAGCAGCAACATGAGACTCCTTAGGTTTAGCTTGATATCTTGCACACACTCCAATATTGAAGGATATGTCTGGCCAACTAGCAGTCGGATATAGGAATGGCAATGGGTCGGGACCGAACCCGAAATGGCCGAACCCCGCCCCGCTACTGTTAGTGGGGCGGGGCGACATCCCGCCCTGCCAATGACCCGAAATTAATTTTTTTTATTAAAATTGTTAATAAAATTTTAGGTGAAAAATTTAGGAGTCGAACTAATTAGAGTTTTTAAGTTTGAACTTTAAACATAATATGTATATTTGAAGGGGGAAAAAAATCAATAAACAACAAAATGATATAGTGGTTATGTATTATCATACCCTTAAATCTCACCAAGGTTCAATTCTTCTAGACCTCATTAAATTTTTTTTTAGTTTCTCATTCTCACAAAAAAAAAAAAAAATTCTTGGGTCACGGGGCGTGGTGGGGCGGGTCCGCCCCGAACCCGCCTAGAAATGCTGTTCAGGGCAGAAAACCCGCCCCACGGACCCAACGGGGCCGGTCGTTTCGGGTCTTCCGGGTCGTTCGAGTTTTTTTTGCCATCCCTAGTCAGATACAAAAGACTCCCTGATGCGTATCGCAATGCACCAAAATAATAAATGAATATCTTACTCGCAAATTATCAGATTTGTTTGTAATAGCGGAAGTAAGAGTCGATCCCACGAGGAACGGGAACTAAAGTAGTACTTTATCAATTAGAATAGATGGGGGGACGGTTTTCGAGTTCAAGTATTGTAAATAACGTGAAAATAAAATAAAAACGTAAATTAGATAAAATAAAAGTCAAGTATTTGCAAACCCTAGTTCTCAGGTTCAGTTGTATTCTATTGCAATGTTATGACTTTCCAAGTAACGCGTGTTAAATTTCCCTTTTTTGATTTATCATCCGTAAATAGTTAATAAGCTCTAACTATTCCTATTCTCCCTTAATTGCATTTAATTAGAATAAGCTCTCTAATCAAACATTAGCCATTGAATAACCTAAAACAAGCTCTTTAGATTTAAGACAACAACTATATATTGGTTGAGAAGAATTATGATGAATTAGATTATCAATCACACAAGCTCGTGACAATTAACCTAAGTTGGAATTCTTTATGAAAATATTAAATTTCCAATTGCTACTATGATTTGAATAAAAAGACGTTTACGGATCCAATCATTCAAAATAGCAAATCTCAATACAACACATTAAATGATAATGCCTTAATCAAATAAATAATTGCATTGATTAAATCAAAAACGCATAAGAATCCAACAAATCAAAGTAAAGAATTTAGAACAACGTTACTAGTGTGGAAAAGCAATAACAAATTGATATGAAATACAACTTCCCCTTCGAACTAGGTATGGAAGCTTAGCCGAGCATAGTCATGAAGAATTCTAGAATTTTCTTTCTTGATTCACCTTCTCGAATTGCTTAATTCTTCTTCCAATTCTTCAAGCAATCCGCGCCTCTTTCAAAATAATAATAGTCTCTTTTTCTTGTCTTGAAACTCCCTTTTTATAGCCTCAATTTCGTGCCATAGCTTTAGGATCAAGAAATCCGAAAATTATGGAAAGAATTAAATATGAAATTTTTTGACTTGAATAGTTACGGCCGTAACATTTCCTTTACGGCCGTAATTGAGTTTCTGCATATTTTTCACAAATTGAAGTTACGGCCGTAACTTATGATTTACGGCCGTAAAGATGTTTCTGCGCATTTTCATCTTTTGAGGGTTACGGCCGTAAGGATATGTCTTACGACCGTAACATCTTTTCTGCTTATTTTTATTCTGTTTCAACATGCGCTTACGGCCGTGATGATTTTTCTTGCGGCCGTAACTCTATTTGCACCTAAGTCCCCAAACTTCAGTTTTGAGTGCATTTTGGTCCTTTTTTCTTCTTTTATGATCCTATACAATATGAAACATAAAATGCATTAATAATACTTAGAATCACATTATGGCATATTCAAGGGTATAAGTGCATAAAATAAACGTAAATATCACACTTATCAAATCCCCCCACACTTGAACCATTGTTCGTCCTCGAACAAAGATTTGCAAAGAAAAGAATAGGATTCAAACAATAGATTACAATTCAGAGACTTGAGGTTGCAACCCACTTTCCTTTAACAAAAATGTTCCATTGCATGATTGGATTGTGTTCGTGTGTGCTAGAGATACAACGCCCTTTATTTCCCATCCCAGTCATGGCTTGATATGGTTTATTTCCTTGCACCTCTCTTGTTCACTCACCTCCCAACCCTTATTGAGTGACTACAAGGATAATAGTTCCGCCCAACTCCAGAAGAAATCAGTTTCGTAACCCGAGTTGGTCATGACGTGAATTCAGTCAACACAGTACCCCCGACCACATTCATAGCACCAACCCTAGACAAAGCAATTCAAACCACTCATAAGCATATGTAATGAGAGTTAACACCCTCACAAGATATTTCTCTCTTCGCACAAAGTGTATAAGGGTTTAAATTTTTCGCTCATCTCTCTGCATGGATAAGTCAGTACCACAGATTGCCTAACTGTCATAACCGGAGCCAATAATAACACAAGTGCAAAGCAAAGGTCTTTATTTGGTTGTAACGGGGCTTCAGGTCAGGTAGGGAAAAAGGATATATTTAGGTTGAGTCGAGAAGGAATTTCGCAAACTAAGTCGATTCGAAATAACATCACTTCCTTCACTCTTAATATGAACTTTATTGTTTCCCGCTACCCAACTTTATTCACACTTGAATCTCTTCTTTTCTTTTCTCTCTCTTTTTTTTTTTTTTTCACAAGTTGAGTGTTTGACATCCTCAACTACTAATTTTCATGACTAACTTCCTTTTCATTGCTTTTTCTCTTTTGATTTTTTTTTTTCGATTATAGACTGCAACTTTTCCTCAATCATGAGATAGAATTTCAATCCCCTGAATTCAGTCCATTACACAACCATTGCCCAACACAAGATAATCATTTCAACTTCTTAGACTTAGACCATAGCACAATCCTCAATCAACAAAAGCTTGCAAATCCCTTCTCTTATGGGTTCAAAACAGAGACAATGCGAAAGAAAGGGTATTCGTGGCTTTTAGCGTGGCATAAAATTTCAAAGAAAGGCTAAGGCTCAAACGGGCTTCTAATGGTCCGTGTAGCAAGGTAGGCTCGTTTAGGAAGTCAAATTTGGTTTAACCTATTGCCTTTGCTATAATTTGCACTTCCAAGCATAACCCAACCATGCAGGACACACATCAAAGAATTACGAGCTCATAAGTATTAAAAACAGCTCTTAAGCTCAAAACCTCACAAATTATGGTTTTCATGTGTTTCTCCCATCCAATTATGAGTTATAGGTCATTGCTTGATCTTCATTCCAAGTCTAAGTCCATTGGTCGAGGATAACGGTTAAAAGTATTCAAACCATCACTACTCATAAATGTATAATGATTGGGACGTTCAGGGTTTTATATGAAGAAATAATCTGTCTATTGTGGGTTGGGTTGACTAGGTTGTAGATATTTGACAATTTTACTTTTCGTTTCCAACCTATTTGTGAAGTTTTGGACGAGATGATCTCTATGTGCTCAATTTATCCAATTATGCAATGATTTTCAAAAAAAAGATTGAACCAAAAGTGGGGTTGCTTCCTATCAAAGTATGGAGTAGGACCTAAGTAGCATAGATAGGTAGCAGAAGTAGATAACAAGATCAAAATGAATTTGAAAGATTCGATTACAGAGAGAAAATAAAGTAGATAAGCTTACACCCCCCCTCACACTTGGACAATACAATGTCCTCATTGAAAACTAAAACCATAAAAGGGAAAAAGAGAGGAAACTCCCTTGGTCTATTGTGGAGGATGATCGTCCCGAGCTCTCTTCAATTGTCGAATCTCCTCCCGAATGGCTCGCTGCTCCTCCAGTAGAAGCTGCTGATCTTCTTGCATAGCATTCAGCTGGGTTTGGAAAGCTTGCATCATTTCCAGCATCTGCAGCTCAAAAGGGGTAGGAGCGGTGGGATGATGTGGCGCCTCTCTTGTTTCGGGCTCCTCGGCGCCTTGATCATCATCAGATTCCCCTGACTTATTATCCCCGTGACCCCGCTTCGCGATGATCTTCCTGCGAGCATTCTCCAAACTCGCCTTCGTGAGGCGATTCCCATGCCCCAAAGTGTCGTCACTTACTGCAGCGGGAACTCTTTGAGCCCGGCATAAGGCGGTAATTAAACATGGGAACGGCATGCCTCGCCTCTGCGGTATCAAGCTGGCGCATGTGGATATCGTATCATAGATGTGCTGCCCCAAGTCAAATTTGATCCCCATGGTGATGGCATAGTAGACTCACCGTGGTGAGGCTAGTGGAGGGGAAGAGACTCCCCGACCCCCACTGATGCAGGTACCAGGCGTCCCGCTGTAGATCCCGATTCTTGTAGTGCAGAAGAATGACATTCAGGGCATCATGGAGTTCAGGCTTCAAAGCCCAACGGAGCACCTCCTGGTCTGGAAAGAAAACACCCGCATTTGAGTTCATGGGGATAGATCCAGTGCTATTTAACCCCAAGTGGTGTTCCACCACTTCCTTACCAAATTTGATTCTTTTCCCCGCAACTCTAGTGTGGTGATAGTCAAGTGAACCCTCGTCACCAATTTCTTTGTTGAACTAGGTGTAGAATTTGTACACCAGCGGGAGGTTCCCAAAAGGTAGGTCACTCGCGAATTTTACCCATCCGAATTCAACGAAGCGGGCCCAAAACCGTCGCGGGGCAATGATGGTGTCAGCGCTCCTCCATTCCTGAAAGTCCTCTGGGAGGAAAATCCGTTCCTTTATGCACAGATTAGACTGACTCTTCTCCTGGCGGGATTAGTGCCCTTTGTTGGCATTTTTCAGTGCAATCACCTCCAAGTTCTCAGTTTGGAATCCCTCATAATACAGCTTGAGATGGTGCCCATTGACCTTGAACTGTTTATCCGTACGCAAGCTCCTAATATCGACTGCACCATGGGGGGATACATTAGTAACAACAAATGGACCAACCCAACGAGAACGAAGCTTACCTGGGTGTAATTTGAGCCGGGATTGAAACAGTAGCACTTTCTGGCCCTCACAAGAGCTCTTTCGAGAAATGCGTTGATCGTGGAATGCTTTAGTTCGATCTTTATAGATCATTGCATTCTCATAAGCCTCATTCCGTATTTCATCTAATTCCTGCAATTGGAGCTTCCTATGATCCCCCACAGCACCCCAATCCATATTACATTGCTTGATGGCCCAATAAGCTTTATGCTCGAGTTCCAGCGGTAGGTGGCATGGTTTCCCAAATACCAATCGGTATGGAGACATACCAATTGGTGTTTTGTAAGCGGTTCTGTAGGCCCATAAAGCATCATCGAGTCGAATGCTCCAATCCTTCCGCTCCGGTCGAATTGTTTTCTCTAGAATGGACTTCACTTCCCTATTGGAGACTTCTGTCTGTCCGCTAGTTTGGGGGTGATACACGGTTGACACCCGGTGCATCACTCCATATTTTCGTAACAAGGCTTCAATGGTTCGGTTGCAAAAGTGCGTCCCTCTGTCACTGATCATAGCTCGGGGTATTCCAAACCCGCTAAAAATGACAGCTTTTACGAAATCTGCAACCACTTTAGTGTCATTAATACGGGTGGCCTTTGCTTCCGCCCATTTTGAAACATAATCGACAGCTAAAAGAATGTAAATACAACCAAACGACGGGGGAAAGGGCCCCATGAAATCAATGCCCCAAACGTCAAAAATCTCACATACAATAATGGGGTTTTGAGGCATTTGATCTCGTTGTGATAAGTTACCTGTTCTTTGGCAATTATCACAAGACTTACAAAAAATGTACGCATCCTTGAAAAGGGTCGGACAAAAGAACCCACTCTCCAATACCTTTTGTGTCGTCCGTCTAGGTCCAAAATGGCCACCGCATGCGTATGAATGGCAAAAGGTGAGGATGGATTGATGTTCTGATTCCGGCACGCACCTTCTAATGATTTGGTCGGGGCATCTCTTCCACAGGTACGGGTCATCCCAAATGTAATATTTAGCATCGCTTCTCATCTTATGCTTTTGTGTCTGCGAAAAACCAGTAGGAATTAGTTTAGCAGTCATGTAATTTACCAAATCAGCATACCATGGGGGATTTGCTTCGATGGCAAATAAACCCTCGTCTGGGAAGGTTTCACGCAGAGGTAGGTCCTCCTCGGGCTTCACTACCCGGCTAAGATGGTCGGCAACTACATTTTCGGACCCCGCCTTATCTTTGATTTCCAAGTCAAATTCTTGTAATAAAAGTATCCAGCGGATGATTCTAGGCTTCGCATCCTTTTTTACAAACAAGTGCCGTAAAGCTGCATGATCTGTAAAAACAATCACTTTAGAACCCAATAAATAAGGACGAAATTTTTCTAAAGCAAATACCACAGATAGAAGTTCCTTTTCAGTGGTGGTATAGTTGGCTTGGGCCTGATTCAGGGTTCGGGTGGCATAGTGAATCACATGGGCCGCTCTCCCAACCCATTGTCCTAGGACTGCTCCCATTGCATAGTCACTGGCATCACACATTATTTCGAATGGAAGATCCCAGTTCGGCGGTTGAATGATCGGGGGTGTAGTTAGCCGCTCCTTTAGTTGGTTATAGGCCTTTTTGCATAGATCGGTGAAATTAAATGGAACATCATTTTGCAACAAATTGCACAATGGTGATGCAATTTTGGAAAAGTCCTTGATGAACCTGCGATAGAAACCTGCATGCCCAAGAAAAGATCGTATATCCCGCACATTGGCGGGGTAAGGTAATGCAGATATGAGGTCTACCTTAGCCTTATCGACTTCTATTCCCTTTTCCGAAACTACATGACCTAACACAATTCCCTTATCCACCATAAAATGGCATTTTTCCCAATTTAAGACTAAGTTAGTGTCAATGCAACGTTTCAAAATTAATGATAGATTATCCAAGCATGCATCAAATGAATCACCCCACACACTAAAATCGTCCATAAACACCTCTATAATTTGCCCTATGTATTCAGAAAAAATGCTCATCATACAACATTGGAATGTTGCAGGAGCATTACACAACCCGAAGGGCATGCGTCTATATGCAAACGTGCCAAATGGACAAGTAAAAGTGGTTTTCTCCTGATCTTCTGGAGTTATGGAAATTTGAAAATATCCTGAGAAACCATCTAAAAAACAATAATGGGAATGACCAGCTAATTTTTCTAACATTTGATCCATGAAGGGAAGGGAAAAATGATCCTTTCGAGTGTCAGCGTTTACCTTCCTGTAGTCGATGCATACCCGATAACCAGTTTGGACCCTAGTTGGTACAAGTTCTCCATCTTTGTTTTCTACCACCGTTACCCCGGATTTCTTTGGCACCACTTGGACTGGACTGATCCACTTCCTGTCTGAGATTGGGTAAATCATCCCTGCTCCTAGCAGTTTCAAAATTTCTTTCTTCACCAACTCCATCATTGCCGGGTTTAACCTTCGCTGGGCTTGTCTCGATGGTTGAGCTCCTTCCTCAAGAAATATTCAATGCATGCAGATTGACGGGCTAATTCCCTTGATATCCGCGATGGTCCAACCAATTGCTTCCTTGTGCTCCCGAAGGACCCGAACCAGTTTTTCTTCTTCTAATTTGGTGAGGTTGGATGAAACAATTATGGGCAGCGATTCTTCATCACCAAGAAACACATATTTCAGATGGGCGGGTAGAGATTTCATTTCTACCACTGGGGCCTGCAAGATAGAAGGTAGCAATTTGTTAGGATAGTCTGTCAGTTGAATTGTTTTTACGGTGTACCTGCGTGGTACGGGTCCCAATGAATTAAGTGCAGTAATTCCATCCTGTAATTCCTTGCTTATACCCACGTCGCTGTCATCATTTTTCCTTAGCGACTCCACGATAGCTGTTTCTAGCTCGTCCCTGCAATTTAACTTGAAAATTTTCTGCACAGCAGGGGTAATGTCATTAATAGAATAAGCAGCACATACATCATTTGGGTGTTTCATTGCATCGTAGATATTAAATTTCACTACCTCCCCATTGAATTCCATGGTTAACACCCCCTTTCTTACATCAATAATGGTTTGGGAGGTCCACAAAAATGGTCTTCCTAACAGTATAGGGGTAGAATTAGGGGAGTGATCATCATGCATATCTAATATGTAAAAGTCTGCCGGAAACACCAACCCCCCTACTTGCACTAAAACGTCCTCAACTACCCCGTCCGGATATGCATTGGAACGGTCGGCTAGTTGGATGATAACATCTGTTTTAGTCATTTTAGTAAGATTTAATGCAATGTAAGTGGATCTAGGCATTACGTTAATGGATGCTCCTAAATCTATTAGTGCATGATTTACCTTGGTGTTTCCTATTTGACATGGCACAGTGAACATACCGGGATCCTTACCCTTTTGAGGCAATTTCCTTTGAAATAAGGCTGAAACGCTTTCCCCAATTCTTACCTTCTCGTTTCCCACCAGTTTCCGTTTGCTAGTGCATAAATCCTTTAAAAATTTTGCATACCGGGGGACTTGCTTGATGACCTCTAATAGCGGGATATTGATTTCAACCTTTCTGAACATCTCCAACATCTCCTTTTCTTTGCTTTCCTTGTTCGTCTTTGCCAACCTGCTAGGAAAAGGTGGAGGTGTTAGTTTAACATTTAAATGGGAGTCAGTTCTTACCTGAGGGTTTTGCGAAGCGTCGTTCCTCATCCCGACTCCTTCCTTTTCATCTCCCTCTATTTCAGGTGCAGCCGGTTCCAACCTCGGACCCTCAATTTCTTTTCCACTCTGGAGAGTTATGGCACTCACGTTTTTAGGATTTATCTTGGGCTGAGATGGCAATTTACCTCCGGATTGTGATTCCAACCTATTTATGGCAGTGGCCATTTTGCTCATTTGATTTTCCAGGTTTTGAATGCTTGACTTGGTATCCTGTTGGAATTGCATCGTGTTAGTTTCCAGTGTCTTAACCATATCTTCAAGAGACATACTTGAATTTTGAGGTTTTTGTTGATATTGTCCCTGTGATTGGAAAGTTCCTTGCTGCTGGAATTGTCCTTGTGGCTTGTTTGAAGTAAAACCCGGAGTTTTGTTATTTCCGTAGCTCAGGTTGGGGTGATCTCTCCACCCGGGGTTGTACGTGTTCGAGTATGGGTTGTATTGCTGTCTTTGGAAAGGAAAACCTCCAGCAGCATTTACCTGTTCATTGTTTTCTTCTTGCAATACCGGACAGGTATCCGTTGGATGTCCAAAAGTCGAACAGATTCCACAGGCTTTGGCTTGTTTCGAATTCCCTATAGCAAGTTGCTTAACAAGATTCGTTAGTTCATATAATTGACCTTCAATATTAGAACTACTTACCTCGTTTACTCGGTGGACTTGCGAATCCCTACTCGAGTTGAATTGCTAAGTATTTTCCGCCATGTTAGATATTAAAGCCCGTGCTTGCTCTGGTGTCTTGTCCATTAGCGCACCCCCGCTTGCGCCGTCTATCATACTTCTGTCCATTGGCGCTAGACCTTCGTAGAAGTATTGCACCAAAAGTTGCTCGTTAATCTGATGATGGGGGCAGCTGGAGATGAGCTTTTTGAAACGCTCCCAATACTCATATAACGTTTCATTGTTGTTCTGGCGCACCCCACATATTTCTTTTCGGATGGTACCGGCCCTCGATCCAGGGAAGTATTTTTCCAAGAAGAGCCTTTTCATGTCGCTCCAAGTAGTAACTGTTCCCAATGGTAGTCAATAGAGCCAGTCAGTGGCGGCATCCTTCAATGAGAATGGGAAGGCTCTCATTTTTATTTGTTCCTCGGTAATGCCCGTGGGCCTCATACTGTCGCAAACCACATGGAACTCCTTTAGGTGCCTATACGGATCTTCGCCGGGGTTCCCTCGAAAAGTTTGTAATAAGTGGATGAATCCAGATTTAAGCTCGAAAGTTTTTCCTTCTTCCACCGTTGGAAACGGTATGCATAATGGCTGCTGAGCCACATCGGGGGTAGCCAGTTGTTTAAGAGTCCTGTTGTTAGCTGCCATTTGTCGTGCTGCTCTTCTTTGCTGTCGAAAAGTCCTCTCAATTTCTGGGTCAAGATAAAAAATCTCACAATTAGTTGACCGAGTTTTAAGCATACAAGCAAAGAAGCACAAATAATTTTTTTTTTTTTTTTTTTTTTGAAAAATTATATAAATAAAGTGAAAATAAAATAAAAATAAAAATAAATGCATAAAAATAAAATTCTTATTGATTAAACACTAAATTGGTTAACCGTTCACCGGAAACGGCGCCAAAAATTTGATGTTTATCGCAATGCACCAAATTAATAAATGAACATCTTACTCGCAAATTATCAGATTTGTTTGTAATAGCGGAAGTAAGAGTCGATCCCACGAAGAACGAGAACTAAAGTAGTACTTTATCAATTAGAATAGATGGGGGGACGGTTTTCGAGTTCAAGTATTGTAAATAACGTGAAAATAAAATTAAAACGTAAATTAGATAAAATAAAAGTCAAGTATTTGCAAACCCTAGTTCTCAGGTTCAGTTGTATTCTATCGCAATGTTATCACTTTCCATGTAACGCGTGTTAAATTTCCATTTTTTGATTTATCATCCATAAATAGTTAATAAGCTCTAACTATTCCTATTCTCCCTTAATTGCATTTAATTAGAATAAGCTCTCTAATCAAACATTAGCCATTGAATAACCTAAAACAAGCTCTTTAGATTTAAGACAACAACTATATATTGGTTGAGAAGAATTAGGATGAATTAGATTATCAATCACACAAGCTCGTGACAATTAACCTAAGTTGGAATTCTTTATGAAAATATTAAATTTCCAATTGCTACTATGATTTGAATAAAAAGACGTTTACGGATCCAATCATTCAAAATAGCAAATCTCAATACAACACATTAAATGATAAGGCCTTAATCAAATAAATAATTGCATTGATTAAATCAAAAACGCATAAGAATCCAACAAATCAAAGTAAAGAATTTAGAACAACGTTACTAGTGTGGAAAAGCAATAACAAATTGATATGAAATACAACTTCCCCTTCGAACTAGGTATGGAAGCTTAGCCGAGCATAGTCATGAAGAATTCTAGAATTTTCTTTCTTGATTCACCTTCTCGAATTGCTTAATTCTTCTTCCAATTCTTCAAGCAAGCCGCGCCTCTTTCAAAATAATAATAGTCTCTTTTTCTTGTCATGAAACTCCTTTTTTATAGCCTCAATTTCGTGCCCTAGCTTTGGGATCAAGAAATCCCAAAATTATGGAAAGAATTAAATATGGAAATTTTTGACTTGAATAGTTACGGCCGTAACATTTCCTTTACGGCCGTAATTGAGTTTCTGCATATTTTTCACAAATTGAAGTTACGGCCGTAAAGATGTTTCTGCGCATTTTCATCTTTTGAGGGTTACGGCCGTAAGGATATGTCTTACGGTCGTAACATCTTTTCTGCTTATTTTTTTTCTGTTTCAACATGCGCTTACGGCCGTGATGATTTTTCTTACGGCCGTAACTCTATTTGCACCTAAGTCCCCAAACTTCAGTTTTGAGTGCATTTTGGTCCTTTTTTCTTATTTTATGATCCTATACAATATGAAACATAAAATGCATTAATAATACTTAGATAGAATCACATTATGGCATATTCAAGGGTATAAGTGCATAAAATAAACGTAAATATCACACTTATCACTCCCAATCATGCTTATGTAGAGAGATGGATCCACTTCCTTCACAGAGTCATCCTTTGAATGTTTTAGTGTAGTTTCCATGGGAGTTCTCATAGCCTTTGCATTTTCAAGCCCAAACTTCTTCACCAGAGTTTTTGCATATTTTGCTTGATATGTGAATATACCAGATTCATCCTGTTGTACTTGTAAACCAAGGAAAAACGTTAGTTCACTGACCATACTCATTTTAAATTCTATTTTCATTGTATTTATAAATTCATCAATTTTGGACTTAGATGTAGACCCAAATACAATGTCATCAACATATATTTGAGCTACAGTTAGTCCATGATTCATATGCTTAATGAAAAGAGTTTTATCAGTTCCTCCCCTTTTGTATCATTTGCTTAGCAAGAATGATGTGAGCCTTTCGTACCAAGCTCTGGGGGCTTGTTTCAACCCATATAAGGCCTTTTTGAGTCTAAGGACATAGTCCGGGCGAGATGGATCTGGGAATTCTTGGGGTTGTTCCACATAAGCTTCCTCATTGAGTACACCATTTAGGAACACACTTTTGACATCCATCTGGTATAGTTTGAAATTGATGTAGCAGGACACAACTAGCAACAGTTTGATGGATTCCAGTCTGGCTACAGGAGCAAATGTTTCATCAAAGTCTATCCCTTCAATCTGGGTGTAGCCTTGAGCAACAAGTTTGGCTTTGTTTCTAACTACATTTCCTTGTTCATCTGACTTTTTTTGAAGATCTATTTGGTCCCAATTACATTTTCTTCTTTTGGACGGGGCACCAATTCCCAGACGTTATTTCTTTCGAATTGATTGAGTTCCTTCTGCATTGCTTATTCCCAGTGTTCATCTGTTAAGGCTTCTTTGACATTTTTTGGTTCAATTAGTGACATATGAAAGATGTTTCCCATATCGACAGCAAATTGTCTTCTGGTTACATTCCTTTTAGACAGATCAGCGAGAATGTTTTCAAGTGGATGAGCTTTTTGAACTCTAGCAGATGGCGTTTTCAACACTTCTGGTTCTACAGTATCAGGTGTATCTGGGTAGTCAAATGCCTCTGGAAAGGCTTATGTATCTGGGCAGCCAGATTTATCCCTGTCACATTCTTTAGTATTATTCTGACTTTCTGCTAGTTGTGGTTTCTCTACTGTTTTTACAGTTTCATCTTGCTGTTTTTGGTGGAATCTCCAATTGATCATCCTCTACTTCCTGCAAGTCAGAATTCAAACTATTAGCATCATCCACTTTCACATTAATTGATTCAAGAACTGTTTAGGTTCTAAGATTATATACTCTATACACCCTACTGTTTTTAGCATAACCCAAAAATATTCCTTCATCAGATTTTGAGTCAAATTTTCCTAGATGTTCAATATCTTTTAAAATATAGCATTTACTTCCAAAAACATGAAAGTAGTCAACCCTAGGTTTTCTACCCTTCCAGATTTCATAGTGAGTTTGATTTGTTTCTGTTCTAAGAATGACTCTATTGATAATGTAACAAGCAGTATTTATGGCTTCTGCCCAAAATCTTGTAGGCATTTTGTTGCTGTTTAGCATGACACGAGCCTTCTCTTGCAGAGTTCTGTTTTCCTTTCCACCACTTCATTCTGTTGAGGAGTCCTTAGGCTGAAAACTCATGCTTGATTCCATATTGGATACAAAAATCAACAAAGTCAGAATTTTCAAACTATATTACATGATCGCTTCTGATACTTTTGACTCTTACCTGTTCGTCAGCTTTTTCATTTCTCAATTTCTGAAAAAGATTAGCAAAATTGTCAAATGCATTAGATTTATCACGAATAAACATAACCTAGGTGTATTTTGAGAAATCATCAACACAAACATAAATGTACCACTTTCCACCAATACTTTCCTTCTGAATAGGACCCATCAGATCCATGTGAATTAGTTCAAGTATATGAGAGGTATTAATAGATGTACCTGATTTGTGTTGACTTTTGATTTACTTACCCTTTTGACAGTCACTGCAGATTCCATCTAGAATGTTTTTTATGCTAGGCAAGCCTCTCACAGCTTGTAGTCTGGTCAGCTTCATGAGATCATGGTAGTTCAAGTACCGTAACCGGTTATGCCACAGTTTCTCGATTTTGGTCCTTACAGAATTGCAAGTTATGTGACTTTCAAGTGTATAACATTTGTCTTTCGATCTAACTCCCTTAAACAAAACACTAACGGATTTGAATTCTTATCACAACTTAATACCTTGCAATAGTCTTTAGAAAACATGGCAAGCAGGCTATCATCACACAATTTTCCTACACTAATCAAATTTTCCTTAAGTCCTATAACATATAAAACATTGGTTAATGTAGGCAGTCCTTTGATATTGATGATACTAGATCCATCTATCTTACCCTTTTGGCCACCACCCGTCTCGACTTTTTCAAAGTGTGATAGTGATAAGTGTATTTTATACACTTATTTGTATGTCTAAATTAGGTGTAATTATTGTCGTTTTGGAATATTTGCTATTTAATTTGTGTTTATCGTTTACTTTTCAGAAAATATCCCAAAAGATGAAGAATGATGAAATCAATGGGAAAAACGCATAATTGGATGTTAATTGGAGCTAAATTGGACAAGTGATAAGTTTGTGACGTCAACCGGGAAACATGCTTGGTGCCAAAGTGACTAAATCAGAGGTTGGAGGACCTAATTGAATGAATAAAGAGCTTGAATGGTCAAACCAAGAAGAAGATAAAGTTTGGGGACTAAATTGCAACAATTGAAAGTTGAGGACTGAAGGTGCAAGTTAGTCCCTGACTTTTAATAAACAAAATTCATTGCATTCATCATTCATTTTATATTCATTCAATTCTTTAGGGAAAAAAAAATTGAAAACTTTGTTAACATGTTTGTTTCCTAGGATATAGTATGAATCAATTTGTGTTTAGGTTTGAAAATTGGACAACATGAAAGCATGAACTTATTTTGAACTGGTTATGTTTTGCTAGATTCATACTTATTGCGCACATAGCCAGTGTTGGATAATTGCTTGTGTGAGGGATGTTGTTTAATGCATGTGGGGCAAAGTTTTATGCAATTTGAACTTAGGAATGACTCAAAAAGCCCTAAACTTAGATCGTTAGACATCCCACCCCTAAATTAGAACCAATCATGCTAAAAGGAAAGTTTGGGGGTAAAATGGTTGGAATTTGTGTATATTGACGGGTTGGAGGTCTGTGGTTCTTGGTTTTTCACTTTAGTCATTGCAGTTTGGTCAACTAGTATAAACCATTTTCAGCATAAAAACAGAAAAATGCTGAAGGCCTTATTCCGCTCTTCAAATGCCTTTTTGACTCGAGTAAGTAAGTCCGAGGGGTCTTTCAAACCTGGTTCCCTAAAGCCAACTGGCTTGGGAGTCATCGACCTAAAACTCGCTACATGGGTCAATTAGAAAGCAAGTACGGGGAGTGGACTTACACATAAGACATTATAACATCTTTAACTTTTCTGTTTAAGCCTTTATGACTCGGGCAAGTACGTCTGAGGGGTTCTCTGAACCTGGTACCCTAAAGCCGTCTGGTTTGGGAGTTACCGATCTGAAAGCCCGCTATAGGGGTCATATAGAAAGCCCGTATGAAAAGTTTTGCACAAAGATGGTAAAAGACAGGGACAATTAAAAGAAAAAGTCGTCCATAAAAAAAAAAAATATTGCATGGTATAAGCTTTGTTGACTAAACTGTGGTGGTTGAGGTTGTAGAATTGGGGACTGCTTTCTTTTGATTAGTTGTGCATGCATATTTCTGATTTTGACTGCCTTGTGTGGAAAAAGCTAAGAATATTTTTAGAACCCACATAGATGAAAACCTGGGATGCGAGAGAAAAAGTAGAAAGTGGTGATCATCCATGAGCGTTGAAAGGAATTTTATTAGAAATCATAGATTGACCACATCGGATTCGGGCTGGATTATGCATAATGAGCCACACAGTGTTGAGTATATCTTTTGCATAAGTATGCCTTTGACATTGGCTATTCACACACACACTTGAGACTCTGGCAGGATATAACTAGAAATTATTTTGCATTGTTGTTCATGACGCTTGCTTAGAGCTTAAATTGGTTTTGACTGTAGAGGCATATGGTAAACATGTTGACACAACAAAAATATTTGTTCTCTTATTTCTTTGATTTTAGTAGTTTAGTTTAAATTGTTCGAGGACGAACAATAGTTCTAGTTTGGGGGTATTTGATAAGTGTATTTTATACACTTATTTGTATGTCTAAATTAGGTGTAATTATTGTCGTTTTAGAATATTTGCTATTTAATTTGTGTTTATCGTTTACTTTTCAGAAAATATCCCAAAAGATGAAGAATGATGAAATCAATGGGAAAAACGCATAATTGGATGTTAATTGGAGCTAAATTGGACAAGTGATAAGTTTGTGACGTCAACCGGGAAACATGCTTGGTGCCAAAGTGACTAAATCAGAGGTTGGAGGACCTAATTGAATGAATTAAGAGCTTGAATGGTCAAACCGAGAAGAAGATAAAGTTTGGGGACTAAATTACAACAATTGAAAGTTGAGGACTGAAGGTGCAGATAGCAAAGAGAGATCACATGTCATGTGTCTAGAACATCCACTATCAAAATACCAGGTGTTAGGAATCAGAGCACTTAAAGATAATTGAACTACATAAGCGTTGGTTGTAATTTTATTTTCTTGCCTAGAAACAAGTCTTCTTATGTGAATTGATTAATTTCAAGTACTCATGACACCTAAATACATCATGACCAGATTTAGCACAAAAATTATAAAATACCTGGAAGACAGATGTATCCTGTCGACTCTGACGAGGTTCAAGTTTTCTGCCAGCCTGACAGACAGATTCATCTTGCTTATATGGATTCAATTGAAATTGTCTACCTGTATGGTTCCGGGCTAGATGTGAGTTTTGAGTTCCAGCAGCATTGAATTGATGATGATAGAAGGTAGATGCCTCTGTTTAATTTCTACTTTTCTCCTTGTATCCGTATCTAGATTCTTTTACAAAGTTCACTTTATTTTTATGATTTTTACCTTTACCTTCATATCCAAGACCAGTTTTCAAGTTAACAGGTCTGCCCCTATTCATAATTTCATCAAGCTGGACAGATCCAAGTACCAGTTTCTTGATCTTGTCTTGTACTTTAGCAAGTTCTATGCTCAACCTACTTACCTCATTTTGTTCGTCATCTGGGAGTGCAGATACGTCTGGATGACTTTCCCTGTTGAGTTCAGCCACGACTTGCAACAGTTGTATCTTCTCTTCTGCTTTTTGAAGTTCTTTCTTCAGACTTTCAGCGTTTAATCCAGATTCATTTGAGTTAGTTCCTACATAAGAAGAGTTTCCAGAATCAGTACCAGATGACTGTAAAGCAGTAAAGGTAGTTACCTATTTTTCAGAGTTGCAGCTGTCTGAATCTGAATCAGATTCATCTGTACCCCTATCACTCCATGTAACATTCATGACCTTCCTTCCTTTGGTCTTCTTTAAAGTGTTGGGGCAATCTGCTACGATGTGTCCATATCCCTCACATTTTCTGCATTGAATACAATTCTTAAGCTTTCATTCAGATGAATTAACATTGTTCCTGGGATTGAAATTGTTTTTCTTCCTTTGCCTTTGTTGATTTTGATTCTGGCCTTGAAGGTTTATAGATATTTCTTTTTGTTTACCCTTGAGGAACTTCTTAAATTTCCTGGTGAGAAGTGCGAGGCTTTCATCTTCATCAGTCTCACCAGATTCGTCTAGCTCCTCACTGGTTGCTTTGAAAGCAATCCCTGATTTCTTGTCTTTCTTTCTTCATGCCAGATTTAACTCATAGGTCACTAATGAGCCTACAAGTTCCTCTACTCGCATGGTTGAAAGATCCTTACTTTCTTCTATGACTGTTACTTTTGCATGAAATCTGTCTAGTAAAGATCTGAGAATCTTTTGTACAATCTACTCGTTGGAGTATGTTTCACCAAGGGTTTCAGTTGAGTTTGTGAGATCACTCAATCTGGCGTAGAAACTTTTGAAGTCTTCTCGCTCATCCTTAGATAGTTGTTCAAACTCAAGAGTGATCATGTATAGCTTCGAGGTTTTGATAGAATTTGTTCCTTCATTTGCTACTCTCAAAGCATACCATGTTTCTTTGGCAGTTCTTAAGGAAGAAATCAGCCTGAATTGACCTGGATCAACCAAAGAAACAATAGCGTTAAGTGCTTTTGAATTCCAATTTGCATTATCTAATTCATCAGCAGTATAAGCACTTCTAGATATAGCTGAGACAACACCTCCAACAGTGACAATGGGTGCTGTGTAACCATCAATGAAAGATGTCCAACAACGTTCATCAATAGACTGAATAAAGATTTACATACGAATTTTTCAATATGCATAATTATTACCAGTCAACAGAGGTGACCTAAGAGATGCAGAATTTTCCATTTTTTAGACAATCGGAACTCACTTTCTTAAAGTGAACCCGTTCTGATACCAATTGAAAATTTAAAGTTGTCTAAATTTGATGTTTAAATGAACAGACTATCACAGATTGATCTGAACAATTGAGTATTTACAGAACAAGTGAAATTTTGTTTTAGCGCAGATCCAGATGAATCCTTATATTCCAGATTCGTCTGGATTATAGAACGCGAACAGTCTAAATAAAATATGCAGAATTGTAAAGAGACAAGAACACAATGTTCATAACAGGGAAAAGCTACGTGCCCGTACCCTGAGGACAAAAATCAATCACTATATAAGAAAAGTTTTTACGCGGATCAATCTAAGTTACACGATAAATTTACGCATAAACTTATCAAACACCTAAGAAATAAATAACTCCCTGATTCTTCTATGACGTGTAATATAAGATGGCGTCCCACCACTCTTCAATAACTTTCTTTGAAACTGCAATAATCTTTAGCAAATTCAAACTCCCGTTCGATCTTGATTCAAACCTCCCATTTGATCTTCTGGCTGAAAGACTTTTCTTCTTGTAGTGATTGAAAAACTTCTCCCTGAGAATTGAAGTCAAAATGTTGAAGAACTCGTGTTTAATTAGCACCACAAGAAAATATTAGCTTCAATGACTTAAGAGAAAAACGTCCCGTCTTTCTCCATACATATAGTACACAAGTTGCTTGACTTTCAAGATTCCTAATTGTGCAAGATATCTATTACCTGTAATAAATCAAAGGTAATTACAAATTAATAAAGATAAAGTAAGAAATCAAAAATTCAAGAATCTTACCATAAGTGAAGATAATGTAAGATAATCATAAATTCAAGAATCTTACCATAAATGAAGATAATGTAAGATAATCATAAATTCAACAATCTTACCACAAGCGACAATTCAAGAATCTTACCATAAGTGATAGAATCAAACTTGGACACCAAGAATAGAACCAAGATTTTCGACCAATCAAAAAATTCCTAATCTTGGATCCTTATCAAGAGTGATAAGTGATCGAATTCTAAGCCAAGTAAAATATTGTCACAATATTTCTTGATCTTTATCATAAAAGATAAGTAACAAACATTATCTCCAAATATTAATCATCATCACAAACATATAGAAGATAAAAATAATATTACGTCCAAGAAATAATTAAGTAATTTAATTAAACTTAATAAATTACTAAATATACGTATTTTGTAATTAAATTAAATTTACTTAAATTACAAACATATCTATGTAAAAAAATAGAAAATGCCACCTTAAATAAGTTAACAACAATAATGAAAAAAATACCTAATATAATGTCAAAAAGGGTCTAGAGTAGTCCTAATCGCATTAGGGTTCTTAATTACGAAAATAATAAATAAAAACAGAAATTAAATAACGTATGCGCCCGCGTGATGGCTATGAATGAACGTTGGAGTCTCTAAAAACATATCCATGGTCTCCATTTCCAATTTGTTTTAATTTTTTTGTTATGGCTATGAACGTTGGAGTCTAGCTAGTCTATTTGTTTGTTCTGGCATTATGGGATTCTTTATCTGCAACTTGTTAATGGTCAATTCCTCGATAACGTGTGCATGGTCAGTTAGACCAACATATTGTAGACAGTAAACGCAAGCAGGTAACGAAACTTCAATGAAACGCATTTCGAATAATTAAAAATCACACATTGACTTTTTTAACATTCTTTGTTTATTAATGCAATTGAAATGTTTCATCTATTTTACACGAGTTAAATAGTGTTAGGTCAATTTTCCGCCGTGGAATTTTTGTGGAAGCAATTTAAAAAAATTAAAGGGCTTAACGGATAATACACTAAGGCTCCGTTCTTTTACACATTAATTTGCAATTTATTTCACTACAAGATAAAAAAGAAACAAAGATTAATTTACACAATTTTTCATACAACTTTTTAACCATCCACATTTTCTCTCTCCAATTTTTAACCTCACATCTTACCTAAAAAACACAAATAAATTATTCAAATAATCTCAATTCCATATTAAAAGCAGCCGAACAGGGCCTAAAAAATATGAAATATTTGTATATTTAAAAAAAAAAAAAAAAATTCAGGTAGACCTTGATCCTGAAGATACAACTTAAATAAATGAAGCTGTTTGGTAAATGGAAAAATTTTATCTCAAATTTTCAAACTCAATCTCAACTATTCATTTTTAGTCAAGTTTACAGTTTTTTACTTTTCAAACTTTTTTGAACCACACATCCACAAAAAAAAAAAAAAAAATCACAAAAATCAAAACTTTTCATATTACCAAACATGCTCTTTTAATCTCTTATTAATACTATAATATAATTTTTTTATTTAGGATTGTTCAATATATATATCTTCTTATGACTATTACTTATACGAAATTCAAGTCTAGAAAGAATTCAAAAATCTCCGAAAGTCATTCCAACAAGCAACTCACATTATTAACTTATTATATTGAAATCCAAATGCATCAAAGTTGATGTTTATTGAAGTAAATAAATAAACAATTTTTTTTTTTTAATCATTTAATACTGTCTTATCCATCTCACCTAACTCTATTTTGTAAACTACGAAATTTAAAAGAAGTGAAGATATAATTAACTTTTTATATGATAATTAATTAAGCCTCCGTACGTACTGCATGCCTATAAAATGAAGTACCCCATCGTAAATTACAACTCATTAAATTGTATCTTACAAACAATTTTGAATCTAAAGATTCTCGTTTTTTTATCCATAAGAGAGAGAGAGAGAGAGAGAGAGAGAGAGAGAGAGAGAGAGAGAGAGAGAGAGATGGTGATTGGAATAATGGAGGTGAAGCTGGTGAGTGCTAAAGGTCTCAAAAGCACTGATTTCTTAGGTATGGATGACTCTGATCTGATGTGATTTACAACATGCATTTCTTCAAAACAAAAGGGCAAAGAAAAAAAAAAAAAAAGAAGAAGTTTGTTCTTGTTTCTCATTATTATTAATTATTAATGATTTGAGTTTCTTTGATATTGAAATCCAGTTGAAGGGTTGAACCCAAAAAAAAAAAAAAAAGAATTTCTTGATCATCTTTTTGTAATTCATGAGCTCCCAACCATTTTCCATTCATAAAATCACATATTTATTTTCTTAACTATTGATGGATATATATATTACTTTGCAGGTGGAATAGATCCATATGTTTTGCTTCAGTACAGAAAACAAGAGCACAAGAGCACCACTGCAAAAGGTAAACACCAAATTCATATATTTTCATGTTCCATAAGATACATTTATTAAAAAATATACCAATGGACTAACTTATCAAGTTTATCAAGTTTTGAGTTTGATTTAATTTCTTAATGAACTAATTTTTTAATCAAATTTAAAATCTACCAATAGATTTATATAACACGTTGCCAACGCTTAACATAAGATGAGCACATGTACTCGTTATATCATTCCAGAACAAGTAATTATTACTATGTGGAGGCAAGTTCCTTAAAATGAGACATAAAAGAATTATAATCAAGTTTATTCTTATATAAAATCAGTTTAACCGGTTAAGTCGAGTAAAAAAAAAAAAAGGGTTCTAGTTGGGACCAATTTTTTTTACAAATGTATAGAGGTTATTATAATATCACTATATAAAGAAAAATTCTACTTGAACAACTAGTTGTTCAAATAATCACTCACATGTGTGTGTAGGTCCCACACGTGCGTGTAGATCCCACCACTCCATGTGAGTGACTGTTTGAACAACCAGTTGTTCAAGTAGCATAACTCGTATATAAAGGTCTTACTATGTATATATAATGCATGCGCAGGAAAAGGCGGTAGCCCAATATGGAATGAAAAGTTCGAGTTCAGGGTAGATTCTCCATTGGTAGATGATGATCAATACAAACTCGTGCTCAATATCATGGATCACGACACCTTCAATGAAGATGACTATCTCGGCCAGACAACGTAAGGCATTATGAAATTTATCAAATGCATAAATTCTTTAACATATTCTAATTTTCTAGCCCAGTGTAATTTATCGTAGACTAAATGCATTAATTAATTGCAGGATCGACGTGAAAGAACTTATAAAAATGGGTGTGGAAAAAGGAAAAGTTAAACTTCATCCTCAAAAGTACAGAGTTGTCTCCTCGGATCAAACTTATCATGGAGAAATTCAAGTCGGAATTACTTTCACTGCAAAGGTACGTACCCTTTTGTAATATACTAATATATATCCTTCAAATCTATGAATTAATCATATAAATTAATTGCTTTTTCATTTTCTAAGAAACAGATTATAAAATTAATCTGTTGCTGATGTACAAAGCTCGTTCAATGTTATTTGATTACAGGAAAAAACTGTTGAAGAAGAAAAAGAATATGGTGGATGGAAGGAAAGCGAACACTAGTTTTTCTACCTGATAGATACATGGACCTTTCTGCATGCAATAATTTAATTTTCAGTTGTATCCACATTTATTCCCCAATCGTTTGAAATTACCGTTTGTTCTTTCTTTCTTTTTTTTCGATTCATTATCAAACACAGGTGAACGCGTTAATCACCAGATTACCCTGAATTGAAAAATCAAAATTTCAATTATTTTATACACTCTTATGTAGTTACTAGTGAGACGCACGCGCAAGGCACGTGCATCATTTTAACTGTATAATTAATAGTGTGGTATAAAAGTCGATTCAATATTATAAAAGTCGATTGCAAGAAAAATAAAAAAATATGAATATTCTGGAGGATCAAAAATTGAATCGAAGATCATATAATAAGAAACTTGCATTTCAAATCAAAGAGAAATATGTCGGATATATACATACATGTTAAAATCAGAGTGCAATAAAATAAAAGAAAAATTCGAAATAATCAATTAAAAAAAGGAAAAATGACTTATACGGCTCAATGTGGCTTATTTAGATGACTTCAAATTGGCTTGATGGCTCCCTCTTGGATGTGCATCATTTTAGCAATGTAGTTAATAGCGTGGTTTAAAAGTCAATTCAATATTATAAAATTCGATCACAAAAAAAAAATATATATATATATATATAAACGAATATTTTGGAGGATGAGAAATTGAATCGAATGTCGTATAATAAAAAACTTGCACTTCAAATCAAAACGAAATATATCAGATATACACATATATGTTAAAATCAGAGTGCAAAACAATAAAAGAAAAAATAAATATGAAAAAATCGAAGTAACCAGTTGAAAAAAAAAAAGAAAAGAAAAAATGGCTCAAATGGCTTATGCGGCTCAAAGGGGTTTAAATGGCTTCATATTAGTTTCATGGCTCCCTTGTGGTTTATGAATAGTGCTAAAAAAACCTACTCTTATAATATATAGGGATATATGTGAATTACCACGTCACAGCTGAAAGTAAATATTAAATCAACATGCAATATAATATTAATATGTTTTAACTTCCAATTGTATACTCTATGGTCCCGTGGGCACGAGTAAATATCTATAAAAAAATATTTTTGGAAATTATTAAAATAAAATAAAATGTAAGGCGTTCCTGTATAAATGTGAAAATCTATTGAATTGTAGACATCTTGGATAAATTTAAAACCCGAATATGTCTTCTTTTCAAATATTAAAGATAACGGTAGCCATTATTTTTCTAGTTAATTTTTATATACTTTCTAAAACGAAAGAATTTAAGTATATAACAATAACAATAACAATAATAATAAACCATAAAACTTTTACTTATAGACATAACAAGAAAAAGATGTTGGAAAATTGTATTTCCAAATGATTGTTCAAATATTTAAAGATGATAAGATGAAGTACACAATTAAATCAATACAAAGAGGTATTGATAATGAAGACAAAAGAATGAGAAAAACAGAAACATAAGAGGTCAAAATATGAACAACGCGATCGCGTGGTTCATGGTCCAGCGATCGCGTGGTTCAACGGATTTGAATCTGTTCAAAATAAAGAGGCTTCACGTGATCGCGTGAGCCTTGTACCGCGCGATCGCGTGGTGGTTTCCGAAAGGCACCTTTTGGTGCCTAAGTTGGTTTTTTGCACCAAAAGGTGCCATTTTGTCTAAGAGGTGTGTACTTTCATAAAATGTGGATTAATCTCTATATAAAGGATGTTATATTGATCAATTCAATATATGAAATATGAGGGAGAACATCCATAAAATATAGAAGTCATTTTCCACCAAAATCAATACTCATTTTTTCAATTGTTTTTAGTTCCTTTTCAATGGATTATTAGTGCTTAATAAATACATGGTTTGAAGGCTTGATTAATCCGCTAAAGCATTTGCTATATAACCCTTTAAGCATCTCGAACGAGAGGGAACAAATGTACTTTTAGGACAACGTGTAATCACGTGTTCAAGCCTCTCGTTTGATTCCATAATTCGGCGTTATTCCATTCATATCATGATTTCAAGTGGATGTTTCCATGTGTTTTGATTTGTGATTCTTCAGGTGGCATTCGATGATTTCGTCTCCAACCTCTCGAGGTAAGTTCATATTTTATAACAATCTAAAAGTACATTTTGATCAATGGAGTCGAAATTATATTTTGAAAATATTGAATCATGATACTACCAATATCAATAGTAAGATTATGGTAAGATTTTCTTTCTGGAATGATTCGAAAATTTTCAAATAAAAAACATGAGTATGCATGTTATGTTAAAATGGGAGATTGTGTCTTTTCATTTTAAAAATGAAATTGTAGTTTATTATTTCTCCAATTTGAAGATGGCTATTGGAAATGCTGTACGTCTTCATCTAAATTTATCAGTAATTATTGTTTTGAAAATTCAATTCAATTTTGATGACTTGACGTGCATATCTAATTGATATGTCAATTACTTGCTAATTAAGATTAGGTAATTATTTAACACCTTGATCCAACCGATTGAAGTACCATATGATGTTGAAATTATTATGCATTGGCACCGTTCTAGAATTCTGGTTCATTTTTTAACACTGTTTAATTCTTGAAATAGTCTCTTGAACAGTTATCGTGTTTTAAATATGGAAGCGTTGTGATCTATATTGAATCTGATAAGTAGAATGATATAGTAGTTTTGTATTCTCTTTTCATGATCCTTAATTTATCATGAAGTATATCTTTTGAATAATATCTTAATTATGTGATTATTCATTATGAAGAAATTTTTCATGATAGTGGAAATTTGAAAGTATATGATCTTTCAATAATTTTAATACCAATTGATTTGGTTTATGAGAAGTGTATCTCTCTTTTATATTATGCAAGTACATTGATTGATGTACGAATTAATTGGACTCTTGAAAAATGGCATGAGAATTTTATAAATTGGTGAATAAAATTATGCTTATTTGTGATAACATTTTATTTTATGGAAAATAGAGTTCCTAAAATATTGAGGCATGCAAGTATGAGTATTTGCACAAGTTGCTTTAACAATATTTAATCAAATATTGTGGAGAAAGTAAATATGATAGTTTACTTCAATTATCTCATGACATGTTTGCTAATAATGTTATTAGTATTAATAAAGTGACCATTTTCAATGGTAAATTGGAGACTACCACTTGTATTAAAAATGCCCATTGTTGGCTTAAATGTGGTAGTGAAAATCTTGATACTTATTGTTGTATTAAGAAATGTGAAATGACTCTACAACTAATTATGGAGGTGCCATATTTTGCTTGTGAAAGCAATGTTATTTTCCTAATTGAGGAATTATGGGGTTGAGATCAAACTAAGATCAAGAAGATCATTGATGAATATTGAGAGTTATCATATTGTTTATCTCTTTTGAAATAAAATAATTATATGAAGTATTTTATGAATGCATAGAGATGCATAATAATTATTGAAAATTTGTGAATTTTCATTGAGAATACATGAGATTGAATTTGTCTATACTTATTGTGATTATTACAATGGTCATGTGAAAAGTGATAAGTATTTACACAATTGGATGATGAGATCACAAATATGATTTTATCACGACCATTGATTAACATTGATATTTGTTTTGTAAAACAAATTTGCTCATATCCCGAAAAACAAAGTCTTTCAATGAGTGAAAGAATTACAAATTTATTTCTTTCAAATGAAGTGAAAGAATTATGAAACCTGTGCTTATTCCAAACATGTGGAGATAAGGCGTGTTACAAAAGAAAATTATATTGTGCTCATAGTGGAGACAATAATCTTTTGCAAATATCAATAAAACAATTGAGGTTTTATTACAAATTGTTTCTTTCAAATTGAGTTGAAAGATCATACATAAAAGTTGAATTTAGCCTAAAATGTGGAGTGACATTTTGGCAAAAGATTCAAATTATAATTTCCGAAATTAATGAAATTATATTGTGATTATGACCAAATATCCTAGCAGAAACTTTGACAAGTTTAAAGGATATTAAAATGCAAATAAGTGATTAAGTTGGATCACACAAACAAAATTATCTATACTTCTAAAAGAGAGAAGTATAAATTAATAAAGTGATAGAGTCACTTTATGTATTTGACAATATTGTTGTCAATTGAAGAAGTGATTAAGTGTAATCACTAAAATACATTTGACAAAATGTATTGTAAATTCATTCTTTTTGCGAAAAAGAATATTGAAATTAATTTTGTTATACCGCAAATGTGAGGGTAATATGATTAAGTCCTAAAAGAGACTTTTAAAAGTTGCGAAGAGATGGATACAAGCAGTGGAGGAAGAAAAATCATGAAGTGCAGTGACAAAGGTAAGTAAGTTGTTATGCATTATAAATTTATATAATATATTCTATGCATGGAATGCATGTCAAATTTGCAATATAGAATACTATATTGTTATACCTTATTTTGACATATAACATATCATTGAAATTGGATTTAGTTATTAAATACCATATTTAATAATATTATTGGTGCATTGATTATGTGATAATCTAACTTGATTATAGCATATTGCTTATTTATTTGAAAATTATGAAGTATATGATTTATTTGAAAATTTATGAAATTAGAGTTTCATGAATGCATGAGATTTTAATAACCTTAGTGGTTTCCTTAAATTTTCATTTTTGATAAGTATGTTACTCTTTATAACAACATGATATAAATGTTGAATCATGTAAATTTCATTTGCTTGGACTCTTTGAGGAATAAATATATGCTACATTTATTCATAATATAAATTGCTACATACTAAATTGATTTGTATATGAGATAATTATAAGGCATTGATATGAGGCAAATGATAAATATTTATCACGCGACAATAAAGTATTTTTGTCCTAAAACATGTGAATCATTTGCAAATACTTATGTAAAGTATTTATTATAAATTTGTCTTATTTGAGAAATTTGAACAAATAGAAGTTTATGTACTATACATAAATACATTTTATAAAATCTTTGTTCAAATTTGTTATCATCTTATTTCATACTATTGTGTATAATCCAGTTTGATTATTATATAATTTGAGAAAGTATGCAAGATGATATGATAGAATGAGTCTATCTAATTGATATTGATATCAATGGTTGATATCATGTATATGTGAAAAGCATTATTACTAATGGAGAGTAATAATATGAAACATACAAGTGAATATGAATTATTGTTGAACATTGTGGTTCACAAAGAGAATAATTCACTTAAATGAAATTGAGAAATTTGAAGATTATCCCAAAGTGTGGGGGGAACACTCAAACAAATATTGTAAAATATTTATTGTACTCATTGAGGAGACAATAAAATTATTGGTAGAACAATTGTGTTCATGGAATTACGATTCTATTTCTTTCAATTGAGTAAAAGAATTGCGAAGAACAATTTATTTTATGAAGTAAATAAATTGTAATCTAAAGTTAGATTCTTTCATTGAGTAAAAGAATAATTTTTGAGTCTACCCTATAAGTGTGGGGGTAGTACAACTAAAATTTAAATAAAGTTTTAAGTGATATTATTTTGTAGTCTATTTTTTTGAAGTCTATAAAGTGCACAAAATAGACTACAAAATATTGTGAAATATTTGACAAGTGTTGTCAAATAATTGAGAAGTGATCACGTTTAAATATTCTAAAGAAGTCTAGATATAAATTGAATAAAAGAGTGATTCAATAACTTGTGAAAAAGTTAAATTAAAACTTGACTTTATATCTTATGTAAAATCATAAGAACATAATCGAGTAGGATGAGGTGAAACTCCTTTATAAAAGATCCGTCAATGACGGCAACCCTACCTGTCATTACGAAATGAATCATTCACGGGTTCAAAGGGTAACAACAAGTCATTCGATATGTGGATAGTTTCAACACTTTATCAAAACATACCTCATTCTAGATTAAAAGTGTTGGTTGTTACAGTTGGAGGGCTGAGTTTTAAAACTCTTAATGAAGTTCATAATTACAAGTATCTCTAAATGTAACAAAGATGTTGGAAGAACTTCACCTATATGAACTTAGAAGTGGTGCCGCTTCAAGGAAAGTTTGGAGTTACTTTCTGAAAAGTTCACGAATCGGAAAGACGCAAGGCCATTAACGCGCTAAAGCAAAAACTTGTGTGGAACAAAAGACTTTGAGTGTTGTGTGTGTGATGTTTCCGGTATTGTCACATGGAATAACGGGTTCAAAGCTAAGGCTACCCGGGATTTCGATAATACTTTGCGACGTTTACACTAAGGTAAGGTTTAAATCGAAAGATACCTTACTTTATGCATAACACCGTTATAAAATGAGTTGGTGAAAATATTTGAACGAGTGGGGGATTGTTGGAAAATTGTGTTTCCAAATGGTTGTTAAAATATTTAAAGATGATAAGATGAAGTACACAATTAAATCAATACAAAGAGGTATTGATAATGAAGACAAAAGAATGAGAAAAACAGGAACATAAGAGGCCAAAATATGAACCACGCGATCGCGTGGTTCATGGTCCAGCGATCGCGTGGTTCAACGGATTTGAATCTGTTCAAAATAAAGAGGCTTCACGCGATCGCGTGAGCCTTGTACCGCGTGATCGCGTGGTGGTTTTCGAAAGGCACCTTTTGGTGCCTAAGTTGGTTTTTTGCACCAAAAGGTGCCATTTTGTCTAAGATGTGTGTACTTTCATAAAATGTGGATTAATCTCTATATAACGGATGTTATATTATCAATTCAATATATGAAATATGAGGGAGAACATCCATAAAATATAGAAGCCATTTTCCACCAAAATCAATACTCATTTTTTCAATTGTTTTTAGTTCCTTTTCCATGGATTATTAGTGCTTAATAAATACATGGTTTGAAGGCTTGATTAATCCGCTAAAGCATTTGCTATCTAACCCTTTAAGCATCTCGAACGAGAGGGAACAAATGTACTTTTAGGACAACGTGTAATCACGTGTTCAAGCCTCTCGTTTGATTCCATAATTCGGCGTTATTCCATTCATATCATGATTTCAAGTGGATGTTTCCATGTGTTTTGATTTGTGATTCTTCAAGTGGCATTCAATGATTTCGTCTCCAACCTCTCGAGGTAAGTTCATATTTTATAACAAAAGACACCGGAACGACATAAATAGAGGCGATACCAATGTCGTCCTTATTGAGAAGACCTTCGTGATTTAAAGACGACATAAGCATGTCGTCCCTAATATTATGTAAATAAACGCCAACATCAAACATTGAAATTATGTTAAATATTTGAGGTTTCAAATTTTGTTGAATAATTATTTAAATTTAAAATATTTAGATAATATGATTAAGGTGTGAAACATGCGTCCAGATAAAGGAGGCTTTCAAGAGGGGTACATCAGTGGACAAGCAAGTCTGTTGAGTTGGACGGATTGTGAAGAGCTTGCCCTCACCCCCTCATCCACTGATAGATCATGCGCCCAACCTACGACCCTGTCTTTCCAAACTTTCGCCCAGGTGAATGCTTATGATGAACATATATGGGCGTTGAATGAATATATTACGCATATTACGAGTTCTCTTCAAACCTATTTGTCAAAAAATACAGCTAATGTTGCCACCAGCTACTCGACTCGCAACTAGATCTATTTGATATGAACAAGCACTAGTACATAATTGACCAAAAAAGGGGGGGGGGGGCATACACGTCATTTTTTAGTAAAATAGATGCGTATAAAAGGACGGTAGCATTTTTGTAAATATATTCCAAAAATATGCATCGATTGTATTAACGAAACCTACGCGTATAATTTGATGTTAAATAATACACTCCAGTTCTTAAATAACTGACGCTTAAACCTCAGTTTCAAGAACCGACGCCTAAAACCGATTTTCAAACAATAGGCACCAGTTCTTTATAGAACCGATGCTCAAAGTTTAAGTTATTTCTCCCATTATTGCGCGGTTCCTCCCATTTTAACTCCCTCTTCCCACCTCTCTTTCGACTACATATATACACACCGCGCTTCCGCCACCACCACCACCATTCCTCCCTTTCTCCGGCAACACACACCTCCACCACCACCACCACCACCATCACATTCCTCCCCTCTCTCTTTATCTCTTCATCTCACAATTTTTTTTTTCACCTCCCCGTTACAACCACACCTCCCCCACCACCGCCACGCACGCGCGCGCATGCATGCACACAAACACACACACACACACACACACACACATAATGTATGGGTATTTAAACTAGTTAATTGATTTAATTTGTTAGTTTATGATTGAATTTATGATTTTATATGTTAATTGGTTTAAATGAATTTTTTATTAGTTTAGTTTGGATGTTAGTTTTATATTGCTGATTTTGAGTTGTAGCAGTTCACCCTGTTAGTCCTCTAGGGCTTAAATAACTCAATTTTCTCCCATGAACTATTTGTGTGCTCTAGGGAAAATAATAGAAGAAGGATCTGACTACTTCATGCATGCTCCACTTGGCTCGGGGGGATATAGCTCAATTGGTAGAGCTCCGCTCTTGCAATTGGGTCGTTGCGATTACGGGTTGGATGTCTAATTGTCCAGGCAGTAATGATAGTATCTTGTACCTGAATCGGTGGCTCACTTTTTCTAAACAATGGGGAAGAGGACCGAAACATGCCACTAAAAGACTCTACTGAGACAAAGATAGGCTGTCAAGAACGTAGAGGAATTAGGATGGGCAGTTGGTTAAATCTAGTATGGATCATGCATGGACGGTAGTTGGAGTCGGTGGCACTCCAAGGGGTCCCTCATCTGAGATCCTTGGGGAAGAGGATTAAGTTAGCCCTTAGATATATTGCAATATTTGAATTATTGGAGTTCTATTGAAATTATAGGACGTTAAGTTATGAAATCATAGTTTGAGTTTTAGGAGTTGGAAATTGATTTTGGATTAATTTTGGAGTAGTTGATGATGTTGAAGATTGACTAGAGTTGTGTTTGAGTTTTGAATATGTCGAGGTTGAACAATTTGGTTTTATTGTAGAATTTTAATTCCTCCTACAGATTGGCTAATTCCAATTTATAGGGGAGATTCTACCAAACTTTTGGTAGGATTTAATAAATAAAAAATTATAATTATAATTTAAGGTGATTTTCACTAGTACAGAATTGGTCATACTAAATAAATAACTAAACAAAATACAATCATCCTAGTAAAATTATGAAGATTCCAACATAATAAATTATCATATTTGATTTCAATTATTAATATATAGTTGGTTTAAAATTCTATCGTGAAATTTTTTAACTCAAAACGAATATTTTTTTTTAATTATATCTTCACATATAGGTCGTTAGATATGGATCGGGGTTGGATGTATGGCAGAAGTAATACACATGAATATGTAAAAAGGGTTGAAGAGTTTATAAAATGTGCAGAGGAACACAGAAGAAAGAAATGTGAAGCAATGATTTTGTGTCCTTGTTGTGATTGTAAGAATTCGAGAAAGTTTCGTAGTTTTGAGCAAGTGAAGAGCCATTTGAATCTTCGTGAGTTTAAGGAAGGTTATACATGATGGATATGGCATAGTGAAAATATGCTTCCTAGGACGAGCACTAGTGACGATAATGGTGATCAACAGGAGAATAATTTGAGTAATACTGTGAGAATGATGTGGAAAATGACGAGAATGATATGATAAATGAAATGATGTGTGATATAAAAGGGGATTTCATTGAAAAGCCTCATATATTCGATATCCTGTTCAATGATTCTGAAAAGCCTTTGTTTCTTGGTTGTAATAAATTAACAAAATTGTCTGTTGTGTTAAAATTTTATAACTTAAAAGCAAACAATAGGTGGAGTGATAAGAGTTTCACGGTATTATTGGAACTTTTATGAGAGATGCTTGGCATCACAGTATAAGCGAAAGAACGTAAACGATAATTGTGAGGATAATAAAATCCCTCCAGCAAAGGTGTTATGATACCTACTCGTAATACTAAAATTTAAACGTTTGTTTGCCAATTCAAAGGATGTGAAGAACATGCGGTGTGGCATGCTGAAGGGAGGAAAGAAGATGAAAAACTAAGACACGTGACCGATACTCCTTAATGGAGGAACATTAATGGGCTGTTTCCTGAATTTGGGTGCGAAGATAGGAATCTTAAGCTTGGACTATGTACAGATGAGATGAACCTGCACGGTAACATGAGTAGTCGACATACCACTTGGGCAGTTCTTTTGACGATTTACAATCTTCCTCCTTGGTTATTTATGAAGCGCAAGTACATCATATTGTCTTTGCTAATATCAGGGCCTAAACAACTGGGGAATGACATAAATGTTTACCTAGCCCCACTAATTGAAGATTTAAGACTATTGTGGGATGAAGGTGTGTCGATGTTTGACGCACATAACCAGATGAATTTCACCTTACGTGCTATGATATTTTGCACCATAAATGATTTTCCAGCTTATGGTAACTTGTGATGTTATACTAACAAAGGACCTAAAGTATGTTCTATTTGTGAAGAAGACACGGTTGATCTTTGGTTGAAAAATCGTAAGAAAAATGTCTCTATGAATTATAGAATATTTCTCCCTACTGACCACCTTTATCAAAAGAAGAAAAAACCCTTCAATGGAGAAATCGAAGCTCGAGCAGCTCACTGGCCGTCAACAGGAGGAGAGATATTTGAACGAGTTAAAAATGTTGATGTGATCCAGACCACGAATACAAGCCCGCACAAAGATTCGTTGATGATCAAGGGAGGACCGATGACTCGATTGCAAACAAAGAGGGCCAACGAAGCAATGAACAAGTTAGTACAAGAAATAATGGCTAAAACAATGTTCGTGTCATCAAAAGAAGCAAGTTCCATGTTGGGACCGAGCCAAAATGACGAGTGGATCAACCTCATTCAAGCCGTCGAAGAAAATTGTGAAATTTCAAGAATTACGTCCGTAACCTATACTCCTCACGGCCGTAACGAGTCTACTGCGGAAAAACTGAAATTTTTAAGAATTGGGTTTACGGCCGTAACTCACATATGTCACGGCCGTAATGCAGCCTCGGGTAAAATTATGGTTTTCAGAAAATATGACTTAGGGCCGTAAATAAAGTCTCACGGCCGTAACTGTTAAACAGAGAGCTTCATACAGCCGTAAATAAATTGGTCACGGCCGTAATTATCAATACGTGTAATTTTAGGATTTTAATTCTTTCCTTATTTTTAGGAATTTCTTACCTAGTATAATTAAAACTCTTTAGTCAGGTTTTGACCCTATTTATAGGGATGTAATTTTCATTATTATACACACAACTTTGATATTATTATTCAGAGGCTATTTTGCTTTCACAACCTTATTCTTCATTGAATAAAATCCGAACTTGCGAGTTATTCTTGTTTGTTCAAATCTCGGTGAGAATTAATATTGCTTGTGATCAAGAGGTCAATATATCCTTGTGATTGTATTGGTTGCTTGGTTCAATTAATTTTAATTGGATCCATAAATCGTGGTTTCTTGGCGTTCTTGGGTCGATTTCAATATTTTGTGGGTTGCGTAGCTACAATTGCTATGTGGTTTGCATCATTTGGTATCAGAGCTTAGGCTCCAAAAATCAAGGTTATATCTTTGTTTTGTTTTCTTGAGTTTTCTTAAATCTTGTTCTTCCAGTTCGTGAGTCTTTAATCCAAAAAGTATCACAAAAAAAATTCAAAATTCGTTATTTCCTTCGTTTGGTATCCAAATAAAATTTCATTTGTTTCCTCATTCTCGTAGTTGAATTTTCGAGAAGATAAAAAAAAACGAAAATTTCATCAAGTCCAAGAAAAAGAATTGTTATTTGATTTCAAGAATTATCTTCTTGAATCAATCTTAGTTCCCATAAAAGTATCAAGTCCTTTATAGAGTCGAATTCCATTCTCTCAAGGTCTTCTTCGAGTTTTCCTACAAGTTCATAAATTCTCACTCATATTCGATTTGAATCATTCGGGCTTAAACTTGTTGGAGTTCAGATTCGTTCTTTGAAGCAATTGGGGTGAAAGCCATTGAGTGGAAAAATACTAGAGAGGTGAGATCAATAGAGGGTAAAAGCCAAAAATTGAGTGATACACGAGCAAAATATACGAGAGGCATATATTATTTAGTTTAGGATGTCGGAAAATTCTACTACAGCAAAGAACGGCGATCAAGTCAACATGGTGGAAGAGTTGGCACAACGCTTTGAGAAAATGTTTGGGGATATGTCGGGCAGGATTGAAAGATTAGAGCGGCCTAGTGAAGCGCCCAATGTGCGGAGACGATTGGGGCGTGGTCATAGGATAGAGACGGAAGAAGAAGATGAATTTGATGAGCATGATGATGGGGCACTTATGGATAGAGGGGTTAGGCATGATCGACGAGATAGAGAGGTTGTTGGGGATCGAAAGGATCGTGGCATGAGTAATATCAAAACAACTATTCCTTCCTTTAAGGGGCGGAGTGATCTGGAACAATATTTAGAGTGGGAGAAAAGGATTGAGTTGATATTCGATTGCTATAACTATACGGAGGAGAAAAATGTTAAGGTTTCGGTCCTTGAATTCACCGATTATGCACTTACTTGGTGGGATCAATTAGCAACTTTTAGGAGGCGAAATCGTGAGAGACCTATTAGTACATGGGGTGAATTAAAGGCTGTCATGAGGAAGAGATTTGTCCCTAGTCATTACCATAGGGAACTTCATCAAAAACTGCAAAGTCTCTACCAAGGTTCTAAGAGTATTGAGGATTATCATAAGGAGATGGAGATGTTAATGCTTAGAGCCAATGTGGAGGAGGATGAGGAGGCCACTATGGCCCGTTTCTTGAATGGGATGAATAAAGAAATAGCAAATGTGGTCGAATTGCAACACTATGTGGAGTTATAAGATATGTTACATATGGCCATGAAAGTGGAGAAGCAATTGAAGCGAAAAGGAACAGCTAAGTATCAGTTGGGTTCTTCGGGTTCTAATTCGTCTTGGAAGCCGAGGTGGGAAAATAAAGGAGCTGGGGCTGTTTCGAAGGGGAAGATTGAGGTACCCAAGGGAAAGGAGGAGCCCGTTAACAAATTTCCACCCAAAGGGGAGTCTCAACCATCTAGGAGTAGAGATATCCAATGTTTCAAATGCTTGGGAAGAGGACATGTGGCTTCTCAAAGCCCTAATAGGCGTGTCATTACCTTGCGAGTGGAAGGAGCTTGGGAAAGTGGCAGCGATGAAGAGGACTATAGCGACGAAGAGGACTATAGCGACATGCCCGCTTTGGAGGAAGCTAGTGATAATGAGGAATTGTTATCCGGGGAGCATGGACCGTTATTAGTAGCGAGGGGAGCCCTTAGTGCTAAAGTCAACGTGGATGACGTGGAGCAACAGAGGGAGAACATATTTCATACATGATGTCGCATCCAAGGAAAGGTATGTAGTATGATTATTGATGGTGGTAGTTGTACAAATATTGCTAGCACCACACTAATTGAGAAATTAGGGTTACCATTGTTAAAGCATCCATCACCTTATAGACTTCAGTGGTTAAATAATAGTGGTGAAATTAAGGTAAATAGGAGGGTGTTAGTGAACTTTTCGATTGGTAGCTATATGGATGAAGTGATGTGTGATGTGGTTCCTATGCAAGCCGGGCACATTTTTTTGGGTAGACCTTGGCAATATGATAGGAAGGTGACACATGACGGGTATAAAAATAGATATAGTTTTACCAAGGATGGGAGAAAAATTACACTTACGCCGTTGACACCATCAAAAGTTTATGCAGATCAAGTTAAATTGAAAAATGATGAAGAACAAAAGGTGAGGAATATTGAGAAAAAGAGAGTTGAGGCCACGATCTCAGGAAAAGGAGAGGAAAAGAGGGTTGGAGCCTCGACTCCAGAAAAAGGAGAGGCGAGAGAAAAAAAGAGTGTTGGGGTACATACCTCAGAAAAAGGAGAGGGAACGAAGAGTGCCAGAAAAGAAAAACCAAGAGTGAGCTTCTATGCCAAAAGTAGTGAAATCAAGAAGGCTTTTATGGAAAATCGACCAATGGTCCTTTTATTGTACAAGGAATCATTCATTGCCCTTGATGAAGCTAACATACCCCTCCCTAGTTTGGCTATTTCTTTCTTGCAGGAATTTGACGATGTATTTCCGGAGGATATACCTAGTGGGTTGCCACCTATTCGAGGTATTGAGCATCTGATTGATTTTGTACCTGGAGCAGTCATTCCAAACCGTCCCGGTTATAGGAGTAATCCCGAGGAGACCAAGGAACTTCAAAAGCAAGTGGAGGAATTGATGAGCAAGAGTTACATAAGGGAGAGCATGAGTCCATGTGGCGTACCTGTGTTACTAGTACCAAAGAAGGACGGGACTTGGAGAATGTGTGTTGATTGTAGGGCCATCAACAAGATAACGGTAAAGTATCGTCATCCTATTCCTAGGTTAGATGATATGTTGGATGAATTGGATGGTTCTAGCATATTTAGTAAAATTGATCGTAAGAGTTGTTATCATCAAATTCGAATGAAGGAAGGAGATGAGTGGAAAACTGCTTTTAAAACTAAATATGGCTTGTATGAATGGTTAGTTATGCCGTTTGGACTTACTAATGCACCTAGCACTTTTATGCGTTTAATGAATCATGTTTTGCGTGCATTTATAGGTAAATTCGTTGTAGTTTACTTCGATGATATCTTGATATATAGTAAAACTTTGAATGAGCATGTGGAGCATGTTAGGTGTGTGCTTGTGGTTTTGAGGCAAGAACAACTTTATGCTAATTTTAAAAAGTGTAATTTTTGCATGGAAAAAGTTGTGTTTCTCGGCTATGTGGTTAGTGCTAAAGGGATAGAAGTAGATGAAGAAAAAGTCAAAGCTATTAAAGAATGGCCAACACCTAAAAGCATAATTGAGGTTAGAAGTTTTCATGGCTTGGATAGTTTTTATAGGCACTTTGTTAAAGATTTTAGCACAATTGCCGCACCACTCACAGAAACTGTAAAAAAAAGTGTAGGGTTTAAATGGGGAGTAGAACAGGAGCCTGCATTTGAGACTATCAAAAATATGTTGTGTAAAGCACCAGTTTTATCACTTCCTAACTTTGACAAGGATTTTGAGATTGAATGCGATGCCTCAGGGCTAGGCATTGGAGCTGTTTTAATGCAGGATCGAAGGCCAGTAGCCTATTTTAGTGAAAAGCTAAAGGGGGATGCACTTAATTATCCCACATATGACAAGGAGTTGTACTCACTTGTGCGCGCTTTGGAGACATGGCAACATTACTTGTAGCCACGGGAGTTCGTGATACACACTGATCATGAATCCTTGAAGCATTTGAGGGGTCAAGCTAAGCTGAGTAAGAGACATGCAAGGTGGGTAGAGTTCATCGAAACCTTTCCCTATGTCATCCGGTACAAAGAAGGTAAGGAAAATGTGGTGACAGATGCATTGTCCCGAAGGTATGTTCTTTTAACTTCTTTGAATGCTAAATTGCTTGGATTTGAATATATTAAGGACATGTATGCTAATGATCCGGACTTTTCTAGTATTTATGATTCATGTGGTAAGGGGGCTGTGGATAGGTTCTTTAAACATGGTGATTATTTATTCCGAGAAAATAAATTGTGTATCCCTAGGTGTTCAATGAGAGAGTTACTTGTGAGAGAGGCCCATATTGGAGGTTTAATGGGTCATTTTGGGGTTAAGAAGACCATCGAGATCTTAAGTGAACATTTCTATTGGCCAAAGATGAAGATTGATGTGGTTCGGGTTTGTAGTAGATGCATTACTTGCAAGAAGGCTAAATCTAGGATTAAATCCCATGTATTATATATGTCTTTACCTGTCCCTAGTGAACCTTGGGTCGATATCTCTATGGATTTTGTTTTGGGATTACCTAGGACTAAGAAGGGAAGAGATTCGATTTTTGTGGTAGTAGATCGCTTTAGCAAAATGGCACATTTCATACCATGCCACAAAGCTGACGATGCTACCAACATAGCTGATATTTTCTTTAGGGAAGTTGTGCGCTTACATGGGGTTCCTAAAAGTATATTCTCGGATAGGGATGCTAAGTTCCTTAGTCATTTTTGGAGAGTCTTGTGGAACAAACTGGGAACAAAACTATGTTGACCTATGGTTAACTTAACCTTATTGTTTTGATCATAACAAACAAGAATATATTGTGTTATTAACAAGTGTGCTACAAGTGTTTCATGTAATGATAAATATTCAAAGCACTCTATGTTCAAATCGTCTCTCAATGATATAAATCAAAAATATGTGATCAAGCACATGAGACGCAAAGAAGATCATGAAAGAATTGAAGATATTCAAAGATCAAAATTGAAGTTGAAAAGCATGACATGAAGATCAAGAATTCAAGCATACAAGATTAGAGTTCAAGTTCAAGAGTTGATTTAACATATGTAAAGGTATAACACTCTCAATCTTTAGCGATGACATTCAACGAGCTCGAAAATGATTTTTATGCATCAAGAAACTTACTTGAAAATTCATCACTTGCATAAAATATTTTTATCTAAGTCAATATTGCTTTTCAAATGTCATTTGATCTTAAATCATGATTATACTATATTAAACCACTTTGAAAAACAAGTTAGAAATCTAAAAATCCTAAATTTTCATGTTTTTCAAAAGTCAATTTTCGGTCAACCGAAAGTCAACTTTCGGTCAACCGAAATTGGTCAGCCAAAAGTTCAACGGTTGAAAATCTGTAACGGCTATATGCATGTTTCGGTCGACCAAAACTCCAGAAATGGTCAACCGAAAGTTGCTGAATTTGAATATCTTGATCTATAAATAGCCACCTCTTTTACATTCAATTTCAACAACATAGAAAAGATTTTATAGAAACTTTCTTGTGAAAATTCATTGTTTTTACTTGGTTTATATTCATCTATTATTATTATAAAACTTTGATTGATTTAAACTTTGTTTTATCAAATTCATCAAAGTTTTTGGAAGAAAGTTTTGTGAAGATTCTTGATTTTATATTGTTTAAACTTCTTCAACATCTTCACACTATATTGGAATTGAAGTGTAAGTCTCTCTTTGTTCTAAACTTGTTTTAATCTTTTAAAAGAGAGAAATTCCAATTAAGGAACTTTGATTATTTGTACTACATTTTTCATTATCATTTAATTCATCAAAGTTCCATTGCCTAAACACTTTGAGCATAACTCATTGTTAATTATTCAAGTGTGGCATCTCTTGGTACTTAATTTGATTCAATATTTTAACAAGAGATTATTTGAAAAACTTTGTTTGATTGCATTGAACTTTTCATTATCATTTGCATCAAAGTTTTTCTCTAACACTCGAGATTAATTCATTGCTATCTATTGAAGTGTTAGCCTAACTCTCTCGGTACTTAATTTGAGTATATCACTTGTCAAGAGAGTTATTTCAATTGTAAATTCAATTCATTATATCTTGTGGTTTCGAGAGCCCTGTGAAAACTCGATTGTTGGTTAAGGGTAGGTGCTCCTTGTTGTAAGTCGCCTAAGGATTTGGTACTCCTTGTTGTAAGTTACGAATATAGTGGATTTGACCTTGCTCGTGACGGAGAGCTCGGTAACGGGGGACGTAGATTACGTTGGTTGATTGAACCTCCATAAATCGCGTTTGCACTCTCTTATCTCTTTTACTTACTTACATTGCACTTACTCTATTCTATCAATTTATATTGTGCAACACTATATCTAAGTGCTATACTTGCTTTATCAATTAAGTTTACACATTTATAGCACACTACATTGATAGTTAAGTTACTTACAACACTAAGTACTCATACTTGTGCACATTGATTTTTAAGTTTGAGATTATTTATCGAAAAAGTTTTATAAACTAATTCACCCCCCTCTTGGTTAGTTTACTCTTGGGCTAACAAACTACTTTTCTCTACAACTTGTCACTCATGGACCGATGAACAAACCGAGGTAGTAAATAGGACAATGATTTAATTGTTGCGCACCATAATCAATAAAAATCTGAAAAATTGGGAAGAGTGTTTACCATTTATTGAATTTGCATATAATAGGGCTATACATTCTACTACTTTTTGTTCGCCATTTGAGATTGTTTATGGTTTTAATCCGCTAACGCCATTGGATTTAATTCCTTTACCTGTGAATAAACGAAGTAGTTTGGATGGAAAGAAAATGGCTGAAATGGTTAAATCACTCCACGACAAGGTGAGGTTGGAAATTGAAAAGAAAAATGAACATTATGCATCGTAGGCTAACAAAGGAAGAAAATGCGTCATATTTGAACCCGGTGATTGGGTTTGGGTACACTTGAGGAAGGAGCAGTTTCCAGAACAACGCAAATCAAAGTTACAACCACGAGGAGATGGTCCATTCCAAGTGATTGAAAGGATCAACAACAATGCCTATAAATTAGATCTTCCTGGTGAGTATAATGTTTCGGCTACTTTTAATGTTTCTGATCTATCTCCGTTTGATGCAGGTACAGATTCGAGGTCGAATCCTTTCGAAGAGGGAGGGGATGATGTGATTCAGACCACAAATACAAGCCCGCACAAAGATCCGTTGATGATCAAGGGAGGACCGATGACTCGATTGCAAATAAAGAGGGCCAACGAAGCAATGGACAAGCTAGTACAAGAAACAACGGCCAAAACAATGTTCGTGTCATCAAAAGAAGCAAGTTCCATGTTGGGACTGAGCCAAAACGATGAGTGGATCAACCTCATTCAAGCCGTCGAAGAAAATTGTGAAATTTCAAGAATTTCAGCCGTAACCTATACTCCTCACGGCCGTAACGAATCTACTGCGGAAAAACTGAAATTTTTAAGAATTGGGTTTACGGCCGTAACTCACACATGTCACGGCCGTAATGCAGCCTCGGGTAAAATTATGGTTTTCAGAAAACATGACTTACGGCCGTAAATAAAGTCTCACGGCCGTAACTGTTAAACAGAGAGCTTCTTATGGCCGTAAATAAATTGGTCACGGCCGTAATTATCAATACGTGTAATTTTAGGATTTTAATTCTTTCCTTATTTTTAGGAATTTCTTACCTAGTATAATTAAAACTCTTTAGTCAGGTTTTGACCCTATTTATAGGGATGTAATTTTCATTATTATACACACAACTTTGATATTATTATTCAAAGGCTATTTTGCTTTCACAACCTTATTCTTCATTGAATAAAATCCGAACTTGCGAGTTATTCTTGTTTGTTCAAATCTCAGTGAGAATTAATATTGCTTGTGATCAAGAGGTCAATATATCCTTGTGATTGTATTGGTTTTTTGGTTCAATTAATTTTAATTGGATCCATAAATCGTGGTTTCTTAGCGTTCTTGGGTCGATTTCAATATTTTGTGGGTTGCGTAGCTACAATTGCTACGTGGTTTGCATCAAATGTTGATGGTTTTTTTTTTTTTTGGAAAACCTTTTAAGCCTCCTCAGAAGAGTCTTTGGAAGAAGAGATCCATATTTTGGGATCTATCCTATTGGCAACAGTTATCGGTAAGGCATTGTCTTGATTTAATGCACGTGGAGAAAAAAGTTTGTGATAACATCATTGGGACATTATTGAACATTCAAGAAAAGTTGAAACATGGTATCAAAGTGGGAAAAGACATGGTTGAAATGGGGATACAAGATAAGTTAACACCGCAAGAATCGAAAAAGCGTACTTATTTACCCCCAACTTGCTATACTTTGTCCAGAAAAGAGAAAATAAGTTTTTGCGAGTACCTGCATGCTATTAAGGTTCCATCTGGATACTCATCAAATATCAAAAGTCTTGTATTGATAAAAGACTAGAAATTGGTTGGTATGAAGTCCCGTGATTGTCATGTCTTAATTTAATACTTGTTAACAGTTGCAATTCGAGGCATACTCCCAAAACATCCTAGACAAGTCATTATAAATTTATATTTCCTCAACACAATTTATAATAAAGTGGTTGATCCGGAAGCGTTAGATGATTTGCAGGCCGATATTGTTATCACTCATATCAATTTGAAATGTATTTTCTGCCATCATTTTTTGACGTTATGGTGCACTTACTTGTTCACTTGGAGAGAGAAATTAAGATCTGTGGTCCGGTGTTCTTGAGGTATATGTATCCATTTGAGAGATACATGGGCATATTGGAAGGATATGTGAGAAATTGATTTCAACCTGAAGGTAGTATCATTGAAGGTTATGCTGCTAAGGAGGCTATTGAATTTGGTACTGATTACCTAGATGACCTTGAGACTATTGGTGTTCCTAAATCTCCTCATGAGGGAAGACTCGAAGGTAAAGGTACGATAGGATGCAAATCAATTGTCCCTAATGTTGAATTGTGAGACAAAGCACACCGCATTGTATTACAAAACCTTACTGAATTCCATCCATATTTAGACGAGCACATGTCCATCTTAAGGCAGCAGAATCCTTCAAAGGTGGGTAACTAATCAACATAATCGTTTATCTGCAAAATGGTTCAAAGATAGAGTGATGAAACAAATATTGAATACAATTGTTGAAACGGTAAAGTGGTTAGCGTACAACCCTAGCACAATTTTGGGGTCTTATGAAGCATATGACATTAATGGGTACTCATTTTACACTAAACGTCAAGATGATAAGAGTACGATACAAAACAGTGGAGTGACACAAGTAGCACTATGAAGAGATTTTTTCAGTGCTAAAGATACCATGCCAATAGATGCCTCAATGTCCTATTCTGGTGTCATTGAAGATATTTGAAAACTTGATTACAGGGAGTTCAAGTTTCCTCTCTTCCAATGTAAATGGGTTGATAACTGACGGGGTGTTCGGGTGGATGAATTAGGTTTCACTTTGGTGGATTTAGGCGGCTTGGTTATCTTGATGAGTCATTCATACTTGCATCACAAGTGAAACAAGTATTTTATGTTCTTGATCCTGCCGATACTAAGTGGTCAGTCGTCCTCAAGGCAAGAGACACATTGTAGGCATTGTTGATGTGGTAGATGAAGAAGATTATGATCGCTTTGACGAAACCCCTCCATTTTTATTGGTATAAAAATGAGTGTAACTTTAGGGGAAGATAACATTGAATCAAATTACATGTGTTGGGATCATGAAGAAGGATTAAGGATTGACCGTCATTCTTGATTATTAATTGTGTGAGTTCATTTACATATTCTAGCTTATAACTTTCTAGTATTCTTTATATGTGCTTTATACGTTGTTAATATTCATTTGTGATCATAATAACGATAATTTAATATATATATTTATTTATTTATTTATTTATGCATTGTTATATATACGGGTACGTGCATAATCAATAAAAATGATGGCCGAGTCATCAAGCTCCTCAGATGATCATTGTAGTGCCCAAACAAAAGACAAGAAGGCCAACTACGTGCAAGAAAATGAAGAAGGCGACGTAGGAAGTGAAGGTCATTGAGTTTGATAACCTTAATAGGCCGATTAGACCTTACAAGAAGAACTTCAAATCTTTTATAGGGTCCTTGGTACGTATTCACATTAACATAAATATCAGTAATTGACACAAAGTTGATCAAGGGCTTAAGAACATGATGTGAGAAGAAATAAAAGTACCACATCACTTCGTACATAGTGAATTGATAATTAATTGTATTTTTTTATAACATCGCATATTATTCTTGTCTTTCAGAGGGAGTTCAATATCCCCGATGACAGTCAGAAACGAGCAATTTTGAAAGTTGCGGGGATGCGGTGGAAAGATTTCAAGATGATGTTAGTTCATGATTTCATTACCCATGAACACTTGAAATATAAATCACCTAAGCAGCTATATGATTTCTTAACCGAAGAGCAATGAGAGTCGTTCAAGAATGAACGGGAGACGGAGAAATTTAAGGTGTATATTTACATGTGCGCATGTGATTTTTTATTGATTTGAAAACTAATAACAAGTAAAAAAAATTTCCTTGAAAAAAATAAGAAGGACAGGGACAACCAACTGAGCAAAAGAGCATCCACATTTTTTGGGTTCCGCTGGTTATGCGGGGATGAAGCCACAGAGGCTAGTAAGTGACCCACTATTTTCTAGCTCTTCACGTGACATGATTAGCTCGTCAATTATAAGCAAAGATCGTAGTTTAAATTGGGTTCGAGTTAGATCAAGGAAGAAAGAAGATGAAACTTATTACATCCCCAACGAAAAAATGAGGGGAGTGTTTGAAAAAACTATAAGTATATCCTCCTAGTTTTTCATATTGTCCATTAAAATTCACTTAAATACTTGTATTTGGTTTTCATTTTTTTTCTTTTGGGAACAGGTTGAAAAAGCTGAGCAAGTCACTCAAGGGACATTTTTGCCAAGTAGACACCACGATGTCTTATTTGATGCACTTAGTAAGGAGGATCATCCTGGTAGGGTGAGGGGTATGGTGTCTATGTCACCATGAGGGATGTTTATGGCAGACCCGATGATTACATTAGACGATTGTGTGGGGGTTGTGTCAGTAGACGATTTTATGGAGATCATTATAAAGGAGATGGAGGATAGCATTGCCGAGCGGGTCAGGCATCAGACCATGTCGGATATGCAGAGTAAATTCGATAGTATGCATAGTGCGTACCATAGTAAGAAAATTAAATACGATGCTATTATCCAATGCTTGGGCGTAAATATTGATGTCGAGGTGGACATAACTCCACAGCTTCGACCACCAACTCGCAGCAGTTGCCACTCTGTGAATCCAAATCCATTTGATGGGCTTTAGGTATTTAATGTTCAATTATTTAGTTTTTTAATATTACTTATTTTATTTTAAATGGAAGGGCAGATATATATGTTCAATCACGTTGAACAATAGAAGTCGATTCCTTTTCGTCTCATCGTAAGTCTTGATGGTAAGAAACAAATAGTGGCGAGCGGGATGGTTCATCCATCTAGACCCGAGACTGTGGTGCATCATCAACCACTCTGGGTCATCAACCACTCTGGGTCAATCATGTTAAGGTGTCCATTACCCGTGTTATAGATGGTGCAGAAGCGTTTCTTTTTCTAGTGTCATCCCAATACCACACCACGGTGGGGGAAGCTATTGGAAACTTCTTTCAATGGCCTAAAGAGTTGGTGATTTTTGGAGAGGTAATAACATTAAGTTATATAAAAGTTTCTTTCAATATTAATTTATTTTAATTATGTATTAGACGTATTATGATGATAAAAAATGTCTGATTAGGAAGAGGTACCAAAACAGGCAAAAAGATCTAACGAAGGGAAAATGCTTCAGAGTTTGGAAATGTCATCTACCCAATGACCTACGATTGTTGACGATGAAAAGTTACAACGTCTGGGTGATAAATGCAAAATTTTACACACTCTGGTCCTTCGATTGCCTGTTGGTACCGGCTTCTTTTAGGTGCCCGTAGATGCCTCTATGTTCAATTGTACGTACGATGATGGTATTTTGTTACGGTCAAAGACATCGCCGATTTGCTTACAATGCAAAGGTTGGATACATCTATCTTGCAAGTTTTTTTAATGTAAGACTTCTGAACACAAATTATAACTTCAATTTAAATCATTATTTTATTTCTATTTATTGGTTTAATTATTTTTAGGTACCTCCATGGGTTATGTTATCAATACGTGTTGAATCGATTGGATTCATGTCTTTAACATACATTGCGTCAGTTAAGGTAAGAACAAATGCAGATGATGTTGTAACTTATATGGCCGACACCATGAAGGAATTGTAAGAGAAGAAATTATTCTAGCACAATATTTTCAGGAGTAAGACCACTGATATTCTCTCTCTCTCTCTCTCTCTCTCTCTCTCTCTCTCTCTCTCTCTCTCTCTCTCTCTCTCTCTCTCTCTCTCTTACCTAATTTGAATCATATGATGTTTAAAGTTGTATTTACATGTTCATAATACGTAGAAATCACTGGATGTTGCTAGTGATTTCTCCTCAAAACAATATGGTGTACGTCTTGGATTCGGCTGTTGCATTTAAGCGTGACATATATATCAAGCCGTTATTGAACATGTAAGTAATTATTTCCTTGGCATGGTGGATAAGTTAGGATAATTTTAATGAAATAATTGTGGAGAGTTGTGGCAAAATTGATGCATTTATGTTGTGATTGTTGATAAGTCGTGATAGTTTTCAATAGCAGGGTCTCTCTACAGGTTGGATAAGTTCAATTTATAGGGAAGACTTTGTCAACATTTTTGTAGAAAATTTGAGTTTTATTATTATTTTGTAACTTGTTCATATAATTTATTGAAACTTTAGGTCTTTAAAAACGTATTGAGCACGTGGAGGCCAGAGGTCGAAAAACAATATAACGTGGCAAAATTTAAAGGTATAAAAACACAAATTTAAAATTTATTATAAATCTTTGAATTATTTCCACATTCTATTTTGTTTGATTACTAACGTTAGTTTTCAATGTGAAAATTTCAGCGTTCTCAACAACCTAGAGGTCCTGAATGTAGCTACTACATTATGAGAAACATGTATGAGATAGTCACATAACATTTTCAACTCGCTTAATTACAAAAGGTATAAGTTATTGGAGATTGAGAATTTTTAATTATGAATTTATACTTTATTAACAAATGACTAATAATTCATTATAATTATTTCTAGGCATTTAAAGAATACTACTCAACGGAAGACATCGTCGAGATTCAAAACTTATGGGCAAAATACTTCGTTGATGAGTGTATATAAATTTTTTTTTCATTCAAATTTGCATGTACATATTTGTATAATAAATTAACAATCTTGTAAATATAATTATTTTTTATTTCATTTTATTACGTATATGTCAATGATATATATATATATTGGACGGTGATAGATCTGGTGATATGCATGTGGAGAATGTTCAGGTCACTACAGACCACGTCCAGGTGATTGCAGGTCATGACCTACAGTGACCTGGGTCACTGTAGGCCAGGTCTATGTGACTACAGGCCATGACCTGCAGTGAACTGGGTCACTACAAACTAGTCTAGTTAACTGCAGTTTCCTGGACGCGGGAGAATTTAGTGCCAAAAAAAAAAAGGCGTTGGTTCTAACCTTAGAACCAACTCCTAAAGTTGAACTTTAGGCGTCGCTTTACAACCGACACGTAAAGTCCAGACTTCATGCGATTGTGCCAAATGCATCGTCTTTACAATCAACGTGTATTGTTTTGTACAACCGACATTGTTGACCCCAAAATCTGGTAGGACATTGGATCAACACGTCTCATCTCCTCCCTCTTGAACACTTTTTTCTCCTGCGCACTAGGACAAACAATCAACTTGCAAAGGGGGTCGAGATGGCTCCTGTTTACACTTCGATGCCTAAGTCAGTACTCATTTCCAGCAAATATAAATTGGTTGCGGGAAATATAAGTGTGCAAAAGAGAGACAAGGGAGTGAGAGTTAAATATTGAGTTCGAGCTTTGAATCACCAAATTATGTAATCTGTATGGAGATAAGTGGACAGATTTTTGGGATGACATTATCATCCCTATAAATTTTCATCTATTTGGACGACTATTTGTTATCCCTATAGGTCATGCGGGAACGAAATTTCAATGAGTATATTGGGAAATCAATGTCGTCCGAATAACGTTGAAAACCTATAGGGACGACTAGTTGTTCGCTCAAAATAGTGTACCGCAAGCGCACGGGTCGCGTACAAGTAATAAAGTGGACTTTTTGAGTCCGGATTGTCGATCCCACGAGGAATGTTTACTTTAGATTATATAACTTTAATTAATTTAATTCTAACAATAAAAGAAACACACAATTAAAAGTTGGATTTTTGTAAATTCTAATTTAAAGAAACTAATTTGAAACCAAATTAAAATAAGGAAAATGAAAGATAAAATAGTTGGGATTCATGATTTCATTTAACCGTCGCCTAATTAATTTCTCAACATGCAAATTAACAAATTACTCATTTACAATGTTAGACCCGATTTTCCAAGCTTAGCCAATTACCTCTCTCGAGTGAAATCAACCCTAATCAATTGGTCTAACCTACTATATCTCTATGTCGATTAAGGCCCAATCAATTGCATTAACTCTTTGTGAAAATAGCTCAATGGATCATCTAGGGTTTAAGGTATATCTCTATCCTTAACAAGAACCTAGAGCATTTGTTATTTGGTCTAAAATGCATAATATCTCTCGATTATCATACACTTCACAAAACACATATTTGGTGATCAAGCAAACACATGTAATAATCTCAATAACAAACACACATGAAATAAGCATTTAATCAAATAGCAAATATTAAAATTAATCCAAACTAGGTTAAATTGCATCAATCATCCCAACGTGCAAAATTTAGCTAAACATAAGTTTGAGAATAAAAATAACAAGAAGCAGTAAAATAAAACCCGGAATTAGAAAACTATGGAAATTGCATCAAGGTCCTCCAACTATCAAGCTATGTGCAAATCAGTCCTTTATCTTCCAGCTTTGTGCAAATCAGTCCAGCCATGACAGCATTCTCCATTGCAGTCCAGCACCTCCAGCAGCACCAGCACCAGCAACTCCAGCAGCACCAGCACCAGCAGCTTCCCAGCAACTCCAGCAGCACCAGCACCAGCAGTACCAGAACCAGCAGCTTCCCAGCAACTCCAGCAGCACCAGCACCAGCACAGCAGATTCTCACCAGCACCAGCAGCCTTCCAGCAGATTTCCAGCAGCTCCCTGGCTTCCAGCAACTTATGCAGCAGCTAATTTCCAGTAGCAACCCGGCAGCAAGCTCCAAAGAAAAGAAAAAGAAAAGATAAAGAAAAGAAAAGAAAAGAAAAAAGAAAAGAAAAAAAACGGACCAGCTGCTGAAAAAAGAAGAAGAAGAAGACAGAATGACCTAGCTGCTGCCCTATTCAGATTTTATCAAGTGAAAGTTCCGAAAATTGCATCCTTGGTCCTTGAGGTTTGGAAGTTGAGCAAAATAGTCCCCAAACTCTATTTTTCTCTTAATTGATGTGTTCAAGCACAAAAATCTGTGGAAAAGTGATAAAACAGATTTTAAAATGTTTCCAAGTCCCTCAGATTTTATTTTGCAGCCCAAGTCCTCAACATTTGGCAATTGTGCACTTTGGTCCCCAACTTCATGTTTTTGTATGCGATTGATCCATTTTCACTCAAATTCATAAATTTAGCAATCATTTTGCTTTCTCTTGTGGTTTTATCCTTGAATTTGAGTAGTAGACCTTGATCCTCAACTTTTTGGGATGTTGCAATTTAGTCCCCAAACTTTTGGTTTCTTTCAATTTGGTCCTTGAACTTCAAATTTGCTCCTCTTTATGCTTAATTTCTCTCCAATCTTGTCTATTTTCTTTTCAATTGAGTTTGTACCTAATTGTACAAGATAAACACAATATATAAGTAGATATTTGCTCAATTTGTCAATTAAAGTGCTAATTTAGGAACTAAATAAGTGTATAAAGTACACTTATCACTAGTCTCGTCCCAATTGACCCGGTGCAACAAACTTATAAGGAGGACATTTGCATATTTAGGGGCGACTTTTGTCACCCCTATAACCGTTATTTCTTGTAGTGCTGAAGTTGTTAAGTGTGTCTTAAAAAATTGTTCAAGTAGGGCCTGTTCGAAGGATCCTGCAGAATTTATAAATTGTTTATTGTTGTTTTCGAAGTAAAATATGTTATTGAAAAGTTGTTTGAAAAAATGTTTGTAATTAAAAAATTGTTCGAAAAATTGTATTATTTATAAATTAATTTATAAAGAACACAATGGAAATTTACATCTCAAATGGACATTAATTGGATTTTAATCCGAAATATGTAAAGTTTGTAATTTTTTGTTAAGAAAAATTCTGAATCAAAGTCTCAGTATGTGTTTTATAACTTTTAGAATGAGAACAATATGTTTAATGGATCTTGCTAGATGCACAGTTAGAATAACAAATAGAGTGATAATCCCTACTAGAAGACAAAAAATTTAAATGTATAATTATTATGTTATCTTTTTAGTTATAAATCCTTTAATTTTCTGATGATATGTCTATATCTCTAAATTTATTATTAACATAAAATGCGTAAAATATACTATTATATATTAAATTTTCTTCTTCAATAATTATATTTAATTCGTCAATTTTTTTTCTAAATCACTAATTATTCTTCCTCTATTAACTATACTTCTAGTAATTGCTGAAAGATATGTAAATGAGGGTTCCCTTATTGCATAATCTAATAAATTATAATATCTTTCTAAATCTTTTCTTATAGTTTATAATTGTTTCTTCTCTTAAATATTTAAAGTCGTTTATTTCTGAAGGATTTAATTATATTAAATGTTCTAAATTCATAAGTTATAAAACTAAATATTTAAATTTAAATTATTAATTTTATTTATTAGATTCTGAATCTTAGATTTCAATAAATTTACTTCCCCTTGAAGCTTTTTTATTTCGTCTAAATTTATTTTATTTTTTCTAGTTGCAAGCTCTAATTCTTCTAATCTTTTTTTAGTAATTTCAAATTCTCCTCTAATAGTTAATCCTGGCATAGTAAAAATAGATTTTCAACATATGTAAGAACATGTAAGAAATATCATAAACAAAATGATAAATTATGATAACAATATTTGAATAGTATCAATGTTAAAGGTGATATATAATCCACCATAAATAATTAACAATACTTCTTTCTATCTATGAGTCCGTCACGCTTCTTTGTACATCTGATTTTAAAAGATTTTTGACCAATATTTTTCAGTTATTTATCTAAGTATTAAATACAACTCCATAGGAGATCGTTGCTGCTCGAAAGATTCACGCATTAATGGATGCTCGAAAGACTTACTTGAGTACTTTTTGTTGAACACTTAAACAAACACTTCAAAGATGTTCAACACAATCCAGTTTCGTTTCCTACCTTTGGATGTACTCTTTTAACAAAAGTTTTATAAAGAATAAACTTATGGATTCGTAAATCAATAGAGTATTACTAACTATTTAATGGCTTCATATATATCTAGATGGATTTTAGTTACTCATACCTTCTGCTAGTTTTTTTTTGGACTGGTTTGATGACAATAAATTTTTGAACTAATAATGAAAAGAAAGACAATAGATAGGGAGAATATAGATTTTTATTGCTGAAGACCAATATGATTTTTGGATGCCTACAATGAGGAGAGACTCCTCATTTTATAGTTGATAAAAGCTAAGTTGAGTGACAAGATAAGATTCCCTAACTTTTACATACATGGCTAACATTTAAAGTAGATAAGTAAAGATAAGATTACAATAATTTCTGCTACTTTTCTAAAGTTTCACATGGGTCTTGACCCCCATGCCTTGAATAATTCATGTTCAGACAAGACAAGCTTCATCTTTATTTTAGTTGAGTAGGTCCCCACAGTTTTTACACTTGTCGCCCATTTCTACCTCCATCAGTTGATGTAGATATTCATAAGCTTCTCTGCTAAAATCCAAATTGCTGATAAGTATATTCTCAACATATTCTCTTAATTTCCATAATTGACTATTAACTTGATTAATTCTTGCAATGTTGTAGATTAATAATTTGTCATCATTAGATTCATATACCCAAACATTAGTTTGTGTAAGTGTATCTATAAATTCAGTATACATAACTCTAAATCCCAATGCTCTTTCTTCTTGAATGGCTTGGATATGTTCTTCCTTGTTAAATGGCTTAATTTCTGACTCTGAAATGATAGCTTTGCTAGTTACTCCAAGTTTTACAATATGTTCTGCCTTTAGATAGTCCTCATCAATAAATTCTAGAATGGTTAAGTGGATCCTGACATAGATTTTTCAGCTATGATAATCCCAATGTATGTTTTAACTGCTGCTTTGATAGAATTAGGTCATAATCATATTTCCTTCATATTCTTGCTAGGGTAGATGCACTGAATAAAGCCTTGATCAAACATCCCCTTAACTGTTCTTGGTTCTGCTCCTTCAAAAATAATTGCTTCATTTTTTTTAATGGCTAATTGTCCTTAGTCATTCTCCTTCTTTTGTCCACTTGTTTAGATACTCCACATAATTCAACAATGTTTCTAGTTTCTTCATGATTTTCTCCCTTTTCTGATAGTTCCTTTATTACAACTGCTGGCTTCTTCATAGCTTCTAAAAAAGTTTCTTTAGATGGTTCAATAGATTTGTCAATAGCTTTGGAAGATGAACTTCCAATAATTGATACATTTGATACTTCTTCCTCAATGGGAAGTTCTACATAAAGATTCTTCACTGGAGAGAATTGAGATCCCCCTTTATACATTTCCTCAAGAGAATTAACCTTTGATTTGTAAAAAGCAAGTTCAGTGTTAATTTGTACTATCTGCGCCATACAAGTGTTTACATAGTTGAAAAGATTTGAATAGTTGATATTCATTTGACTCATGGCCAAATTAGTTTCTTCTACTTTCTTAAGTAGTTCCTCCATGTCTGGATAAATAATCTGCAATAACATTGTCAGTGCCCTTAATATGAATAATTTCAAAATCATAATGACTAAGTTATACTTGCCATTGAATTAATCTTTTATTAGCAATAGTTGGATCAATTTCCTTAGTTAACCAATATTTAACTTGAGTAATATCAGTTCTAATTTTATATTTTGTAGTAACAATAAATAATTCAAAATTTTTAATATCAAATTTCATAGCTAATAGTTATTTCTCGTTAATGTGATAATTAGTTTGAGTAAAACTACCACTAGTGTATTGTGCAATCATTTCCTCATCCTCTTTTGGATAAATATATTTAAGTACTACTCCCCATGTTGTTTCACATGCACCGGTTTCTATAATCAATTCACATTCTTTTTTGGGTAATTCTAATTCTGGTAAATTTTTACAAAGGCTTTTAATTTTTTGTACCTCTTCTTCATCTTTAGACCATGGTGTCCGTCTAGTTTTTCTTTTTAGTCTTTTTGTAATGGAATTAAATGTTTTTCTAAGTTAGGTACATATTTCCTAGTCTGGTTCACAAGTCCTAAAAAGCTTTGTAATTGTGTTTTATCTTTTATATGATTGTCAATTTTTTGTATTTTTATACCTATGTATTTTTGGAGTTTAATTATTTCTTGGCTGATTATACATCCTAAAAATCCTACCTTTTCTTTAGCTATTTCCTTCTTGTAGCTGATAAAATTATTCCATTATTTCTTACAATATCTATAAAAATATTAAGATTTTTATATGATCTTTTCTAGTTTCAGAATAAATAAGAACATCATCAATATATACGGTAATAAAATAGTAAAAGTCTTTAAATATTTTATCCATGTATCTTTGGAATATTCCTAGACTAATTTTAAATCCAAATGGTAAAACATTCTATTCATAAAATCCTTGTGGTATTGTAAAGCTGTTAAATGTCTAGATTCTTCAGTTAACATAATATGATAAAATCCTGATTTTAGATCAAATTTAGAGAAATATTTCTTTCCTCAAATTGGTTAAATAATACCTGTTGATTTGGAATTGGATAACTTAATTCTTTTGTATAAATGTTTAACCCTTTATAGTTAATTACCATTCTAAATTTTCCACTTTTTTGTTCTGAATGTTCATTACTGTGAAAGCTAGACTATTATGTTTACTATTAGATTCTCTAATAAATTTCTTTTCTAACATTTCTTTTATGTGCATTTCAAATTCAGGTAATTCTTTTGGTGTATATTTAATTGGTTTTACACTAATAGTCTTAGTGTCGTCTTTTAATATAATTTCTGCCGTAGGTTTATTTATGTGCCCTTTTTTTAAAGGGTTATCTCCTGATAATTTTAATAATTCTTCTATAATATTTTTTATTGTTATTTGATCAAAATGTTCTTGTATATTTTTATTGGGCATAAATTGTGTTGTTTGTGTTAATTTTTATATATCCTCACCACGCTGAGCTGCTAAATAAGGCATTTTTTCTGTACAATAAGGATCATTAATTCTAATTGCTATATGGAGACAAAAGGTAGATAAAAGTATAACTTTTTTCATCAATAGTTATTAGATAGTATTGTTTTATGAAAATATTTCATAATAATATATCCCCGACATATAATCAAATTGATATACATAAGATATTTATAGTTCATATTTTTCCTATTTGTATTTTAACATTCCTTGTTACTTTAGTTATTAGATTTGTACGTTCATCAAATCCTGCTAGTATGACTCTTTCTTCATTATCTTTTTTATTACTCCACATTTCTGGGTTAATACATTTTCTTTAAATAAATAGGATTATACCCTTGTATCAAACAAGGCATGATAATTTCTACTGAAATATCCATTGTAATTCATTTTAGTTAATATATAGATATGTTCTCTTCCTCCTTGTATTTTATTCATAATAACTCTGGTATAACTAGATTCTCATTTTGTATTGTTAATAGCATTCTATCATCTTTTATATAATATGGTTCTACTTGTTCTAAGAAATTTGTTTCTAATAACAATTCTGTATTTATTTTTCCTGTATGTTCTACATACATATTTATGATTATTTCATTTCTTTTATTTATTCTTATTAGTAATTCTATATAGGTATCCATGTGATGAATATTTCCAAAATAATCTTATATTTGGATTGGATTATTTGTTATTTTAAGTCATAAATCTCCTATTATATTTTCTTTTATATGGGATACAGTTGCTCTAGTATTTATTAATATTTTTTGTTCTTTCCATTCCCATTAATTTTACTTTCTATCATAATTTCAAATAGTTTTGTATCATTTCTTTTAGATAGATTCATTCTAGGTATTTTCCTATGTATTTTGGTCATTATTTGTTTTTCTGAATTTCTATCTTCTATTTCAGATAACTTTGTACTATTATTTCTTCTTAGGCTAATTGTTCTTCTTTCAAATTCTATTTGTGGTTTATCCATATTTACTAATTGTCTAGCTTGTTTAAAATCTATTTCTATATCTTCTGGTATAGTCATTCTTGAATTTTCTTTAGCTGGTTTGTATTCTAATAAATTTTTAAATATGGGTTCTATTATGTGTGTTTTTCTAGTATTCTTAATTTTTACTTCACGTTTGCTAGTAAAAGCACATATTGTTCTAATAGTTAAACTTATAGTTTTACTTCCTGGTTCCATATATATTTCTCTTAATTTGTAATATAATGTTAAGACTTTATTTTTATTTTGTTCTCCCATACTTATATTAAAGTTTGGTCTTATTGTAAATTTTACTTTTTTGGTATATGTTCGCTCAAAATAGTGTACCGCAAGCGCACAGGTCGCGTACAAGTAATAAAGTGGACTTTTTGAGTCCGGGTTGTCGATCCCACAAGGAATGTATACTCTATTATACTCTAGTTAATTTAATCTTAACAAATAAAACACACAATTAAAAGATGGAGTTGGAAAATTCTAAATTAAATAAACTAATTTTAAACCAAATTAAAATAAGGAAAATGAAAGATAAAATAGTTGGGATTCATGATTTCACTTAACTCTTGCTTAAATAATTTCTCAACACATGCAAATTAATAAATTACTCATTTACAATATTAGACCCGATTTTCCAAGCTTAGCTAATTACCTCTCTCGAGTGAAATTAACCCTAATCAATTGGTTTAACCTACTATATCTCTATGTCGATTAAAGCCCAATCAATTGCATTAACTCTTTGTGAAAATAGCTCAATGGATCATCTAGGATTTAAGGTATATCTCTATCCTTAACAAGAACCTAGAGCATTTGTTATTTGGTCTAAAATGCATAATATCTCTCGATTATCATACACTTCACAAAACATATATTTGGTGATCAATCAAACACATGGAATAATCTCAACAACAAACACACATGAAATAAGCTCAACATTAATAAACAAACATTAAAATTACTTAAACTAAGTTAAGCTACATCAATCATCCCAACATAAAATAACTAGCCCATTATATAAATATTGCACAAAAGTTGAGGTTTACAAAAATACATCACAAAATATAGAAATCAAAGATTAAAAATACAAGATAATGAAATAAATCACTTCTCTTGAGTTTTTGTCCCAAATTTCCTTGAACTTTGTTTTGAATCTTCACCCCACTTCTTGCTTCCTTGCTTCAATGGTGACTAGAACTTTGAAATCAAATATAATCTACAAACTAAATTACAAACAAAACAAAAACAAAGAAAAGAAGAAGAGAATAGAGAAAATGGGCTAGGGTTTGTGTTAAGAAAATTAGGGATTTTGTATGAAGAGAGAAGTGGGGGTATATATACCCCCAAAAATCTGACCTAAAAAAGGTCCAAAAACGCACCTCATACGAGCCAAACACGCCCTTAACTCAAAATAAATAAAAAAAACAGAAAATAAAATCGGAGCTAGGTCAGCATTCAGCCACGCGATCGCGTGGCTGAATGCCTAGCAATCGCGTGGTTAGGCTGTAGACTCTCGGGTTGATTTGTGGCCTGATCTCGCGAGCGCGACCTGTGCTTAACCACGCGATCGTGTGGTTCAGCTGAGTGAGTGTTTTTGGTCTGTCCTTCAATTAATTGCCATCCAGGTCCTCCAACTTTTGGTCTTCTTCAATTTAGTCCTCGAATTTTTGCTTTTATTACAAGTATGCCCCTGAAATATTTGCATCTTTAGTCCTCCAACTTTCTGAGATGTTGCACTTAAGTCCCCAAACTTTTGATTTCTTTCGATTAGGTCCTTGGACATCAATTTTGCTCCTCTTTTAGCCTGATTTCACTCCAATCTTGTCCATTTGCTTTCCAATTGAGGTTGTACCTAATTGTACAAGATAAACGCAATATATAAGTAGATATTTGCTCAATTTGTCAATTAAATTGTTTATTTAAAAGTACAATAAGTGTGTAAAACGCACACTTATCAGTATATTAAATGTCCTGTTACAATTCCTATTAAGGCATCTTGTACTGAACTTACAATTCTATCATCCATAATATAGAATTCTATAGGTGTATAAATTCCTTCTCTAAAATAGGCTTTAGTGATAATTTATACGGCTCCCAAATATATGTTTTTTATTTTTCCTTTTAATTCAGGATTCATAATTTTTATTTCTTGTCTTATAATTTCTTCATTTATTATAGATATTAATGTATTTCATGTAGTATCTCTGATGTCTATAGGGTGACTATGGTTTATTGGTACATATACTATTTCCTTATTTTTCTGCCAAAATGGTAAATTAAATATGTCTTTTGGTTCTACATCTAATTTTGATTTTAAGATCTTTTCGTACATTTTTCGATTAAATATTAATCTTTCATTTAATTGTTCTTCATTTCTAGTTGGTATTCATATTATTTAGATGTGCTTTCTTCACTTATTTGTCTAACCATAAATATTCTTCTTCTTCACTAGATTCAGTAGATTCACTTTCTTCACTTCTGAAGATCCTATTTTCATAATTGAATTTATTATTACTTCACGTTCTTCTAGTTCATAACTTTCTTCATCTTCAGGAATTTCTTCTCATTCTTCTTCTTATTCTATAAGTAGTAAATTGTGATTTTCTTTTTCTATTAATGAAATATACATTATATTTTCTTTTTATCTTTTTAAAGATATTCTGGTGATATATGTCCTAATTCTCCAAATGAATAACATTTACATTTTTTAGGATTTTTAGGGTATGTTCTAGTTTTATTTTGTTTTTGTCTTAAATATCTTTTATATGGTACTCTATACCTTTTAAATGTTTTATTATATAGTTTTTTTTATTATATTTATTATTTTTTTTTTAAATTTGTCTCTAAATTTGTCTTTTCTATAATATTTTTTTCTTTTGTTTTCTTTGTAGATGGCATCCCCATTGGATTGGTTTATATTGTAATTTATCACAGTATAATGATTTTTTACTTAATTTGTGAAATTTTATTATAGTTTTTGGTTGCATACATTTTTCTTTATGTTGCATTTCTATAAATTGTATTCTTGCTCTTAGATTATTATTACTTAACCCATGTTTGAATTCCATACTTTAAAAAAAAAAAAAAGATTTTGAATAGTAGTTTTAGGAAATCGTGTGGTTAAAAGTGGTTTAAAAAGTAAAAAATTGTGGGCTTGACTTTTTTTGATGATTGAGATTGATTATTTTAGAAAAAAAGTAGTATTTTTTATGAGAAATTCTTGTTGTCAAACAAAGGCTTAGTGGTATTTCTAATTTTTCCCACTCTCTAAATAATTCTAAATTCAATGGGTTTGGTAGTTTAAAAATATTTGGTTCATAATCTTCATACCATATGTTTCTTGATTATATTCTGTATTGTCGAAATATTCTATAAATTCACATTCAAATTGTTTGAAGTAATACATATCACATATTGATAAATTTTCTAATAAATATCTATTTCTTAATTTTGAGCTAATTTTAGTATCTCTATCTAATACTAATGTATATTCTCTTTTTAATGCATCTTCATATCTGCTAAGTATAGTTCATATTTCATCTTGAACATTCCTCTAACTTGTTCTATATAAGTTTCTGTTAAATTTCTCCACCATCTTACAGTGATTCCTATAAATGTATTTTCTAACATTAATTAGAATTGTTTTCCTGTTAACTCTCTAGTATAGGCTATCATAGCCATAGATTTCATCCATAATTCTAATTCATGATCTACATCTTTTATACATCATAAATCTAACCATCTTCCTTCTGAACTAATTTGTGTTTCCATACTTCCGCATGATGTATATTCTATAGGATAATTTTTACTTGGCATAGTATAATATTTTTGTTGTGTTATAAAATTGTTAGTTCTAAAATTTTGGTTTTGTCTTTGATTCATATAAATTTATGGTGTATTTTGTAGATTAGTATTACTAGTAGTTTCTCTTTTAACTTTATTAGTTCTTGGTTGTTGTATATATCCTGGTGGATGTTATCCTGTTGATATTAAAGCTTGTTGTGTTCATTCATATTAATTTCTTCTATTTTAAGTTTTTTAAATTTTTCTATATAATCTTCTTCTGTTATGTAATCTTCTTCACCGTCTTCTTTAAGATTTTCCAGTTTGTTCAGTAATCATATTTATTCATAATCTATTGATAGCTTTAAATTCTTTGTCAGTTATTATTTTTTAGGTTTTCTTTTGTCCATTTTGTCATAAATTTTTATTATATTTTGATTTATAATCTCGATATTTTGTTGTATATTATCTAGTCTTTTGTGTAAATCATTTTTCCCAATTTCTCCCGCTTTACCTGTTCTAATCATATTTATTTGTTCTATAATAATTTTTTGTTTTGTAATTTCTATTAGGTTTTCATATACTCTTACCATATTTCCTATTTTATTTATTTTATCAATTATTTGTTTTATTTAATTTTCTTAGGTTATTAATTGTTTTGATATGTTATTTACACATTGTTTTACTTCTAATATTTGTGTTTGTATATTTTTGTTAATATATTTATAGTCATTAGTTATTTTTATCGTTTGTCTTATTTCTAATGGTAAATTATTGATAATTTCTTAAACTTGTTCTAAATTTTGTTCTGTAATTTTATCTAAACTTATTTCTAATTTATTTAGTAAAAATAAATTTGTCCAATTTAATTGTTTATGTTTTCCAAATCCTCCTTCTTCTAATAGTATAAATGGTGTAAATTTTTCATATGTTTCAGTTATTAATTGTCAATGACTATTATTAGTTAAATCTTTACATTTATAATTATATACTCTAGGTTCGATCATTGGTAATTTTTTAGACATTTTTAATAAATTTCTAAGTATAATTGCCAGGAATGACAATGGGTCAGATTTGGGGCGAGTCGGGGCCTACCCGCCCCGAACCCAAAATGACTGTATCCCGCCCCGCCCCACGACTGTTCCAGAGTGGGTCGGGGCGACTACCCGCCCCGCCAATGACCAGAATTTTTTTTTTTAAAAATATAAATTGGTAATAAAATTTTAGGTGAAAAACTTAGGCGTCGAACTAGTTTGAACTTTTAAGTTTGAACTTTAAAAATAATATGTATATATTTGAAGGGAAAAAAAATCAATAAACAACATAATGATATAGTGGTTGTGTATTCTCATAACCTTAAATCCCACCAATGTTCAATTCTTCTGGACCTCATTAAATTTATTTTTAGTTTCTCATTCAAAAAAAATATATTCTCTGGTCACGGGGATGGTCGAGGAGGGGCAGGTCCGCCCCGAACCAGCCCCGCGGACCCGACGGGACGGATTGTTTCGGGTCCTTCAAGTTTTTTTTGTCATCCCTAATAATTGCTCACTTTGGTGTTGGCTCTGATACCACACTGAACGGCTTGTGAAATTCAATTTTTCGGAATTATAATCATTGTCTAATTCTTCTAAAAAATCTTCAAATTCATCCATATATCTAATATCTTCTTACCTAATTTCGTTTTCTTCTTTTAATCTTAGATATTTATTATGTTGTTTCACTAATCTTTTAATTTCTCTATGTTTTTGTGTAGTAATAGTATTTAAATCTCTTCCTGTTCTTATTAATTCTAAATATTCATGATGTAGATTTCTAATTGGATCTTTCCTTTTTTCATGAAGTAGATGAGGGTCGTAAACAAGTTAGATTGAATATAATTAATTTATTATTTGTTAATATTATTATGTGTAAGATTTAAATAAATTCTATGTAAAGTAAGACTTTACTTTTTATTTGATTCAATAAGGGATATTATGGTAATTTTCTCACCAATTGTGAACTAGATTGTGGACTGCCTTGCGAAAATAGCATTAGGCATGTTTAATTTGTTGGGATTGACTGGATTTTTTCAATACAATTTTCAGGATTACAAATATATATATATATAACAATTCACATAAGTTTTCTTTGAAAATACCTAATGTTGTCGTTTAATGACAAAGGGTACCAAGGTTTAGGTCAAATTCTAAAAATTCAACTCCTTACTTGGAGTTGGTCAATAATTCTCATCCCAATATTCTTTAAATTTTTTTCTAGCGTGTTGCAATATTTTTAATCACGTTGAAATCTTGTAGAGGAATCAAATTGAAGGGGTTAATAGAAAATATGAAAAATAAAATACTATGGGCAAATCGTGGACTTTAATTGAAGATATATCATAATCAGTTAAGTTTTGTTCAATTCTAAATTCAAATCTTGTCATAGTATATACTATATATAAAATAAAAATATAATAAAACACATTAATGTTATGGTAATTTAAATAAATGAACTCGTTACATTTCTTAGTAGGGTCCACTACTTTCTTTGTGCTGTTTTAGACAATAATTAATAAAACGACAAATAATATTCAAATCCACCTAGGAATGAGATAGGAAACAGCAGCCACATATAATATAAGATAATTATCAACTACTGTAGTTTAGATTGGAACATGTCAAATAAGAAAGGAGAGACTTTGGTTGCCGTGTAATTATTGCGACTATTCAACTTGTAGTTTTTAATAAAAACTTAAGCCGCCGATACGCACTGTTGACGCAGCCTCTTGCCTATAAATGAGCCCCCCTCAGAAATTGAGTCCTAAAAACATTACTAATTCTAATCCTTAATTTCGAAACACAGAGACTTTAATCTCTTTGAATATTATATTTTCTTCTCAGTTAGTCTTAGAGAGAAAGAGAGATGGCGATTGGAATAATGAAGGTGAAGCTGGTGGGTGCTAAAGGTCTCAAACGCACTGATTTCCTAGGTATGCATCTCTCTCTCTCTCTCTCTCTCTCTCTCTATATATATATATATATATATATATATATATATATATATATATATATATGAATTGAATTCTGATATACAGATATACTGTGTTTTAATGTATATATCATGCATTTCTTGAATTTTTCTAAAGGAAAGCAGCGGTCAATGTGATTTTAAATAATTGATTATATAGCATTTACATTATTGTGCAGGTAGAATAGATCCATATGTTGTGCTTCAATACAAAAATCAAGAGTGCAAGAGCAGCATTGCAAAAGGTAACTTTCTACAGTACACATTTTTTGAATATAATGTTTTAGGCTTGTATTTAAGAGCAAGTTTAGTAATGGATTTTTCTTCTAATTTTTCTCTCAAATTTATTTTTAATTACACATTTTTATGGGATCACTACTTTTTACACTTTTCAATCATATATTCTCCAACAAATTAAAAATTCCTCCAAAATCACAGTTAACAAAAAGCTTAAAATAGACCAATGACACTGAAGATGCCATTCATTTGATGAGAAATAAAAAGGAATATCGAAAATTCGAGTGGTCAAAGTTGAAACAACTAATTCGAAATTCGAAGTAACAAATGAATTGACATGGTTTAATTTGTAAATTGCAAGCAATCAAACAGTATAAACACTAATTTTATGATAGTAAACATTACTTGTACATAACATATGAAATCAGAGAACAAATACAAGGAGATGACAATGCTCCAACAATAATTTAAAAAAAAAAAAAAAAGATATATTTTTTAGAGCCCAATACAAAATAATTGACAGGATTTTAATTTCTATAATGGCTTAGGGCAAGGTCGCAATCCAATATGGAATGAGAAGTTTAAGTATAGAGTTGATAATCCAGTGGATGATGAACAATGCAAACTCGTGCTCAAGATCATGGATCACGACACATTCACTGCAGATGACTATCTTGGCGAGGCAAAGTAAGACAATTTGATATCAAAAAATCTCTTATTTATTCGTTCCTAGTGTTATTCTTATTAGTCTGGTTTAACTTATCTCACAACCTATATACATGCAGGATCTATGTGAAAGAACTTATAGAATTAGGAGTGGAGAAAGGAAAGGCTAAACTTCGTTCTCAGAAATATAGAGTTGTGGACACCAACCTAACTTATCAAGGAGAGATTCAAGTTGGAATTACTTTTACTACAAAGGTACCGCTGTAAAATAATCGCTTAAACCTAAACAAACAATAAGTTTTAGGCTCTCTCTCTCTCTTTTTTTTCAATTTGATACTGATATACAAGGTTTGATCAATGTTATTTGATTACAGAAAGAAACTTTTGATAAAGAAGAGGTTGAAAAATCTTTACGAAGATATTTGGACGACGAAGAACGAACTACCAAAAGAATCAAATTTTCTTTCGGCAAGAAGAATGAAGAAGAAGATTTTGGAAAATCTGCTTGGACGATGGAGAATGAACCACCAAAAGAACCAAACTTCGTTGCAGCAAGAAGAATGAGAAAGAGGAAATATATGAACCGGCTTGAATTGGGAATTTGACGTTTTTTAAACTTGAGATCTTTTAGGGATTCCATACAATTGTAGTTTTAGCTGATTATTCATTATTCAACCATTAATCTGGAAAAGTACAAATGATATCCGGAGAAACAATAAGAAAATGAACTTTTTAAAGATGTAAATTTAGGTTTTGAAATTTATATACATTGATTCATAGATTTGGGGATATATATATTAATGTCATGTTCTTCTATTCGATCCTCCAATACCATCAGAAGAATTTGATTGATGATGGAAGGAATTTTATTCTTACGAGCTAGAGGCTATGTATTGTAGTGAACAAAAGAAAAATTGTCCATGTATATCTTATTCTGCTCATTTATTAATATTAATAATTTTTTTACATCATGATTCAATGTTGGATATATAAATATAAACAGATAAACTTGCGTCATTTTAATGACTGATAGTTAACTGTAATTTCAAAAGTTTAAGTTCGAAACTCATTGACACTGGTTTATGATATAAGAACTTGAACGTGTATTTTATTGATTGAATATAATTATTGAAGTACATCAATGTATCACTACAACAAAAACAACTTACGGAAACGTGCAAAAAATGTTGCCGTAGGCCTTTTGCAACGTTCATGTGCATGTTGCAAATCGCAGTGTTGCCGTAGAGGAAAAGGATACGGCAACATTCATTGCGTGTTGCAAAAGGATGGATTGCACGTTGCGGTAGACCTTTGGCAACGTTCACTGCGCGTTGTCGTAGACCTTTGGCAACATTCATTGCGCGTTGCCATTTTTACTTTTGGCAACGTTCATTGCGTGTTGCGATAGACCTTTAGCAACGTTCTTTGCATGTTACGGTAGACCCTTTAACAACGTTCTTTGCGTGTTGCGGTAGATACTTTTGGTAACACTCATTGCGCGTTGCCGTTGATACTTTTTGTAGCACTCGTTGCGCGTTGCCGTTGATACTTTTGGCTTTTGACAACACTCTTTGCGCGTTGCCGTTGATACTTTTGGCAACACTCTTTGGGCGTTGCAGTTGATTTTTAACATTTTTTTTATTTTATTTTTGTAAATCTAGATAATTCCACTGATAACCAACAAATTTCTCAAACATATATGTAATATATAATATATGAAGCACGTGTACTACAAAAATAAATCAATTATTCAAAATAAATACTTGACAAAAATTACGGTACTTTGTTCTCCTACATTAAAACAAAATTTGCAATATAAGTTTTTCACCTATTTGATAATACATCTAAAGTTTGATATTTACTATCCCTCTAAATTACAATAGTATTTCTAGCAGACCAACAACTATACAAAAAGGAGTTACTATAACCATTTTCAACACGAATCATCATTGAAGATGAGTACTTCCCTAGCTTCTGAAATCTAGCTCGAACTATGCCATCTTGTGAGAGAACTACAAAATTGATTTTTACCTGCAAAAACATTATAAAAATCTAATCATCAGGACTAAAACTGCACTGAATGCAAAAATGTAGAAATAAATCATACTAAATATTAAAATTATCATTTTCTATTGTAAAACTTTACAGAAATTTGGACATAATCTCATCTATAAATTGGACTTAGCAAACCTGTAGAAGGATATCACAACCACCATAATGCTTTAAAAGATCAAACTAAAAACTAATTCATCATCAAACTACAATCAAGTCAATTCAAAATCCATCATCAACTCCACACCAACAATAATCTAGAATTGTCAATGAAAATTGATGCATGATCTAAACAGAAACATACTTGAACAGAAGAGTACTAGAGATTTCTAGGAATGGAGATTATTGTATTTGTGTAATAATTCAAAGTGTAATACAAATTTCTGCAATTGTTAATTTAAGCATACACTACTGATTACATCACCTTGTAGAAAATGAGACCGTTAAACTTCTCATGAAGTGCAACTTGTCATAACGTTTCATCTCCGGTCACATTACACCCTATCAAATTACATTCTGTTGCATAAGTTATCTAGTCTTCAATGAAACCTATCATTGTTCTGCTTATCCATCTATTGTTTTTTATAGGTTTTGCAGTTATACTTGACGTTCTCAGCCTCTATTACTATTATCATTCGATTTATTTATCCCCCATCTAATTCTATATTTTTCTTTCTTGAATGACTAGAGTTCATATGTAGGTAATTACTAGTTTTCTTTTAGTACTCAAAAGTATGCTATATAAAGATGACAAATCTTTCACTTTTGTTGTCGAAGGTTTATTCAAATGAAAGTTTCCTTGTGTATGGCTGTATGCACAGCCAAATAAGTGGCGCTAATACAAATAACTACGTGGAGGTAGAAATAGAGAAATTCTAATTCAGTATATCTAGAAATTCACAAAAAGAAAAACCAGAACTTCAACTATTTATCTGACATAGAATATACTACATATTTTGTATGACATTATTTTTGCAGTGAAGAAAAGCTTGGACAACCTTAAACAAGTAAATATTATTAGTAATAAATGAACATGGAGAACAGACCAAGAAGAGCTTAAGGAGGCAATTAATAAGTTATCATGCAGAAGGGGGAAACTTATCTGAATATCCAATTAATGAGAAATTATAGAATCCAAAGTTGTCAGGAGTGGCAATGGCTAATTATAATATTCAGTTATTCACTAATTCGAATGATTTCACAGCAAATTTGAACTCATAATGCGCTCTAAAACATAAATATATGAGAGTGCCATTTAAGAGAGAATTGTGAAACGCAAAGATGAGCACTAACTCCTTTAAAAAGAAAACATCAGAAAGGTTCTGGGATGAGGAATCAGACTTAAACAAAATCTTTAATGGCAGGATAGGGTAAATGCAGTGAAAGGCTGCTAAATTTTGTAAAAGAAACGATAATCGTCTTAACATATCTTAATCTCATGGCCGACCACCTTTACACCAAATTTCTCCTCCTACAATAAACTTTTAATAATAATATGTGCTTACTACAGATATTACTAACTGCAGAGATCAGAGGCATTCTTTATTAAAGTTCATCTCCTACAAAAAGTGAATATTGAAGTGACGAATTTATGCGTTGATCTAAAGATCATAATGGACTTTTAATCAGATTTTCTTTCTTGAAATAAGTTAGATTTTTTATTAAGTAAATAATTACTAAGAATTTTGACTTCACTAATGTTATGACAGCTTTCTTACACATAAGGGTGAATGATTAATTATATTTGTTTCGGATAACACCATCTACCATATATAATGATTATTCTAATTAAAGATTGAATGTCAACGGAACAAACACAGATCAAAACAGAAAGTGCTTAATAGTTAATGTTCGAGAAATTTACCTTTCCATTCCGCATTGGATCAGAGTAAGGTAGGTTGCGAACAAGATCAAAAATGTTTCCGTTTCTTCATCCACAAACATATGGAAGCAGACATTTTTTATGGCATACTCACTAATGTTCTTTGGTTGTCGTATTAAATCAAATGCCCCTGATAAGAACAAACATCATGTATTATTACCAAAAGATTTAATATAGAAATCAAACATTATGTTGGATCAGTACCAAAAATTGCGGATGCAACAACTACCCCTCGACAACTTTCCATCTGAAGAAGGTCAGAATCATTAATGTCAAAACCTGTCAGCGGCCAGGTTTGGTTCCTCTAACAAACCTACAGAGAATGTTTAATTTCCTATAAGAAGCATATGGACATAATAAAGAATGAAGTGATTGAGATTTCAATTGATGCAATAAAAAGATTTACAGTCTCTTAACTAAAATTACATATTAACCATGGTGCTTTGCTCAAGTCTTCGCATTGTGCTAGGTGTGCCATATTTCTAGAAAAATAAATTAGAAAAATAAACCTGAAAAGAAAGCAAATAAAACTAGGAAACCTGTTAAAACTAGAAAATTAATTCTAGATAAACTTAAGAGCTAAAATTGAGGCCCTTCCCATTGGATTTTCGATAAATTCAGTGGTGCCAATGCCTTCTAGAACTCCTCGTGCTTGACAACATATTTAAATTTCAGACCAATCCAACGGTTGGATCAAAAGTTATGCCCATTTCAAAATTGATGGACGGAATATGTCCTGTCAAAAACATGGTGCCCAGCCCAGAGCCACTAGAAAGACGAAAATATAATAGGTCACTAGTGGCTATCTATACCATTTGTTCATGGCCATTTAACACACCCAATAACAGATTTTTTTTTCTTTCACATATCATGGCCATGCCAATATGCTCATTTTCAAAGCATACACCAACGATCCTAACCATTTCAATCTCCTCTTATCCTTGTACAAATTCACATCTCAAAGCAATCAATTATGGCTGCCCTCCTGCCCAGATCCATTCTTCCTCAGTTTACAGTCTTAATTTAGTCTCAGACGAAGAGTTAACAATGGATATTGCGGGTGTGGATGCTACTAAAGTAGCATTGGACTTTACTCAGGAAATCGAAAAGGATTTTGATAACAAAGGGAGTGAAAAATTTTCTTGGTACCTTAAGGTATGTCTACCCCAAATTTTGAATTTCATCTGCTCTAGAAAATGCGACTATAAATCATTTTTCCCCCTAATCTCTGTTCGGTTCTTCCTCACTTGTGGGTTCTTTTTTTTTTTAAATAAAAAATAAAAAACCCAGGAAAGAGCAACGGTTGAAGCTGTGAGAAAGAAAATATAAGACATGGGAGAAGAAGAATTAACCTCAAGTCAATGGGCTAAGGCTGCTGGAATTTCTCAGAAAATCTTGAAAGAGTGGCTGATGGCTCTGTCCAGTGGCGGCACTGCAGCAGTGAAGACACCATAGCCTCTGTTGCGCCGCACCGTTGCGGCTTTGCCTGCAATCTGCCATCTGCGGAGAAGGAATCAGCTCCGGTGTCGGAGTAGAGCCGGCTGCAGACGTGCGACTAGGGAGAAAGAATGGACTATTGCTGCAGACACCAGAGACTCTGCTTCTTGTCTTCGGGTTTCTCCCTTTCTCGTGGGGATTGTGGGTTGAGAGGGTCATGAGAAGTGAGGGAGAGCAGCTGTGAGAACGAGAATGATTATTTGGTATATTAGGTTTTTTATTTTGTTATTTTTTTAAATTTACAATTTAGTCCCCAATAATTTGTAATTTAGTCCCATAATTTTAGATAATATGAAAAATTTTCCAATTAAACTCTTTGGCAACGCTCATTGCGTGTTGCCAAAGGTACCCTTTTCGCAACGCGCAATGCGCGTTGCCAAAGGTACCCTTTGGCAACGTTCAGGGGAATGTTCCCAAAGGGTAACCTTTTGGCAACGCGCAATGAGCGTTGCAAAAGACTATAATTAGCAACATTCACTTGTTGAATGTTGCTAAATGTCAAATAAATCAACCAATGGCAACATGCAACCACTGAATGTTGCGGTAGACCACCTTTAGCAATATGCAATTAGCGAATGTTGCCGTTTGCATGTTGCAAAAGGCCATTTTTCTTGTAGTGTATATAGCACAATGCAGAGTCCTAACAATAGTAAATTGCTAATACACAAAGTAATACAATATTACAAGGAAACTAACTATCATATTTATCCTGAAGAATCTTGATTCACATTACTCCCTTGATTGATGATGGATTCGGATTCCTTACGATCACATTCCACAATATGCCCCCGCAAGGAGGAGCTCCCGTTGGAGAGTCCGATCTTTGAACTTAGACGACGAAAGCCAGTAGTAGACAATGGCTTAGTGAGAATATTTGTAAGCTGGTCTTTAGAGGATATGTAGGAGGCAAAGAAAGATCCAGAAGATACATGATTGCGCACAAAATGTTAGTCAATAGCAATATGCTTCATGCTCGAGTGAAAGATGGGATTAACATGGAGATAGGTAGCACCAAGGTTATCACAAAAGATAGATGGTTTGGAAGCCAGAGGGACATAAAGTTCTTTGAGTAAATTACAAAGCCAAAGAACCTCACAAGCACAAGAAGCAAGAGAGCGGTACTCAGCCTCAGTGGAGAACCGAGCAACAGTCTTCTACTTCTTGGAGCACCAAGACACAAGATTACTAGCAAGATAGACTATATAAGCAGATGTAGAGGTCCAATCATCAGAGTTCCCAGCCCAATCAGCATCAGTGAAGGTAGATAGATGATGTGTAGAAGACTTTTGAATGAACAATCCATGGAAAAGGGTGGATCTTAGGTAGCGGAGGACAAGTTTGAATGCACACTATTGAGTTTCAGTGGGCTTGTGCATAAACTGAGACAATTTATTGACTGCAAAGGAGATTCTTGAATGTATGAGAGACAGGTATTGAAGAGTACCTATAGTTTGACGGTACAAGGTAGGATCGCACGGGGGTGAACCATCGCTAAGGACTAAAGGGGAAGTTGACGACATAGGCGTAGAACATTCCTTGGCTCCTAGCATATTGGTCTGGGTCAGAAGATCACGAATGTACTTGTGCTGTGTTAGAAGAAGACCACTAGGAGAGGGAAGAACCTCAATTCCTATGAAAAAGTGTAAGGAATCGAGATCCTTAATGGAGAATTTAGTAGACAAGGCCAAGATAAAGGATTGAACAGTATTGGGATCATTACAAATGACCAGAATATCATCAACTTAAAAAAGAACAAACATGGTTACCCGGTTAGTGAAGTAGAGGAATAGGGAGGTGTCACTAGCAGAGTTAAGAAACCTAAAGGACAGAAGGAAGGATTTAAGGGCATTGTACCAGGCTCGTGGGACCTGTTTGAGGCCATAGATAGCTTTGTGTAGCCAGCATACATGATTAGGATATGATTGGTCAACAAAAATGGGAGGTTGAGACATAAAGAGCTCCTCATCCAATTGACCATACAAAAAGGCATTGTTGACATCAAGTTGTCCGATGACCCAGTTGGAGGAGACGACTAGAGTAGGACGACCCATTTAGTGGTAGTTTAACAATAGGACTAAAGGTGTTGTGATAGTCAACTCCTAAGTGCTGGTGAAAGCCCTTTACAAGGAAATTATTGCTGCCCTTTGCTGTTGTGATGATTCAATACCATTTGAGGAACTTTACGACAAAATTGTCGATCATGAAACCTACATGCGTGATCTAGGATGAAATTCCTTTTCTCCATCAGGTGAAATTCATGTCACTCAGTGTTCGTCCGGTACCAACCGAGGCCCAAGCCGCAGATGGGGCAGCTATGACAGCCGCGGCTCCCGTTACCCCTTGGACAACTCTAATCGTGGACCTCCCTACTCAGGTCGTATCCGAGGTCCTTCAGCTACTTTAGATCGTCCAGTTTGCCAATATTGTGACAGAAATGGCTATGACGCCAAAAAATTTTGGGATCTCTTTCCAGAAAAACGACCATCTCGTTTCAATCAAACCAACAATAACCGCCCGGCCGTCAATCAAGCATCTGCTTCGCATTCTTCTTCCAATAATTGGCTGGTGGATTCTGATTCCTTACGATCACATTCCAAAATATATGATAAGGTGATTCAATGTTAATGTGATAGACAATTAGTACATTCTGCACATTTAACGATAAGTAGAAAGAAACAATTAAGTCCACCAAACATTTATAAATATTAAGTTTTTGTACTAAATTAATGTGCTTTTGTAAATTGTTACCATTGCTTACTATACAAGAGGGGGTATGATATCTTATAACATGCAATTTCTCTTCTCCTTCACTCTTGCTCTTATCATATTCTACAAATGTGCAAGTTGTCAAATATTTATATATGACATGTTATCGTGGACTTATAGATTTCAAGCACGGTTTAACCTTAGCATCTTATAATTTTTTTCCCTCCGCGATAATGTTAAGTCAGCCTTTTGTTTAGTTACTTTTTTAGGCTGTGTCTGGGCATGACTAAAAGAAGGTTAAGGCAAGAGAAAATGTAAGAACATAGAAGTTTGAAAGAATGCCTTTTGTGTTATGTACAACGCACTTTACAGCTTGGAGGTTGGAACTTAACATCTTTACAAATGAACCAACCATGCACCCTTTATAATAAATGCCTCCACCAATGGATGATGATGATTTATTTTATCCAATGGTAAATATTTTCTTTTAGATGCCTCTACAATCAGGGACGGATCCAGGGTTCTTTTTCAGCTAGAGCGGTCGTTGACCATTGACCCTTGACTTTCGACCGTCAACAATCGCAATAGCGAGATCGTTTATACACATTTTGTTATTTTTCTTTATAATTGGAGTCAAGTTTTTGGAAAATTCTAAGTTTGATTTCTAAGATATTAAACTCCAAAATCAATAACAAGCAAGATAAATTAAACGTAAAGATGACCTATAATCATATTACTAGATTATTACTATCCAAATGCCAAACCCAATAAACAATCTAATACACTTTTTTAATCAATCTAATGTTTCCATAAACAAGTCTTGCCATCTGGAAACGCAAACAAAGTCAAGTCTTGGAAACTCAAATGAGAAAAAAAAAGCCAAAACCAGCTGGAAGTGGAAGCCTACTTAATTTGGGTCAATTGATGGGGCCCCTTTAAGATGCTCCAAATGATTTAAAGCAACCCAGACTAGTGGCCCAAGTTGAGATCATCTTCTACCTACCATTTAAGAGAGTTGCAGACAGGTTGCAACATTTCTGTATCTCTGTTGCCAATTATTCTTCCTCTTTGAATAGTTTTAAATGTCAATGTGTTGCATTATCAATAGTAAGGAAACATTTATGTATGAACCAAACTAATGCACAAAATAATATGGTTGAGGACGAGCAGAACCAGATAATCTAAATAAATACTTTCAGAAAACAGAGAAGTGTGAGAAGATTTTCTATACCAATGGAGTAGGGGCAGAGGTAGCGCCGCGATAGAAGGGCAGAGAATAGGCTCGCAATTTCTCTGTCGACAGGAAAATGAAATGTGAATATAGATACTGAAATTTACTATTTCACACAAATATGTTTAGCCTTGTGGGCTGTGGGCTGTTAGAAACATAGACTAGTTAAACAAAGTCCAACCAATACATAAAAACTAAAGTCTGGAGATCGAAACTCAACTGGCCCATTTATCTTCATCTTCTTCACCGCGGCTTGGCCTTTGTGACTAGCTGATGCCCTGTAAATTCCGGAAGAAGTAGCAGCCATGGAGGAGAACAAGATTCCAACACCCTAAATGTAGTCTTAACCATCGATTTGAAAGATCCAGTCTTCCTTCAACACAAAAGACCAGGAGATCTGTGAAAAAAATCGGAAAAAAAAAAAAAGAAAAAGAAATTCAAAACCTGGGACTCATTCGGCGGATCGTCAGCGGCCAGCTAGCGCGGCCGCGCTAGCTCGCCACACATTGAATCCGTCCCTGTCTACAATAACATCTCATAATTGTCAATATAAAAGTCTATCCTTGTATTCTCTTGAGAACTCCTTCAAAAACTAGTGCAAACTGTCATCTAGAAGCCTCTGTCTAGCCTAAAATGTTGCTTGAAGTTATTTTATGCTTGCTGTTTGGAGCTTTGTGAAAAGTGTATTTTTATGCTTATTCGTTCTCATAAACTTGATAAATATTTGTAAATTGAGAAAATCTCTACTTAAAGCTCATTTGGTGTAGGAGAGATTGGAGAAGATTTTGAATGTTTGGTTGAAAGTTTGTTTAAAAAGTGTGTAAAGTGATGGATCTCATACAAAAGAATGGTTGAAAATAAATTTGAGTTGAAAGTTGGAGGATTTTTCCTAAACCAAACAGGGGCATAGTTTAATGTAGGTATTATAATTTTAGGTAAAACCATTCTAAGAGATATTTAGAGAGGAAAAAAAAAAAGAACCTAATTGGAGTTGGTTCAAACCTACTAAAGATTAATTGAATTCATGGGTACTCTAAGAATCATTTACAGAAAACTAGAGGAAAGTTACAAGTTTCAAGAGTGAAGTTCAAATTATTGGAAGTTTAGAGATTGATTTACACACTTTTGAAACTTGAGGAGGACCATTTTTGGGTGTAACCCACACCTTGAGGGCCCCAACCGACCCTGCCCTGAGCCATTGGTTGAGGAGGTTAATAGCAGGTTATGCCTCCTAGAGCCAGGATGGAGGACTTGATGGTAAGCCAAAAGTTTGGGTAACTCCCGCTGATGACAATGCACAAATCCAATATTTTAGGATTCGAACCATGCACACCATTGCGCTAAGCCTTACCAATCCTCCCCTTTGCCACTGGGAGATGTGCTCTGGGGGCGAGGAGGACCATTTTTGGATTATGGAGGTTAGAAGATCATGGGTTGGATGCTATTGAAAGTTACAAGATCAATACTGAAATCTATACATATATAATAATAGGATAATCGTCACTATTTTATGCACATAGTTTCCCGTCCATTTTCACCTGTCATTTTAGGAAATTTCTTATTTTTTTCAATTTATTTTAATACATGAATTAGGAAAGTTCAATTAATGAATGTAATAAATGATTTGTGAATTTGTGGAAAAAAAATACTCCATCCTTCCCAATTATATAGGCTAGTTTGACTTTTCACACAGATTAAAAAAATTTATTTAATGTCATTGAAAAAATAATTTTTGTAAATAAAAGTTCCAACTTACCCTTATTTAATATCAAAATTATATTGGAAGTAATAAATAGGAGTACATTTGTAAACAAATAAAATAAATACTTCATAATAAAGAAACAAACATATATAATTGGAACAAGCGAAAAAGGAAATGCAGTCTATATAATTGGGACGGAGGGAGTATCTATAAAAAGTCAAATTATAGATTTTTTTTCTTTTGATAATTATTGCATTATTTTGAAATCGAAAAATATGCAATATGTGTGTCAAATCCAACATCTCAACGAGAAGTTTAATACAAACTAAGAAATGAGAGCAAATTTTAAACATATCATTAGTAAAATCGTTTTAAATACTAAATGTAAACGTTTTACTTATACTTTTTTACTTTTTCCAACATCCAATCTTTTTAATTTATCTCATTTAAGTTCCAAAATGATACCTATCATTTTTTACCTAAATTCAATTTGACCTTAATGATTAGTTTTGAATCTTTTTCTTATCAAATTGAAAGAAATAATAGATATTTGATCTTTCTAAATAAATTCAATTAAATCATTTAATTCTCTACAACTTTAGGTTCCGATAAACTCATTGATTCGATTTGTAAAATAGAAGGTGTTAGCAAAATTATTCTATTTAAAATAAAATATGGTCAACAAGTTTATTTAGCATATACAAAAATAGTATGTGCAATTTTGGAAAAAGAGTTTTAAAGAATGTGTGGTTGAGAATGAACATTGAAAAAAATTATTTTTGAAGAATCAATTCTATACGAATAAGTGATAAAATCTTATGTCTTGTGTGTTAAACCCACATTTATAAATTGAGATGTATAAATGATTTTTTGTATATAAAGTTAATTATATTTGTAATATTCACTCAATAAAATTTGTATTTCATATTATATATTTGTTACATTCATTTAAATATAGGATAGCGTATAAGTTTGTTACGTGTAAGTTTAATAAATTACAACATTTAATTTAAATTTGAGCATTTTTTTATTTTTTAAAATGTTTGGTAAATTTTATTTGTAATGTATTTGTTTTTTTAGATGTAATGTAATGTAATGAAATGAAATATTTGTTTAATATATTTAAATATCAATTATTGCATTAAGATAGCTAGTACAAATTCTTACAGTGCTATACGGAGAGTCGATAAATTAATTCATATGCTCAACTTTAGTCATCTAATCAAAATTGTAAAGTACAGAATAAATCGCATGTCCATATCTTACTTCACCTAAATAGACTAAGAAAACTAGAGAATGAATAATTAGCCGTTAAAAGAAATATGCAAGTAGCAATTTTATGTTTTACTTTTTTTAGTATTTTTCATTATATATGAATGCACAATTTATGTCAGACATTGTACTTTTACAACTTATCTAATAAATAATTGTTAATTATATCTTCCGTGAATCGCACAGGTGCAATTACTAGTTTTGGATAAAAAGGATAAAAAAAGACATACAAGAACCTGAAGCTTGGATCAAATTGCAATAAGCATAAAAGATAGGGATTTTTATCTCGGTGTACAAAATGCAGTCAAAATAGATTAGCGGATGATACCGTCTGGTCACAACTGTTAATTTCTAGTCCTGTAGTGATTCTAGAATGGAAATGAGAGCTTATATTCATGGATTTTGTAGTTATTTTCTAAAGTCAGTTAAGGACAACAATTGTATTTGAGTAATTGTTGATCGATTAACTGAGATGACTCATTTCTTGCCGGTAAAAATGAGTTTCGATTTGGATCAACTAGCACAATAGTATATTGGAGAGATTGTTAAATTGAATAGAGTTCACTTCTTATTGTATTAGGTAGAGATTCGAAGTTTACCTCTTAGTTTTGGAAGAGTTTACTTAGAGCATTACAAACAGAACTAAATTTCAGCATAACACTTCATTCCCAATTAAATGGCCAGTCTGACAAAAAAAAAAAAAAAAAAGGGAACACACGTCGATTTTTAGTAAAACAGACGCCTATAAAAGGACGGTGTCATTTTTGTAAATATATTCTAGAAATACACGTTGGTTGCGTAAATACAACCGACATGCAATGTTTAGTTTTACGAACCGACGCGTAAAACCAGTTTATATACAATAGGCATCGGTAAGCCCAAAGATGGTTATATTTTACCCTCGACTATGCCCGGCACCTCCTTATTTTTCACTCCCTCTTCCTGCCTCTCTCTTTCAACTACGTACTCACACCGTGTCACCGTCGCCCCCTTCACCGCCACTACCATTCCTCCCTTTCGCTGGCAATGTCCACCACCACCACCACATTCCTCCCCCTCTCTTTATCTCTTCCTCTCAAAAAAAAATCGAACCTCGCACGCCATTACTACCGCCGCATGCCCACCACCACCACCGCCATCCCGTGAGAGACATGCCTCCCTCCCACCCTGTAAGAGACTCACCTCCCTTTTTATATACATATGTTTTTGTATATGTGTTTATATATATATATATATATATATATATATATATATATATATATATATATATATATATATTTGTATGTGTGTTTCAACTAGTTAATTGATTTAATTTGTTAGTTTATGATTAAATTTATGATTTTATATGTTAATTGGTTTAAATGAACTTTTTATTATTTTAGTTTGGATTTTAATTTTATATTGTTGATTTTGAGTAAGTAGATGGTTATATTGCAATATTTGAATTATTGAAGTTCTATTGAAATTATATGATGTTAAGTTATGAAATCTTAGTTTGAGTTTTGAGGAGTTGAGAATTAATTTTGGAATAATTGATGATGTTGAAATTTGACTGGAGTTGTGTTTGAGTTTTGAATATTTTGAGGTTGAACATTTTGATTTTATTGTGGTATTTTAATTCCTCCTACAAGTTGGATAAATTCAATTTATAGGGGAGATTCTGCCGAAATTTTTGTAGGATTTTATAAATAAAAAATTATAATTATAATTTAAGGTGATTTTTGTTGGTTTAAAGTTCTATCATGAAAAGTTTTAACTCAAAACTAATATATTTTTTTTAATTATATCTTCACATATAGGTCGTTAGATATGGATTAGGGTTTGATGTATGGTAGATGTAAAACGTATGAATATGTAAAATGGGTTGAAGAGTTTATGAAATGTGCAGAGAAACACAAAAGAAAAATATGTGAAGCACTGATTTTGTGTCCTTGTTGTAATTTTAAGAATCTGAGAAAGTTTCGTAATTTTGAGCAAGTGAAGAACCATTTGATTCGTCGTGGGTTAAAGAAATGTTAGACAAGATAAATATGGCATGGTGAGAACATGCTTTCTAAGACGAGCACTAGTGACGATGATGGTGATCAACAGGAGAATAATTTGAGCAATATTGGCATGAATGATGTGGAAAATGACGAGAATGATATGATAGAAGAAATGATGTGTAATATACAAGGGGATTTCATTGAAAAACCTCATATATTCGATAACTTATTCAGTGATTCTGAAAAGTTTTTGTTTTCTGCCTGTAATAAATTCACAAAATTGTATGTTGTGTTGAAATTGTAAAGCAAAGAATAGGTGGAGTGATAAGAGTTTCACGACATTATTGAAACTTTTACGAGAGATGCTCGCAGAGGATAACGAGCTTCCTAATTCAATCTACGAGGCAAAGAAATTGTTGTGCTCGATGGGTATGGAGATCGAGATGATACATACATGTCCAAATGATTGTATATTGTATCGAAATAAGGATAAAGACTTGTGTCCATGTCCAAAGTGTAGGGTATCATGGTATAAGCAAAAGAACGTCGATGATAATTGTGAGGATGCGAAAAGCTTTCCGGAAAAGTTTTTATGGTACCTACCCGTAATACCAAAGATTCAAATATTTGTTTGTCAATACAAAGGATGCAAATAACATGCTATGACATGCTGAAGAGATGAAAGAAGATGGAAAACTAAGACACCTGGCAGATTTTCCTCAATTTATGGACTATGTACAAATGGGATGAACCCGTACGGTAACATGAGTGGTCGACATAGCACTTGGCCGGTTCTTTTAACGATTTACAATCTTCCTCCTTGGTTATTTATAAAGCGCAAGTAAATCATGTCGTCCTTGCTAATACCATGGCCTAAACAACAGGGGAACGACATAGATGTTTACCTAGTACCACTAATTGAGAATTTAAGACTGTTGTGGGATGAATGTGTGTCAGTGTTTGATGCACATAGCTAGATGAATTTCACCTTACATGCAATGATATTTTGCACTATAAATAATTTTCCAACTTATGGTAACTTATCGGGTTATACTGACAAATGACCTAAAGTATGTCCCGTTTGTGAAGAACACACGATTGATCTTTGATTGAAAAACTGTAAGAAAAATGTCTTTATGAATGATTGAAGATTTCTCCTTGTTGGCCACCTTTATCGAAAGAAGAAAAAGCCCTTCAATGAAAAAAATCGAGGATCGAGCAGCTCGCTTTCCGTTAATAGAAAGTGAGGTATATGAACGAGTTAAAAATATTGATGTTTTGTTTGGAAAACCCTACTTATTGACCCCTAGCTTGCTATACTTTGTCTAGAAAAGAGAAAACAAGTTTTTGTGACTGTCTACATACTATTAAGGTTCTACATACTGTTAAGGTTCCATCTGGATACTTATCAAATATAAAAAGTCTTGTATCTATTAATGCAACACTTGTTACCAGTTACAATTCGAGGCATACTATCAAAACATGTTGACAAGTCATTATAAAACTTTATTTTTTTTCTTCAACGTAATTTACAGTAAAGTTGTTGATCCGGAGGCTTTGAATGATTTGTAGGTCGATATTGTTATCACCCTATGTCAATTTGAAGTGTGCTTTCTGCCATCATTTTTTGACGTTATGGTGCACTTACTTGTTCACTTGGCGAGAGAAATTAAGATATGTGGCCCGGTGTTCTTGAAGTATATGTATCCATTTGAAAGATTCATGGGTATTTAAAAGGATATTTGAGAAATCGATTTCGACCTGAAGGAAGTATTATTGAAGGTTATGCTGCTAAGGAGGCTATTGAATTTTGTACTGATTACCTAGATGACGTTGAGACTATTGTGTTCCTAAATCTCATCACGAGGGAAGACTCAAAGGTAAAGGTATGATTGGATGCAAATCAATTGTCCCCAATGTTGAATTGCGAGACAAAGAACACCACCTTGTATTACAACACCTTGCGGAAGTTCATCCTTGGATGAGCACATGTCCATTTTAAGGCAGTGGAATCCTTCAAAATTTGAAAGGTGGGTAACTAATCAACATAATCATTCATTTGCAAAATTGTTCAAAGATAGAGTGATGAAAGAGTTGTCACAAACGTCGAATACCATTCTTGAAACGGTAAAGTGGTTAGCTTATGTACCTAGTACGATTGTGAGGTCTTATTAGACATATGACATTAATGGGTATACATTTTACACTAAGCATCAAGATAATAAAAGTACAGTGCAAAACAGTGGAGTGGCACAAGTAGCACTATCAAGAGATTTTTCAAGTGCCAAAGATACAATGCCAACAGATGCCTCAATGTAAATGAGTTGATAACCGAAGGGGTGTTTCGGGTGGATGAATTAGGTTTCACTTTAGTGGATTTTGGTGGCTGGGTTATCTTGCTGAGCCATTCATACTTGCATCACAAAGAGAAACAGGTATTTTATGTTCTTGATCCTATTGATACTAAATGGTCAGTCATCCTTCAAGGCAAGAGACGCATTGTTAGCATTGGTGATGTGGTAGATGAAGAAGATTATAATCACTTTGACGAAACCCCTCCACTTTCTATTGGTATACAACCGAGTGCAACTTTAGGGAAAGATAACATTGAATCAAATTATATGCTTTGGGATCATGAAGAAGGATTATGGATTGACCATCGTTCGTATTGTGTAAGATCATTTACATATTCTTACTTATAACTTTCTAGTAAACTTTATATATGCTCAATTCATTGTTAATATGCATTTGTGATTTTGATAACACTAATTTGATATATATATATATATATATATATATATATATATATTTCTGATTTTCTATTTATGCAGGTATATGCATAATCTTCTCCAAATAATGGCCGAGTCTTCAAGTTCTTCTGATGATCATCGTACTACCCAAACAAAAAGGACAAGAGGGCCAACTGCGTGCAAGAAGATGAAGAAGGCGATGCAGGAAGTGAAAGTCATTAAGTTTGATGACCACAATAGACCGATCAGACCACACAAGAAGTACTTCAAATCTTTTGCAAGGTCTTTGGTCCGTATTCACGTTGACATAAATATCAGTGATTGGCATAAAGTTGATCAAGACCTTAAAGATATAATATGGGAAGATATAATGGTACCACATCACTTCATACATAGTGATTTGATAATTGATTGTATTTTTTTGTATGATCACATATTATTCTTGTCTTTCTGAGGTAGTTTAACATCCCCGATGAAAATAAAAATTGAGTCATTTTGAAAGTTGTGGAGATGCGGTCGAAAGATTTCAAGACGAGGTTGGTTCATAATTTCATTACTCATTAACACACGAAATATACATCACCTACAAAGCTATATGATTTCTTAACCGAAGAGCTATGGGAGTCATTCAAGAAAGAACGTGAGACGGAGAAATTTAAGGTATATTTAAATGTACGCATGTGATTTTTTTTATTGAGTTGAAAACTAAAAACATGTGATTTTTTCTAGGAAAAAAGTAAGAATGCTAGAGACAGCCAATTGTGAAACGAGCATCAACATTTTTAGGGCTCCGCTAATTATGTAAGGATGAAGCCACGGTGGCTGGTAAGTGACCCACTATCTTCTAGCTCTTCGTGTGACATGATTAGCTCGTCAATTGTAAGCGAGGATCGTAGTTTAGTTTGGGTTCGAGCTAAATCAAAAAAGAAAGAAGATGGAACTTATTACATCCCCAACGAGAAAATGAAGGGATATTTGAAAAAATTGTAAGTATATCCTCCCAGTTTTTATATTGTCAATTAAAATTAAGTTAAATACTTATATTTAGTTTTCATTTTTTTTTTTTTTTTGGAACAAGTTGAAGAACTGAGTAAGCCACTCAAGAAACATTTGTGTCAAGTAGACACCATGATGTCTTATCTGAAGTCCTTGGTAAGGAGGATCATCCTAGTAGGGTGAGGGGGTATAGTGTCTATGTCACCATGAGGGATGTTTAAGGCAGACCCGATGATTCATATAGATGATCGTGTGGGGTTGTGTCAGCAAACGATATTAAGGAGATGATCGGGAAGGAGATAGAGGATAGTATTACTGAGCAAGTCAAGCATAAGACCATGTCGGAGATGTAGAGTAAGTTTGACAGCATGTAGAGTGCGTGTAGCGACCAAGAATTTTCCACGCGATTAAATAATTATTTTAAAATTTTGAAAACCGTGTCGCTGCGATCTCGTCCATTTTAAAGTTAACATCACGACGCGTTCGTCTAGCCAAGTCGAGAAATGTAAAGTCAATTCAATTTTTAATTAAATTCCGAATTTCCGAAATTTTATTATTTTAATTATTTATTTAAATTATTATTTTCAAAATCATTTTAAATCCCAAATTACGTCAAGCTCATTTCGTCAGATTCTTTTCCAACCCAGTTGATTCACGCGTATTATTTTTCTCGAATTTCGTACATTGCTTGTCAAAGTTTCCAAACTATCCTATATCAACATATACTACCACCAACTCCCATCAATCACATCCTACCTCTACATCACCAATCTCTCCAAATTCACACTTCACCAACTTCCCACTCCATTTTTTCAGCCCTCTCTCTCTCACGATTTCTACACTTCTCCCAGCTCCATTCCAAACTCCACAGTCACTGCCACCTTCTTCTCCATCATCATCATCATCACCACCTCCACTGTCTCATCACCAGCGAGAATCACCACCCAACCGCCTGCAGCACCACCTCATAAATCATCATCACCACCTCAATCACCACTGCCCGGCCACCACCATCCGCACAACCACCCAACAGGGACACCATCTTCAACTCAACCACAGCTTCATACTCTATTCCCAGTAACACCATTCATCATCATCATCACCTCGACAAACTAGTACCGGAGCCAACTACATCGATTAGCACCATCACCAAATCACAACTCCAGCCACCGCCTCCACTGCCTCTTCACTCCACCACCGCCACACGCCGGCCACAGCATCAACACCACCATTTTCGTGTTGGGAGGATTTGTGAATAGTGACGCCAAATAAGTAGAATGAAAATTTGTAAATTCAAGCCGAAATTTGGACAGAGTAACGGCAAGGAAAGTACAAACAAGAAGAAGAAGAAAAGAGGGATAAAGCCGAGGCAAGAGTTGGACTCTTTGTCCTTAAGTCGAATTTGCCCCGCAACGGTGCCTAAGGATAAAGGTAATCGACTTCCAAGATACAACGGCTTCACTTGTGTTTGTAGCACTTCAAAATACAAGTACAACGAACCAAATATAGGCTTATGTACTCCAAATGATGCAATGAAAGAATATCAAAACAAATGAAATGATTTGATTTTGGAGAGAAGTGAGGATGTTGAGATGTTTTACATATCAAAAAATGAGGAATAGGACACCCAAAGGGTCCTATTTATAGATCATGAAAGGGTGTGGACGAAATGGTTTAAGGCCAAACCATGCACCCTTTCCAAACAATGCACATTTATGAAAAGGCACCTCCTGACCGGACAACCGTGCGGCCGCACGGTTATAGACCGTGCGGTCGCACGGTTTAACTTAAAAACCCGAAAATGAAATTGACGTGTGGTCGCACGGTTTACCAACCGTGTGGTCGCACGGTCAAACATTTTGACCTGATTTTCGTCCTTTTTCGTAATTTCTCATTCATCCGATATTGGTTTTCGAAATGCCAAATATACCCTTCATCCGATATTCAGGTCGATCCCCATTTGTGCGCCCCGAAGCGGCGAAGTGGCAAACAATTTTTCCTAAACGGATTGAGCCGAGCTTTTGAGTATTTGGCCGAAGTCGACACGAAGTCACTTTAATCGATTTTCAATTCTCGATTTATTAACCAATATCCAACATTTTGCACTCTGCACAACCACTACAATACACAACCGAACCAACCACCGTCACCACCCCAGCAGCCACACCATTTTCACGTCCAAGCACTGCCACTGCCACTGCCACCGCCACCTCCAACCCACCTCCAAACCATCTTCATTACAACCTCAACCTTTCGAACCATCATCATCAATCACCACCCATTTTCAGACCAACCACCAACCACACGCCTCCACTGCCCTCCCCAATCCCCATCAATAAGCCAAAAAATCCAACCCAAAACCTAAAAATAACTTACCCCAAGCTACTCACCTTCGACCGCTGCTTCTTCGACCGGAGTTGCACCGAAAATCGCACCCCTAAATCACGAACTCAGCCTCGGTTTCGCACCAAATCCCGCACCTAAGCCCTTCAAATCTGAACCTTGCCTTGGCCGCCGCTCGCCGCCACCTTGCGCCGGTGTTTCGCCAGCAATATCGCCGGTCGAAGGACGGTTGCGCGAGGTGCCTCGTACCTCCTCCTCTATGCTCCGACGAAATGGGGAAGAAAGAGATAGAAATTGATTTTTATATTTTTTATTTTTCAGAATTTGCACTCTATCCCCTAAGTTTCCAAAGTTATTTTATTTCGGCCATTTTAGCTTTAAAACTTATAAATTCAGTCCTTAAGTTTTTAAATGACTTTAATTAACCCTTCATTTTAAAATCACTTATCTCAATCCCCACAATTTAATATCCATTTTGAGCTTCAACCCAAAGTTTAAAAGTATTCATTTTAGTCCCTCAACTTTCAAAGTATTCATTTTAGTCCCTCAAATTTCAAAGTATTCATTTTAGTCCCTCAACTTTCAAAAATATTCATTTTAGTCCATCAACTTTTAAAATTATTCATTTTAGTCCCTCAACTTTCAAAGTATTCATTTTAGTCCATCAACTTTCAAATCATCAATTTCAGTCCCCAAATTTGTAAATTATCATTATTAAACTATAAATTTCAAAAGACTAATTTAACTTATTTTTCTAATTGGCTAGACGAAGCGTACGGAGAATTAAAGAATTGAAGTCATTTCCCGCTCAACTTTACACTCGTCAAGTTTAAGGTAGACTCGCCCCTATTAATTGATTAAAATTATGATTGCACGTGAATGTGTATGTTATGTGACTTATATGAAAGTCATTTTTATGAAAATAGACGAGAATGTATTTCTTTGGAAATAATTATGTTGTTATGCTTGTCATAACTTACTTGCTTTATGCATGAGAAAGAAAGAAGAGAATATCTTGCAAGATAAATGATGATGTTATGCATAACATACGTGCCTTAAGTGCACGAGACGAGATTACCCACACCCGATGATTTTAAAGAGCCTATGAATTTTCAAAGAGAAGCCCCGTGCTTTAATGCACAAGAAGAGACTATCCACACCCTATGTTTCTAAAGAGCCTGCATTTATGTGTTCAATTATATTGTAAATTAATTAATTGGCGATGAGTCTACTGAGTATTTCTATGAAATGCTCATGTCTATTTTCAACAACATTTGCAGATTACGGAGAGAGTGGCAAGTGATGGATGATTGTGGCAATAGTTGTTAAATGGTTGTAAATCTTATTTTAATGATCCGTATTTCCAAACATTGGATAATTTTGAGAATTTCAATTATTTGAGAAATTATAACATTGCAAATTGTTTTACAATGTTAATGGCTCGATTTATTATTTTGAATTGTTTCATAAATGTTTTCAATTTTATCGACCGTTACAGTTTATTTAATGTTGCCAAAAAATTAATTTCAGATATTTCTTCCGCTAAAATGTTATTTTAAAGTTTAGACTAGAAAATGACGTGGTGAACCGGGTATTTAGAACTCGGGGCGCTACAGTGCGTACCATAGTATGTAAAATAAATACGATGTTATCCTCCAGCGCTTGATCTTAAATATTGGTGCCGAGGTGGACATAACTCCACAAAACTAACCACCAACTTGCAACAGTTGCCACTCCGTGAATCTAGATCCATTTGATGGGCTTCGGGTATTTAATGTTCAATTATTTAGTTTTTGAACATTACTTATTTTATTTCAACTGGAAGGGCTAACATATATTTTCAATCATGTTGAACAATAGAATCCAATTCCTTTTCATCTCGTCATAAGTCTTGATGGTGAGAAACATATAGTGGCGAGCGGAATGGTTCATCCATCCGGAACTGAGACTGTGGTGCATCATCAACCTCTCTGAACCGATCATGTTAAGATGTCTATTGATGATGTTATACATGGTACAGAAGCATTCCTTCTTCCAGTGCCATCTCAAAACCACATCACGGTCGGGGAAGCCATACACTTCACATGCTTCTAGCGATTCACATGGTATCATCAAATGATACAAGTCTTGTAATGAATGCAAAGAAGAGGCATCTTTTACACAATTACACGTATAGTATAACAACGAATTACCCTATTTCCTCTATGTGGAAGAAAGGGAACCCGCAGGCCTCCCAAAAGGTAATGAAGACATGAAAAGGTTTCCTTAGACCGGATGGAGACTGGCCCCTCAAGTGTAAAGGCAGAAGGGAGCTTGACTACAAGACCCACCCATCGAGCAAGGACCAAAGTCGAGCTTAGTGAACTTCCCTCTAGACCTATCGAAGCTCCATCTACAAATGGATAAGACCCGATCTTAGTGTATTGGAGTTATTGAAAAAAAAAAAAGAAAAAAAAGGAGCAATAAAATCTTTCTTGTTCTCTGCAAAGTCACATTTCAGTCATGATTACAAATTTAGTCGCAAATTTCACTGCGACCCCACCAACAAAGTCATAATTGGTCACAAAAGTCATAGTTTGATCAGAATTACAAATTTAATTGCAAAATTCACCATATCCCACTCGGAAAGTCACAGTTGGTCACACAAAGTTACAGTTTAGTCATACAAGGTAACAGTTCGATCACACAAAATCATAGTTTGGTCACAAGAGGTCACAGTTCTGTCACACAAGGTTATAACTCGATCACATAAGGTCACAGTTCGGTCACATAAAGTCATATTTGATAAGATTGTAGTTCACACAAGTTATCATCCAATTGTCACACAAAGTCACGGTCACAGTCTTTAATATAATTGGTCACAATCATCCATAATTGGTCACATATTATTTATTTATTGGTCACAACTTACGCGTTTCTTGGTAACGATTAGTCCATATTTTTTGTCACAATTACCTAATAATTGGTCACAGCTATCAATAATTGGTCACATATTATTTATTTATTGATCACAACTTACTTGTTTTCTTAATTGCGAACTCATGATTAGTCAATATTTTTTTGTCACAATTACCTAATAATTGATCGCATTCCGTATCGTTACAAGTCACACTTAGTCCACATTTTGATTGCAATTACTTAATAATTGGTTACAATCACTATTCAAAATCACATTTAGTCAATGTTTTGGTCACAATTACCAACAATTGGTCAAGTGCACTATTTAAGCCACCAATCCCCTACCCGTCCCTTCCCAAGCTAAACCATTTCATCCTCCTCCACCATCACCACCGCTCGTCCCTAGCACTCCCCACCACCACCACTAATCTACCATCAAATAAAAATACCATAATCACCACCACAACACTGAACACACAACTAAACCATTTCCACCACCGCCGCCGCTGCCATCCTCCGAGCTGCAGCCAAAAAATTAAGTGAGATGGACGAAGGTGTTCCTCAACATCGTGAATCCAAGTATGGTGTCAGCTTGTTGAACGGAGTAGTGCTCTAGCTGGAATCTGAAATTTAAGTTTTAGTCAGATTCTCTTCTAAAGCAAAATCACCACCTGCAACACCCGCCGCTTACAACACTCACCGCAAACCATAAAACCACCACCTGCATGATAAGTGCATTTTATACACTTATTTATATGTCTAAATTAGATTATATTATTGTCATTCTTGAATAATTACTACTTAATTGCTTTATATTTGTTTACATTGTAGAAATTTTCCCAAAGTCATGGAAATGAAACACTAAAGTGGAAAAATGGACATTTGGATGTCATTTGAAGCTTAAATGAGCAAAATTGATGATGGGATCGTCAACTAGAATTTCCAAGGAAAGCTAAGTGAAAGAATCAAGGTTCGAGAGCATATATTGAAGATGGAGTGAAGTTTGGAAGAAGATTTGAAGTTTTTTGAAAGTTTAGGGACCTAGTTGTCACAATCAAAAGGTGAAGGACTCGCTTGCAAATAAAACTTTGGGGCCAACTTAAATGTACTGGAAAATATGGAAATCGCAATATTGGTGTTGAACTACACAGTCACGGACCCGAGACATAGTGGCCACGCTAAAATCTTCAAATTACTCATGATTTGTAGTTTAGATTGTTGCATTATTGTTATTTTCATTATAGATAACTAAACTATTTGTTGGAATTAAATGATGTAGCGTAGTTTTACGCCTTTAATTTCATTACTTAAGTTTTATGGTTTGATTGCATGTGCATGGTTTTATTTTGTGTTCAATGTGTGATTCAATGATTAATTGGATCGTTTTCATAATTCGAGAGGTGAGCTAATGATCTAGACATAGGAATAAAACCCGGTAATTGAATGAGCAATAGAGATATACGTTCGTTGTCATTGCGGTCTTATTTGAGTTTTTACATTCCATGCGCCTAATCATTACAACCAGTTGTTCGTTAACACAGTTGACTAATTAAGTAGAGTTGATTTAAACCCGAGAGGGAATTTCATGTGCATAAGTGAGCTCAACCGAACACATTAGGAAGTCAAAACTTGAGTGGTGAGGTTAAAAGTATTGATTGCTTGAAATCGTGAAATCCCAATTCTACATCAAATGATTTAAAAACACACTTTTATTCATTATTTATTGTTTTTAGATTAATCTTTAGAATCATCACATCTTCAATTATTTGTTGTTCAAATAAAGAGAGAATTAAAATAAATTTGGTAATTAATCCAAATCCTTGTGGATACGATAACTCGGACTAATAAAGTTCACTATATTACTTGTCATGACCCGTACACTTGCGGTGTTATTTTAGTGAACAAGTTTTTTGCGCCGTTTTCGGGGATTTGTGATTAATATCGATTTCTTTTAATTTTTTCTTTAATTTTAATTTTACCTTTTAGTACTTTTATTGTTTTTATTTATTGTTAAGAAGTTAAAAAAAAGAGAGAGAACTGTGAATTTCCTCTTTTTGACGCAGAAATCAAAAGAAATCTTAGACAAAGGCAATAACAGCAGTTGGAAGAATTTCATCAAAACAATGGCAGAAGATAAAGTTCCAAACAATCCTCAACTTCAAAACAATCAACAAGACCCTATGGATGCAAATCAGGTCAATTAGCAGCAGATACCTAGGGGACGGCCTTTGAGAGAATATGTGATTCCACTTGTGGATGATATTCAAACGTGCATTGCTTCGCCACAAATTCCAGCTAACAACTATAAAATCAAGACATCATAAATTACACCGATCCAGTACATATGTGTTTTTCATGGTATACCTTCAGAGGACCCACTTGCACATCTCAGAACTTTTCAGGAAATATGTGACATGCAAAAATTGAATGGAGTTCCAGATGAGGAAGTGAAAATGAAGCTCTTGTCTTTCTCTCTAGCGGACAAAGCGAAATCTTGGTTCTATTCATTGACGGATGACTCTGTTACATCTTGGGTCGTGTTAAGTCGTAAATTTGTGAATAAATTCTTCCCACCCGATTGAATGTTAAAACTCAGAAGAGGGGTCTTATCTTTCAATCTACAATCAGGGGAATCATTATTTGGGGCATGGGAGAGATACAATGAATTGCAGAGACAATGTCCCATTCATGGAATATCTGACTGGATTTTGGTCTAACAATTTTACAACGGATAGAAGCATGAAAACAAGAGAAATGCTGATTCAGCAACTGGTGGTTCACTTATGGATTTGACCTATGAGCAAGCAGCTGATATTTTTGAGAAAATGGCAACAAATTTCTATCATTGGTATTCTGATCAGGAAACACCAAAGGTTGGAAGGATTCACGAAGTAGATGGATTTACAACACTTATTGCAAAGGTTGAAGCTTTAGGAAAGAAATTGGATGGTTCAGGAAAACAGCCCATATATGCAGTTCAGGAAAATCAAATATGTGATATTTTTTTAGATAATCATTTATCACATAATTTTCCTTTTGCAATTCAAAGTCAGTCAGGTGTGAAGTAGGAAAACTATGTAGAAAATAATCAAATGTGGAAATGGCCATATTCTCAAATGCACAATCAAGATTTGACCACTTTGAATGAAAACGTGATAGTAATAATGCAGATGATAAAAAATCATCAAGGTGAAATCGCTGAATTGAAAAATAAAATATGGTAGTTGGCACCTAATAAGACTGAGAGACAGTCAGAACAGTTGCCAAGCAACACTCAAACAATTCAAGGGGGTATGTTTGCTCCATCACTACAAGGAGGGGGGTTCAATTGCTGGGAGTTCAGGTGAAGAAAGCAGACAAATCAAAAAAAGTTGTTGAATGAGGAAAAGAAAAAGAAGAGCAGCCAAAGGTAGTGAACCAGCCTAATGAACCACAAAAATAAGATAATGAAGAGAGGACAACAAGGCTACCTGTTAAATCTTATGTTCCACCACTTCCGTATCCTGGGAGAGTGGCTCATCATCTTATGGATCAACAGTTCAATAAGTTTCTAGAAATGCTAAAGAAACTGCACATAAACATTCCCTTTATAGAATCCATCAGGAAAATACCAAGCTACGCTAAATTCTTGAAGGAGATGATGTCTAAAAAGAAGAGGCTAGAAGATTTTCTTTAAATGAGGAATGCAGTGCAATCCTACAAAAGAAGTTGCCACCTAAGCTAGAAGATCCAGGGAGTTTCTCTATTCCTTGCATCATTAGTGATTTAAAATTCAACTAAGTTCTATGTGATTTAGGTACAAGCATTAATCTAATGCCTTTGTCTGTTTACAGGAAATTGAATTTAGGTGACCCAAAGCCAAAGACAATCAGGTTGCATCTTGCTGATCGATCTATCTGATACTCGTATGGAGTTGTAGTGGACGTGTTGGTGAAAGTGAAGAAGTTCATATTTCTTGCTGATTTTGTGCTTTTGGACATGGATGATGTAGCGCCCCTAATTCTAAATACTCGGTTCACCACGTCATCGTCTGGTCTAAATTTTAAAATAATATTTTAGCGGAAGAAATATCTGAAATTCATTTTTTGGCAACATTAAATAAATTGTAATGGTCGATAAAATTTGAAAACATCTATGATTAATATTACAAAACAATTGACAATGTCATAAATTCTCAAATAATTGAAAATCTCAAAAATATCCAATGTTTGGAAATACGGATCATCAAAATAAGATTTTCAATTGTTTAACGATTATTGCCACAATCATTCATCACTTGCCATCCTCTTAGAAATCTGCAAATATTGTTAAAATAGGAATGAGCATTTCATAGAAATACACAGTAGACTCATCGTCAATTAATTAATCTACATTATAATTGAACTCATAAACGCAGGCTCTTTAGAAATCATAGGGTGTGAGTAGTCTCTTCTCGTGCATTAAAGCAAATGACTTCTCTTTGAAAAATCATAGGCTCTTTAAAATCATCCGGTGTGAATAGTCTTTCTTCTCGTGCACTTAAGGCACATAAGTTATGCATAACATTATCATTTATCTTGCAAGATATTCTCTTCTTTCTCATGCATAAAAGCATATAAGTTATGACAAACATAACAACATAAATATTTCCAAAGAAATATATTCTCGTCTCTTTTCATGAAAATGACTTTCACATAAGTCACATAACATACACATTCACATGCAATCATAATTTAAATCAATTAATAGGGGCGAGTCTACCTTAAACTTAACGAGTGTGGTTGAGCGGAAATGACTTCAATCTTTTAAATCTCCGGACGTCTCGTCTAGCCAATTAGAAAAAAAAAAAGTTAAATTAGTCTTATGAAATTTATAGTTTAAAAATGATAAATTAAAATTTAGGAACTGAAATTGTTGATTTTGAAAGTTGGGGACTAAAATAAATACTTTTAAACTTGGGGACTAAAATGGAGTTTTTGAAACTTTCAAGACTCGAATAAAACGCTATAAAAATATTCAGGATGAAAATAACAGATTTTTAATTTAAAGGATAGAGTTTTGAAATATTTGAACTCATGGGCCGAAATGAAATATTTGGAACATTGGAGACTAAAATGTAATTTTTCAAAACTTGGGTTGAAGCTCAAAACGGATATTAAACTGTAGGGATTGAAATAATTGATTTTTAAAATGAAGGGAATGTTTAAAATTATTTAAAACTTAAGGGGCTGAAATGATTAGTTTTAAAACTATAAGGACTGATTTGAATAATTTTAAAACTTGGGGACTAAGCTGCAAATTTTGAAAATCAAAATATTAAAAACAAACCTTACTCTGTCTTTCCCAATTCATTTTCAGAACTGGAGAGAGAGGAGAGGCGCGACAGGGAATGGCCCTCCGCGCAACCGGCCCTCAGCTAGCGAGTTGCAGGCGAAACGCTGCCGCAGGGTGGCGGGGAGGGCAGGAAAGAAGGGAGTCAAATTTGAGGGATTTTGGTGCGAGATTGGGTGTAAAAACCGAGACAAAAATGAGGTTGAGTTCGTGATTTGTTATGATTTCCGGCGAGCTTATCAGCGGTCGAGGTAGGTAAGTATCTTAGGTAATTTGTTTCTTGGGTTTGGGTTTGATTTTGGGTTGATTGGAGTTGGGTTGGCTGCGATTTTGGTGGTGCAGCAGGTGGTTGATGGTGGTTCTTGGTGGTTGGCGGGGGAAGGGTTGTGGTGGTGTTTTGGAAATGGTTGATTGGTATGGGTTGAGTGATTTCTTGAGGTTGGCTAGAGATGAAATTGGAGGTTGGCCGTGACTTTGGAGTCTTGGCAGTGGGCTGGTGGTTTGGTAGTGGTGGTGCTCGATTGTGATGGTGTTCATCGAGTTGCATGACTGGTTGGATGGTGCAGTGGAGCTTGGTGCAGGCGGTTCAGTGTGGTGACGATGATGATAATGATGAAGGAGGTGGCGGATGTGGTGGTGTTGCAAATGGTGAGGTTGAAGCTCGAGGTTACCTGGCTGCGAGAGGTGGCTGGAATGGAGTTGAAGCTGGTTGCTGGAACTCAACGTGTGGTTTGTGCAGAGGGAGAGAGGATGGTGATGATGATGCTAAGGAGTGAGTTGGAGGGGTTGTTGATGTAGAGTATGAGAATTTGATAGGGTATGGGATTGATGTAGTTGGTGAAAGTATGGGTTGATTGGATATTATGAAAATTTTGATACACAAGAAATGGAAATCGAGAAAATAATACGTGTGAATTCAACTGAGTCGGAAAATGAATCTGATAAAATGGGCTTAACAAAATTTGGAAGTTAAAACTATTTTGAAAAGAATAAAATAAATAAATAAATAAAATAATATAATTTTAGAAACTCGAAATTTATTTAAAACTGAATTGGACTCGATATTTCTCGACTCGGCTAGACGATACGTCATAACTTTAAATCAAAAATGGGTGAGATCGTAGTGACACGTTTTCGTAATTTAAAATAATTATTTAACACGTGAAAATTTCTTGGTTGCTACAGATGAGGATGACAAGCTACCTTTGTTCTTAGGGAGAGCATTCCTTACTACTGCATGAACTTTAATTGATGTTGAAAAAAGGAAGGTAACCTTTAGGATTGAAAATTAATGCACGACATTTAACCTAACTTAGATGGAGAACCATGAACAAAATATGGAGAATTGTTCAAGAATTGAGGTGGAACCATCATTGAGTAAGGAGGGGAATCTCAAAGCCAAATCACAACATGAGGAATTTGGGAGTATTGAGATAAAATAAAAAATTGGGGACAATGTTTCAACACCACGTATTGAGCCACATTGATAAACTCTTTCAAAAGTCGAGCTTTAGACTCTAAATGGAGCGCTTGCTGGTAGGTAATCCAACTTTATATCCTTTTTGTTCTTATTTTTCTTTATTTGATTTTTCATTAGTACTTTAGAGGTTGACTTGGAAGAGGGAAGAATTAACATATTCGATAGCTTAACGAGTAGTGTAAGTGAATCCAACCTTGCCAACTACATGAAGCCCTTGAAGGTGGTCTTACCATGGCTTATGAAAAAATACGTTGATGGAAACTATGGCACATCAATGTTCATGCATCACAGGGTGAAGAAGCTTCCTATACAAGATAATGGGTAAATTTTTTAAGTTAAATACAGTTTTGACATGTATTCATTGTTGGACTAAAATATTGTTATCATTATTTTTTAGTGAAATATTGTTCTTAAAAATGTTGATGGTTAGACTAAAACCCTCTTTCATTTTTGTTTCCAGATCTGATTGTGGAGTCTTTATAGTGAAGTTCATCGAATTTTCTTTAGCTGGATTTGACTTGCATTTTGTTCAACCTAAGCATATGCTAATGTGGTGGCAAAAATATGCAGCTAAGATTTTTGGAGGGGAATTCGACCCTTAGAATGTGTACTACTGATTGAAATATACTATTCTTCAATAGATTTTTTGAGATGTGAAGTTGTTATTTTATGTGAGTGGTTAATATGCACAGTTTATGTACAAGTTTTTGTAAAGCCGATGTTTATGTATAGGTTATGTTCAGTTTAAGTATTGTACATGTTTTTGTACAGGTTTCTATTTATGGATTGGATTTTGAGATGTGAATGGTTAATCAGATTTTGTTCAGTTTAAGTTGTTATGTACAGGTTATTAGAAGAATGCTCAAGTAGGAAGGACAGCGGCATGCCTTCCGTTCTGGTTATGCCGTAACGGCAGGCATGCCGTTATGCCTTTAAATGCAATAGGACGGGTTTCAACTTATGTACTTACGATATTTATGTACTTCTGGGTATATAGATGTGATTTTCGGATGTCGAATTAGAAGAATGCTCAAGTAGGAAGAATAGTGGCATGCTTAGCGTTCTGGTTATGCCGTAACAGCAGGCATGCCGTTATGCCTTTAAAAGCAACCGGACGGGTTTCAAGTTATGTACTTATGATATTTATGTACTTATAGCTACGATTTTTGGATGTTGGATTAGAAGAATGCTCAAGTAGGAAGGATAGCGGCATGCTTTCCGTTCTGGTTATGTCGTAACAGCAGGCATACCGTTATGCCTTTAAATGCAATCGGACGTGTTTCAAGTTATGTACTTACGATATTTATGTACTTCTAGGCATATAGATGCGATTTTCGGATGTCGGCTTAGGAGAATGCTCAAGTAGGAAGGATAGCGGCATGCTTGCCGTTCTGGTTATGCCGTAACAGCAGGCATGCCGTTATACCTTTAAATGCAACCGGACGGAGTTCAAGTTATGTACTTACGATATTTATGTACTTCTAGGCATATAGATGTGGTTTTCGGATGTTAGATTAGGAGAATGCTCAAGTAGGAAGGATAGCGGCATGCTTTCCGTTCTTGTTATACCGTAATGGCAGGCATGCCGTTATGCCTTTAAATACAACCGGACGGGTTTCAAGTTATGTACTTATGATATTTATGTACTTCTGGGCATATAAATGCAACATGCATCCATTTAAGATGTTTGAGTTATTTTATTATGAAATCAACAAAACTAAGTATCATTAAAGTCATTGTAACAACTAAAACTCTAATTATATTTGTTTTCAAATATTAACATCAATGGGGATCTAATAAAGCATTAAATTAGTGCGATAGGACCATAACGACACGTACGCCGCTTTAGTGTACCGGTAATGGCAAAGGTGCCGTTATTGGCCTTATCTCTTTGAAACGACATGAAAATGGATACTCAAACTTATTAGAGTTATTTTCATAAAATATAGGATGTTTAGTGCTGATCCAAATGACTGAGAAGCCGGTTTATGACCATAATGGTACGTCTGCCGCTTTAGTGTACCGATAAAGGCAAAGGTGCCGTTATTAGCCTTATCTCTTTGAAACGACATGGAAATGGATACACAAACTTATTAGAGTGATTTTCATAAAATATAGGATGTTCAGTGCTGATGCAAATGACTGAGAAGCTGGTTTATGACCATAACGGCATATTTTCCGTTTTAGTGATTCTATAACGACATCTGTGCTGTTATACTGCTAGATTATGACAACATTATAAAGAAAATATATGTTCACTCCCTGTTACATATTCAATCTACTACAACATACATAACTGTAAAATTCACCGCCTTCAAGATATTAAATAAACATTCATCAAGCAAGAATAATAGAAATAATAACATTTCACATTTTCAACAATACTAAAATGGATTAAAAACCTGAAATGCAAAATACAGATTTTATCAAAAGGATGTTCACTAATACATAAAGTGCATCTAGTTCCATATAGCCGATAAAGGATTTGTACAAGTACTCTGGTTGTGGCAAGTCTTTAAACACCTACTACATTTACGAGGCCTGCGTACCTCTCGAATTGAATTTTTTCGCTGTTTCGGTGGGAGTCCAGTAGGTCGTCTTGTTAATGGACGCAAGACGGTTCTTGATCTAACTTCCTCGGGAATTTCCCATTCATTCTCATTTGGCAATGGATATATAAATTTTGAATAAGCTTGTCTCAAACAAAATGTGGTATAGAAAGGAGGGCAAAGCCCATAACCATCAGGACCATTCTGCCTTGCTGCGCTAATTGCATGTGGGTAAGGAAATTTATCTAAATCAAATTTCCTACAAGTACACATATATTCTTCTAAGTTTACAATGTATGATTCCAGATTTTTTACTACTTGAAACTCATTTCCTAATATTTGAATCGCGTTCCACCCGTGTGACTGGTTATACTTTAAGTACATCTTCTCCTCCATAGGTGGGGCGAGTTGGGTTGTGAATTTTTCTGCCTCAATGCCTTTCATAATACCATTTTTGCAACACCTGTCAAATTTATTTAACCAAACCTAGTATAGAAAAATCACGTGCCTCCTTCAACGCGGAATTAAAAGATTCTACGTTTTTTGTTGTCATGATATTATATCAAACTCCTTTGGAATGTGCCATACTCCAATAATGGAAACCACCAACTTCTTTTTCCAAGTAGTCTTTGATGCCCTTTTTTTTACCACAAAGCACTGCCATGTATGCCTCAAATTCTGTTATGGTGTAAGCTTCTGCCGCCTTTCTGAATAACAAGGACAAATCAGCTTTTGGAAATGTAGTCTTCAAGTTATTGTTCAAGTTCCATATACAATTTACATGATGTGCAAATTGGTATACATTACTAAATGAATAAGGAATGCTTTTACCACGGTTCGAAACAATTACTAGTTTTGCGAATCACCAGTTATTTCCCGCAAGTTAGGAAAGAACCAAGTCCAAGAAGCCTCATTCTTCGAGTCAACTATACCCCATGCAAGCGGATAAGTTTGAATATTTGCATCTTGACAGGTTGCTACAAGTAGAGTTCCTCGATATCTGGATGTCATGAATGTTCCATCTACACATATTACATGTCGTATTGAGATTTGATATCCACGTATACTTTGTCCTAGGGCCATGAAAAAGTACTTGAAATGCATACTATCATCAGTTTCAATGAAGGTCATTGTACCAGGATTTTTTTGCTCCAAAACATGACAATACGAAGGTTATTTAGCATAACTATCATTACGTATCTCTCGGACGAGTCCATCAGCAAAATACCTTTCCGTATATGCCTTATTATAGGTTATGGTTATGCCGAACTCTTCACGAATATCATTGATGATGTTTCTCGGTCTATAAACTCTTCTGGCATCTTCAAACTTGGAGGCAATGTGAGCTCCAATGACTGAATAGCTAGCATGTCGATGATCTCGACGAAGAACACTCATGGAGCAGGTGTGATGACTATAGTAGGTTCGAACTTGAAACATAACAGATTCTTTCAACTTTGTTACCCGCATACGCCACTTAGAGTTTGTCTCCAGACAAACAACTAGATAAACAAATTGGTTTGAATTCTTCACTTTAAACTCGAAGTGATACCAGAGTGCAAGTAAATACAACTTCGATAACAAAGCTTTTTTGGTAGGAACAATTGTTTCAGTTGCAAATCCACAGATTCAGAAATCCTCGATGATGGTCCACAAGGGATTGAACTTAAATTTGCAGTTAAATTCTCAATGTTGTTCTAGGTAACAACTTCAGGTGTATACACATTTTCATCATGCACAACTGTCACATGAGAACTTTCGTGAAGTTCTTGTATTCCAGGGCTAAATGGAATTACATTCAAACCATCCCAATCAATAAAGTTCCCATCAGCAATTTCATCTCCCATATTACTACCCTCTGTTTGCATTTCACTCAGTGAATCACCATGTGATGCAATAGTAGCACGTTCTTCGTTCTCTCTTAAACCATCACTTTCTTCATACTGCTCAACATCTTTCTTCAAAGGGTAACACAAAGAGGAACTTCTCTACAAACAGAGAGATACCACCGCACATTGTTGTCACAATCAATCTTCGTTGGGGGAACTAGAACATTACACATGCCAGGGATAACGGTTGTCATCTCTATATCATATAACCTAGAATCAAACTCCAAAACCCCTCGAACTTAAACATCCAGCTCCGCAAATGTAATGGTTTTTGAAACAAGAATAGGAGTCACATTTGCTAGACCATTTCCTATATGACTCCATGTCCACCCACCACATTCTTTCTCCACAAACTCAAAAAAATAACAAACTGATATCCACACCTTGTCCAACACATCCATGACTACAATTCAACATAAATCAAAATAGATTTCTATTTATTATATTATAAAGTACTACATTATACATGTCAAAATGCAAAAAATAAAATTTTCACTTAATACATGAAGAATGCTAACTATTAACCTATGTCTAATAGCACTAAATTAGTTATATTTTTAAAGCCAATTATCACAATTAATGCTAGGTAGATGGTGACAGTCAGAAATCAGATAACGGCAAATATGACATTATGACAAATTCTTAAACAAATGCATATATTTTCAATAATTTTGTAAACTCTCAATGTTATATACATACTGACAGTGAAAAAAAAAAGATATCGGCATGGGTGCCGTTATACATCACAGATAACGGCATGCATGACTTTATGGAAAATTCATAAACAAATACATATATTAGCACTGTACAATGCACCAGAACAAAAAGATGTAGCAAAAAAATTGCAGAAAATGATTTTAATGTGTACATTTTTTCTTCTCCAGTTGTAAATCTAAAATGTGGATTATTTAACAATTTTTACAAACAACTCAAGCTTTAATGGGAAAAAGAGAATTGCAAATAAGAATAGGATTGTTGGGATTTTATGTAGAACAAGTGGAGAAGAAGATAAATGTGAGAGAATGAATGACCCAGAGAAGAAAACGAAAGGCATGAATTGTTGGGTGAAAATCATAAGGGCATGTTTGATTGTATTGGGTATCAATGTGATTTAGCAAATATAGGTATTTTAGACTTTGTCTAATATCTTTTGTATTTTATTTATAGAGGAAATCTATTTGCCAAAACATAGTAGAATGATATCTATGTTACTAAACTTATGCTTTGACAAGTCTATTTAACTCAAAACCCCTATTTTATTTTATACCTTTTTCAAATAAAAGTACCATTAAGCTATATTTAATTTTATGAATAAATCCCTATAACATTTCTATCTATTGTTTCAATTAAAAAGGAGATGTAGGTTCAGAATAAGTTACACTATACACTCTCCTCCATCTCTAAAAACGCTCCGTGTATTCTCTCTACAAGATTTCGGTATTTATTTTCAAAGAAGAAAGAAAAATTGACATAGAACAAATGGCTGAATAGATAGAGGAACAATTAGACCGAAAATGACGAAACCATAATTTATAAGTTTGACGTTCGAGCTCAGATTTGAGCCAATAATACATTTTCGAAAAGCAAATGACAAGGTGAACAATTCTTACAATTATTTTGAATTTTTTCAATTTAGTTGATTTAGAATATATATATATATATATATATATATATATATATATATATATGTTATATGCTTTCCTGGTTGATTTAGATTATGTTTATATTTTATGACCAGTGCCAGCCTTTGGCCAATGCATCAGATGCAACTGCATAGGGCCCACAATCTTTCAAGGCCCCAAAGTTATTTAAGTTCCAGCCCAAGTTGTAGAGTAAAAATCTGAATTAATATAATAAAAGATTAGGCCCAGGCACCCATCAGCCCAAGTCATATTAACCAAGGTGAGGCCTAAGGTGAGGCCCAATTTCCCAAAGTCTTCAATTCTTTCTTATTTCCACCGATCAATCCACAAATGACAGACCACAGCTTCAGCCTAACCTATTTCATTTTCTTCCTTATGCGCCGCTTACCTTCATTTGCTTGATGTTGCTGCCGCCAATTGCTGTAAAATTTCGTTACCCTGTGAAGAGTTTCAAACCCATTAACTCCTCAAACTCTCAAAGCCGAGCCCACCACTGAGTCTGTCGACTAGTTTTCGCCATTTCGGTATTTAATTTTTTTAAATCCCGAAAATCGAATATATAAATATTAGTAATTATAATTTATAAACCATATTTTTATTTTGTTAATTGTTAGATTTAAGATTTGAATCGATATTCTTAATTCGATCGCTCTTTTTTTGCAGATTAAAAGCATCAATAACTCTTATTTCTACTGATTTCTTCTACAGGTCCGACTCCGAGAACGGGTTGTAACGGAAATGCACTATCAGGTTTTATTGTTCCAAACTTCTAAGTTCCAAGTTTCTAACTTATCATTTCTCATTTCTGTTGTGTTGTGCTATTAACTCTTGTGCTAGTATCTGTGCAATTTGAATATCTGAATTGGTATTTGTCTATTTGGTTTTGGTATTTGATTGATTTAATATTAATTATGACTATTAGAAAGTATTTATCTGGACATGAAAAAAAGAAAAAAGAAAAAAAAAGGTTGAGGATTTTATTAAATCTCAGGCAGGAGTGATGAACAAATTTCTCATTACTAATGTCAATAGTATGACTACCTCCACATTAAATTCTATTGAAGATTTGGTTGATGAAGAAGAGAATACACAGGTTCAAAATGAAAAAAATATGGAAGAAGAGCATCATGAGCATGAAAATTTAGAAGATGGTGTCCATGAGGAACAAAATAGAAATGATTCAAATGACCATCTTGGAAATAATGAAACAGATAATGTTCCTTTGACTAAGGACTTGACAGATCTAGGGAATTGGAACATTATCGATCAAAATCTTATAGATTTTTGTGTAATAAATGGCCCTTCTAGAACGATTTTGGTTGATTATCCTAAAGATTCAGAAAATAGGCACTTCTCTTCTAAATATTACACAATTCATTTATCAAATGGTGAGAAGAGTGATCGAAATTGGTTAGTCTTCTCAGTTTCATTGGATAATGTGTTTTGTTTTTGTTGCAAGTTGTTTAAAGGAAACGATAGTCAAAAGTGCAATTATTAAAAAAGTCAAAGAAGCAAAATATTTTTCTGTGATACTTGATTGTACAGCCGATATAAGTCACGAAGAACAAATGTCTCTTATAATTAGATGTGTAGATGTCTCAGCAAGTCCAGTTAAGGTAGAAGAGTCCTTTTTAGGATTCCTTAAAGTGGATGATACATCAGGGGAAGGACTATTTGGTGAATTAATAAATGTTCTTCACACACTTGAACTTGATTTGAGTGACTTAAGAGGTCAAGGCTATGATAATGGTTCTAATATGAAAGGAAAACATAAAGGTGTACAAAAAAGAGTACTAGAAGTTAATCTAAGGGATTTTTACATACCATGTGGTTGTCACAATTTTAGTCTTGCTCTATGTGATATGGCTAATTCTTGTGTAAAGGATAAATCTTTTTTTGGAATTGTGCAATGCTTATATGTATTATTTTCTTCTTCTACAAAGAGATGGAAAATTTTACAAGATAATGTGAAAGGTTTAACACTTAAACCACTATCATAAACACGTTGGGAAAGCCGAGTTGAAAGTATTAAAGCTATAAGATTCCAAACTCCACAAATAAAACTTGCTTTAAGTCAATTGATGGAGAATTGTGATGACCACAAGGAATTTAGAGAAGCTAAGAATCTTCTATCTGACATCATGGATTTTGAGTTCTTGTTCGGCATGGTTATTTGGCACAATATGTTGTCTTCTGTTAATAGAGTAAGCAAATTGTTTCAAAATGAAGATATGGTTATTGATGTTTCCATTAGTGAATTGAAAGCACTCATTTCATTTTTTGAAAAGTATAGACAATCGGGGATTTGAGTCCAACATGAGTGTTGCTAAAGAAATTGCTGCTGAAATGGAAATTGAACCTAAATTTCATGAAAAACGTGTTATTCATAGAAAGAAGCAATTTGATGAAAATGCTAATGATGAGATTACACATTTGGCTAAAGAATCATTGAGAGTTGAATACTTTTTATATATAGTTGATCAAGCTCTTTCATCTCTTAAGTCTAGGTTCGAACAACTTCAAATATATGAAGATATTTTTGGCTTTCTATTTGACTTGAACAAATTAAATTCTACAAATGACGATTCTTTAAAGAGATCGTGTGATAAGCTTGAAGAATTTTTGAAGCATGACGGGAATTCTGATATTAATAGCAAGGAATTATTTTTTGAGCTGAATATTTTGCAGTGTACACCAACAGAAAATGGGAAGGCGATTGAAATGTTAGACTATTTAAAGAAGATGGATAGTTCTTTTCCAAATGCATAGATTGTTTATAGAATACTATTGACTATACCGGTTACAGTTGCCTCTACAGAGAGAAGCTTCTCAAAGCTGAAGTTGATAAAATCATATCTTCGGTCAACAATATCACAATAAAGATTGAATGGATTGGCGATGCTGTCTATTGAAAAACGTATGCTAGAAAAGATTGATTGTAATAATATAATTTTTAATTTTTCATCTAAAATGCTAGAAGAGTAAATTTAATTTGAACTCTTGACAGTTTATATTGTTGTAACTTTGTCCTTTGAACGATTTAGTATTTTTTTTTTTTTAATCAAGGCCCAGTTTAAAATTTCGCACAAGGGCCTCCAATTCTCAGGGCCGACACTGTTTCACCCTATAAGTAGATGGTTAAATCTTTGTTTTTGCATTCATTCAATTAATAAAACTTTGAGATTATTTCTCATTCCTAGTGAATTCCAATTTTTATATTTCTTTTAAGGTTTTTGTTGTTCAATCAAGAAGAACTACCAGTTCCTTCTCAAGATAAGGAAGTAAGTAGGAATATGTGTCATTTTTGCTTATCGATTTATGTATGATTCTATATGAATGTGATGTTTTTATTAAAAGCTAAGGACCAAAAGATTAATTCAAGAACTGAAATACAATGTTTATTTTTAACCATAACGGCATAACCTATATCTACATGCAAAAGGATTCTTCGAGACTACAAAGTACAAAGATTATTCGAAGCCAAGGAATTTTTTGATAATCCATTTATAGTATGAATTATGTTATTATTTATGTAAATCACTTTATAGTTGGTTGATGTGCTATTGATATATTCCTATTCAATATTTAAGTACTCATGTACTCATTGTGGGGATGAATTAAGCTAGAGGGACTGAAAAAGTGCACCGAAAAGTGAACCGAATTGATGTAGGGCGTAGATTCTGAGGGGGATCTGATGAGCGAGTGTTCAGATCGATGCCAAGTGTGCATGTGTGTAACTTTCGGTGCACTGTTCGGTTCTTATAGCAGCACGGTTGTTGTTGGGATAACTTCCTAAAACAATTATAATTTTAATTGAATGCTTGTATCACATATTTGTAAATGATTTCAATTAGGATTGTTTTAAAATTTGGAGGACTTCTATTGAAAAAGGAAATTAAAATAATGGTTGAGTTCCTTTTGGAAAAAATCATATGGTTTCTTTTTAGTATTAGAAAAGAGTTTATTTCACCTTGATTGAGCTAAAATTCGACTTTTCTATGTAGTAATTGATGCTATAAATAGAAGAGTGTTATTCATTATTTTAGGTGAGGTGACTAGAAAGTTGTGAGAAAAAATTGTCTGTCAAGTGGTACAAAGAGTTGGCGTAAAAGAAAAATATATCTGTCATATACAATATGGGGAAATTTGATGAGAGAATCAATTTTAGCTTGTGGCAACTAGCAAGTACAAGTCATTATTGTATTGATTCTCAGCCTAAGTACACAGTGTTTTGAAAGGAAAACAAATCTAGAGTTATGAGAAAAATACTGAATCTAATAAGAACAATGATGATTGTGAAGATTTGAATTTGAAGGGTGCAAATACGGTACGTCTTTGTTTGACTAAGAATGTTCTTACAAATATTCATGAAATATCTTATGCCAAAGAGCTTGAAAAAAATCGAAAGAATTATATTATACAAAGAGTCTTTCAAATCAGTTGTATTTGAAGGAACAATTTCATTCTTAAGAAGAATGCAGATACGAAGATCTTAGACACCTGAGTGTTCTCGATGGGATAGAGGTTATTGGAATTAAAATTAATGATGAGAATAAAGCTTTAAGGCTTATCTGGTCTCTTTCATCTTCTTTTGAGAACATTAAGCTTAATTAGATGTAGGGGAAGTTATTGTTAATTTTGCAAAAGTTACAAGTAAGTTAATCTATAAAGAAAGAAGATTAAGTGGAAGTGATATTTCATCTGAAAAATCGTTGTTTGTTACTGAAAAGTAAAAAAATGGATAATTTCATTAGGAAGAAAGTAACTTGTTGGAACTATAGACAATCTGGTCACATGAGAATAAATTGTTTAAAAGGTAGAACAGACTTAACTAACTTCTCGAAGTCGGACAATGTGTCTCTCTTGGTGGAGACTGTGAATATATAATTTAAGTAAGATAAGATGTTTACATCCGCATGACATGTCGTTAGTTGCTATGACAGATGATGTGTTCTTACTAGCATGTTCATATGCTTGCACATGAGCATTTCATCAAAGACGTCGTGGAATTAATGTTGATGGCTGATAAACTCTCAAGTAAAACAAAATACGAAGGGTTGCACTGTAATTTTTCTGTAAGTTTATTTCGACATGAGTCGATGAAAGTCTTAAAATTTGTTATTAATTCTTAGTGGTTGTACTCATATGGTGGAATATGTTAATTCTCTTGTTTGAGAATTGGGACCGTGAAAGTGTGTCAAATGCTTACTTGTTTTTCTCAAGTATTGTGAACAAAAGAGATGATGGAAGTTTTGGCTCATTTTCGACAAAGTGGAGATTATTGAGATAACTGTCTCAAATAAGTTTTAATTCTAATTGAATGAATGTGTCATGTTTTTTAAAATGATTTCAATTAGGATGATTTGATCTGGACCAGGCATCGAAGGGAGAAGTCGAGCCATCAACAATACGACAGTGATCTATGAGAGAAACAGAGCAAGTCCCGTGTTGGGGTCGAGTCGAGAGGACAAAAGGATCGAGACGAGGCAAAGTGTCATAGTTTGGTAACCAGAAGCTAAGACACGGCCCTAAGGTTTGCAAGACACAACTGTAACATGCCCTCGGGTTTAAATGAAGATTGCGGAGTTTCCATACTTACGGCCATAAATCGAAGAGAGTCACGACCATAACCTAACCTCGGGTGAAACAAGAATTTCCATCAAGCGAAGCTTACGGCCGTAAGAGTGCAGGTCGCGGTCGTAATTATCAAACTGGAGACTACTTACGACTGTAAGTATCACTTTCACTGCCTAACTATTTTATTCTAGATTTTCTCGATTTTATTTGTGTTTCTTTTTTAATTATTTCTTTCCATAACTTGAACCCTAATTAGCGGCTAGAACTAGTTTAGGTCAGTTTTACTTTATATTGTTGTTCTTTTTATTATTGAACATTAGTTTTGAGATTATTGATATTGTTTGAGAGAGTTTTTTATATTGTTTGAGAGAGTTTTCTCCAAATTAAAAGGTTGAGGAGTCTCTTTTGTGTTCTTCAATAACGAATCCAAACTTATCAAATATTTCACTGTGAAATATGTGTGGCGTTCTAATCAGAAACTTATCAAAGAAATTAACAAGTCCTTGTGACGTTTCGTAAACTTTGGTTCTTCAATCTGCATCGTCGAGTCCTTGGGTCGTGATTGTAGGGTTAAGGTCTTATTGTCAATCCTATATTTTATTTATCGTTTTTATTATTTCTCGAGTCTTGTTTTCTTGTGTTTTGCTGAATTTAGATCTTTCCGTTTGTTGTTTCGTTTATTTCGCATTTTAGTCATGATTCCCGTAGTGGGATCACATCAGGTGGTATCAGAGCTTGGATCTAAATTCAATTCTTGGTATTTTCTTCATTTTTCGTGTTCTTCGTATTAGTCATAATTTTTCCAGTTTTGATCCATAAATATAGCCCAAAAATTTCAAAAGTGTTTTTCTTGTTCGTTTTTCGTCCAAATCTAATTCCCTTTTTTCTGCTATACTCGTAGTCAAATTTTTCTGGCAGATTAAAAAAAAGTCCGAAATTCCATATTTATCTCCGAATATTCCGAATTTTCTCAGTTTTCAAAATTCTTTTTTCTTATTCGTGTCTTATCTTTCCCAACCCTTGATTGAGTTCTTAGATTGTTTTTTGGAGGTCTTAAAAGGGAATTGAGTGATACATGAGAGAAAATAAACACGTGAGGAGATTTTTTTTTTCATAATAACAATGTCTTACGTGGAGGGATCTACGTCATCATCATATGTGGGCAACAACAAACAACCTAAGGGTGTGGGTCAGAAACTTGAATCAGATAATGAGGTAATTACAACAATGCAGGCACAAATTGATAGGATAATGGCTCAGATGGAGTTGGGAAAATGGGATGCCGATCGTGACCAATGACACAGAGAACAATCTCATAATGGTTCTATGGTCAGGAGAGGTCGTCGACGTGAGACTAGTATGGATGATGAGGGAGTAGGTAGCGAAAGTGGAAGTATCCTCAGTGGCAAGTGTACGGAGGAGGGATAGAGGAGATAGGAATAGAATGAGAGGTAATAGGGAACGTCGTGATGATAGGAGCCATCGAGGAGGTGGAGATGTTGAGGATGGAGACTTTGGGAACATCAAAATGAAAATACCCGCATTCCAAGTAGGAGTGATCCGGAAGCCTATTTGGATCGGGAGGCTAAAGTGGAGCTACTTTTCGATTGTCATCATTATTCCAAAAAGAAGAAGGTGAAATTGGCGGTGGTTGAATTCACGGATTATGCAATCAACTGGTGGGACCAATTGGTGACAAGTAGGAGGAGGAATCTTGGAGATCTGGTGGAGACTTGGGGTGAACTAAAAACTATAATGAGGAAGAGGTTTATACCAATTCATTACTATAGGGATATATATCAAAGGCTGCAGGGTTTGACTCAGGGGTCGAGGAGCGTGGAGGATTATCATAAGGACATGGAGGTGACAATGACTTGGGCCAACATGGTAGAAGATCGGGAGGCTACAATGGAAATGTTTTTGAGTGGATTGAACAGGGACATTGCCAACATTATTGAGATGCAACGCTACGTGGAGCTAGATGAAATGGTCCACATGGCCATGAAGGTGGAAAGACGGTTAAAGCGGAAGGGAGCAACACAGCATTCTCTGGGATCTTACCCAAAATGGGAGGTAAATGACGATTATGTCCTGAAAGCGAAGGAGGAGCCAATACCTAGAGGTAAAAATATTGTTGAACCCCAACCTACTAGGGATAGAAATATCAAGTGTTTTAAATGCTTAGGTTTGGGGCACATTGCTTCAAATTGTCCCAATAAACGGGTTATGATCTTGCGTGAAAATGGGGATATTAGTTCGAATGATAAATTTAAAGGGATGCCTAGGCTACAGGATGCTGGGGCTAGTAGTAGCGATGAAGAGGGGTTAACTTATGCGGTGAAGGGGTCACTTGTAAATAGGCGGGTCCTAAGTTCTCGGGCTAAGATGGTTGAAATTGATGAACAGGGGGATAATCTTTTCCACACTAGGTGTTTGGTAGGTAAGAAAGTATGTGGGATGGTGATTGATAGGAGTAGTTGTACTAATGTAGTTAGTATACCATTGGTTGAGAAATTGGGTTTGCTAAATTTAAAACATCTGAGTCCATATAAATTGCAATAGTAACAGAGTCGGGGGAACTTAAAGTGAACCGGAAAGTTAATATAAAATTTACAATTGGGGTTATAGAGATGAGGTTTTTTGCGATGTGGTGCCTATGCATGTTGGGCATATTTTATTGGGAAGGCCTTGGAAACATGATAGGAGGGTGGTGCATGATGGTTTTAAGAACCAATATTCGTTTGTGAAAGGTGGAAAGAAGATCACTCTCGTTCCTTTATCTACTAAAGAAGTTCAAGAGGATCAATTGAAAATTAAATGTGAGCTTGAAGGGAAAAATAAAAGTGTTGAGACTACGACCTCAGAAAAAGGTGAGGGTGAGAAAACTGAAAACAAGAGAGTTGAAGCCACGACCTCAAAAAAATGAGAGCTTGAGTGCAAAAAGAAAAGGAAAAGAGAGTCCAACCCAAAATGAGTTTTTTCGCACAAAGGTTGATGTACAAGGATTCATGCCTTGCACTTAACCAACCTAACAAATCCCTCCCCAGTTCTACTAAATTTTTTTTGCAGGTACCCAAATCCAACTCCAAAACTAAAGTTGGGACTAAATGTAATTGCAAGAAGGGACAGCCCCGAAATCCCAAGGAGTACACAAAGCCCAAGCATGAAAAAATTCTTACAAAGGTAAAAATAGGCATGAACCAATAGCCCACAGACATAGGAGTTGCAAAAGGACTGGACCAGTTCTATATTTGAGGTAGAATCCTTTTCAAGAAAGGGGGGATGATGTGATCTGGACCAGGCATCGAAGGGAGAAGTCGAGCCATCGGCAATACGATAGTGATCTACGAGAGAAATAGAGCAAGTTTCGTGTTGGGGTCGAGCCAGGAGGACAAAATAGGATCAAGACGAGGCAAAGTGTCAAAGTTTGGTAACCAGAAGCAAAGTCACGGCCGTAAGGTTTTCAAGACATGGCCGTAACATGCCCTCGGGTTTAAATGAAGAATTGCGGGATTTCCATACTTACGGACGTAAATCGAAGAGAGTCACGAACGTAACGTATCCTTGCGTGAAACAAGAATTCCCATCAAGCAAAGCTTACAACCGTAAGAGTGCAGGTTACGCCCGTAATTATCAAACTGGAGACTACTTACGGCCGTAAGTATCACTTTCACAGGCGTAACTATTTTATTCCAGATTTTCGTGATTTTAGTTGTTTTTCCGGTTTTTAATTATTTCTTTCCATAATTTGAACCCTAATTAGTGGCAAGGGCTAGTTTAGGTCAGTTTTACTTTATAATGTTGTTTTTTTCATTATTGAACATTAGTTTTGAGATTATTGATATTGTTTGAGAGAGTTTTCTCCAAATTAAAAGGTTGAGGAGTTTCTTTTGTATTCTTCAAGAACGAATCCGAACTTATCAAATATTTTGAAATATTTGTAGCATTTCAATCAAAAATTTATTAAGGAAATTGACAAGTCCTTGTGGCGTTTCGAAAACTTTGTTCCTTCAATCCGCATCATCGAATCCTCGCATCGTGATTGTTGGGTTAAGGTCTTGTCGTCAATCCTATATTTTATTTATCGTTCTTATTATTTCTCGAGTCTAGTTTTTTTGTGTTTTACTGAATTTAGATCTTTTCGATTGTTATTTCGTTTATTAAGCATTTTTGTCATGATTCCCGTTGTGGGATCACATCATAGGATGTTTTGAAGTTTGGAGGACTTGTATTGCAAAAGTGAATTAAAATGTGTTATATTAATTTAGAAGAAGTGTTGTATCTTGAGAGATAGATGTCCGTTACTTCACTAGTGCAATTGCGAAATATGTCTTAAGAAGATTTGCATCTCATATATCGCTCTATTTCATTTTCTTCGAAATTTTTGAGTTTCAATAAGTCGAAATTTGTGCATATATTTTGGTTTCGGTGAGTCTTTGCAAGTATAAGTCACAATTTTATCATCTTTGCAAGCACGTATTTTCTGTTAGTGGAATATAATTTATGCACAAATTTATCCCATGCATGTTATACCATATTTTACTCACCTTTTTTGGCAAAAAGTTCTGCTGATCTTAACTTTTTCTCCTTAAGTTCTATGAAATTATTTTAATCACTTCACTTGGTTGCCTATTTTATTTTGATTTTGTTTGTTGTACGTGAGAATTTTTAGTCCCTCACCTTTGTTTTTCCTTTTTGTATTTGAGAGTTGCGCTTCGCGCCTGTTTGCCCCCAATTATTTGGCAAATAATGTGATTTCAAATAGTATTTTTGGGAGAATGTGTGATTGAGAATTGGAAAGAGAAAAATAAATTTTTACTTTAATGGGGATCAAATAGGGGCGAAATGACTTATTTTAGTTATACATTCTAAATTTGCTTATATTAAATTTTTATTATTATTTTTTGCATTTCAAATTTCATTTCCAAAATTCTCGTTTGGCGATGATTTTATGATGTATAATGATGGACAGCAATTTTGCTTTAGCCCGAACATGACCTTGTATATGTTTCCCCGACCATGATCAGTCATGGACTCATGGTATTGCACTATCTCTGTCCCCGAGCAATATGTGTCCCCGAGGATCATATACCACGGGGACTACTTCGCATATTCCAGTGCATATGTTGGTCGGGGTTATATATGCTCGAGGTTGCCCTCGAGACCGGTTGTGGGGCCCCCTTATCTGACGTGTAACATATATGTTTTTTTTTTACGAATGCTAGGAGTTATCTCCTAATCCAACATCTGATAATACAATCCCTAAAAAGTAGGAAGATGATTCCTAACAGGACTCATACAATGAAGGTATTTCAGTCCTATTAAAACTCTTTTAGACATCTCTATAAATAGGTGGCTCTCAATCACAATTCAGGTACACAATTATTATTTCTTCCACTTTATAGCCTCTTGCATAAATTTTCTCCTTCCTCTTTACTGACTTAAGCATCAGAGGGGCGACGAGGACACACCCCTCGCCTTTATTGCAGGTATTCGAAGTTCCAGTTCATGCTAGCTTTTTGCTCAAGCTAGGTATATTGAAGTACGATTTTTTGCATCATCATTGGCGCCGTCGGTGGGAACCATAACTAGAAGCCATGGTTAATACACGTTCTGGACTTCCGCAAGCAAACTTACCTGCTCATGATCACTGTCGTGGGAGACCAGGTACCCTAAGCAACACCACCAGACCAGTCCACGTTACCAGGAAATCAAACATCACACCCCAACCCGCTACTGATACCCAGGCAGCATTGGATGAGCTTTTCCAACAGGTCGCTACCCTGACGCAAATGCTCACGCAGCAGAGCCAACGCGATACCCCAACGCCCGAGGAGGGGAATGTTTTACGGGTTCAGCCGCAGAACCATACCCCTAACACTGGTAGGGCCAGTACTTCGGGATTACCGCCATCGCCACCAAACGCTATGAGTTCAAGAACAGTGGCCATGCCTCCATCCGAACTCGCGAGAATTATTCAGGAAGGAATAGCAGCGGGTATTCGACAAAATACACAGGCCCCAGCAGGGTTCAACTCGAACACTCCATTCACGCCAGATGTTTTAAGGAAGACAGCTGCTTCGCTCATGAGACTCAGCCAAGGACAGAATGAGACATTGCGCGAATTCATGACCAGGTTCAACGCAGAAAGGTTGCAAGTTCCCAATCTCCATATTTCTGTTGTCGTATCAGCTCTTACTCAGGCTGTAAGGTGTGAGGCCTTCAAGATGTCCCTATCAAAAACACCTCCAAAATCTGTGACGAACCTTCTCACTCGGGCTGAGAAGTACGTGAATATGGAGGAAGCTATGTATCCGAAGAAGAGCGATACAACCCCCGAAAAATCTGAGCGGAAGGATAGCAGAAACGATTGAAAGAGACAGCGTGAGCACAGTTCGAGGCAGGGGCGTGATCGAGATGATCGGGGAAAAGCAAGGACCGAGCAGCCGCCTTCTTTCACTCCCTTGAACACCCCTCGGGCCGACATCCTTATGGAAATCAAAGATAAGAAAGAATTGAAGTGGCCAACAAGAATCAGGTCTCCGCCAGATATACGTGACAAGAGCAAGTACTGTGATTTTCATCGCGAACACACCACATAGACTTGCTACGCCTTGCAGCGAGAGATAGAAGCATTGATCAAGAGGGGTTTTCTAAAGACATATGTGGGGAATGACAAGCGGCAGAAACGTGATCATGAGCAGGACCAGCCGCCAAGGAATAACATGCCTACGGCTGGAACGATCAATGTTATCATTGGTGGAACAGCTTCAGGGGGAGACTCACAAAATGGGCAAAAAATATATGCCAGGCAGTCCTCGAGGGCCGGGCATGTTTGTCACCCGGACATCACATTTGGGTCTGACGATATGGAAGGAGTGATCACCCCTCATGACGATGCTATGGTAATTACCGCAATCATAACTAACTACGAGGTGAGGAGAATACTGGTAGATAATGGAAGCGCAGCTAATGTGTTATCACATGAGGCTTTCATTAAAATGGGGATATCAGCAAGCAGCTTAAGGCCTATCAGGACTCCCCTGCAGGGATTTAGGGGGAGTATCATCATGCCCGAAGGCACCACCGAGCTTCCTTTGACATTGGGGATAGACCCCAAGCAGGTAACAGAAATCACGATGTTTCATGTTGTGAGGGCTCCAATGACGTACAACGCAATACTTGTCCGACCACTGTTGAAAAGCATCAAAGCAATCGTGTCAACATTCCATCTTTCCATGAGATTTCCAACAGCAGAAGGTGTGGGGGTTGTTCGGGGAGATCAAACAATAGCAAGGCAGTGTTATGTTACTAGTGTCAAAAACCTCCCAGCTAAAGTTGCACAGGTAGATGCGTTGGAGCCCGACCTCGAGCACCAAGGTAGGCTTTCGCCAGTTGAGGAATTGTTGGAGATCGAGGTCGGACTAGGGAAAAATGTCATCATTGGTCGGGATCTCGATGATAGTCTGAAAACCATGCTCACGCAATGTTTGAAAGAAAACGTTGATGTGTTTGCCTGGAGTGTTGAGGACATGCCTGGAATTGAGCCCGAGATCGCCGCGCACAGGTTGAATGTGAATCCCGGGGCACGGCCGATTAAACAAAGGAAGAGGCAGTTTGCTCCAGATCGTCGAATTGTGATTCAAGAAGAGATTGGTAAGCTCTTAAAGGCAGGGTTCATCAGGGAAGTTCATTACCCTGACTGGCTTGCAAACTTGGTCTTGGTGAAGAAGAGCAATGGCAAGTGGCGAGTTTGTGTAAACTATACTGATTTGAATAAAGCATGCCCCAAGGACAGCTATCCATTACCACGAATTGATAACCTCGTGGACAACACTTCGAGCCATAGAATGTACAGCTTCCTTGACGCATTTTCAGGTTACCACCAAATCCCAATGGCAGAGGATGATCAGGAAAAAACATCGTTCATGGATGATTCAGCGATCTATTGTTATAAGGTCATGCCCTTTGGCCTAAAGAATGCTGGGGAAACTTACCAAAGGTTGATAAACAAGGTGTTTGCAGGATTGATTGGGAAAAACATTGAGGCATATGTTGATGACATGGTTGTCAAAAGCACAGAAGCTGACAAACACATTCAAGACCTCGAGGAGGTGTTCTTCACACTCAGAAAGTACAAGATGAAACTGAACCCAGCTAAATGCGTGTTTGGAGTGTCATCGGGGAAGTTTTTGGGTTTCATGATCACTAATCGGGGTATAGAGGCCAACCCCGATAAAATACAGGCTCTAATTTCCATGGAATCTCCCAAAAATAGAAAAGATGTTCAGAAGCTGACAGGTCGGGTAGCAGCGCTTAACAGGTTCAAGTCAAGCGCAGCTGACAAGTGTTTCCCCTTTTTCAGAATACTCAGGGGAAATAAGAACTTCGAATGGAATGAGGAATGTGAGCACGCGCTGCAACATCTGAAAGAATCCCTAGCAATGCCTCTTATGCTTACAAAACCAAGTCCAGGAGATGTGCTATCATTATACTTGGTTGTTTCTCAAAATACGGTAAGCACAGTCCTCGTCAAGGAGGTTGGTCGAGCCCAACAGCCCATATACTATGTCAGCAAAGTCCTCCTTGACGCTAAAACCCGTTACACCCTTGCAGAACAATTGGCGTAGGCACTAGTTGTAGCTGTAAGGAAGTTGAGGCAGTACTTCCAATCACATACGATTGTGGTACTTACGAATCAGCCCTTGAAACATATACTTCAGAAGCCCGATGTATCCAGGAGATTGCTCAAATGGGCCATTGAACTTGGCGAGTTCGATATTGAGTTCAAGCCCCAACCATCGATAAAGGCATAGGCCTTGGCGGACTTTATTGCAAAGCTCACGCCAAGGCCTCGGTGGCCAGTTAATAGCCCGAACACACCCGAGCGGTGTTGGAAAATTTATGTGGATGGAGCATCCTACTCCTCGGGCTCGGGTGCAGGGGTCATACTTATAAGCCCGGATGAACAGGTTGAAATACAATGCGCTCTGAGATTTGAATTTGAAACAACGAACAACGAAGCAGAATATGAAGCCATCATCATTGGGCTTGAGGTTGCTCATAGCCTTGAACTTGATCATGTTAAGGTATACAGTGATTCCCAGCTTGTAGTAGGGAAAATCATGGCACATTCGAGAAGAAAGAGGAGAAGATGAGTTTATACTGCCTGCGTGTTCACGACTTGCAGAGGATGTTCGAAAGTTGTGAGATCCTGAAAATACCTAGATCAGAAAACATCAATGCTGATTCACTCTCTAGACTTGTGTTCATGAGTGTTGATAATCTTGAGAGAACATTTCATATGAAATATGTGTCACACCCCAGTATTGACCAGAGGCCCGCGATCATGGACATCGATCATGAGCCATCTTGGATGGACCCCATCACCAAGTTTTTAACTGAGGGAAGTCTCCCCGGTGACCAGAAAGAGGCCAGGACCGTCAAACAAAGAGCAGCAAGATACTGTATGATAAACGGAGTTCTTTTCAGAAGGATTTTAATACTACCCTATCTCAGATGTCTCAAAGCTTCTGAAGTTGCTCAAGCTCTTGCAGAAGTACATGAAGGCATGTGTGGGAATAATCAGGGTGCTAGGTCATTAGCCCACAGACTCCTTAGATACGGATACTACTGGCCGACCATGAGAACAGATGAAGTAAATTATGTGAAGAAGTGTGACAAGTGTCAGAGGCACGGGAATATCATACACCGACCAGCTGAAGATCAAACTCCTATCCAATGTCTAGGACCGTTTGAACAGTGGGGAATCGATATCTTGGGTGCTTTTCCCATTGCATGGGGACAGTTGAAGTTCATAGCAGTGGCAGTTGAATATTTCACTAAGTGGGTGGAGGCAGAACCCCTAGCAATAATTTCAAAACCCAAACTAAGATCTTTCGTTTGGAAATCTATCATATGCAGGTTTAGCCTACCAAGAGTATTGATAACGGACAATGGCTGGCAGTTTGATAACGCGCAATTCAAAAATTTCTGTGCAAGTCTTCATATTGATCACCGTTAGACATCAGTCACACCCCCAGAGTAATGGGCTCGCATAAGTAACGAACGGGATAATACTCAAGACCTTCGCATGAGGATAGGAGATGCACGAGGCTCTTGGTCCGAGGAACTACCAGCCATACTTTGTCTTATAGGACCACACACCGAACAGCTACTGGGGAAACTCCATTCATGCTTGCCTTCGGGATAGAGGCGACAATCCCCATTAAAGTAGGCATGCCCGGTTACAGGCGTCTTTTCCCAAATATGAATGGGGAATGTACTGGAGAGCATCTTGACTTGCTTGAGGATATTCGTGAGCATGCAAGCACAAGGATAGCATCATACCAGAGTAGAATGGCCAAGTACTTCAACAGCAAGGTCACACCAAGAAAGTTTAGGGCAAGAGATCTTGTGCTGAGGAAAACAGAAGCAGCTGGTCATCCACCAGGGAAACTTGAGCCTGCTTGGGAGGACCCTATGAAGTTATACGACAGACCCGAGGAGGATCATACAGTCTTCGGGATCATAGGAACATCACTCCCGAGACCTTGGAATGCAGACAACCTGAAAATCTACTACAAGTAGCAGAACCAAACTTTGTAGTTCGTTCCTTTTAATTTTCAGTGCATTTAATTTTTTTAAGTTTAATTTCAGTTATGGCCTGCGAGCCAGCTTTTATTTCCCCAAAGATATATAAATAAAAGATATTTCTCTCCAATTATGTTGTTGAACCACAAAGTCTTCCCCCCGAGGAAGCACACAAAGCCTTCCTCACGAGGAAGCACACAAAGCCTTCCCCCCGAGGAAGCACGCAAAGCCTTCCCCCCGAGGAAGCACGCAAAGCCTTCCCCCCAAGGAATCACGCAAAGCCTTCCCCACGAGGAAAAACACAAGGCCTTCCCCCAAGGAAGCACGCAAAGCCTTCCCCACGAGAAAGCACACAAAGTCTTCCCCACTAGGAAGCGAAGCCTTCCCCCCGAGGATGCACGCAAAGCCTTCCCCACTAGGAAGCGAAGCCTTCCCCCCGAGGATGCACCATATCCTCTAGCTCTACATAGTGTTGCAGCTCAATGACATTGGCAATGTCTCTATTCAGCCCACTCAGAAACCTAGCCATCGTAGCTTCCCGACTCTCCACCACGTTAGCCCGAATCATCGCCACCTCCATATCCTTGTGATAATCCTCAACACTCCTCGATCCCTGAGTCATACCCTGCAGCCTCTGGTAAATATCCCTATAATGATGAGTCGGCACAAACCGCTTCCTCATTATGGTTTTTAATTCACCCCAAGTCTCCACTGGCTCCTCAAGGTTCCTCCTCCTACCCGTCACTAATTGATCCCACCAAATATTTGCGTAGTCAGTGAATTCAATCACTGCTAGTTTCACCTTCTTCTTTTCCGAATAATTATTACAATCAAAAAGTCGTTCGACCTTTGTCTCCCAATCCAAGTACGCCTCCGGATCACTCCTACCCTGGAACGAGGGTATTTTCACTTTAATTTTTCCAAGGTCATCATCAACAAAATCTCTACCCCCACGATGCCTCCTAGCATCACGACGCTCCCTATCATGCCTCCTCTCATACATATCTCCTCTATCCCTCCTTCGCATACTACCCAAAGATATGCTGCCACTTTCACTGCCCATGTCTTCATCATCCACACCAACCTCATGCCTATTATCTCTCCTAACCCGAGAACCATCATGAGATTGATCCCGAGGTCTTTGTTCACGCTCTGCACCTCGATTCTCCATCTGTGCCATAAACCTCTCAAATTGTGCCCTCATTGCTGCAATATCATCATTACCCTGTTCATTCCTTCTGTTCACACCCCCGAGCTGCTTTCTGTCTCCAATAGAAGATGAATATGTGCAAACCTCTCTATCAGACATCTTTAAGACATGAACAAGGAAATTCGGAATATTTGGAGAATATTTGGGAATTTTCGGATTTTTTTTAATCTGCCAGAGAATTGGACTACGAGTATGGCAGAAAAAATGGAACTAGATTTGGACGAAAAACGAAGAAGAAAAACACTTTTGAATTTTTGGGACTGACTCTTATGGATCAAACTGAATCAAAAAAAATTTATGACTGACACGAAGAACGCGAAGAACACGAAAAAAATCAAGAAAGGCAAGAATCTGAAATAGATCCAAGCTCTGATACCAGATGATGAGATCCCAGTCGGGGAATCTCGTCGAAAACGCAGAATAACGAAATTTAAACCCTAGGAAAGATCTAAATCAGATCTGACACGAAAAATAACAAGAACACGAATAAATAAACGGGAATTAAAAGATAGATTCGACGGTAAAGCCTTGACCCGACAATCACGACGCAATTAATGACAATGTGGATTGAAGAACCAAGATTGGTGAACGCCACAAGGGTTGTCAATTTCTTTATAAGTTCGTTGGGTGAATGCCACAAAGATTGGATCTTTGATAAGTTTGAAATAAAAGGGAATAACTCAACCTCTCAATTTTGGAGAATCCTCTCTCAATTTCATTCATAAACTCAAACTTCTTTTTTACAATGAATGGAAAGGAATATAAATAAGAAAAATAACCTAGCCTCTAATTTACTCAAAATAGAATTCTAATTAAGCTAAAATTCCAAATTATGCAAATAACTTAAAATAAAAAAGGAAACAAAATAATTGGAAAATTCCCGAAAAATCTGGGGCTGCTTATTTACGGCCATAAAGACCTTTCTGGTCCAAAACTGTGTTATTAGTTACGGCCGTGACGAATTTCTTACGGCCGTGAAGTTTCCCTTTTTGAATGTTACGGCCGTAACTTCCAGGCTTACGGCCGTAAGCCTCGTTCTGCTGAAATTCTTCTTTTTTCTTCGATAAATGATTACGGCCGTGATAACATGATTTACGGCCGTGAATACATGGGTTACGGCCGTGAAGGTCATCCATTACGGCCGTAATGGATTTTCTGCCCAAATAACTTCGTTTTCTCGGCTCGGCTTGATCCGTCCTTCTTCTCGGCTCGATCCCAACATGGAACTTGCTCCATTTTGCACGTAGATCATTGTCATATTGTAGATGGCTTGACTTCACCCTTCGGTGTCTGGTCTGGATCATATCACTTCCCCCGAGGAATCATGCAAAGCCTTCCCCACAAGGAAGCACACAAAGCCTTCCCCACGAGCAAGCACTCCAAAGGCTGACACCGAGTCTAGTATCACAATGATTAACCCTGAGCATCTTGAATAACGCTTTCTTCATATTTACGGGCCTTACTGATCGGGGTTATTTATGTGGTCGGGGTTTACGGATAATGTTCATTATTAAATCCCTTGGTCGGGTTTATATACAGTGTTCATTATTAATCCCATGTTCGGGGTTTATACATAATGTTCATTATTAAATCCCCTGGTCGGGTTTATATACAGTGTTCATTATTAATCCCATGTTCGGGGTTTATACATAATGTTCATTATTAAATCCCCTGGTCGGGTTTTTATATAGTGTTCATTATTAATCCCATGTTCGGGGTTTATACATAATGTTCATTATTAAATCCCTTGGTCGAGGTTTGTAGTTAATGTTCATTATCAAGCCCTTGGTCGAGGTTTGTAGTTAATGTTCATTATCAAGCCCTTGCTCGAGGTTTGTAGTCGATGTTCATTATTAAGCCCTTGGTCGAGGTTTGTACATAATGTTCATTATTAAGCCATTGATCGAGGTTTGTACATAAAACACATCATTAAGCCATTGGTCGAGGTTTGTGCATAATGTTCATTATAAAGCCTTTAGTCGAGGTTTGTACATAATGTTCATTATTAAGCCATTGGTCGAGGTTTGTACATAATGTTCATTATTAAGCCCTTGGTCTAGGTCTTCATCATCAACCCTATTATCGGGGTTTGTACAACGTTCTTTAACATTGCTCGTGTGCTGCTGTTCAAAAAAAAAAAAAAAAAAACAACAAACAGCTCTTCATTACAAAACTTCTAAAAACAGTTGGTACAAAAATGATGTTCGGGGATGAAACTAGTTAGGGGAATTTTTGTCAACAATCTCTAGCTCGTCCCCCGAACCTCCTTCGTCTCCATCCTCAGGACCACCCTCCAATTCTGAGAGAATGAGCCCTTCGGTAAGTTCGGGGTCACCTCGTATGTCCTCAGTCTCAACCCCTTTTTTGCGTAGCAGAGCTCGATCTTGTTTGAAAGAGTAATTGTAGGAGCCCGAGGCGTACTCCCCTTGTATAAGCCCGAACTCCTCGGAGCTCTTAAACACCTCCACTGCAAATACATGAGCAACTTCGGCAGCGACCAGCTTCTCCTCATAATTTTTCTGGGTTTGCTAAAGCTCGAGCTTCAGCTCTTCAACTCGGTCCATAGCCTCCTCAAGTTCTTTCTTGAGTGTGTCCCTCTCCCATTTCAAATCTTTGTTTTCACCCCCGACCTGTTTTATTTTCATCTCGTGGGTCATCACAGAATTGCTCAACCCCTCAGCCCGTTCACCCTCCTCAGCAGCCCGGAGGGCAATACCCTGGGCAATGAACAACGCCTGCAATGTTGATGAGCCATGAGATTGGGGGACTAAGATTAAAATAATAGGAAAAAGTTATTCTTACCCTGTTCAGCAAGACCTCCAGATGCCTAAGGCCCGTGCTCGGGCTTAGTTCCTTTCTGTATAATTCAACAACGTCCGGCGATTGAGAAGCCTCCTTGGATGTGTCGTCCTCAAGCTCCACGACTTCGGGGGTGACTTTCTTCGGGGAGACGCGAGGAGGTGCATGAGGAACTTCCTCGGATTCTTCATCCCTAAGTATTGTGCGTGAACCTTCCCCAGGTCCACTAGCGACCCGTGGCCTCTTCTTGCCTTTCTTCACCGGGGGCCGACCACTAGCTCCAGCCTTGCCTTTCAAGAAATTGTTTAATCGAGACGGATCAAACGCCATTGTCTCTGTAAAATATTGACAAGGCATTATATCGAGCACAAAAAAAAGAAGAAAGGGATGAGCACGTGTCCTACCCCCAAATTAGTAACTCCAGCACGATCTAGGGCGTCATCCCCGAGCAATTCATCCAAGTTATTCGTTAATGGCTCTAAACCCTCGAGTAACATCCTATCACGCTCAAAAGCCTCAAAATAAGCTTGACCCTCATTGAAATTTGCGGTGTCTGGAATTACCCAGTTCGCCCAAAAGGGATGCCCAGGCTCCTGAGGAATCATGTAGAGAAACCTCTCCTTCCAGCCTCGAAGGGAGCTCGGCATCCTAGGCATCTTAAACCTACCCCTCATTGCTTCCTACGTTTCTTTTTTGATCCCACGCCTCACTATGTTGAATTCCTTGGCTATGTTTCCCTTGCGGCCACTTGCATAGTGGTACTCCAGTTGCCTGAATTCTTAATAGATCCGTACGTATTTGAACAAAGTAAGAAAAGTGAAGAAAACATTGAACTTTTATTGAAAACAGAAGGTTTAAGAGAAAAACTCTTAAACTTATTTAATTACATATTTTTGATCCAAGTGTGGATCACTGTCTTGAAGGTGTTTAGCCTTGATACATTTTTCAGGGTAAATTCAAAAAGAAATTTGAAGCGAAAAAATTTCCTCCTCCTTTTCTTCTGTCTTTTCCCCTCTTTATAGTCCTCAACTCTTCTCTTTTTTCTGTTGATTTCAGCAAAGTGCCTTCATTGTTTACGTAACAACACGTGATTATTTTAGCCTTTTTTGGTAGCCTTTTTGACTTTTTCTTCCAACTTCCTTCTTTTTCTTAATTTGTTACGAGAAAATTTCCTTTTCCTTTTTCTCTTTCCTCTTTTTTCCTTCTTTTGTCTTTACTTCTGTCCTTTTTGTGTCCAAATTTTCCTTCTTTTGTCTTCTTTTGCCTTCTTTTTTCTTCTCTTGTCCTTTTTCTCTTTCCTCTTTTTTCCTTCTTTTTCAGAATTTGTCGAAAGTATTAAATAGTTTTTGACACGCGTTTCACCGGGAAACTTCTGGTCAAAAAGTATTTTCAACTTTTTATTCTGATTGGATGCTACTGATGCTGCCGATGTACTGCTGTCTGCTATTTTTTCATTTTCTTGTTGTTGAGTCTCATCAACTTTACACCATTGAAAGAGGGGCATCTTCCCAAGACTTGATTTGAGAGCTTTGCATAAATGTCCTTTGTAGCTGCTTGGTGCATTTGGCAGATAATAGAAATTCTGTTCAAACTTACAAATTTTTCTAGTATCCATTACATTGATAAGTGTACTTGTTTTACTAGTAATTAAAATAAACTTTGAATTGTAGTTTACTTTAATCTTTAAGATTCCGTCAAAAATTTTTAATCATGTAATAACCCTTTGATATGAAAGGGATCTCCAGTCTTGCAAAATTTCTTCGTTTACTTCAGTGAGTTGTCCAGCAATTGGAGTGTTGATTTCCACTTCTTGGACTGTCTTGATCAGTACATGATGATATCCTTTGACAAGAATATTATCTTCGTTCCAAAAAGGAATTGTGCTGTTAATCTTGAGAATGATTTTGAGGTTTTTGTCTTTAATTACAAATTTAACAAAATCTTTGACTGTTTTTACTAAATTTTCATCAAGTAATTTGATTTCTTCAAAATCATTTCCAGGAATGATTTCTTTAATTAGACCGCAATGGAATGCTGTCTGTACCATGTTGGGCTCAGCTCCTGCAAAGAAGATGAACTGTCCGAATTTTTCTCAATTGTGCCATAGTACCCTCCTTCTGGTGCAGAGGTTCCTATTGTACGTGCTTCTTCTTCAAGTAAGAGAAAGTCTTGCAGTTTGATACTTGGAAAGGTGGTTTCTTCCTTTTGGGCTGGGATTTTTCCAAGTTTTTTGAACCTGGTTGGAATTTGGGTTAGTTTGCTGGATTGGGCTGCTTCGCTGTAGGAAAAGAATTTTATCCTTTGGTTTTCGGATGGTGGTATGAATGTAGGCATTCTGGGCCTGGATCTAATGTCTGGTTGACAATAGTTTGGTCTTAAATTTAGGTTTTGTTGGTCAAATAAATTTTTGTGTGGGATTGGGCTGTGTCCATTTTTTGTACAAAAGTCCAGATAGGCTTGATGAGCTTCTGAAAAAGTTTTAAAGCTTTTGTGTTTGTATGGTTTTCCTTTGACAATAAGTTTGACTTTTGCACAACTCGTGTAGAATCCTCTGTGAGGTCCATCAAAGATTGTATAGAATTTTGTACTTGCAATGGAAGTATTTACCCCCACCAATGGTGTGGTTTCCAGTTGTGTCTGAGATATTTCAGTTGGTTTTTGAATAACTGTATGTTCATGAGAACATTGAGTTTCCGAAGAATCTCCTGTATGTAATTGGATTTGTGGTCAAAGTTGCGGGTTTTGAATTCCCTTAAGCCCTTGCGAGCTTGTTGCAGTAACATTTTCTGCAAGTACTGTGAATTTCTCTCCAGTAGTCTTGCTACTTTCGATAATAGGCGTTTCTTTTGAAACTGTAATTTTTGCTCCAGTAGTCTTGCTACTTTCGCCAGCCTCCCCTTGTTTTTGAAGCCTTATCAACTTCTTTTTGAGGACTTTAATGCTTTGTTGCAGCATTGTAATTTCATTTTGTTTAACAGAAATTTCAATTTCTTTTGTTTCAATTTCTATCTCAATGTCTTCCATTTGTTCCTTGATGTCAGTCATTTTTACTTGAAAAAGCAAATTCTCTTGTGAGTGAATCAGCTAAAGAATTATCTTTTTCTCTGATGATTTCAATGTCAAAATTGTAGTGACTGAACCACATTTTCCATCTGATTAGTCTTCCTTGCTTGTAATCTGGATGTACATGATTTTTCAAAAATGATTTACATGTAGTAGAATCAGTTCTAACAAGAAATTTGTTAGTAATGATATAAATTCTAAATTTTGTTATGGCTTTTTTCATTGCTAAAATTTCTTTTTCATTGATGTGGTAATTCTTTTCAGGATTTGTGAATGTCCCTGAAGCATATCCACAAAGTTGTTCTTTTTGTTCATTTTCGTCAACTGTTTTTAATACTGCTCCCCAATGTTCTTGAGATGCATCAGTTTCAATTATCATTTTTTCATTATTTTTTGGATGATATAATGATGGTAGATTTTTTATTTTAGATTTGATTTTTTGTACATAAAGAGTGTCTTCTTTAGTCCAAATCCATTTAAAATCTTTTTTGAGTTTCTTTTGAAGTGGTGCTCTCATTTTTTCTAGATCTTTAATGAAAGATTCTGCATAAGTGAGACACCCAAGAAATCTCATCAATTGTTTTTGATCTTGTATTTCATTTGGAAATTCATGAATATTAGTAAGAACATGTGGTTTTAACTGTTTATAACCATATGTAATATCCATACCTAGATATCCAATTTTTTCTTTAAACATTTCTGCTTTCCTTTTGGAAAGTATAATGTCTAATTTGCATATTGTTTGAAGTACTGAGATTACATGTTTTTCATGATCTTCCTCATTGTCTGAGAAGACCAAAATATCATCAATATATACACAACAAAATTTTTCGTGTATTTTGAAGATATTATCCATGTGTCTTTGGAAAATGCCAGGTGCTTGTTTTAAACCAAATGGTATGATTTTCCATTGGTAATGTCCTTGCGGGCAACTAAATGTCGTGAGATGTCTTGCATTTTGATCAAGTATAACTTGCCAAAATCCTAATTTACAATCAAAAGTAGAAAAAAATTTCTTTCATTTGATTAATTGTAGTAGGCTTTGCATATTTGGAATTAAGTATCCATCTGCCTTAGTGATCTTGTTGAGCTGAGAATAGTCTACAACCATTCTAGCTTTTCCTCTTCTTTTTTCTGCTTCTTTTCTAACCATGAAAGTCGGTGAAGAGAATTGTGAAGTACTTGGTTCAATTACTTGTAATTCAAGTAGTTCCTTGATTTGTATAGAGAATTCTTCTCTATCTTTTGGACAATAAGCCATTGCTTTTGCTCTTATTATTGTATTTTTGTGTTCTTCAAGTAGTTCAATTGTTGCAGTCATATTTCCTTTGTTCTTTGTTGGATCCAAAGGATTTTCTGAGCAACATTGGTCAAGAAGTTTCGGGATTTCTTCTCTTTTTGAGTTGATTTTGAATTTTTCTTGTTCTTCTATTGTTATGAAAATATTCCTTTTTGGGGTAATATTTTCTCCTTGATGTTTTGTGAAGATTTTTCTATTGCAATTGATTTTTGTCATTTCTAAGAATTTCTCTTGAAGAAAATTCATTACAACAGCTTTTCTTTGTTTTGATATCCAAAGTCTTTTTCCGTTAAGAGTAAAACTTATGGATTCAATTTCTTGAATGAAAGGATGATATAACTAGCAAAAGTTATTTCCAATTATAAAATCAATTCCAGTTTCAAGTTGGTAGACTGTTGGAATTTTGAAATAAAAAGTTTGCCATTGGGATTTGTGGTATCCACTTATCTCAATGTTTAATCCTTTTACTACTTTTGATGTTTTGGTTTTTGATTTGTCAGCTATTTTTAGGTTCATTGTTTTTTCTGCTGTTACCCAAAATTGTTTCGGAATAACAAATTTCCTGGCAGTACATAATGATGCTCTGGTGTCAATGTAAGCATGTAATGTAAATTTTCTATATCCTTCAAAACTGAGTTTTATAGGTATGTAGATTGAGTTTGGATTTGTAACATTTTTATTACTCATCTTCTGAAAATTCTGTTTCAGATGACTCTGATTCAGTTTCAGTTGTTAAGTAATACAGGGATTCTGTATCACTAGGATCTTCTACTAGGTAGAAGCCTTGTTTTTGAAATGTATTTAGGAGTTTAATCATGTCTTCATTTCCGATTTTTGCTGGGCATTCGTTTGCATAATGTCCAGATTCATTGCAGAGCCAACATCTGCAGTTCTTTTTCTTTTGAGGACAAAATTTCTTTTTGTCTTGTATTTTTTCAAATTTTTTGTTTTTATATGGAATTTTCCCCTTTGAATATTTTTTGAAATTTTCTTTTTCCTAAAAAAATTTTCTTTATAAGGTTTTTTGTATTTTTTAAAAATATATCTTTTATTTCTAAAAGATCTTTTCTTTGTTTTCTTTTGGGTTTTTGTTGGTTGACAACCATATTGGCCAGGGATTTGGTCAAGATAATTGTTACAACAGATTTTTGGATTTTTGTAAACTGTTTTAACGCTTTCTCTTACCAATGTGTTTTGTTTGCATTTTTCAGCAATTAAATTTCTGGTTGTAGTTATGACTAGTCCAAGGGACATGTCTATTTGAGCATTTACTCTTGGATCAGTGGTTTCTTTTTGTTTTTTGATTGATTCATCAAAGTCACTCATGACTTCATGATTAAATGGTTCTGGTAGTTTACGTATGAATTTTTCTGTTAATTCTATCCACTTGTCAGGTGGACATATGTAAAAGTATTTTGAAAATTCGCAAGCATAATTTTCAAAATAACACATATCACATATAGAGATTTTCTCTAAGTGATTTAATGCATCAGCAATTACAATTACTGATCTCTTACTTTTGAATGCTTCAAAAGTTTGTCCAGTAAATTGTTTGTATATTTGGTCCACAATTCTTTCAATGAATTTTGGAATGACTCCTATTGAATCTTTCCAGATTTTATTTTTTGTGTCGTATGTAAAGCTTTCAAGGAATGTTCTTGCATTTCCTATGGTACTAGCAAGTATATAATTCCATGAATTTATTTCATTTTTTATTATTTCTTTGTTGACAATCATTGTAACCATGATATAACTATACCATGCATCAATAATCTTTTCTGGACCTAGAGTACAATCTATATCCAAAATTGTTACTTGTTGGTTTATATTCTGCCTTTTTGGAATAAAATCAGAAACTAAAAGATTCTGATCAAAGTTCCTTTCTGGCGTTCTGGGGTCAGGTCTTGGTGTGTTGTCACCCATGTGTCTTTTCCCATCTCCTTTTGGATTACTTGATGATGGATTGTCATCTTTAATCTCAAAAGTTTCTGGTTTTGGTTCTCTGATTGTCGGTCCAAGTCCCATGTTAGGATCTGTTTCTCTTCCAGTGTGAAATATTTCATGAATGATGATTTCATCTTCACTGTCAGATTCTTTATCTGTTTCAGATTGTGATTCAAGTTGATCTTGATTCTGTTGTTCATTGTTTTCATTGTCCGAAATTGCCATAATTTTTTCTTTTATGTCAATATTTTTGACAATTGAAACAATCTTGTCAAGTTCATTGTCTTCAAATTCCAGTAAAACATTTAAGAGTTTCAACTCCTGGCTAGTCTCGTAAATGCTTTCAAGATTTTTCCTGAAGCTTGTCATTATACCAAATGGTCAATGTCAAATTTTCCTTCTGGAATTTCATCTTGTTTTGCTTTTGTTTTTGGAGAGAGTTCTCCCCTTCTTTCAAAGATTCCAATTTGTTGTGTTGATTTTATCTTTGAAATTATTTTGTTATTTTGATTATTGTTAATAATTCTTGCTATGATGATAGCAGAATGTTTTTCAAGTAAGATTTCAATTTATTTTTCAAATGTGTTAAAATTTCTTTTAATATCTCTGATTTCTTCTTTTATGAAGTTAATTTCTTTTAGAATTTCTGGTATTGACATTTTAATTATCAGATTCTTCTTCTTGATCACCATAAAGTGTTTCGACCATTTTGTTGACAGTTTCACTTAATTGTTTGAGTTGTATCTTTGTTTTTCTCAACTCATCATTTTCTTTTTCTTTCAGCTTTGGTAGATTTATTTTATTTTGTGAGTTACTTCTTATGAGAAGAGGTTGTTGTTCCCTGATTAGGGGTCTTTTAGTGTTAAGATCTATATTTATAGATCTTCTCTCTGGTTGCGTTAACCAGTCAAATTCTGTTTCTTTATTTTCTATGTAATTGGAGAATAAAGGATCAATTTTGATTCCTTTTGGTTCTCTTATTATAACCATGTTGTGAGAATTATGGATTGCATAACTCACGAGGTATGATATTGAAAAAGGTACATTATTGTCTTTGACTAAGTCTTCTCTTCCGTATTTGTGTACAAACGAGAGTATTCTGTCAAAGTTTTGATCATGTAAACTTACTGATAGTCTGGGATAGACTGTAAACAGTAGTTTACCACATGCTAGGTTTCCTTCAAGGGATCCTAGACATCCTTCTTGTGGGTTTTGTATTCTTTCATCAGTTAAACACATTCGGATTGGTTGATCCATTTTTTCTGATAGTGTGCTTTTCAATTGGATTCTGATTGCTCCAATTGTAACCCAGTAAAGATTTTTGTTGTCTTCAAGGTCAATTTTTTGGTTTGCTTGATTTATGTCCTTTTTAGTTAGTAGAGAGATTCCTACTTTTCCGTATGTATGTTGAGCGTTAATCGCAAATTCTTTATGCGATACACCGTAATACACATGTTTCTTTCTTTTCATGAATTTATCAATAAATCCTGGTTGAGAAAAAATTTCTTTTGGATCTAAGGATAAAGTAGTTTTACATATTTTATCAAGTTTTTCGTTAGAAATTAAAATTTCATTTGAAAAATTTCCCTTTGATTCAATTTGTTCGCAAATCTCCTCATGTTCTTGAGATGTTCCTTCATTAGCAAGATTTATGCTCATGATTTGTAATGTTGTGTGACGTAGTGAATTAAAAAATTAGAAACAGATTCGTAATAATTTTGTAAAGTTTTATCTTTTTGTTGTCTACAGCTTTCTAAAGAGCCTTTGTTGACTCCTGCAAAAACTTGGTGTCTATAAAATTCTTCATAAAATTCGCAAATATGAAATTCAGAATTTATGAGATGAATATGTACACAACATGTATCACAATTAATTTGTGTACTAGTGTTCTCCATAACTATGGTGGCAATTTGCATAGTGTATGATGAATGTACGTAAATTATTTTCATAATCTTGTTTTGTTTCAAGATATTTTTGCTCCATATTTAGAGTACAATAATGATTTCCCCAAAATTTCTTTGAGTCAATTCTTTCTTTGTACCATAAAAATGCTTCGTACTGAAAGGAAAACAATTTATGAAGTGCATAGCAAGTATTACAATTATTGCTTGATTGTGACATGTTAATTTGTGTTAAAGGCTCTGATACCAATTTGAGGAAGGTGTGTGCGGAAGTGTAAATAAGAAAGTGTGTTAATTAATGTATGAATCAAGACATGTGATCTCATGCTTGGAAAAATATGTAAACAAAATAAATTTAAGGAGCATTCAAAATTAAACCTTCTTGATGTACGTTGTTGGTTGCTGCTTCCTACGTTTCTTTTTTGATCCCACGCCTCACTATGTTGAATTCCTTGGCTATGTTTCCCTTGCGGCCACTTGCCTAGTGGTACTCCAGTTGCCTGAGGAATCATGTAGAAAAACCTCTCCTTCCAGCCTCAAAGGGAGCTCGGCATCCTAGGCATCTTAAACCTACCCCGACTAGACAAATTGGCGAAACACGAAAAGTGGGGAAGCTGTTTGAGCTCGAGCACCAACCTACAGAGATCTATTTGGGGAGCTATTGACAATACCATACAAGTAATAAAAAAGTATACCAACATCCTCTATCCATTAGGCACTAATTGCCCCGGGCACATAGAGTGCTCCACGAGGAACTGTACAAAGAATGGGTGTAGTGGCCACCTTAACTCGGCCTTCAAAACATCCCTATATACTAATATCTCCCCCTCTCGAGCACATACTACCCTATCCTCCGACGTTGGAGCCCTAATATCACATTGGGGCATTAGCCCAAATTCCCTAGCAACCTCGATGATCTTATGCTCCTTATATATACATCTAAGCTCAGGGTAGGTCAGTGGTGTTTCCTCTTCCCCCTAAACTTGAGGCCTAAATTCTACAGGGTCGGCCACAGTAATTAAAGAATTCCCTACATCCTCGGGATTACGGCGCTCGCTACTTGAGCTGTTTGAGCTACTATCACTACCCGAACTCTCACTACTACTAGACATTTCCTGGAAAATTGATTAAACTTAGGAGTTCGAGCTCTTACCTTAAAATATCATTGCACCAAAACACACTCCTCGAGCACGATCTCTGTGATTTCACTCTCAATAGCAAAGGTAAAGTGCCAAATGGGGGATGCTCCCTATTTATAGAGAGTATGCGCACGAATACCAACGGTCGTGTGATCTGAGCCATAAACGACGCCACTTGTCATCAATCCATGGCCCACGTGGCCTGCCAAACGTCACGTCATTTCAGAACGACGTGTCACATGTCAGGAACCCTCTTAAGTGCCACATCATCCCCGAACCTTTCTCATCAATCAATTGCGCATCCACGCTTCTCCAAAGCCTGAGCATGGATGCACAGGAGCCAGTGATGGACAGCAATTTTGCTTTAGCCCGAACATGACCTTCCAGCGCATATGTTGGTCGGGGTTATATATGCTCGGGGTTTCCCTCGAGACCGGTTGTGGGGCCCCCTTATTTGACGTGTAACATATATGTTTTTTTTTACGAATGCTAGGAGTTATCTCCTAATCCAACATCTGATAATACAATCCCTAAAAAGTAGGAAGATGATTCCTAACAGGACTCATACAATGAAGATATTTCAGTCCTATTAAAACTCGTTTAGACATCTCTATAAATAGGTGGCTCTCAATCACAATTCAGGTACACAATTATTATTTCTTCCAGTTTATAGTCTATTACATAAATTTTCTCCTTCCTCTTTACTGACTTAAGCATCGGAGGGGCGAGGAAGACACACCTCCTCGCCTTTATTGCAGGTATTCGAAGTTCCAGTTCGTGCTACCTTGTTGCTCAAGCTCGGTATATTGAGGTACGATTTTTTGCATCATCATATAAGATAAGATTGCTTGTTCTTGCTAACAATATTAACTCAGTATCTCAAATAACATTTTTATAGAACTTGTTAAAAAATCAAAATAATGTCCAAAGCACGCACGTTCACGTAGACTTGGTATCGTGAAACTGGGGAAACATAAAAGGAAAGAAGACAATTATTTTCAGAAAGTTGATAACTTTATTCTAGGGAGAATCGTAGCCACAACTAGCAAAGGTGAAAAGAGTCATCCCTCCATTATTGACAAGTCTCTGAAGAATTCCCAAAACTTTGCACAATTCCCAAGAGCTTCTACAACACCTCTCATGAGGATTTCATTAGTCGATTAAAAATTATTAAAAATAAGGTGTAATTCACACCTTGAGGATTTGAACCGATCCTATCTTGGATCATTAGTTCGAGTGATAAATTGCAGGATGTGCCTCATAGATATCAGAGTGGAGGGTACTGAAGATCCCTACGAGTGGTGATAACTTTCGCTTGCCACAAGGTCAAATCCATTTTCAGGATTCGAACCATGCATCCGACCGTGCTGAGCGTGTTATCAACCATCCCCTTTGCCACTAAGAGATACGCCTTGGGGGCACATTAGTTGATTAATAATATGAGAGGTGGATCATTGAACATTAAGAGTTACAATTTAATAATAAAAAAAGAAAAATTTACCAAACGGAAGATTAACTTTCTAATTTATATAATATTATCCATCAATATTGAATGACCGATAAAACTGACGAAATTGCTGACAGATCGATGGAGCAATGCCACATAAGCATTACGTTATTCACGACAGTTTTTTCATCAATTTGTTAATCGATCGTTCAGTGAGTGATGAATGTAATTACAAATTATAAAGTTCAATGATTAACGGATAAATTTTTAAAGTTCAATAACCAAGTGAAAACTTTAAAGACAGTTAAGTCTGACTTATCCCGAATAAATTTAATATTTTTTCAATCCTTAATTCATAAAAATGAAGAATTCAAATTTTTGTAATACATTATTCTTTAATTTTCATGCACCGAAATGTTAAAATTCTAAATATGCACCCAGAGCTCCTCAACATACTACGTTTGGTAGGAATGGGTGAAGTCGAAAATGATATTATTGACATTCATATTCCCTCCTATATTATCAATATTAACGTCTTCCGCATGATAGTACAGTATACCAAATATGTCATCAATGCCCAAAGCTAATTAATGATGTCAAGTGACAAATTTAATTAAGCAAGCCCAAATCCCTATTATATAATAATAATAATAATAATAATAATAAAAGAGTCACTTTTGTGGCACTATTCATAAGTCAAATAAGGTGTTGAAGCCATGGAGCCGAGTTGTGTAGGACTGTAAGTTAGGTCATGAAGCCGAGACGTGTAGAATTGTAAGCTAGGTCATAATAAATTTGTACCGATCCGTATTTAAAAGCCCATTTATAATCATTTGACTATCTTGAATATGTCCTTCATTTCATCTGTATCGCAAGGTGGCACTAAAATGTAAAATCTCTCTCAATCTATGTGTCGACTTTGTTCTATCTTCGTTTCATCACTGTAGAAGCTTATACTACAATTTCTTCATTTTTCAACTTTGTGAGATTCTATTTCTTTAATTTTCTTTCCTAGATTTCCACATCTACGTTCATTTGTTATATTTTTGCTACTATTTTTATCTGTGGTTAAACAATCTTCTAACTGTTTTTTCATTTTTTAGGATTTTATAACGGGTGATCTGTTCTTGTTTCGGCTTACTAAAGAAAAAAGCTTTGATCTTTGCGATAGTTTCACAATTACTTAATGCACACTTTTTATGTTCATGACATGAGTTTGAGTTCCAATTTTTATTTTTTAAGGCTTATGTGGTACACATACGTTGTTATTCTTTCACGTATGAACTAAGTTTTTATTTGCATATTTTTTTATCCATTTGTTTACGTGCGTTTAGAACATTTCTATTTTATTAGTCAATAGATATTAAAAAAACAACTTATTGTTTGTCCTTTGTCCTTTTCATGTATGAAAAAAGTTCAATTCACATTTGAATGTTTTTGTCATGTTAAAGATACCTTTGGTTTCTTTTGAATTTTGAGTGTTTAATTTCATTTGGTCAGCTCGTTCAGATCCTTGATGAGTGTATTTTTATCTTTTGACTTTATTTCTTTTAACAACGCATTAGAGATGGCAAAAAAATTGTCCTACCCCAAACCCGCCTCCGATATATTATTTAAAATAATATATTAAAGAAAAATTAGAAAACAGGTCGAAAACACCAAAAACAAATAAAAACAAATTAATTAATTAATTAAATGGGGCGGTAAACGGGTGGCAGAGCTGACCCGCGACCGGCCCACCCCCAAAATTCGTCGAGAACCTGACTAAATTCGTCGAGAACCTGACTTGAATTCGTCTTATTGCCATCACTACAACACATAAACGTACCGTACTCCAATATATAATTTTTTTTAATATTATATGTATTTCTAAGATGTGTTTTACAAATCGAAATTTTATAGAGTGGTTCGTAAGAGTTCTTGCATTTTAAACTACAGAGTTTATCGTATTATCTAAACATAATTAATTTTGCCTAATGATTTATATTTTTTTACATGTTCTTTCTTTCTTCCTTTGTAAAGAAGTTGAGTGAACATATCAATTAGAGAAGATGAACCACGTAGATTCTTCAAAATAATGACGGAGCAACTAGGTCATTGCACTCGAGTGGTATGTGTTGCAATAAAAATTATTTCTCTTTATCTTCCCACTTCACTTTTGAACTTTACATCTCCATGCTGAACATTGTATTGAAATTGATGTAAATGAGGGCGGGTTTTCATTTTATGTTGTTTTTTCTTATCAATGATATCATGAATATGCAGTTAAATTTGCTGTTTTTATTTGGTGCATTTGAATGGTTCGGTTTCTTCTCATGCACGTCTATTTTAAATTTAGATCTATCATGACAGTTTAAATTAAAATTTCTACTCTATTTCCATTAAACGGTATTTCAGTGTCACTTTATTCCTTTTTTCTTTTCAAAATCCAAAAAAAAAAAAAAAGATTCCAACATAACAGATGCATATGCTATTACATAATAGCTATATATATAGATTTATATATTAGCTCAGCTTAGTCCTGAATTTACCCTAGACAATGCTTAGATAATGCACTTTTAAAGTCACTGAATTTGCAAAGAGTAAAAATTTGAATGATCGAGGAATAGAATAAACATCAATCAATGTATGTTTTATATGTTGTACCGAATCGAATAGTATATAGATAAAATTTTAACATTATTTTTTATTTTTTCAACTGTTGCATTTTGAATGTTGCAAAAGGATTTTTTTTTTTTTTGTAGTGAGTAACATGATACATTTTATAGAACATGCCTATCATGTATCTATTTATTATACTAACATTTCTCCCGTGCGATGTATGGGACTATCCATGATAATGGTTTAAAATTAATGAAAATATGTTGATTATACAATCATATCCAATAAAAAATATTGAATCGGAAATTTTAAAAAGGGCAAAACTAATCAAAAATAGGAAAAGAACAATACCGACGCGTCTTAAAATTTGGCACATAATTAAATTTTTATTCATTACCAATTTTCTTTTTAATGTATTTTAATTTTTCTATTAAGTTTAACTAGTATTTCACCCGTGCGATGCACCATTTTTTATTTTTGCAATAATAATGATAATATTTTATAAGTAGGACTATATTCTATGTTCATATTGGAGGAAATTATTTAGATGTTTAAAAAAATTCACAGAGAAACTGAATGTTATTTTTTAGATATTAAAAAAATGAAATGAAAAATAGATACGCGATTAAAAATTATGGAATACTTCCTTGAATACAACTTTTAGCATTGAATTACTTTGATTGTCATCCTTATCGCGAATCAAAATTTTTAAACCATTGCGATTGTAACTCTTGAAACAGTATAGTTGACCGTGAATGAAAACTGGTTTCTTAAAAAAAGAAAAAAAAAGTCGAAATTAGAAAGCGATTGGTTTTGACTTTTATTGATTTTTATTGCATTGAGAAAATTAGAGGAAATTATCTTCGATTAAATTTGAAAGATAGTCTTGGATCATACGGGGTTAGTGACATTTATTATCAATTACTTTTCATACTTGTAAGTAAAAAAAAAAATAGGTATAAAGATCAAATCGTCAAAATATTTAGCATTTAAATTTGTAAAATAATTATATATGCTATCTGTTGTTAGTGACTTTTTAAAGTTCGCAATACTTTAGTTGAACTATATTTAACCAAAATAATTAACAATTAAATTATATATGATCTCAAATCATTAAAATTTATAAAAAAATAAAGTATTTACAAAATTACAACAATATATAAAAAGTAATAAACATATCTAAAAAGCTTTTGGAAAGATAAGTGTATATATCTTTAAGTATAAGTGTATCATCATATAATGGATTGACGGCTATAGATTCAAAATCACCGTCTGCAAAAATATCGATTTTTTTTTTTTTATCATATCTATCAAAATAAAACTTTTAAGCAGTGTTTAATTTCTAATGTGAAAAATGTTTTCTCACCAAATAAGTAAGAAAATATTTTCAAGAAAAAATGGCCAAAGAATGCTTTGATTGGTTGTACCATATAAAATATTTTCTAAGTCAAAATTTTCTATCAAACATCAAACAAAATATGGAAAATATTTTTCATGATGTGACATTTTCTAGACTAAACTAAAGCAATCAAACATATCCTTACATTTAATATTTTATGCGATTTTAGAAAACGATGTTTTTACAGTTATCTCTCACTTATGAGTTAGTATAAAAGTTTTTTATTGAAATCTTCGATTTAACACCCATAATGCATATTTTTTCAACAATTTTGTTCTACTACCCAACGGGTAGTTCAAGAAGGTTGCAGCCTTCTGACTTTTTTTATTTTGATTTACGTTTATTATTATTATTATTATTATTATTATTATTATTATTATTTTACTTTTTTTTTTTTTAATTTCGTTGAGTTTTGTTTGTTAAAAATATAATTGAAGTACAACATTAATGGAATGTAATATAAATTTAGAGCATCTTTATTATAGTGAAACTTCAACGTATTTAAAAAAATATATATATACAATATCATATCACGTTATCTTCTAGAATTCATTGAAAATTTGACAATAATTGACGTACTACTATCGAATAATACTAACCTAATTGTCACTTAAATTTTTTTGAGAAATTATGTAGTTTGTGTTTATTAAAAGTTTTTTATTTAAAAACATGTTTTTTATATTTTCTAGGTAGAAGATGTGGTTAAAAAGTGGAGAGAGAAAATGTGTTTGGTTAAAAAGTGATTTGAAAAATTATTTTGTAAAAAATATGTTTAAAAACATGCTTTCCAAACAGAGGCTTATAAACTAAAAAAGTACATTTACCAAACACTTGCTAAATCGGCGCCCATTTAATTAGGAAAGAATATTTTTTTGTTTTTTTTGTTTTTTAGGTAAACTATGTGATTAAAACTTGAAAAAAAAAATATGTGTGGTTAAAAATAATTTAGAAAATTGTATAGTTTAAATTTGGGTTTAAACACCCATAAATGCCTCCGTTTGGTAACCAAAATAAACTAATTTATAAATCAGTTTATAAACTACACAATTTCTCAAAATATTTTTTAACCACAAATATTTTCTTTCTCCAATTTTCAATCACTATTTTTTTTTACCTAAAAATCATAAATAAATTAGTTTATAAACTAAACAGTGTGACCAAATTAATATAATTACCGAACCGAGTGTTAAAAAACTAAAAAAGAGCAAAAATAAAAAGAAATAAAAAATAAAATCAAAGTAAAAAAATGACTGAGGCAAAAAGCTGCAGCCTTCTTGAACTGCCCGCTGGAGGGTAGGATAATCTACTCTCCATTGGGTAGTAAAACAAAACCGTATTTTTTAATTTTCAAAATAATAGTATAATTATTAAAAATATGAATAAAACTATAAGCATTAAAAAAAGTAAACATGTATTCACTATATTTTGCAATATTTATTTATTTAGTTCAAATATGTGTTTTAATTTTTTAATTTTTAATTTTATCAATATTTAAATTCTTACATAATTTTGATTTTAAGTTTGCTAATTAGAATTTTATAATTATAACATAATTATACATTTTAACCTTAAGGTAATAATTTAAAAATTGATATATATATATATATATATATATATATATATATATATATATATATATATAAAATTAATGACACACATTTATTACTAACTTTCATTTAATACTAACTTTTATTAATTACATTTAATACTTTTTTTTCTTTTTTTTTTGGTAAAAGTTTCCTAATTTTGAAAAAAAATTGGGGGGGGGGGGGTATGTGCGTAAAATGGTGACGGTTATCCTATTATTATATATAGAAAATTTTTAATGTATTGATTACATATATTTTATTAAAACTTCAAGATATATATATATATATACACACCAAATAAAAAATATAGTACAAATAATATTTTATTACAAAATATTATCGAATTTGAAATTTAAAAAAATAATAATAATAATCAAAATAGGAAAAGAAACAATACACACGCATCTTAAAATTTGGTGCTTAATTAATTTTTTAAATTAAATTTGTTTTAATTTTATTTGTATTCATCACCAAATTTCTTTTTAATGTATTTTAATTTTTTATTAAGTTTAATTTTAATGTATTGATTACATATGTTTTATTAAAACTTCAAGATAGTGTGTCTATATATATATATATATATATATATATATATATTAATCTTAATTCTTATCTTAATATCTTAATCTTAATCTATATAAAGTAGAATAGTCGTCACCAAAATATACACATAATTTTCCGCCAAAAAAACTTTCTAAATTTGGATTATTTTTTTTTTGCTAAAAATAGTATATTAAATATTTTAGCAATTATTATTTTATATGTGTCATTAATTACATTGACATTCGTGCTATGCTATTGTTAACATCAAAACTAGTTGTCTACCCGTGTGATGCATGGAATATATAATTTTTAAATCATAATTTTGAAAATATCTTTATTCAATCATATAAAAAAATAAATATAATTTTAATAAAATTTCAATACGAAATGTTATTGAATTTGAAACTTTAAAAAAAAACAAAACTATTCAAAATAAAAAATGCTACATGCACACTAAGTATATCGCGCCACTCAAAATTTAGCACTCATTTAAATTTTTTATATAATTTTTTTTTTTTACTTGTTTTTTTGCTTTTTCTCTGAAAATTTGTCCACCTCATCGCCTATTTCCCTTTAAATATTTTATAATTTTTATTAACTATATTTTTTAATGCGTTACTTACGTATATTTTATTTGAAATCCAATATATTAATTAATATATTTTATTTTTCCTTATTTTTTAAACATATCAATTTTTATCAAAATGATGAAATGATTAAGCCTCTGTTTGGTAATAACGTTTGGTTTATAAACTTGTTTATTTATGATTTTGTGGTAAAAAATAGTGGCTGAAAATTGGAGAGAGAAAATATATGTGGTTAAAAAGTTGATAGAAAATAATTATTTATTTTTGTAACATACGTATTGAAGAGCCTACTCATTATTGACATATTAGAAAGTAAAATTTCAATAATTTTATTTATTTATTTTCAAAATATATTGATTCAATTTTTTCATGTCTAACTTAACAAATTTATATACCATATATTTATTTATTTTAAAATATATTAATCAAAATTTCTCATTTTCAATGTAACACATTTACATAGATAATGACATGACATTAATTTGTGTTCAAATATATTAATCCAATTTTTCCTTTTAATATGTTATAATTTTTAATTAACTTTATTTTTTAATATGTTGCTTACATATTTTTTATTCGAAATCTAATATATTAATTAATATATTTTATTTTTCTTATTTTTTTAAACATACCAATTTTTGTCAAAATGATGAAATGATTAAATTTTCTACCAATTTATTATTGGTGGTAAAAAGTTGATACCAAATAATTAATTATTTTTGTAATATGCTTATTGAAGAACCTACTCATTTATTGACATATTAGGATGTAAAACTTCGATTATTTTATTTATTTATTTTCAAAATATATTGATTCAAAATCTTCATTTCTAACTTAACAAATTTATATAGCATGTATTTTTTATTTTCAAATATATTAATCCAAAATTTTCATTTTCAATTTAACACATTTACATAGATATGACATTTATTTATGTTCAAATATATTAATACAATTTTTTCATTTCATACATAACACATTTACATAGATATCACATTTATTTATGTTCAAATATATTAATCCAATTTTTTTCATTTTCTACATAACACATTTACACATATATCACATTATTTATATTCAAATATATTAATCTGTTTATTTTATTTTATTTTATTTTTCATTTTCAATGTAACACATTTACACATGGTATATTTATTATAAATCTTACTAAATATGTAATAAATAATAATTTTTCCTACAAAAAATATTTATCTTTTATTTATTTATTTTTATTTATTTATTTTTATACATAAAAGTAGAAATGAGGAAAGAGGGTCATTAAATACAATTTTTTCTCCAAAATGATTCTCTCTCCTAACTTTTACTTTTATATATACTAGTGTTACACCCGTGCTATGCACGGTCATTTGTTATCTACATATATCAAATTTATATTTTAACATATCAAATGAATATTTAATTAAAATGAGAAAAAATGAATGAAGACAATTAATTATAAATGTACATTACACATACCATAATTATTTTTTAATTTTTTTTACTGTTCGTGTGTTTATCGTTTCATGAATTTCTTTAAATATTGTAATTTGAATTGGTTTAAAACTTCAAATGGAAAAGAAAAATTACATTTAAATATAATTTGTAATGAGTAGAAAAAATAGAAATATCTGTGATATACACTTAATTAGAATTTTATTGAAACGAAAATGAAAAGAAAAAGAAAAATAAATTGATGAACGTTCTTATTTCATTATCTTTCATTTTCTATTTTTAAATAAAAATATTTATGTGATATTGACAAAGTTTTATTTTTTTATTTTTGCAAATTTAAAAAAAAATGCAATTGATTTTCAAGAGAGGAAGATGGGTCAAGAAACCTCGGGACCTTAAAATTGTAGCTATTTAAAAATTTGCATTCATTTGAATTTTGTCCAAAATGAATAACAAATAGTGAATTACTAATACTAATTACCATTTTAGAAAATGTGTTTTGGAATGAAAAATGAGTCAATCCTTGTTTTTAGTAAGTGTTCTCTTTATATATTACATTTTTCTTTCGTGAGTATATTTAGTCATTATTTGAGCCCTCATTATCTATAAAATGAGTTTAATAATAATGATTTTGTGAAAAATGTATACTTAAGCACCTTTTTTATAGTCATTATTTCAAGTAATTTAGTTTGTAACGGTAAATTTTAGTACAATGAGCTGTTAAAAAGTATGATTTTTTTAATATTTATATGTAAATTATAGGGGCAATTTTATTTTGTTTATTTTTTTATTTTTTTGACTAAGTTGCCACAATTGTAATACATGGAACTTAAATAACTTACTACTTAAAAAAAAAAAAAAATACTTCAATGAACATTTGCATAACTATTCAATTTTAATGATTATTAATTAATGTAATTAATCTTTTCAAAATATAATTTCTAGATTATCACAAATAATTTATCACTATCCGAAAGTACTATTAGAATTGATACTAACTATCTTATTACAATATTTGATATTTAAATTTATTAACAGATATTTCATTTCATATTTACTTTAATATTACAAATTAAACAGATGTGCTCATATATTTAAATAAATGTAGCAAATTAAGCAACATTAAATGTTAGTTTTGATTAAATTATAACAAATGTATATCGTAAATATATTTAACTTTATCTAAGAAATCATCTATGCATCTCGATTCATAAAAGCGGCATGGTTGTTTAATCCATAAGACATACTACTCTATCACTTACTCATATGGAATTGATTTTTCAAGAATCAATTTTTCTAAACATTCATTTTCAATCACACATTCTTTAAAAAATTATATTTTACAATTTTTCATACTACTTTTTGACTATACATTCTAAAAAATCACTATTTTAAAAAAACAATTCTCAAAAAATTAAAGTCAAATAGTCAAAATAATAATTTGGAAATCTCGCAATTATCATGATACGAGAATCGATTAAATTTGGAGATCACAAAATTATACAAATAATCTTATACCCTATAATCTTTAAAAATTTATTAAAATTAAGAATGGTTAAAAATATTAATCATTCTATTCATATTATTTACTAAAAAGAAACCAAAGCATTAATTATTCAATATTAGTCTTTATTTAATAACTTTTTCTATAAATTATTTATAAGCAGCGCATTTATTCAACTACATGTATATTTCAGAAAATATGATTTTTGATATTAAAGATAACAAACGATTTGACAATTAATAATTAAAATACAATTTTTATATTGATGACTATACATAGAATTTATAATATTAAGAACAACAAATAAATAAATAAATAAAATAATTAAATTATAATTTTAATACTGATAACTAAAAATATTAATTGAATTCATTCAGCATTAGTGTTAATAATAAAATTAAAATTGATTATAAAAATATCAACCATTATTTAGTATTTACCATTATATATATATATATATATATATATATATATATATATATATATATATATATATAATGTAATAAATGCGTTCACATTTATCCATATTTTGCATTCACGTTTGATCTACATCAATTTTGTATTCACACTATTTAATTCTATGTGACCTTACTAGTTATAGAAATAGAAAAATGGAAGGGAAATTATTTTTAGGAACTACCTTACTTTTATATATACTAGTAATCGCACCCGTGCGATGCACGGAATAAATAATATTTATTGAATAAGTAGTAAAAATACAATGCCCGATAAAAATAATACAATAAAAAATAATAATAATAATAACTTGTATACAAAAATTGTGAATAATTTGTAATTTCATTTCTCCCTATAAGATTTCTTACTTTAATGCATAATTTGTATATTCAATATACAATAAAAAATAAATAAAGTTATGAATTGCATTTTTTTTAACAGTTAATTGTTCATTCTCTAGTTTTCTTAGTTTATTTATTCATATAGAATTGATTATTCAAAAATATTTTTTTTTAATGTTCATTCGCAATCACATATTATTTAAAAACTAATTTTTCACAATTGTACATACTACTTTTTAATCACACATTCTAAAAAAAGAAAATTAATTTTCAACCATCCAATTGATTGATTTGACAATTATTTTATTTTTTATACTACCTTTTTTCACTTTCAATCACACATTTAAAACTATTTCTATAGTTTATATCAAACTTACTCCTATTCAATGGGTTCAAATACAACTTGACATTTTATTTTTCACAAAGTATTAAAAATGGTCATGTTACACACACACACACACACACAAAAACTATTTTTTGTGCATGTTAAATAACTGTATTGACCATATTTTATTTTTAAATAGAATAAGTTTGATAAAACCTTAGGTGTCGTTCTGTTTGTATTTTCATTTTCGAAAATATTTTGTATTTCCTGTTTTCATTTTTGTTTTCAAATTTGCTGAAAATGCGTTTGGTTTATCATTTCTGAAAACTGTTTTTGAAAATGAAAAGTTGGAAAATACGTTCTGTTTGAAATTTTGCAGAATACTACTTAAACTATTTTTAATTAATTTACTTTCAGAATACTACTAACCAAAACTCAAATTTCCTTTCACAATACACTGAAAACATGGTTACATGCAACACACTAATGTGAGCATTAAGAGTATATTAACACAGCTTGGTCAGGTTCGGGATTTGAGAAAGCTCTACTTTTATTAAAATTCAGAAAATGCAAGTCCTTTTAAAACCACCAGAGTCCATTTATCAGTGCATTTTTTGAAATATAATAACAAGAATTCTCACTTAATTTTTTTTTTTGTAATATTGATATTGAATTCCATAAAACTTTATTTAAACTTAGTTCCAAATTAGGATAATTCTAAAAAAAAAAAAAAAAATCTTTATTTAGGCTTAATTCCAAGTTAGGATAATTCTTAAAAAAAAAAAAAAAAATTCCCAAAACGCGTTTTCCGCGTTTTGGACATTTTTTGTCGAAATACACACAAAACGCCCAAAACGAGGTTTTGGACGTTTTGTGTACAATTTTTTTTTTGTTTTCCAAAATGCGTTTTCGAAAATGGCAAAGAGAACGCGTTTTAGCGTTTTCGAAAATAAAAACAGAAAACGACCTCAAAACAGCAAAGAGAACAGGGGCTTATATTTTTATTTTCTATATAATTCAATGAATTAATTGTTAAAATCTGTAGTATATATTTTACAAATTGATGTTATTTTAAATTTATAAAAATTAAAAAAAGATAAATGAACAAAATGAGTAAATTTATAAAATCAATTTCAAAATAACCAAATAGTTTATCGAAACCTAAAGTTGTAGAAATTAAAATGATTCAATTGAATTTACTTAGAAAAGTCGGATATTCATTATTTCTTTTAATTTGCTAAGAAAAAAAATTTGAAATTAATCATTTATGTCAAATTGAAGTTAGGTAAGAAATGATCATAGATATCATTTTATGACTTAAATGAGATAAATTAAAAAGATTGGATATTAGAAAAAGTAAAAAGTATAAGTAAAACTTTTACCTTTATTATTTAAGACAATTTTATGAATGATATATTTAGAGTTTGCTCTCATTTGTTAGCTTGCATTAACTTTTGGTTAAAATCTTGAATTTGACACCTATACTGCATATTTTTTGACTTCAAAATATTACAATAATTATCAAAAAATAAAAATAATATACAATTTGACTTTTATATATAGTTTTTATTTTTTACAAATCAATAAGTCATTTATTACATGTCAACTATAATTAACTTTTCATTAATTGAAGTTCCTAATTCAATTATTAAAATAATTAATAAAATTACAAAGTTTCCTAAAATAACAGGTTAAAATGGCGGGAAATTATGTGCAGATTTATGCGACGGATATATTGCTATATATTAAGATTAAGATTAAGATTCTCATTTTTCTTTAAATAAATCCTGTTTTTTTTTTTTTTTTTTTTTTACATTTCAAAATAATTAAATAAATTGTGAAATACTTTTATTATGTCATATTGGACAATAAAGGACGACAAAATTATTGTATCGTTACATGTGTTACCTTTGTTCTGTCAAGTTTCCAATACTAAAGGGAAGCTAATTGTGATGGGAGGATGGAACCCTGTCAAAGTGGGACACGATTTTTTTTAATGTTCATTCACAACCACATATTATTTAAAAACTAATTTTTCACAATTGCACATATTACTTTTTAACCACACATTCTAAAAAAAGAAAATCAATTTTCAACCACTCAATTGATTGACTTGACAATTATTTTATTTTTTATACTACCTTCTTTCACTTTCAATCACACATTTAAAATTATTTTTATAGTTTCTATCAATATCAATATCAAACTTACTCCTATTCAATTATTCAAATACAACGTGACATTTTATTTTTTACCAAGTATTAAAAATGGTCATGTTACACACACACACACACACAAAAATTATTTTTTGTGCCTGTTAAATAAATGTATTAACCATATTTTTACTTTTAAATAGAATAAGTTTGATAAAACCTTATATTTTTATTTTTCTATAGAACTCAATGAATTAATTGTTAAAGTCTGTAGTATATATTTTACAAATTGATGTTCTTTTAAATTTATAAAATTAAAAAAAAATAGATAAATGAACAAAATGAGTAAATTTATAAAAATAATTTCAAAGTTAACAAAAAATTTATCGAAATCTAAAGTTGTAGAAATTAAAATATTTTAATTGAATTTACTTAGAAAAATTGGATATTTATTATTTCTTTTAATTTGATAAGAAAAAATATATGAAATTAATCATTTATGTTAAATTGAAGTTAGGTAAGAAAAGATAGATATCATTTTATGATTTAAATGAGATAAATTAAAAAGATTGGATATTGAAAAAAGTATAAAGTATAAATTAAGCTTTTACCTTTATTATTTGAGACAATTTTACGAATGATATATTTAGAGTTTGTTTTCATTTGTTAGCTTGTATTAAATTTCTCGTTAAGATCTTGAATTTGACACTCATATTGCATATTTTTTTACTTCAAAATATTACAATAATTATCAAAAGAATAAAAATAATATACAATTTGATTTATTTATAGATTTTTTATTTTTTACAAATCAATAAGTCATTTATTATATGTCACCTATAATTAATTTTGAATTAATTGAAGTTTCATAATTCAATTATTAAAATAATTAATAAAATTATAAAGTTTCCTAAAATAGCAGGTAAAAATGGCGGCAAACTATGTGCGGATTTATGTTGTTATTATATATATTAAGATTAAGATATATAGTGTTACACCTGTGTGATGCATGGTCATTTGTTACCTGCATATCAAATTTATATTTTAACATATGAAATGAATATTTAATTAAAAATGAGAAATAAATAAAGACAATTAATTACAAGGTATATTACACAAATCTTAATTATTTTTTAATTTTTTTTACGGTTTGTATGTTTATCGTCCCAGGAATTTCTTTAAATGTTGTAATTTGAATTGATTTAGGAAAAGAAAAATTACTTTTAAATATAATTTGTAATAAGTAGAAAAAATAGATATATCTGTAGTATACGCTTATAATTTTATTAAAACGAAAATGAAAAGAAAAAGAAAAATAGATTGATGAACGTTCTTATTTCATTATCTTTCATTTTCTATTTTTAAATAAAAATATTTATTTGATATTGACAAAGTTTTATTTTTTTATTTTTACAAATTTTAAAAAAATGTAATTGATTTTTAAGAGGGGAAGACGGACCAAGAAACCCCGAGACATGAAAATTGCAGTTATTTAAAAATCTGCATTCATTTGGATTAATTTAAATCTGAATTTTGTCCAAAATGAATAATAAATAGTGAATTAATACTACTAATTACCATTTTAAAAAAATCTGTTTTATTCATAGTGGATGCTCTTAGTCATGTAAATAATTCCGTCATTAAAATTGCCCTTAGGGTATAACTCAATGGTTCAAAAGGTGAGAGTAAAAAATTCCAGTTGAACCGACAATTATTATAGAATGAGAGTTCAAATCATATTTATAATATGAATGAGATTCATTTCAAGCAGTTAAAAGATCAAGTCTCAACTTTAATCAATTGAGACACATTCAACTATTTACATCTTGTACGTATACTCATGACTGGGACGGTAAACACTCCTAGCCTTTTTTGAAAATTGTGGAGTAACATTTTTTATTAATTAACCGATGGATTGTCAGTATGGTCAACAGAAGACGTAAATACTATTTAGGAATCTGGTCCTTTTCATTTCCCCCATAGCTCGTGAAACCCAAAGTTACTTTTTTTCACTCTCACTCGTCCTCTATAGCTCTACTACCCCAGACGCCAGAACCCCACTGTCTCCTTCTGCAAAGCAATTTCACGGATCTGAAGATTCGGATTCGCTGCTAGAATTTCACTCCGGTGAGCTCAACCCAAAGAAATTTTGCTTCTTTCCCGTTCTAAACAAAATTTGTCATCATCTGCTAATTGGTACCTTTTTTATTTTTTATTTTTATTTTCATTTGTCTGTTGCAATTCATTCGGATCAATTCAGTTTCTGTGTGTTCCATTCTTACGCTGCGAAGAGGGGGGAATTTTGGGAAATTGAAAAAAACTTGCTGTTCGTAGCTCATTTCCCCCAAATTCCGCTTAAATTTTGCTTCTCTTTTGGCAAGTAGTCATTTGTCCCGTCGTTCAAGTTCTAGTTCCATATTATTTTTCTTCCCTTGCATGTTCATGATTCCGTTTCATTTCTGATTTGTATTGTTTGATTTCTACCTATTATTTGTTCGAATGCTGTGAAAATGGGGAAGAGGTTGCGAAATTGAAAGCTTCGTTTACTGTTTCTTTTGTTTTCTCCTTAATTTAGTGTAATGCATTTGTGGCTTCCCATTTTGTACATATCTTGGTTATTTATTTATTTATTTTGTAGATGACATTTTTTAATAGTTCTTAGTTCTTATTTTAAAAAAAAAAATTGTTAATTAATTTCGTAAGTTTACTCACGTAATAGCTATGAAAAGAAACAATTTTTGCATTCATTTTCAATAAATTGTAAATTTAAAAGACTAATTCGTACCCCCCCCCCCCAAGTCCCAACGCTACCAGTTCTGATTTTAATTGAAATATTTTTAGTGCATTTTAAAAAGCTTGCCTGCAAAGATTTTTTTTTCCTCGTGCATGTTAAATTCGGTTAGTTTGTTCATTGTTGATTCTCTTGTAATTTTCTTAAAGTGAAAAGTCCAGATCTTTCAAATGGGCCTGCACGAAAAAAATTTGGAAATCTAAATTACATGGATTTCTAGTTTTTGCGCTGCTGATGTGCAAACTTTTATGAACTATGTGTTTCCTTTTTGTCCTGGAAATAAGGCCATTATTATGCTTAATTTCAAGTGTTTTGATCTCTTTCTAGTGTTGAATGAATCTTCAAGTTGCCATATTTATTTTGCAGTTTACTAAAATAAATCTTTAATACCAAACACTCTCTGATGGCTAAATTATTCTGCTATAGACTGAAAATTAGTATAATATGTTTCATACATTTGCAGTCAGTGCGTCCTTCATTGGATTGAGTGTCATGGGAAGTTCAATGGAGTATAGTTCTGGAGACGACACCGACAAGAGTGACTCAGAAATTGAGTATGAGGAGAAAATATGTGAAGAACTGAGGAATGGTAATCACCAGTATAAAGTATCTGATAATGCTTACACTTGTCCCTTCTGTCCAAATAAAAAGAAGCGAGATTTCCTGTATAAGGAACTCCAGCAGCATGCAGATGGTGTTGGCAAGTGCAATTCAAAGAAGCGAACCAAGAAAGACAAAGCAAATCATCTTGCACTTGCAAAACACCTGGAAAATGGGTTAGCCGCTGATGCTGGTCCTTCACAGCAAGCTACTATAGTTGATCCACTTGCAGATCATGATCGTGATGAGATGTTTGTCTGGCCTTGGATAGGAATTGTTGTCAACATTCCTACTGTATTTAAGGATGGTCGCAACGTGGGAGAGAGTGGTAGTAAACTGAGGGATCAGTTGGCCAGGAGAGGATTTAATCCTACAAGGGTGCGACCTCTCTGGAATTACCAGGGGCATTCAGGAACTGCTCTTGTAGAGTTTCAAAAGGATTGGTTTGGGTTCAACAATGCCATGTCCTTTGAGAAGGCTTATGAGGCTGATCAACACGGAAAGAGAAGTTGGCAGGCAAAAACTGACAAATCTGAGCTTTATGGGTGGGTTGCTCGAGCAGATGATTACAATTCTGATACCATTTTGGGAGAAAATCTACGTAAGATTGGAGACCTCAGAACTATTTCTGATATCATGGAAGAAGAAACTAGGAAGACACAGAAGCTTGTTGGTAATCTAACAAATGTCATCGAGGCAAAGAAGATGCACCTGCTAGAGATGGAGAATAAATTCAAGGAGACCGAGAACTCGCTTAGCCAGCTAATGACAGAGAAGGATAAGCTTCTTCAAGAGTATAACGATGGTGTGTCTTGTATGTACTTTGAGCTAATTAAGTTCTACCTGTTTTTATCCTGACATGCTTGTTTGTGTTGATCAGAAATTAGAAAGATTCAGTCAAGTGCTCAAGATCATTTTCAGAAGATATTCAATGACCATGAAAAGCTGAAATTGCAGCTGGAAACTCAGAAAAGAGAGCTTGAGCTCCGGGGTCAGGAACTGGCAAAACGTGAGACTCATAATGAAAATGAGAGGAAAAAGCTTTCTGAGGAGCTTGAAGAGGTGCTACATTTCTTTCTTGCATATCTTTCTTGTTTGTGTATTACCCGAATTGCATGTCAGCGATTTTGAAGGGGCGAGAATTAACGTTCAGAGCTTTCCCTCTTTCTTTTCACTTTTATGCATGCACAGCTCTTTGTATTTTAAAAGAAAATCTATATCCTCGTTTATTGGAAACTTAAATATGCCCTACTTAACATATATCACCTCCACAGCCCTCCAGAAAATAAAAAAAGAGTCGTATTACCAATCACATTCATGTTGAACAATTCATGGCCCCATCTAAAAAATAGCCATAAGAGTTGGGTAGATCTATTTGATTAGATAATATCTGCCTTTCCTTCTTGGCTTATAAGTAGTTAGATGATTTGAATTTGCCTTCATTCTTCCAGAATGCAGTCAAAAATTGCTCACTTCAGGCTGCTACCAATGAGCAAAGAAAGGCTGATGAAAAAGTAATGAAACTGGCTGAAGAACAGAAGGTATTTTATCGTTCTCGTTTTCATTAAGTAGAGCAGTTGTGTGTTTATTTCATTATGCTAAGTTCAAACATCATAAAGAGATTTATGGCGTACTTCATGATTTCAGAAACAAAAGGAGAACCTCCACAAGAAAATCATTCAACTTGAGAAACAACTGGATGCCAAACAAGCTGTAGAGCTTGAAATCGAGCAATTGAGAGGCAAATTAAATGTTATAAGGCACATGGAAGACGAAGGTGATTTGGAAGTCCTGGAAAAAGTGGATACGCTGCTCAAGTCATTGAGGGAAAAGGAAGGAGAACTTGAAGATGTGCTGGCATTAAATCAAACTCTGGTAGTGCAGGAGCGCAACAGCAACGATGAACTGCAGGATGCTCGCAAAGAATTGGTTAACGTAAGCTCTGTAATTCTTTTCCATTTCTGGTGGTTCAGATATCCATGTCTTAACCTGTTCAGTACCTATAATGGGCTTCCATTCAGCGTTTGTACTAGTTGGTTGTATTTCGGAATCTGATATGTTAATTTTATGTAAGTAGATTACTTATCATTGCTCTACCTTACGAATTTATTGTTGATACTTTTTTTTATCGATCCTTCTGTTACATGACATAATTGTAGTGTCACTCGTTGAATCATTCAAAGTAAGAAGGGTAGAACTTGTGGAAAATTTGGAATACCCGTGTTAGATGAGAGATTTTATCTGGCCTTCCTAGCTGAGCTGAGGAACATTAGGTAGTACATATGTTAATTGATGGAAAAAAAATGATGTCATTGTAGCCACATTATGCTAAACGTCATTTTCTATTAACATCTAAAATGACTTGGATCCATCAACACGTGTAATGATTTCCAAATTTTTTTCCACATTGCTTACAGTAAAGGTGATGTCAATCTTGCTTGAGGTATCTTCTTACGTTTGCTTGATCAGAGGGTAGAGATTTCAGTATGTTTATTAGTATTTACAAAGTTGCCTTCATGTAATAGACATTGGCTGGATCATCATGTTTATTGTGGTAGTAGCATGCAGCTCATGCGGATGAGATTTCCTGTTAATTTTTCTACATGTTTTTACAAGCTTTATGCAGTGTCTTATTTAAGTTGCTTTCTAGGGCTTGAAAGAATTATCAACAAGTGGTCAAATTGGTGTGAAGAGAATGGGAGAACTCAACAGCAAACCATTTCATGAAGCAATGAAAAGAAAGTATAATGAGGCTGAGGCAGATGAAAGGGCAACAGAATTGTGCTCCCTGTGGGAAGAATACCTTAGAGATCCTGAATGGCATCCTATAAAGGTGGTCGAGATTGATGGGAAACATCAGGTATGCAGTTAAAAGAGTACTACTATATATCTTTTGTTGTAGCACAAGCTTATCTTTGTGGAAAATGGGATTGTTTAGCACGAAATCTTTGATTAATCCTGCACTCACATTGTAGACATTGCAGACCAAGCAAGTTCTGCATTACTGCGCCTAACTTCTGGTAACTAAAAACACTTGGGGATAAATAGTCTTTTTAAGGGGGTAACTTAATTCTACCCAGTGTCTTTTGCCTGTCTACCCCTTCCTGCCAAATGAACGAATAGAACAACAATTCTATAGACTGCAAACAGAAGATCGAATAAAAGTGGATATCAATATGAAGTATAATTGAACACTTAATTTCAATAAATTTGTGGTCCTCTATGTCCTGGATTAATCAACATTTTGTTTGGTTCATGGATATCTTCTGGAGATCATAATGCAAGCATTCCCATATTAGTTTTGGCCTACCTAAGTTCGTTCTTCTAACCTGTTCTAGTGAGATTACATCGTTTTTGGGAACAAGCTTTTTAGGTCTATGCCAATAAGCTCCAATCACTTAGTCAGCCTTCTCTTAATTTATCCTGAATTGGTGCCATTTACATCGTTTTTGTGAACAAGCTTTTTAGGTCTATGCCAATAAGCTCCAATCACTTAGTCAGCCTTCTCTTAATTTATCCTGAATTGGTGCCATTATATTCTTAGTTCTTATTCCATCCATTTTGGTATGGCCTAGGGTCCATCTCAAGTGTTCATCTTATAGCACATTGTCCTTCAACAATCCATAACTCAGTACCATATTTTATAAATTATTATAGCTTGTTTAGCAACGGTTATGTAGAACGTACGTGTAAATGTCATAGTACGTTTATGCAAATGTAGAATCATTTTACCTCTTGATGTCATCCAACCCTCATCAGCCTATGCTTCAGGTGCTCTATCTAAAATAATCAATCTTTGAGACACTTTTCTATAGGTATCATCCTTATTCCTACTACGACGAAAAGTACTCCTTTGGAACAAGCATACTATAAAAAATGTAAATAGTAATACTGAGGTGTTTTGGGGACACAACAAGTGCATATGATGTCTACAGATAAAAATGGCGTTTTCCACTTTTCTAGCTCTCCAGTCTGCATTTCTGATGTGTCCGATGATAGCTTTACTCCTTTAGCAATCAACTTTCCTTCTTTCCAACCATGTTTCTGGTTGCCTCATTTGAAGAGACAAGATCCAACTGAATCTTATTAAAGTGTCTCACTTCTAACTACTTTCAAAATGATTTGGTGGTTTGACAACAACATTATGAGGTTTCCAAAATAAGATATTTACTAATATGTTTAAGAAGTCTTTCCTTGATCAGGAATAAACTCTGTTCGCTAAAAAGTGTGTATTGCAAGTGCACGGGTTGCATTCAAGTAATAAAATGGCTTGAAGAGTTTGAGTTGTCAATTCCACGAGGAATGGTTTATTCGTAATTGATTTATTCACTTTAGTGTTGGTTGAAGTGTGGATAAAACGCGTGACATGGTTTGGTTTTAATTAATTTTCGTTTTAATTAATTTTATACCCCTAGAATTGACAAAAGTATAAAAAATAAATAAACATAAAATTGAAAGGAACTTGGATGATAAAGGTGTTGAGATTCATGATTTCACCTAACCTTCATATAATTAGGGTTTCAACTTGCATTGAAACTAGTTTCTCGTTTGTTAATAGTAGGTTCAATTCACTAAACATTGTCAATTGCTTTTCTCGAATGTCAACTAGCCCAAATTAATTAAGTAACCGCCAATTGCTTCTCAAATGTCAACTAGCCTTATTTAATTCACTAACATTGCTTCTGTCGAAAATCAACTAGCCCTAATTAATCTATTTGGAGAGTAACACAAATAAGTCACCTTGGAATATGGATATCTCCGTCGCCTAAATTATGTAACTTAGGTTGCTTGTAACTCCGGTCTGCAATGCATAATATTTATATCTCATTATACAAATCACAATCCAACCATTTGGTAATTAAGCAAACAAAAGGTATTAACCACAATTACAAACATACATGAAATCAAGAAACGAACATAAAAATTAATTAAATTAGGTTAAGCCACATCAATCATCCCAACATAAAACTAATTTAGTTCATAATGTAAAAATGAAAGAAAATACAAAGATTGAAAAAATATATCACCAAACCAATGAAATTAAAGAGAAAATGGAGGAAGATGTTCTTCCATGTGAACTCTTCAACATTCCTTCATCTTGTTTTTTTAATTTATCTCCAAGATTTCAGTACCAAAAGCTAAACAAAAATAAGAAATGAAATGAGACAAGGAAGAAGAGAGAAAAATCTAAGAAAAATTAACTAAGGTGGCTAGGGTTTGGGAGAAAATGGATTATATGTTGAAAGGGGGAAGTGAATCTTTAAATAGGCTCCCAAAAAGACCTAAAAAGGTCCCAAAAAGGTCCCAAAAAGCCCCCAAACAAAGCCTTAAGGAAAAGAAGTAAAATAAAAATAAAAAAATGAAACCGGGCAAATATTGCCTTTGTGATTGCAAGAGCAAGTCAAGTTAGCCAATGTTTGGCTTTGGTGGTCCGTTGCGATCGCATGGTTCAGGCTATACGACGCCATTTTGTGTATTTTGTAACTAAGTCATCCATCTTTTGATCTTGTTCAATTTAGTCCCCACAGTTTGACTCTTATTTCAAAAATACACCTAAATATTTGCAAGGAAGGTCCTCCATCTCTCTGTGATGTTACAATTCACTCATCATACTTTTGATTTCTTTCAATTAGACTCCCAAGCATCAAAATTGCACTTCTTTTAGCTCAATTTTCTTCAATTTGCCAATTTCCTCTCCAATTGGGAGTTGTATCTAATGGAATAAGATAAACATCTTAATAAGTAGAAATTCACTTAATTTGTCGATCAAATGAGTTAATTTAGAGCTTAAACAAGTGTGTAAAACGCACTTATCCAGCAATGAGTAGATCATTCTTAAATAAATCAAATCCAGAATTTAGGATTGTAAATCCGTCTATCACCTTTTTTTCATTGGATTCTACCCTATAAACCTTTTATGTTGAGAGGTTCTGCTTGTTGGCACAAGGCACAATGGTTGGTTAAGTGGGCTGGAGTTTCTTTTGACAAAGTTGAAGTTATTATGACGGAATAATATTATGTTCTCCCTATAATGCATGAAAAATGCTAATTTCCGTGTACAAATGTGTTCTCAAATGTTGAAGTACAACCAACTAGTTTTACAATAAAACCTCGATAAATGATGTTCGATAAAGTAATAACTTCGCTTAAAGTAATAACCTCTCTAAATGCATTAAGTAATAATTTTTTTAATTCTTAAATGCCCAACGAAAATATTAATTAATGATTACTTAATTCCAGACAAAAATATAATCTACATATACTTGAATTTTTTTGTAATAACTAATGTTTTAAAACCCGAACCGAGCATTGACCAAGAAAACGGAAAGGGGTAAGGTTAAGTGGGTCGACCTGGTATATTTAATAAAATTATCAAAAAATGAAAAAAAATCAGATAATGGGAATTGCGAGCAATAATATTTTTTAATATTATTTTGATTTTAATTATTTTTGAGACATTAAATAAATTTGTATATAAAAATAGGTTTTTTTTTTTTTTTTAAAATAAAAATAAAATTAACTATATAGCCATATAATATTGCATTTACTATTTAGTATTTACAATTAATTAAAATGGAATTTACTTCCTACATAAAATTAACTATACAACTGATTGGTCTAAAATTAATAATAATAATAATAACTATAATGCCTTATAATATGGTAGATATGTACTATTTAAGTATTTATTTTACAATTAATTAAAATGGAATCTATTTCCTACAGGCTATAGCCATTTAATATGGTACTATTTACAATTTTCAATTAATTAGAATATGCTGTATCCCAGATCGAAAACCCACAAATTTGGAATGATAGACAATAGCTTATTTATAGTGTTGTTTTGGAGACTTACCTTAAGTTAGTGGCTGTCATGCTCTGCCGCCTCAACAAGTGGGAAATTTAATATTTTAAAAAAAAAATTAGAAATTTGTCAAAATCTTGACCCGCTAAACTCGGAAAATCGGTATTGGGTCACCGATTCACTTCAAAACCGGCTAGGTCAATGGGTTTTTGGCCGGATTTTTTAATTCTGGTTTTTTTTTTTTTTTGCATTTCCCGACCTGATTTTACAACCGGGTTGTGGGTTTACCCGCCCGACCGACCGATTCGGGCCGGGTTTAATAACATTGGTAATAACATCCATATAATATACTCAAACGTTTTAGAGCATCTGCAATAGGCTCTCTAAGTTGAGATGCTTTTTATTTTGGAGAGTCGATTCTTAAAATTTCATTCTAATAGACTCTCTGCTTTAACATTTTAATTTAGAGAGTGAGCTTGGCTCTCCAAATCTGAAGAGTCAAACTCACTTTCTATTTTTAAATGCATTCGAAAAGTTTCAGTTTTCAATGTTCCTACCTTAGTTTTCTTTATCACATATTTGACATCATTGGTCATTCACATTTTAAAAAATAAATATTAACTAAAAATAAAGTAAGACGATAAATATTTTTATGAAAAAGTAAAATAAAGAGCCAAAAATAAAGAGTTTGTTGGAACTTGTAAAAAAATTTACTCCTTAAATTTAAAGATGCTCTTTAAATATAAAGAGTCTATTGGAGATGCTTTTGGTCAATGACTTAATCAACTATATCCATACAAAGTATTTTATTTTATTTTTGAAAATATGCATATAAAGTTACTTGTTTTTTCTTTACACCTAAACCAAATTCAACCCCATCATTAACTTTTTATAGTGCATGCACAACTTCTGTAATATTTTGTTCATGTTGTAACAAGTAGTTATTTATGGTGATTATTGCTTGAAAGACTTATTTTGACGAGAATATTGGTAAAACAGAACTATCATATGGATCAAGATCATGCTCATCATCATTAAGTAATCATTAAGTGGATTACTGATTGAATAATTTCTTCATTTGTAAGCAATTCCATCCCTGCATCATTCTCGCTAGGATAATTCAATAGATGTTCAACATGCATATCACATTTCTATACTGTAAACTAGAAATGACCTGACTTAATCCTTGGATCTCTTCATCTTGACTAACTTCTGGTTCACGAATATCATCTTCCTCTGACCAAAAATTGCAATGCCGAAAATAATTTGCAGTTGTTGTCTTCACATAAGTTTCTCCAATTCTTTTTAGATTCTCTAGAGTAGAGTCGTCAGTCAATTGGATTTTGCAAACTATGAAGTCCAAAGGTCTTCATTAGATCATTCTATGAGAGTTTGATTTCATAAGAAGGGGAATGGGGCAGGAAAATAGATAGTTTAGACGACATTTTCCTAAAGACTTTACTTGTTGTCACAAGCAGAAATTCCATCACGTGAACATATTTGATACTGAGTTGACACCTTGTGAAATAATTAGTTAGTTCGAAGCAAACAAATGTTGTTGACTGCCAACAGTAGCCGTGTGAAATATTTATATAAATGAATATGTGGTAAATAAATAAAATCAATTACAAACACATTTACCCATGAAAGGGTCATTAGTATAGAAGAGGAAGATGAGTCAATAGCATCTTGTATACATGATTGAAGAATTTCCCCTAGTTTAACAGATTGGAAACAAGAACGAATATTTTGATTCTCGTGATTAGGATATGTTTTGCTAATAGATTTCTGGGAGCTGTTAAAAGTTGTTTTGCCTTCATGTTCTTTTGGTTTGTGGTTTACTTACAAATGCTCTTTCTTTTGGTTCAGGCAGTAATTGACCGAGATGATGAAAAGCTGAAGGACCTGAAGAAAACTTATGGCGACGAAGTGTATGATGCAGTGACCTCTGCTTTGACCGAGATAAATGAATATAACCCGAGTGGAAGGTACATTATTTCAGAACTTTGGAACTACTCAGAAGGTAGGAAAGCTACTCTTCAGGAAGGAGTTGTTCATATGATGACGCTATGGAGAACTTATAAACGAAAGAGGGGAATGGATTGATCGCTGGATGCCGTATCTATGTTTTTCATGATTTCAATCAACTGTCGGATAATGAATAATTGAATTAGGATTATGTATGGTTGTATCGGAGACTGAGATTCACTGCTGATCTCGTGGCTAATAGGTAATGCAGTACAAGTTCTTATCTATGACCGGATCTTTGTCGCACATGCATGCATTTACACATTCTCAATTTCTCATTTTCCTTCCAAGAATAAGTGTGTGTGTTTTTTTTTTTTTTCCTCATTAGCTTTTATATTCACTAGTAATGACACTTTGAACAATTTTTCAAAGTGAAGAATTTGATCGAACTATAATTTTGTCTCTATCAGTTTATCTTCCTATATGAAATTATTGGATTCTTTTAACAGTATTCTTATTGATACTCCGTTTGGTTTTTTGAATTGTTCATTAATAATATTTGCAACTACAAATTACTTAAAAATAACAAATCATTTTTTGAGTTAAATGTTAATTATTAGAATTAATTCCTTTAGACCATTTTCAGTGGGATGATAAATTTAGGCTGTTTTTCATAAGCTAAATTTTCCATGGAAGTAGGAATTTTTTTCTCATTTTTCATGTTTGTCTTGTTCGATTGCAAAATTTCTTTCGTAGAAGTTTTTTTTCCAACTTTGTTGTACGTGAGCACATTTTCTAACTTTTTAAAGCAAAACACTTGTTACCTACTTGAAAGAAATTTTTTTTTCAACTAACTAGGCAAAACACATTTAGCCTCGTTTAGTCTTTTTTGTTGTTTTTAATTGATTTACTTTTTTACCAAAAAATAGCATAATTATTATGAAGTACAAATGTGTGAAAAATAAAAAAGTTTTGATTAAAATAGTTAAATTTTGCTAAATTTATCATAGAAAACAATGACAATTAAACAAAAAAATTTAAAAAATTCTCCATTTTTTATCTAGAAAATTAATTCAATTAAACACTTTAAATTGATTTATTAAAAAAAAAAACAAAAAAAAGTTTTCAAGCAATTCTATTCATTAGAAATTATTTTCTTTTAACCCATTTTTCATATTTAATTAAACAGACCTTAGTGTAATTTGGTGTAAAATCTCTCCAATAACTAAAGATATATGGTGTAAAATTCGATTTAATGAATAGTGTTACACCACAGTAAATTTGAAAATTCTCAATATTCCCCACTTGGCCTTCTCTAACCCTTCACGATAAATATTTATTTCATCTAAATCTTTTTTATCTTTTAAGATTAATAGTTTTTAGTTTAATTAATTTAAAACTATTTTGATGTGATGGTTATTTTTGTTTAACATTTATAATTAAATTCTAATCAGCTAATAAATAATAATTATCGATACACTAAATTAAATATAATTATGAATTTAACATTTTTTTAATGTGATGGTTATTTTTTATTATTAATAAATGCAATAATTTCATTTTGTTTGGTATGTAAGGAAGAAATTTTTTTTTTTTAAGAGAATATGTGGTTGAAAAGTGTGACTAATAATTAAGAACACATAAACGTGTGGTTGCACCAAATTTCATGTATAGAGGATTTCCAATATTTATGCTTGTACATAACATCTTCTCAACTTTCAAAAATTATTATTAGGCTGTGTTTGATAGAAAAGATGAAAAATAGATGGTAGGAAAATATTTTCTAGGAATTGATTTGGCTGGAAATTATTTTCCTGGAAAATGTTAATTGGAAGTATTTGATTAGATTAATTTTTCAGGTGAAAAAGTGGGAGATTTTCTAAATTTTGTTGTTTGATTGATATTATTTTCCGTGGAAAATAATCAAAATTTAACAAATTTAATAAAAAATTTTTTCACTCATTTGTACTTGATAATAATAATGTTAATTTCTGGAAAAAAAAAAGTCAATTAACAAAAATAAAAATGATCAAACGTGATGCAAAAGAATTTTCCACCTTAACTGGAAAATATTTTCTCAACAAATAGGTAAGAAAATATTTTCAAGGCAAATGAGGTAGTTGTGCTTTAAATGATTGTACCTAAAAAAATATTTTCCAAGACAAATTTTTCCAATCAAACACCCAACAAATGCAAAAGATGGAAAATATTTTTCATGATTTGACATTTTCCTGGAAAATAAGGCTGTATCAAATACAGCCTTATATTATTATCTGCAAAGTCTTCTAACCCGACGGAGACACTTTTCATCTGTTTTGAGGGAAGGAATTTTCCGACACTTTGAATACTATCAAGTGGGTAAGATATCTTTTGCTCTATAGAAAAACTAAGAACTTATTTGATACCCATTTTTTAAAAATCATTTTTAAAAAATTCATTATTAACACCACATATTCTCCCATAAAATTGTTAGAAACTAGCTGCACCGATTAAAAATTTTCAGAAGATGACATGCTAAAACAGATCCACAAAATCGGAAAATGCAAAGCAGGTAATTTGAAATAAGGATGATCGAAGCGAGAACTAGGCTCTCTATCCTTAAGACGTTTTTACCTCGTCACATGGTGCTTACAGTATTTGGTAAAGCGTCTTCCAAGATACAACGATCGAACGGGCTTGCAAAAGTAGCACTTTGACTACAAGTGCAACGAACCAAGAACAAGAAGCACTCTCAATACGAATATGAAAGATTTAACTATGACATAAGAACTCGTTGAAAATGAACGCATGAGGAAAAACAGTGAGGAAGTGTCTCTATTATAGAGAAGGGAAATGAAAATTTTGAGAAACTATTGACATTTTTCACCGGATGGAACCACCTTGTCATATTCGACAGTTTCTTCACACAGCGATCCACTACTTACTAATGGGATGGTTTATGTAATACCGCTTTTCATTTTTACGTGCATTCTTAAATTTCACGTAATAATTATTTTAATGTTATTATAAATTTTAAATGTAATGATATGTTAATGTCGATAATATGAATTATTTTGCAGTGGAAGGACTTGGATGCCGTCTCGATCAATGTACCAATTAAAAGTTTCTAAATTGTTTATTTTAATAGTTTACGTGTAATTTATGTGATTTATTGTTTTATTTCCTAAACATGCCATTTTCTATTTTATTGTGTTAAATGGAAAGTTTGGAAAAGTTTAGTGGCACTTAGAATTTTATTTAAGGTTGTGGACTTAGAGTATCAATTGATGGGAGTTGGGGGACTAATTTGAAATATACAAAAGTTAACCTCACATTAAACCTAAAAGTCTACCCTCCGTCTCTCAGCTTGTATCCATCTCTCGCACCTCTCGACCCTGCTTTTCCCCTCGCCCGAAGCCATCTCCGCTCTCTCGGTCTCTCACACCCGCTCTCACTCTCAGTCGCCTCCTCTGTCGCGACCTCTTCCTCTCGCCTTCGACCGCAGCGCCACCACCTCGGTAACCCTCCCCCTTCCCTCGTCCCCTTCATCTGCAGCGCACAAAACCCGAACACACACGCACACAGTTTCACGCCTGCAAGCACCCACTCACGAACACACACACATGGAATTTTCGTATGTATACATGGAATTGTATGTATATATTGAGGTATGTATGGTTTAAATGTAAGTATATATGCATTTTCTCACATTCTCATATTTTCAGATTTTGGTTTACTTGATTTCGAATTATACCGTTAATTGGGGATTTAGTAATGCTTATATATGTGTGTATTGATGTATATATGTATATATATGTGCGTATTTTCTACAGTAGATTTTCAGATTTTGACTTAGTATAATTTCGAAATTTAATTGATTAAATTCAATTTTTAAATTTAGGTATTTAGTGTTTATATGTATGCGTTAATGATAGATTTCGAAAATTTTTAAATTTGATTTGTTTAATTGATTTTCTTCTAGTTTAAGGAATGATTAAATTGAGAATTTTAGAATTTGGGAAAGTGGTATAAACTTGAATAAAATTTCTAATTTGCTTTAAAGTATATATATATATATATATATATATATATATATATATATATATATATTTTTGGTTTTTGAGATTTATGAAAGTGTAGTTTAGCTAACTGTTTGGGTGAAGTTTGGATATATGTTGGTTTTTAAGATTTGTGAAATTGTTGGGACTTTATGGGAGTGGATTTTATAACGTTAGGTTAAATTATGTAAATTTGAGTTTGAGTTTGAATTTAAAAATAAGAGTTTCTAACGTGGATTGAAATTTTATCTCTTAATTTCGAATATGGTTTTATGTGTTTTGGTTATTATGTAAAGTCACGCATGGGTTAAATTGAAGTTTTAATCTCGGTTAATGTTTGATTATTATTATAATGAATAACGAATGTGTTTGTGACCTGAAAGTATATTTTACTAAATGAATAGATGCAACTAAGATTTTGGTACATTGACGACACGGGCGGTCGAAGCTCCTCAACTTGCAAATTCAGATAACGGTAAATGCTAAGGACGTCAGGTAAGTAAACTTCCCCCTACTTTCATCAAAGTTGAATGTTAACGTGGAATTAATGTGCTTAATTGACATTCGTGTTAATTACGGAATTTTAATGCTTTTGGTCTACCATATGCAATTATGTGTAGTTAAGGAAATGTTCAAGCATGCACGTTACATGTTATTGCATCATCAAACATGCATTGGCATCGAAATGGGAAAGTCAAATGTTTTAATGAAAGGAATGTGTCAAAGTGCAATTTTTGTCAAAAATTATGTATCCCAAGTTTTTGAAAGAATGGGTGTACTTCTATGTCATGAAAGATGCGAGTGGGAAATGGGGCGCGGGGGACCGGCGTACCCGAATGTAATGAGCCGCTTTGCGGTGGAATGAAGTGAATGAGCCGCTTTGCGGTGGAATGAATGTAATGAGCCGCTTTGCGGTGGAAATATGAAAGTTAATCTGGTTCCAAATAAGAATTGCCCACTGTTATCTGATTGACTAGAAGTTACATCAAGTGAGCTCACGATGGAATGAAGTGAAAGTTTGAAATGTTAAGTGAAAGTTTTGAAATGTTAAGTGAAAGTTCGAAATGTTGAAAGTTTTGAAAGGTTAAAGTGAATGGGGATACATATTTCAAAGTTTAAAGCATTTCATGTCATAAGCATGCATTCATGCATAAAGTTTACTTACTGAGCTTTAGCTCACCCCAATCTCTTCCCAACATTTTAGGTGATGAAAGTTAGGTGATCCGAGGAGAACATTTGGCGGCTGACTCAGACAGTACCCCCTGTCGACATTATTTAATAAAGTTAAAATTATTAAAGTTATCATTTGAATTTATTCCTTAATTCATTATTATTGAGAATTGTTTGGTTGAAGTTAGTTTTGATTAAGTATGGGCGACGTATTATGAGTTAAGTTACCTCTTATTTCAGTTGTCAATACTTGTTGATATTTTGGAAAAAATCTTATGATTGAGGAGTTTGGGAAATGCATGAATTGGTTTTGGCGATGATGAATGTGATTGAGATGTGATGGATGTTTTAAATTTTTAAAATGGTTTTTGATGTCCCTCTACAGGTTGGCTATGTCCAATTTATAGAGGAGACTCTACCGAAATTTCGGTAAAATTTTATAGTAGATAAATGACCATTTTAGTTGTGTAAATGATTTAATTCCGCGTTTAATGTGAATGGAAGTTGACACGCCTAGGTTTTAGACTCCTAAACTTGGGGTGTTACAGTTTAGGAAATTGACTTAATAGAGGGAAAATAAAATTCGAGTAATTTAAATAAATTTTATCCAAAAAATTAATGTTGGGCTTGGACCAGGCCCATGACTTGTAACCCGAGCTCGTGCCGTGCTGTGCTGTGCTGAGCTTATCGGACGGATGACGACGACGATGCGAGCGTGTAGTCTTCGAACTAGTTTAGACACTGTCTTAGACTCCTCTCTTTCAAAGACTATGAATACCCCTTGGGGCTCAAACTCATTTGCCAAGTTGATGCTTACATGGTGGTTCAAGATTGGTTAAGGATTGGAACATTTTTTCGATTCTTTCCCATTTATTCCTCATTTTATTGTCCAACTTTCAATCATAATATCTCATTCATAATGAAATGGTTTTACACAATTAAAAATGGCACATTCATCTACTCGGAACATAGAATTTAATTGAACATTAATTTGGACAAATTGAACATTGGGTCCCACTCAATCTTGAGGTCAAATTTGACCCATTTGGAGAGCCATTTCCAACAATCCCCCACATGAATGAAAATTATCATGACTTTGTGAAATGAAATGTAGACATGAACAGAGAGTACATGCGAAAGTCTTATTGCATCAGGAAAAGGTAGCTTCTGGCTTTGAACCTCCCTTAGTGGAATACTATCCAGTTTACTTGGCTAATCAGTGAATGTGATGTCTTGAACTGTTCAACCATTGATGTAAACCAAGACAACAGTATCCACACAATAACCTTCATATCAATTCTTTTATTCTTATAGTTGTGTGTTCATTTTGGCCTTAAACAATCCTTGAGATTCATAAGTGCTCTAGAGAATTTAAGCTCCAAATTCTCATAGAAGTGGATCCACTTCACACTCATATAGGTTATCTCCTATTAAGAGTATTCTGATCTACTTCACTTAGTTTATCCAAGTTATAGGAATCATTAAAAGTTACAACTTAACCTTCTAAATTCTGTAGACCGCTTTTATAAAGGAATGGGTAAGTGCTTAACTGAGTCATAATAACTTAGTTATCCCATTGAACCAAGATCTTAGGATCTCCAGTCAGCAAGGTTGGGTTACCATCATTAAGATTTATGCATATTCGGCTTTAATCTCATTTCCTTTTATAGATAATAGACTTGATATCTTAGTAGGTCTTTTGTAAGCGGATCCGCGAGATTTTCTTTTGATTTCACATAATCAATATAGATAATACTATTTGAGATCAACTGCTTTATGGTATTGTGTCTTCGACTTATATGTCTAGCCTTACCATTATACATGCAATTTTGTGCCCTTGCAATAGCCGACTGATTGTCGTAGTGAATGCTAATTGCAGGCACCGACTTAGGCCAACACAAAATATCCTCTAAGAAGTTACGAAGCTATTCTGCTTCTTCTCTGGCTTTATCTAATACTATAAACTTTGATTCCATTATTGATCGAGCTATGCAGGTTTTCTTTGAGGATTTCCAAGACACAATCGCACCACCAAGTGTAAATACGTAATCTCTTGTGGAATTCCAATCTTTCATATCAGATATCCAATTTGAATCACAATATCCTTCTAATACTGCTGGATATCTCATATAATGTAATCAAGATTTCAAGGTATGTTTCAAATATCAAAGTAACATATGCAATGTCTTCCAGTGATCATTGCTTGGATTACATGTGAACCTACCCAATTTATTAACTGCAAAAAGCAATATCTGGATTAGATACATCAGACTTCCAATAATATGAGAATATCTTAATTGATGTATAGGTTCACCTCTATTTTTAGCTAAGTGTAGACTCGTGTCTACCGGAGTTTTGACTGGACTTTCATCAAAAACTCCATATCTCCTTAGCACAGACTCAACTTAAAGAGATTGTGAGAGAACAAGGATATCTGATGTTTTAGAAATTTTAATTCCAAGAACTACATCTGCTACACTCATATCTTTCATGTCAAAATATTTTGTTAACATTTTCTTAGTAGACACGATAATATCATGATTGCTACTTAGAATTAGTACATTATCTACATATGGACATACTAAGAATATGTTGTTCGTGTACTTTTATTATGCACACATTTGTGACACTCGTTAATTTTAAAGTCATATGACAACATTGTGTTGTCAAACTTTTGGCACAACTGCTTTGGCGCCTGTTTTAATCCATATGAGGACTTAACGAATTTATAAACCTTTTTCTCTTGTCCATGAGTGACAAACCCTTCAGGTTTCTCTATGCATATTTCTTCATCTAACTCGCCATTTTGAAAGGTTGTTTTAACATCCATTTGATGGATTTCGAGATTGTGTATTGCAGTAATTGCAATGAGGATTCTTATTAAAGTAATCCTCGTTACTAGTGTATAACTGTCAAAGAAATCTAGACATTCTTTTTATCTATATCCTTTTGCTACCAAACGAGATTTTTATTTATCAATAGATCCATTCGATTAACTTTTTCTTGAAAATCCACTTGCAAGTGCCGAGGATTTTGCATTGTTGATTCAATTTCACTATTGATAGCTTCTTTCCAAAAATTAGCCTTTGGTGTTGACATTGCTTCACTGAATGTCTTAGATTCATTTTCGATCATGTGTGTTAGAAATCCTGAACCAAAGGAAGTAGACTTTCTAGCCCTTTTACTATGTCTAGGTTCTTTTTCATTTTCATCATCATTTGCAGTATTATAAGTTCATTTTGTTGAACTTACATCAATTTTATCTTTACGAGGAAAGACATCTTCAAAGAAACTTGCATTCCTTGATTCAATGATGTTATCTTCATGTATATCAATAATCTTAGACTTATGTACAAGGAATCAATCCGCATTACTGTTATGAGCATATCCAATAAATATGCAATCTATGGTTTTGGGTCATATTTTTCTTTGTTTAGGTCTTGGCACTTCTATCTTTACCAAACACCCCACACTTTCAAGTATTTATATGAAGGTTTGTGATCTTTCCATAACTGGTAAGGTGTTTCATCCTTCAATTTGTGTGGAATTTTATTAAGAATGTGATTTATCGAGGGGATAACTTTCTCCCACAAATTCTAGGGGTAGACTAAAACTAATCAACATAGCATTCATAATTTTTTTAAGCATGCAATTCTTTCATTCCGCAATACCATTAGATTGAGGTGAATAAGGAACCGTTGTTTGATGAATAATGCCTTGTTCAAAACAAAATTCCTCAAACGGCGCTCCATATTCTCCACATCTATCACTTCGAACAATTTTTATTGTTTTGCTAAGTTGATTTTCAACTTCTTATAATGTTTAAATGTTTCTGAAGCCTAATCTTTGCTTTTTAATAAATAAACATAACAGTATCGAGTGCAATCGTCAATGAAAGTAATGAAATATTTTTTCCCACCTTTAGTTTGTACGAATTACAAGTTACAGTATCGCTGTGAATTAATTCCAAAGGTGAAGTATTTCTTTCAATAGAAGGAAACTATCTTTTGGCTAACTTAGCATCAACACAAGTTTCGCATTTGTGATTAGGACCGAAACTTAAAGAAGGTAGCAAATTTAAGGTCATTAATTTGCGCACATATTTAAAATTTACGTGTCCTAATCTATTATGCCATAAACAAGGAGATTCAACAATATACACAGAAGTAGAAGCTTCATTAATCTTGTTCAACTTGGGTACAATAGTAACGATGTTCATCTTGAACATCCCATCAATCATATATCCCTTTCCCAAATATATACCATTTTTAGTTAGTACAAATTTGTCATATACAAATGTTAACTTAAACCCATTCTTGCTAAGAAGAAAACCAGAAACAAGACTTTTTCGACTGTCTGGCCCATGCAGCACATTGTTGAGAACGAGTTCCTTGCCGACATCATGTTCAAGGTCACCTTTCCTTGTTCTTCAACCTTTGAGCTTAATGAATTTCCCATAAACAGTTGTTCTCCGTTGATAGTTTTGTAATCTGAAAACAAGTTCTTTTCAGTACATATGCAGCGAGTGCCACCAGCATCCACCCACCATTCCCTAGGATTTTCAACACTATTACATTCAAATTTTATAGCAGATAGTCGCATTTCTTGAACACCTTAAGTCAGATTTTCAATTTCAACTACATGTGCAAGGTTATTTTGCTTTTTAGCAATGTTTTCAGACCCGGCCCGGGCATCGACCCTACCAAGAGACTGGGTCAAGGGTCAACCCGGAGTCGACTCTGTGTCGACCAGGGCATTAATTAATATTAAAAAAAATATTAAAAATTCAAAAAATAAAAATATATAAAACTCGGGTCAAACCTGGGTCCGGGTCGATTGGGTTTCCCGGGTCGACCGGGTTTGACCCGACTGGGTTTTTAATGTGACCAGGTCCTTTTTTGGGCCGGGTCGTGGGTTTCTGGGTCGATCCGGTCGGGTCGGGCAGGGCCGGGTTTGATAACATTGCTTTTTAGACTTGCGATAGTCAATTGCATAATGTCCACTAGGTTTGCTACAATTGTAGCAGCCCCCTTTGAACTTCTTGGTCTCCTGGTTGTTCTCATTTTCTTAGGAGCATAACTTGAGTGCTTCCTTTCCATGTTCTTCTTTAAGCTTGATTCAGTCATGTTTGCCTTAGCTTCCATGCTTGTGTTGACATATGGTTAACTTAATCTTATTGTTTTGATCATAACAAACAAGAATATATTGTGTTGTTAACAAGTGTGCTTCAATTGTTTTATGTAATGATAAATATTCAATGTTCAAATCGTCTCTCAAAGATACAAATCGAAACTATATGATCAATCACATGAGACGCAAAGAAGATCAAGATTGAAGTTGAAAAGCATGACATGAAGATCAAGAATTCAAGCATACAAGATTAGAGTTCAAGTTCAAAAGTTGATGAAAGGTATAACATTCTCAATCTTTAGCGATGAAATCCAACGAGCTCGAAAATGATTTTTATGCATCAAGACACTTACTTGAAAATTTCATCACTTGCATAAAAATGTTTTTGACCCATAAAAAGAATTAGATTTTGAAAAATGAACATTTTGATGTAAAATGCAATTTCCAAAATCTTGTCATTTTGGTCAACCAAAGTTTCCGATCAACTGAAAGTTTGGTCAACCGAAACTATATTTGATCAACCGAAAGTCCAACGGTTGAAAATGTGTAACGGCTATGTGCATATTTCGGTAGACCGAAACTCCAGAATTGGTAACCGAAAGTTGCTGATAACTTGTTTTTCACCTATAAATAAGTCTTTTCTCTTGCATTCTTTTTTAACAACTAAGAGGAGATTTTAGAAAAGCTTTCTTGTGAAATTCATTGTTCTTACTTGATTATATTCATCTATTTTTATTAGAAAACTTTGATTGATCCAAACTTTATTTTATCAAAATTCACCAAAGTTTTTGAAAGAAATTTTTTGTGAAGATTCTTGATTTTACATTATATAAACTTCTTCAACATCTTCACATTATATATTAGAATTGAAGTGTAAGTCTCTCTTTGTTCTAAACTTGTTTTAATCTTTTAAAAGAGGGATTCTAATTAAGGAACTTTGATTATTTGTGCTACATTTTTTATTTTCATTTGATTCATCAAAGTTCCATTACCTAAACAATTTGAGCTTAAATTATTGTTAATTATTTAAGTGTAGCGTCTCTTGGTACTCAATTTGATTCAATAATTTAACAAAAGATTATTTGAAAAACTTTGTTTGATTACATTGAACTTTTCATTATCATTTGCATCAAAGTTTTTCTCTAACACTCGAGCTTAATTCATTGCTATCTATTGAAGTGTTAGCCTAACTCTCTCGGTACTTAATTTGAGTATTATCATTTTTCAAGAGAGTTATTTCAATTGTAAATTCAATTCACTATATCTTGTGGTTTCAAAAGCCTTGTGAAAATTCGATTGTTGGTTAAGGGTAGGTGCTCCTTGTTGTAAGTCACCTAATGATAAGTACTCCTTTTTGTAAGTCACTTAAGGGTAGGTGCTCCTTGTTGTAAGTCACCTAAGGGTAAGTGCCCCTTATTGTAAGTCACATAAATATTTGGTACTCCTTGTTGTAAGTTACCAATATAGTGGATTTGACATTGCTCGTGACGGATAGCTCGGTAACAGAGGATGTAGATCACGTTGGTTGATTGAACCTCTATAAATTGCGTTTGCATCCCCTTATCCCTTTTACTTACTTACATTGCACTTACTTTATTCCTTCAATTTATAGTATGCAACTTTAACTCTATGTGCTATACTTGTTTTATCAATTAAGTTTATACATTTATAGCACACTATATTGATAGTTAAGTTACTTACAACATTAAGTGTTCATACTTGTACTTATTGATTTTTAAGTTTGAGATTATTTATCGAAAAATTTTTATAAACCAATTCACCCCCTCTTGGTTAGTTACTCTTGGGCTAATAGCTTGGTCCCCCATTTCTCCTTTCAGACTTTTTAGTGTCTTCTTTGATACTTAAGCGCACAATCAACTCCTTCAAGTTCATTTTCTTATGCTTGTGTTTGAGGTAATTTTTGAAATCTCTCCATGAAGATGGGAGTTTCTCAATTACAGTTGCTACTTGAAAAGACTCATTTACAGTCAAATTTTAAACATGTAAATTATGGAGGAGCACCTGCAAATCTTGAACTTGGGAAATAATAGATTTAGAGTCAATCATTTTATAGTCTAGAAAATTATCGACAAGAAACTTTTTCTTCCAACATCTTCTATTTTACATTTTTCTCTAAATATTCCCATAATTCTTTTGTATATTTCATTATGCTATATACACCATATAGTGAGTCACTCAGTCTATTCAGTACATAGTTTTTTGAATAGAAAAGTAGAATGTTTCCATGCGTTCAAAGCAATAAGCGAAGCTTGATTATTTTCTCCTTGTTGAACAAAAGGAGGATCCTTCATGAGAAGCCTTGCCAGGTTTAGCATGGTGAGATAAAATAGCATTTTCTGCTGCCATCTCTTAAAATTGACCTCATTAAAATTTTCAGGTTTCTCCTCGTGAGGAATATGAGTTGAAGCAGATGAACCAATCACAGTAGGAGGAATTGCATTCGTCCCAACAGTGTTAGCCATTTCTATTTTCAAAATTGAAGTTCAACAAGTCAGAATTCAGTGTTATAGTTCAAAAGATAATAGTCAGAATTTAAAAATTAAAATTCTGCAAATCAGTAAAATCGAACAAGAAACTGCAAGTCAGAATACAATGTTTTGAAAACTTCAGATTTTAAAATTGAACCAGAAACTGCAAAGGTTAGAAATTAGACAATTTAAATGTCACGTCCCCAGAATTTCCCATAATTTTTTTCTGCTACTGGTAGTATAAGACATAACTGAGTTTTTTTTTTACATGGTCACTAGTATCACGCAGTGGAAAGAAAATCAATTTCTTGTATTCCTTTAATACATGAAAATATTTATAAGTACTCACTAATTTAGAGGATCATTAGAAAACCTAAGGAAAATCATAAGAACATAACATTACTTGAAATTTTCATATACTTATTATATTATATTAAAGTTCCTATACATTATCAAACATACTTTACCCTTTTCATACTAGAGTTTCCTTACTTTGGTATTACAAAATATACTTCCCATAGAACTACCCCCATTTTTATCACTCCATGAACAAAAGAAGGGAGTGATTTACATGCCTTACAAAAAGCAAATGAGGTTCTTCATTACATTCCTACTCTTAACTCCAAGGATCTCTTTTTAAACAAAAGTATTACATCTTACTTACTCTTTAAGAAATAAAAACTGACACCCTTCGGTTCATAGGTGGAGGCATGACCACACATGGACGGTCTTATATACCCTTTCCTTGAAGCACATCCCCGATCAAAACGGAAAATGAGCCCACACTTCATGACGTTTAATGATATGATACTCGATACTGTTATGAGAAGTCCTTCCCAAGTCTTAACAACCTCAAAAAGTTCGCATTCCATTTCCTAAAATAGTCATGAAAAGACTTATAAGCTATGAAACTTAGTGAACAAAGTGATGACAAGTAAATATAATTCATATGCTTAATTTAACTTTACCTCTGATGAACTTCGTTAATTACCTTGAAATCACATAGTTAAAGTAGCTATAACTACATACTTATAAGCACAACCGATAAAGTCATCACCATCAATATCAAGTTAGTAATCTTACCATAGATGCACAATATCACAAGAATTAATGTTAATATCTCCTAATTTTTACCTTTCATTTTCTTCACATGAGTTTAAAAACTTGCACATCAAGCATAAACATCATATTCACTTCATCGTCAATAAATATGAAAACATAAATACAATGTATGAGATGCTATGAATGATGATCTTAATGCTTGTTTGCCTTATAATATTCATTCTTTCTTTCTTTTCTTCTTTTACCTTTTTCTTTGAGTCCTTCCTTATTAGGGTCGTACATCACGCGCATTAGAAGTGTACCTATGACACAAGGTCACAAATTGGCATTCTTTTACGCCCCAAGTACAAAATACTTGGATGTTATTCATTTTGGGCTTGCTAGCATAAACGAGGTACTTACCCCCTCTAAGGGTGCCTCGAGAGATACTTACTCCTTAAAGGTATCTCATAGCCCGTGATCAATTAGGGATCATTTTTTCCCTAGATGCTACGACCTAAATATGGGCGTTTTTACTTATTCATGACCAATATTCTTAAGGGTAGCATACTTTTAAAGTTTTTATGATCATGAATGTGTATGATAAGATGATATCACAATTCTTCTTAATCATCTTCTGTAACTTATAATAAATCACACTTATTTCTTAATCATAGTGCATAACTCATCTAAATGGTAGGGATTCAATTCTTTAACCTTTTAACCAACCTCTTCCTAGATTTTTATCCTTTAAAACCATTTCAAATATTCATGAGTTTCATCAACAATCTATTTGGTAGAGATTACACTTCTCAAACTACGATAGGAAACTTATCAAGAATAATGACAGGTTAGTTTTTCATTCTCAGCATTATATTTTATTCTTGTTTATTCTTTATTTCTTTCTTTAATCATATAGAAAGGTTAAACCATATAATTTCATTCATTTTGTATTGAATTATGAAATAGTAGGCACATACAAATTGACATATTATTCTGCCCAGATTTCTGATCTTGACATAATTAAACTAATTTGTTCTATATTTCATATATGTTGTAAAGATATCTTAATCCATATGTTGATGAAGCTAAATATGTATAACCTTAAAAAAACATATTTTAAGACCGTCCAAGTCCTAAAATTCCAGATTTCTAAGTTGATTAACTCTGCTGGGATTGAATCATTTACTGTCAACATTTTATTTCCTAAATCAAATATCTTGCAAGAAGGAACAATGCTAATCATCATACTATTAAATCTTCACTTCATCTCTAGGCTTATTATGTGTAAATTCTCTCCAGATAATCCCCAACCATTAATTACATGTTCATATACATGCATGATAGAATTATGCTAAGATTGAAGAGCCGAATACATGCATGACAGGTTTTTATATTAAACTTGAAGTACTCACCCATAATCAATTCCAAGTAAACATTCTCCTCTGAAGTACTTTATAAAGTTTTAGTATCATTAACACAACATTATTCTGGTTTGTTACAAGATTTAGATAGATTAAGAATTCTAAGTATTTCCTCTATTTTGATTATATTTATCACTTTGAGTATTTATTCAAATTTATAAGAATGTTTTATACGAATCCCTAAATACTTTAACCAGATATAAAATCCACTTATAAAACCATTCAAACATAATTATAAAGCACAGAAAGTTCAGATTTCACTTTACTCACTCAATGTAGAGGGTTCTCCTTGTTAGTGTATCCTGAAATTATAGATTACAGCTACAACAAGTTAGAAATTGGGGGATTAAGCTCTATAATCTGGGTTTTAATTAGAAAAGAAAAGTTATTCCAGAATATTTTCCTTTTTGACCAGAAATCCCAAAATCTGTGTTGACAGATTCGGATGCTACTAGTAGCGTCCAACTTTGTAGTTTAAAATTCTGAATTTCTGCATTGGTTTTTGATTCATGGCACAACAAGAACATACAAGTGATGAATCTCATACTATATGAGTGTTCATTACTTGTACATTCATATATTAAAAAGGAAAGCAAGAAGAAATGGATCTGATTCTTAAAATTCAAAGTTTTTTGGAAGGGAATGTTTACCTGCTTGCTGTGTGAACGAGTTCTTGGTTCAATCTGATCAGAATGGAAGTATTTATATAGAATCTAAGTGTTAGGGTGTGTTTGATCTTATGCTACTTGTTAAATCCCAGCTTATTTAATGAATTATGTTGTTTTCGTATTGTTTCAACGACTATTAATACGCATATTCATCGCACTTGTATTCTGAAATTACCAAGCTCAGCCAAACAGGTTCTAAGGCTTAAAATGATTTCGGGACAAGTGTCCCACTTATACATTATAATAATAATAAACTCCATAGATTTCTCATTCCGAGTGACCACTTTTGGACCAATATTTGGAGGTCGAGACGACATCCATTTTGGTCACTCTTTATACCGTTGGAAAGTTCACGCTACAAGCTTTGTAACGGTCATACATACACAGAAGTTCGATCACAACACAGGTTGTACCACTCGTCCATAATTGGCTGCTCGACATGGTTCCACCCACGGTCAAATTTTCAGGTTTTTCAGCATTCTAGGTAAGCAGGTTTGGCTCAATTTTTTAATGTAACTCCCAACCTCATATACACTCAAATTCGATACCAATACGTTCACCTCGTGGTGTTCTACAAGATGGTTTAACATGCATTGAAATTTGATGAATGCACGTTATTTACCAACGTCTCAAAGTCGGACTCTTAACAGTGGCAATACTGTAAATTATGCTGAGTTTTCCCCAAATTTTCAGCTTAATCCCTTCCTATAAAATTATGTCTAATTGAGTCCAAATAGTATCCATAACTTTATTTTATGTCAATTTGGTCCCCAAAATCATGATTAAGGTAATTTATTGTCCTTTTCTCAAAATTTCATCGCTCTCCGATCACCGAAAATATAATATTGACTACTTCTAAAATATAAAAATAAAAATATTTTTTTTATTAAAAGAGATAAATTTTACTTTATTTTCCATGAAAAATAATGTCAATTAAACAACAAAAGTTGAAAAATTTCATACTTTTTCCACATAGAAAATTAAATTAATCAAACGCATTAAAATTTCAATTCCTAGGAATTCAATTCCCTAAAATTCAATTATCTGGAATTCATTTTCTTTTCACCCAAATTTCACTCTTGCTATCAAACGCACCCTTAGTACCCCTTGGGGCCAAACCCATTTGTCAAGTTGATGCTTATAAGGTGGTTCAAGATTGGTTTTGTATCCTATGCGTGATTGGAATATTTTTCCAATTCTTTTCCATTTATTTCTCATTTTATTGTCCAATTTTCAACCATAATTTCTCATTCATAATGAAATGATTTTACACAATTAAATATAATACATTCATCTACTGGGAACGTAGAACTTAAATTAAAAAAGTAATACTTATTAATCACACATTATCCTAAACTACTACAAAACTTTAATTCTCTCAAATAATTGGTCTCAAACAGGTAATCATCTTCTTGAATTTAAAAGATTGAGGACACGAATGGTCCAAATATAAGACTGGGGGATATAAATGAAAGATCGGTGATCTTACCACAAATTTTATGTTCTAGTCCTTTTCATCCGCCCCATATACCTCACAAAATGATTGCTCTCATTTCTAATCGAACCCTAATAATTCTGCAGCCGAAGTCTGTAGTCAATTTTTCAGATCTTTCTTCTAAAACCTTCTGAGAACGAAATTGAGATAACTGGAGCCGTGATTACAAAGAGAGAGGGTTGAGTGGGGTTCTCCCTGGTAGAAGTTTGGAGAGGAGATTGCAGGTTCAGATAAATATTTTAAGATTTGGGGCGAGTCGAAGCTTGCAACCCCCTTGTTTGTTGCAAGGGCTGGCTTATGGCAGCTTAAGAATTTGCCCCAAATCAATTTAATCTCTTTTCTATTCTCTTCTCTTTCTTCGATCTGGGGGCTTTCCCACCATGAATACCTTTTTAAATTTACACTTGATATGAGCTCCCCTCTTTGTCACGTTCGTAATAATCTGTATATATTTAGGAATTCGGAGTTGTCTTTTTGCATTTGTTGGTGTAATATGGGGTGAGTTGATTTTGGGTGCTCACCTTATTGCGACAGTGCATATAGAAAAAGCTTTATTTTTCTTGAATTTTCACTTTAATCAGAGAAATTCCAGAAATTTAAGCAGCGGCCAGACAACCGTAGAGATGGGTTTTCCACAGATGAATTGAAATTTTCGTTCAATTTATCTACTGATTACATCTCATATTTTTCTTTTCCAATTGGATTTATTCGAAAATACTTTTTCAAAATAGTTAATTGTTACTTGCCTCTGTTTGAGGGCATTGTTTTTCTTTTTGTTATTAATCTTGATTTTGCAATTTCAAAATTTAATTGTTTCCAACTTGTACCTTTGTTACGTTTATTTGCAGATTTGTATTTTAAATTATTTTCGATTAATCACTGAATTTTAACACGATGCATTATAGTGGTCACAATTTATTCATTGAATCTCAAAATGGTTCATTCAACTAGCACTTTCACTCAACAACGAGTAATCATCCTTCCGGGTTTCTTACCAATCGTAAGATTTTTATTTAATAGTTCAATTCCATCTTACAAGTCCAAGAATTAACAAATTTTTATATGATTTTTGAAGAAAATTTAAGACGTCATTCTTTTTTATGTTCTTATATTATATTTGCAATTGAACTATTATTATTTATTCTAAATCATTTAAAATTATCCCGGAGCACAACATTGGTCTTCTGCGCTCCAAGCGCAGTTTCCTGTTCACATTTCAGGGACTGCCGGCCAGTCTCTATTTTTAATTTTTTTTTTTTTTTGTCTTTCCTTTGCTTTGCTTTGTATTTTTTTTTTTTTCATATTGTAATGTACGTTTTGTTTTATGTATTTTTGTATAAATTTTTTTTAATTGTATTAATTTTTTCAGTTGAGTTTTTTATTTATGTTTTTCCTTACATGAATTGTCAAATCAATCTCGTTTTTTGATGTATTTTTATATAAAATATATTCTATTTTTTTTGTATAATCTTTTTTAGTAGAATGATCTTGTCAAATTTTATTTTATTATTTTTTCCTTAGATGAATTGTCTCATCAATCTCGTTTTTTGATGTATTTTTATATAAAATCTTTTCAAATTTTTTTGTACACTCTTTTTCAGTTTAATTGTCATGTCAAATTTTTATCTTTGTTTTTTCCTTATATGAATTGTCAAATCAATCTCCTTTTTTGATATTTTTTTATATATACTACATTTAACTTTTTTTGTGTAATATTTTTAATAGAATTGTCATGTCAAATTTTTTTATTATTTTTTTTTACATGTATTGTCTCATCAATCTCTTTTTTTGATGTATTTTTGTATAAAATTTTTTCAAATTTTTTTTGTACACTTTTTTTCAGTTGAATTGTCATGTCAATTTTTTTCTTTGTTTTTCTTTTCTTGATTTGTCAATTCAATTTCGCTTTTTGATATATTTTTCTTTACATGACTAGTCATTTCATTTTTCAAATTTGATGTAGTTTTTTTTCCCATAAATTCTCATCTTTTTTAGCAATTATTATATCAATCAAATCATTTCACTCTCTTACAACATTTCTCTAGCAGATTTCTTTCTTTCATTATAAGTTCATTTCAATTATTTTCTTTTAACAACATCTTTGTTTCGAAATGGAAGGGGGCGATAATGTATATGTACCACAAGTGAATGTTGGTGCGATTTCGCGAATTGGGCAAGAGTTTGAAACACCAGACGATGTATACAACTTTTATAATGAGTATGCAAAATTAGTTGAGTTCAGTACACGTATTGGTAGTAGTCGAAAGAATCCACAAACGAATGAAGTTGTCTGGAAGTCATATGTTTGTTTCAAGTAAAGCCAGAAAGATGAAACATATCAAATGAAATTTAAAAATTTGGTGGCTCGTTCAGGAGAAAGGCTGCGCGGAGTCTCACTGTTTTGAAGAAGGAAACTTGGTGGTGCATCCACAACGAGAGTCTCCACGCAGCCTTTCTCCCTAACGAGTCACCAAATTTTTAAATTTCATTTGGTATGTTTCATCTTTCTCGCATTGCTTGAAACAAATATATGACTCCAGACAACTTCATTCGTTTGTAGATTCTTTCGGCTACTACCAATACGTGTACTGAACCCAGATAATTTTACATGAATAATGCTAAACACACAAAATACATGACAAATTGAATGACACACTACTCACATACAGGAGGGTCCCACAGTGTGCGGACCCCTCTCCATGTAAGAGTTGTGTCATCCAGTTTGTAATCCATTTTATTTGTCTAGCATGGTCTAATTTTACATACTCATTATAAAAGTTGTACACATCGTTTAGTGTTTCAAACTCTTGCCCAATTCGCTGAATCGCACCAACATTCACTTGTGGTACAAATACATTATCGCCCCCTTCCATTCCGAAATAAAGAAGTTGTTAAAAGAAAAAAAATTGAAATGAACTTATATTCAAAGAAAGAAATCTGTTAGAGAAATGTTGCAAGAGAGTGAAATGATTTTGTTGGTATAATAATGGCTAAAAAAGATGAGAATTTATAGAAAAAAACTATATCAAATTTGGAGAATGAAATGACTAGTCATGTAAAGAAAAATATATCAAAAGACGAAATTGAATTGACAAGTCAAGAAAAGAAAAACAAATAAAAAAATTGACATGAAATACGTCAAAAAAAAAGATTGATGAGACAATTCATGTAGGAAAAAAATAATAAAAAAATTTGAAATAACAATTCTACTAAAAAATATTATACAAAAAAATGTTAAATGTAGTATTTATAAAAATACATAAAAAAAAAGAGATTGGTTTGACAATTCATGTAAGGAAAAAAAAAGATAATAATTTGACATGACAATTCAATTGAAAAAGAGTGTACAAAAAAATTTGAAAAGATTTTATACAAAAATACATCAAAAAAGTAGATTGATGAGATAATTCATGTAAGGAAAAAATAATGATAAAAATTTGACATTACAATTCCACTAAAAAAGATTATATATATAAAAAAAATAGAATATATTTTATATAAAAATACATCAAAAAACGAGATTGGTTTGACAATTCATGTAAGGAAAAAACATACATAAAAAATTCAACTGAAAAAATTAATACAATTGAAAAAAATTTATATAAAAATACATCAAAAAAAGTACATTACAATATGAAAAAAAAATACAAAGCAAAAAAAAAAAAAAAAAAAAAAAAAAGAACTGTCGGCCAATGAGCCGACAGTCCCTGAAATGTGAACAGGGAACTGCGCTTGGAGCGCAGGAGACCAATGTTGCCCCGGAGCATGACTGATAGTTATTCTCTCATTATTCCTTTTTATGTTCTTATATTTTATATTTGCAATATGAAAGCTCTCTATTTAGAAGAATTTGTAGAGGGAATTGATCAATATAATTTCATTTAAAAGCATTGTCGGAGTAGAAAGTTATTTTAAAAAACTAATTTTATATAGAAATTAGGTCTCTTTTTGATATACATTAAAATCTATTTTTAGTAGATTTTAATAAAAATTAATAAGATGTGTTGTTAAAAAATTGTGAGTTTGATTAAATGTATGATTAAAATTAATTGTTAATTTTAACTTAGGGTGTTTTACGTAAGGGTGTAAACGTTTTCTTTTTTGGCAGATTTTGATAACTTTTCAAATCAAATTATTTTTAGAGTATTGGTGCGTGTTTAAATTACAAACAAAATTCAACGAAATTAATCAAAAAAAGTTTTCAAACCATGATTGATCATGGAAATCATATAAAATTTTGTTAACAAGCTTTTCACTAGTATAATATAGTAACATACTGAGAAAAGCTTATAGATAACCCTCCTGAAGGTTGTTTTGCCGCGTCTAAGTTGATGCTAGATATTGATTTGCGTTTCCCTTTGCCTCGTATCATTATGGACATTTTTAAGTTGTGGGGGTTGGCCTCCTTTTAGATCACTCCAAATGGATTGAGGAAGATCGTAGGGTTCATCATTATATGGAATAAGATGAGATTTAGATCCCCTGATGTTAGAGAGTTTGAAATGTTCTATAGCTTTTGATCAAATGTAAAAGATTTGGGCTGGTATTATGTAATGATAGGTGATGTTAACTTGTTATTTTCTGAAGCATTCTTAATGCAACAACACTAATCTCATCATTGTGATCACACAGTCACTTCAACAGTTTGAACTAGCGTGAAAGTTGATCTATTAAGATCAGCGTGGTCGTTTGTATTTCATTTTGTTCTTTCAAGCCTTAGAAAACATTCATCGAGTTACTTACGAAATCTAAAATATAAGCTAGTCGGGGTAAGTTGTGTTCAGCTGTCCCCACTACCATGTGAGTTGGTCGGAAAGGTAGATAGCCAAAACCCCTTTCGATAAAAGGGATATTGCAGTGACAAGATTTGAACATGTGACCTAAAGGTTATGAGCTACCAACTGCTATACCCCGCGCCATTTGATAGCCATGTTCTTGAATATACAAAATAGAGCTTTGATGAGCCCTAGATGTAAAATAAAGGGTTTAAAAGAAATCAACAATTTATGTTGATAATGGTTCTTTATTTGATCGATCTATATTCTGTTTAGTTTTATGATAACCAGTTTGGGAAAATGTTTCATTTAGGTCCTTCTCCTTCACCTCGTCCTATGATGTTCTCTTCCCTTACATTGATTGAGCTTTTTCTCACTTAATTCAACCTTCGTAGATTTGTAGACTGATTCTAATTCGACAACTCGATCGTTTCTTCCTTTGCTAGAATTGCCATCTTTGCTGCTCTTGGTTTCTTATTCCAAAATCGAACTTAATGAAATTCTAACATAGGTTTTTTTCTCGTTCCCTTTTGAATCATTTCTACGGTTAGAGAAGATTTTGAAAAACCCTTCCTAACCCAGATTTTCCTTATATCTCGTGCCTTTGTACACAATGTTAGAATTCTAGCCCTCTTCTTGTTCTTACTAGTGTTACACCCATGCGATGCACCGTCATTTGTTCCTTACATATATCAAATTTATATTTTAACATATGAAATTAATATTTAATTAAAAATGAGAAATGAATGAAAACAATTAATTACAAAGGTACATTACACATACCTTCATTTTCTTTATGGTTCGTATGTTTATCGTTCCAGAAATTTCTTTAGATATTTTAATTTGAATCTATTTAATACTTAAAATGGAAAAGAAAAATTACATTTAATAGAATTTTTAATAAATAGAAAGAATAGATATATTTGTGATATACGCTCAAAATTTTATTAAAATAAAAAGAAAAATAAAAATTAATTGATGAATGTTCTTATTTCATCATCTTTCATTTTCTATTTTGAAATAAAAATATTTATGTAATATCGACAAAATTTTATTTTTTATTTTTATTTTTACGAATTTAAAAAAAAAAAAATTTGTAATTAATTTTCAAGAGGGAAGACTGATCAAGAAATTTCGGGACTTGAAAAATGTAACTATTTAAAATTCTGCATTCAATTAGATTATTTTAAATCTGAATTTTATCTAAAATGAATAATATATAATAAATTAATACAATTAATTACCATTTTAGGAAATGAGTTTAATGATTTTGTAGAGAATGTATACTTAAGCACCTGATTGAGACTTACTATTTCAAATAATGTAGTTTGTAACATTAAATTTTGGTACAATGAGCTATTAAAAAGTATGTTTTTTTTAAATTTATATGTAGATTATTTTATTAATAGAATGTTAGTTGAAAATGATTTTTTAAAAAATTAGTGTTTGAATAAAGTGTATTGAATATGGGCCATTTTTATTTATTTATTTATTTATTATTATTATTATTATTATTATTATTATTATTATTATTATTATTATTATTATTATTAAATAACTTACTACTTAAAAAAAATACTTCAATAACCATTTGCATAACTCAATTGCATAACTATTCAATTTTAATGATTATTGATGTAATTAATCTTTTCAAAATATAATTCTAGATTATCACAAATAATATATCACTATCCGATAGTATTATTAGAATTGATACTAACTATTTTATTACCATATTTGATATTTAAATTTATTAAACAAATATTTCATTTCATATTTACTTTAACATTACAAATTAAATACGTGTGGTCATATATTTAAATGAATGTAGCAAATTAAGAAACATGAAATGTTAGTTTTGATTAAATTTTAATGTATGTATATCACAAATACATTTAACTTTATATATTAAGAAATCATCTATGCATCTTGATTTATAAAAGCGGAGCGGTTATTTTACTCACAAGATATAGTACTTTATTCATATGAAATTGATTTTTTAAGAATTAAAATTTTTGAACATTCATTCTCAATCACACATTCTTAAAAAAATTTAGTTTTTTTACAATTTTTCATACCATTTTTTAATTATACATTCTAAAAAATCACTTTTTCACAAAAACAATTCTCAAAAAATCAAAGTCAAATAGCCAAAAATCGAGTAAAACGGGAGATCACGAAATTATACGAAAAATCTTATATCCTATAATCATTAAAAATTTATTAAAATTAAGAATGATTAAAAAATATTAATCATTCTATTGATATTATTAACTAAAAAGAAATCAAAGCATTAATTATTCAATATTAGTCTTCGTTCAATAACTTTTTTTTTTATAAATTATTTATAAGCAGTGCATTTTTTTAACCAAATATATATTTTAGAAAATATGATTTTTAATATTAAAGATGATAACTGATTTGACCATTAAAATAATTAAAACACAATTTTTATATTAATGACTACAAATAGAATTTATAATATTAAGAACAATAAATAAAAAAAAATAACTAAATGATAACTTTAATATTGATGAGTAAAAATATTAATTGAACTCAATCAGTATTAGTGTTAATAATAAAATTAAAATTGATTATATATATATATATATATATATATATATATATATAGACACTATATAATTAAGGCAATAAATGTATATATATAGACACACTATATAATTAAGGCAATAAATGCGTTCACATTTATATAGATTTTGCATTCACATTTGACATACATTCATTTTGCATTCACACTGACCCATTTTGCATCACACTGCATAATTTTATGGGAACTTACTATATATGAAAACTGAAAATGGGCGAGAAAATGGTTTAGGAAACTACCCTACTATTATATATAGTATGATATGTCGGAAGAACATGTTCTTTCTTTGACCTTTCCAAAAGCTTTTTTCACTTTGCAGGGAGTATATAGAAGTCGAATTTAGTATTTGGATAATATTTGTATCAATGATCTGGTCAATGGAACGAAGCTGCAAAGCTAAGAAAGGTCAAGCGCCCTCCAAAAAAGCATTTGATGCATTTGTGAAGAATGAAAATTCTCTCGATTCTTTAAACCTTCAAATTCATCATGTCCTCGAAATGCTAGCCCTTGACGTAGAAGGAATTTAGCACAATCTATTGATGCACCCAAGCGAATTTTGTAGTCATTCCGTTCTTGTTATGACATCAAAAAAATAAAAAAATTGATGAAATACTTTTCTTTTGATTCATGAAGGCTTCACATCTAATACGAGCTTTATTGTGTGCACTATTATGATCTCCAACACGTTCTTGAAGTGTTTGTAAAGATTTTCGATTTGAGAACCCCCTCTCAACAAAAGTGTCACTTCTACATGTCTCCATGCCTGATTGGAAAAGGTAACAAGCGAAGCAAAATGCAACATCTTTCTCTATAATATATTCTATCCAAGAAAGGAATTTGTTAAATCAGGATGGTTGAAAACGCCTTAATCCTTATTTCCCAAATTGTTTTTGTGGAAAATCATGCCTAAGAGGCTAACAAGGACCCAACTACAAGTATGCTTTTTGAATCACATTCTGATCATTAATGTTGTATTCCATTATTGGAATTCGTAGTCAAGGATCTATAGGAAGCTACGCAACATCAATTTTGTTTAGAATATCTCTTTCATCTTGAACGGCCTCACTAACATTAGTAGTATGCTCTTCACTAGATCACGGAGCTTTCCTTTTCAGATATTTCTCCATAATTCAATAACTATGATAAGACATCAAAGTGTGTGGCTTATGAGAAACCTCGAAGCTGGACAAGAACAATAGCCGCTAAAAGCATACAAACAAAAGTCACAACATTTAACAAAATAAAAATTTCTTGTTGGCAGCAAACTACAAACCTCAAACACGTAGAATTTTTTTGTTTATAAACATGCAATTTTTCCCCCTAAAACGAACATAACCAGAAGTAGATGCAACAAATTGCTAAACACTGAAGTTTCTTTTAGCACAAAAAACAAGCAGATGATGGCAAGAACTAAATCATTAGTAGACACGTGTAGCGACACTTGTCCAAGATTGTTGGGACGGCTGAGCGCATTGAGTACCGATGGTCGGAGGAATTTCTAGGAAAATGTGTTAGAAATGTTGAGATGTGTGGACTTGAATGATGGAAGGTTTTCTGAATGTGCAAGATTTCTCTTGAAATATGAAGACAAATTAAATACTTACTCAAACTAAGGTTTGGAGCGAGAGACTTCAGTGGCTAAGCCGTGACGGAAGAATGAAGAAGTTGTGTGGTGCCAAGAGAGCGAGAGGTAGGGAGTAGCAAACTGAAGTTGTGCAGTTTTGGGGATGTAGGAGGGTAAGGACCGACTATACAATTAGTTGGTTTTATGTGATTTTTTAATAGGCAATTCACTAATTTACTTTGAGCCTAATCCATTTTTCATTAATTTTTTTTAATTTACCTGAAATTTTGCTAGGGAATTTGACCTACCTTGCCCATACATGAATCAACCCCTAGTATCGGGCTTCACACATAAACCCATTTCTCAATAATTTCACGATTTCATTTGCAAGCACTTCATACCTTTCTCTATTAAGAAGACGACTCTTCTACCTTTTAGGTCTCACACCATGCTCAACGCTCAGTTTGTGGCAAGCAAGATGAATTGGGATTCCCTTAATGTCGGTGTGAGTCCATGCAAAGAAGTCACTATTCTTTCTCAAGAAATCAATTAATTTATTATATCTTACCAAGTTTTTGAGGTCTTATTGATCTTCAGCTGTAGTTCAGGTCTTTCTTCATCCAAAGTGATCTCGGTAAGACCTTCCAAGGATCCCGTTCTTATTCATTTTGATCAAGAAAAGAATGTAATATCTGGATCTCTTCTATCATGTCCTTTTCTTTTGCGTCCTTCACTTGGTGAACTCTGCTTGGATTGTAAACCAAGTTGCATTCCTTGGCCATCATTTGATCTCCCTTCACTACACCTACCCCATGAGGGATGGGAAATTCCATCACGTAGTTATATATTGATGTGGCTCCCTTCAGTTCATACGAGATTGGTCTGCCCAATTTGGCGTTATGGTTGGATGGTATGTCAGCTATGACAAAATCTACTATATCTCTCCTTGTACATGGTTGATCTCCCAATTCAACCATAAATGCTATCTGACCTTTTAGGGTAATGTAGTCTCCTGTGAATCCTTGTATCTTTGTAGGGGTACGGATGGAGATGATGCTCATCCAAATCCATTTGAATGTAGGTTGTCCAAAACAAGACGTTAACAGTGCTTCCATTATCTATCAAAGTTTGGTGAATCTTTACCCTCGAAATGGTTATAGTTATGATCAGGGCGTTTGCATGTGGTTGCAAGATCTGCTATACATCTTTCTTAGAGAAGTTTAAAGACTCATCTTCTTGAGTGGGGTCTGGAGCTCTAGATGATAGGACTTGGTAGCTATTGCGAGCGTCCTTGGTATGCTAACGCCTTCGTCTGTCTTTTTTATCATTCCTTGCTCTGACTATCACTCACAGCATGTGGATCTCAGTTGGGAGTAAGTTTGGAATATCAGCTTGATCTCTATTTTTGCTTTGGTCTACCTTCGGTCCCCCATTGTATTCTTTTAGATGACTTCTGTTGAACAATTTTCCTAACTCTATCTTAAGGTCCTTACAGTGATTGGTGTCATGTCCTCGAAAATCAAGCCTTTCTTCGGAGTGAACTTGTCATTTCTTGGGACCTCATTTTCTTTGCCCCTACACTTTTCCAGGTATTTTGTTGCTCTCTTTTCTTCAATTCTTCCCAACTTAGCCTCTTCGACCATGATAGCCTTGTCAGCCCTTGTTAGAAATTCATGAAAAGTTTGGGGACCCTTTTTATGTAATGACCACCATGACCTTGATTCAAGCCAAAGGCCTGATGTTACTGCCATGAGGAGTGCATTGTGTAACACTTTGTCTATATCCATTATTTGATGATTAAACTGGTCCAGATAGCTCTTCAAAGATTCAATTCTTCTTTGCTTGATAGTTACGAGCTGTTCTTTGGGAGTGCTTCTAGTCTTTTCTGCCATAAAGTTGTAAATGAATTGAGGTGACAGGTCTTCCCTGCTCCTTATAGAATGATCTTCCAAGGTTTGTAACCATCTCTCTGCTCTATCTCCTAGAGTTAAAGGGAAGGTCCTACACATAGTGACATCTGTTACACCTTATAACTCCATCCATGAGATGTACCGATCCAAATGAGCTATCGGGTCCGTGGTCCCATTGTAGTTATTAGGCACTTGTGACAATTTGGTCTTGCTAGTCAAGGTCTCCTTCAATATATCCCTTGAGAACAGTGAGGATCTAACACATGGATGATCATCGTTGGGCCCTTGCTCCTTCTGTTTACTTTCAAGGTCGTTCAACCGCTTCCCTAGTGAATCTAACTCTTCCAGGTTTTTCTCACGACCTCCAGGATTTGGATTATTGAGCTGAAGAGTATTTGTGCCTTTAATCTCTCCTATCTAGGGGTTTAGCCAAGATTTGACTTCCAGGTCGTCCTCTTTCCTCTTATGACTTGGAGGTTTGACATGGTTCCCATTTTTTTCCCATGATTGCTTTCAGAACTTTGATACATGTCGGTGAAAGGTCGTTATGAATGATGTAATTTGAATGAACTGGTTGGGTGGACTGCTTCCATATCACAAGTGGCCCTCCTTATAGCGCCAATTGTTGACGGTTGAAATACGAGTATTCCAAGTCAGCCCGTACACTAACTTGTCGTTGACCAACTGCATCTCCCCAAACAGTTATTTTGACTTTAGGGCAGTTGAACTAGTTAAAAGTCAACTATATTGTACATTGTAAGAGCTCAAGTAGTTCAATTAGGATGCACTTTCGAGTGGTCAGATATTGTAATAAGTCAGCTTACCCATTTTTCCCAATAAATATAGGGGATGGTGACTCATAAAGGGATCCCAATCTTGGCTATTCTAAGTCAAAACTCTCAATATATAAGAAATCCTACTCGTGTAACTTAATTACGATCCTTATAAGTGTAATTTATACACTTAGTTATATGTCAAAATTATGTTATAATATTGTGGTTCAAAAATAAATTCTACTTAATTTGTTGTTATTTGTCATTATTTCAGATTTTATCCCAAAAATCTAGAAAATGGAGGAATTGAAGCAAATACATAACAATTGAATGAAAAGTGGAGCTAAATCATGCACATGGAAGTTGATGAAGTCAACTGAGCTACAAACTAGAGGCTAAGTGGAAGAAAGAAGAAGTTCAAGGGTCTAATTGAAGAAATCAAGAGAAGAAAAGAGTTAATTGAAGAGAAACGGAAATTCAAGGACTAAATTGCTCTAATCTGAAGATGAAGGACATGTAGCGCAATTAAAGAGTAGGGACCAACTTACAACAATCAGAATGAAGAAAATTGCACTCAGACGTATAACGTGCGTCCGCTCCACTACAAACCACGCGATTGCATGAACTGGTGTTGAATGGTTAGAATGCAAACGCGTCTACCGCACGACCACCACAATTCCTACTGCATGGTCTCGCGCTTGTTCGGATGGGCCGCAGCTGGGCATGAAAACACTATTTTTTTCATCAATTCTTCTCTTTACTTAATTGTGACCTAATTCAGGAGACTAGGGAGATGCACGAAAATCAAACACTAGGTAGCCTCTCTTCCACAATATTCAACTTTTATAACATATAATTATTGGGAGATTCGGGGGGGAGGGGAGGGGGGAATGAGGGCTTGTGAAGATTAACAAAGATTGGGACGGATTCTTGGAGCAAGAAGATGCTTGGTTTTCAATCCATACAATTATGAGTTTTATTTACATTTTTATATGTTGTTTTTCATTCAAAGAACACGAGTTGTTAAATTTTCATTTGCGATTAATTATGCAGATTTAATATTTAGCGTTTTATTTCAATTCTCAAGTTGGTGTCACGATTTTATGTATTGGTTTTACTATTGCTCTTAATGCATGAACTAATTAGTTATTAGTTCATTGATTTTGTGAATTATAACGACCTGAGAAGGAAGTTAAACATTTAGATCACGTAGTAAAATTCGACAATTTCAACGAAAAGATAGAAATATAAATTTATGGTTGCATGTGATCATTAATGAATTGCTATGAGATTTTATGTATTTAGCTAAGGAATAATCCTGACCTAACATAGAGATATGTGGTTGACTTAATTAAATAGAACTAATTTGAACACGAGAGAGGTAAATTAAATACATGTTTGAATTTGATCAAATACAATTTTAGAAAACTACCTAAGATGTGAAATCAAACAACAAAACTATTTCGAAATCGTTAGTCCCGATATTTTTTTGATTGTTAGAAACACCATCATTTAATTTATTGTCCTTATAGTTTAAAGTATTTACTAGTAGTTTAACTTTTTATTTCTTTAGTATTTCAATTGTTTATTTCGTCAAGTTCTAAATTTATTGTCATTATTTAATTCTTTTGCACTTTGAATTTCACAGTATAGTTTTTGCCTTGTTAAGAACATTAGATCAAAGTAAGTTGATAACAAATAATCTAGTCCTTATGGGATTGACACTTGGACTTACTAGTTCAATTTATTACTTGTTCACGATATCGTACACGTGCGATATAAGAAATCGAACAACATGTTCATTTATGTCGTGCAACTTCATTACGATCCTTTCAGATCGTGCAAGTTCCTCAGGATCCCTCATGTCGTGAAACAATTTCATAATCTCCTGAGGTCGTGCAACTTCATTATGATCCCAAAAATTATCCTTGATTGTTGAGCCAAAATTGTTTTTGTTCAATATCCAAAAAATACCAAACTAGAATTCCTTTACCATAAAGCCTTCAGAGAACTGAAGTTGGGAAGGAGAAACTGGAGATCCAATTGGTGAAAAATAATGTGCGTTCTTGGGAATCTAAATAATAATAATAAAAAAAAAAGAATTCTGAATTGTTGAAAGATGCTAGAAGCACAATTGAAAAGGGTCTTTAGTGATTTTCAAAAATTGGGGTCAGAGTCAGCTAAGGGTTACCGTGTCTGAATCAATTGTTATAAGAAAAATCTTTTTCTAGTGGATTCATTACTATCACTTTTGCCATGAAGTTGTTTATCTTGAATTGTTGTTCTAGAGTTTTTCCTCCATTGTCAATCTCTGCATTATTTACTTTTTAGTAATTTAATCATTGTGGATTGATATTGCTTGATTTAATTAATTGTTAGTTTTTATTAATTGTTTGGTTTAAATTAATTGCTTGATTTAATTAATTCATCCAGGGTTTTTAAATTGGTAATTAAAATTAAATTTAATGGTAAACACCTATTCACCCCTCCAGGAGTAGTTGGATCAACTCAAGGTAATTTCACAAATGAACCACTAAGGATACAAGTTATTCTTAGATGATTTAAGGTCAACTTCATTTCCGATATCCCCTCAGGTATGTGGGCTGAAATGGTCTCATGATGACAGAAAACTTGAATCTGGTGGCAATGACAATCAGATATATAGATGAATAATGAATATGAACATTTCTTCTTCAGTGCATTATATCAAGTTTGCTAAACTCTTTGCATGTTCATGTTTTGGGATTCAGCTAAATCAGCACTCCGAGAAATTTTGAAACTGACCGAGCATACAGCTGCTGTCGAGGCCATTGCCTGGTCGCCTCACCAAAGTGGTCTTCTTGCATCTGGAGGAGGAACTGCTGATCAGTGCATTCGCTTTTGGAACACAGCCAGCGGCAATCAAATAAATAGCTTGGATAGTACCCAAAGCCAGGTTTCTCTATTATTTCAATGTTATCAAACAATTAAATTCATTCCATGTTAATGAGGTGAAATTGTTTCAAGAAGCTTGAGGAAGGCAAGTAATACAACCCAGGAATTTACTTTGTAGGCATGCAATCTAGCATGGAGTAAAAATGTAAATGGATAAATGGGCTGCTGGTCTGCACTCATGCATATTACCAGAATCAAAATATGGTGTGGAAGTATCCATCAATGGCAAAGATGACCATACTAATTGAATTTCTGTAAATCTCTTCTTTAATCACCCACCACGAAAAACGGAATTTTTATGAATAAAATGCATATATCAAAATGCCAAATTGTTAACCTTTCCCTAAGAGTTAAGGTTCCTAAAAATTGTTTTGAACCAAAAATTTGAATATGATTTTCATCAATTTCCTTGCACCAAGAGAAGAACTCTTTAGGACACTTTAAGGTGTATTATGGTAGTCAAACAGTAGTTTAAAATACCTACTTTGCTCATTATTATCATCCGAAACATGCACATTGATGTGCTCAACAGCTCAAGTACATAACAGTATATTTATGGAAGAGGACTCCAGTTCATAATGAATCGACTGAGAGTTGAAAACCAACTAGAAGGCACCAGAATAACTACAAAGTTCAGACCTTTGCGTTTCTAATGGGGAAAAAAAAAACCATACTACATATATATCCCAAGAAATTTTAGTACCAGCATTAACATCCTGAAACGCACTATGTGATTAGAGAAAAAGAAAAAACAACCAGAATTCCGAGTTGGAAGAGCTTTGTTATCCCCAAAAAAAGGATGTGCAAAGATCATAGCTTCAAGTTTTCGCCCCATATGGCGAGCAATCATGTCATGAAACAGATATGATAACCAACAATTTAAACTCATCAGATGCTGATTTAGAGAGTTAATAACGACATTTGCCTAATTCGAAGGCACTGAGGTTAGGAAATTCCCCACAACAACACATAATGTCAAAGGTTGTCATCTACACATCGAATGAAAATGTTCTTTTCCTGGAAAATAAAGCTAAATAGCACCCTTCTAATGTTCTCGCAAATTAGATAGGACCATTTAACTACAGTCACTACATAACATACTTTTAAAACAGTAATTTACATACCCATTTTACACACTAACATAGTTATGACTGACTGAACACGACTACTAACCAGATTGTTGACGTGCACAGCTAAGCTAAGAAATGTATCCTTCCTTTACGGCTTCAATGAATTCTTCAGTATTATGTCCTATTTGGGGGTACAAGGATTACCAGAGAAATAAGCTGCTGGATCCGCCGGATTGATGATCACCAGAACCCATTTATTTTAAGGCCAAAGTGCAAGAGAGAGTATCCACAAACCTGCTTCGCTAGAACCGCTAAAGAACCATCCTTGAGAAACATTAACTTCTTCAAAAAGTACTTGTATTAAATACTGAATGTAATATTCTGTAGACTAATAATATGAAATTAACTTTAAGCAAAAACAACCTAGTCTAGAGAATGGATCAATACCTTGGTGGATATTCACTGTAACGACGAGTTGATATTGCCAACATGTGCAGCAACCATAATCTTGCCTTCCCAGAAATTCTCTTGAACAGATTCAGTAAGCTGGCCTCCAAGAAGAAAGTGCATATAAGATACGCCCCTTCCACCCTTGCAACATCCAGAGGCCATCTTCATCAATCACAAAATCCTTGTGGTAGGATGATGTGACCCGTTCTTTTGCCATCATCATAATCTCCTCATTCATAGGAAGCTGTTTGAATCCGGCCCTAATATTTCGAGCTTGCCATTGCTTGTATGTCTCTGGTCTCTCAATTCTTTCAGCAGCTTCACATGCAATGACATTCATTGCTTCCTGTCCAAATATTGTTTTCTCAAGCAGCATCCTCTCATGAATTTCACGAGGAATATTAGCCTCAAGCATGTCAAAAAACGATGAATAATGAAACAAAGCCTCACGGAATCTTGTAATAAAGAAAGGAGCATTGTAAGCACCATTCACTATCCCCTGTACAAAAATATCTGGACTAACTTTCCTGATAAGGTTCAGAACAGTATTTCTTGGACTGTTTACTACCACAGTTTCATCAAGCAGATTCCTAAACCTATAAAGGCAATTCACCACCACAACCTCATCTTTGCGAACCTTAAGATCCTCAATCTTAATAGTTTCCCACTTCTGCGCTATTGCATTGAACTCGAATGGAACGTTAAAAGTCTCAGCATAACTAGCCAAGCGCCGTCCTGTCTCTTCAACCCTTTCCGATGGTCGAAACCCTGGACATGGAAAATCAATCCCAGTAATACGAAGCTGGGGGGGGCCACCAGGCCTAGACGAGAGACGTTGTAGAAAGCAAGGCCATTGAAAACCATAGAGAATACCAAAATCAATAATGTGAAGCCTTGTGGCATTTTTAGCCGCATTCATAATGGTCTTATTTGCAAAAAAGTTAGAGATCTTCCTAAATGGACAGGTAGCAAGATATATATGGTAGGCTTTCAAGATGTCAGCTGCCGATGTAGGAAAATTAATAAGGTCTTTGTAGATCTGAGTCCCGGAACCAGCCATACGTGCCTCAAGACCATTAGCAAACCAGTGGGCAAGCCTCTGCATCCCATCTCCCGTGGGAGTTGAATGTTGTCTGATCTGCTTCAGAAACTCATTAGCAGACCTTCGGTCATCAGCCGCAACAGCTTGTGCACAAAGGGTCAAGAGGGTTCTCAAATCAACCACGTTCCTTCTGCCTCCCGGTTTCTTCCCTCGGCTTTTCCCACCATTAGACCCCTTCGTTTGACTATTTTGAGGAGCATTTTTAGTTGCTTCATTCTGCAATGCTTTCCGAAGTGCGGATTCATTTCTTCCTGCACTGCATAGAAGCACCATATCAAACATTTCTGGACTCGCAGTCGATTCAGTATACACAGCTGTCTGCTTGTTACTCCTCTCATGCATACTCATAGTCTCTTCATACGGATTCTTCTTACCCCTTGACAGATAAGCACAATCCTCGTCGTCATATTTCTTTTCCACCTTAACTACCAAACTGGTTGTCCCTTCCTTCTGCTCTTTCCCCAGTAACTCACTGTACCTCAAATTAACTGCCAAACCATTGCCATTAGGAAGAAATTTAGCAGCTTCATCAACTCCTTTCTTAAAGTGCATAACCGATTGGCTATCACTGAATATATTAGGAATTTTAAGTGTACTCACAGGGGAATCCACCGGAGCATCAGTGAAGGTACTGGTGCTACTGGATGGGCTAAAGGATGACCGAGAAGTCAATTGTGAAACAACACCAACAGAAGCAAGCTGTTCGCCAAATCCAGTGCAATTAGGATCAGAATTCCAGTCCGGGCATAAATCAGCATTACCAGTTGCATAATAATTTATAAAATCTCCATAAAAGTTCTCATCGGAGTTTTCAGTATTCTGATCCCAATTTGGGACTCGCAGATAATCTTTTGAAGGACGATACCGCCCCCCAAGAACTTCGTAGAATGATTTCTCTGCAGCTAGAAGAGCTGCCGACTCTTGAAACATGCAAGCTTTCTCTTCCACGTCCTCTTCCATAAGGATATGGTTTATGTACTTAAGCACCACATCACTGAAATCATAATCCTCGAGGGTATCAGCATCGGATGATTGGACTAAGGTATTAGAATTCAAATGATTAGAAAATGGGGTAATATCAGCATAATTACCATTTGATAAACTATTGCTAACTCTCAAATTGTTCATCAGATTTGGATCTGGAAACACCGAGGCTTGATTATCATATTTGATACCAGATGTTGTTCCATTATGAGACTTTAAATTCCGATCCATGACCATCTAGTTTGCAGAATTGCAGTATAGAATATACTCAAATCCCGAAATCTTAAAATTTCAAATCAAGATTCTCTTTCAGTCTCCAATTTAACTTTACCTCCAGCAATACAGAGCTACACCTTTTCCAAGATTAGAAAATTTTGGTAAATCAAAATTCAAGGACAGAAACTGAAATCCTGAAACAAGAACAGAGCAAAAAATGGATCAAATAAAGGGAAACCATTAAGCCATAAAAATAAATCTTAATCCAACGAACAAAGTCATCTTATGCATACGTTTCATCGCAAATTCGCATAAACAAAAGATAAATTGCTTCTAAGCGCAACTTAGGAAAAATCAATTTCACCAGAAAGTTAAAACCTTCAAACCTCAAGAATTCCACAAATAAAATAAAAAACTCAAACTCATACTCCTGTATACGGAAAATTATTTCATAACGTACTTGATACAGTAACTGAGCATAAAAATTACCTGGAAAAGGGGGGAAAAAGGAAGAGAGAATAATATTGAAGGAGAGTTGAATATGGGTCTGCCTATTTTCACATTTCCATAGCGTTAAAGCAGTAACAAAGGAAGTTTTGACGTTTACAAAGTGAATTTTTTGAACTCTGAACCTTCAAATAATTTATCTGACCGATTGTCAACTGGTAATCATGATTCTATGAAATTTTTGGGTTTGGTTTCGTTTTCATGTATATTTTTTTTATGCAGTAATTATTATAATATTATATAAATTAAAGTTAAATAACACTTTTTCTTAAATCACTCCTTATTTATACGTATTTTCTTTTTTCACTTTTTAACTGCACACTTTACCTCAAAATATAAATAAATCAATTTATAATTAATATAGTGTTATCGAACGGAACCTAGCCTCTATTTAATAAATTTGTTTTTAAATATATTTTTAAACAACACATTTTTCAAATCATTTTTAATCACACATTTTTTTAAAACATATTTTAACTCATTACACAACATCCTTTGATTTAGTCCTCAGGAATAGCTCAGTTGATTGAAAAGTAAGAGTGAGAATTTGAATCCTACTAAATGCATAGATGAGACTTTTTTCAAGTACAATTAAACAACAAGCTCACAATTCGCGATTTACCTTCGCTAAAAATTCTCTTTAAATGGGGGCAGTAGAAATTTCTAATATTGGAGTTCAACTTTATTTTAATAAAAAAAAAAAAACTTTGAAGAACAGAGCAATGACAGCCGCCAAACAGAGGCAACTTCACATTTTTGTCCATTTCCTAAAATTTGATCCGCCTCCCCCACCCACTGACCGACCCTATAAGATTACTGATTACTCTTGTAAGGATATTAATTAATTAAGAGGTGCAACGTGAATCGTGTCGTCAGCTGTGGATTAGTTGATATCATGATAATTAATTTCACTTTCCATACAATGATTGAGTTACGAGTAATCACGGGTGAAACTAGAATTTACCTTCAACGCGAACGAAAATTAATCGGGGTTGGAACGAAAATTAATCGGGGTTGGGAGGAAAAGGGAGTTCGGTAGTAGGGCTCCTCGATGTACGGTCATTTGTTACTTACAGATATCAAATTTATATTTTAACATATAAAATGAGTATTTAATTAAATATGAGAAAGGAATGAAGATCGACGTTTTTTTTTTCATATATTGTTCTTATCATATTCTTCCCAAAAAGAGGTGTAAGATAGACTTTTTTGGTATAGTTTGATTTTTTAATTATTAATTATTAATTTCAAGTGTTTTTTCTAAAAAAATAATCATTAATTTTAATAAATATTGCTACATTAATTGATTATTCTTTCTTTATACTGACAATTTCTTTATTCATATTGTTACATTATTATTATTATTATTATTATTATTATTATTATTATTATTATTTTAATAAAAATGACTGATCGATCAATTGTTTAATATAAATTAATTGAATTAATTGTTAAAATCTGTAATATATTTTTGTATATTTTAGATATTTAAATTTATAATGAAAAATAGAAAAATGAATAGAATCAGTAAATAAATAAAAATAATGTGAAAATAATGAATGAATTGAAGAAATCTTGGGTTTGTAAAATTAACCCAACTTCATTGGATTTGCCTTAAAAATTCATATAATTATTATTTATTTTAATTTGATGAGAAAAAATCATAACGAAAATTAATCATCTATGACTAAAATGAATTTAGTTAACTATAATTATTGAATAATATTACATGACTAAATAATATAATTTAAAATGAATTAGATATGGAAGAAAAATAAAAAAATAAAAAATAAAACTTTACCTTTCATTTTTTATATGATTTTATGGACAATATATTTACAATTTGCTCTGATTGTTAGCTTGCGTTAAATTTCTTACTGTGATATTTAATTTAACATCCATATCACATATTTTTCACTGAAAAAAGTAGAAAACGAAAACGAAAAAGAAAAATAGATCTATGAACGTTCTTATTTCATACTCTTTCATTTTCTATTTTTAAATAAAAATATTTATGTGATATTGACAAAGTTTTTTTTTTTTTTTTACAAATTTTAAAAAAAATTGTAATTGATTTTCAAGAGGGCATGATGGACCAAGAAATTTCGAAACTTGAAAATGCAGTTATTTAAAAATATGCATTCAATTAGATTATTTTAAATCTAAATTTTGTCTAAAATGAATAATAAATAGTGAATTAATGCTACTAATTACCATTTTAGGAAGTGAGTTTAAATAATAATGATTTTGTGGAGTATGTATACTTAATCACCTGTTTGAGACTCATTATTTCAAATAATGTAGTTCGAAACAGTAAATTTTGTTACAATGAGCTGTTAAAAGGTATGGTTTTTTTTTTAAAAATTTATATGTAGATTATTTTATTAATAATAAATTAGTTAAAAATGATTTTTATAAAAATGAGGGTTGAATAAAGAGAACTGAATATGGGCCAATTTTCTTCTAAGTCACACAATTGTAATAATTAGGAACTTAAATAACTTACTACTTAAAAAATAATAATTCAATAAACATTTGCTTAACTATTCAATTTTAATGATTATTGATGTAATTAATCTTTTCAAAATATAATTTCTAGATTATCAAAATAATTTATCACTATCAGAATAATACTATTAAAATTAGTTCTAACTATGTTATTACAATATTTGATATTTAAATTTATTAAACAAATATTTCATTAAATATTTACTTTAACATTATAAATTAAATACATGTGGTCATATATTTAAATGAATGTAGCAAATTAAGCAACATGAAATGTTAGTTTTGATTAAATTTTAATGAATGTATATCGCAAATACATTTAACTTTATATACTAAGAAATCATCTATGCATCTCGATTCATAAAAGCGGACCGGTTGTTTAACCTACAAGACATAGTACTTTATCACTTACCTATATGTAATTGAGTTTTCAAGAATCAATTTTTCTGAACCTTCATTCTCAATCACACATTCTTTAAAAAGTATTTTTTTACTATTTCTCATACTACTTTTTAATTATACATTCTAAAAAATCATTTTTTCACAAAAACAATTCTAAAAAAATCAAAGTCAAATAGTCAACAACCGAATAAAGTTGGAGATAACGAAATTATACAACAAAATCTTATACCTTATAATCTTTAAAAATCTATTAAAATTAAGAATGATTAATAAAATATTAATCATTTTATTGATATTATTATTAACTAAAAAGAAATCAAAGCATAATTATTCAATATTAGTCTTCGTTCAATAAATTTTTCTATAAATTATTTATATGCATCACATTTTTTAACCACATATATTTTCCTAGTGATGGCAATCTAACAATAAATCACAGTATTCTAGCCCACAAAACGCCTCAATAAGCTCAACAAAGGGCCTGACTTTTGAATTTGCTGTAAATTATCATAACTCTAGACGGATCAATGGTCAGTAGAGAGTTTTCTGATGCAGAGGATCACCAAGAAGGTGTAACTGCAGAGCATACTGATTTCTACTCTGATCTTACTTCATATCATTCACACTTATGTTATTCAGAACCTTAGGAAACTAAGGAAGAACAAAGAAGATTTAGAAGAACATGATAAGCAAACACACTTAGTATTATTGCTGAAAATTAGATGATTTACAATGGAGAAGAGCTCTCCTTATATAGAGGGAGGAGAGCCAAAAGAAGACACACAAGACTTATGCGTAACCGACAAGGTGGACACGCGTCATTACAGACCTTATCGTTATCTCAAACCTTATCATCTGATAATAATATAGAAAAACGACATAATTTTTTTTTAAAGTAAAATCTTACTTTTAGAAAAGCAAGATTTTTGACCGATAATAATACAAAACAAACAAACGACTTTCATAATATTACAGACTGACATATGACAAGTTAAAAAGAAAGATTCCTACTTTAATAAAGTAGATATAGACGCTGCTTTGTCATGGTTCATCCAGATTCATGGTGTCTTCTTCATTTGAGTCTTCTGGCACCAAGGGTAGTCCATGTTGATTTAGCCATCCATTGTTTTGACGATTTTGGTGATTTTGTTTGTTATGGTCCCATTCTTTTGTTTTTTTCCAAGATTTTTAGTATCTCAGAGTCAATAACCAATTATGGGGTCATTTGAGACCATGGGTCTTGTGAGTCCTGGAAAATGCTATCTTGATAGTTTATTTGGCTGGTCTCTTGGTTAGATTTGCTTGATTCTCCTGCTTTTGCTTTTGCTTTTTTCTTTTCTAAAAGTTGTTTGTATGAAAGTTTTATATCACCAGGGCCAATTTTTCCTTCATAAAATGCTTTTTCTTTTTGGATACTGTAGTGCAAGCTGTTGAGCAATTTGTTAGTGATCTCCATTTAATTTTTCCTTAGTTGGCGTCCTTCTGGAGTCTTTTCTGAGAGCCTTGATGTTTCACCAAGGCTTTGTGTAGGCCTTCCTTGGTATATTTGTTCATACTGCATATCAAATGCGTAATCATAATCTGGAGTATATGAATTAGAATATCTTTGCAGATGAGTATCCTAGTATGCCTGGATGTCTTGTTGGATCCTTCGAGTATACTCAATTGGCAAAGCTTCCCATGGGGCATCATCTGAGTAATCTGGCCAAATTTGCGATGGAATTGTCTGGTTGATTTCCGCCACGTGCCTTTGAAAATTTCGAAACTCCTTTGGATAATGCTCCCAATCCTTATGCATGTTGAAAGGTTGAACTGCATACTTCTTGACATTGCTGAAATGAATGTAGACCTGTGATTTAGTGAAATATCCTTGTCTTTGAAAAATTAAGATCACATAGACATTTATTGCAGAAGTTTTGAGATCTTTAAATTTTAAAGAAAAAGCTTTGAACATTTTTATCTAGTGTGAAATTGGATGGAATCATTCAAAAAACTTTTTAGCGTAATGGTTGAACTGAAGATCAAGTTGCATTTGGAAGAAAGACCCGTATGCACTTTGGACATTGAATGACATTCCAATTTGCCAATTTTCCAAAAGGTACCATAGAAAGCAAAGAGTTTCTTTTGAGAATCTGACTGTTAAATGCCTGGGATCAAAATAGAATAAAGTGAAGAAAGGGTAATCTGGATGAAATCCAAGACCACCAAGTGTTTGAATTCCAGTTTTTCGTATGACAATGGGACTGGTATTTTAACATGAGTTCTCTGGATCTGTACTTGAGAGTTTTGGATCTTATGAGTTCGTAAAGTTCAGGAGGAAAAGGGGAAGAGTTATTGAAGGGGAATTGGTTTGAATTCATTTTTGTATTCATCATACAGATGACTGGAATGGTTTGATTGGGTGAAGGAAGTATGAGGGAAAATTCTGGTCTGGAAAGAAGATATGGTAAGAGGTTGTGGTTTCCTTTGACGTGTTTTACTTCAAATTCAAAGTTTGAGAACCATTCTGCCCATCTGAATAGTTGAGAATTTGGGATTTGTTTCCTTTTAAAGGCTAGCATTTTTGGAAAAGCTGACATGTCCAATTCCACTAAGAATTTGTACCCAATGAGATGAAACTGGAAATTCTCAATTCCTCTTTTTATTGCCAGAATTTCTTTGAAAGTGGAATGGTAAAGCTTTTCTGGTTCAGTGAATGATCCACTTTTGTATCTACAAATTTGTCTTTTTCCTCTTTTTTCTTCAAGTAAGACAGCTGCCCAAAAGTAATCACTTGCATCTGTTTGAAGGACACGTTTACCATCTGTAGGGATTTGTAGGGCCGTGAGATCTTTCACCTTTTGTTTGATAGATTTGACTGCCTGAGTTTGAGTGGATGACCAAGGAGGAGGATCTTTTTTGAGCATGAGCTGTAGTGGTTTAATTATGGATGATAGATGATCAATGAATTCCGCCATATAATTAACAACTCCAAGGAATTGTTGAACTTCCTTTTTTGAAAAATTTTTATCTGAAATTTTAAGAAGTTCTTGACCAACATGAGGCTGAAGTGAATATTAACCATCTTTAATATGATCCCTAAGAAATCTGCCTCACTAACATCGATCACCATTTTCTTTTGGGAAAGCATAATACCATATTGTTTAACAATATATCTGAACTTAGAAAGCAAATTGGCATGGGACTTTTTATCTTCAGAAAATAAGATGTCATCAATGTAGACCAACGTTGTTTCCAGTAATGGATCAAAAAAAAATTTGTCATTGCTTTCTGAAAGAGTGAAGGGATAGTCTTTAATCCAAAAGGCATCATTGTCCCTTGGTAGTGATGATTAGGAATACAAAATGTTGTTTTGTGTCTTTCTTCTGGTTTGATCCCTAATTGCCAAAATCCTGCTATAAGATCAAACTTTGAAAAGATCTTTGTGCGAGATAAATTTGCAAACATTGTTTTTCGATCAGGAAGAGGGAATTTATCATCTGCAAGGAAAGTATTCAGTGGCTTGTAGGCAATGACTAATCTCAATTTTCCTCGAACCTGTTCACTTCTTTTATTGACATAGAATGCTTGACATGCCCACTGTGAATTTGTTGGTTCAATAAGTCCTTCGTCTTGCAATTGAGCAAGTTCTTTGGTACCAAGTTGAAGATGTTCTAGGTTCATTCCAAGATGGCTAGCTTTTGTGGGGTTTATATCTTCATTTTTCTTGAAAGGGAGAGAAATGAAGAAGTTTGAATTTTTCTAGAGTGGATCTATGCATTTAGTGAGGAAATCAGAATGAGATTCTACACAACAATCTCAGATAAGTGTTTCAGTGATGTTTGGAATGGTCATGGAAAAATAGGATGTCATTTGGATGTATGGTTGAAAATAGGACTTGAACCTGAGACCATTTGGACGAGGAATAACCTTCTTTTCCCATAACTATTTAATAATATCCTATGCAAGGATAATATCTTTACTAGGCAAGGAGGAACCTAATAATTTATGGGAAATACAAAGTTCAGGGAAAAACTGGATTTTAACAGGCTTGCTTATTATTTCTGTTGAAAAGCTATCTTCATTTGCTGCCTGAAAAACTTGTCGATGATTTTGCCACATATGTTCAGGGAGAATGGCAGGGTTTAGGATGGAACATGCTGCACCAGTATTAAATAATCCTGCAACTGCAATGGGCCTTTAATATTTTCTTGTAAAAATCTTTACTTCAATCATGAGCACTAATATGGATGAAAAGGCTGTATTGACAAGTTGCATGTCATAGCATTCTCATGTGTCTTCTATGTCAATAGATTCATCAGAATCATATTCAAGAGAGAAGATAGTTTGTTGAGTTTGCTCATCTTCCTCAGAGAATAATGATTCAATATCTTCATCATCATAATCGATTTTTGTGACTGTGAAAATTTGATGAAGAATCTTGTCCTTTTGCTTGGACAGGCTTTTGCAAAGTAACCCTTCTTCCAACAGATGAAGCACCTATTTCCTTTATTTTTTGTAAACTTCCTCCTAAAAAATCTTTTCTTCTTTTGAAAAGGATTAAAGGCTTCTTTCCGGGAAAGCTTTATTCTTCTCTTATGGAATATCTTCTTTCCTCTGCACTCGCAATCTTTCATACTTCTGCTACACTTGATTTGCAAATAAGGCTTCTCACAATCCTTCTCCAATTTTTTGTAGTTGCATTGATATCTTTGAGGAAAGCATTTTGGTTGCACAACTTCTTCAACGTTTTCATTATCCAATTATGAAGTTCTCCAAAAGAAGTGGTATTTAAAGGTTGTCCCCTTAATTCCATGGTTCTTAACGTCTCTTGTCCCAGAGGTTGTGGAATTGACTCCAGATATGCTTGCTTGATATTCGAATAATCTGGGCCTCCAATGAGATAGTATCTTTGAGCAGTATTCTTTAAATGTTTTTCAAGATCTTTTGGATTATAGGAACAACACTGTAATTTAAAGAATTCTTCTCTCACAATCTCCTTGTCGTGATCAAACTTTCTACAGAATTCCCAATATAATGCATTCATAAATGCATCTGTGGTGTTTGTCTCCTGAGTGAGTTGGCGTTGTCTGTATTCTCCCATTGAATCATACCAGTCTCTGAGAAATCCTGTGATTCTTGCCAAGAAGGCTTTTATGACCTTTGTGTGGGTCATGTTTGGCTTTTGGAGTTCGGCAGTACACCAAGCTTTCATTTCTTGCATTCTGTATTTCCACTGTGAAGGAGGAATATCATCAAATGTGAACTTTGGAGGAGTAGCTCCATTTGAAGAATAATAATTATTAGTCGTATGGGGCTCCACCATATCTTGATCAACAACTTCAATTTCTTCTACAACAGGGTCATTCATCCTTTGAGTTTGGCCTATTTGGGATTGACTCGTTTGTTCTTGGTGAGCCATATAAAGAGGTGGATTTTCATCCTCAGACTCAATTAGATGTTTCTTCAAAGGATTCAGAAGACTTGAACTCAGATTTCAGAATTGTTGGTGGCGGTATGAACAGGAAGAGTATGGGCTTGTTGAAGGAATGTGGAAATAGGATTTTTCATCATCATTTGAGGTTGTTTCTCAGATGATGGAGGTTCTTGTATGGATAGAGGTTTTTTTCTTTGGATAAATCTGGTCTTTTTGGGAGGCATAAAAGCTTTTTTCTTTTGTTCCCATTCCTCTGGTGTAAAGAGGGTTGATGTCGATCCTTCATAGGTAGAGGAAATTAAGGGTCCTGTTTGAGAGATTTGAATGGTGGAAGAGGAAGATGGGTAGTATGGTGTTGATGGAGGAATTAATGAGTTTGACTCGAGAGATGCAAGTTGGGTTTTTAGGCTTCTGATTTCTCTTTCTTGGTTATCAAATGGTAAATGATTTTGCAAACGAGCCATTATGTCGGCATGGAGAATTTCAATTATTTGTTTACAGGCTTGAAGAGGTGTGAGAAGAATTTGAGTCTGATGTTGAAGAGTTTGTTCAATCCTTTGCTGACTTTGATCAATCTTTTTTAACAAGGTATTTTGTTGTGTTGCATTTTCTGACTGCCAATTTAAGGTTGCTTCTGCCGCTGAGAGTGGTTGCACTGATCCATCTGCTTTTCTAGTGCTTGGATTTTTGACCTCCCATGAGTGAGTAGAGTGATCATTCTCAAATGTTTCCAGGGGAGGTTCTTCCCTAGCTGGTGGATGAAACATAGCTATTGGCAGTGGAGATGAGGGAGGATTATTATCCCAATCCCATTTTTATGATATCTGCTGCAGTCATCATCATTGTCATCATCCCATCCAGTAGGAATAATAGGATCATCGTTTGTGGGAGGTGAAGTGTATTTGACATAATAGTCAAATTTTCCTGATGGCTCACCAAGTAATCCAACTCCTGGATCATTGTTGTAGAAGACTTTATGTAACTTTCTTTGACTGTTTCGCTTGGATCTCCTTCTTTGCCGGGGAAGATCTTCATCAAGATCTGCTTCAAGACAACTAGAGCAATTGCAAACATCCCAGAAAATATGTCCAGTATTATCTGGTTTGTTGTAGATCGGCCTTCCATTTGCATCAAAGGCATAGACTGGAGTATCCTCCTTGGTATACGTAAATTGAGTTTGAAAACAAGGAGGTTTGTTTGCCGCGGTTTCTCTTTTGAATGCAATTTCTACATCTCCATTGGACTTTTTTCTGGAAAAAGGTTCTGTATATTGTATAGAAGTAGCACTTATGTTACCCTTGTAAGCTTGTTCATAACTTGTAACCCATGTTTCAGGGATGAGCTTTATCAATTATGATAGTGGAAGTTGTCTAGGCATATATGTACAACTGGGGACATGATCTGACTTTACATGAAGAAGTAGAGCATCATTTGTTCCTTGAGACTGGGCAAAATCAAGGGAATGATTTTGGATTCTGTACACCATCTGATAATAGAGAGTGGCTGCATATGTGATAGATGTTGGCACAGCTCCAACAATTTGAATTTGGACTTTTAAGGCTGAAAGTATTGTGGGTCAGATATGGGCATATTGAAATTTGGAAACATAGTGACCAAAACAATTCCAACATTAAGAGTCGTTTCAACAGTTCCTATGCAGGCATGTTGATACTCAGAAAATCTAGTATCTAACAGAGCAATTCTAGAAACTGTAGGAAGACATTTTCTTCCATGAAGAGTTAAGGCAAATCGGACAGCTCCAAAATGAAGGTGAGTGTATCCTTCAGATAACCAGACTTTTGGTAGGTGAGAGGGTAATTCAAGGGTGACAAACTGTTCTTTTTCTGTTGCAGGCAGAAAGTGTTGATCAAACTTTGAGGCTTGAACAAATTCTTTGACCTGGAATTTTTGAGGAGAAATAAGACTACGAACAGTTTTGGATATGGACTGGCGAGGTTTAGCATATGAGAGATATGGATTTATGAGGTGTAGATCTGTGAGTGGAACTTTATCAGATTCTGAAAGATGGGATATCTCATAGAGATAATCCATTTTTGAGGCATCAGATTTTCTAAAAGAAGTTGAAGAAGAGGAAGAAGTAGAAGGAGCTTTTGATAGTGAAAAGGGATTTGAAGACATGGATGAAGAGTGTTCTTCCTTAATCTAGAATAACAAATAAAAAAAAAATAATTAAATGATAAATTTAATACTAATATATAACTGAAAATATTAATTGAACTCATTCAGTATTAGTGTTAATAATAATAAAATTAAAATTGATTAAAAAAATATCTATCATTATTTAATATATATATATAATTAAGGTAATAAATGCGTTCATATTTATCCAGATTTTGCATTCATACTAATCCACTTTACATTAAGTTTAATTTTATAGGAACTTACTACTTATGAAAACGGAAAATGGGCCGAAAATTGTTTTTAGAAACTACCCAACCTTTATATATTATAAAGATTTGTAATATATTTTTCAGTTTCGCCCCCGCAAAAATTTGAAATTTTTTATTTTTTTTCATTAATAAATATTGACCCAATAACTTACACTTTAAAATTTAACCATACAAAAATCTTAAACCTAAACAAAAGATTCAATAGTTACTTAAAATAAATAAATAGCCCAAATTCAATACAAAAGCAAATGACCCAAATCAATTATGCAAAAACATACCAGCCCACCTAATCTTGTAACGCCTAATCAGACTACATACCTCAGTCCTCACAACCCAAAACCCTTGGACTCATTCTTCCTCAAATCGACTCCTCTCCGCAGCTCCGCCACTGCCAGCGCCCTGAGTCCGGTTGCTCCGCCAACGAAAACTCAACTTCAAAACTATAGAGAAGATGGATTGTTGAACAATGTGAAGTCATTTTGTACTTCAAGACATATAGACATTTCTGATATGACTTCTTTATATAGAGCAGGTCGAGGGAGAACTTCTAAGCAAAAAGATCATATCACTTAACAACATAATTACAAAGTTAACTTGCCTATTTTGATACTCAAAATTATCGTTTCGAATCATTTTCGCCCCCGCAAGATTAAATTCTCAGCTACGTCCCTGTAGAGAACTTCAAAAGTCACAAATTAAATTAACTCAACAAACCACAAATATTTAATAACAAAATTTCAAACAAAACTAACGAAATCAATTAAAAAAAACCCCCAATCAATATCCGTGGAAGACAATAGACATAAATACATAAATCACTAATTACTAATCATTAATCAATTTCATTTTCACACTTTCATAGTATGAGTTAGTGGAGGAGACACTAGACATAATTTATTTTACACAACTAGTTAATCACTCGTGCGATGCACGGGAAGAAACGTGGATAAAGATAATCCTATGCAAAATTCCATGAATTCTTAGATAAAACAAATAACATTCAGAAATAAGAGATAGGATCATCATTTATTAGTTTCATATTACTACAAATTTTGGAATACTTCTTTGTACTCTACATTGTTTGTTCAATTTGTTGATCTTTCATTTTTCTCACAAATCATCATCTTTAATCCAGAATGATTTATCACCCTATAAATCGCAACACAAAAGTTTATCCATGTGTAAACACTGACCTTCTAAGAAGAAGTCCTATACGCGAGAGTGATTGTCCATGACTCTTATTGATAGTCATGACATATGACGCCATTAATGAAAATTGTATTCTTTGAAATCTAATAGTATCTTAGAATTCAAAGGGCAGTGACATCTTTGGAATAAAGAACTTGTGTCCTGCATTGCTGCCATGTAGAATTTAACCTTTCAGAACATGATCGCTAAGAAAATATAACAAAGAATATCATGTCATGATTAATTACTTTTTAAAATCTTAAAATTAACAGTCAGGACAGAAATTATTAATAACTATATCATTTCGAAACAATATAAATAAGTTTATTAATTGTTAATGTTAAAAAATGTGATAAGAGATTTTCTGGAACAAAAGATTAATTAAGAATTAACTGTAATTCAAAATAAAATTATTTTGATAAATAATACGAAAACAACTTTAATATGTATATGTAACAAATAACCAAAAAATAAGATTATTTATATATAAAAAAAATAGTACAATATGATTTATAAAAACATGATTGTGTATAAATTCTCAATATAATTTGAATTGAAAATTTGACATTGAATTTGTATGACTTAACACATATATTTATTCATAATATTAAGACCAATAAAAGAACACAATTATTATAAAATATGAATTACGTATTTAATGTAATTATCACTAAAAATATTGATTAATTTAATAATACGCTATAGAAAAGAGCTCTAATATGTATATGTTCTAAATAACTTAAAAAATAAGACCATTTATAAAAAAATTTATACGATGTGGTTTATTTAGTATTGTGCTTGTAATAAATTTTTTATATAATTTTTAATTGAAATTCTTACATTGGATTTGTATGACTGAACACAAATAATTATTTGTAAGATTGAAAATATTAAAAGAACATTGTTTTATGAAAAGAAAGGTTGCAAAACTAAAAGCCAAATATAACTAAGTAAAAACCAAATAAATTATTGCTCTTATATCATAAAATAAAAAACGACTTCTTGATAAAAGCAAATTAATAAATAAAATAAAATTCAATGTCATATTTTTGTTATCATTTTTTCTTAATACAATGTGATACACATTTTCATCCAATATAAACCGACCCATGAATAATAGGTTTTCTCCCTTACTCAACGGCCCAAACAATTAACATATCTATCCAACCGAAACTATTGTAAATAGTCCAACATTGGTCAACACATTTGCAACCCTAACAGATAATTCTAGAACCTAGTATAAATAGACGATTAACGACTCCTCATATTCCAAAGTATAGCCACTGATCTCTATGCTCCCAAGAAATCCCTGAACAACCTTCTTGTATAAAAGCATATTATGCCAAAACTAAAACTCATGTGATTTGAATATTCACCTCTCGTGTTCTTTGATAAGATTTACCACCGAACCAAAAATTTCAGTTCATAAACTGTGGTTAAACCCAGAAATTGCGAGAAATATTTGTGGATCGAAGACACTTTGACGAACTCCTACTTATTCCAACCTCGAAATGATAATATCTAGTAGATCCATTCTTAGTCCTAAATAATTTTGCATTTTATATGATTTTCAAAGTTTTCTCTACAATGTTAGTGTTTTAAGTTTTTTTTTTTTTTGTTTGCCAGAAACTCAGATCTATGTTTGTATGCTCAAAACTTCACAAATCTTGAAGAAGAGATCACTCCTTTTTACTTTTTCAAAAAATATTTTAGGATTTTTCCTTTACAATTGGTCTTTAATATTAATAAGTTTTACCACCCCTAGGGATGGCAAAAAAATCCGTTTCGACCCGAACCCGATGGGGCCCCGACCCTAATGGGGCAGAAAGAAACCGCCCAGCGGATCAATGGGGCGGGTTTGAGTTTGATATCAATTACCCGAAAAAAAAAAAAAAATTAATGCAAAAAATGCAAACAACACACTTTTAAGATAAATTTTCTTAATTATGATAACATCTTTGATTCTGTAATGAATTGGGTACTTGATTGTTTTGACTTTTACTTTTTTTTGAGTGGGAAAAAAAGTTAGAAATTTGAAGAAAACTATGTTTAAAAAAAAATCGGGACGGGTCAAGGATGCCCGGTTTTGATACCCGCCCCGTTTTGATTTAATAGGTAATAGGGCGGGTATGATTTTGATAATCTACTCATGGGCGGGGCGCGGGCCAGGGGTACCGGTCCCGAACCTGCCCCATTGCCATCTCTACCCACCTCCACCAAAAGTCTTGAGTGATTAAACTCAAAAATTGCAAGAAATTTTTGTGGATCGAAGACACATCGAGGAACTCGTGCTCATATCCTACTAAAAGATAAGAAATAGTATTCTTAGTCCTAAATTAGTTTTGCATTTCTATATTGTTTTTAAAGCTTTTTATACATTATTATTGTTTTATTTTTATATTTAATTTTTTTTGTCAGAATCCCAAATTTGTATTCTTCGGCTCAAAACTTAATTGATCTTCAAGAAGAGAGCGGCCCTTTTTTATTTCTTCTTAGAATAATTTAGGATTCTCCTATTCAATTGGTCTGTAATATTAATATGAATTTAAATTGTAATTTTTTTTAAATTTAATTTAGTGTGAATGTAAAGATCAATCAAATTTCAAAGATTAGAAAAAGAGCTTCTTGTAACTGTATTTACCAAAATCGTGCGATGAGCAAACGGAACGTCGATGCAGAATGGTGATGCAAGCATATCACACCTTAAAAGGTAATTTATCCCTCAAAACTAAGATATTTTTCGTACATAAACCTGCTAGTTCAATTAAAATATTTTGTTGACCATATAACTGATTTTAATATTTGATGAAAATTTGCACAAACAATTGAAAATAGTATTTATTTAGATTTTTTTTTAAATTGCTTAAAATTTAGTAGTCTATCATTCTTGTAAATGTATTATCGAAAACCATGTGATAACCAAGTGAAACGTCGACGTAGAACAGAGAGGCAATCACATCAAACTGAGAGAGCTAATCCACCCCCTCAAAACTCTTTTTTTTTTTTTTTTTTTATATATAAAACTGCCCACTAAAATGTTTTGTTGTCCAAATAACTAAGTTTAATATTTGAGAGAAACTCGCATGATGTAAATGAAAGTAGTATTTCTTTGGAATTTTTTTATTTGTTATACTGCTTATGAATTGCATAAATCCACTTAGATATAAATATGATTAGTGTTATATCAACTATAACCATAATTATAAGAACATAAATGACGTTCTAAAACACAAATAGTGAAAACTTATATATCTACCATAATTAAATTTATTATACAAACCATTCATGTTATTAAACTCTGTCAAGCAAAGCAAGCTTAATAATTGTTGGTTAAGGCATAAATAATCAAGGTATAATAGGAATAAGTATTAATTTCATGCCATAAAAATAGCAGAAATAGTAAAACAAATTTGGAATTAAATTATTATATATTCACTAAGATGAATTTCATAATTCCAATTACCTAGATTGGGTGATAGGAACTATAGAACACTTATCATAATTAATTATATTATTATACATAAAATAAGTATAATAATAGTACAGGAAGGCATAAATGAAGTTCTCATATCATATCTTCATACATAAGAATAATTTTTTATTAAAATACTAAACTCACGTAAATTAAAACAACGGTTTGAACACTATTATTGTGAAATAGTAATTAATATATGTTTGTATAAATGAGGTTTAGACTTACATTTCGAAAATGTAAAAACCATTAGAAAAAACAAAAATCAATAATTACAAACTATTTAATTTTGCAGTTAAATTCCAAAGCACAATAGAACTTACAAAATATTTTTAAAAAATAAGTTATTACACGTATTTGGTCATGTTAGTACACGTATTTCCAAAGAAGTAAGAATTTAATTGAACTTGTAAGTATTGTGTATATCTTAATAATAAATGTAGCAGAATTCAAAGAGATTATACATTGGGATAGAAAAAAATAATAATTATGTTAAAAATAAACATTTTGAAAATAATAGCAAGAAAAAAATCAAGAAAATCAAATCTTGAGGTAGATTATTGGGCAAAATTAGAAGAATAGTGTGAATACATTAACTACGTACACCAGTAAAAAAAGCTTTTGAAATGACCCATTGATATAAAAAAAAAAAAAAAGGAATTCAATACATGTAGAGTACCTAAGTTTGGGCAGAAAATTGTATAGTTGACCCAAGTTGACTCAACTACTTTTATAGATTATATAGATATAGATATGAACAAATCAGATCCATCAAACTAACCAATATGCTAGTGGTGGTTATTGAAACAAAAGAATTAACCAAAAATAAAAACAGGCTTAGGGGAAAAAAAAAAAAAAAACTTATTTTCAGGTCGGGCTTGGGGCAACCCAAAAGTCCAGCGACCGCGCTCGACCTATACCACCTCCGCACCTCCGAGTAACTCCAATCCGTATAAGTTGTATATTTTTGTTTTTAAACAAAAATAATGGAATAAATTTTGAGCAACTATTGTCAAAAGATTGTTTAGTTGAACTGAAATAAATATAGACTTTTAGAAAGTGTCAATCGACAAAAAATTACTTGTCAAGCCAAGTTTAACATGAAAATTGTAGGTCTGTGATCAGAATACTCTACACATCTATATTTAATTGATGATGATGATGATGATGATGATATCACTAGTACAGACAGACAATATGCGTCGGTTGTAGCACTGACGCATTTGGCACAAATGCGGAAAGTTTGAATAATACGCATCGGTTGTAAAACGACGCCTAAAGATTGACTTTAGGCGTTGGTTGTAGCCTAAAGAATTTTATTATTATTATTATTATTATTATTATTATTATTATTATTATTATTATTATTATTATTTCTTCCACCAATTCACCTATATGTAATTACTATATTCTCAACATACACATGATCGAATCTATCATCACTGAACATATATATATTCGACATATGCGTAATGAAACCAAAACATTTAACATCAACATGTTCAAAACTCAAATACAACTTCAGTCAAACTTCAATATCATCAATTACTCCAAAATTAATCTATAATCATTTCTCAAACTCCCCAATTATACATACAATACAATACATTATATATATATATATATATGAGACTTACAAAGTCACGAAAGGGAGAGGAGGAGGAGGCGGTAGAGGAGGTGAGGAGCGGCTGTCGGTTGGAGAGAGGAGGAGAAGGTAGCAGCGATGGGGTTGAGGAGGAGTCGGAGTTGAGATAGGAGGTGAATGCGAGAGTTGTGGTTGAGAGAGGAGGCGGGTGTGGTTGAAAGACGAGATGAGAGGGAGGAAATGAGAGAGATGGAGCTAGGTTATGCGTTTTTTGGGTTTACTAACTAAACTATAACTGTCGGTTGTTTATACAACAGACGCATATAGTTTAGAATTTAACTAAAGGTGTCAGTTGTATAAGTAAATGACACATTTTCGTTGTCTATATGCATCGGTTGTTTTTACAACTGACGCGTATAGTTAGAGTATAAGTATCGATTTTTGAAACCCACACATATTTTTCAATATCATTTTTTAACCATACATATTTTTCGAAATCATTTTTTAATCACAAATACTACCTATAAAACACATATATTCCATTTATAATGGCGGCTACAAGCCCCCAGACAGAGGGTAAAATATATGTTAATTTTGTTTGTTTTGGGAAAAAATCAATTTTGGATGCGTTTGAAGGTAAAACGGAGAAAATGAATTAAAACCGTACAAAAAAGACTAGATTTCCAACAATTCATAGATGAGACGGGCGATGAAAGGAAGAACAAAGATGTCAAAGATTTAATTGCACAATTGAAGAGACTCAAGGATCAACTTGAATTATTTGAAAAAATTGAGGTCTTAATAGAAGACCCTATACTAAATATAATTGAGCCTTGATTCCAATTGAATTGCTCTCCTTAAAAACATGTAGAGGTTGATTGAATTAGGGTGACAGAGTCGACTGGTGGAGTACAATAGAGAGAGGCAGAATACATAAAAATATCAAAATCGAAACTTTAGTTTAAATTTATGTAGTCACTGTTTGGTGATAATTAAAATATGATTTTTAATAAATTTGATAAATATTAATAAAATATGGCTGAAAGGTTGTTGGTCCGATGAAATATTTGGTTAAAATTAATACTCTCAGTTTATTTATTAAAACTTATTTTACATTTATTTTAATTTCTATTTCAAAAACATTAATATCCACGTTCACTAAATCGAAATTGGTTATTCAATTAATATTAATTTAGCATCGTTACATTTAATTTACTTTTAGAATGTTGTCCAAAGCATTTTGATCAAGATACTTCTTTTCAATATCCTTTTGTATTTCAAAATTCTTTTCGGCTTCATTTTTCAACAAAATGTATTGCTTTCTAAGAGTGAAATGTTTAAGAACAAGTTTTTCAAAAACTTCAATTATTTCTTCATATGAAGTAGATAATTCATCATGGGAGGGAATGTCACTTTTGGAGATAATGCCAAAGAAAAAATTATTGGCATTGGAAATATTGGTAATCATCTTTCTCCCTCTATTTAAAATATTTTATTAGTAGATAATCTCAAATATAATTTGCTGAGTATTAGTCAATTATGTGATAAAGGTTATCATATTAAATTTGATTCTTCTAGATGTCTTATCAAAGATGATGCATTGAAAGAGGTATTGTTCATAGGAAGCCGAAGTAAAAATGTTTATATCATCAACATTGAATTTGAGAAAGAATTAAAATAATTGTCAAGTTTTAAAGATGACACTTGGTTATGGCATAGAAGATTATGTCATGTTAGTATGGACCTTATTTCAAAAATATCCAAAAATTGCTTTGTTAAAGGCCTACCAAGTTTGAAATTTGAAAATGATAAAATTTGATGATGCATCGGGGCCTACGACTTGGCCATTTACCGAAGAAGAAGCTAAAGAAGAATTGGAGATTGGTGAAGGGGCGGCTGCGGGTGAGGGTGACCAAGGGGGTGCCGGTGAAGGTGATGAACAAGGTGGTGGGGATGAACAGCCTCGACCAAGGCCACGGACTGGAGCACCGCAAGTTGCAGCACCTACCCGTCGATCCATCTCTGAAGATCAATTCAACATTCTAAATGGGTGTATCGATTCTCTCACCACTGCGGTTGAAGGAATCCAACATCAACTTCAACATATGCACACATCTCAAGAGGCTTTCTTCGCTCATTTTTACTCCATCTACCCGCCTAATCCACCTCTACCACCGGCGGCCGATTGAAGATCCTATCTTTATATTTATATCTTTCGTAGTGAATTTTTCAAAAACATTTTGTTTTCAACTATGTAATCATGTTTTTAAAACTATGACATTTCCTTATGTAAATATTCTTTTTGCCTACTTGTTTTGCATATTGTGGTTGACATGCTCTATTTTGCTATGATTCTTGCATTGAGTTGTGATGATGTTGAAGTATAAGTGATTTCTATATGATAAGATTCTATTCTTATCGGTTTGTACAAAATACGGGGATTCCATGTCAAATTTTTTTTCGGAACATGCAAACTGTGTGTTAGTGTTTCTATAAAGTTATGATTTCGCATTCCTATTCATTACATGAACTTATATGCATGTTTACCCTTACTTCATGCTATAAGTATTCTATTAAAGGGAAAATTGATTACTTTTGTGGTTTCTAACTAATGCTTCCTCATTTGTACTTCCATGACTATTCACATTGGTATTACGACTACTTGACACTTTTTGATAAGATTTGATTTGTTTTATCTTGTTATCTTATGATAGAAAGGGGGAATACATTGCAAAAGAAAGGGAGAATATGTACACACACACACACACACACGCACGCACGCACACACACACACACACACACATATATATATATATATATATTTCATCATTTTTCTTACAATTAAAAATCACATTGTTTGTCATAATCAAAAAGGGGGAAATTGTTGACCTATGACTATTCACGTATATATTTTTTTGATTATAACAAACAAGATCTTCTGTATTACTAATGGTTTCGATTCTTGAGTTTTATCATATATGTGTCATTTGAATACTCCGAGATCAAAATCTTCATCCATTGAAGTGCAAAGCAATCATAAAAGAGATTTGAGGTGAACAAGATCGTCGAAGACTGAAGATTAAAGCATTAGAAGATTTATGTTGAAAAATTTCAACTCATTTGTAAATGTATCGACTCATCAATTTTTAGCAAGTCCATAAAGCTCAAAATTATTTCAAAAAATCATTATTTGCATAAAAATGAATTTTCAAATCATAACATGAAATAGATTTTGGAAAAATAAATTTTTTGATATAAAAATAAAAATTCCAAAATTTTTTGATCATTGATTGACTTCATCATCACCAAACACTTATTGAAGTGTAAATCTCTCTTCACACTTAACTAAGTATTATTTGAAAAGAGAGATCATTGGTTGAAAAATTTTGATTCAAGAAAAACTATCTCATATCATTTTTTCAAAATTTTCATAAACACTTGAGCTTTAAATATTTTCTATTTATTGAAGTGTTATTCTAAAACTCTCAAGATACGTGGCACGATCATATCATTTGTTAAGAGATTTTATTCAATTGTAAAATTCTCATTTGTATTTTGCTTATGGTTTCGAGATCCTTGTGAAAACTCGATTATAAAGGATAGATGCTCCTTGCTGTAAAGTCACCTAAGGATAAGTGCTCATTGTTGTAAGTCACTTTAGGATTCGATACTCCTTGTTGTAAGTTATCAATATAGTGAACTTGGTCTTTCTCGTGACGGAGGGCTCGGTAACGGAAGAGGTAGATCACGTTGGTTGATTGAACCTCCTTAAATCGCGTTTGCATTCTCATATCCCTTTTATTTACTTACGTTGCACTTACTCTATTCTATCAATTTATATTTTGCAACACTTTATCTAAGTGCTATACTTGCTTTATCAATTAAGTTTACACATTTATAGCACACTATATTGATAGTTAAGTTACTTGCAACACTAAGTGCTCATACTTGTACCCATTGGTTTTTAAGTTTAAAATTATTTATCAAAAAAGTTTTATAAATCAATTCACCCCCCTCTTGGTTAGTTTATCTTGGCCTAACAATTATTGTCATTAGTATTTACCTCATCTTCAATGGCCATGAAGCACATGTTTGAAACTTTATCTTGACTTTCACTTTCATCTTGCTCATCATCACTATCATCCCAAGTAGCTTGTAGATCTTTCTTTTTGAGGAATTTTATCTTGTTGGGACATTCTGTTCTTTTGTGACCGGGTTTGTCACAATCATAGCAAATAATCTTTTTATCTTCACCTTTGTCTTCTTTCTTTTGAAATCTACGGTTGTTGCGAAAGTCTTTCCACTTCTTGACTAGGAGACCAAGATCATCGAGTCCTCATCACTCTTGTTAGAGTTTGAGGCTTCTTCATCGTTTGATGACTTTAAAGCAATTTGTCTCCTATGAGGATCCTTCATTTCTTCCTCTTTTGATTTTCTAGACTTTTCTTTTGTCTCGGCATGATTTAGCTCATATGTCATCAATGTTCCATAAAGCTCTTCCAAGGGATATGTGTTGACATCTTGGGTGTTTCTAACAACATTCTCAATGAGCTCCAATCTTCCGAGAGTGACCTAAGTATTTTGCTAACAAGTTCACCATTAGAAATTTTTTTATCAAAGCCCTTAAGATCATTAACAATATCGGTAAATCTAGTAATCATGCTAGCAATGGGTTCATATTGTTTCATGAAGAAATTTTCAAAATTTTTATACAAAAGATTTATTTTTTGTTTCTTTAACTTTATTTGTGCCCATGTGTGTGACTTCTAAAGCATGCCAAATATTGTGTGCGGAATCACATGTGCTAATACGATTAAATTCATTAATACTAAGTGCACAATAGAGAAGATTTTTTTCTCTAGCATTTAAAGACAATTTTCTTTTATCATCCTCATCATATTCTTCCTTAGGTTTTGAAATAGTTATATCATGTTTTTCATCAACCTTAATAACCTTAGTAAGCTCATGAGGACCGGATTCAATGACATCCCAAATATTATAATCAATGGATTGAATAAAAATCATCATTCTAGTTTTCCAATAATTATAATTAGTACCATCAAACAATGGAGGACGATTAGTAGAATGACCTTCAATATTTTGGTTAGCCATAACTCTAGATAGTAAAATCTAAATAAAAGAGTTCCTAAGCTCTGATACCAATTGTTAGCCCAAGATAAACTAACCAAGAGGGGGGTGAATTGATTTATAAAACTTTTTTGATAAATAATTTTAAACTTAAAAACCAATGGGTACAAGTATGAGCACTTAGTGTTGCAAGTAACTTAACTATCAATGTAGTGTGCTATAAATGTGTAAACTTAATTGATAAAGCAAGTATAGCACTTAGATATAGTGCCGGACAATATAAATTGATAGAATAGAGTAAGTGCAATGTAAGTAAATAAAAAGGATAGGAGAATCCAAACGCGATTTAAGGAGGTTCAATCAACCAACATGATCTACGTCCTCCGTTACCGAGCTCTCCGTCACGAGCAAGACCAAATCCACTATATTGATAACTTACAATAAGGAGTATCGAACCCTTAAGTGACTTACAATAAGGAGCACTTATCCTTAGGTGAGTTTACAACAAGGAGCACCTATCATTTACAATCGAGTTTTCACAAGGATCTCGAAACCATAAGCAAAATACAAATGAGAATTTTACAATTGAATAAACTCTCTTAACAAATGATATGATCAAGTCAAGTATCTTTAGAGTTTTAGGATTACACTTCAATAGATAGCAAATATTTAAAACTCAAGTGTTTATGAAAATTTTGAAAAAATGATAATCATGAGATAGTTTTGCTTGAATCAAAGTTTTTCAACCAATGATCTCTCTTTCCAAATAATACTTAGTTAAGTATGAAGAGAGATTTACACTTCAATAAGTGTTTGGTGATGATGAACTCAATCAATGATCAATAATGAAGTAAGAGTATTGAGTTTTCTACAAAATAGAATTCTTGATAAAGATATGAAAAGTTTTGATCAATCAAGAAATTCTTTGCAATAAATGAAATAGAATGTAAAACAAAGTAAGCTCAATGATTTTCTCAATGATTTTCTCTCTTAAATGCTCTTGTAAGTTGGTGTTATTGAATGCAAGAGAAATGACTATTTATAAACCAAGAAAATTGAGCTGCAGGAAGTTTCGGTAGACCATTTTTACACTTTCGGTCGACCGAAAGTTCAAAACTAGCCGTTACACTATTTGAGTCGTTAGACTTTCGGTTGAGCAAACATGTTTCGGTCGATCATACTTTCGATCGATCAAGAGAGTTTCGGTCAACCAAAATAGTAAATTTTGGAATTTTTATTTTTATATCAAAAAGTTTATTTTTCCAAAATCTATTTCATGTTATGATTTGAAAAATCATTTTTATGCAAATAATGATTTTTTGAAATAATTTTGAGCTTTATGGTCTTGCTAAAAATTGATGAGTCGATACATTTACAAATGAGTTGAAATTTTTCAACATAAATCTTCTAAAGCTTTAATCTTCAGTCTTCGACGATCTTGTTCACCTCAAATCTCTTTTATGATTGCTTTATACTTCAATGGATGACGATTTTGATCTCGGAGTATTCAAATGATACATATATGATAAAACTCAAGAATCGAAATCATTAGTAATACATGAGATCTTGTTTGTTATAATCAAAACAATATATTCGTGAATAGTCATAGGTCAACACAAATTTCATCTATTGTGATAATTTTATTGAACAATTCAAAGAGTGCTCTTATGCATTTAATGAATTTTTTCTATTTTTAATTCAAATAATTATGATTTAGTTACTGATAAAAATAGATTTTTTTTTTTTTTTCAAAGTAGGGTGAGTGTGAATTGTTTTATTTTTAAACTCACTTAAATTCTCATCAAAATCATCAATTAATTTATATTAAAAGAAAATAATTTAATTTCAAATCTCTTTGGAAAATAAAAAATCAAAACCAGAACTTTAGTTTAAATTTATATAGTCACTGTTTGGTGATAATTAAAATCTGATTTTTAATAAATTTTGATAGAAATTAATAAAATATGGTTGAAAAATTGGAGGTCAGATGAAATGTGTGGTTAAAATTAATTGTTAACTTTAATTTGGATTAAAATCTTATTTTAATTTCTCTCAAGTAGGAGCATACTATTAAACTTTTTTATTATAAAAATATGCTCACAAATTAATTCAATTTTTTTTTTTTTTTAAATTTTCACAACTTTTTATAAATATTTTATAAAGAAATTATTGATTTGCGTAATATTTTATAATATTAGATTACTTTTTAATATATCACACGCAGCTTATTTATTAAGCAGATATTTTAAATAATTATCTAATATATATTTCAAAGATCTGGACAATTTTTTTTAATAAAATATTAATATATTAATAATTGAAGTCAATTTATTATTTAAAATTTTCCTTTAACAATATCAATTACGTTAATTATTTTTAAAAACAGTATTAGTATTTAAAAACGTTACTCTTTCAAAAAAAAAAAAAAAAAAAAAAAAACATTCATCGTATACATAACACGTGCTTACTACTAGTTTTCTTAAAGATGGGGTTAACTTATTATTAACCGATAATTTAATGCTCGAGAAATTTTTGCAAATTCTATAAAAAAAATATTAATCTCACTTTAATATAGTCCGCACTCATTCGTATAGATCACAAATTGCTCGATAAAATTAGATGCACTATCTCAACTTGTCGTAAAGTTACGAAATTGAGCAGAAAAGTCACAAGTGACTTGGAAAGAAGTGGTGTGGGCTTCTCTTTCGCGATAATGCCAACTTAAAAAACTTTTGATACAAATTCTTATATTGGTAGATTATTGAGGATAAACTTACTAATGTATCCATTCTTTACCAACTTATAAGACCTCAATAATAGTTTTCGACGCATTCAATAATGACTTGTTAACCGAACATATGAAATAATTTCTCATTTTTCTCGTTTTCATTTTCATTTAATTAAACTGGAAATGTCAAAAAAACCTTCCCAAAAGATGTCAAAAAGCATATAGAACAAACAAATAATAGTCAATCATCAATCAACCCCTAAGAAAAAGAATCCCCTTATACCGGGGGTTCGAATCCCTCTCCATCCGACTCTCGTTTGGTTTTTAGAAAACTAACGCGCACCTACCAGCCGCTGCCTCAATCAAATCGTTACATAGATTTACAATTCTTTATTATAGCCAAACAAAAAATAAAAAAATACCTAAAAAAAACGAGATTCAAAGAAAATACATCGATGTAGCCCCGCTGCCCCAATCCAATCGTTACATAGATTTACAATTCTTTATTATAGCCAAACAAAAGATAAAAAAAAATACCTAAAAAAAAAAAAACGAGATTCAAAGAAAATACATCGATGTAGCCCATTTGATATCTTCTTATGCGAGAGTCAACAAATTCAACTCGTCATTGTTCACAAAATTCAACAACTTACGTGGCATTTCGTTGATCGAGCTAAGCTGTGAAATTTTTTCCAAACGCAACGTGGATGGAAAACGTGGGGCCGTTGAGTACGCAGTGGAGGCAAGTTGAAACACGTGGAAGTTGAACGATGGAACAAGCTGAAAATTAGAAAAAAATTGTTCCTCGCCATATTTTTAAATAGTGTCTTTGAAAATCAGGGGTTAGTGTAATTTTCCTTTCTTTATTTATTAACAAATTTTTTTTTCCAAACCGAAAAAAGCAACGACTTAAAATTATAGAAAGATTGTCACATGAACCATCTTGATTTTTCAACCACATTGGAATGTCATTCTAATTAATATGTTTCAGTTTTAAAAATCAAAACAACGCGATACAATGAGTGCCAAAATTTTCCCTCTCCCTCCACGTAAGTATAGATCGGTAGTAATCCAAAATTTCTAAAAAGATGATAGAATAAGTGATACTTTTAAAGATTGTGAATAAATTAATGGAGAAGTCTTAAATTTTATCTTCAATTGTTCCGTCTACATTTAAATATTGTTGATTACACGATTTTTTTTTAATTTAAAAATAATAACTTATTCATAAAATGATTAATATAATATTAAACTTTTCATTATTATAAACTCTAAATGTTATTTTCTTGGACTATATTTCATTTTTATATTTTATTTTAGTAGTTAAATTTTTAATGAGATTTTTTTAATTATTACAGATAAAAAATTATTTATTAATCTTAAATTATTATTGTTTATTGTTATTTTGCAATGACTAATATTTTTATATAACTTTATTTAGTGATGATTTTTTATTGCATATTTTTTTAAAAAAATTATTAATCTTAAATTTAATATAATCATGAAAACTTTGAATGAAAGTAATCAAAAAGTACTTAATCAGAAATAATTTTCAGCGAAAATCTTTATACCATGACGCCACTTCCCTTTTAATATAGTTAAAATAATTATAAAATAAATTAATGTTAACTCATTCAGTTAGACGAAGAGTCAATATGTAAACAAAGCATTAGACATTATCAATTTTTTTTTTTTTTTTTTTTTAATATGGTACATTGGAGTCTGGAGAGACATTTTTAATATATTTCGTCAATTTACTAACGTGTCAAGTCTTTTATTCATCATCGAATATCAAACTTGTTAACGTTGGACTAAATACCTCTGAATCCAATTCAAATAATGTAAAATAAAATAAAAATACTAGAATAAATATATGTTTGATTAATTCAATCTCAATCAGTTATTAGGAAAATGGAATTCAAAGTTTGGAGAAGTCAATACATCATCCCTCGTATTGATGCAATGAATAATTTTTAATCCACCACGTGAAAGTTGACTATAGAAATATCTAATGATTGTTTAAATGAAATAGACTTGTGCACACGCTTGCTTGGAGGCCCATATGACCTTGAAAGGGATTGCAACTGGTCTGGTCCTGGTCAAGTTAGGCACCATCGAAGACGAAGACTGTGTGCAAAGAAAATTGCTGATGATTTTTGTATAAGAAATTTGAGTATTTTGAGGTAAGTATATATTTTAAAAATGATTTAAGAAAATAAATGATTAAAAAATAATTTGAAGAAATATGAAGAAAATTTTTTATATAACCAAATTTGTCAAACACTTTCTCAAGTGCTATTGTCTAACAACACTGTAGTAATTATTTAAGTTTTTGAAGTAAAATGTGTGGTTAAAAAGTGGAGAAAGTAAATATATGCGGTTAAAAAATTATTCAAAAAATTATGTTATTTATAAATTGTAATGATTGCGTTAAAGAACAGAAGCTTAGTAAATATCAATATTTTGAAAATCTACCTCAATATCAATCCGAAAAAACAAATGGTCAAAAGGTTCAATCGAAACCGAATTTGTGGTCGAATCGAATGCAATATATAAATACACACAAATAATAAAATACAATAAAATGTTTTTACTTTCCATTTTAGGAAATTTCTTAATTTATCAATTTATTTTAATAACTGAATTAGGATAGTTCAATTATTGCAATATATAATAAATGATTTCTAGATTTGTTTTTTTTTAAAAAAAAAAAGCACTTCTACAGTCAAATTTGTTATAAAATATTAGCCCCTGTTCTCTTTGCCGTTTTGAGGTTATTTTCTGTTTTTATTTTCGAAAACGCTAAAAAACGCGTTCTCTTTACCATTTTCGAAAACGCATTTTGGAAAAAAAAAAAAAAAAAAAAATTGTACACAAAACGGAAAACGCCCGAAACATCGTTTTGGGCGTTTTGTGTGTATTTCGACAAAAAATGTCCAAAACGCGGAAAACGCGTTTTGGAATTTTTTTTTTTTTTTATATAGAATTATCTTAACTTAGAACTAAGCTTAATATAAAATTTTTATTTTTTTTACTTTTTTATTATTTTTTTTTAGAATTATCCTAGCTTGGAACTAAGCCTAAATAAAGAATTTTTTTATTTTTATTTTTATTTATTTATTTATTTTTTTTTAGAATTATCCTAACTTGGAACTTAGTTTAAATAAAGTTTTATTGAATTCAATATCAACATTACAAAAAAAAAATTTAAATGAGAATTCTTGTTGTTATATTTCAAAAAATGCAATGATAAATGGACTCTGGTGGTTTTGAAAGAACTTGCATTTTCTAGATTTTAATAGAAGTAGAGCTTTCTCAAGTCCCGAACCTGACCAAGCTGTGTTAATATAGATTCTTAATACTCACATTAGTGTGTTGCATGTAACCATATTTTTAGTGTATTGTGAAAGGAAATTTGAGCTGGAGTTAGTAGTATTCTGCAAGCAAATTAATTAAAAATAGTTTAAATAGTGTTCTGCAAAATTTCAAACAGAACGTGTTTTTCAGCTTTTCATTTTCAAAAACAGTTTTCAGAAATGACAAACTAAACGCGTTTTCAGCAAATTTGAAAACAAAAATGAAAACACAAAACATTTTCGAAAATGAAAATACAAAATAAAATACAAACAGAACGCCACCTTATAGTTTATAGTGAATGACATTTATACCCATATAATCCTAGGAATAATTACTTTGTGTATCCATTTTTCCTATCAGAGCCGATCTAGTGCCCATATGGGCACTAGATATGGCACCCACTCGACAAGTGTCGAGTGGGTATTGGATATGGATGGGTGGGCCCTACTGCCCACCCACCCATAAGGGGGAGGGGATTGAGGGTTATGGCCCACAAGTGGGTTTGATAACAAACCCACTTGTGGGTTTTAGATCATTCCCATTTTTCCTATATATGTATATATATATATATATATATATATATATATAGACACACACACACACACACACGAGGCTATGGTTCTTAATAAAGAACGAATTTACTTGTCTTTTTTTATTTTCTTCTCTCTAATTTATAACACATTATCAGCACGAGTTTCTATTAAATTGAGTTAAAAAAGTTCCTCAAAATCTCACGTCTCAAAATATTAATTAGAAGGTAAGTTTTTTTTAAACATAATCATCTATCATGTGCACCAAAATTAATTTGGTGATACATGAGTTTATTTTTATGCATCTCAATTCTGAATTTCAATCAACGAATTCTTTTGAATTAAACCAATGCATAATTCTGACTTTTCAATGCGTAATCCTTGCATAATTGGATGATTTCCAATTGATTACTTTCCAAATTCTAATTCAATTCATATAGAATAATTGATTACCCAATTCAAATTTCAAGTTTGAGTTTATGTTTATGTTTATGTGTGTTTAATTTATATATTATTGTTATTGTTGAGGTTTTTTTTTTTTTAGAATAGTTCATTACATTGTTACTCCTGAAGTAGCGCAACTGTATAATTAATATTTCAGAAGAATATTAATATGACTATCATAAATAATTTGTTGTTGCTATTGAAGTAGCACAACATTAAAATATTCAAGAAAGAATATTATTTGATCCAGAAGAGTATAAATTATAATTGTCAACCTATTATTAAAGAAATAATAGAAAAATATAACATGCTCCTAAAGTAACATATATATCGAAGAATATGTCATAATGATTATCCCTTAAGGAAAACATACAACTTATGTGATGTTGACGACTTGATTTATTATTATGTGGTTTAATCACTTTCTTCGAAATTAATTGTATTTTTTATTTATTGTGTAGTTATCCAAATGGTCAACATCACTAAACTCGAGTTTATTGGACTCGAAATATCTGGCAAAAATTATTTATCATAAGTCTCAGATGCTAATAATCACCTTGTCTCGAAAGATCTGAGAGAGACAATAAAATAAGGAAACAAAGAATCTCTGCAGGATCGTGCAAAAGCATTTATATTACTTTGTCGCCATCTTTATGATGGATTGAAAGTTCAATATTTCACTGTGAAAGATCCAATAATTTTAGGAACAATTTGACCGAAAGATTTGACCATCAAAGGATTATAGTTCTCCCTAAAGCACTCTATGAATGGATGCATATCCATTTGCAAGATTTCAAAACGGTCAGTGATTACTATTTTGAACTTTTCAGAATATGTTCAAAATTAAACTTGTGTGGAGAAAAAGCACAGATCAAGATATGTTGGAATTTTTTTTTTCCACTTTTCTTGTCTCGAATGTGCTCTCGCGGCAACAATATAGTGAGCGTAGTTTTAAAAAATGCTCAGAACTTATATCATGTCTGCTTGTAGCTAAACAAAATAATGAATTGCTGATAAAAATCATGGGTTATGTCCAACTGGTTATGTACCATTGCCTGAAGCAAATAGTACCGCGTTTCCTGAAGCAAATGCAATATCAAAGTGTGGACGTGGAAGAAATCATGGACGAAATTTTCAGCAAAACAATCAACAACAAGGGAATAATTTTAAAAAGTACAAAGCAAACGAAAATAGGATATAAAAAAGGGAGTATGAAGAAATTTGCTTTAGATGTGGAATGAAAGGGCATTGAACACGTACATGTTGTACGGTAAAACATCTTGTGGATCTCTATCAAAAATCAATCAAAGGGAAAAAAAAGTAGAGACAACTTTCGCTGATTATGATGGTCCAATTGATGTGATTCATTTGGACGTCTCTGACTTTTTTGCTAACCCAAATGACAATATTGACCATTTAATTGGAGGCGGTAGGCTTGATAATATTAATTAGTTAATTTTCAGTATCTGAGTAGTTATTTTTAGTTTAAAAATTAGTTTGAATTATGTTTTTACTTATTCTTTAAAGTTTTAGACATTTAAATTGTTAAAGCATTTTTTTAGTTGATTAAAAGTGACGCTTAATTTCTTTTTTTGAAATCAAAGTTTCAGAATATTTATTTTGTTTTCTTTATAAATTCAAGATGAATTGTCAGGATATCTGTTTAGTTGATAGTACAACTACACACAGTATTCTTCAAGACAAAAAAATATTTCTTGAACTTAACATTATCAGAGAATAATGTTAATACAATATTGGTGCATCAAAAATCGTAGAAGGCTCCGAAAGAGCTTGTATTATTTTATCAAATAATACAAAATTATATATTGACGATGCACTTTATTCTAGCAAATTCAGAAGAAATTTGCTTAGTTTTAAATATATTCGCTGTAATGAATATCACATTGAGACGATGCAAGAAAATAATGCAGAATATCTTTGCATAACTTCTTTTATATTTGGCCAGAAGTAGAGAAAAGAAAAACTTCCTACACTCCTTTGTGGCATGTATTATATATCTATAAAGATGATTGAATCAATTATTATCACGAGCCTGAAGTTCGTTGATCTAAAAAGTTTTAGACTTTTTCATGATAGACTTGGATATCCAGGAGCAATAATGATGCGCCGAATAATTAACAACTCACATGGATATCCTCTAAAGAATCAGAAGATTCTTTTACCTAATGATTATCCATGTGTTGCTTGTTCGTAAGGCAAGTTGGTTATTAGACATTCGACTACAAAAGTCAATATTGAATCTCCAACTTTCTTAAAAAAGAATTCAATGAGATATATGAGTCCCAATACACCCACCATGTGAACCATTTCGGTATTTTATTGTTTTAATTGATTTATCTACTAGATTGTCCCATGTTTGCCTACTTTCAACTAGGAATGTAGCATTTGCTAGACTACTTACTCAAATTATAAAGTTACGAGCTCAATTTCCTGATTACTCAATCAAGACAATTCGTCTTGATAATGCTAGTGAATTTAGATCACAAACATTCAATGATTATTTTATGTCAATTGGAACTGAGGTTGAACATTCGGTTGCTCATGTCCATACACAAAATGGATTATCCGAGTCGTTTATTAAACTTCTACAATTAATTGCTACACCATTACTCATGAAAACAAAACTTTCAACTTCTATTTGGGGTCATATCATATTACATGCTGCATTGTTGCTTTGTTTAAGACCAACTGCGTATTATCAATATTCTCCTTTGTAACTTGCAATTGGTCACGAACCTAATATTTCTCACTTACGAGTTTTTGATTGTGCTGTCCAAGTCCTAATTTCACCCCCCACAACGTACCAAAATGGGTTCCCAACGAAAACTTGGAATTTATGTAGGTTGTGATTCACCATCAATAATAAGGTATCTTGAACCTTTAACGTGTGTCCTATTTACTGCATGTTTTGCAGATTGTCATTTTGACGAAATGACTTTCCCAACCTTGGGAGGAACAAACCTACATCCTGAAAAACAAGGTAAAATATCGTGGAATGAAACAACTCTGTCTCACTTTGATCCCCGCAGCATTCAATGTGAGCAAGAAGGAAAAAATCATTCACTTGCAAAGAGTTGTAAATCAATTACTCGATATATTTGTTGAGACAAGAAAAGTGACAAAGTCACATATACCAGCAGAAAATATTCCTGCACAAATTGATGTCCCTGAAAGACAATCTGCTGTAGCAAATGAATCTCAAATACACCAGAAGCGTGGTCAACCACTTGGTGCTAAAGACTCTATACTTCGAAAAAGAAAAGTATAAGAGAAGAACCAATCAAAAACTTCAGAAGAAGTAATATTAGAAAATATTGATCAATCAGATATTGAAGATATGTTTCCTGCAGAACCACAAGTATCCGAAAATAATGAGATTTCAATAAATTATTTAGTATCTCATAAATTATGGGGAAGAAATACTATTGTCATAGATGACATTTTCTCCTTTAATGTGGCTCTTGAAATAATGAAAGATGAGAATCTTGAACCACTGTCTGTTAAAGACTATCGCTTAGAAATGATTGGCCAAAATGGAAAGAAGTCATACAGACGAAGTTAAATTCCTAAGAGAAACAAAAAGTATTCCGACCTGTTGTTTGAACACCTGAAATGTAATCACTATAAGGTACAAATGGGTTTTGTAAGGAAGAATAATGAAAATAATGAGGTTACAAGATACAAAGCTCGACTTGTAGCTCAATGTTTCTCGCAAAGATCGGGAATTGATTATTAGGGAACGTATTCTCCCGTAATGGATACTATCACTTTTAGATTCTTAAATAGTTTAACTATGTCACAAAGGCTTAATATGCACTTTATAGATGTAGTAACTGCCTATTTATATGGTTCACACGTGTCAATCCCGGTGGTCCGGGCTAGCCCGCCAACATAAAAACCCGGTAATGGTCCGCTTGAAAAAAGTCCGCCCGCTACAGGTTCCGGGTCAGCCCACAAATTTCGAACTACAACCCAGGTCCGCCCGCTGACCCATCCTAGTCGAACTCATGCGGGTCGCGGTTCGTTCTGATTTGACTCGTATGAATAAAAACATAGATTTTTTCATATTTATAGCAATTTTTTGTCAAATTTCATAAAACAAAATGACTAAAATGATAAATTCATATTTATACCATAAAATATTTATATAGAATTTAAATTTATATTTTATGTTACATGAATTACTTCTAAATTTGCAAATTTAAATAAAATACAAACAAATAACAATTAAATACTAAATGTATTTATAATTATTATTATCAAAGAACATTACGTTTCTTAGCTATCAGGAAGAAAAAATAAGGTGACGTTCTGTTTGTATTTTATTTTGTATTTTCATTTTCGAAAATGTTTTGTATTTCCTGTTTTCATTTTTGTTTTCAAATTTGCTGAAAACGCGTTTGGTTTATCATTTCTGAAAACTGTTTTTGAAAATGAAAAGGTGGAAAACACGTTCTGTTTGAAATTTTGCAGAATACTACTTAAACTATTTTTAATTAATTTGTTTGCAGAATACTACTAACTCAAACTCAAATTTCCTTTTACAATATACTGAAAATATGGTTACATGCAACACATTAATGTGAGCATTAAGAGTCTATATTAACACAGCTTGGTCATTAAGAATCTATATTAACACAGCTTGGTCAGGTTCGAGATTTGAAAAAACTCTACTTCTTTTAAAATTCAGAAAATACAAGTCCTTTCAAAATCACCAGAGTCCATTTATCAGTGGATTTTTTGAAATATAACAAGAAGAATTCTCATTTAATTTTTTTTTTGTAATGTTGATATTGAATTCAATAAAACTTTATTTAAGCTTAATTCTAAGTTAGGATAATTCTCAAAAAAAAAAAAAAAAAAAAAAATATTTAAGCTTAGTTCCAAGTTAGGATAATTCTAAACAAAAAAAAAAAAAAAATGTCCAAAACGCGTTTTCCGCGTTTTGGACATTTTTTGTTAAAATACACCCAAAACGCCCAAAAAACGAGGTTTTGGATATTTTGCGTTTTGTGTACAATTTTTTTTTTGTTTTCCAAAATGCGTTTTCGAAAATGGTAAAGAGAACGCGTTTTTAGCGTTTTCGAAAATAAAAACAGAAAACGACCTCAAAACGGCAAAGAGAACAGAGGCTAAGATTTTGCTTTAAAAGTTGTATTAAAGTTAGTAGAAGAATTAAGATTTTTAATGTTACCCTATTTAATAAAAATAGATTTTTTTTTTCACGGGCCAGCGAATTAACCGCGGCCCGCTAAGGTTTGACCCCCGAAACTCGCGGTTCACAACTTCATGACTCGTGAATCGCCCACACGGGTCACGGGTCGGCCCGCGGTCCAGGGTCGATCTTGACACATCTAGGTTCACTTGATAGTGACATACACATGAAAGTCCTTGCAGGATTAAAAACGCCCGAAGCAAATGATACATACCCGAGAAATATGTTCTCTATAAAATTGCAAAGGTCATTATATGGATTGAAACAATCCGGTCGCATGTGATATAATCATCTTTGCGAATATTTGTTGGAGGGTTATAAAAATGATGACATTTGCCCGTGTGTTTTCATAAAGAAAACAAATAGTGGATTCACAATTATTGCAGTATATGTGGATGATTTAAATTTGATTGAAACTCCTGAAGAACTCAATAAAACTGCAGATTATTTAAAGAATGAATTTGAGATGAAAGATTTGGGAAAAACTAAATTTTGTCTTGAGTTGCAAATTGATCATTTCACAGAAGGATTATTTGTTCATCAGTCTTCTTATACAGAAAAAGTCTTAAATCGTTTTTATATGGATAAAGGACATCCATTGGCATCCCCTATGGTTGTTCGATCACTTAATGTGAAAACAGATCAATTTCGTCCACCTAAAGATGGAGAAAAAATTCTTCGTCATGAAGTACCATATCTTAGTGCAATTGGAGCGCTAACATATCTTACAAATTGTACTCGACCCGACATAGCTTTTTCTTTAAATCTCCTTGCAAGATATAGCTCTACACCAACTCGAAGACATTGAAATGGTGTTAAACACATTTTTCGATACCTAACGGGTACGATTGATATGGGATTATTTTATTCTCAAAAATTGGGATCTTTTTTAGTGGGATATGCAGATGCAGGTTAACTCTCGATCCACATAAAGTTAAATTGCAAACAGGATATGTGTTTACACGTGGATGAACAGCTATATCATGGAGATCCAAGAAGCAAACCTTGACAGCAACAACCTTAAATCATTCAGAAATTATTGCAATCCACGAGGCAAGTCGAGAATGTGTATGGTTGAGGAACATGACCCATCATATCCAAGCATCATGAGGATTAACTTCAACTAGAAACAATCCAACAATTTTGTATGAAGAAAATGCAACTTGTATTGCACAACTCTAAGGATGCTTCATTAAAAGAGACAGAACAAAGCATATCTCTTCAAAGTTCTTCTACATGCATGAGCTTCAAAAAACTGGTGATATCGATGTTCAACAAATTCACTCGAGTGACAATGTAGCTGATTTATTCACAAAGACATTGCCAACATCCACATTCAAGAAATTGGTTCATTAGATTGGAATGCGTCGACTCAAAGATTTATAGTGATTAGCATCAGGGGGAGTAATTGTACTCTTTTTCCTTCACCTAGGTTTTGTCCCACTGAATTTTCCTGGTAAGGTTTTAACGAGACAATATTTATTGTATTACTCCAAAATAACTGTACTCTTTTTCCTTTGTTTGATATTTTTTCCCATTGAATTTTTATCAAACAATGTTTTAACGAGACGGATATCATTCAAGGGAGAGTGTTATAAAATATTATACTATATAGTAAATGACATTCATACCCCTATAACCTTAGGGATAATTACTTTGTGTATCCCTTTCTTCCCCTATTTTCTTCTCCATTTCTCTTTAGTTCATAACAAAATTATAGATTATTTTTATTCATTTGATAATTATTGCATTATTTTGAATTCAAAAAATATGCAATATGAATGTCAAATCCAAGATCTCAACGAGAAGTTTAATACAACAAATGAAAGCAAATTCTAAACATATCATTCATCTCAAATACTAAAGGTAAAAGTTTTAATTATACTTTTTACTTTTTTTTTTCAATATCTAATCATTTAATTTAAGCCCTAAAATGATACCTATCATTTCTTACCTAAATTCGATTTGACCTAAATAATTAATTTCTAATCTTTTTTTAATCGAATTGGTTCAATTTGTAAAATATATATTATAGACATTAACAATTATTCATTGAATTCTACAATAATAATAATAATAATAATAATAATAATAATAATAATAATAATAATAATAATTAGAATGTGTTAGCAAGCTCTTTCTATTTAAAAATAGAATGTGGTCAACACATTTATTTAACATGTACAAAAATATTTTTTAGGTATCATGATCCTTCGATACTTTGTGAAAAATAAAAAGGCACGTTGCATTGAAAATCATTGAATCAGAGTATGTTTGATAAAGATTATAAATTAAAATAATTTTGAATGTGTGGATGGAAGTGAAGGTGTTATAAAAAATAAAATAATTATCAAATCAATTAATTGAGTGGTTCGAAACGAAAGTTGAAAAGTGATTTTTTTTTTTTTTAGAATATGTGGTTAAAAAGTCGTATGTGCAATTGTGAAAAATGAGTTTTTAAAGAATGTATAGTTGAGAATGAACAATATTGAATTTTTTCTTAAGAATCAATTATATGCGAATAAGTGATAAAGTATTATGTCTTATGGGTTAAGCTTCCATTTATAAATTGAAATGTATAGATGATTTTTTTTTTTTTTTTTTTTTTTTTTTTTTTTTTGTATATAATGTTAATTGTATTTGTAAATTTTGGTTGTAATATATTTGCTTTTTATATGTAACGAAATGAAATATTTGTTTAATATATTTAAATATCAATTATCAAATTAAGATTGTTAATTAATATATATCAATTCTTATAATACTATTCGGGAAATCAATTATTAATTATGTAAATGTCTATTAGCATCTTTATTTCATTTCAAGATTTTAAAATTGTAAACATTTAAACTTCTAGAAATCAATTAACCGTAAGCTTGACTTCAGTCATCAAATCAAAATTGTAAAGTATAAATGATGTTAGTGTCCAAATCTTACTACGCCTAAATAGACTAAGAAAACTAGAAAATGAACAATTATTTGTTAAAAAAATTATGGAAGTCGCAACTTTATATTTTACTTTTTAAGGTGTTTTTCGTTATATATGAATGCACAATTTATGCATGCAAATCACTTGTCTCTTTTATTTCATTTTATGATAAGAAAATTTATATAATTCATTCAAAGATATTAGATCAAGTAAGAAATCCTATAAGGAGAAAAGAAATTACAAATTATCCACAATTTGTATATGTAAGTAATGTTTTTTATTGTTCATTGTGTTATTTTTGTTTGACAATCGATGTCTAGAAATACTTTGCTTCGTTAAAATTTAATACAGTGTTCGGTGGCTCCATGTGCATTTATAAATAATTTGTTGTTTTTAAGATAAAATATGTGGTTAAAAAATGATTTAAAAAATGTGTGTATTAAAAAGTGGTATGTAAAATTGTGAAATTTTATATAAAACAATTTATAAATTGATTTCCAAACAGAGGCTAAATGGTTTTGAGCTTATAGAAAACGATGTCTAACATTTTTATGTTAATAATGGAGCGAATTTAAGTTAAATGTAGAAATTGAATAAATAAAATTGAGCTAAACATTATAATTTGGTGAAAATGCATAATTATCATATATACAATTTAAAATTCAATGAACTTTATAATTTTTTTCAAAAACCAACCGATCACTCGATCATAAATGTGACAACTTGATATTTATTTTGTGACATGTTTATTAATTAAATAGTCTAAATAGATTGAGTCACAATATAACATATACTTTATAATCACTATTACGTATTAGTCATAAATCATACCACACCAAAATCACAATTACTCAAAATGTCGGTCACAAATTAAACATTTTTGTACGTCACAATTATTTCCAGTCACAGATTATATATTTATCGATCACATTTATCCAAATAATTGGTCACAAATGTTCATCATCGTACGCCACTCTCCATCGTCACCGTCACCACCACCTCCTCAAATCCACCACCACCTCCATGCATCTCTACCACATCTCCCTACAACTCCAACCAACCACATATGCACCACCACCATCACATGCACCAACAATCCACTTACCACTTCCTCAAAGTCATCATCTCTACCTCTTCATCACACAGATCACACAACTACCACCTCCACCTCTTATTCGCATAGATTGCAGAACCACCATTTCCTCCACCACCACCACCCCCCCACCTCTACCTCCACACCACAACCACTATCTCCACGTGCCAGAACATTAACCAATGTCATACTTCTTGTGGACATTAAAAGCATATCTTGATGAAATTTGATTCTACTATCCACTGAAAAAGAGATAGATAAGCCCAGTATGATATAATGCTTCATCCATTGAGAAGTACAGCAGATTTAATTGGTAAAAACTTCTTATATCCAATCACTTAAACCATTTATGATATTCTTGATGCACATGAAGAATGACCTCCTCTTGTCTGTCTGTCTGGTATTGTAGGAATTACAATTCAAGCACTTGTGCGCAACGACATGGAAGTTCACTTCTGATGTTTCTCCATAGTCGTTACAAAGGATCCATACCTGAATCAACGGGACATCAAATATTACTCATTTCAGATGAGATATCTTAGTAATTGAAGGGTAACCATGGCTTCAAAATTTAGGACTCCGTTTCTTACCATCTTGTTTTGATACATTTCAGGCATGGGAATTGAAGCGGCCTGGTTTTAGAAGCAAGAAACAAGATGGTTAGGGTACATGAGGAAACAAAAAGATGAAAAACTGTAGAAGCATTAATTAGCTAATGACTTAGTCTGTTTAGTCTCATTTTATTTCAGTTGGCTATAGTTTTAGAGTTTACATTTTATTTCCATTTTATCAGTCTGTTGCTTTCGGTTAATAATGAATGAGCTGTCAAATTAGGGTTCATAGATGGAACAAATTCTGTGCCAAGTAAGGACTCTTTTGATTTTGAGCAATGGAAACGAGTAGATTGCATGGTGATTTCATGGATTTTAAGCTCAATTTCGAAAGAAATTGTGGATGCCTTCATCTATACTTCATCTGCAAGAGAATTATGGTTAGAGCTTGAGAAGAGATTTGGTGAATGTAACAAACCACTACTGTATCAATTACAGAGAGAAATCACTAGCATCACGCAAGGAACATTGAGTGTAGTAATATATTACACAAAACTAAAGAGGCTTTGGGATGAATATGCATGTCTCATGCCCATTCCAGTATACACTTGTGGAGCTGCAAATGAAATGTTGAAAATCAATACAGCAAGTAAGCTAATACAGTTTTTAATGGGTTTAAATGAGTCTATGATCGTATTAGAAACCAAATTGATAAGTGTATTTTATACACTTATTTATATGTCAAGATTAGAATAATATATTGTCGTTTTAAAATAAAAGTTACCTAATCGCTTATTATTTACAGTGTTTAGAAAATCGGAAACCGGTTCGAACCGGAAATGGCAAAGGGTCAAAATGTCTGAACGGGTCGAATCGGTTTCAATTAAAACGTAAAAAATTATTCCAAAAATCACAAAATTTTCTAAAAAACATGTTATTTTACATATAAACTAATATTTACTCATTTAGAAGATAAAATTATATACAAAAGTAGTTTAAAACAACTAGAGAAAAGTAAAACAACAAAAAAAGCAAAAAACTAAAAATAAAAAATGAAAAATCGGGTTATAAAACCCGGTCGGTTCCCCTTTTCCCTGTTGAACCAACCGTTTTCCGATTTTCCGACCGATTCCCAGTTTTTTCTGTTGAACCGCCCAGTCCGGTCCGATTTTCTAAACATTGGTTATTTGTTTATATTTCAGAAAATATCTCAAGATCATGTGAATGAAACAATTGATGAAAATAATGCACAATTGGATGACATTTGGAGCTAAATTGGATTAGAGATGGCAAAAAAATCCGATCCGCTCAACTGAGCGGTCGACCCGATCCGATCCGATCTGAAAAAATGCCGATCCGCGGATCGGGACCGATCCGCCCCGGTTAATTAAAAAAAATAAAAATTAATAAAAAAAATAATTTTTTAAATTTAAAAAAAAAAAAAAAAGATTTAGCTTAAATTATATATAAAAAAAATTAAAAAAAAAAAAAGTCATCGTGGCGGATCACGGGACGGATTTGGATCTGCTGAAATAATTTCGGGGCGGGGGGGATCGGGCCCCAATCCGCCCCGTTGCCAACACTAAATTGGACAAATTGGTAGTTGATGAAGTCAACCGGGAAATACTTGTGGAGAAAAGTGAAAAAAATCAAGGAATCAAGGGCTCAATTGAAGATGAATTGAAGTTGAAAGAGAAATAAAATAAGATTTGAAAGTATGGGGACAATATTGTTGCAATTGGAAATTGAAAGACTGGAGAGCAAATTAAACACGATGGACCAAATTGCAAATATTCAATGATTGATCCGGACCACAAGACAATGCTTTGAGGATTTTTAGGAGTCAATTGGATGCAAGTAAAAGTAAAAAGGGAATGTAAATAAGAATATTACCATAAACTAATTTCAATTGCATAAGATTCTAGACAGATTTTTAGTCGAACTTTGAGACCTAATTTCGAGATAGTAAACGTTTGAATTGGAAAAATATTATTTCAGAAAGAATTATAAACTTTTGAATTACATCAATCGAATAAGGGAATAAAAAGATATGATAGAAACATTGAACAATGTGCAAATACAAAAAAAGATTCGCTTGCAGGGTTGACAATTTTCTTTCCTTTTTCAACTAAGTCTCTTCTCCAACTATAAATACTATCTCTTGGAACAAAAATCAAAACCTTTGCACAACCTCTAAACCTCATAATTCATTTTTCTAACATCTAATTCTTGGAAGCGAAAATCAAGATAAATGCGAGGGAATCGAAGATTACCAACGGGGAGCGAATTCTTGGTGCAAGACTTCCTTTCTTTTATTAATTTGATAAACTCTACATGCATAATAATTCTTATTTCTACGTTTTTATTTCTTTATTATTGATGAACAACTAATCTTTTAGTTGGGACAAATGATGTAGCTAATTTTACGCTTTTAATTCTATAATTCAAGTTTTACGTATATGTTGCACGTGTTGATTTATTTGTTGTGTTTATTGCTTGAATTACTTGATCAATCGTTCATATTTTTTGTGCATTATTTTTATAATCCGATAAGTGAGTTAATAGATTAGACCATGATAATAAATTCGGACAGCTGGACCCTCAGATAAATGGCTGACTTAGATAGATAGAATTGATTTAAACTCGAGAGAGGAATTTCAATATACATTAGTGAATTCAATCGAACGCATATATAGGAATAAAACCTGAATATTAGAATTAAAAGTATTGATTATGGTGAAATCGTGAGTCCCAACACTTTCAAACATTAATTTATAAAATCCAGATTTGTAATCTTTATTTTGCTTTTATTTAATTTAATTTTCTATTTTAGTTTAGCTAATTCATCTCGATTTTATTGTTCAAATAAGGCAAGAACTAACACAATTTCGGTACTTAATTACAATCCTCGTGAGAACGATAACAGGACTCAAAAAGTCTACTTTGTTACTTGATTGTGATATTGTTCACTTGCAATTAAAAAATCACATCACAAATACTGGTAATGGATCCTTTGCCAAGTGTTAACAAAGCCTATTCAATGATTCGTCGTATGAAAAATCACTATCCTGAAGCTAATGAAAATTTAGCAATGATGGTCAAAACACAAAATTTTGGAAGAGGTGGTTTCGAAACAGGAAACTGGAATGGAAGGGATGGAGCAAGCAGAGGTAGAGGAACATTCAAAAGGATATCAAATGAAGAGAAGGGAAATCATTGTGATTATTGCAACATGAAAGGACATTTAAAGAGCCGTTGGTTCAAAATCTATGAATATCCTGATTGGTATAAGACTTTGAAGAAACAAAGAGGAAAAATTATGAATCAAGGTGGTAGAGTCATGGAAAATCTAGCTGAAACACCCTTGGATTTAGATGAGGAAGGGCAGCATCTGGAAGGACAGAGCAAATTTCAACATAATAGCATGGCAGAATTAATACAACAGTAGGTGATGAAGTATATGAAAGAGAAGGCACAAACAGGAACTGGTAACAATGTCAATTTTGCATAACTAGGAGACTTTGCATGTAGTACATCTTTCCAATGTGATTTTAGGTCGCTTGATAATTTAGAACCTGGTTCATGGTATAAATTTTACATGAATCTAAACCTATCTCAAACCTTGCACCTGTACACTTACCTGATGGTTCTATAAAAGAAGTCAAACACATAGGAAAAATGCTCTTAAACAACATATTACATCTCACTGAAGTACTACATGTCCCAAGTTTCATATTCAATTTGCTCTCAGTTCCTAAACTGACACATATAGCTCAAATCTTTATCCTTCATATTGCCTTTTCTAGGACCTGAAGAGTGAGGAAACTATTGCTATGGGGAGACTAATTGGGAGCCTTTACGTTTTAGTCAAATCTAGCCTACTCAACTTTAATTCTCTGTTTTGTAAACCCGTACCTTCTATTTCCAATTTGCATTCCAGAATTTGTGATAAACAACAAATTTCTAATAAAGTTTATGTTACAACTATCTTTGATTGGCATAAAGTTCTTGGTCATGCCTCACCTTCTGCATTATTACATCTAGACTTCCTTAAGAATCTCACAAATGTGAAGGATATTCTAAACTTAAGGAATGTGATATATGCCATAAATCTAAACAACACGGACTACCTTTCCTCAAAAGTTCTATCCAAACGATGTCTTTCAACTAATCCATGTTGATATTTGGGGGCCTTACAAAAAACCATCTATCACTAGAACTCCAAATTTGTTGACCATTGTTGATGATTATAGCAGATCAACTTGGGTGTTTCTGCTTTTCCATAAAAATCAAGTAACTGACAGATTAAAAAGATTTCTTTATCATGGTTAATAATCAATATGAGAAGAAAGTTAAATGTGTTAGAAGTGATAATAGAACTGAATTTACAAGTTTAGATTACCAAATTCTATTTAAATCTTTGGGTATCTTACACCAAACCTCACGTGTTTACACTCCTCAGCAAAATGGAACATTTGAAAGAAAACATAAACATCTCCTACAAATTGCTCATTCCTTGATGTTTCAATCCAAGCTACCTAACAGTTTTTGGTCTTATTCCATTCCAATGGCAACCTTTATCATGAATAGACTTCCCGGCTCTATTTTACATTGGAAAACCCCTTTGAAGTGTTGTTCCAATCTAAACCAGATTACTCAGTATTGAGACCTTTTGGATGCTTGGCCTATGCAACAAATACTAGACCTAGAAAAGATAAATTTGATTCTAGAGCTTTCGAGTCTGTATTTATTGGATATACTCCAAAAAAAAGGGTTATAAGCTGTATAACATTGGTACTCATCAAGTTTTCACTTCCAGAGATGTTCAATTCTTTGAACACTCCTTTCCCTATTTCCATCATTCTGATGATAATAAATTTAACCCTTTACCTTTACCTAATTTTGATGATATAACCTCTCAAAATACTTTTGAACAACTTAACTCACATCCAATTATCAATGATTCCCCTGAAAATCAGCTTTCTTATCCCATTGAACAACATCCACATTCAGCTTCATCACATGAATTTTCTAATGAAGACATACCTCATATAGAGTCTACCAGTCCTCCACTTAAGAGAAGCACTAGATAGAGAACCAAACCTTCTTGGTTTAATGACTTTATTAAAAATTCTGCCATCTCTATGTCTTTTGCCACTGAAGATGGTTCTAATTCTCTACAATCCACTTCTCTTAATCCATACACACCACCAACTTTTCCATACTTAATCAGTCCTACACTCACCAATACATATAAGGATTTTCTAGCTAATTTGTCAAACATCCATGAACCAGGATCTTATTATCAAGCTAGTCAATCTCTAGATTGGGAATTAAATGCTTTGGAGGATAATGAAACATGGGAGCTTACCACTTTACCTCCAAATAAAAAGACCATTGGTTCTAAATTGGTTTAGAAGGTAAAGTTAAATCCTGATGGTAGTGTTGAAAGGTTGAAGGCTAGGCTTGTGGCCAAGGGATATCACCAACTCCTAGGTGTTGATTACCATGATAGCTTTTCTCCTGTTGCCAAATTTGTAATTGTTAGACTTCTTTTAGACATTGTTGCAACTAAAATTGGGGAAATCCATCACTTGGATATTAACAATGCATTCTTAAATGGCAACTTGGATGAAGAAGTATTTATGATGCCTCCATAGGGATATGATAAGGCACAACCTAGTCAAGTTTGCAGGCTTAAAAGGAGTCTCTATGGGCTAAAACAAGCCTCCAAGCAGTGGAACCATGAACTTTGCACAAAACTAATTGCATTTGGTTGTACTCAATTTGCTCATGGTCATTGCCTTTTTATTAAACACACATCACACTTGTTTTTAACTTTATTGGTATATGTGGATGATGTTCTTTTAAGTAGGAATGATATCAACCAAATCACACATGCTAAGAAATACTTACATGATCTCCTAACTATCAAGGACAGGCAAAATATTTTCTAGGATTGGAGATTGCTAGAGACTCGACTGGAATATATATTAACCAAAGAAAATATGTTATGATATTCTTCATGATGTTGGACTCATGGGTGCTAAACCTTCTCCTACCCCACTTCCTAAAAGCATTAAATTCCGAGAATTATGCTCCCTTACTGATGCAAACCACGTAGCAATTGTAGCTACGCAACCCACAAATTATTGGAATCGACCCAAGAACTCCAAAGAATCACGATTTAGAGATTGATTCAAATTAATTGAACCAAGCAACCAACACAATCAATTGATATGTTGACCTCTTGATCACAATGAAAATAAATCTCACCCAAGATTTGAACAAACAAGAATTAAACTCGCAAGTTCGGATTTTATTCAATGAAGAATAAGGATTGTGAAAGCAAATTGCCTCTCAATATAATATCAAAGTTGTCTATCTAATAATGAAAATTACATCCCTATAAATAGGGTCAAAACTAGGTTTAAGAGTTGTAATTAAACAAGGAAACAACTACTTAAAAATAAGGAAATAAAAAACCCTAAAATTCACGCGTATTCGATTTTACGACCGTGACTAATTTTCTTACGTCTCGCAAAATCAATTTTCAGCAGAAAGTTGGTTACGGCCATGAGGAAATATATGTTACGGCCGTAACATTGAAAATTCACATTTTTCTTCGACGGCTTGAATGATGTTGATCAACTCGTCGTTTTGACTCGGCCCCAACATGGAACTTGCTTCTTTTGATGACACGAACATTGTTTTGGCCATTGTTTCTTGAACTAGCTTGTCCATTGCTTCCTTGGCCCTCTTTGTCTGCAATCGAGTCATCGGTCCTCCTCTGATCTTCAACGGATCTTTGTGCGGGCTTGTATCCGTGGTCTGGATCACATTATCCCCTCCCTCTTCGAAAGGATTCGACCTCGAATCTGTACCAGCATCAAACGGAGATAGATCAGAAACATTAAATGAAGCCGAAACATTATACTCACCAGGAAGGTCTAATTTATAGGCATTGTTGTTGATCCTTTCAATCACTTGGAATGGACCATCCCCTCGCGGTTGTAACTTTGACTTGCGTTGTTCTGGAAACCGCTCCTTTCTCAAATGTACCCAAACCCAATCACCGGGTTCAAAAATGATGCCCTTTCTTCCTTTGTTAGCCTGCGAAGCATAATGTTCATTTTTCTTTTCAATCGCCAACCTCACCTTGTCGTGGAGTGCTTTAACTATCTCAGCCTTTTTTTTTCCATCTAGACTACTTCGCTCATTCACAGGTAAAGGAATTAAATCCAATGGTGTTAGCGGATTAAAATCATAAATAATTTCAAATGGTGAATAAGAAGTAGTAGAATGTATAGCCCTATTATATGCAAATTCAATAAATGGTAAACACTCTTCCCCAATTTTTCAGATTTTTATTGATTATCGTGCGCAACAATTGAATCATTGTCCTGTTTACTACCTCGGTTTGTCCATCGGTCTGTGGGTGACAAGTTGTAGAGAAAAGTAGTTTTGTACCTAATTTGTTCCACAAGACCCTCCAAAAATGACTAAGGAATTTAACATCCCTATCCGAGACAATACTTTTAGGCACCACATGTAAGCGCACGACTTCCCTAAAGAAAATTTCAGCTATGTTTGTAGAATCGTCAGTTTTGTGGCATGGTATGAAATGTGTCATTTTACTAAAGCGATCTACTACCACAAAAATCGAATCTCGACCCTTCTTAGTCCTAGGCAATCCTAAAACAAAATCCATAGAGATATCGACCCAAGGTTCACTAGGGACGGGTAAAGGCATATATAATCCATGGGGTTTAATCCTAGATTTAGCCTTTTTACAAGTAATGCATCTATTACAAACCCGAACCACATCAATTTTCATTTTAGGCCAATAGAAATGTTCACTTAGGATTTCAATGGTCTTTTTAACCCCAAAATGACCCATTAAGCCTCCACTATGGGCCTCTCTCACAAGTAACTCTCTCATTGTACACCTAGGAACACACAATTTATTTTCTCGAAATAAATAATCATCACGTTTAAAGAACCTATCCACGGACCCCTTACCACATGATTCATAAATATTAGAAAAGTCCAGGTCATTAGCATACATGTCCTTAATGTATTCAAATCCAAGCAATTTAGAGTTTAAATAATTTAAAAGAACATACCTTCGAGACAATGCATCTGCCACCACATTTCCTTACCTTGTTTGTACCGGATGACATAGGGAAATGTTTCGATGAACTCTACCCACCTTGCATGTCTCTTACTCAGCTTAGCTTGTACCCTCAAATACTTCAAGGATTCATGATCAGTGTGTATCACGAACTCCCGTGGCCACAAATAATGTTGCCATGTTTCCAAAGCGCGCACAAGTGAGTATAACTCCTTGTCGTATGTGGGATAATTAAGTGCAGCCCCTTTTAGTTTTTCACTAAAATAGGTGATTGGCCTTTGATCCTGCATTAAAACAGCTCCAATGCCTAGTCCTGAGGCATCACATTCAATCTTAAAAGCCTTGTCAAAGTTAGGAAGTGATAAAACCGGTGCTTCACATAACATATTTTTGATAGTATCAAATGCATGCTCCTGTTCTACACCCCATTTAAACACTACACTCTTTTTGACAATTTCTGTGAGTGGTGCGGCAATCGTGCTAAAATTTTTAACAAAGCGCCTATAAAAACTAGCCAAGCCATGAAAACTCCTAACCTCAGTTATGTTTTTAGGTGTTGGCCATTCTTTAATAGCTTTGACTTTTTCTTCATCTACTTCTATCCCTTTAGCACTAACCACATAGCCAAGAAACACAACTTTTTCCATGCAAAAATCACACTTTTTAAAATTAGCAAAAAGTTGCTCTTGTCTTAAAACCACAAGCACACACCTAACATGTTCCACATGCTCATTCAAAGTTTTACTATATATCAAGATATCGTCGAAGTAAACTACAACGAATTTACCTATAAATGCACATAAAACATGATTCATTAAACGCATAAATGTGCTAGGTGCATTAGTAAGTCCAAAAGGCATTACTAACCATTCATACAGACCATACTTAGTTTTAAAAGCAGTTTTCCAGTCATCTCCTTCTTTCATTCGAATTTGATGATAACCACTCTTAAGGTCAATTTTACTAAATATGCTAGAGCCATGCAATTCATCCAACATATCATCTAACCTAGGAATAGGATGACGATACTTTACCGTTATGTTGTTGATGGCCCTACAATTGACACACATTCTCCAAGTCCCGTCCTTTTTGGGCACAAGTAACACGGGGACGGCACATGGACTCATACTTTCCCTTATATACCCTTTGCTCATCAAGTCCTCCACTTGCCTTTGGAGCTCCTTCGTCTCCTAGGGGTTACTTCGATAAGCGAGGCGGTTCGGAATGACTGCTCCAGGTACAAAATCAATTTGATGTTCAATACCTCGAATGGGTGGTAACCCACTAGGTATGTCATCGGAAAATATATCGTCAAATTCCTGCAATAAAGAAATAGCCAAACTAGGGAGGGATTTGTTAGTTTCATCAAAGGCAAGGAATGAATCCTTGTACAATAAAATGACCATTGGTCGTTTTTCCATAAATGCTTTCTTGACTTCACTCATTTTTGCGTAGAAACTCATTTTTCTTTCTTTTCTGGCACTCTTCGCTCCCTCTCCTTTTTCTGAGGTATGTACCCCAACACTCCTTTTTTCTCTCGCCTCTCCTTTTTCTGGAGTCGTGGCTCCAACTCTCTTTTCCTCTTCTTTTTCTGAGGTCGTGGTCTCAACTCTCTTTCTCTCATTTTCCTTCACTCTTTTTTCTTCATCATTTTTCAATTTTATTTGATCTTCATACACTTGTGATGGTGTCAATGGTGCAAGTGTAATGGTTTTTCCCCCTTTGGTAAAGCTATACCTATTTTTATACCCATCATGCGTGACCTTCCTATCATATTGCCAGGCCTACCCAACAAAATGTGCCCGGCATGCATAGGTACCACATCACACATAACTTCATCCACATAACTACCAATAGAAAAATTCACCAACAACCTCCTATTCACCTTAATTTCTCCACTATCATTTAACCATTGAAGCCTATAAGGTTTAGGATGTTTTAACAAAGGTAATCCTAATTTTTCAACAAGTATAGTACTAGCGACGTTAGTGCAACTACCACCATCAATAATCATACTACATACCTTGTTATTTATGCGACATCGTGTATGGAATATGTTCTCCTGTTGTTGCTCCAAATCATCCGTGTTGATTTGAGCGCTAAGAGCTCTCCTTGCCACCAATAACTCGCCATGCTCCCCGGATAACACATCCTCATCATCACATACTTTCTCCAATGCCGGCATATCGCTATAATCCTCTTCCTCACTATCACTCTCCATGGCTCCATCCTTTCACACAAGTATCACTCGCCTATTAGGACATTGAGATGCCATATGTCCTCTCCCCAAACATTTGAAGCATTGAATGTCTCTACTCCTAGATGGTTGAGGTTCCCCTTTAGGTACGAATTTATTAGCTTGTTCCTCCTTTCCCTTTGGTGCCTCAAATTTCCCTTTTGGCGCTTCAAACTTTCCTTTAGAAACAGCCCCATCTCCTTTACTTTCCCACTTCGGCTTCCAAGAAGAATTAGAACCAGATGGATACCTTGCTGTCCCCTTTTTTTTTTATTTGCTTCTCCACCTTTATAGTCATGTGCAACATATCTTCCATCTCCAAATAATGTTGCAATTCAACCACATTAGCTATATCCCTATTCAATCCATTCAAAAATCGAGCCATCGTAGCCTCCCTATCCTCTTCTACATTAGCTCTAATCATCAACATCTCCATCTCCTTATGGTAATCCTCCACACTTCTTGATCCTTGGTATAGACTTTGTAATTTTTTATGAAGCTCCCGATGGTAATGACTAGGAACGAACCTCTTTCTCATGATAGCTTTTAATTCATCCCAAGTACTAACGGGTCTCTCGCGATTCCTTCTCCTAGAAGTCACCAATTGATCCCACCAAGTAATAGCGTAATCGGAGAATTCAAGTACAGCTACCTTAACCTTTTTCTCTTCCGAATAAGTGTAGCAATTGAAAATTAATTCCATCTTCTTTTCCCATTCTAGGTATGCTTCCGGATCACTCCTACCCTTGAATGACGGAATTGTCATTTTGATGTTGCTCATACTACCATCCATTCTATTGCCACCAAGATCTCTATCCCTTCTTCCATGCCTAACTACTCTATCCACAATCGCCCCATCGTCAAAATCACTACCTTCTTCATTCTCATCGATCCCCTCCACTCTACGACCTTGCCCACCTTGCCTACGGGCATTAGGCACTTCCCGAGGTTGCTCAAGCCTTTCTAACCTACCTAACACATCCCCAAACAACCGCTCAAACCGTTGTACCATCTCTTCCGTCATGTTGGCTCGATCGTTGTTTTTTGTAGTAGAAGATTGTTCAGACATCCTAAAACTAAATATTATATGCCTCACGTGTATTTCACTCGTGTATCACTCAAATTTGGCTTTTACCCTCTATTGATCTCACCTCTCTGTCTTTTTCCACTCAATAGCTTTCACCCCAATTGCTTCAAAGAACGAACCCGAACTCAAACAAGTTTAAGCCCGAATGATTCAAATCGAGTAAGAGTGAGAATTTATGAATTTGTTGGAAAACTTGAAGAAGACCTTTAGAGATTTGAATTTTGACTCTATAAGGGACTTGACACTTTTATGGAAACTAAGATTATTTCAAGAAAATAATTCTTGAAATCAAATATCAGCTATTTTAATTGGACTGAGAATTTTCGTTTTTTTTTTATATTCTCGAAAATTCAACTACGAGAAAGACGCAACAAACGAAATTTAATTTGGATAACAAACGAAGGAAATAACGACTATTGAATTTTTTGTGACACTTTTCTGGATTAAAGACTCAAAAACTGAAAGAACACGAAGAACAAGAATAAGAAACTCAAGAAAACAAAAACAAAGATATAACCTTGATTTTTGGAGCCTAAGCTCTGATACCAGATGATGCAAACCACGTAGCAATTGTAGCTACGCAACCCACAAATTATTGGAATCGACCCAAGAACGCCAAAGAATCACGATTTAGAGATTGATTCAAATTAATTGAACCAAGCAACCAACACAATCAATTGATATGTTGACCTCTTGATCACAATGAAAATAAATCTCACCCAAGATTTGAACAAACAAGAATTAAACTCTCAAGTTCGGATTTTATTCAATGAAGAATAAGGATTGTGAAAGCAAATTTCCTCTCAATATAATATCAAAGTTGTCTATCTAATAATGAAAATTACATCCCTATAAATAGGGTCAAAACTAGGTTTAAGAGTTGTAATTAAATAAGGAAACAACTACTTAAAATTAAGGAAATAAAAAACCATAAAATTCACGCGTATTCGATTTTACGGCCGTGACTAATTTTCTTACGTCTCGCAAAATCAATTTTCAGCAGAAAGTTGGTTACGGCCGTGAGGAAATATATGTTACGGCCGTAACATTGAAAATTCACATTTTTCTTCGACGGCTTGAAGGATGTTGATCAACTCGTCGTTTTGACTCGGCCCCAACATGGAACTTGCTTCTTTTGATGACACGAACATTGTTTTGGCCATTGTTTCTTGAACTAGCTTGTCCATTGCTTCCTTGGCCCTCTTTGTCTGCAATCGAGTCATCGGTCCTCCTCTGATCTTCAACGGATCTTTGTGCGGGCTTGTATCCGTGGTCTGGATCACATCACTTACCATCAAATGCAGAGGCTTATAGAAGACTCATTGGACGGTTATATTTGAACTTTACTCTGATATTACTTATTTTGTCTTGCAGCTTAGTCAGTTTGCTCATTCACCTACAAAAGACCATCAGGATGTCGCTACTTATCTTCTCAAGTATTTGAAAGGATGTCCATTGTAACGCCCCGATTTCGTAATTAAACCCGAAGTGTTACTAAAAATAATTCGTTTTCTTTAAATAAATGCGGAAGCGTAGAAACCAAATACTCAAAATCTTTAAAAATAAATGGTATTCAAAAACTTGCTAAACATGAAATTGAAAAGTTTTCCCAATAACTCATAATAATTTAATTAAATAATCAAACATGTCTTTAACATCAAATAAAATTGAAATAAAACTTTATAACTTTAATTCTTCAAATCTCATTGGCAGTCCGCATCACTATTTCGTCACAATCTAATCGATCCGAACTAGCCTGGAAAATTTTAAAGTAAGATTGAGTATTTAAAAAAAATATCCAGTAAGATACGTGTCAATTCCAATTCAACATAGCATAAATATAAGGTACATTCAATACAAAATATTTTCTCGTTTAGAGCAGCTGACCGCGATAACAATTAGCTCAAGGAATTACTTAAGAATTCCCACATAGCATCCCGAAAGATTTAAATTTTGAAAATCGACCCGAAGGTCCTATAGGCATTAAAGTAACAGTATATAGACATTATGAAGAATTTAGAATTTAACAACTAGCACATAATGTATCTTACCTCATAATTGAAAGGTTGAAAACGAGGATAAAATGCTGAGAGTGATATATATATATATAATTTTTTTTTTTCCCTCCATGGTTCCTGTGTATTCTTTCTTATTTTATGGTGAAAAGTCTAACATCAAGTAATGTATATATAATCAACCATCATGGTTGAGTTTCAGTGTAATTAGAAGTGAGTCCCCGTGTATACTACAAGAAAGTTGGATAAAATCGGTTTCATAAGGTTTGAAATTCAAAACCCCCGTATATAATTGGATAATAATAAAATTAAATATTAGAGTTTGCTTTGGACAATGATATAATTTCAATTTTTCACACGGCAAAGACAACACTGATCCATTAAGGTAAAATTAAAATTAAAATTCAATTAAACTCCTATTCTTAAAATATAATTTTATGTGGTTATATTCAAATCAACTTTCTCTTGAATCAAGACTCCTAATTAATCACGATCTACCAAACGACTCTAATATTGATATAGTAATTATCTCTTTCTATTAATAAATAATTATATTTGATCCAAAATAAATTTGTCGTTAAAACATAAAACATATTAACCTTTCGACTTTTCAAAATTATTAAACAAAATCTAGGATAAAATCATTAAATAACTTTATTATTTTAAAGTTTTCGGGGCGTTACATCCATCCAAAGGATTATTTTTTCCCGTTGATACATCCCTTATCCGGCAAGGTTACAATAATGCAAATTGGGCTTCATGTCTTCAGTCCAGAAAAATCTTTTACTGGTTATTGTCTTTTCCTTGGTTCAACCTTAATCTCCTGGAAAACAAAGAAGCAACCCATTGTTTCTCGTTCTTTTACAAAAGCTGAATATAAAAGCTTAGCTGCCAAGGTTTGTGAGCTCCAATGGATTACTTATCTTCTCCATGATCTCTCTATTCCTGTCTCACTTCCCATTACCCTTTGGTGTGATAATCAAGCAGCTCTCCACATTGTTGCCAACCGCGTATTTCATGAACGCACCAAGCATCTGAAAATTGACTATCATTTGGTTCGAAATAAGTACAAAAATGGCTTCATTAAACCTCAACACATTTCTTAAAAGCTCCAACTTAGTGATCTTTTCACTAAGTCCTTAGGTGCTCCTTAATTTCATTTCTTTCTTTCCAGGTTGGGCTTGGTAGACATCCACCAAGGTCCGACTTGAGGGGGGATGTAGGCAGGGGCGGATCCAACCGGCGGCGAGCTCTCGCGGTCGCGCTAGCTGGATCCACCGGCTTGCCTGATTTTTTTTTTTTTTTTTTTTTTTTTTTTAATTTTTAAAGATTTTTGTCAATTTGCTTTTGAATTCAAACTTCAACTCTCAAATCTTATTTGCTTGTAGTGGACACTTCCTGGAGCCAGTAGCTTCGCCGAAGTCAGAAGAATACCCGGCAACTGAAACTTTTTTGTCTGTCTCTGCAACTCCGTTACAGTGTTACTGTGTTAGTCTATAGTATAGGTAGAAGAAGAAGCTATCAACTTGGGCCATAACTATGGGCTTCCTCTATTTTATTTTATTTTAAATCATAAGAGGGCCTATCAATTGACCCAAATAAATGTTACCTAATTCTATTACCCATTAAGTATTTTGACTAATCTTTGTGAAAATATCTATTTTGGATAATTTTTATGAGATGTATTTGAAATTTGTTGAAGCTTTGGAAATGGATATTTTGGGTGCTACTTGTGGATCTATATTACTTTTATTTTGATTATTCTGTATTTTGTGATGCAATTTTATGTTTGATTCAATATGGAGTTTTAGTAGTAAATGATGAATATGGTGTTTTAGCAGTAAATGATGAATTTTGATTAAGTTTCTCGAAACTATTTTAGGTTCTCTATTTGATTACATAGGACCCATTACTAAGAAATATTTAATTGTAAATAAAAAATGGGGATTTCATTTCTTATGACTTGTGATCGTATTAAAGGTTGTTTTAATTTGTATTTTTGTTCAAGAATCTGGATTCATTTTTGTTTCTCTCTGTCTATGAATTGGAATAGATGACTCGTGTCAATTATGAACTCTTATGTTAAAGAAGTGAACTTTAAAGAAACCATTTAAATCTCAATTAACAAGCTAGAAAAATATTTGAGACAGTTGGAGAGAAGTCTAAAATCAATAAGTGTAACATGTCCTTAGCTTATGAAAGGAAGAAGAAAGAGAACAATCAAGTCTTTAATACGTAGTGTTTTTATTTGAGGCACCTTTACAACTTAGAAAATGCCTAATCATATTAGATAGTAGAGAACGTATTTTCTCATAGTAAACAATTTTAGTGTTATTTAATTAAATAATAATAATAATAAACAATTTCACTATTGCAGCCGTTGACGTCGTCGATCAACGGTTCACCGTCAATTATCGACCTCTCTAGCTGCACTTTCTTGCTAGATCCGTCACTGGATGTAGAAATATTAATTAGCTAATGACTTAGTCTGTTTAGTCTCATTCTATTTCAGTTGGTTAGCAGTTTTATACTTTGATTTTATTTCCATTTTATCATTATGTTGCCTTGGGTTAATAATGAATGAGCTGTCATTTTGTTATTGGCTCATTCAAATCTATCTTGCTGTATAAATATCACTCACTACATTAGTGAGAGATTGAATATGAAATTTCTTATTCTTCCATTTTAGATTTGGACAAAAACACGACCACTGTAAATTTGCAAACCTCCTGATCTAGCTTCTCCCACACTTGGGTCGTGTCGGAGTAAGATTTTGAGCAAATCGGGCTAGAATGCTTGTATGCCTCAACCATTAGCACGAATGCATTTGATTGAAAGAACGCGACTTAAGTTTTTAGAAAAGTTGGTTCGAAGTTGTATAGAGTGCAGGGTAATCAAGGCCTCATACGTCCTCAAAAAAGAACTTGTTTCAATAATCAAAAAATGATAACTAGTTTTTCTTGAATTTTCTCCTTCAATAGTAGAACTTCTGTCACTTAAAAAAAAAAAAAAAAAAGTTACTCTAATAATTAAGTCAATAAAAACTTCAAATGTACATAATTTGGTTGTAATATCAGTTGGGGTATTTGTTCTCAAAATCAAGGTGCCAAAAGTTGATTTTACAAAACCAAATAAATTAAAATCAAATCAAACCTCCAGATACAAAAGGTGTTGAGACTTGTGAAGCGAAATGCCTTGTTGGGATCTAAACATGAATTCCCTCTTCTTTTAACTCACGGGGTTTTTTTGATTTTCTAAGAATTAATTGAGCAAACAAGAAAAAAAAGGAACAACGCAAAATTTACGGACCGTCAAAGTTTTTCACTATATAATAAATTGTTATAATTATATACAATTTTACCCCCCAAATATTGTAAAAAAAATATCAAGCTTTACCACATCTATCAATTTCTACTTCTTTGTACAAACAATAAATAAATAAAACAAAAATCAAGATACTAGACTACTATTTTTTCTCACAAAACTATCTAGCTAATGAATAATGATTTTCTATAACAAAAGAAAATAATGCGCGCGTGTGTATATTATATACAAATTGGAGCGTAGTTCAATTCAGCTAGCAGAATTCTTTTGATTGGTCAAGTCCAATTCTAACAAATAGAATATCACCTCAAGATAAATGCTAAAGGTACCGCGAAAACGTACCGCAAAGTGTACCGCACATACACATGAAAGTGAAATGACTAGTTCACCCTTCCCTCCATGTGTGAGTATGCGGTACAATTCGCGGTACAATTTCGCGGTACTTGTAGCATTATTGTCACCTCAATTCCATTCCCGCTAGGACATACCACGCAACTGTAGAAGATTGCCCCAATTCTACTTGTATTCGCAACGTGCACGAAAGTATTAATGTCTAATTTTTTATCTATAGTAATGAAAAAAAAAAAAGACAATTGAATAAAATAGTATAAAATATAAATTTGTCATACAAATAGTTAAGTTTTAACAAATAAAGTACTACGATTACAAATTACAAATTAGAGTTAATCTAAATTTGGAAAACTTCTTTGAAGACCACGTTTGTAGTTGTATTGTTTCATTCACAATCTTTATTACAAATCATGATTTTTAAACCATTATGATTTGTCACCCTTGAAACTGCAACATATAATTGGAAGTGACTGAACATTTGTATCTGATTTGCGAGTCGCTCATCATACCAAAATAATGTACCACAGTATTCACTGCTAAAATCTGGATCTCGTGTCATAATATTCTGCAAAAATATAAAATAACTTTAGTTTTCCTTAACAACATATATCTAAATAAAATAAAATGAATATTTTTTTTCTATATAGGCCAAGTCAACTCTATCGTAATTTTTTTCAACCGTATATAGAGTTACAAATAACCAATAAATTAATATTAATTAATATTCAAATAGAAAAAAATATTTTCCATGTTCAATATACATTATATGTGTAATGATTTATGTACATAAAATAAATTTGTTGTAAATATTATAATAGTTAAATCATAGAAACAACTTCTACAATTTTTTTTTTTTTTTTTTAAACCAAAATATCCTAGCTTGAAAATTCAATCATAGCAGATAAATTTATTGAATGAAAAATTTATACAATAAGAGGAGGGGGTCAAATGGACCATACCTCCAAACAAAACAATGCAAAAGATACAACTAATCTACATGATGCTCAAATACAACCACCAATGTACAATAAAATGAAAATTAAAAAGTTTTTATTCTAAGTGAAGGCAAGTCAATTTTGCCAAGTCTACCGTTGTTATCTAATATAATTTCAACACATAATTCTTGGAATTTCTTACATTTAAACAAAAAAATGAAATTAATTATCAAACGAAATAGATCAATCATTTAGTATTAAATTGATATTTTAATTATATAGTAACATTAAATTTGGAAATAGATTCATAAAATTGTATAAAAATAAATTTGTCAACATGAGAAATAATCTTCTATGAGTTCATATAATTATATTCTTCTTATCATATTGAACGACTATCTAAAAAATTTCATATAAATAACAATTTTTGTATATTAATTATCAAATAGTTTCAAAACCATATGTTGAAAATTATCTCACATAACGTTACTTCATATTTTAGAATTGGATAATAAAATTGGCCCAAGTAGATAAAATAGATCCACATATAAAACCCGGTTGAATAGTTTAAAAATAATGAAATAAAAGATTCAGGATACAATATTCTAGAACTAATCTAAAAACTAAAGCCAGTGACATTAGCTTATCCGAAGAGACCAATTTTCCACCGCCTCCTCTGCCATTTTCGTTCCATATATTTCCTTTATTCCTTCAATCCGAAGTAATTTTCCATCTCCAATTTTCGTTTACATGAAAGAATTTATTGTCAAACTTTCGCCTTTATTGTTCACCATCGCAACTCCGATGACGGAGTAATTTTTTTTCCCCATTGAACAATCAGTTCACAAAAAAAACATTGTAAAATTCCAGATCCATTTTATCTAGTAAACGTCATTGACACCGGAAACTTGGATCTCAAGATTGCAGGCCATAAAACTCAATATCTTCACAGATCTACGCTTTAAAGTTCGTTCGGTGCTTGTAAAGGTAGTACATAAATATCAATGAAAATAAACGATGAAAATTATATTTTTCATAATTTCGTTTGAAATAAAATACAGTGTGATGCCTCTTTTTTTTTTTTTTTCTTTCCAGAAATTAGTATTTTATCAACAAACAAAATTTTGCCCAAACTTATGTCAGATCTCTGGAGAGTAGGACAGAACAACCATTTGTAAGTGTGATGAAGTTCATTCATAGCTCAAAATACGTAGATCTACAGAAGTTTGGAAAAAATATTGGCTTATGTAAAGGTAAAATTCTTTGTTAATTTTTTTTCTAGTCAAGTATTTGTTATAAATTTAATTTCTTGTGTATGTCAAGTTAAAAGTCTTTTTAATGTTTTTGCATGCAAGAATGGGTTTGAAGATAGTCGATCTGTCCAACAAAGTTGTTTCGGTAAACATGAACAGGTTCCACATCCAACAAAATAAACAAATGATCAAGAAATAATAACGGTAGATCTCTTCTATCCTTAGTTTATTTATTTATTTATTTTTGCATATACCGTGTTTTAAAACGAATAAACATTGATATTCCATTTCATATATTATTTAGTAAAATATATTTTAATTCATTAATATGTCAATTGCTAAAAAAATGAATAAAAATTCCTAATATTTATACAATTCAGAAGCAAAAAATTGCAATTTTATTAACTAATAATTATCTTTGAATTTTCAATAAGAAAATAACAATAACAGATGATAATTATTGAAATGAAATTATTTCACAATGATAATTGTTATATGGAAACAATGTAAAATCTATGAATTTTATTAACTAAACCAACAGTAATAAATAACATTTTTTAAGGTGAATAGATAGAAAACATACCTTCTTGTGAGCAGTCTGAAATACTGTAATCTTCATCTACACAAAAAATTTAAAATTTATAACTATAATATGTAAATTTTGAAGTATTTCAAGTATTACAGATAATATTGACATTTAAAATTCAGTTACCGTCAGTGTCAAGATTAACAGTCGTGCTTTGAAATGTTCCACCACCAGGAAGGACATCAGAATTGTCTGAAAAGAATATACAACTTGCAATTAAAAATAATTATTATAATTTACATATAATCCATTATCTGAATTATTTCATAATATGAAACCAAATAATTTTTTTAATGAATAGTACCAAAACTTTAAACTGGATAACTTACATTATTAGTTGTAAAAGGTCCATTCTATACTCGTCGATTAGAACCATTGAAATCTTGTAGCGGAGTTGAACATCTGACATCTAAATCTATGTACAAAACAATAAATATATAAATAATTTGAGGTATTCAACTCTAAATTGTACCGATGTCAAACAATAAGAATTTAAATAAAAAAAATAATAGCTCTTTTTTTTACTTCAATTATGTATTTATTTTAACATTTTCCCAAAATGCTAAAAAAATGATCACATTCTAATATTTAAATATCAGATTTTTAAATGGATAAAATACAATTTCTAATGTTTAAATAACAGAACTTTAATGCATAAATAACAGCTTTTATATAATGGATAAAACATATAATCTAATATTTAAATATCGGATATTTAAATGGATAAAATATTTTATGATTCTAAAAAACCAAATAAAACTGTAAACAATAAAAAATTATCAAAACAGTAAACAATAAAAAAAAAAATGAAAACTGTAAACAGATATGCAAAATTACATGTCCATATAAATAGATAAGCAAATAATTCTAAATAAATGAGGAAAAATAGATCTAACCTGCTTGTCTATCAATATCATATCCAAACTGCAAATTTCTGGTGGGTTGGAATTACTGCTGGGAACCTCCCAAAGCCGCACTACTCGAGCATTGAAACCTCACGAAGTCGATAAAGTGTCAATCTGGTTAATCATGTGGAAAACAGGTGCCATTATATTACAAATATGAACGAGTGAAAAATACAGAGTGTTGTTTATGGAGAAATGTTCGAAATTCTGCATGAAAACACTGCCCATTATATTGACGTCCAGGAGAGTATCTGCTGCAACTCTTCGTTTCCCGTCTGCATGCAGATTTTCTAGAAATGCTGATTATGTACTGAAGCTAGAAAACCTTTTTTATATGTATTGAAGCTTTTTTTTTTATTTTTTTATTGTAATTATGTATCACATTCCAAGTATCATTGACTAAATTGTAGATGTGCACTCTTCTTTGCCTGCGTGCAAGTTCCTGTCACTTATCAATTCCAAGAAGAGTTGTAGTAATGAAAGACGCTTATCAATTCCAAGAAGAATTGCAGTAATGAAAGACGTGCTAATTAAATGCAATAGATATTTTTTGGTTTATTGGTTTAATATTATTATGGAAACAATAACAAATCATTGACCGAAATTAGCAAGGATGTTTATGGCGGGAAACTGTGTTTTTGTTATAGTGGTTATATTAAGATAAAGATTTCCACTAGGACACGTATTGCAACTGAAGAATGCCATAATTCATCTCCATTAGAATTATAATACTATTTCAATGACCTAGTTGAATTATAAAATAATTTTCTCCAATTATAATCAAAGTCCTTCAACTTTTGGTAATTTGAAAAAAAAAAAAAAAAGGTGTAGCCCACACCCTGAGGGCCCGAACCGACCACGCCCAAGGTCATTGGTTCAGGAAGGTAAATCCAGGTTATGCCTCCAAGGAGCCAGGGTGGAAGGGCTTATGGTAAGCATGAGAAACGCTCAATAACTCCCGCTTGCCACAAGGCCAATTCCACCTTGCGGGGAATCGAACCAAGCACACAGCTGCGCTGAGCACTTACCACCCATCCCCTTTGCCACTTGGAGATGTGCCCTGGGGGCAATTTTTGGTAATTTGAGACAATAACCCAACATGCTCAAGCGAATTTGCCTCAACCTCTGCCTCTATAAAATGCTGAAATGCAGTTGGATGGTCCTCTATTAACACTATTAATCCTTCCTGTTCAAATGCAACTTTATGCTCCAAAGAGAAACAATTTTTTGTAAAGTTATCTTCAATAATAAATTATATAAGACCATTTTTATCAAATAAGCAAAAGTCTATTGTATCCCACCCAAAATAATGAATTATCTCAGTCCATTTTTGTCACAGTAGAATCCTTTTACACAAATCTAAATATATTCCAAGAATTATGCGCTGGGGTAAATTAACATGCAAATATATTCGGGAAAATAAAGTAAACAAACTTACTAGAAAAAAAGTATGAAATATGAAATCAAGGAACGGAATGAACCGAGGCGAGAGATGAACTATCTTTCCTTAAGTCGAATTTGCCCTGAACGGTGCTTACAAATGAACGCCAATCACCTTCCAATATACTACGATCACTTCTTGTGGTCGCAGCCCTACAGTCCGCAAGAAACAACGTATCAGGAAATATTTTGTACTCCTTTAAAATGACATAAACGAAGTGCAGAACAGTATTTTAGAAGGTAAGGACAAAGTGCAGAATAATGTTTAGAAAGCAGGAAGACATAATTGATTTGAAGTGAAGAATTCTAAGCAAGTGGGTCTATTTATAGATTTCCAAAAGTTGTGGGCGAACGAACACTTTGTTCCAAAATGTGTGGATGAAAAGACACACCTGTAAGTTGTGTCTTTTAAATGTAAATAGACACAATATTTCAAATAAAATTAATTAAAATAAAAAAATTATTTTAATTTATTTTGTTTAAAAATATATATTGGGCCAGGCCGAATCCAAGAACCCAAACCCAAACACACGGCCCGTGGCCAGTGCACGTGTCGTATCGTACCGAGTCGATTGGCCGGCGGCGGAGACACACATGTGTGGGCTTTGGCCCAACCCACTAGTATATACGTTCTCTCCCCTTCAAAGACTATCGATACCACTTGGAGCCCAAACTCAAATGCCAACGCATGGAAAGAGGATTTTACGTACGAGCATGTTTTTTAACTTCTGAATTCAAAACTCCAGATTACAACTAATTAGTTCAAAAATCAGGTCACAATTTATTCTTCTATTATTAATATTAAAAAACTATTTGAAGACAACATATTCATCCCCTACTTTCTCTCTACCCTACGTACTGCAGTGCCAAGAATTCTACCCAGCCCCTCTCTACCAGTGCCCTAATTTATCTCTGAATTATATCTCAGGCGAAGGCTACACAGAATCCCTATCTTCTCCAGCGACCGCTTGTAAGGAATCGACGCTGTTCAACATACTTCTTGTGGTGTGTGAATGTAAGTGTGTGTGTGGTAGTGTAATTCTGGCGGTTGTGCGGTGGTGTGGCTCTGTGTGGTGGCGGTGGTTTTGGATGCGACGTGTGGTGCAGTGGTAGTATTTGTTTTGTCGTTGATCTGCGAGAACCAGAACCACTGCAATTTGCGAGATCGCTGTCGGGTAAGATTTTGAAAATTTTCGCGATCTGTTTAATTTTTGGGGTTTTTAGTTAAATAGGTTTGGTATGTAATAAGTTTAGTAAAATAGATCCCTCAGTTGAAATGTCAAAATTATCCTTAATGAAAAGGACTGTTTAATTTGCAGGGTATATCCCCAAACTTAGTCAGGTTGATTTAATTCAGTGTTTCTGGTTATATTTATATTTTTTAATCTTTTAAGTTCTTCTAAAAATGTTCTATATTGTAATAATTTTTCAAAAGTTTTAGGATGATCATTTTTATTTATATATCCTAACATTATTCCTTCTGATACTTCTTCTTCTATATCTTCGTATTCTTCTATAATTTTATGAACCGTATTTATATTTTTTGTTGTTTCAACAGAATTAAATTCTATTCTATTTAGGATTGCATAGTCAATATCTTCGTATATTTCTTTTAGTTTAGTTTGTCCAACAGAATGTATATTTTTAGACTTTTCAACAATAGTCGATAAAAATGAAATTTCTTTATCATTTAAATATAGTTTATATTCACAGTTATTAGATGTTGATGTTTGTAAAGTATTCATAGATTATTGGGTTGGTAAATTATTATATAAAATTTTCTGGTATAATTCCATTCTTTGGTCTAGTAACATATAATAATCTGCAATATATTGTTCGTATTTTTCTAAAAGTTTATTGTATTCTTCAGAAGATATATTTTCATTTTCCATTTGATGTTTAATATCTTCCATTTTATCTCTTAATTTTTCTAAAAGATTATCTAGTCCTTCTATTGTATACCCTGGCATTTAGGTTTAGACTGTATTTGTTACTATTTTATTTTCTAAATCTATTTTAAGTTGTAATATATCAGAACAATCTATAATGTATTGATCATGATTTTCTAAAAGTATATAATATTGTTCAGATGATTCATCCATATCTATTAATTGAGATATAATGTTATCTATTTTTTCCGTTATCCTATCTAACAAATTGTCTAATCCTTCAATAGTATATCCAGGCATTATAAATACAAAGATAAATAATTTATAAAATTTCAAGTAATTTTTCAAACTCTATCAATGTTTGAGAATTGATAATATCTATATCAGCCATAATATCTATGCTTGGTTCAAATGGTATATTATATTTTGAAATACTTTTCTTTCTCTTTTCTAATTTATCAATTATATCTTGAATATTTTGTACCATTATAGATCTTACAGTACCTCTAGCAAAGTTTTCTATCAAATTTTCTTTAAAACTTTTTAATATCTCTTGTGATGCATATAGTTGCTCTTGGTATCCTATTTTATCAATTTCATTTTCATATTCAATACCTTTTTTTACTTTTGATATGCTTTTGAACTTTATATGGACCTCTTTTAGTTCTGGATTTTTTCATGATATAATTACTATTATTCATTATATTAAGATTTTCAAAAAACTGGTAAAGAAAGATTCATCCCTTCCATCACTGTCATAATCTATTACAGGGTCATAATCATTATCACTGCTAAACACATATCCTAAATATAATTCATTATTTATTTCAGTATTATCACTATCAAACCAAAAATAAATAATTGATTTTGTAATTTCTAATCCTAATATTCTTTTTAATGTTGGAAAGATAACTAACAAACATGGCATATACACATGATATAACTTTTTAATTTCATTATTAGGTCTGGTAAACTTTTCATACATGAATAAAGGTTCAATTATGTTATGGTGTTCATCATTGTAAGGACTGTTTTGATAATTAAATTTAATAATCCTGAATTCTGTCATGTTAAAAAACTCTTCTTCCTCCTAATTCCGTAAAGATAGATATATTAAGAATACTAACCTCTTTTCCTGTTCTTAGTACCTTTGTATTTTCCTTCTATTGTTAGTGACCTTCAGGCTTATAGGTTTCTGCTCCACACCCTTCAATGGCTTCCTGCCTTCACGGGTTATTAGCTGAACCTGGTTGCCTTCACTGTATAACGTTTTAGATGGAAAATATTTTAGGACAGAGTGTAGGGAGTTTTCTTAATAATATATCTTCTTCTTGGAAACAGGATTTAGAAGACAAGAATTTAGAAACTCATCATAATTTGATAAGTAGATTGAGATTTTATTGATAATATGAAGATTGAAACAAGATTGATAAGAGAATTTTTCAAAGACAGAAGATTTTTGGCTTTCTCACAAACTGAGTGCTCAAGTGAGTTCTGCCTTTCAACTAGCCCGGAGGCCTCTATTTATAATACTACATTGGACACAATTACATCATTGCTTACATCATTGTCCTAACAATTTTACAACTTTTTTCACCTAAGGACACACCTGTCCCTCTATTATTTATTACATCACATGACCCTTACATTATAGGGACACTTATCCTTCTCTTTTTTGGTCTTGGTATGGCCCCTACATTATTCTGCATTGTTGAATTAAAGTAGATCTATTGAATATCTTCCACTTGTCCATCAATTTATTGGCATGTGAAACAGATCCATCAAGTAGCTTCCACATGTCCATCAATTCCTTTGGCATGTGGGGCAGTTCCTAGCTATGCACGCCTCTTGCAAAGTGGCAAAGCTTCCATGGATTTGATGAATGTCAAATTTATTGATGTATTCTTGCAGGATTGTTGATTTTTCTTTTCCTCCATTAGTGAGGAGGGTCCATCCATTATACTGGCATATGCACTTGAATTTTTTCTCATACAAATTTTTGGCAATGTTGTAGAGAACTTTGATTCCCAACACCCTTCGGGATCTAAACCATGATCTTGTAATGTTTGGTACTGGCTTGGTATTTTTTCCAACTTCAATTTGAAAATTTCGAGCAACATACCCAATTGTGATAATATGCTCAGCAGGATAATATATCCTTCCATCAATTTCAGGACTGATTGAATACAATTTTAAATATATGGATCTTCCTTGAGCAAACTTTGAAATTTCTCCTTTTAGTAAATCATCAAATTTTTCGATTTCTTTTAGATCTTTTCCTGGATAGATAAGATCCAAGAATCCATAATCAGCTGCCATTTTTATCATGACGGGGTCTCCTCCCTGGGTAACGATCAATCGTGGGTATACATGGTCTCCAGACGAAATGTAATAGCAATCACATTCTTGAAGTTCATATATAACTTCAACAGTGGTTTTATATTCGTTTTCTTTTGGTAAAAAAGGGGAATCATCTTCTTCTTCAGGACGAATTCTGACTACCCTTGTATGTTCATCTTTGGCATTGATTGTGATTTTTCGAGGACTGGCTTCATTTATAACAACTTTTTTGGGACTTGGTTCATCTCTTTTAATTATTGGTCCACCACAACTTCCAGAAGATGTACCTGTTTGTATTTTTGGTATAACCTGTTTGGTATCAGCCTGTTTGGTAATCAACGATTCAAACTGAGATTCAATCTCAATTATGTTATCGCTCAATTCTTTAGTATAATTGTGATGAAATGTTGAGATTTCCATCAATTGCTTGAAACTTCCTTGGAGAGTTTCTGCAAGTTGTTCAATTCCAAGCTTTATATCTTCAGCTTCCTCCATTAGGAAGTTCATTCGCTTTTTGGCATCTATTAGGGATCTTTTGATATTATCCATCTGCAAATTCAATATTCCTGCTTAAAAAGTCCGCAAGATAATTATTAACACCTTTAATATAAACTATATTAAAATTATAAAATGCCAAATAGGCTTGCCATCTATGGAGCCTTCTATATTGAGGTTCTGGTGGTAATTTATTTTTTACTAAACCTGCAACTTGAGAATTATCAGTTTCAACAATGAATCTCTTAGATAATAAAAACAATGAAAACTTCTTTATTCCTCTGATGATTGCTAACAGTTCTTTCTCATGAGTGGTATAATTTATTTCTGCTTGATTAAACGTTCCACTTGAATATCTACAAATTTCATTAAGATCTGTTTTTAATATTGCTGCCCAATACTTATCCGAGGCATCAGTATTAACTATCAGATTATCTTTTTCATCTGGTAATCTTAATTTTGGCAAATTTTTACATTCTTCTTTTAGTGATTTGACAATTTCTGTATGTTCATCACTCCATCCTTTGGTATTTGTTTTCCTGAGTAAAACTTGAATTTTATGTCTCTTTTTTTATAGATTTTCAATAAATCCTTCTGCATAATTTAAACATCCTAAAATTTTTTGTATTTGTTCTTTTGATTCTAATTTGTTTGGAAAACTTTCTATCTTTTTAGATATATGGGTTTGTAATTTTATCCCTCTTTTATCTATTGATAATCCAAGAAAATCAATTTCTTATTTTTCTATTATAGCTTTATTTTTTGAAAGAACAATTCCTTCTTTTTTGCATTCATTTATAAATTTAATTAAATGGTTTCTATGTTCTTCTCTATTATTAGAACATATTAATATATCATCTACATAGACAATTAAGAATTCATTGAATTTTCTAAATATGTTATCCATTCTTCTTTGATATATTTGTGGTGCATTTTTTAAACCAAATGGCATAACCATCCATTCATACTTACCTTGAGGTGTACTAAATGCTGTATATTGAATACTATCTTCTTCCATTTTTACTTGCCAAAATCCTGATTTGCAATCAAATTTAGAATAATATTGTTTTCCTTTTACAAGATTTATTAGTACCTCTTTATTGGGTAAAAAGTATCCGTCAAATTTAGTATATTTGTTTAATTCTTTATAATTTATCACCATTCTAGCTTTTCCTCTTTTTTGTTCAGAATGTTTCATGACCATAAATGCTGGACTACTATGGGGTCCATTACTAGGTCTGATTAATTTTTGATTAAGTAATTCTTTTATCTGAGTTTTAAACTCTTGTGTATCTTGTATGGTATACGTCATTGGTCTAACTCTTATAATAACATTTTCTGTTAATTCTATTTTAGCTTTTGGATGATGTGGTTTCCAAAATAATAATGGATTTTCTCCACAAATTTTTTCTAGTTGATCAATGATTTTTTCCATATTTATTTGTATGTTTGTTTTTAAGGCTTTTTTATACATTATTCTTTTATTTTTTATTTCATTTTGTATAATTGGTTTTTTCTCCCATTTATCACCACGCTGTGTGGGCTGAACTCTGTAGGGTCTAAATTCTCGTGGTATTTTTAGTAAATGTGCACAAGGTGTTTGTAACATTACCATGTAATTATTTTGTTTATAATATTGAAATTGTTGTATAAAGTCATTTCCTAGTAATATATCACATTCTAATTTGTTATAATTATATACTTTATTTACAACTATTTGTTTACTCCCAAGTATTATATCAATTTTATCAGCACTATTAATTATATGAGTACTTTCTCCTGTTACTCCTGTAATTTTTATTTTTCCATTAGTATTCCATGATTTTATTAAGAAGCTTTTGAATATTGTTATGTCACTTCCCGTGTCAATTAATGCACATGTTGTTATATTTGTTTCAACAATTGTAACTTGTATATAAACGGCTAATGGAAAACTTATTTGGTTATTCATTTATTCAGCCTTTCTACATAGTATAGTTTGACCATTATGAGTTATATATAATCCTTCACGTTTTATACTATAATCTTCTAGTCCATCTAGAAAGCTCATACCTAATAATACATGAGGGTTTGCCATACTACTATCTACATGACATGGTACTAAGAGATTTATTCCTCCTATTTTTATTGGTACTTTTACTTCAAGTTCAGTCATATGTATTTGTCCATCAAAATTTATATATCTATATGGATTGGTTCTATGAGATATTAGTCCTTTATTTCTATTTGAAGCTATATGATATTCACTAGCTCCTGTGTCAATTAATATATTTGATCCTTTTATATGTTCTATTCCATTAAAATATTCACCTTCTATTTTCATATTTCCAGCATTTCTATTAAGTTTTATTTCTTTTATATTACTAGTTTCTCCTAATTGTTTTCTATTAGGTAAACTTGCTGATCTCCTAATTAATCTACCATCTTCAAATGTTATGTTATTATTAGGGTATTCTTCTTCTCGTAACTCAATGATTTCTGGTTTATTTTTTGTTATAGTAAGTTCATAATTTCTTGGAACTAAACTTATTTGTTTATCTGGTTCTACAGCTTTACCAAAATCTTTACATTCTTTATGAATTTCAATATATGGTTTTTTAGAATAAATGTTTCCATAATTAGAATTAGTAAATGTGTATAATGCTCTATATTCTATAGTCATAATTTTATCTCCTGGTTCCATTATGTCATCCTTATGTAATTTGAAATGTAGTCCTAAAACTTCATTAAAGTTTCTATCTTTTAACGATATACAATATTTTGGATAACATGTAAATATTAGCTTCTTATATGCTAGATTTCCTTCCACTGTTCCTAAATGACTATCTTTTAAATTTATAATTCTTCCATCATGTAAACTTACAGTCAAAGGCGAATCTAATCCTTCTCTAAACAGGGATTTAAACATTATTTGGATACCTGCTAAGTAAACATATTGAATCTTTTCACTTTGTTTTCTATTAATCTTTGTTAATAATTCTGCAACTGTATTTTTTGTTAAAAGATTTAATTTGTGTGTTCCTTGAGTGGTTCTAACATCTATTGCTCTTTCAATTTTATGATATTCATTTATTGCTACTTTTTCTCTTTTCCATATTCTGTCTAATATTTCCCATTTTCCTATTTTCAAATCTAAAGATAATTTTTGTATTTTTCTGAACTTATTATTATCAAAAGTTACTTTTAATCCATAACCTTCTATTCCTTCATATTCTTGCTTATCTATGTTCTTATTTGTTTCTATTTCTTCTATTTCTTTATTCTGATTCTGATTCATTGCTTTCTGAATCTGTTTCGCTTATATAGACTTCTTGATCATAGTATTTTTCAATATCTGATATTTCACTTAGTTCACTTTCTATTTCTAGATATTCATTTTGTAATATTTTAACTTTCTTTTTGTTACAATCAGGGCTTATATGTCCCATTTCTCCACAATTCCAACATTTGCATTGGCTTTTATCTTTCTTATAAGTTTTATTTTTCTGTTTTTTATTTGGATTATATCTTCTTTTGTAATATCTCCTCTTAGGTTTTATATATCTTTTTCTGAAGTTTCTGAATTTTTTAAATTTTCTATTTTTAAATTTTCTTTTATTATTATATTTTCTTCTTTCAGGGTTACATCCCCATTGGGTAGGTTTTTCCATATCTTCACAACATATTCTAGTTAATTTTCCTGATTTCTTTAATAATTGTCTTTGTTGACATATATATGCTAATCTTTCAAATAAGAATTTTATCCTTGATCCTAATGTTCTAGGTGTTCCAGGGTTATCTCTAATAAATTTTTCAAATTCTATTTTAAAGTATATTCCCCATGAACCTGGTAATTTATTGTAATACATATCTCTATATACTTCTTGGTTTTCATTACTATAGAATTGGACATAATAGTATTCTTTAAATTCACAAGTATATTCTTTAATTTTACACATATCACATATTGTTAAATTTATTAATCTTACTCTTGCATTATCTTTTTCTCTTATTGATTCTGCTTCAGAATTACTTATCCAATTTTCTCCTAAAAATTCATCCGCAATATAATCTACTATCTTTTCTATTCCTTTTCTATCTGATTTTATTAGTTCTGTCTGTACATTTCTTCTTATTAATGCTTTTGTATCACTACTTATTCCTTCCCACCAATTTCTAACATGTCCTTCAAAAGATGCTATTAAAAAATTTATCATTCTATCAGTATTTTCCCATGTATCATCTTTATTGTATAAAAAGAATAGTATCATTGAATCTGCCCAAGTTAATAAGGCTTTTTTAGTATCTATTTTACAATCAAGATCCAATTTTGTTTCTCCATGATTAATAGGTTTATCATAATTATTATTTGGTTCAAATCTATCTTTATATTTATTTCCTCTAGGTGGTTGTCTATCTCTGATTCTATCATAATATTGTCGGTGTGGTTTGTTATATAAGGGTGCATAACTTTCATCTGGATCTGGTAATTCTTGTTTAGAAGTTCCTATAGGAGCAGGGTTAGGTGCTCCTCCAGTATTCATTAAAACTTGGTATTCATTAAAGTTTTCTATACTTAACTGGTCAAAATTTTCTATAAGCAAATCTAATTCTTCATTCATTTTTGTTTTGTTCTTCTTCAATTTTTTCTTCAGCTTTTAATTTTCCTAAAGTTTTTTCTATAGATTTTTGTAATTCTAATTCTTCCTCTAATATTTTTGGTAATATATTTCTTCTAAATTCATCATCCATACTTCCTGCTTCTATTATAATTTTTTCTTGTTCGAAATGCTTCTTTCCTATTCTAAGTATTTCTTTTTCTATGAGTTTTTTGTCTATTTTCTTATCTTTGCTTTTATTATTTTCTTTGAATTCTCTAATCTCTAGTTTTAGTATATTTATATCATTTCTTACTTCTTTTAATTCATTTTTTACTTCTTGTACATCATTTATTAATGTTTTTATTAATGTTTTTAAATCTTCAATATATTCACTTATCGACATTTTATACTATTGGTTTTTGAGTTTTTTGTACCTTAAATAGTCTGTCATACATATCACCTATTTTTATTTCTAACTTTTTTATTCTTTCTTCTATTGATATGATTTTTTCGTTTTCATTCTTTCTTATTTTCTCATTTAATTTATCTATTTTTTCTATAATTATTTCAATTTTATCTTGATTAATTCATTCTCCTGATTTTCTTTGGAATTCTTTTAAGATTTCTTCATCTATATTTTTAACTTCTCCTATCATTTCTTTTAATTCTTTGAATTGTATTGTTAGTTTATTTTGAATGTTTTGTAATTTTTCTTTGATATTCATATCCTGTATATTTAATTGTTGTAATTCTTCAACGGCTAATTTATCTTGTAAATTTATGTTTTTATATGTTTGCCATAAAAAAGCACTTATCCAATTTAATTGCATGTTAAGAAATCCGTCAGATTCTCCCCATGAGCTTAATGGTTGAAACATTGTTGTATTAGCTCCTTTTATTTGGTAAGATCCTACTGGTAGATTAATATTTTCTATTATTTGTTTTTCAAATTTTATTTCTGAAAATTCTGTCATTAAATTTTTCCTTTGATATGCTCGACTTCTAATCTTAATTCTGTATCATATTTTACTTCTTTACATATCATTATATTATATTCACAAAATTCTTCAATTGATCTTAACATAATTTTTCTTTGTTGTGCTCTATAACTTTTATTGTAATATTTTATTTCTCCAGTTATATCATATTTTTTCATATTGATTTTTTCTTTGTTATTTATAATCATAAGTATATTAGGTAATTGTTTTAGAATTATATTAAAGTATTTTCTTTTACTTTCTAATGATTTTAGTCTTAGAAATCCTTTTCTTTTTATATTTCTTTCTTCTATCATTTGGTCTAATAGATTTCCTCTTTGTTCTATTATGGAATCTAATTTTTCATTTGTTTTTATATCTAGATATTTGATTAATAAGGGTTCTCCTCTATGATAATCCATTCCTATAATTTTTGTATAATTCTTCTAGTATATCTTTGTGGATTAAATCTAATATTTCGTTTATGATAAAATCTTCTTTTATTATATCGAAATTTATTAGATCATATATTTCTCTTCTTATATCTTTATCTAAATTTCTTAAAGTATTCAAGATTTCTATTTTATAATTATCGGGTATTGTTAGTGTATGCATAATTATAAATCTTGATGTATATATTATATATTTATTTTTATTTTTTGTCGTATAATATTTATCTTTTAGATCTGCCATATGGCTCTGATACCAAAGTGAGGGTGCTACTATGAGCGAACAAGAATCATATAAAAATCATTTAAAATTATGTAAACAAAATTTTCTAAGGACTTGAATGAAATCTTTCCATACTTTAAAGGCTTGTATTGCAAATTATAAATATAAGGGTATTTTTGTAAGATTAAGGAGTCAAAGTCTATTTTTACAATATTATTGTTTCAAAGTCTATTTTACTAAATATTATAGTTATTGGATCTATTTACAATTATTTCCCTTAATTTTTTATTACAGGTTGCGATTTTTGTGGCTACAATTAGTTTTTATTGGTTGGAGTGTGGAAGAGGTGGAGGAGATGATGAATTTGTGGTGGTAATTGTTGATACATGAGGTGGTGGTGGTGGCTGCAGTGTCGCGTCGCTGGTTGTTGGGTGGTGTGCAGGGGATGAAACAATTCTAATGGTGAATTTGCGGTGGTTCTTTAGTTGGAAGTGGTGGTGGTGATGGTGCATCAGACGACGACTGGTGGTTGGGGTGTCGATGCTAAGTGATTGGGGGTGTTGGTGGTGGTGCATTGGTGTTAGCGGTGGGTGATGGACCCGATGGTGGTGGTTGGGGATAGATGGTGATCAAGTAGGATTAAAATTGATTGTGACCACTTTAAAAAAAAATGATTGTGACCAATAAATTCGTAACTTGTGACCTAAAAAATGTGAAATCGTGACAAAATTTGTAATTTTGACAAACAATTTGTGATAAGTTAATGTGAAATTTGTGGTTGTTAAATAAGTTATGACTTATAAAATTTGAGATTTGTGATCAAAAAATAAGTTGTGACCTATAATAATTTGAGTTTGTGATCGAGAAATAGATCGTGACCTATTCAATCGATAATTTCAGTCGAATGAAATTGTGACCAATTAATTTTGTAAATTGTGATCAAGAACTTAGTCGTGGTCGATAACATTTGTGATATGTGACCAAGTAATAAAATTTTTGACTGATTAATTATATACAAGAAAAAAATTGTGACTTATAAATTCATGATTTGTGACCTAAAAATCAATAATCATGACTAAGAATGAAGTTGTGACAAATTATATTTGTAATTTGTGTTCGAAAAATTAGTCGTGACCTATAACATTTGTAATACGTGGCCAAATAATAAACTTGTGACGGATTAATTTTAGAAAATTGTGACTAAAAAATAAGCTGTGACGTATAAATTTGTGATTTGTGACCAAAAAATAAACCGTGACATATAAATTCTTAATTTGTGATCGAAAAATAAGTTGTAACCAAATAATTTTATAATTTGTGACCTAGAACTAAGTCGTGACCTTTAATAATTTGTGACCTATAATTGAATTATTGTGACCTAAAAGTAAGTTGTGATCAATTAATTATTGTGATCATATTTTGTGATCTATAAAATTTGTAGTTTGTGATCGAGAAATAGATTGTGACCAATAAAATTTGCAATTTGTGACAAAAAAATTATTATTTCTTAAAATTGTGACTTAAAAATTTTGTGATTGTGTTCAAGAAAAAATTGTGACCTTGAAATTTATGATTTGTGAAAAATAAAAAAATTATAACTCATAATTAGTTATGTTGTGACTAATTAACTCGAGATTTGAGATTGAGAAAAAGTTGTAACTTGCAAAATTCGAGATTTGTGACCAAGAAACAAGTTGTGACCTAGAAAATTTGTGACTGTGATCATAAATTTGTGATTTGTATTTGAGAAAAAATTGTGACCAATGAAATTTGTGATTTATGATCAATAAAGAAATTATGACTCATAATTTGTTAAGTTATGACCAATTGATTCGAGATTTATGACCGAAAAAAATTGTGACATACAAAATTCGAAATTTGTGACCGAGAAATAAATTGTGACCTAAAAATTGTGATTGTGACCATAAACTTATGACGTGACTTGTGACCTAAAAAATTATGACTTGTGACCATAATAAGTTGTGACCTAAAAAATTGTGACTTGTGACCATAAACAATAAAATATATAATTAATTATGACCTGATTTTTGAAATAAACATTAAGTTTCTTAATTTTGAAAATGTGTACTTTAAAAATCTTAGTTATGTATTCTTCCCATATTTATATTGGTCTAGATTCTTGTTATTTCTTATGTGGGATACACTTTCCCACATTCACTTTAATCATCAAATTCCAATTTCAAGGTGCAACTTTTCGCTAACATTTATCATTCAAACGGAAATGGTTTTGAGCTATCAAATACACCACAAATATCTACTCACAGAGTAAAACACGATGGAACAAAGTTCCAAGTCAAATGGGTGATGGGTCCCAAAAATATATTCAGTCAACGTTAGCTCAATTCAACTTAAAAACCCCCATTGCCAACAATCCCCACATGAATAGAAATTATCATAATTCATGCAGATGATAACGCGACACATAAAGGAGTACATATGAAAAACATTACATTAGGAGAGGCAACTTTTGGCTTTGAACCTTCTTTAGTAGAATACTATCGAATTTACTTGGCTATTCAGTGAACGTGATGTGTTGAACTTCCCAACCGTTGATGTAAATCAAAACAATAGTAACCACACAATAATTTTTCTAATATTTTTGGTTCTCATGGTTGTGTTCATTTTGGACTTGAACAACTCTTAGATTTCATAAGTGATTTAGAGAATTTAAGCCTCGAAATTCTCATAGAAGCGACCCAACTTCACACTTACATAGGTGATCACCTATTAATAGTATTCTTCAAAACCCCACTTGGCTTATCCAATTTATAGGAATCATTAAAAGTATAACTAAACTTTACTTATTTTGCAAACAGCACTTTTGTTACAGGAATGGGTAGGAAAAAAGTCGTAAGTGCTTCTTTGAATCTCGATAATTTAGTTGTCTCATTGGACCAAGATCTTGGGAAGTTTGTTTTGTGAATTTACAAGATACGACTGCACCACCAATGGTGAAGATATATCCACTTGTGGATTTTGAGTCCTTTGTATCCGATATCCAATTAGCATCATTGTATCCTTCTAATACAGCTGGATATGCTGTATAATGTAATCCAAAGTTAAAAGTGTGCCTTAGATATCTAAGCACTCTATTTAATGCCTTACAATGGTCATTGTTTGGATTACTGGTGAATTGGCTCAATTTGTTTACAACATATGCTATATCTGGACGTGTACAGTTCATGATATACATTAAACTTCCTATAATCTATGAGTATTTTAACAGAGATATGAGTTCACCTTTATTCTTGAATATGTGTGAACTTAAGTCAACTGGTGTCTTTACTGGGCTTTTGTTATATTATAGACATAAACTTTTAGGTATAGTCTCAATGTTATGGGACTGCGATAAAATATGTCCATTAGATGTCTTATAAATTTTAATTCCTAATATGACACTTGCAACACCCATATCCTTTATATCAACATTTTCTTTGTTTTCATGATGTGTCCCGATTACTTCCCATGATTAGCATGTCGTAAACATATATACACACAATTATGTAATCATTAGGTGTGTTTTTAATATAAACACATTTATCACACTTGTTAATCTTAAATCCATTTGACAACATTGTTTTGTCAAATTTCTGGTGGCATTGCTTTGGCACTTGTTTTAATCTATATAGTGACTTTACGAGCTTACACACCTAGATCTTAAGATTTTAAATAACCATATTTGAAAAATAGTTTTAAAATACTTTTTGTGCAAGAGAAATATATGTTCGACACAGAATAATCAAACACATATTTTTTTGAAAATGATATTTTGAACTCATGTCTTTCGCAAAGAATACTAAACAAGTTCAAACTTTTAACAAGTCATCCCAAAAAGAGAACTTACAACAATATTATTGTTTCCGTTGCGCACTCTGATACTATAAGGAATGACACTATCAATATTCAATTTTCAAATTTTCAGCTAAGGACTTCTAAGATGAACAAGAATATGGCCAGCGAATACAACTTTGATTTCTTTCTAAGTAGAGTACATCAGGTAAAGGACACAAAGGTGGAAGACCTGATTGAAGAAATTTAAATGTTGGATCCTCGTCTTGATCAAAACGAAAAAAAGAACCGGTCCAGTGGAAGACCTTGATGTGATTGATATTGATGATGAAAGAACTGAACTTCAGCTAAAGATCGGTAAAGACCTCAATGACTAGGTAAGATCTGAATTGATTGATTTCTTGTGACCTAAAAGGTAGAAGCATCATCTCCTAAATAGAGAAAGGTATGAGGCCCTTGTAAATTAAATATTGAGGTTTTTGGGGAATGGATTCATACGTGAGGCCCAATATCCATAGTGGGTTTCCAATCCGGTTCTCGTGCACAAGAGCAATAAGACATGGAGGTTGTGCATAAACTTCACTGACCTGAATAAGGTCTACTCCAAAGATATTTTTCTACTCCCACGGATAGATCAAATGGTGGATGCAACCATATGGCATGAACTATTGAGCTTCATGGATGCCTATTTAAGTTACAACCGAATCCCCATGCATGGGCCGGACGAAGAACATACCTCATTCGTAACAGACAGAGGTTTATATTGCTACAAAATAATGTCGTTTGGTTTGAAGAACGCAGGAGCAACATACCAGAGGTTCGTTCACTCAATGTTCGCGAAGCAGATCGGGAATATCAGGATGATATGCGTAGATGACATTCTAGTGAAGAGCATGAACTTATCAGACCATGTTCAACACCTAGCTGAGATGTTTACCACCCTTAAACGATACAAAAATGAATCATGACCCATAAGATTGTTCTTTCGGCGTTGGATCTAGTAAATTTTTAGGATACATGGTACACCAAAGGGGGATCGAGGCTAACCCAGAGAAGATTTAGGCCTTGATTGAAATAAAGTCCCCAAACACAACATAAGAGAGATTCAAAGCTTGACTAGAAGTATAGCGGCCCTGAGCTAATTCATCTCAAAGTCAACAAATAAATGCAAACCCTTCTTTGAGACCCCTAAAATGGGAAAGAACTTTCATCGAATAGAGCAATGTCAAAAATATTTTGAATACAGGAAAGGACAACTCGCTTCTCTACCTCTACTTTCTAAACCAATACCTCACAAAACCTTAGAGATGTACTTAACCTTATCGAAGAGTTTAGTTAACTCAATCTTGGTAAAAATCGAAGAAGGAATACAACATCCGGTGTATTACATCATCCAGGCACTGATAGATGCGAAGCTAAGGTACACGCCCATGGAGAAGCTGGCCTACACACTAGTTATAAGTTCGAGAAAGTCAGGACCTTACTTTCTTGAACATGCATTGAAAGTTCTTATGAATTACCCACTATGCCAGACCTTAAAGAAGCTAGACACATCTGGGAGATTGATGAAGTGGGAAGTAGCACTGAGGAAATTCAATATCACTTATAAACCAAGAACCGCTATTAAAGGTCAAGCACTTGCGGACTTTATAGTTGAATTCCACCAACAATTCAACTAGGAAAGATCCGACTATAATGAGCCATGGGATTTACTCATTGATGGGTCATCCACCAAGGCTTATGCAGCTCTTATTGCAGGTCTTAAAATGGTGAGAAGTATGGGCATATCTAGAGTGATCGTGCACAATAACTCGCAGCTAGTGGTGAATGATAAGTGTATTTTATACACTTATTTATCTGTCAAAATTAGGATATTATATTTTTTTCACGAATAAACTCTACTTAGTTTGTGTTTATTTGTCATTATTTCAGGTTTTATCCCAAAATCAAGAAAAATGAGAAATTGAAGCAAATTCATGCCAATTGAGAATCAAAGTGGAGCAAATTGGAGAAAGTCAAGAATTCAAAGGCTTAATTGCACAATTGAAGAGACTCAATGATCAACTTGAATTGTTTAAGATAATTAAGACCTTAAAATTAAAACCTGCACTAATTGTTAAGTGGGCCTCAAAATTAATTGAAAGAAGAACTCTTTTGGCCCAAGTTATGCACGATTTTGCTGAGAATAAAAGGCACCAAATGAGGAGAAATTCTGGTGGTGGCCTGGTGGGGGAAATAGAGCTAGATAGGTTGCTGATTGGTGGAGAATTCTTTTGGAACAAAAGGTTAGCAAGCGGCTGGTTATATATACATTGAAGGAGGCAGATGAATGTGTGGCTGGTGCTTTGGTGATTGATTATTATTGGAATATATATTGATTGGTGGTGATTGGATGTGTGTGTTGGAAGAATTTTTGGTGGTTGGCTGAGGAGGAGTTTTAATTGGAGAAATTAGAAGGAGCAGCTTTGGGTAATTGGATTGGAGTGCGGCTGTGGAACTAAATATTGGTCTAGGCTGTGCAACAAAGAAGAAGGAGGCGATGCTTGGACTTAAATTCTTCAAACTTCGGGTGGGTTGTGTTTACATTATTTATTGTTTTTTCTTCCAATAACATGAGTAGTTAATTTATTAATCGGGATTGATGATATAGATTAAATATTTTTAGTTTGATTTTAATTCTCAAGTTGGTGTTTTTATGTTCATGGATTGATTTTATTATTGTTTCTAATGCTTGAGTTGCTTGATCACCAATTCATAATTTAATGATTGTTTTCATAATTCGAGAGGTGAGTTAACAATTAGATCACGTAATAAAATTCAGCAATTTCAATAAAAAGATAGAGATATAAATTTTTGGTTGCTTGTCGTCACTTATGAATTCCAAAGTAATTTAATACATTTAGCTAAGGAAAACTCTGACCCGCTATAGAGATACATGGTTGACTTAGTTAAATAGGCCTCGTTTGAACTCAAGAGGGGTAAATTAGACATGTGTGAATTCGATCAAATACAATTTTAGAAAATAACTTGAGATGCCAAATTAAGCTAGAATATTATTTTGAAATCATTAGTCTCGATATTCATTTAATTGTTAGAAAACCCGCCACTTTGTTTCTTGCTTTTGTTAGTTGTTTTTAATTTTATTTAATTGAATTGTTTATTTCATCTATTCTCTATTATTTTTCATTTTTGGATTATCTATCATTTTATTTTCTTAGTTAGCTTTGTTTTCGTCTAGGAATTCTTTAGAATCAAAGTAAATCGATAGCGAATAAATAGTCCTCGTGGGATCAACAATCCGAACTCAAAAATCCACTTTTATTACTTGTTTACGATATCGTACACTTACGATTTTCATACGAACAATGAACCAAATCTAAGGCATCTATAATAGGAAAGATGAGAAAATGACATCTTACCACAAGGTCACCAAGAAGGAGCTAGAAAAAATTGTTCATGCAGAAGTGAAACAAATACTAAGAACTCAGAATAGTCAAGCAGATGCCCTAGCCAGACTTGCCACAAGCAAAGAACCTAGCACTCTAGACAGTGTCCCTACTAGTAAAACAGCCAATTTAGTCCTTACGAAGGCAGAAATATCAACCATGGCAATTAACACGAGAAAGAGCTGGATGGATCAGATCATCTAGCACCTGAAGGATGGAATGGGGCCCTCGTGTCGGGATGATGCTCGGAAGCTTGAACTTAGATCCACCAGCTACACTTTGATTGATGATGTTTTGTATAAGAGAGGATTCTCCCTCCCACTACTTAGATGTTTAAATGAAGAGGAGACCTTATACGCAATGAGGGAGGTGTACGAAAGTGTGTGTGGGAACCATACTGGAGGCAGTCCCTTGCATTCACGATCTTACAACAAGGGTTTTTTTGGCCATAATTGAAGGACGCTTTGGAGTTTGTGAGAAATGTGATAAATGCAAGAGGTTCGTCACAATGATCAGATCACCTCAAGACCTTACCTCTATCATGGTACCTTGGCCCTTTTCCAAGTGGGGATTGATCTAATTGGACCATTCCCAACAAGGAAATGATCAACCAAGTATGCAATAACAGTAGTGAACTACTTCACAAAATGGGCGGAGGTAGAACCCCTTGCAAAAATAACCGAGCAGAAGACCACCAATTTCATTTAGAAGTTCGTCGTCTGTCATTTTGGTATTCCCCACTCCATTGTCACGGGTAATGGAAAGAAATCTGACAATGCCAAACTCAGGTATTTATGTGAAGAACTAAAGACCAAGAAGCATTACTCTACTCCATGACATTGCCACCCTCAAGCAAAGAGACAAGTTGAAGCGGTCGACAAGATCATTAAGCACATACTGAACACCAAACTTGATGAACTGAAAGGGGCATGGACTGATGAACTGTCATGAGTACTATGGTCTTAAATGACAACTTGAATAACAACAATAAGAGAGACGCCATTTTCTCTCGCCTTTGGGTCTGAGGCAGTAATCCCTATCAAATTGGCATATCTTTAATCAAAACAAAATATTATTCGGAAGACAATGAGATGCTCCAGCTAAGTCTAGATCTTAATGAAGAGAAAAGGCTGAATTCAGACATCAAAAATGCATCTTACAAGCAAAGGAGCTCAAGATATTACAACTCCGAAGTAAAAGGAAGAAGTTCCATGTCGGAGACCTGATCCTTAGAAAAATGTTCTTAGCAACCAGAGATGTGCCATCAGGACCTCTAGCCCCACTTTGGGAAGGACCTTAAAAGATCGCCAAAACTCTACTCAACAGAGCATATGAGCCTGAAACCTTAGAAGGGAAGACCTTAATACACCTTTGGAACGCAGAACACTTGAAGAAATAATATCAGTAGCCTTCGTTACTGGCCGCAAGTGCACGGATCGCACAAGTAATATAATGGATGTGAGTCCAAGTATCGATCCCACGAGAATTGAGTAAATTGTATTTTAGATTAAAACCCTTAATTAGAACTATAAAAGCTTTGAATTTGAGAATGTTGAATTAAAACTAAATTAATAATCAAACTAGAAAGCAAAAGAATTTGATTTATGAAAACGATGAATTAAACATATTAGGATTTTGAATCCATTTTAATCCTATCATCCACATTTTGACTTAGATAATTAACAACAAATTATGGGGTATTGAAAATCCATATTCCTAAAGTATTTATGTCCCCTTTAGAGCAGTGCATAAAAAAAAATTCCTACATGCAAATTGACTATATTTCTTTGACAATTAAAACATATAGAAAAACATTAAAGGCTTTGTGAACACTTTCAAGGATAACACAAAGTATAGGGGTGTATTTTTATCCCCTATCGGACTTTGTGGAAATTCTAATAATCTCCTACTCTTTCGAACATATAAAATTACCACAAACTCATACAACTCGTGATCAATTAATTGCATGAAAATAAAGAACACAAATCAATTGCATCAAACCCATAATTGCATAATGTAAATATCAAGTCAAAACATGAAATCAAAAGATTAAAATTTCATCACAATTCTAACAAATAAAAACTATCCTAGATACATGATTGAATCTAAATCACAAGAAAAACGAAAAGAAGTCACCCCGTTCATCTTCTTGATCATTGGTCTTCAATCTTGTTCTTGGCGTTGCATGGATTCCTCAACAATTGGATAGCGTTTTGGCATGCATTTCACAAGTTAGGAATCTCTAATGTGTTTATGTTGTTCCGTATTTGTAGAATTTGAGAATTGGTTGAAAATCACGTCCAAATTGGTTTCCAAAACAGTTCCAACCAAACAAGGAAAGTTACCTTCGTGGGAGATCTGTTTGTTATTGCACAACATTTAGTATTTTGATCATATATTTTTATTCCCTTATCCGATTGAGGTGATTCAAAGTGATTTAGAAATATAACTTAAAGGGCCACAATTCTTCCTAAAATAGGATTTCCCAATTCGAACATTTAATGCCCCAAAATTAGGTCCCAAAGTCTAACTAAAAATCTTCTAGAATATCTTATGTGATTGAAATCAATTTATGGTAATATTCTTATCAAATTTCATTCATTTTTGAATTCTAATTGCATCCAATTGACTCCTAGAAATCTTCAAGTATCGTATCATTGTCCGAATCAATCATTGAGTATTTGCAATTTGGTCCTTTTTCATTTGATTTGTATACTTTAGTCCTTGAAATTCTAATTTATCCAATTTGGTTCTTTCTTTGACTTTCAACTCTTCCTTTATACAATTTAGTACTTTTATCATCCACTTGACTTGACTTTGCTCAAATTCCTTTGTTTTCTCGACTTTAAGACTATTTTTGAAATATAAACAAATAATAGCAAAATAAATAGCAAATATTCTCAAAACAAACAAATAAAATCCTACTTTTAGGATAGAAATAAGTGTATAAAATAAACTTATCAGCCTACTTTGAAAATTGGTAATGGCAGGGTCAAATTGTAAAAACTCTTCAATGAATGAATGATTTTGCAAGATAAGATGTTTTGAACACAACTCCAGATCGTGCACACGATGAGGACGGTCATAATGGAATTCATGAATTCTTAAGATCAAGATTGGTAAACTTTCAGGTATGTCATAATGAAATTTACGAGTTCCTTAGGACCCTTAGATCGTGCACGCAATCAGGTCCATCATAACTGAATTTATAAATTCCTTAGGACCCTTCGATCATGTAAAAAATCAGGTCCATCATAACATAATTTATGAATTCCTTTAGATCGAGCACACAATCAGTTCTGTCATAAACAAAATTTATGAATTCATTAGGACCCTCCGATCGTGCATAAATTCAAGTACGTATAAAGATATTTACGAATTTCTTAGGACCCTCGGATCGAGCACTCGATCATGTCTGTCATAATAGATTTTACAAATTCCTTAGGACCTTTCAGATTGTGCACTCAAGCGGATCACTTAGGACACTCATATTGTGCAAGACATTAGGTCGTCATAACAGAATTTACGAATTCTTTAGGAACCTAGATCGCGTATAACATTCAGACCGTCATAATGGAATCTATTGATTTCCAAGTACTCCAGATCGTGCAAAGTATAAAATCACATTGTATGTCAAATAAGATCATTGAAGTGACTATTGAGATACGTCCGTTCAAAAGTGTTAATGCTTCAGATCTTTCAACTGATAAGTTCAGTTCGTTAAAAAATGTAAATATCTCTTATCATTTCAAGTGGCTGATAGGATTAGTTCGGTAAAGGTAACGAGTCAGATCGTTCTAGTTATGAGATTAGTTCGTTCAACAATGGCTACTGAATTCAATTCGTTTAAGTCACAACATTCAGTTCAGTATGGAAAATGAACCGATGAAAACAAAACATAAAGGCAAAAATAACGAAGGAGAGAAATAGAAAAAGGATCATTTTATTAACGTCCCAGCATTACATGAATTCGGACTCTTCAGTCCGTGCAAAAAGATAAAGAAAAGGATTACAAAGTTCTTAAAAAAAAGGTTTCAACTAAAATCTATGCATGATCGGTCGATGGAGGTACAAGAAGCTTGGTTTGGCCCAATGCCTCTATTGCTTTGACTTGATCAACCTTCAGCTCTTCCAACTATTTACCAAGGATGTAATGTCAAAGCTTGGATCTATTTCTTAGGGTTTCTTTAGGGTTCTCCCCAGAGCCATGATGTACGTGTCGTATGGTGACTTCATACTCAGCGAAGTCCTAGTACTCTTTAATGGATTTCTCCTTGGCTAACCTAGCCTCGTCAGCCCTGAAAATAGCTACAACTTCAGCATCTACCTTGGCCTTCATTGCCTCCTCAAGTTTTGTCTTCACATCGTCAACTTTCGCCCTGGTCTTTGTCCTCTCTTCCCCTAATTTTTGTTTCAACCCGGTAAACTTTCCAGTAAGCTCATCCCACTAAATCTCATAAGCTTTAGCCTCATCTCTTCCTTGAACGATCTAACATATCAATTTGTTATTCTAATCGGTCATATCCTTTCCCTCATGTGGAACAAGAGATTTTGAGCTACACCCAAAATGGCCGAAGAAGCATGAATGACTGTTAAAAGATCCATCTTAGAGGCCATTGCTTCTTTTGCCTTGTTCCAGCCCCTAGCCAAGATGTCAATAGAGTTACAGACACTGGAAGGCAGAACTTTAAGGGCGCAAGGCCTGGAAAGCGAGATGACCCCACATCCCTTAACACTTTAGGGATCTTCCCATTCGCTGCCTCCATCTCAGCAACTCAAGCACGGTGCATACAAAAATAGGTTAGGTATGTCATTTCACTAGGTGGGGGAACGGACTCCACAATGGGAGGAGACACTTTGATGCAAATCCCTTTGGTGTTTGGACTAAAAATTTTCACAACAATTTTGTATCAACCCAAGAAAGCTAAAATGGTAAAAGAAACTTTGACCCAAGTCCAACTTGGCCAAAATTCTATGGAATAAACTTAGTCCAATGGATAGAAATAAATAAATTCCAAGGAGTGTGGATTCAACAACAATATAAGAAAAATCTACTCAAAATGTAGTTGAAGAATACCGAAGAAAAGTAACAAGTTGAAAGAGGAATTTACCTCTAAATGCTCTCAAGAGAGACTTCAATTTTCAAGCCATCCAAGTTGTTCTAGTGTTTGAAGAGAGGAATGTATTTATAGTACAAAATATAGGATAAATAAAATAAATGAAAAATAACATAAAATTCGCGAGAATTCAAGTTTACGGCCGTAAGTACATTTCTGTCAAAATTCAGCACGCGTCATCGTCAGTATTTTGATCATAACTTTTGATCTCGATGTCCGATTGAGGTGACTCAAAATGATTTAGAAACTAGACAAAAATTGATACAATTATTTAAGAAATAATGAAGCTCAAATTCGGAATTTATCTCTATCAAAACTTTAATTGAATATCGAACTTGATGCATCTTCTCACCTTTCAATTGCACTCTTTTCCATAGCTTGTAAGTGAGTATCACCATCAGTTTTTGGACCTCCTTGGCCTTCGATTTCGTCATGAGTCTCATCGACACGTGTATCGAGGTTTGAATTTTTTTGGCTTGAATAATTAATTTGCTTCGCCAAGCCCGCTATGATTCTCATCACACTTCTTCCAAAATGACTTTGCCTCTATCATCGACATCTTTGAGAGACCTTGTGCCAATCCTAATGATGATAGTTGCTCATTTGGTAGGAGGGGCTTGATCAGTAGAAGACTTATTGTTAGGGGCAGCCGGTCTTTTCTTCTTATCAGAAATGAATTCAATTCGACTTTCGGACATTTTCCTCTTTCATTTGCTAGGACGAGATCAATCTGCAATAAAAAAATTGATGTATCAGATCGGATTGATTTATGAACTAAAGGTCGAAAAAATATAGAACACTTACGAAGAAGTTGGATGAAGTTTACTGGAGAAGACCATAGTAAAACCAACTTTGAAATTGAATAGATTCTCTTCAGTGATTAGGTCCTTATACGACCTGGAAAACCCCCGAACTGCTGAGCTCTTTGTTACTTCATATCAAGTACTGCATATCGTTCAAAAGAAGAAGGATAATCTGTAGAAAAAGATATAATTAAAATTAGAAAAGCATGTCAGAAAGAGTAAGTAAATACGTACTGCACTTTTAGATCTCATTTGTGACAAGTGAAGGGTGTAACTGGCATGCCAAAAACAGGAAGAGGACGTTCATGATATGGTTGGGGTAGATTTGAAGGTAAGGACGTGCCAGCATGATAAGGAATTTGAGAATGATGAACTTACCTAAGGGAATGAGTATCTTAGGGATGGAACACCCTGTTCACTAGAGATCGTTCGTGCAGAGTCATCTGAACTTATGGTTTTAACATGACTAGACTCTTCGTTGTTGTTCCCTCAAGACCCACCCCAGTATTCGGACTATCTGAATCACTCATGATAAAAAAAATGAACATGAAGTACCTGAAACTAGCATACTGGAAATCAGGGTATGATGAAACTGGGAGACAAACGAATTGAGTACTGACATAACCAGGGTATGATGAAATCAGAGAGTTTTGTGAAATCATGGTATAATGAAATCATAGAGTTTTGTAAAGTAGGAAGGAGATAAATAAAAACAAAGTTCTCTTTATATAGCCAAAGCATTGAATATTAGTATAGAATTCGAAAAGACACCTTGAGCCACTCAACTACAGTAAGTGAAAGGACAACTGACACCGCGCATCCCTGACACAACTAGATCTGCTCTCCAACAACGAATCGACGGGTGTCACCGTCATCATCACAACTTTAAGTCCACGCGATCTCAAGCGAAAAAAGAAATTAAGTATAGTAATAGCCAATAGGAGCAAAGCTGAAATTCTTCTAGCCCAGCTCTTAGGGACAATTGTTAATACACAATCAGACGTGGGCTACACAGGATGAATGGCTTTCGTGGCTTAGGTGACGATGCACAACCTAAATAGGTATGGACTCTACGTTCATGGCATGCTTTCGGTGAGTATTCGTACCAAGTATGGATTGATTATCAAATCCATGCTCCGACATGATCTTGTACAACCCGAACAACTTGAGTATTAGCTCGTGCCAGTTCCCTAGGACCTTGCAATTGACGAACTGAAAACACGACCTGGATATCCACTTATTTCACGAACTAAGCTTTGACCAAACTGGAATTCTTTTAGTTTAGTCATTCCAACATTAGAATGGTCAAATTAATTAAAAGTCAATCGTTTTGTTCTTTGTAAGAATTCAAGTAGTTCGGTTAGGATGTACTCCTAAATGGCCAAACATTGTAATAAGTCATCTCACCAAAAGGGATTCATGCCAACTTTGGCAATTTAAGCCAAAAACTCTCAATAAAACTAATCCTACGTGGAGTCCTGATCAAGCACAATTTGGGGTCCACCTCTTACAATCTTTTTGTTTCATTGCATAACTGACACACATATATTTCTTTACTGACTTGGAATACTTATATTTCAACCATCAACACTCCACAGTAATTTTTTAGCATAATTTTTGAGTAAGAATCTGAATCAGAAGAAAAAGATAAATAGAGATCAAAAGCGATAGAATGAGATGGCAAGTATTGAACTGTACGGATCGAACTGTCTAGAGTTTAAAGCTGGAGATCTGAAATTTGGTAAAACTTTTTTGTTTACATCGGTTTGCAAAAGTTTTTTGTTTATAAACAAAAAATATTATATTTTTGAGATAAAATATGTGGTTAAAAAGTATTTTGAAAAATGTGTGTAGTTAAAAAGTAGTTTGAGGAATGTGTTGTTTATAAACAAGTTTACCAACAAAGGCAATGTGATTTGGAAAATGTATTGTGATGAGAACCGAGAAAGTCAAACTTTGATGCGCGTGCCCGTGAGACCCATGAAGAGATCCGACGCCGAAGAGGTTCAAGATTCGAGGCTAAACAAGTAATTAAAGTCAAGAAAAACAAGTCAAGAATCAAGTTGGAGCCAAAAAATAAGGAGAAATTGGACTCAGCAATTTCGATCGACCGAAAGTTATTTCGGTCGACCGAAAGTCTGCAGAGAATTTTGAAGGAAGCCTCAGTCGAAACTATTATTTTGGTCGACCATGTGATCGACCGAAATAGGATCAGTCGACGGAAACACCCCGTTTTAGAAAAACCGGGTTTTTTTATGCAAATTCCGAATTTACATCTTTTACCCCATTTTTGTACAATATATATACATTTTTCATTTCAAACCTAGAAAACTTGTTTGTTCATATGAAATGCTCTTGAAAGCTTGGTCTTGAAAGGCTCTTTTTGAGGTAAGGTTAAAACCTCCTTGATCTTGTATTATTCTTGGAAGTTAATCAACTTTACTTGAGTATTTTTATTCTTGTATTGTTGTTAATTTTTCGCCACCTTGAAATTTGTTTAGTTGATACCCATTGGGCTAGGGTTAGTTTAATCATTGAATTTTGGGTTAGATTTAAACTTGGGTTAAGGTGTTTGATGCGAACCCATTTGGTGTATTGACCGAAAATCCCCACAACTATCTAATACCAAACCCAAGAAAGCTAAAATGGTAAAATAAAGGATAAACACATTAACCCAAGTTTAAATCTAAACCAAATTTCAAGGATTAAACTAACTCTAACCCAATGGGTATCAACTAAACAAATTTCAAGGTGGTGAAAAATAAACAACACAAGAATAAAAATACTCAAGTAAAGTTGATTAACTTCCAAGAATAATACAAGATCAAGGAGGTTTTAACCTTATCTCAAAAGGAGTCTTTCAAGACCAAGCTTTCAAGAGCATTTCATATGAACAACTAATTTTTCTAGGTTTGAAATGAAAAATGTGTATATATTGTACAAAAATGGGGTAAAAGATGTAAATTCGAAATTTGCATGAAAAACCCTTTTTTTCTGAAACGGGGTGTTTCTGTCGACCGAACCGGTCGACCGATCCTATTTCAGTCGATCACATGGTCGACCAAAATGACAGTTTTGGTCAATCAATCCTCGGCCAAACGCGACTGAGGCTGCCTTTCAAAATTCTCTGCAGACTTTCGGTCGACTGAAATTGGTTGAGTCCAATTTCTCCTTATTTTTTGCTCCAACTTGATTCTTGGATTGTTTTTCTTGACTTTAATTACTTGTTTAGCCTCGAATCTTGAACCTCTTCGGCGTCGGATCTCGTCATGGGTCTCACGAGCACGCGCATCGATGTTTGACTTTCTCGGTTCTCATCATCCCCTCCCTCTTGAAAATGATTCGACCTCGAATCTTGCTTGAATGCACTGTTGTGAAACTCCTTGAACTTTGATCTTGCAACATTGTGGGTCATAGGTTCATGCAATGAAGTGGGACCTTCGCGATTCTCATCATCTTCTCTATCTCGAAAGAGATTCGACCACGAATCGACACCTACAATAAAAAAATAGAAAATTCAGGTACAATAAATGTAACTGAAACTTCACACTCACCATGCAAAATCAATTTATAGGTGTTGCCAAGAGCTTGAAATAAGCAAACGCCGCAGAGTAGCAATTTGAATTTGATTTGATCGGGGGGTTGCTCCTTCCATGAATGGGAACATATCCGGCCGCCCGAATCAAATGGAATATGCTTCCCACCATGGTTGGCATTGGGAATACATTGCATACAAACTCCCTCAAATGGAAGCTCGAGCCTCCTGCAAAGGGGCTTAACCAACGGTGAATTCTCGTGCCCACTTAAACCAACTTTTTCCTCAATAAACATATGCACAAAGTTTAACAGAGTTAATAGGATAAAGTCACAGGAAACTTTAAGTGGAAACTTGCTAAAAGGGTGAACACTTTCATTGCAAGCAAATTTAACAACCACAAAATTAGCACCAACTTCATGCAAATGCACGACTTCCCAAAAGAAAATATTAGCTATGTTGATGACCTTGTTGATTTTTATGACATGCAATCAAATGTGACATTTTAATACTCCTACCAACAAGCACAAAAATAGCGTCATTTTCTTTCTTTTTTCTAAGTAAACCCACTATAAAATTCAAAGAATTAATAATTCAAGATTTACTCACAATGGGTAAATATGTATGGAATTCTTGGGGCAAAAACTTGAGTTTAGCCATTTTGCAAGTTCGGCATTTACTACAAGTGCAAACATGTTCAACAACAATCTTCAAATTAGGCCAATAAAATTGATCACATAATACCCGTAAGACCCCGTGGATTTTAAATCGCCCCATCAAATAACCATCATGTGCCTCCCCCACTAGCAGTTCGTGCATGAGACATTTAAAAAGAACAACCCAATTTTCCAAAACAAATAGTTATCATGCCCATAGAATCCATCAAGATATGGCTCACAATATGATTCATAAATGTTTAACAAACTCGAATTATTAACATGCATGCTCTTAATATGTTCAATACGAAATGAAGGAGCATCTAGAAATGTTAGAAGCGAAGTCCTTTTATCATCAAGACTTCCCAATAAATTTCTCACATGGACTCCCCTAACTAGCAATTCCTTTAGAGGGAAAATAGGCACATCAAGCATATTTTCACAAAATAAGAATTCATCATGCCCATGAAATTTACTATATGCAACATTTTCACTAGTTAAAAATACACTTGTAAAATCCACATCTACATTATACAACCCTCTAATATATTCGAAACATAATAACCTTGCATTCAAAGAAGTGTTAGGAGCATACCTCCTAGATGTTGCATTTGTTATTTCATTTTCTTTACCTCGGTTGCATTTGTCGTTATAGGAAAATGTTTCATTGAATTTCTTCCACAAGGCATGACTTTGAAGTTCCATATTACTTTGATAAGTTGGCCTCACGACCTCCTGCAATAAAGAAGTAACCAAGCTAGGGAGGGAATTGTTAGAATATTCAAGAGTAAAGAACATTGTTGGGTGATCTTTTCCCTCAATTTTCTTGGTGGCACTCATCACTCCCTCACCTTTTTCCGAGGTAGGAATCTCAACTCTCAATTCTTCTCTTACCTCTCCTTTTTCTAGAGTCGTGGGTCAAACCCTCATTGCCTCTCCTTTTTCTAGGGACGTGGCCCCAACTCTCATGCTCTCATTTTTGTTTTCTTCAATTCTCTCAATTGAATTTTGTTTTATTTTCCTGTTCTCCCTTTCTTTTTCTTCTTTCTCCTTTTTCTTTCTTTTTCTTTTCCCTTCTCCTTTTCTTCCTCAAATTCCTTCTTGAGCTTCATTTGGTCTCTGTATACTTCTTCTGGGCTCAAAGATAGGATCACGACTTTTTTTCCATTCATTTTGAAGCTACACCGGTTCCCCCTCCTGTCATGATTCACATTTCGCTCACATTGCCAAGGTCTCCCAAAATTATGTGAGTAGTGTGTAAGGGAACCACATCACATAAAATTTGATCACTATAAGTACCACTGTGAAAAGTAAGAAGAACTTGTTCACTTACCCTCACCTCCCCATAGTCATTCAACATTTACAATATGTAAGGACTAGGATGCTTCGTAATCGGTAACCCCAATTTCTCAACTCTACTAGCATTCACCAAATTAGTGACAATCTCCCCATCTATCACGAGACTGCATGGTTTATCACTCACTAGGCACCTAGTGTAGAAATTATTCTTCCCATGTTCCTCCATCTCATTAGTATGGGCCAAAGATTATGGTGGCTTAGCATTCATCTCCTTCACTTCTTCTCTACTTTCACTACCTTCCTTCCCTCCTATGGAATGATGAAGTCTTCATTTTCTCAATATCAACCTTCTCATCCATCTGATCTCCACTCCTACCCATTCTCTTCTTCTTCTACCTGTTCTCCAATCTCCTTCAACTTCCCCTTCATTATCCCAAACACCCCTTCTAATTTTCCTATTCAAACTCTCATTTTGTTCACCGTCCCTCTCATTTCTTCAAACATCCCCACATTTACCCCTATCTTCTTTCCTATTCTTCCTTCCCATTCTCACATCATCCATCAAAACATCTCCACATTTATTCCTAATTCTTCTATTATCTCTTCCCTCTCCTCCATTACTAGTTCATGTACTCTCCCTTTTTGTTGCTAGCCTTTCTAACCCTCTCTCAATCTCCTCCATTTTCCTAGCCATGGTGCTTGAAAAAGTTTGCAACAATTCCTTCAAGTCTTGAGTTTGAGTATTGGAATTTGTCATGGTGTGCAAGTGTAAAAGTATTTTCACAAGAATATTTTTCACTCGTGTTTCACTCAATTTAGGATTTTATCCTCTAATGAGCTCACCACTCTTACATATTTTCACTCAAAATCTCCTTTCTAAAATTCTCCAAGGAAGGTAATCAACTAAACAACAAATTATAATTCTTGTGGATTCAAAGAAATCACAAACAAGGAAGAATGAATTTATCACAAATAAATACAATAGCAAGTGTAATTTATGTGCTTGCTATATTCAAAAGGAACAATTGTTATGTGGGATAAGATGCTAGGAACACAATTTCAAAAATGGGATTGAATAACCACAACTAATAGACAAGGCACAGATGTAGAGCAAATAAGCACAAGAGTAGATTTTCAATGAGGCAATTTAGCATACACTTTGTACTCAATCTTTGAATGGCCTTGAATGTGTATAATGTAGATATATGAAAACCCCCAACAATAAAATGTGGCAAGAAATGAATGATCAACAATTTCCCAATGTATGGAGCAAGTGATATGTGGAATAAAATGTTGATAACACAATCTCAATAAGGGGAATTGGATAGCCCCCAAGTAATTAGCAATATATGGGCATTGAACAATAAGGCATCAATGGAGTATTTTTTTTCTTTGGGACAATTTATCAAACATCTTGTGAGTACACTTTGGATAATGTGGGAAAGTAAGTGTTTGGCTAATAGAAACCGCCAACTAATTCAACAAGCAATATACCCAATATGTAATGATCAAGAAATACTCATGGGCATACAAATTTTCCATTTTTTTTTTTTTTAATAACAACAACAATAATGTAAAGGATATGTTTACCAAATTAGAGTCAAGCTCTGATACCAAATGATGCAAACTCCTTCGGTATATTGACCGAAAATTCCCACAACTATCTAATACCAAACTCAAGAAAGTTAAAGCGGTAAAATAAAAGATAAACACATTAACCCAAGTTTAAATTTAACCCAAAATTCAAGGATTAAACTAACCCTAATTCGATGGGTATCAACTAAACGAATTTCAAGGTGGCGAAAAATAAACAACACAAGAATAAAAATACTCAAGTAAAGTTGAATAACTTCAAAGAATAATACAAGATCAAGGAAGTTTTAACCTTACCTCAAAAGGAGTCTTTCAACACCAAGTTTTCTAGGTTTGAAATGAAAAATGTGTATATATTGTACAAAAATAGGATAAAAGATGTAAATTCGGAATTTGCATGAAAAACCCTGTTTTCTGAAACTGGGTGTTTCGGTCGACCGATCCTATTTCGGTCGATCACATGGTCGACCGAAATGATAGTTTCGGTTGACCAATCTTCATCCAAACGCAATTAAGGCTGCCTTCAAAATTCTCTGCAAACTTTCGGTCGACCGGAATGACCTTCGGTCGACTGAAATTGGCTAAGTCTAATTTCTCCTTATTTTTTACTCCAACTTGATTTTTGGCTTGTTTTTCTTGACTTTAATTACTTGATTAGCCTCGAATCTTGAGCATCTTCGACATCAGATCTCGTCATGGGTCTCACAGGTACGCGCATCGAGATTTGACTTTCTCGATTCTCATTATATTTTTTATAAACTTTATAAATTTGCCTATGTTGTTTTAGAGGAAAAATATATAGTTGAAAAGTGATTTAAAAAATATTGGTTAAAAATTGGTTTGGAGAAACGTATTGATTATAAATTAGTCTCTGTTTGGTATTAAACAAATTTAGAAATAACACATTTCCCAAATAACTTTTAACCATACGCATTTCTCCAAATTACTTTTCGACCACATATTTTACTTCAAAAATATCACATTATATATTTATAAACATTTATTTTTACCAAACACAAGTTAATTTACAAAACAGAGGCTACCAAACACATAGTTTTTCATTAAAAATTTACTTTTAGAAAGAGAAAAAAAGATGCGCAGTTGTTATAATTTATAAATTAATTTATATACAACATAATTTTCAAATCACTTAGAAATCACACATTTTTTATCTTCATTTTTTAATAATACATTTTACCTTAAAAACATAAATATGCTCTATTTGTTAAAAGTTGTGTTTAAAAATATTTTTTTTTATGTTTTTGAGGTAAAATATATTATTGAAAAGTGGAAAGAGAATATATCCTGTTAAAAAGTGATTTGGAGATTTATACTGTGTTCGAAAACTGGTGTTATTTTAGGTATTATAATCAACACGTTTTTTCAAATCACTTTTTAACCACGCACATTTTCCCCAAACCATTTTCACAAATTTTACTTTGAAAATACAAATAACACCTCCTACAATTGTTATAACAGTTGGCTTATATGTTAGAAAATTTGTTTTTAACTTGTGATTTGGGGATTTGCAACGGTTTTACGCTGTGTTCGGCGGCTATGCGTCAGATTTTTTTTGTTTTTTAGATAGATGTGTAGTTGAAATTTGGAGAGAGAAAATGTGTATGATTAAAAAGTAGTTTAAAAAATTATGTTGCTTATAAATTGATTTATAAATTATAATCATTGTGTAAAAGAACGGTGTCTTAGCATTTGTTTGGCAAATATGTTTTTAAACATATTTTTCCTACAGAATTCGTCAAATCATTTTTTAATCACACATTTTCTCTCTCCATTTTTTAATCACACATTTTATTTAGAAAATATAAAAAAAATATTTTTAAACAAAATTTTTAACAAACAGAAAGGATCTCATGGAGATTATATGAACAGATTTTGCCAGGTTGGTTTGAACTTTTTGTCATATGGATGCTTCATTGTTTGTTAAAGACAGAGTTTGGTTTCTTGATTCCAACGTAAAGTAATTATGTGCAAGAGAAGGGTCAGAGACGAGATTGAAAGGGCAAATCATATTCATATGATACAAAAACACTCATCATTCATTTCACAACTTCCAACGTGCTGCCTGCCTGTGATTCGGATTCTATTGAAATTACCGCCACACTCATAACCGCCTCTGTTGGGTAATGGATTTTTTTGGAGGTTTTTTTTGCTTTTTAAATCAATTTTTAAACTACACAGTTTCTCAAATCAATCTCTAACTTTACATATTTTCTCTCTTCAATTTTTAACCATTCATCTACCTAAAAAACAACAAAAAATCAATTTTTTTCCACCTACAACCGCCGAAGAGGGGCTTACTCATATATATATATATATATATATATAAAATATTGTTATTTATCTCAAAATAGAGATAAATCTCAACCAAATTGATACTCTCTCATTAAAAGTGCACACGAGGACCTCCCCAGTCTCCAATGCATGTATGTCAATTGAGTTGAGATTAATCTCAATATTGAGATAAATAGCATTACTCATATATATATATATATATATATATGTATATATCACTAGTACAAAATCGCGCATAAAAAATGGGTATTATGCGTCGTTTTATGTAACAACCGACGCCAATTGAAAACGCGGTGGCAATTTTGTAAATAAATTTTAAGTAAAGGCGTCGGTTCCTATTGAACCGACGCCCAAAACCCGCGTTTGGGCGTCGGTTCCCCTTGAACCGACGCCCAAACCCGAGTTTTTTTCCGCGCCCTTTTCAATTGTATCGCGTAACTCACTTCAATCACAAAACTCTCTCTACGCTCAAACTCTCTCCACTCTCTCCACACCCAAGCCGCCACTGCCCGCCTGCCGCCGCACCGCCCGTCGCCGCCGCCGCAAGGTTACCTTAAATCTCTACCCCCTACTTAGTTTTTTTGTAAATGTGTGTGTGTATATATATACACACATATATATCTATGTGTTTATATAATGTTTGTGTATATATATGTATGTATGTATATATATATATATATCTATGTGTGTATGTGCGTGTATATCTTTGTGTGTGTGTATATATATATATGTATGTGTTTTTGTGTGTGTGTATATATATATATATATATATATATATATATATATATATATATATATATATATATATCTGTGTGTATGTATATGTTTGTGCATATATATATATAATTGATTTATTATTTATCAAGTTAATTGGTTTGTTTGAATATATATTATTGATTTGAAGTTAGTATATTGGTATACAATAATATTTGATTTATTGGAGTTAAGTTATGCAATCTTAGTTTGATTTTTAAAAGTTGAGAATTGATTTTGGATTAATGTTGGAGTAGTAGATGATGTTGAAGTTTGATTGGAGTTGCGTTTGAGTTTTGAATATGTCGATGGTGAATAATTTGGTTTTATTGTAGTATTTTCATTCCCCCTATAGGTTGGCTAAGTCCAATTTACAGAGGAGACTCTGTCGAAAATTTGGTAAAATTTTACAAATAAAAAATGAAAATTATAATTTGTGGTGACTGTCACTCGTACAAAATTGACCATACTAATAAAATAACTATATAAAATACAATCATCCTTGTAAACTTTTAATCTTTTTAATTATATCTTCACATATAGGTCGTAAATTATCTTATTTGATTCCAACTACTAAACTTTCTTGTATTCCTTAGCGCTATACATTGTTAATATTATTTGTGATCTTGATAACAATAATTTGATATATATATATATATTTCTAACATGAATATTGATTGTCATATGTGCAGGTACGTGTTATATTGTTTTAATATAATGGCGGAGTCTTCAAGTTCTTCAGACGATCATAGTACTACCCAAACAAAAAGGACAAGAGGGCCGACTATGTGTAAGAAAATTAAGAAGGCAGGGTCAGAAATCAATGTTATTGAGTTCGATGAAAAAAATAGGCCGATCGGACCAGGAAAGAATAACTTCAAAGCTTTCATAGGGTCTTTGGTCCGTATTCACGTTGACATAAACATCAGTGATTGGCACAAAGTGGATCAAGGCCTTAAGGATATGATGTGGGAAGAAATCAAGGTACTATCACTTTATACATAATGAATTGAACATTAATCGTAATATTTTTTATAACATCGCATATTATCCTTAACTTTCAGAGGGAGTTCAACATCCCCGATGATCGTCGTCTGAAATCAAGTGTTTTGAAAGTTGCGGGGATGCGATGGAAAGATTTTAAGACAAGGCTAGTTCATAAGTACATTACACATGACCACCCAAAATATAAATCCCCTATGCAGCTTTATGATTTCTTATCTGAAGAGCAATGGGAGTTGTTCAAGAAAGAACGACAAACGGAGCAATTTAAGGTATATTGAAATGTACGCATATGATTTATTGAGTTGAAAAACTAAAAATATATTATTTTATTCAGGAGAAAAGTAAGAAGACTAGAGATAGTCAAATGCGAAATGAGCATCCCCATTATTTGGGCTCAGCAGGTTATGTGGGGATGAAGTCACAATGGCTAGTAAGCGACCCATTATCTTCTAGCACTTCATGTGACATGATTAGCTCCTCAATTGTAAGCGATGATCGCAGTTTAGATTGGGTTCGAGCTAGATCAAAAAAGAAAGAAGATGGAACTTACTACGTCCCCAACGAGAAAACTAGAGGGGTGTTTGACAAAATTGTAAGTATATCTTCCCGGTTTTTCATATTTTCAATTCAAATTAACTTTAATACTTGTATTTAGTTTTCAGTTTTTATTTTTTAAACAGGTAGAAAAAGCTGAGCAGGCCACACAGGGGTCATTTGTGGCAAGTAGGCAACATGATATTTTAAGTGAAGCCCTTGGGAAGGAGGATCATCCTGGTAGGGTGAGGGGGTATGGCGTGTATGTCACCATGAGTGATGTTTACGGCAAGCCGGACGATTACCTCAGACGATCTTGTGGGGTTGTTTCAGTAGATGACATTAAGGAGATAATCAGGCACGAGATGGAGGATAGCATTACCGAGAAGGTCAGGCATCAAACCATGTCGGAGATGCAAAGTAAATTCGACAGTATGCAAAGTGCGTACCATAGTATGCAGAGTAAATACGATGCTATCCTCCAGCGCTTGGGCCTAAATGTTGATGCCGAGATGGACGTAACTCCACACCCCCGACCTCTAACTCGAAGCAGTTGTCATTCCGTGAATCCAGACCCATTTGATGGGCTTCAGGTACTTAATGCTAAATTATTTAAGTTTTTTTTTAATATTGCTTATTTCATTTCAAATGGAAAGTGATGACTTATATGTTCAATTATATATGTTTAAAAATAGAAGTCGATTCCTTGTCGTCTCGCCGTAAGTCATGATGGTGAGAAACAAATAGTGGCCAGCGGAATGGTTTATCCGTCCGGAGCCGACACTGTGGTGCATCATCAACCACTCTGGCTTGATCATGTGAAGGTGTCCGTTGACCATGTCGTAGATGGTGCGGAAGCGTTCTATCTTCCAGTGCCATCTCAACATCACACCACGGTGGGGGAAGGTATTGGAAGTTTTTTTCAATGGCCGAAGGAGTTGGTTATTTTTGGAGAGGTAATAATGTTTAGTTACATAAAAGATTATGTCGATATTAATTTATTTTAAAATCGTGTTAGAAGTGTTATAATGATAAAAATTGTCTTCTTGCAAGAAGAGGCACCGAAAAAGCTAAAAAAATCTAACGAACAGAAAAAGCCTCAAAGTTTTGAATTGTCATCTACCCAGCGACCTGCAATTGTCGACGATGAGACGTTACAACGTCTAGGTGACAAATGCAAAATGTTGAACACTCTAGTCCTTCAATTGCCTGTTGGTGATGACTTCTACCAGGTGCCCATAGATGCCTCTGTGTTCAACTGTGCATTCGACGATGGTATTTTTGTTACAGTCGGAGACATCACCGATTTGCTAACGTTGCAATGGTTGGATACATCTATCTTACAAATACTTTCAATGTAAGACTTCTGATCAGAAATTATAACTTGACTTTAAATCATTATTTTATTTATATTTATTGGTTTAATTATTTTTAGGTACCTCCATGAGATGTGTCATGAATACGGTATTGAATCAATTGGATTCATGTCTCCGACACACATTGCATCGGTTTCGGTAAGAACAAATGCAGATGGTGTTGTAACTTACATGGACAGCACCATGAGGGCAATGCAAAGTAAGAAGTTCATTATAGCACCATATTTTCAGGAGTAAGACCACCGACATTCTCTCTTTTTTTACCTAATTTGAATCATATATGTTTAAAGTTGTATTTACACGTTCATAATACGTAGGAACCACTGGATGTTGTTAGTGATTTCTCCTCAGAAGAATACGGTGTACTTCTTGGATTCAGCTGGTGCATGTAAGCGTGACTTAGATATCAAGCCGCTATTGAATACGTAAGTTATGATAATTTTTCATGAAATAATTGTGGAGTTGTGATGAAATTGATTGTGGAGTTGTGGTAAAATCGATGAATTTCTGTTGTGATTGTTGAGAATTTATTTCAATAGCAACTTGCCTCTTTACAGGTTAGATAAGTTCAATTTATAGGGGAGACTCTGCCAAAATTTCTGTAGAAAATTTAGAGTATTTTTTTTTTTTTTTTGGTAACTTGTTCATATAATTTATTAAAATTTTAGGGCTTTCAAAATGTATTGGGCCCAAGGAGGTGTTAGGACGAAAGGCAATACCACGTGGCTAAAAATAAAGGTACGAAAACACATTTAAAATTTATTGTAATGTTTTGAATTATTTTCATATTCTATTAAGTTTGATTATTCATTTTAGTTTTCAATGTGAAAATTTCAGTGTCCTCAGCAACCTGGAGGTTCTGAGTGTGGCTATTACGTTATGAGAAATATGTATGAGATAGTCACAGAACACTTCCAGCTTCCTTCGTTAGAAAAGGTATAAATAATTTAAATTAGAGTTTTTAATTAAGACTTTATATTTTATTATAAAATAACTAATAATATGTTTTGATTGTTTGTAGGCATTTAAAAAATACTACTCAGCGGAGGAAATCTTTGAGATTCAAAATTTATGGGCCAAATATTTCGTTGATAGGTGTGTGTAAAATGACGCGTATCCAAACTTAAATTTACATATTTGTATAATAAAACAACAATCTTGTATATATAATTGTTCTCTATTTAATTTTATTATGTATATGTCGATTATATATATATTTGATGATGCGCATGTGGAAAATGTTCAAGTCATCGCGGGCCACGTCCAAATGACTTTGGGTCACGACCTGCAGCGGCCTGGGTCACTGCAGGCCATGAACTGCAGCGGCCTGGGTCACTGCAGGCTATTACCTGCAGCGGCCTGGGTCACTGCAGGTGTGAAAACGGGGGAAAAAAAAAATATGACCACTTTAGGCGTCGGTTCAAACTTATAACCGACGCCTAAAGTTAGACTTTATGCGTCGGTTTATTAAAAACCGACGCATAAAGTCGAACTTTAGGCGTCGGTTCTAAAGTTTGAACCGACGCCTAAAGTGTTTATTTATTTATTTTTTAAAACTTAAAGCGTCGGTTATTAAAAAATCGACGCATAAAGTAGAACTTTAAGCGTCGGTTTACAACCGACGCCTAAAGTAAAAACTTTAGGCGTCTGCGTCATATGCGTCGCCCCTACAACCGACGCCTATGTCCTTTTACAACCGACGCCTTTTGCACTTTCTGTACTAGTGTATATAGTAATGGCAATGGATCGGCTTGGCCCTTTAACAATACGGCTCGGCTCGGCTCGCGGCTCCGTGGCTCGCCATCAAACGAGCTGAGCGAGGTCCAGGGCCAAGCTCATTTTTTATTGAATGTGTTCATTCATTTTGACTATTTTAGCATATTTTCTCATAGTAATTTCGACTCGGGAACAAATTGAATTGTAAGTTCCATTGTAGAATTCGAACCTAACCATTAAGTACGAAGCGATGGGAACGATGGAACCTGTGCATGCAAAAGATTTTATTGAAAAAATGAATCAGCTTGGCTCACGAGCCAAGTATATAATATTTATTTATTTATTTATTTTTCTTCAAAAATACACGAGCCCACGAGCCGAGCTCGTGAGCTCGGCTCGTGGCTCGTATTTGATGAGCCGCTAGTGCAAAAACGAGCGGAGCGCGGCTTGTTTCCCGGTTTGCTTGTTTGGCTCGTGTTTTGGCTCGTGCGTTGGACGAGCCGAGCCGACGACTCGACGAGCCGTTTTGCCACCTATATATATATATCCAAAGAACTCATTATACTTAGAGGGTAAAACTAAAGAAATCCAATTTTTGATCGAATGGGTTACCGAATCTACGTGAGTGGTTGAATTCATGGTAATATGAAAGGTAAAATAATATATGTATGCCATGTGTGGAGGTGTGTAAGTTTTGGTAATCCATTATGGTAATCTAGCATAATTTATATTCAAAACTCATTTTAATCATATATTTTATCAATAAGTCTCTGTTCGACAAAGATGTTTTTAAACATGTTTTTAATAATACAGTTTTTCAAACTATTTTTTAATCACACATATTTTCTCTCTCCACTTTTAAATCATATATTTTACCTAAAAAACAAAAAAAAAAAAAACATGTTTATAAATACAAAATTTTTAATAAGCAAAGGTTAATCTATACATAAGTTTAAAAAGATTCATACTTTTAACTACACATTCTCCAAAAATTTAGGTTATGTTTTTTAGTAATATTGCAATTATAAATTTGTTTATTTATGTTTTTGAGGTAAAATTTGTGATTAAAAAGTAATTTGAGAAATTGTGTTATTTATAAATTTTTTTATAAAATATAATGATTGCGTTGAAGAACAAAAGCTTACTATTATAAACCACGTTATTTGAAATAATGGGTCTCAAACACGGACATTATTTTCATGTTTGTTTCTCTCTCTTTTTCTCATCAATCTATGGCATCGATGGAAATATCTATCATATTAATTCTATGAATAAAAATTTTAATCCAACTCTTGCTCTAATTATTTCCTTAAAATATAACTAAACGGAATTTAGTTGAAAATAAAGCTACAAAATTTTCTGATTATCAAGTTGAGCTAACATTTTGGTATGTGTTCAGTAAAATTATAATCAAAACAGTACAATTTTGACACTTTCAATGTGATACAGAATGACTACCTGAAAAAGTCGATACTGAAGCTCTGGTCTTTTCAAACATGTCCGTCAACGTAATTATCGAATTATCCGATATTATTTCTAGGGAAAATTACACTCAACCTTGCTTTTTAGGAATCAAATTCAAAAATAAGGTCAATTTTATATTAGTTCAAAAATTAGGTTATAATTGAATATTTAATATAATATTAATATTTAATATAAACTAAATTAATTATCCATTCCAATTACCAAACCCTCGTTCACTCTCTATGACCTCTATTTCTCCCAAATCACCACCAGTCACCAGAAGCAGCAGCGGCGCCGATGCACGCGCCCACCACACCTTCGATCGACGATGAACAGTGGCGACGACTTGAGCACTTTTTCGTTTGCAAAGCCCTAAGAGCCGCTGCTTGATGGAGGTGGTGAAGCAACGGCATCACTGCTTCGATGGAGGCAGCGAAGATCTGGGTTATGTTATGACAGACCGGCCAAATAACTATTTTTGCAGGCGGGTGCAATGAATCTGATGATGGACCGTGTTGGTGGTGTTGGACCGATGGTGGTGGGGGGCAGGAAGGTGCAGTGAATCTGACTCCAAAATTGCTCCGATTGATTATTAAGATATGCTCAGCAACTTAGGTCACATGTTGAAGATTTTATCAGATCACATGTTGGATAGTGTATAAGGTCACATGTTTGAAGTATGAAACAGAGGGACCGGTGGTTGTGGTGAGAGCATTATGTAAGGGTTGGCTATTGTACCAGGTCACATGTTGAGAATTTTATCAGGTCACACGTTGGTATTGTGTACTTGTGCAGATTCGGTGGTGGCGGTGGTGGTGGTGGTGGGAAGCTGGTGTATGGGCGGTGGTGCAGAGGAGAAGGTAGCAGTGTCGATGGGGAGGTTGTGGCGCACATTTTCACATTCTCATGTCACATATGCTAAGTGACTGGATGTGTGTAGATCGGTGGGTAGGTGTTGTGGTCTTAGATCACATGTCGATGGAGGCCAGCTTGTCATTACTATGGTGTACAATGTTGTGAACATTTGATAATCGAGTGAAGTTTATGAGACGACCTATCAAATTATTATGGACATTGCAACTTGCACAATGAATGTAACAATCCCCTTGACCATCCTCTCACATATGAGTGGGAAGTGGGGGCTCATCATTGAGGGTGACCCCACACTTTCCATGTGAGAGGGTGGTTAAGAGAATTAACACACTCATTATGCAAATAGACTAATTCAAATCTTCATGATGAGCTTTATTTTCCTTAAATATTTGATTTTTTTTTTCTTTTAAGGTCTTTATATGCACTAGAGGGAGATGAATCAGAATAAACACTAGCATCTCCAATAGGCTCTTTAAATTTGATATGTTCTTTATTTTGAATAGTCAATCCTTAAAATTTCACTCTAATAAGCTCTTTACTTTAACATTTTAATTTAGAGAACTCACTTTTTATTATTAAATACATTCAAAAAGTTTCAATTTTTAATGTTCTTACATTAACTTTCTTTATTTCATACTAGTATATCACACACGTGCAATGCACGGGACTTCTATCCATAATAATGATTGGAATTCATGAAAATATGTTACTTATACAATTATATCAAATAAAAAATATAGTGCAAATAATATTTTATTACAATATATTATCAAATTCGAAATTTTAAAAAAGACAATACTAATCAAAATAGGAAAAAAATACCCATGCATTTTAAAATTTGGTACTTAATTAATTTGTTCTATTAAATTTGTTTTAATTTTATTTGTATTCATCACCAATTTTATTTTTAATGTATTTTAATTTTTTATTAAGTTTAATTTCTAATGTATTGATTATATATATTTTATAAATACTTCAAAACACACACATATGCACATACATATTCATATTAAAGATATTGTAATGTCTTGCACGGTGCTCAAGACATTTTTTTATTATTATTATTTTTTTGGAATTTATGAAAATATGTTGATTATACAATCATACCAAATGAAGAATATAGTAAAAATAATATTTTATTAGAATTTAAAAAAAAAAAAGACAATACTAATCAAAATGAGAAAAAATACCCACGCGTCTCAAAATTTGGCGCTTAATTAAATTTTTGTATTAAATTTGTTTTAATTTTATTTGTATTTATTACCAATTTTCTTTTTAGTGTATTTTAATTTTTGATTAAGTTTAATTTTTAATGTATTGATTACATATATTTTATAAAAACATCGATACACACACACACACACACACACACACACACACACACATTAAAGAAATGATAATATCTTGCACGGTGCTTAAGCCATTTCTATTTATGGAATTCATGAAAATATGTTGATTATACAATCATATCAAATAAAAAATATAATACAAATAATATTTTATTACAATATATTATCAAATTCGAAATTTTAAAAAAGACAACATTAATCAAAATAAGAAAAAAAAATAGTCACATGTCTTAAAATTTGATGTTAACTAAATTTTTTGTATAAAATTTGTTTTGATTTTATTTGTATTCATCACCAATTTTCTTTTTAATATATTTTAATTTTTCATTAAGTTTAATTTTTAATATATTGATCATATATATTTTATAAAAACTTCAAAATATAAACACACACACATACATATTAAAGAAATGATAATATTTTGCACGGTGCTCAAGACATTTTCTTTTTTTGAAATTCAAGAAAATATGTTGATTATACAATCATATCAAATAAAAAATATAGTACAAATAATATTTTATTACAAAATATTATCGAATTCGAAATTTTAAAAAAGACAATACTAATCAAAGTTGGAAAAAAATACACACCGTCTTAAAATCTTGCGCTTAATTAAATTTTTTATATTAAATTTGTTTTAATTTTATTTCTGTTTATCACCAATTTTTTTAATGTATTTTAATTGTTGATTAAGTTTAATTTTTAATATATTGATTACCTATATTTTATAAAAACTTCAATATACATACATACATACATATTAATTATGACCCATATTTATTATTAACTTTCATTTAATACCAACATTTAATACTAACTTTTGTTAATTACATTTAATAATTTTTTATTTTATTTTATTTTTTGCAAAAATTTTATGATTTAGAATGAATTTTGGGCGGGAATGTCGTAAAAATGGTAACGGTTATCCTATTACTCCATCCGTCCCATTTATATAGGCTGGTTTGACTTTTCATACAGATTAAGGAAATATATTTAATGTTATTGAAAATGTATTTTTTGTATATAAAAAAAAATTCAAATTACCCTTATTTATATTTCAAAACTATTATTATTGGAAGTAATAAATAGGGTATATTAGTAAACAAACAAAATAAATACTTTCTAATAAAGAAATAGACTTATATAATTGAGATAAGAGAAAAATGAAATGAAGTCGATATAAATGGGATGAAATGAGTATTATATATAGATATATAGATTTTAATGTATTAATTACATATATTTTATAAAAACTTCAATACGCACACACTAAAAAAAATGATAATATCTTGTACGCCGCTCAAGACATTTCTTTTTGTGGAATTCATGAAAATATGTTGATTATATAATTATATTAAATAAAAAATATAGTACAAATAATATTTTATTACAATATATTATCGAATTCGAAACTTTAAAAAAGACTACTAATCAAAATAGGAAAAAAATACCCACGCGTCTTAAAATTTGGCGCTTAATTAAATTTTTTGTTTTAAATTTGTTTTAATTTTATTTGTATTCATAACCAGTTTTCTTTTTAGTGTATTTTAACTTTTGATTAAGTTTAATTTTTAATGTATCGATCACATATATTTTATAAAAACTTCAATACACACACACACTTACATATAACATATTAAAGAAATGATAATGTTTTGCACAATGACCAAGACATTTTCCTTTTTTGGAATTCATAAAAATTTGTTAATTATACAATCGTATCAAATAAAAAAATATAGTACAAATAAAATTTTATTACAAAATATTATCAAATTCGAAATTTTAAAAATGACCACTAATCAAAGTAGGAAAAAAATACACACGCGTCTTAAAATTTGGCGCTTAATTAAATTTTTGTATTAAATTTGTTTTAATTTTATTTTTATTTATCATCAATTTTCTTTTTAATATATTTTAATTTTTGATTAAGTTTGATTTTTAATATATTGATTACATATATTTTATATATACATATATATATATGACCCACATTTATTATTAACTTTCATTTAATACCAATATTTAATACTAACTTTTATTAATTACACTTAACTCTTCTTTTTTTTCTCTCTTTTATTTTTTGTAAAAATTTCCTGATTTAGAAAGAATATTGAGCGAGAAAGTGTGCGTAAAAAATGGTGACAGTTATCCTATTATTATATATATATATATATTTGATATAATTGATCATTCACTTTTTTTTAAAAATATATATATAAAGAAAGACAATAAATGAAATTTTTGTTAGAAATATGGAAATGAACCTTATTCCACAAAACATTTACAGAGGCCAGTCAATCTAAAGTCACAATGAAAGACTAGGCAACAAATCAGTGTGAGAATGCTAAATGAAACATTAAAACATGATACTTTATTTGTACAATTCATGGTTATATTAATTTTCCTACATAAACTTTTCATCTTCACAATCAGAAACCTGCTTCAAGCTCCTACCATCTCAACCGGAGAATCCGTGATTTGAAGAGCTTCGACTTGATGCTTTCCGTGTTTAGGTTGATGCTGCGACCAATATGTGTGAGCAGCTAGAACTCGATTTAACAACTCCTGTGGCACGGGCTCTCCCCTGCGTTGCTGAGGAGCTATGCTTGCAGTATGAACTAGGGTCTTCCATTTATCCTTTAAACCAACCAAGACCGGTATTAATGAAACCGGATAATTATATTAGTATTAAATTAATCCTACCCATGTGATTGTTCGCTGGTTTCTCATGCAATTATTTAGCACTCTACCTATATTATAAGCCTAAAGCATGTGTAGTTGTCATAGGATGACATCTTAACCAAACAAGATTCAGACATGTTAAAAAAGAAAGTGACCAAAATTATATTGTAAGATATGAGATCTCGATACAAATAATTCCAAACATAAGCACAATATCTCATCGAATACTATTTAAATGATATTTCCAGATAAAAGTAGATTACTGATATATACCTTCAAGTCCACATAAGTTCTATGATCTGCATCCTCAAATGCGCGCATTTTAACATTACGCCACCTGCAAAAGTAAAAGATAATCAGAATTTCAAATTCCATGATATTAAGGAGCAAATCTTAATATATTCTCCCCCACACCACGTGTATCACGATTCCCAGGATCTTATACTATGTTCTTACCTTCCAGTTCCCAGTTTTTCAACTGCTTCGACCAGTGCTTCCACTTCGGTCACAGAGAAGGGTCTCCTAGTCCTACGCTGTGAAAGTTCATTATGTTTACGTTTTGAGTTAAAGGGAACTACTGCAAGTGCCTCCATATTTGTTGGAGGGACTGGAACAAAGGCCTTGGAGTCAGGCAATGCTCCATCTTTTAATGCATCGGTAGTGGTCTTTGGGGAGGGTATTGATGCATGGTTGTTACCAATGTCATTGTCCAACTTCATAACTAGAGGAGGATCATGTGAAGCATTTGAAATGCCCGAATCAAAATTTGGACTGTCTGGAGACCTGAAATATGATATACATGTTTAGTAGGACGTCGAATGTCCATATGTTTTCATAAAAGTATCATATGTGGAATCTGTGCTTCTAACTTATCCAAAATGAGCTGATTGAGAGGAAAATAATTATTTTTGTCCCTACTCTTCCATTATTTATATAGCCCCTGTTTGGTAGCACTAATTTTTTAGATTTTAATCTAACTTAAAGTCATTATTTAATCTTAACCACACTTTTTATGGAGTCCACAACTTTCCAACCACACATCTCATCATCTTTTATCAAAATCTACTAAAAGTCTCATTTTTATCAATACCAAACAGGGGACATAACAATATGCAATAATTGAGAAGCAAGCCATGGATTTTTTGAATTTAGAATGACTCAAAAAAAATTATGTACTTTTGAATATGTCGATTAACTATTATTCCTATGGAAGCTAAGCAAGGCACATCCGTAAGAGCAGTAAAAATTCTAAAATCAAAATCGTAAACTCAGGCTTGTTCATATTTGACTCCCCGCCCCCCCCCCCCCCCCCCCAAATAAAAAAGGCTAAAAATATTGCAGTACCTGGATGATTGTAGATGTGCATCACATTGTAATACCAGCGGAAGATCTTTCGAGGTTCTCGGTCCAGAATCATGTGTAAAACTTGGCTCCAATGCGAAACCAAGTGTGTCGAGGTTGCTACTTTGAGAAATTCCAGCCTGCCGTAGAGTTCTATTGTCGTCTTTAACCTTCTTCCCTTGAAGAAGTACCCCAACTTGTAGTCCACTTCTAAGAATAGCATTGACTGCCTCCATCACCATCCTCTGTGGAAAAATCAAGGTCAGAAACCAGCAGACTTAACATCAATAAAGGGATTAACTTCGTAAATTTCATCAAAGCCGTGAAATTCATGAACTATGGTTATTTCTACATGCATGCTATTTACAAGTAATGAGTAAAGCCACTAGTCAACCTCAAAATAAGAATGCATGTCCAGAAAATCAGGAAAAAATCTTAAATTTCAGATGTTATACGCTATATTAAATGAACAAGAAGAATGAAATTATGCAAACCTTCAGAGCACCAACAGTTGCAGTTTCAGGAACCTCAATTTGAAGTTCTGGCACCCTGAACGACTTGATGTTAAATTTCACTGAGTGAAGGGAAAACACATATTAGAACTTCTTCGAACCAAAAATACAGGTAAAGATGAAAAGGCAAAGTGTATATAAATCCATAGGGGAAAAATCTGGTACCTCTAGAGTCCTTTGATTTTTTATGAGCTTTAACTAAAGCTGACACTCCACTTTCTGCAAGAAAATAATAACAGTTATATTGGAAGACTGCATAACAATAGAATTTCCAATCCCAGACGTGATAAAGGACCTTTATTTAGGATTGTGGCTGAGCTACTCTTATCTCCCGTCATCTCCTTTTCAGGTAAATTAGAGACACTTTCGCTGCTGGCCTCTTGGTCATATGCAACTTCAAAGTAGTGATCAAACAATTTCCTTTTCTTAATCGGGGCCCAATGACACCTTTCTCTTTTGCAAATGTTTTTCCTGTATCGGTAAAATGATTTCATTCCCTCACCTGAGAACAAAATTCAGGTAGGTGAACATAGATAATCAGTTACATAACGTAGAATAGATTTTGAAAGTACAGAAATTCAAACTTACAAGACTGATAAATATTTTTAACAGCACTTACTGGAGGTATAAAATTCACGATCTTTGAATTTCGGAGCTACTTTCCTGTATTTAGATGTCAACATCTTTCTTGATCTGCGGTACTCATAGCATGGTTGTAGCCTAAAGGGCCTAATCTTGGTACTAGGTTTATTGCACCCAAAAGAATTTTCGTCATCATCTCTAATACCTAACTTTACATCATTCCTATGCTTTTGCAATGGAGCACCAGGAATAGGGTCCCTATACAAGGAAAACTGTACACTACTCTCTGAGTTCATCAGTACATTAGTATTCACACATTCCTCAATTGGATCCTTTATACTAGATGTGTTAGCCATGGTTAAGTCCCCTACCCGGTTTCGTTCATCCACTAACTGTTTTCCTGGTCCATCGTCCATTTTAGGGTCATAAATATCACCAACATCGTCCAAGCCTCCCTTTACTTTATAAGGGAAGGTTCCATCTGAACTTCTGTCCTTGCACATTTCCAACTTCACATCATAATCATCTTTTGTGGTCAAATCGCAACTTGCAAGTTCAGAAGTGTGTTCCAACACAAAATCATTTTCTGCGTGTGGAAGGCCCTTGACATTTGATAAAATATTGCGATCTTGAATAGATATTTCTGGAACAAACGCACTCTCTACACAACTTCCCTGGTCAAAGTGCTTCAATTTCAGAGATTTATCATTTTCAGGTAGCCTCATCTTATTACCATCTCGGCAAAAGCCAGGCTCCACTTTCTCTTCGGCTGCATTACTTGAAGTGGAGCTTTCACTCTCCTGTAGCAACTTGCCAGCTACAGCTGCAAGTAATTCAAATGCAGAAATTGTGTTGTCTTCCACCAATTTCCTCTGCGGGCTTCTCCTCTGGGAAGAAATATAAAGCTGAGATGCTCAGGACCATACCGAGTAATATGAATAGTAGAAAAATATAGCTTAAACACAAAAGGACGTGCTCACCCTAATTGATCTAGGTCCTTTGGGAATAACTGGGATTCGGTAGCCACTGAATCCATAATCCTGCCTCTTCTTTGAAACCATGACTCAGGCAGCATGCCAAGATAAGATCATCAAATACCGTGGGGTAGTAGTATGAAATCACCCTCAATCTATAAAATATTCCAGAGACATTTTATCAATTAACGGAAAAACAGGAACATGCAAATTGCAGAGCTTCCCAGAAATAATTAGTAAATCCAGACAAGGTAGACTAGGGGATCGAAATGTTAAACTAAAAGGTGAAGTATGATTACTTTAATAGGGTGAAATCTGTAAAAACCAATGACTGAAAACAAGAAAAGAAAAAACATCTACATATGGGATCTAGAATTGAAATATAGCATTTCCAGTCTCCAATGCACTCGACTTGAAGTGAACCGGGTTTTTTCTTCTCCATATGAGACCTCCTTGTTCATCAAAAACTCGAAGTTTATCCCAAACAAAAATAGTTAACAATTCATCAAAAATTACGCCAAGGGTAGACAACTGCAGACTAAAGAACAGAAGTCATGGACATATAATCGATCATAGATCTTATAAATAAGAAGATTATAAAATGATCCCTTTCAACATTAATCAATAGTCCGGATCAATTCATGCGTGAAATTATTGCACGTGACATAAAGTTATTTCACAAAGCTTATGTGGAATGGCAACAGGAAACGATTGTGATTTAAAAAAAAAAAAAAAAAAAAGGACTTCAAATTCGTCAGATCCAGTAATATGAATCCTGGCTCTCATCAAATGAAATTCAGATCACTGCAAGTCTCATCAAATGTAAGAAATACAAAAGTAGGGATTTAAAAGGAAAAATCTAGCGGAAATAAATAAATCAAACAACTATTCAAATTCCAGTTTCACTGTTCAGTTTATTTATTCAAAGAAGAAGTTTCATTTTGCATTTAACCCAAGTAATGGAATGAAAATAATAGGATTTTACAGATTCCGATCAGATCTCCGCAGGATCAACTTCAATTTCAACAAAAAACTAAAAATAAAAAACTCGCCTGATTTCCATAATTCTACACGCTGATCAAAGCAACACTTCGAAAATAATTCTAAAACCCAAAATCTAACATCAAAAATCAAAATTCCAAACCAAAATTCAATTCCAATCAAGAAAATGAACAATTAAAATAAATAGAATCTTACCTGACGATTGATTGATTTGATGAGAAATATATGCCCTTGCTTGTATTTCTTTGCTGCTTCTGTACAGATTCTAAGACTTACGAATTTACGTAACGCAAATGAAAAATTCTTTGACAGGAAAAAAAAAATGTGATTTGGACAAGAATTTATTTTTGAAAAAGAGGAGTTTTTATTTATTATTATAGTTATAAAACCTCTGGGTTTGGGTAAAGCAATCAACCAACCAACCAACCAAATGCAACACAGTGCCAAACCCCGATCTGTGGATATTGTTTTATATACGGTTGACTCCCCAACCGGACCAGCCGGTAAAAGGGACAAAATTGTCCGGTTATACATTGCCAACCTGTGGCCACCCTTTGGGCTGGCCTTCTTATTCTCTAATCTTACGGGTTGTGGGTAGGAATTAGGGAGGGGTACCCAAGGGAGGTGTGGAAGAACGGTTGGATCACTTCCTAACTATTCTCAAAACTCTTTACAGCCACCACTATATCTATCTTGTAGATAGAATGTGTCACGTGGCACTATGTCCATAAGCATGTGTATTATGTCATTTGTAATTTGTAAGGTTGCAATGTCTATTTGTTATACTTATTATTTAACTTTCTTTAATTTATAAGGGAACTTTCATTTGGTACTCATTGGTGCGCATTATGTAATTCTTTGACTGACGCAATAGCTTGCAAACTACGTCAGCCTAATAAGTCGCACTAAACAAGCTCGGTGCAACAGGTTCGACCGAGAAAGTGTTAAATTTATTTTTGATGAAGTAATTATGTTGTTCATCTTCAATAGAATAAGTTATTGCACCCGTGTCGTGAAGGTAGATTTATATTTCTTATTTATCTGTCTCAAATCATAATCTATTTACCTTGCTGAGTGAGTATTTAATTTTCTCATTTTCTAATATACTCTTACTTAATGTTCTTTATTATTATTAATAAGAAAGAATTGAATAAGAACATATTAGGAAAGTGAATGAAAAATTTATCTTTTCAATCACATTAATTAACATTTCTATGCATGAAAAAGTAGGAGTAAATCTATCTTCACGAGACAAGTGAAGTATTTTTTATGTATCGAAACTTGTAAAACTCATTTCATGTCCAAATTTGTTACGATTCAATTTAACTGTAAAAGTTATCGGTATTTTAAACTTTTGTAGTATTAGATTAGATTTTAAATGTCTCATGAATTTCATTTAATAAGGAGGTAGATTTGACATTGATAAAAAATAACGTGGATATATATTTTGTACTTAAGATTTTCGTGCTATTAATAAGATAAGATAAGATAAGATAAAATAAAACAAAAAACACAATATATTGATTTTCGAACCACCTACTTTGAAAATTGTGTAATATACAAAGAAAAGTTTTCTCATAACTAATGAAAGTATTATTTTCCATAACTCGTATTGAAATATTATATTTTATTAATTAATATGAAATTATATTTTATTAATTAATAAAATAAAAAATTTTGACAAATTTTTTTTCCTAAAACTCGTATTTAAAATATATTAAAATATTATAATTCATTAATTAATAAGATATGAAATCTTATGAAAATAAATTGAAAATATATTTTTCATAATAATAAAAATATGGAATATATTGAAAATAGTGAAATATTATATTTTATGAATTAATTAAATCATTTTTTTAATATAGATTTCAACGTTGAGATGAAATAATTATTAATTTTTTAGTTAATTATGAGATATAATTATAAGTGTTAGTTTATAAAAAAGCATTTTTATAGTTATGCTGTTAAACAATCAATTTAATCTTAACAGTACTTCTGGAATGACAACCAAACAGTCAACTGTTTTTTGTTAACAACATTTTTTTAAAAAACTTTACTAATAAAAGTTCTACTGCAAAAAACTCTATTCACAAAAGTTGTGCCAAATGAGCCCTTAATTTATACAAAAACACTTTTATAGTTGTGTTGTCAAACAATCAATTTAATATTAAAAGTACTTTATGGAATGACAACAAAACAATCAACTACTTTTTGTTAACAGCTTTTTACAAAAAGCACTAATAATAAAAGTTCTATTGCAAAAAGCTCTACTCACAATAGTTGTACCAAACGAGCTCTTAGTCCAATTAATGATCTCATGTGTCTTGATAAAAATATCGGTGTATTAATTATATGTTGGGTAAGAGTTAATTTATTGCAAAAAATAATTTTAAATGCTGTATATTTTATTAATTTAACATACCAATTATTAATTAAGTCTATTTAAACATGAGTTTTAATTCTAAAATAGTTTATGCAAAAAAGCATGTTGCCTATAAGAAGAGTTTAACATCAAACAGAACGAATTACTAGATCTCTTATCTTAAATTTCCAAGTCAAACAATTCCTTAAAAGAATATGTGACGAGGATCGTGTGGAAGAAAGCATTGGCATTTTTGGAACACTTTGATTGTCGGTCTTCAAAGAAATTGCCATAACTTTTGCATACGGTGTCCTTTATTTAGCCCATAAGTACTACTGACGTAGAACGAGTCTACAACACACAACAATATCAAAAGAATACAGATTGCAAAGGAAAGGAATCGCTTTTTTTTTTTCTTCTTATTTCATAACCAATCAAGAAAACCCTACAATGCGTTAAGTGTCTTAAATAAGAGGAAACAAATAATTTAAAGGGGAAACAGTCCCTTAATGGGCTGGACCTACAAACGAAATAAACAAATAATGAAAAATACTGAATTAAGAACTTCAACTGTCGTTTTGAACCAGTTTATGCTCTCAAAGGCCGTGTACAACAGCGGGATGCTTTTTAGAGTTGGGAATCGGGGATCAAGGTCAATATTCCTGAATTTCAAGGTAGGATAGAGGTGGAAAAACTCCTTGATTGGCTATCGGCAATGGAGGAGGTGTTGGACTACAAAGAAGTGCCCGACGATAAGCGGGTAACTTTGGTGGCTACGCGGTTGCGTGGCAGGGCTACAGCTTGGTGGCAGCAATTAAAACAAAATAGGAACCGATAGGGCAAGGCAAAAATTCAGTTGTGGGAGAAGATGAAGAAGCAATTGAAAGTAGCGTTTCTTCCCTTTAATTACACCATAACATTGTATCAGCGTTTACAGAATTTGAGACAGGGTAATCGTTCTGTGGATGCTTACTCCACAGAATTCTACCAATTGATAGCTCGAAATGATGTGGGAGAATCAGAAGACCAATTAGTGGAGCGCTATATTGGTGGACTTAGATGGAATTTGCAGGATGTTCTAAATATGTTCTCGCCGGTGCCTTTGTCTGAGGCTCATCAACCTGCACTGAAGGCTGAGAGTCAACAATTGCGTCAATAGACATGCAGTGATTCTATAGATGGGGGTCGACCAAACGCCCTACATCCTACATCTGGTCCACCTTGACCTTCCACACTGGGAGGTCGGGGGAACTCATCAGAACGCTTGGGCAGCGGCTCTTCCAGCCGTAATTCCGGGTGGCTAGGCTCCTCTTGGTGGACAGGGATGTGGTAGTCATTGCTTTGGCTGTGGCGGCTTTTGAACATTTGAGAAGGGGCTATCCAACTCAAGGGCAACCACGACCTGGCTTGTTTATTGGAGTCCAACCCTAAATATAAAGAGGCGTTGATCATCACCGGCATTCTGTTGAGTTTGACGTTGGGGACTATGTTTGGGCAGTCCTTACCAAAGATCGGGTGTCATCTCATGAATATTCGAAGCTATCCCCTCATACAATTGGTCCTGTGGAAATTATCGAGAAGATTAACCCCAATGCTTATCGCCTACGGCTACCTTCCCATATCCGCACTTTGAATGTGTTTAATGTAAAACATATTTTACCATATCAAGGCGATGAGATAGCAGATTGTGATAGCAATTCTGATTAGAGGGAGAATCCCACTGACCCTAGGGAGAATGATGAGGATCGTGTGGAAGAAAGCACTGGCATATTTGGAACACTTTGATGGTCGGTCTTCAAAGAAATGGTCCTAACTTTTGAATACAGTGTCCATTTTAAGCCCATAAGTACTTTTTGAAAAGGTCTCGACGATTCCAATTGAACACATTGCTTTTCCGTGACAACGTATGATGGATTTTGGGAGTTTGAGAGCGTTTACTGGGTCAAAACAGAAGTTGAAGTTCTTAATTCAGTATTTTTCATTATTTGTTTATTTCGTTTGTAGGTCCAGTCCACAAGGGACTATTGCCCTTTCGGTTATTTGTTTCCTCTTATTTAAAACACTTAGTGTATTGTAGGGTTTTCTTGGTTGCTTATGAAATAAGAAAAAAGACAATTCCTTTCCTTTGCAATCCGTAATCTTCTGATATTGTTGTGTGTTGTAGACTCGTTCTACATCAACATGGGATGGGATGGAAGAAAAGATTAAGCAAATTAAAATATTTAATTAGTTACAATTACAGAGTTCATCAATATAGTTTGGTTGAATAATTTTATTTGATCAGAGTCTCTTCAACCTCTAGAAAAGTTATACTAATGCTTAAAACCTTGTTTTAATTAAGACTTCAAAATAAAAAAAATAAAAAACTCCCTTCAAATAATTTTTCTAACACAATCTCACAATCAATTTTTTTTCCGTGTTTCTAGTTAAATAAAGTATTTTAAATTTAATAACATAATTTATGGAAAAAAGATGGCCAATAAAAATTAAATAATAAATATTTAGGATTAATCTATTTAGTCAGATTGATTTACCTAATAATTTACCAATTTCTGTGTTGACACAATTATAATGGTTGATTTTAAAGATGATGTGATGAGTTAAGTGATCGATGTCTGCCAAGTGTATTGTTGGTAAGCCAGTCGGTAAATCAATCTGACAACGTTGAATGGTTCAAATATTTATGACTCAATATGTAAAGACGACAATTAAAGCCCCGTTTGGTATAGAAGTTTTTGAACAACTTTATCCCAAAACTTATTTCAACCAATCATTTTTATAAAACTCACCACTTTCATATTTTTCAATCTCTTTTAAAAAATCCAAGGTTCTGTTTTTTAAATTTTTTGTGTTTAAAACATTTTTTTTATTTTCTAAGTAAAATATATAGTTGAAAAGTGGAGATAGAAAATATGTATGGTTAAAAAGTAGTTTGGTGAATTTGAATGTTAAAAAAAAAAAAAACATATTTTTTTAACATATTTACCAAACAAATGTCAAATTTCCTCCAAAATATCATACACCAAACGAGCTCTAAATATAATAATTTAAGATTAATAATGGTTGACGATAGTTTAAAAACTCTTAATATTATTTATTGATCAGATCTTATTTATTAATAACTCGTTTGATGAAGGAGAAATTGGAGAAAAATTAGATTTTTTGAAGAATGTGTGATCGAAAAGAAGTTGAAAAGTGTGAAAATCTTGGTCCTACAAAAATGTGTTGTTAAAACTTGAAAATGAGCATTGGAGGAAAGTTACGTAAAAACTCTAAGACCAAAAAGGATATAAATAAAGTAACAAAATAATATTAATATTAATATTACTTCCAGTAAAAGCTGGTAATTAAATAAAATTAGAAAGGTAATTTAAGTTCACTAATGATTTTTCGTTAGTAACATTTTTTAAAAAAAAAAAATTAATAACTTTAATATTTCTGACAAAAGAATTTGTAAAAAATATAGCAATAGAAAATCAAATGCCAACTGAAAATCCTACTAGTAATACAAAAATGTTAGAAATCAACTTTTTTGTTAACATTGTGAAGAAAAAAAATTGAATACACGAGTTTTTAATAACTTATAAAAAGTAATAAAAAAAAAAAAACATTGTTTGAGATTCCAATGATTAACCGTATGCTATGTGATCAATGCCCGAAACACTTTCAACAATTGTTGACAACATTATTGACGATATTTTTGCTGATAATTTATAAATAGAGATATGTCTGATGTAATATCGTTGACCATCAAAATTGAGTGCTTTTGGCTAACAATCCCAAATTTCTTGAGTTCCATTTGCCTCTAATGAAAATGCGCTAAGTGTCCAATTAATTTTTAAATGGACCACTTGATTTTTTATCATTAAAGGTGGACAACATAATCGTTGTCCACCTCGAACAACAGAGGAAGCCTGAATATCATGAATTTTGCAAACTTAATAATATGAACTCGTTACTCTTTCACAACATAATGGTTACTTAGTACTGGAGATAATAATAATAACAATAATAATAATTTTATACAACATTTTTATTTAATTTCATTTTTTTAAAATGAAAATTTACTTCGCCTACTTTTGGCAAACAGTTTTTTAAACATGTTTTTTTTTACACAATTCTTCAAATCACTTTTTAATCACACATATTCTCTCTCTATTTTTCAATCATACATTTTACCTAGAAAATATAAAAAAACATGTTTTTAAACAAAAAACTTTTAACAAACAGAGGCGATTCATGAAGCTTAAAGACTTCTATTTAGGTTTCAACAATGCTATAGGTACAAACCTGTAACATATACAGGCTACTCACTACCACTGCTACATTAAGTAGCCTGTACAGTACAAATCTGTACATTCAGCATTTTTCATTTAAGTTTTATGCGCAAATGCACTGTATATGCAAATCCCCTTTTTGAAAATTTTAAAATATAATCTGTTTGGTAATATTATAGTGGTTTATAAACTTGTTTATTTATAATTTTGAGGTAAGATGTGTGGTTGAAAAATGAAGGAAGAAATTATATGTTGTTAAAAAGTGATTTTAGAAATTGTGTAATTTATATAAACTGAGTTATAAATCGTTAACCAAATATTAGAGAATTGTGTATAGTTTAACCCCTAGTTTGCTAAATACAGCAATAGAACTCATTTTGTTCAAAAGATTTTACTTGTCAAAGTCAAATGTATAAAGAAGTGTTGATTACTAGTATCCAAAAAAAGGAGTAATTACTAAGGTCAACGCGTATAGGTTTCCATGTTCTATTTTTTTCACCGATTTCGTGTCAATGTGTTTTTCCCCCATGCCTTTATCTTTCGAGTAATGCTATTCGTACCTAATAACGTCAAAAAAGTAAATAATATTTGATAATTTTATCCTTTTCTCAAATTTTGCAAGGTGAGTGCCTGATTTTTTATATGAATTTTTCAAATACATTTTTTACCAGCTGATTTATTACTTATATTCTGGAGTTTAGATTTTAATAAATTTATCCTCTCAAGAATATTTTTAATATTTTCTGAATTTATCTTATTATTTATAACAAGATGAATTATTCCGTCCATTCTTTTTCTAATAATTTTGACTTCTCTTTCAATAGTTAATTCAGACATCTTAAAACTAACTTTATCTTGTATTCTTTTGAATCTCCATTTTATCATCTGCTACTTAGAATAATTTATCATGAGTTGATCATAGTTTTCTAAGAGTATATAATATTTTTCAGATGATTCATCCATATTTCTTAAATGAGATACAATTTCATTCATTTTTTCTAATACTTTTTTTAAAAAAATTATGCAATACTTTAATAATATATCCTGGCATTTTATGTAAAAATAAAACTGTACAAGTATTAGGATATAAAGTAGTTATAAAATAATTTATAGAGTTTCAAGTAATTTTCCAAATTCAATTAACGTTTGAGAATTAATAATATTTATGTCGGTCATGATATCTAAACTAGGTTCAATTGGTATATCATATTTTGAAATTTTCTTCTTTCTTTTGTTTGATTTATGAATTATATCTTGAACTCTTTGAATTATTATAGATCTAACTATGTCTTTAGCAAAATTTTCATTAAATTTTCTTTAAAGCTTTTTAATATTTCTTGTGATACATAGAGTTGTTCTTGATATCCTATCTTATCAATTTCATTTTCATATTCAATACATCTTTTACTTTTTATATTCTTTTTAATCTTATATGGACCTCTCTTAGATCTGGGTTTTTCCATGATATAATCTCTTTCATTCATGATGATTTTTATCAAAAGTTTCAAAAACTGGTAAAGAAAGATTCATCTTTTTCATCACTATCATAATCTAATATGGAATCATAATCATTATCACTACTAAATACATGTTCTAAATACAATTCATTATTTATTTCAGTATTATCGCTATCAAGCCAAAAGTAAATGATTGATTTTGTAATTTCTGATCCAAATAATTCCTTTAATTTAAGAAAAATAACTAATAAACATGGTATATAAACATGATATAACTTTTTTTATTTCATTGTTGGGTCTAGTAAATTGTTTATACATAAATAAGGATTCAATTATGCTGTGATATTCATTTATATACGAACTATTTTAATAATTAAACTTGATAATCCTAAATTCTTCCATAATACCAAATTGTTTCAAAAGTTCTTCTTTCTCCTAATTCCATAAAAATTGGTATATTAAGAATACTAACCCCTTTTCATGTCCTTTGTACCTTTGTATTTTCCTTCTGATGTTAGTGACATTCAGGCTCACAGGTTTCTGTTATTATACCCTTCAATGGCCTCCTGCCTTCATGGGTTATTAGCCACACTTGACTTCATCCCTTCACTATATAACACTAAGATGAAATTTTTTTGGACAGGGTGTAGGGAGTTTTTAAATAATATATCTTCTTGTAGGAAATAGGATTCAGAAGACATAAATTTAGAAACTCATATTTTCTAATAAATCAATTGGAATTTTATTGATAAGATAAAGATAGATACAAGACTCGTATGAGAACTTTCAAGGACAGAAGATTTCTTTAGATATCTCACAGACTGAGTGCTCAAGTGATCTCTCCTTTTCCTTTAGCTTGAATACTTCAATTTATAATACTACATAGGATACAATTACATCGTTACTTACATCACAGGCTCAATAATTTTGCATCGACATCAGATTCAATAACTTACACTTTAAGTTATATCATAGGAACACATGTCCCTCCATTATTTATTCATTCACATGGTCTTCACATGCAGCTATCATTGTCACATTGCAAAAAAGCATATTCCATTTTTATCATCTTTGTCTGCATCTCCTTTTTCCAGCTGTCCATCATTTTTGTTGGCATATATGGCAATTTCTGACAATGCACGCCTCCTGTAAAGTTGTAAAACTCCAATTAATCTGATAAGTATCAAATTTGTTAATGTATTCTTTCAAGATAGTTGATTTTTCCTTTCCTCCATTAGTAAGAAGAGTTCATACTTCATATTGACATATGCATTTGAATTTTTTTTCATAAATATTTTTGGCATTTTTATAAAAGACTTTTATTCCTAACACCCTACTGAATTTAAACCATGATCTTGTGATATTTGGTACATGCTTGGTATTTTTTCCAACTTCAATTTGGAAATTTCTTGCTACATAACCAATTGTAATGATATGTTCAGCGGGGTGGTAAATCCTTCCATCAACTTCTGAACTGATCGAATAAGATTTTAAGTAAATAGATCTTCCTTGGAAAAATTTTGAAATTCTTCCTTTTAATAGATCATCAAATTTTTCAATTTCATTAAAATCTTTTCCTGGGTAAATAAGATCTAAAAATCCATAATCCACTTCCATTTTTGTCATACTGGGATCACCTCCCTGGTAACAATCAATCGTGGGGATACATAATCTCCAGACAAAATGTAATAACAATCGCATTCCTAAAGTTGAGAAGTTCATATATAATTTTAGAAGAATTTTTATATTCGTCTTCTTTTGGTAAAAAAAAAAAAAAGGGAATCATATTCCTCCTCAGCACAAATTTGATCACTTTTGTATGTTCATCATTGGCATTAATTGTTAATTTTCTCGGACTGGTTTCATTTATGATCACCTTCTTTGTGCTTAGTTCATCTCTTTTAATTTTTGGTCCACCACTGCTTCAGAAGATGTACCTATTTGTATTGTACCTATTGATATCTTTGATAAAATCTGTTTGGTATCAATTTGTTTGATATTTAATAACTCGAATAAAAATTCAATTTCACTAACTCTGTCACTCAATTGTTTGGTATAATTGACATGAGAGACAGAAAGATCTATTAGCAATTTGAGATTTTGTTGGAGGCTTTCTGCCATTTGCTCAATTCCATCCTTTATATCATCAGCTTCCTCCATGAGGAAGTTCATTCGCACTCTGGTGTCCATCAAAGATTTTTTTTGATATTATTCATCAGCAAATTCTATGTTCCTGCTTCGAAAATTCGCAAGATAATTATTAACTCCTTTAATATGAACTATATCAAAATTGTAAAATGCTAAATATGCTTGCCATCAATGGAGACTTCTATATTGAGGTTCTGATGATAATTTATTTTTGATTAATCATGTAACTTGAGAATTGTCAGTTTCAACAGTGAATTTTTTAGATAATAAAAATGATGAGAAATTTCTTATTTCTCTTATAAGTGCTAGTAATTCTTTTTCATGAGTAGTATAATCTATTTCTACTTAGTTAAATGTTTCACTAGAATATCTGCAAATTTCATTAAGATCTGTTTTTAATATTGCTATCCAATATTTATCTGAGGCATCAGTATTAACAACTAGATTATCTTTTTCATCTGGTAACCTTAATTTTGGTAAAATTTTACATTCTTCTTCAAGTGATTTAACAATTTCTGCGTGTTCATCACTCATCCTTTAGTATTTTTTTTTTTGAGTAAAATCTGGATTTTATGTCTCTTTTTTGAAAAAATTTTAATAAATCTTTCAGCATAATTTAAACATCATAAGAACTTTTGTATTTATTCTTTTGATTATAATTTATCTGAAAATTTTCTACCTTTTAAGATATATGAGTTTGTAATTTTATTCCTTTTTTTTGTTCACTAGAATAACACCGCAAGTGTACGGGTCGTGGACCAAAGTTATTTTAATTCTCACTTTATTTGAACAACAAATAATTGAAGATGTGATGATTCTAAAGATTAAGCTAAAAATAATAAATAATGAATAAAAGTATGTTTTTAAATCAATTGATGTAGAGTTAGGATTTCACGATTTCACGTACTCAATACCTTTAACCTCACCACTCAAGTTTTAGTCTCCTAATGTGATCGGTTGAGCTCACTTATGCACATGAAATTCTCCTCTCGAGTTTAAATCAACTCTACTTAATTAATTAACTGTGTTAAAGAATAGCTGGTTGTAATGATTAGGTACATGGAATACAAGAACTCAAATAAGACCGCAATAACAACGAACGTATATCTCTATCACTCATTCAATTATCGAGTTTTATTCCTAAGTCTAGATCAAACTGTAAAACTTGAGTAATGAAATTAAAAGCGTAAAACTACGCTACATCATTTGATCCCAACAAATAGTTTAGTTATTCATAATGAAAATAATAAGAACACAATAATAATCTAAACTACACATCATGAGTAATTTGAAGAGAAAGTAAAAGAACTCTTTCCCCAAGAATTGTCTTCTACAAATTGATCTCCAAATCTTCTTGCCCTTTGCCTCAAATTGAACCTCCAAAATCTCAAAACTTTGATTGTGAATTATGCCTCTAGAGTATGTGCGCAAAGGTCTCTTTTACGTGCATGATATGTTGCTTAAATGGATTCCCTACGAAACCTAGGTCAAAGAATGCTGAAATCCACTCATGGACTTTTTCTTTCGCTGGACCGGACTAGAGCTTTAACTTGTGGTGGCCGCGCAGTAGACTGGAAACGGGTTCTATTAATTTGAAGATTTTAGCGCGGCCACTAAGTCTCGGGTCCGTGGCCGCGCAGTTCAAAACCTGTAGTGGATTTCCATCTTTTCTAGTACGTTTAAGTTGGCCCCTGAGCTTTATTTGTACGCGAGTTCTTCGTATTTTGATTGTGACAACTAGGTCCCTAAACTTGTAAAACTCTTCAAATATTCTTCCAAACTTCAATCCATCTTCAATTTAAGCTCTCGAACCCTGATTCTTTCATTTAGCTTTCCTTGGAAATTTGGCTGACGATTCCATCATCGATTTTGCTTTAAGCTTTAAATGACATCATAATGTCCATTTTTTCCACTTTAGTGTTTCATTCCCATGACTTTGAGAAAATTCCTGCAATGTAAACAAATATAGAGAAATTAAATAGAACTTACTCAAGAATGACAATAATATAGTCTAATTTAGACATATAAATAAGTGTATAAAATCCACTTATCAAATACCCCCAAACTAGAATTATTGTTCGTCCTCGAACAATGTAAAACTAAACTAAAAACCAAATCAAATAAACAAAGTATCAAAATATTTTTGATGTGTCAACATGTTCACCATAAGCCTCAATAATACAACTCAAATCATGTCTTTGGCGAAGAGTTCTTGAACAACAAAGTACAAAGAGTTTTAATCACGTCTTGCTCAATTTTCAAGTGTGTGTGTGTGTGTGTGTGTGTGTGTGTGTAGTCAATGTCGAACGCCTACTTATGCGAAAATGCACTTAAAACTGTGTAGTTCATCATGCAGAATCAAGCCCAAATCCCGAGTGATCAACCTATGAAGTTCTAAACATTTTGCTTACATCACTCATGGAAGATCACAACTTATTGCTTTTCTCTCAAATCTCATGTTCCCTCTATTGTAATTTCTAAAATTCATAATTGTATTTTCCCACACAAGATAGTCAGGATTAGAAGTATGTATGCAAAATAAGTCTAAAGTAGGCAATCCCCAATTTTAAAACTTCAATCTCCACAATTTTAGCCAACAAGGCTTATATCATGCAAATTTTTTTGTATGAACGACTTTTTTTCTTTTATTGTCCTTGTCTTTTATCATCCTTGTGCAATACTTTCCTCATTTGATTTCTATGTGACCCCTGTAGCGAGGTTTGGGTCTATGACTCCAAACCAGACGACTTTAGGGCACCAAGTTTGAAAGACCACTCAGACTTAATTGCTCGAGTCACACAGTCGACATCGAAAAGTTAAGGAAGTTTGATTGTCTTATGTGTAAGTCTAGTCTCCATACTTGCTTTCTAATTGACCCTTATAACGAGCTTTGAGCTGATAGCTCCCAACTCAGTTAAGTTTAGGATATCAGGTTTGAAAGACCCTTAAAGCTTATTTTCTCGAGTCAAAAAGACATTTGAAGAATAGAATAAGACTTTCAACATTTTTCTGTTTTTATGCTAGTCATCGTTTATACTCGTTAACCAAACTGCTTTAACTAAAGTACAAAATCAAGAACAACAAACCTCCAACTGATGTGATTCAGAACCCCGATAATACGAATCATAGCAGGCTTGACGGGAAAGTTCAAATATTCAAGCCAAACAAAGAAAAAAGGACAAGTTTCATCATTACGGCCGTAATGCCCAGTTTTTCACGGTCGTAATCCAGTCTCGGGTTAAAATGCAGAATTTCAAGTTTTTACACTTACGACCGTAAATAATGAAGTCACGGTCGTAACTTTTCATAAGCAAGCGGCTTACAGCCGTAATTGGAGCTTTCACGGCCATAACCAAGGAGCGGATTAGATTTCGTAGGATCTTGTTTATTTTATTTCCTTCTTCCAATTTTAGTTATTTTAGCTATTTTAGTTTAATTAGGATTATATTTTGAGTCAATTAGCGACTAGGGTTTTTGCTAGGTCTTTTTTCATTATTTATACGCTCTTTCATTCAATGTAACATTCAGATTTGATTTTGATTAAATAGTTTATTGAGGATTCAATAAAACATATAGGTGGATTCCTATGTTTCATAGAACTTATCAAGATTATCATCTTGTGGCGTTCATCCCGAACTTATCAAATATTTGCTAGAATATTTGTGGCGTTTAAAACCAAAAACTTATCAAGGAAGTTGGGCAATTCCTTGTGGCGTTTCGAAAGTCGTGGTTCTTTATTCCGCATCGTCGAGTCATCGCGTCGTGAATATCGGGTCATGATTCATCCGTCCAACACAACCTGAGTTTGAAACTTTCCGGCGTTTCTTCCGCGCTTCAAATCTTATCACCAACCCATAAAACACGCACATTCTAACATTCTACCCCCAAAATAGCTTTTTTAACCATTTGGTTCTATTTAAGGGATGATGTGTCTAATGTTCTAAGTTTAGGAATTTTCAAGTCATTCCTTAGTTCAAGTTGCATAAATATGGCCCCACGTGTATTAAATACATCCCTACACAAGTGATAATTCAACAATGGCTATGTGCGCATGAAGATAAAATCAAGCAAGTCATGACTAATTAATGAAATTCATGTTTTTGTATTGTCCCATTATTCATGCCAAAACAAAAATTGATCCATATTATATCCTAGGTAATAAACATATCAACACAATTTTCAACATTTCAACTTTTTTAAACCGTAAAAGTGAAGCAAGTGAAACAAATGAAACATATTAACAAATGAAACACATGAAGCATTTAATATGAATTAATGTTTCCACCCCCAAACTAAAACTATACATTGCTCTCAATGTATGTTATGAAGATATGACAATTTAAACACTATAATCATAATAAGGAGGGGCTCAAGTACTTTTCGGGTTTGAGGATGGAAAGTTTCCAATTTGGAGCATCTTATTGAGTATCAACTTGGATGTTTCATGTATGTTCCATTGCGTTTTGTGTGCCCCAAATGGTGTGTACCTCGAAAAAGTGAAATAAGTACATTAGAAGCATCAAATTTAAAAGAAAATATAGGCAACCATATCCACAACCCCCAAACTAAAGAAAAACTTAAATCTGAATTTGTTTTGAAAGTTGTCAACTACCCGTGTTCAGCCCCTGGCATTGCTATGAGAAATTGATATTTTTCCTAGTCATATTCGGACACATGAAAGTATGTATTGTGGTCTATAACATATCAAAAATTCAGATCATTTGAAGTGCATTAGGGTTGTGAGATGATGTGGTAAAAGTGGATACCCAAGCTGAGAATTGTGCCAAAGGCTAGCAATGACCTTGATGTTATGCCTTAATGTGCCTATGATATCCAACCAAAATTTGTGCACTTGTGATGATGTAATTCATGAATGCATTGCACATAATCAAAGTTCAATATGAATTGATGAGTATTGTTCAAAAGATTTTGCAAAAATTCGATGAAAGATTCATTGAAACATTTACACAAACACCAGAAGTGCATATCAAATATGATAACAAATTATAAATTTGGAGGTAAGAAGTTATCCCAAAAATTTAACTTAGTTTGACAATCTAATCAGCACAATATTTTAGCCTATTTCATAACACAACAATCCATAAATTTCAAATCTCAAGAAAAGTAGGAAAACCCCCAAAATTTGCAAATTTGTAAAGGAGAAATCCATACCTTTTTGAAGATTGGAATGTGATGTATGTATGTGTAATGCTCAATTCCATGTGTAAAAATGCAATTTAGGTGATATGTTATGTTAGGACGATTTAGAAGAGAGAAAATGAGGTTGAAAATTATGAATTTGAATTATTTGCCAAAGTGTATAAGAATATGTCGAGATTGTCCTACCAATAACTTCGCGGCCGCGCAGAAGGACTTCTGGTGGCAGCGTGGTTAAAAACTATATGATTCTGTTATTTTGAAAGATAATGCTCGGCCACAAAGTGCAATGGAGTGGCAGCGTGGTTCTCCGGCTGAAAAATATTTTTATGCCAATTTTTGAATTTCAACTCCAATTTTTAAGCCCAAAATACCTTGTTTTCAATAAGCTCACTCACCTAACTTTGCTTCCTACTTTGAACTAGGGTTCCATGCATGTTTTTATGACTTATCCCCCAAAATTCTATAATGCAAGGCAAATCATTTAATGCCATGGAATGAACAAATTTATGCTTTCACTATTAAAGCTTGAGACTTATGATCGTATTGATGTCAACATACTTAACATAAAGAACATGCTCGTGGTAACTACCTGATGTGAAACAAAATGAAGGGCAAAAGTGAAACTCATTGATGTCAACAAAAATAACCAAAGCAATTAAATCCTGAAGTACAAATGAAAAATTAAACAAGGCACAATAAGAACAAAAAAGATATAAGGCTGGGTTGCCTCCAAACAAGCACTCCGTTTAGAGTCTAAAGCTCGACTTTTGGAAGAATATCTCAAGGTGGCTCAAGACGTGGTATTGAAGCATTGTCCCCAGTTTTTTATTTTCTCTCAATACTCCCAAATTCCTCATATTGTGATTTGGCTTTAAGCTTCCCCTCCTTACTCAATGATGGTTCCAACTCAATTCTTGAACAATTTTCCATATTTGGGTCATGGTTCTCCATCTAAGTTAAGTTAAATGTCGTGTGTTCATTTTCAATCCTAAAGGTTACCTTCCTTTTTTCAACAGCAATTAAAGTCCGCGAGTAGCAAGGAATGGTCTCCCTAAGATCAAAGGTAGCTTGTCATCATCCTCCATGTCCAAAATTACAAAATCAGCAGGAAATATGAACTTCTTAACTTTCACCAACACGTCCTCTACAACTCCATATGAATATCGAATAAATCGATCAGCAAGCTGCAACCTAATTGTCTTTGGCTTTGGGTCACCTAAATTCAATTTCCTGTAAACAGAAAAAGGCATTAGATTAATGCTTGCACCTACTTTGTTGAATTTTAAATCACTAATGAATGATGCATGGAATAGATAAACTCCCTGGATCTTTTAGCTTAGGTGACAGCTTCTTCTGTAGGATTGCACTGCATTCCTCATTTAAAGATACCAAAGCACAATCTTCTAGCCTCTTCTTTTTAGGCATCAGCTTCTTCAAGAATTTAGCGTAGCTTGGTATTTTCTTGATGGATTTTATAAAGGGGATGTTTATGTGCCGTTTCTTTAGTATTTCCAGAAACTTATTGAAATGTTGATCCATAAGATGATGCGCCACTCTCCCAGGATATGAAAGTGGTGGAACATAAGCTTTCATAGGTAGCCTTGCTATCCTCTCTTCGTTATCTGATTTTTGTGGTTCATCAGGCTGGTTTACTACCTTTGGTAGCTCGTCCTTTTCTTTTTCAATTTCAACATCTTCTTTTGATTTTTCTGCTTTCTTCACCTGAACTTCCGGCAATCGAACCCCACTCATTATAGTAATGGCGCAAACATTATCCCTTGAATTTGTTTCAGTGTTGCTTTGCAACTGTTCTGGCTCTCTGTCAGTCTTGCTAACTGCCCCCATTTGATTTTTTAATTCAGTGATTTCACCCTAATGAATTTTTATCATCTGCATTATTACTGTCATGTTTTCATTCAAAGTGGTCAAACTCTGTTCCAGCTTATCCTGTTGTTGGAATCCAGACGGGTTTTGGAGATTTTATTATTTGATCGAGAGGAGTCAGGATTCTTTCTCAAATCTGGATTGTGCATTTGAGAATATGGCCCTTTCTGCATTTGATTATTTCCTACATAATTTGTCTCCTCCACACCTGGTTGACTTTGAATTGCAAAAGGAAAATTATGTGATGCATGATTATCAAAACAAATATCACATATTTGATTTGTCTGAACTGCATATATGGACTGTTTTCCTGAACCATCCAATTTTTTTACTAAAGCATCAACATTTGCAATAGGCATTGTAATTCCATCTACTTCGTGAATCCCTCCAACCATTGGTGTTGCCTGATCAGAATACCACTGATAGCAATTTGTTGCAATTTTCTCAAAAATATCAGCTGCTTGCGCATAGGTCAAATCCATAAGTGAACCACTAGCTGCTGAATCTGCATGTCTCTTGTTTTCATGCATCAACCCATTGTAAAATTGTTAGACTAAAATCTAGTCAGATATACCATGAATGGGACACTTTATATGCAATTCATTGTATCTCTCCCATGTCCCAAATATTGATTCCCCTGGCTGTTGATTAAAAGCTAGGATATCTCTTCTAAGTTTTAACATTCGGTCGGGTGTGGAGAATTTATTCATAAATTTCTGTCTTAATACGGCCCACGATGTAACAAAGTCATCCGACAATGAATAAAACCAAGATTTCACTTTGTCTGCTAGAGAGAAAGAGAAGAGCTTCATTTTGATAGCCTCATCTAAAACTGCATTCAATTTTTGCATGTCACATATTTGTTGAAAAATCTTGAGATGTGCAAGTGGGTCCTCTAAAGGTAGACCATGAAAAATACATATGTGCTGGATCAGTGTAATCAATGATGTTTTGATTTCATAGTTGTCGGCTGGAATTTGTGGTAGAGCGACACAAGTTCGAATATCATCCACATGGGGAATCATGTAATCTCTCAAAGGTCGCCCCTACGTATTTGTTGTTGCTCCAATATAATTGCTTGCTGTTGATTTAACTAATGTGCATTCATAGGATCCTGTTGATTGTTTGGAGGTTAAGGATTGTTTGGAACTCTATCTGTTTCCATTGTTTTGATGAAATTCTTCCAACTGTTGTTATCGCCTTTGTCGAAATTTCTTTTGATTTCTACATCAAAAAGAAACAATTCACAGTTCTTTTCTTTTTTTGAACTTCTTAACAATGAATAAAAAATCAAAGTACTAAAAAATAAAATTTAAATCAAAGCAAAAATTAAAAGGAATTGATATTAATCACAAATCCCCGGTAATGGCGCCAAAAACTTGTTCACTAAAATAACACCACAAGTGTACGGGTTGTAACAAGTAATATAGTGGACTTTTCGAGTGCGAGTTATCGTACCCACGAGGATTTGGGTTAATTACCAAAGTTATTTTAATTTTCACTTTATTTGAACAACAAATAATTGAAGATGTGGTGATTCTAAAGATTAAGCTAAAAACAATAAATAATGAATAAAAGTGTGTTTTTAAATCAATTGATATAGAATTGAGATTTCACTATTTCACGTAGTTAATACCTTTAACCTCACCACTCAAGTTTTAATCTCCTAATGTGATCCTCGAGCTTACTTATGCACATGAAATTCTCCTCTCAAGTTTAAATCAACTCTACATAATTAGTCAACAACGTTAACAAACAACTGGTTGTAATGATTAAGCGCATGGAATACAAGAACTCAAATAAGACAGCAATAACAATGAATGTATATCTCTATCGCTATTCAATTATCGAGTTTTATTCCTAGATCTAGATCATTAGCTCACATCTCGAATTATGAAAACAATCCAATTAATCATGAATTAGTGGCTAGTTAATTCACAATTTGAACACAGAATAAAACCATACTCATGCAATCAAACTGTAAAACTTGAGTAATGAAATTAAAAGCGTAAAACTACGCTACATCATTTGATCCCAACAAATAGTTTAATTATTCATAATGAAAATAATAAGAACGCAATAATAATCTAAACTACACGTCATGAGTAATTTGAAGAGAAAGTAAAAGAACTCTTGTACTAAGAATTGTCTTCTACAAATTGATCTCCAAATCTTTTGCCCTTTACCTCAAATTGAGCCTCCGAAATCTCCAAGCTTTGATGGTGAATTATGCCTCTAGAGTATGTGAGAAAAGGTCTCTTTTACGTGCATGATATGTTGCTTAAATAGATTCTCCATGAAACTTAGGTCAAAGAATGCTGAAATCCGCGCATTGACTTTTTCTCTCGTCTGGCAAGATAACTTGTGGTGGCCGCGCAGTAGATTGAAAACAGGTTCTGGTAATTTGAAGATTTTAGCCCGGCCACTAAGTCTTGGGTTCGTGGCCTCACAGTTCAAAAACTATAGTGTGATTTCCATCTTTTTGGTACGTTTAAGTTGGCCCTGAGCTTTATTTGCACGTGAGTCCTTCATCTTTTGATTGTGACAACTAAGTCCCTGAACTTTCAAATCTTCTTCCAAACTTCAATCCATCTTTAATTTAAGCTCTCGAACCTTGATTATTTCACTTGGCTTTCCTTGGAAATTCAGGTTGATGATTTCATCATTGATTTTGCTCCTTTAAGCTTCAAATGACATTCAAATTTCCATTTTTCCACTTTAGTGCTTCATTCCCATGACTTTGAGAAAATTCCTACAATGTAAACAAATATAAAGCAATTAAATAGTAATTATTCAAGAATAACAATAGTCTAATTTAGACATCTAAATAAGTATATAAAATACACTTATCATTTTTATCTATTGAAAGTCCAAGAAAGTCAATTTCTTATTTTTCTATTATAACTTTCTTTTTTGAAAGAACAACTCCTTTTTTACATTCATTTATAAATTTCATTAAATGGTTTTTATGTTTTTCTTTATTATGAGAACATATTAATATATCATCAACATAAACAATTAAAAATTCATTAAATTTCCTAAATATGTTATCCATTTTTCTTTGATATATTTGTGGTGTATTTTTTAAACCAAATGGCATAACCATCCATTCATACTTACCTTAAGGTGTACTAAATGCTGTATATTGAATACTATGTTCTTCCATTTTTACTTGCCAAAATCTTGATTTACAATCAAATTTAGAATAATATTGTTTTCCTTTTGCAAAGTTTATTAATATTTCTTTATTTTATAAAATGCATCCATCGAATTTGGTATATTTGTTTAATTCTTTATAATTTATTACCATCCTAGTTTTTCCTCTTATTTGTTCAAAGTGTTTCTGTAACACCCCAAGTTTAAAATCTAAAACCTAGGTGTGTTAACTTCCATTCACATTATATGCGGAAATAATCGTTTAAAACATTTAAACTTTTCATTTACTATTATAAAAATTTTACAAAAATTTCGACAGAGTCTCCTCTGTAAATTGGACATAGCCAACCTGTAGAGGGACATCAAAACCATTTTTAAAATACACATCGCAACTCATTCAATCCCAAACATCATCCAAACCATTACAATAAGTCTCAAACTCCTCAACAATATAATTCCAAGTAAATAAACTTTAGCAAATGAAATAAGAGGAAATTTAACCTCAATAATACGTGAATTAAAGAATAAATAATGAGAAATTGAAATAAATTCTAATTTAACTTTATTTTAAAAGGGTTGAAGCGAGGATAGCTTGAGTCAGCTGACGTGTGCTCTCCTCGGGTCACCTAACTTTCATCACCTGAATGTTGGGGAGGGATTGGGGTGAGCTAAAGCTCAGTAAGTAAACTTTATGCACGTGATGCATGCTCATGACATGAAATTCCTTAAACCATTCAAAGTAATTACCCTCATTTACTTTACTTTTCAAGACATTCATACCTTCCAAACTTCCACTTAAACATTTCTAAAAACTTTTAACTTGATTTCAAGACTTTCATTTCAAATCTTTCATTTCATTTCAAAACTTTCACTTCATTTCAAGACTTTCACTTCATTTCAAGACTTTCGTTTCAAGACTTTCACTTAGACGTTTCCAAAAACTTTAACTTCATTTCTATCGTAAACTCAATTAGTGTATCTTCTAGCCAATTACAATGCAGTGGGCAATATCCCTTATTTAGGACCAGATTATCATTTTTCCATCGCATAGCAGTTTAATATTTTCCACCATCAACCGGTTTAGCAATCGTCACCGCAAAGCGGTTTAATATTTGCCACCGTCAACCGGTTTAGCAATCGTCACCGCAGAGCGGTTTAATATTTGCCACCGTCAACCGGTTTAGCAATCGTCACCGCAGAGCGGTTTAATATTTGCAACCGTCAATCGGTTTAGCAATCGTCACCGCAAAGCGGTTTAATATTTGCCACCGCCAAGCGGTTTAGCAATCGTCACCGCAAAGCGGTTTAATACTCACCACCGCAACAGCGGTTTAATTCGGGTACGCCGATCTCCCGCGCCCCATTTCCCACTCACCTTTCATGGCATAGAAGTACACTCATTCTTTCTTAAAACTTGGGATACATGCATTTTGAGAAAACTTAAACTTACCACATTCTTCATTTAAAATCATTTGACTTTCCAATTTCGATGCCAATGCCAATGCATGCTTGATGATGCAATGACATGATAATGTGCATGCTTGAACATTCTTCTTAATACATATACTTTCATAAAGTAAATGAAATTCATCAAAGCAAGTAAGTTGCAAACAGCCATTTACACGTTTCACATTTACATTTAACTTCTATGAAAATAGGGGAAGTTTACTTACCTGACGTCCTTAGCACTTACCGTTATCTGAATTTGCAAGTGGAGGAGCTTCGACTGCCCGTGTCGTCAATGTACCAAAATCTTAATTGCATCTATTCATTTAGTAAAATATACTTTCAGTTCAAATTGATATATTCATCATTCTTTTAACATTACATTAAACAAGTTAAAACAATACATCTTCTTTCCCTTTTTCATCCTTGTGATCATTTATTCCAAATAAGGTATTAACATATATTAAATACTTCCATACAATACTCGAAAGCAAAGATTTAAACCATTCGACACCACATTTTAAGCTTAACCATTAAGGTACTTAAATCAAAATCAAAGTTTGAAAAATGTACCCGCCTTTACGTTCACACTAAAATCACAATTAAGTTAACTAAATTCCCAAATTCCATAATCCTTTACCAAATCCGAAAATTTCAACTGAAATTTAAAGGTAAATCTATAACTAACCATGTAAAACTAAAAGTTCAAAATTCACATCTCTTAATGTCACCTTATATTCAACACAAACCAAAATTATCAAAATTCTTACTAACAACTATAACCATTCAAGAAGTTTTTTCCAAAACTGAAAGTTAAAAAAACTCATTTATATTACTTTCCTCAAAAATTTGAAAATTACAGAATTACTCGAAGATTAACTAAAAATTTCAATTAACCTAATTATGTAATTCATGATTCCTTACACGCGCAAAAGTCAATATATACATACATATATACACATTACCATTGAAATTAGCATAAAAATCTGAAAACAACTCCCAAAATCTGAATTTACGGTTATTATATAAGAATTAAACTAAAAATACATCAATTAACCAAATTAATGCTTCCATTTTCGAAATCTGAAAAATTGTCTTCATAATTCAAACTTAACCAAACATTTAACTAAGCTAAAAAATTTATCAATATATACCCACACAAACATTGTCCAAAATCCCAAATTTACAACTTGAAATTCGAAATTGAAACAAAGACTTAAATCTGAAAATTATGAGAAAATACATATATACATACACTCCACATATATACCCACATGTACATATACATAGTGATTTTGCGTATGTAGAACCACGAGATCGAGCCCTGCAGTGTGTGTGCAGCTACGGTGCGTGTGCGGGTGTTGCTGCGGAAGAAAGAAAGGGGAGGTGTGCGTGTTTCGCGTGCAGGGAAGAGGGAGGAGTTACCGTGGTGGTGGTCGCCGGTGGGTGGGCGTCGAAGTCGCCGGGGCTGGGTAGTGTGTGAGGCGAGAGAGACAGCGACGCGGAGAGGTGAGAGCAAGAGCGAGACGAGAGACAGGGATTGAGAGTGAGAGTGTCGGGTATGGAAAGGGGGTTAGGGTTATAAATTCAAAACTTTCGAAAAGTTGCAATTCAGTCCCTCAACTCTCTCCATTTGCATAATCAAGTCTACAAGTTCTATTTACCCTCCAAATGCCACTAAATTTCCCCCCAACTTTCAATTTAACACAGTAAAATAGAAAATAGCATGTTTAGGCAGTAAAAGCAACGATCACATAAACTTACACGTAAATTATTAAAATAAACAATTTAAAAACTTTTAATTGGCACATTGATCGAGACGGCGTCCAAGTCCTTCCACTGCAAAATAATTCAAATTATAGACATTAAAGATCATAAATTTATAATAACATTCACAGGAGTATTACGTGGAAATTTAAAATTGCACGAAAACTGAAAAGTGGTCTTACAGTTTCATTATCATAAAAGCTGAAATATTATGGGGTCAATTACTAACTTTAATAAGTTTTTGGTCAAGCAATTCTTTCATTTGGGTTTTAAATTCTTGTGTATCTTGTATAATATACATTATTGGTCTAACTCTTATAATAAAATTTTCTGATAATTCTATTTTGGCTCTAGGGCGATGTGGTTTCCAAAATAATAATGAATTTTATTCATAAACTTTTTCCAATTGTTCTATGATTTTTTCCGTAGTCATTTCTATTCATTTTTTAGGACCTTTCTATATCTTATGCTTTTATTTTTTATTTCTTTTTGTGCAATTGGTTTTTTCTCCCATTTACCACCACCCTGGGCTAGCTGAACTCTATAAGGTCTAAATTATATTAGTATCGTTAATACATGTGCACAAGTTGTTTGTAACATTATCATATAATTATTTTGTTTGTAATATTGAAATTGTTGGATAAAGTCATTTCCTAGTAATATATCACATTGTAATTTATCATAACTATATATTTTGTTTATTATTATTTGTTTGCTTCCTAGTATTATCTCAACTTTATCAACGCTATATTAATTATATGAGTATTTTCTCTTGTAACCCCTGTTATTTTTATTTTATTATTGGTATTCTATGACTTGATTAAGAAACTTTTAAATGTTGATATATCACGTCCTTTATAAATTAATGCACAAGTTATTATATTTATTTCAACAATAATAACTTGTATATAAACAGTTAATGGAAAGCTTATTTAATTATTCATTCAGCTTTTCTGCATAATATAGTTTGATTATTATGAGTTATATATAATCATTCTCTTTTTATACTATAATCTTTCAATCCATTTAAGAAACGCATTCCTAATAATATATGAGGACCTATATATCCCTATTGTTATCTATATAACATGGTACTAAAAGACTAATTCCTAAAATTTTTATTGGTACTTTAACTTCTAAGTCAGTAATATGGAATTGTCCATCAAAATTAATATATCTGTATAGTTCGGTTCTATGAGCTATCAATCATTTATTTTTATTTGAAGCTATATGACATTCACTAGTTCCTGTATCTATTAATATGTTTGATCCTTTTATATGTTCTTTTCCATTGAAATATTCACCTTTTATTTTCATATTTTCAGCATTTCTATGAAGTTTTATTTCACTTGTATTACTAGTCTCTCCTAATTATCTCCCATTAGGTAGAATAAGACTTCTTAATCTTCTAATTAATCTTCCATCTTCAAAAGTTATTTTATTATTAAAATATTCATCTTCTCTTAATTCTATTATTTCGGGTTTATTTTTTGTTATACAAAGTTTATAATTTTCTGATATTAAGTTTATCTGTTTGTTGGGTTCTACAATTTTACTAATTTTTTTACATTTTTTATGGACTTCAATATATGATTTTTTAGAGTAAATGTTTCCATAATTAGAATTAGTGAAGGTATATAATGCTCTATATTCTATAGTCATAATTTGATCTCTTGGTTGCATTATGTTATCTCTATGTAGTTTGAAATGTAGACCTAAAACTTCATTAAAATCTCTATCTTTCAATGAGATACAATATTTTGGGTAACATCTGAATATCAATTTCTAATATTCTAGATTTCCTTCTATTGTTCCTAAATAACTATCTTTCAAATTTATTATTCTTCCAGCATGTAAACTTACAGTCAAAGACGAATCTATCCCTTCTTTGAATAAAGATTTAAACATTATTTGTATAAATTGTATTCCTACTAAATAAACATATTGAATCTTTTCACTTTGTTTCTTATTAATTTTTGTTAATAATTCTGTAACTGTATTTTTTGTTAAAAGATTTAATTTATGTGTTCCTTGAGTTGTTCTAACATTTATTGCATTTTCAATTTTATGGTATTCATTTATTGCTATCATTTTTTTTTCTCCATATTCTAAGATTTCCCATTTTTCTATTTTCAAACATAAGGATAATTTTTGTATTTCTAAAACTTATTATTGTCAAATGTTACTTCAATCCATAACCATCTATTTCTTCATATTATTGTACATCTATATTATTGGTTTCTATTTCTTTATTCAGATTCTGATTCATTGCTTTCTGAATCCGTTTCACTTATGTAAACTTCTTGGTTATAATATTCTTCAATATCAGATATTTCACTTAGTTTACTTTCTATTTCTTGATATTCTTTTTGTAGTAATTTAATTATTATTTTTTTAGTACAATCAGGGCTTATATGTCATATTTCTCCACAATTCCAATAATTACATTGGCTTTTATCTTTTTTTATAAGGTTTATTTTTCTATTTTTTATTTGGATTATATCTCCTTTTGTAATATCTTCTCCTAGGTTTTATATATTTTTTCCTAAAATTTCTGAATTTTTAAAACTTTCTATTTTTATATTTTCTCTTGTTATTTCTTCTCTCAGGATTACATCTCATTGTATAGGTTTTTCCATATCTTCACAACATATCCTAGTCATTTTTCATGACTTTTTAAATAATTGTCTTTTTTGACATATATATGCTAATCTCTCAAATAGAAATTTTATCCTTGACCCTAAAGTTCTAGGAATTCCAGTGTTTTCTCTAACAAAATTTTCAAATTCTATCTCAAAATATATTTCCCACGAACCTGGTAATTTATTATAATACATATCTTCGTATACTTCTTGATTTTCATTATAGTAGTAATCTTTAAATTCACAAGTGTATTACTTAATTTTACACATATCACAAATTGTTAAATTTATTAATTTGACTCTAGTATTATCTTTTTCCCTTATTGATTCGTTTTTAGCATTACTTATCCAATTTTCTCCTATAAATTTATTCACTATGTATTGTACTAATATTTGTATACCTTCTCTATCTGATTTTATTATTTATGTTTGAACATCTCTTTTTATTAATGTTTTTGTATCACTACTAATTCCTTCTCATTTCTAACATATCCTTCAAATGATGCAACTAAGAAATCTATTCATCTTTCAGTACTTTCTCATGTATCATCTTTATTATATAGAAAGAATAATATCATTGAATCTGTCCAAGTTAATAAGGATTTTTTAGTATCTATTTTGCAATCTAAATCTAATTTTGTTCCTCCATGTTTAATAGGTTTATCATAATTATCATTTGGTTCAAATCTATTTTTGTACTTATTTCCTTTAGTTGTTGTCTATCCCTGATTCTACCATAATATTGTTTATGTGGTTGATATTATATAGAAGTGCATAACTTTCATCTGAATATGGTAATTCTCCTTTAGAGGTTTCTATTGAAGTTAGGTTGGGTGCTCTTCCAGTATTCATTAAAACTTGATATTCATTTAAATTATCTATGCTTAATTGGTAATTTTCTATAAGCAAGTCTAATTCTTCATTCATCTTTATCTTTTTTTTTTTCAGTTTTTTATTCGATTTTTATTTTTTCTAAAGTTTTTTCTATGAATTTTTGTAATTCTAGTTATTCTTCTAGTATTCTTGGTAATATATTTTTTCTGAATTCATCATCCATATTACCTGCTTCTATTATAATTTTTTTCTTATTCAATGTGTATCTTTCCTAATTTAACATCTCTTTTTATATAAGTTTTTTTTGTCTATTTTCTATCTTTGTTTTTATTGTTTTCCTTAAACTCTTTAATTTCAAGTTTTAGTATATTTATGTCATTTCTTGCTTATTTTAATTCATTTTTAAATTTTTGAACATCATTTATTAATGATTTTATTAATATTTTTAGATTCTCAAAGCATTCACTCATTGACATTTTATACTCTTGGTTTAGTAGTTTATTTTTTTGTACCTTAAATAGTCTATCATACATATCATCTATCTTTATTTCTAATTTCTCGATTATTTCTTTTATTGATATGATTATTTCATTATCATCTTTTCTTATCTTTTCATTTAATTTTCTATTTTTTCTATAATCATTCAAATTTTATCTTGATTAATTAATTCTCCTGATTTTCTTTGAAATTCTTTTAAAATCTCTTCATCTATATTTTTAACATTTCCTATCACGTAGAATTGGGATTTCACTATTTCACGTAGTTGTATTAGCTCTTTTTATTTGATAAGATCCAACTGGAAGTCTAATGTTTTCTATTATTTGTTTTTCAAATTTTATTTTTGGAAATCTTGTCATTAAAATCTTCCTTTGGCATGCTATATTTCTAAAATTAGTTCTGTCTCATAATTTATTTCTTTAAATTGTATTCAAAAAATTCTTCAATTGATCTTAGAATTTTCTTACTTTCGTTTGTTGTACTCTATAATATTTTACATACTATTCTATTTGTTCTGTTTTATCATATTTCTCTTTATTGATTCTTTCTCTGTTTTCTAAAATCATTTGTATTTTAGGTAATTGTTTTAAAATTCTATTATAATATTCTCTTTTTTTCTAATGATTTTAATATTAGAATTTCTTTTCTTTTTATATTCTTTCTTCTCTTATTTGATCTATTAAATTTCTTCTCTGTTCCATAATCAAATCTAAATTTTCATTTATTTCCATATCTAGATATTTAATTAATCGATGATCTGCTCTATGATATTTGATGCCTATAGTTCTTCTAATATATCTTTTTGTATTAAATCTAATATTTCATTTATTATAAAGTCTGCTTTTATTATATTGAAATTTATTAGATCATATATATCTCTTCTTATACATTTGTCTAAAATTTTTAAAGCTCTTAAGATTTCTATTTTATAATTATCGGGTAATATTAATGTTCGTGCAATTATAAATTATGGTGTATGTATTATGTATTTATTTTTATTTTTTGTCATATTATTTATCTTTTAGATTTGCAATATGGCTCTGATACCAAATGAGGTGGTACTACTATGAGTGAACAAAAATCAAATAATATATAATAAACGTAAATACTCAGAACAGTTAATATTGTTTTGGTATAATTAAATAGTCTCAATTAATATTTTATATTAAAGTTGTAGACTAGAAGCATGTTAAAGTAATATTTTGAGGACTTGCATGATAAATTGTATTAAAGGGGGTAGTTTGGTAAAAATTTGCATATGTAAAACATCTGTAAAGAATTCATCTGTACAAGAAGCTCTGTCCATATCTTTTATCTTGACCAATAAAAAAAATATAATTTAAAACTTATTTTTATACATATATAAGTACATTTTAGAACCTGTTTAGCAACCCGTTTATAAACGGATATTTATACATATTATTTATAAATAACGATGTGTGAATAATTCGTTGATCCATTTTTTCTAAAAGTAAAAAATAATAAATGAAAGTTTTTTACTAGTCAAAACTTTTGACTTTTAAAAAAAATAATCAAATAAAATGTTATCACATGACCACTTATAAACAAAATTTATAAACGGTAAGTTGCAAAACAAGGGCTTAGAAAATTGATAAAAGTCAAATAACTTTTTCCTTTCCGTCTCTATTTGGTAAGTTTTTTTGTTTATAGATTTTTTTATATGGTTGAATGGTAGTTTAAAAAATATTTGTAGTAAAAAAGATATTTTGAAAAAAATGTATTTTTATAAACAAGTTTACCTATCAGATTTATTGTTTGTTCCTCAGTTTGTTAAAAGTTTTTGTTTAAAAACATGTTTTTTTATGTTTTCTAGGTAAAATGTATGGTTAAAAAATAGAGAGAGAAAATATGTTTAGTTAAAAAGTGATTTGGGAAATTGTGTAGAAAAAAATATGTTTAAAAATAATCTTTATATTTTTTTGACTTTGAACTTGAAGAGAGGCTACGTAATTGATTCTTCACATTGACTCACTTTTTCTTCCGTTTACTGTAATTAACACGTTTAACCTTACGAAATTCTAATGATCGGTGTGAGATTGAGGAGATAATGATTTTCATCAATTTATTAAACATTGTTTTTCAACAAGATAATTTTATTCTAGCTATTTTCCATATTGGGAGAATGGGAGTGGACCAATTTAAGATATTTTTGAGAAAAAATAATTTTATTTACGGTTGTTTTAAGCATAATAAATATGTTAGGAAAAAAAAATCCAAATTAATTCTGCCTTCACAGAAACTAAAAACATTAGAATTAGAAATCACGTCAATAAGTTTTATAGGCAAATATACGTATTTCTATGCACAAAGTTTAAAATCATACGCGGTTAAAAAAAAAAAAAGAAGTTAAATTAAATATTTTATTTATTAAATCTAATTAAAAATATTAAACACATCAAAGCTTGAATTCCAATATAAACATTTAACTTATGAGTCATTGTAAAAATAATAAAAAAATAAAACTGCGCACTTCGAATAGTAAGAGTTATTTGTTTAATGATATACAATTTGACAGAGCAAATACATTTAACTGTAACGTGATTCTCTCTCTCCAATTCTTAATATTTTTCTGTACCTAAAAGCTCCAAAAAAAAATAATAATAATAATAATACACGCGCACACACATGGACGGATCCAGCCCTCGACGAGGGTGTTCGATCGCTCGGACTGGATCAGTCAAAAAAAAAAAATTACTTTATAATTTTGATATTGAAATTTTTCCTTTTACTTTGTACCGCTCGTGGTGAAACAAATTAGCTCGTACTGAATTGATTTCCTAAAATCGTCACTGCACACACGTGTATATATATTTTATAACCTACTACGAAGCCAATGGCCCCCCATAGGTCCCTCCTTATTGTCGTTAGCACATTGCAATATCGTCACTTTTAATTTTGACCTTAATGACATAAATAAAATATTTTTGGATGTACAAAATAATACATATTTAAATACACTCCATCTTATCTATTTTTCATTAAAGTTGAAATTTATACCCCCAAAATCTCTTAAGAACCCACATGGGTAAATCCCTTTTTCTATTTAGTTGGGGGGGAAAATGCAATAGTTTAGTAGATTGGAGGAGTTGCTTTTCGTGACCAAATTTGTACTGTTAAATTTGTCAATCAAAGGGACTGCGTAAACTAGTAAACACGACAAACAAACTTGCATACGGAACAATGGGGATATTCTCTAGAGAGCCAGATTCTAAGAATGTTCTAAGGTCCGTTTGTGTTGCACGACTTTGCTTTAACTTTTGCTTTTTGTAGAAGTACTTCCTGAAAAAGTTAAGTTAATTTTTAGAAACTAATTCCTAAAAGTACTTCCAAAACAAGGATGTTCAATTACTTAAATACTTCGGATCCGTTTGTGTCGCACGACTTTGCTTTAATTTTTGCATTCTATAAAAAAGTTTCATGAAAAAGTCATCATAATTTTTTTGTTTGAAAAATAATTTCTATAAGCATTTCCAAAATAAGATTTTAGAAATACTATTAAAGAAAGTTTAATTTCTGAAAGCACTTTCAAAATCAATTTTTATTGAATAGTGTTTTTTATTAAATGGAGATTATCTAATGTTGTGGGTAATGATGGGATCAATTAAATATATGAAGATTATTTTTAATGTGTACGGATAATATTAGTTTTTCTTCTTTAACGCAATCATTATAATTTATAAATTAATTTATAAATAATAAAATTTTTCAAACATAATTTTTAATAATATATTTTATCTCAAAAATATAAATAAACTAAATTATCATTGTTACAGTGTTACCTAATAGAGTCATTCAAATCTTTTTATTAACAAAGCTCGTAAACTAGAAGTTACTCTATTTTAGACATGTATAGACTGCAATCACATTTTCTATTCTGAGTGTAAAAGAAGAACAAGATGAGAATATATGATAGCATATAATTCTATTGATCTTGATCCAGTGCCAACGAGTGGTACCCAATTGTTGTGCCCTTCGTTGGCACCATAAGGTGTGCTCTTCGTTGACACTAGAACGAGCTTGATAATTCTATTTGGCAATTTATGAATAAAAAAACAAATTCTTTACCATAATTTAATTCATATAAATTTAGCAAGTGTTTGGAAAATAAAATAAATTGGTTTGTAAATCAGTTTATAAATTATACAATTTCTCAAATTATTTTTTAACTACACATATTTTTCTCTCCAATTTTTAATCACTATTTTTTATATTAAAATTATAAATAAATCAATTTATAAATTAAACACTACGCAACCGTGATTAGTCAAAATAAAAATATTCAAATATTCAGCACGCGTCACGTGCACAATCCTTTCCATCACCCCTCAAAGTAGTTATCTCCTTGTTGAGAACCGCCTTATATTCCTTATAGGTATAGCTGTAGCGCTTTCAATTTTCTCTAATAAATAAAAACACTAGAAGTTCGCCACGTGGACTCAATTTGACGGCAGACGGCAGGTAGTGTATTCAACGGAACAGACGGCGGAATGACTTAAGAAAATCCTGTGAAGTGTAATCTTTAATTCGAAACTTATAGAAATATGATTTCGATTTATGATCTTAATCATAAAATTAATTATCGTAAATCATAAGACATATTAGAATTTATAGCAATAATGCAGAAAATTATGAGATTTTGTCGCAACTTTAATTAAATCTCGAAGAAAAATATTGATCTGAAATTCGTCTTCGCTCTCTTAACTTAAGCATTTAGCCATCAGTTGAACTCTAATGATGGAATTTGAGTTCAGTATATATAGGTAGAGAGGGGTTGAATTTCCTATTGTCTTTTTAATCTCAACCGTCCATCAAAGTTGTAGTATTATTAATAGGAAATACTTCTAATTAAACTAAATTTTTATTAATTCAACAATTTATCTAATTAAATTAAGATACATAATATGAATAAGTCACATAATAAGAAAATATTTATGAAATTCGAGGTACAAGTAATAATTTCATAATAATAGGAATTTGACATACCACAAATTTCTAACAGATTCTAGCGAAATTTGACGGCATATGAAGAAGTGGAACTAAAGGTCCAAAGCTACAAGATGCCGAAAATGGGTGGCTAGAAGTCTCCCGTTGTTATCCTTAAAAGTGCAAAAGGCCAACCCATATGGGGTACTCGCTACCGGTGCTTTCCGGGAAAGCAATACACCTTGTCTTTTATTGAGGGATGGGCTCTGGCCCATTTGGAGGATCTGTTTGTTAAAAAATTGTATTTAAAAATACGTTTTTTATACTTTCGAGATAAAATATGTGGTTAAAAAGTAAAGAGAGAAAATATGTTTGGTTAAAAAGTAATATAAAAAATTGTATTTTAAAAAATATATTTTAAACATGTTTGTCAAATATTATTAAATATGGAAGGCTATGTACTTCATAAAAAAATAAAAAATGGAAGGCTATGTTGTAAAACCATTAAAAACTAGTTATAATAGAGATGGAGAGAGTAGAGATGAGATTTCATTTTCAGTATGTAAAATGGTTACAACCTAAATCCCTATTTATAAAAATTAATAGGAGTAAAATAGTCATTCTTCTTGACACTCCCCCTTAATTGACTATTCAAAATTACATCAATTGATAAATGAGAATGACACAATTGTGTAGAAGTGTGAAATTCTAAAGCGTTGCCTCAATCCTCATAAATCCTTGTTAGTAAAATTTAATGGGATAAAACCTGAATCAAGAAAAAAGAGTACATCGTGATCTCCTTCTGAAGTTTACCACCAAGGATTCTTGAACTTCTTGAATGTTGATATCATCTTTTGTCTGAAATATTTGTACATGATAGTATTTTTGTGTGTAGCCAGTATCACAACATCCTTCATATGTTGATTATGACTTTCTTCATTGTCGCTAACATTCCAGCATAATTAAAGGGCAATGTTGTTAAATTATAGCTCGTAGGTAACTCTGATAATGTCTTAAAAGGCTTACTAGGAAAATCCTGTGGAAGAAAACATTAGTAAAAGAAAAAATAGTACATTATTTTCATTAATATGCCACAACGGGTGCCTCATTAAAAACCAACTGTTGCCTATTTAAAAGCTTTGTCGGTAATATTCAATGGGATAAAATCTGAACGAAGAAAAAAGAGTAAAACATAATTCTCCCCCTAAAGTTTACACCAAGGATTCTTGAACCTCTTGAATGTTAATATCATCGTTTGTCTAAAATATGTATGTATGAAAGTCTTTTTGTGTATAGCCAGTACCACAACATTCTTCATACGTTGACTATGAATTTCTACATTTGTGGCTAACATTCTAGCATAATTAAAGGGCATAGTTGTTGAATTGTAGCCCGTAGATAACTTTGATAACGTCTCATTAAATACCTTACTACGAAAATATCGTGTGACAAAACCTTATCTAAGGGAAAAATAGTACATTATTCTTATTAATACGCCACAACTGTCGTCTCATTAAAAATTTTAGTAGGAAAACTCAGTAGGACAAAACCTCGATTAAGGAACAACACATATTTGCTCCCATAAGTATATTGATTTTGCATATCATTATCTCAATTGTTAATTGATGCAATCTCAAATATGTTTATCAAATATATAATTTACGACGTGGTTTGTATAAATATATCAAATATGAGTTTGATTCACTCAATCAAAGATTTCATAGAAAGTAGAAACTTGATGTATATGATGATCAATGAATTCACACAATTATAGTTTCATGATGAAGTTTGTTCTCTTAATAAATGTAGATGTTAATTAAGTGTCAAGATAGTTTCAACACTTTAATAGATAACTAACAAGTTAAGCTCAAGTGCTTTGAACATTGATAAATAAAGTGATTTTTAAAGTTTGATTCAATCAATCAAAGTTTCATAAAAGAGAAATGTAGAATAATTGAATGCAATGAAAGAATAATGAATTTCTTAAAAAATGACTGTTTAATGCTCAAGTCAGATCATGGTTGAGAGTAAAATGAAGAGTCATTTATAGAATGAAAATCTCGAGCACAGTTTGTTTAGTCACTACATGCGATTGACATGTGACTAGCCATTAAGAAATGGCATTTGAGAGAAATGGTCATTTAGTTTTGAATTTTGTGAAATTCGGTCGACCTCACTTATTTGTGTTCAACCTCAATGCGGTTGACCTAAAGTTTCTCAAACTTAGGTTTTCAAGAATTTGATCAAGTAATTTAACCAAGTTGGAATATCGTATGAAAAGTACTTTACATGAATTTTAAAACATATCAAAGTTTGAGATTGTTAGGTTTTCAAGAATTTGATCAAGTAATTTAGAGATTGTTTGGTCTCATGTACTTTTTTCAAAATTCTGAGGAATTTTAAAGTTTTGGGAGAATGTATGGTTGAAAAATGTAAAAAGTTCTTGAAAAAAAGTTTTAAAATTTTATATAGGACCAAACGTACTCTTAATAAGGACTTATGACAAGTTTGATAAACATATTTTTTACAAAGAATTTTGTGAAAATAAATTTCTTTTTGGAAGATGTATGATTGAAAAGTATGAAAAAATTATGAATCTATATACAATTATTTTATTAGAAAAATATATGTAGTTAAAAATGAATTCAGAAAAAAATAAACTTTAAGTAGTCTTATATCTTATATTGTTGAAGTACTATTGATTCTAGTCCAACATTTTTCACTATATTTTTTTAATGTCAAATGATTGTATGGAGAAACTATTTTTAATTAAAATGAATCGTATATTTTAGTTCAAGAGATTTTTTGTCCATAACTTATAAAAAAGTAAATCTATGAAGATATTTTTAAGTGACATTGGGACATGTCATACATTTATGATGAAAAAGTAAGTGATTTGATAGTTATTTTGATCACCCAATGAATATGACACATGTTACAATGTTACTTAAAAATATCTCCCTAAATTTATTGCTTATAAAATGATTGTACATCACAAATATAAGATCTATTAATTTAACTGGAAATTCGATAATTTCAAAATTATAAATATGAAGTTAAATAGTCACAAACATCTTAAAACTTTGATTTTGTCTCAAAAAAAAAAAAAAAAAATTGTGGTTTAAAACTTCTTAAATAATTTTCTATACAACCACTGTCAGTAATACTCGATTTAACCAATGATCCAACGACCTAATGTCTTGTCCAGGCTGATGTTCGACTATCTATGGTCTAATAACTATGACTAATCTAGGTACAAAAAAGACCCCCATGCTTATCATACCTGAATTTTTGTACTCACAAATTATGAAATTGTGTGGTCATGATTTTTTGAAAATAATTTTTATCCACACATTTATGAAATTCACAACTTTTCTATAATTTTCATCTACACATTCTCTAAAATTAAAAATAAAATCGTTTTCCCTTAAAAATAAATCTCTCCTTGACAGACACAAAAAAAAAAAAAAAAAAAAAAACTACACAGTTACAATACCAAAAGAGTCAGTGTGCCTTAAGAGGTACCATAACTTATGTCCACCAACCAAATAACAGGTGGACATTTGTTGTCAAGTGAGGTGCACGTGCCCCTTGTGGGGTGGCATGTAAAAATTTCCAGTTACAATACAGTTACAATACACTCGTCGTTCGAAAGATAGTTTATTGCATGAAGCACCATCCAAAATTAGGACCCAATTCCAAAATCTGAAACGTGCAATTAGGACCCAATTCCAAAATCTGAAACCCTGCACGGTCATCTCCGTAAGTGTGCTTTGAGGTCAAATAAAAGGGCTATAAACAATTCTCGATCCTCAAATTGTATTGAATATTCAAACATCAATTCCAAGAGTATCGCAAAAATATCCCATTCCCAGTTGAGAATACAAAGAACCGGAAATATTAGCAATTCTGTCTACTTTATGCACGGTCCATACAATTGAGATAATTTTCCAGTTATATCTTGCGATTCTTACACGCACCCAACAACACCCCAACCCCAAAAGCCACGGAAAAAAAAATTTATAATAAAATGAAATGACCCTAAAGAAAATAATAAGAGCACAGAATAGATTAAGGACTCCAACACTGAAACATTAAAAAAGTGGATATGACACTAGCTCAAGTAACAGGTGCGAACGCCATAAAATTTTTGGAGGCAAAATTGCTCAATCTATGAAACGAATTGTGCGTTAGCCAAAGCTTTTTCCCCTTTCGGATGACCACGCTAATCAAATGATGGGAAGAGTAGTTTCATAGAAGCAAATGGTGAATCTATTACAGGATCTGAGCAGCTGTATTCAACTTTTCTGCCAAGCTGAGTTGTGTTCTTGTAATACTAGACAAATAAAGTAACAGTAATTGGTCCTGCAAGAAGAAATGAAACTTCTGGTCAGGTAGAGATCTCAGGACCAAGAACAAGCCTGTAAAAATATTTGCAAGTTCCAACAAGTAGAACTAATGATTTGGGTGAAAAATATTTAGCCAACTGAAACCATAAACAAGAAACTAACCAGCATGACAAGTGAACTGGGGAAGTAGGGAAACCACTTCATGACACGGCACTTGCTCTAGAACAAGCCATTTATCACTCAAAATAGACTCTTTATTAACTTTTTTAGGAAAGGAGGGTGGATTTGACTCTCTACATTTGGAGAGACGCTCTCACTCTCTATATGTAATTTATAACGACTGTATAATAAAATTGCAACATCCACTAGTTCAATTATTCATACTATATTAAATATTTTAGCCAGTGACATTGATATATATTTTGAATAATGAGGGATAACGTCATAACAATAAATGATTGTTGGAAGTAAATTAAACAGCAAAAAAAATAGTTTGATGGATAAAATATTTTATTTAATTTAAAGATGCTTTCTATCATAATCAAGATGCTCTTAAAAACATAAAGGGTCCGCTATAGGGTGGAATTAGGGTGAAAAGAAAACGAATTTCGAGGGACTTATTTTCTTGGGAATTGGAAGTTTAATTTGCTTGATTAAATTAATTTTATAGGTGAAAAAAGGGAATCTTCCAAGTTTTGTTATTTGATTAGCATTATTTTCCATGAAAAATTTGGTAAATTAAGTTATTTTAATAAATAAAAAATTATTATTTTTCAGACACAATTGTACTTGATAATAATAATGTTAATTTCTGAAGAAAAATCAATTAATAACAACAAAAAAGGCCAAACGAGTTTTCCACACAACACGGAAAATACTCTCCCACCTAATAAATAAGAAAGTGTTTTCTAAAATTACATGAAAAATAGCATATGCTTTACATGGAAGATGGAAAACAATTTCCATGAAAAAAATTGACTATCAAACACTACAAAAAAAAAAAAGTGAAAAATGAAACCATGGAAAAAGTGGCATATCAAATATAGCCAAAGACTCTTGGAAATGCTCTAACTTGGTATTTGCTCAATCAATTTTTGCTTCCAAGTTTTTCAAGATGGAACTTTGCCAAATTGATGAATTTTTATCTAAGCTTTTTCAGACTCCACCTAGATATTCTTAGGAGACAAGCTTATTCTGTTACTACAAAGTCCAATTGAGGCCCTTCTACCCCCTTTTTTGTACCTTAGATTTTCCAGACTCCACCTAGATATTCTTCAGAGCCACTCTTATTCTGTTAGTACCAAGTCCAGTTAATGCCCAACAGTTTGCATCATGGTTATAGCAGTTCCTAAAAAGCAACTACGAATCTCCCCATTTTTTAAGATTTGATAGACCAAAGAAAGAATCCCTACTCTAAATCAGTGACATTTTCCACACTTGCTTGACATAAGAATAATAAAATCTATAGAACTGATTGTTTTTGTTGATTATTGAGGCAGCACAAGATACCTCTATTCCAAATATGACAACTTAGGCTATGTTTGATAGGCCACTTTTTTCATGAAAAATGGAAAATGTTTTCTATTTCTCACCTTTTTATAGTGTTTGATAGCCAATTTTTTCCATGGAAATTGTTTTTCATCTTCCATGTAAAGCGTGTTATTTTTCATGTAATTGTAGTAAACACTTTCCCATGTATTAAGTGGGAAAGTGTTTTCCATGTTGTGTGGAAAATTCATTTAGCCCTTTTTTGTGTTTAATTGACTTACTTTTCCAGAAGCTAGCATTATTATTAAGTACAAATATGTTAAAATAAAAATAAAATTGATTAAAATAGCTCAATTCTGCCAAATTTTTCATAAAAATAATGTCAATCAAACAACAGAACTTAAAAAATTCCCCACTTTTTTCACCTAGAAAATTAATCCAATCACATTAAACTTCCAATTCCCAAGAAAATAAGTTCCCTCGAATTTGTTTCCTTTCCACCATCGCAATCAAAGGGACCCTTATTTCAAGTGCTTTTTCAACGCTCTCTACTCAAAAAAAATTCCCCACAATGATAAAAAAATAATAAAATCTACAGAACTGATTTGTTTTTGTTGACTATTGAGGCAACAAAAAGATCCCTCTATTCCAAATATGACTACTTATTTCAAGTGCTTTTCAATGCTCTCTACTCGAAAAAGTTTCTCCAACGGTGACAATAATAAGTTGAGAAACTAATCATATAAAGCAAGATAATAAGCCTATGTTCTTTACAATTTATAAACTTATTTATAAACACAATTTCTCAAACCACTTTTTAATCACACACATATTCTCTCCACTTTCTAACCATACAAAAAAATAAATAAACTAATTTATAATTGCTACAGTGTTGCCAAACAAATCCTAAAAGATCTGTATCCAAACAATCAAATATTGAAAAAATTACAAATAACTCTTGCCACCCGAAAAGATAACTTTGGAGGCAAAGGTAGGAAAGATATATACCTGTAGACTATCATTCACAAGTTTATGAAATGTTTGAGGTGATAATTTTGGAATTGATGCTACAGTATCTGATATAAATTGGCCAATGTCATTGTCTGGAGCAACACGCCCTTCCTGGACGGAAAACATTATGCAGTCAACATATTACCAAAGGGCAGCAAACTCACAAGTTAAGAGCAGAATAACCAGTTATCTCACCACAACATCATCTACATATTTGTAAACATCATCTATTAGAGCAAACAACCGTTCCATTGAAGCTTCCATCCCTTCCAGGTCATTGGGAATCTTGTCTACTGTTGTTGGCTTAAGAACATCAACTACAAAGTTGTAAAAACTCCCATTAAGATTTTCATCAACATAGTAATCCTAAACATAGATGCTATACCACATAGATACTTTCTTAAAAAGATTTTTAAATTAATAACTAATACAAATGAGGTGTTTAGCTAGATAAGAAAACTAAGGTGTACAGTAGAATCACCATATTAAGCATTTGTTCTTTAACGCAATCATTACACTTTATAAACAACACAATTTTTCAAATCAGTTTTTAATCACACATTCTTTCTCCACATTTTAACCACACATTTTAAATCAAAAACATAAATAAATCAATTTATAATTGTAACAGTATTGCCAAACAGAGCATAATATATAACCAACAAGGACATATAACGAGGCAGAAAAGAGACTCTAGATAAATGTATGACTGCAATTTTCCATATATATCTTTATAATCAAAAACTTACAAGATAAGTTGTACTAAGAAACGTGTTGCTTCAGTTCAAATATATTTTCCAAGTGTACATGCACTAAAGGACAATTCAATCATGACATTTTTGGGTCAATCTGCGCTGGTAAGACTCCCCAAAGCAATATGCAGGGAAAACACATTTCTTACACAAACAATTACACGGGTCGAGAGAGAAACTTGTCAGGTGGATAATCATGGTCATGCACAATTAAGGTGAACTAAAACAAAAGTAGGCACAAATTTAATTTTCTTATGCTACAAACCTCATCTCCTAAGCAGTAAGAAAGTAACCCATCCACAGAATTAAAAATTTCCTCTCTACATAACAGTACATCAAATCCATGTTAACAAAATAATACATCTAAAACTGCCAGCTTGAAACTTGTCAGGTGGAGAATCATGGTCATGCACAATTAAGGTGAACTAAAACAAAAGTAGGCACAAATTTAATTTTCTTATGCTACAAACCACATGTCCTAAGCAGTAAGAAAGTAACCCATCCACAGAATTAAAAACTTTCTCTCTACATAATAGTACATCAAATCCATGTTAACAAAATAATACATCTAAAACTACCAGCTTCATCTCATTTACTGCATTTTCCATGGCATAGAGAAGGTTAACACTTTTTAAATTTTAACACCCTGCACGTTGTCCTGTCATATACACGCTTGCACATATATCCATATATCTGAAAGCATCTAATTCTGCACATGAAATAACAGAATTTCAATAAACTTCAAGTCAGATACGTACAACCAATTTTCTCAGCCTCAACCATGCGTAGGTCCAAGGGAATTTCTTGAAATTGTGCAGCAAGTTGCTGATCTCCAAGAGATAAATTAATAGAGACAAATCCCTTAATTGCGGCCTCGGCATTTTTAAATCCAGTATCAACAGTCAAATGAACTGGATTTGAAACTTCTCTAGCATAAAATTCATGGATCAAAGCACTACCACCAGTGACTCCAAAACCAGTTGAAAACCTATCATTATAATCAAACATATGTAAGCCTACCATCAGTTTTCAAAATCACGGAATTATTCACATAAACAACGGATTCATTAATAGTCTTCATCTGAGGTCAGAATATTCTAATAAAATTGACCAAACAACTCAGAAAAATAAAAATTGAAGAGGTCACTCATCATGTATCAAAGACCAATAAACTTCAGATTAATCATCTTTATGGTCGAGTAATACTATTGAGCTAGAGGGCCCACAAAAGAAAAAAAAACCTCCGTATAATTATTTAAACAGTTTGCCAGGCATCTTAAATAAAACAATCACAAGGACAAAATCCCTTATTGTATCATCAAATTCTTAAATTAAAAAAATTAGATATCTCGGTCAAGGTAATAACAGCTCAATTGAGTAATTTTGTTTTCAATGAATTGGAAAGGAGTTCATAGTTATCACAAAAACAGAGCAGTGAGCACAACGTGTTACAAAAGCAAATCCCAGACCTCAATCAGGCATGGCAACATCCTAAATCTAGTACAATCTTTTTAGTTTCCAGTGAAATCATACAAAAGAAAAATATTTCTGATATCTATTTTAAGGGAGTGATTATTTAGCCAAAAGTTTGAATGAGAAGTATGCATATGAAAAGAGTACATCATAATGAAGACGTGATAAATAAATAAAAAGATTGAAAAGAGTATATACAATGCTAGGGACTTGATATCCAGGTAACAGTCAGCTAGGGGTTATTTTGGGATGGAAAATCAGGACTTCTACTCCATCCACCACATGCTCCCAAATAACCAAACAAGTTGTGATGTGAGTTGATCTCGTATTGGAAAAACCACGTACAATAATTTTACCTTAAAAGCACACTAGTATACTGCATGGAGCATTTGGATTAACTAATTCATGGCTAATTCCAACACCGAGAATATTTAGTTTGAATGGAAAAACATGTAAAATGCACAAACTTTGTATGAATTTTGTTTTCATCTCTGTTACCATGTAATATACTGAAGCAATTTCTCTCCCAAACCTGCAGTTAAAATATCATGAAAGATGTGAACCTACAGCAACTGCAGCTCATATTTACATTTGAGCTAAAGTGCCTTGTACGACAAGAATATTCATGAAGGCGTATCATGAAAATAGTGAACCCCATGAACGAGCATGAAATGGAAGTACTTAGGGTTACATTGTTGCTCCTTGATTAATTAGTCAGACTAGCAAATAAGAAAGCAGACATTGAAACATTGCTATTAGCAAAACTTTATAAAAAATAAATAGTTATCTGTGTGCAAAGAAGAATAAGTGCTCATAAACAAATAACATTGACAAGCATTTGATTGCTTCTTTTCAAATCCAGTATTTACATAACAATGACTAAAAATAAAAGGGAGTAAATTAATAAAGATTACCATCCAACAATGACTTCCTTTGGATTCACTTTCTGGTGGGATAAAGACATATTGTGATGATAATCTATATCCAACGCAACCTAGAGGCAAATTAAGTTGCAAAAAATAAGTTTCGCATAGTAAACATAAAAGGTCCCATTTCACCATTATTCATAATACCAAGAGACATGATTCACTTCATAGAAAAAAAACATTGAAAATAAGCACGAGATTTCAAAAAACAATCGATATAATTAAGTAGAATATGCAATTGTTGTATAACAATGACTATTTTATAGCAGTCTCTATTCAGAAAATTATAACAATGTGTCGTTCATTTTTCTACAAAAAATAAACCAGCGATGTCGCAATGGAAAAGGGAGAAAACTGAACCTGATCTGATGACTCATTGTGTGGGACGGCATAAGAGTTGCGAATATCAACGGTACCGTCTGGTAAAACGGATCCGAGGAGAGTGCCAATGACCCGCTCAGATTGGTCGGGTCGCCGGACATAGAAATCGCAGATGTTGAAGATTACTAGCGGATGGACCCTAGCCAATACACATGTCGGTGATGATGAAAACTGCAACACCGTTTGTCCACTCGACGCCATCTTTCGATTCCCAGCGATGCAGCACGTTCCGATCCTGAGATAGTTCCTAGGGTTTTGGGATGAACTGCGATGGTAGAAGAAAGAGTGGGTTGGTTATTAAAATGGGCCGTGTTGAGTGGCCCAGACCATAATTTATATATATAATAATTGTTATAAAATGGATAGAAGAATAGAGACACTAATAAATTTGTATATTTTATTATGAACCATAGTCTCATATATATAGAGGAGAATAGAGATATACAAAGTAATAATGTTTAGGGTTATAGGGGTACAATTATCATTCACCAATACAAGATAATATTTACAATATTCTCCCTTGAATGATATATTACAAAATACCTGCCTTATTAAAACCTTGTTTGATAAAAATTCAATGGGACAAAAATATCAAACGAAGGAAAAATAGTACACTTATTTTTGGAGTATTAAGATGAATGATGCCTTATTAAAACCTCGCAAGGAAAACCCAATGAGATAAAACATTGGCCAAGGAAAAAGAGTACAGCTACTCCCCCTAATGTTGATCGCTGTAAATCATTGAGTCGATGTATTCCAATCTTGTGAACTGGTTTCTTGAATGTAGATGTTGGTGGTACTTTTGTAGATAAATCAGCTTCATTGTATCTTGAGTGAATTTGTTGAAAATTCTGGAGTATTTTGATCCTGCCTCGTTAAAACCTTGTCAGAAAAATTCAATGGGACAAAACCTAAACGAAGGAAAAAGAGTACAGCTACTCCCCCTTATTCAATCTGTATTGAATCATCCATATAGTTACTCCCCCTGATTCAATCTCTATTGAATCATCCATATCTTGATCTCTTCAAGAGTCTCGTATAGGATAGGATATTAATAGACATTGATAACAGCCATTTTATTAAAAACCTTGCTAGGAAAGTCTTGTGGAACAAGACCTCAGCTAAGAAAAAAAGAATACAGTGCGTATTAGCTCTACCTCATGGAAACATTACAATTATTTGGATATTACATATAATTATTTCAACTGTTAGTGCTCCAATATCAAATATCTTCACCTAGCATATATAAATGGCGCATATTTCTTATTATTTACTCTTCGAATATAAATTCAGTTATTATTTTGAATTTGAAGAACTAAAAAATATTTTCAATCATTTGAACATGCTACATCGTGTCATGTTCTTTAATCAATATTCATCAATGCGATTAATGCAGTTCTAAAATCTGGAAGCGACTTATTCACTTCAATGAACAATTAACTTATTCACTTCAGGTGAATAATTAACCATGAATTTGAATTTTGACAATCAATTGCCTGAATTTTCAAATATAATTTTATGCGACAATCACATTCTATTACAAAGTGATTCTTTTCAAGACATATTAAATACTCAGATCGCAAAGTATCTGTATATTTTAATCAAACAAGTTTTTTAAAAACTTGAATTATATATTTCAGATATATTTATTCCTTCAAGGATTATACTATATTCTTCAAGCATCGTATACGTTTCATATTGCAATTCTCAAATTGCTAACACCAAATTTGAGTCGTGAAACTTTAGATAGGTAACGATTCCTATATTTCAAATAGATTTCTCTAATCATTTCACTGCAATCCCAAAGTATCGAGGTATTGATTACCCTTTTTAATCTCACTCATTGGTACTTCAAAGAATACTCCAACATACCGATTTGATGATCATACATTTTGATATCACTCATTAATACATCAAAGAGTTCAAGTTAGTAATTAGAGTCAATCATCTTTCATTATATACATTTCTAATAATCATATATTTATTGACACCTATTATGCATTTGTCAAGCAAATAAAATATTGCATCTATGCCAGATCTTTGAAACCTTCATTGCGCAACAAGTCGTGTATTACGACTATACCTATAGGTATTTTACTGGTTTTACACTTTTAAGTGTTTGGACTTCAAGTCACAAAACTTCAGGTTTTGTAGTAAGTTTAATTTAGCCTAAATGCATACTTTTGCCAACTATTTTTATGTCGATTTTCTTCGACATATTTTCTTTTATTATCCTCACTATTATTTAAATTATGATGCAGCTAGTTTCGTAATTTGCTTTTACATAAGTGCTTTATAAAGTGTGTTGACACAATTATCATCTCAATTTGATTTCTTTCCCCACAAGACATAACTATAAAGATCTCAATTTTTCAATATTTCAAATAGTTGAACATCTTCTAGAGATTTACAACTAATTACATCAACAATACTTCTCTCACGAGTATATGCCTCCTCAATAAGACCATTATAATCATTTGCTCTATTTTTATTTATTTGGGGATCTTTATTCAAATCAAATATCGCTACACTTCAGGCGTGCCATACATCAATATACGATAGAGCATCTGTAGCTAGTACAAGAGATTTTATTAATCTCTTATGCATATTGTAGTTATGTTATCTTTTGAACTTTTCGTTCGTATTTTCAATCGAACTTCTCGTTCGTATTATCAATCGCGAGAATATAGCTAACATAATATGATATATTTGTTTGATTTTAAGCTACTAATCTTCCCCCTAATGTTGAGAAAATTGTCCAATCAAATTGAAAATCATTTTTTTGACGTTGTAAAATATCACCCATTTAGGATATATGTTCAAAGAACGCATTTTTCTCAACATTCTTTATTTTCCATATCAGTGCATTATGGTGGATTAATTGCATTATTAAAAAATTATATGCAAAAATTAGGCTCTAACTATAAACCAATTATAATAGGGAGAACTATCCTGTTGGCATGATGCGTAATAGAATTCCCTAAATAAAAAGGGAAGTATTTTGTTTTCAATTAAATTAATTGGAGGCGTTTAACAAGCAAAAATATTAAACCATTTATCGATTTCCCAACTAACACTTATTAAAATGTTGAGATTCATGTCCACTAGCATTATCAATACACATTTTTTATTATATAATCTGAAAATTTTGCTCATAATTTAAAATTTGAGCCATAATTTTGAAAACTTCAGGTTGCGAACATCATGCAATCATCTAGTATATGTATCAAATTTACTAGATACAAATAATATTTAGACGATTACAATGGAAGATGATGGTGGCCGATTTATCACCCTAATTACTTTTCAGAAATATAAGGAATTTAATCTCTATTTTAGCTAGTGACAGTCAATAAATTTCATGAAAGAGAACAAACATCATATATGATTGGATTGAAGAATCTTCTGATTCTTCATTAAGTATCCATTTTAATTTCGCATCATTATTGATCCAATGATGGTCCAGCAGGTCATGCCAAATAATAAAATCAAATTGAACTTCTGGTTCAATATAAGATATAATTCAACGATTAAACATTATATAATCATATATTATTCAAGTAGTCAAACTAATCAATGTCTTTATGACATTAGTTATATGTTTTTCTTCAGGGATTAACATGAACTCAAATGAGATATTCTTCGAAACATATGCTACTTCGAAAAGTGCATTTTTTTACTCATTCAAAATCAATATGTCAATATTCTTCTGAAATATTGAAATATCTTACTCTTTCAAGAGCATTTAATATTATTTTATAATTGTTATACTTCTTCGGGAGCAACAACATATAAACACATCAGACTTGATATATGTAGTGTGAAATAAGATTTTGCTTCTTCAAGAGCAAAAATGAAATATTCTTCTAGAATATTTTATTAAATAACTCAAATGAGATATTCCTAATGTGCAATATTTTGCTGGAATATCGATTTAGATCAACATTCTTCTGGAATATTGATTTAGATTATTTCTTTTTCTAGAATAGTGATACAATATTCTTTTGGAATATTGTACTATAATATTGAATGTAAAACATACATTCAAACAAATGTTTAATGTAAGTTGGTATAATCAAAACGATATGATAAGATCGAATAATTATACCACTTTCTATGAAAATTCAAAGTTAATAGAAAACAAACATTTACTTTGAGCAGAATAAGAAACTATGTTATTCGAGAACAAGTAAAATAATAAATTGAATATTTATCATAAATTAAAGTTATTATTCTTCAGGAGTAACAACAAAATATTGTCCCAAAATATCAAATTAATAACATATCTCATAATATTGGACTCTTCGAGAAGAAATTATATTCCGTTACAATATTTAGTATGAGATAAAATTATGAATCTTCAGGAATCATCACAACAATATATTATTATACATCATAATAATCTTCTGAATTATTAATAAATTCAAAATTTTGAATTTCTTTGAGAATAAGAGTGTAATATTTATGACATGAGCAATAAAATAATATTCTTTTTGAATATTGAAATGTAGTAATAACGCAATATTCTTCTGAAATATTTATTCGAAGCTTATTCAATTATAACAATTATTAACATCTATTGTGCTACTTAGGAGCGAAAAAAAAGAGTTATTCTTTTGGAATAATTATATTTTTAAGATTACGATTCTTTAAAAATAATAAGTCAATATTTTTCTAGAATATTAACAAATTATGCTCTCTAGGAGCAAATAATATTCTTCTGAAATATTGATATTAATGATTCATTCTACTTTTCGAACTAACAATATTTATGTTCTACACGAGTGACGATAAAATATTCTTTTGCAATATTTATCTAACATGAGTTGTATTTCTTCGAGAACACCAATATTATATTCATTTAAATCATATTTTAAATTATGCTTCTTCAAAAACATTGAGTCAATATTCTTATAAAATATTGAAATTGTAATATACTGCTTTTCACGAGCAAGTAATATTATATATAGGATATTACTTAGGTTACAAGATAAAGATAAAATTTAAAGATTACAAGAATATTAGATTAACATAAACAAAGAGATATACTACAAATAAATTGTTAACATGGTTATCTAATTTTTACTGATTTTGATTCCAAGATTTTAGGCTGATCTTGTGTGTCACAAGTTGTACAAACAAACATAATTGATATAGGCAAAAAGAGACAATGACAAATTTAAAATACCTTTTAAAATGAAATTTAATGTGTTGAAATAAGATATATCTTCTTCCGCTAGCGAACTTATTTCCATTCTTCAAAAATTATAAATCAATATTCTTCTTAAATATTGAAAATTATAATTATGTTCTTCATGAGCAAATAATATTCTTCTGGAATATTAATTATAATGTTGTTCTACTTCAAGAGCAACAATAAATTATTTATAATAGATAATTATATATTTAATATTCTTTTGAAATATTAATTATCCGTTGTGCCACTTCAGGAGCAACAATATAATGAATTATCAATTTAAACCAATAATAACAATCATACTTGTAATTGACATATCTATAATTAATATTCTTCTGGAATATTAATATACTGTTGTGCTACTTCAGGAGTAACAATACAATAAATCAGTAACATCAATAAATTTGTAATGAACAAATTTATGATTAATATTCATCTGAAATATTAATATACCATTGTGCTACTTCAAGAGCAACAGTATAATGAATTATTAACTTAAAGATAAAAGATTTAACAATAATAATAATAATATATAAATTAAACACACATAACCATGAACTTGAAATTTGAATTGAATAAAAATTTCATGAACTTTGAGAAGTCTGAACTATTCTATACGAATTCTAATTGAAAATATGGAAAGTAATAAATTTGAATTGGAAAGTAATCATCTGGAATTGAATTTAGGTTTGGGAAGTAATCAATTCGAAAAGAAGCAAATGGTTTGAGAATATGGATTGGGACAATATCTATTGGAATTGAAAAGTCAAATTATGCATTGAAATATCAATTGAAAATTATTCATCGAATTCTGCACTGATTTTGCACGTTCAATTGAAAAGAATTTGTCAATAGAAAGAATTTATATAATCGCCAGCGAAATTCAGAATTTGTATGCATAAAAACAAATTCATATGCCACCAGATTAATTTCGGCACACATGATATTACCTTCTAACTAATATCTTGATATGTGAGATTTGTGGAAATTTCTCTAACTCAATTTGTAGAGGCTTGTGCTAATAACGTGTTATAAACTAGAGAGAAAAAGAGAGAAGAATAGAGACACCAATAAACTTGTATATTTTATTATGAATCAGAGCCCCATATATATAGGGGAGAATAAAGATATACAAAGTAATAATATTTAGGGTTACAGGGGTACAATTGTCATTCACCAATACAAGATAATATTTACAACAATAATATACACTAGACTTTTCCCTCGTGAGACGCACAAGATTTCTATGAAAATGATTTCGATAAAAAATTATGAAAATATGTTAATTATACAATCATAACAAATACAAAAATAGAAAAATAACATTTTATTACAAAATGTTATCTAATTTGAAACTTAAAAAAAAAAACTAATCAGAATAGGCAAAAAAAAAACTTTATTTAATTTATGCATTAGTAATAAAAAGTTGATATCAACAAATTAATTATTCTTATAATATGCATATTGAAAAACATACTCATTTAATTAACATATTAGGAAGTAAAACTTCAATAATTTTATTTATTTATTTTCAAAATATGTTAATCCAATTCTTTCATTTCTAACGTAACACGTTTATATAGAATATATTTATTTCAACCATTATTGGAATAAATATAATTTCTCACAAAGACAATATTTTTTATTTATCATATTAAGAACAACAAATAAATAAAATATCTCAAAGACAAATTATAATTTTAATACTTGTACTATAAATATTGATTGAATTCAAATTCATTTTTAACTACACATTCTATTACTAAAAGAATCTACATAAAAACTCAAAAATTCTCTGATATTCAACTACATATTCTAAAAATTTTACTGTTACAAATCACATTATTTTGAAATAATGGGTCTCATTATGATATATTGTGTTTGATGTAATATTATAGAGAATGTGTACTCAAATATTTATATTCATGCAATTATTATAATTTATAAATTTTACTACTTTTCTAAACCCTGTTTGGCCCTTATAAAAAAAAATACATTTTTATTTCTACTTTTTAACCATACATTTATCAATAAAATAATATTACATATAAATAAAAAAAAAAAAAATTCTTTCTTTGGTTTCTGTTCATTAGTTTTTTTTTTTTTTTTTACATGTTCTGTTCATTAGTTAATTGTTCGGGTGTAATGCAACAACTAAAGCTCTTTCTCCAAATGGGTATTACGTTCCTTATGATGAATAGGGCAACTAAGAAGAGGATGATTTCAAAACTGCAATCTTGTATGACTAATTTATGCTTTAATTTTTACAAATTGGAAATAACCCTTTATATTATCCTACTTGACCTGTCTCCTATTATAATTTGTGTTTATTGTTTTCCAATGCAGTGTTTAATTCTCATACCGTAGTGTTAGACCAATTATTTGGGTAATCAAGGATATGATGTTCAGTTGAAATTTTATACAAATTGATGGAGGTATATGTCTGTGGAAGAGTTGAGGGGAAGTTACGGTATTATGGTGAAATTTTATTTTTATGTTGATTGTGCTAAACATTAAAATCTAGATCAAACTTATGGAGATAATAATTTAATTCACATTGGGTATACATGAGTATAAAACCTACCTTTATCCTGTAATTGTAGTTAAGTTTCATCTCCGTCTTTCGCTGCATGGGAAAGGGCAAGAAATTGCCACACAGGAATTCTGATGGCAGGTTTTTTTTTGTTAAACAACTATAATGGTAAAGTATTATTAGATTGGGCTTGCAAAATTGACTTCTGTTGCATCTTCTATCAATTCTTAATTTCTTCCACATTTTATTCTCTTTCTTTTTTGAGGGGGTATGAAAACATATTTTAATTTACAGCATTGAAAAGCAAACTTCTGATTCTTTGTACGTATTATAGATTCAAGGATGGTGGGATGTCTTGCCACACAATGAGAAATCCAATGTGAGCATGATTTTATCCCTCCAATCAAAGTTTTGAAAGATTAGCCAGTATGGATGTTGATCTTACTAAAGTTTTGTTTTGATATTATATTTCTCTTATAGGTACTAAAAAATCTTGGAAATATCAAGGAAGAAGAAATCTCATGGGAACTAATTCCGGCTGCACCATTTATTATTATACCGATACAAGACATTCTTGGGTTGGGAAGTTCAACTAGAATGAATATTCCTGCAACTCCGGTAAAATAGCCACAATTATGGACATATATACATGTTTGCATCGGTTTGTGTGTGATACATATTCAGGCATAAATCATGTCTTGGGTTTTTATCAAAATTTATGAATCTTTGTATTTAGCTCAGAAATATGCTTGCGAAGTATGGATGGCTGTAGCAATCTTGATCGTGTAAGTTAAATCAGTGAAGTCTTGGATTGATATTGAAACCTAAGAATCTCTGCTTTTTAGCTATTTTACAAGAAACCCATCGTACTTTACTACCAAGTGACTATAATAGTTCAATAGATTGTAAGAATGGTAACATATATATTATTGAGTGCTTAATTATTCTTACTGAAGCATCCATTTTTATTACATGCCTTGGTTAGCTCTTCATAAAAGAGACCTGATGAAATGGATAAAAATGCAAAGATAAAATACAAGCAAGCTTAGTGAGAAGAGGTTGAGTAGGCTGTGGAGGCAGAGTCGAAGATCATTAATTTGAAGACTGACATGAAAATGTTGCAAAGTTTGTTTCATATTAAATTTCAATAATCCTTATTTAATATTCTTTGCTAGGTGATCAATTAGCAATAGCCTTCATTTTTTTACTAGGAAAAAACAAAGACAAGTCAACTGCTGTAATGCTGCATATTGAAAAGGTTGATAGATCTACTGTTGTTTTCCTTTGTATGTATGTTTTACTAATTTGTGCTGGAGTAATATCTCATATTTTTCGACTACTCATGCAAAAATCTTCTCTCTAAACTGTGATTGGTTTAAGTTCGAATTGCATGTGAAATGATCACAATAGACACAACCAAAAAATAAGTCCTTAGGCATCTACTTAAAAAAAATAGGAATTGTTGGTTTTTTTTTTTAGCTCCCACAATATTTTGTTACTATTTAATTTCTAGGATTTTTCATATGATATGGGAAGCCGCACTGTGAAATGGACTGCTGGTGCTTCAAAGCTTTGAACTTATCAATTTCAGGTGTGCAGATAGTTGTATAAGTTTTGCCATTTTGTTAATTATAATGTGAATTTTAGATAGAGTTGTGCTAAGACTTTTTCCGTGTGAGTTGGCCTTAAATTGCTTCAAGTAGTGATTGATGTTTCTCCCAATCTTCCAACAGGATGCTGGTCCCATGTCACATCATGTTCCACCTCACTCTTATATAAAAAATATGAGGTCTTCTCTTTCTCTTAGAGCTCTCCTTAAGGAATGCAGTTACTTAAAAGTTTTACTTATTGTGAAATAATTTATCCTCTTCACAGATGGATAACTTTTATATAGGAAAATTATTTCCTATTTCTTCTAAACAAATATTAATCTCAGTCCCTGTTATGATCTTGTGGATTATGGGTGTGCTTTTTAATTGGCCATCAGTAACAAAAAGCTTCATCTTTGAAGGGGGAATCATTGTTGATGAACTTGTGAATTCATGAAATCTAAAATCATTTCTACCTCGCAGTCTGCATTCGTTCCTGGTAGATCAATAACGGACAATGTCATGATTGCCTTCGAGGCAATTCATTATATGAAGAAAAAGAGTAGAGGCAGCAAAGGAGAAGTGGCCTTGAAACTTGATGTTAGTAAAGCATACGACCGGATGGACTGGAATTTCTTGAAAGGAATGATGGAGAAATTGGGCTTCAAAAGCAAGTGGATTGAGTGGATAATGATGTGTGTGTCAACAATATCTTACTCAATCGTATTAAATGACGATCTCATTGGTCCTATATTACCGAAAAGGGGTCTTCGACAGGGGGATCCTCTCTCCCCTTATCTATTCATAATATGAGTTGAAGGACTATCCGCTTCAATCAAGAACGCAGAAATGAGAGGCAGTTTACATGGATGCAAAATTTACCGCCGAGCTCCCAACATTTCTCATCTTTTCTTCGCAGACGATAGCTTTCTATTCTTCAAAGCTAGTGTTGAAGAGAGTATTGTAATCAGAGATATTTTGAGAGACTATGAAGGAGCCTCAGGTCAAGCTATGAATTTCCAAAAATTAGGGATCATGTTCTCCTCTAACATAAGACTTGACAAGCAAAAGGAAATAAGCGATATTTTAGAAGTCTCCACCCCTTTGCATACCGGAAGATATCTAGGCTTACCTTCCCTGATTGGTAAGTCTAAGAGAGCCATATTTAGCTTCTTGAAGGACGGACTCTGGAAAAGATTGCACAGTTGGAGCAATAAAATGTTATCTAGAGCAGGTAAAGAGGTGCTTATCAAAACAGTAGCTCAAGCAATCCCTACCTATTGTATGAGTACATTTATGATCCATACCTCTCTATGTGAAGAACTACAAAGAATGTTAAATTCATTTTGTTGGGACACGAAACAACATGGCAAGAGAGGGTGTTCACTGATATCTCGCGATGCGAAATACCCCCGCAAGTGCACGGGCCGTGAGAAGTAATAAAGTGGACCTAGGAGTCCGGATTATCGTCCCACGGAGACTGCTATTAATTACCGAAATGTGTTAGTTCTAAACCTTATTTGAATGAACAAAATAATTTGATGTTTGAAATCTAAAACAAAAAAAATCAATTAAAGAATTAAATTGCGAAATTTGTTTTGTTTTTAAAAACGATTGTAAAATAGTTGGGATTCACGATTTCACCTAACCAATTAAATTAACTCCAATTCCATGTTTTATTTCCTAATTATGTACTCGGTCGAATTCACTAATTTATATTGAAATTCCTCTCTCGAGTTTAAATCAATTCTACCTACATAAGTCAACCATGTATCTCTACAGCGGGTCTGAATATTCCTTATCTAGATGCAATAAATACGAGAATTCACACACGACCGCAATAATAACAAGAGTATATCTCTATCTCTCGTTCAATTATCGAATTTATTACCATGTTCTAAATTATTAACTCACCTCTCGGATTATGGAAATAATTCAATATATCATGAACTGGTGATCAAGCAATTCAAGCATTAAGAACAATAATAAATCAATAAATGCAACTAAACATTAAAACAACGGAATTTGGAATTAAAATTATATAACTAGGCTACATCGTTCATCTCAACATAGAATTTAGTTACACATCATCAATAAAAAACAATAACAATAAAAATTAACGTTCATTAAAAATAATATAAAGAATGGAAATCTTGCACCAAGTTTTGATTCTTCAATTATTTTCAATTCACGCCCCTTTGCGATGCTTGATTCCCCAAGAATTTGATGTTGATTTCTCGATTGTGGCTCGTTCTATGGAGAGGCAAATGTCTGATTTTCGTGCCTCATGTGTAGTATATATAGGTTTTGGAGAAAACCTAGGTCAAAAAGAGAGAATTCTATTGAAAATCGCGAGAAAAAGCCCACAGTCGGCCCAGCCTGATAAGGACGCGATCGCGTGGGTAAAACCCTAGCGACCGCGTGGAATACATTAAAACTCTCGGGTTACAATTTTGTGTCTTCTCGCGATCGCGTGGTATGTATCCAGCGATCGCGACTTCCATCTTTTTTCGGTTGTGTAAGTTTGGTCCCTGACTTTTAATTGCACCTTCAATCCTCAACTTTCAATTGTTGCAATTTTAGTCCCCCAAACTTTATCTTCTTCTCGATTTGCCCATTTAAGCTCTTAATTCATTCAATTAGGTCCTCCAACCTCTGATTCGTTCATTTTGGCACATTGCATCTTTTCGGTTGACGTCACAAACTTATCAATTGCTCGTTTTAGCTCCAATCAACATCCAATTATGCATTTTTCTCATCAATTACTTCATTCTTCATCTTTTGGGATATTTTCTGCAAAGTAAACAAATAAACACAAATTAAATAGCATAAATTCTAAAACGATAATAATTTATTCTAATTTAGACGTACAAATAAGTGTATAAAATACACTTATCAAATACCCCCAAACTAGAATTATTGTTCGTCCTCGAACAATGGAAAATAAACTACAAAAATCAAAGAAATAAAAGAGAATTTTTTTTTGTTGTTGTGTGAAAATGTTTACCATATGCCTCCATAGTCCAAACCAATTTAAGCTTTAAGCAAGCGTCATGAACAACAATGCAAAATAATTTCTAGTTATATCCTGCCAGAGTCTCAAGTGTGTGTGTGAATAGCCAGTGTCAAAAGAATACTTATGCAAAAGATGTGCTCAACACTGTGTGGCTCATTATGCATAATCAAGCCCGAATCCCATGTGGTCAATCTATGATTTCTAATGAAATTCTTTTCAACGCTCATGGATGATCACCACTTTCTGCTTTTTCTCTCGCATCCCAGGTTTTTATCTATGTGGGTTCTAAAAATATTCTTTGCTTTTTCCACACAAGGTAGCCAGAATCAGAAATATGCGTGCATAACCAATCAAAAATCAGCAGTCCCCAATTCTACAACCTCAACTACTACAGCTCAGTCAAAAAGCTTATACCATGCAAATATATATATATATATATATGTATGTATGTATGTATGTATGTATGTATGTATGTATACTTTTTCTTTTGATGGACGACTTTTTCTTTTAATGTCCCTGTCTTTTACCATCTTTGTGCAGACCTTTTCATACTTGCTTTCTATATGACCCATGTAGCGGGCTTTCAGATCGGCAACTCCCAACCAATTGGCTTTAGGGTACCAGGTTCAAAGAACCCCTCAGACGTACTTTCCCGAGTCATAAAGGCTTAAACAGAAAAGTTAAAGATGTTACCATGTCTTATGTGTAAGTCCACTCTCCGTACTTGCTTTCTAATTGACCCCTGTAGCGAGCTTTAGGTCGATGACTCCCAAGCCAGTTGGCTTTAGGGCACTAGGTTTGAAAGACCCCTCGGACTTACTTACTCGAGTCAAAAAGGCATTTGAAGAGCGGAATAAGACCTTCAGCATTTTTCTGTTTTTATGCTGGAAATGGTTTATACCAGTTGACCAAACTGCAATGACTAAAGTGCAAAACCAAGAATTACAGTCCTCCAACCCATCAATACACACAAATTCCAACTATTTTACCCCTAAACTTGCCTTTTAGCATGATTGGTTCTAATTTAGGGGTGGGATGTCTAACGATCTAAGTTCAGTGATTTTTGAGTCATTCCTAAGTTCAAATTGCATAAATTTGCCCCACATGTATTAAACAAAATCCCTTACATAAGCAATTATCCAACACTGGCTATGTGCGCAATAAATATGAATCTAGCAAAACATAACTAGTTCGAAAATAAGTTCATGCTTTCATGTTGTCCAATTTTCAAACCTAAGCACCAATTGATTCATACTATATCCTAGGCAATAAATATGTTAAAACATTTTCAAATTTTCAAATTTTTTTTTAATCCCAATAAAATCGAATGGAAGCATAAAATGAATATCATGAATACGGAAGCAATTTTTTAATGTGTGAGAATTTTTTTTTTTATGTGTGAGATTTTCCACCCCCAAATTAGAAAGAAACATTGTCCTCAATGTTTGTCAAAAAGATCTAAAAAAAATGTAATACAAGACAACGAATAGAGAACAAGAACTTCCCAGGTGAAATGTGGATGCTTTGTTGCCTTGATGCTTCCATTTGAAATGATGTTTGATAAATATGACCATATTCTTGCCCTGCCCAACTTGATTGGATGTGTCTTGATTGGTGTTTACCTTGCAATTAAGAGATAAGTAACATTAGAAATCATAAACACCAATAAGAAATAATGGAAGTTCAGTACCACAACCCCAAACTAAAGTCAAAGCAAAATTTTGAATTTTCAAAATTGGTCGACCACACACATTTAAGCCTGGACATCGCCTAGAAAAACATAAATTTTCCCGAACCATCTTTTGATACTTAAAAGTTCACAGCATGATCAACAATATATTAAAAATTCAACTCATTTGAAGGTCAATAGGGTCATGCAACAATGTGGAGAAGTAGGTGACGTGAGACAGTTTTTGGGTTCAATGGCCTTGCAATGGGGCTGTCATGATGCCAACATGGTTTTAATAATTTTAATGCCAAGATGTGAACTAACTCATGCACTACACACACACAAACATTGATACACATGTCATGAAGATAAATGCTCGGATGGATTTATAAAATTAGCACAAAACTCTCTTTGTGCATTTCATCAAATACATGGTGTGCATTGCAAAAATCAAAGGATATGCATAGGTTTGCAGGCATGAATGAACCAAAAATTTTGTCTACTAAACCAAAAATCACAAACTCCAACAACTAACTTAAATCCCTTCTTCACAATTCACAATTCCAATTATTCAAAATCTAAAAGAAAATTTCATAAATTTGAGTAAAGTATGTGTCAAGTGAAAAAATTGCATACCTTTGATTGATTTGGATGTGGGAAATAGCAATGATATTGATGCAACTAGGTGTTGATGACATGCACACAAAATGTAAGATCAAATATGAGGTGATTAGGGGAGAGAAAATGAGTTTATAATGTTTGAAATTGAAAAAATGAGGCACAACACTTAAACTGCGATTTTGGTCCCAGTACAGCCACGCGATCGCCTGGCTGGAGTGCCAGCGATCGCGTGGTTCAAGGTTTAAGAATCTGTTGATTTTTAAATGCAAACTCGCGATCTCCATAGCCTATTGGCACGCGATCGCGTAGTTCTCGGCTGTAATGAAATTTTTTCCTATTTTTGATTTCCAAAATCATTTTTATCCCCCTAATCACTTCATGATCGATGCAATGATTTTCCAAACCTTATCGTCATGATTCAAACTAGTGTGTGTGTGTGTGTGAGTTTGGAATGACGATAAAAACCTAGCCTAATATAAACATGCAAAATTAAAAAAAACATACATAAATATGCAATAATAGACTCTTATGCACAAGTGTTCTAAACATGAAACATACAAAACACTCAAACACATTTCCTACCATGCATATATCTAGAATTCTAATACTAAAATAAATAATAAAAGCGTAATAAGTAAAAGGCAAGAAAGGTTGGGTTGCCTCCCAACTAGCGCTCCATTTTAAGTCTAAAGCCTGACTTTTTACCTGATTTTTCAAGGAACTTTAAAGAGAGCTTTTGATGACCGTCTTTGTTTGTGACGGTCAAATTTGCTCCACGGTACATTTAAGCTCAAAAATTGTACCTTGCCCATGTCATAATGATGAGATTCGAAGCGCGGAAGAAACGTCGGAAAGTTCCGAACTCAGGTTGTGGTTGGACGGATGAATCATGACCCGATATTCACGACGCGATGGCTCGACGATGCGGAATAAAGAACCACGACTTTCGAAACGCCACAAGGATTTTCCCAATCTCCTTGATAAGTCTCTGATTTTCAACGCCACAAATACTCTCGCGAATATTTGATAAGTTCTGGATGAACGCCACAAGATAATCAATCTTGATAAGTTTGGGTTTGTAATGTGAATCCACACATTAAACAATTGAAAAACATTCAATCTCTTTTCATTCAATCATCAAAGTCTTAATTTACAATGAATCAAAAGTGCGTATAAATAAGCAAAATAAAACCCTAATCGCTAATTTACTCAAAATAGAATTCTAACTAACCTAAAATAGCTAAAACTGATAAGGAAATAAAATAATGAAAAATATTTAAATTCCATCAGCGGCGCATGTCCAGGAGCTGTCTTACGGCCGTGAGGGTCTTCATTTACGGCCGTGAATTGTGTAATTGAATTATGTTACGGCCGTGAATATTTTTGTTACGGCCGTAAATCCTTTTATCCGGTTTATGAATTAGACAGAGAGCATGTTACTACCGTGATCCTTCATTTACGGCCGTGATCTTCAAAAGTTACGGTCGTGACCAATCCATCCATGGCCGTGATTTTCGGTTCTTTTCGACAGGTTTGATCTTCAAAGCTCGTCGAACCTGCTAAATTCTTGTTTTGGCTTGAATATTTAAATTTTCTCGTCAAGCCTGCTATGACTCCGATTGTCGAGGGTCCGGATCACATCATACCCTCCTTCTTTAGGGTGATTCGTCCCGAATCATAGCTTTGTTCCTGGTGTTCCACTTCACCTCCTGGATCAAACAGAAAATTTCTGCTTTCATGCCATGATTTCAATAAATTGGAATCCTTTGATTTGCTAACATGGAAGAGATGGAGCTTGAACTTCCTTTGCCATTCGTAGTGTGGTTGAAGCTTCCAGTCATAATTAACCTGCAAAAAAGATTTAAACAAAATGGTGAGGGACATGTTAGCTTCATGAGGTACAAGGTATGGATCCTTGTATTCATGACAAACCACCACCAACTCCACTTCTTGAACCACGAGGCTCTTCTCTTCGTCTCTTTCCTCCTTTGCAATTTCTTGTTCGATTTTTTTATCTTCAAACTCAACCACATCTTCTACTTCCAGATTTTTATCACTAAATTCATGCACTCCCCCAACGGTATTCAACTGTGGATCTACCAATTCAAAGCTCAAAATTTGAACTTCTACCCCAACTTCTAATTCCTCATCATATTTTGGAGTTTGTTCACATAACTCCACGTTTTTAACTACTACCACAAAGTTCGGGGTCTCTTCAACTACTTCTAATTCATGTTTCAAGCCTCCCTCCTTCTTTTCAACATTCATATCCCGAGGCTCAACTATAACATGTATTTCACTCTCCTCTAGCCATTTAATCACCGCCTTTCGTTTCTCCTCCTTCTTTCGTAATTTAGCCAAATATTTTCTTTCTGCCTCCCGTTCACACCTCAATCTTTCTTCATAAATTTCTTTTTGAATTTTCAAAATTGCTTTTGGATCAATCTCAGCTCCTCTCTTAACCCCGATTCCATCCCTAGGTTTAGGATCACTCCTATAATCACTACGATTTGCTTGAGATCGCCCCTTTTTCAATTTCCCTTCCCTTTCATCTAATTTATCCAACCTAACCAAAGCTTCATTCAAAAATCTCCACATACAATCTTTGACGTTTTCATGGGAATTGGACATTGTGAAATTTTATGTGGAAGGACACAGAAAAAGAATAATGAAAATAAAGGATCAAGAAATTCAAGAAAGTGGTTCTTGAATGGACTCCTTTTTTTTTTTTTTTTTAGGATGAATTTTCGGAATAAATAAAATAATAAAAAAATTAATTTTTTTTTTATAAATCCGAAAATTCGACAACGAACACGACAAAACAAACAGAACTTAATTCGGATAAGAATTAAGCAAAACAAATACTTTTGAATTTTGTTGGATTTTTATATGGATCAATCAAAGAAAAAATTTACTGGCACGAAGAACTAGAAAATCAAGAAAAGAAAGACTCAACAACAAGATATGGATGATTTTTATGGGACTCGATGATAGACATAAAAATCAAACTGGATAGAAAAACCTGAATTCAGAGTCCAGCTCTGATACCAAATGATGAGATTCGAAGCGCGGAAGAAACGCCGGAAAGTTCCGAACTCAGGTTGTGGTTGGACGGATGAATCATGACCCGATATTCACGACGCGATGGCTCGACGATGCGGAATAAAGAACCACGACTTTCGAAACGCAAAAGGATTTGCCCAATCTCCTTGATAAGTCTCTGATTTTCAACGCCACAAATACTCTCGCGAATATTTGATAAGTTCTGGATGAACGCCACAAGATAATCAATCTTGATAAGTTTGGGTTTGTAATGTGAATCCACACATTAAACAATTGAAAAACATTCAATCTCTTTTTATTCAATCATCAAAGTTTTAATTTACAATGAATCAAAAAGGCGTATAAATAAGCAAAATAAAACCCTAATCGCTAATTTACTCAAAATAGAATTCTAACTAACCTAAAATAGCTAAAACTGATAAGGAAATAAAATAATGAAAAATATTTAAATTCCATCAGCGGCGCATGTCCAGGAGCTGTCTTACGGCCGTGAGGGTCTTCATTTACGGCCGTGAATTGTGTAATTGAATTATGTTACGGCCGTGAATATTTTTGTTACGGCCATAAATCCTTTTATCTGGTTTATGAATTAGACAGAGAGCATGTTACGACCGTGATCCTTCATTTACGGTCGTGATCTTCAAAAGTTACGGTCGTGACCAATCCATCCACGACCGTGATTTTCGGTTCTTTTCGACACGGTTTGATCTTCAAAGCTCGTCGAACCTGCTGAATTCTTGTTTTGGCTTGAATATTTAAATTTTCCCGTCAAGCCTGCTATGACTCCGATTGTCGAGGGTTCGGATCACATCACATAAGTTTTAACATCTACACTCGATTCAACTTTCAAAATGCAGACTTCAATTATTTCTTCATCACAAATGATGAAATCAATTCTTGCCCAATCATTGAATTTGGAGGATTGCATTGCAACTTCGGCACCCTTAAGTGTCTGCTTTTCTGTGGTCAACTCCTCTTTCTTCAATTGTTCTTCCTCTTTGATTGAAGTCTCCTCGAGCTCGATGTCCTGATTCTGCATTGTTGACAATTGAACAAAGATATGTTCATGGCAGCTATTTTCTTCTGGTTGATCCACTCTTTCAAGTTCTTCTTCTTTTTCTTCAACTGTTTCAACCAATTTTTCTGGCTCCTCTGATATTTGCACCTGAATTTCTGGTAATGGCAATGGCTAACTCTCTGTCATGCTTACTGTCCACTGCTCCATCAACCTTTTAATTTCAGCTTGTTGTTTTTGCAATTCCTGATTTATCAAATCTTCACTGTCAAAATATTCAGTTTCAACTTGAACTGCATGTATTGGTGGACACTCCTCTGGTGGTCTTTCTGTTCTGCTAACTGCCAACTGCTCCATCTGATCTCTCATTTCATTCAATTCAGCCCGTTGATCTTGGAGTAGCCGTAGTAGCAAATCTTCGTTGGATATACATTCTTTGACTTGTTGTTTCCCAACTTGCTGATAGTGAAAATCTCTCTGTAGTTCTTGAAAATTTTCTTGTTGATCTTCTAGCAACTGTAATAATAAATCTCTTTTGCAATCACTTTGCTGTTGTTGTTGCTGTTGGAAAATTTGCAGGCTATGGATACTCTGATTATTTGACCCTGAGAAATTTGGCTGCTCATTCCAGTAAGGATTATAAGCTTGAAAATATGAACTCCTCTGCTGCATGTGACTATTTCCCCAATAATTATCTTGATCAATCTCTGGCTGAGCCTGATGTGCGAAAGGACAATCTTGGATGCCATGATTTTCACAGCAGAAGTCACAAATCTGATAAGTTTGAACTGCAACTTGATCACGGAGCCATTGATAAAGGTTCGCTGCCATCTTGCTGTGTTGCCTCCAACTATCTCAATATTCATTCAATACCTGAGAAGGAGACAATTCACAACTTTTAAAAAACTCAAAATAATAATAATAATAAATTTAAAAAAATACAAATACAAATTCAAGCTAAAGCAAGAACTAATTGGTATCGATATTAATTAACAGTCCCCGGCAACGGCGCCAAAAACTTGTTCACTGATATCTCGTGATGCGAAATACCCCCGCAAGTGCACGGGTTGTGAGAAGTAATAAAGTGGACCTAGAAGTCCGGATTATCGTCTCACGGAGACTGTTATTAATTACCGAAATGTGTTAGATCTAAACCTTATTTGAATGAACAAAATAATTTGATGTTTGAAATCTAAAACAAAAAAAAATCAATTAAAGAATTAAATTGCGAAATTTATTTTTGTTTTTAAAAAGGATTGTAAAATAGTTGGGATTCACGATTTCACCTAACCAATTAAATTAACTCCAATTCCATGTTTTATTTCCTAATTATGTACTCGGTCGAATTCATTAATTTATATTGAAATTCCTCTCTCGAGTTTAAATCAATTCTACCTACATAAGTCAACCATGTATCTCTACAGCGGGTATAAATATTCCTTATCTAGATGCAATAAATACAAGAATTCATACACGACCGCAATAATAACAAGAGTATATCTCTATCTCTCGTTCAATTATCGAATTTATTACCATGTTCTAAATTATTAACTCACCTCTCGGATTATGAAAATAATTCAATATATCATGAACTGGTGATCAAGCAATTCAAGCATTAAGAACAATAATAAATCAATAAATGCAACTAAACATTAAAACAACGGAATTTGGAATTAAAATAATATAACTAGGTTACATCGTTCATCCCAACATAGAATTTAGTTACACATCATCAATAAAGAACAATAACAATAAAAATTAACGTTCATTAAAAATAATATAAAGAATGGAAATCTTGCACCAAGTTTTGATTCTTCAATTATCTTCAATTCACGCCCCTTTGCGATGCTTGATTCCCCAAGAATTTGATGTTGATTTCTCGATTGTGGCTCGTTCTATGGAGAGGCAAATGTCTGATTTTCGTGCCTCATGTGTAGTATATATAGGTTTTGGAGAAAACCTAGGTCAAAAAGAGAGAATTCTATTGAAAATCGCGAGAAAAAGCCCACAGTCGGCCCAACCTGATAAGGACGCGATCGCGTGGAATACATTAAAACTCTCGGGTTACAGTTTTGTGTCTTCTCGCGATCGCGTGGTATGTTTCCAGCGATCGCGACTTCCATCTTTTTTCGGTTGTGTAAGTTGGTCCCTGACTTTTAATTGCACCTTCAATCCTCAACTTTCAATTGTTGCAATTTTAGTCCCCAAACTTTATCTTCTTCTCGATTTGCCTATTTAAGCTCTTAATTCATTCAATTAGGTCCTCCAACCTCTGATTCGTTCATTTTGGCACATTGCATCTTTCCGGTTGATGTCACAAACTTATCAATTGCTCGTTTTAGCTCCAATCAACATCCAATTATGCATTTTTCTCATCAATTACTTCATTCTTCATCTTTTGGGATATTTTCTGCAAAGTAAACAAATAAACACAAATTAAATAGCATAAATTCTAAAACGATAATAATTTATTTTAATTTAGACGTACAAATAAGTGTATAAAATACACTTATCAGAGGGATTCACTGGAAGAGATGGGAGATTCTGTGTAAGCGGAAAGAAGAGGGAGGAATGGGATTTCTTGATCTTCATGGCTTCAACTTAGCTCTACTGGCAAAGTAAGGCTGGAATCTTATTTCAAAACTACAATCACTTGTAGCTCGTGTTTTCCAAGCAAGATATTACCCAGGAGCTACCTTCATGAATTCAAATCTTGGCAACAATCCAAGCTTCATATGGAGAAGTGTGTGGGGTGCTAAGTCAATCTTGGAAGATGGCTGCCGCTGGAGAGTCGGAAATGGTTTAACGATCAATGTTTGGAGAGATAAGTGGATTCGTTCAAAAGCTAGTGGGCATGTCAATCTGATTAACATGACGGGAAAAGAGGAAATGCGGGTAAACGACTTCATCGATACTGATAACCAATGGAACGCAAATTTAATGCATAGCATCCTATCTGTAGAGGATGTGTCACTCATCAGAAGCATTCCATTATCTTGTCGTGACATTGAGGACAAGTTAATCTGGAAGCATACAAAAACAGGGGTATATTCAGTAAAATCTGGCTATAGAGCTCTAGCAAGGGCTGGGAATCCAGAAGAGATGTCCAATAATCATGAAGGCTGGAAAAAGTTTTGGGACTTGGATATACCACCCAAGGTTAAATCTTTTGTATGGAGGATAGGTACTGACTGTGTTCCATTGAGGGTAAAATTTCTTTGGAAAGGCGTAAACACTCCCCTTACATGTGTCATGTGCGGTGAGGATGTGGAACACTATTGGCACACTTTCATTGAATGTCAATATGCTCAAAATTGTTGGACACAAGTAAATTGCTTCATGGCTACAACTGAATTTGAGTTCTTTCATCAATGGCTACTTCATACTTTTGAACACGAACCTAAGGAAAAGTCAAACAAGATCGCTATGATTCTATGGAGTATATGGAGACACAGAAACTCGCTGCTCTGGGATAAAAAATGTCTACCTCCATCTAAAGCTGTGGAGCTTGGATTAACTTATTGGAAGGATTGGCCTGTTGCTCTAGCCTTAAGAGGCATGAATCCAAATCCAAATACAATGCCTTTCTTCCCCCAAAGCTGGTCTAAACCAGATAAATGGTGGATGAAATGTAATGTAGATGCGACAATGTTTGATAATGGAAACTCTATAGGGATTGGCATGATCCTTAGAGATGATGAAGGGCGTTTTGTAAGAAGTAAAATTGTCCGCATGCAGGGCCCAATGGAAGTAAAAGAAGCTGAAGGAATAGGACTTAAGGAAGCCCTCTCATGGATACTGGAAATGAGGCTTGAACGAGTTGTGTTCAAACTTGATGCTAAAACTGTCGTTGATAGCTTTTATTCCTATATTCATGACATGATTGAATTTGGGTGCATTATTTCTGATTGTAAGTTTCTTAGTGAGCAGGGCATTGATTTTTCTGTCCGATTTGTAAAGAGACATGCTAATGGTTGTGCTCATTTCCTTGCATGAGCCTCCCATTTATACGCTTGTCCCATGGTCTTTTATCAGCCTCCTTGTCTGTTGAAGGAAAGGCTACTTGCTTATTTAACTTAATAGAATTATCTTGATTCTCAAAAAAAAAAAAAAAAAAATGCTTCTATTGTTCAGTTGAATATGTAATCTTGGTATAAGTTGGAAAAACTTGAATTATAGTTCCATGACTTTTTCAATGAATTAACATATCATATTTTTATTTATCAATTCGCATGTGAAGATTAATTTTATCATTTTTTTTTTTTTTGCCAATTGTTATGTTTCAGTAAATTATTTTTTGTCGATATAATATGCCCGTGCACGGGTGTGGAACTAGTTGAATTATAGATTTTATTGATGGAAATAAAGAATAGAGGCTAAACTTTTTTTTTTTTTTTTTGGAAATATAAAATTACACCTCCGTTTGGTAACACTTATAAACTAGTTTATTTATAATTTTGAGGTAAAAATATGAGGTTGAAAATTTGAAATAGAAAAATTTGTGTGATTAAAAAGTGGTTTGAAAAATTGTATGGTTTATAAATCGGTTTAACTAACTCGAAAATGCTTTAGACTCTGTTTATCTGTTCAGATAGATTATAATAAGTTTTTTCAGTTTCTTTGCGGATCTCGAGGTGGATGTGAGGTTAAAAATTGGAGAGAGAAGATGTGTGGTTAAAAAGTGGTATGAGAATTTGGTCCGGTTATAATCGATTTTTACTGAACAGAAGCTAAAAGTTTTTTGTTTAAAACAAATAATATGTTGTTCTCGAAAAATGTGTGTGCTTAAAAAGTGGTTTTAAGAAATTTGTTTTTTAAAAATATGTTCAAAAATCCGGTGGTTCCCATAGCAATTGGAGTCTAGATCGTTCGGCAACTGATTTAAAGTCCCAGCCGTCATTTATTTCATTTTTCGAGGTAAGATTTGTGGTTAAAAATTGGAGAGAGATAATGTGTGTGGTTAAAAAGTGATTTGAAAAATTTTGTTATTTATAAATTGGTTTATAAATTTTAATGATTGTGTAAAAGAGCGGTGTTTATATATTTGTGTTTTTCGGACCAGTACAGCTTTTAGCATTTCTATGCAAATCACGACTGTCAAACAATCCATTTTAAACGAATTTTCATATGCAACGTTAATATAAAAAATTTTCATGACTCTACATTGAAAAAAAGTAGGCGCAATTTTTGAATTTGCTTTTTGCTCTTCAATGATGTGAGTCCCACTTTTGTTTTATTTTTTCAAATTCAAATTCAAATTGTGCATTTTTGGCTGGCTCCAAAAATAATACTGACACAGTAAATTTCTTTTGATCAAAATTTTGTGGCAAAGACGTTATCTCATTTTCAAAACCCGAGACACTTCACTGCTTTCTCATCGTTTTTCTCTGTCTGTGTGTGTAGAGCCCTCGCACTGTCGACGATGTTTGATTGTAAGTAGTTATCTCCGAAACTCATTTTTCGCAAATATGAACACAAAGAAAACCCTTGCAACAAAATTGGCTGACATCTACTCAATCTTTACTGTGATCGATTATCACAAGTTATTTTTGCAACTTTTTAGTTAGTTTGCAAGATCTGAGCTTTTTGTCCAATTTTATAGTTGTGATCTGGCTTCTATTTGCAATTTTTTCAATCTCCAACCAGAACTACAGTTGTTCGCACAAGGAATTGAGTTATCAGTGTCACTGGAGATATGGGTCGGATGTGTTTGTAGTTTCAAACCCCACATCATTTACATTTTTGAAGAAATTTAGGGCTATTATTTTGGGTTTATTTAGGTGTTTTTTATATTGCTTCTTCGTTTTGATTTTGCTAACAAATCAAGATTCTAAGTTTATCAAGAATTTGTTTTTCCACTCCTTATTTAATTTTTGTTTGGTTTTAATTTATCGTAAATATGTTTAATAAGTGTTTAATTTGTGTCAAGGTTGATTCTTGTTAACCTTAACAATGAAATGGCAGAATATTTGTAGACTTCCCCATATTTAATTGATTTTATGTAGTTTTTTAGAGCAAATGTATGCTTATAGTTTGATGTTAATTAGTGTCAAGATTGATTTTTCTGAACATTGACGATGCGCAATGTGTGGCTTTTATTATTTTAGTTTGAAATTATGAAGTTTTCATCGTTTCTTAATAAAACTAAAACGGATGAAAACATGGGAATGAGATCTGGATGGACGCGATTTGACTTTAACAAGATGTCCCTATGGATGACGAGGAAATTGTAGGTTTACATACTTCCTACATTGTCTTTGATCAATACTAAAAAATTAATAGCATTCTTTACTCTGGCTGATAGCATTACTTTTTCTACAGATTATCATGAAATCTATTTTGATTTTCTTATTTGAATTTGCAGAGAATGTATCCCTACAAATTGTGCAGTGCTCGAATAAAGGCATTGACTAGTGGCACAATCCAAGTCAGGTATGTTCCTATTTTCTCTTACTTACTTATGAGTTGGATGAATGTTAATGTCAAAAATAGTGGTGTGTGTGTATTATTTACTATTTTGCTTTCATAAATTCTTTTCCAATTTTAAATTGTTATAAATTTCTATTTTTAAAAACTTGTGCGTAATTATGGGAGTCTTACTTGTTTTTTAATTATTCTTCCTATCAATTTTTAAATTTTATGAATCTCCTTTTGCTTAATAAATCTTAAATTTCATATATTTGTGGTTTTTAAAATTTTTAGATTTCCTCTTTTAATTACCGATCATTTGAATAAAATATTACTATTAAAAATAGTCGTGAGTATTATATACTGTTTTACTGTTTCATAAATTATTTTTTAATTTTTATATTTTATAATGTTTAGGTTTCTTTTTTGGAGCTTATAAGAAATTTTTTTGGTGAGTAACAGGGTTTTAAATTTCGACTTCGATTTTATTTGATAATATTGCAGTAAGTTTTTCCAAAATCCAGGGTATCTCAAGGATTGATTTTCAATTTAGATCATATGATAGTTTTATGTTGGATTAATTAATAGTTAACAGACAGTTCTATTTTTATCTTCTTTTTTCAGGAGACTTCATAAATCTCAATCAACAAGGTCATAAAGATCGACGGGGTTTGTTACTTGGAGTTGAAAATACCATCAAGATCAATAATTAATTGAAGGATTTTAGAACTTCTTGAAAAAATAGTGATTTCGATATGGGCTTAGCTATTCTCGAGTGTTGCTTCCTTCTGAGGTTAAGTTGTGCATATCTTTTATTTGAATTGTAAGCGTATTTGTATTATTTTTTTTAAATTTCAAGTAGTTAAATCATAGATTGAGGATTTTTATTTTACATTTTAGTGTAAAATAAAAGAATTAATCAATTTGTACATAATTTTGTCCAGATCGGTTTACCGATCATGTGTTGGCAAAATTGTGGATGTTGATTGTGAATGTGATGTGATGGGTAAGTTAATTGATGATTGCCAAGTGTATAATCTGTACACCAAGATATAAACAAATGTGAACAAATAGCTTAGCTCAAAATAAAATTGATTGGGTTGTTAGGATTGCAAATGTTTGTTACGATCACAGTATTGATCACATATTATTCATTTATTAGTCACAGTTTACTTGTTTTATTGATCACATCCCGCAATAGCCACGAGTCGTATAAAGTCACAATTATTCAATATTTTGATTACATTTACCTAATGATTGATCTCATCCTGAACTCGTCTCAAGTTATACAAAGTAAAAATTAATTAATATTTTCGTTACAATTACGTAATAATTATTCACAATTATCTAATAATGAGTCACAATCATTATCAAGTCATAGAAGATGACCCACCCCACCCCCACCTCCACCCCCACCCCCGACCACGCCTACCCCCAACTCTAACCCCAAAGTAATTACTTTCCTCCATTGTCTACCACCATCCCGAAGTTGCCTGTCGCGGTGATAAGTGTTATATTAACGTTTATTTTATACACTTATATCCTTGAATATGCCATAATGTGATTCTATCTAAGTATTATTAATGCATTTTATATTTTATATTGTATAGGATCACAAAGGAAGAAAAAAGAAGGAAAAAGGACCAAAATGCGATCAAAATGAAGTTTGGGGACTTAGGTGCAAATATATTTACGGCCGCAAGAAAAGGTGTTACAGCCGTAATAAAATAAGGTTACGGCCGTGAAAGTGTAGTGAAGCAAGTTGAAAATAAGCAGAAACCACATTACGGCCGTAAAGGAAAAGTTACGGCCGTAACTCCAATTTAAGGAAATATGCAGAAACTCAATTACGGCCGTAAAAGGAATGTTACGGCCGTAAATCTTCAAGTCAAAAATTTCCTTATTTCAATTCTTTCCATAATTTTGGATTTCTTGCTCCCAAAGCTAGGGCACGAAATTGAGGCTATAAAAAGGGAGTTTCATGACAAGAAAAATGAACTATTATTATTTTTGAAAGAGGCTACACATTGAGGAAAATTGAGAGAAAAATATAGAGCATTCTTGGGAGATTTTCAAGTGCAAGAATATCAACAACAATGGAATTCATGAAGCAACTTGAAGAATCTACCACAACAATGCTATGCTAAATTCCATAATCTTGTTCAAAGGGGAAGTTGTGTTAATTTAATTATGTTATTTTCTTTTCCTACAAATTAGTAGCGTGAATTTATTCATTTATTTAAATTGTTGGATTATTATGTTTTGAATGTTCAATTGAGTTTATTTGATTAATAGTTTAATTTGGCCAATTGGATTATTGATCTTTGAATTCATGATTATGCTATGTTTAGATTCTTGATCCGTAATTGTCATTGAATCTTTACTTTAGTAGCAAATAAATCTCGTGCATGTTTAGTAATAATTCGACTTGGATTGTTTAATTCGAGCTTGTGTAATTAACGATCCAATTCAATCCATTCTTCTAAATTTTCATACTAGTCGTGCATTAAATCCTAAGAGCTTGTTTAGGACTGTCCATGACTAGAATTGGTTCAAAGAGCTTATTTTGAATTAATACACATAAGGAAGAATTTAGATAATCAGAGCTTGTTGATTATTTATGATTGATAATTGAATTAGGAATAGAAACACGTTACAATGAAAGGTATAACATTAATTGAGGGTACAACCGAACCCGAGAACAAGATTTCTTCTCATATTAATTCTCTAGTCATATTTAATTGTTTATTTTTATGCATATTTTTCATTCAAGTAATTTCAAACAACAAACCCCCCATTCCATTCTAATTGATCGAACAACTAAAATTAGTTTCCGTTCCTCGTGGGATCGACCCTTACTCTCGCTACTACATTACTAATTATTATTTAGCGAGTAAGGAATTATTTATTATTTTGGTGCATTGCGACACGCATCACGCGGCCACCACCACTGCGCACACACTCAATCGCTGCACCATAGCGAACACACCCAACATCAGCTACGATAGCACACGCACACAACCCACTGAACTGCCACAATCACCATCATTGCATGAAAAATCAAGAAGCCCACCGCACACTTTACACAACCATTGCGCATACACTCCACTCACAATCGAACCGCACCACTACACACACAATTGCACCGCAAACACTGTAAACAACATAAATTGGAAAAAAATGCTGGTCGTTGTTGCCTTGGCTCGAGCATACACAGGGAGACCTTCATGTCCTTGCCACTGCGGATTTTCAAGCAACGACGCTCGACAGTGCTGTCGTGATCTCACATTTGAGATTGCTACCGCAGGAGATTCGCGCGACTGTGGGACTCAATAGTACATAGTGTTGGATGGAATTTTGTGAATAGTGATGCCAAAATAAGTATAATGATGGTTTGTAAATCCTTGCCGAATATTGGATAGAGTAACGGCAAAGAAAAACACAAATAAGAAGAATAAGAAAAGAAGGGACAAAGCCAAGGTAAGAGTTGGACTATTTGTCCTTAAGTCGAATTTGCCCAGCAACGGTGCCTACGGATTTCGGCAATCGACTCCCAAGATACAACGGATTCACTTGTGTTTGTAGCACTCCAAAACACAAGTACAACGAACCAAATTTAGGCTTATGTACTCCAAAGGAAGCAATGAAGGAAAATCAAAATAAATGAAATGATTTTGATTTAGGAGAGAAGTGAGGATGAGAGATGTTTTGCATATCAAAAAATGTGAGGAATAGGACACCCAAAGGGTCCTATATATAGATCATGAAAGGGTGTGGACGAAATGGTTGAGGCCCAAACCATGCACCATTTCCAAACAATGCACCTTTACGAAAAGGTGTCTTTTGGCCGGACAACCGTGCGGTCGCACGGTTTTATTCAAAAACCTAAAATTAAATTTGACGTGTGGTCGCACGGTCAAATATTTTGATCTGATTTTCGTCATTTTTCGTAATTTCTCATTCATCCGATATTGGTTTTCGAAATGCCAAATATACCCTTCAATACATACAGGTCGATCCCCGTTTGTGCGTCCCGAAGCGGCGAAGTGGCAAACAATTTTTCCTAAACGGATCGAGCCGAGCTTTTGAGTATTTAGCCAAAGTCGACACGAAGTCACTTTAATCGATTTTCAATTCTCGATTTATTTAACCAATATCCAACACATAGCAGGTTCTTTGTGGCGTTGCCTCTGCGGGTTTTCGATTAGTGACGCCCATCATTGTATAGCCAGATAATGCCGACGACGATTGCCTCCTTCCTTGTAGACTCTCACACCACCTCCGCTGTAGACACTTCCGTCGTTACTTCACTTGCAATCTTCTCTCTCGCAGTGCAACAACCATCAGAGCGCTGTAGCCAGCGCAACAGAAGCCTGACACCGGATGTGCTGCCATCTCGACTGCTGGTGTATGGGGTTGGGGATTTGGGGGTGAGTGAAATCGTGGAAGTTAGAGAGAGAGAGAGAGAGAGAGAGAGAGAGAGAGAGAGAGAGAGAGAGAGAGAGAGAGAGAGAGAGAGAGAGAAAAGTGAAGTAAAACTCATTAATTTATTATTAAAAAATTAATTAACACCTGATTTGTAACAATATTTTTACCTATACTTGATATTTAAAATTGGGACTTAGAATTTAAGGTTTCATGTAATTTAACGATTTAAAATTCATGAAAATATGTTGATTATACAATCATATCAGATAAAAAATATAGTACAAATAATATTGTATTACAATATATTATTTAATTCAAAATTAAAAAAAAACACTAATCAAAATGAAAAAAACACTCACACGTATTAAAATTTGGCCCTTAATTAAATTTCTTGTATTAATTATTAATTTTTTTTTAATCTTATTTGTATTTATCACCAATTTTCTTTTAATGTATTTCATTTTTTGATTAATTTTAATTTTTAATGTATTGATTACATATATTTTATAAATACTTCAATACACAAAACACACATACATACATATACATATACATATACATATTAAAAAAATGATAATGTCTTGTACGGTGTTCAAAACATTTCTTTATTTTTTTTTTTTTGAAATTCATGAAAATATGTTGATTATACAATCATATCAAATGAAAAATATAGTACAAATAATATTTTATTACAAAATGTTATCGAATTCAAAATTTTAAAAATGTCAATACTAATCAAAATAAGAAAAAAATACCCACGCGTCTTAAAATTTGGTGCTTAATTAAATTTTTTGTATTATTTATTTTAATTTTATTTGTATCCATCATCAATTTTCTTTTTAATATATTTTAATTTTTGATTAAGTTTAATTTTTAATGTATTGATTATATATATTTTATAAAAACTTCAATATACATATGTGATTACATATATTTTAACTTCCATTTACCAACTTTTATTAATTACACTTAATACTTGTTTTTTTCACCATTTTTTGGGGTAAAAACTTCCTGATTTAAAAATAATTTTGGTCGGGAAAGTGTGTGCGTAAAAATGGTTATGGTTATCCTCCCTCTCTCTCTCTCTCTCTCTCTCTCTCTCTCTCTCTCTATATATATATATATATATATATATATATATATATATTAAAAGTAAAGTAGTGATTTACTGTGCACACATGATGTAAACATAATATGGTTAACTATTTGTTTAATTAATACATGTTTGAGTAGGTTGATATATATATATATATATATATATATATATATATATATATATATATATATATATATATATTAAAAGTAAAGTAGTGATTTACTGTGCACACATGATGTAAACATAATATGGTTAACTATTTGTTTAATTAATACATGTTTGAGTAGGTTGGCAATGGGACGGGGAATCCCTGAACTCGACGGGGACCTGCTCCGGATGGAGCCAGGAATCCTCGACAATGATGGGGATGGGGAGAAAAAGTATACCCGACCGAGGATAGGGCGGGGATGGGATTGCTTTTAAATCCACATCCCCGTCCTTGCCCCAAGCCCTTCTCGAAACCATCTCCGATTAATAAGTTCAATTAAAAAAAAAATCAAATAAATTAAAAGTGTCCTAAATCACTCGATGCCCATATATATAATTTCATAACCAAGTCTTACATTTCAATTCTATACTACTCTTCGTTTTTCACTCTCAAGTCTCATCTCATTCTTTCCAAGCATAATTCTTAACACAATTAAACTTGTACTGCTTTATAAAAGCTATTATGAGTTTTTTATTAATGTTAATCATTCTCTATAACTGTTAAATGAGAATTTTGTAAAATAATCATACTTTAAGAAAATAATTTGTATAACTAAGTATTGCTCAAAAAATTAATGTTCACGAAAATGAAATAATCACTTTTATATCATTTTCTTTAAAGTCGTGAACAAATATCAAGTGTCTGTTCGATGGAGAAATTTTGGGAAAAAAAATAAGTTTTTTCCCCGTTCCGCACAGATCTCAAGGAGTTTTGAGGATTAAAAATTGGATAGAGAAAAAATGTGTGGTTAAAAAGTTATATTAAAAATTGTAGAGATTATAAACCAAAAAAACCTTAGCAGCCAAACAGAGGCCAAATTGAAAAATTAGTTTTATCATCATTTGATAACCATAAATATCTATACTAATCTACTTGGTCATACATTTATGTACACATGCAAACTTTTTGATCTAGTCAAGGAATAAATTAAGAGGAATTTCATTACACAACCTTTATAAAAAGACATTAATGGACAAAAATATATATTATAATAATAAATGACGTTGTAAATGGAGATTATGGCATTTCCGCCTCGCCATGTCTCCGCATAAGTGGGGATGGGGCGAGAATGTAGATGGTAAATATCCGATGGGGTGGGGACGAGGATTGACATCCCAGTCTCGTTGTCATTCCTACGTTTGACTACAATATGGTTAATAATTTGGTTAATACATGTTTGACTATTTAAGTTTGCATTTAAATTAGATTCTAACAACTATTATATTTGCCTGAGTTTATTAAGATTTTTACGATATTTAATGTTTTATTATTTAATTTTTTAAATTAAATAGTTAATGTAATTTTTATTGCAACAATTTTCTGGATGTATATTTTAAAATTTATTTTCCCTTTTTTATAAATACAAACAAAAATTATTTTCAAACTTATTATGTAATTGGTTTAATCTTTATCTTATTTTAACTAACAACATTTTCACTTAAATATTCAATTTGATCTTTTTATATTATATTTGATCACTGTTTGTACTTTGTATCTTTTTTACCTAGACATTTTAATTTTGAAAGAATTATGAATTAATGTATGACTATTGAATTTGGATTATATTATATGTTGTTTATAGTATACATTCAATCTCCTACTACATTTGCATAGGTTTATTATAATTTTATGTTTATTAAATTTTTATTATTTATTTTTTAAATTAAATAGTTAATATAAATTTTGTTGCAATAGTTTTCTGAATGTATATTTTTAAATTTATTTTACCCTATTTTAAAATTACAAGCAAAAATTATGAAATCATTCTCCATTTCCTATGATTAGTGTTTTGATTTTGAATTTATTTGTTTCTTTATTTTAATGTTTGAATGCTTAAGTTTTCAATGCATTGTGATCATTTACATGGAATCTTTGAATTCCTTATTTTAATTATTGGAATCTTATTATTATTAATTAAATTAGTTACATCTATTCCTTGAAATTTCAACTGAATTAAATAAACCAACCATATTCGTGATAAAATATTTATTTTTACAAGGAAATTTTTAAGTCTTTTGACTCAATCGAGATAATAATAAAAGAGAATGCAAATAGTCATTTTTTAGTTATGCATCTTGATTTCAGGTATGAAAAACAAGAAATTAAACAATAAAAAAGTACTCTATTAGTCCCAATTATATAGCATGTTTGACTTTTCACACAAATTAAGAAAATATATTTAATGTCATTGAAAAAGTAATTTTTGTAAAGAAAATTTCCAACTTACCCTTATTTAATATCAAAAATATTATATTGGAAGTAATAAATAGGGGTGTATTGGTAAACAAACGAAATAAATACACTCAATGAAGAAACAAGTCTATATAATCGAGACAAATAAAAAAGGAAAGATAGCCTATATAATTGAGACGGGGGAGTATTATATATATCACTCAAGAATAACAATTGAACCCGCTCTAATTAAAAATACAATTCAATTACAATTGTGATCAATTACGTGTGACTCTTTGGATTCCTCATTTTAATGATTGGAATCTTCTTATTATTAGGTTAACTAGTATCACACTCATGCGTTGTACGGAAGAATAATATGAAATGATTTTACTAAAAATAACATTACAAAATAGAAAAAAATTAAACACATAATTTGCTTTGATTAATGATACAGACTGTCAAAAAATTCTCAAAATAGAAATAAATTATAATTCTCATCAATTTTGGAAAATCTCTTTACCCTCCGTCCCAAAAAGATAGTCTTGTATACTATTTTTGTCTGTCCTAAAAAGATAGTATTGTTTCCATATCGAGCATGTATTAAATTTTTCATTTCCACATATACCCTTATTTAATGTATCTTAGTACAATACACACCAATTACTTAACTATTGTATTTTCAAATTTTTTGTGGAAAAAAAGTGAGTCCACTTAAAACAATAAATAATGGATAGAGGGTATAAATGGAAAACATTGATAAAATTTAATACCCTAACTATAATAACTACCATTTCTTAATCCGTGTGAAAATAACCATAGGACTATCTTTTTGGGATGGATGTAGTAATACATTGTTTGTACAGTTTGTAATTGCTCAGACCCGTGTGATATATGAAAGTTGCTATAGACAAAACATATTTAAACAATTGCTCAAATTTAAATTAAATAATGCAATTTTTCAAATATATGTTATATAGTCTATGTAAAAAATTTCATCCAAATATTTTTGACTAACGTGAATAAAAATAATAACCCTCAAAATATTATAATTTACATAAAATAAAGTAATTGTAAAAAATTAAATATATGCGGTTCTATATATAAATAAATGTAACAAATTAAGCAATAATGACGATGTACGAAAGTGAAAATCAACCTCAAGATTTGTGGTGCACGAATGTGGAATTCAACTCTAGAGATCCTTCACATGATTAATATTTTTTAATTTTTAAATGCGATGCATTTAATTGAACATAATTAAATACATATTTAATTATTTGTCAATAAAAAACTTATTAATGAAAACATAAATAAAATATATATAGCGAGTCTTTTTGTCTATATATGTTAATAAAATTAAGAAATAAAATTTCATCAATTTTTACGGCATATAATTATTTTTTTTAATATTTTAACAAATTGTAAACCGTTGAATTGTTTTATCATCTTTAAAGGAAAACAGGCCATGAATTAAGTGGTTTAGAGATTGTATCGTCAACATATCAACTCCATTTCTAGAATTAACATTCTAAATGAAATTTTCTTTTTTAAAAAAACTTTTGAACTACAAAATTGGGCTCATAAAATACATGTGCAAAACTCAACTTACATATTCTCCTTAAGATCGACGTTTTTCATTTCATATATTGTTCTTCATCATATTCTTCCCAAAAAGAGGTGTAGGATAGACTTTTTTGGTATAATTTGATTTTTAAATATTAATTATTAATTTCAAGTGTTTTTCTGAAAAAAATAATCATTAATTTTAATAAATATTGTTACATTAATTGATTCTTCTTTCTTCCTATTGGCAATTTCTTTATTCATATGGTTACATTATTATTTTAATAAAAATTATTAATCAATCAATTGTTTAATAGAAATTATACGAACTAATTGTTAAAATCTATAATATATTTTTGCGTATTTTAGTTATTTAAATTTATAATGAAAAATATAAAAATGAACAGAATCAATAAATAAAAATAATGTGAAAATGATGAATGAATTGAAGAAAATCATAAGTTTTTAAAATTAACCCAACTTAATTGGATTTGCCTTAAAAATTCTTATAGTTATTATTTATTTTAATTGATGAGAAAAAAGTAGAACATAAATTAATCATCTATGATTAAAATGAATTTAGTTAACCAATTATAGATAATATTATAGGGCTTAAATGATATAATTTAAAATAAATTAGATATTGAGGAAAAATAAAAAAATAAAAAATAAAAATTTACCTTTAATTTGCTCTCATTTGTTAGCTTGAATTAAATTTCTCACTGTGATCTTTAATTTGACACCCATATTACACATTTTTCGATTTCAAAATAATACAATAATTATTAAAAGAATAATAATAAAATAGAAAAAATAATATTTTGATGTAATTAATTAATACCATAGCACGGATGCCAATGTAATTAATGACATGTGTAAAATAATAATTGCTAAAATATTTAATATACTATTTTTAGCAAAAAAATTTCAAATTTAGAAAGATTTTTGGCGGGAAACTGTGTGTGTATTTTGGTTAAGGTTATTCTAATTTTATATATACTAGTACATCACCCGTGCGATGCACGGATATGCAAATCGTTTCTAATATAATTACTCGAGGTAAGAAATTACATATGTCATATTTGTATATGTACCCTAATAATAGTAATATGAGAGTTTTATATCGCAATACATGTAGAACAAAAAAAAAAAAAACGACACTTTTATTCTAGATTTGGGAAAACTTCTTTGAATACAACGTTCGTTGTTGAATTCATGTGATTGAAATCATTATCGCAAATCAATATCTTTAATCCACTTCGATTTGTTACTCTTGAAACTACCACATATAATTGTCCATGCCTGAATATTGGTTTTTTCAAGAATAGGCCCACATGTGATAGCGATTGACCTTGACTCTTGTTTATTGTCATCGCTTACGACAAGGGGAGGGGAAATTGCCTCTGTTGAAATTTAAATTGCAATCTAGGGTCGGATGGTGTTAATGCCATTCTCGTTATGAGAACCTCATGACCTGCATTCCGTCCAGAGAAAATTTTTACTTTAATAACTTGATTGCCAAGTCTTGTGATGACAAGTCTAGTGCCGTTACACAAACCACCTGAATGATATATGTTTCTAAGTAATACAACGGGTGTTCCAACCTTCAACTTTAGCTCATGATTTGGCACACTAGAACAATCGAAAAATGTTTTCCTCAAGTCAGCCACGTGCATGGATTTTCCTTGAAAATGTGGAATTGATTTTCCTATGTAGAAGCTAGTATTTGATTTAGCCAGTTACATGGCAAATACTACATGTCATGTTTGATTGATTTTATTTTTGTTAATTGATTTATTTTTCTCCAAAAATTAATACTATTACTATCAAGTATAACTGTGTGGAAAACTAAAAAATCAATCAAACGCTTCCAACTGATATCTTACAAGAAAAAAACTATATAAGCAATTATATGCTCTAAAAATTATTATTTTTTCCTACCTCTTTATATCTTTTCAATTAAACGGACCCTTAATTATTTTAAAAAGCATTATAGTAATCACATTTAAACGTGCGAAAAAAATACTTATACTAAAATCAAGTTTCTAAATCAAGTTTTTAATAAGATGACTTACGCTGGTTTAATTTGGTATTTTGATCTTCTACATCGACTTCGGAATACTTGTCATCCATACACGATTTCTCATTGTTTAATGCAAATGGACTCTCATTTAATAACATGGAATTTGTAGAAGGACCAATATCCACTTTTCCAGAATGTTCAAAATCTGGAAATTGTTTGTACAATTTAGCATTGTATCGCACCTTTTGCTGAGAGGCACTCGTTGGTAACCAACTGGAACCCAAAGAAGCTTCTACAATATCATTTTCTATTAGTTGACATACTACTAAATATAAAAAAATTATGACATATATCGAAAAAAAGAGTAGTGTATACCATTAGTGATGTCACTTAGTGGTGCTGAGAATGGGATAGAGCCACGTGTAAATAGATTGTCAATAGTTGTCACATGAGATACAACACGTCCAGGAATTTCAAAATTTTTCTTCGAGATTGGTTGTAAAGTTTCTGTTCAAATCGACAAATAGATCATAAATTTGATGAACTGTATAAAATGAACTATGGAAATTGTTGACCACAAAATCCGGTTGGACCTTGGACCAACACGTCTCAGCTCCTCCCTCTTGAACACGTGGATCTCCTGCACACTGTGACAAACAATCAGTTTGCAAAGGAGGCCGATGTGGCTCCCATTTGCTGGTTAAGTCTGATTCTGACCACAAGTTTTAGTTTATATGACAACATTTGATTAAGTTTGAATGCTTCCAAACGCAGATGTCTTTTAAACGCATTGTATGGTTATATGAATATAGTCCTTCAGATCTGAGTGGTTTGAGGCATTCATGTTTACCAATTAGATATGATTTTGACAAACATTTGAACATATCTAAATCATACTTTGTAAGGCCTGTGTATACAATTTTGTATGAACTCCCTTTGATGGTGCCAACACTCTCAACCCTTACGCGGTGATCGCAGTGTAGGCTTATAAGAGTCCCTTGTTTTTAACAAACTTCATGCATGGCGTAGACGTATGGTGTTATAACCAAAATAATCTTGGAATTTGTGTTTATCCATTATGTTTATCTAATTAGTAATTGGTATAATCCTCAATGTAACTCACTTATGATTTTATAAAATCATATGATAATGCTGTAATCATTGAAGAGGAATTTGATTCATTGAAAATAGCGACAAAGGTGGTCCGTGTTCCAAGGATTATATAAAGGTACCCCAGATAAGTCCTCGATCATGTATGTTCCGGGTACCACCTCGGCAAAGACTTTATAAGGGCCTTCCCAGTTAGGACCTAAAGTCCATACTCTTGGTTCTTGAGTTGAAGGAAGAACCATTTTGAGGACTAAGTCCCCAACATTAAAGTGTCGACTTTTTACCCTTTTGTTGTAGTATCGAGCCATCTTTTTCTGGTACCTGGCCATCACCACTTGGGAATCATTCCGTCTTTCCATGAGGAAATCCAAACTAGCCCTTTGTGCTTCTTCGTTTCTCACTTCGTCGTAATGAATTTGACGAAGAGAAGGGATCCCAATTTCAACTGGACATACCGCCTCGGCTCCATATGCCAATGAGAAAGGTGTTTCACCAGTAGTGGTGTGCGAGGTGGTTCGAAGTGCCCATAGTACTTGTGGGAGTTCATCTACCCATGCGCCCTTTTTGGACTCCAACTTCCTTTTCAGGGTATTTTTTATGGTCTTGTTCACAGCTTCGACCTGTCCGTTAGCCTGTGGGTGATGTGGAGATGAAAACAGTTTCTTAATTCCCAAATCATCGCACAACTTATCTACGCTTCTGTTTTTGAATTGTTTTGCATTATCACTAACCAGTGAGTGCGGTATTCCGAACCGGCATATGACATTCTTCCAAATGAACTTGGTGGTGTTGGCCTCGGTGATTCTCATCAGAGGTTCCGCCTTGACCCACTTGGTGAAGTAGTCAATTGCCACTATCGCTAAGCAATTATTACCAGCACCCCTAGGCATAGGACCGATAATGTCAACCCCCCACTTTGCAAAAGGCCAAGGGCTAGTCACCACAGTTAGCTTGTGATGCGGATGATGTGGTATGGTTGCATGTCTTTGGCATTTATCGCACTTGTGCACGAAGTCATGGGAGTCCTTTCGCATAATAGGCCAAAAATACCCCTGTTTAAGGGCTTTTCGAGCTAGTGATAATGCCCCGGTGTGGTTGCCACATATGCCCTTGTGGATTTCTCTCATTACATACCGTCCTTCCTCTGGTCCCACACATCTCAGCAAAGAGGAGGTGTAACTCCGTTTATAAAGCAGGTCATCCAAGAGTACGAAATTCGCAGCGTATCTTTGTAACTTTCGAGCTGCCTCCAGCTCGTTTGGCACTGTCTGATGCTTCAAATATGCTATCATGGGATTCATCCAGGATCCTTCCTTTTCTATCTCCAAAATCTCCGGCCCTGGCTCAATAGAAGAAGTCAACAAGTGCTCAACTGGGATCAGATTATGGAGCTCTGAATCACTGCTGCTTGCTAATTTGGACAAAGCATCGGTGTTGGAATTCTCAGTTCTGGGAATGTGTTGTAACTCCATTTTTTCGAAGTACACATCCAAATCTTTTACTTTCTTCAAGTAAGCGACCATAGCTGGTTCTTTGGCAGAAAATTGTCCATTAAATTGACTCACAACGAGCTGCGAATCACTATTCGCCACTACGGACTTAATCTTCAAAGATTTCACAAGTCTTAGCCCAGCTAATAACGCCTCGTATTCTGCAACATTGTTTGAGGCTTTAAATTCGAAGCGGATCGCACTGTGTAGTTTGAATCCCTCTGGGCTTATTAGCAATATTCCTGCACCAGATCGTCCCTCAGCCGAGGACCCATCAACGAACAATTTCCACTCTCGGCTGTCATCCGTGTTATCAATCATCTCGACCTCCGGTGGATGTGTGAATTTGACTATGAAATTCGCCAACGCTTACAGCGGTCCGAGGCTCATAATGTAGGTCGAACTGGCTGATTTCAATCGCCCAATTCATTAACCTCCCAGATACATCTGGTTTTTGCAACACCTGTCTCATAGGAAAGTTTGTGAGCACACGTATGGAGTGTAACTGAAAGTAGGGACGAAGTTTGCGAGAGGCTGTGATCAACGAGAGAGCCAGTTTCTCCATATCTGGGTAACGTGTCTCGGCATCCAGCATGGATTTGCTTACATAATATACTGGGAACTGATTCCCATCCTCCTCTCTGACCAATACCGAGCTAACAGCCTCTTTTGATACGGCTAAATACAAGTAGAGAGGCTCTCCAGCCTTCAGTTTTGATAGCAGTGGGGGCTGTCCCAAAAATGCTTTCAGGTCGGCAAAAGCCTGCTCACATTTCGGTGTCCATTGAAATCACTTCCCCCTTCAAGACCTTAAAGAATGGTAAGCATTTGTCAGTGGATTTGGAGACGAATCGATTCAAGGCCGCAATTCTCCCCGTTAAGCTTTGCACTTCTTTTGGATTTCGAGGTGATTGCATTCTTAAAAAAGCATTGATTTTATCGGGATTAGCTACGATCCCCCTCTTATTCACCATGAATCCAATAAATTTTCCAGATGCTACCCCAAAAGCGCACTTCGCTGGGTTGAGCTTCATTCGATATTTCCTTAAAACACCAAAGGCCTCTGAAAAATGACGAATATGATCCGTGGCTACCATGCTTTTGACCAGAATGTCATCAACATATACCTCCATGGTGTTTCCTAATTGTTCTGAAAACATGTGGTTTACCAGCCTTTGATAGGTAGCTCCAACATTTTTCAAGCCAAATGGCATAGCTTTGTAACAATAGAGTCCTCTATCTGTAATAAACGAAGTATGCTCCTCGTCCGATTCACACATGGGGATTTGATTGTACCCGGAGTAGGCATCCATAAAGCTCAGCAGCTCATGTCTCGCTGTGGAGTCAACCAATTGATCGATCCGAGGCAGTGGAAAACTGTCTTTGGGACATGCCTGGTTCAAATTTGAAAAATCGATACATACCCTTAGCTTCCCATTATGTTTTGGTACCAAGACAGGGTTTGATACCCACTTCGGATACCGGGATTCTCTGATAAAGCCATTTTTCAACAGCTTCGTGACCTCTTCTTTCAAGGCCTCATACTTATCAGAACTCATAGTCCTTCTCTTTTTCCTGTGCCCAGGGCTTCTAGGATCAAAGTGGAGTTTGTGACAGGCCACTTTAGGATCGATCCCAACCATGTCATCATGCTTCCATGCGAATATATCGAGGTTCTCAAGTAAGAAGCCTTTCAACTGATCTTTGTATTAACCGGAGAGTCCAATCCAATCTGTAACTCCTTGATTGGGTCAAGTGGATCTACACCGAAGCATTCCAACTTTTCAGCTAGAGTGGAGCAACTGCTTCCTGCCATTCGTGGGTCCAGATCTACCAGATCTTCTTCCGGCGTCATTGTAACATCCTCAATTTCTGAGGGTCTTCCACCCAGTTTTTTTGGGTCTGGAGCGGCTTCTACCATTGCCACATCGCTAATCATGTTCAAGCTTTGGTCCTGAAATTTTTGAATTACGTTTGTGTAACAGGCCCGAGATTCAGTTTGGCTCCCCCTTACAGTTGCAACACCATGCTCCATGGGGAACTTCATGCAAATGTATTTTATATGCGTTGCAGCTCCCAAGTCAATGAGACCTGGCCTCCCAATTGAGCTATGATAGGAGGAGATTTTGTCCACAACCAAGAATTCCATGGGGATTCTGGAAAGAGTTGGTGCTTGCCCTACTTCAGTCATAAGGGTTATGGATCCTCTGGGGGTTATGCTGTCCCCCGTCAATCCATATATTGGATCCGGGACTGGAATGAGTGGAGTGCAGATCTCCATTTTATCGAAGGTTACCCCGTAAATCACATTTACCGAGGCACCATCATCCACCATCATTCGTGACAGCCCATTCCGGGCCACCACGACCCTAATAACCAATGCATCATTGTGTGGGAAGTGTACTCCAATGACATCGTCTTGGGTAAATGTGATAGATTCTGTCCGAGGCATCCCAACAGGATGTGAATGGATATGGTAATTCACGTTGGCGGGCTGCTTGGCCTCTCTGATATACCTCTTTTGGGAGTTGTTTATGCTCCCACCTTCGGCTACTTCCCATCCTTCCTTGAGTCGTGGGAGGATTCTGAGAAGGAGTGTTGGAGTGCAAGTGGGGGATAGCTTCCGTGATCTCTGCTGCATAGCTAGACCCTGTCCCCGGAAACAGACGCGGCGCTCCACCTCGGTTACAACCGATCCTATCGTTGTTTCCTCCTTTTCTGAGATTTGCTTCATTAGAATACCCAAGATTGTATCTCCCTTGGGGGTGGTTGTCTCTGCCCCTAGCCATTTCTTCTGATACAATCTACTCCTTCATTAGGTCTACTAGAGCATTGTAATCCCTTGGTTTCCTGCTTCGGACATCCATCCAAAACATGCTCGTCATATCTAGCCCTCCTTTCAAAGCGGAAAATGTCTCCGCCTCAGTGATATTTTCACAAATGTGTATCTCTTCAGTAAACCGAGCTAGGTAACTTTTCAGAGATTCATCCCTTCCTTGCCTTAGATCATGAAGGCGTTGGAGTGGGAGTTGGCCAGGCCTGGAGGAAACAAAGCCATTTTTAAAGGCTGTTTTCAGATCTCTCCAACTGTGGATGCTACCAGGAGGAAGTTTTTTGTACCATCGTATCGCACTTCCCTCAAGGGTTAAAGCAAAGGTTTTGCATTTCAGTGCCGGAGTGGCTCCTGCTATTTCCATGCTAGCGCGGTAATTTAACAGGTGATCGTCAGGGTCACCTCAGCCAGAATATTTTGCTATTTCTGGCATTTCGAAGTCATGAGGCACTGGGCACCTACGGAGGCCCTCCGTGAAGGGACTTATTTCCTCTTCGTCATCCAGCTCGTATGAGGGTAGTTCACTGTTCTCGTCATAACCGAAATACATTGGGTCATGGTATTGGTCGTAGGACGGCGGAGCGTACTCCTGCCTTTGTGGTGGAAAAACACGACCGTAGTTTGGCCTTTCATGGGTCGGTAACTCGTTACGAGATTTGGTCCGAACTGCTTCGGCTCTCCTTTCCTGCCAATTCCTAGGCTCATGCGTGGGGGCTAACCTTTCGGCTCCCGTACCACGTTGGTCCCTATGCATTTGACTCTGCGACAAGGCTTCTTCAGCGCGTCGCTCCCGCCTATTTCTAGGCTCAGCTACATTGTGCCGACCTTGATCAGTTTTCCCTCCTCGCTTGCCTCTGAATAACCCTCCTATCCGGCTGAAGACACTGCCAGATTTTGCGGGCGAAGCGTCCCTGTGTCTAGCTGGGAGTTGGTCTTGTTCTTCATGTGCTTCATGCTCCAGGCCTTTCTCGTAGAAGGGCTCGAATTCCACCTCGACATATGCCTGTGGATCTTGATAATAATAAGAGGCAGTGGCCGCATCGGATGGTGAGTAATGTGGCTGTGGGTATTACGGAAGCATCATGGGCTCGTTCACAACATACCCTCTAGCCATGTAGGTATTCATCGCAGCAGTCTGTTCTACCTGCTGCTTCTGCATTTCTAGCATTTGGGCCGCCATGCGAGTCATGTCTCGCAACATGCGGCGATTACGATGCCTGCGTGGTGGGTTAGGTTGTGTCACTCCCTCATTGGAATTCTCATGAGGTCCTTGAGGAACCTCATCATCGCTGTGCTGGCCATTTCTTCCCCTATGGGGACCATCGCTTTCGTTCATGTTCAGAGAAATTTCTTGGTTTTAGTATATCTTTCAAGGATAGATGGACTTTTATCTCAATGCTCCGAGCCTTTTCCAAGGTTGTTAAACTTATATTTCAAAGTTATATGCCTTCTTCAAGGTGAACAAACTTGTGTTTCAAAGTTTGAAGCCTTTTTCAAGGTGAGCAAACTTGTATTTCAAAGTTTTAAGCCTTTTTCAAGGTTAATAAACTTATATTTCAAAGTTTTACGCCTTTTTCAAGGGTACTAAACTTGTGTTTCAAAGTTTTAAGAATTTTTCAAGGTTAATAAACTTATATTTCAAAGCTTTATGCCTTTTTCAAGGGTACTAAAATTGTATTTCAAAGTCCTTGCAGTTTTCCGCTCTTTTGCAAGAGGTTACTCGTCCTTTTTCAAGACTTCCTTTCTATGTGTGGCTTTTCATCATGTGTTTTCGTGGTTAGTAGTATAGCTTCCCACAGACGGCGTCAAAATGTTGACCATAAAATCCGGCTGGACCTTGGACCAACACGTCTCAGCTCCTCCCTCTTGAACACGTGGATCTTCTGCGCACTATGACAAACAATCAGTTTACAAAGAAGGCCGAGGTGGCTCCCGTTTGCACTCCAATGCCAAAGTCAGTGCTCATTTTAAGCAAATATAAATTGGGTGCGGGAAATATAAGTGTAAAAGAGAGAAAAGGGAGTGAGAATGAAATATTTAGTTAAGAGTATGAAATTGCTAACCCCTTCCTTGGAGGCAAGTGTGCTCTATTTATAGAAGGATTCGTTGCCCTGGATTGTGACACATGGCGGACTTTTACACGTGTATTCACCCTAGCTCTTGAAGGGGTCAACCTTGCTTTTTGTCACATCTTGGTAAAGGCAGTGTCACATCTCTGACTTCATCCCTTGTCCCATCCTTACATCCAAGGCGCTACCGTAAGCACCTCGACTAAGCATAAAGCGCCTCTGCTAGACACAAACCAGTTCGGCCAGAGGAGCTCGTGTGCTTTTCCACCTCGGCCATTGGCCCAGGGGCAGGCACAGAGCCTTCTCAAGCCCAGTGGGGGCCATGGCCCCCAATGGGATTTGAAAAAAAAGGAGTCCTGTTTCGGTTTGGGCCATTAGGCCCAAAAAAAATAAAATTAACGCACCCTTCTTTATGCTCCAGAGTCTAGACGGTCATATCAGACTGTTACCATCAAAATCTTTGCTGAATCGCCTCCGCTGCTGCTCCTGCTCGCCTACACTCACTTCTTAGCCGTGACCTCCATGACTCCGTCCACTCACTGCGCCTCCTCGCTGCTTTGCCGACGCCCTCCCCTTCCTGCAGACCGCTACCTGCGCTCCGTCGTGCGCCTCCACCGCTGCTCCCAGCAGCGACTGCGCTGCTGCCTGCTGTGTGCGCTGGCAACTGCTGTCTAAACTCTGAAGGTTTCTGCTGTCTCAACTCTCAGTCTCTCACGAATCTCACCCAGAAGTCCAGAACAAGAAATCAGTTTGGCTGTTTGGGTGCAATTTTTCCAAGTGAGTTTGAAGTTTAACTAATTGATAATTGATAAATCATAAATGATATTGCGGTGATCAGATTCAGTAGTTGTGTTGTGCCAGTGCTTCAGTGCTTTTGATTTGAGTGTTGTGATTGTGAATTGGTTGGGTGGACGGTGGGCTGTCTGGTTTGGCTGCAGCTTGTTTTTCGAATTTTGGTTTATTGCTTCGTTTTGGTTATAAAAAAAATTCGGGGGCTCTGCCCCGGAACCCCCGGGAGGGGCCTCCCCCTTCCAGCATTTGAAAATTTTCACTTGCTCAAATTCCTAGCTCCATCCCTGCCCAGGGGGATATCTTAAACTTCTAATCATGGGCTAAATTTAGTGGACCCTCATTGGGCCTTCCCTGGTGGCCTAACGTACCACATTTTTGGGTACGATCTCAACAGAAATTATGCATCTCATCGGGTAAAATTGGCATTTTTAGATGAGGTTAGATACACGATTCAAATTTAATATATCGATGTCATGGTTCCTTTTTTTGCGGGGGATGGGGGGGTGGGGAGGAATATGAGTTTTCAACAAATTTGAAAACAAAAATAAAAATACAAAACATTTTCGAAAATGAAAATACAAAATAAAATACAAACAGAACGTCATCTTAGGCTATGTTCTCTTTACTGTTTTGAGGTCATTTTTTGTTTTTATTTTCGAAAATACTAAAAATACGTTCTCTTTACCATTTTCGGAAACGAATTTTGGAAAAAAAAAATTGTACACAAAACGCCAAAAATCTTTTTTTGGACGTTTTGTGTGTATTTCAACAAAAAAATGTTCAAAACGCTGAAAATGCATTTTGGGATTATTTATTTAAAGAATCATCCTGGCTGGAACTAAGCATAAAATAAAGTTTTTTTTTTTTTTGGAATTATCCTAATTTGGAACTAAGCCTAAATAAATGTGTGTGTGTGTTTTTTTTGTAAGAATTATCCTGGCTTAAAGTTTTTTTTTTAAAAAAAGAATTATCCTGACTTGGAACAAAGCTTAAAATGATTTTTTTTTTTTTTTTTTTTTGTGGAGAATTGTCTTAATCTGGAACTAAGTCTAAATAATTTTTTTTTTTTTTTTAGAATTATCATAAAATAAAGTTTTATTGAATACAATATCAACATTACAAAAAAAATTAAGTAGGAATTCTTGTTGTCATATTTCAAAAAATTAAGTAGGAATTCTTGTTATTAAAATAGACTTTTAGTCCTCACATTAGTGTGTTGTAGGTAACCATATTTTCAGTGTATTGTAAAATGAAATTTGAGTTTGAGCTAGTAGTACTCTGCAAGCAAATTAATTAAAAATAGTTTAAGTAGCATTCTGCAAAATTTCAAACAGAACGTGTTTTTCATCTTTTCATTTTCAAAAACAGTTTTCAGAAATGATAAACCAAACGCATTTTCAGCAAATTTAAAAACAAAAATAAAAACAGGAAATATAAAATATTTTCGAAAATGAAAATACAAACAGAACGCCACTTTACATTTTAAATTCCAATTTTAAAAATCAAGTCTACATAAAACTTTTTTTTACAAATCAGGTGCTAATTACAATAACATTTATTAATTAAATATTTTATTAACTAAATAATTTATAAACATAATAAAATCAACCAAATCAAAAATAGCCAGACCTGTCCATAAGCTCTCCACCTTGACTCCTGGGAGGCACATCCTACGATTTACCTCCTCCACCAAAGACCCAAGGCTGGGTCGGTGAGGGCCATCAAGGTTGGGGTTCAACATTTTTTTAATAAACCGAATTCCCCAATTTCTTCCATCTCTCTTTCTTCTCTCTCACCACCACCCTCTCTTCGGAGAATCTACCACCTACCCATCAACGAGGAGGCTGTGCCCAGTGGTGGTGCGGTGACCGTGCCGAAGGCGCGCCTGTAAGCTGGTTAACGTGGAACCTGCGAACGAAGGTGGTGTACTCCTCCATATACCGCACGAACTCGACAATCTCTTCCATTTCTTACAGATTGAAGGTTCCGGTGATGACCTAGAATCATTCGACAGTGATGATTTGATTTTTATTGGTGGTTGTCAATTCGACTTTTGGTGGTGGCGGTTCAGGTGCGGCATCTGTACGAACGGCGAATGGCCCACTGTGACTGCGATTCATTGCTCATAGTCACCTATTGTAGTGTGGTTGTTTTGGTGAGGTTGTGGTGGTGAAGTTGACGCTGCTGGTGGTGGTAAAATCATTGTTCACTCCATTTTTGTTGTGTTTTACGCTGCTCTTCAGCCGAAGTAAGCATCGCTCTTCAGCGGCTTTATGCCGCCTCTCAGTGGGCGATGGATGTGGTGTGGTGGTTATGTGAGGGTTGAGATCCGGTAGATGCTTGATGGTGTGGGTTGTGATGTCCTCGCGGGAATCGGAGTCAGGGACGCAACTCTTGCAAGATGATAGAAGCCACATTGTTAGCATCCCCTTGTTTATTTTGTTTTTCACTAGTTTTACACCCGTGCGATAGCACGGGTATATTTGATATTTCATTGACAAAGATTAAATTACAGAATAGTACAATTAAAAAAACAAAAAAAAACTACGAAAAAACCTGAAATGGATATGGGTCGGGTGTAAATTTTTATAAAATATCCATACCCGAACAACATACCCGTTTCTTGCATTAAAAAAAAAATCATTCTTTGAAAGGTACAAACACAAATCACAATTCACATTCCCTACTTTTATTCTCCCGAAACAATCACACTCAATATGTGTGATTAAAAAACAATATGTAAATAACAATTACTAAGGATAATTGTTAAGATAAAAATAATTATTTTTCTGTGTTTCCTTTAATGGGTCAAACAATATTCTTAATTTGTTAAGTACTTCAAGTTTACAAAGAACTGGATATCCATCATGCGTCCTATGATCCAATACTGAAGTACCTAATTGATTAGGCTAAAAATCAATTTTTAGTAAATTTTGATAAAATTACAAAATTTATGGTTGAAAATCTCGTATGGATACAATCATCATTGTGTATCTTGATTAATTGGATCATTCCTTTGTGAATTCCTATACGAATTATGAAGCATATATAGTCCAACAAAACCATCCATAAATTAGGCTAGTTGATAATAGTTTGGAATAAGCCAACCATAAATTATTCTAGTTGCTAATAGTAAAGAAATCCTCCAAAGAATGGATCTGGCCTCACCCTCCAAATTTTTTATGATTCAATTGGGTAATTGAAAATGAATTTGAGAAAAATAAATTTTAAAAATTAAGGCCAAATATAACAAAGAATGGCTCATGGTAAAAATACAAATACAAATACAAATGCAAATGCAAATATATTTATATAAAAAAATTAATAATAAAAAAAATTCTCTTTTTAGAAAATTATTCGATATAGCATAAAATTTGGATTAACTCTTATCATTATTTTATTTTCAAAATCTCTACATCCCTAAACACAATAAATACTAGTTGCATTATAAGGAGTGCTGAATTGCTAAATTCTTCATCCGGCCAACAACTTAAATTCATCGAAAATTCTTATCATTAAACACTTCTCGTTGACAATCTTCATTCTTATCCCTTCAACTTTTAGAATAATAAATCTATTTAGAAACCAAACAATGCAAGTTTGCGTTCTGCTGGGCCCTTGTAGACTTCAGAACTTCCTGCAAAGAAAAAAATTGACAAAAGATGCCCAAAATCAGTAATTAATTTCTTCGACTCAATACTGAAGGAATTAGGGAAAGGGTTTTGCTTACGTAGAATTGCATGTACGAAGCATGCTTTGCAAGCCATTGTTCACCCAACATTTTAAAGGCAATGCAGAAAAGGTTGTCAAAGGCCATTTCATCTTCACTTAATAATTCCAGAAATTGAATTCTAGCTATAGTATTTGGCTTTCCTGTGAGAATAATGTATAATTTAATTAAAAACATAATCTAAATATTATCACTGCCCATGAATCTTAAAGGTTTAGTTACCATTTTCTAGGCAAAAAATAGTAATAATATTAGTATTAATATAAAATGGAAATTATGCTATGTGGTTGCATGTACATTAGTCTTCATTTCCATTGGTTTCCTGCATCTTGATACAAATGAAATTTACTCTCAAAGAGGTAAAGATATTTGTAATTTAGTGGAGGCTACAGAGCGACTTCTCCAAGCATAGCCCTTAGAGTCGTTTTTTAAAAATATTAACTGGAACTACTACCTAATTCGAAGTGCAACACAGTCTAGTTTCATGTCTTGGTCAGAACTATCTACATTGATCTTGACATGGATGAGCGAGAGGAAAGAATTACACCATCTGATGAGCAAAGGAGCCTTCAACAGAAGCAGGCTCCAAATTGTAAAGTTTCTGGAAGTGAAATAAAAGATAATATTAAGCAAATCCAGAGAAAATGTGATAAAGGGATGAAAAAAAAATTGTTCGACTGCAATGGGAGGAAATTCAAGAGTTCCGTAGAATATGGGAGGAGAAAAGTGTACAATTGGAGAATGGTTATAAGTTGAATAAAGCTTTTATTTGATGTATGGGTCAAGGCTCCATGAGAATCAACAAACTAAAGCTTTTGGACGAAGACATTGCAGTGAAAATGGAAGCAATCAAACAGATCAATATAGATATTTAAGCAAGTTCAAAATCATTATAGCACCACAATCAAGCAAAAAAATAAAATAATATAAAAAAACATGAACAAAAAAAGGCCTTATCAAAAGAAAGACGCATAAATGAGAACTACATTGGTCATTGACTCTATCATGATAGCATCCAATTTTTTTTTCAAATAAAACTATAAACGCTAACACATGACTTTATTTTGTTTAACACAATCAGCTGTCTTGAATGCCTGGCAGGCTGGCACTTCCATATGGACGCCCTCTCAATAGGCATCAAACTACCACCAGAAGACCCAAAAGAACATTTACCATTTCATTAGAAAAGCTTCTCATGAAACCAAGCAGCATTAGTTTAAACAATATTAATATCAATATAACATGGTAGTAACAGTAGAAGAACATCAATCACAACAAAAACAACAATCACATCTAAAATCAATCTTTTATTTACCTCTGTGGCAAGGCAAAATTGGGGGCAACGACTTTCTCCACACCCCCTAGAATTCTATAGTTGGTTGAAATAAATAGATATTGCATTTTGGAAAGCAAACCTGATGAGCACATCAGAAAGAGCACTTGGACCAGGAGGAACATGCACAACATGAATATGCCCTTTGTTTATAATTGAGAAATGATATCATATCGAGCAAGACCTGATGCTATGCTTCGTTCTCCTAAATATTTACATGCAAAGGGAAAAAGATCATTATTAGATCAAGAGTTCCAAATCAATGCACGGAAATAGTAAGAATGATTGTTAATCCTCCAAATTTTTTTGACTCAATCGATTGCCAAAAAGAAGAGCAATTATTAAATTATCTCAGGCTCGCTAATTGTTTCCAAATGCTCTTAAATTTCATGAGGTATACTCAATTCTATGAACTAAAAATGTCATTTCTATTTCAAATGTTCGTAAGTAATCAAGCCAGACTCTCTTCAAACATTTTGAAAAGTTTTGGTGTCTCACCCGAGTAAACTTGCCTTGAATGTTGTCTTTTCTAGCACTCAAGGAATGGCGAGAGGATACAATGAACTTCAGGTTAAGTAGCCAAACCCCATGATCATCAACACGAGAACCTTGGGTAAAGGCCTTCAGTATACCTAGACATTTTGCGGTTTGAAGCGAATCTAATCTTACGTGAAAACGCTAGTGCCCAATGCAAGTATTGTGATTTTTTATAAAGTAAGAATGAAATGAGCACCAAAACTTTTGTCTTTCCACCTCTGTTAGAGAACTATCCATCATTCCTAAAGTCTGAAATAAAAAAGAGTTCTTCCGTGTACTGGGTGTGCTTATCCCTCTTTTAGAAAGGTCAAGAGACCTAGAATATGGACTCCTGCAAGAAGCCATTATTAGTCTCAAATTGTAGAAGGAAAAATAAAGATTAAACATCAAAGATGAAAAAACTGGCAGACGAAAAATCAAAACGTTTAGGAAAATTTTGGATGAGTCCAAGAGAGAGGAGAGCAGTAGTTTAGGATTTTCCATGATGACGAACACCACCAATACAGTCTCAGCACCACGGCCAAAACACAGCACCACCACTACCATCAAAACTATAGCACCCAATCACACCCACGACGGCCACCCAAACACAACACCATCACCGCCACTATAGATATACACCGTCCCTACCAGACCAACCACACACACCATCACCATCATCGCTTCAGCTGTTGAATCAAAATTTCCAGTAAGATTTTGGAGATAGAGAGCGGTAGAGTTTTTTTTTTTTTTTTTTTTTTTTTTTTTTTTTTTTTTTTTTAAACGGCTCAGCTTGGGAAGCCTAAAATTCAACAGGCTTTGATGAATCTACTAAAATAGACTAAGAATTTGAAATCTAAAAATTAATGGAAAATCACGATTTCGGTCTGTCAAGTCACCCTTTCTCACCAGATTCTTGGGTGGGGTAATTTGGCCCAAAATTGAAATCTGTCAAATTATTGGTAAGAGAGCTTTTCTTTTATCAGAAAAGTTGAAATCTGTCAAATTATTGGTAAGAGAGATTATCTTTTGTCAGAAAAGTAATATTCTGATCCAAAATTGAAAATAACAAAAGAATTAATTTGATAGACATTATCAACAATATCAGTAATATATTATTTTTTTACCTTTGGGCTAGGTACTTGGCAAGAATTTTGGGCATAGAAGATTAGTGATTGCACAGCAAAAAAATGGGAGGGAAAATTTAGGCTGGATTCATAGCAATAACTATCTTACTTTTATATAGTAAATAGATTTGTTGTGTTTCAAATGGTGGTGGTTGTGGTGATGCGGTGCAGTGGCAGCGGTGGTATTGGTTGTGGATCTGTGGGCCTGTGGTAGACCATGATGGTGTGTGTGGTGTTTTTGGTGGCGATTTTAGTGCGTTTGATGGTGTTTTAGGTAATTGTGACCAATTATAGATGATTGTGACCAATAATTAAGTATTGTGACTAAATTATTGATTAATTGACATTTTGTCCAACTTATGACGAGTGTTAGTAAAAAATAAAAAAAATGTGACCAATTGTGATCAAATATGACTGTGTGACCATTGGACGTAAGTTGAATTAATTTAATGATAAATTTTTTCGATTAATCACGAATATGAATTATTAGGGATTTGTGACTAAAATATTAACTAATTGTGACCAACAAAACGAGTAAGTTGTGACAAATAAATAACATGTTTTTAAAAATGTTTGATGTGGGTGAATTTTGCAGCTAAATTTGTAATTGTGATCGAACTATAACTTTGTGATACCCATTCAGACATTATTGGCAGGGTGGGGTTGCGGCAAAATTTGTGACTAAATTTGTAAATGTGACTTTTGTGTGACTAGTGACTTTATAGTTGGGGTGGGGTGGGAGTTAAATTTGCGATTAATTTGTATATGTGATCGAATTGTGACTTTGCGTCGGGTAGGGTGGGTGAGTGGTTGAATTTTGTAACTAAATTTGTAATTGTTGGGTGGGGTGTTGAAAATTTTAAGAAAAAATTCATTTTTTGGTTGGGCAGGGTAGGGTCTGGTGGGTAGCGATGGGTAGGGGGCGGGGCGAGGTGTGGAAAAGTAGAAGAAAAAATTATTTTTTAGTGAGATGGGTGGCGAGGTCAGGGCGCGGGGTTGGTGGGGATGTGGAAAATTAGAAGAAAAATAATCATTTTCGAAATGGGTGGGTAGGGTGGGGAGTGGAAAATTAGAAAAAAATCATTTTTGTGAGGTGGGAGGGTGGGGTCAGGTGGGGTGGGTTAGGGGTGGATGGGTGAAAATTTGGATGTTGGACAATTCGGATTTGATTCGTAAGTTCGTGGACCGGTTCAACGAACTGTAAAATGGGCCGAAACCGACTCATTTTCGGCTCGTAATGGCTTGTTTTCACGAGCCGAAATGGAGCCGGCCCATTTTGGCTCGTGAAAGCTCGTGCTCACAAGCCGGAATGAGACCGAACTGTGACCTATTGAGACCTTATGTGACCAAACTGCGATCTTGTGCGAATGAACTGTGACCTTGTGCAACGAATTGTGACTTTGTGCGACCAACTGTACCAACTGTGACCTTGTGTGACCAAACTGCGACCTTGTGCGAACGAACTGTGACATTTTGTAACCAAACTGTGGCATTGTGTGACCAACTGTGACCTTGTGTGACCACGAATGAACTGTGATCTTGACCTTGTGTAACCAAACTGTGATTTTTGCGAACAAACTATGACCTTGTGTGACCAAACTGCGACCTTTTGCGAACGAACTGTGACATTTTGTGATCAAACTATGACCTTGTGTGACAAACTGTGACCTTTGTGTGACCACGAATGAACTGTGACTTTGTGTGACCACGAACGAACTGTGACTTTGTGTGATCAAATTGTGACCTTATGTGACCAAACTGTGACTTTGTGCGAATAAACTGTGACCTTGTGTAACCAAACTGTGACTTTGTGTGACCAACTGTGACTTGTGGGTGGGGTGGGGTGAATTTGGCAACTAACTTTGTAATTTTAACCGAACTATGACTTAGTATAACCTAATGTTACTTTGCAGGTGGCTAAAATTTGACTTTCTATGACCAACTGTGACTTTGTGGTGGTGTGGGGGTGGGGGTGGGGGTGGGGGTGAGAGATGTTACTAAAATTTTAATTGTGACCAAACTGTGACTTGTGGGGTAGGTGGTGGACGTTGGAACAAACTTGTATGTACTGAGTTGCGGTGAAATTTGTGATTAAATTTTAATTGTGATTTGTAATTGAAATATGACTTTGTGCGACCAATTGTGACTTTGTAGGTGGGTGAGATGGGATGGGGTCTGGTGTGTGGGTGATGGGGTAGGGGTAGGGGAGGGGAGCAGTGTGGAAAAGTAGAAATGGGTGGGGTAGGGCGTGGCTGGTGGGGGTAGGTGGGGTAGGGCGTGGTGGGTGGGGGTAGGTGGGGGAGGTTGGATCTGAGCGAGATGTGAAAAAGTAGAAGTAGAAAAATCATTTTTGGGTGGGTTGGGTAGGTCGAGGGCGGGGTGGGTGGTGTTATAGAAAATTAGCAGAAAAAAATCATTTTTGGGGTTGAGTTGAGCGGGTTGGGGGTGGGAGGCGGGGGGTACGGTCTGGGCAGGGCCACGGGGTGTAGAAAGGTAGAAGAAAAAAATCATTTTGGGTGGTTGGGTGGGTGGGTAGCGAGGTAGGGTTGGGGTGGGTGGCGGAGATAGGGTCTGGGCGGAGTGTTAAAAAGTAGTAGAAGAAAAATCATTTCTAGGTAGGGTGGGTTGGATCGGTTAGTTAGGTGGGTGGCGAGGTTGGGTCAGGGCGGGGTGGGTGAGGTGTAGAAAATTAGAAGAAAAAATTAATTTTGGGTGGGTGGGGTGGGGTGGGGTGGGGTGGCGGAGGGGTAGGGTCTGGGCGGGTCGTGAAAAGGTAGTAGAAAAAAATCATTTTTGATGAGGTGGGGTGGGGTAGGGTCTGGGGCGGGGTTGGTGGGGGTGTGAAAAATTAGAAGAAAAAAATTAAGTTTGGGGAGGGGTAAGGTAGGTTGGGAGAGTTGTGGAAAAGTAGTAGAAAAAAATCATTTTGGGTGAGGTGGGGTGGAGTAGGGTCGGGTCAGGTCAGGTCCGGTGGGGTGGGAAAACATCTCGAAAAAAAAACTTATTTTTGGGGTGGGGATGGGAGGGGTGAGGGTGGGGTGGGATGGGATGGGACGGGTGGGTGGGTGAGATGGGGAAAAAATAGTAGTAAAATCATTCTTGTGGTGGGGTGGAGTGGGATGAGGTAGGTGGTTAGGGTGGGGTGGGGTGGGGGTGGGTGAGGTGGGTGGTGTGGAGGTCGGGTGGGGTGAGTACGGGGGTCGGGTTGGGGTGGAGTGGTTGTGGATTAGGTATTGTTTTGATTTTATTATTTTATATTATATTATATAAGTTTTAATTTAATATATAAATGATAATTATTATAATATTATATTAATTAATTAACTAATTAACACCTGATTTTTAAAAAAATATATTAAGTTTGTTGTGTTTAAAAAGTGAAAGTTTTATTTATATAGTTATGTACTTTTTCCTAGAAACAATCTATATATTTTAATATATTGGGCTTAAAAAGGAAGAGGGCAAAATCTAGAAACCTCACTAATATCTATCTACATACATACAAAACCTAAACCTAAAAGCTCAATCCCCGACTCTTCGTCTCCCTTTGTACAATGGCCGCTCCTCACGAATTCTAGCAACTTCTTTCCTTACATTCTTCAATCCAGTAAAAGGAAACGAAATGATAAGATGATGAAAGCTTCATTCGGGATTCAGGATGGAATTCTCGAGGCTTTTTGCATTTTTTTTCTTTCCTAAATCCATCTCATTTTTATTTTTTTGTCCCAAATTTTCTGGATCTATCTTCATAGATCTCTGTACGTATGGACAATTGTATATCTAATTATCTTAAATAGTCTAAAAATCTCCGAAAATTTCATATATTGTGTGAGGGTTTCAGAGATCTATGTGACGACCAAACTGTTTTCGTGACTCCTTTCGGCAGTGGTGTATTCCAGAAAAAAGATAAGTATTTTGTCCAGTTTCTTTTTTATTTTTTCGTTTTGAGAAAAAAAAAAGAACCGGTTTCCTTTTTATTTTTTCGTTTTGCTGGAAACCATAAGAACATAGAAATCATATTTTTAAGTTTTGTTTTAAAACTGAAAACACTCGCATATTCATCCTTGGGTTCTTTAATTTTTACATGCATAAATATATAATGATGTTGACACAAGATTTAATCAACATTTGTATTAACTGTTTACTGTGTTCTAACAATGCATACCATATAACACGGTTGAGGCTAAGAATAATCAAATGGAGCGAAGACACTATTGAATGGAAAAATTCAATAAAGAATTTAACAGGTACGAAATACCCAAAAATTTAATAAAGAATTTAACAGGTAAGAAATACCTTCATTTTCCTCATTTATTCTCGACCTTTTGTTTGAAATCACCCCTGATTTCGTCAGTTTCTTCATGTTGTTAACTTGATTTCCCACCGAAACTATTTTACCAGTCTGTTATGAATCATAAATTAAAAGAAGATTTATTGGGGTGATATCGCACGGTTATCTCATTATGGAGTGTTCTTTTTTGTTAAATGAATTGTCACATGTGAAATTGGATCATTTTGCCCATCAAATGTTGTCTCATTTTTTATTTTATTTTTAATTTGGGACTACAACCTCAAAATGGGTGACTGCGTTGAAATGGAATACCATATTTGCCTCTGTTTTCATAAGTATTTTTTAAAATACTTATGAAGGTGAATTGATGTTCATATTATACAAACTCATGTCAAATTATTTTTTGTAAATTGATGTTGGTCGTTCTCTTTTTATAACATTGGATCTTCTTACCAAAATAGTCTCATTTGTTCGAAACTTTATTTTCATTAACTTGTTTTATTTTATTTTGTTGTTGTCGATCAACTTAGTTGATTATATTCCAATTTTTATTTTTTTATAAATTTATTTCAGTTTTTCAGCTAATTATTATGTTCTAACCAAATTAAACTTATATATTCATCTTCAAATACTTATTTTGTCTCAACTCAATTCATTTGGACCCAATCAAACTCCCTGGCTTTAATGTTTAAACTATATATTGGTTCGAATCCATTAGTTTGACAAAGATGATTTTCTTTGTTTTGTCAAATTAATCTAAATATACGATGCACTGAAGAAACGAAAATGAAAATATTAATCTTAAGTTAACAACATTATGGGAAAAAAATTAAAAGAGATGAAATAAAACATAACCAAAACGAAATTAATGCATAACCAAATTAAGTCGAAATAGATATTAAAATGAAGTTTGGGAAGCGTACGTTACGTGAAATAAGAAGACTACAATTCCAACATAAAACAATAAAAATGCATAGGTAATAAATTTTCCCAACCTTGTTAATTACTCCTTCTCCACGTTCGCCTTACTTTTTAGTTTCTTGTCCAAAACATTGGTCGATAGATCATCAAACAACTTCTTCTTCACATCGTTAATACCAGTCATGTCATCCTTACTCGGTACGTCTTTCAACAACTTTGATGGAGTCGTGACTTCTTCATTGGAGGATGAGACCTTCGAAACATTTGAAAAGCTACCCAGTCAATCTTACTTCTATTGTAATTGTAAGTTAAAGTCTAAAGTACAAATATAAATTAAAAAAAATCAGTAAAAAAAAAATGGTAATATCACTGATTGAAGATGTCAAATTTCTGGATATTGCACCTTTTCTTCATCAATTTCATTTTTTTCCATCTTCAACAAAATGTCTAATTCTTGATCCACCGCATTGGTATCAATGTATTTTGAAATTAGTTCAATGTCATTGGTAACCCGCATGACTGTGAATACATTTCTACGTCCGTTAATGTTGTCCAACTTGACCTGGACCTTCAATAAAATCTTACGGTCATCCAAAGATTGGACATCTGGAGGGAGGCTGTCATCATCATCTTTCTGTACAAAAAATACAACAGCTTCATGTAAATCAATAGTAACAGGGTTCCACAATATAACCAGAATCTATATAAAATAGCTTTTTTTTGTAGCTGATATTAATTTAATGTACCAAATCAGTCCCATTTCGAAGATGAGCTACGGGTTTTCCAATAAGTTGAATGCATTCACGGTCCCACATAAGGAAACATGCATTTCTTGTACCATCAATTACTCTAACATGTATCTTAAACCTACGAAGGCATGAATAAAGAAAAAATTATCTCATATAAGAATGCAGTGGTTATAGTTGACATAGCGTATTGAATGGATATAACACAAGAATCTTGGATTTCCAGAATTATCTAACCTATCGTACTTTTCACAATATAATCTTTTTCCTTCACACTGTATTGTTTTTAGGACATTTTTTGCAAGATAGGTTCCACCAATCGTGAAAATTTTCGATATCGTCGATTATTGCGTAAATCCAAAAACTCCCAACCTAATCATACATTGTTTCACACATCGTTAATTAAACAAACATTGATACGAAAGCAGATAATCTAAAAAATATATTAAAGGATGAGTTAATAAAGAATTTCATTCTAGGGGGAGTTGTACATCTACAGATTCGCACAATTGCTCTATGACCTTTATCTCAGTTGATTGACTTGCTAGATCATCAGAAATTGTGTACACAGAGGGGGTAGACAGTTGACTAATCCTTTGAGAGCTATCACCTTGGAGGCCCAACAATATGAAAAGGAATTAAATGAATGAAACAATTTATTTAGTTAAATGATAAATTTGTATCAACAATAAATGTAACATAAAATTAGAAGATAAATTCATTACTTGTTACAGAATCCCTCAACTTGATCATTTGCTACATCGAATGACAACTTTGTTACGTGATATGTGTTAGAAAGACGGACCTCTCCTAAATAAACAACAGCATATTATTGTAATTAGCAAATGATACAAACAGATGCAAATCACATTATAATATAACCAAATTGAAGTAATACACCTCTAAATACTTTGGCTCGACACATTTGTATTAGTAGAACAATTGGCTCAGGGTTCCACCATCCAAATACTCGCTCACATAATCTACGCAGTCACCCCAAAATGTACAGTGCATTTGATTCCGCCTAAAAAAAAGAAAGAAATTATATTCATGCCAAAGTTACCCAACAATATTACTTTTTTGGATATCAACTATGAACTTACTCCAAATCTCCGAGCACCAAATCAATCAACTTAGTACTACGCCCATTTATATCCTTGTACTTAGGTGTATCCTTAGCCACGACCTCTCCTACAACACCTGTTCATGTATGTTTACATATGAATCGCCAGATCTAAAAAAAAAAATAATATTAATGTAAAGACAAAAAAGACAAGCATATAATTCGACGAATCCATTACCAAATAATTCGGTATCATAACGATTAGCCGAAGAAAAAACCTCACTGAATTTCTTGAACACATAGATGTTTGTGGGGAACGTGTCATCGGGTAATTCAAACACATGGGTCTTGTTCATGAAATTGATCTTGTATTTATGACACGTTGTCTTGTACTTCATGCTATTGACTCCAACAAAGAAGTTCCTTTTCACATAAATGGATCCTTCCCGAATCAAAGGCTTGAATATCAATTCACGCTTTATAGTTGCATGAATACGCTCGCCCTAGAAAACAATAAATTGAACAGGAATGAAAAATTAAATTGAAATCAACCAGCTTGAATAGGAAACAAATCAATAGTAAGTATAAATATTTTTACCAGACTAAAAAATTTAAAAATCTCATGTAGAATCAAGTGAATAAAAAAAAATGGTAATAAAAAAACACTGTGTATGTGTTTCTAGAATGGGGATAAAACATATTTGAATGACTTAAGATTTGTTTTCCAGAAGTTTCTGGAATGGGAATAAAGCATATTTTTTAACACTAACAAAGTAACTACAAATACAACACTACTGTAAAGGGAAATAGGTAAAAGGCATGGGAAAAAGCATTTAAAATCTGGATCGTGAATCTCACACACTTAATCATTATGTAAATATATAAATGTTTCGAACACAATCAATTAAGCACAAACATGATATGAATACATGTAAAATAAGAATCAGTTAAAGCCATAAATATAACATTGTTCTGTAATACAATCAGTTTTTAAATAAGAAACATTTCAAACAATTCAAACGAATCAATATTTTCATTGTAAAAGTATGAACCTTAAAAAAAAAAATCAAAACAATGACAGAAAGCATTCTGTAGTAGTTTTGAACAGTACATATTCAGACCCAAAAAAGAAGAAGAAGCACGAACTAGTTAAAATAATGGAACAATGCAGATGAAGAAGTGGCTAAAATATAAATTATGTTATCACATTAAAAGCTGAAACAATTTGAATGACTCAAGATTTGTTTTTTAGAAGTTTCTGGAATGGGAATAAAGCGTATTTTTTTTAACACTAACAAAGTAACTACAAATACAACTCTACTGTCAAGGGAAATATTTAAAAGACATGGGAAAAAGCATTAAAAAAATCTGGATCGTGAATCTAAAAAACATTATGTAAATGTTTCGAATAAAATCAATTAAGCACAAATATGATATGAATACATGTAAAATAAGAATCAGTTAAAACCACAAATATAACACTGTTCTATAATACAATCAGTTTTTAAATAAGAAACATTTCAAACAATTCAAACGAATCAATATTTTCATTGTAAAAGTATGAACCTTAAAAAAAAAAAATCAAAACAATGACAGAAAGCATTCTGTAGTAGTTTTGAACAGTACATATTCAGACCCAAAAAAGAAGAAGAAGCACGAACTAGTTAAAATAATGGAACAATGCAGATGAAGAAGTGGCTAAAATATAAATTATGTTATCACATTAAAAGCTGAAACAATTTGAATGACTCAAGATTTGTTTTTTAGAAGTTTCTGGAATGGGAATAAAGCGTATTTTTTTAACACTAACAAAGTAACTACAAATACAACTCTACTATCAAGGGAAATATTTAAAAGACATGGGAAAAAGCATTAAAAAATCTGGATCGTGAATCTAAAAAACATTATGTAAATGTTTCGAATAAAATCAATTAAGCACAAATATGATATGAATACATGTAAAATAAGAATCAGTTAAAACCACAAATATAACACTGTTCTGTAATACAATCAGTTTTTAAATAAGAAACATTTCAAACAATTCAAACGAATCAATATTTTCATTGTAAAAGTATGAACCAAAAAAAAAAAAATTATGTTATCACATTAAAAGCTGAAACAATTTGAATGACTCAAGATTTGTTTTTTAGAAGTTCTTGGAATGGGAATAAAGTATATTTTTTTAACACTAACAAAGTAACTACAAATACAACACTACCGTCAAGGAAAATATTTAAAAGGCATGGGAAAAAGCATTAAAAAATCTGGATCGTGAATCTAAAAAACATTATGTAAATGTTTCGAATAAAATCAATTAAGCACAAACATGATATGAATACATGTAAAATAAGAATCAGTTAAAACCACAAATATAACACTGTTCTGTAATACAATAAGTTTTTAAATAAGAAACATTTCAAACAATTCAAATGAATCAATATTTTCATTGTAAAAAATATAAACCAAAAAAAAAAAAAAATCAAAACTATTCCAGAAAGCATTCTGTAGTAGTTTTGAACAGTACATATTCGGACCCAAAAGAAAAGAAGCACGAACTGGTTAAAATAATGGAACAATGCAGATGAAGAAGTGGCTAAAATGTAAATTATGTTATCACATTAAAAGCTGAAACAATTCGAATGACTCAAGATATACTTTTTAGAAGTTTCTGGAATGGGGATAAAGCATATTTTTTTAACGCTAATAAAGTAGCTACAAATACAACACTACTGTCAAGGGAAATATTTAAAAGGCATGGGAAAAAGCATTAAAAAATCTGGATCGTGAATCTAAAAAACATTATGTAAATGTTTCAAACAAAATCTATGAAGCACAAACATGATATGAATACATGTAAAATAAAAATCAGTTAACACCACACATATAACACTGTTCTGTAATACAATCAGTATTTAAATAAGAAACACTTCAAACAACTAAAAAAAAATCAAAACTGCTACAAAAAGATTTCTCTAGTAGTTTTGAATAGTATAGATTAAAACAAAAATTCTTCTATATACGTAACTTCTTAACTAATCATTATGTAAATGTTTTGAACAAAATCAAGTAAGCACAAACATGATATGAATACACCAAAAATAAGAATTTGTTAAAATCACACATATAAAACTATTATGTATTACAATCAGTTTTCAAAGAAGAAACAATTCAAATGAATCAGTATTCATTGTAAAAGTCTAAAATTAAAAAAAAAAAACAATTAAAAACTGTTACAGAAAGCATTTTGTAGTATTCTTGTACAATATAGATTTTGAAAAAAAAATAAAAAAAAATTAAGAAGTTACGTATGTGGGCAAGTTTTGAAAAGTACAGATTTAAATGCACGCACCTCTTTGTCGTGTTATACAATCTCCATACTGAATGAACCTTCCTTTTTCTGGAAGGTCGGAACCTCGTATAGATGTATGATTCGCACTTTCGGAGCCCAATTTGTCTTGGTTGGGTTGATTTCCCTGATGATGTTGAATAGCGGTGCCATGTCGATGGTTTGTAAGACATATATAATAGGTACCCAGTAACATTAGTTTTCAAAAAAAGAAGGAAAAATGCTAAAGTTATTTTGTTCTTTTTAATAGACATAGCAGAAGCATTGTGAGATGGTGGAAGGCAAACTTACATGTTGTTGCAATCTGAAAGCTTTCAACGTATATGCAAGCTTGGGCCGAAACAAAATGAACTCGGATGAACTGTGGGAGTTATATATAGACATGGAAGTTGAATGGACAAAATCGATACATATGAACCGTCTGCATTATATGTATCTATAGTAATTCATTTTTTTTTTTTGTATTGATTGAACCATATTTATCTGAAGTTTGTACATCCAATACACGTTTTGGGATACCAAAGCATGGATAAGGCTGTTCAATAAATGGTTTCTATATACAATATCTATATTACATTTAATGTACGTGGAACTCATTAAAAAAAATGCAGCTCAGATTAACCAATTCTGTCACAAAAAACTATGCATTTATGATTTCTCAATGCATGCATTCTCCAACGAAAAATATGTACATATTTATATTGTATATATAGAAATAGAAATTATAAGTAAATATTTACTATATATGGAATATTTTTTTGGCGGGAATGTCTGTGCATAAAAGTGTGACGGTTATCTCATTATATATATATATATATATATATATATATATATATATATATATATATATATATATATATATATATATATATATTAAGATTAAGATAAGATTCATTAATTTAGTTACATCTATTCCTTAAAATTTCAACTAGATTAAACAAATCAATAATATTTGTGATAATAATATTTTTGTAATGTTTTTATAATTCTTACTAATCAAATGTTAGATGATGATGATAATATTTTTATATTTTACACTTTTTTATACAACGAACGAACTAAATTAAAATTCTAAATGATCTTAATTACCCGAGTTATTATTTTTCATTTAAATACTACAGATAGTTAATTATTGTTTAAGTTATCCGTTTCTTTTTTCAAACTACAGTATCATTTCATTATTTTCCTATTTATTTCATCGTATACATGTTTGACATATAATCAAAAAATTTCAAAAAATATTGAAGTCGCAATTATGTTTTTCAACAAAATATCATGCATTACACGGGTGAAACATTCTGTTGAAACACTAATCTGTGTTAAAACTTAAAAGGGTTCTGATACTAACTATGAGTAAGACTTGAATATTGCTACAATGAATAATTAGATATGAAAAATGATATTTAAAAAAATTCAGTAGCAATATCATTTTGTTAGCAACAAGACAAATAAAGGGTAGAATTCAAAAATTATTGTTTCAGTTACAAATAACAACGATTGTAACTGTCTATGCCAATTCTAAATTTGAAGAAAACAAATACGGAAATGTATGTCTGTTGGATTGGTAGTAGCCCAAATGATTGTGGGAATGACGATGGGCATGGAGGATCGGGTTGGTAGCGGGAGTATGATCTTGTTGATGTATGGTTAGCGAATATGATGAAGAAGGGCACAGTGCCAAAGCGGGGGACGAGGGATGCCACAGGAGGTGTCGACGGGTGTTGGAAGGAATACTTATATAGATAAAAAAGTATGTTTTAATAATAAAAGTTCTTGAATTGATTTTCCCAACAAGCAAATAAGATTATAAATATTACAATAAACATATGAAGAATACAATACACATACGAAGATTACAATACACATAAATATTAGACATATGTTAAGTTATTATTTAGGAGAATCTGACTAGTACAAAATTGGAAAGTATGACACACTGCGCCGAACTTAGCGATCGGGAAAACTCTCCAGTATATGGTATTTTAGACATACGTATACATCCAAGAGTACGTCGACAAACATTGGATGACAATAAATTATCAAGTGAGAGCACGTGGTTTGGTGGTTGGTAAGTTCTCCATGGGTTCATTTGATAGATGATGAAGTATAATCTTCATATACTTTGATCTCCAAAAAGCAGTCGTGTAGTAATCAGTGGATAATGATGTGGTTCAAAGCATCGATGCCTAGTCGCTGCAACTGCATGCGCACATGGAAAGTTCTCCAACTGAAATTTTCTACACGTGCATGTGTCATTATTCTAGTCCACAACATAACCAACATTACTTTCCATAACACGTTGAGTCGAAACTGATCCAGTGGATCCACACACAACTTTCTCGCCACGTCTAGTGTTTTGAAGAGTTTGGTTTCCATGGCTAGGGTGAGATAGCTTGTGTGCGATTGGGATTCCTCCTGTCTATCATGAAAACCAAACCTGCAACTTCTCCCGAATGTGCTTGATTATTTCTAGAATTGGTAACTTTCGATCCTTCTTTAATAATGCATTGAGAGACTCCACGTTATTCGGTGTCATCATATTGTATGACATCCTAGAAATTGAGACATTCCCATTGTTGAATTCTTGACTTATCTATTAAGTACTCTGAGGCTGAAAGACTTTTGTGGTCTATTTCGATCATGAACTTATTATACTCTTTAACAGTATAAGCATCTACAACTCTTTTAAACAATGTAACTATTCCACAAGCTCGATATTTGGTCTTCAAATTGTCTTATATATTGTACATGTTGTAATCATGGTGTGCCTAAAAAAAACTTCAGCTATACCATTTATGATAACATTCTCCCAATCAATTATTTTTTTCACTTATTTCATTTTCCCAACTTCATATTTTCCATACTCCCATGATCTTTCATTCTCAACTTTATTATAATGCATGATTTGTTTATAACATTTTCATTCGTCCTGTGTCACATTCACAATCGTAAACACATTGTCGTTATTCCTTTATCATAAAATGAATGCAATTTTGCACATTCCCAAACGATTGCCTCTATTGCAATTTATTTATAATTTTAAATTGAGGTCCATAATGCAATTTTCAAAATGAGTTTTCGACCTTACTTTCAAGTTTTAACCAGAGTTTGAATTTAACCCATTTAAAATATGTATTAAAACTTATGGAAACTTTACTAATATTTCATTGGATCATTTTCTTGAAAAGACAACAATTTTGACTAGTAAATGATTCGCGCCCATATTTTTTACTTTTCAAAAAAAAAAAAAATGGTCTAATAAAATTATGACATATCACTATTTATAAACAAAATTCATAAACAATGTTTTTCCAAATAGGTGCTAGAATTTGTATTGATGTTTGATTTTAACTAAATTTGGAATTTTGACCCAAGATTGAAATTCTTAACTAAAATAAATTTATCAATTTCATCGCTGACCAAAAAAAGTGTTGCCACCGCCCTGATTTCAAATATTTTGATTGTGCTGAGGGGAAAAAAAGATTATATTTTTTTATTTCTTTTGCTAGAAGGAGTGTTAGGAGATGATGCAAACCACGTAGCAATTGTAGCTACGCAACCCACAAATTATTGGAATCGACCCAAGAACGCCAATAAACCACGATTTAGAGATTGATTCAAATTAATTGAATCAAGCAACCAACACAATCAATTGATATGTTGACCTCTTGATCACAAAGAAGATAAATCTCACCCAAGATTTGAACAAACAAGAATTAACTCGCAAGTTCGGAATTTATTCAATAAAGAATAAGAATGTGAAAGCAATTTGCCTCTCAATTAATATATCAAAGTTGTGTGTAAAAAGTCTAATGAATAATGAAAATTACATCCCTATATATAGGGTCAAAACCTAGCTTAAGAGTTTTAATTATACTAGGAAACAAATTGCTAAAAATAAGGAAAATAAAACCCTGGTCGCTAATGGACTCAAAATAGAGTTCTAATTAAACAAGGAAAGAAATAACCAAAAATAAGGAAATAATTAAAAACCCTAAAATTCACGCGTATTCGATTTTACGGCCGTGATTAATTTCCTTACGACCGTAAGAAGCTTTCTGATTCTCAGTTACGGCCGTGAGACTTTATTTACGGCCGTAAATCCTTTTTCCCCGGAAATTCATAATTTGGCAGAGACTGCATTACGGTCGTGACACTGTAAGTTACGACCGTGAGTAGTGTATGTTACGGCCGTGAATTTGTGATTTCACAATTTTCTTCGACTGCTTGAATGAGGTTGATCCACTCGTCATCTCGACTAGCTTCCAACATGGAAATTGTTCATTTTTCTATGTCGAATGTTGTTGCGTCGTACGTGACTTGACTTCTCCTTTGAGCTCCTATCCCGGATCACATCATTCTCCCCTTCTTCAAGATGATTCGTCCCGAATCATAGCTTGGTTCATGGTGTTTCAGCGCACCGCCTGGATCAAAAGGAAAATTTTTGCCTCCATTACATAGGATCAACCAATAGTCGAATACTTGGATTGGAAGGACGAGTCGAAATAAAAACTTCCTTGGCCAAATGTGGTGTGACTCAAACCTCCAAGTATATTCAACCTGCAAGAAAGATTTAAGCAAAATAGGGTGGGAAATGTTAGTTTCACAAAGTAGAAGATATGGATCCTTATACTTATGGTATATCATCTCCAAATCCTCTTCCCTAACAACGAGGTCCTTCTCTTCACCTCCTTCCTTTGTTGCAACTACTTCTACATTTTTAGTCTCAACTACCTCTTCCACATTTTTATTTTCAACCACACTTTCATCCTCAATCACCTCTTCCACGATTTTATTTCCTTGTTCATTCACCTCCTTACTACCCAATTCTTCATCTTCTACTTCAAATTTTGGAATTTGATCAACCGTTTCTAGTTTCAGCTTTCCCTCCTTCTTCTCAACATCCCTATCTCGAGGTTCCTCTTGCAATCTCACTACAACTTTCCTCTCACTCTCTTTTTTTACCTTCCTCGAATCGTCTAGTGCTTCCTCAAGTGTTAACCCATACAGTGTGAATGTTTTCCCTCTCGTAAGAATCCTGTATATGTGCATACTCTTATAATAAATTGCTTCCCTCATACGACTCCATGATTTTCCCAATAAAATATGACAAGACCTTAAATGCACTACATCACAAAATACGTCATCAATATATTTTCCACGGGTGATAGTCACTAGAACTTGCTTGGTTACATGGAACTCTCCAAATTCCCTCATCCATGTCACACAATAAGGTCTATTGTGCGGTATTAGAGATAATCCCAATTTCTCAACCATGGTGATATTAGCAAAATTAGTGAAGCACTCTCTATCAATTGCCAAACTGCATACCTTCTGACCCACATAACATCTAGTTTGGAACAACGAACTCGGATCATAATCCATCCCTTATGTGGTAATTAAAGAAAACTCAAGAATAGATGATCTAGACACCAATTAGCAAGAAGGAATTTATTTTCTTGCTTGAAAAATAAATGGAAGAAAGAAATTTAGAGAATGTCAAGAACTAAAGAAATCCCAAGAAAATGATTCTTGAATTTTGACTAGAAAGGAAAGAATATCAAGAATTTTAATTTGACTTGGAAGGCAAGGATTTATCAAGAATTTAAGGAAATTCAAGAAAGTGGTTCTTGAATGGAAATAAATTTTTTTTTTTTGAATTTTGGGTGAATTTTCGGAATAAAAATAAATAAATAAAAAAAATAATAATTTTTTTTTTTTTTTTTTATAAATCCGAAAATTCGACAACGAACACGAAAAAAATAAACGGAACTTAATTCGGATAAGAATTAAGCAAAACAAACACTTTTGAATTTTTTTGGAACGATTTTCTGGATTAAAGACTCAACAAACTCAAGAACAAGAAGAACGCAAAAAACTGAAAAACAAAACACTCAACAAGATATGAATGATTTTTATGGGACTCGATGATAAACATAAAAATCAAACTGGATAGAAAACTCAAGAAAACAAAATAAAGATATAACCTTGATTTTTGGAGTCCAAGCTCTGATACCAGATGATGCAAACCACGTAGCAATTGTAGCTACGCAACCCACAAATTATTGGAATCGACCCAAGAACGCCAATAAACCACGATTTAGAGATTGATTCAAATTAATTGAATCAAGCAACCAACACAATCAATTGATATGTTGACCTCTTGATCACAAAGAAGATAAATCTCACCCAAGATTTGAACAAACAAGAATTAACTCGCAAGTTCGGAATTTATTCAATAAAGAATAAGAATGTGAAAGCAATTTGCCTCTCAATTAATATATCAAAGTTGTGTGTAAAAAGTCTAATGAATAATGAAAATTACATCCCTATATATAGGGTCAAAACCTAGCTTAAGAGTTTTAATTATACTAGGAAACAAATTGCTAAAAATAAGGAAAATAAAACCCTGGTCGCTAATGGACTCAAAATAGAGTTCTAATTAAACAAGGAAAGAAATAACCAAAAATAAGGAAATAATTAAAAACCCTAAAATTCACGCGTATTCGATTTTACGGCCGTGATTAATTTCCTTACGGCCGTAAGAAGCTTTCTGATTCTCAGTTACGGCCGTGAGACTTTATTTACGGCCGTAAATCCTTTTTCCCCGGAAATTCATAATTTGGCAGAGACTGCATTACGGTCGTGACACTGTAAGTTACGGCCGTGAGTAGTGTATGTTACGGCCGTGAATTTGTGATTTCACAATTTTCTTCGACTGCTTGAATGAGGTTGATCCACTCGTCATCTCGACTAGCTTCCAACATGGAAATTGTTCATTTTTCTATGTCGAATGTTGTTGCGTCGTCCGTGACTTGACTTCTCCTTTGAGCTCCTATCCCGGATCACATCAGGAAATCGGTGAGAATTTTCACTACACACAAAAGAGTTATGTGCTAATTTACTATTAATAAAATACTATTTATACATTTTGTGCCAATTTACTATTAATAAAATACTATTTATACATTTGTACAGCGAGAATATAGTATTCACGGTGGGCATGTGTCTATTTAAGAAGTTGATGAAGAGATGCATTGTGTTGTTGTTGGACTTTGCTTGTAGCAGATTGAAATGATAAAGACCTTACTTAAGGCTCCCATGTAGAAGAATATTTCATGTTACATGATCCTTGACAAAACAATACAAGGATGAAATTAAAGATAGACGGTATACCACACTAATTAGGTTTTTAGTAATTGTAGGAACGTGTAACATTTTTTTAAATACAAACGTTCTAGCAGATTTGGTAAATAAAATGTGTCCACCGTGAAAAATAGGCAAGCATGTCTCATTTGTATCTAGATTTTGGAATGTCCTTGTTGTTCAGCTTCAAAATTGATATTGCGAAGAGAGTTGATGACATAATTGGTGGTTCTATACTTGGGAGACCATAAAATTCTATTGTTCAAATCATCAATTTATTCAATTCTCGAGTTTCAAATGGTTCTCACTCTCATAATGAGCTAATGTGCAAATGACTAATTGGAAATTTTGAAGTGCCTACAAGTGGCACATGTCCCCCCTATTGGTGGGGGGTTGTCAGGGGGACCCCACCTGACAGCAAATGCTCACCCACCATTTGACGGGTAGGCACAAGTTATAGTGCTCCCTATGGGCACCATAAATTTTCTGATGATCGATTGTAGAATGGCCAATGGAACCAAAATGTTGAGTGTCGGCTGCCCTCATTTGTATGACTCCTAAAAAACGAATCAATCCTTTGAAAACATTTATGCAGTGTGGTAAACTTCCTAGATAACTGATTTTGAGGTTTTAACTGACCTTGATATGGGGAGAAATTGGGTTTTGAGAAAGAGTTGGGAAATAGGGAATACCCCTTAATCCGTTTCTCACTAGCATGCAATAGAGCAAAAACTTCAGCAACTCTATATGGTTGAAGATGATAAGTAATAGAAACAATAATGGGCTCATACTTAAGGACCCGATCTGTTTGCAATATCTGTAATTTGGTCTTCATAAAAAATATGGTGTTCTATAGCTGATGTTCTTTATCTAATGCCTTAACAGGAGATGGTTCCCAACCACCCATTTGCAACCCTTCTTCATCTACTTTCCCTTGCTCTACCTAAATTTCTCATCACTTCCATTAGAGCCTAGATCTAATAGCTCTAATCAAGGGCGAAGCCAGCCCATTTGTTTGGGCTGGACCAAATTTCATTTGGGATGGGTTTTATCTAAGAATTTTTTTTTTTTTTTCTAAAAGAAATTTTTGGGCCAGGGGTGGGCCAGGGCCCAGTTGGCCCACCCCCTGGCTCCGCCCCTGGCACTAATACTATAACGGTGATGAGAGAAAAAACTGTAGAGTGAAAAATAATAAATTTTGACTGATGTAATATAGTGCTTCTAAAATTATAAAGGAAAGTTACGTAACTACCTAAATGTAATGTACTGTAATTGAAAAATACCAAATTTTCAAACTATTCGTAATATTGTTGGATTTCTTGTCATAACTTTAGAAAAATACCGAATTTTGAAGAGAGAGAATGTAATATTTGATTGACAAGATTAATCGAAAATCCTTTTATTTGGGAAAATTGTTGTCAATTATTTAGCTAATTAAATTAAAAAATTTCAAATATCCAGAAATTTAGCCACACGTTTCCTTTCTTGGCATACTACCACCTTCTATATTTGTGTACTGATTAATCCCTGTCATTTTTATGTAATATTACATTGTTCCTACTAATGTTACACATGTCGTGTAATGTATTGTAATACATGTTGTCGTTACAGTGTATCTAACATCACAACATTACGGTGTTTTAATTACATTACAAAGATTGTAATAGTAGATAAAGTGAAATTAAGCTCATTGAAAGGCTATTGTGCATGCAATTTTACCTCGTGAATCCATAGAGTGTTATGTAGTATCACTAGATGTAATATTACAACGAATGTAATACATAATGCAAGTGCTGAGGTTACTCGTAATATTACATTCCATGCAATTTCTTAACATTTGTAAAATATTAAATTGGATGTAATTTAGAAGATGATATATAATTTTATCAATTAAATTTCATGTAACATCAGTTCGAGGTATGTTAAATTGCATTTGGTTTTTGTTTGTTACTCTTTAATTTTTTCTCTTTTTCCTACAGTACCCAATCTCAACCATTCATCAAAAGTCAAGCCTACAATATTTGACTTTTCAACCAAATTTCAATCATCTATTCTCCTAAAAATCAATATTCATTTCAAAAAACTCCTTTTAAACAATACCAAACACACACTAAATTACATAGCTCGTAATATCACGTCTGATCTAGAAGAAGACTTCCCATATTATTAAACTAATTTAATAGTTGTAATTTTCATATTATAAGTTGATTTTAAATGTAATTATACCACTAATTTAATCTCCTAAATAAATGGTAACTACATGCCTAAATAATAGGTTCCATAATTAATGAGGTCAATCAAATAATACACTCTCTCTCATAGAATTCGGTATTTTTCTAAATATTTTCTAAATAATGTATTTATCTAAGAATGATTGAAGAAACTAGTGTAGAGTCTAATTAATCCAATTATAAATTATGCTTAAATTTATGAGAATTTGTATTATATTTTTTTCGAGGCTTAATCACTTTGCAATAATCTTGTTTTTGGGTTCAAATATGTGATTTGTGGCATGCCAAATTAATTCTTGCCTTTGTATTAGTTGGTGATTCATTGTTGGAAGGATATGATAGAAGTCTTTTACTTTTAATTTGAAGGCGTGCTTAAAAAATTTCCCAGGAGAAATTAAACACTGGGTAGTCAAATCGGATAATCAAATTGGCCACTTTATTTATAAATACTAATTTGACTCTTCTCCTATCATGTCATGTGTTGAAAATAGAGTCGTCAATCTTGAACTTGATGTCTTGTTTGAATTGAATAATAGGTCTTTCTATCAAGCCTGCTACGATTCTCATCATTCCCCCCTTCTTCAAGATGATTCGTCTCAAATCATAACTTTGTTCATGATGTTTAATTGCATCTCCTGGATCAAATGGAAATCATTTGCTTCCATGCCATAGTTACAACCCATAGAACCCCATTACTTTAATTGCATTGATGGATCGAAATGTGAGCTTCCTTGGCCATATATGATGTGGCTCAAGCTTCCAATTATTTTCATCCTGAAAGAAAGATTCAAATAACATAGAGTGGGGATTGTTAGTTTCATAAAGTATAAGGTATGGATCCATTATTCATGATGAATTATCACCACCTCATCATGTACAACAATGAGGCTCTTCTCTTCACCTCCTTCCTTTTTTCCAATTTATTGCTCAATCTCTTCTATTTTTTTCACTCTCAAGCTCAACCACTTCTTCTAACTCTACATTTTCAAGCTCAACCACCTCTTATAAATTTTTGGACTCAACCATCTCTTTTACATTTTCATTCTCAACCTCATCAGCTTTCAATTCATGCACCTCCTTTTTAATAATTTTATCTTCCAACTCATTTTCAATTCACCCTCCTTCTTCTTAGTATCTCTATCCCAACAATGTCTCCTATTATACCTCATTTCACTCTCCTTCTTTACCTTGCTTGAATCTTCTAGTACTTCTTCTAATGTCAACCCATACAGTATAAATGTTTTTCCTTTCTTAAGAAATCTGTATATGTACACACTCTTATCATAAATTACCCCCCTCCTACGTCTCCATGATTTTCCCAACAAAATATGATAAAACTTTAATGGCATTACTTCACACCATACTTCATCACTATATCTTCCATTGGTGATAGTCACTAGAACTTGTTTGGTCACTTAGAAAAACCCAAACTCCATCATCCACGTCATCCCATAAGGTCTATAGTGCGATACTAAAGGCAACCCTAATATTTCAACCATGGTGCTATTAACAAAATTAGTGAAGCACTCTCTATCAATTTCCAAACAACATACCTAATTACCCACATAACATCTAGTTTTGAATAAGGGACCCGGATCATAATCTATCCCTTATGTGGCGATTCAAAAATTCAAAAAAATCTCAAAAATAGACATCAAATGGAAGAATAATTTGATATGAGTATTAAAATGTTTAAGGAAACTCAAAAAAGTGATTCTTGAATTATTTTTTTTTTGGAATTTTCGGAATTAAAAAAATAATAAAGATAATAATTTTTTTAATTGGAAAATTCGATTACAAATATAGCAGAACAAAGGAAAATTAATTTGGATAAAAACTTTTGATTTTTTCGATAATTTTCTGGATTAAATACTCAAGAAACATAAAGAATACAAAGATTGTGAAGAAAGAAAAAAATTGAAAACGAAAACTCAATAAACAAGACATGGATGATTCCGTGGCAAATAAAAGCAGGAAATCAAACTAGGATAGAAAATAATCTGAATTTAGAGTCCAACTCTGATACCAGGTGATGTGATCTCAATAGGGGAAGCACGGAAGAAACGTTGGAAAGTTCCAAATTCAAGTTGGTTGTAGACAATAGATATTGACCCAAGCTTCACAACACAGGAACTGACGATGCGAAAGCAAGAACCAAGATTTGTGAACGTCATAAGGGTTATCCAAATCCTTGATAAGTTCAATTTTGAACGTCACAAAGATGGTTAATCTTTGATAAGCTCGGGATGAACCCCACAAAACGATTAATCTTAATAAGTTCGAATTAAAGTAAGTCCATACATTTACTATTGAAAAACACTCAATATGTTTATTAAAAATCAAAGTCTAACTATTACAATGAAGAAATCTACAATCTATATTCTATTTTACATCTATCTACATCTACAATCTATCTACATCTACAATGTATTAAAAGTGTGGATGGGTGGAAAACTTTTGATTTCCTATTATACCCTTATATATTTAATTATATACCTAATATACCCTTATCCCCTTATTTAATAACATTAAGTATGAATTTATTTTTTTAAAATTTACATATTATAGTTTTTGAATTATCTAGTATTAAATTAATTTATTACCTAGAAATTTATATTTTTAATCTATTTGCATATAATTATTCTTATTTTTGTTATATTTTTTCATTTATTCAGTATTAAGAAAAGAATAAAAACTATGTCGTCATTTAATAAATATTATCATAACTACAAAAAAATGTTTATTGATAACTTTGTCAATATTTTACCACATTCTAATTCAATACTTATGTTTTTACAATTCTTAAAATTGAATCATTACAACCTTAAATTAACTAAAATTTGTACAACTAATTATATTTAATGATTAAAAACAAACTATCTATAACTTTTTTAATGATAAATTGGTACTAGAAGTTTATGTTCTTAGTTTATCTAACTTATTTTTCTGTTATTGCCTCAATAACTCATTTAACATAAACATATCATTTTTATCAATACGAGATTTTGAAAATATTATAGTTGAATTATTAAGAAATTTGACAATAGAAATAGTATTGACTGGATTAAAATAATCAATATGATCAATAATTGGTAGATGATGAGTTGAATTAAAATGAATATGGTTTAAAATCACTATCGTTTTGAATAATCAAAATAATAAATAAAGTGAGTTATTCATTCATTTAAACTCTAAGGCTGTGTTTGATAGAAAAGATGGAAAATAGATGGTAGGAAAATATTTTCTAGGAATTGATTTGGCTGGAAATTATTTTCCTGAAAAATGTTAATTGGAAGTGTTTGATTAGATTAATTTTCCAGGTGAAAAAGTGGGAGATTTTCCAAATTTTGTTGTTTGATTGATATTATTTTCCATGACAAGTAATAAAAATTTAACAAATTTAATAAATTTTTTTTAGTTTTTCACTCATTTGTACTTGATAATAATAATGTTAATTTATGAAAAAAAAATAAGTCAATTAACAATAATAAAAATGATCAAACGTAACGCAAAAGAATTTTCTACCTTAGCTCGAAAATATTTTCTCAACAAATAGGTAAGAAAATATTTTCAAGGCAAATGAGGTAGTTGTGCTTTAAATGGTTGTACCTAAGAAAATATTTTCCAAGGCAATTTTTTCCAACCAAACACCCAACAAATGCAAAATGTGGAAAATATTTTCCATAATTTGACATTTTCCTGAAAAATAAGGCTGTATCAAACACAACCTAATATGAGAATCATTTTAAAGAAAAAACATTTTTTATTTATTTAAGCGTAATACGAGTTAAGTTATTGAAACATATTTATAGATAAATACGTATTCGATCTTCACTTATACGATTAACGTAAATAAATGAAAAAAAGAGAACATCTGGATGGTTCAAATGTGACCAAAAAAGGATTTTTTTTTTTTTTTATGATTGAAACATAGTTCAACATCTTCTCGGACTTTCATTTTCTATAAGAATTTTGTTTTATAAATTTTCGTCGTACAAAAAGTTATTTGGGAAAAATGAAAATGCCTAATATAATTTACTCACAAGTTAATAAATAAAAAGTAAATAAGTAAATTCCATATAAATAACTATTTTTATTAAAGTTAAAATTACTTAATGTTACACAATTGTAAGAGTTAAAAAGATTCTTCGTAATACAATTTAGTAATAATATTTCTTAGTCTACCTTAATACTATCTATTTTAAATAATAACGTATTATTTATAATACTTTAAATCAATGGCTTATAATTATATATGTATAAATCGATAATTTAATGAATTTCATTTTATACTTTATATTACATAGAAGACACAAAATATAAATTATTTTATCGCGTACATAGACCTGCAAAGCACTTTAAAAAAACTAGTAACATATAAATAAGTAAAAACGACCTAACAACTAGCGTAACCGTTATAGAGGCACAAACCATAATATAATAACCAGTGGCGGATGCAGAGTATTTGTACTAGTGGGGCACACGGATGGTACGGGGGAAAAAAAATTTGTAAGAAGAGACCGAAAAATGAAAAAATACTTGAAAATATTCAATCCCCAAACAAATAAATAATTATATTAACCTTGTATACTTATAATATAATTAGCATAAATCACACTGCCCCCAAACATTTTTTTTGGTAAGAAGAGATCGAAAAATGAAAAGTACTTGAAAATATTCAATCCTCAAACAAATAAATAATTATATTAACCTTGTACACTTATAATATAATTAGCATAAATTACATTGCCCCCAAACATTTTTTTTTGGTAAGAAGAGACCGAAAAATGAAAAAGTACTTGAAAATATTCAATCCTCAAACAAATAAATAATTATATTAACCTTACACACTTATAATATAAGTAACATAAATCACATCCCCCATTGCCCATGACTCCACTTCCATAGGTGCACTATTTTTATAAAAAAAAAAAAAAATTATATGTAATGTATCATCTTCAAAGTGTTGAGTCCTGAGTGCACTGCAAATGTGCACTATTATATTTATATCTTAATAAATCAAGTTTGAAGATTAAAACAAAAAAGTTATCTTACCTACCAGGTTTTTCAGTAAGACAAATGCAGAAGAAGAAGAAGCCGGGAAAAAAAAGTCAGAAATTTTACTGGGGAACGTACCCCAGCAGGCCCCACTGTGGGTCCGCCCGTGATAATAACTAAAAAAACGAAAAAAACAATAAAACCCACGAAAACCCTAGTTCGTAAAGTTGTGCGATCGCATGAAGTTAATTTCAGCTGAAGTGAACATTCTACATGTCTTCAAATTTTCAACCCGTGCGATCGCATGACATTCCTCCTGCGCGGTCACACGGTTGATTTACAACCTTCATTTTTTATTTCAACTTGATTTTTAGCCCAAATCAATTGTACTAGATTTGACTCTTCTCCTATAATGTCTTGTGTTAAAATAGTCTTTGATCTTGAACTTGATATCATGTTTTGCTTGAATAGTATGTCTTTCTGTCAAGCCCGCTTACGTTCTCATCAATACACTTATATTTTTGTCAAATATGAGTGCACATGAAATTTCAGAGAATGTGGTGGAGGGCATATGTGATTTGATGGAATTCAGAATATAGAACAAACATTTGAAAGTCAACATTTTACACAAAGAGGGGGACTCTACATCAAGTTCATCACAAATTACTTCGCATGGCGGGAATTTAAATTTACAAAATCCCAACATACATACATAATATTGAATTTAAAAAAGAGGACTTCCATATACTCATTTTTTACTAATTTTGAAGCCTAATCTGAATTTAATATATGCTTATCTTATTAATAAAATTGTATCTGCCGAAATTCCTTATTATGAAAAATACTTTATTTATATCGTGTTGTTAAACATATTATACATGATCCATGTGGTGAATTGAATTTGCTAACATTTACACGCAAAAGAATAGATCATACAAAAATCATTTCCCAAACGTGTATAATCTCGAAATTTCATTTGATGCAATTTATTACCCTAAATGTACAAGACATAATTGATAAGTGCATTTTGTACACTTATCTGAGTCATTAAATTAGAATATTTCTTATGGATTTTGATGAATTATAGCTTTATTTTGTTTGTAAGGTGAAATTAGATACAAAATGATAGAATCAAAGAGAAATAAGTAGAAAATCGAGCAAAAATCAGAAAATCCAAAGTAGAAATTGGAGGAGTTTGAAAGCTAAATTGGAAGAAAGAAATGCAAATGAGCGAAAACGAAAGATTCTAGTAGAACAAGTTATGCTTGAGATTTTGAGCCTCAGATTAAGACTCAGGTTTCGTCGACTAAACGTTCGAATTGGAAAATGTTTATTTCTAGATGAATTGTAGTCATTTGAGTTATATTTTCACAGCACTTTTAGTTGAGTCAATTGTATTTTGGACAAGGAAGATACGATAAAAATATTGATAATTGATCGGAGAGTAAAACTTGCTGCGCGCCTAAGGAAAATTGTTGAAATCCGGTTTATGCATTATTTCAGTTGTTTTGGAAGCAATTTGTGCAAAAGTGTGAACAAAGACATGTGGAAGACAAAATTAGGAAATAAATGGTAGAAAAGAAGAGAAATAAAAAGCAGATCAATGATGAAAGGGAATTATTCTTGCAATTGAGAATTATCTAATACAAAAGGAAGGCTACATTCATTCTATAAATAACACAAGGATAGATATGGGAGAAAACAAACACTTCTTAAATACACTACAAGGAAAAGAAATTACATTTTTTTTTAAGGAAAAATCAATAGAAAAATTACAGTAAGGATTATTGGAGGGATTTATCAATAATTACAATCACTAAGCTAGCTTTCTTTACTCTTTTCATTTATTGAAAGAATTCTAATAAGGATTATTGGAACCAATAGAAAGAAATATAAATCATTTTGCTTTGGTGACTTACAATGTGACTTTAGCAAAGGATAGAAAGATTAATTGAGATAATAAATGAACAACTAGGAATTACAGTTTTTGAGCTAGATATGTAATGTCCAAATAGCTTTAATAAAGAGCAACAAATTGCTTATGATAAGATTATAGAAAAGATCATTATTGATGAAAGTGACATATTCTTTATTGATGGTCCAAGAGGAATAGAAAAACTTATCTATACTGAGCACTGCTTGCAACTGTAAGATTCAAAAAGTTGATTGATCTAGCGACGAAATTTTGTGGAGTTGTAGCTTCTTTACTGCAATGTATGACAAATTCTATATTCAAAATTTCATTTGACATAAATGGTGATTCCATTTTCCCGACTACCAAACAATCTGCTTTAACCAATCTATTTCGAATTATGAAGCTTTTATATGGGATGAAACTCAAATGATAAATCGTTGTGTATTAGAAGCTTTAGATAAATGTTATGTTGGGAATTAGGACGCAACTAATCCCGCCCAGGATCGATGTGACACAAATAAATTGGACTGAGAAAATATAAATACGGAAAAATAAAATGCAAATACGAAACACAAATATTTACGTGGTTCAGCAATTTGCCTACGTCCACGGACTCACACCAATATATTTCACTAACTCGAAAAATGAGGAGTACAAAATACAACACTGTATTTTTATCTGTCTATGCAAAGGCTATTCTCTCCAACTCACTTTTCTCCCTATTTTGTGAAATGCCTCTCTTGTGTTGCTCTCTACAAACACTCTTTGTTGTGGTGGTTGGTGGTGCATTTTTCATTGAGGTTTTGCCCTCTATTTATAGGGAAAGTTTGGACAAAGAATCAACAATGGAAGGAATAAAATAGGTGTGAACATATGAGGATTGTAGGCTAACTGTGTCTTACCAAATAGGTGTGAACATGGACTATTAATGGTGGCTTGCCAATTTCAACAAAGTTGGCTTTATTTTCCACATTTAGCTCCATTTTTCAACATGTTACAAGATGTACATGAATGTAATATATCATTTGGTGGAAAAGTGGTTTTTTTGAGGAGATTTTCATCGAGTTTTACACACTATAATTTCGATGAAGCAATTGATAAAACTGAACAAAATATGCAAGAATATTTCTTAAATACTTTAGTTCGAAACATAAATCCTTCTGAAGGATTGTGTAATGGAACCAGACTTACATGTCGGCCATTTGGATGAAATGTTATTGACGCAGAAATTGTTGTTGGTAAACATCATGGAACAAGATTTTTTTTTTTTTTTTTTTTTTTTGCGTTTTACCTAGGATCCCATTTATTCATCTTAAGAGTGATAAAAATTATTTCCCTTTTAAAATAACACACTTTCCAATCCGTGCATGTTTTATAATGACAATAAATAAATCTCAAGAAACATTGAATTTTGTTAGATTATATTTTTCTGAACCTGTATTTTCTCGTGGACAATTAATGTAGCATTATCAAGAGCAAAAACGAGTAAATCTATTAAAGTTTAGATCAAGGCAAATCCAAGTAATAAACTTCATAGAAATTGCACTAACAATTTTGTTTACCTTGAGATTTTATAGTTAATAAGTTCTTCTTCACTATTTTTATATAACAGTCAGTCAATCATGATAGAAAAAACTCAATGCACCTTTTCCTCTCTCCAAGTTCGATGTGCTGAAGAAGTCTACTTCAAGGTATGTCAAAGTAACTCATTTTCTTTCCTCTTCTTTAATAAGTTCCCATGAGGTGGATGCATGGTTCCTCAGTTTAAGGGACGTGGCCTTGTCAAAATGAGCTTTATGAGCTTAAGTGGATGGATTTCTTAAGGTAAATTGATACATATATCAAACTCTTTTGAGCGATCATAAATTTAATATACCTTTCGAGTATCGTTACACAAGAAAATATGAAGATATAATACTCTCTAGTCTATGCTTCCAACTAAAATTTATCATTTCAAATTCAGTTTTTGGCTGCGTCACATTTGGTATGTTGGTTTGAGAGGTGCAAGTGAATAATAATACAAGGTCAAATCATGTACATATCCAACAACTTGAAAATTGTAAAGAATCAATGAAGTCATTGAATAATGAGAAGTTGTTTTTGGTACAACAATTGCAATTAGCATTCATTTCTTTGGTCGTGTTATAGCACAAAATACATCTATTTTTGTACAGTTGTACCATCGATATTGAAAAAATATTGGGCATATAACACTATTACGTATAAAATACTAATCAGTGCACGTGCATGTGCATAGTACGTGTCTTCACTAGCTAAAAGATAAGAGTGAAAACCAAGAGAAGTTTTGACAGTGTATATCGATTGATTCTTGAATGTATGAGAAAAGAGTCTGCGGAAATGAGTGTGTCCATCATTTCATTAAAACAAGACAAATGAAATAGAATACTTCTCCGTCCCAATATGAATTTGTGATTTATTAATTTGTCTTATTATCAATAATTATGAGCTGTTCATATTTAAACCCAATATATAAGTATATTAGAAGAAATGTAAGAAAAAATATATTTTTAATAATATTAATTATATTTTCTCAATTTGTAAACACAGGGTTACCTTTATGAGATGAATGAAAAATAGATCCCGAATCACCTGATAATCTGATATGGAACTCTAGATCTGGAACTGACTTATAATTTGGCCTATGTTTGCCGAATAATTTTTATTTGTAAATTAAAAAGGAATTTGAGTTCTTGAAGTAAAATATGTCACTAAAAATTGATTTCAAAAAATGTACGTAGCAAAAAAGTGATTTTGAAAAATATAATATTTATAAACTTGGCAAGTGTTTGTTAACTTTGTTTTTAAACAACACATTTCACAAATCGCTTTTTAATCATATATTTTTTTCAAATAACTTTTTATCCACATATTTTATCTCGAAAAAAATTATTTATAAATATTTTTGTCCTTTCTCATTCTAATTCTAAACAAGTGAAATAAAATCTACAATGTATAAAAATGGTGGATATTGGAGAAACTTTTGATTACCTAATACATCATCATATATTGAACAAAATATACTTAGTCTCTGTTTGACAAATTATTTAAAAACAAATTTTTAATCAACACTATTCTTGAAATTATTTTTTTATCACACACATTTTCTCTCTCTACTTTTCAGCAACATATTTTATATCGAAAACATAAAAAATATGTTCTTAATAACAAATAGGGCCAATATCCTCTCATTTAATATTTATATATATAATAACTCACATCTACTTTTATCTATATATCTACATTTCTACATTTATATACATATATTAAAAGTAAGATGATTCGGAACTTTTGATTTCTCATCTTACCCTTAAACTATTATGTTTTCGATCAATATTACTTGTAATTATTTTAAATGCAATTATTATTAGTTATTAATATCAATTTGCTACACATTTAAATATTTCTCTTTTGTCAATAACACCCCCAAAGTTTCAAGGTTATCGATCAAAATTATCCCTAATATTTAACATTGTGTGATTTATAAACTAATTTATTTATTATTTTAAGGTAAAAAGTAATAGTTGAAAATTGAAGAGAAAAAATATGTGTAGTTAAAAAGTAAATTGAGAAATTGTGTAATTTATAAAATAATTTATAAACTAATTTATTTTATTTATCAAAAACTTGTTTAATTTATGTTTATTATACAATTTTTATTAGATAGTAATATCAATCTACAATATATTTAAAAAGAAAGATAAATTTTCTACTTTTAATTTCTCATTTTACTATTAAATTGTGATGTATACGGTCAATACTAACCTTAATATTTAATTTATTTTCATTAAAAATTTATTATTAGTTATTAATATTAATATTTCTTTTTTGTCAATAACACCCTACAATAATTATATTTTCTGTCAATATCTTTAATTATTAATTTAATTTCGTTAATTGGTGATATTAACCTACAATAAATTAAACATTTTACTATTTTGTAGATTAATATATTCTTATTAAATTATTAATTTCATATAAAATGAAAGATAATTTTTAAATTATATTCTAATTAAGAATGTAAAATAAATAATTGTAAAACTCTTTTGAGAAAAAAATGAACACTTTTTTTTTTTACTATATTCTAATTAAAAATATGAAATACAAAATTTGAAAACTCTTTTGGAAAAGACAAAAATGGAAATTGAAAATTTTGTTTAAGCTTATATCATATTTAAAAAAAATCATTATAAAAGTATGCTTTTAAATTAATTTGATTTGTTTATGAACAAACTTCACATTTTTTCTTTTGGATTTATCATAAATATTTTATAAATTAATTCTCGATTTGTATAATATGACGTCAGATTACTTATTGGTATATGATATATACACAATTTTCTTATTAACATGGTTTGTTTATAAACTGATTTATTTATGATTTTTAAGTAAAAATCGTGGTTTAAAATTAAAGAGAAAATGTGTGGTTAAAAAGTTGTTTGAAAAATTACGCAGTTTATAAACTGATTTATAAATCAATTTATTTTGTTTACCAAACGAATGCTAAATTGATATTTTAAATAATTGTCCTAATATATATTTCGAGAAATTCAATGAAAACTTTAAAAAAAAATCATTTTTTTAAAAACTAAGGTTAATTTACAATTTTAATTTTTCTTCAATAATATCAATACATTTAGTTAAAATAGTAAAGTCTTTTTTGATAGAGATTAAAATCAGATTTTTAGTAGATTTTGATAGAAATTAATAAAATGTATAGTTACAAAAATTGTAGATCTTATAAATGAGTAGATAAAATTAATTGTTGATATTGACTTGAGATTAAAATCAATTTTTAATTAGAAACAAATAGAGACTAAGGTATCGTTCTATTTGTATTTCATTTTTTGTTTTTATTTTTGAAAACGTTTTCTATTTTTTGTTTTCATTTCCTGTTTTTAAATATGCTGAAAACTTGTTCTATTTGTCATTACTGAAAACTATTTCTAAAAATGAAAAACTGAAAAACATGTTCTATTTGAAATTTTGCAAAATGCTACCTTAACTATTTGCAATTAATTTGTTTGTGGGTTAAATTATAAAAAAATTATCTTTTGAACTTTGAAAATTTACTTTCTATTATAAGAAATTAATTTATCTAATTTTTATTGGACCGATTTAATAATGATTAGAAAATATTAAAAAAATAGATAAAGTCATTAATGATCAAGTCCCAAAAATATTATAAGAAATTAACTGACCTAATTATTGTTGCCACATTTATGTTCAAGTCACAATTAAACATTAGTCCATGTTAAAAAAAAAATTATGTTCGGTAAAGACAAAAAAATTGATTATAAATCAATTTATAATCTACACAAATTTTCAAACAATTTTTTAAACACACATTTTTCTCTCTCCAACTTTTTACCACATTTTACATAGAAAAAAAATGATTTATAATCAATCAAAAAGATCCAAACATAGTGAAAATAAGCATGCAAAGGATTTGACTCAATAAAATGGATGCAAATGGTTCTAAGCCAAAATAATCACACATAAAGTCCACCTTCAAGGCATTTTTTGAATTATTGCCCTAAATGTAGAGTTTACTGATCCAACCTCAGACATAGAAGCAAAATAACTCATGTTTATAATGTTGAGGATTCTATATTTTTTGTAATGTTTTTTTCCAACAGAATTTTTTTGAAAAAAAACTCGTGTTTTTTGCCAACACAATAACAACAAGAATTCCCAATGAATGTTTTTTATAATGTTGATATTGAATTCAATAAAATTTTATTCTAGGTTTAGTTCCAAATTAAGATAAATCTAAAAAAAAACTCATTTTTCGTGGTTTGAAACTTTTTTGTTGAAATACAATTAAAATGTTCAAAAAACGAGGTTTTGGACTTTCTGTTTACAATTTTTTTTCTAAAATATGATTTCGAAAATGGTAAAGAGAACACCTTTTTAATATCTTCGAAAATAAAAATAGAAAACGATCTCAAAACAACAAAGAGAACATGATCTAATACTTCAAAATATTACACATATTGGTATAGATTAAAATCATATTTTTAATTAATTTTGATAAAAATTGATGAGATGTATAGTTGAGAAATTGTGAACTTCATAAAATGTGTTGTCAAAATTAATTATTGACTTTAACTTGAAATTAAAATTAGATTTTAATTAGTATTAAACGGGATTTGAATCTGACAAATGCTTTGAGTTTGACCTTGTGGTGGAAATTAATTAACAAGTTTTAGTAATTATAGCACATCTCACGATTTATCTTTCCAGAAGGTACTTAGGGCGAGACGGACTGTTCAACATTTTTTTTCCATATATTATTATTATTATTTCTCGAAAAGTGGGAATTGTTTTATCAGAATTCAGACATTGGCATTCGATGCTTTGTCGGGACATCGCACATAGCACAGAAGACATATTGTGCTACCACTGGACCCCTTCATGCGCACGTTATTCCATGCTACAACCTACATCCCCCCTTACCTATATGTCTCCCTTCAAGTTTCTTCTGGTTCATGTGTATTTGATTTGATGAGAAGATGGAAAAGGAATTTCGCACGTCAACCCAAGAGCAATTTTTTTTTTTATTTTTTTTTTTTTCCAAATTGGTCAAAACAAGTTAGTAGTACTGAAAAATTTGGAGTACCAAAAAAAAATTTGGAGTACTAAAAAATAAAAAATGATAGAATCACTTGCGGTCATTTCGGGGATCACCCCCGAAGTGATTCTATCATGATCCCTAAAAAATTTGGATTCTGCCATTTCCTACAAATAATTATAGAAAAAATAGATTTACAGATAACTTAATAAGACAAAATAGTAAATAGTATCTTGACAATTTTATCATTGTTACCAATTTTGTAAGCTTAGTACTCTGTTTGATCTACTTCTTATATTTTCAGTTTGAGATTCTAAAGATTATATTCTTCTCCAAAGTCTTTTTATATCTTCTGATTTCATGTTATCATTGTCCATTAATTACATAATTTCAATTTTTATTTCATTTAATCTTTTTATAATAAATCAATTTTTATTTCAATTTCTTTTTCAATAGTTAATCCAGACATTATGATAAGCTAGTTTTATCTTGTATTATTTTGAATATTATTATACAAATCAATTTTACAGTCTACTATATTAGAATAATCTATCATAAATTGATCATAATTTTCCAAGAGTATATAATATTTTTCAAATGATTCATCAATGATTTTTAAACAAGATACGATCTCATTTATTTTTCCTAATATTTTTCTCAAAAGATTATTCAATCCTTCAATAGTATATCCTGACATTTTAAAGCAAAGCTGTAAATTTGCAAACTTAAAGATATAAAACAGATATCAATTTATAATTTATAAAGTTTCAAGTAGTTTTTCAAATTCAATTAATGTTTGAAAATTGATAATATTTATATCAGTTATGATATTTATACTAAGTTCAAATAGTATATTATATTTTGAAATTTTTTTCTTTCTTTTTTCTAATTTATCAATGATATTTTGAATATCTTGTATTATTATGGATCTAACAGTGCCTCTAGCAAAGTTTTCCATCATATTTTCTTTTAAAACTTTTTAGTATTTCTTGTGATGCATAAAGTTGTTCTTGATATCCTATTTTATTTATCTCATTTTCATATTCAAATTTTTTTTTTTTTTTTTTGACATTCTTTTTAATTTTATATGGTCCCTTTTTAGATCTTGATTTTTTCATGATATAATTTATTTCATTCATGATTGTTAAAAATTGGTAAAGAAAGATTCATCTCTTCCATCACTATCATAATCTAATATGGGATCATAATTATTATCACTACTAAATACATGTTCTAAATACAATTCATTATTTATTTCAGTATTATCACTATCAAGCCAGAAGTAAATAATTGATTTTTGTAATTTCTAATTCAAGTAATTCCTTTAATTTAGGAAAGATAACTAGTACACATGGCATATAAACGTGATATAACTTTTTTATTTCATTGTTAGGTATAATAAATTGTTTATATATGAATAATTGTATAATTATTCTGTGATATTCATCTTCGTAAGTACTATTTTGATAATTAAACTTAATAATTCTAAATTCTTCCATAATATCAAATTATTTCAAAAAGTTCTTCTTCCTCCTAATTCCATAAAGATAGATATATTAAGAATACTAACATCTCTTCCTATTCTTTGTACCTTTATATTTTCCTTCTGATATTAATAACCTTCAGGCTCACAGGATTCTACTATCACACCCTTCAACGGCTTTCTACCTTTACGGGTAATTAGCCTCTCCTGATTTTATGCCTTCACTGTTTAACAATTTGATGGAAAATATTTCTGGACAAAGTGTAGGGAGTTTTCTTAATAATATATCTTCTTATAGAAAATATGATTTAGAAGATAGAAATTTAGAAACTCATCATATTCTGGTAAATTGTTTGGAATTTTATTGATAATATGATTATGGATACAAGATTGGTAACAGGATTTTTTGAAGTTCGGAAGATTCTTTTGGCTTTCTCACAAGTTGAGTGCTTCAGTGATCTCTGCCTTCTCCTAGCCCGAAGGCCTCTCTTTATAACACTATATTGGATACAATTACATCATTGATTACATCAGATTCAATAATATCAGACTCAATTATTCATACTTTTGGTTACATCATAGGGATACCTGTCCCTTCATTATTTCCAGCTTCACATGGTTCTCACATGTTATTGTTTTGGCATTTGTCAAAAAGTAGATTCCATTTTATCATCTCTTCTTTTGTTAGTATCTCTTTTTCAAAAGCAGCTTCTAGCTGTCTATCATTGTGGCTGGCATACATGGTAATTCCTGAAAATGCACACCTCTTGTAAAGTTGTAGGGCTTCCATGTATCTGATGTCTATCAAATTTGTCGATGTATTCCTTTAGGATGGTTGCTTTTTTTTCCTCCATTGGTGACTAGAGTCCATTGTTCATATTGGCATAAGTATTTGAATTTTTTCTCATACAAATTCTTTGCAATGTTGTAAAGGACCTTAATTCCTAATACCCTACGGAAACTAAATCATGATCTTGTAATGTTTGGTAGTGCCTGGTATTTTTTTCAACTTCAATTTGAAAGTTTTTGGCAACGTATCCAATTGTGATAATATGTTTAGCAGGATAATATATCCTTCCATTAATTTCAGGACTAATTGAGTAAAATTTTAAATAAATTGATCTCCTTTGGGCGAACTTTGAAATTTCTCTCTTTAGTAAATTATCAAATCTTTTAATTGCCTTTACATCTTTTCCAGGGTAGATTACATCTAAAAATTCATAGTCCGATGCCATCTTTTTCATGCTAGGATCTCCTCCCTAGACGTGGGTAAACATGGTCTCCTGATGCGATGAAGTAACAATCGCAATCTTGAAGTTCATAAATGATTTGTCAAAATTTTTTATACTCGTCTTCTCTTGATAAAAAGGGGAATCATCTTCCTCTTCGGCATTGATTTTGATTACTTTGGTATGGTCATCTTTGGCATTTATTGTCAATTTCCAGGGACTGGTTTCATTTATTATTACCTTCTTTGAATTTGGACTTGGTTCATCTCTCTTTATCATTAGTCCACCACTTCTTCTAGAGGATGTATCTGTTTATATTATACCTGTTGGTATATTTGGTAAAACCTGTTTGGTATTCAACGACTCGAATAGTGATTCGATTTCACTAACTCTGTCACTCAATTGTTTGGTATATTTAGTATGAGAGAAAGAAAGTTCCATCAACAATTTAACATTTTGCTGAAGATATTCTGCCATTTGTTCAATTCCATCTTTTATGTCATTAGCTTCCTCTATGAGGAAGTTCATTCGCACTTGGCGTCCATTAATGATTCTTTGATATCATCCATCTGCAAATTCTATATTCCTGCTTAGAAAATCAGCAAGATAATTATTAACTCCTTTAATATGAATTATGTCAAAACTGTAAAATGCTAAATAGGTCTGCCATCTATGAAGCCTTCTATATTGAGGTTCTGATGGTAATTTTTTTGACTAATCCCACAACTTGAGAATTGTCAGTTTCAACAATGAATTTTTTAGATAATAAAAACAATGAGAACTCTTTTATTCCTCTAATAATTGCTAAAATTCTTTTTCATGAGTAGTATAATTTATTTCTGATTGGTTGAAGGTTCCACTAGAATATCTGCAAATTTCATTAAGATCTGTTTTTAATATTGTTGCCCAATGTTTATCCGAGGCGTCAGTATTAACTATTAGACTATCTTTTTCATCTGGTAATCTTAATTTTGGTAAATTTTTACATTCCTCATTTAGTGATTTAACAATTTCTGAATGTTCATCACTCCATCCTTTAGTATTTATTTTCCCGAGTAAAATCTATATTTTATGTCTCTTCTTTGAAAGATTTTCAATAAATCATTTTGTATAATTTAAACATCCTAAGAATTTTTGTATTTATTTCTTTGATTCTAATTTATTTGGAAAACTTTCTATCTTTTTAGATATATGAGTTTGTAATTTTTTCCTCTTCTATCTATTGATAATCCAAGAAAATCAATTTTTTGTTTTTCTCTTATTGCTTTCTTTTTCGAAAGAACAATTCCTTCCTTTTTGCATTCATTTATAATTTTTATTAAATGGTTTCTATGTTCTTCTTTATTATGAGAGCATATTAATATATCATCAACGTAAACAATTAAAAATTCATTAAATTTTCTAAATATGTTATTCATTTTTCTTTGATATATTTGTGGTGCATTTTTTAAAACCAAATGACATAACCATCCATTCATACTTACTTTGAGGCGTACTAAATGCTGTATATTGGATGCTATCTTCTTCCATTTTGATTTGCCAAAATCCTGATTTAAAATCCTAATAATTGGTTTTTTTCTCTCACTTATCACCACACTGGGCTGGTTGAACTCTATAAGGTCTAAATTCTCTTGATATTTTTAATAAATGTGCACATGGTGTTTGTAACATTGTCATATAATTATTTTTTTTAAATATTGAAATTGTTGGGTAAAATCATTTCCTAATAATATATCACATTCTAGTTTATCATAACTATATATTTTGTTTATTATTACTTGTTTACTTTCAAGTATTATATCGACTATATTAGCACTATTAATTATATGGGTACTTTATCCTATTACTCCTGTTATTTTTATCTTATTATTGGTATTCCATGATTTGATTAAGAAACTCTTAAATATTGATATATCACTTCATGTATCAATTAATGCATGAGTTGTTATATTTGTTTCAACTATGGTAACTTGTATATAAATAGTTAATGTAAAGCTTATTTGATTATTCATTCAGCTTTTCTGCATAATATAGTTTGGCTATTATGAGTTATATATAATCCTTCTCTTTTTATACTGTAATCTTTCAATCCATTTAAGAAACTCATTCCTAATAAGATATGAGGTTCTATGTCCATATTGTTGTCTATGTAACATGGAACTAAAAGGTTAATTCCTCCAATTTTTATTGGTACATTTACTTCTAATTCTGTAGTATGTAGTTGTCCATCTAAATTAACATATCTATATGGATTAGTTCTATGAGTTATCAATCATTTATTCTTATTTGAAGCCATGTGACATTCACCAGCTCATGTATCTATTAATATATTTGATCCTTTTATATGCTCTTTTACATTGAAGTATTCTCTTTCTATTTTTCATATTTTCAGCATTTCTATGAAATTTTATTTCTCTTGTATTACTACTCTTTCCTAATTGTCTTCTATTAAGTAGACTTAGACTTCTTGATCTTCTAATTAATCTTCCATCTTCAAATGTCATTCTATTCTCAAGGTATTCTTCTTCTCTTATTTCTATAATCTCAGGTTTATTTCTTTTTATACAAAGTTCATAATTTTCTGGAGCTAAGCTTATCTGTTTGTCCGGTTTTACAATTTTACTAAAATCTTTACATTGTTTATGGATTTCAATATATGGTTTTTTAGAATATAGTAAATGTATATAATGCTCTGTATTCTATAATTATAATTTGATCTCCTGGTTCCATTAAATCATCTTTGTGTAATTTGAAATGTAGTCCTAAGACTTCATTAAAGTTTTTGTCTTTAAATGAGACACAATATTTGGGTAACATGTAAATATCAATTATTTGTATGCAATGTTTCCTTCTATTGTTTCTAAATGACTATCTTTTAAATTTATTATTCTTCTATCATGTAAACTTACAGTCAAAGGTGAATCTATCGATTCTCTAAATAAGGATTTAAACATTATTTGTATTCCTGCATGATAAACATATTGAATATTTTCACTTTGTTTTTTATTAACCTTTGTCAATAATTCTGTAACTGTATTTTTTGTTAAAATGCTTAATTTATGTGTTCCTTGAATTGTTTTAACATCTATTGCCTTTTCAATTTTATGATATTCATTTATTGCTATTCTTTCTCTTCTCCATATTCTATCTAATATTTCCCACTTTCCAACTTTTAAATCTAAAGATAATTTTTATATCTTTTTAAACTTGTTATTATCGAATGTTACCTTTAATCCATAACCGTCTATTCCTTCATATTCTTGTACATCTATATTCTTGTTTTCTATTTCTTTATTCAGATTCTAATTCATTGTTTTCTGAATCTGTTTCACTTATGCAAACTTCTTGATCATTATATTCTTCAATGTCAGATAATTCATTTAATTCACTTTCTATTTCTAAATATTTTTTTGTAATATTTTAACTTTTTTCTTGGTACAATCAGGATTTATATGTCCTATTTCTCCACAATTCCAACATTTGCATTGGCTTTTATCATTTTTTTAAGTTTTATTTTTCTATCTTTATTTGGATTATATCTTCTTTTATAGTATCTTCTTCTAGGTTTTATATATTTTTCCTTAAAATTTCTAAAATTTTTAATCTTTCTATTTTTATATTTTCTCTTAATATTTCTTCTCTAAGGATTACATCCCCATTGTGTAGGTTTTTCCATGTCTTCTTAACATATTCTAGTTAGTTTCCCTGATTTTTTCAATATTTGTCTTTGTTGACATGTATAAGCTAATCTTTCAAATTAAAATCTTATCATTGATCCTAATGTCCTAGAAATTCCAGGATTATCTCTTTCAAATAATTCAAATTCTATTTTGAAATATTTTCCCCATGAACCTGGTAATTTATTGTAATACATATCTTGGTATACTTCTTGATTTTCATTACCGTAAAATTGGACATAATAGTATTCTTTGAATTCACATATGTATTCTTTAATTTTACACATATCACATATTGTTAAATTTATCAATCTGACTCTAGCATTGTCTTTTTCTCTTATCGATTCTTGTTCTCTATCTCCTATCCAATTTTCTCGTATAAATTCATCTGCAATATATTCTGTTAATTTTTCTATACATTCTCTATCTGATTTTATTATTTCTATCTGTACATTTCTTCTTATTAAAGTTTTTGTATCATTGCTAATTCCTTCCCACCAGTTTCTAACATTTCCTTCAAAGGATGAAACTAGGAAGTTTATTCTTCTTTCAGTACTTTCCCATGTATTATCTTTATTATATAAAAAGAATATTATCATTGAATCTGCCCAAGTTAATAAGGCTTTTTTGGTATCTATTTTGCAATCTATATCCAATTTTGCTCCTCCATGGTTAATAGGGTTGTCATAATTATTATCTGGTTTATATCTATCTTCGTACTTATTCCCTTTAGGTGGTTATCTTTCTCTAATTATATCATAATATTGTCTATGTGATTTGCTATATAAAAGTGCATAACTTTCATCTGGATATGGTAATTTAGAAGTTCCTATTAGAGTTGGATTAGGTGCTCCTCCAATTTTCATTAAAACTTGGTATTCATCTGAATTTTTTAGGCTTAATTTATCAAAATTTTCTATTAGTAAGTGATGTAGGCTCGCCTACAAAAACTTCTCACAAATCACACAATCGCCAAATACTCAATAAGGATTGCAATTCGATAAAACTTGAAATCAACCAAAAACCTAGAAACAACGATGGAAGAGTTTAAATACAAATCTCTAATGGGCTTTTTCAAACAATGGACTGGACTAGCGGAATAAATGAATAAAACGAACAAAATAATACTAGAAAAAGACAAAACGCAGTTTTTCACTAAGTAAACGACTTCAAATGGCTAAAATCCCTCTTAGTCATAACACAGCAATGAATCTTGTAGGGCTCGTCGAGACAATTCCGAAAAGTATTTATGGGCCCAAAACGGACACCGTATGACAAAGTTATGGCCATTTAAAGTCACCAAGTCCAACACCTCACGTTTGACAATCCCAACGGTCCATAAATGCGAGGGCCTGGTCCTGCATGCCATCAGTAAGTCTAGCTCCTCATTCATCTTTGTTTTGTTTTTCTTCAGTTTTAAGTTTTCCTATAGTTTTTTCTATGAATTTTGGTAATTCTAATTCTTCTTCTAGTATTTTTGGTAATATATTTTTTCTAAATTCATCATCCATGCTTCCCGATTCTATTACAATTTTTTCTTGTTCAAAGTGTTTCTTTCCTATTCTAATTATTAATTTTTATACAAGTTTTTTGTCTATTTTTTTTTATTATTATATTTTAACTCTTATTTCAAGTTTTAATATATTTATATCATTTCTTGTTTCTTTTAATTCATCTTTAACTTCTTGAACATCAATTATTAAAGATTTTATTAATATTTTTAATTCTTCAAAACATTCAGTTATTGACATATTATGCTCTTGGTTTAGTGGTCTGTGGTTTTTGCATTTTAAATAGTCTATCGTACATATCATCAATCTTTGTTTCTATTTTCATGATTCTTTCATAATTTATTCTTTCACTCATTTTTTCTACAATTATTCATATTTTTTCTTGATTAATTAGTTCTCTTGATTTTCTTTGGAATTCTTTTAAAATTTCTTCATTTATATTTTTAGCTTTCCCTATCATGTCTTTTAATTCTTGGAATTGTATTGTTAGCTTGTTTTGGATGTTTTGTAATTTTTCTTCAACATTTTTATCCTGTATACTTAACTGTTGAAGTTCTTCAATAGCTATTTTATCTTGTATACTTATATTTTTATATGTTTGTCATAAAAATGCACTTATCCAATTTAATTGCATGTTGAGAAATTCATCAGATTTTCCCCACGAGCTTAAGGGTTGAAACATGGTTGTATTGACTCCTTTTATTTGATAAGATCCAACTGGTAGTTTAATATTTTTTATTATTTGTTTCTCAAATTTTATTTCTGAGAATTCTGTCATTAGAATCTTCTTTTAATATGTTCTATTTCTAGTATAATTTCTGACTGATATTTTGATTCTTTATATTTTATTATCATATATTCATGGAATTTTTCTATTGATCTTATCATTTCTTTTCTTCTTTTTATTCTAAAATATTTTCTCAATCTTTCTATTTCTCCAGTTTTTTCATATATTTCTTTATTAATTTTTTCTTTGTTATCTAGAATTATTTGTATTTTAGGCAATTGTTTCAAGATAATTTTAAAATATTCTCTCCTCTTTTCTAGTGATTTTAATATTAAGACTTCTTCACTTTTTATAATTCTTTCCTCTCTAATCATATTACTTAAATTCCTTCTTTGTTCAGCTATCAAATCTAATTTTTCATTTGTTGCTATGTCTAAGTATTTTTCTAGTATATGGTCTGCTCTATGATAGTCCATTTCTATAGTCTTTGTACAGTTCTTCTAATATATCTTTATGAATTAAATCTAATATTTTGTTTATGATAAAATCTTCTTTTATTATATCGAAATTTATTAGATCATATATATCTCTTCTTACGTCTTTATCTAAATTTTTTGAGGTTCTTAAAAATTCAATTTTATAATTATCAGGTAGTATTAATTTATGTATAATTATAAATCTTGTTGTATGTATTCTGTATTCATTTTTGTATTTTGTTATATAATATTTATCTTTTAGATCTGTCATATGACCCTGATACCAAATTGAGGGGGGGGGGGGGGGGATGCTACTAAGAGAGAACAAAGATCGTAAAATTATATTAAAAATGTTTTTGGAATTTTGTAGACTTAAGGATTTGAAATGTATAACCTTGAGGACTTTGTATGTTAAAATTTATAAAAGGGATATTTTGGTAATTTTTCATAATCTGTACACCAATCTGTATGGTTTTGCTGTACATTTAGACTTTTCCAAAAAGATTTCATGGCAAAATTCTAGGTGAGATAATAATGCAAGTATTTCGTAAACAAAATAAATCAATTTATAAATTATACAATTTTTTAAATCACCTTTTAATTAAACACAATTTATCTCTTTAATTTTCAACCACTACTTTTTACCTTAAAATCATAAATAAATTAGTTTATAAACCACACAGTATTACCAAAATATTTTTCATGGTAAATGTTCCCAATCAAACACATCCTTAAGGGTCTGTTTGACTAAAATTTAAATGGGATAAATTTATAAGTAAGGAGTTTAAAAGATGTAATTTAAGATTTAAGAAACTTGTGGTTTTAGTTAAAAAATACTTAATTAAATAGGTTGATGACACAATTATACAATTTATGGTCACAAACACAAATCACAAATTTTATAGGTCACAAATCATGAAATTCTCGATCACAAATTATAAAATTATTTGGTCACGACATTATTCTCGATCACAAATAAAAAACTTATAGGTCATGAATTATCCTCGGTCACAAATTATTATTTGGTAACAAATATGGTTCACAACTAATTTTTCGGTCACAAATATTTGTTCAGGGCTTATTTTTCGATCAAAAATAAAAAAAATTTAGGTCACAATTTATTTTTCGATCACAAATCTCAACTTAATTGGTCACAATTTAACAAATCATGGGTCACAAATTTTTTATTGGTCACAAATCACAGATTTCATAGATCACAATTATTTTTCCAGGTACAAATCACGAGTTTTTTGGATCACAATTTCCACAAATCATAAATTTTATTAGTCAAGACTTATTTATTGGTCACATATCATAAATATCATAGGTCACGGCTTATTTCATAATCAAAATATATCAAATTATTTGGCCATGACTCATTTTTTCAATCACAATTTATAAATCTTTAGGTCGCAACTTATTGACCGTTCAAAAATTTTGAATTTCGTAGGTCACAACTTTGTCTCGATCACAAATTTCGATTTTCGTGAATCACAAATTTCAAATTAATTGGTCACAAATTAACAAATTATAAGTCAAAATTACAAATTTTAGTCACAATCTCAAAAAAATTTAAATCACATGTCACTAATAATTGGTCACAAACTATTCAGAGAATCCCATTGCAACCTACACTCCAACCCCCGTTCCACCACCACTGTCGCAAGGCATAGCCGCCGTCACTGTCATCATAGGGAACCTTCGCCGCTACCACACAAAAAACTCCCAAACTGCAACCCTCAAAAGCCGAACTCACCAGCCACCACCACTGGGAACCTCCGCGCAACCACACGCAAAAACTTCCAAACCGTAACCACACACAAACTCACAAACCACCATCCTCAAAAGCCGAGCTCACCACCACCACCATCAAAAGCCAAACTCAACACCACGACCAAAAACAGAACTCACCAATTTTGAGTGAATCCAGATCGACGGGGCATCGCCGCTATAGCAGCATAAGAAGGTGATGCTCACAGAGTCACTGACGAGCGCGCGGCATCTGAGATCTGTAAAGGCGAAGATGATGATGTTTCTGTTGGCGACTGAAAGGCAGTGGACATAGTGGTGCATCTGGTTGCAACGATGATTATGCTGCTTAACAGTGAACTGTGACCGCCGTTTACATCGTCGATGTGCGGCGACGCTGTGTGCTCCGCTATGCGACGGTGATCAGCGGTAAGATCTGATGGAGAGGAGATGAATGAGAGAGAGAAGGAGATGAATGAGAGAAAAGGGAATTAGAAATGTGGAGATGAATTATTTATTAAATAATTAATAAAATTTTGAATAGTGACCTGATTTTTGTATCAAAACCTTCAGATTTTTAATTTTGAAATCTAAAGATAAAATACATGGATGGATGTAATTTCCATGATTTAAGATCCAAATTATAATGGACACAATTTTTCAAACCATTTTTTAACCATTATTCTCTCTCTAAATTTTAATCACTTATCTTACCTAAACAAAACTCAAATAATACAAATTATAATTCCAATTCCTTTGACTTTTAGTCTCCTGCCTAAATTTAAAGCAAGTGATTTGTAACTTTGTTTATAAACAATTTTATAAACATTACAGTTCGTTAAGTAACTAATCGGTAAAAGTTTTTTTGTTTATAAATAAGGAGTGTTATGTTTTCAAAGTATAATATGTAGTTGAAATTGTTTTAGAGAAATGTGTGTGGTTAAAAAGTAATTTGGAGAATGCATTGTTTAAATAAAGTTACCAACCAGTTATAAGAATGTGATTTTTTAGAGATAAAATATACTGTTGAAAAATAGTTTAAAAAAATGGACGTGGTTAAAAAGTGATTTTATGAAATATGTATTATTTATAAACAATACATTTATAGTTAGTATATCACAATTAGGTTGATACCTACTTAACTATAATTTAGTTATTTGAGTTTTTTTATTTTATTTATGTAAAACTTTTTGTTTTTTAATTATCTCACGGGTCAACGAGTGATCCCTGAAGATGTGACCCGCAAAACCCGCGGTTTACATCTTGACCCATGAACTGCACGCTCGGGTCACAGGTCAGCCCACGGTTCCATGTCGATCAGAGTCGATTTTCATGAGTCCGGTTGGCTCGACCATTTTGACACTTCTAATCTTATCCACTGTTTGGTAACAAGTTTATAAATAAAACATTTTTTCAAATATCTTTTCAATCAAAATATTTTGCCTCGAAATCATCAAATTCTTTGTTTATAAAAAAAATATTATCAAACAAAGGCTAAAACAAAAATGAACTTCTACGAATTTTTAATAATTCATTTCATTAATATCTATCAAAATTCACAGAAAATTGTTTTTTCTATAAATGACACATTTTCTCAAATTATTTTTTACAATATGTTTGGTAACTTTAAAAAAGTTAATAATCATTACGTTTGCGCAAATTTTTTTTTAACCACGCATATTTTTTTAAACGATTTTTTAACCACACATTTTACCTAGAAAAACATCCTTTGTTTATAAAAATCTTGGACCACCAAATAGACACTGTTTTTCAATCACATTACACTACATATTTTACTTCGAAACAATCAATTTTTTTTTTACCAAACAGAGGCTAAGCTCTGTATTCTGTGCTAATACGAGACTATTTTTAATTTTAGAATCATCAAAATTATTTGGGAAGTTGTTCTGTTGAAATACTAATTAAGATTATATACCTCGTTCTTATACTAACTAGTAATCGCATTCGTGCGATGCGTCGAAGATATAATTGACAATTATTTATTGAATAAGTTGTAAAAATACAATGCCCGACATAAATTGTGCATTCATACATAATAAAAAATGTACAAAAATGTAAAATATAAAATTGCGACTGTCATGTTTTTTTAAAAGCTAACTGTTCATTCTCTAGTTTTCTTAGTCTATTTAGGCGAAGTAAGATATGGACATATGATTTATTCTGTACTTTACAATTTTGATTTGATGACTGAAGTTGAGCTTATGCTTTTTTTATTTCTAAAAGTTGAAATGTTTACAATTTTCAAAACATAAAATGAAATAAAGAGGTTAATAGACATTTACAGAACTAATTTAACGACTCCCCATATAGAACTATCAGAATTTGTACTAACTATCTTAATGCAATAATTGATATTTAAATGCATTAAACAAATATTTCATTTCATTACATTACATGTAAAAAAAGAAAATACATTATGATGTGATCTGAAGTAGGAGACCAAAGGAGAAGTCGAGCTATGGAAATGCGACAGTGATCTACGTGGGAAACGACACAAGTTTCATGTTGGAGTTGAGCCAAGAAGACAAAGGCATCGAGCCGAATCAAAGGGACAAAGTTTGGTGACCAGAACTATAATTACGGCCGTAAGGAAGGAAGCTCATGGCCGTAACAATCTATCGGGTAGAAATGAGGAATTTCAGCGAAATCAAACTTACGGCCTTAAGTCCATTCGTCACGGTCGTAACCATTAAACAGAAGTTCACTTACGGCCGTAACTTCATTTTTTTCGAATTTTCGTGATTCTATTTTAATTTCCGTTTTTGGTTTATTATTTCCATAATTTAGGGCTCATTAGAGGCTAAACCTAGTTTTAGGTCAATTTTACTTTATATTATCAGTTTTTCCCATTGTAAACATTAACTTCGATATTATTGAATGAAATTGAGAGTGTTCTCTTTGAAAGACTGAGGATTACCTTTTGTATTATTCAAGAACAACCAATTAAACTGATCAAATATTGTGAGATATTTGTGGCATTCCCATCAGAAACTTATCAAGGAAATTGATAAGTCCTTGTAGTGCTTCGAAAACTTTGGATCTTCAATCCGCAACGTCGAATCTTCGTGTCGTAATTATCAGGTCAAGGTCCTATCGTCAATTTTATGTTTTCCATTTAATTTACTTTCTTGTTTCTTGTGTTTGTTGCTGAGTCTAAATATTTCCTACGTTTTTCAATTCATTATTCTGCGTTTTAGTCGAGATTCCCGATTGGGATCACGTCATTTGGTATCAGAGCTTGGATCTAGATTCAGTTCTTGGTATTTTCTTGATTTTTCGTGTTCTTCGTGTCAGTTATAATTTTTCCAATTTTGATCCATAAATATCAGTCCAAAATTCTCAAAAGTGTTTTCCTTGTTCTTTTTTCGTCCAAATCCAATTCTATTTTTTCTGCCATACTTGTAGTCAAATTTTCTGGCAGATAAAAAAAATCGAATATTCCGAGAATTTCTCAATTCCCGTTTTCTTCATGTCTTCCATAAATTCCTTATTTGTGATCCTTGATAGGTTATTGAGTGATATTAGAAAGAGGATTTTGAGTGATACACGAGTGATAAATTTTGTGAGGAATTTTATCTCTTTTTTCTTGTTATTAAACATGTCTCATAGGGGAAAATATTCATCATCTTCATCAATGAATTCCGAACAACAAATCAAATTGATTAAATCAATGGAGGCACAATGGGATAAATTCTTGGCTAGGATGCATGAAAGAGAAGCACGATGACGAAAGGAGCAATCTCAAGTGGATTCTAGAGCTAGGAGGGATAAGAGACGTGAATCCAATACTAGTGGTGGAGATGGGGTTGATGAAAGGCCATTGAGGCAAAAGGAGACATCAAAGCGGGAGAGTTGTGATCATACTCCATGGAGGAGGGATGAACCAACAACCAAAGGTAACTATACTTTCGAGTCCAAGCCTCTTAGGGATAGAAATGTTAAGTGTTTTAAATGTTTGGATTGGGGTCACATTGCACTTGAATTTCCACAAAAAAAGGTTAGATGCGATGTTAAAGTTGTTTCTAGAGATAAAGTTGAGAAAATGCCTAAGTTAAAGAATTCTCATGATAGTGATAAATTGAAGAATATTGCAGTAGATGAGTCACTTGTTAATAGGCGTGCTCTTAGCATTAGACGTAAGGTGGATGTTGTGGATAATATAGATGAGCAGAGGGATTATATTTTTCACTCTAGATGTTTGGTGAATGATAAGGTTTGAGTATGGTGATTGATGGGGGGAGTTGTACTAATGTAGTTAGTACAATGATGGTGGAAAAATTGGGATTACCTTTATTGAAGCATCCTAAGCCATATAAATTGCAGTGGTTGACTGAGTCAAGGGAAATTAAGGTTAATAAACAAGTTTTGGTGACTTTTTCTCTTGATAGATATTCTGATGAGGTAGTGTGTGATGTAGTGCCTATACAGATTAGTCACATATTGTTGGGGAGACCATGGAAACATGAAAGACCAGTGCTATATGGTGGGTATACGAATAGATACAGTCTTGTGAAAGGTGGGAAGAAGTTTACTCTAGCTCCACTATCTCCTGCGCAGGCCCTGGAGGACCAATTGAAAGTGAAAAGTGAGTTTGAGGGGAAAAATAAGAGAGTTGAGGCCACGACCTCAAAAAAATGAGAGGGAGTGGAAATTAAAGAAAAGAGAGATGATGCCACGACCTCAGAAAAAGGAGAGGGAGTGAAAAATAAAGAAAATAGGGTTGAGGTTCAAACCTCAGAAAAAGGGGAGTTTGAGTGCAGAAAGAAAAGAAAGAAGAGTCCACCATAAAAATGAGTTTATTTGCACTTACTCACGCTAACACACCCTCCCTAGTTCTATTAAATTAGTTTCACAGGTGCCTAAGTCAAATTATGAGCTTAAAATAGGGAAGAAATTCATTCACACAAATGAGCAGCCCAAAATGCCAGGAAAGTTGAAGGAGAGTAAGGGGCAGTCCAAAAGTTTGAAGGATAGCACAAAACACAAGCATGAACATCAATCTCACATAAGCAAGTATAAGTATGAACTAAGAGCCAACAAAACCAGAAGTTGCCAGAGGATTGGGCCAGTTATAGATTCGAGGTCGAATCCCTTTCAAGAGAGGGGGGATGATGTGATCCGAAGTAGGAGACCAAAAGAGAAGTCGAGCTATCGGAAATGCGACAGTGATCTATGTGGGAAAATGCACAATTTTCATGTTGGAGTCGAGCCGAGAAGACAAAGGGATCGAGCCGAATCAAAGGGATGAGATTTCGTGACCAGAACTATAATTACGACCGTAAGGAAGGAAGCTCACCGCCATAACAATCTCTCGAGTGGAAATGAGGAATTTCAGTGAAAACAAACTTACGGTCGTAAGTCCATTCGTCACAGCCATAACCATTAAACATAAGCTCACTTATGACCATAAATGAGCCCTTCACGACCATAACTTCAATTTTTTCGGATTTTCACGATTCTTTTTTAATTTCTGTTTTTAGTTTATTATTCCCATAATTTAGGGCCCATTAGCGGCTAAATCTAGTTTTAGGTCAATTTTACTTTATATTATCAGTTTTTCCCATTGTAAACATTAACTTTGATATTATTGAATAAAATTGAGAGTATTCTCTTTGAAAGGTTGAGGATTCCCTTTTGTGTTCTTCAAGAATAACCAATTGAACTTATCAAATATTGTGAGATATTTGTGGTGTTCTCATCAGAAACTTATAAAGAAAATTGACAGGTCCTTGTGGTGCTTTAAAAACTTTGGATCTTCAATCCGCATCGTCGAATCTTCACGTCGTGATTGTCAGGTCAAGGTCCTATCGTCAATTTTATCTTTTCCAGTTAATTTACTTTCTTGTTTCTTGTGTTTGTTGTTGAGTCTAGATCTTTCCTACGTTTTTCAATTCATTATTCACCGTTTTCGTCGAGATTCTCAATTGGGATTGCGTCACATTACAAACAAAATTTACCAAACATTTTAAAAAGTAAAAAATTGCTAAAACTTAAATTAAATGTTGCAATTTGTTAAACTTACACGTGATAAACTTATACACATTCCTATGGTTTTTTCATAATTCCATAACTCATTTACTACATGGATTAATTGAACTTTCTTAATTCATATATTAAAATAAATTGATAAAAATAAGAAATTTCCTAAAATAGCAGGTGAAAATGGACAGAAAACTATGTGCGTAAAATGATGATTATTATCCTATTATTATCTATGGATAGATATAAGGATAGATAGATAGATGATTTTGTTAACACCTTCTATTTTACAAATTGAACAAATGAGTTTATCGTAACCTAAAGTTGTAGAAAATTAAATAATTTAATTGAATTTATTTAGAAAGATCGAATATCTCTTACTTATTTCTTTCAATTTGATAAGAAAAAGATTTAAAATTAATCATTTATGTCAAATTGAATTTATGTAAGAAATGACAGGTATCATTTTATAACTTAAATGAGATAAATTAAAAAGATTGGATGTTGGAAAAAGTATAAGTAAAACTTTTACATTTAGTATTTAAGACGATTTTACGAATGGTATTTTTAGAGTTTGCTCTCATTTCTTAGCTTGTATTAAACTTATCGTTGGGATCTTTGATTTGACACTCATATTGCATATTGTCCGACTTCAAAATAATGCAATAATTATCAAAAAGAAAAATAATCTATAATTTGACTTTTTATAGATATTTTATTCTCAAATCCATAAATAATTTACCAATATGCATTAATTGAACTTTCTTAATTCATGTATTAAAATAAATTGATAAAAATATGAAATTTCCTAAAATAGCAGGTGAAAATGGGTGGGAAACTATGTGCATAAAATGGTGACGGTTATCTTATTATTATATATGTATAGATTTTTCTAAATTTAATCCTTCTATATATTTAATTGATAAGATTTAATATAGCCAAATTTCATTTTAATTACAAATACACGCATATTCAACGTGAAAACTTTTGTTCGTGCTTTTCTTTTGACGTTAGAATAAAGTAGCATGTTTTTCAAAATTGTTTAGCTGACTAAAAATTGTCTATAAATAAAGAATGTTGTGTTTTAAGTAAGGTTTCAAAAAATGTATGTGATTAAAAAGTGATGTAGCTGAAAAGCGGCTTCGAAAAGTGGTTGTGAAAACTTTATGTCATTAAAAAATGATTCGAAAAATTATGTTACTTATAAATACATTTATAACAAAGTATTTGAACATGGGTAAAAAGTTACCAAACACATTGATTATGATCCGTTCTTTAACACAGTAACAATTTATTAATTGATTTTTTGTTATTCTTTGAGACAAAATGTGTCATTAAAAAAATGAGAGAAGTCTACCTTTGTTTGATGTGAATTAAAAGCCTTTTTTGGGTAAGATTTATTTATAAATTTTGTTTATAAATGGTCACGTATCAATATCTCATTCAACATTTTTTAAAAAATTCAACAATTTTTACTGGTTAAAAATTCTCGTCCAACATTTTTTACTTTTGAAAAAATGGACTAAGAAATGTTGTAATGTCGCTTTTTATAAACAAAAATTTATAAACAATTTACGAAATATGCTTAAATTTGATAAAAATTCAAGTCAAATTCAATTATTTATTTTAGATACATTATCAAAATTAAGTCACAACTTGTTTATAAACAAGTTTATAATTTTTTTTCCTAAATCACATTTTAATCATACACATTTTTCAAACCATTTTTTCACTGTATATTTTACCTCGATAATAAAAAAATCTTTATTTATAAACAAAGAACTTAAACCGGACAGAGGCTTAAAAATTGATCTATGTTTGGCGGCTCCTTGTTATTTGTAAACAAGGAATTTGAGTTTTTTGAAGTAAAATGTATGAATAAAAAATAATTTAGGAAAGTTTGTTGTTTGTAAACACGCACTTGATTTTTAGCTACACTAAACAAGAGGTTAATATCAATGCAAGACTTGTGCATCCTATATTGTCTAGTCTAACAAAGGCTTAAATTTCAGACCCACGATGTAAAAATTATGAATCTTGCCGAAAGTACAAGACTTTTCTTCGAAATGAAAATGCTCTATCATTATTTTGTTCAAATTTGATGTGGCTTACCTAAAGTAAGTCCGTGAATTTTTGATACTCTATTTATAGCGAGAAATCGAGTTGCTAAAATTGACTTTTTTTTTAACTACTGATGTCAAACTTCTCAAATTACTTCACTTTCAGACTGATTCGTCCCAATACAAACTCATCTCACCCCAACTTCAACTCATCTCACCTCCGCTTCACCACCTCCCGCTACCACCGCCACCACCATCTATTGCGGCCTCTCCACTGGAGTAACCTACTACAATATTAGATCCTGTGAGTCTGTGTCATTAATTTTTAGCTTAGAATTGAGGTGAAATGCACTATAACAAGAAATTTATCGTTGAGGTTATATGAGTAACGTTTGTATCCTTCATTTTCAGCTAAGAATCAAGACTAAATGTACTTAAATAAGAAATTTTTATATGCTGGTGCTGGTGATTTCCATCAATATTTTTGTTCCATAAGTGTTGAAAATAAAATTACATGTTTAAAATAATTGTTAGTACATGTTCATGTGAAATGCATTGTATGTTGAATAAGTTAAGGTTGAAGTGTTTTCACATGTAATAATGTTGTCCATGAAATCAATCTACATTGTTTGTTGAGAGATGATATAGTTGCAGAGGACAATTACATGGAAATGAATGAGATAATACTGAGGAGTTGGGCTGCAGTGAATGAAGAAATCACATATGAAGATATTGAGACTTTATCAAAAGTTGGGATGAAGTTTTCAAGTCATGAAGAGGTTTTTCAGTTTTTTAAGCAATATGCTTATAAGGTGTGGTTCCTTGTAAGAAAAAAGAAATTCGAAAAAAGGACCTGATGGAATGTTGTTGTATGCAATATTTGCTTGTAACCGAAAAGGAAGGAGAGTAGTGCAACAAGCAATTCATTGAAACCATATCCAACCATTCAAACAAGATGCAAAGCTAAGATGACATCTTGTTTAGATGTGTTAGGAAAATGGTGTGTTATGAAGGCCTTTCTTTAACATAATCACAAGACAAGTCCATCAAAATTCAGGATGTATTGATATAATCGATAATTGAATTACCATGTGAGATGGAAGCTTGAAATAAACGATGTAGCTAGAATTTCGTTGCACAAGAGTTTCGACTTAGCCGTCGTTGAAGCAGGTGGATATGAGGAGCGAACTTTCATCGAGAAGAACTATAGAAACTACTTTGACAAGGTCAAGAGATTAAGCTCGGGGAAGGAGATGCAACTGCAACACAAGCTTATTTCTCCAAAATTCTATCACAATATACTGGTTTCTTCTTTATTGTGTATTTAGATAATGACTTTGGGTTGAAGAATGTGTCTCGGGTTGATAATAGGTATGGACAGGAGTACAAGGAGTTCAAGGATTTTGTCACATTTGACACCACATATCTAACTAATATGTATGACATGTCATTTTCCCTTTCGTTGGTATGAATCATCACGTCCAGAACACACTACTTGGATGTGGTTTAGTATCCAATGAGGAAACTGAGACGGTCGTTTGTCTATTTAGGAGTGCATGGAGGGCATGCACTGCCCGACATAATTTTTTATCAGGATAGTGCCATGTAGAATGCAATTCAAATTGTCTTCTCAAATACAAAGTATAGATGGTGTTTACTGCATATACTTAAAAAATTGCTTGAAAATTTCGGAGGCCTCCTACATAAGGGTTCAATCCTTTCCACTATGCATGAAGTTTTCTATGAATCACAAATTCCAAAAGAATTTGAAAATGGTTGGAGATCAAGAGGTACCTTACCTAAATGCTCTTCATTGCCTCACTAAGCCAGATTTTAGATCATACTAACAAATGGTCTCATGTGCAACTAGGTACCCCTTTGAGAGGCAATTCCAAGATGTGTATAAAATTTCAAAATATAAGGAATTCCAATAAGAGCTAATAGGGAAAGTGTATTATGATGTCAAATACACCGAGGACGGTTATCCCGATACAACGGTACTGTGTACATAGTCGGGGAGGATTTCATATTAAACAAACACACAAAGAGAATGGATTTCAAGGTAGTGTGTGAGAGAGACACATTTCACATTTTTTGTAGTTGCCACTTGTTTGAATATATAAGGTTCCTTTGCAAACATGTCATTTTCATACTTATCCGAAATGATATCAAATTGCTTCCCGAGATTTACGTCCTAAGGACATGGAGAAGAGATGTTGTCAGAGTGTACATGAGGGTGAAAATAAACTATAATGGTTGGGTTAGTACACCTGTGCAGGTTAGAGATTAACAATTGTGCAACAAAATGTACAATTTGACCACTTTGGTAGCAGATGATGAGGTACGCACCCACCGGTTAATAGAATGGATGGAAATTCAAATGAATGAACTAAGGATATCGAGATCAAGAAAAAGTTGTGGTAGCAACCTTATAGGGTCGATGGATATAGAGACCGAAGGGGACAAACTGTCAAATAATAAGATCTTGTATCCTAAGTGCACAAAAACTAAGGGGCACCAAGAAAATTACATAAGGAAGGACCATTGGAGACATCAGACATGTTTCAAGAAAGCGAAGGTATGTGTTCCATTTTCACTCCATCATTTCATATGTCAACATATGCATCTCAATTTCTTGAACTCATATCATGTGGAGTGGGTTGTGTTTTAGGGAACATCATAAGAACCACATTTATACCCCTTGAATCAATATTCTTAGTCACAGTCTATATTGGTAAGTTCATGCTTCACGTACTATTTTTTTAGGATGAAGTTGTTTAATTATCATTCATAATGAAAGTGATTGTGGTGATGTGCAGGGCGATCAACTTCAAACATGGGATGGAGCTTATGGAGTTTATGAAGTAAATTGGATAACACCTTATGTAATGAATCAACCTTTCATGCCAAGATACGAACCTCAAGTACCATATATCAATTAAGATGTTTAGCGTGAAGTTGTGGTTAGGAATTTTGTTGTTTAGAATGATCTGTCCTATTGATTTTGTTTTTATTAATAATGTCCAACTGATTTTTCTTTAAATTTGTGACTTCAATCTTGAAGTAGCACTACTTATCCTTGTTGTTTTCTTGGTGTTTAGGTGATGCCTTTAGGTTAAAAGTTAATTGCTGTGTTTCATTAAAGGGAACTGCATGTCTACTTAACAAATCATCTATTTTTGTAGCTAGTAAGGTGATCTCATTCACTTTGGTTAGATTTCAACACATCAGATTTACAAAACAGATAAATCATACACTTTGGCATAAGTGAATACCAGTTCCATGAGTTTTTTTTCCACAGAATACAACCCAATAATGAATTCATATCAAGTTAGGTTACAAAACAGGGGACAATGAACCAAAATCCAATTTCAAAATTGCAAGACTTAAATCCACATTCACTACACTTGCTACAAATTCAACACACACGCATGTGCGCACACACTACATTCTTCCAAAGTTAGTACACATAGACACTACACATTCTTGAAAGTCATTACACATATACACTACAAATTGAACTATACTTTCTGGATATAAACTACAAAATAAAATAAAATGAAGTAGGCCAATCCTTTACATGTTCTTTCCCCTTGTCATCTGGTCAACCTTGACTCTTACAAACGGTTATTGTTACGAATATCTTGACATCATCATAATCTGAAATTCATGTACAAGTTGAAGGAAAATGCAATTTATGAGGATTCTTGAATAGGGTTGGGGATGTAGAAATCTAGGGATTTCATGACTTGGGAGTGGTATTTTTAAGAAATGGATAGATGCGTAGTTTTTGACTCACTAAGGGGTATTTTTGTCTTTTCAGCCTTGGATTCAAACTCCAGGTGAAGCTACTTGTACAAGTAGAGCGATTGATTTTGTTCTATCACAATCTAATTTTCATACCAATTTTATAATTTTGGTATTAAATGAAGTTTTTAATTTTTAAAGTTTTTCGAACTCACGCATCTAGTACAAGAACAGAAAAAAGAAATCAATCTTAATCAAGTTCTTGACTAGTTCACTGCAAATAATTTCTATACTATAAATTATATTTTATAACTTTTGTCTAGAGATGGAAATAAGGTAGAGTGGCTCATCGACTCAATTCGTTAGCTCATCTACCGAAGGCTTGAAAAATGAGTGGCTTGTCAAATGAGCCATGAACCACTTATTGTTCACTGGCTCAATTTAGTGACCAAACTATCACTTTTAAATTACCACTAATAAAACAGTTGCGACCATTAAAAAACAGAAAACACTTTTAGGGGTCCCTAATGGTTGCAAACGTTTTTTTTCCAATTTTTCATCTATAAATACTTCAATATTCACTATAGTTTCACAATCAATTCTACAATATCTACTTTCTACTCTCTTCTATAATATTTTAATTCAATTTTCAATTTACATATTTGGATACAATTCTCATTACTATACATTTCATCTTTACATATACAACAATTACACATTTCATCTTTATTCATTAATATTACAATCACATTTACTTTTATTCATTTTTCTTCATGTTTTAACACATACAGAAATGGATACTCGTCAATTTGTTGAGAATTTGTTCGACATACAATCACATATAATACCCAATCTCGTTTTCACGATGAATTTGTCGGTCTCAACAAAATTCTCATTCCAGAAGATTTGGATGAGGGGGGTAGTCATCCAATTGATTTGGCTGACATTAAAGAAGATGTGGATGTTGTCAAAGATGTACCTAATATTCTTGATGCAAGAGTGAAACGAAAGGATTAAAATTTGCAAAGTGTTGAGATCACTTCAAATTGGTTTCAATAGGTAGTTAAGCTGACGGAAACTAAGAGTACAAAGTAGTGTGCAAAAACTGTACACAACATTTGGCATAACAAAAGGGTATCGGTACTACCACCTCAACTGTCACTAATGCAAATGTGTAACCAAATATGGCCATGTTGAAAGTAATCAAACTCAATTGATATTTGGTAAATTCGGTATTGGTTCTACATCAACACTAAGAACATTGATGTTTTCTGAGAAAGAAGCTTGTGTTGAAAGGTGAAATTCGTTATCGAGGCAGAGTTACTACTAAGAATAGTGGACAACCAGCACTTCAAGCATACATTAAAGAATATCTTCAACCGATGTATGTTGTAATTAGTAAAAATACTACTCGCTCTGACACCATAGAATATTTCGTTAAGATTAATAAAAAAGATGATAAATGATTTACATACATATGGTGTGTTATTTCATTTAATTTGGATCAATGGGAAGGAAATATTGAACAATTTACGTAGCTGCAATTTTACACTACATATATCCATTTTGGGATATGCATAAAAATATTATTGCGTTTAAAATAATAGAGTATCCTCACAATGCTAACAACATATTTAATGTTATACTGCAAATTGTTATGGAATATAATCGTGGAAGTAAATTTTATTTCTTTACATTTTATAATGCTAGTGTAAATAAACCCGTTATAGATAAATTATGTATGATTCTTAATCCTTAATTTGGAGAATTTTTGTTAATGTTAGATGTGTATGTCACATTTTGAAATAATCATTTAAGATGACATAGAACATATTAAAGATCAAATTGATAGAATTAGAGATGCACTAATTTATATTATAGTTTTACAAAGTAGAAAACAAGCTTTTGAAGAATTATGCTTACAATTTGATGAAGATGCTAAAATATTTGTCATCGATGTAGGGCATAAATGAAACTCTACGTATTAATAACTAGATATTATAATAGTAGAATCATAAGATATTACAATGAGTCTATGTTAATAATAATTTATAAAGCACGTTAGTGAACAAGTATGTCTCATATGCAATACGATTGGATGCTATGTTAGTTGAGCACCCTCTACACCAACAAAATCTTCTTCACTTAGAGAAGACGGAATAGAACTAGTGGATATATGGGAACAAATTACGGATACACAAGGTACTTTTTCAAGTAAGTCTCCCGTCTTTCATCAAACATCTGAATTTAGACCATCTAATCTAGTCCCGTTGCAATACCCAAAGAACTAAAAATATATTTTTAATCAAGAATCGCTTAAGATCGTAGAACATAATGATTCTTTATAGTTTGATTTACTTGAATTTTGGCAAATGAACGAACATAGATATCTAATTATTTTTGCTATTGCAAAAAACTTACCAACACCTCCAATTATGACAGTAACTACAGAGTCTGCTTTCAATGCAAGTAAATGGGCTATGTCCGATGGTAGGAGCCGAATCAGAAAATACATTTTGAAAGCGTTAATGTGTTTTAAGGATTGACACGATGCTCATTTTCGTATACAAAATATGTATCGATCTGAAAACTTTGATGTCCTTTATTGTCCTTATGACGTAATAAAATTATTTAATAATTTATGTAATTATTTTGCAATGTATGATAAGTGTATTTTATACACTTATTTATGTACCAAAAGTAGGATTTTATGTGTTTGTCTAATAATATTCTCTATTCATTTGATTTATATTTGTTTATGTTTCAAAAAACAACACAAAATTGAGTGATAAATGCAAATGAGGCAAATAGTGAAAAATTGGAGAAGTTTTGGAGCTAAATTGTGAACCGTGCAAGGAGCTAATTGAGAAGAACAAGGAAGAAAAGAGAATAAATTATAAATATAGGGGCCAAAATGTCACAATTGGAAGTTGGAGGACTTGGATGCAAATAAAGAAGGAGGACCAACTTAAACAAGAATAAAAGAAGAAATCCCGCTGAAATAAATGGCCGCGGGGTCACGGATCTTAAACTTGGTGGCCGCGAGTCAAAAGCAGAATTAACAGAACCATATTTACCTTATCTGCGTGGCCCCTGAACTTTTTACTGCGCGATCACGTGCTTTTCGGTCCAGCATGAATTCAGGCCCATGCGCGATTTCTTGTGCCAAAAGTCTAGGTTTCTTCAACAATCTATAAATATCATTTCTAATGCAAGGATTATGGGACCTTTGCAGAGCTTAAAATATCGTAACCTCGCGTTCTATATATCAAATTCTTGGGAGGAAATTGAAGGTAAATGGAGAAGATTGAAGATTATCAACGTGAAAGAATTCCTTGGTGTAAGAGTTTCTTTTCTCTTTGTTAATCTGATATGCTCAACATGTTTATATTTAATTATTGTGATTTTAATTTTTTGTGATGATTAGCTAAACAATTAGTTGGGATATTCGACGTAGCATGAGTTTTACGTTATTAATTTCATGAATTGAGTTTTACATATATTTTGCATGTGTTAATTTTATCTTTGTGTTTAATGTGCGATCACTTGTTCATGATTTAATGTGTGTTTTTATAATTCGAGAGGTGAGCTAATACTTTGATCTAGGGATAAAATTTGGTAATTGGATGAACGATAGAGATATATCTTCGTTATTATTGTGATCGTTATATGAATTCTTGCGTTCCATGCATTTAGTCATTACAGCCAGTTGTTCGTTAACATGGTCAATTAACTAGGTAGAGTTGATTTAAACTCAAGTGGAATTTCACATGCAAACGTGAATTCGACCGAGCACATAAATAGGAGTAAAACTTGATGATTGGAATTAATAATATTGACTTATGTGAAATCGAATGTCTCGACGCCTTTAAACATTACTTAAGAAAATCATAAGTTCGTATTACTATTTTACTTTTTATTTTGTTAGTTTTAGTTCACTAGTTTAATTCAATTCAAACCTTCACAAATCAAATCACTTTTCTCGTTCTGATTAAGGTAATTAGTCTAGAATATAAGTTTACTCAATCCTCGTGGGATCGATATCCGGACTCCAAGTCTACTTTATTATTTGTGCGACCCGTACAATTGCAGGATAGCAAAAATAGCAGACATGTAAAGAAAGAAAAACGGGTTTTAATGAAAGAGGAATGAAAATATTAAATAAAGAAAAGTTACGTCAAAAACGTATTTAAGTTTTCCTTCTCTTGAGACTTTTTCTAGGACTCCCGACCTCATTTGGTTACATGTCATATATGTATGGGTAAGTTCTTGGAGTGTTCTTTGAGAATACAAAAACGGTCTATCATTTTGAATAATGGATAGGCCTCGGTGAATTTTTAAAGTTAGAACGGTACAAAGGGTTAACCCGAAAGCTGTTTAGAGTGGTCTACTTTGGAAGACCATAACTTTCTCCTCAGTTATCTATTTCTTACGTCGTAAATTGCAAGTTAAAGTACGTTGTGCATACTTCAAAATGGTACTAAGAATTTTGGATTTCAAGCTCGTTTGATTCCTCGAATCTGATATCAAGAGTGTTTCCATGAAACTGAATTTTGGGACATCAAGCACGAGGTGGCAATTCTGTCCATTTACATGGCTGGCCTTAGATATCCACCTCCTTATCGGTAGCTTCTCTTACTCATTCAATTAGGAGAAGACGTGCCATGCTTGCATGTAGTAGATCCTCCACCTTCCTTTGATTAGACCAACCATCAATTCTTAAATTGGAGCATTCTCCTAAGGTAGAGAGTTCTTCCTCTTTGTGCAATTGGTTTTGGCTAGAAATGGACATCTTCTGCAACAGAATTTTCACAACCAAATATATAGAAATCGTAAGGTAGAATTGTTTCGTTCCTCCTCACTTCAATAAAATGTTAGCGTTGAAAGTTAAAATTATGTTTGAATATTTGCTAGGGTCAAGACATGTTAATATAATAACATGATCTTGAAACCTTAACTAGAGTTTTGCAGATCCAAAACCAGTGAAAAAGCCTTGAAGAAAACCTAGAAAATAAGTCCAGAAATGCTGAAATTTTCACAAGTATCGATAAATCTATACATATACTTCTATAGCATGTATCGATACCTCTACAGTATGTATCAATACATGTACAGTAAAAATCATGATAGCCAACATGTATCAATACATTTAACAGCATGTATCAATACACGTGAAAATATCAATACCTCTACAAATTAAAAAACTTCTTTCCGACCATTCTAAATCGAGGTGAGTGGAATATGTTTAATTGTTTACTTAATTACGTGGTCTCATTATAATTTCATATTTAATATAATATTATTAATATTATCGTGATATTATTATAAGTAATTATGTAATCTTGTTATAGGCATTCTCCATTTAATATGTGAACATCATCGTGATGATAATATTTATTTACTTGCGAATAATGATAACTTGATCTTGACCATTCTTGATATGTCATTTATGTGATCTCATTATAAGTATTCCCTATTTAATTGTTATATCATCATTATCAATGTCTTGACATTAATATTATGTATCAATACATTACTTGTAAAATATTAAAATCATGTATCAATACATAAAAGTTTTAAGAAGTTTTTGTTCTCTGTTAGTTATTGATACATTATACTATGTATCGATATCTGATATGTTTTAAAGTCTTAATAAGGATTATATGAATAGTATGACAAGTTTGAATAATCTTTGTTCCAGTTATTTATAAAAATTGTGGATAATATATAATACTTGTATTTGTTTATGTGATATAATACATGTACTTGATTATGTTTGCGTGATCTTAAATGCTACTTCATGATATGTGTCAATTCTGCATGGCATTAAAAGGGATTTTCATGTTTTTCCTTATGCATTGCATAGAAAATAACTTATTACATGATATTACAATCATACTTTATCCCGCTTATTAATACGCTTATGGCGCTTGTCTTGATATACGTGCCACAGAGTCCAATAATTGGATCACGACGTGGTTATGCTTATTAATGAATTTCAAGGATCTCGACTCCCTGTTTGAAACCCGTGGTATATAAATCACACTTGTAAAAGAAGTCATAGAATAAACTCCACACTTGAACTAGGGATTACATTCTCTACTTTGTACACTCGGGATAGTTTTGTAATATGAGCCTCATTAAAAGTCATGTTCTCTTGAAAAAACATGCATTTGCACGATGATTATATGAAATTGACTCTGTTTGATTAATATGCAAATGCATATGAGCTAGAATACATTAATTTGACCTCAACTTGAATATATGTCTTGCCTCGACTTGTCTTGATTATATGACTTGAGTATAAGAACTAACTGGTTTAAATATGTAAGATATGTATTTATATTGACCTTAAATATATAAAGTATGACTTGACTAGAATAAGAGAATTTGACTTTATTGAATACATGAAATTGATTTGACTGGACTGGACTGGATATAACTCGAAATACATATAATCTAAATTGACTTGACTTGAACTTGATTTGGATATTTGGCTTGATGTGAATATAGAGATTGACTTGTATTCATACAATAACAGATGTGCAGCATAATCCACTCACTGGGCAAGTGTATGCTCATTCCATGACATATCTAATATTTCATGTAATAATAGAAATGAGAGAGGAATTGACACGGATCTTCATACAGTGAGAGACGGATAGTGTTGCGCTAGGTGACGATCTGTGAGTTGTAGACTCATTGAATAAGGTCTTATGTTTGAACTGTCAAACTTGCTATTTTATTATTGTTACTATTTATTTAAAAGATTTTAAAGTCAAGATCTTATATTAAATATTTTATCGTCACTTTTTAAATGAATGAATTTTATTTTAAAGTAAGTGATTTTAAAATCTCGGTCAAGTGACGTCTTCTATGTCACTGATTTATGAAAAGAAAGTGAAAAGTATTTCCACAAATTACCGTACGACACGTGTTGCCATCGGAATTTGAAAATAAACGAAAAAATTGGCCGTGCGTCACAAAATAAGTATGTAAAAATTACAAGTAGTTAGGTAAATGATCTTTAGTTTTAAACTTATTATATAATCAAATATTGTTACCTTCTTAATACTGTTTTGATTTTTAAAAATAATTGTACACATGACAAATTATTCGTGTACAATCTTCACTTCACCTACTCGAAAATTAAATTGAGCCCCTGATCTCAGGTCCGGGAAAATGAGGAGGGTTTTCAACTTGTCGTTTTTTACTATTTATCTTATTTAAAAAAGTAGAGTTCGGCCCACGAGTCACAAGCCCATGGGCCAAGCCAAGCTTGGCCATTAGGTCAGCTTGGCCCTTGGGCAAAGAGTTGAGTTGAGCTGAGCTCGTTACACACGAGCCTTAATCTTAGCTCGTCATCTTGACGGGCCGAAGTCATTGGGGAATGGTCGGCTTGGTCCAGTTTCATTTCTACTTTTGTGTAAACAAATTCAACTTACATTGTCTTCTTTAAGTCATTTATAAACAAATTTATAAACAAGACAATTTTTCAATGCTTAGGTCAGTGGCTTAGACTATATTATAAATAGAGTTTTATTGTTTTCAGGACAATATATGTGGTTGAAAAACGATTTGGAGAATGTTTATGATTAAAAAGTAGATTGAGTAATTGTATTATTTGTAAATTGATTTATAAATAAGTTAAAGAACGCAGTGCAAATCACACTTCCCCGTGTGGTAAAATTCTTTGTTTTTAAACAAAGAAATTGACATTTTCTAGATAAAACATTTTGTTAAAAAATGATTTAGAGAAATGCGTGTGGTTGAAAAGAGATTTGGGAAAAAGTGTTGTTTATAACTTTTTTATAAATAAGTTTACCAAACACAGACTTAGCTAAACACATTTTTATAAAGCACTTTTCAACTACATATTTTATTACGAAAACAACAAAATTTCATTTATAAATCAAATAGTGACCCCTTATCACATTAATTTTCATAAGTTCATCTTTTATAGTCAACCTCTCAAAGGAAACAAGAACAAAAGGAACTCCCAAAAAACCCTCTCTTTAAACTTCACAAAAAGAATTGAAAAACAAATTTAAGGTCTCTAAAATAGAAAAAAAAATAGACAAAAAGTTGGATGGGCGATAGGGTGATGGGGATTGATGAGCCTCGAGAAAACTAGTTACCAGCAAAAGAAAAATTAGATGTTTTTCCCTAACAAGCATGGTGCAGCGGTAAAATCAGTGTTTAGAAAATTGAAAACCGGTTTCAAACCAGAAAAGGCAACGGGTCAAGGGTCAAAATGTTCGATCAAGTTGAACCGGTTTCAATTAAAACATAAAAAAATATTCCAAAAATCACAAAATTTTCTAAAAAACATGTTATTTTACAATTAAACAAATATTTAATATTTACTCATTTAGAAGATAAAATTATACACAAAAGTAGCTTAAAACAACTGGAGAAAAGCAAAAAAAAAAAAAAAAAAAAAAAAAAAAAAACGGGTTTTAAAACCAGGCCAGTTCTCGGTTAAACCAGCAGGTTTTCAGATTTTCTGGTCGATTTTTTACCGGTCGGTTCCCTATTTTCCCGGGTGAAGAGGCTGATCCGGTCCGATTTTCTAAACATTGGGTAAAATAGGAGTTGAAACTAGATCAGATTTACGAATATTGGTTCTTGAAGGACAATATTTAAATATTGGAAGGCAAGTGCTTAAATGGAAATAGAATCATGGTATGCCTTGTGTTTACTAATATTTCGTGATGCAAAATATCCTCGTAAAAGTAGGGGTGTGAGAAGTAATAAAATGGACAAACGAGTTCGGATTATCGTTCTCACGAGGACTGCTATTAAGTACCGAAATATTTTAGTTATTATCCTTATTTGAACAAATGAAAGAATTTTGATGTTTCAAACTAAAATTAAGAAAATTAACTAAAGAATTCAAATTGCGATTTTTTTTTTTTTTTTTTTTTTTTTTTTTTTTTAAACGATTGTAAAATAGTTGAGAATCCCGATTTCACCTAACCAATTAAATTAACTCCAATTCCATGTTTTATTTCCTAAATATGTACTCGATCGAATTCAAAAATGTATATTGAAATTTATCTCTCGAGTTTAAATCAATTTTACCTAAATAAGTCAATCATGTATATCCACATAGGGTCTGGATATTCCTTATCTAGATGCATAACACACAAGAATTCACACACGACCGCAATGATAACAAGCGTGTATCTCTATCTCTTGTCCAATTACCGAATTTATTACCTTGATCTAAGTTATTAACTCACCTCTCGAATTATATAAATCTTTATCTTTATCTTTATCTTTATCTTTATAAAAGTAGAAGTGAGGAGAGAGAGAGAGTCATTTTGGAGGGAAAATTACATTTAATGACTCTCTCCTCATTTCTACTTTTATGTATAGAGAAATAAATAAAAAAAAAAAAAAAGGAAAGATAAATATTTTGTAGAAAAAATTATTATTTATTACATATTTAGTAATATTTGTAATAAATAAATATACTATGTGTAAATGTATTACATTGAAAATAAAAAAAAATTATATTAATGTATTTGAACATAAATAATGTGATATCTATGTAAATGTGTTATGTATAGGAAATAAAAAACTTGGATTAATATATTTGAATATAAATAAATGTGACATCTATGTAAATCTGTAATGTATGAAATGAATAAATTGTATTAATATATTTGAACATAAATAAATGTCATATATATGTAAATGTATTAAATTGAAAATGAAAATTTTGGATTAATATATTTGAAAATAAAAAACCAATGGTATATAAATTTGTTAAGTTAGAAATGAAGATTTTGAATCAATATATTTTGAAAATAAATAAATAAAATCATCGAAGTTTTACTTTCTAATATGTCAATAAATGAGTAGGTTTTTCAATAAGCATATTACAAAAATAATTAATTATTTACTATCAACTTTTTACCATAAATGATAAATTGTTAGAAAATTTAATCATTTTGACAAAAATTGTTATATTTAAAAAATAAGGAAAAATAAAATATATGTAAACAACATATTAAAAAATAAAGTTAATTAAAAATTATAACATATTAAAAGGAAAATAGGTGATAAGGTGGACAAATTTTTAGAGAAAAACATAAATAAAAGTCAAAATAAATTTAATATAAAAAATTTAATTAAATGCCAAACTTTTAGTGGCGCGGTACACTGAATGTACATGCAAATTTTTTTATGTTGATTAGTTTTGTCTTTTTTAAAGTTTCAAACTCAATAACACGTGTTATGTAAGAAATGAAAAAAATTGGATTAATATATTTGAATATAAATAAATGTCATATCATATCATATCATATCTATGTAAATGTGTTATATTGAAAATGAAAATTTTGGATTAATATATTTAAAAATAAATAAATATATGCTATATAAATTTTCAAGTTAGAAATGAAAAAATTGAATTAATATATTTTGAAAATAAATAAATAAAATTATTGAAACTTTACTTCCTAATATGTCAATAAATGAGTAGGCTCTTCAATACCATGTTACAAAAATAATTAATTATTTTCTATCAACTTTTTAACAACACATATTTTTTCTCTCAAATTTTCAGTCACTATTTTTTTATCTCAAAATCATAAATAAACAAGTTTATAAACCAAAAAGTATTACCAAATGGAGGCTTAATCATTTCATTATTTTGACAATGGCATCAAAACCATGGCATTATTTTATAACATTATTTCAAAATCATTCTAACCAAGTATTTTATAAATAAATCATTGACCTATCACCCATGAATAAAACTTTTGTGATTCATATAGAATTCCTCATCAAGTTTACTTAACCCAAAGATACAATCTCATTATAAGTAAAAGTCACACAACTGACCTCAAATAATCATATCAGTCTCTCTAACTTAATAAATTTTGGATTCTGCCATTGTCACTCTTTCTGCACACTACTCCATAATAAATAATCATTGTGAAGTCTTATTCTCATTTTCCACAAATCCTATCCACAATGATAATTGCCTAAAATTTCATTTCTTATTTTTTGAATCAAGATACCATCAATAATAATCTCCACAATTTCATGGTATGTACTATCATAAACTTTCCTCCGATCAGATGCATTACTTCTGCAATACTTGTACAAATCTAGGACCTCACAAAGTTTCTTTCATCAATTTCATCCAACAATCTCTCAGATGATACCAGTGAATCATTCAAATTACGATGAAACCTGATTTATTTTCCATGACTGAGATTCATCTTTCTTCGAATTCCACTTAAAACCAAACATAGCATAACTTATTCATGGAAGTCAACTTATTTCATAATCTCAATACATCGTCACCTTCATTTCTCACCATAAGAGCAATCGCATTATTCTTTATAATTATCTCTTGTACCTTTTGTATTCAAATGACCTTATGACAATCATCATTATCTCACATAATCCCAAACCTTCAATCATATGTCCCCAAATTCTCATTTCAAATAAATGGTTACTCCTTTAAGGCATCTCACTATAAAATACTTTCAACATCTCCCAATAATGATAACTGACTTTCCCAAATAATCATATTGCATGTAAATAACCAAATCTTTAACATATCATCTACCAATCAACTTCCAAAATAAATCAACAGTATTATCACTTACCATCATAATTTATAATATTCTCCAATATAAATGATCATTTCTCACTAATAATCAATAAGTTCCTAAGAATAATTAAAATTCTTTCCAATAATGCCATAACATTTGTCTTCACTCATCCTTTCGAAGTATGACTTGACATTTCCCAATATACGCATCAAGTCATCACATAACTTCATGTATTCCTTGATATCCCAGAAAATCAATTCTTAATTCCTAACAATTTCAAATCATAGTTTCCAATATCAATACCTCACTTCCTTCAATACATTAATTGGCTCAAATGACCACCCATTAGTCATACTTATAAATATGACACAAATCAAAATCCCAAAATTTCTTAGTTACAAGACCAAACAACATTATAAATTTCTCTCAAAATAGAGGAATAATTCACTTACTCAAACACAATATACATTCCTTAATTCCCAATAATTAAGAATCAAATCTTTTAATCTCAAATTTCATAATTTTTCTCATAGAAGTCTCAATAAAATCATATCACTCATAATCTCAACATCTCATCACAACTTCATAAAACTAGTTTTGCCATGTCTAAAATCAATTATGCAAAGTATCATAAAACCATCTTTCTTCTTCATGTATAGCTCCTGAGCACCCCATGGCAAAAAGCTAGGTCGAACAAAACCTTTGTCCATGAAATTCTATAGTTGCACTTTGAGCTCTTTTAAGTTACGAAGGAGCCATCCGATATTATACCTTGGATACTAGAGTTGCGCACTTAATCGATGACGAATTCAATTTCTCTTTTAGGCGATAAATCACAAAAATCTTTTGAGAACATCTTTAGTCATTCTCGAATAACAGAAATTTGTTCGAGAGAAGTATTCACCTTAAACACTTCAATTATTGCAACCAGGTAGGCATAATAACTCTTATTCATCAATTGATGAGCCTTCACCACTGATAATATCGAAATAGAAGGTTTCACCTTTACTTCAACAAAACGAAAAGGGTTACATTTGAAGGTTTAAATACCACCTTAACGTAGCCAGTGATTGAAACCTTATACCGCAATAATCATTCCATTCCTAGTATGACATCAAGTTTGTGGGTATTCAGTGTTATGAGATCTATCATCTACTCCTTCCCATTCACCATGGTTGGGGAAATTTCTCAACACATAACTTTAGTTCAACAATTCTTCAAATGGCATTGACAATGTAAACTTGGTCTCCAGCTACTGAGATGGGTAAATCGATTTTTCTATAATTGTGGGACTATCAAATGAGTAGGTAATCCCGATATCAAACACGATAAGTGCTTAATACTAAGTTCAATGACTTCTCAACTTCTCGTTTGGACATTATATACTCTCGTGCCGATATACCATTCATATCCATTTCTTATTTCACAAAAAGATCTAATAAACGGCACCCAAATTTTTTTTTTATAACCATTACTTTCTCACTTCCTCGTTTACATAACCAAGATATACTCGTCATATTCACTGACAACATTCTTAACCTTTCACTTTCCGACATTACACATTAACATGCAAGAAATTGCGATAATTGGAACATCACATAACATTGCATAATTTAAACAAAAATTATCTTACCAGATGATCGAGGAAGTAGCACTTGAGGTGTGACTCAGTTCCCGAACCATTTCAAATAATTTTTAAAAGTCTACAGAATCGCTTTTAAAACTCTTAGCTCTGATACCAAAAAATTCTATATAAAAGCTTAACACATTTTTGGTATCAGAGCTTAGAGTTTTAAAAGCGATTCTGTAGACTTTTAAAATTTATTTGAAAATGGTTCGGGTACTGAGTCATGCCTCAAGTGCTTCTCCCTCGATCATCTGGTAAGTTAATTTTTGTTTAAATTATGAAATGTTAATTGATATTACAATTATTGCAAATTCTTGCATGTTAATGTGTAATGTCGGAAAGTGAAAGGTTAAGAATGTTGTCAGTGAATATGACGAGTATATCTTGGTTATGTAAACGAGGAAGTGAGAAAGTAATGGTTATAAAAAAAAAATTTGGGTGCCGTTTATTAGATCTTTTTGTGAAATAAGAAATGGATATGAATGGTATATCGGCACGAGAGTATATAATGTCCAAACGAGAAGTTGAGAAGTCATTGAACTTAGTATTAAGCACTTATCGTGTTTGATATCGGGATTACCTACTCATTTGATAGTCCCACAATTATAGGAAAATCGATTTACCCATCTCAGTAGCTGGAGACCAAGTTTACATTGTCAATGCCATTTGAAGAATTGTTGAACTAAAGTTATGTGTTGAGAAATTTCCCCAACCATGGTGAATGGGAAGGAGTAGATGATAGATCTCATAACACTGAATACCCACAAACTTGATGTCATACTAGGAATGGAATGATTATTGCGGTATAAGGTTTCAATCACTGGCTACGTTAAGGTGGTATTTAAACCTTCAAATGTAACCCTTTTCGTTTTGTTGAAGTAAAGGTGAAACCTTCTATTTCGATATTATCAGTGGTGAAGGCTCATCAATTGATGAATAAGAGTTATTAAGCCTACCTGGTTGCAATAATTGAAGTGTTTAAGGTGAATACTTCTCTCGAACAAATTTCTGTTATTCGAGAATGACTAAAGATGTTCTCAAAAGATTTTTGTGATTTATCGCCTAAAAGAGAAATTGAATTCGTCATCGATTAAGTGCGCAACTCTAGTATCCAAGGTATAATATCGGATGGCTCCTTCGTAACTTAAAAGAGCTCAAAGTGCAACTATAGAATTTCATGGACAAAGGTTTTGTTCGACCTAGCTTTTTGCCATGGGGTGCTCAGGAGCTATACATGAAGAAGAAAGATGGTTTTATGATACTTTGCATAATTGATTTTAGACATGGAAAAACCAGTTTTATGAAGTTGTGATGAGATGTTGAGATTATGAGTGATATGATTTTATTGAGACTTCTATGAGAAAAATTATGAAATTTGAGATTAAAAGATTTGATTCTTAATTATTGGGAATTAAGGAATGTATATTGTGTTTGAGTAAGTGAATTATTCCTCTATTTTGAGAGAAATTTATAATGTTGTTTGGTCTTGTAACTAAGAAATTTTGGGATTTTGATTTGTGTCATATTTATAAGTATGACTAATGGGTGGTCATTTGAGCCAATTAATGTATTGAAGGAAGTGAGGTATTGATATTGGAAACTATGATTTGAAATTGTTAGGAATTAAGAATTGATTTTCTGGGATATCAAGGAATACATGAAGTTATATGATGACTTGATGCGTATATTGGGAAATGTCAAGTCATACTTCGAAAGGATGAGTGAAGACAAATGTTATGGCATTATTGGAAAGAATTTTAATTATTCTTAGGAACTTATTGATTATTAGTGAGAAATGATCACTTATATTGGAGAATATTATAAATTATGATGGTAAGTGATAATACTGTTGATTTATTTTGGAAGTTGATTGGTAGATGATATGTTAAAGATTTGGTTATTTACATGCAATATGATTATTTGGGAAAGTCAGTTATCATTATTGGGAGATGTTGAAAGTATTTTATAGTGAGATGCCTTAAAGGAGTAACCATTTATTTGAAATGAGAATTTGGGGACATATGATTGTAGTTTGTGAATATAATGAGTATATCTTCGTTATGTAAATGAGGAAGTGAGAAAGTAATGGTTATTAAAAAAAAAAAAAAATTTGGGTGCCGTTTATTAGATCTTTTTGTGAAATAAGAAATGGATATGAATGGTATATCGGTACGAGAGTGTACAATGTCCAAACGAGAAGTTGAGAAGTCATCGAACTTAGTATTAAGCACTTATCGTGTTTGATATCGGGACTACCCACTCATTTGATAGTCCCACAATTATAGGAAAATTGATTTACCCATCTCAGTAGCTGGAGACCAAGTTTATATTGTCACTCCCTTAAATTCCCAACAAATTCACAAATCTTAAAATCAACATATATCCAAACTTTACCAACTACTACAATTTTCATAAATCTCAAAAATTATAAATTTATATATACGTACTTGAAAATTTTCAAAAATTTATTCACGTTTATACCACTTTCCAAATTTCTAAAATTCTCAAATTAATAACTTAAACTAACAAAATTTCAATTAAACCATTTCCATATATACAATTCAAACTTTTTCGCCAAAATTAAAACATAATCAAATTTTTACTTGAAATCAGAATTTTAACCATTATAATTCAATTTTAGCTACAAAAAGTTAGTTAAGATGATTAATATGAATTTCATAAAATCTAAAAGTTTACACCCACATATTCTAAATCTGAAAATTATCATTATAATTCAAACTTTTAACAATTTAGTAGTTAATTAAGCTACCAATTTCATAAATGAGATATATAACACAATGTATGCATACATTTATATACATTACTCAAATATGAAATTTTCAATTAATTTTTTTTTTTTCTAAACCAAAATCTGAAATCTGTAAGTAAATATCATACACACACACAAAATCCCAAAACTGAATCTTAACCACTAAAAATCTGAAATCACAATTAAATTTAAATTCTGAAATTAGTTTTCATAATTTGGAAATCTAAAACAAATCACACATATACATACATATACCTATCACCCAATTGTAAAAATCACATCTATGTATGATATATATAGATACACACACATCATATACATGTTTTCGAGTGTGAGTGTGAGTGTGTGTGTTGAGTGCAGTCCGCGGGTGTGCCCCGGGTGTGTGCGTTCGTGTGTGTTTTGTGCGTGAGAGGGGAAGGGAGAGTGTGCTACCGGTGGTTGGCGACGGTGGTGCACCGACGAGAGAGAGACAAGAGACCGAGAGAGCGAGGCAGAGAAGATGAGCGTGAGGACGAGAGAGGGAGAATCGGGCGAGAGTGAGAGACCGTGAGTGATAGAGAGGTAGAGGCCGAGTATGAGAGTTTAGGTTAGATTAGGTTTAGATATAATCTTTTGGAATTTGCAACTTGGCCCCTCAATGCTCTCTAATTTAGAAATTTAAGTCCACAACTCCCAATAAAATTTCAATTCGCCCTAAACCTTTTCCCAATCTCGATTTAATGAAATTTAAACAACTTACTACTCAATGACAAATAGAATTTAACAAGCTTAACAAATAAAATAATTAATTATACATAGAGTTCATAAACAATTTATAAACTTTTTAATTGGCACATCGATCGAGACGGCGCCCAAGTCCTTCCACTGCAAAATAATTCGAATTATAGACATTAAATATCACAATTTTATAATTTATAATCACAGTAACATAAATATTGAGCGAAATTTAAAATTGCACGCAAAATTGAAAAGCGGTCTTACAATTCCTTACCCCCTAAAAGAAATTTCGTCCTCGAAATTAAAGTTTACCAAAAAGGTGTGGATACTTGGCACACATTTCGCCCTCGCGTTCCCAAGTTGCCTCTACAGTCTTTTCAATTAATTTTGGACCTAAAATTCTTCTTTTTACCAACTTTTTCTCAATGAATAGGTGATCTGCTGTCATAAATAGCTTCATATTGCGTCATGCCAATAGTAGCCTGGAAACTATTGTTATATGTAAATTCAACAAATGGTAAATGGTTTTCCTAGCTATCATAAAGGTCTAAAATGCAAGCTCTCATCATAGTCTCTAAACTCTGTGTAAAGAAATATTTGCTGACTACTTAAGTCATTATTCCATAACCCAAATGACATCACGTCTCTTCACTGATCTCTGTAAGCCCATTACAAAAATCCATGAAAAATTCTCTCCAATGTTTCAATAAGTCTTTACTATTTCTTTAAAAACATATCAAATCATAATAATTTGTCATATCTAAAACTTCTCATCACCAAATAACCCAAACTAAATAAAACAATAGAAATTACTTGAATATTCTCTCTATGTAGTATACCCAATAACATGTTATTCCCTAATCAACATAATATCATCAGCTTATCTTTTCCCTTATTTGTAACCGAAACGTACTGCAAAATTCATTATAAATAAACAATTAGCTCCCAAATAACTAAAATTCTTTACTCAAATGTCACAACATTTCCTGCAAGGTATCAATTCTAAAATATTGAACCCAAACATGTAAGAATCTTTCTGGGAAGATTTACATACGTAATCATTTCTAATCTTGACTGTAATTTCCTTTTAGAAATTGAAGAAATTCAAACTTAAATCTTTTAGTCCATAATTTTAAATCATGCATCAAGTACTTGATATCACATGCGCATTCTAGCGAGGACTTAGGTACTAACTTAAAAATCTATGCTTTCAAAATCATCATAACAATAATACTCTAACCAAGTATTTTATAAATAAATCATTGACCTATCACCAATGAATAAGACTTTTGTGATTTATATAGAATTCCTCATCAAGTTTACTTAACCCAAAGATACAATCCCATTATAAGTAAAAGTCACACAGCTGACCTCAAATAATCATATCAATCTCTCTAAGATTACAACATAATAACCATCATATCCTTCACACGAACCTTTTACGTCAATATACTCACTAAGATTTTATATCAATCTCTCAAACTCAATAAATCTTGGACTCTGCCATTGTCACTCTTTCTGCACACTACTCCATAATAAATAATCATTGTGAAGTCTTATTCTCATTTTCCAATCCTATCCACAAGGACAACTGCTTAAAATTTCATTTCTTATTTTTGAATCAAGATACCATCAATAATAATCTCCACAATTTTCATGGTATGTACTATCATAAACTTTCCTCCGATCAGATGCATTACTTCTGCAATACTTGTACAAATCTAGGACCAGATAAAGTTTCTTTCATCAATTTCATCCAAAAATCTCTCATATGATATTTTAGTATCATCAATGAAAACTTAACGTACATCAGTGAATCATTCAAATTATGATGAAACCTGATTTATTTTCCATGACTGAGATTCATCTTTCTTCGAATTCCACTTAAAACCAAAGATAGCTGCACCATTCTTAGCGCATCCATCAGTGTTAAGCTTGAAGGCTCCCACCGAGAGAGTACGCCAAAGTACCAAAATAGGGGGAGAAGGTGTAGAGGGAGTAAAACTAATACCAAATAAAGAGGAAATAGCTGTGTCCTCGCGCAAATGCTGTGATCTAAGGAGTCGCCCAGTATGTAAGAATGAGAGCATCCGGTATACTCTCCAAATAATCCTCCTCGACTCCATCCAAATGCCCCTGTGCTTCTCATCATTCCTCTCTATCCATAGGAACCAAAATATGACAAGGGCGATAATGGTGCGAATATGGCCCAGTCGAGCATAACATCCAAAATACCTCCATCGTTGGAACCTCTGCCTGACATCCTCACTCAAAATCATGGGAACCTGGAAAATATCTCCAAAGTGGTTCCAAACCCGATGCCTGTGAAAATATGCGTAATCGTCTCAATTTGTGAGCAACACTGACATCTGGATGCTAAGTGGCATCCAATACGCCTCTGAATAACTGTGTCAACAGGGATGAGCCCCTTCCATAACCTCCAAGTGAAGAAAGAGACTGTGACAGGTAGCCTAGAACTCCACATTTGATGATAGGAATCCTGGGTCTAATGAGCCACCCGAACCAAATGACAAGCTGACTTGGTAGCAAATCTACCATAAGAAGTATCCCTCCAAACAATCCGATCAGGAGTGTCAACACATAACGGAATCGCCCATATCTGTGCAGCTACAATAGGTGGAAGGACCTGAATAAGATGGTCAATATCCCATCCAGTGTCATCAAAAAAATCCTACACACTCTCCGAATAGTGATGTATGTCTGGGAACAAAGCTGCCAAGGTAGTATCACCCATCCAACAATCATGCCAGAAAAATATCTGTCCTGCGCCAAGATGCCACGTAATGTGTAGCTCAGTGTGGAATAATAGCAAGTGTAGGATGAGCCCCCATACAATATTTTCCTAGTATAAATTGAGCCCAAAAGGATCTCTACGATCTAAAAAGTCACCATAGCTTCATCGAGAAAGTATCAACCATATCCTGTAGACGTCTGAAGTCAAGACCACCCTCATCAGTAGGAAGGCATTAATCCTTCCATCTCCTCCAATGCAAGCGATGAGAACCCTCCTTGGAATCCCAAAGGAAGCGTGCAAAGATGCTCTCTAGCTTTTTCAGTATAGCCTTAGGAGGTTGCAGGATCTGAAGAAGGTGTAGTGGGAGAGAGCTGATGACTAATCTAAGTAAAGTAATACGTCCTCCTGGGGAAAGCAACCGAGATGCCCAACCAGAAATCCTGCTCCTGACCTTCTGGATGAGCTCATCATAAAGGAACGTCCGTGTAAGACCGCTTTTCATCTTATGGGTAATTTTGAAATCCCACGTGAGATTTATGTTAATGTCGTTATAAATTTTAAATGATAATTTTTAATATCTATAATTGGAATTATTTTGCAGTGGAAGGACTTGGACGCCGTCTCGATCAATGTACCAATTCGAAAGTTTATAAATTGTTTATGAACTCTACGTGTAATTAATTATTTTTACTTGTTAAGCTTGTTAAATTCTATTTGTCATTGAGTAGTAAGTTGTTTAAATTTCATTAAATTGAGATTGAGAAAAGGTTTAGGGCGAATTGAAATTTTTGGGAGTTGTGGACTTAAATTTCTAAGTCGAGAGAATTGAGGGGCCAAGTTGCAAATTCCAAAAGTCTAAACCTAAACCCTCATACCCGATGTTTTCACTCAATTCTCTCACTCTCGGCCTCTCTGTTCCTCACGCCCGCTCTCGCGATCTCTCACTCTCTACCTCATCTCTCTCTGTCTCTCGGCTCTCTCTTCACGTCGCAGCCTCACCTCCCTTACTCTCACCTCTCGCCTCTCGGTCTCTCCCTCGCGAAACCCTCGATCGCCACCCCACCGGCGGTAAGGCTTCTTTTTTCCCCTTTCTCTTCACCGACGCACCACACACACCGACGCAGTCACACGAACGCACACACACAACACACGTAATTGGTGTATGTAGATATGGAATTGTATGTATTTGTTGATGTGTATATGAGTTGATTGTATGTATATGCTACTTATATGTAGATATTCAGATTTGAATTTAGTTAAATTTTTGAATGGCCAGGGTTGTAATTGGGTAAATTTTTAAATGTGTGTCAAATTATGTAAATTTGAAATTAAACTTTCAAGTATGCAATGAAATTTGCCTCTCGTTTCGAGTATGATATTATATTGTGTTAGACATGGCTTAAGTATACATTTGGGTTAAATTGTGAGCCACATAGAATTTTTACGGTTAGTTAACTTCAGTCCGGGAATAATGTGCATATATGTATGTATATTTGGAGTTTTGTGTATGTATTGAAGTGTATATATATATATATATATATATATATATATATATATATATATATATATATATATATATGATTCTCATGTATAAATTTTAGAGTTATTACTTATGTGGATTAAATTCAGATTTTTCCAAAATTTATGAATTAGTTAATCCAATTGAAGTGCTTACTGTCATTTTGAGAAATTGCAGATTAGGAATAGTTACAATTCTAATTAAACAATTTTTGTAAAGTCATGTTAAACTTTGTGGATTTTGGTTTAAGTTTGATGTAATTTTGAGTTTGAATTTGAATTTAAAAGATAAGAAGGCCTTCTAATGTGCATTGAGATTCATTTCTTGTCTCGAATATGGTTTATATGTTTTGGTTATTATGTAAAGTCACGCTTGGGTTAAATTGAAGTTTTAATCTCGGTTAATGTTTGATTAGTATTAAAATGAATAATGAATGTGTTTGTGAACTGAAAGTTTTACCTTTTGACGAATGGAAATAACTAGGACTTTTGGTACATTGATGTTACGGGCAACCAAGATGCTTCCACTCACAATTTTGGACGGTAAATACTAAGAACGTCAAGTAAGTAGTGCACCTTGTTGGTATGAGTATTACTATTACCTATCAATTCTCTTAAACTTTCTTGTCCGGGGTGTTACAATCACCCCCCGTTAGACTCGCGACGTCCTCGTCGCGCTTAATCCATCTGAGGATCTATTGCCAGGCGTTGGGATTCTAGAGGTGGCTCCCGCCCTATGGCGTAGCACTTAGTTCCCGATTTTCGGCTGGCGATCGGCTCTAATATTTGTCACCGCCAACCGGTTCAGCAATCGTCACCGCAAAGCGGTTTAATATTTGTCACCGCTAAGCGGTTTAGCAATCGTCACCGCAAAGCGGTTTAATATTCACCACTGTTACCTCAATTTAATTCGGGTACGCCAGTCTCCCGCGCCCCATTTCCCACTCACACCTTTCATGGCATAGAAGTACATCAATTTATTATTAAAACTTGGGATACATGCATTTTGAGAAAACTTAAACTTACCACATTCTTCATTTAAAATCGTTTGACTTCCCCAACTCAATGAAAATGCATGCTGGACGATGTAACGACTTGATAACATGTATGCTTAAACCTTCACTTAATACCACATACATGTATAAAATAAAAACAAGGAAAAATAAAATATATTAATTAATATATTATATTTCAAATAAAATATATGTAAGCAACACATTAAAAAATATAGTTAATAAAAAATTGTAACAAATTAAAAGAAAAATAGGTGATTAGGTGGGCAAATTTTCAGAGAAAAACATAATTAAAAGTCAAAAGAAATTTTATATAAAAAATTTAATCAAGTGCCAAATTTTGAGTGACGCGATATACTTAGTGTACATATAACATTTTTTATTTTGATTAGTTTGTCTTTTTTAAAGTTTCGAATTTAACAACATTTTTTTATTGGAATTTTATCTGAATTATGCTTTTTATTTGATATGATTGTATAATCAAGATATTTTCAAAATTATAGTTTAAAAATTATATATTCCGTGCATCGTACAGGCAGACAACTAGTAACTCATTAAATCATGAATTAGTGACCAATTAATTCACGCATTAAATACAATAATAAATCAATAAATACATCTAATCATTAAAACAACGAAATTTGGAATTAAAATAATAAAGTTAGGCTATATCGTTCATCCCAATATGAAGTTTAGTTACACATCATGAATAATCAACAAAAATAATAAAATAATAACATTCTTTAAAAATAACATAAGAGAATGGAAAGTTTGCACCAAGTATCAATTCTCCACGTGATCTTCAACTCTCACCCCATTTGCGATGCTTGATCTCCAAAGAATTTACCGTGAAAAGCTCAATTGTATGATGCTCTTAGGTGATGCAAAGGTCCCAATTTTCATGCCAAGAGGTTGTATTTATAGTTAGAGAAGAGACCTAATCGAAAAAGGAAAGCAAATTGTCAAACCCGCGCTCGAGTCTTTTTTGTCTCTGCACAGTATTCAGTATTTCGATCATATCTTTCTATTTCCCTATCCGATTGAGCTGATTCAAATTTCATTAAAAAGAAAACTCAAAGTGCTACACTTATTAATGAGATAGGATTTTCCAAATTTAAATGTTTAAGACCCTAAAATTAGGTCTCAAAGTCCGACTATAAATCTGTTCAAAATCTTTTTTAATTGGAATCAATTTTATGGTAATATTCTTATCATATTTAATTCCTTTTTAACTTCTACTTGCATCCAGTTAACTCATAAAAATCCTCAAAGTATCTTCTTGTGATCCAAATCAATCGTTGAATATTTGCAAATTGGTCCCTCGTGTTTAATTTATTCTCCAGTTCTTCAATTTCTAATTTATTCATTTTCGCATCATGGATGATTCGATTGTTGTCATAAACTCCTCAATTGCTCAATTAAGCTCCAATTAGCATTCAATTGTGCATTTTTCTCATCAATTGCTTCATTCTTCATCTTTAGAGATATTTTCTGGAAAGTAAACAAATAGATATAAATTAAATATTAAATATTTTAAAACAACAACAATATATTCTAATTTAAATATACAAATAAGTGAATAAAATATATTTATCACCTTGTCACCCTTTGGGGGTCCAGTCCACACGACATAAATGGGGTCCGTGTAGAAGAGAATTATTGCTTGAATATCAGTTTCAAGTGTGCATAAATTGTGCATAAATTGTATCCATATTCAAATTTATATAGATGGCGAACCAGTTTAGAAGAGTAACTTCTCTGAGATTAATATATATATGCACACACTATTCAACCTTCCGAATGCCCCGCACGCTGGTTAAGGCTCTACCGTTTACGCACAACACATCCGCTTTTCATCCTCAAACCAAAGGACCTGACCCGAACCCTAGCCCGTACAAACCGAGGTACTTTTCTTCCATATCCTTGCTCATAAACAGAAAAAAAAGTCTGTGCTTGTACTATGTATGCCCTCCTATGGACTTGATAATCTACAAGGACAACTCTTCAATCTTTGAGTTTTCCTGGCCAGAAAGCAGTTTGAAGTCTTTTGATTTTAATTTTAAGATCTCCATCTTTTAAAAAGCCTTTTCTTCATAGATCTGGGCTTTCTGCAACCTCTGCGGATATTAAGTGGGTTTTTACTTAAAGAAGAAAAATACTATGTTTTCACCTTGGTTTTAAGTTTTGCAAATTTTGGATTATTTGTTGTCTTCCAGCTTTGGTACTTGTTTAGATCTCATTCTTGGGTATATCAAACAAGGAACAAGGAATTAACCTATTCATACAATTTGAGTTGTAACTTTCTGTTTCTACTACCCAATGTAACGGAAGGTCGCTGGTAGTGGTTGGTGCATTCAAGAGTTGTTTGATTTTAGCACTTTCTAGAGAGAAATAATTTTAGTCTAAAAGGATGGCGAATAGATGGTGGGCTGGAAATGAGGTGATGAATCCGATGTCACTATCTTCTGCTCCATCTCTCCACCTAAGAAACCCTGATGAAGATGAAAACGTCGCTGGATTGAACCACCGTGGACAGCGGCGGAGAGAGCAAGAATTCATGGACACAACCACCAATGCATCAAATAGTAGTGGGAGCAATACTAATCCAAACGCTGGCTCTACCAATCAAAACCCTGAAGATGGAGATAACCGACATAACGAGCATGAAGCTGAAGATAGTCAGAACCCAGCTGGAGATCTTGAAATGTCTGACCGCAGTGGGTCGGGCGGACGCCGGCCTAGAGGCAGACCACCTGGTTCGAAGAACAAGCCCAAATCTCCAATTGTGATAACTGAAGATAGTCCTAATGCACTTCGAAGTCATGTATTGGAAATCAGCAGTGGCAGTGACATTGCCGAGACAATTTCAACCTTTGCGCAGAGCCGCCGATGCGGTGTCTCGGTTTTGAATGGTAGCGGAATTGTGACCAATGTGACATTGCGCCAGCCAGGTGCACCTGGAGGCGTGATAACGCTTCATGGTCGATTTGAGGTACTATCGTTATCCGGGGCATTCTTGCCTGCACCATCTCCACCAGGAGCCAACGGACTGACGGTGTATTTGGCAGGTCATCAGGGCCAGGTCGTAGGCGGTACAGTGGTGGGTGCATTGACGGCTTCGGGTCCCGTGATAGTAATTGCTGCCACATTTACAAATGCAACGTATGAAAGATTGCCTCTGGAGGAGGAGCCGGCCGCGGCCAGTGAAGGAACGCAATTGCAGCCAACTTCACGAGTTAATACTGGAATAAGTGGTGGCGCTACAGGATCTCAGCCACAGGGTTTGGCGGCTGATCCACCATCGTCTTCCATGCCTTTTTATAATCTGCCACCGAATTTGCTGCCCAATGGCCAGATGCCGCCAGATGTTTTCTGGGCTTCCCCACGTCCTCCACCCTCTTACTGAGAGTAACATTGAAATGGTGGAAAGGAATACATGGTAGTTTCTGTGACCCCTTTTGAAGTTCTTAGGAATCAAGAATCAAGGTTAGGCTTTCTTGACGTTTTAGTATTCCATGTAAATCACATTTCTGACTAGGTTTTTCTACTTTATGTTTTCATGACTATGCAACTTATGATACTGCTGTTTAATTTTCTTCCTCCGAGTTTGGCCAATAATCTATTGAATATTTAATCTGAAGTAAATAGCCGCGCAACGTTATAGATTGAGTGGTTCGCGATTAAATGTCTTTGGTTTAATTCTTGTTGCATATGTTGTAGGTTCAAATTAGAACACCACCCATTTTATGAAGGAATTTGCTAAAATGCCCGCTCGGGATACCGTCCCCTCACATAGAGGTGAGGGGACGGTACACCGCCGGTCACTGTAGCAAGGCCTTTCATGAATCTGTTGAGCACCAATCAGAAGTTTTCTCACACAGAACTTAATTTTTTGGAGTAGGCATGTCTAGTTACCTTTTCTAAAAAGTTCTCATATTTTCTAGAATGTAAATTTCTAGCACAGTGAAATAATAATGTTTGGAGCTTTCCTTTTGTCAACTTGAAGAGTTGAGGTCTATATCTAATGGTTTCTTTGAATTAGTTAGCCTGAGTTTTCATTGGAGTTAAAGACATTAGAGTCCATGAACTTTAACCGTCTTCGAATTCGTATTTGTTCCTAGCCGGTAACCATCAAATATCCTATCAAAACTAGAATTATGTTCCTATTTGTCCCTAATTGACGTTCGTTAGTCAAACTAACAAGGTAACAAGTCCTCGAATTCGTATTTGTTCATAGCTGCTAACCATCAAATATCCAATCAAACCGAGAACTATGTTCCTATTTGTCCCTAATCAACGTCGGTTAGTCAAACTAATAAGGTAACAAGATTGATGATGGGACAAATGGCATACATGTCATAGTAAATCAACTTAACTAACAAGGTAACAAAATCCAGTCTCCAAAATCTCCAAATTTTTGAGAGTTTTTTTTTTTTTATGCCAATTATGGGTTGAACTCTCTTGATACTTCGTAGATAGAAACTAATCTTGCAAGATTTCATGAATGCAACATGTTATTTAAGGTTCGAGGATGACAATAGAAACATATTCAACTTGCTTTTGGGAAGCAAATTTACGTAACATGCATGTAATTATCGATCACACATGATGCCTCATATGTATGTTGTTCGTTCCGTCAGCAATCTTGTTAGCACCAATGATGTGGAATTAATTAGAGACTAATTGATGAGGAACATTATTACGTGTGTATTTGATTTTAATTAAAATGTTTTTTTTTTTTTTTAAATGAATAGTGATTTTTAGGAGAATGGATGATTGAAATTTGATTGAAAAGTCAAATATTGTGGACTTGACTTTTAATGAATGATTAAGATTGAGTTATGTAGAAAATGAGAAATTCTTTGATGAAAACTAAACAAGATCTATATATGGTGCGAGGGTTGATTGGGAATAAGTATGATTTGAAATAAAGGTTGATTTATAGTAGAGGGTAAAATTCATTTACTTACAAGTTAGTGAGCCTTTATGTGTGTGTGTGTGTGTGTGAGAGAGAGAGAGAGAGAGAGAGAGAGAGAGAGAGAGAGAGAGAGAGAGAGAGAGAGAGAGAGAGAGAGAGAGAGAGAGAGAGAGAGAGAGAGAGAGAGAGAGGAATTATGATCCAGATTTCTTGAGAAGCTACTAGAGAACATGAACATGTAACTCTAAATAGATGAATTGGTGTGTATCTTCGGTAATCTTCTGGAAAACATTCAGTTCAAAGCCCTTTGGAGTAATTGTAAGCTATCACGTTATTGCTGTTGTTGATGTGGGTGGCTCCCGAAATAATTGGTCTAATTTTCCTTTAACTTGGTTTTGGAAGCTTTTGCTTTTAGACATGTCAATTTCTCCACATTAGGTAATTCGACAGCTTTTGGATGGTATCTGGCTTTAAATACTTTTGACTCTTCTTCAGTTTTGAGATTTTTTTTTTTTTTTTGAAAATAGACACATGCACTAAATAGGTGGCGGTGGCGGTGGCTATGGCTGCGGCTGCATGTTGTTCTGCTCATCTAAAAGTTTAAGATTTTATTGTTAGAGAGTGATCACTTAAATTACTGTCTTTAGATTAGTGATTCACTGTATAACTAGTTGCATGGGAAGCAAAGATGTGCTTCTTGTGATGATATGAGATTGATTGATCGATTGATCTAAAAAAGAATGCTACTTTTATTCAGTTACGAATCATTACAAAAAGGTTGAACCGCAACCTTAACGGCCCTTACTGCCATGCCCCTAGAGCCTTGTGGAAAAGGTAAATCCCAGGATGTGCCCACCGACCTAATGTTTGTTCAATGTCAATATATATTGTGATGAAATGGTCTCCTTAATTTTCATCTTTTGATTTCAATTGTACCAAGTTTAGAGATCGGCTTGGTCAACTTCCTTCTATCTTCTAATATTACTCTGAAAGGGCATTTAGATGATGGAAAAATTATAAATGAAAGAACAAGGACCATGACCAGTATCTGTAACAAGGGTTAGTATCTGGTTCATATTGAAATTTGTTCATCTTTAATACAAGTTTGTTGCTAATTGTGTATGAAATTTGTGCTCTTTGTCAAATATCCCGACTCCCGAATGGTAGTGATTTCACATTAGTCAATCAATTCCCCCACATTTGGAGCTTGTTTGGATTTTAGTATTTTTTTTCAAATTTATTTTCAACTAACACCTTTTTTTGGGGTCAATCACTTTTCAATTACTTTTAAACCATTCGTTACTTAAAAGAAACTTTAAAATCATCGTTACCAAACAAGCTCTCAATCTTGTCAATGCAACCAATTATTACAATAATGTAATCCTTCTATTCAATCAATCAAGTACAATATTATAGTCGTTAAATTCAACTCTCAACGACTACAAGAAACAACTAAAGTCAGGTTTTAATCAACCTACTATTGACCCTATCTCATTGGAAGATAAAAAAGAAATTGAAAATTAAAGAAGTGGCCGTGTGTTTGATTAGTTGAGTGTAAAAGAAAAAAGAAAAGGTTTTTCATGGGAAAATATTTTCCCATCAAACCATGAGAATTTATTTTTCTTATTTTTAAGGAAAAGCTCCACATTTTTCACTTAGGTGGAAAATATTTATCTTGCAATACTTTGTAATCAAACACAAAAGGTGGGAAACTTAAAATGGAAAATATTATCCTTCTCCTTTTCCACCCAACTATCAAACACTTAGGTTGCGTTTGATAGCGATAATGAAATTTGAGTGGAAAGAAAATGAATTTCAGGGAATTGAATTATTGGGAATTAAATTCTTAGGAATTGGAAACTTAATATATTTGATTAATTTAATTTTATAGGTAAAAAAAGTAAGAAATTTTTCAACTTTTATTTTTTGATTGACATTATTTTTCATGAAAAATAAAGCAAATTTTAGCTATTTTACTAAAAAAAAATTATTTTTCATACATTTGTACTTGACAATAATAATATTAATTTTTGAAAAAAATAAAAATAAATTAACAACAATAAAAATGATCAAACGTGACGAAAATAGTTAAAAAAATTTCCTAGAAAATAAATTCTACTACTTAGCTGGGAAAACCAATTCCTTGATTTGGAGGAAAATAGGCACGTGAAGAGGAAAAATGGAAAATGAATTGCCAAGAAAAATTGTGTAATCAAACATGACGAGAAAAAAAATGGGTGAAAAATCACATTTTTCATAAAATTTGGAGTGTATCAAATGCAGCCTTAGGTAAGTTTGGTTCTAGATAAGTTGGAGAAATTTTTAAATATGTTGTTGAATAGTGTGAAAAGTAATGAATCACATCGAAACGCGTGGTTGAAAATGAATTTGAGAGGAAAAAAAAATCACATGGAGGAGCAAACTTGATATAGATTTTTTGATATTAGAGTTTGTAAAAAAAGGATATTTGTGGATATTTGATCTTTAAAAATAAAAAAATTATAATTGTATCTAAAGAAAAAATTAATTATAACTTTATTCACAAATTTATTTTATTGAGAGTTGTAAAAAGTGAATTTAAGAAAAAAAATTTTAAAAATGATTTGGACGGCTTGTAGCAAAATTTCAAAAACAAACTATATGTTTAAAACGATTTGAACTTTTTCCAAGTCAAACCATTTTTGCGGTTTGGTGCGGTTTAAAATCGTGATTTGCAAGCAAATAAATTAGTAGGATCCTAAATTAAAGCATATTTTTGTACGATAATGTAAGAACGAATGCATGATTAATCTACTAATATCAAAGATCACAGGTTTCACAATCGATACACAACAATGAGTGAATGATCGACACCAACATTATGGTCTATAATTAAGAAATATTCGCCAACCATTAAGTAGATTACATCAAAGGTCTTCTTGGATTTCTTTTCAAGATGCAACTCACATTGGTAAGGGGTTTACTTTGATAGGTTGCATCTACAAATAAGATTTACTTGTTTAGAACCATTCACAGAAATAAAAGATAACACACTGTGTTATTACAAGAGTTTTTCTTCTATTCAATATGCTATAAATCTGTTTCCTAATGAATTCTTTTCTAATTTGTTTACAAAGTTCTTCAATGAAAACTGCATGCGACATTTTAACTTTTCTGCAGCATTTAGTAGTTCTAGTTGTGAATGAGGTTGGACTAATAATATGAGAGATCAAACATGCATAAATTAGAACATAGTTTAATTTTTTTTAAAAATTCCACATTTTTTGCAATTGACAGAGGTTAAAAAATTTTCAAGAACACATTCAAATTTTGATAAAAGTTATTTTATAACTTATTTCTACTTGAAAAAGAATTCAAAACAATACTTAAAATGACTTAAAGGTTTCAATAACAATCTGAATTTGATAAGCTATTCCTTCGCTCAATTTTTATTTTTTTATAATTTGTTTAAAACTTGACGAGTTGCGGTTTGAATTTTTTCAAAATCAAAAAAAATCATTTCATGTTTGAAATCGAACCAAATCAAACCATTTATTATAATTTTGTTCGATTTGATGGATTGACGATTTATTTGTTCACCTAATTGGTGCTAACTGCAATTGTGACCAAGCTAGAGCCACTGCTGGTGGAAGACGTGCGTGGGCTTAGACCCCAGCTTTTCTTCCTTGGGTCCATTGTCCTCGTTATGTTTCGTTTGGTAACACTATTTAGTTTATAAATTGATTAATTTATGATTTTAAGGTAAAAAGTAGTTAAAAATTGGAGAAAGAAAATATGTATAATTAAAAAATGATTTTGAAAATTGTATAATTTATAAACATGTTTATAATTCAATTTTTGTAGTTTACCGAACACATTCTAAAGATAACTGTGTGTCCTAGAGAGTGACCCCAACTTAGCAAACCTTCTAAAATTTACAAGTTATAGGTTACTTGAAACTTAATTTTTTATTTATTCAACGTAATGATAATTTTAAGCAATGAATAATACGTTTTGACGTGCTTCCACCTTGCTAAATTTTTAGCTCAAAAGTCAAAGGTCGTTTTTTTCCTTTTCATCAGAAGAGGGAAATGTTCATTTTCAATGGTTTCTATGATTTGATAACTCAGTTTTGTATACATCAAAAGGACATTACTGTTATAACTTATAATCTAAAAAGGTTGTTGGTGTAGGATGTTTTATGGGTTTTTTTTATTGAATGTGTGGTTTAAAAGTGTGAAAATTGATGAATCGCATAAAAATGTGTTGTTCAAAATGAATTTGAGGCACTACAACAAAGTTTACTTTTTACGGCGTGCAATGCATGCCGTAAAAAGTGGCATATTTTTTACGGCGTGCAATGCATGCCGCAAAAGCATGCCGTAAATAACATTTCACGGCTTGCATCTGCACGTCGTAAAAGACATATTTTACGGCATGCGATATGCATGCCGTAATAAACCCAGACGGCATAGCACGTCGTAAATAACATTTAACGGCTTGCATCCGCACGCCATAAAAAGTAGGTAGATTTTACGGCATGCTTCTGCATGCCGTAAAATACATTGTTAATGGCATTCAATGCCCGCCGTAAGTGTACATTTTATTTTTTTAATAATTATTTATTTCATTATAATCAACCTATAATAATTACAAAATAAAACAAAATTATAATAAATTTGAAACCAATCATGCAACAAAAATATAATATTAATCCATATGTAAAGTTTTACATGGATTTGATAGCAACATATCAAATTATAGAATTTGTTTCTGAAAAATTGATTAAAATGTATCAAAATATTCAATCCATATCGAAGTTTTTACTTCCGAAAACTATAATTCAGCTATCCCCAAAATAATCAACTCCCTGCATATCACAAAAATAACAAGATGTAAGTAATAAACTTAGAACAACATACAAATCATAAGTACGTCAAAAAATATACTCTACTATTTGTTTCCATTTGCACAAAAGAGAAATGGAATAGCATGAAAATGGAAATAAAATAAAAATAGAAATGAAGATTACCTTTGTTGTGATTACATCTAATCAATCCACTTCGATGTACCTAATTGACCATTCAATTGTACTTCCTAATGCATCTTCAAGAAGAAAAAGCTCACGAGTAGGACGATATAAGCTAACATTATCAATCACTTCAGTAATCCAAACTCTCCAACATTCATTACCAAGTGGTACATAATGCACTAGATCACTTGAATTTGTTGATGCAATTTCTCCTTTTGCTACAACTTCAGTTTTCCCAAACCAAGACATCAATTTGCACTTCTTATTCTTAAGATTATGTATATCATTCAAACTTGTTTCTCTAGGCTGTAAATTCATATTCAATTGTAAAATTTTTTATTTTAAGAATATAGATGTATATGTAAAATAGAATAACATTAACAAATTAAAATTTTCACTTACAATATCTTCTTGTTCAACACTTTTACCCTTCCCTTGAAATAAAGCTTTTAATTCTTTAACTTCATCTCTCAACTCTTGGACTTGAGTTTGTAAATTGTGATTGTGCACCAAAGTATTCAACTTTGAAGGATTCGCACCGAAGCCAAGACCTCTTACCCGTCCCCGATGTTCTGGACCAAGTACTCTTGCAACACCATCGTCTTTGAGAGAATGTTTATTTGGTGAGGTAACCACTTCTGAATATGCTTTTATCTTTTGCTAATATCATGAAATTCAGTAATGAGTTAAAGTTATATAAATACAAACTTTAAATAACAAAAAAATAACAAAAGCAACATTATTACCAATGTTTCCCCAGCTAATTCATTTATTGGTTCCCCATTTTTTCGTGTATGTCCTCGTATATAAACAAGGTCTCTCGTAATGGAATCAGGGTCTTCACTTTCTATGCACTGCAATTTTTCATATATGCCATAATTTGAAAACGTGTAGAAATTTTCAAGCAAATTTAACTTATAAGGATAAAATTTTTACCAATTCAGCTTCTAAGCGAGCAAATCCCTTTCTACTTGTTGTATGCATCATTGTTTGGCTAGCTCTTATTCTTTTGAATCTTTCATTCTTTTCCTGCAAAAATCAATAAGTTCTGTATAAGCAAAACTTTATATATGAATATAGACTTGTTGGGAAAACTTTGGGTCTCTAAATAAAAGCTTGCATAATTCAAGTTAAGACCAATTAATAGCTTACTCTGTATGATTGAGAACTGCGTTCTTTAACAAATGCTCGCAATTCTTCCATTGAATCAACATTATCTGGCTTAAGGAGAGCTGCAACTCGTATCAAGCCAATTTCTCTGCCTGTGTTACTAATTGCTTTAAGAATATTAGATCGATGATCTCGCCAATTCTTTCCCAATTTTTGCATAACATATTTTCTATGACAAGAGTCAACTTCAAACTTTTGCTGCATCAAAGTACACAAGATTAGCAGTACTATATAATATAAATTATATATGTGACTTGAAGTTTTTATCACCTGAACAAGCTCCCATATGTCATCAAGAAAACTTTCATTGATATCTTTCCAATTTTTCCATGTGATTGGTATAAGCTCTCTAGCAGTAGTTCCAAGAAATGACAATAACTTTTTTGAACCCTTACAAATTGGCTGCCCTCTTTCATTAAACTCTACTGGTAACTTCGCTAATTTTCCCTTGTTGAGATAATTTAGTTTTGCTCTACCCCTCCCCTTCTTTCCCTTTTCAGTAGTACTAGCACTGTTAGGTAAGACTTCTACATGTTGCAAGTCTTTTTCTTGTATGTTTGGAATTGTATTTGAACTTCCCTCTGATATCCTTATGCCATCATTTCCTTCTCTAGTAGCAGCAACGATTGAAGCTTTTTTAGCTCGTTTTGATTTCTTATAACCTTGATTAGATGACTATATAAAAAAAATAAGAAAACACATTATTTTACTTATATTTAACATATTAACATTATAAGTCCTCAACAACTTGGTAACTTACTTCACCGGGATATGTCATATTATGTCCACTCATATCAACATCAACATCCACAATCTTTCAACTTTCATCATTTGCATCTGTAAAAAATAATGAATTTAGAAACATAAAATCATTATAATATGAATGATCAAATGCTCATACATTTTATCAAAATGTTGGTGGAATAGGTTTTTGCAACATTTGCAAGGGCATATGAGCTTTTCTGGATTCCCCGCATCTGCTTGGACCATATTTGCAAACATTCTTGCACCATATTGATATGCCTCAGAAACTCTATAATAAAACACTAAATAAATCATCAAAACAACGTTTATGAACATTTTTTTTATATATATAAATTTAAGGGATGTAATATAACCTTGATAGGTGTACCCAATCTTTGTCCATGATGATATACTAGCAATATTAAGATATAGCCTGTTACAACACTAAAAAAATAATGTTATAAAAGATTATATTTGTACATCATAACCATTGCTAAGATATAAGAACTATAGGAAAATAGAAAAGTTCATTCCTCAATTTATTAATTGAGAACTTCAAATTTTTGAAATTATAACTATATATAAGCTTTACCATGCTCCAAAACCATGAGTGATGCATAAAATTCCTACCATGCAATGGACGGTACAACACCATAGAATTAGAAATAAAAAGAAGCTAATAAAACTCGGCTAAGTCCTCAAATGCCAATGAATCCTTAGCAAGATCTCAAGCTTCAATCCCTCCAATTAATTATTAATTTTTTGTTCTCTTACATTTATAATTATTTTCTGTTCAAATTATATGATTTGAGAACCTATTACATCTCTAAATATATGCACATTGCTTGTATATGATACATATCTTTTAGTCGGACTCAACAAAATTCTACCTTTCTAAGCTCTTATGATATGAATTGATACATTAACATGACTAGACTAGCTAGCATGAAAATGGAACTTCTAATCAATATTTTTTGAGCTAGAGAAAATATATTAATTGAAATATTAATTCAGTGTTCGTTTGGGATTTTATTTATTTCTCAAAAAATATCTCCTAAGCAAGTCTTATTTACGCTCCAAGTTGGGACTGACAGGAAGCATCATTTTTCATATTTGAATTTTGACATCCCTTTTTTCCTCTCTTTTAATTTTAGTATATCCCTATCAAGTAAACCCATTGGAAAGACAATTGACTGGCAGTCAACCTTGATATTTTTATTAAAGGATTACCCATTATTCTATTATGCTAGATATAATTTGCTTTCCTACACCATTAAATATAAATTCAGTATTCAGAACTATTCCTAGTTCGGATTTTCTAGTTTCTTAATAGTTGAAAACAACTTTTTAACGTTTCATTTCTCATGTTCAAATAAACAAAGAAAAAATATAATAATAATAATAATAATAATAATAATAATAATAATAATAATAATAATAATAATAATAATAATAATAATAATAACCTTGTTTAAATCAAAGAATAACGAAAAGTGGAGAGCTATTTTATTGAGCTTAAATGAAAATGAGATACAAAAGAGTATTTAAAGAAGAGGAAAAAAATAGCACCAATCACAGGTTGACAACAAAGCAAGCTAAAATAACAAACCAACTGTTTGTTATTTAACTAAAGCGCAAAAGGGAAAAAGGAAGTGAAAATGCGACTTTGGTCTTCACATTCAATCCGGATTCAATCCACATTCAATCCATATATATCCTAGACTTTATAATTGGTTGGTGGTCATGTGTTCGAATCTCAAACTAGCTCAAATGCTCAATAATTCTTCAAACCTGATCTTATTTTCCACCTTGCAACAACAATAAATAGCATCATATAACACCATCCTTCAAGCATTCCTTCAAACTCAGTACTCATGGCTCTTAAAATTTCTTCTCTCTTCTCATGCACATTTCTTCTTTTCCTTGTACTTTTTGTTTCTTGAAATTAATCAAACCAATAAGTGGTATTAAACATATATATTCATGTTTGGTGATTGGAACAAAGTTTATAATTAAGCAACGGCTTCTCAAAGATTACAACTGGGACAGATGTTGCTTACTTAACATCAGCTACCCAAGTGGTTGAATCAGTCTGGAATGAGAAGGGTCCCGAGATAGTTTGTTCTTCTTTAAAGGAATTCTGTTTAACTGCCCAATTTCTGGTTTGTTCGACATCCAAAGGCTAAAAAGAGCAACCCCACAAGCAGAGAAACCATTGAGAGGGTTAGAGCCAGGGAAAGCTTTAGTCCCCTATGCTTCTAAAATTTTCTTTCAAAAAATACGAAATCGTGACTAAGCAAAATCACATTTTTAGATAAAAAAAAAATTCCAAATCACATTAACATTCTTCAAAATAAAAAAAAAAAAAAAGAAAAATTCATGAACGCAAAATCAAAAATAAATCTAAATCAAATTCAATATTTAACAATCTAAAAGAAATAAAAAAATCATCAATAGTCTTGACATTCATTAGAACAGGGAACTGACCTCAAGGTTCGAGAAGAAGTCGCACACTTAATCACTTACCCTCTAATCTCCGCCTCTCGCGCACACGCTGGTGGACTATGAAAGACTGAGAAGAAGAAGAAATCTAGGATGTTGAGTCATGATATTGGGAATGGGAAGAAGATGTCGGCAATGGCGTTGTTTTCTTTTCAGAAGGGAGGAGAATGAAGAGAATTGATTAGAAGAAAGAGTCGCGCCCTAATTTTGCAGTCCACGGGTTTATTATATTTGGCTTTTTACGGGCGTGCCTATTTGCACGCCGTGAATAATATGTTTTGATTTTTACGACGTTCTATTTGCACGCCGTAAACAATATGTTTTCCACGTTATCTTTCACGGCTTGCACTTGCACGCCATATATATTCATTTTTCATTTTTTAACGGCGTGCTGCTTTTGCACGCCTTGAAACTCTTTGTGTTACGGCACACTATTTTTGCATGCCGTAAATAATCTAAGTATACGGCATGCCTTATATGTACGCCGTAAATGAATGCCGTAAAAAGTCACTTTTGTTGTAGTGAGGGAAAGTTGAAAAATACTAAACAAGACCAAAAAAGCTTAAGTTGAAAGAAAATAGCTTTACCTTACATACAATTCCAAAGAAGGTCATTCTACCATGAATATTAATGGGTGGTTTGAGTAGTATGTGTTGATGCACAAAACCGTCTAAAAGTAGAGGAAAATGCAACGCTGACACCTGTTTATTAAAAATAGTCAACGAGGTGCACCAAATTGGTCCCATGACTGACCTACCTTCGGATCATGTACCCGAACTTAAGGAACATCGCCAAATCAGAACCCCAAACACCTCTCGCACCTGATCCCTTCTTTCACCTCGAGCATGTTCCTAGCCATTGGACCACAATGCTCTTGTTCGGGGGTTATAATGTCCTGGCTAAAAATCTGGCATAGGTTCGGGATTGACTTTTATGTGTCAAGCCAGCTTTCTATTTTCAATATGATTCTAATTCCAACAGTCTTAACTTGATTCAACCACTGTAACCTACAACCTTATCAAGACTTCATCAACAATACTCCCGCGTCTATTGGAATTCCCGAGGTTGTCAATCACCTAGGTATTCCAATCCCACCAGGATTCTACTACCTGCCTCTATAAATACAAGACTTTCGATTATTATTCAGGTACACAATTATTATTCCAGTTTATAGCCTTACGCTTTATATTTTTTCTCTTTTCGCTAACTTAAGCATCGAAGGGGGGACTAGGATACACCTCACAGCCTTTGTTTCCTGTTCTGGAGATCCAGAACGTCCTTGTTCGTTGATAAATTTCGAGAGATGGCATGTGTAGATTTTTGATAGCATCATTGACACCATCCGTGGGAACACTACCAAAAGCCATGGTCAATACACGTTATGGACCTCCGCCAACGAGTTCATATGCTTAAGCTCCACCTTCTCCTAGTGACACACAAGTCCCCTAGGAACACAACCAGGAGTGCATGAATCGCCACCCCAGCTTACGATTTCCATGAGGCATCATTGGAGGAGCTCTGAAGGCAAGTCGCCAAACTTACTCAGTTATAGACTAAAAAAAATCAACGTCCACCATCAAAACCCGAGGATGGAAGCATCTCTCAGACTCAACCTCAAAATCATGCCCCACAATGGAGGTGGACCAAGTTCTCCGGGACCCGATAACCTATTCTAGTGATAAACTCGGGGGCCGTAGACATGACATCTATTGAGCTCAAAAGAATAATCCAGTATGGGATAACAACAGGGATCCGAAAGAACGGTCAAACCTTGGTCGGTTTCACACATAATACACTATTCACACCTAAGGTCTTCTTTGCTCCAGACAGATATAAATATCTTAGAATCAAAGAATGTGATGGAATGATTGGCCCATGTGAATCACCTTAATGTGTATACCGACGTCATGAACTTACTAGTTGTCCCATATTAGGTAATGTGCAAGGCCTTTAACAAATACTGACCAACGCTGCTAGGGATTAGTTCTCTACCCTCGAGCTCAATTCCATCCCATCATTCGCAAATCTTATCGAAAAGTTCTCAGCTTTCTACGCCATTAGCAAGCATATCAGCAAAATTTACGTGATTCAACTCGAGAAGGATTCAGATCCCCGATCTCCATATTATAGTTGTGTCTCCACCCTCACCTACGTTGTAAGATGCGTATCCTTTAAGATGTCTTTGTCAAAGACCCTGTTGACCACAAAATCCGACTGGACCTTGGACCAACACGTCTCAGCTCCTCCCTCTTGAACACGTAGATCTCCTGCGCACTGTGACAAACAATCAGTTTGCAAAGGGGGCCGAGGTGGCTCCCGTTTGCACTCCGATGCCTAAGTCAGTGCCCATGTCAAGCAAATATAATTTGAGTGCGGGAAATATAAGTGCGTAAAAGAGAGAAAAGGGAGTGAGAGTAAATATTTAGTTAAGAGAGTAAAAATGCTAACCTCTAACTTGGAGACAATCGTGCTTTATTTATAGAGGAACTTGTTATCTCAGATCACTACACGTGGCATACTTTACACTTGTCATCACCCTAGCTCATGGAAGTGACAACCTTACTTTTCAACCATAATCATTGCTACATTTTGTAGGGGATGGACGCCTGTCACGTCTTGGTAAAGGCAATGTCCCATCACTGACTCCATCTCTCTTCTGGTCAACGCCATAAAGCGCCCAGGCTGAGTATAAAGCACATCGGCTAGGCATTAATCAGGTCGGCTAAAGAGGTTTGCTTGACGCACCACCTCGACATTCATCCCAGGGTGATATTTTAGGCCTTATCTGTGGGTCAAGGTCCGTTGGGCCACTGTTGGGCCTTCGCTGGTGGATCACTGTACCTTTCTTTGGGCCAGGATTCAACACTAGTCCCTCAAATCCGAAGGGATCATTCATGGTCATGTAGGATTTGCCATGATTTCACAGCGTTAACTTCTTAGGGAGTCGATAAGGAAATTCCTTCTGTAAGGTTCAGATCCATATTATAGCCGATCTTCTGCCTCGGATTTTCCCTCCTAAATGGGGTCGGGATCGTACTAGCGCGTTCTTTAGGCGGCGCATTCAATTCGGAGGGGCTATCGGTGTCTATTTCCAAGATATATATATATATATATATATATATATATATATGTATGTATAAAATAGGAGGGGAGTAGCATTTCGCAGCGCGTGGTATTCACTATGGTAGTTTTGTCCCTCCCTTCGACGGCTGGCGCTTTGATTAGCCCATTCTCCAAGAAGCATGGGTTAACTACATTAATCATACGGCTCACAAAAATCAATGAACCTAGATCGTCGGGATCCCTATAAATCCTTCTTCATTTTATTATTTCCCCTTTTACCACTTTCTAAAAGTTTTCGCAGCAATATTCTGGCGAAAGCTTGTTCCGTTTTTCTTCCTGCAAGTTTCGAGTCTTCTCCTGTTTCTACCCAGCACCCGCCCTTGACGTTTCACAGTTTCTCCTGGCGAGTTATTCATTCCGAGTGCGCAGTTTCACGCATTCGTCTTTTGAAGGTAAATCTCTTGGTCCCTGTATATGCAAGACTTTCTTATTTTTTGTTGCCCATTGTGGGTTTGAAAATTTTTGTTTTTGCATTTTGTTTTCCTTTTGTTGAGTCTGACCCACCTTTAAAACAAAAGAAAAAATGGAAAGAGTTGGGGGAACGGGTTCACAGGAAATGTTAGCAATGACGGTTCCCGTCAGAGGTTTCTGCCCCATCTCTTTATCGGTTTTCAGTTCCCGCTTCTTTAGGGAGCAGATTAAGAGGAGGAATAGGAAAACTAGCGGTATAATTTATTTGAGTGATTCTGACAGCGAAGAAGAGAGGAACCAGAACTACATGGCCCATTTTTCGTCCGAAGAGGAATCTGCGCTAAGAGAACTCCGAAGCAAACGTGATAGAGACATGGGGAGAGAGGGAGCAACGGGTTCTTCTTCTGGCCCACATGATCTTGATTTGGGCACCAGGGCCCCTTTCCGGGCGCATAGAGAGGAGCTGGGGCTCTCAGAGGAGGAAATAGCCCAGGTCGAAAGTTGGGTGGACCTGGTAAATAAGATATCAGGATACCATGTGGACCCCGATCCAAATCCAGATTTGTGGGAGAGCAGCGGGTCGCTACTGAAATCCGAGGAGTTGACTTGGCTGGGGCTTCGGCGAAGTTCAGGATGTCAGAAGGGGTCCGTTTAGTGCATCCTACGCCCTCTTGCCGACCATGAGACCCTCCCTCAGGCCAAGCGGCCATATGTTACGATGCCCTGTCCTACGGTATGAGGCTACCTCTGCATCCTTTCTTCAGGGCCCTGCTTAGGAGCTATAACTTGTGCCCCTACCAGTTAGCACCTAATTTCTGGACACAGGCCGTGGGCACTTGGCTAGCGTGGCAAGAAGTCTAGTCCGACCATCCCATCTCACTATACATTATTCATACTTTGTACACTCTGAAGAAGTCAGTGAGAAGGGAGAGGGACGTGAGGGCCGATGTGAAGGACTGGTATTATCTGTCTTCTTGAGGCTCATATCCTCCTGTTATTACTGGCCAACCTACCTTCATAAAGAACTGGAGGAATCAATGGTTCTGGGTAGCTGGGGAGTGGCAGAGTTCTCCTGTGGACCCTTGTCCGGAAATTTCTGTTCCCCGAACTCTTTCCCTTCCTAGTGAGTCTTGCATTTGCTTTAGTGTCCTTAAGTGTCATGTGTCACTTGTTTTTATTTTCCATTCACCTTCCTTTGTTGGTTTTTAACATGTTTCCGATTTGTGACAGGGGATATTTTTGCCCGCCTACTCCCTGACCTGGATTTAGCGGCCGTTAGGCATCTGTTCGCTTACAAGGGCACTTTTCAAGGGGTTATTCAACAAAACAAACTATTCGTCAAACACGGTCTTATGCGAGCCATGGGTGAGTTTGCTTTGTTACTGCTTTTATATCTCATGTTTTTTCCGTTCGTAACCTCATTTCCCTCTTTTTCTTGCTAGGTTCTAAGGATTTTCCAAAGATTTCTCTGAAGGGTCTCATGGCTACGAAGATTCCCCCTGCACTTTGCCATGGATTTGAAGTTGAAAGGAAACAGAAGGCGGTGTTAGCCAACCTGCAAGTTGGGGTGGCAAAGGAGGTCTCCGAGGCGTCTACGGCCCAACTTCAGGGCCCTCTTCCAGCCCTAATGCCACCGCCTACTCTGCTGCCTGTGGGCCCTCAGAAGCCTAACACAGAAAAGGAGGCCGACCCTAAGGGAGTCCTTCCAAAGGGGAAAGGGAAAAGATCTGACAGGGGCGGATCCAAGAGAGACAGGGAGGCTAAGGATGCCTTAGTGCCGCCTCCTCTGTCCGAGGACATATTTGAACATGCCCCTGAGGAGGAGCCCGCCCCCCTGAAGAGACTCAGAAGATGTAAGGGAAAGGAATCCACCTCCGCCTCCCATGATTGAAGACCTGGAGGATGAGCCTTCTGTGCCCATTCCAGGCTTGGCCTATGAAGTGACACCGGAGGGGGCAAAGGAGATCAAGCACATCAAAACCAGCATTCTCCCCAGGGATGTCACTTTCAGCCCTTCGCTATTTGACTCTCCCAGTTCTCCTCCAGCCCGGGCCGCCTTTATAACCGAGCAATTTTGGACGGAGGGCTGGTCCGCCTTCTCCTCTAGTGCGAGTCCGTCCCGGAAGTTGCTCGCCGCCAAGGCCATGAATGCTAGGGCGCTGGCCCTTATTGACGAGGTGGAGTCGTCTGTGAATGAGGCGTAGAGGGACAAAAAGAATGCTGAGACTGCTCTCCGGCACGCGGACAATATGCTCAAGGAGATCAATGACCTCAAGGCCCAGCTATCCATAGCCCGTAAATCTTCCTCAGAGGAGAGGGCTAATGCGAAGCGCCTCCAGGAGGACAACGACAAACTGAAGCATGACCTCCGGGCCTCCAAGTCAGACGTGGCGGTCTTGTGCAAGAAGCTGGATGATTCCAACCGCACACAATCTATCGCCTCTGAGGCCCTGGCCGTCGCTAACGCAGCCAAGTTGAAGCTGGAGACTGAGGTGGAAGCGGTCAATGAGAAACTGGGGAGGGAGCTGGAGGCTAGGAAGAAGGTTGAGGAAGATTATGTTTCCCTGGAGAAGCATATTGACTCCAGAATTGCTGAGGCTTTGGAGCGTACCATAGCGGCCAGGGTGAAGGAGGTTCTGGACGCAGAAGTGTCGAAAGCAGTTCAGAACTTCAAGGATACTTCTGAAGACACCCCAGAGTACGAGGCTATGCAGAGGGTCTTTGGGAACTTAGGGGCTAGGATGGCTTTGGGGGACGTGAAGGAAGCTTTTCCGACCTTGGACTTATCCTCCATTGAAGCCTTTTACCCCGAGCCCCAAGATGCTCCTGCCGACCTTCGGGATGCATCTGACAAGGGTTCTTTAGAAGATGTCCCTCCTCCACAATAATCTTCTTCTGCCTTTGCTTCACTGCTGATTGTTTTGTTAGTTTTAGTTAGTTAGTTTTTTTTTTTTTTAAGTGCCCCGGCACCTGATATTGTAACACTCATTTCAACTTGTAAATGCCTTAATTTTTATGAATGAAATGACTTATCCACATTTTGCCTGTAAGTGTAACAAGTATTGTAACACTCATTTCAACTTGTAAATGCCTTAATTTTTATGAATGAAATGACTTATCCACATTTTTCCTGTAAGTGTAACAAGTATTTAGAACTGTTTACACGTGAAAAATCGGATTAGCACATGTATAGCAGTCACATGGACAGTTTGGGGGAGTTTCTTGGTAGGAGAAACTTGAAATCTGACCCTAGCAGTTGGGGGCGTCAACTGCAAACGAATTTTGTATCTACTTGGGCAAGAGTCACAAAGGCCTGCAGAGAAAAACTGTGCCATTGTTGTGTTCTTTGCAAAAACGTGATTGTTCTTTTATTGAAGTAATAAAAGTTGGGAGGGATTCCTGTATGCTTTGAGTCGTTTGCTGCAGTTCGTTTTAGTTCTTCTAAATCTGTTGTCTCTTTCATGATTGTAAGCAAACTGGGACTGGAAAGCTCACTAAGATCGGATCTTAGTGCCGCAGTGGGTGAGAAATTTTGTGTTCAAATTTGAACCTGTTGACATGTAAGAACTTTTATGTTTATCCTTTATGTATAGTTGCAAACGTCTAAGTGTATGTATGAGAGTATACACAATTTTGTGAAAACGTCCAACACTTCGCACAAGAAAGCGCTCCGTACGTATGAGCTAACTTGACGTACCAAGAATTTTGGTTTATACGACAAAATTTGGCTAAATTTGAATCTTTTCAATCGTGTTATATGGCGACATGACATGGCGAGTATAGTCCCTTAGATCTGAGTGGTTCGAGGCATTTATGTGTACTAGTTAGATCTGATTTTGACAATTATTTGAACGTTTCTTAAATTACACTTTGTAGGACCCATGCAAGCGAATCTGCATGAACCCCTTTCTATGGCACCAACACATTCAATTTTTATACAGTGATCGCCGTGTGGACTTTATAAAAGTCCCTTATTTTCAACAATATTTTATGTATAGCGTGGGCGTATGGTGTCATGACCAAAGTAATTTTGGAACTTGCATTTATCCATTACGTTTTTCTAATGTAAAAATTAGCGTAATTTCCAACGCAGCTGACCCACAGTTTTATGAAATCATATGATAATGTTGCAATCATTGAGGAGGAATTTAGTTTATTGAAAATAACGACGAAGGTGGTCCGTATTCCAAGGATTGCATAAGGGTACCCCAGACAGGTCTTCAATCATGTATGTTCCAGGCACCACCTCGGCGAATACTTTGTAAGGGCCTTCCCAGTTAGGACCTAGAGTCCCTACTCCTGGTTCCTGTGTTGAAGGGAGAACCTTTTTTAGGACCAAGTCCCGAATATTAAAGCGTCGACTCTTCACCCTTTTGTTGTAGTATCGAGCCCTCTTTTTATGGTATTTGGTCATTACCACTTGGGAATCATTCCGCTTTTCCATGAGGAAATCTAAACCGGCCCTTTGCGCTTCCTCGTTCCTAACTTCGTCATAATGAATTTGACGAAGCGAAGGGATTCCAATTTCAACGGGGTATACCGCCTCGGCTCCGTAAGCCAGCGAGAAAGGTGTTTCACCAGTAGCGGTGTGCGAGGTGGTTCGAAGAGCCCATAGCACCTGTGGGAGTTCATCTACCCATGCGCCCTTTCTGAATTCCAACTTCCTTTTCAGGGTATTTTTTATGGTCTTGTTCACCGCTTCGACCTGTCCGTTGGCCTGTGGGTGATGTGGAGATGAGAACAACTTCTTAATTCCCAAATCGTCACACAACTCATCGACGCTTATGTTTTTGAACTGTTTCGCATTGTCACCAACCAGCGAATGTGGTATCCCGAACCGGCATATGATATTTTTCCAAATGAACTTGGTGGTGTTGGCCTCGGTGATCTTCATCAAAGGTTCCGCTTCGACCCACTTGGTGAAGTAGTCAATTGCTACTATCGCAAAGCAATTGTTACCAGATCCTCTAGGCATAGGACCAATAATGTCAACCCCCCATTTTCCAAAAGGCCAAGGGCTGGTTACCACAGTTAAGTTGTGATGAAGCTGATGTGGTATGGTTGCGTGTCTTTGGCATTTATCGCACTTGCGAACAAAGTCATGGGAATCCTTTCGCATAGTAGGCCAAAAATATCCCTGTTTGAGGGCTTTCCGGGCTAGCGACAACGCCCCAGCATGGTTGCCACATATGCCCTCGTGGATTTCTCTCATTACATATCGACCTTCCTCAGGCCCCACACATCTTAGTAACGGAGAGGTGTAGCTTCGTTTATAAAGTATATCATTCAAGAGCAGGAAATTTGCAGCATATTTTTGTAATTTTCGAGCTGCCTCTAGCTCGTTTGGCACTATCTGGTGCTTCAAATATGCGACCAGGGGGTTCATCCAGGACCCCTCTTCTTCAATCGCCAAAATCTCCGGTCCAGGCTCAATAGACGAAGTCAACATGCGCTCAACTGGAATTAGATTGTGTAACTCTGAATCGCTGCTGCTTGCTAATTTGGACAACGCATCAGCGTTGGAATTTTCTGTTCTGGGGATGTGTTGCAACTCCATTTTTCTGAAGTGCACATCCAAATCTCTTACTTTCTTCAAGTAAGCGACCATAGAAGGTTCTTTGGCAGAAAATTGCCCGTTGAATTGGCTCACAACAAGCTGCGAATCGCTATTGGCCACTACGGATTTGACCTTCAAGGCTTTCGCAAGTCTTAACCCGGCTAATAACGCCTCGTATTCGGCAAAATTGTTTGAGGCTTTGAATTCGAAGCGGATTGCGCTGTGTAATTTAAACCCCTCTGGGCTTACTAAAAATATCCCTGTGCCGGATCGCCCATCAGCCGAGGACCCATCAACGAACAATTTCCACTCTTGGCTGTCATCCGTGTTATCTACCATTTCAACCTCAGGGGGATGTGTGAATTCAACTACAAAGTCCGCCAGCGCTTGGCCCTTTACAGCAGGTCCGAGGCATATAATGTAGGTCGAACTGGCTGATTTCTATTGCCCATTTCAGTAGCCTTCCAAATGCGTCTGGTTTTTACAACACTTGTCTCATGGTAAAGTTGGTGAGCACGCGTATTGAGTGTGCTTGAAAGTAGGGACGAAGTTTGAGAGAGGCTGTGAGTAACGAGAGGGCGAGTTTCTCCATGTCTGGGTATCGTGTCTCCGCATCTATCATGGCTTTGCTCACATAATACACTGGGAACTGATTCCCATCCTCTTCTCTAATCAACACTGAGCTGACAGCCTCTTTGGATACAGCCAAATACAAGTAGAGAGGCTCGCCGGCCTTTGGCTTTGATAGTAATGGGGGCCGTCCCAAAGATGCTTTAAGGTCGGCAAAAGCCTGTTCACATTCCGGTGTCCACTGGAATCGCTTTCCCCCTTTGAGGACCTTAAAAAATGGCGAGCATTTGTCAGTAGATTTGGAGACGAATCGATTCAAGGCCGCAATTCTCACCGTTAAGCTTTGCACTTCTTTTGGACTTCGAGGCGATTGTATGTTCAACAAAGCGTTGATTTTGTCGGGATTAGCTTCGATTCCTCTCTTATTCACCATGAATCCAAGAAACTTCCCAGACGCTACCCCAAATTCACACTTCGCTGGATTGAGCTTCATTCGATATTTCCTCGACACCTCGAAGGTCTCTGATAAATGGCGGATATGATCCGCGGCGACCATGCTCTTGACCAACATGTCATCGACATACACCTCCATGGTGTTTCCCAATTTTTCTGAAAACATGCGATTCACCATCATTTGATAGGTAGCTCCCGCATTTTTCAAGCCGAATGGCATTGCTTTGTAGCAATAGAGTCCTCTATCTGTTATAAACGAAGTATGCTCCTCGTCCGATTCACACATGGGGATTTGATTGTACCCGGAGTAGGCATCCATGAAGCTCAGCAGTTCATGCCCTGCTGTTGAGTCAACCAACTGATCGATCCGGGGTAGTGGGAAACTGTCTTTTGGACATGCCTGGTTCAAGTTTGAAAAATCAATACATACCCTCAATTTTCCATTGTGTTTTGGTACCAACACAGGGTTTGATACCCACTTCGGATAGCGGGATTCTCTGATGAAGCCATTTTTCAACAACTTCGTGACCTCGTCTTTCAAGGCCTCATATTTGTCTGAACTCATGGGTCTTCTCTTCTGCCTATGCCCGGGGCTTCAAGGGTAAATCTGGAGTCTGTGGCAGGCCTCTTTAGGATCAATCCCAACCATGTCGCCATGCTTCCACGCGAATACATCGAGATTTTTAAGTAAGAAATTCTTCAATTGATCTTTGTATTCAATTGGTGAATCCAACCCAATCTGCAATTCCTTGATTGGGTCATGTGGGTCTACGCCGAAGCATTCTATCCTTTCTGTCGAGGTGGAGCAATTGTCTCCTGCAATTCTTGGGTCCAGATCTTCCAAGTCTTCTTCTAGTGTCATCATGATGTCCTTATTTTCAAAGAGCTCTCCACCCAATCTTTCAAGGTCTGGAGCAGCCTCGGCCATGGCTACATCGCTAATCATGTTCAAGCTTCGATCTTGAAACTTTCGGATTGCGTTCGTGTAACAGGCCCGCGACTCAGTTTGGCTTCCCCTTACAATTGCAACGCCATGCTCCGTGGGGAATTTCATGCAAATGTATTTCGTATGCGTTGCAGCCCCCAAGTCAATGAGACCTGGTCTCCCAATTTAGCCATGATAGGAGGATATTTTGTCCACAACCAAAAATTCCATGGGGATTCTGGAAATAGTTGGTGCTTGCCCCACCTCAGTTATTAGGGTTATGGACCCTCTGGGGGTTATACTGTCTCCCGTGAATCCATATATTGGATCCGAGACCGGAATAAGGGGACTGTTGATCCCCATTTTATCTAACGTTACCCCGTAAATCACATTTACCGAGGCACCATCATCAACCATCATCCGTGATAACCCATTTCGAGCCACCACTACCCTGATAACCAATGCGTCGTTGTTGGGGAAATGTACTCCAATGGCATCGTCTTAGGTGAATGTGATTGGCTCTGTCCGAGGCATCCCTAAAGGATGTGAATGGATATGGTAATTCACGTTGGCGAGTTGTTTGGCCTCTCTGATGTACCTCTTTTGGGAGTTGTTTGTGCTCCCACCTGGGTGGGGGCCTCTCAGTATTGTGTCGATTTCACGAATGGGGAGGTCGGCCACAGGCACAGGTGGTTCCCGTGTATCTTTAGCATGTGCCGAGGCGGTATCCTGGCCCTTATTCCTGTCTCTTTGATGATTGTCAATTCTTTCCTTAGTTGAGTTCTTCCACGGAGCTCTCCTATCAGCTCGGTTGAACTTCTGACCACCAGTTTTTTGAGTTCTCCCTGTGTCGGGGGGATAGTCACCTCCCCTTCTCCCCTGCGCCTTTTGGTCAGCTAACATGTGGATTTCCCTGCAATCCTCCGTTGCGTGACCGTAATATCTGTGATAGGCGCAGTAAGCCCCAATCATGGGCTGCTTTCCACTTCGGCCACTTTCCACTCTCCCTTGAGCCGTGGGAGGATTTTGAGAAGGGGTGTTAGAGTGCAAGTGAGGGATAGCTTCCTTGATTTCTACGGAAAAGCTAGATCCTGTCCCCGGAAATGGGCGAGGCGCGCCACCTCGGTTACCGTCGACCCTATCCTTGTTTCCTCCTTTCTTGAGGTCCGCTTCATTGGAATATCCAAGGTTATATCTCCCTTGGGGATGATTATCTCTGGCCCTAGCCATTTCCTCTGATACAATCTCTTCCTTCATCAGGTCTACCAGGGTATTGTAATCCCTTGGTTTCCTGCTCCGGACATCCCTCCAGAACATGCTGGTTATATCTAGCCCTCCTTTTAAAGCGGAAAACATCTCCGCTTCTGTGATATTTTCGCAAATATGCATCTCTTCAGTAAACCTAGCTAGGTAACTTTTCAGAGACTCGTCCCTTCCTTGCCTCAGATCCTGAAGGCGTTGGACCGGGAGTTGGCCAGGCCTGGAGGAAACAAAGCCATTTTTAAAAGCCGTCTTCATATCTCTCCAACTGTGAATGCTGCCAGGAGGGAGTTTTTTATACCATCGTATGGCACTTCCCTCAAGGGTTAAAGCAAAGGCTTTACATTTCAATGCCGGAGTGGCTCCGGCTATTTCCATGCTGGCGCGGTAATTTAACAGGTGATCATCAGGATCACCTCGGCCAGAGTATTTTGCTATTTCTGGCATCTCAAAGTCATGAGGTACGGGGCACCTACGGAGGCCCTCTGTGAAGGGATTTACTTCCTCTTCGTCATCCAACTCGTAAGAGGGCAGTTCACTGTTTTCATCGTGATCGGAATACATTGGACCATGGTATTGGTCGTGGAGCGGCGGAGCATACTCTTGCCTTTGTGGTGGCAAAACATGGCCGTGGTTTAGCCTTCCGTGGGTTGGTAACTCGTTGCGAGATCTTGTCCGAACTGCTTCGGCTCTTCTTTCCTGCCTATTCCTAGGCTCATGTGCTGATGCCAACCTTTCTGCTCCCGTACCATGTTGGTCCCTATACATTTGACCATGCGACAAGGCTTCTTCAGCGCGTCGCTCCCGCCTATTTCTAGGCTCTGCGGCATTGTGCCGACCTGGGTCCGTTTGCCCCCGTCGTTGGCCCCTGAATAACCCTCCTATTCGGCTGAAGACACTTCCGGATCTTGCGGGAGAAGCCTCCCTGTGTCTAGGTGGGAGTGAGTTTTGTTCTTCATGCGCTTCATGCTCCGGGCCTAGCTCGTAGGAGGGGTCGGATTCTACCTCGGCATATGCCTGTGGATCTTGATAATAATATGAGGCAGTGGCCGCCTCAGATGGTGAATAATGTGGCTGTGGGTATTGCTGAGGCATCACGGGTTCGTTCATAATATACCCTCTGGCCATAAAGGCATTCGTTGTAGCAGTCTGTTCTATCTGCTGCTTGTGCATCTCCAGCATTTGAGCCGCCATGCGTGTCATGTCACACATCATGTGGCGATTTCGGTGCCGGCGAGGTGGGTTAGGTTGTGCCACTTCCTCATTGACGTTTTCATGGAGTCCTTGAGGAACCTCGCCCTCGCTGTGTTGGCCACTTCTTCCCCTACGGGGGTTAACATCACCATCACTTTCGTTCATGTTTGGGGAAATTCCTTAATCCTATCTTGTCTTTCAAAGATGAGTGGACTTTCGTTTCAAAAATTCCCGCCTTTTTCAAGGTTACTAAACTTATATCTTAAAGTTATACGTCTTTTCCAAGGTGAATAAACTTATGTTTCAAGGTTATCACACTTATATTTCAAAGTTTTTCAAGGTTAACGGACTTGTCTTTCAAAGCTCTTACCCTTTTCAAGGCCAACCAGCTTATCTTTCGAAGCTCTTACCTTTTTTCAAGGCCAACCAGCTTATCTTTTGAAGCTCTTACCTTTTTCAAGGCCAACCAGCTTATTTTTCAAAGCTCTTACCTTTTTCAAGGCCAACCAGCTTATCTTTCGAAGCTCTTACCTTTTTCATTTCCATTTTACTTTAAGAGATTCTTGAACCAATAACCAAGCCGAATATGAAGCCTTGATAATGTGTTTGGAACTATTAGATGACGTGGGTTTACAGACTATCGTAATTAACTCAATTAGTAATTTATCAACTTACATGATCCTTTAAATGTCATAGAGACTCAGTGATGGGTTTGCATGAAATCACCCAAGAATTACTCGACATATTTTATTAAGTGAAAATCCATTATGTCCCTAGAATGTATAATCACATGGCCAGTGACTTGTCCCAAGCAACTTCAGGATTCACGCATATTCCCTTGGAACTCCCCATATGCATAAGCTTTATAATCAGAAATGTTATACAATGAAAGAAGATTGAAGCTGCGCGCCCTCGATTTCTTGTTACTTGATGATGTGTTATACAAAATCGTCTAGAGGGCGTGCTATTAAAATGCCTTAAGTCAGTCTGAAACCAAAGTCATAATGGCCAAGGTTTACGAAGGCATATGTGGAGCTCATTAAGCTAGAAATAAAATAAGACGGTTGATAATTAGAAGTGGTTACTTTTGGCCAAAGTTGAGGGAAGCATGGACTATATATGTAAAAGTCTTTTTAACATGCCAAAAGCACGGACCAAAGGAACTTTAGTCGGTTCTCAAAAAAAGATAGCGAAAAAAATTATCCTTAGAGTCAAAACTAAGAGGAATGTCCAAAGAACCCCTACAAAGGATATGTTCCCTATTATCAAACATTGGCCTTTTAGATGTTGGTGTTAGATTTGATAGAGAAAATCTATTCGCCTTCACCCGATAAACACACTTTATCATAGTGGCCATAAATTTCTTCACCAAGTGGGTAGAAGTTGTTCCCCTTAGAGAAATTTCATGGGAACACATTATCAGCTTCATAGAAATTACATCATCTACTTGCTTGGAATTCCTAATATCAGAATGATGGATCATAGAAGGTCCTTAATTGGTGAAAGAGTCAAACAATTCAGTTGGTAATCTTAACAACATACTATGCCCAATCCAATAGCCAAGTAAAGTTATAAAAAATGCTTAAAAATATTATTAGAAAGATGATTTGTGCCAATTTCAAACAATTGCATGAATGTTTAAACCAGACTTTGTGGATTTATAGGACATCTCCTCGTTCAAGTACTAAAATCACACCTCCTCAACAAACGTACGAGCAATAAGCGATTATGCCTATGGAAAATAATATTCAATCCATCAGAACAACTATGCAAAATGACTTAGACCATGAAGCTTATAATGAAGCCATGGTTTAAAATATGATAGACTTGGATGAAACGAAGTTAAACGTTCTAAATAAATTAAAGGTTCGGAGAGTGAAAAAAAACCAATTATTACAATAAGAGTAAAGTGGCCATTTTTTCTTTTCAAGCCGAATTGATGTGGAAAGACATGCTACCTTTTGATAGCAAAAATTCTAAGTTTGGAAAATGGTTGCCCAATCGGAAATGACCATACAAAGTGGAGACTGTCTTACCCAATGGATTTTATCACTTCAGAAACCTAGATGGCGCGTTACATGTTAGAGCTATTAATAAGAAGTACTTAAGGAAACATGTTCATTCTATATGAGAAAGTGAACAAGTGCATGCTAATTAGGACGAAAAAGTCCAAGCAAAAAGTAATAAAAAATTCAAATACAATAATAAGAGTTTGGATAAAAATGTTTTATTTCATTAAGTCGAAACTGAAAGGATTATAGTTACAAGTGGGATGAGTCATGAGAGTATCCTAATTAAATGGGTCCTAGCCATTACTCAGATATTTCCTCTAACAAGTTAAGCATAAAAGCTATTGCAAACCCCTACACTACTGGACATCTGCAGAGATGACCATTGCTCCATATCAACTTGATCCAGCATGTTGAGCGAGTTGGACAGGTGAGTCTACTAATTATGCTGGCCGTGGAAGAAGGACACACTCAAAATTAGGATTAATTGGTTTGACCAGGGTTTTGCAGCCAAAATTCCAATTCAATCAATTCCAAATGCCTTGAGAGGTCAAGAACCTGGAAAACTCCACAAAAAACTTATAATTCTTTGGGCTCTTTGACTTGGCAGGATCTTGTAGTAGACCTTCATATTGCAAACCAACATGTGAAGGATCCCTTTCTCTATTAACCGAGTCAAGACAAAACATGTCCCAAGGAATTTGATGACAACTACGTGCCCTACCAACCAAGAGTATAAAATCTCTAGATTGAGTGAAGTCCTGCCCCCACCAACCAAGAGTATATAATCTTAGGACTAAATAATGACTCCATAAAGAATGATTATTCTCATTAAAGCAGAAAAAGAGGGAGCCTAAGAAGATGGAAATGTTTGGACGATGGTGAACCCTATTAAATACATTTTCAACGCTAAAAGCAAGGCTCAAGCCAGAAGACTGTTGCTAGAGTTAAGAGAGATCAGGTAACCAACAGTGACAAATGGTTTTTCTAATAAAATTGATAATCCCCAAAGGCAGAAATAACGACAATTATGCCTAGGGTCGCAGAAGAGAAAACTAAGGCTCTAGGTGAGGGAAGACAAAGGTGCCTTTTATAAAGGTATGTCAGGTAAATGTAAGGCCAAAAAACACCCCGACTATTTGATATTCGAGCATTATATTCAACTGGAAATGAGAGTTATGAGTCTCATATCCGGTTGAAGCCAAGAGTTACGATGCATAATGGGGACACTAAACGGTGCATAGGGAATGATAATGACATCTGATGGATGTGAAAGTGTTAAATACAACTATAGTAAAATGTTAAGTCGTATTGGGGTAATTGTTGATGCAAAAAATCTTCCAAAAACAAAGGTGAATGCGATGCAGACACATGTACATTAAAAATAGTCAGCATTGGGCGAAATGCCACCTGACGTGGGGGGCAAGTACACCCCTCATGACGAACAAGGCGAGACAAGATTTGCTCAAATATGGGAAGGGAAGTAAAATGAAACAGATATCTTGGACAAGATCCCAAGTGAACATGTCACAAGAAAAGTGGAAAACATAGAACAAAACTAGCAAGGTAATGGAGTGGTCATTATCTATGATTTTCCGTGATTTGGTAGTTATTAGCAAAATCGTTACTAAGCAGATCATGTCTGCAGTTATTAAGAAGATGTAAATAGTGAGCACTTAAACTAGGAAATTGTAGTTTTAGAGGAGCGGTTGCAACACATAAAAGAATGAAATGAAGACATTTTGAAGGATTAACAAATCAACTCTCAAATTAGAGAGTGTAATTTCTTTTATCCTATATTTCCAGCAAATTTCTAATTTTTCTGTAATATTGGGCTTGTGGCCCTTGGATGCAACGACTATATTCTCAATTGCACCCATTTTTGAGTTTTTGTCCAAGAGATTTGTTCCTGAACACATCGTCTGAATCATTGTTTTGTAGGAAATTACTGGCGAACAATATCATAAAAGGAACTAGCAAGTTCCTTTTTTTTTTTTTAAACCTTATCTTTTTTGATACAAAGTTGGGTGAGCTCAAGTATTATCCCACAGAAAAAGGAGAAAAACTTGAAATTGGTCAATTTCGCCCAGCTAGTTTGCAGGTCAATTTGGGATAACAATTCATTAGGAAATGTTTTTGATACGTTTTTAATACTCACTATGACCATCTACTTAGAAACATTTCTTTCATTTTGTAAACTCGCTAAACGATGCTATAGATAACAATGTAAAAATGAATTAAATATGTCTAATTTGTGGGTTTCATCACTTCTGACATATTCTCGGACTATATTACTCTATGGCAAGGTAGATTTTTGAAATCCTTTTTAAGAACTCTTGACTAGCTATTCAGAACATCGATGAACTTAAAAAGGATAGTCAAAACAATTACTTCAATACCAACTTAAATAAAATTCTATTTAACGTCAATTGAGACTCATCTGTCAAATTAAAAAATTAAAAAAAGGGACTTAATCTACATCTACAATTATTAGAATGGGGAATGATTGAGAAACTTCTAAATGATAAATTTCTTTTATATATTTTGCTACATAACCCAAATAAATAAATAAATAAATAAAATATTTACAAATAAATAAGAAGAAATTAAAGGGGATGTAGATAAACTTTTGAACGACCAATTTAGGGAACGATTGGGAAATTTTTGAACGATTGGTGGATAAACTCTTCTATTTAACAATTTTTTTTCAATTTTCTCAAAAAACTAACCATTTATAATTTCAATATATCATCTACACGGATTTAAATACGACATTACTCTATATAAATTCAAATAAAAACTGCATTGATCAACTCGAATTTAAATACGACATTAATGTACACGAATTTCTATTTTATTCTATTTTTTTTGTTTCCAAAAATTGCAAACGTATTTTGGCAGGAAAATAGTTATTAATATTTTTCTCTTTTCACTTCTACTTTTTTATTTACTAGTTCTCTATCCGTGCAATGCACGAAATATATAAATTTTAAATCATAATTTTGAAAATATCTTGATTCAATTATATCAAAGAAAAAAACATAATTTCAATAAAATTTCAATACAAAATATTATTGAATTTGAAACTTTTAAAAAAACAAAATTATTCAAAATAAAAAATGCTACATATACACTAAGTATACCGCGCCACTAAAAATTTGACACTCATTAAAAAAACAATTTGACTTTTATTTACATTTTTCTTTGAAAATTTGCCTACCTCATCACCTATTTCCCTTTTAATGTGTTATAATTTTTTATTAACTATATTTTTTAATGTATTACTTATATATAATTTATGTGAAATTCAATATATTAATTAATGTATTTTATTTTTCTTGTTTTTTAAACATTTCAATTTTTGTCAAAATGGTGAAATGATTAAGCCCCCGTTTGGTAATAATGTTCGGTTTATAAACTTGTTTGGTATTTATTTATTTTCAAATATATTAATCCAAATTTTTCATTTTCAATGTAGCACACATTTACATAGATATGATATTTATTTATATTCAAATATATTAATCCAATTTTTTCATTTCCTACATAGCACATTTACATAGATATCACATTATTTATGTTTAAATATATATTAATCTAATTTTTTAATTTTCAATGTAACACATTTACACATAGTACATTTATTACAACTCTTACTAAATATGATAATAAATAATAAATACTCCTACAAAAATATTTATCTTTTCTTTCTTTCTTTCTTTATTTTTATTTATTTTTTATTATATATAAAAGTGGAAGTGAGGAAAGTGAGTCATTAAATGGAATTTTCCCTCCAAAATGACTCTCTCTCCTCACTTCTATATATATATATATATATAATATGAGTACTAAATTTGAAGTTATAATTTATTTTAAGGTAATTGAGGTAATTAAGAATATAAAAGACAAAACTAAAATTGAAAAAAAAAAAAAAAAAGATATAAATTAACTTTAATTGAAAATATGGATATGTCACAAAGTTTTGAATAAACTAAATATAACGTTGCAAATTCAGTACTTCTTTGAACACAATTGTATCAAATTTGGATTTTACATTCCAAGTAGTAAAAATGTTGTAGCTTACACCTTAGCATATGTTTGTTTCAAACCTTTAAACAATAGTCCAAATAATATTAATTATGCTTTTTTCATTCAAGGAAATATTAGCGTTTGATACTATGCTGAAACTGAGGGGAAAAAAATGATGAATTGACTTCTTTATATTTAATTTTTATTATAAATTAAAAGAATGGTAAATTCCAATGAATTACGTAGCGATCAGAAAGAAAAAATAAAGGTGAATGTGACTTACAAGATTCATAATAACAGGACTACAAGTACAACACTCATAAGCAAAATAAAGTCATCATCACGTATAAGTTCTTATTGGAACGTCAAAATAATTGCAAATACCATCAGCAACAAACCAAGTAACAATTTTGATTCATTGCTCCCAATTGAAGTAGCAAAAGATATATCCTCTGACCTACAATAAGTGAAAAAGGGAAAATGAGGTTTAAAAACTGACGAAACTTTTATATGAGAAAATCATCATGCATTTTAACATTTAGTTTCAATCAGAGCCTTTAAGTCTCCAAGAATTCTTGTGCATGATTCACAACAGATACTTAGCAGGAAAATATGTTATCATGGACTCATTTAAGATAAATCCTTCCTATGTACACGATGGAATTCTTCCAGCCTAAGAAAATATGTGCTAATAAAATAAAAACTTAAGTCCATTAAAATGTAGATATAGCTTAATTCAAACCAGAGTCAAGGGCGAAAATGAGGCATGGGTTCGTTTAGTTCCTGGAGTACATAAGAATCTCAAGTGCTTCACTATAAAAATACTGAAATTTTTTAAGTATTGTATTCAATGGTTAATTACTTCACGATTAAATTATTAAATAATCAATATTGTATCAAAAACTAAAAGGTTTATAATTTCAAGTAAGTTATAATATTCTCCTAGGTTTTCCAGATCATTGAAATTCACCAACGCTTCTTCATGTTCAAAAGTAAAGGCAGGAAAATATAACATGGATTGCACTAAAATTAGCCAAAACAACTAAAACATGTTTTTTAAAGTACTGGTCAACTCTCATACATACTAAGGGGAAATATTTCAAGGAATTCAAATGCAATTGAAATCTTACAACTATAGTAGGAGCCCAAAGAATTCAGAAGGCAACCACAGAGAAATGGACACAAGCTTCTACCCATGATAACAACCATATCCTTTTATCTGAAAAATAAATATTATATCTTTCTGAAGATGTTGTCATAGACTTTATCAACCAATAGAAGAAAATCAAATCTATTGATTCCCAAACAGACAACCATTTTTCAATTTTTGTATGAGGTTTGCCTAATAATTTGACCAAATTCACAACACAAATAATAAGTTGACAACATGTTATACGATTCAATAGGTGCAAGATGCATACCGCTGTTGACATTTTTGTAAAACAAAATCCGGTAACCCTTGAAAATTGCTTCTTGTAGAGCTTCTTTCCATCCACGTGTGACATAAGTGATAGTAATAACTGTTACAAGAATATCTGCATTGCAAATAGATGCTATATTTCTTTTACATTACTATCAATTAACCAATTACCAAGTACCTGGCTTCCCGTGAAAGATGCAGACTCAACAAAAGTTATTAACCAAAACATGTCATTCACTTGTGATAGCAATAATTGTTATAAGAATAGTTGCAATGCAAATAGAAACTATATCTTTTTTTTTTTTTTAGTTTTGATGTGTATGTTGCACGCATATTGCCATTATTTTCCTACCAGGGAAGTTTCGAATAATGATTTCTTGTTTGATACTTTCCATGTCCCATAAAGATATACAAATTTCTATTTTTACACAAATTAAGAAAGCATAATTATTATATGTTGGAACTACAAATTTGCTTACATTTTACGTAATATACCCCTACATTAAGCAATAAGTAGTTCATATATTATGTGTTGATAACAAATCATATTAAATATGGATATATTAAAAAATTAAGACATTAATATAATCTCAATAAGGAAAGTAACCTATAATTTGGGACAAACCAAAAAAGGAAAACGAGAGAAAAAATTAATGAAAGATAAAACACATTGCTAATGGATCATTTTAAATGACTAAAATTTTTGCTACAGTTTAGTAATTCGAAAATAATGTAACAAAGTATTGTGCGAAAGCTTCACATCAATATTTTCACATCAATATTAAGATATTGCTATTACGACTTTATTTGAACTCTCATAATTAACTTAACGAAAAAAAATAAGTAACACAAAACGATAAAAATAGAAATATGAGAAGGTCTCCATAAAGATGTTCAAGGTAATCTTTGGACAGGTAACTGAATAGTGCATTAAATCCATTTGTTACCCGCATAATGTTTAATTGGATGAATAGTGCATTCAATTGTTGCCCGCAAGTGTTTAATTGGATGAATAGTGCCTAAATTAATTGAAAATTCGAGCAATTTACCCGCATAGTATTTAATTGGATGAATAGTGTCTAAATTGAATGAATAATGTTTAATTACAATTGTACCTTAATTGGATGAATGATGTTTAATTGCAATTGAAACAGTGCCTAAATAAGATGAATATTGTTCAATTGCAATTAGATAAATAATAGTGCATCCAATTGCTGACAGCATATAGTGTTTAATTTGATGAATAGTGTTTAATAGCAATTGGAATAGTGTCTAAATTGGATGAATGACGTCAATTTAATTGCAATTGGATTTGATGAATTAATTGGATAAATAGTGCCTAAATTTGATGAATGGTGTTTAATTGCAATTGAAATAATGTCTAAATTGGATGAATAGTATTTAATTGCAATTGGATTGGTTGAATAGTGTCAATTTAATTGCAATTGGAATAGTGCCTAAATTTGATGAATAATATTTAGTTGCAATTGGATTGGATGAATAATGTCAATTTAATTGCAATTAGATTTGATTGAATTGGATGAATAGTGCAAATTGTTGCCTGCGTATATTTTTTAATTGGATGAATAGTGCCTAAATTAGATGAATATTGTTTAATTGCAATTGAAATAGTGCATAAATTGGATGAATAGTGTTTAATTGCAATTAAATTGGATGAATAGTGTCAATTTAATTGCAATTGGATTTGATGAATTAATTGCACAAAGATAATTCAAACCGAAAATTCAAAACATTAACATGTTCAAGTACGAAAAAAAGTAAAAAAAAAAAAAAAAATTAACCTCGGGAGCGAGACGCTTGCAGTGGCCACACCAAGGGGCGTAGAAATCAACAAAGATATAATCAAAGGTTGAAATTGCGGCATCAAAATTCGATTCGTCCAGCTCCAACACTTTGCCATCTACCTTGAACGGATTATTTAATGCATTGATCGTTGGAGAAATCGTTAATATTAACAATAATATGAACGTAAATACTGAGAATAAACGGTCGATGGAAGCATTGCAATTGGTTTTACACTATTCGAGTAGAAATTGCAAGAGAATGAGGGATTGGATTTATAGTAAGGAAAAACGCAAGTGTCAGATTTGAAAAGAATTTTCCTGAGAGGAACCCTATACTTGTCTTATGCCAACCCCACAATTTCCCGCTTACCATTCACTACTTCCTACCCAAATTATGTCCAGATTGATCGCTTCCATAAACATAGACAAAAATTAAATGTTTTATTTCCATTTAGAGAGTGGAACCCTAGAAATAAAACCTTATTTAAAGTTGTATTAGCCACTGAATTAAAGAGATAACAGTGAGAAATAGAAGTTGTGGTTAAATATTTTTGTGCAAAATATTTCTTCTACTAAGATCATCATCATTACTCCGTAATAATCGAAGAATTATGTCAACAAAAAATAGTCTAAAATCGTTAGAAATGAGGTAAATTTGCATTCCTTCTAAATATGAAGGCACAACTAAAAAAAGAGACCTTACGGTGTTTGTGAAGATCTACGTACCTAAGCTGGCTTCGATTTCTTCAATGGTAGAAGGTGACACTGTAGCAATCGAGAATTTTTCGTTACTTAAATTAAATAAATATTTTTATTCTTAAATACGTGTCTTCACCGATTTATTTTAAAAACGTGTTCGTCTAGCCATTTTAAGTGAAATCAGATTCATCTTAGTCCAATTCCAAATTTATTAAGAATGTCTAAAATTCATTATTTATTTTTAAGTTCAAACATTCAATTCAAGTTTAATATCAAGATTTATTTATTCTAGAATTCCAAATTTATTTCCTAGTCCAAAATTATCAATTTTAATACTTTACTCAAGCTAAATTAATTTAACATTTCCTTAATCATATTTTGAAAATGCACGTTCAATGCCAATTCACCAAATATTTTTTTTTTTTTGGAAAACATAGGCAACATTTCCTGCCTCTCACATCCTTCTCTGCATAATTGATTCTATAGATCCAATTTTGCAGCCCATTTTTCAGCCCAAATATTCAGTTCAGCAGGTGGATAGATATTGGACCGGAAATGGAACAAGCCCAAGCTGTTGACCCGGAATTCTCAGCCCAAATGTATCACCGCCTTATACCGCACCATTGGATCATTGTTCTTTAATCTGAGCCGTTCATTCTGATTGATATTGGTGATGCTGACTTTTGATCTCAGTATTCTGTAGAAGCAACGTTTCGTCTCTCAACTTTCTCTCTCTCATTTCTCTCAGAAAACCCTAAACTTGTTTCTGATTCTCGCATATCTTTGTGGTTCTATTACTGATTCTTCGTGTAAAATCAGTGGATCTTTGTGGCTTGTATACAGATTGTTATTCTGTATAGGTTTCTTTGTGGTTTGTTGCAAGTTTGTTTTAGGTTTCTGATTTCTTTTGTATAAGAGACGCGATCTTTGTATTTTATGTTTTAACTCTTTGTGGTTTTGAAGTTTATGAAAGTTTTGAAGTTTTTGTTTGAAATATTATTCGTATTCACTTTGTGGCCATTTCTGGGTATCAATCTTTTTACAGTGGTATCAGAGCCTCAGGGTTCATGTTATAAACGTTGAATCTTGACTCAGTTTTGTTAGATCCAAGATTTTTCTGTAAGGATCTGTGTTTCTCCTGAAAATTTCTTTGTGGTTACTGTTTACATCGTTTTAGGGTTCTTCAGTTCTTAGTGGTGATCTTTGAGAAAATATTTCTTTTCTTAAAGCTTCTTGAAAACCTGTTTGTAAACTAGTTTATGATTCTGGAATTTTTTGGTTTCTGAAAATCGTTTGAAATTTTATTTTTTCAAACTTTCTTCGTGGTTCAGAAATTTGGTTTGTGGTATTTCCTTGTTTAAAACCTATTTTGAAATTAGGTTTTCTTACGATTTTTTGGATTTTACTCTGAGTCATATATAATTCTTTGGGATCTTTATTCTGTTTTAGTTTTCAGTATATTTACTTAATAAATATACTGAATCAATATACAATAGATCCTACATATTTTTTTTGGGTTGGCTGATCTTCGCAACATTTCTGGAACTTGGTGGTTTTGAACCTGTGGATTTTGAATCTTTGTGGAAAAATAATCTTTGTGCTGCTGAGCTTATATAACTTTGCATCAGGTGATCTCTTTTCAATTTACTTCAATTCATACTGATTATTTCTCCAAATTCTTGGTTCTTTCCTAAATTCCTCCATTGAAGCCTATTATTGGACCCTAATTCTTACCTTTGTCCAGGATTCCTTGAGAATCCGAGAATCTAAGGGAGGTTGGGCTGACCCATAAATAGGTTGAGGGATATACTGGGAGAACCTGTTTCTATACATTGGTATTGTGTAGTTATCTAATTAGTCTGATTTGTATTTGAATTGTAATCATCTTGTTTGCCTTGCTGTTTCATAAATTGTTTGAAACCTTATTCTTATATCTTGATCTTTGTGGAATATTTACTGATAATTCTTGGGTTTCAGTGTTTGTACTTTGTGTTTTAATCTGTCTGTTTTTATTTTTTGGAATAACAAAGCCTTCAATTTAAAATAATCTTCTAAAATCATTTAGTCATTACTTCAATGGCTACTGTAAAAGTAGATATTGAAGTATGGAATGGCAAAGGAGACTTTAATCTCTGGAGCCAGAAAATGAAGGCTTTATTACTCCAAATGAAATGTGCTAAGGCTATAGATATGTCCTGGCCTCATGATACCCCTCAGGATAAACAACTTGAAATGGATGAAATTGCATGGAGTACTCTGTTTTTACACTTATCTGATAATGTCATTAGACAAGTAGGCAAGACTAAAACTACTATAGAATTATGGGACAAACTGGAAGAAGTTTATGCTACTGTGTCTTTGCCTGATAAGTACTTTCTGTGGAAACAATATTTCTCCTTTAAATTTGATCCTTCAAAGGATGTAGATGAGAACATGAGTAGGTTTACCAAAATTACACAGAGTCTGTTAAATTGTGATGAAAAATTAACTGATGAACAAAAGGTTGTGTGTTTACTTAATGCTATGGGTGATAAGTTCAAAGACCTTTGGAATGCTCTTGAATATGGAGGACAGAAATTGACTACTGAAATTGTTCACACTTCACTTAAAAATAAAGAACTTGAGTTCAAGAACAATCCTAAAGAGGCCTATAATGTGATAGGATCTTTTAAGAAGAAGACTCCCTTTAGGAATAATAAGCCAGTGAGTAATTTCAATAAAAATTGGAATACCTCTAGCAATGTTAGAACCTGGAATAATGTTAATAATAAGCCTGCAAGAGGGAATTTTCAAACTAAAGCCATATTCAATAGGTCTAATGACAACAACTATAGAGGACCAAATAATTCTAGAAATCAGACTAATTTTAGAGGTTATGATAACTCTAGAAATCAAGACAACCATAGAAGTCAAAATAATGTCAGGGGGCAAGATAATTCTGGGGGACTTGATAACATAAATAGACCCAGACTTTGTTACTATTGTGGCCAACCTGGACATCATATCAAAAATTGTTTCAAAAGGAAAAATGAAATAGGAACCAGTAATCAAACAAAGGCTGCAGTCCAAGACAATAATGGAGTGGTTTATGTTACCACTGAATCTGAAAACAAATATGAATGGATACTTGATTCTGGTTGCACTTTTCATATGTGTCCTGAAAGAAATTTATTTTCTGACTTCTGTTCTGATCATTATGGCTCTGTGAAACTAGGTAACAATGTTACATGTGATGTGAAAGGAACTGGGAAGGTTTTGCTAAAACTTGAAAATGACAAAACTCTTGTTTTAAACCAAATAAGATATGTTCCTGACTTGAAAAGAAATCTAATCTCTCTTGGTGTTCTTGATTCTGAATCTTATGAGATTAGAATGTTTAAAGGTTACTTAAGTATTTTCAAAAGTAACTTGATGATTTTTACTACTCCCAAAATTAATGGGATCTATGTGCTGAATACCTTACCTGTTTATGCAAGATCTTTTAATGCTGTGTCTGATGTGGACAAAACTGTTTTATGGCATAAAAGATTAGGACACTTAGGTGAAAAAGGCCTTAAGTTACTTGAAAACAAAGGTGTTTTTGGTAATGATGTGCTGCATAAACTTGAATTCTGTGAAAAATGTGTATTAGGAAAACAGAAAAGGACTTCTTTTGGTAAAGGTATTCATAAATCTATTGATGTTCTTGAATATTTGCAAGCTGACTTATGGGGTCCAGCTCCTGTTAATTCAGTCTCAGGATATAGGTACTTTCTTCTTATTATAGATGATTTTTCTAGGAAAACTTGGGTTCATTTGTTGAAAACTAAGGATACTACAGTGTCTATTTTTAAAAACTAGATTACCTTAGTCCAAAATTTGAAGGATAAGAAGGTAAAAATAATTAGGACAGACAATGGATTAGAATTTTTGCAACCAAGACTTTGATTCCTTTTGTAGCAGCTTAGGAATCCTTAGACATAGGACTGTTGCATACAGTCCACAGCAAAATGGGGTTGCTGAAAGAATGAATAGAACTCTTTTAGAAAGAACTAGGTGTCTTCTACTTGATTCTAATATGCCAAAAATTTTCTGAGGAGAAGCTGTTAAAACTGCTTCTTACTTGATCAATCTTTCTCCCTGCAGTGCAATTAATTTCAAAATACTTGATCAGATTTGGAATAATTCTCTTCCAGATTTTTCAAAATTGAAAATTTTTGGGTGTGCTGCCTACTCACATCAAACAGAAACCAAACTTGACTCCAGATTTCTGAAATGTGTGCTTTTGGGATATGGAGAAGGAGTCAAGGGCTACAGACTTTGGGTTAGGGAGCAGGGAGGTTACAGGGTTATTTTAAGTAGGTCTGTCATTTTTAATGAAACTGTTTTTCCATGTAAAAATGAAAAATTAGATGATCCTGTAAATGATAAAGACTTTCTTACCACTGAGCTGAGTGCAGACCATTTAGGTGATGAAAATGGCCTGCCCCATACTCAGTTTCAGGTGGAGCAACCCCCACATTTTCAAAATGACAATCCTGAACTTGAACCTGTATTGACTGAGACTTCACCATTGCCTGGTAATATTCCTGAAGCTGAAACAGACCTTGATAATTATCTATTAGCTAGGGATAGACCTAGAAGGGAGATAAGACCACCCCTTAAGTTTCAGGATCCTGATTTTGTGTCTGCATATACTTATTCTGATCTACTTGTTTTTGAACCTGAATCTTTTGAAGAAGCTGTTTCTTCAAAAGAATCAGATTTATGGTTGGCTGCCATGAAGGAAGAGATGGATTCTCTTCTGAAAAATGGCAATTGGATTTTGGTTAATAGACCCTATAATAAAAGGATCATTGACTGTAAATGGATTTTTAAAATAAAGGAAAGTGATTCAAAAGATGTTAAACCTAGGTACAAGGCTAGGCTTGTGGCTAAGGGTTTTTCTCAAAAAGAAGGAATTGATCACAATGAAATATTTTCTCCTGTGGTTAAGTATACTTCAATCAGAATACTATTTGCTCTTATTGCTCATTTTAATTTAGAACATGAACAAATGGATGTTAAAACTGCTTTTCTATATGGATCTTTAGATGAAACTATATATATGAATCAACCAAAAGGTTTTGAAAAAGGGGGAAAATCTGATTTAGTTTGTCTATTGAAAAAATCCCTATATGGCTTGAAACAAGCACCTAGGCAGTGGTATAAGAGGTTTGATTCTTATATCCAAAGCCTAAATTTTAAAAAGAGCCAATATGATTCTTGTTTTTATTTCAAGATTGATAATTATGATTTCATGTATTTGTTGTTATATGTTGATGATATGTTAATTGCTGGGCCTAATATGCATGAAATAAACCTGTTGAAAAACAAATTGCATTCTGAATTTGAAATGAAAGATTTAGGACATGCTAAAAGGATTTTGGGTATGGACATATTTAGAGATAAACAATCAGGGAATCTATTTTTAAATCAAAAGCATTATATTGAAAAAGTTTTGATCAGATTTAATTTGATTGATTCTAAACCTGTGTCTCTACCTTTGCCTGCTCATTTTAAACTGTCATCTGATCATTGTCCTAAAACTGCAGAAGAAGAACTTAGGATGAAAAATGTACCATATTCTAATGCTATAGGATCTGTTATGTATCTTATGGTGTGTACTAGACCTGATATTGCTTTTGCTGTGAGTGTTCTTAGTAGATTTATGAGTAACCCTGGTGAGCTATAGGAGTGAACGCGGTCCGGTTTGGGCGGTTTTTAACATATTTTCAAACCAAACCATTTCAAGCGGTTTGGCATTTTCTCAAACCAAACCAAACCATTTCATTTTACAAACCAAACCAAACCAAACCATTTTTTGCTGTTTGGTTTGGTTTTAATCCGCGGTTTTTACCTATCGACATAATATAATATATTTTAGACGTTAAATTAACTCATATATTTTAATATAAAGATAAAATAAGTTAATATATAAGCAAATACAAGAATTAATAATGTTAGATGTTAAATTCATTCGAATTTGTTTTCAATTCAAAATAAAAACATGAAGTTAAAAAACAATTGTAAATTTGTAATTGCATTTTATTTGTTCTCTAACTTCTTTCCGAACAAACATGATAGGTCATCGTCATCAAAATTCTTAGAAAAATCACTATTCTAAGACATACCATAGCTAGTCATTCTTTTTTGCTTTTTATTTGAAACCATATACGGATATTTTTCTTGCATAAATGTGTGATATGATTTGATAAAGTACAAGTACCGCGATTATTAGTATGATGCTTATACAATTTTTCACAGTAATAATATTTTGTCTTGGCTCTCTTCTTGCTAGCTTATCTTTGTTGTCCAGATTCTGAAATTTAACAAGGAGTAAATTCTAAGAAAATAAATAAAATAATCGAATGATTTTGCTTGCAAAGAAAGTTAAACAAGTGATATTCAAATTCTTACCCTGATTCGAACCTTCTGATATAGATCGAAACATCTTCCATGACTCTCTAAAATAAAATCAAATGCAGAAAAAAATTGAAAGTACACCTATAACCTCTGTCTATTATTATAAGAATCTAATTAGTATTAGTGAAGAGGAACTTGAAAGTTGGAAGGAAATAAGGAAGACGAATGAAAACAGAAAATTAATGATTGAATTAAGAAGTGGGAACGTTTTTTGTTTGAATCTTTATTAAATGAGCTTTTGAGGTTGGAGTATGTGATTTAAGGATGGTGTGGGTTATATGTTAATGGGATTTTAGGATTGGAGTATGTTGTTAAAAGGTGGTATGAGTTAAAGGTTAATCAGATTTTGTGGTTGGACATTAGACAGTAACTTTTTTTTTTTAAAAAAAAAAAACAAGAACTTTTATTCATTAGATAAATTTGAAAATTTTTGAGAAAAAACTCTAAATTTAAATGAATAAAAATTAATTTTTTAATTAAAAAAATTAGCGATTTGGTTTGGTTTAAGCGGTTTTTAAAAATTGAAACCTAAACCAAACCATTTTGAAACGGTTTGGTTTGGTTTGGTTTGAAAATATTGGCGGGTCTACGTGGAACCGAACCAACGGTTTAAAACCAACGATTTCGATTCGGTTTGCGGTTTGACGGTTTTTTTGTGCAGCCCTAGTGAGCTACACTGGGAAGCTGTTAAATCACTTTTAAAATATCTGAAAGGCACAGCAAATCTGAGTTTAGCATTCTTTAGAACCAAAAATGATTTCAAGTTAAATGGCTTTATAGACTCAGATTTTGCATGTAATATTGACAATAGAAAGTCTACTTCTGCATATTTTTTTACTTTAAATGGTACATGTATTAGTTGGAAATCACAATTACAGAAACTTGTGGCACTGTCCTCAACTAAGGCAGAATATATTGCTGCCACTGATGCAGTGAAAGAGTGTATTTGGTTAAAAGGGTTGTTATCTGAAATCTCCTGTATTAATGATTCTGCTATTGAACTGAGTACAGATAGTTTAAGTGCTTTACACTTGTGTAAGAATCCTGTTTTTCATAATAGATCCAAACACATTGATGTTAAATTTCATTTCATTAGGGATATAACTGAAAATGGTGTGATTAAACTTGTTAAAATCCCAACTCAGTTGAATCCTGCAGATGCAGGAACTAAAATAATACCTATAAATAAATTTAAAGATGCTTTAATTTCTCTTAACTTGTTAGAATTTTGATACTACTTTGAATTCTGATATTTACAGGTGTGCTGATGCAAAATTGAGGTGGAGTATGTAGATCCAATTTTGCAGCCCATTTTTCAGCCCAAATATTCAGTTTAGCAGGTGGATAGATATTGGACCGGAAATGAAACAAGCCCAAGCTGTTGACCCGGAATTCTCAGCCCAAATGTATCACCGCCTTATACCGCACCATTGGATCATTGTTCTTTAATCTGAGCCGTTCATTCTGATTGATATTGGTGCTGCTGACTTTTGATCTTAGTATTCTGTAGAAGCAACGTTTCGTCTCTCAACTTTCTCTCTCTCATTTCTCTCAGAAAACCCTAAACTTGTTTCTGATTCTCGCATATCTTTGTGGTTCTATTACTGATTCTTCGTGTAAAATCAGTGGATCTTTGTGGCTTGTATACAGATTGTTATTCTGTATAGGTTTCTTTGTGGTTTGTTGCAAGTTTGTTTTAGGTTTCTGATTTCTTTTGTATAAGAGACGCGATCTTTGTATTTTATGTTTTAACTCTTTGTGGTTTTGAAGTTTATGAAAGTTTTGAAGTTTTTGTTTGAAATATTGTTCGTATTCACTTTGTGGCCATTTCTGGGTATCAATCTCTTTACAGATTCTCATTTCATAATAATTTCTCAATCTCGCTCAATCTTTGGATTTTACCCTAAGCTACCATAATTTCACCACAATCAACCATAATATACTCATTCTTTCTTAACGTCAAGAACACACAAAATATCCTTCAACGTCTCAAACTCTCAGGTATGAATCCATCTCCCTCTCTCGACTTCACACAAAAATTCAACACACTGCCCAAACCACCATTGTTACAACACCACAAATCAACCACATAGAATCATTGGCCAACCGCCACAGATCATCAGCCACTGCCAAACACCAATTCTAACAAGTCGAGGCTGCACAAAACTGAAGCCAAAGTTCTAGAGAACATCACACCCAGACCAATCTGAAGAAACCACCAACCCGTAGCCACTAATAAATGCCTAAAAGTGTGCTTGAGATAGTGATTTATTAAGGATATTTGTCAATAAATTAAGCTTATTGTGATATTTCTATCATTATTAGTGAACAAATATTATTTTATGGAATCATTTTATTTTGTATATTTTCAGGTTATATAATTGTTCAAGTTAAAAGGATGATCAAAGTGGTTGCCCAACTCAAACCACTCTCAAGTCCAATTCGAGCAACTCCCCAGCCCAACTCCAAATAAAGCCAATTGGGTAGAAAAGAATCAGGTTTGAAGGCAAGACAAATATATACTCTTTACTCTTTAATTTTGGCAAAAAAAGGAGCAGCCGACTTGCAATAATAGTGGGAGCAAATGGAAGATATTTACTTCCTTCTACGACATTATTAGAAAGAAAAAGCAGCCGAGTGTGTTAAGTTCATTATTTTCAATGCCATGAATTAATTATTTAAAACTAAAGCCCAATTGGCGATCCCTCCAATTACACGTTTTGCTGGAATGGAAGTCAACTTTGATTTTCACAATCAAATTGGAAGGCAATCATCTAAAGCCCAAGCCCAATAGGTTGGTTCCGCACGCACAAAACCGACTGCCTCTTATTTTTTGGGAGAGGGGCATAGAGGGAAAAAGAAGAAAACCTACTGCCGCTAGACAACAGAGGAAGCAACCGACTTTTGTGTTCCAGAATCAGCACTTTGAAGGCAAGAAAATGACTCGTTTTAGAAGAGAAAAAGAGGGAAAAATGGATTACAAATCCGGCTAAACAACAAGCAAGGCTAGGGATGATCTTTCATGTCTAAGTTCCTCTTATTTTATCTTTGATCCATCTATGTTTTGACTCGTTTTACAGTTGTTTGGATTGAACTCATTATTATTTGCTAGTCTCTTATTATCCAATGATTAATTACATTTGCCTTGTTTCATATAAATTTAGTTATGCTTTCTTTATGTGATTAGAGTTAAATTGGAATTGTTATTGGTAGATTTATTTTATAGGTTTATCGTTTACAGCAATATTGTCTCGTGATATATTGTCGATTTTTGATAACTTGTAAGATAGGTTAGATCATGATTTAAAATAAATGAGTTTTCACCAATCAAATATCATTGTGTTTTTATGGTCGTCAATTAAATATCTTCCGGTTGTATGTTTGGGATGTGAAATATACAATTGAGTTATAAAAATGAATCAAAGTAAGAAAGTAGTGGAAACGGACTTGAAAGTGATTCCCGATGCCTTGTCAATTTTATTATTCTAAAACCAATTTTATCACTTGTCTCTTAATTTAATTTTTTTGTTTATTTTATTATTAATTATCGTCAATTGCTTTGGTTCGTTAATTCTTATTGTTTGACACTTCTTCGTGGGATCGACACCTCAATCTATATTGCAATAATCGCAGGTATATTTTGAGCGTAATCAGCCACCGATCATCACTGATGATGCCAAAAATTCGCACCTGAAATACTCCGAGCTTGAACAGCGAATAAGGACGATCTGGATCTCTGAATACCTGCAACAAAGGCGAGGAGATGTGTCCTCGTCACCCCTCCGATGCTTAATTCAGTAAAGAGGAAGGAAAAGATGTATGCAAGAGGCTATAAACTGGAAAATAATAATTGTGTGTATCTGAATTGTGATTAAGAGGCGAGTATTTATAGAAATACAAGGTTGAGTTCTAGTAGGATTAGGGTGCTTGAATTTAGGTACAACTCCTACTAGATGTCTTCTTACTTTTTAGGAATAACGTTATTAGATGTTGGTTTAGGATACAATTCCTGCTGTTTTTAGAAGACAGAATATTCCACGTCAGATAAGAGGTCCCCCGACCGCGACTAAGGATTACCCCAAGTAGTTGTTACCCCGAATTGGTTGTGGAGTCGAATGTGTGATTTACTCCTCGGGGGTGAGGTATGGTGCTCGGGATCATTGTCTTCATCGGGGGATGGATTACGGGTATATGGATGGTGATGATTTCGGGGGTTATCTTAGTGGTATTGCTCGAGGGGAGCATTAATTGTTGCTCATCATTGGCCCCCGCGCATCCATGTACTAGATCGTTGAGGACAGGATGCGCCATGAATGGTGGATTAAAATGATCGGGGATGAGTTGACGGTTTAGAAGATTTTCACGCCATTCAGAATGGACGTGACGTTTGGCAGGCCACGTGGAGGTTGGATGACTAACATGTGGCATTCTTTGCCACTCAGATCACGCGACCTTTGGCATTTGCGCATTTTTACTTTATAAATAGGGCTTCTCCTCACTTTCTTACTTTACCATTGTCTTGAGAGTGAAATTGCGAAGCTCGTGCTCGGGTCTTAAGGGAGTTTTTTGTGTGCTGAATACTTGAGGTAAGAGTTCGATCTTTCTAAGTTAATCAGTTTCTGATTATTACATAGGACATGTCTAGTAGTGACAGTAGCTCAACCAGTAGCGATAGAACGAGTACCTCTAGAAGCTCGACTAGCGAGCAAATTAGGCTCGAGGTTATAGGAAACATCCTAGTCCCTATGGTTGACCCAGTAGATGTTAGACCTAAAGGTTCAGGGGGAAGATGATGCCCCCGCTCACATTCCCCAACCTCAGGTGTGTGTATAAGAGCATAAGATTTTCGAGGTTTCGAGGGAGTTTCGGTTGATGCCTCGATGTGGTAATAGGGCCCCGTCTACCAAGGACAAAGTTGTAACTGCTCGAGAGGGGGAGTTTCTAGTGTATAGGGATGCATTAAAGGCTGGACTGTGGTGGCCGCTGCATCCATTTTTCATTGAGTTCCTCGTGGAGTATTCTATGTGCCCGAGGCAATTAGTACCAAATGGGTGGAGGATGCTGGTGTATTTTTTCATTGCCTGTAAGTTTCTTTCTATAGTGCCCCAATTGGATTTGTGTTGGATGGTGTTCAAACTTAAGCAGCTCCCACATTTCTCTTGTTTCACATATTTATCTAGTCGGGGTAAGTTCAAATTTCCTAGGATGCCGAGCTCTCTCCGGGGTTGGAAGGGGAGATTCTTTTATGTTATTCCTCAGGAACCCGGGCATCCATTTTGGTCAGAGTGGGTCGTCTAGGATATTGTTAAGTTCAATGAGGGATATGCTTATTTTAAGGCTTTAGAGCGGGATAGGAAAATGCTCGAGGGCTTAGAGTCCATAGTTGCTAATTTGGATCTAGGGGATGAAGTCCTCGATCTTGCAGGATTGATGAACTTCAGGGGTAGGAGCCTAGTTACTCTATTTAATATCTAGCCTTATGCGTGTTGCTATAACTAATACCTTGTTTCATTTTTTTTACAGAAGGTAATATGACTTTTGACCCTTCCTCACTCAAAAACTTCCTTCAAGGGAAGGCCGGGGCTGTAGGTAGTCGGTCCCCGACTAAAAAAGGGAAGAAGAGACCCAGACATATAGGAACCAGTGGCCCCGGGGTAGGGCTCTAATATGCTGTCGAGGGATGAAGACACTCAAAACGTCCCTTCTCCTCCTCATCCTCGTTCATCCCCAGTCAATAAGGCCCCGATGCCTAACTACATTGACCTTGACAATGACCCTATCCGGGCTGCTTCTCAAGCACTCGATGTTGCGTCCAAGTACAAGAACGAGGTTAGCCCAGGCAAGGGTATCAAGCACTTAGAGGCTTACTTCACCAAGGTAAAAACTTTATTGAATTGGTCAATCTTTTATTCTCGAGCTTATATGTTTTTATTTTGTAGGTTCTTAACATTGCTCAAGGGCTCGCCCTTAGGGATATTGATGAGGAGGACAAGGTCCAAGGACTTGGGCGTTCCATTGCCCGACGTGAGATTAGAGTCCGGGAGCTCAAGGACGAGTAGGCGAAGATGAAGCACGAACAAGAAGCTCTGAAGATCGAACTTGGCGAAGCTAGGGTTGAGGCTGAGGAGCTAAGGCTCGAGCCAGAATGTACTCAAAGAGATTTTGAAGAGAACTTAGTCGCAGCTGAGACTGCTCGTACACTGGCAGTCGAAGACTTCAAGAAATCCGCTAAGTTCTCTCTTCTCCAATGCGAGTACGCTTCAGGATCTTACCACTACGCCTTCAAGCAAGCCCGAGCTATTCTGCCAGCCAAGGGTGTCGAAGTTGCCCCTACGACATAAAGGTCGATTCTGACCTGAAAGAAGGGCTCGTCTTATCTGAGTCTGAAGGAGCCCCTGAAGATGATGATGAAGAAGGTTCAGGGGACGAGCTTGAGGTTGTTGATAAAGATGCTGCCAGTTAGATTTTTATCCCTGAACCCCATCATTCTGTATAAATAGTTTTTCCTGAATTTAATGAAGATTTATTTTCTAGCAACAAGTGTCCGTTTGCGTGAACACTAATGCGCACGAGCACGGAACGTAAACTTAATACCCTGAACATGGGATTTGATAAATGAACACGAGTGTTAATCCCGAACATGGGATTTGATAAATGAACACGAGTGTTAATCCCGAACATGGGATTGATAAAAGGTCATGGGAAGATATAATCAAGTATTAATCTCGATCATGATTGGTATAATCAAGAATTAGGCTCGATCACGGCTAATGAAAAATGTACAAGTATTAACCCTGATGATGGTTAAGTCAACTGTACAATAATCTATCCCGAAAATGGGTAGTGTATATACCCAAACCAGGGTCTGCAATATAGAGCCCCGAACATGACGCAATGTAATAAGGATGAATTCGTCATTTCATGTTGCTCGGGGGAGACGTGGTATGCTTGCTCGAGGGCAAGGCTTTGGATGCTCGCTCGTGGGCAAGGCTTTGGAATGCTTGCTCGTGGACAAGGCTTTGAGTGCTTGCTCGTGGACAAGGCTTTGGAGTGCTTGCTCGTGTGCAAGGCTTTAAGTGCTTACTCGTGGGAAAGGTTTTGGAGTGCTTGCTCATAGGCAAGGCTTTAAGTACTTGCTCGAGGGCAAGGCTTTAGAATGCTTGCTCGTAGACAAGGCTTTAAGTGCTTGCTCAAGGGCAAGGCTTTGGGGGTGAACATGATTATTGGAGACCTTTTTCTTTAATTTACAAAGATAACTTTTGACGAAATAGAAGTTGGGGCGCAGGCCAAAAATTAAAACGGAACTAGACTGAAAATAAAGTACACAGAATTAAAGGAGGCGAGATAAAGTGCTTGATCTTGTTATTTGTAGTAGATTTTCAGGTTGTCTGCGTTCCAAGGTCTTGGAAGTGGTGTTCCTGCAAGGCCTCAAAAGCTATATGAACCTACTCGAGTCTGTCGTATGACCTCATAAGGTCCTTCCCAGGTTGGGCCAAGTTTCCACTGGGGATGACTCGCCGCATCTGCCCTTCTTAGTACAAGGTCCCCTGCTCTAAATCTCCTTGGGTTGACCTTGGTTTTAAAATGCTTGGCCGTCTTGCTCTGATGGGATGCTATCTTCACGCTAGCCTATTCACGAACTTCTTCTAGTAAGTCTAGGTGTTCACTCGTACCTTCACCCTCAATGTTCTGGAAAAGACGCCTATAACTTGGTAGGCCGACCTCGATGGGGATTGTGGCCTCTACTCCAAAAGCAAGCTTAAATAGGGTTTCCCCAGAGGCTATGTGGTGTGAGGTCCTGTAAGACCAAAGTATGGCCGGCAAGTTATCGGGCCAAGAACATCATGCTTCTCCTATCCTCGTGCGAAGGTCTTGGAGTGTTATCATGTTCGTCACTTCTGCCAGCCTATTGCTCTGGGGATGTGCAACCGATGTTAGACGATGGTCAATGTGCAAGTTTGCACAAAAATCTTTAAACTGTGTGCTATCAAACTGTCTTCCATTATCTGTTATTAATACCTTCGGTAGGCCAAACCTGCATATGATGGATTTCCAAACAAAAGATCTGCGTTTGGGCTTCGAAATTGTTGCTAGGGGCTCTGCTTCCCACTTGGTGAAATATACTACTGTCACTGCTATGAACTTCAACTATCCTTGTGCTAAGGGTAAAGGGCCTAGGATGTCGATTCCCCATTGTTCAAACGGTCCTAGGCATTGGATAAAAGTTTGTTCCTCGACTGGTATGTATATGATGTTTCCATGTCTGACACTTATCGCACTTCTTCACATAATCCATCGCATCCTTCCTCATTGTTGGCCAATAGTACCCATATCTGAGGAGTTTATAAACCAAAGCTCTAGCACCCTGATGATTCCCACATATTCCTTCATGTACTTCTGCAAGAGCTTGAGCAGCTTCCGAAGTTTTAAGGCATCTAAGATAGGGCAGTGTAAAACTTCTTCGGAAAAGAATTTCTCCAGCCAAGCAATATCTAGCCGATCTTTGTTTGATGGTCCTAGATTCCCTTAGATTTTCAGGGAGGCTCCCATCTGATATATATTTTAAAATAGGATCCATCCATGAGTGCTCATGATCAATGTACATGACATTAGGCTTCAGGGTTATGCTGGGTTGTGACACGTATTTCATATGAGTTGTTCTTTCAAGATTGTCAATGCTTGGCCTTGATATTTTCTGATCGGGGTATTTTAACAATATCGCAACTTTTGAACATTCTCTGAACGTCATGAACACGTAGGCAATACAGACTCATCTTCTCCTCTTTTCTTTCAAATGTGCCATCTATCTGCCCTACGACTAGCTAAAAGTCACTGAACACTTTTATATATTCAAGTTCAAGGTCATGGGAAACTTCAAGCCCTATGATAACAGTTTCATATTCTGCTTCGTTGTTCGTTGTTTCAAATTCAAACCTTAAGGCAGACTATATTTCGACTTGTTTGTCCGGGCTCATGATTATGACTCCAGCACCCGAGCCCGAGGAGTTGGATGCTCCATCTACAAAGATTTCCCAGTAGCTAATAGGTATGCTCGTACCACTTTTTGGCCCCCAAGGCCTTGATGTGAGCTCTGCAATGAAGTCCGCCAAGGCCTGTGCTTTTATCGAAGGTCGGGGCTTGAACTTAATATCAAATTCTCCAAGTTCAATGGCGTATTTGAGCAATCTTCTTGATACATCGGGCTTCTGAAGTATATGTTTGAGGGGCTGATTAGTGAGTACAAAGATTGAGTGTGACTGGAAGTACTATCTCAATTTTCTGGCTGCTACAACTAGCGCCAATGCTAGATGTTCTGCAAGTGTGTGTAACAAGTCTCAACGTCAAGAAGAACCCTGCTAACATAATATATTGGCTAGTGCATTGGACCCATATCTTTGACAAGGACAACACTCACTGCATTTTGAGAAACTACAAGGTATAATGACAACACATCTCCCGGGCTTGGCTTCATAAGCACATGTGGTGTTTCTAGGAATGTCTTCAACTGTTGCAGTGCCTATTCACATTCGTCATTCCATTCAAAAGTTTGATTTCCCCTAAGTATTTTGAAAAAGGGGAAACACATGTCCACTGTTCGAGACATGAATCTATTAAGTGCTGCTACCCGAACTGTCAACTTCTGAACATCTCTCCTGCTCTTGGGAGACTCCATGGACACTAAGGTGGCGTTCTATTTATATTTTATTTTGTATTTTCATTTTCGAAAATGTTTTGTGTTTTGTGTTTTCATTTTTGTTTTCAAATTTGCTGAAAACGCGTTTGGTTTGTCATTTCTGAAAACTGTTTTTAAAAATGAAAAGCTGGAAAACACGTTCTGTTTGAAATTTTGCAGAACACTATTTAAACTATTTTTAATTAATTTGCTTGTAGAATAATACTAACTCTAACTCAAATTTCATTTCATAATACACTAAAAATATGGTTACATGCAACACACTAATGTGAGCATTAAGAGTCTATATTAACACAGCTTGGTCAGGTTCGGGACTTGAGAAAGCTCTACTTCTATTAAAATCTAGAAAATGCAAGTTCTTTCAAAACCACCAGAGTCCATTTATCATTACATTTTTTGAAATATAACAACAAGAATTCTCATTTAATTTTTTTTTTTTTTGTAATGTTGATATTGAATTGAATAAAACTTTATTTAAATTAAGTTCCAAGTTAGGATAATACTCACAAAAAAAAAAAAAAAAAATCTTTATTTAGGCTTAGTTCCAAGCTAGGATAATTCTAAAAAAAATAATAAAAAAATAAAAATTTTATATTAAGCTTAGTTCTAAGTTAAGATAATTCTATAAATAAAAAAAATAAATAAAATAAATAAAATAAAAATTCCCAAAACGCGTTTTTCGCGTTTTGGACATTTTTTGTTGAAATACACACAAAACGCCCAAAACGATGTTTCGGGCGTTTTCCGTTTTGCGTAAAAAAAAAAATTTGTTTTCCAAAATGCGTTTTCGAAAATGGTAAAGAGAACGCGTTTTTAGCGTTTTCGAAAATAAAAACAAAAAACGACCTCAAAACAGCAAAGAGAACATGGGCTAAAGCTTGTACTTTATCGGGGTGATACCCCGATGAGTGATCTGAAGCCCAAGAATTTTCCTGAGGATACCCCAAATGCACACTTAGTTGGGTTCAACTTCATTTTGTATTTTCCGAGCATGGAGAACACCTCCTCTAGGCCATGAATATGTATGGTGGTTTCTATACTTTTCACCACCTTGTCATCAACGTATGCTTCAATGTTCTTCCCAATCAGGTCTGCAAACACCTTATTAATCATCCTTTGGTATGTTGCCCTTGCGTTTTTTAAACCAAAAGGCATGACCTTATAGCAATGTATAGCTGCATCTGCCATAAAGGACGTTTTGTCCTGGTTCTCCTCTGCCATCGAAGTTTGGTGGTAGCCTGAGAAAGCATCAAGGAAACTATATAATTTATGACCTGATGTGCTATCTACGAGGTTATCAATTCGTGGTAGGGGGTAGCTATCCTTGGGGCATGCCTTGTTCAGGTCTGTATAGTCCACGCAAACTCGCCACTTACCATTGCTTTTCTTTACCAAGACCACGTTTGTAAGCCAATCCGGATATTGAACTTCTTTGATGAACCCTACCTTCGTGAGCTTGCCTATTTCTTCTTGAATGACAGTTCTTCAATCAGGAACAAACTGCCTTTTTTGCTGTTTGACTGGTCGGGCATCGGGATTCACATTCAGCCTATGCACTGCAATCTCGGGGTCAATTCCTAGCATGTCCTCAACCTTCCAAGCGAACACATCGGAATTATCTCTTAAGCACTGCGTGAGTATTGACTTTAGACCATCATCGAGGTCTCGACCAATGGTGACCATCTTCCCAGGCTCGAGCACGACCTCCAATAGTTCCTGAACTGGTGAGAGCCTGCCGTCGTGCTCGAGGTCGGGCTCCAAAGTCAAGACATGTGAAACTTTTTTTGAGAGATTCTTAACACTGGTAACATAGCACTGCCTTGCTACTATTTGATCTCCACGAACAACCCCTATTCCATCTACTGTTGGAAATTTCATGGTGAAATGGGATGTCGACGCTATTGCTCTGATCCTGTTTAGCAGTGGCCTGCCTAGGATTGCATTGTATGCCATGGGGGCTCGGACAACATGGAAATTCGTTATTTCTGTCACTTGTTTGGGGTATGTTCCTAATGTCAAAGGAAGTTCGGTGGTCCCTTCAGGCATGATCACGCTACCCCCGAAGCCCTGCAAGGGAGTTCTAATAGGCTTCAAATTGCTTTTTGCTATTCCCATCTTGATAAAGGCCTCATGTGATAACACATTGGTTGTGCTCCCATTGTCAACCACAATTCTTTTCACCTAGTAATTAGCTATGATTACTGTGACTATCATAGCGTCATCATAGGGAGTGATTACACCTTTCATGTCATCCGACCCGAACGTAATGTCCAAATGGGTGTCTAGCGTATACCTTGCGCCCATTTTGGGAATCTCCACCCGAAGATATGCCACCTATAATGATGTTGATGGTACCAGTTCTAGGTTTCTTGTTTCTCGACGATTGACCCTGCTCATGATCATGCTTCTTTCGTTTATCATTCCCAACATACGTTTTTAGAAAACCCCTTTTTATTAAAGTCTCGATTTCTCTCTGGAGCACATAACATGTTTCTGTGGTGTGATCATGATCACGATGAAAATCACAATACTTGCTCTTGTCACGTGTGTTCGGAGGGGACCTTATCCTAGACGTCCACTTCAGTTCTTTCATTTCCTTGATCTCCATAAGGATGTCTGCCAGATGTATGTTTAAGGGAGTGAAAGATGACGGATGTTCTGATCTCAAGCTTCCTTAATCACGGTCCCGTTTTTTACTATCATCACGCTGTCTCTTACGATAAGGCTTGTCGTCCTTGCGCTCAAACATTTCGGAAGTAGTGTCGCTCTTCCTTAGATACATAGCTTCCTCCTTATTTATATAATTCTCACCCTGGGTAAGAAGTCAGTACCGACTTTGGTGGTGTTTTTGATAAAGACATCTTAAAAGACTCGCTTCTCACGACATGAGTAAGAGCATATACAGGGGCAGAGTTATGAAGATCAGGGATCTGTAGTCTTTCAGCATTGAACATGGTCATGAATTCGTGCAGCGTTTCATTCTGCCCTTGATTAAGTCTCAAAAGAGAGGAAGCCATTTTCCTTATGTGCTTACTACTCACAAAGAAAGCCGAGAACTTATTGGAAAGATCTACAAACGTTAAAATTGAGTTTGGTTCAAGAGTTGAGAACCAATCTCTAGCAGCACTGGTCAAGGTTTAAGGGAAAGCTTTGCATATAACCTGGTCGGGGGCAACTTGTAAGTTCATGACGTCGGTGTATATGTTCAGATGATTCAGAGGATCAGTTGTACCATCATACTCCTTTATCCTCAGGTACTTGAACCTGTCTGGTAGGGGAAAGGCTAAAACTTCTGGCGTGAATGGAGTGTTCGGGGCAAACCTATTGGGACCTAAGTATTTTATCGTATACCTGCTTCTATCCCCTTCTGGATAATTCTTGCAAGCTCGACAGGGAGCATGGAAACTGTTCTTGAACTCATCATGTTTGGTGGTGACGGTGGCAATCCCGAAGTACTCGCCCTAGCAGTGTTGCGTGCATGGTTTTGTGGTTAGGCCAGTGAAGCATTCCCTTCCTCAGGCATTGGGGCCCACGTTGATTTTGTTACTTGAGAAGTTGGGTGAGTGCAGCGACTTGTTGATGAAGTTCCTCCAAAGCTGCCTGAGTATCAGCGGCAGGTTAGGGATGTGATGTCTTATTCCCTGGTAACGTAGATTGGTTTGGTGGTATTGCTCGGGGTACCTGCTCCCCCCTGACAGAATGATCATGAGCAGGTAAATTTGTTTGTGGAAGTCCGGAATGTGTATTAACCATGGCTTCTAGTTATGGTTCCCACAGACGGCGCCAATGATGATGCCAAATATTCGCACCTGAAATACTCCGAACTTGAACAGCGAATAAGCACAATTTACATCTCCGAATACCTGCAACAAAGGTAAGGAGGTGTGCCCTCCTCGTCCCTCTGATGCTTAAGTCATTAAAGAGGAAGGAGAAGATGTATGCAAGAGGCTACAAACTGGAAAATAATAATTGTGTGTACCTGAATTGTAATTAAGAGGCGAGTATTTATAGAGATATAAGGTTGAGTTCTAGTAGGATTAGGGTGTTTGAATCTAGGTACAACTCCTACTAGACATCTTCCATTTTTTTAGGGATAACGTTATTAGATGTTGGTTTGGGATACAATTCCTGCTGTTTTTAGGAGACAGAATATTCCACGTCAGATAAGAGGTCCCCCGACCGCGATTGAGGATTACCCCGAGTAGTTGTTACCCCTAATAGGTTGTGGAGTCGAATGTGTGATTTACTCATCGGGGGTGAGGTGTGGTGCTCAGGATCATTGTCTTCCTCAGGGATGGATTACGGGTATATGGATGGTGATGATGGTCGGGGTTATCTTAGTGGTCGTGGTCGAGGGGAGCATTAATTGTTGCTCATCAATCACCAACATCAATCCATCCACAATCTGTACAATTCGAACTTCATACCCACAGAACCTAGCCACTCTAATTTCACTGCAAATCTCCAAACCCGAGCCTCCAGCCACCACTTCAATCTGTAACATCGAACCCACGCAACCGCTACCACACAAACTGCAGCAGTCGCCCGAAACACCACCTCCGACTGCTACTGCCCATCTCGACCTCCCTCAATCTAACACCCAAAATTGAAACCCAAAAACCAAGAATAAAATTACCCAATATACTTACCTCGACCTCGATCCGTTTTTTACCAAATTATCGCCGGAGAAATCACAAATTCCAAGTTCGAACTCTACCATCGGTTTGCACAAAATCAACCTCATTTTTACCCTCTTTTCTTCGTCCCTTACTCACCCTCATCGCCGCCACTCGACACCGGCATCATTGCCGGCAGAACGCCGGTGAGGGGCGTTCGGCAGCTGTGAACGAGAAGGGGCCGAAGCCCTCTTCTCTCACCGTCTCTCTCCTTTGTTGTCTCAATAGAGAGAGAGTGAATTGAATGATATTAAATAGTAATTTGATTTTCATAAAATTACCCTTTAATGCCCTCAAGTTTCAAAATCATTTAATTCAGACCCTTCAATTTTTAAATCACTTATTTCAGCCCTTATTTTTAAAAATTATTTATTTCAGCCATTTTGGTTTTTAAAATCACATATTTCCATCCCTGATGTTTTGAGATGTTTCTAGTCAGCCCTTAATTTTCGAAAAAAGTCTATTTCAGTCCTTATGCTTTTAAATTCCAATTTCTTTAAAATTTCAATTAGTCCCCAAATGTTATTTTTGTCACTTTAATCTTTCAATTTCAAAATACTAAAGCAATTTAAGTTTCTTTGGCTAGAAGAAGCATTTGGTGAACTAAGAGATTGACGTACTATTCCCGCTCCACTTTTTGTGAACTTGTTAAGTTTGAGGTGGACTCACCCCTACTAATTAGTTTAAATTATAATTGCATGTGTTATGTGAATTTACGTGATTTATATGTTTAATTGCATGAGACAAGACAAGAATATCTCTCATGAGATAAACTGAGAAATTTATGTTATAAATGTCATAACTTATATACTTTGTTGCACGAAACAAGACAAGAATATGTTCATTTGCATTCACTATGTGATGCTTATGACTAAGAAAAGAATGTCATTGTATTATTTGCATAATTACGTGTTCAATTATTTTGTAAATTAATTATTGACGATGAGTCTACTGAGTAATTCTTTGAAATGCTCACCCCGTTATTTTAACAACATTTGCAGATTTCGGAGACGGTGACGAATGATGGACAGTAATGGCAAGCCATTAATAGAAATTATTTTTAAGTCATGTTTAACGAACTTTGTTATTTTATTTTATCGAGATTTGGAGTTTCATAAATTGTTTCAAGTAAATTTATTTAAATTTGAGTTACCGCTATCAATTTTCAAATAATGAAATGTGATGTCATTTCCACAATAAATTTCCATTCAAAAGTTAGTTTTAAAGGACAAAGTGGCGTTCTGGGTTTCACGTAATTCGGGGCATTACAGGCAGCGTCTTGACTCGGATAGCTTTCAGCGGAGCCATGACAGCATAGTAGGTAGGGAGCAAGACATAGCGTCGTCCCTTGCCGGAAACTCCATCTCCACCGCTAACCTCTCCCTCTTCAGATATTCCATCATACCCAAATATTTGACACCATCAATCGCGAAAAATCAGAGTATTTACTTTTAATAATGTATATACAGAGGAGATTGGAGAGAAATGAATGGAGAGAGTGACGATGAAGATAGGGGTTTTCCTTCAGCTTCTAAGTTTCAGTTGGGGAGTTGGTGGTAAGGGACGTTTTGTTTTTTATTACATTTAATTTAATGGGTGTATGTTAAGAATATATTCAGAGATGGCAAAAAAAATCGATCCGCTCCATCGATCCGATTCAAAAAAATCCTGATCTGCAGATCGGTGGAGCTGATCGGAGCGGGGCGAATTTGCACTGATCTGCTCCGACCCGCCCTGTTTAAACTAAAAAAATAAAATTTAATAGAAATTAATTTTTTTAAAGACTTAGTTTAAATTATATTTTAAAAAAAAAAAATTTCGACAGATTGACTCGCAGATCAGGGGGCTGATCTCCCCCAACCCGAACTGGATCCCGATCCGCCCCATTGCCAACACTAGATATATTTGGGTTAGAGGAAAATTCGTGATGATAAATATGTTAATCAAAAGATTCTTCCCTATTCACGCTTTTAAGATAGTTTGTATGTATGTATTGTATTTTTATAATAAAGTGTTACACCTGTGCGATATATGATCATATGTTATTCATATATATCTAATTTATATGTTAATATATGAAATGGATGTTTGATTAGAAATGAGAAACGAATGAAGACAATTAATTACAAAAATTGTACAATTACCCATATATCTTATTATTATTATTATTATTATTATTATTATTATTATTATTATTATTATTATTATTATTATTATTATTATTTACGGTTCGTATGTTTTCCATTTCAGGAAACTTCTTTAAATATTATAATTTAAATTGATTTAAAACTTAAAATGAAAAATCAAAATTACATTTAAATAGAATTTGTAATAAATAAAAAAATAGATATATTTGTGATGTACACTCAGAATTTATTAAAAGAAAAAATAGATCAATGAACGCTCATATTTCATCATCTTTCATTTTTTTTTTTATTTCTAAGGAAAAAATATTTATGTGATATTGACATTTTTTTTTATTTTTAAAAAGAAAATTGTAATTGATTTTCAAAAGTGGAAGGCAAACCAAGAAATTTCGAGACCCAAAAAACGCAACTATTTAAAAATCTACATTCAATTGGATTATTTTAAATCTGAATTTGGTCCAAAATGAATTATAAATAGTTAATTAAGACTACTAATTACCATTTTAGGAAATAATATGTTTTAGGGGGGAAAATTATTCAATACTGTTTTTGGGAAGAACACTTTTTTTATGTATAAATGTTTTTCTCTTGTGAACATATTTAATCCTTGTTTAAGACTGCATCATCTACAAATGAGTTTTATAATAGTGTTTTTTTTTGGAGAATGAGTATTTAATCCCCTATTTGATATCCATTATTTCAAATATTGTAGTTTGTAAGTTGTAACAGTAAATTTTGGGACAATGAGTTGTTAAAAAATATGTTTTTTTTTAATTTATATGTAGATTGTTTTATTAATAGAATGTTAGTAGAAAATAAGTTTTAAAAAAATGATGTTTTGAATAAAGAGTAACTAATAGGGGGGCAATTTTTTAACAAAATGTCCAAAATTGTAATAATCAAGAACTTGAATGACTTACTATAAAAAAAAAAAAAAAAAAAAAAAAAAAAAAAAAAAACTTCAATGATCATTTGCATAACTATTAAATTTTAATGATTATTGACATAATTAATCTTTTCAGAATATAATTTTTAGATTATCAAATTATTTTAACACTACTCGAATAGTAATATTAGAATTGGTACTAACTAACTTAGTACAATATTTGATATTTAAATATTTAATCAAATATTTCATTTTATATTTACTTTAACATTATAAATTAAATACACATTGTCCTATATTTAAATGAATGTAACAAATTAAGTAATACGAAATATTAGTTTTAATTAAATTTTAATGAATCTATACTGCAAATACATTTAATTTTATATACTAAGAAATCATATATGCATCTCAATTTATAAAAGCGTCGCGGTTGTTTAACCTACTAGACATATACTTTATCACTTATCTGTATGTAATCAATTTTTCAAGATTCAATTTTTCTGAACATTCAATCTAAATTACACATTCTTTAAAAAATCTTTTTTTGTTGCGATTTTTCATACTACTTTTTAACTGCACATTCTAAAAAATCACTTTTCACAAAATCAGTTCTCAAAAATTCAAAATCAAGCAGTTAAGTTCCATATAAATCTTTCTACAACGTGAAATCACGACCAAAAACAGAAATTGAAAAAAAAAAAAAAAAAAAAAACATGTATACGAATTATAAAATCTATACTACTTTTAAAAGTCTTTAAAGGGAGAAACATTTTACCTTCACATTTTTTTAATAATTTCATATTCATCCTTAGTTTGAATGAATGCACATTTTTAATATTTTGAGCTTGTTTGGTAATGTGGTTTTTTGGTGAATGTGTGGTTTTAAAATGTTTAAAAAGTTAAAAATTGTGGATTTGACTAAAAATGAATAGTTGAGATTGAGTTTGAAAAGTTGATGTGAAATTTTTCACATTACCAAACAGTCTCTTTATTTCTTTTTATTTTCATATTGTCAATAAAAATGTTTTTCATACATTTACAATATAATCTCTTCACTTTCTCTATAAAAATCTTTTAAATAAAACCAATAACTCTCATAAAATTATCATTATATGAAAAAAAAATGTGTACTTTTTGAATTAATTTTTTACATGCATATAATCATTTTAAAAAAACTACTTCTAAAAAATCTTAAAGGGAGGAGCTTATTTTATAATTTTACCCACGAACATTTTAATAATATCATATTTACAGTTAATTTTAATTAATACATAATTTTTTTAACATTTTATTTTCTTTTCGTATTATCATAATTTTTTTTCCATTTATTTACAATGTAAACTCTCACTTTCCCACAAAAAATCTTTTAAATAAAACTAATAACTCTCAGATAATTTAAAGTTCGTAAACATTCTTCAATTAATACGAGAAAAAGGAACAAAATTGTGTACTCCTTGAATTAATTTTTTTATACTTGTGTATATACAAAAAAAAAAAAAAAAAAAAAAAAATCACTTTCACCTTCTACATTAATATTTTATTCTCTATTAGTCATATGCAAATTTTAAGTTTCCTTGTCAAATATTAATTTGACGTTGGTTATATTCTCACTGCACCCATAAAAATAGAGTGCTATGAATTTCACTTCTTTGTTTAAAAAGCAAATTTTTGAAGTATGATGCACGTAAATTTGTTTTTCTAAAATATTAAAAGTATGAAAAATTAATTAAGTTTTATTTTCCAATCAATTTAAATTCTTATTGTATTAACTTTTGAAGTAGAAATTCTTGAGAAGGTCATTTGTTTATATTTTAAGTTGATTTATATGTATATTTTTATCTCGTTTTCAGATTTTAAAGTGAAATTTTAGTTTTTACAATTTATAAAATGTCACGAGATATGCGCAATCATAAGTTAATATTCTGTAAATATGCATTATATTTTGTTTACCTCGACTCCTTTTACTATGTTTCTGAACCCTTTTTATTATAACGTGTTTACTATGCCAAAAATGAAAAGAAGTCACGACGGCATGTTATTGTTTTTGTTCCATCAAATCGATGAACAAGTCTTAATAGGTTGTAACAAAATTTGAGATCATGGTTTGTAGAGGTTCTATCAATTTAAAGAAATGCGCGTGCTACTTTGGGATTCACAGTACTATGAATGAATTTGTTGAGCCAGAAATTTGAAGGCATTAATTTCAAAACAATTTTTTTGATCAAACATTACTCTAATTAAATATAATATCTCCTATGTCTCGAATAATCATACCTTAGTAGGGAACCTAGATTAGATACATCTCAGTTTTTCTCAGACATTTATGATCAAAAGTTGTTCGGAGTTCTAACTTCACATGCATGATTAGCATTCTTTTTACGCCAAATTACAATTGATTTTTTTTTTCATCTTGATTCTAAAATTTGGGTAAATTGTCAAATGATGTTTATCATTCTTTTTCCACTGTAACAATGCATTAATTATGAACTATATACACACATAGAAAGAGAAATCCTCCCAACTTCAGTTTCTTCGAATAAGGTAGTCTAAGAATACATTTCAGGAGATACAAAATTTAAAGAATTCGAAAATTAGTAATTAGAAGAAAGATGATGGGATTGTTGATAAGGGTATTGCGTACTTAGAAATTTGAATAATGTTTAGAGTAAATTGAGTTCGATATTGAGATTGCTTAAATTAATACTTTGAATATTTTTAGGTAAAACATGTAGGAAAATTTTAACAATTTTTATTTGATTTCAAAAACATATATACTTGAATAAAAATATCATAACATAGTTACAATATCACGTTCTTCGCACATGTTATATACTAGTATTAGAAATATTCAAAACTTATTCAATAAATTTCGATACAGCTTGACTTTTCATTTTCCACTTAGTATTCAAAGGGTTATGTTACTTCGAAAAAACTATTTTTACACATTTTAAATAGACGTGTTTGGCCACATCCTATTCTGAAATAAAATGAGTTTGCTAACATGCCTTTATTTTTATTTTGATAAAAATTAGTTAAACTAATTGTTAAAATTTGTAATATATATTTTGGATATTTTGATTATTTAAATCTATAGTATTAAACATAACTAAAGGAACTAAATGAGTAAATAAATAAAATTAATTTTAAAATGTAAGTGAATTGATCGAAATACAATGTTACAAAAATTATTAGTAAGTTTATTATTTCTTTTAATTTGATAATAAATGCAACTCGAATTGAAATTAATTGTTTAGGACTAAATTAGATTTGGTTAAAAATTATAAATATGATTGTAGGACTTAAATAAAACAATTTTGAAATAGTGGGACATTGGGAAAAAAAGTGAAACGTACAAAAAATAAAACTTTTACCTCTTATCTTTGATGTGATTGCATGGACGACATGTTTATAGTTGACTCTCACTTTTGAATTTTATTAAAGTTCTCATTGAAATATTTGATTTGACACTCATATTGCATATTTTTCGATTTCAAAACAATAGTATTTTTGACATTAAAATCTGACAGGACCTTGGATCAAAACGTCTCAACTCCTTCCTCTTGAACACATAGATTTCCTGCACACTTGGACAAATAATCAGTGTGCAACGGGGGTCGGGGTGGCTCTCGTATGCACTCTGACGCTCAAGTCAGACCTCATTTCCAGTAAATATAATTTAGGTGCGAGAAATATAAGTGTGTAAAAGAAAGAAAGTTGAGTGAGATTTGTATATGGAGTTTGAGTATTCACTTTTTCACCTTTTACTTAGAGGCTAAAGCATTCTATTTATAGTGAAAATAGTTATCCCAGATAGCGACACGGGTTATGCTTAACACTGGCAAGTTCCTAGCCTTTTGAGAGGTAAACCATTTATTTGGCCATAATCATTACTACCTATCTTAGGGGATGGTGGCCATCACATCCCTTTAAAGGCTCTGTCGCATCAAATCGCAACTTGCAGAAGGGTCACATCTCCCTGACACACAGACAAATCTTGTCTCCATCCCGAAAAACATGTACTTCAGACAATATCAGTTGGGAATAAGTAGTTCGACTGTAAGGAGCTCAGATGATATTTCACCTCGGCAACACAGTCATTTGCAGAGTCTCCAGCACAACTGGCAATCAGTGGGTCTTATGTGGGTTCCCATGGATAACTTGTCAAGCTTACTTAGGCGTGGTCGTAACACTAGTCCGTCAAGTTTGGGGGGTCCATTCATGGGTGAACCAGATTTGACTTAGCCAGGCAAAAAGTAAACTGTCAAAAAGGTCTTAGAAGGATGGGGCCATACCTACTTGTGAAATGACGTGCAACTTTTCTCCTGTTTGAACGTTTTTCTTACGGTCTGAAGTGAGTCAAACAGGGGTCATGTCGCAACATTTTGAAGTTTTGGGGACCTTCTTCTATTTATTATGATATATAAAAAGGACTTTAGGATTACCCCTATTTTAAGATAATAGTTACAGGTTTTTGCACATTTCTTGGGGCGCACCCCAAGCAATTCAATGGTTTCCTTTTATAATTCTAACATGTTCGTGCTTTAACTTATTTCATAATGGGACACGTGGACTACCTTGATTAATCCTTCAATTTGGGGATTAAGGGCCCAGATTAACGGGTCTTCTCTATAGAGCCTTTCTAGCTCCATGGTTCCTTCTTTACTGCACCTTTGGTAATTCCTTAAGGGTTTTAAAGAGAGTTATTTTCTACCTTCTTTTTCTTTGCCAAGAATTTTACTTTACCCTATGAGAGTTTTTACTAGTGAACCTCTTCCAACGCATACTTCCATCAACACACTGCTCCACTGAAGAAGAGACCGTTGATTTGCGTTATTTTCAGGTAGCCTCTCTTTTCTTCGCGTGCTTGCTTTCATCTTTCCTTTTAGCTCTTGAGTGATGTTTGAAAATTTTCCTTTTGCATTTTCTTCTGGGTAAGTTTGGATTAGGAGAAAATGGAAAGAGTTGAGGGAGTGACTTCGAGGGAGTTGGTGGTATGACAGATCCAATTAGGGGGGTTTGCTCAAGGACTAATCTGTCCTTCACCTCCTGTTTTTTCAAGGAACTTAAGAGGAGGTGGGTTATGAAGTTATCGAATATAATTTGTTTGGATGATTTTGACAATGAAGGAGATTTGCCGAGTTACTTTATGGCTAGAATATTAGTAGAGGAGGAGGCGTCGTTGCAGGAGCGTAGGGACCAAAAAAAGCATAGAATTGAGAGAGATGGAGCGTATAAGTTCTTCTTCAGGGGTGTGAGAATCCGGCCTGGATGTTAGGGCTCCATTTAGGGCACATAAGGAGGAACTTGGGATGTCCGCGAAGGAAATTGCCCGAGTTGAAGGTTGGGTTGATTATGTTAACAAGGTATTAAGGTACCACATCGACCCTGAGCCTAATCTGAAGTCGTGGGAAAGCAACGAGGTGGAGTCTGAGAGTAGGGGGATTGACTTGGTGGGTGCTTCCCTAAAATTCTGCTTGTAGAAGGAGTTCGGATAATACACCATGCCCTTTCTTGCAGAACTTGCAATCCCCCACCGCACCAAGTGACGATTCTTTATGAAGCACTGGTATGTGGGATGAGGCTCCCTGTGCACCCCTTCTTTAGGGAATTACTCCAGAGCTACAACTTGTGCTCGTACAAGCTAGCTCTGAACTTTTGGACCCAAGAAGTGGGTACGTGGCTGGTGTGGCAAGAGGTCAACCCGGATTACCCAATTTCTCTACACATCATCCACGCCCTTTACATTCTAAAGAAGTCAGTAAGGAGGGAGAAAGATGTGAGACTAGATGTGAAGGACTGGTACTATTTGGCTCTAAGAGGCTCACATTCTCTTGTTTTCGCTGGACATCCCACGTCCATCAAAAACTGGAGAAGTCGTGGATTTCGGCTGCTGGGGAGTGGCAAAGTTCTCCTATTGACCTTGTCCCCAAAGTTACAACCCCTTGAACTCTTTCCGTGCCTTGTGAGTTCCTATATTGTTCTCTTGTTCATGTATGAGTGTGCGGATTTCTCTTATTTTTGTTAACGCTTCTTCTCACCTTTTCTCTTCTTGTTTCAAGGCAAATTTCAGCTTAGTTAATTCCAATGGAGGATTTTTCTGTTGTGAGGAAACTCTTTGCCTACCGGGGCACTTTCATGGAGGTCATCCAATCAAATAAACTTTTTGTTAGGCACGGTCTCGCATGAGCTATGAGTAAGTTAAACCCTTTTTATATTCTGCACTTCTTAGGTCCAGAGTTATTTATCCGATGCTAACTCATTTATGTGGTAATCAGGTTCTAAGGATTTTTCAATGATTTCTTTGAAGGGTCTTATGGCCAATAAGGTCCCTCCAATCCTCCGACCTAGAAGTGATGAGGAGAGGAAGCAAAAGACTTTCCTTAATGGCCTTCGGGTGGAAGTGGCTAAGAGGGTCGCTGATGTAATGGCCCGAAATTTTTTTAAGACTTTTTCTTTCAAAATAAAATTCATTTATTTAAAAAGGAAAGATATTAATTTTAAAATATTATTATCATAAAATTCATTTATTTAATAAGTAACAATATTAATTTCAAAAATTTCTATAAAGATCTCAAGTTCGAACTAAGAAACGGATTTTAGATTCTCAAAGCTTGTTTATAGAACTTATTCGGACATATTACATGTATAAAAAGGAGGTTGGAAGATATCAAACGGGTCCATGGGAGAGGGGCACTTAAATATGTTTTTTACGTAACTTTTCTTTATTTAATATTTTCATTAAATCCCGTTTTTCTTTCTTTAAATTCCAAAATAATTAAAAAAATTGTAAAAAAAATTCTTACGTCAAAATGGACAACTAAGGATGCCAAAATTCTTGAGTCGTTACAATCTTCTCCCTTAAAAGAATTTCGTCCCCGAAATTCGATGAATGAGAAATTAGATCTCGTATACTTGGTCAATGACGAAGTATATCTTTAAGATTTCAAATAACCATATTTGAAAAATGGAATATTTTTGTACAAGAGGAAGACAAATTCAACACAGAATAATCGAACACACACTTTTTGGAAATAATATTTTGTACCCATGTCTTCCGCAAGGAATACTAAATAAGTTCAAACTTTATCTAGGTATGTCAGAAAGAAAAATTTCAACAGGTCAATGCTTCCACTGCGCACTCTGATACTATTATCAATATTCAAATTTCAAATTTTCAGGTAAAGACCTCTAAGGTCGATTGGATGACAAGAAGAAAGAGAAAGAGGATCTCTATCTAGACGAGTTTAAATTGAGTCACACTCGTCGAAATAGTACCTTAGATTCCCTAGATACCTCACTTAAAATAGTGGTGTGGTTGCTTATGCGAAGCTAATATTTTAAAATTAGTGAATCATGGAAGTTCATATTTCTCAAAAATTGACTAACTGTAAAGGCTTCTAACAGAGCAAGAAACTGGTTTAAAGTAAATGCATTCATTGAAACCAGTATTTTGGTAGAAAAAGTGAAGCCTTAATTCACATTCATGCACATATTTACAAAAAGTGCTCTAGCTATGTGGCAATTTCTCAAATTGAAATCTAGTTTTCTTGAAGAGTATCGTTTAAAATATGATAGTCACAGCTCGACATATGGCAAAATATCCATTTATTCAAAATAATTGACAAATCAAGATCGTGATGTGTTGTTAGCCCGTACTACAGGCTCCTCAAACAATAGATCTGTATCATAATAGCCAATTATATTTGGGATATATTGTACGTACCGTATCATCGGAGATCTATATATCATAGGTATTTTCCAATATTAATGACTACATACTATAACCCATGACATGATGGGTCCCCTACGGTTCTCATCTCGTACCCCGAGAGCTCCATAACATATCATAATAGGTCACAACCCATAATTTGATCATTCACGTCCAAGTTCATCCCACCTGGGATATCACAAATTTTCATATCAATATATTTCCATGCCCTATCTTTAGGCAGCTCAAGGTATATAACAACATATCCAGAATCACAAGTGGGGTACATTGGAGTAACCGTAGTTTAATATTCATGTGATGAATACTTTTAACAAGATAAACCATAAGATATCATATATTCATGTAGGAAAAATCATTTTTTGTGGGACCCTTACCATGATCACAATTACAATCCCAAATGCTCAATACAAATAACGGGCTGAGATGGAAGTTTTGCATGAAATAGGGTTTCCAAATCTCACAGGACCACGTCAAGCTGAGATGAACTTTTGCCCGAATTAGGGTTTCCAATCACGGAAATTTTTTCTAAACTAGGGTTCCCAATTCTCACAGGACCACGTCAAGTCAAGATGGATCTTTTGCCGAAATAGGATTTCCAAATCTCACAGAAGTAAATGAGATTAGCAAGAGGGATAGAAACGCAACTCATGATACATGTAAGAAAATCAGTTTATGCAAATTTACAAGAGCGTGATTTTACGAGAACATTGCTTTTACAAGAAATTTTACAAGTGAATAACTTTACAACTAAGTTTATGAAAACATAACTCTTCTAGAAGGTTTACAAGAAAAACTAGTTATGCAAGTTTTTTAATCAGTACGTAATACTACAAGTATAATCACGTAATTGAAGTTTGTAGGAAGAAAACTTTTCCAAAATGTCTAAATCTATTTAATATCACACTTGTGATGACCCCAAAACCTTCTACTTAATAGATAGCATTTAATCAAAAAAATTGAATAAAATCTAATTGGCCCTCAGATCCCTAGGTGTTGACACTGGTGTCGACACCAAACAAATTGAGGCTGCACTGTTGGGTCGGTGTCGACACCAATATAGAGGGGTGTCAACACCAACACTATTTTTGAGGTAAAATAATTTTGGTGTTGAGATTTAGAGTGATGTCAGGACGTAATAATCAAAAATTAACATTAAAATGACAACTTAAAGAGTATATTTGTTTAGGTATTGATACAATAAATTGAGTATTGACATCAAGCCCTTGATTGTCGACATATAGTGTTTTACATTTAAGTATATTACTTTTAAGTTCTACTAGTGTTGACATTTGAAAGGAATACATTTTTTCTTTTACGTGAAAGCTTGTCCTATCGATGAACATCTCCCAAGATATCACATTTATAATAAATATCTATGTCATATTTTATCTTGTAGGCTCTAAATCTCCTAAATTGAAATGCCATTTCAAGTATAACTAACAAACTCAAATCCATATAAATTATTTTAAATCAATTTTCAAATTCAAGTAGTCTAATAATGAAATCAAGCGTAAAAAGTAATCACTTACTTGATAGGCGTTACTTCAGATGATGACTTGACAGATATGTGCGTTAGGCAGTCTATTGAATCTTACAACCAAATGCGCTGATACCACTTGTAACGCTCTGAAATTTTTTTGAAGACTTTTTCTTTCAAAATAAAATTCATTTATTTAAAAAGGAACGATATTAATTTTTAAATATTATTATCATAAAATTCATTTATTTAAAAAGTAAGAATATTAATTTTACAACATTTCTATAAAGATCTCGAGTTTGGTAAAGGTGTGGCAGTTCAAATATAAAAGTTCTTATTCGGTGGTAAGTCCACAACTCACAGATCGTCACCTAGCGCAGCACTCTCTGTCAAGCTATCTGAAAATTCTCGTCAATCCATCTTATATCAATAGCTACCTGAAAGGTTAGATAACATGGGATGAGCATACACTTACTCAGTGAGTAAAATATGATGCACATGTAATATACAAGTCAACTTTACATGCTCAAGACAAGTTCAAATGTATGATGAGTGGTCGATGCACATGCATGTTCTTTTCAAAAATATGATTTCAGGGCCCCGAATATCAATAAAATTCCCATAAATATAAACGTAGGATCCCAGATCCTATAGGGCTTCCATATCTCTGTCATCTTTCTCCCTATTTGACTCCAATGGGTTACTAGATCACCAGGCCGTTCATCGGAGCTTTGGAGTCGCAAGGTCCTCACGACCGAAATTGATATCCCAATAACATACATTGATTACCTAGGGGCTAGAGTTCAAATCTATAATCTATATGCACAAAACTCTTCTATATGCATAAACTTTCTTTCATGATTTATCTTCTATCAAATATCATTACATTTCCAAAAATCATCTATCAAATGTCATGCCATTTCCAAAACATGAACTGTATGTAATTGCATCTTATCATGTTATCACATTTTACCACATAATAAGGTATATCGAATATTCAGTTCATTAATCCAACGATTCAAGTAACATATTCAAATCACTTCATTAATCAAATACTTCAAATAAAATATATAATCACATCTAATAACCAATTAAAATATCCATGAACAACTCCTAGAATGACTTCCTTTTGGAATGAGGATTCTACAACTAGCTTTGAACGGAGTACGTGAAGAAACAAGTACATAACTCCTAGTACATAAATCTCCATGAGTTGTACAATATATCAACGGAAAGATAATCGAATCAGGAGTTCAACGCACTTTAAGGATTGTAAATCAGAGTTGTAAATCAAAAATTAGGGATGAATGAAGCCGGGCTGACAGGCTATCTGTTTGGTGTCGACACTTTAGTATCAGAATCATTATTTTAAGCCCAGATGAACATGGTGTCGACACAAAATCAGTAGGTGTCGACACCAAACATATTTCCACACTCTGAAAGTCAGTTTTTCTTGATTTCTTTTATCCAAAACGATACATTTTGATAAGGAGCTTTGATAACATGTTTGGTGACACAGAGGAAGACTTGGGATGGGTTGAAACAACATTTTGACATAATTTTCATATCTAGGTTTTGGAAGGAAGAATTTATTCTTTATCTCCAAAGGATGGAGGTGAAAGGCAAGTAGGAGGTGGGATGATAAGATTGGTGGAAAGGTCAAGCTACAAAGTCGGTTGTGGAAAAGTTACACCTCTTGCTTAATATTTCCAGAATTTCAGTTTCAAGGAGCCCTGTTTGAGCTCAGTTTCGAAGTAGTAAATGATGTCCAAACCTTGCATTCTTGGTATCATTTCAAATACTCACGGAGTAATTTAACGTGCACTTTACGGTGTGAGAAATGGATAACCGAGGAGGAAGTTATGGCCTTCCAAAGTAGGTCACTCAAACTACTTTTCTTAACCATTCGAACTAAGAAACGGATTTTAGATTCTTGAAGCTTGTTTCGAGAACTTATTTGCACATATATTACATGTATTATAAGGAGGTCGGAAGAGATCAAACGGGTCCATGGAAGAGGGGCACTTAAACACGTTTTTTATGTAACTTTTTTATTTATTTAATATTTTCATTAAATCCAGTTTTTCTTTCTTTACATTCCAAAATAATTAAATAAATTGTAAAAATAACTTCTTACGTCATAATGGACAACTAAGGAAGTCAAAATTCTTGGGTCGTTACAGCTGAGGTCTCTACTACTCGGGTTGAGGGTCCCCTTCCGGCATTGTTACCTCCTCCAACCTTAATGCCCACTAGCCAACAGCCGCTAGAGGTGGAGAAGGAGCTTGGTTCCAAACAAATCTAGGCTAGAGGGAAAGAAAAAGGTCAGAACGAGGGTGTGAAAAGGGAGAAAGGTGCTCGAAGAAGAGTTCGTCTAAGGATGATCCCCCTAGGACGATGCTGTGGAAATAGACTCTGACAATGACCCTGCTCCTTTGAAGATGTTAAGGAGGGGTAAGGATAGTTCTTTGGTTCCCCCACCTCTTCCTTCCAAATTGCCAGAAAAGAAAAATGAGCCCTCCATTTCTCTCCCTGGGATGTTTTTTTTTACCCAAGTCATTTTGACTCTCCAAGCTCCCCGCATGCTAGAGCTTCCCTAGCAATGGAAAAATTATGGATTGAGGGTTGGTATGCATTCTCTTCAAGTGCCTCTCTCTCTCGAAACTGCTTGTTGCCAAGGCTGTGAGTGTTAGGGCCTTGACCTTAATTGACAAAGTGGAATCTTTTGTCCAAGAGATGGAGCACGAAATGAGGGATGCTGAGACAACCCTTCTTAATTCTGATAAGATGCTGAGGTAGCTTAATGACCTCAAGGATCAGTTGTCTATAGTTCGCAAGTCCTTGTCTGATGAGAAGAATCTTGCCATGTACCTCAAGGAGGATAATGAGAAGCTGAAGCATGACCTTTTGATGTAACTTTTTGAGAGTTATTAGTACTTCCTCCTGTGTTTGGACCCAAAAAATGGTGTCGATCTCGCAGATCAGTGGGTCGTTTGCGGTAGGAGGTGGATGCCTGATATTTCCACCATTGCCGAAGCTTTTTTCTATCATGACTCTGCTCCTTTTGGTGATTATTGTTTCCTCCTTTTAGAGGATATTGCTTGTTATCCCTTCGTTCGATCCGGTTGAACCTCGGATCATTTGGCATATTTAGCCTTCCCTTGTTCGGGGTCCTAGTGCCTCCTTTTCTCTCACTGGCCTTTTTCTCTGCCAACATTTGCACATCTCGGAAATCCTCTGTCCTGTGCCCATAAAATCGATGATACGCACAATATGCCCCAGTCCTGGGCTATTTACCACCTCGAATAGCACCAACTCCTTCCGAAGCGGCAACGGGTGTCATCATAGGCAGGGAGGAGTATAGGTTTGGGATAGCCTCCATAGTCTTAGCTACATAGTTGGATCCGATCCCAGGGAGTGGCGTGAACCACCTTTGCGGTGGTTTTCGGACTGATTCTTGTTACCCCCAACTGCTGGGTTAACTTCGAGCTGATATCCAGTGTTTTATCACTCTTCAGGATGGCTATCTCTAGCTCTTTCCATCTCTTCCGAGATGATTTCCTCTTTCATTAAGTCTACAAGGGAGTTGTAATCTCTTTGTTTACGACTTTGCACATATCTCCAAAACATGCTTGTCATGTCCAAGCCCCCTTTCGGGGCGGAGAACATTTCTGATTTTATGATTTTTTTTACAATTGTGCATTTCCTTAGTGAATCGGGTTAAGTAGCCCTTCAAAGATTCATTCATTCCTTGCCTTAGATCTTCCAGGCGTTGGAGCGGAAGTTGTCCTAACCTGGAGGACACAAAGCAATTCTTAAAAGCTACTTTCAGGTCCTTCCAATCGTGGATGCTGCCTGGTGGGTGTTTTTTGTATCATCATATGGCACTCCCTTCAAGTTTCAAAGCAAATGCTTTGCACTTGAGCACCAGAGTGGATCCTGCCATCTCCATGGTCGCACGGTAGTTTAGAAGGTGATCGTCGGGGTTACCTTTCCCAGAGTATTTTGCGATCTCCTGCATTTCAAAGTCGTATGGTACTGGATACCTCCGAATGCCCTCCGATAAAGGACTTATCTCCTCATCATCGTCTATTCGTACGAAGGAGGTTCATTATTTTTTTCATCATGGTCTGACTTTACTACACCATGGTAATGGTCATAAGGTCAATGTGGCTGATCCCTTCCTTGGGTGGCAAGGCCTGGCCATAATGCTGCTTCTGAAAGTCCAGCAGGCCTCCTTGGGTTTGAGAGTAAGCCTCTGCAGCTTTTCTCTCTCACCTATTTTTAGGCTCTTGAGTTGGTGGGTAAGCTTCTTCCGCCCCCCTTTCATACCTATGCTTAGGCATGTGACCCTGTGAATGGACTTTTTCAACCCTCCGCTCTCACCTATTTCTAGGTGCTTATGTTTGGGAATGGGCTTCTTCATCCCCTCTCACTCGTCTATTTCTACCTATCTAGCTAAAAATACTGTCGGATCTTGACGGAGCAGTTTTCCTATGATATTTAGGGGGAAACATGCTCCTTTTGTACTTCGTATGTAGAGTCCTCTTCGTAAGGTGGCACATAATCCGCCTCGACATACTCTGGGGGTACATTATAATAGTGCGAGGTGCCTACATTGGAAGGGGAGTAATGTGGTTGAGTCTGGGGGTAGTGCGATGGTGCTACTAGTTCATTCACCACATATCCCCTCGCCATATAGGCATTCATGGATCCAGTTTACTCCATTTTTTATTTTTTGCATTTCCAACATTTGACCGGCCATGCGTATCATGTCCCTTAGCATACGCTTACTCCGGTGCCTACGAGGGGGATTAGGTTGATGAACCTCCTCGTTGGCATTTTGAGGCTGAGTGTTCATGGGCATCTCCCTATTGACATCATATTGTCCATCCCTACTTCTCTGAGGGTTACGTCATTATTACTTTCACTCATGGTTGTAATGATTTAGGGGTTGTCCTTTTCTTCAAGGTGGGGAAACTCGTATTTCAAAACCATAAGCATTTTTCAGGGGTTAATGAACTTATGTTTTAAGGTTCTTAAGCCTTTGTCAAGGTTGTAAACTTATGTTTCAAAGTTTTTAAGCATTTTTCAAGGTTTCCTCTTTCAGTAGATTGTTCGCAAGTGTTACCCGCTTTTTCAAGAGGTTTCTCACCTTTTTTCAAGGTTTGAATAGTTCTTTTTCATTCTATTTTAAGGGGGTTTTCGCCATTTTCAAGGTTTCTTGTAGCTTCTTACCATAAGAATTCGTGGTTATAAGTGTGGTTTCCTACAGACGACGTCAAAATGTTGATCACAAAATTTGGCGTGACCTTAGATCAACATATCTCAACTTCTCTCTTTTGAACACGTGGATTTTCTGCGGACTTGGACAAACATTCAGCGTCCAAATTATTAAATGATAAAATGATGATAAAAAGAAGAATATAGAAAAAAAAAAATACAATTTGTTGTATTATAATCTGAATGGTAAAACGAGAATAATGAACTACAAGAAATGAATATTATTACACCATATTTGATATAACATTGTTCATTTACACTTCATGTACTTGTAAGTGTACCGATGGAAATAATTTTTGCTCCAAATTGATGTTTTATGTCATTTTTGGTGTACAATTAGAGATGCCCTAATGGACAAGTTACACCTATATACATCATACTTACTATATTTGAGACAACTTCCTAAAAATAGGTTTTGAAACTTTTTTCGGCTTAAAATGTTTTTCCTAAATTGAAGTATTTCAATGAATTAGAATACTCTTGATAATTATAATATTATTTTGAAATCAAAAAATATACAATATAGATGTCAAATTGAAGATCTCAATAAGAACTTTAATACGAATTCACAAGTGAAAGTCAATTGTAAACATGTTGTCCCTAAAATCATATAAAATATTAAAGGTAAAAGTTTTATTTTGTACATTTTACTTTTCCTCAAAGTCCCACTATTTTAAAATTGTTTTATTTAAGTCCTACAATGATATTTATAATTTCTTTTTAAATAATTAATTTCAATTCGGGTTTCTTTTCTTATCAAATTAAAAAAAAAAAAAACGTAATAAATGTTCTAGCTTTTCAAGTAAATTCAATTATATTCGAATAATTTTTGTAACTTCATATTTAGATCAATTCATTTGTCATCATTTTAAAATTAATTTTACTTATTTATTTATTTACTCATTTTGTTCATTTTGTTCATGTTTAATACTATAGATTTAAATAATCAAAATATGTAAAATATATATTATAGAATTTAGCAATTAGTTTAACTTATTTTTATCAAAATAAAAACATGTTAGCGAACTCATTATATTTAAAAATAAGACATGGTCAAACACGTTTATTTAAAACGTATAATTTTTTTTTTTTTTTTTTTGATAATATGATCGTTTGACTGGGTGGAAAATGAAAACTCACGTTCTATTGGGAATTATTGAATAAGTTTTGAGTGTTTTTAATATTTTGATAGTTCATATCTATGATTTTTTTTATTTAATTTTTTGAGAATTGATTTTGTGAAAAATTTTAGAATGTGTAGTTAAAATGTAGTATGAAAAATTGTAAAAATGATTTTTTTAAAGAATGTGTTATTGAGAATGAATGTTTAGAAAAATTGATTCATAAAAACCAAGTGATAAAATGTTATGTTTTGTGGGTTAAAAAATTGCGTCAATTTTTAAAATTGATATGCGTAGATGATTTCTTGGTATATAAAGTTAAATATATTAGCAATATACATTCGGTAAAATTTAATTAAAACTAACATTTCATGTTGCTTAATTTATTACCTTTGCTTAAATATATGACCACATGTATTTAATTTGTAATGTTAAAGTAAATATGAAATGAAAAATTTGTTTATTATATCTAAACATCAAATATTGTATTAAGATAGTACCAAATTCTAATAGTATTATTTTGGAAGTGATAAATTAGCATCCTTTGGTAAACTAATAAACTTATAAACTACATAATTTTCCAAATCACTCTTAACTACATACATTTTTTTCTTCAATTTTCAACAACTATTTTTCACCTCAAAACATAAATAAACCAGTTTATAAACAGAACAGTGTTACCAAACGGAGATATAATTTTAAAATTATATTTTGAAAAGATTAATTACGTTAATAATCATTAAAATTGAATAGTTATGCAAATAGTCATTGGAGTTTTTTTAATAGTAAGTCATTCAATTTGATAACTACTACAATTGTGGTCACTTGGTAAAAAATTGGCCCCTATTAGGTACCATTTATTCAAAACCTCATTTTTTTAAAACTTATTTTTAATCAAAATTCCATAAATAAAATAATATACATATTAATTCAAGCAAAATTCTTACTTTTCAAAAACACATTCTTCAAAATTTACTGTTACAAGCTACATTATTTGAAATAATGCGTCTCAAATAGGGGCTTAAGTTCATATTCTCAAATAAGAACTAAATATGTTCACAAGAAAAAAAAGTAATACATAAAGATAAATGGAGAGCACTTCCTAAAAAAAGGTATTTGTAACACCCCAAGTTCAAAATCTTAAACCTATGCATATTAACTTTTCTTTACTTAAATGACGGAAATAAATCATTTAAAACATCAGAATTTTCATTTTTCTATTATACAAATCTATAGAATTTCGGCAGAGTCTCCTCTGTAATTTGGACTTAACTAACCTGTAGAGGGACATCATACCCAACCTAACAATTTAAAAGTGCAAATCTCAACCTATTCAATAATCAATATTCAACATTCAGTCACAATTCAATATCAACTCTCACTTCACCACATTATCCTAAAATAAATCCCAAACTCCTCAATACAAAATTTCAAACCAACAAACTTTAACAAATAAAATAAGAGATAGTTTAATCGCTAATTCGATGGCATTACTTCTTCAGAATTAATCCAATCAAATAATTTAAAAACGAACGAATAAGGAACGATTAATGAAAAACTTAACTAAATCCCAAATTTACTTTATTTAAAAAAGAATGGCAGCGAGTACTGTCTGAGTCAGCTGCCAAGTGCTCTCCTCGGATCACCTAACTTTCATCACCTGAAATGTTGGGGAGGGATTGGGGTGAGCTAAAGCTCAGTAAGTAAACTTTATGTATGAAATGCATGCTTATGACATGAATGCTTTAAAAATTCCATATATGTATCCTCATTTACTTTACTTTCCAGAACATTCAAACTTTTCAAACTTTCACTTAACATTTCAAAACTTTCACTTCATTTCCATCGTGAGCTCACTTGGTGTATCTTCTAGCCAATTGATAACAGTGGGCAATTCTTATTTGGAACCAGATTAACATTCACATTTCCACCACAAAGCGGTTTAAGATTCACTTTCCCACCTCAAAGCGGTTTAATAGTCCACCGTAAAACGATTGAACATTCCGTCGCAAAGCGACTTAATTCGCGTACGCCGGTTCCCTGCACCCCATTTCCCACTCGCATCTTTCATGAACTAGAAGTACACCCATTCATTTCTTAAAAACTTGGGATATATAACTTTTGAACAAACTTGCACATTGACACATTTATTTCATTTAAAAACATTTGACTTCCCAATTTAGATGCCAATACATGCTTGATGATGCAATGACATGGTAATGTGCATGCTTGAACATTCTTCTCAATAACATATACTTTCATAAAGTAAATGAAATTCATCAAAGTAAGTAAGTTGCAAACAGTCATTTACACATTAATTTAACATTTGCATTCAACTTTGATAAAAAATAGGAGGAAGTTTACTTACGCACATTAATTTCACATTAACTTTCTACTTTTATGAAAATAGGGGAAGTTTACTTACCTTGAAATCCTTTCTATTTACCATTTCTGAATTTGCAAGTGGAAAAGTCTCGGATGCCCGTGACGTCAATGTACTCAAAAATCCTAATTATTTTCATTCATTAATAAGGTATAACTTTTAAATCAAAATGTGGCCTTACGCTATGATCAATACATTAAATATCATATTCGAAACAAATAATCGATTTCGATGCACATTAAAAGGTCTTCTATCTTTTAATTCAAACTAAAACTCAAATTTACATAACTTAACCTAACGCTATAAAATCACTCCCTTAAAATCTCAACAAATTCACAAATCTTAAAATCAACATATATCTAAACTTTACCCAAACAGTTAACTAAGCTACAATTTTCATAAATCTCAAAAATAAGCAATTTAAATATACATACTTTTAAAAAAAAAAAATCAGAAATTTATTCACGTTTTTATCACATTCCCACCCATCATTAAACTAAAAGAAAATCAATTTAATAATTTTCGAAATCTATCATTAACGCATACATATAAACACTAAATACCTAAATTTAAAAAACTGAATTTAATCAATTAAATTTCGAAATTTAAACCAAGTCTAAATCCAAATTTAGACACGTGTATATCTATGCATTATCCAAAATTCCAATTAATAAATTCAAAATTAGACTATAATACGAATCTGAAAATACACAAAATATACATATATAAAATTGTCCCTAAATCTGAATTTACAATAATAAGTCCAAAATCATAGATAAATCTAAAATCAGGAAATTCAACCAAACAATTTTTAAAAATATGAAATTTATGCTCAAGGACGACATTTACAACAATACATACATATATAAACATTACCCATTTTTAAATTTCACATCTAAGCCAAATGGTAATCTAATTTCCCAAATTCAAAAATCTGAAATTTGTTTCATAAGTTGAAAATCTGAAGATCACAGATACGGGTAATATATATAATATTTTGTATATTCATACAATTGTGTGCGTGGGTGTAAAAAAATCGTGTGTGTGTGTGTGCGCGCGCGCGCGTGCGTGTGAGAGGGGAAGGGGAAGGGGAAGGGAAGGGAGGGGCGGGCCTTACCGGTGATGGAGGTGCACGGTGGTGGTGGTGGTGATGGTGGCCGGTGACCAAGGGAGAAGCCGAGAGAGACGGAGGAGAGAGGGAGACCGAGACAGCGAGAGAGTGAGAGGGGGCGTGAGATAGAGAGAGATGAGAGTGAGAATTTAGGTTAGGTTTAAATGTTTAAGATTTTGAAATTTGCAATTTAGTCCCTCAACTCTCATAAATTGGTAATTTAAGTCCACGACCCTCAAATAAAATTTCGAAAGTGTCACCAAACTTTTTCCACCTTAGATTTATTTATCAACATTTTAATTGGCACATTGACCGTGACGGCGTCCAAGTCCTTCTACTGCAAATTAAGTCAAATATGAAAAATAATAATATTCAGTTACATAATTTATAATGGTACTAATATAAAATTACGTGAAATTCAAGAATGCGCGTAAAACGAAAAAGTGGTATTACAGTATTGGTTCATTTTCCTGCCTAAAATATACTTACTAAAATGGTAAGTAGTATTAATTAACTATTTATTATTCATCTTGAACAAAATTCTGATTTAAAATAATTGAATTGACTCTAGATTTTCAAATAGCTACCCGCATTTTTCAGGTCCCGAAGTTTCTTGAAACGTCTTTCCCTCTTGAAAATCAATTACAATTTTTTTTTAAAAAAAAAATTGTAATCACATAAATATTCTTTTCTTTTAAAAATAGAAAAATGAAAGATGATGAAATAAGCTCGTTCATCAATCTATTTATCTTTTTCTTTTCATTTTATTAAAATTCTGAACGTATATCACATATATATCTATTTTTTTAGTTATTAAAAATTTGATTTAAATGTAATTTTATCTTTCCATTTTAAACTTTAAATCAATTTAAATTATAATATTTAAAGAAATTTTCTAGAACGGTAAACATACGAACAGTTACAAAATTAAAATATGTGAATTGTAATTAATCGTCCTCATTCGTTTCTCATTTTTAATTGAATATTCATTTCATATGTTAACCTATAAATTCGACATACGTGAGTAAAAAATGACTGTGTATCGCACGTGTATACTACTAATATACTCAATAGAAAACTTTTTAAGCTTTACCAAACAGCAAATTGGATAGAAACTTAAGCTACAAAGCAACAAATTAAGATTCCCATATACGTTGTTGAATTTTGTTACTTGCAAAATTATGTTGACAATGAAGATGAAAATTAGGTGATGGCGTGGAAGTGTTGTCTTTGTTAATTTAAAAGATGATGTGATGTGTGAAAAAAGGATTGCACCATGTAAACTAATTGTCAAGCTCAATGCCACACACATTGTCAGCGTAGCATAATTGTTGTTTGTAGTTAGGGATGGCAAAACGGCTCGTCGGCTCGGAAAAAGCTTGGGCTAAGCTCGGCTCGCGGCTCGAGATTTCGAGCTGAAGCTTGAGCCGAGCTTTCTTTTGAGTGACGGGCTTTGGCTTGGCTCGAGCCAAAAAAAAGCCCGCTAAAAAAGGTCGAGGGGAGCTTGAACAATGAATTTCGACTACGAGTTGGGCTTAACTTGCTATATATACACATTTTCAATAAAAAATTTATGAATGTTTGCTATAAAAATAAGAAAAAAAAGTAAAAGTTCGGGACTTGGCTCGGTTCGGCTTGAAAAAAGCTCGAGCTAAAACTCAAGTCGAGCCTTATTTTTTGGGACGAGCTTTAGCTCGGCTCGGGCCAAAAAAAGCTCGACCTCAAAAAGCTCGAGCCTTGATCTTCGGCTCGCGAGCCGGCTCGGCTCGTTGACATAAAATATTTTTCCTGGAAATTGATTTGTCTGAAAATAATTTTCTTGAAAAATGTCAATTGAAAGTATTTGATTGAATTAATTTTTCAGTTGAAAAAAGTGAGAAATTTTTCTTGTTTTGTTGTTTGATTGACATTATTTTTTATGAAAAATAAAGTAAAATATAGCTATTTTAATATATATATATATATATATATATATATATATATATATATATATTAATTTTTCATTCATTTGTACTTAATAATAGTAATATTAATTTCTAAAAAAATAAGTCAATTAACAACAACAAAATGATCAAACGTGACAAAAAGACTTTTTCCACATAAGGCGAAAAATGCTTTCTCACCAAATAAGTAAGAAAATATTTTCAAGGCAAATAAATTAAGATGTGCTTTAACTGATTGTATCCTAGAAAGATTTTCCTAGTGAAATTTGCCAATCAAATACTAACCAAATAGAAAATGTGGAAAATATTTCTTAAGACAAGACATTTTCTAGGCAAATTTAACTAATCAAACATAGCCTAAATATAATCAATAATTTTAGGGAGGCATTTTTTGGAACATTTTGAAGTGACTTTGTGACATAGTACACATTCATTAAATGGTGAAAATGTAACTGGTGGGGTAGTTATTTACACCACTTAATGAATGTATGACATGTCATAATATCACTTAAAAATGTCCTAAAAAATGGCTCCTTAGAATTACTCAAATATAATTTTGTTGGGTGACCAAACCTAAATAAACCATTAAATTCAATCATTACTGTTGATTAACAGTTCTTAATTACTCCCATCTCATAAAAATAGACGTTATTTTTCTTTTTCCACACAAATTAAAAAAATGTAATTAATATAATTAAAAATATAAAATTTCTCATATTTTACCTAACATATTTGTACTCTAAACAATTTTATAAATATGATAAATTTATATTCATTGATAACAATGTACATTAAATATGAACATATTAAAAAATCTAAAAATATATATATTCTTCCAATAAAGAAAATGACTTATAATATGTGACAGGAAAATAAGGAATGCAAGTCTATCATCACGAAATAAATGAAGTAGTAAAATAGTCAAAATCGTCAATCCAAAGATTTTTACACGTAGCAAAGCCTATGTTTGGCAGCTGATTTTGTTCATAAATAAGAAATTTGAAAATTTTGAGATATAATGTGTTGTTAAAAAGTAGTTTCAAAAAAATATGTGTGATTAAAAATTACTTTGGGAGAATGTGAAGTTTATAAGTTTACCAAACACATAGTCCGTTTGATGTTTAAAAAAATTTATTTAAAATGAATAATAATTTTTAAGAGAATATATTGTTAAAAGTAGGATTTTTTATGTATTATATTATTTCATTGATAAATATGTGAATAAAAAGAAGAGAGAGAAAAAATATTTTAAAATTTTAAATGGGGACATACAGGGGTTACATAAAGTTACCTTACCTCACTGTGAACCTTAAACTTTACGCCCATCTTTGATTTTTATTAAAACTAATATTTTCATTCGTGCGATGTAAGAAAATATGTTTGTGATAGTGATTTCGATCAAAATTTATGAAAATATATTAATTATACAATCATATTAAATAAAACATAGTACAATAATATTTTAATACAAATTATTATCGAATTTATAACTTAAAAAAAAATTAATTAAAATGGGAAATGCAACATATATAAAACTAATCAAAATTAGAAAATCCCGATCTTTATATAATTTTTTTATTTTTCCTTTTAAAATTATTTTCCTCTTTAAAAAACATTTTATTTATTATTTATTTGTTTGTTGAACTTTCTTCTTCTAAATGAGTTATTTTTATCTTTTTTTTATATATATTAAAATATTTTGAAATAAAATATAATATAATAAATAAAATTAACAACCATAAATCTATATTTGTTTAAATTGGTAATTTTGAAATTATGCTGTTTTTTATAGTGATGGTGGAATTTCAGTGAAAAGAAAATGAATTCCAGATAATTGAATTATTGGGAATTGGAAGTTAATGTGTATGATTGATTTAATTTTCTAGGTGGAAAAAGTGAAAAAAATTTAACTTTTGTTATTTGATTGACATTATTTTCCATGACAAATAAAAAAAAATAATCTATTTTAATTAAAAAAAAATTATTTTTTCACACATTGGTACTTGATAATAATATTGTTAATTTCTAAAAAAAAAATTAATTAACAACAACAAAAATGCAAATTATAAATGAAGTTGTCTGAAAAATAAAAGGACCTCATGTGGGTGGAAAGTGAATTCCTTAGTTTTAAGGAATTGGCACACGTATGGTGAAAAAGGGGGGAACCATTTTCTTGGAAAATAATTGGCAAACAAGTACCTAGACATGAAAAATTGGGTAGAAAATGGGATTTTCCATGGAAATTGAATGCTATCAAATGCATCCTTAAAGAATATTATTGTTTTATTTTTTGTGTACTTAATTTTATCTTCAAATGAGTAAATGTTGCTTTATTTGTAAAATGACATTTTTTTAGAAAATATTGTTTCGGGTTGAACCAATTTTGGATTTTCTGAATACTGAGTATTACATAACTTAAATGATATAATTTAAAATGTGAGATATTGAGGAAAAGTAAAACATATAAAATAAAATTTTATATTTGATTTTTGGAACGTTTTTGCAGACAAGTGTTTATAGTTTGCTCTTACTTGTTATCTTATATTAAACTTCTCGTTGGAGATCTTCAATTTGACATCTATATTACATAATTCTCAACTTCAAAATAATATAATAATTATCAAAAAATAATAATTATTAAAAAAAAGTAGTTTATAAATAGTATTATAGAACTTAAATAATATAATTTAAAATGAATGAGATATTGAGGAAAATTAAAAATATAAAATAAAAACTTTTACGTTTGATATTTGAGACGATTTTATGGATAATATACTTTCAGTTTGCTCTCACTTATTATCTTGTATTAAACATCTCGTTGAAATTTTCGATTTGACACTCATATTACATATTTTTTTCGACTTCAAAATAATATAACAATTATCAAAAGAATAATATTCAATACAATGTTTTTTTTATGGATAATATTATAGAACTTAAATGATATAACTTAAATTGAATGGATATTGAGGAAAAGTAAAAAAAATATAAAAAAAACTTCTACATTTGATCTTTGAGACAATTTTACGAAAATATGTTTACAATTTGATTTCAATTATTAGTTTGTATTAAACTTTTCATTGAGATTTTTGATTTGACACACTTGTTACATATTTTGTTTACTTCAATATAATACAATATTATTAAAAAAAATAGTTTATAAATTGGTTTATTTATGATTTTGAGGTAAAAGTAGTGGTTGAAAATTAGAGATAGAAAATGTATGTGGTTAAAAAATAGTTTGAGAAATTTTGTAATTTATAAACAATTTTTCCCTCTTTACCGAATGAAGACTAAAATAAATTAAAATATTGATGTCATTAATAACATAATATGGATTCTAATGTCATTAATGACACATATACCATAATAATTGTTAAAATATTTATTACATTATTTTTTTTATAAATTATTAGATTTAGAAAGTTATTTTAAGCGAGAAACTATGTGCGTGTTACTTTTAACATGAACTTCTGTTATTATATATTGATAGAATATATAGAAGATACATAGATAGATTTGATTTTTTATCAAATTAATAATTAATTTTAATCATATATTTTATTATCCACTATTTTTCAACCATATATTTCATAACTTTTATCAAAATCTATTAAAATTCTGATTTTAATTTATACCAAACACGCGCTACAGCACTATAAAATTACCACAAAAATTATGGTCCTTATTTAATTTTCATTGTTTGAAAATCATGATTTTATCTCGTATTTTCAACCACACCATTCAATAAAATAATTTTATACAAACTAAAAAAAAAAAATTTACTTTTAACCACAAATCTACTAAAGACTTAACTAGTTAACACTCTTTAAAAAAAAAAAAAAATCAGAACACGCCCATGATTCTAATTTATAGTGTTTGGTAATACTATAGTAGTTTTTAAATTATTTTATTATTATTTTTGAGATAAGATATGTGGTTAAAAAAAGAAGAAAAAATTTGGATGATTAAAAAATAATTTAGAAAATTATATTATTTATAAAATTATAATGATTTCGTTACAGCGTTGCTGGGCTTTTCTTATCCGTCATTTTTACTATTTATAAATCTGATCTCTTTTGGAACCCTCATAATTATTATCAGAATCGGTAATTATTATCTTGACTTTCCTAATAATCTGATTTTTGCGTTGTAATAAAGCATTATTGATTACGGTACCGACTTGACGTAATCTTGAAGATTCATGTTTCTGCCGCTTGCCAGTTGGTAATGGCATAACTGCATGCGTGTTTTTCGTGTTTATATTGTTGAATTGAATTGAAATGAGCAGTTAGTAATTTTTCCGAATCTTTTTATATAAAGGTCAGGTCTTTGCAATTGTCACCACTGCAGAAGGTGAAGTGGGGAATTGACATAGTGACGTAGGTATTTCGAAGCTCCATTTGCCTGATTTTTATTTATTTATTATTTATTTATGTTTTGTAACGAGGATCAGCTATAATTTGTCTATGGGTATCCAATTTATGTCATTTGGTAAATGAAGATTTCTTTTATTCTTCATTTTCTGTTTTTCAAATCTGCTTTATGATATAATGATCTATTTTGAACTGCATTGGAATTTTAGGATGATATCAGGGTTCAGCCTTGTAAAGAAGGAAATATATTCGTTTCATGAATGTTGTCTATGCTTGTGGAAATTGCTAGTTAAGATATTCTTGTTGATATCACCGAGGAAAGGAAGATAATAATTTTTTCCCGTGTTTATATAGTATATTACATTATTAAGTAGTCTGTGAACTTTGGGCATTTTGGAGTGGTAATCGAGGATGCTAATTTTGATCTAATTGGTTTTGAATTCAGAGGAATTTAAAAAATGGCCAAGGAAGGATCAAATGGAGATAACCATGTCATTACAAAGCCTCCTCCAGAGCCCTCACCATTGAGAAAAGCGAAATTTTTTCAGGTACAATATGGTTCATGATAAACACTAGGCGTTTTTTTTTTTTTTTTTTTTTTAATAATTATAGATCTCACTGTGACAATGTTGTACTTTTCTCTCTTCTATTCAGTTTGTCTCTTGATTAACATTTTATGGCTCTTTTAGTTGCGTTTCACTAATATTTGGGAAGTGATTAAATTATACTCTTCTGGTCAAGCATATTTTAATTAACACATTTCGGACGACCAACAACTATTAGTCTACTACCCACATTATTCACCTATTCTGTAGGATCCAAAGCTTATAATCACTTAAATTTCAATTTAATCCCTTCCTAAACATGCGCTAATTTTGCAGTAAGTGTTGGTTGACCATAAAGTTCTCAAAAGTGTGTTTGATTGAATATTACTGGTTTTTGGATTCTATTGTGAATTTAGTCTCAGTTTATAATCTACTAGCATCACGTCGTAGATCTTTTCTTCGATAGGATGGAAAATAGCTTTATAATAATCTTAGAAGCCTTGCACAGCTTCATGGAGTTGCTATGTCATATAGAATGGGATTTTTTTTTTTTTTTTTTTGGATCAATCATCTAAACCTTCCTTTCTTTCTGTCCCAGCAAGGGTGGCTCAATCACTAAAAGACCTCTATATGAGAGCTTCATTGTGTTATCAATTCTGTTATCTCGTGGAGTGAATAAAACTGAAATTTTTATTTGCTTTGATCCTTTTATTTTGATTACACATTTCTATTTTTCCTTTCTTGTGGTGGTGATGGTGGTGGTTCCTAGTTGCAAGGATGCACTAGGGTAGTGTGTCGTGTCGTGTCGATGCTGACAATCCTCGTCCTCACACACTCTACCGTGATCATTTTCTTTCTTTATGAAAAATATTAAGCCCCTGTTTGATATTGATAAAAACATATATTTTGTAGATTTTGATAAGTTGATAAGATGTGTAGTTCAAATGTTGTGGGTCCCATCAAAGTTGAGCACAAACAAAAATTTCACTAAATGTTACTTTTCAATTCACTTTTTTTCCTACCCCGGATTTGATGTTTTCCAGTTAAATTTTGGTAATGTGGTAATACAATTTGCTAAATGATACCTTGATGACAGGCAAACATGAGAATTTTGGTTACTGGTGGAGCTGGATTCATTGGCTCTCACCTAATTGACAAACTAATGGAAAATGAGAAGAATGAGGTGGGTATTTCTGTGCAATCGTTTATTACACGAGCAGAGGTTAATGCAACAACTAAAAATGTTGATTGATTCTTATTCTTGGAACTAAGCCTTCACACTGAGATAAATAACAACTTCTTTATTGACATATGCATTCTAGACAAACATTACACAAATATGTCTCATAATACTCAGGTGATTGTTGTGGATAACTACTTTACTGGCTCAAAGGACAACCTAAAGCAATGGATTGGTCATCCTAGATTTGAGCTTATTCGTCATGGTATGCTTTCCTAATGTCCATAAAAAAAACAAAAATCCGATATATACTCTATTATCTTTTAGCTGCCCTTCTCACTTGCAGATCATGTAATTTATAGGTCAGACAGGTTTTTCATAATTTAGTGGTCATCTTTCTGTAAAAAAGTTAATCAGGAGTCGGCACAATTTTCACTCAAACAACAAGTTTACTTATTTGCGTAACTCTAATCAAGCAAATTACCACGAGGTCGTTTTTTCCTCCTTTTTTTGTCCCTGATGTCATGTGAGAATATGCCTTTTTGGGTTGTTTACCTATTAGATTTTTTTCTTCAGTCCAATTTATTATTTTAGTTTCACAAAATGAAGCTGATAGGTCTCTGAATATGATGGGATCTTCCTCAGTTGAAATGCTTCTTGAATAGTTTTGACTAAATCTGATGATGATTATTTATTTCTGATCGGCAACATTTTGCCATTTCTCTCCCATTCTGAGCATCCTAGGTGTCCTTGGTTTCTTTTTCTGTGAATCACTTTCTTTCTAATCCTATTAATCCTTTCTATATGCAGATGTCACGGAGCCATTGCTAATTGAAGTTGATCAGATTTACCATCTTGCTTGTCCAGCTTCCCCAATTTTTTACAAATACAATCCTGTGAAGGTCGGTCACCCGATATTAATCTCTCTCTTGTCTATCTGCACTCACTTTTATGTTACGAAATATTTTCCTAAATCTTGCTTATTTTGCTGGAAACACATTCTTTAAGATAGGACTTCTTTCACTGAATCTTAACAGACAATAAAAACAAATGTAATTGGGACACTAAACATGTTAGGACTTGCCAAGCGAGTTGGAGCGAGGTTCGAACCAGCTTTTCTATATTTTTGGTTAATTTTGTTTTTTATGGTTGTGTGAATTCGCTACTCATTCAATATGTACAGGATTTTGCTGACATCAACTTCAGAGGTTTATGGTGACCCTCTTGTGCATCCTCAGGATGAGAGTTATTGGGGCAATGTGAACCCTATAGGTATTTTTGATTTCCCAAGTATAAAATAGTCTAATACTCAATCTTGATAGAAGCTCTTATTGAGCAGGGAAAAGGGCGTGTAACAGTATCTGTAACCTAATGTTTCGAAGTGATTATTTTGCTCATCTGCCAAAAGTTCTTTTAGAAATGCTTGACTTGAGAACCGTTTAAATTGCAGTGTTGATAACTAAATAAATATTAATTTGTGACACGTGAGCAGGAGCAATGTTTGAAAAGGCTAGCTTTGGTATCGAGGCATTTTGTCTCTGTGATGTGAGGAGTTAGCCTCCTCATGCTTTAAGGTGTAAGCCTCAACAATAACCAATAAAATAATACAAAAGATTTGGAAAATTGATACATCATATATATATATATATATATATATATATATATATATATATATATATATATATATATTGACGTCGATACATCATATTTTCATGTATTACATCTAAAATCCATAATATAATATTTCAATAAAGGTAACACTGTTTGGTATATAAACTGGCGTATTTATGATTTTGAGGTAAAAGTAGTGGTTGAAAATTAGAGAGAAATTGTGTGTGGTTAAAAAATGGTTTGGGAAATTGTGTAGTTTATAAACTGGTTTATAAACCAATTTATTTTGTTTACCAAACATATGCTAAGTTTCAAAACTGGCCAACTTTTTAAGAAATTTGCATTATTCAACTTCTTTTGAAAATATATATATATATATATATATAGAGAGAGAGAGAGAGAGAGAATAGAGACTGGGAAAAATATAAAAGAAAGGAAATAGTCAAGGCACTGTTCGGCTGCTCATTATAATGAGCAGCCACCATTTATTTCAAATTTCGAGGTAAGATTTGTGGTTAAAAATTGGAGAGAGAAAATGTGTGTGGTTAAAAATTTTTTTATTTAATCAATATACCTGAACATAGGCTAAGTTATGTGGCTTAGATTTATTTCTTAGCTGTGTCTACTAGTGAAAAAATACTTCACTTGGAGGTTTATTGCATTTAAGTAGCAAGTGCCTAGCGAAAGCTGTGCTTTGCTTGTTGCCTTCTCTAGCCCCTATTTGATTTTCATTAAAATAAAAATCATGGTTTTTTCTCTTCTTTTCAACCATACACTTGTCAATAAAATAATATTACACAAAAACCCAAAAAAGATTTCTTACCTTTTATTCACACATTCTCTTGAAAATCACTATTCAAAACGGCAAAAACTCTTTTTAAACATCAAACAGACCCCTAATTACCATTTATTTTATTTCTAGTTTTTAAGATTAAGCCGTGTTTAAGAAACTCAAAAAACCCTTAAAATATTCCCAGCCCCAAAAGTTGAGCTCGCAAATAAAAGCACTCGAATGGTAAAACTAGGAAGCCATGCTGGTTGTCATGATGCTTAACCCTTAGGCATTTGCACTGAGGTTCTTAATGAAGGTCTCGCATGACACCTCAGAGTGCAAGACTCAGCTGATTTTTTAAATGAGTGGGAGAATTTTGTTATCCCTATACCATAGGCATGATGCTCTTAGAAATGAAAACCTGAGCAGAAGTTTTATCATTTTCCAGCATCAGGTTTCAAGTTTATTGCAAGAAGTTGAACATTTGATTATTTGATATTAATTCTTTAATTTCCTCATGTTATTAGATTCCTGTTACTAACTTTTTGGTGTGGTTTTTGAACCAACGGATGAAGAGCATTCTTGTATGGGATACTGATTGTATTTTATCTCCATTGCAGGAGTTAGAAGTTGCTATGATGAGGGAAAAAGGGTAGCTGAGACTTTGATGTTTGATTATCACAGGCAGCATGGAATTGGTACAAGTCCCTTTTTTTCACCTGCTATGGAATCCTTATATTCACAAGATATCTTTATATATGCACTTCTAATTTCAACATTTCTTAACAATTCGAATGGTGACTCAACAGAAATACGGATTGCAAGGATCTTTAACACCTATGGCCCCCGAATGAATATTGATGATGGGCGGGTTGTCAGCAATTTCATAGCTCAGGCAATACGGTAAGATTCTAAGGGAAATTTATAGGCAAGGGACACTAATACTTTCCTGATGTAGCTAATCCATGAATCATTGCAAAATGCACCCTTGTTCCACTACAAAGCTGCTATTCCCTTATTTCTAATGCCACTTCACTACAAATGTATGTGTGTGTGTGTGTGTGTGTGTGTTACTCATCCTCCTTTGAATCTAACCGTCCTGAATATCATAATTTTTAGCTTCCCTATTTGATAGGAAAATTAATTTTGTTTTCACTTATTTAATAATTGTTGTACCATTGAGTAATGAACTTTTGAGTGTAACCCTGTCCTAAATATCATAATTTTCAGCTTCAAATTACTTTGGGCTTCACTTATTTAATAATTGTTGTACCATTGAGTGATGAACCTTTGAGTCTAAACCTGTCCTAAATATCATAATTTTCAGCTTCCCTATTTGATAGGAAAAGTACTTTGGGTTTCACTTAATTAATAATTGTTACACCATTCAGTGATGAAGCTTTGACAGTTCAGTTGCCTGGAACACAAACAAGAAGCTTTTGCTATGTCTCTGATATGGTAAGTCAGAGCATCCTATTATTTTGGCAGTTCAATTCGAAGCACGTGATAATATTGTACCTGGACTCTGTCTAATTTCTTTGGGATGTTGAAGGTTGATGGTCTTATTAGACTGATGGAAGGAGATAACACTGGGCCAATCAACATTGGGAATCCAGGTAAATATTACCGTCACTTGCTGAAATGCAAATCTCAAATTCTCTCTCTCTCTCTCTCTCTCTCTCTCTCTCTCTCTCTCTCTCTCTCTCTCTCTCTCTCATGTCCTGAATTTCTTATCAGGTGAATTCACAATGCTTGAGCTCGCCGAGACTGTCAAGGAGGTAACTTTTTTTATGTCATTGTAGATTCCATTTCAACTCTCTAGTGGTGGTCATCCCCAGCACAAACCAATTAATGACTTTCTGAAACTAACACATCACACATGATGTCTGGGGCTTTGTAGACTATCAATCCAGATGTGAAAATCATAACTGTGGAGAATACACCAGACGATCCTCGCCAGAGAAAACCTGACATAACAAAGGCAAAGGAGATGCTTGGGTGGGAACCAACAGTCAAGTTGCGTGAAGGCCTTCCCCTCATGGAGGAGGATTTCCGCAAGAGGCTTGGAATATCTAGGAAGAATTGAACGTCAACCGAGTTTATATGACGTGTTTTCATTATGGATCTTCTGGAGATACTCACATGAGGCTTTATGTGGCTTCAGGTCCTTTCCTGTTTTTGAGTTTTGGAGTTCTGCGTGTTGCCGGGTTATTTTCTCTATATACATACAAGTGGGTAAAATCTTCTCTTTATGGAGAACTTCAGTTGATATTAATAATATCTTTCGACTAAGTTTGGTATTGACATCTTTTGGTTAATATATATTTAATGTTCATTCAAGATCTTTGTGCCTAGGTCATGGACTCGCAGTCACTCTGCATCATCTCTCTCTCTCTCTCTCTCTCTCTGTTTTGTTTTGTTTTGTTTTTTTTTTTGTCCTTTTGAATGTGGTTCTGACTATCGTTACACAGCAAAGTGGAAAAAGAAAAGAAAAAAAGTACATATTTTCTGCCTTACGATGTGTTCTTTTATACAATAATTATAATTTATATATCAATTTATAAACAATACATTTTCTCAAATTACTTTTTAATTAGACATATTTTCAACCCCACATTTGATCCAAAAATCACCAAAAAACCCCGCCGCCAAACAGTGCGTTGGTAACTTCACTCCTTCCATAGTCAAGACTCAGGAATATTGACCAGAGATGGTAAGGGTATGTTAGCTCAGGAAAAACCTTGACTTGGACCTAGTAGGATATCTGTTCTGTGGCCATTGAGCTTTTTGGGAAGTTTTACACATTTATAATATAACAGCGTCATTAAAATGTGTAAAACTTCCTGTCAAAGCATTAAGTACATGCTCATGTACTTACTCTTAATAAGTGCAGTGGGTCACTTGTTTAAAAATGATCAAAACTGCTGTATCCCAACTTTATCTATATGTTATGGATGAATAATTGTATAGAATTCGAGCTTATTAGTCATAAGGTTATTAAGAGTTAAAAAAGAGAGAGTCTATCTTAGTTATAAAATTGTACTTAGTATAGAAAGAATCACAAATTCAAGAATCAACTGGAATTTTAAGGGGAGAGGAGGGGGGTTGACAAGGCAATGCAACTGTGAAAACAAGGTGCTAAAAGTAAAAGTGTAAGGATTCTAAAACGGTTACACAAATTGACAGTTGATCCCATTTTGTGTCATTCGTATCAAACTCCGAGAAATCTATGAACCAAGAAGATCAAATAATTGAAGACCTCGATATTGGTAGAGATCAATCTTGATATTGTGCACCGACACTGCTTATAGTACCCAATGCCAAGGTGCCCATGTGAGCACAGAACATTACATGGTACACCTCGACATTACCCAATGTCGAGATGCCACGTGGTAATGGTAACCACCGAGGGCATTATAACATTTCCATGGTAGAGATATCCTATTACTGCACGGTGATTACCATTATTCATAGATGCACTGCAATACAATATGGAAATTGGAAATAAAGTCCTTGTTGGTACAAATTAAAGTCAAATTCAATAATTAATCTCAACCACATATTTCATGAGACTCACAATTTTTAAACCACACATTTCAATTTTTTTTTTAATCAAAATCTACTAAAAATCTGATTTTCATCTCCACAAAACTGGGCATATATTCTTGCACACTTTCATTACCACACAAGAGTAGATTTACATGCACAAAACTCGTATTACATATGTATGCACAATGCAGTATCCTCTGATATGCATGCACTGTGATGTTATTTTAAACACTTTCTGGGGTAAAATTAATTTAAAATCTGGATATGTTATATCTATAAGTAAAATTTCTTGCTGGCGGTGGGATAAGTTCAGAGTACAAACGTACACAAGGATTATAGGGGCAATTCACCGCTGTCAGAAATAATTATTTGGCTTTTGGGCATTCCATCTTGTCTGCCTTGGGCTTCAATCTTGTACACAACATCCATCCCCGAAAGCACTTTGCCAAAGACAACATGATGACCATCCAACCTTGAGAACATATATAGATTACATTAACAGAATCCTTGACAAATGAGTTCAAGCAGGACTCGAAAGAATCGGATGAGAAAGCATTCAAATATGTCTGTTAGGCAACAAATGAAATAAAACGAGTAAGGGATGAATACTCAAGATGATAGTAATGAGGCAGTTGAGATTCAGTTTGTAAAATTTATATGTTCAATATTGTGATCTCATTCATGACCCATTGTTTATCAGGATCATTTTTGTGTAACCCAATATTTGCATTCTTGAAACTCCTCCATAGCTACAAAGCATTTTATGCTGAGTTTGCTGCACAAATTGAAAACATGAATAAATAGTTTACCAGCTTGTTTTCACTACTGTGATGAAGAATTGAGATCCATTGGTATCTGGTCCGGAATTTGCCATCGAGAGAAATCCTGTGGCCAAAACAGAAGTTTATTTGGATATTACGTGAAAATAGTTATGAAGTTTACCAGGCTTGAACTATTAAGATTTGGTTACTACAGTTCAAATAGTGCATTAGTTAGTGAGAAAACAATTCATTCCTATAAAAGAGAACACTTACCAGGACCGGTGTGCTTTAGTTTGAAGTTCTCGTCAGGAAAACTACCACCAAAAATTGATTCACCACCTCTTCCATCTCCACGGGTAAAGTCGCCTCCCTGGATCATAAAGCTTGGTATGACCCTGTGGAATGTGCTCCCTTTATAGTGAAGAGGCTTCCCATTTTTTCCAGTTCCTTTTTCCCCTGAGATAGTTACTAAACATTAGAACAGGGATTGAGAAAGTCAAAATCCCTTCTTTTGCGATGTGAACCACACATCAACTTGTTTAGAGGTAGTTTACTTTTGCATATAGTAACCTATCCAATGGAATGTGTGAAAAACTTTTGCTTCTCTATCAGGCCATATTCATAACCAAATTATTCTCTAGAAAATGGAAAATATGAAGGAAGTAAATAACAGCATCAGGAGAAAAAATTTCAATAGTTGGTGATATACATGAAGGAAAGGCGGAAATAATGACACCACTTAGCCTCCATTTGGCAAACTTTATATAATAAATCATATTATACAAATGATGAAACTTCATTTTCAACCATATATTCCAATGAAGCTAAAAGTATATATTCCATATATTCCAATAATGATACCAGATGACGTGATCCCCATGAGGGACGCTCGTGGAATAATTGAATGAATGTCGGGAAAGTTCCGAATTCAGGTTGTGATGGACGGTGACATGGAGACCAGAGCCTCACGACTCAAGAACCCAAGGTATATTAAACCTTGGACCCGTTAAGATGCGGAGACAAGAACCCACATGGGTTAAACGCCACAAAGATTGTTCACGCCTTTGATAAGTTCGAGTTCTGTGAACGTCACAAAGATTCGATAATCTTTGATAAGTTTGGGAATGTTCAACAAGAACAATATTTGAAGAAAAACACTCAATAGAATGTTTATTAATCAAAGTCTATGTTGTATTACAATGAAGACTCCTTTATATAGGTTTCCAGAATAAAAATCCTAGTCTACTTTAGAAACTAAATAAAATCTTATCTATTTAGACAATACATAAAATCTCTAAGAATAGAGTCCTAATTTAATTGGAAACAATAATAAAGAAGAAAGTAAATATAATCCTAAAATTATGGAAATATTGTAAATTTCCGTCTGCATAATTGACTTGCCGATTTGAAGCCCCAAACGATGAAATTTGACCCTAAAATCAATGGACTCAAAGGCTTTGCCCATGAGTTTTGCTCAGTGGCCCGTTTGTACTTGAAAAACATATATTATGAATCTAATTCCGATATAGTTGACTGGATTGCACTTTGTTTGGTTTGAATATTAAGTCTTTCTAACAAGCTCGCTATGATTCTCATCACTTATCCACAACTCATTTCTATTTATTCATAATTTAAACGTTTATAAATTCTTCCCCTAAGGACACTTAGTGATGCAATGTAGTTTGGTTGTTCATGTGTGAAAATTGTTATCAAACTAATTTCTAATGTAATGGGAACGCATATCACCGAGAAAATTCTGAGGGGCTGTTGAAAAGGGAAGGTAGAATCTGTCTGCAGGTTTAGAGCAGAAATGGAAGTTCACACCACCTTACATACTGTAGACAATTTGAAAGGACATGCAATGTAGTTTGGCTGTTCATGTGTGAAAATTGTTATCAAATTAATTTCGAATGTAATGGGAACGCATATCACCAAGAAAATTCTGAGGGGCTGTTGAAAAGGGAAGGTAGAATCTGTCTGCAGGTTTAGAGCAGCAATGGAAGTTCACACCACCTTACATACTGTAGACAATTTGAAAGGACAGGCCTTGGAGAAATTTTGAAAGCTTAGTTTAATCTCTATATAAGCTGAAAAAGGAGCTTTGTACTGTTATTTCTTTGGAGCCTTCAATCATTTTCTACTGAATAGATCCTTAAGAAGGAATATTGTGCAAAGCAGCATAAGTTACTATATACCCGTAAGAATTTTGAGAATTAAAGTATCAAACCAATACTAGTTCCAATCGAAAACTAACATCTTTCCATGGGAAAAAGTTAAAAAGAAAGAGTTTTTTAGCAGCAAACAGTAGCCAAGCTGCTCCATGGCAATTATCAGGAAAGGAAGTAAGGATTATATCAGAATCTCTTTGTGGCATCCTAGATATATGATGTGCTTAAGAATCTTAACATCCCTATAATTAATGTCCTTATGTCCTAAGCAGAAACAAAAATAAATAAAAGAGAGCAAATGTTGGCTACCTGTACAAAGAGCCCGAAAATTTTCTGCAGCATGAAACACATAGTAAGCCAAAATTCATTTTGTGAGATCAGGCCCCCTGTTTGGTTGAGTTAAAAATCAAGTTTTAATAGATCTTGATAAAAGTGGAGGAAATGTGCAAAGTTGTAGGTCCTATAAAATGTGTGACTCGAAAAACGAGTTTTAGAAAATGGGGGCCAAACAGGGGTGAAGTATGATGGATACTAGAAGATTGAAAAATTATTTGAATTTCACTTAAGTACCTGATGTCTTTGGTACTGTTTCCCCATAAAGGCCCATGACAATACGGCCTGAAAAAGGCCACACAATGTTTGATTATATTTTATTCCGAAATCACAAATATGTGATCAGTCCATATACAAACCAGAGTGTTATTTTGCACCCTTGATATCAATAAATATCAGCAATGAAGGAAATGATATGGATCCTGTGTTCAACAGTGCCATGGAAAAGTTCAACTTTTGACTACATGTTATTCTTGAAGCATACAAACCATTTCTCATTTGACTTTGACTCAGGTTTATCAAGCAAATAGAGTATGTACATTATTATCTTAACTGTCACGATAAATGAGTGATCTGTATATTTTAAGTCAGCTAAACATTAGTAGTGCCATGGTACCTAACGAGGATTGTTTTCCATTCCTTATGGTCACCGACTCACCATATCCCAATGAAGATCTACTAGCGAGGATATAATAGACTAGACTTCAAATTCTCTGAGTTGGGTAGCATGCCTACTTACAAATAGCCTTGGGTGAGTTAATTTATATCCTACTTGTGCTAATTAATTCTAACTCCAGTCTCCAGTGCACCCTAGCATAGATCTGAGGCTCAGGATATCAAAACCATATTTGAAGTAACCAAGCTGTAGTTTCTGTTATTGGTGCTCGAATTCCCAATGTCCAACCAGTGTCTATGCTATTAGTGCATAATGTGTACGAATGCACAATCCTACTCATCGATTCACATTGTTTCACTAAAAAACAAAAAAAAAAGAGTGAATCCTCAAAATATGTGTACATAAATTGTATGTCATGCAACTTACCAATGAGTTTTCCATGAATTTTAATGTCAAAGTAAACTTTATGAGTTACTTCTACATCCTGCGAGGTTTTCATCTACATCAGTTATTATATCACAAAATGCACTAGATGGGGAAACAAAGTTATAGATCAAAATATTTTTTCACACAAGTAAACAAATTCGAACCTCGTGGTTGAGCTTGCTATCTGAAATCAATTTTTTCTCTGATGAAAATCCTGTATCTGTTATCCGATTCTGAAATCCAGACGTAATTAATATTCCGATAATTAACCAGACTAATTACGCATAAAAAACTTTTAAAAATATAGTACCAGAATGAGAGCAAGAGTTCCAAATAGAAACGCAACCCAGAGAAGTACCACCAGAATCAATCTGTTTCTGTTGGTCATCTCAATGGCAGATTTCTCCTTTCTGTTCTTCAGGGCTTTTATAAATTTTATGATTATGAAATGGGAAATGCTACTCTTGCTCTCATCATTTACACGTTCACTTACTCCCCTCACATTGGGGGTCCACAATTATTAAATGATGGGGGTAAGAGTAGCATTCCCCGAATGAAATAGTAAATTAATAAACTAAACCCTACCACCATAAAAATTTATAAATTTTATGAAATAGTAAATTAATTGCGACTTCCACTTAGAATAAAATCAAAATTTAATCTCCATATCGACTCAAGACGCTATTTATTTTGTTCGGGTGAGAAATTATTTTGTAAATAATTGTTTATTTTTGATAAATAATTGATACCTATTTTACCACCTAAGAAATTATAGAATTTGCAAGCTATTGTAATAGTGAACGTGCTTATTATTCAATGAAATATTTGGAATAAGATTTAATCTCGCAATAGAAGGGTAACTAAACCAATCTATTTTTGAAAATCGTTTTTGAAAAATAACCTGTAACTTGATATCTTCAAAAGTGTTGGGCCAAGATTACAAACTTGTTAATAATCCTAGTAAAAGAAAAATCGTAGAAACGTAAAGTACGCCAAAAATTATCCATATGCACTATTCATAAGGACGTCCTCATTGTAAACGACGTCATTTTACACTATATGGTGTCTTATGACAAAAATATCGCTCCTTGCCTTTCCCAATTCATTTTCTCTATTATTCACGCCTAGAAGCTTCTTTCTTCCTCTCTTGCTTTCTTCGTCGTTCTTGTATGGTCTCACACCGTCGCCCCCGTCGTTCAATTGTTTACTGGATCTGGCTTTTCGTTCTCTTCATGCTGCCTTTGAGCATTCTCTGCGGGGCCGTGTGCGGTATTTCCCTATTTTTGGTAGATCTTTTCCCCCTTTTGGTAGGTTAGGTTTTCGTTTCTTTTCTATTTCTTTTGCTATTTGTGTGATTTGTTGTTCTTCTATTATTGTTTGTGTTATTCGATTGTTGATCTAGTTTTTTTTTTTTTTTTCTTCCTATTTTTGCTTCACTCCTTTTTCCACACGTTTTCTGAAAAGTATGTTTATTGCTTGTTTTGCATTTTTTTTTTTTTGTTTACTTTTTTTCTCTAATGGTTCATTGTAAGAGGGTCTTCAGTTTTTAATATTTAACAAAGTTTTTATTACTTTTCTGCATTACAGGATATGATCACAGAGGGAGTCATCAAGCTTGGTTGCAGAGAAAGGAAACTGGTTGGCTATTCAGAGGCAATTGTTGCAATTGGTGAGGAAACTGTCTTATCTGATGAATATGTTGCAGGTGTGCTTTATCTTTATGCCTTTAATGAAATAATTCCTACACTGCTTCTGTTTTGATAGTTCTCTTATATAGCAGTTTTCATGTTGGAACCCCGTTTATTAACTCAGCTGAGAAGGAATATAAGTTTTTAGGCAAGTGTTTGCATATTTGTCAATTTGACTCCCTTCCGTCAAATGCTTTCCTCTGCAAGAGGAATAGAATTATATCGATGTACTTCTAATATTGCGTCTAACGGTGACTTTGATTTAATAGTTGAATTGTATTGGTTGTGTTTTTGTTGGATGGTTTTTATGGATGTTCTCTGCGTTAATGTTTCTCTATGAGGATTGTTGTAGAGTAATTTCGTGTGTTTATTTAATGTAATCTTAGAGGGTGTGAAAAAATGAGTGGTACTAATCGGATAAAAGAGACCAATCAGTAGTTTGCACATTTTTTTAAAAGAAAAATGTATGTAGACTGATTATTTGTTATTATTAGCACTTAAAAGCATCACTATCTAAAGATTCATTAATTTTTTTCGATGACTTTTTGCTGAGCCGTGTAAACTGAATCTAAGAAACATTTGTCTGCTAATGTTGTTATTCTATCTCTTCCCGCCCCCCTTTCTTTCTTTCTCTGATTTGCTGCAAATTTCAGGTTCTTGATTGGTATTGATATGAAAAATGGAAAGACTGGAGGAAAAATAAATTTTAAGTTCTGAGGTTATTATTGTTTTTCTTGGTTTTTAAGATTTGTTGGATTTTGAGTTTTTGACCACGAATTGTTAAAAAAAAAAAAAAAAAAAAGATAGATTTTTTCAAGAATTTTGCTTATGAACTATCTGATTAATTGAATTATAATTCAAGGAATACGTATTTTTTATGCCACTTTTTAAAATAGAACCATCTGTTTTGCATCGTTTTTTACCTCTAAGTTGTAACTTTCTTATATTATACATTAAGTTGCATTGAGTGGTGACTTCCAGAGGTTAATACGAGTTCTGGAAATATTTATAATTTATTAGGAATTTTTGAATTGGAAAATAAAGAGAAATATATGAAAAACATTTATTGGACCATGGCTGGTTTCGTTTTTAGCACCTTCTGAAAAGACATATAATTATGTCTCTTGTAATTCCGTTAGTTGAATAGATTTATGATTTTGGTAATGTAAATTTCCTGGTTTTAAATTTTTTTTGTCTGTGTTATTTGATTTTAAAGCTTCCTTCAGTGAGTAATGTTCAACTAGAGCCAATTGTGGTGCAACTTGATAGACTTGAACTGGTTTTTGAGGAAAATGATGATATAAATGCATTTAGGAGCTTGAGAAGGTACATTCAGTTAGATGTTGGGCAAACTTAGTGGTGCTTTTGTTTGTAAGTAAAATTTTCTGGTTGTGTCATATTTCCCATTTTGGCTTTTTTTTTTTCCCCCTGTTTGTACTCTCTTGTAAACCTATTTGCTTATTTGCATTTATATTTTGACATCATGTGTGTAACTAAACCTCTATTGGAGACATCATGGAAGGGATATCTTGCAGCAATATCTGCATCAAGTTATTCTTATGTTTCCTTACTAAAACATTTCCTTCCAATTATGAATCCAGGTATATCTTATTACTTATATTATTTGTGCTTCCTTTTCATCTTTCTCAATATTGCGTGTCCAGTTAAACATTATTAGAAAGCATGTTTGGCTAAGCTTAAAAAATGTAAACTTACATTTATAATAATATCGAAATATTTTGTACTGAGTCTGAAATTTTTTTTAAAAAGTAACTTCTTCAACAAACAAGCACGAATGGCAGAAAAAGGTTATTGAATTAACTTTTAATGTTGGCCAACATTCCCTGATTATGTAAAACAAGAAATAACATAATTGCCAATAGTAGGCAAGTTCACATTAGTTTGATACATTAAAAGAGAGAATATGTTGCATTCAGTTACGATATATTCAATGAAGTACTTGAAAGTAATTAAAGGGTATAAATTGAGTGTGAGAGGCCATTATAAATTATTGTCTTTGCTCATTTGAATGCTAGGAAAGAAACTATAGTTTACCTCATTTTGATATTTATTTGCCACAATTCTTATTCTTTGTGAAGGTTTTCAGATTCTATTAAAACCATATATTTCATTTTTTCCTATTATTATTATTATTATTATTATTATTATTATTATTATTATTATTATTATTATTATTATTATTATTATTATTATTATTATTATTATTAATTGGAATTGTGTGTGTATTGTTTGTTAAAATGATTTAAAGCTTAGTTTAAAACTAGATTTCTCATGATTTATGGAAGTTAGAATTTCCTCTTTTGAGTGTTTCAAACTGCTTGATGATTTAATTTCTAATTATGATGCACCTGACTCAATGTGCATTCTTTATTATTATTATTATTATTATAATTGTATCGCAGTTATAAAGCTTCAATCGCTCGCGTTCTGTTTTATTTTTATTTTGTAATACAAGTATCGTCATTAACATCTTTCAATCCCCCATTTCAAGCTAATCACTTTTAAGAATCTGTGATGAACATGTTGGTAGGTTTTAACTTCCTTGTTCTATGCAGAGTAACATTACTTTGGTCCTTGTGATTTGTATAATGTAGGACAAAAACGCATTCAACCCAGTCCTAAGTGTTGACAAGGCGGAAGCAATATTTGATGCTCCTTTAGAAATATTTTAAAGGTTTGTTTGTCTAAAAATTTGTTCATGCTTGGCATTTATTCTCTGGTTGCTCATTATAGTAGTACTTTATATTATTGAATTCAGGATGAAAATCAAAGAGCAGAGGAGTGAGAATGGATGGGAAATAAATATATGCTTCATTTCTTTGATCATCAAGTGCTTTGACTGCTACAATCTTAACAAGGGCTGCATCAATTGTGTACAATCAGCCACTTGCTTTTGAAGAGCATAGGCCTAAGTTCTGGGATAGAAGTTGCCAACGGATACATCGTTGTGATTTCTCATAACAAGTATGTTCGAAACCCACAAGTGTACGTTTTGGATTTTAAACTTCTTTCTTTTCATCAATGATGTCCAATCTTATATGGTACATTCTACCAAACAGACCATATAAATATAAATGAAAATCAATTGTGTTAACAAGTTTTCTACTAATAAATACATATGGATAGTTCGAATTACCAAATTGCACAGGCAAGCAAATATGCATCTTATGAACTTCTGAATCTATGTTTTTTATTTTAATTGAAATTTGACTATAGTATTTACCAAACTATAATATGACATGTGTATTACACTTGTATACGCTATTATATACTAAACGATAATACGACACGTGCATTACACGTGTGTCAAACTAGTTTTGGACATAAGATCCTCAGAGGTTCGATGATCCCTTCTATAGCTTAATCCTTGTTGAGCATCAAATGAAGGATATTGCTCGAGATTTCACTATTACAGCCCAAAAAAGCAACCAAAATGTGAATGAATTTATAGACGATCCACTCAAGGATCGAACATATTGCAGTTCTTGAATCAGACAGTATCCATCAAGGTCCAGTTCACCAAAGAACAACTCAGAAAATCCCCTATACATAGTATAGATATTACTGAACCTATTAGATCTATACAAAATGGAAGAAATCTAAGGCTTGAGAAACAGAACGTAAACACAAGAATTCAAACCTTAAAAAAACTCAAGAGACAGAATGATTCAGAAGCCAAACAAGTAATCCCTTTTAAAAGACTCAACCATTAACTCTCATATCAACATCCGAGGTAGCACCGTGTGTCATCATTCATAAGCCTTTATTTAGTTTTTATTAAAATGTTCTATTTTTCTATAGTACTCGATTTCATCCACTAAAAGTCAAGCCCATTTAACTTTTCAACCAAATCTCAACCGTCCATTCTCCTAAAAATCATTATTCATTTAAAAAAAATATATTTTTAAACAATATCAAAAACACTTTAAGAACTGTCAAAATATAAAGAGCTGCAAATGTTAGAAACACGCTTTCAGTTAAATTGACCAATATAACAAATAAACCAAGTCTAGTAGCATTCTTTATTTGGATAATTGCGTTGCACGCTATAAAAAACACTAAATTGAAAAATACGGTGCAACAATAAAAAATTGAAAAACACTGTTTAAATCCAAAGTATCATAATATGATACTTATGATGAAAAACGTATTTTTCAGAGAAAAAAAAGAAAAAAAAAGAGTATTTTTCAGTATTTTTTTTATTTTAAAATGACATAAATTTCAATTATAATGTCAAAAGTTGAGTATTTGTGCAAATGCCCCTTCTTTACTATGACAAATAGAAACCCAAAAGTGATATCCCTATTTTCATCTCTCATGAACCTGCAAGAATCACATTAAAAGGTGGCTTTCAAACAATTTAAAAATTTTCAAAATGAATAATTTTTATGCCCATATCTGGGGCATTACATGGAGTGGGTATTTTTTTTCAAGTTTCAAAGCACCTTTTGAAATCACATTTCTAATAAAATGAAATTTTACATCAATATGCTTCGTTCTATCACGGAATATAGGATTTTTACTCAGATGAATAGCACTTTAATTATGGTACAACATTATCATCAGTAAAGCCAAATTCTTTTAAAAAACCACTTAACCAAATGACTTCTTTAATGGAATCAGTTGTAGCAATATTGTAATGTCTCAAAAATTTGTCATATTATTACATTAAATTATTCATATTTAACAGGGCTCACTTGAAAGTCAAATAGAAAATTTAATTTATTTGACTTATTTAAAGGTACCTACTCGACATTATCACGTAAATTCTTAGTTTAGTTATCTGTTTTGACAATTCAAAAATGTTAGTTTTAAACTGTCTATTTTGACAAGATGCAACTTTTGCTATAGTTGACCATATTACATTTCGGCAAGGATGCAAAAAACTAGATCGTGAGTATAGAATGATATATTGAAAGTTCAACTTTAGTAATAATAAGAGTATCGAAAATAAAGACGAAAGTAGTCACTTGAAAATAAATCGAAATAAAACAATTTTAAGTGACTAACTTTGACGAACCATAACTTTTACACCAATATCGAATTTTATAATCCGAAAATATCATTGCAAAGTATTTTGTGAGAACTTTGTACTGCCCCCAAGAATTCTCTATTACGACTCAATATGATCATACAACTTTCAAAGTTATTTTGACGTTTTTAATAGTTATTGGGACTAAAATGTAAGTTTTGCATTTTATAGGACTAAAATAGAAAATAAAATAATTTATTTAATTGCATAATAGTCCTCAATAAAAACTGTAAATAAAGCAATAATGTCTGTTGGAAACAGAGAAAAAAGGACGAAACAGAAAGACCCCGAGGTTACTATATCCTAATTTGGGAGTGTTTTTGTTGTTTTACTTCAATATTTATAAGGTGTGTATGGTACTTAAATTGATTAATTATCATGTATAGGAAATTTGCCACCTAAAAACACCACAACCCGAACAAAGGAAAGCAAGGACATGTTCGAGACATCCAAACGACTTGAGAGGAGATCAGATCATAACAATGCAACTTTAAACTCGAGAAGTACTTGACCCTTGTATTGATTTTATTTGTTACATATATTTGTCATACATTGAGGAACTGTATTATTCTTGTTTGGAGGTGGATATCTTAATCATTCGCTGTTTATCTTCACATTCATTTATTCGATTATTGCGTATGACATTGGGATGACAATGGGTCGGGTTCGGGGCCGACTCGCCTCGAACCCGAAAACGTGTAACCTCACCTCGCCCCGACCCGCGACGGTTCGTGGGTCGGGTCGGGGAGGGCCGACCTCCCGCCCCGCTAATGACCTGAAAATATTAATTTTTTTTTTTAAAATTAGTAATGAAATTTTACGTGAAAAACTTAGGCGTCGAACTAATTAGAGTTTTTAAGTTTGAACTTTAAAGATAATATGTATATATTTGAAAGAAAAAATCAATAAACAATATAATGGTTTAGTGGTTGTATATTCTCATATCCCTAAATTCCACCAAGGTTCAATTCTTCTGGACTTCATCAAATTTATTTTAGTTTCTCATTTCAATATTTAAAAAAAAATAAAAAATTACCGGGTCACGGGGCGGGTCCGCCTCAAACCCGCCCCGAAACCCGCCCCCCGGCCCGCGGACCCGACGGGGCGGGTCATTTCGGGTCCTTCGGGTTTTTTTGCCATCCCCAGTATGACATTGATCGAATTGATTATTTGCTTTAATTAGAATAATGGAGAACATTTGAAATGGGTTTTTCATTAACTATTTATCCATGTTAGACTTTATGAAATTGAGCACATATAGCAAATGTCAAATTATTATTTGTGTAGGAATGTACCTAGAATATATGGGGTATTTTTATGCAATCTGACCTATGATTGACTTTATAATCTCTAACCTTAAATCTATAGATATCCTGACCTTCACATAGAAACCAAACTTGCTCAAGAGTAGTTTAGGATGGAAAGATTTGTATAGAGATGCATAAATATTTGAGGGTCTGAAGTTCCTAAAATATCCCTTTGGTTGAAGGGGTTTTTAGTCAAAGAGTATAAATCAGCACTAGAAATATAAAAATAGTCTTTTAAGGGTGTTAAAACCTGATACTCTAAATTCATCTGAGTTGGGAGTTATCAGCTCAAAGCTTATTACACGCGTCAATTAGAATGATTAAGGGAGAGAAGACTTACACGTAAAACACAAAATCATATTTTAATATTCTAAGTATTCTTTGTAGCCTTAGTAACTCGGGTAATTAAGTCTTTAAGGGTTCTCAAAACCTAGTGCTCTAAAGTCATCTGACTTGGGAATCACCTACTCAAAACTTACTACATGGGTCACTTAGAAAGTTGATGAGAAAGTATTGCACAAAAGATGAGAAAAGAAGCAAAATAAATAAATAAAATGCTTGATATAAATTTTGAGGTTAGAACTTTGGAGACTGGGTGTGAAATAGGGAACTGATTACCATAGATCTTTCATGCAAACTTATCTAATTCTGACTGCTTTGTGTGGGAAAATACATTATATTAATGTTTAAAAACCACATGAATAGAAAGAACCTCAAGATTAGAGAGAAAAGTATAAGATTGTGATCATACGTACAAGATGTGAGAAAAATAAACAGAAAATCATTGTTTGACCACATTGTCCAGCTCTCTTTTCTAAAGTGTATTTTTTATTCGAACTTGAGACATATGGTAAGCAAATTGACAATTGAGAAATATCTGTTATTGAATTTGTTTTGCATTTATATTTTACTGCTATTTTGTTTGAGGACAAACAAGTATTCTAATTTGAGAGTTTTGATAAATGTATATTATACACTTATTTAGATGCTAAATTAGAATATTATATGGTTGTTTGAGAATAAACTTTACTAATTCTATTATTTATTGTTAATATTTCAAATTTTATTCCAAAGTTAAGATAATGAAAGAATTGAAGTGTATAAAGGTTAATTGGATGGTATTTCGGGCTAAATCATACACATTGGAAGTTAGTGAAGAAAATCGAGGATCAAAGTGGAGCTAAATTGGAAGAAGTCGAAAGTTCAAGAGTTTAGTTGAAGAAATCAAGAGATGAAAGAAGAGATTGGAAGATATTCAGAAATTCAAGAACTAAATTGATCAAATCAGAAGTGAGGGACTCACGCGCAATTAAAGAAAGGGGACAAACTTGGAGCAATTGAATGAAGAAAATTTTCATGAGACATTGTAAACACGCGATCGCGCCCCATGTACGTAGGCGATTGCGAAGTCACAGTTAAACAATACATAGCGTTTTGAGTCAAACCACGCGAACGCATGTATGTTTTGTCCAGGGAGATTTCATCTCCTTAAATTCCGATTTTGATTAATTTCTTTCCCAATTGAACTATATTTCCTCCTCGTCTATATATAGAAGACATATTACACGAAATTAGTGTTCTCACTCTCATAATTTCATACAAAAAATCTACCAATTTTTCGAGAGAACTAATTGGCGCAAAGGTAAAAATTGAAGATTTATGCAAGAAGGATAATCTCTACATTCGGGTGATGAATACACGTCTTCTTGTTTTTTATATTTAATCAGGTTCGTAGGCTAGTTTATTTTATGTTAGGATTTTAATGAAACTTAAACTTTTGGAGTTCCTGTTTTGATACTTGTTTAATTTAAATCAATGTTCTAAAATGCGCGAAAATGCGCCGCCTAGGCGCGATGCGTGACCAAAACGCGTCGAATAAGTGGTATGCGCGTAAAAATGCGGTCAACGGTTTTTTTTTACCGCCTAGGCTCGCGCCTAATCCGCGTTTTTTTATTTATTTTTATTTAAGGGTAAAAAATCTATTTTTTTTATATAAAAATATATTTAACGTCTTAAAATAATTAAAATAATATTAAAAATACGAAACACATTATGACGCTTATTCTTCGCATTGACACGCCTAAACTTGTGATTCTTGATTCTCGACCTCAACGCATCGCAACGCATTACGCATTTTAGAACACTGATTTAAATGCAATTTATGGGTTTGGGCAATTATTTCTTTATTTTACCGTTTTACAATTATTTGGTCAATTATTGTATAATCTCGTGGCGTTTTCTTAAGTTTAAAAGATTAGGATTACATTAAACACGTTTTAATTTTCATAAAGTTCGATAGGAGATAGTATTATACATATATGCTTTATGTTATCTTTAAATTGTTCATAAAACGTTAATGCTATTATATGTGTTCGTATTCGTCATAGAAATATAGTTGAATCGCATATATAAAAATGTGTCAAGTCTTGTTCGAAAGAGAATTTTAAACAAAATAGGAACATTGATATTCAAAATCTCATTAATTGTTGTCAAACATTTATAACAAAGCATGAATGATGGAAAATAAAGTAGATTCTCGATTCTAACATGTTTTCCCATTCATTTTATTAGGGTCCGTTTGATTGGCAAAGGTGGAAAAGAATTCCAATTCCATGTTAGTTGTAAAACAAAAACCACCCCCCAAAAAATTGATTTCCATGGAATTGATCATTCTTTAGCTTTAAATGATTGTACCTTAGAATTTGAATTCCAATTCCATGTTAGTATTAAATGGAAGAAGTAGGAAATCAATTCTCCATATGTGACATTTCCATGGAATTAGAAAGTTATCAAACACTACCTTAGTTTAAAGTTGTTTATTTTTAATTGTTAGTTTAATTCTAATTTCAAATCAAATTGATATTTTTATAGTTTTGATTAAGGTTTATAATCTAAAATAATAAGTTTACTCGATCCTCGTGAGAACGATATACGAACTCATTGTCCACTTTATTTCTTGTTCGATCCGCATACTTGTGGTAGGAAATCACGCAACAATCTAATTAAATTCATCAATCCAATTGTCAAGTCTTAGTTTAGGAAGTTTACAAATCATTTGTAAAGAAGAATAATAGTGAATCCTACTAAATAATAAATATTGACGTTGTCATGTCCTTGGGGTGCTTACAAGTCATCAACACAATGAATTGTCTACAGTATAAGTGATTTTGTTTCACACGGGGTGGACGCGTCCCTGTGGGTTTTGAACCTTGGATCTATGGAATTTATGAATTCCAAAGGTATCACTGGTACCACCACAATACCGTTTATTGATGACCTGTAAGCACCCCAAGGGTATGACAACGTCAACAATAAATAAATAATAATTATGAATAGTTTGATTTTGATTTAGTCAATAAAATATTTATATAAAAATTTGCAGCCAAAGGAATTATATATATTTTAGTGAATTTATTTTCTACTATAGGGAGCAAAGCAACCGTGATTAACAGTTAACCAACCATTGGTCTGGTTATTTGGATGAACTAGTTTTTGCACCTGAGCGATGCACATGAATGTATTTGTGATAGTGATTTTAATCAAAAATTATGAAAATATGTTAATTATAAAATCATATCAAATAAAAACATAGCACAATAACATTTTAATACAAAATATTATCGAATTCAAAATTTTAAAAAAGAAAGAACTAATCAAGATAGGAAATGCAATATAATATGTACAAAACTAATCAATAATGTTTTAATACAAAATATTATCGAATTCAAAACTTTAAAAAATACAAAATTAATCAAAACAGGAAATACAATATGTACAAAACTAATCAAAATTAGGAAACCCTGATCTTTATAGGATTTTTTTTTTTTTCTTTTTAAAATTATTTTTTCTTTTAAAATAGTAATTTTATTTATTATTTATTTGTTCGTTGAACTTTCTTCTTCGAAATAAGTTACTTTTATCTTATTTTTTATATGTTAAAATATTTTGAAATATAATGTAATATAATAAATAAATTAACAATCATAAATTTGCTTTGAATTGGTGATTTTGAAATTAAATAATATTGTTTTTATATTTTTTGTGTATTTGATTTTATCTTCAAATGAGTAAATGTAGCTTTATTTGTAAAATAATTTTTTTTTTTTTTTTTTTTTTTTTTTTTTTTTAGAAAATTTTGTGATTTTTGAAATAATTCTTAATTTTTAATTAAAATCGTCGACCCATTCCGACATTCTAACCATTGATCCGTCATCTTTTTTCTAGTCGAATCGTTTTCAAATTTTCTGAATACTGAGTATTATATAACTTAAATGATATATTTTAAAATGAATTAGATATCAAGGAGAAGTAAAAAAATATATATATAAAATAAACTTTTACATTTGATCTTTCGGACGTTTTTACGGACAAAGTGTTTATAGTTTGCTCTCACTTGTTATCTTGTATTAAACTTCTCGTTGAAATCTTCAATTTGACACATATATTACATATTTCTCGACTTTAAAATGATACAATAATTATCAAAAGAATAATAATTAAAATCAGTGTATAGATAGTATTATAAAACTTAAATAATATTATTTAAAATGAATGATATTTTGGGGAAAAGTAAAAAATATAAAGTAAAAACTTATACATTTGATCTTTGAGACGATTTTACAGACAATATATTTTCAGTTTGGTCTCACTTGTTATCTTGTATGAAACATATCGTTGAGACATTGGATTTGACACACATATTACATATTTTTTCGACTTCAAAATAATACAATAATTATAAAAAAATAATTAATACAAAAAATAGATTATAAATAGTATTATAGAACTTAAATAATATAATTTAAAATGAATAGGATATTAAGGAAAAGTAAAGAATATAATTTTTTTTTTACATTTGATCTTTGTGACAATATTTACAGTTTTTTTTTTCACTTGTTAGTTTCGAGACTCTTTAATGTCTTGTGAAAGGAAGTCTTTAAAGCTTCTCAGGCTGGATCTACCCAAACCTGAAGATAAGAGGTGGCCGTCCCTTTATTCTTCTTTATTAAATTTCTTGTTGAGATCTTCGTTTTGATACTCATATTACATATTTTTTTACTTCAATATAATACAATAATAATTATCAAAAGAATAATAACTAGGGTAACTATATTACCACCACAAAACTTAATTTTTACACCATAATTTTAAATAATTTTTCATTTAAAAAATAGACATGGATAGAAAGACATAATTATCCTTTTTACTTCTATCTCTTTGATTCTCACACCACACTTTTCAATTCAAAATTTCCAATTTGTTGATTCATCGATTTTCTTTAAGTTTTGTTTATTCGGTAATCATTTCTTGATGAATTAATCAAACAATGCCCGAGGAAGTTAAAAACAATCATCAAAACATTGCAATTATAATTTATCGAAAGAGAGATTTTAATTTCATCGAAAACCGATTCCATTTCCCAAAATTCAATTCGCATATATACATCCCTGGAATATGGAAAGGCTAATTCTTAGATGTTTTCTTCTTCGAGCCCAGATTAGCAGCCTGCAGCTTAGGGTACTTTTCAAATGCACTTGGATCTAACCAATTAAGAGAATGACGATTGAAACACTTGCTGCATATATAAGCAGCATGGTTTGAAGACTAAAATGATCCCATCCAGTGATGAATGCCACGACTGCAAAAAGTACTAGTGTCCCCTTACCAATCCATCGAAGAAGTGATGAGTGCAGTGCATAGGATTTTTCCGAAGAAGCAAGGTTTGATAAATGTCCATTGGAAGAAAATACGGGGAATGAGTATACCACAATAATATATTTTTTAAAACTTTAATTGGATTAGGAATATAATTGTAAATTTGTTGTAGTGTATTTAGTCAAAATATATTTTAATTGTGGTGTGATTATATTGTGGTGTGGTAAATAGATTTTGTGGTGGTAATATAATTAACCTAATAACTATTACAAAATAAAAAAATAGTTTATTATTATTGTTGACCACAAAATCTGGTAGGACCTTGGATCATCACGTCTCAGCTCCTCTCTCTTGAACACACGGATCTCCTGGACACTAGGACAAACAATCAGCTTGCAAAGGAGGTCGATGTGGCTCCCGTTTGCACTCCGATGCCTAAGTTAGTACTCATTTCAAGTAAATATCAATTGTGTGTGGAAAATATAAGTGCGTAAAAAAGAGAAAATTGAGTGAAATTTTATATATTGAGTTTTTCACCTTTTTCTTGGAGTCATAAGTCATATATTTATATTAAAAGTATTAGTCTCAGATAGTGATACGTGTTGCACTTTACACTTGTCAGTCCCTTAATCGTTGGAGAGGAAACAAAAATGTTTGGGTATAATCATCATGGCCTAGTGTAGGGAAATGAAGGCCATCACATCCCTGATAAAAGGGGGAGTCACATCAAACAACCACTTGCATATTGGTCGCATCCCTCGACACACTAGTTAATCTCGTCATCAATCCGGGGTATTAGCTTCAGATAGTAACGAATTGGATACAAGGGGCTACGTACAAGAGGGTGCCTCGGTGAACCTATACTTTATCCGATAAGGTCCCATATATGGCATGTGGGTCCCACGTGGTCCCTCATTGGTGACGTGTCAAGCTCATTTACACAAGGTTGTTACATTAGTCCCTCAAATATGGTTGGTTCATTTACGTGCCAACCATAATTGCCCAAGATGGTAAATGGGCTTTCCGGAGGGACCTTCATGGGATGGTTCATGTTCAAAGACAAGGCGTCTCTTAAATTCTGAAGCGAAGCGGTTATATGGGGCCAGGTAAGGCAGCGTGGCTGAAGCATCCGTGTGGATGTGACATGTGGGTTAGTTGGACCAAGAAATAACTATCTTCTCTTGGGCTCCACATTTTTACGGTGCTCGTGGGTGGTATCTAAGAATTTAGACAATCTTCTCTTTTTGAATTCCTATCGTTTGGCGCTTCATATGGCCAGCTAATGAAATCGCTCTTTAATACAGACACGTGTAAGGTTGGGATCATCGTTAATTTTGTCATCCAACGATTCAACCTTGTAGCATGCTCCTATAAAACCCCTATCTTTCTTCGTTTTTTCCTTTTCACCTTCTCTAAATATTCTTAGAAATTCTCCTCATGACTTTCTTTGCTTCTTCGTTGCAAGCCCTTTGATCTTCCGCCAGAAACTACTGCCCACTGTCGCTCTCCTGCCGCATTGCCCATCCAAAGAATTCTTGCCTCTCGCCCGATAGGTAATTCCTCATTTCCGTTCGTGTGTTCTATCGCTTTTTCCTTTCATTCTCTTTTTCCTTTTGGGGAGTGTGTTGGGTGCATTTCTTTTCATGTGTTGCACCTGTGAGTAAGTTTGGTTTTGGGGAACATGGAAGGATCTGGGAGTGTGGATTCGAAGGAGTTGGCAGTGGTGGCTGACCCCATAAGGGGCTTTTGTCCTTTTTCCTACTTAGTGTTTAGTTCCCACCTTTTTAGGGAATGTAGGAAGAAAAGGAAACGATGGTTCTGTAGCGTAATATCTTTGAGTGATTCTGACAGCGAAGAAGATTCATTTCAACCATACATGGCCGAATTATCTACTGAAGAAAAGGCATCATTATAGGAGATTCGGAGTAAGCGGGAAAGAGATTTGAAGGGGAAAGAGGTGGCGAGCATTTCATCTAGGGCACAAGAATCCGATCTTGGGGTACGAGCCCCTTTTAGGGCTCATAGAGAGGAACTGGGCCTAACCAAAGAGGAGATTGCCCAGGTAGAGGATTGGGTAGATTATGTCAATAAGGCATTGAGTTACCATGTAGATCCATCGCCTCACCTAGAATTATGGGAGTCTAATGAAGTGAGAACCGAGGTGAAGGGTAATGGGATCTCCGAAGTATACCTAGTATATAGGTTGCCAAGGGAGATACGGGTTATACATCATAGTCCTTCATGCCGACCCTGTTGCCCCCCGGATGACCAAGTGGCTGTGCTCCTCGATGCTTTTCAATGCGGGATGCACTTGCCTCTTCATCCGTTTTTCAGAGCTCTGCTTCGGAGTTACAATGTATGCCCTTATCAAGTAGCCCCAAACTTCTGGACCCAGGTGGTGGGGACCTGGTTAGTTTGGCAGGAAGTGAGTCCGGATTAGCCAATCTCCCTTTACATAATTCACACCCTATATGCCTTGAAGAAGGCCGCAAGGAGGGATAAAGACAAGAAGCCAGATGTAAATGATTGGTATTATCTAACTCCAAGGGGGCAGTTCCCTCCAATCATCACGGGGCATCCGACCTCTCTTAAGAATTGGAGGACTCAGTGGTTTTGGGTCTGCGGTGACTGGCAGTGTACTCCTTCGAATCCCGTTCTTGAGATAACGGTTCCCCGAACCCTCTCTTACCCTTGTGAGTCCTAATGTTTTCTTGTGCGGGTGCACAATTATTCCTAAATTCACATACTTTTAATCCTCACGCTGATGTGTTTCTTCTGATTTTGCAGGCCAAACATAAGCCCACCAGCTACTTGAGGAGGACTTGGAGGTAGTGAAGAAGCTATTCGAGTTCCGAGGTGATTTTCAGAAGGTGATAACTTCCAAGAGGCTCTCTATAAGACACGACTTAATGCGTGAGATGGGTATGTCCTAACTTCTTCCCTAATTTAACCTATCCTACTATGCTACTTTTTTCCTTGACCCAATGTATTCCTTGCATTGTTGAGAGAATTTCCCAAAAATATCGCTGAAGAGCTTAAAGGCCAAGAAAATCCCTCCCATTTTGGCTGCTAGAAGCAATGAGGAGAAGAAGCAGAGGTCCATCTTTTCGGGCTTCCATCTGGGAGCGACCAAAAAGGCTGCTGAGGCTTCAAATGAGGCGTTTAAGGATGCCTCTGCCCCTAAATCTCAGTGTTCCTCAGCCTTTCTGCCTCCACCAGCTTTAATTCAATCTGGGCCACAACTTCTTACCGTTAAGAAGGAACATGGCCGAAAACTTGCCGAGGGCCGGGAGAAGGATAAAAAAGCCAAAATGAAGGAGCAATTGAAACTTCAATAGGCTTCGTCTGAGGGAGCCGGTGACGATGATGAGGTTGTGGAAGTGTTCGCATAGGAGCAACCACTTTTAAAAAGGCTAAAGAGGGGCCCAAAAGGTATGTCACATAAGACGGAGGCCCTTCCAGGTGTCCCATCTACAGACCTATCCCCTCTTGCCAAAGGCGTAGAGGCATTAGATGTTTCGCCTCCAGAATACGTGAGAGGACGGCATAGGTAATCACCTCAAAGTTGGCTCAAATTAGAGAAGGCCTCGCTCCCAAGCCATCCGTTCTGGGTTCTGATGCTCTAAACTCCCTCCCAAATTATGCCGTTAAAGCAGTAACTGCAATGGACACTACTGAAGGTTGGGAGTCCTTTGCTGAAAAAAGCTTGTCAGGCCAGAAGCTAGCCGCTATAAAGGCACTGAGTGCTAGGACTTTAGCCCTCGCTGATGAGTTGGAGAGGCCTGTTGTGGAATTAGAGCAGAGGGAAGCAAGTGTCAAAGTGGCTTTGCGCAATGCAGATGGCATGGTGCAACAGATTAAAGAACTGAAAGATGCCCTTTCTGCAGCCAGAAAATCTCTCCATGAAGAGAAGAACTCCTCGCTAGCTCTGAAGGAGCATAATGAACAACTAAAGAAGGATCTAATCTCTTCAGAGGCGGATGCGGCCAACCTATGCAAAAAATATGATAATGCATGCCAGGCCCAGACAGTGACTGCTGAAGCCCTTGCAGAATCTAATGCTATTAAGGGAAAACTTTTTGATGAAGTTGCCGATCTGAAGAAGGATTTGGAGGTGGTAATTGAGGTTCGACGAAAGAATGTAGAATCCTTGGCTTTGGCAAAGGAAAAACTCAACTTCTAGAACAGAGTGTGGATGTCAAAGTGGCCGAGGGTATCCAGAATTTTAAGGACACCTTCGAGAATAATGAAGAATATGGGCTTATGCAGAGGATCTTTGGCAACATTGGCACTAGGATGGCTTTGGGGGATGTAAAAGAAAAGTTCCCGTGTTTGGATCTCTCCAAGATTGAGGTGTTATACCCTGAGCCACAAGACACAGGAGAAGGTGATCCCTCTGATGATCCTACCAATCCTCAAGTTACCTCTGGTGGTAACTTTGCAGAGGATGCTCCTCCCCCACTTTGATTTTTTTTTTTATATATTTTGAGTTCTGACTAGACTAGACATAACTATTCATTATTTGTAATAATTTATCTTTGAACAATGTACTTTCTCTTGTTAATTTAATGCTTTTCAATTTCACTTCACGACGCACATCAGTGTTCCAAGGATGTAGATATTACAAACTAGGGGAAACTCCCTTTACTGATAATAGAGATGAAGGTGATCAATGTTCCAAGGATTAGGCAATGATACTCCAGATAAGTCTTCTATCCTAAAAGTCCTTGGCACTACCTCGGTGATGACCTTGTAAGGCCCTTCCCAATTAGGACCTAGAGTCCCTACTCCTGTTTCCTGGGTCGAAGGAAGGACCTTTTTTAGGACTAGATCTCAGACTTTGAAGAACCTCTTATTTACTTTCATGTTGTAATAGTGAGCCATCTTCTCCTGGTAGCGGGCTAGCATAACCCGCAATTCATTCCTTCTTTCTAGGAGGAGATCTAGATCTACCCTTTGCGCCTCCTCATTCGCTGCTTCATCATAGTGAATTTAGTGAAAGGAGGGCACTCTGATCTCTATTGGGACACTGCTTCAGATCCATAAGCCATTGAGAAAGGAGTCTCTCCTGTCGCAGTTAGAGATGTAGTCCGAAGTGCCCATAAGACTTGGGGGAGTTCATCAACCCAAGCACCCTTCCTTGACTTTAGTTTCCTCTTCAAGGTGTTCTTGATAGTCTTATTGACTGCCTCGACCTGTCTATTCGCTTGCGGAAGATGTGGGGACGAAAATAATTTGCAGATTCGCAGGTCATCACATAATTCATCTATCTTCCTGTTTTTGAATTGCTTTGCATTGTCAGTCACCAATGAATATGGAACACCGAACCTACGGATAATGTTCTTCCAAATGAACTTAGAGGTGTTGGCTTCGGTGATTTTCATCATGGGTTTTGCTTCGACCCACTTAGTGAAGTAATCTACTGCAACGATTGCCACTTCCTCGAGGCATGGGACCAATAACGTCAAATCCCCACTTTGCAAAGGGCCAGGGGCTGATAACCACCCTCAGCTCGTGGTGTGGCCGGTGCGGGATATTAGCAAATCCCTGACACTTATCACACTTGCAAACAAAGTCATGGGCATCCTTCCACATGGTGGGCCAAAAGTACCCCTGTTTTAGGGCTTTTCTAGCTAGAGATAATCCCCCAGTATGATTGCCACAGATGCCCTCATGAATTTCTATCATTATTTATTTTTCGTCCGTCGGACCGACACAACGCAACAAAGGGGCGGTGTAGCTTCGCTTGTAGAGTACCCCATCGCGTAGGATGAAGTTGGCCGCATACCTCTACAATCTTCGAGCTTCTTCTGGCCCGTCTGGTAGAGTCTGATATTTTAAGTACGAAACAATGGGAGTCATCCAAGAACTCTCTTTCTCTATCGCACGTATCTCTGCTCCTGGTTCAATAGAGGAGACCGACAAATGTTCGATAGATACCATGCCGAGGAGCTCAGCATTTTTGCTGCTTGCCAATTTAGATAGGGCATCCGCGTTGGTGTTTTCAGTCCTGGGAATATGGATCAACGCGAAACTTTCAATATGGGCTGCCAAATCTTTTACCTTTTTTCAGGTATGCAATCATCGCAGGTTCCTTAGCGGAGAAATGCCCACCGACCTGGTTTACGGCGAGCTGAGAATCGCTATTCGCTATTAATGACTTAATTTCCAAAGCTTTTGCTAATCTCAGCCCGGCGAGGAGTGCCTCATATTTTGCTGCATTTTTTGACGCCTTAAAGCCGAAACAGATATCACTGTGCAACTTATGTCCTTCTAGGCTTACCAGTATTATTCATGTGCCTGACATTCCATCGATGGATGACCCATCAACGAATAATCCAAAGTCATGAGTGCCTTCAATGTTTTCTGTCATCTCCACCTCGGGCGAGTATGTAAACTCCACTATGAAATCCGCCAATGCTTGGCCCTTAACTGCAATCTGGGGCGCATATTGCAAGTCGTATTGGATAATCTCAACGGTCCACTTCATCAACCTTATGGACACTTCTGGAGGGCTGGGTGACACGTGCATCCAGTGGGTACTATATAATTTTCCGTACTAAACATTCATGTAGTATGTCCATTCTTTACTCTATATCTACTCAAGGCAGCGATTCTACCATTTAAGCTCTGCACTTCTTTAGGGCTCCGGAGCAAGTGCATAACGAACAAGGCCTTTATTTTATCTGGATTAGCTTCGATCCCCCTTTTGTTCACCATAAAACTAAGAAACTTTCCCGATGCTACCCCTAAGGCGCATTTTAGAGGGTTGAGCTTCATCCTGTATTTTGTCAGTAAATCAAAGGTCTCCGATAAATGGTGGATATGTTCTGAGGTGGCCATGCTTTTCACCAGCATGTCATCTACGTATACTTCCATGGTGTTCCCAAGTTGCTTTGAAAACATCTGATTTACTAACCTTTGGTAAGTAGCTCCCACATTTTTCAACCCAAAGGGCATAGCCCTGTAACAATAAAGTCCTCTGTCCGTGATAAAAAAATGTGTGTTCTTCATCGAACTTGTACATTGGGATATGGTTGTATCCAGAATAAACATCCATGAAGCTCAACAGTTCATGGCCCACCGTGGAATCAACTAGCTAGTCGATTCGGGGCAAAGGAAAGCTATCCTTTGGACTCGCCGATTTAAGTTCGAGAAATCGATGCATACCCGCAGCTTACCACTTGGTTTGGGGACTAATACAGGGTTGGACACCCATTTTGGATAGCGAGATTTCCTAATGAAGCTGTTTTTCAATAGCTTCGACACCTCTTCTTTCAATGTCTCATATTTTCCAGGACTCATAGGTCTCCTTTTCTGTTTGTGTCCGAGATGACTCGGGTCAAGTTGGAGCCTGTGGCAGGCTACCCTGGGGTCTATCCCCACCATGTCGCTGTGCCTCCACGCAAACACGTTAAGGTTCCGGAGGAGAAAGCTTTTCAACTCCCTTTTGAACTCGTCTGGAGAGCTCTGTCCATTCTGCAACTCCTTCATGGGGTCTGTTGGATTTACGGAGAAGCATTCCAATTTTTCGACAGAGGCGATGCAACAGTCCCCACCCGTCATTCTAGAATCCAAATTAGTTAAATCTTCTTCTTCTATCATGGTGATGTCCATATCCCTAACAGGCTCTACATCCAATGCTTCAGGACTTACAATTGCCTCAGTCATTGCTACGTCGCCGATCTATTAACAGTTTGATCCTGGAACTTTCGGATGGTACTCATATAACACGATTGTGACTCGGTCTGGCTTCCTCTGATAGTAGCTATCCCATTTTCAGTTGGGAATTTCATGCTGATATATTTTGTGTGGGTACAGCCCCTAAGTCGATAAGGCCGAGTCTTCCAATCGAACCGTGATACCAGGAAGTCTTATCTACGATCAGAAATTCCATCGGGATTCTAGAAATGGTTGGCGCCTGCGCTACTTCAGCCATAAGGATAATGAATCCCCTTGGGATAACACTATCCCCCTGTGAAGTTATATATGGGATCCGGAGCGGGAATAAGGGGGATGCTAATCCGCATCTTATCATAAGTTACCCCGTAGATCACATTTACAGAGGCGTCATCGTCTACTAGCATTCGGGACAACTCATTTTTGGCTACTACCATCCGTACTACCAACGCATCATTGTGTGGGAAATGCAGTCCGATCGCATCATCCAAGGTGAACATAATTGGCTCAGTTCTTCAAGTACCAGAAGGATGCGAATTCATGTAAATTTACATTAGCGGGCTCTTTGGCCTCCCTGATGTATCGCTTTTGGGAATTGTTTGTACCCCCACCTGGGTGGGGTCTTCCAAATATTATGTCAATCTTCTGAATTGGCGAATCGTTTGGAGGATGAGGCAGTTCCCTATAATTCTTCTCATGCACCGGAGGTTTGTTCCGATCTCGACTTCGCTCTCTCTGGCGGTTTTCATTCCTTCCTCTCGGAGGATTCTTCTAGGGGTCCTTTCGACTAGCTCGGCTGAACTTTTTATCGTTTGACTTGTTAAGCATACCCCTATTCATGGCAAAGTTGCCTTCCCTTCTTTCATTGGCCTTTTGATCGATTAACGCCTGGATTTCCTTACACTCTTCTGTCGCATGTCCATAATACCTATGGTAAGCGCAGTATGATCCTGTCATTGGCTGCTTGCCACCTCGACTTCGACCTGTTCCTTCCGGAGTGGTATTGGGATTCTCCAGAGGTAGTGCGCTGTGTAGGTTGGGAATGACTTCCGTGATTTCGGCCACGTAACTAGATCCAGAAGGCGCTGGAGTGGGAGTTGACCGGGCATGGAGGAGACAAAACCATTTTTGAAGGCTATCTTTAAATCTCTCCAACTGTGGATGCTGCCAGGATGAAGTTTCTTATACCACCATATGACACTCCCCTCAAGTGTCAAGGCGAAGGCCTTACATTTTAGTGTAGAAGTGATCATCAGGGTCACCTCTCCCGGAGTACTTGGTTATCTCCGGCATTTCAAAGTCGGTAGGCACGGGGCACCTCGGAATACCTTCGGTGAAAGGACCTATTTCCTCGTTATCGTCCAACTCATACGACGACACTTCATTGCTTTCATCATGGTCGGATTTCATTGCGCCATAGTGTTGTCCATAAGGCCGTTGGGGTTGGCTCTCTCTCCTAGGTGAGAAAACTTGGTCGTAATTAAGCCTTTGATAGTTCGATGATCCTCCTTGGGTTTGGGAGTGAGCTTCTTCGGCTTTTCTCTCCTATTTTTAGGCTCATGGGTCAGTAGGCGCCGTTCCGTTGTCCCTGTCTCATACCTATTTCTAGGCACACGACCCCGCGAAAGGGCTTCTTCAGCCCGTCGCTTACGCCTATTCCTAGGCATCTGTGTTTGCTACCGAGCTTGTTCATCTCTACTTTCTCGCCTACCCCTGAATAGGCCCCTATGCGGCTAAAGACACTACCAAATCTTGAGAGGGCATCCTCTTCATGGTGTTCAGGCGGTGGGCTGTGTTCCTCCTGTTCTGCGTACACTGGTCCCCCTTCACCGTGGGGAACATAATCCACCTCGACGTACATTTGTGGCTCACTACAATAAAGCGATGCAGTGTCGGCATCAGATGACGAATAGTGTGGCTGCGAGTAATATGGTGGTACTATTGGTTCATTCAACACATATCCCCTTGCCATGTAGGCGTTCATGACGACAGTTTGTTCAATATGTTGTTTCTGCATTCCAGTATTTGGGCAACCATGCGCGTCATATCTCACAGCATGCACCGGTTTCGGTGCCGAAGAGGGGGGTTAGGTTAGGGTTCCCCTCATCGACGCCATCATATGGACATGCTTGAGGTGCCTCTTCACCTCTATTCTGTCTTTCACTCCTTCGAGGGTTAGCATCACTAACACCCTCGCTCATCGTCATAATGAGTCAACACCGCTCATCGTCATAATGAGTCAACAGTTATCCCTTTTCAAAGTCAGCAAATTTGTGTTTACAAGTTGTATATCCTCTTCACGATGATCAAACTTGTATTTCAAAGTTTCGAGGCTTTTTCAAGGTTCTTTATAATTTTGTACCACGTGAATTTATGGTTAGAAGTGTGATTTCCCACAGACGGCGCCAAAATGTTGACCACCAAATTTGGTAGGACCTTGGATCAACATGTCTCAACTTCTCCCTCTTGAACACGCGGATATCCTGTGCACTATGACAAACAATCAGCTTATAAAGGAGGCCGAGGTGGCTCCCTTTTGCACTCCGATACCTAAGTCAGTACTCATTTCAAGTAAATATCAATTGGGCGCGAAAAATATAAGTGTGTAAAAAAAAAAAAAAATGGAGTGAGATTTTATATATCGAGTTTTTCACCTTTTTCTTGGAGTCATAAGTCATATTTATATTGGAAGTATTAGTCTCAAATAGTGATACGTGTTGCACTTTACACTTGTCAGTCCCCTAATCTTTGGAGAGGGAACCCAAATGTTTTGGTATAATCATCATGGCCTAGAGTAGGGAAGTGACGGTCATCACATCCCTGATAAAAGGGGGAGTCACATCAAACAACCACTTGCATATTGATCGCATCCCTCTGACACACTAGTTAATCTCGTCATCAATTTTGGGGTTTAAAGTTTTTAGGTGGAAAAAGTAGAAAATTTTTAAGTTTTGATATTTGATTAACAGTATTCTTCGTGGAAAATAAAGCAAAATTTTGCTATGTTAGCAATTTTTTTAAAAACTTTTTTCATATTTTTGTATTTGATAATAATAATGTTAATTTCTAAAAATAAATAAATTAATTAACAACAATAAAAATAATCAACGTGGCAAAAATGATTTTTCAACTTACAAAGAAAATATTTTACCTACCAAATAATGAGAAAATATTTGTTGAGAATTATTGAATCAAATATAACCCCTATTTGATAGAGAGATTAAATTATGATATTTAGCAAATTTTGAAAAAAGTTTATATGAAATATATTATTAGAAAGATGTAGAATCCTTAAAATATGTAGTTATTATTAATTATTGATTTTGACTTTGATAAAAAATTGATTTTCAATAAAAATACAAACATGCCCTTAGCCTTAAAGAAGAATGAACTAAGGATGTTTTTGGTTACGAGGGTGGGTGAATAATGAGTGACTTGAAATTATTTTCGTGGAAAATATCAATTGAAATAGTTTGATTTATTTAATTTTCTAGTTCAAAAAAGTGAAGAATTTTTCAAATTTTGTTGTTTGATTGACATTATTTTTCATGATAAATAAAGTAAAAATTTAGTTATTTTAATCAAATTTTTATTTTTTTAATAATAATAATAATTATTATTATTAATTATTGATTTTGACTTTGATAAAAAATTGATTTTCAATAAAAAAACAAAAATGCCCTTAGCCTTAAAAAAGAATGAACTAAGGAGGTGTTTGGTTACGAGGGTGAAAAATGAGTGAATGAAAATTATTTTCGTGGCAAATATCAATTGAAAGAGTTTGATTGATTTAATTTTCTAGTTGGAAAAAGTGAAGAATTTTTCAAATTTTGTTGTTTGATTGACATTATTTTCCATGATAAGTAAAGTAAAATTTTAGTTATTTTAATCAAAATTTTATATATTTTTACTTTTTTAATATATTTTTACTTGATAATAATAATAATAATGTTAAAAAAATATAAGTCAATTAACAATAACAAAATTGATCAAAAGTGATGAAAAAGATTTATCTTTTTTTTTTTTTTTTTGAAGGGGATTTTCCTCTTAACATGACAAATATATTCTTAGTCAAAGTTGGAGCAAATATTTTCCATGTGTTTCGGTGCAAAGTGGCCCGTGAGCGGAGAGGAGGGAAATCATAATCTAGGCCAAATTTGGTCTGTCGAACCAGGAGATTTAGGAAAAGATGGAAAACATTTGTATTTTTCCATGGCAAATCTATGGCTATCAAACATAGCCTTAAAAGGTTTTTGACTCGAGAAGACAGATTGGATACAAGAAGCCAGCCATCTCTTGTCTGGGGACACACAGATAGCAGCACCCAACCTCTAAAAACACTTCATCAGTATTAAAAATTCAACTAGCAGACTCGGAGTACAATAGGAATATAGGATCCATATTTCTGATACAATAAATAAATTTTTTACTTTCACCTCATTTTCTAAGCATTAATTAATCTACTATAAGCCCAGAATCAAATACCGTGCTTTACAAAAATCCCCCAAAAAATAAAAATCTTAACGTGTAAAAGCATAGAATACCATACAAACATAAGTAAAAAGGCCAGATGGTACCAAAATCACCAGAGGCAACACAGCCCCATAGCTATGCCTGCTCCCACATCCCAACAATCCAAGCTTGATCTGCACCACATTTACCAAAGCCAACATCAAAAACACCGACCCGCAAACCGAACCCACAGCCGAAACCAGGTACCCCACCCGGAGGGCAGTCTTGTTCACATGGGCTAGGTCTATGGTCCAGAGAGTCCGGTCCCAATGGGCCGAGCGGGACAACCGGATGGCCTGCTTCAGCCCCAGTGCGATGAGACTGGAGAAGAGAAAGCAGCCGAAGGAATATACGTGGAACTTCACTAGATCCTGAGCGACTTTTGACCCGGGTAAACAATTCGTCCGGCGACTCGGATCGATCAAGCTGTTACTCGGGTCGGTTGGGTTCCATGTGAGTCCGATGAAGACAGCTAATGTGAACAGGGAGTTGACGTTAACGATTCCGTCCAGTGCCGTTATGTGTATGCTGGTGCCGAGTTTAGGGACCTGAGTTTCGGACATCTTCCGATTGCGGATTCGGGTTTAGTAAAATTCGATACTTTGTTATTGCGGATTCTGGGTTTTCTGGAGTTGAGAAGTTTATTTTGCTTTTCGGACAGCAAGATTCCCTTTGTCCTTGCGCCTCGGTGTGCTGTACGCATTTCGATGGGTTACAGCTAATATTGTATTGGGTTACGCTGTTAATTCCTATATAGTGACCTACAAGTATCACCTCAACTAACCGTAATTATTTATTGAGCCCATGTATAACCTATTTTTTCAAAATCAAATTTTTAAAAGGATTAATTAGACTCTATATTAATTCTTTCAATCCTTCTTAAATAAATATATTATTTAGAGATTATTTAGAAAAATACTGAATTCTATGAGAGAGAAAAAATATTATTTAATTAACCTCATTAATTAATTATGGAACCTATATTTAGGGATGTAGTTACCATTTATTTAGGAAATTATAAATTAGGAGTGTAATTACATTTAAAATCAACTAATAATATGAAAATTACAATTATTAAATTGATTTAATAATATGAGAAGTCATCTTCTAAATCGGACATGATATTACGAGTAGGGCTGGGCAAAAATCGACACAACCCGCCGAACCCGCCCAAACCGACCCAACCCGATCGGTTTAGGTTGGTTTTTCATGAAAATTGGGTTGGGTGAATAACCCAACCCGACCCAACCCAACCCAAAAAAAAAAATACAGTTTTTTTTTTTTTTAATGAAACTTGACTTATTTAAATATTGATTGAATATATTTTAATTTTATTAGCAAGTGTTCAATTTATTGAATTTTTGGTTATTGTAGTGTACATAATTGATTTAAATTAAAGATAGATTCATGAGTTTTTTTTTTCAAAAATTTTACTAATGGGCCAAAGCCCAAACCGACCAACCCGACCCAACCCGACCGAAATTTGGTGGGTTGGGTTGGGTTGATTTTTTATCAACCCGACCGTGGTGAGTTGGGTTCGGGTTGGGCAAAAAATCGACCCAACCCAACCCACGCCCATCCCTAATTACGAGTTATGTAATTTAATTAAAATCATTGCAATTTAACATACCTCGAACCGGCGTTACATGAAATTTAATCGATAAAATCATATATCAACTTTTGAATTACATTCAATGTAATGTTTTACAAATACTAAGTAATCGCATGGAATGTATTATTATGAGTAACCCCAGCACTTATACTATGTATTACATTTGTTGTAATATTATATCCAGTGCTACTACAACACTCTTTGGATTTATGAGGCAAAATTACATACACAATAGTCTTTAAATGAGTTTAATTTCATTTTATCTACTATTATAAGCTCTGTAATATAATTAAAACAAGATCATTTTGTGATGTTAGATACACTTTAATGACAACATTTATTACAGTACATTACAGCACATGTAATAATAGTAGCAACAATATAATATTTCATAAAGGTGACAAAGATTAATCAGTACACAAATATAGTAGCGACAATATAATATTTCATAAAAATGACAGAGATTAAACAATACACAAATATAGAAAGTGGTAGTCTGCAAGAAAGGAAAAGTGTGGCTAAATTCCAGGATTTTTGAAAGTTCCTAATTTAATTAGCTAAATAATTGGTAATAATTTTTCTAAATAAAAGGATTCGTGGTTAATCTTGTCAATCAATTATTACATTCTCTCTCTTCAAAATTCGGCATTTTTCTAAAGTTATGACAAGAGATTCAGTAATATTACGAATAGTTTGAAAATCAGGTATTTTTCAATTACAGTAGATTACATCTACTTAGTTACATAATTTTCCTTTTTTAAAACACTCAATCTCAACAATTCATTTTAGTCAAACTCATAATATTTAACTTATCAAACATTTTTAACCATTCACTTTTCAAAAAAATACTATTCAAAATCGCATTATTTGGGAAATAATGGAGGTCAAACAGGGACTGAGTAAATTGTACAAATACAATGTTCAACAAAAATAATGCAATGAAAAACAAAAACATAACTTGCATGCTGAAATTGTAAATAACTTATAATTTCCTTTCTTCCTATATGATTTCTTACTTGTTCTAATATCATTGTATGAATAAATAATTTTTTTAAAATAAATGTTTACAATTAAGATATTGCATACATCTGATACATTTTTTTGGAACCTAGTTTACTCGAGTCATTAAGCTTGTAGGGGTATTTTTGTCAATGTTCTAAAATGGGTAATGCGTTGCGAGATTTTAATGCGTTTCGTAATTTTAATATCATTTTAATTATTTTTAAGACATTAAATATATTTTAATATTAAAAAATAGATTTTTTACTATATCATAAAAAAATATATATTTTACCTAAAAAAAGATTAGGCCCACGCGCCTAGGCGATCAACAAAAAAAAAAAAAAATGACAGCATTTTTACATACATACCCCAAATGTGAGGCATTTCGACCACTCCTCGCGCCTAGGCGGTGCATTATGACTCTTTTTAGAACACTGATTTTTATACCTGGTTCCCTGAAGTCATCTAACTTGGAAATCACCAGTCTAAAGCTCGTTATAGGGATCTTCTAAAGGTTTATTGAAAAAAGGTACTGCATAAATTAGAATTTAGTTTATAAGTTAAACCAGGGGGATTGAGATTGTTAGTGTGTTTGAATTACCTAGTTAATACTTGAAGGTTGGGGCACTTAAAATAAAGGAGAATCACACAAGCACATATACTGATTGTCATTGATTAAACTCACCCAAACTTGAACGAGAAAAGAGTTAGTGATTTAGAAAATAACCTTAGAAACTATACCACTTATTAGAAAAAAAAATAACTAGTTTGAGGTTAAGTGCATCCCACGAGAAGAAAAACAAAAATTTGACTATAAAGGGTTGGGATATCACGTATTTAGTGCATTAAAATGATTGAGTTGTCTAAACACACACACATCGAGCATCAATTAAGTTAAGATATGTATAACATTGTTTGTAAATTGTTCAGGGACTAATAGCATTTTTAAATTCTAAAGCAAATACGATAGGTTATTTAGCATGTTAGCGTTAAATGTCTTAGTTAATTTTTGTGCGTTATGTTTGCTTGATTGTATTGCTTTATCATACTCGATGACGAACAATAGTTTAAATTTGGGTAATTTGATAAGTACATTTTACGTACTTATCTTGATTTTAAATTTAGACAATTGTAATTATTTTAGGATATGATAGTGTTAAATTATGTGTTAATTTTGTTGTTTTAGGAAAAACTCGATTTTTGATGTATTTGGAGACAAAATGAAGAAAATAGACTAAAACAATACAAAAGGACTAGATTGTAAAATTGAATAAATTCAAGGACCAACTTGAATTATTTGAGAAAATTGAGGCCTTAAATGAATACGACCCTACACCACTTGTAATTGAGCCTTTAAAACCCAATTGAAATAGGATTGTAGAGAAGGACTCTTTTGGTGAGGAACACAGTAGGCTGGAAGTTAAAACGAAAAGAAATTGAGAGGCTCATAGAGGGGTGGATGACTGAAGGTTTTACAGTTGAAGCATTGTTTGTAAAAAAAAAAAAAACAGATAGGCAGGCCGGTTATATACGTTGGAGAGGAGGTGTCGGTTGGAGTAAAATCTAGTGGGTGACATGCGAAATTAAAAGGAAAATGAGAGAGCATTCGGCCGAACTAATTGCAAGGACGGGGCTGGTGGAGAAGAAAAGACATTCTTGTGCATTAAAAAGGAAGGTAGACGGTTGGGAAACGAACTCTTCTTCGGCAAAGGAGGTTTCGGCTATTGGAAAGAATTTGACAGTGTATTATGCTGTCACAATTCAATCAAATTCACGCAACAACAAAACCAAACACAATTAATCGGCTCAAACAAGCTTGGCAATTAGTGACCCAACTATCAATATATTGAATTAACGGAAATTACAAGAATCGGATGAGAACAAAAGAAATGAGATGAGGATAGAATTGCAGAAAAATTGATGAGAAGAGTTTTAGAGAAAAAAAAAATAATCCAATTACTAACGAACTCTGCAGAGTCAAGCTTAATACCACTTGGTAAGAAACGTGTTCTCAATTCTAAAAAAAAAAAAAAACGTAATAGCACTGATTATTTGAAAGACGACGCCGTTTTCTCCCTTCCTTTTAAATTTTAGTTACTACCGTTGCTTTGCTTCTGTTGCTTCCTCTTTCCTTTCCCAGCCCAGTGCATCAGCTTATCTCGCAATTCATCTGGTGGTTCATCACGACATTCCTCCCTTTAAAAAAACCTTGTCCCCAATGTTCGAACTGTGGAAACCAGCGCAAGATGTCCTCTGTGATTCCCAGGTAGCTTCTTCATCATTTTTGCCTTTCCATCTGATTAGCAGCCACTGCACTTGATTTCTTAGCCTCTTTTGTACTTCCTTATACTGTATTACTACTTCTGGTTGTAGCTCATCCACTTGTGGTCCTATGGAGGGTAATTCAGTTACTTGCACTTGTTTATCCCCTAGTTTTTTCTTCAATAACGACACATGGAAAATTGGACGGATTCTGGACTGCTCTGGGAGGGCTAGTTTGTATGCTACTTTCCCTATTTTCTAGACGATTTGATACGGTCCAAAATACTTAGCACTTTGTTTTTGGTTGATTCTCTTAGCCAAGGACTGTTGCTGGTAAGAGTGAAGTTTCAAATAAATCCACTCAGCAATTAAAATTTCGCGATCATATCCAATTTGTAGATGATAGCAATGCGATCCGAACATCACGACTCAAGAACCCAAGGTATATTAAACCTTGGACCTGTTAAGATGCGAAGATAAGAACCATAAAGGGTTGAACGCCACAAAGATTGTCAAATCCTTTGATAAGTTCGATTTGGTCAATAAGAAAGATGAAGAACAAGGGAAAATCAATATATTCTCTCAAATAATAGTCTAGTTAATCCTTACAATAAATGAAAAATGCATAATAAAGTGTTTTCCACGAAATAATGGCTTGAGCCACAACTAATGGGCCCAAAACGGAAAAACAAAAACCCAAACGGAAAAAGAAATAAAAATTTGTAAAACCCTAAAATTTAACTGCGCGATCGCGCAGGCCAAAGTTGCGCGATCGCGTGGAGAAGCCAAAAACTCTTGGGTCCTTTTTTTCATGCATGGCGCGATCGCGCCAATTCATTACAACACAAGATCGCGTGGTTCTAAATATGCTACTTCTTGATTTTTAACTCGGTTTTGGCCCACATCATTTTTACTATCTTGTCTCTTCTACTATCATATCATGTGTCGAAAGTAGAGTCTTTGGTCTTGGGTTTGGAGGCTCATCCATTCAAGCTTGCATAAATCCTTATATGTCTTGTTTGATCTTCTTTACCTTTAGCCTCATGATTGGTCCCACCTGTACATGCAAATGGGTTTTTACTTGTTGGTTCGTTCTGGTACTCATCATTCCCTCCATCTTGAAAATGATTCATCCTCGAATCATCACCTACATCAAACAGAAAAAGGTCAGCAATATTAAAAGAAACAGATACATTATACTCACCTGGAAGATCCAACTTATATGCATTGTCATTTATTTTCTCGATGATTTGAAAGGGTCCATCTCCTAATAGCTGCAACTTAGACTTTCGTTGTGTTGGGAAACGCTGATTTCGCATGTGAACATACATCTAATCACTTGGTTCGAATGTCACACGTCTCCTACCTTTGTTTGCTTGGGATGCATAATACTCGTTCTTCTTTTCAATTTGAAGTTTTACCTTCTCATAGAGTGACTTCACAAGCTCGGCCTTCTTCTTCCCATCTAAACCGTTTATTTCCTCTACAGGAAAATGAATTAAATCAAGAGGAGTTAGTTGATTAAAACTATATAAATAACTTCAAAAGGTGAATATGATGTAGTAGAATGCATAGCCCTATTATAAGAAAACTCCACAAAAGGTAAACATTCCTCCCAATTCAAGTTCTTATTTATGATAGTGCGTAGAAGTTGAGTTAATGTTCCATTAACTACTTTTGTTTGCCCATCAGTTTGAAAGTGGTATGTAGTAGAAAACAACAATTTAGTACCCATCTTCCCCCATAAGACCTTCCAGAAGTAACTAAGAAACTTAACTTTCCTATCAGACAAAATACTCCTAGGCACCCCATGGAGTCTTACAATCTCCTTAAAGAACAAATCTGCTATATCTGTATCAACATTAGTTTTATGACAAAGGATAAAATGCTCCATTTACTAAACCTATCCACTATTACGAATATGGAATCTCTACCTTTTTTTGTCCTAGGAAAACTTAAAACAAAATTCCTGGATGTTTCCACCCAAGGTTCATTAGGCACAGGTAAAGGTGTGTACAAACCTTACGGTAGGACTCTAGATTTAGCCTATATACCATTGTTTAAAAAATCGAACCGAACCGAACCGGACCAACCGGTTCAACCGGGAAAATCGTGAACCGACCAGAAAACCGGTTCGGATAGGCAAAAAAACCGGCCATTTATAACCTGGTCAAAGGACCCGATTTTTGACCGGTTAAATTGGAAAACCGATCAACCCGACCGAGTTTAATCCGGTTTCACTGGTCAATTTTTTTTTTATTTTTTTTTTTACAAAAATATTTTAAACACATATGAAACGTAATTGGCTTGTTGCAAAAGCCTCCAACTGGAACTAATTACTAAAGCCCTATCATCAAATTTATATATAGGTCAATGTACTTTTCCCACCTCCTCTTTTAGTTGATGTGGGATTCAAGTGCATCTACAGTTGCACTCTTCTGTAATTTGCTTTCTTGCTTGCTTTTCATGTGTGTATATATATATATATATATATATATATATATATATAAAACAATTCCTATCATTTTGAATTATTTTTTTTTTTTTTCATTCTCTATTATTTTTTATTTAATTGCCCAACTATTTATATTCCATTACTAGTATAATAAGTTAAAATCATTTTTATGGGTTAAAATACTTTTAATATTTAAAGTTTTGAAATAAATTTTAGGAATAATAAACATAATTAACAATAATTCATCTATATTTTCTTTGAATTAGTAATTTTAAAATTAAAAAAAATATTATCGTGATAATAAAATAATCTATATTTTGCGTATGATTTTATTTTCTAAATGAGTAAATGTTGGTTTATTTGTAAAATAACTTATTTATTAGAAATTTTTTGTGATTTTTGAAATAATTTTTAATTTTTTAATTGAAACTGGTTCAACCCCAGTTCGACCTTCTGACCCTTGATCCGTTGTCTTTTTTCGAGTCAAATCGATTTCCGATTTTCTGAACACTGCTATTTACAAGTTATGTACCCGTCATAAATATGATGAACACCCATTTTCATTTTAGGCCAATAAAAATATTTTTGCAATGTTTCTAAGGTTTTCAAGACATCAAAATGTCTCATCAACCCCCCACCATGAGCTTCACACACTAATAATTCACGCATAGAACAGTTTGGAACACAAAGTTTATTCTCCTTAAATAGATATCCATCATGCCTATAAAACTTATCGATTGCACATTTTTCACATGAAGCATAAATGGAAGCAAAATTAGGGTCATCAGCACACATACCTTTAACATACTCAAATCTTAGTAATTTCACATTTAGAAATGTTAGAAGTGTATACCTGCGGGATAAAGCATCTGCTACTACAATATCCCTACCTTGCTTGTACAGGATGACATATGAAAAAGTCTCTAAAAATTTCATTCAACTAGCATTTTTTTGTTTAGTTTACCTTGTCCTTTGAGGTTCTTCGGTGATTCATGGTCAATGTGTATGGCGAACTCCTTTAGCCACAGATAGTACTGTCATATTTCCAATGGCCAAACAAGAGCATAAAACTCATTGTTGTAAGTTGGATAGTTCACTGCTGCCCCGTTCAGTTTTCACTGAAAAAGGCTATTGGCCTCCTTTCCTGCATCAACTACAATTGGTTCCGATTTTTTTATCCATCCCTAATTGCAATTGTCGTTTCAGACCGTTGAATGAAAAACGAACGATTGACGACGAAATAAAACTACAATTAATCCATTCTAATTTAATTTGAATATTTAATTGGGACATTGTTTGCAATTGTCATTTCAAACCGGTGAATGAAAAAAGAACTATTAAAGGCGAAACAAAGTCACAATTAATTCATTCATTTCAAACCGCTGAATGAAAAACGAACTATTAAAGACGAAACAAAGTCACAATTAATTCATTCTAATTTGATTTGAACATTTGATTTGGAGATTATTTGGGTTAAATGGTTGAGGACATTGAGCCATTTCTAATTTCTTAACCTAATGTTAAATAATTTAGACTGGCACCCCAAGCAGCCGGACAGGACCGGCTCTGCCCCAATATTGAACCTAGTGGATCGGTTGTAAAGAACAAAGGGATGAAGAAAACCTAACATTCATCACTTAACTTGTGAGGAGTTCATCTTCTTGGCTGCAATTTCACAACATCAGGAATACAGTGCGATAATGCTAAATATTTAAATTATATTACATGATATCAAGAAAATTTACATTACGGTTTCAGACACACCTCAGAAAAAACAAGAACAAAAACAACAAGAGAACACAGGAAACTCATCCACTGCTTCACTTATTGAGACACTCATCGGCGGAAATGTCAATAGCCTTAACATCATACAAAAAACGAAACAAACTACTGAAAACTATTTTGTTCAGCCAGAAATGTCAATAGCCTTGACATCAGGCTTCTTCACCTCCTCTTTAGGGACTGTAACAGTTAGCACCCCATTCTCCATACTAGCTTTGATCTTATCCATCTTTGCGTTTTCCGGCAGCCTGAACCGGCGGAGGAATCTGCCGGCGCTCCTCTCCAAACGATGCCAAGTATCATTCTTCTCCTCTTTCTCCCTGCTCCTCTCTCCACTAATCTGCAAGACGTTCCCTTCCTCAACTTCGACTTTAACTTCCTCTTTCTTCAGTCCCGGAAGATCAGCCTTGAACACGTGGCCTTCCGGAGTCTCCTTCCAGTCAATCCGAGAGGCGGCAAATTGAGATGTCTCGTTCGAAATGTCTGAACGAATCGGACCGGAGAGGGCTGAGCTAAAAGGCCAATCTTGAAAAGGGTCCCAAACATCGAGGGAGAATGGGTCGAAAACGTTGCTTCGTCGGCCAAAAACACTTGGGATCAGAGACATTTTCTGATTTCTTTCTAGGGGCGTTTCGAAATTGGAATTTGATTGATTGATTTTGCTCGAAGGCTTTTATGAAGATTTCTTGTCGGAATTTGTTTGCTATATGGTCGAGGGAGATGGATGTATTTATAGCGCAGGGAAGGGGTCTGTCTGTAATTACGTCGTCGAGTCGAGAGAATTCGAGCCAGTTCATTCGCGAGAGCGAATATATCGGAGAAAACGAGAAACATCTGGAAGCAACCAGGAGAATACGTGTAGTCCACTTTCATTCCTATTTTAAATAAAAAAAATAAAAAATATCACTGGTGATCAGATTCAGGGTTTTGAATTGGAGGAAAAATTATTATTCAACTCCATATACACTATGAAGTTAGCTTTCACTTGGTGAGGATTAATTAAATTTTGATAAAAAGAAATATGGAAATTTATGTTGAGATCCCTGTGAAATAGAGTTAATTATTTTAATAATCACTGAATTTATGTCTCTGTATTTAATTGATCACCAAAATTTAAAACGTCAAGTTTTTGTAATTAAACTTATCAAAATATTGAATATTATTCACTCACATAACCATATTAACTGAATTAATGAAGTGGTGGATGAAATACACACATGGTGCCACGTTACCGATACCGTTAACCGATCAATCACGATGGCACACCAAATTGCCACATAGGAGAAATTTAAAAAGTCTTCGATAGAATTTTTTAAAAAGTCTTTGATTGACCACTGAACTTTTAAAAAAATTCGATTGCTCACTAAAATTTTAAAGACGTCTTCGATACTCAATAAACTTTAAGATGATCGAGTTTTTATCGTTAAACTTGTAATAGTGATGTTGAATGACTTGAAAATTTAGAAACTTATTTTCATATTCGATATATAATCTACACTAATAATAAAAAAATAACGACACCAAACCAGCATATATCACATTCACGAAAAAAATCCAAAAATCTATATTAACAACAAACTAACACTATATAGATTTTGGCTATATTTTTTGCTACAAAGAAATATTTGACTACAAGTTATAATGCACTTTTGCTATTAATGTAGATTTATGTAATTTTCGAAATCTAGTTGCAACCTTAGGAATGCATATCATCTCAATGTATGCTCTATATAATACTAGGATATGAACGATGAACCTAAATAAAATGGATTCAATAAGTAAACATGTCTAAGTTACTAATGCAAGTCTTAAAGTCAAAGTAATAAAAAAATATATGCATATGAAGAAAATGGGAAGAAAGAAGATGGGTTGCACCCCGTTAGAAGACCGGTTTATATTTTTGTGCTCGACTTTTGGTAAAAGAGACTATTCAAGGAACTTTAAAGAAAGAGCTGAATGCCTTGCTTTGCTTGTACTATTGAACTTGACCCAATTTTTATTTAGGTTGTTCCTTGGTAATTTTTTCCCTGCTTCATGAGCTGCAAGCATTAGAAGGGAAATATGTGGAATCAAACAAAAAGATATATAAATACTTCTATGAGGAATTGTTGTCAATGGAGAGAAAGATGATGGATGCAGTTAGCGGAGGTGCTATAGTGAATAAAACCCCCACTACTGCTAGAGATTTGATCTCCATCATGGCAGCTAATACATAACAATTTTGATTTAGATAAGACACCCCTTTGAGAAGGATGAATGAGTTAAACGTATCTTCTCTTGAAAATCAAATAGCAAATCTAACCTCTCTTGTTCAACAAATGACTGTAGGAAATATGCATCAGGTTAAAGCTTGTGAAATTTGTATTGTTACTGGTCATCCAACTCACATGTGTCCAACACTTCAAGAAGATTATTTTGAGCAGGCTAATGTAGTTAAAGGATTTTCAGGCCCATCGCAAGGGAAGTATGATCCCTATTCAAATACTTACAACTCAGGATGGACGGATCATCCTAACTTTAGTTATGGAACAAGACCACAATTCCAACAATTCCAGCTTAGACCACACACTCCACCACAACAGCCTTCTTCAAGTTCAGGTATGTCCCTAAAAGAAATTGTTAAATCACTTGCAAGTAATTCATGACAATTTCAACAGGAGACGAGGACGAGCATCAAGAGCTTGTAGAATCAAGTGAGTCAATTGGCATCAACTGTAAATAGATTGGAGTCTCAAGGTAAATTGCCCTCGCAAACTATTGTAAATTGTTAGTGCAATTACCTTGAGAAGTGAGAATGAATTAGAAGACCTAGCAAGATGAAGCAAGGCAACTCAGGAAAATAAATTGAGAATGAAGTTATCTCTCAACCTCAATCTGACAATCTTGAAGGCCTTATAGAGAACAATCAAAAGTTTATGTGACACATCCTCCATTCCCTACAAGATTCAATAATTCAATAAGGAGGAAGGAGAGAAGGAAATCCTTGAAACTTTTCGAAAGATAGAGGTAAATATTCCCTTGATGCAATTAAACAAGTGCCTCGAAATACTAGGTTTCTCGAGGAATTGTGCACCAACAATAGGAAGTTGAAAGGTAATAAAAAGATAAGCATGAGAGAAAATGTCTTAGCTGAGAGAAAATGTCTTAGCTGTCTTATAGAAAAAACTGTCTTCTAAATGCAAGGACCTAAGTATGTTCACTATCCTTTGCAAAATAGGTAAAATTAGAATTGAAAAAGCGATATTAGATCTAGGAGCTTCAATAAATATCATGTCTCTTTTCTGTTTATTCATCTTTGAATACTGGTCCACTAAGAGAAACATATATGATTCTTCAACTTGCTAATATGTCTAATGTGTATCCTGAGGGTGTCTTGAAGGATATTTTAGTACAAGTAAATGAGTTGGAAGCTTCCAATAACAAGCATCGCAAAGTGGATGACCATAGACATAAACCTTTCTATGAAGGTCTCCAAATGGAGAACATGACAAAATTGAGCCTTGGGGATCCAATTGATGTCGGTTGAAGAAGTAAGTAATAAGTCTAGCTAAAGACGTTAAAGAAAGACCATTTCAGGAGGCAACACGAATTTTTCTTTAGTTTTAGCAATCAATTTTTATTTTCATTATTATTGCATTTATGACTGTTAATTTTATGATATTGGCATTTCCTATTATTCACGAATGTGTAATTTAATAAAACTTGATTTAATTACTAAATACATGTATTTAGTAATTTATTAAGTTCGATTAAATTATGCAATTTATTTCTTATTTTCGAGAAATACATTTTATTGTAAAGTTAATGATCAAGAAAATATTGATATATATTTGATCATAATCTCGGAAATTTTTTATCACAATCTCGAAAATATTTTGGTAATATCCTTGATAATCTGTTGTGATTATTCTTGATGCACAAGCTTATCCAAGATATGGTAAGTATCTTCCTGATATGGACAAGAATATTTCAATCTTATGGTAAGATTATCTTTGTCGAAAATCTTGATCATGAAAAATTTGGTAAGGCCGAAAATATGGTGATAAATATCAAGGTTTATCACTTTGGTAAGATCTTCTATGATTTATCATTATCATTATTCATGGTAAGATTTATTTAAGGATAATTATATTACCTTTTACTAATTATCTCTACCATGTTTTGCAGGTAGTAGAGATCTTGTGCAATAAGGAAACTTGGGAGTCAAGTAAACCTAAATGCACTATAAAGAGAAAAAAAACGGGACTTTTTTCTTAAGAGACGTGTAGAATCCAATTTTCGTGTGGTGCTTACAAAAATACACGTCTACTTTAAAGAAGTCTTGAAGCTATATTTTTCGTGTTGTGCAAATAATTAAATCTTCATTCATGTTGTGACTTCAATACTCCGGGAGGAGGATTTAATCACTTAGAGAAGGAAAGATTTTCAGTGTTAAGATCAAACGGAGGTTTGGATCAAGATCGAACAGGAGTTCGTGTTGCTAAAATGTGTTGCATATTCAAAGAAAACTACTGAAGAGTGGTGGGACGCCAACTCACATTATATGCCACAGAAGGATCAGGGAGTGATCTATTTCTTGGATGTTTGATAAAGTCTATGCGTAGATTTATCCTGTAGTTTAGATTGATCTGTGTAAACTCTTTCCTTATATAGTGATTTGTTTTTGTTCGCAGGATGCGAACCGTGGGTTTACCCTGTTAGGGTTTTTCCCACGTTAAGCTCAAATTATTGTGTTCTTGTCCATTTACAATTCCGCACAATTATTTTGATTGTTTACGTCTTACTATTCAGACGAATCTGCCATAGCAAGATTAATCTGGTACTGTGCTAAACAAACATAACGAATTACTGTTAACTGGTTACTGTCCAGACACATCTGTGACATAAAATTTAGACAACCTCAAATTTTCAATTGGTATCAGAGCGGGTTCACTTCTAGAAAGTGAGATCTAGTTGTCTAAATGGAAAGTTCTGCATCTCTTAGGCCACCTCTGTTAATTGGTAGTAATTATGCATATTGGAAAATCCGTATGGAAATTTTTATTCAATCTATTGATGAACATTGTTGGACTTCTGTTCTTAAAGGTTACACAGCACCCACTGTCACTGCTGGAGGTGTTGTTACAACTATAGCTAGAAGTGCTTATACTGCAGATGAATTAGCTAATGCAAATTGGAATTCTAAGGCACTTAACACTATTGTTTTTTTGGTTGATCCATGTCAATTCAGACTCATCTCCTCTTTAAGGACCGCCAAGGAAGCATGGGATGCTTTGATAATTGCAAACGGAGGAACCAATGCTTTCAAAACCTCCAAGCTGCAGATGATCACTTTGGAATTTGAACAACTGTCTATGGATGAGAAAGAAGACTTCAAAAGCTTCTATGCCAGATTAAGTGATCTCACCAACTCAGCCGAAGCACTTGGGAAAACCTACTCAAATGAGCAGATTGTACAAAAGATCCTTAGATCATTACCAGACAGGTTCCATGCAAAAGTGACAGCAATTGAAGAAAGCAAGGATCTTTCAACCATGCGAGTTGATAAACTTGTAGGGTCATTAATGACCTATGAGTTAAATCTGGCCCAAAGAAAGAAGGACAAATCACCAGGGATTGTCTTCAAGACAAACTATGCGAATTCAGACGACTCTGGTGAGACAGACGAAGATGAAAATTTCGTACTTCTCACCAGACAATTTAAAAGGTTCCTCAATGGAAAACATAAACAAAGATCCATGAATCTTCAAGGCCAGAATCAAAAACAATGGAAGAAAAATAATTTCTATCCAAAGAATACTGCCAACACGTCTTAAGGGAAGCCTAGGAGTCGAATCCAATGCAGAGAATGTGAAGGATATGGACACATTACAGCTGATTGTCCTAATACTCAAAAGAAGGCCAAGGGAAGAAAGGCCATGAATGTTACATGGAGTGATGGGGACTCGGATAAATCTGAATCAGAATCAGACAGCAGCAATTCTGAAAAACAGGTAACTACCCTTATTGCTTTACAGCTCTCTAGTACTGAATCTGGTAACTCTTCTTATGCAGATAAATCCGGACCAAATACTGAAAAACATGAGGAAGGAACTTCAAGATGCAGAAGAGAAGATTCAGCTGTTACAGGCCTTCGCTGAGCACAGCAGGGAACGACAACTGGACGATGTATCTGCAGTCTCAGATGATGAACAAAATGAGGTAAGCAGGTTAAGTTCAGAACTTGCTAAAGCATAAGACAAAATCAAGAAGCTGGCACGTGGATCCGTCCAGCTTGATGAAATCCTGAACAGTTGCAGACCTGTTAGCCTAAAAACAGGTCTTGGATATGAAGGTAAAGGTAAAAATCATGACCATAAAATAAACTTTGTAAGAGAATCTGGATACGGGTACATGGAACGGAATATAAATCATACAGATGCATCTACCTCTCATCAATACAATGCGGCTGGGTCTCAAAACTTACATCCAGCCAAGAACTATACAAGAAGACAATTCCAGCCGAATCTGTATAAGCCAGATGAGTCTGTCCATCAGAACGGCAGGAAATTTCAACCTCGACAGAGTCGGCAGGATACATCTGTTTTTCAGGTATTCTGTAATTTCTGTGCTAAATTTGGTCATGATGTATTTAGGTGTCATGAGTACTTGAAATTAATCAATTCACACAAAAGGAGACTTGTTCCTAGACAAGAGAAGATAATTCGAACTAATGCTTATGTAGTTCAATTGTCTTTGAGTGCCTTGATTCCTAACACATGGTATTTTGATAATGGATGTTCTGGTGTCATCAACATCAAGTGACTGCCTACATTAACAAATGTCTTATATGTCATAGGACTTAAGGGAAATTTGATCAGTGTAGGACAACTATGTGATGATAACTTGCTTGTCGTGTTTTCAAAAGAATATTGCAAGGTTTTAAATTGTGACAAGAAGTCTAACCCGTTAAATAGTGTGTTGTTTAAGGGATTTAGATCTAGAGACAAATGCTATACACTTGAGAGTCTCGAAACTTGTAATTCTTTTAAGACCAAAAATGAGAAACTGTGACATAACAGATTAGGGCATCTAAACTACCATGATCTCATGAAGCTAACCAGACTACAAGCAGTGAGAGGCATACCCAGCATAAACAATATTCCAGATGAAATCTGTGGTGATTGTCAAAAGGGTAACCAAATCAAAAGTCAACACAAATCAGGTACATCTGTTAATACCTCTCATATACTTGAACTAATTCACATGGATTTGATGGGTCCTATCCAAAAGGAAAGTATTGGTGGCAAGAGGTATATTTATGTGTGTGTTGATGATTTCTCCAGATACACCTGGGTCATGATTATTCGGGATAAATCTGATACCTTTGACAACTTTGTTAATCTTTTTCAGAAATTGAGCAATGAAAAGGCCGACGAACAGGTAAGAGTCAAAAGGATCAGAAGTGATCATGGAAGAGAGTTTGAAAACTCCGAGTTTGCTGACTTTTATATCCAATATGGGATCAAGCATGAGTACTCGTCCCCAAAGACTCCTCAACATAATGGAGTGGTGGAAAGGAAAAATAGAACTCTACAAGAGATGGCTCATGTCATGCTAAATAGCAACAAATTGCCCACGAAATTTTGGGCAAAAGCCATAAGCACTGCTTGTTATATTATTAATAGAGTCATGCTTAGATCTGGAACAAACCAAACCGCATATGAAATTTGGAAGGGTTAAAAACCTAGGGTTGATTACTTTCATGCCTTTGGAAGTAAATGCTACATTTTGAAAGATAGAGAGCACTTAGGAAAATTTGACTCAAAATCGGATGATGGAATATTTTTGGGTTATGCTGAAAATAGTAGGGCCTATAGAGTTTACAATCTAAGAACCAAAATTGTTCTTGAGTCAATTAATGTGAAAGTGGATGATACTAATTGTGTAAATTTGGATTTGCAAGTAGCAGATGGTGATCGAATGGAAATTCCACCAAAAGAAGAAACTGGAAGTGAAAAATCAGAAGAAGAACAACACCAAGCTGGAGGTCTCGATGATACTGAAGAGTCTGATCAGGATGAGTTTGGGCACCCAGTAATATCTGTAGATCGAGACGAATCTGATTACCCAAATACACCTGATATTGCAGAATCAGAAGCATCGAGACTACCACCTGCTAGGATTCAAAAGGCTCATCCACTTGATAACATTCTCACTGATATGTCTAAGAGAAATGTGACCAGAAGAAAATTTGTTGAGATGTGTAACATCTGTCATATGTGTCAAATTGAGCCAAAAAATGTCAAGGAAGCTTTGACAGATGAACACTGGGTAAAGGCTATGCAGGAGGAGCTTAACCAATTTGAAAGAAACAATGTCTGGGAGCTAGTTTCACGTCCTAAAGAAGGTAATGTAATTGAAACCAAATGGATCTTCAAAAATAAGTCAAATGAACAAGGAAATGTGGTAAGAAATAAAGCCAGACTTGTTGCTCAAGGCTATATCCAGATTGAAGGGATAGACTTTGATGAGACATTTGCTCCGGTAGCCAGACTGGAATCCATCAGGCTGTTGCTAGCTATGTCCTGCTACATCAACTTCAGACTATTTTAGATGGATGTCAAAAGTTCCTTTCTGAATGGTGTGCTTAATGAGGAAGCCTATGTGGAGCAAGGCTTCACAGATCCATCTCATCCGGATTATGTCTTTAGACTCAAAAAGGGGTTATATGGGTTGAAACAAGCCCCCAGAGCTTGGTATGAAATGCTCACATCATTCTTGCTAAGCAACGGATACAAAAGGGGAGGAACTGATAAAACTCTTTTCATTAAGCATCTAAATCCTGGACTAATTGTAGCTCAAATATATGTTGATGACATAGTATTTGCGTCTACATCTAAGTCCAAAATTAATGCATTTATAAATATAATGAAAAGAGAATTTGAAATGAGTATGGTTGGTGAGCTAACCTTTTTCCTTGGTTTGCAGGTACAGCAGGATGAATCTGGCATATTCATATCTCAAGCAAAGTACGCTAAGAATCTGGTGAATAAATTTGGACTTGAAGATGCAAAGGCAATGAGAACTCCTATGGCGACTACTCTAAAACTTTCAAAGGATGACAATGGTAAGGATGTAGATCCATCCCTTTACAGAAGCATGATTGGAAGTCTTCTGTACCTTACTTCCAGTAGGCCAGATATATCCTTCAGTGTTGGAGTTTGTGCAAGATATCAAGCCAAACCTAAGGAATCTCATGTTACTGCTGTGAAAAGAATCATCAGATATGTAAGTGGTACGTTGAATTACGGAATTTAGTTTACAAGAGATACCACTGCCAATCTTGCAGGTTTTTCAGACGCGGACTGGGCTGGGAATGTGGATGATCGAAAGAGTACATCTAGAGGATGTTTCTACATTGGGAACAATTTGGTGGCATGGCTAAGTAGAAAGCAAAATTCAGTTCAATATCCACAGCCGAAGCTGAGTATATAGCAGCTGGGAGTTGCTGTACACAACTCCTGTGGATAAAACAAATGTTGGAAGACTATGGAATCTCTACAGAACAAGCCACTATGTATTGTGGCAACACCAGTGCCATCAATATCTCAAAGAATCCAGTCCAGCACTCCAGAACAAAACATATTGACATCAGACACCACTTCATCAGAGAATTGGTGGAGCAAAAGTTTATCAATCTGGAGCACATACAGACTGATCTACAGCTGGCAGATTTGTTTACTAAGGCCCTCGATACTGTCAAATTTGAAAGCCTTAAGAAACAAATTGGAGTATCACCTCCTTCTGAATAGGAACATGCATATTTCATTAAAAAAAAAAAAATTCGCATTGTTTTTCTTTTTTGCATTTTGGTTAACTTATCCTATTCTTATATTAAGTAGATCATATTTTTGCTTGCAGATATATCTGAGTGCTTGTGGCTGATAACGAGACAGATACGTCTGGCTGATAGCAGTCAACATGTCTCCGAATGAATCTAACTAGCACTCAAATCTGGACAATCCTAAGGATAAGTCACTGCTTTCTATGTCATATGGTTGTTACTGGATGAGATTTTATATTCTGTGTGTAGACCTATGATCTAAATCTTGCTTATTGCGTTGCACGCATTTTTCTTGATATCCAAGGGCAAGGCTAGTGAAAAAGAAGGCTGCCTATCCAAGCCAAGTTCATACCCTTTAGCCTCAAAATACGATGAATTGATATAAATGTGGTAATATTGTAGAAGTAAGGGGAAAACCTAGTAAGATAACTTCTGGGGATTGTGTGTATCTACCAATCCAAGCCAAGTTCATACCGTTCTTCTAACCTAAAGGGGAACATACTGTAAGATAACTTCTTGGGATTATGTGAAGCTATTTCCACCTCCAAAAGACATTTCCACAATATAGAAAAAGTCGGCAAGCCGGATTTGAGAAAATGCACTTCTTATAGATTTTGATCGTTCTTATTGTGCATTACGGTGATAAATCGATAAGTCAGGGCAATCATATGATTTTTGGTAGTATGTGGATGACTAAGGATTGCTCGGATCACACATGCACATTAACCAACTTATTTATGTACGTGGTGGATTGTATACTGCCAGATGTATCTGACTCAACAGACGTCAACAAGTGCTCAGACGTGTCTCAAGTATTCAGAAGCATTTAGACTTTTTCTTATTCACGAATTTTAGATTTTATTCTGAAAATCTTTATTTTTAAGGCAATATATCGTGGACTAATATGTGCAAATCTTGCAGAATAAGTCAGTTGATTGTGGAGCCCAATTTTTGGTAATTTATTTGTTTCCTAATTCTTAATATATTTTGTTTCTATGTTTATCTATTTTTTAAGGAAAGAAGTTGACATGAATCAGGATTCTACAGTTACCATAATGAACTCTAATTCCTTTCCTAGAGAATTCCTCTTAAACCCCAAAAACCCTCACACTTCTTCTTAAAAGCTCGTGTTCCAAAGTCTGAAAGCCCTAAATCCTCTCTCCAAAAACCCTATCTTCCGTCTTCCTCTCTCTCTCTCTCAAACAAAAAAAAAAAAAGGAAAAACCCCATCCAGACATGGCGAGGATCAAACAAGCCGGAAGGAGGAGAGTCACTAGAAGAAGCGGCGAAACATCATCTGCACTAAACCTATCTGGGATGGGAACTCCAAGCGGTGCCATTGTACCAGCACCGCCTGCCGGCACCAGCCCAACGCCGACATCTCTCTCTACCGCTAGTACTACTCCCACACCTGCTCTTCTCATGGCCCAAATTGGCAGGAGCACGCCTATCATTCCACAAACCATGTTAGGTAATATTGGGTCCAGCCATATCTCTCCCTTAGATAATCATAGTGAACTGCAGGGAGCCCGAAAACTTGCTGCCATGAGAAGTGCAAGAGATGCGACAATTGGGGATGAAGAAGGTGGAGATGAATCGGGTGAAACAAAATCTGTTGATGAGAAGGACAAACCAGAGGAGCAGGAAGAATCTGGGGAGATTGAAAAATCTGGAGAAGATAATGTAGCAGAAGAATCTGAGGATGATGTACCACCAGAAGAACCAGAGGAATCTGAGGATGAAGACGGATCTGAGCAGTTGGAAGAAGAGTCTGAGAAAGAAGCTGTTATTCCAGACAGAAAAGGAAAACAAAAAGCAGAAGCCACTGTGAGATTAAAGAAGAAGAAGGGTGACACAACTGCGGGTCCAGTGAGATCCAGGTTTGATGTTTCTTCATTCGTCTGCACCCCCATGCAGACAGCAAGAGGTATGTTTACCCCATTCAGTTTCAAATTTTGGTCATCTGAAGCATACAATGATTTCCAAAAATATATTTCGGGTAAACGATTGCATTATGAATCTAGAGTGACTGTAGGCGAATTTGATGACTTTGAGATTGATGATATAGTATCACATTTTGGATTGAAAAAATTGACTGATTGTAAAGGGGAGATTAATGAGACTTTGGTCAAGGAATTTTATGCCAACATCCCCATTGACTATAACTCCAAAAAATGCCTCTTTACCACTTCACTTTTTGTTAGAGGACAATTAATTAAGATTTCAGCAAAAGAACTTAAAAAGTAGTTAGGACTTAATGACAATGTGGCTGATGAGGATGAATATATGGAAGCCACTAATGATGAAATTACTATGGAGTTGTCGGGGGGAAAGATCACATGGCCAGTGAAGGGGTTAAAACAATTGCCTAGGTCAGAAATGTCAAAGAAGTATCAAATACTTCACAAAATTGTAAAAGCAAATTTTGACCAACTCATCCATGACTCGAGTTTTAAGAGGGAATCTGCTAGAACTCTTTTTCTACTGGGGACCAAACGAAATATTGACCTTGCTGCCCGAATCTGGAATTCTATCATTGGAAGGGTCTTGGGAAGTGGTCCTAGACAAGGGAATACTTATCTGTTGGTTTATCCTTGGATTATTTCACAATTTTTGAATGATTAGGGTATCCAAACACTAGAAGATGATCTCGTGATCACCCCCAAAGTGTTAAACAGGGCCAGATGCAGAAAGACTTTGGAGATGCAGACGGGTCACAAGAAGTATGTTATGGATGAGACTAGTGAAGATGCCAGGCTTGGTCAGCTCGAAGCAGAGAATGCTGGGATGAAAGCTGACATTTCTGAACTTGGTGTACGGGTTAAGCGTCTTGAAGACACGCTTGATCAGTTACTTGGAGGTTCTTCGACAAATGTGGCTCCTGTGGAAGCCAAAGAAAAGATGAAGGAAGCTCCCTACCTCTAAGAAGCAAAGGAAGACTCCAGACTGATCTCAACCCTGCCAGTCTCATCTACTTATTTTCAATGATTTAAACAACATTGTTATCATGTTTTGACTTAATACTTTTATTCTCCTCTTCGACTTTAGGTTGTGAACTTTTTTCATGCAGGAACTTTTGGCTTCTCCTCTTTGATCGAAAAGGGGGAGTAGATGGAATATCATCTTTTTAATTTGTGTTCTCTATGTGTTGATTTCTTTACATGCATTTATTGATTGTTGATTGGGTTTATCTTGATACATACCTTAAGGGGGAGATTTTTGATAGGGGGAGCAAATTGATTTTTTGTGATCATAAAAAGATGATTGGTTTCGGAAAAATAGAAAAAATCAAAGGGGGGGATTGTTAATTTTATGATATTGGCATTTCCTATTTTTCACGAATGTGTAATTTAATAAAACTTGATTTAATTACTAAATACGTGTACTTAGTAATTTATTAAGTTCGATTAAATTATGCAATTTATTTCTTATTTTTGAGAAATATATTTTATTGTGAAGATAATGATCAAGAAAATATTGATATATATATTTGATCATAATTTCAGAAATTTTTATTACAATCTCGAAAATATTTTGGTAATATCCTTGATAATCTGTTGTGATTATTCTTGATGCGCAAGCTTATCCAAGATATGGTAAGTATCTTCCTGATATGGTCAATAATATTTCAATCTTATGGTAAGATTATCTTTGTCGAAAATCTTGATCATGAAAAATTTGATAAGGCCGAAAATATGGTGATAAATATCAAGGCACTTTGGTAAGATCTTCTATGATTTATCATTATCATTATTCATGGTAAGATTTATTTAAGGATAATTATCTTACCTTTTACTAATTATCTCTACCATGTTTTGCAGGTAGTAGAGATCTTGTGCAATAAGGAAACTTGGGAGTCAAGTAAACCTAATTGCACTATAAAGAGAAGAAAAACGGGAGATTTTTCTTAAGACGTGTAGAATCCAATTTTCGTGTGGTGCTTACAAAAATACACGTCCGCTTTAAAGAAGTCTTGAAGCTATATTTTTCGTGTGGTGCAAATAATTAAAGTTTCATTCGTGTTGTGACTTCAATACTCCGGGAGGAGGATTTAATCACTTAGAGAAGGAAAGATTTTCAGCGTGAAGATCAAACGAAGGTTTGGATCAAGATCGAACAGGAGTTCGTGTTGCTGAAAAGTGTTGCAGATTCAAAGAAAACTACTGATGAGTGGTGGGACGCCAACTCACATTACATGCCACAGAAGGATCAGGGAGTGATCTATTTCTTGGATGTTTGATAAAGTCTATGCGTAGATTTATCCTATAGTTTAGATTGATCTGTGTAAACTCTTTCCTTATATAGTGATTTGTTTTTGTTCGCAGGATGCGAACCCTGGGTTTTTCCTGTTAGGGTTTTTCCTACATTAAGCTCAAATTATTGTGTTCTTGTCCATTTACAATTCCGCACAATTATTCTGATTTTTTACGTTTTACTATCAAGACGAATCTGTCATAGCAAGATTCATCTGGTACTGTGTTAAACAAATTTAACGAATTATTGTTAACTGGTTACTGTCCAGACACATTTGTGACAGTCTGTTGAAAAAATTTAGACAACCTCAAATTTTCAATGACCTTTATAATTTTTTTAAAGTGTAATTGATCTTTTTTCAACTTTTGCGCAAAGGTCAATGTTTATTAAAACTTGCCCATGCCTTATTCATGGTGCTCCTTCGGGTTGAGAAACAAGATTAAAAAAAAAAAAAGCAATTAGATCGACCCTCTACATCTGCAAACCTTCCAGCAAGAGAGTCCTCTATTTCTTTTAATTAATATTTTTTGAAGTTTATGCTTTTTATACATTGGGGACAATGTATGGTTTAAGTGTGGTGAAAGGTTCTTGCTATAATTTTATCTTGAGTTTGAATGTTGGGTTCTTTTCATTTGTTTGCTATACTTGACAAGAAAATCTTTGAAAATTATCTTCGTAATTTTGGATTCCATAGATGCTTGTCCTTTTATGATCTGAATTGTTGTACATTATTTAGATAAATTGAGGCACAAAGTATGATTGGTACGAATAATTGAATTCTTGTTTATTGCACTATGATTGATTGCTCTTGATGGTTGATTGAATGAAGAATGAGTGAGATTTGATGCACATTAACCCCATTTTGTGAGCTTTTGGGCCTTTGAGATTATACATTACATTATGCTCCATTCCTTTGATTGTGTAATTATCATGCGTAGTTGATTTCTTCTAGAACTTGCTTTTTTATCCATGTTGAGATTTCTTGATAACTGGATGCACTAAATAAGTGAAGGAACTTAGGTGAAGCCAAATTTAGCTTTCTTAAAAATGCCTACCTTGAAATATACCTAGAAAACCACTTTTGAGCTATAGCCTTTTTGTTGTAAATTAATCGCAATACAAGTTAAGAGAAATCCTATTCTTTGTTAATTTCCCTTTCTTTTGAACCTTGCATTGAAGGAATATATAGACTTGTTCACATGAAGATTCAACTTATTTTTGGAGAGATTGAAAGATTGAGAATCAAAGATTCATATTGCAAGTCTCATTGTCCTTTTAAAGTGGGGATGTAGAAGAAATGTTTGGGATAAAGCAGTTGCAATCTACATTGTTCTCTTATTTAAATTAAAAGAAAAAGTAGAAAAAATAGAGAAAAAGAAAGAAAAACGTGATAGTGAAACAAAGAAGTGCAACTTAAATTGTTCTGAAGGGATTTGATTGAAGGAAGTGCATTATGTTTAAATGAGCTCCTGGGAAGAAGTTTGTATAATTCATTCGATAAAATAGCTAACATTTAGATTTCAAGAAATTGTCAAAGTGATTAGTCATTTGTGTTGGTAGGTGGGAACTTACTCTATTTCTTGTTAGTTTCTTACTTGTGTTGAGATTTAAATTTTTAAGGCATGATTTTTGGATTGTAGAAGGATAAGTGGAGGTAGAAGAAGGAATGATGATGAGAACCATTGATAAAATTGAGCTAGCATATGCTTGAGGGCAAGCATTGTCTAAGTGCGGGGGAATTTGATATAATGCATAATTGTTGCTAAATTTGTTATAATTCCTCTTGGTTTAATGATTTTAAACACTTAAGTTGTGGTTATTGATTATATTTCAAAATTTGTGCATTAAATGAAGGTGTTAGATCAAATTGAACTTATCACAAATTGAGAAGAAGAAGTTTAGAATTCAAAAAGTGCACCAATCAGAAGCGAACTTTGCCTAAGGCGTGGGCACGCCTTACTGTTTTATGAAGACTTGACTAACATGAGAGAATTTTTAAAGAAGAAAAGCTAGTTAATGGGCCCATGTTTATCTCCTAAATAGATTGAAATATTTAGAGAAACTATTTATGTACTTTAAATATTTCCTTCTATTTATTTTAGGGAAAGATTAGACTTCGACCCCAACAAGGAAACGAAATAAGGGATAAATACAAATGTAATGAGTTTAAAAGATGGAATTTAAAATTTTAGAAACTTGTGATTTTAATACAAAAATCAGTGTTTTAATTAAAAAAAAATATGTAATGAAATAGTTGAGGTAACAATTGTACAATTTATGGTGATAGACACAAATAAAAAATTTTGTAGGTCACACAAATTATGAAATTTCTCGGCCACAACTTATAAAATTTTTTGGTCACGACTTAATTCCCGGTATTTTCGATCATAAATTATCAAGTTAATTGGTCACAAATTATTATTCGGTCATAAATCATAAATATTAAAGGTCACGACTTATTTATCGGTCACAATTATGACTCACAACTAATTTCTCGATCACAAATAGTTGGTCACAACTTATTTTTCGGTCACAAATTAAAAATTTATAGATCACAACTTATTTTTGGGTCATAAATCTCTATTTTTGTAGGTTGCAATTTTTTTCTTGATCGCAAATCTTGAGTTAATTGATCACAACTTAACAAATTATGAGTCACAATATATTCAATAGTCACAGATCACAAATTTTATAGTCACAAGTTTTTATCGAGAACGAATCACTAATTTTTAGGTCACAGTTTTCACAAATCATAAGTTTCCTCGGTCACAGATCACAAATTTTATAGGTACAACTTATAAAATTATTTGGTCACAACTCATTTTTGATTTAATTGATTACAATCTATTTTTCGGTTACAAACCGAAAATTTTATAGGTCACAAATCATGGTCACTCTATTAAATTGGTCACAACTTATTTTTAAGTTACAATCACAAGTTTTAAAGATCTTTCTCAGTCACAAATTACAAAGTTTTTAAGTTATAACTTATTCACTTAATCAATCACAATCCCTGTAATTGGTCACAAACAAGTTAATCGCCCCACCCCTATCCTACCCCAATCCCAATCCCACTCCACCACCACCACCACTATCGCCGCCTCGTGCTCACAATCACCACCTACCTCACCACCAACAACCACCTATACTACCACCAAGACTGTCGCAATTAGAGAATTGCACCACCACCTAAACACACCCAACCACCGTGCGACTGCCTGCAAACACACCCCAAATGCACCGACCTACTACACCACGATTTCCACCACCAGACAATCTCCGCCAGCACCACAATTTCCACCACACACCAACAACTACAAAACACCACTCACAAGCACCTACAACACACTCCAACACAAAGCCTCCATTGTTCGACCAGATGCATGAGGAAATGAGATCTTTGATGTATGCGTGATCATCGTTGTAGTCGTTATTGTTGCTCACGTGTCTTGTAGATGGTGTTGCGATTGGAGCTCTGGTTCTGCAGATTTGACGTTGCTGCGATAGTTTCTTCAGCAAGCTGAAGGAAATGAATGGTGGCCGTTTCAAGTACCGAGGTCAAATTTGGGGAGGATGTTGCTGGGTTGTGACGTGTAGGTTTTAACATGGGTAGGAAAAATTAATTTAGGTTATTAAAATCCTTAATAACAATGATATTTGTATTAATTAGATTGAAATCTTATGTCTGAATTTGAGAATTGAAAAACATGTCTTTATGTAATTTCCACACAAAATAAATCCTTATCTCTGAGGAATTATTTCATATGTAGACCCTTCCATATTCCTTATTCGGCCAGCCATTTTTTTTTTACTTTTTTTTCGGCCATAGTAGTAACTGTTTTTGGAGCTAAATTGGACTTTACAGAGATGGATTCTGGGGCCAAAAAAGGGGACTTCTTTTTTGGGCAAAATACACAACCAAATTTAAAGATAAGATTTTATATTTAAGAAACTTGTTCTTTTAATTCAAAATTCAGGTTTTTTCTAAAAAAAAATATATAAATTAAATTGGTAGTTAAATAATTAAAGTCACAATTATACAATTAACGGTCACAAGTCACAAATTTTAACAGTCACAAATTATCAAATTAATTAGTCGTAATTTATTTTCTGATCACAAATTACAAAATTTATAGGTCACAACTTATTTTTCAGTCACAAATTATCAAATTAATCGATTACGACTCTCTTATCGATCACAAGTCACAAATTTTATAGGTCACAAATTCTAAAAATTTAGCTCACAACTTATTTTTCAGTCACAATTGACAAATCTCGTAACTCGTAAGTCACAACTTATTTATCAGTCACAAATCTCAAATTTTGTAGGTCATAATGTTTACTCAGTCACAAGTCTCGATTTTATGAGTCACAATCTTTACAATTTGTAGACATAACTTATTTTTCGATCACTATTTACAAATTTATTAAGTCAGAATTTATTTATAGATCACAAATCTCGTATTTTGTAGGTCACAACTTTATCTCGATCTCAAATTTCAAGTTAATTGGTCACAATTTATCTATTATTCAGTCATAATCACCTAAAGTTGGTCACTAACAAGTTACTTGCCCCCACCCAACAACAAACCCACCTTGACCCTACACCACACCCACACCCACAACCGCACCCAGTCCCAACCCTCCCCTATCCTACCCTACCCCTTCCCTAATCAACGACCTCGAGTCACTTGGACACCACCTGCTAGAGAACACCACCACTATCCACCACCTCGATCACCACCAATAGCACATGACCATCACGACTCATCATCACAACCACCTCTCTCACAACCAACATCACCGAACAACTCATTGCTACTACCTACAATCACCACCAACATCACCATCGTGAGACCACAACCATCACCACCATGAGCTCACTGCCACCACCATCAAGCACCACCACCTCTGTACCGCACACCACTAAAAACATCGCACACATTCGCACACCAATTCACACACACCACCACCACCACCACCAAACACACACCACCATCGCACAAACACAAAAAACCACACCACCACCACCACCAACCGCACACAAAACAGATTTAGATGATGTTGCATCGTACAACTGTGATGTCTCAGCAACCTGTTGTGACTTGTGCGGCTGTGATCATGACTACACAGAATCATCGAGCGGTTACGGCTGGGAGCGAATGGGGTCACCGAAGGAGAGGGGGTAGGGTGTTTTGTCGGAGGAGATGATAAGGTACCGTATCTTGGTGATGACGGAGCCTCCCGACGGGGATGAATTTTTGTTTTCTACGCTGAGAGTGAGAGAGTTGTGGAGCCAATGGAGAAAATGTACTGTTGATAATTTAGGGTTGAAAATGAAATTGGGGATGGTTTGTGTAGTGGGTGGGATAATTTAATAAATATTATAATTAATAATCTATACCAATTATAAAAGGCCCTATCATGGAGAAACTTTTCTTGACCAAAATACCCTCTACAATATTTCATAATTTCTTATTTGTCCCTGAAGGCTGAATTAGACAAATTAACTTTTTTTTTTAATCATTACTTTTATCTTTTGATTTGATATTTAAGTCTTTCTTTATAATTAAAAATTAGAAGCTCGGGCCTTTGAAATTCCTCAATGTCCACCCATTCATCTCTCCTATGAACATTGTCCGTCTCTCAAACATTTTCACTTCCATTCCAACCATCTTCATGAGGTTTCAAAATGGCCGATTTTGCCTATCACCGTTAAGTCTTATCCAAAAAAATTCCTAGAGAAATTCTGATTGTCACAAAGGTCAGTTTTTATTACAATTGTTTCTTATTATAGAGGTTTTATCTATTTTTTCCTATCTGCGGTGTTTTTATTCCGTGTTTGATTGTTCATAATGATGCAACCATGAGTTTTAATTATAATGGCCTTTTATTTTGATTTGAATTACATATTCCAAATCATATAGCCATTGAAATTGCTTTTGAACTTACAAAATTGTCAATAGCTTAAATATTTAGTTTTCCTCTATTATTTTTGAGTTTTTTTTATTCAATATCCATTTACTTTCACGTGAGCATAATTAAACTTTCATTTTTTGACAATAAAGTTGGTAACTTTGTCTATTTGGTTTAGTGCATTGCCTGATATTCATTTATATTTCTAGGGCATCACCATAGCAAGAGTTTTGAAGCGTAAGAGTTGCTTCCTTAGCTATTTTTCCTCTCTTTGATCTTTTCTATGATGAAATCAATTTGGGAAGTGGGATGGTTAGTTGGGTGATAGTTGGGCTATCACTCATGGTGAGTGTTGACCACAAAATTCGGCTGGACCTTGGATTAACACGTCTAGCTCCTCCCTCTTGAACACGTGGATCTCCTGCATATTGTGACAAACAATCAGTTTGCAAAGGGAGCTGAGGTGGCTCCCGTTTGCACTCCGATGCCAAAGTCAGTGCTCATTTCATGCGAATATAAATTGGGTGCGGGAAATATAAATGTGTAAAAGAGAGAAAAGGGAGTGAGAGTAAAATATTTAGTTCAGAGTATGGGATTGCTAACCGCCTATTTGGAGGTGAGAGTGTTCTATTTATAGGAGAAGTTATGGTTTTAGATGGTGACACGTGGTGGACTTTACACGTGTATTACCCTAGCTGTTTGAGAGGAGAACCAACTTTCTTGCCGTAATCATTGCTACGTTTGTTAGGGGATGGACGACTGTCACATCTTCGATAAAGGCAATGTATCGTCAAGCCACAGTCAACTGAGGAAAGTCACACATCTCTGACATCATCAGTTGTCCCATCACCTGTCCGAGGCGTTACCATAGAGCACCTCGGCTGGCTATAAATCAGTTCGGATAAAGAGGTTCAGGTGCTAGTCCACCTCAGAAATCATCCCAAGGAGACACCCTAAGTTCTAGTCAAGGTCCAAGACTCATTGGGCCCATATTAGGCCCTTACTGGTGATTCATCGGGCTCTTTATGGGACACGATCTTAACATTAGTCCCTTAAATCCGATGTGGTCATTTATGGGCGAATCGAATTTGCCATAGGTTAGCAGTTACGGTTTTGCTGGGAACTAATATGGAGCCGTTAATTCTCCCTATCATCTTTGTGCTCAATACTATTGGTACCGTTTCAATCTGAGTTGATTTGCACAGGAATCATTCCGCAACGCCTCGGATGTACGAGGTACTTTTGCAATTTTCTGCGGTGTGCACATTTTATAAAAACAATCACCTTTATTTCCACTTTCTCTTAGGGTGATAGTTGGGGACGCTAGCATGTATTACATTCGGCTCATTTATTACTGGGAAATGATTATCCCTTGTTTCCGAAAAATGCTTGAATAAATGGGAAGGAGGCGCTCCTCCTGCGTGTGGGGTGCACTCCTCAGTTGAATAGTTTCTTCCTTTTTTTCTTTCTCTTTTTTTTTTTTTTTAATTCCCAATTGGTTGGCGCTTTAACTTATCGCCCTTATTAAGGCATGCAGTTTATTCGCATTTTCCTTGAAACTCGCAAATTAAGGGCCTGTGCCAAAGAACCCTCCTATAAAGCCTTCCCTCCTCCCTTGTTCCTGAAGTCTCTGAATTCCTTTCCGCGGAACTAATCTCTCTACTCCTTTTCATACGCATCAACGCATTTCTTGAGGGTGTTGACCTTGCTTACTTGCTTCAATCAACCTAAACCCCGTTGGCGTTTTATTCATTGGAGCATCAGGCCTCTCGCATCACTCTCAAGTAACTGTTCTTTGTTTTGTGTTTGTTTTTGTTTCAAACCCTTGAGTGTTCATTTGAAAACTCTTTTTCGTATCTTCGCTCTCCTCTGGGTAAGTTTGAATTTTGTGAGAAAAATGGAAAGAGTTGAGGGAATGGGTTCGCAGGAGTTAGAGGCACTGGCTATCCCTATCCGAGGTTTCTGCCCTTTGTCCTTGTCGGTTTTTAGCTCTTGCTTTTTTTAAGAGCAAATTAAGAGAAGGAGTAGGAAATACAGTGGTATAATTTATTTGGATGATTCTGACAGCGAAGAAGAGAAGAACCAACCCTACATGGCCCACTTATCTGCTGAAGAGGAGTCCTCGTTGAGAGAGCTCCGAAGTAAACGTGATAGAGATATGGGGAGAGAAGGAATGGCTGGCTCTTCGTTCAACCCACAGGATCCTAACTTAAGTGTAAGGGCCCCTTTTAGGGCGCATAGAGAGGAAATGGGGTTATCTGAAGAGGAGATCGCCCAAGTTGAGGAATGGGTGGATTATATGAATAAGGTGTCGGGATACCATGTGGATCCTGAACCAAACCCCGATTCTTGGGAAAGTAGCGAGATAGTGTCCGAAATCCGAAGCATCGATTTGGCGGGCAACCCCTCAAAGTTTAGATTTCCCGAGGAGGTCAAGTTGGTGCATCCGACATCCTCTTTCTGTCCTTGCAGCCCCCCGCCAGGTTATGTAGAAATTTTTTATGATGCGGGATGAGACTCCCACTCCACCTCTTCTTCAGGACACTACTTAGGAGCTACAACCTGTGCCCGTATCAAGTGGCTCCGAACTTCTGGACGCAAGCAGTTGGTACTTGGCTGGTGTGGCAAGAGGTCAATCCAAATTCTCCCATCTCCCTAAACATCATCCACACCCTGTACACTTTGAAGAAGTCCGTCAAGAGGGACAAGGATGTGAGGGCCGACGTGAAAGATTGGTACTACTTATCTCCTCGAGGCTCCTACCCTCCCATCATTACTGAGCACCCCACTTCCATAAAAAACTGGAGGAACCAATGGTTTTGGGTCACATGAGAGTTGCAAAGCTCACCTGTGGATCCCACTCCTGAGATCACCGTTCCTTAACTCTTTCCTCCCCATGTGAGTTTTACTTTGTTTCATTCATTTACCACCAATACTTCCATCATCATGTGTTATGATTATTTGCTATTATTATTTTTCTATGGGTGCATTATTCACGTTTCTCCTCTCCTGCTCATAATATGATGCATTTCCTTGCTCTGTTTATTACCTCAGGGCCAACCTTCGCCTCCTTGCTCTCTGACGCGGAGTTACCACTGGTGAGGCGTCTCTTTGCCTACAAAGGCACATTTCAAGAAGTTATTCAACAAAACAAGCTGTTCGTCAAGTACAGCCTTATGCGAGCTATGGGTAAGTCGCATTTTATTTTTATTTATTTATTTATTTATTTTTATTATTATTATTATTATTATTATTATTATTATTATTATTATTATTATTATTTATACCAGATTTTGGTCTGTTAAGACTAATCACTCCTAGCCTTAGCAGGTTCCAGGGACTTCCCCAAAAATTCTTTAAAGGGGCTCATGTCTAAGAAGGTCCCTCCCCTCCTCCGCCATGGCAGCGAGGTGGAAAAGAAACAGAAATCGATGCTGCCACACTTCATGGGGAGGCAGCTAAACAAGTGTCTGAGGTGCCTACTACAGGGCTAGAGGGTGCCTTTCCTGCCCTAATGCCACCCCTGCCTCGCTACCTATTGGCCCCCAACTACACGACGGGACTGAAGGAGATGATCCCCAAAGGGGCCTTTCTAAAAGAAAGGGAAAAAGGTCAGAAAGAGGAGCCCCAGGGGGGAGAAGGTGACCAAGAAGGGCACACTTAGAGACACTTCTTCCGAGGACATTACAGAGTCCGCTTCAGAGGAGGAAGTCCTCCCCTTGAAAAGGTTAAAGAGGGGTACAGAGGCTTCTTCCAAACTCCCTCCTCCTCCGCCAGAATCATCTGACCCAATGGAGGGGCCTGAGATATCCGTTCCGGGCCTTCAATATGAGGTGACCCAGGCAGTAGATGACGAGCTTGCTCAAATTAAAGCCACCGTCCTTCCCTAAGATGTAGACTTTGATTCCAATCTCCTCGACTCCCCTGACTCTCCGCCCGCCAAAGCTATGCTAGCCACAAGTCAATTCTGGACAGAAGGCTGGTCTACTTTTTTTTCGAGCGTCCCACCGGCCCGGATACTGCTTGCTGCCAAGGCCATGAATGTTAGGTCTTTGGCGTTAATTAATGAAGTGGAGTCTTCCGTTCTTGAGGGACAGCGGGACAAGAAAGAGGCCAAAACTGCCCTTCGCCACGCGGACAAGATCCTAAAGGAAATCAATGACCTCAAGGAGCATCTGTCCATCGCCCGCAAGGCCTCCTCGGAAGACTGGCTAACGGTCAAACGCCTCCAAGAGGATAATGAGAAGCTCAAGAATGATCTTCATGCTTCCGAGGCAGATGTGGCGTCCCTTTGCAAGAAACTGGATGACTCCAACCGGGCACAATCCATAACTGTCGAGGCTCTGATAGCTGCCAAAGCTAAGCTGGAAACTGAGGTGGTGACAGTCATTGAGAAATTGGAGAGAGAGGCAGAGGCTCGGCAAAAGGCAGAGGAGGATCTTACATCTCTGGAACGGCACATGCAATCCAGGATCACGGAGGTTTTGGAGCAGACTATTGCAGCACGGGTGGAAGAAGCTCTGAATGCCAAGGTGTCAGAGGCGATCCAGAATTTCAAAGACACTTTTGAAGAGACGCCTGAATATGAGGCCATGCAGAGGGTCTTTGGAAATATAGGGGCCAGGATGCTTTTGGAGGACGTAAAGGAAGCTTTCCCTACCTTAGACCTCTCCCCCATCGAGGCCCTGTATCCCGAACCACAAGATGCTGATAAAGGTGATTCCCTTGATGATCCTGCTGACCCTTCTCTGGACATGCCTGGTGGAAACTCTGCAGAAGATGTCCCCCCTCAATGATCCCTTTTTTATTTATTATTTCCATTTTGTATATTACATATTTCTCAAATTTTTGAAATGTAATTGAAATGTAGCGATTAACGATGTAACTGTTTTATTGGCTTAATATCTTGATTATCTTGTGTAATTAAACATTTGTATGGCATGAATATTTGGTTTTTTACGACATTGTTTGTAAGAATGTGAACTTCCTAAACGTTTTGTATTCCTGATAGTCCCTCAAACCTAAGCAGCTTAAGACATTCATGCTTATTGGTTAGGTCTGACTTGATAAACACTTGATCATATTCGTGTTATACCTTTTAGCACTTGTGATCTTATCTTCCTACAATTATTAGTTAAGCGAGCTGCTGCTGGCGGTTTATCACTTTTATCTAAGACGCAGTAAGCGTGATGCGGGCTTACAAGTCCCTTGTTTATGAAATTCAAGCATAGTACCGTTATTATTTGACTGTTGCTTGATTATCATAGGTAGAACATACTTTCTCATGAACAAAACAGTTTTACCATTCTTAACATTTGCCATGTTTGACGAAGAGGCTTGGATGTGATTTAGCATAACTCGTTGCAAAATTTTATTAACCTATGTGGGGGTCTTGCAATCATTCAATAACTACTGAATCTTGCTAAAATATTACATGCCCAAGAGGAACTTAATTTTATTGAAAGTAGCGACGAATATGATCAGTGTTCCAAGGGTTGCGCAAGGGGACCCTAGATAGGTATTCAATCATAAATGTACGGGGTACTACCTCGGCAGTGACTTTATAAGGCCCCTCCCAATTAGGACCCAAAGTCCCTACTCCTGGTTCTTGAGTAGAGGGGAGGATTTTCTTAAGGACCAAATCCCCAATGTTAAAGTACTGATCTTTTACCCTTTTGTTGTAGTAGCGGGCCATTTTTTCCTGGTACTTGGCCATCACCATTTGGGAATCACTCCGTCTTTCAAGGAGGAAATTCAAGTTTGCCCTTTGTACTTCTTCATTTTCTGCCTTGTCATAATGGATTTGATGAAGGTACCCTAATCTCAACTGGACATACCGCCTCGGATCCATACGCCATGGAGAAAGGCGTTTCCCCTGTGGTTGTGTAGGAGGTGGTCCAAAGTGCCCATAACACCTGTGGGAGTTCACTAACCATGCGCCCTTTTTTTATTCCAACTTTATTTTTAGGGTATTCTTTATGGTCTTGTTCACGGTTTCGACCTGCCCATTTGCTTGTGGGTGATGTGGAGATGAAAATAATTTACAGATTCCCAAATCCCCGCATAACTCGTCAATACCTCTATTTTTGAACTGCTTTACGTTGTCACTAACCAAGGAGTGCGATATCCCAAATCTACATATAATATTCTTCTAGATGAACTGGGTAGTGTTGGCTTCAGTAATCATCATCAGGGGCTCCACCTAGACCCACTTGGTGAAGTAATCAATCGCCACTATTGCGAAGCAATTATTACCAGCACTTCGGGGCATAGGACCAATAATATCAACTCCCCACTTCGCGAAAGGTCAGGGGCTGGTTACCACAGTCAATTTGTGATGCGGCTGATGCGGTATGGTTGCATGCCTCTGACATTTATCGCACTTGCGAACGAAGTTATAGGAATCCTTTCGCATAGTTGGCCAAAAATATCCCTGTTTGAGGGCTTTCCAAGCCAGTGATAGCGCTCCAGCGTGGTTCCCACATATGCCCTCATGAATCTCTTCCATTATATACCGTCCTTCCTTCGGCTCAACTCATCGCAGCAAAGGAGAGGTGTAGCTCCGTTTATAAAGCAGATTGTCTAAGAGGACAAAATTTGCGGCACACCTTTGCAGTTTTCGAGCTGCTTCCGGCTCATCTGGTAGGGTTTGATGCTTCAAGTATGCTAGTATAGGATTCATCCAATAAATTTCTTCTTCTATTGCCAAAATCTCCACTCCTTGTTCGATGGAAGAGATCGGTAGATGCTCAATTGGAACCATATGGAGGAGTTCAGCGTCCTTACTGCTTGCTAGTTTAGACAAAGCATCCGCATTAGAATTCTTAGTCCTGGGAATATGAAGCAGTTCATTTTTTTTGAAATGGGCAGCTAAGTCCTTTACTTTCTTCAAGTAGGCAATCATGGATGGCTCTTTGGCAGAAAACTGTCCATTAAATTGGCTTATGACAAGTTGCAAGTCACTGCTTGCCACTACTGACTTAATTTTTAGAGCTTTTACAAGCCTCAATCCAGCTAGGAGCGCCTCGTATTCTGCAACATTATTTGAGGCTTTAAAGCCAAAGCAAATTGCACTGTGCAATTTGTATCCTTCTGGACTTACTAGTAGTATCCCTGCCCCAGATCTTCCTTCAACCGAGGATCCATCAACGAACAATTTCCACTCAAAGCTATTATCCATGTTATCAATCATCTCTACCTCAGGCGGATGTGTGAACTCAACTATGAAATCTGCTAATGCCTGACCCTTTATAGCTTTTTGAGGCACATAATGTAGGTTGTACTGGCTAATTTCTATCGCCCATTTCATTAACCTTCCTAATACATCTGGTTTCTGTAATACCTATCTCATAGGAAAGTTCGTGAGAACATGGATGGAATGCGACTGGAAGTAGGGGCGGAGTTTGCGAGCCGCAGTGACTAGTGCTAGAGCAAGTTTTTCCATGTCTGGGTATCGTGTTTCTGCATCCAGCATGCCTTTGCTTACATAATACACCGAAAGCTGATTCCCATTCTCCTCTCTAATCAACACTGAGGTAACAGCTTCCTTTGACACGGCTAAATACAGGGAAAGCGGCTCGCCGACCTTTGGTTAAGACAACAGGGGGGCCTGACCCAAGAATGATTTCAGATCAGCAAAAGCTTGCTCACATTTCGAGGTCCATTGAAATCATTTCCCTCCCTTCAAGACCTTAAGAAATGGCAAGCATTTGTCAGTGTACTTAGAAACGAATCGACATAAGGCCGAAATTCTTCCCGTTAAGCTTTGCACTTCTTTTGGGCTCCGAGGAGAGCGCATGTCTAGCAAAGCTTTGATTTTATCCGGATTGACTTCAATCCCTCTCCTGTTCACCATGAATCCAAGAAACGTTCCAGAAGCTACCCCAAAAGCGCATTTGCGGGGTTGAGCTTCATCCAATATTTCCTTAAAAATGTCAAAGGCCTCTGACAAATAGCAGACATGTTCTGTGGCGACCATACTTTTGACCAGCATGTCATCGACATATACTTCCATGGTGTTTCCCAACTGTTCTGAAAACATATGATCTACCAACATTTGGTAGGTGGCCCCGACATTTTTTAAACCAAACGACATGACTTTATAACAATAGAGCCCCCTATTCGTGATAAACGAAGTGTGCTCCTCATCCGACTCATGCATGGGGATTTGGTTGTACCCGGAGTATGCATCTATAAAACTCAGCATCTCATGTCCTGCTGTAGAATCGACTAATTGATCAATTCAAGGCAGAGGGAAACTGTCTTTAGGACATGCCTGGTTTAAATTCTAAAAATCAATACATACTCTCAATTTCCCATTCTGCTTCGGAACCAAAACAGGGTTTGACACCCACCTCGGATATCGGGACTCTCTAATGAAGTCATTTTTCAACAGCTTCGTCACCTCTTCTTTTAAGGCCTCATATTTGTCAGAACTCATCGACCTCCTCTTCTGCCTGTGCCCAGGGCTTCTTGGGTCAAGCTAGAGTCTGTGACAGGCCACTTTAGGATCAATTTCGATCATGTCATCATGTTTCCATGCGAATACATCGAGATTTTCAAGCAAAAAGCTTTTCAGTTGATCTTTGTATTCAACTGGAGAATCTAATCCAATATGCAACTCCTAGATTGGATCAAGTGGATCAACACCAAAGCATTCCAGCCTTTCAGCCGGGGTAGAGCAATTGTCACCAGTCATTCTTGGGTCTAGATCTGCTAGATCCTCTTCTGACGTCATTGTAACATCTTCACTTTCTGAGGGCCCTTCACCCAATCTTTCAGGGTCTGGAGTATCCTCGGCCATTGTCACATCACTAATCATGTTTAAGCTCCGGTCTTGAAATTTTCGAATAACGTTTGTGTAATAGGCCCGTGATTCAGTTTGGCTCCCCCTGACAGTTGCTACACCATGCTCCGTGGGGAATTTCATGCAAATATACTTCGTATGGGTTGCAGCTCCCAAGTTAATGAGACCCGGACTCCCAATTGAGCCTGATAGGAGGAAGTTTTGTCCACAATTAAGAACTCCATGGGTACCATGGAGAAATTTGGAGCTTGCCCTACCTCGGTCATAAGGGTTATGGATCCTCTGGAGTTATGCTGTCTCCAGTGAATCCATTTATTAGGTCTAGGACTGGAATGAGTGGGGTACTAATCCCCATTTTGTCAAAAGTTACTCCATAAATCATGTTTACCGAGGCTCCATCATCCACCAACATCCGTGACAATCCATTCCTAGCCACCACTACTCGGATAACAAGCGCGTCACTGTGCGGGAAATGTACCCCTATAGCGTCATCCTGGGTAAACGTGATAGATTATGTCCGGGACGTCCCTGCAGGATGTGAATGGATGTGATAATTCACGTTAGCGAGCTGCTTGGCCTCTGTAATATACTGTTTCTGGGAGTTATTGGTACTTCCACCTGGATGGGGACCTCCCAATATCGTGTCAATCTCGCGAATCGGTGGATCATTTGTAGGCATAGGTGGTTCTCTTGTATTTTTAGCATGTGCCGGGGAGTTATTCCGATCCTTGCCCATGTCTCTTTGACGACCGTCAATCCTTTCTTTCGTTAAGTTTTTCCATGGAGCTCGCCTGTCAACCCGATTGAACTTTTGGTTACTTGGCCTTTGCGTTTTTTCTTTATCAGGGGAGAAATCACCTCCACTCCTTCCGTGTGCCTTCTGGTCCGCCAACATGTGGATTTCCCTACAATCCTCCGTTGCGTGGCCATAATACCTGTGGTACGCACAGTAGGCCCCAATCATAGGCTGTTTTCCACTTCGGCTACCTTCCATTCTTCCATTGGCCATGGGAGGATTCGGGACATGAGCATTGGAGTGCAAATTGGGGATAACCTCCGTGATCTCTGCCGCGTAAATGGATCTGGTTCCCGGAAATGGACGTGGCGCACCACCTCGGTTAATGCCGAACCTATCCTTATTACCTCCTTTCCTCTGGTTTGCTTCATTGGGATAGCCAATATTGTATCTCCCTTAAGGATGGTTATCTCTGGCCCTGGTCATCTCTTCTGAGATGATCTCCTCCTTCATCAGATCTACCAGGGCATCGTAATCCCTCGACTTTCTACTTCGGACATCCCTCCAAAATATTCTTGTCATGTCTAGGCCTCCTTTTAATGCAGAAAACATCTTCGCCTTGGTGATATTCTCACAAATGTGCATTTCTTCTGTAAATCGAGCTAGGTAGCTTTTCAAAGACTCCTCCCTTCCTTGCCCTAAATCCCGAAGGCGTTGGAGTGGGAGCTGGCCGGGCCTGGAGGAAACAAAGCCATTTTTGAAGGCTGCCTTCAAATCTCTCTAACTGTGGATGCTACCAGGAGGGAGTTTTTTATACCACCGTATTGCACTTCTCTCAAGGGTTAAAGCGAAGGCTTTGCACTTCAGTGCCGGAGTGGCTCGGCTATTTTCATGCTAGCGCAATAATTCAACAGGTGATCATCAGGGTCACCTCAACCAGAATACTTTGTTATTTCTGGCATTTCAAAGTTATAAGACACCGGGCACTTTCGGATGCTCTCTGTAAAGGGGCTTATTTCCTCTTTATCATCCAGCTCTTATGACGGTAATTCACTGCTCTCACCATGGTCAGAGTTCATCACGTAATGGTATTGGTCGTAGGGCGGTTGAACATAATCCTACCACCATGGTGGCAAAACTCTACCATAATTTGGCCTTTGAAAGGTCGGAAGGCCACCATGAGATTTGGTCCGAGCTGCTTCTACTCTTCTCTCCCGCCTATTCCTAGGCTCATGTGTGGGGCTCAAATTTTCCACCCCTGCATCATACCTATCTCTAGGCATTTGGCTCTGTGACAGGGCTTCTTCAGCCCGTCGCTCCCGCCTATTCTAGGCTCAGCTGCACTGTGTCGGCCTTGGTCATTCCGGCCCCCTCGTTTGCCCCTGAATAATCCCCCTACTCGGCTAAAAACGCTGTCAGACTTCGAGGGCGAAGCCTCCCTATGGCTAATAGGGGGTTGACCTTGTTCTCTTAGTACTTCATGCACCGGGTCCTCTTCGTTGTAAGGAACAGATTCCACCTCGTCATATGCATGTGGATCTTGATAATAATACGAGGCAGTGGCCGCATCAGATGGTGAGTAATGTGGCTGCGAGTACTGCGGGGGAATCATGGGTTCGTTTATAACATACCCTCTAGCCATATAGGCATTCATCGTAGCAGTTTGTTCCATCTGCTGTTTCTGCATTTCCAACATCTGGGCTACCATGTGAGTCATATCTCGCAGCATGCGGCGATTCTAGTGTCGGCGTGGAGGATTAGGATGGGCCACCCCTTCATTTGTGTTCTCACGAGGCCTCTGGGGAGCCTCCTCCTCGCTACGTTGTTCATCTCTACTCCTACGAAGGTTAACATCGTCGTCACTTCCATTCATGTTCAGAGCAATTTTTTGGTTCTATCTTTTCTTTCAAGGATAGGTGAACTTTTATTTCAAAGTTTCAAGCCTTTTTCAAGGTTAGTAAACTTATATTTCAAAGTTTCAAACATTTTTCAAGGTTAGTAAATTTATATTTCAAAGTTTCAAGCCTTTTTCAAGGTGTTCTTGTAGTTCTTCACTCTTTTGCAAGAAGTTACCCACCTTTTTTCAAGGTTTTTTTTAATGTCACTTTTTACCATGTGTTTTCATGGTTAAAAGTATGGTTTCCCACAGACGGCGCCAAAATGTTGACCATAAAATCCGGCTGGACCTTGGACCAACACGTCTCAACTCCTCCCTCTTGAACACGTGGATCTCCTGCGCACTGTGACAAAAAATCAGTTTGCAAAGGGGGCCGAGGTGGCTCCCCTTTGCACTCCGATGCCAAAGTCAGTGCTCATTTCAAGCGAATATAAATTGGGTGCGGGAAATATAAGTGTGTAAAAGAGAGAAAAGGGAGTGAGAGTAAAATATTTAGTTAAGAGTATGGGATTGCTAACCTCCTATTTAGAGGTGAGAGTGTTCTATTTATAGAAGTTATGGTTTTGGATGGTGACAAGTGGTGGACTTTACACGTGTATTTACCTTAGCTGTTGGAGAGGAGAACCAACTTTCTTGCATTAATCATTGCTACGTTTGGTAGGGGATGGACGCCTGTCACATCTTCGATAAAGGCAATGTCTCGTCAAGCCACAGTCAATTGGGAAAAGTCACACATCTCTGACACCATCCGTTGTCCCATCACCTGTTCGAGACGTTACCATAGAGTACTTCGGCTGGCTATAAGTCAGTTCGGATAAAGAGGTTCGGGTGCTATTCAACCTCGGCAGTCGGCCCAAGGAGACACCCTAAGTTCTAGTCATGGGCCAAGACCCATTGGGCCCATATTGAGCCCTTGCTGGTGATTCATTGGGCTCTTTATGGGACACGATCTCAACAGTGAGGTTCTGAAATCAAAGTCTGGGAGGTGATGGTTGCAAATAAAAGCTGTTGAAAGACTCCATATGAATTATAACAAGTTTTGCTAATAGTCTTGTAATTTTGTGTAGTAGTATCAAGGAATTAATCTGTAGCGAGGCAAAGAAATGTGTAGGTTTAGGAAAATTGACTTTCTAATTTGCCATTATTGTGTGATATTGTGAAAAATTTTGGTTTTGTAAAATTGGCGCAGTCCTGATAGAGGGAATTACATTATTAATTAGAGTAGATATAGATAAAAATGTGGGTTGATGATCTTTATTGTTAGAGTAGAATTTATTTCATTATTTTCTATTTTTTATCCTCCTAGTCTTACAGCTTAAGATTTTCCTAAGATTTCATGGACTCCAGTTTGTATCTTTGGTTTGTTCGAGAGTTCGTTTATCATGTAGAGTGTGATAAAATGTTTATCAATTGGTTTATTTCAAGATCACATTCAAATAAATTGAGAAGATACTTGCCAAAACTAGATCAATGGTAAATGTACTTTCCGTGCATCGATTCTCTAGCTGCTCCTTGAGTTATACTATTTTATTACTATACATTTTCTGGTTTAAATATATCTAAGTCACTGATATCATTGATAGAATTTAGGGACTTAAAGCCCATGCATTCCTCTGTTGTCAAGGGGCTTCACTTGAATTTAGCTCGAAAATAGGGAAACTTAAGGCCATGTTTTAATTTTGAAGTAAAGCCTGAATTTCGACACAATGGAGTGTTTGGAAGATTGAAAACACCTTGGTATTTTCAATAAATATAGAATTTAGGAAGCTACATCTAGAAGACAATATTAAGGTGGAATTTGACTTAATGTGATTGCTCAAATCTTAGTCCTCAACAATGGTTTGAGTACTGCCAAGTGGAAAGAAGAGGAATTGTCCATTATGGAAACAGACTTATACAGAGAAGAAAGTAGGACGCCTTTATAGTTAGTCGATTAGTGATTCAAGTCTTTCTCAAAAACCACATGACTACACGAAAATTTTGAAGAATTGTGAATAGAGGTCAAGAGGTTAGAAGGAAAGGTTGTGGGACTTGGTTTTGCTTTGGAGTAGCAACAACATGAATTTAAAGAAGTCACCGATCAGGTATTCACTATTCTGTTGAATTTTCTCTGTCTTTCTACATAGAATTTTTCAAAAGCAAAGATTATTAACTTGTGGACAATTATAGTTAACACAATTTCGTCCCTTCATATTCGATGAATTCATCTAAAGGATATTTACTTTAGATAAGATTTAATCATTTACTTCCCAAAGTTTCCCGTTTCAAATTTATACTATAGATATGCAATTTAAATTTGTTTAATGTCATTGTAAGATCTCAATGCATTACATGAACTTCATGACTTTGTGGTTTGGAACTGTTGTTGGTAGAATGATATGTTTATAATGACCTTAATGATTTGTGTGATCAAAGAATATCTAAGTTCGTGTCCTTACCTCTACCTTCATATCACTTAACTTGATATGAGAATTTTTACTCCCTATCTTCTTCTACTTCCAAGGATGATTTCCTCTCAGAGGGATTCAAGTTTTGTGAAAAAAAATAAAAAAATTAAGAAGAGATGAAACATGATGGGTGAATAAGGTAGGTCAATCTTTCTTCTTAAGATAGAGAGATAGATTTGTCATTATTTTGTGTAGATATCTCTCTTCTCAATAGATTTTTTCGGTATATTTGAAATTCATTTCTAAACTTCGCATGTTGTGCATGTTTCTATTTAGCTTTTTGTTCAGCAGTTAGTAGAATTACATGGACTATTGTATAGTAGGTTTGTGAAATGGTTACTTAGTGTGTGATTGAAAAATATACCATATGCAGACATGAGCGTTATTATTTGTTTCCCTTTCTATGGAGTTTGACAGAAAGGTTTTCTTTTATGGCTTGTAATAAAAATTGTACAAGGCTCACAAGAATTATTGGGTGGCATTCTATTTCTTGGGTTAAAGTAAATTAATTTATGTACGAGTTTTTTATGAGTAAAAATATTAGAAAAACTACAGTTGTTTACATGAAATCACTATAACTAATTGCTGAAGTTTATGTATACTATATCTGATAGCTCTTCTAAGTGGGTGAGACGAACATTTTGGGCTCTCAGGACTTGAAAAATTCCCTAACTTTCTTTTTGCTATTGAATATACGAGAGTCAAACACTAGATCTCATTTCATATGCTGAGCATACAATTCTTTGATATATCAAATCTTTTATACTTGAAGATAATTTTTGTTTAGACAAATTACCAAAAATCTATAACTGTCCACCGCAATTGATTTGTATTACAAGTTATCATGTGCACTATCGGGGACAATTTTCCTGTGTTTCCTCTTCTACAAATTAACAACCCTTTCATAAAGAGTTTGAAAAATTGGACATTTTAATATCAAGATGCTAAAAGAACAGTAAATGAAAAAAATTACTCGATTACTCTGTCAAGGATAATATAAATGATATTTTACATCACGATTTAATCATTCAGCAAATATCAATCACCATAAGTTATCCACCGAAAGTATTGTCATATTTTAAAAATGAAAAAAAAAAAAAAAAATTACTTGTCGATCACGTGCAACACACGTGTATACCACTAATAATAATTAAAAGTGACCTGATTTACGAATGAATAATTTGTAAATCTTAATTTTGGATTGTGTAATTGAAAATTATGTCCTCGTGTAATTTCCTCTTCTTTCTCCACACACTAGGGAACACACGTTGGCCTAAGATTGGATTAAAATTTGAGATCTTAGAGAGGACTGGGGCAGCTCACGTTTGGGAGAAAAAGAGGAAGTCATCAGCCACGTTTTTGTTCCCATATTCATTAGAGTTTGATTTTTATTTTAAGTTTTTGATTATGGATAGCTAAAACTATATTCCAGCACAAAAATATTCGAAATACAAAAATTGTGATATCGAATTAAATTTATTGTTATTTTATTTCTTCCCTATTTATATATCTTTTGTATATATTGAGAATATTATTTTGATTGATTAATATAATACAAAGTGTACGTTGATTTAATTTCGAAATAATGTATCGTCAATTAAAAATATAAATCCGTAATTGTTTAAATATTCTAATATTCGTGGCAAATAACATAGCTAATTTCATATTGGTTTTCAATTTATGTTATGAAAATATATAATCTATCTTAAATAAATCACACGTGTGTATTTGTTGGTTAAAATTGATCATCCTTCTAAAAATTAATAATATTAGTAAATTAAATTCTAAGATCATAATTATGGGTTGTTTATTGATTAGAGAAATAATTAACTAGTGTCTCTTGATTTTCGAGTAGTTAAGGAGGGATATGTTGTTAAATCATATTAACAAACATAACCAATTTAGAAAAAATAATAAAAGATTTTATTTTTGTATCTATGATCAATCCTATTAACCAATTTGAGATATAGTTTGGGACAGATTTGATCTAGTGCCCTTGAAGAGTACACACTGTGGTGCCCTTGAAGGCACAAGTTAATTCCGTACAATTGTTCTATTACAAATTAATTTCACACTCATAAATTCAAATTTCCATACAATTATTTTATTACAAATTAATTTTCACACTAAAAAATTCGAAGTTCCTATCTTTTTAAGTTTTTGTTAAAATTTATTGATAAATTAAATCTAACAAATTCATGTGGATTCGACATTGACCATCGCCGTCACAATTTATTTTTCTAGAGTAAAATATTATTATAGAATAAAAATTACAGCATAAAAATCCAAATTTTTACCTAAACAACAGCCCGAAGTAGTTGATTTTCATACCTTACTTATTGCATACTTTCAAACAAATATTCTTAAAAACGTAAAACGTGATGAAACGATGATATCACACTCTTACACGGGCTTAAACAGGAAAAAATGCTGCAATACACATACGAAGCGCGTTTAAAGCGTGTTTTGATTCTTAACATGAGGTTTACTTTGAGCGGCTGCCAAAGGTAAATCATTTATGCTCTATCGTGTTTTGATCCTTAAACATCTGAATTTGCACGTTTTTTATCCATGTACTTTTAACAGCCTTCCAAGGCTTCAATTTAATTATTTTAACTTTGTTATAAATTATTAGAAATTATTAAGAAATTCCTTTGTAGATCTCTACCTAATTTCTTACCTAACTCCCACCTAATTAATATTGTAAAGAATTATTGTGAATGACTTTATCTTCCTATAAATAGAGGCATTCATTGTTGTATTTCACACACCTAATGGAATGAGAATTCTCCTCTTTATTCTCTCCATCTCTTCATCTCTAATTCTTGTTTAGATTTTGATAGTTTTATAACACGTTATCAGCACGAGTCTCTAGCCAATTGAGTAATATGACGGGAGTATGCTCTACAGTTGCATCTAAATGATGAGCCTCTGTATCAGAAACCTGATTTTTACAAATCAATGTTTTCCTCTCTCAAATCAAATACTTTTGACTTTAGAAAACAACCCACATATTGTAGATCTGAAAAACTCGAAACTTTCAAAGTCGATCTACGCAAAACCGTATATCCAATTAACGATCGGAGACCGGATCTGAAATCACGGTGGCAAGACGAACCTCCGACACCGGGCGCGTGCGGGCGCGTGGAGCGTTTCTGGCGACGGTGTCAAAAGGCAGTTTGTTCAGGTCGACGTTTTGAATTTTTCTATGATCTTACTTTTCTGTTTGGTACAGTTTTGGACATTTTCCGATGGTTGAACGTGGCGGCTTCGTAAATATTATTTTTGAAGCATTTCCGACGAGATTTTGAACTTCGGACCAAAAGTAAGTTTGTTCTAAATTAAATTTTAAATCTATTGACGGTTTCGATTTATCCATATGGGCAATATATTAAAATATGGACCATTTTGACCTTGGTAATACATAAAAAATATAATAATCATAAATTAACGATTAATATCATGTCACTGCCCATATGATCGATCTATCAATTGAATTGAAATATGTTGCCACCTACATGGTTGGTTCTACCACCTACATGGTTGGATTTACCAGTTTTAATTATATCATGCTGCCACCTACTTGGTTGGTTATACCACCTATATGGTTGGTTCTACTATGGTCGGTTTAATTATTTCATTATGTTAATACCGCCTATATGGTCGGTTTAATTATTTCATTATGTTGACACCGCCTATATGGTCGGTTTAATTATTTCATTATGTTGACACGGCCTATATGGTTGGTTTAATTATTTCATTATGTTGACATCGCCTATATGGTCGGTTTAATTATTTTATTATCTTGACACTGCCTATATGGTCGGTTTATCAATTGAATACATATAAACACCTCAATTGTTGGTTAGTTCTAACATATTAGAGGATTGTTGTCAACATATATACGTGGTGGTATAACCCCAGTATTATTATTATTATTATATAGTTATTTGATACTTTATCAAATGATACCAGAAGTTATCATTACCAAAAGTTGGTAAATGTTGATAAAAATATTTTATCCAATGGTACCAGAAGTTACCAATATCTGAATTTGAATGGGTGGATGAAAATTATTCAACAAGAGAATGTTGATGTATGATAAGATAATATCACATGATAGCACGGACATAGCTAATGTGAAAATAATCTCATCAGTATTATGAGATGAATATTAGATGATAAGTGTCTGGAAAAGTTCTTGCACGAGCACTTATATATTCCAGAAGAAGTACATATTTACTCCAGAAGAAGTAAAAATTATTATCTAAACATACTGAAATGATATTATTATTGCTCCCGAAGAAGCATAAACGAGACATACATGCAAAATGCAAAAGGGAAAAACATTTATGATCCTCAAAATTAGAGATGTGTTTCGGGAGTAGCCGTATCCTACCACCTCTGACCTTTTGAGGAAATAAAGAAAAAGGTGTGTTTCAAGAGTAAGAAATACTCCATACTCTACCACCTTAAATCTTTGAGGTACACAAGATTAAAACATTGATAAAATCCTAGAAATTTATGGTGTGTCTCAAGAGTGAGAATACTCCGTACTCTACCACCACCTATTCTAGAGTTCACAAAGATAAATTTACATTAACCGGACTCCATTTTCGCTTGATTCCCCTTCCTTGCGACCAATCTATCTTAACTCCTGCTGGATCTTGTATTGAAATATATGATTGCAACTTATCCAGCAGTTCCTCGATAGTAGGAGCAGAAATAAGGATTCTCCTAGAAAATGGAGAGATGAATCCCTGTTCCACAGCATAATCAAGAAATGTTAGTAAACCATCAAAGAAATTGTTTACATTTAAAAGCCCAATAGGCTTAGTATGGAGATCTAGTTGAGCCCATGAGGTAATATTAAAGATTTCTTCTAAAGTACCAAAACCTCCAGGTAGAGCTATGAAGGCATCAGAACCATATAACATGCAAGTTATGCGTTCATGGATAGATAAGGTTTGTACTTCATGCCCTCGTGTTTTGCCTGCGATATCAGCTAAAGGAGTAGGTATAACACCTATCACTCTTGCTTTCTCTACTAGAGCGGATTGTGAAACACAACCCATCAATCCACTGCTACCTCCTCCATACACGAGAGTGATACCTTTCTCTCCCAATTTCTTTCCTAAATCCACGGCTGCTTCTAGATACCCAAAACCTTTTCCCACTTTTGATCCACAAAATACACAGATAGTTTTGATCTGTCGAAGTTTTGATCCTTCCATTTTTGAAAGTAAAGAAGGAAAAACTTACGAGAAAATGTTATTTTGGGATGAATGAACTATGAAAAATGTTTGGCTATTTAAAACCGAAAAACTTCACTATTTCCGCTCGTCTTTTGAAAAAGTGAAGATTTACTTTTGACAAAATCACCCTACTCACCTTTCGGTGATTTAATATTTAAACAGCCTTTATCAAAACTCGTGAAAGGAAACAGCAAAATATTTTATATGTGCATATATATCAAAAGATTTACCTTGTATCAATGCTGAACAGCCAAAACATCATTGTTTATAACAGCCTGGCAAACAGGATCTTTTGCTACTATATTTTTGAGACTATAACGGTTTTTATCCTTGTTAAATTGAGCATATAAGGAAAGGAGTTCACGTTGCACATACCCACTTGGGTGCGTCTCAAGAGTCAATCGGATATCATCCAATGACTCCTTACTCAGTCCACCCTTAATGAAATCGATTTTGTCATCCCGATTTCCAGAAGAATATCCTACTGATTTGCAACGAGTATCACATGTCCAACGAGCACATTTGTAACAACCGTTAAGCCTTTTTGCTCTTCGTTTCTTTGCAAAAGTACTTTTTCCTAAACCAGGCATGTGTTTAGGAAATGTCAATGGCAATTCACCAGCTAATCGAACTTTTGCTTCGATCAACCAGCGAACATCTTCTGGGATACCATGATCCATCAGCAACCTCAATCTTTCGAGCCTAATTCGATAAATTTTTCTCAAATCATTTACTGGAAGATTGGAATAATATTTGTGAATATTTGAAAGTATGATATCCATTTTTGATGGATCTAGCCTTCTTCCCAAATCATCTATTTAAATGCATTATTTAACGCGTAAAAGAGCGGTGGCTCCGCGTGTCAGTAATATAGATTCCATCAAGAAATAATGGAATAAATTATTAAAAAGGTGAGATAATGCGTCATTACCTTTTTCGATATAAGAGAAGATTTGGCGACAAGATTGAGATCATGAGATATTTCCTTGGATATTGTACCTGATTTTTCGGTATAAAAATAATAAAGGCATACTGATTTGAACTGTACATAAATATGTACTGATGAAATGAATACTGTATTGAACCAGAAGTTCATACGTACAAGTAAAATATCTTGCCGAACCAGAAGTTCATACGTACAAGTGAAATATCTTACTGAACTAGAAGTTCATACGTACAAGTGAAATATGTATATAGTATGAACCAGAACCAGAAGTTTAGCAATATTGTATTAAATCAAATATTCATACATCAAAATGAAATAAAACCGTATTGAACCAGAAGTTCTATAATAAACGGGATTAGCTCGAGAAGCTTTATGATTTGTAAAAGTGTGGTATGTATACAATCTACCAAAGCGAGATATATGGTTGAAATTACATCCCTAAAAGGGACGACATGTGCGGCATTTTAGCCAATTGATATAATATAATATTTGGGGAAAACACGCCTGAAGCGTAATTATGCCTGAAGCATAATGACTATCGATTCCAAAAATAAATATCTCTCTAATGATTGAGATGATCACTTTGAGGCTAAATACTCATAGTGAGTAAAAGGGACATAGTTAAATGATGAGATATTCAGGTAGCTGATGATAGAACATATAAAGAGATCTCTCTATGTTATATTGAGATGGAATCGATAAATAAGTCGACTGCATACCCTCTTATGAAAATGAGGTTGATGAAATTATAATACTTTGGCCAAGTATATAACCCCAATGTAGGGATTATTGTTCAAGGACCTGAAGTCCAAATGCTTAAATGTGTAAAGCCAGTAATTATATGTACAAATGAAAAATATTTCACAGTCGTAAAAGACGACTCGTTGCGCGCAAGATTTTTCATAGAACTGGCATGACATATGGTGGATAGACTATAGTCTAAATCACTAGCTTGAGCTCTTTGATATACCAATGAGTGAGATCAAAATGTATGATTCTCATCTCGGTACTTTGAGAGTATTCTTTGATGTACCAGTTGATCGGGGTACGTTGGGATTTCAAGTAAAATGATTGTAGATTATATGTCAAAATTGATATCTATTTCAATGATTGATTATGCTCCTGCAAATTAGAAATTGCAGTTTATAAAGTGCAAGAACATACATGTATAAATCATTGAAATATTCAATATGCCCAGATTAGTATCACTATAGAATGATACAAATGACTCCATGATATAATATGTTGAAAGTAAAATTGGAGTGTAACATTTATGACATCTGGGAAATTGATTATTCACTAGAAGTGAATATGAAAATGAATATATTTAATTATTCACCAGAAGTGAATTCTAGATTTTATTATTCACCAGAAGTGAATTCTAGATTTGATTATTCATCAAAAGTGAATTCTAAATTTGATTATTCACCAGAAGTGAAAAATGCAATATTTGATTATTCACCGAAGTGAAAGATGCAATATTTGATTATTCACCAGAAGTGAAAGATGCAATCAATAAATTAGTACAACATTGCTTAATATAGCATGTTATGACATCATGAGCTATGAACGATTTATATAAAGCTCATCATAAATTATAAGATGAAAAGATTCGTGATTGCATCAATATACTTGTGATATTCCATGAAAAGGAATAAATACGCGTTGCACTCTTTTTCCCTTAGCTGAGGTTTTGTCCCACAGGGTTTTCCTAGCAAGGTTTTTAATGAGGCAACAGTTGAGGCGTATTGATGAAAATTAATGAGAATACTGCACTCTTTTTCCCTTCGCTGAGGTTTTGTCCCACAGGGTTTTCCTAGCAAGGTTTTTGAGGCATCATCATAGCTATCAACAAGCTATAATTCAGCAACACATTGTTATACTGGAATGATATCAACAAATGAAGAAAATCATACACATCTTATGAAGAATGTTATGATATCGGCTACACACAGGAAGATTTTCATATATATTCCAGAAGAAAGATGATATCATTATTCAAAAGGTTCATGAATACTTGATTGCACACTTCAGGGGGAGAATCATGCTGTCATGCTGTACTCTTTTTCTTTCGTCCAGGTTTTGTCCCACAGGGTTTTCCTGACAAGGTTTTAACGAGGCAGCGGCTGTACTCTTTTTCCTTCGTTCAGATTTTGTCCCATTGGGTTTTACTGACAAGGTTTTAACGAGGCAGCACTAAAGCACTAAAACACTGAAGCAGCGAAGCACTTCAGATTTCAGTACATGATTTGTACTACTTATCATTGATGTCATTTTGGATATTAGACTCAATGATTAATGATGGCCAACATCAGGGGAAGCAGCTGTACTCTTTTTTCCTTTGCTCAAGTTTTATCCCACTGGGTTTTCTTAGCAAGGTTTTAACGAGGAAGACAATTGAACAATAAGTCATTCAAGGGGGAGTGTTATAAATTATTAGAAATTATTAAGAAATTCCTTTGTAGATCTCTACCTAATTTCTTACCTAACTCCCACCTAATTAATATTGTAAAGAATTATTGTGAATGACTTTATCTTCCTATAAATAGAGGCATTCATTGTTGTATTTCACACACCTAATGGAATGAGAATTCTCCTCTTTATTCTCTCCATCTCTTCATCTCTAATTCTTGTTTAGATTTTGATAGTTTTATAACAAACTTCAATTAATTGCAAGGGTATCTTTCGACTTTTGACTTCCTTTGAATGGAGCCCTTGGTCAATTTAACTTCTCAAAAAAAATTCCACTTTCAATTCATGTAATTAATTCCTTATCATTTTAAATTAATTTCTAATAAATCCAAAATCATGTAATTTAATCCTTACCATTTTAAATTAATTTCTAATCAATCCAAAATGCTTGATTCATCTCCATATCCCCTTTTTATCAATACACGGTCTTCCAAGAAAGAGGTTGAGTTCTCGCGAATTTGAGTACATCTCGGAGGTGACGATCCAACTTCAATTCGGACTAAAACTGACATTACTTAGTAGCAAATCTCTTAAAAATGGCAATGGCTAAATTTTAGAACCAAATTGATAAATTAAAAAAAAAAAAAAATCATATAAAACAACAAACGAACGCTGTTACTCCACTAAATATTTATATTACTATATCATAATAACTGTGGAGCAAAATTACATCCCGATATCAGAAACGTCAACGACTCTGAAAAACAAGAATAAAATTATAAAACCAATAAAGAACAATATAAACTCTTCAATGGCCTCACTTATCTATTGACAACAAGTTCATTCAGCCAGAAATATCAATTGCCTTAACATCAGGCTTCTTCACCTCCTCTTTAGGGACAGTAACAGTTAGCACCCCATTCTCCATACTAGCTTTGATCTTATCCACCTTTGCATTTTCCGGCAGCCTGAACTGGCGGAGGAATCTTCCGGCGCTCCTCTCCATACGGTGCCAAGTATCATTCTTCTCCTCTCTCTCCCTGCTCCTCTCTCCACTAATCTGCAAAACGTTTCCTTCCTCAACTTCGACCTTTACTTCCTCTTTCTTCAGTCCCGGAAGATCTGCCTTGAACACATGACCTTCCGGAGTCTCCTTCCAGTCAATCCGACTTGCGGCAAATTGGGATGTCTCGTTGGAAATGTCTGAACGAATCGGAGCGGAGAGGGCTGAGCTAAATGGCCAATCTTGAAAAGGGTCCCAAACATCGAGGGAGAATGGGTCGAAAACGTTGCTTCGTCGGCCAAAAACACTTGGGATCAGAGACATTTTCTTATTTCTTTCTAGGGGCGTTTCGAAATTCGGAATTTAATTGACTGATTTTGCTTGAAGGCTTGCTCCGAAGATTGCTTCACGGAAATTGTCTTGGTATGGCTAAGGGGAGATGGATGTATGTATTTATAGTGCAGTGGAGGGAACGGTCTGTCTGTATTTATCTCGTAGAATTGAGAGAATTCGAGACGGTTCGTTCGCGAGAGCAAATATATCGGAGAAGACGAGAAACATCTGGAAGCAACCAAGAGAATCTGAAATGAATGAAAAATAAAAATAAATAAAAAATCACTGGAAATCCAAGAAATGAATTGGGAATAATGCTATAGAGATTGAATTTTTAACATAAAATTTTTTACACCTACACAAATAGTAGGAATCTATTTATTTATCAGTCATATTAACTCTAAAATCAACATTCAACAAAAATTCAATACAACATATTTCATAGGACTCTATTTTTAGCACATTTTAACATTAAGCCCCTATTGGTAGGAATTAAAATACATATTTCAATCCAAAATCAAAGTCAACAATCAATTCCAACAACATATTTCATGGGGCTCATAACTTTTCAACCATATATTATATCAACTTTTATCAAAATCAAAATTTATTAAAAATTTGATTTTAATCTCCATAAAAAGGACAAAATATTATGCACGAAAGTCCTAAATTTCACCTTATTTTCAATATCACAATCTTCTATTAATCACCATTCAAAAATCATTTTTTTCCTAAATAATGTCAATCAAACATAGGTGAAATGCGTGTTAAAATTAATTGTTGAATTTAACTTATATTAAAATTTAAAAGTGCTTAATAATGTTGAATATTTTGCATCATAAGTTAATTGAATGAGACTATAATATATTTTTTGTTGTAAAATGTAGGATAAATATTGATGATTATTTAGTATTATTAGAATACGTATATTAGATTAGGTATTCGAATTCGATTATTTCACTCTCAACATATGCTTTACTGCCTATCGACCAAGACTGCTTCCTCTTTTCCACAGTTCCACTCCGTTGCTTGCATTCTTCGATTCTGAACCTACACCAGTGCGCCGTATCTAGGACTAGTAGTACTACCACACTCTTCTCCCTTTGAAGTTCATTCAGCTTGCGACTGTGGTTGTAAATCGTCACCCTTCAGACTCGGAGTTCGATCTTCTCCTCTTACCGGCCAGCCTCTTTGACTTCTCTCTTCCAAGTTCGGTCTTGTCTTCGCAGGTGCCAAATAGGTTGCCTCTTCTTGACTTCTTCTCTTTTGTAGCATTTTTCTGTGTGTTTTTTATCACTTGTTAGCCTCGTATCCTTATACTTGAATTGTGATTTGTGATTATTGAATTTGTAATTTGGTGATTTGTAAAAATTTCATTATTGATTTGGTTATTGATAAGTGTATTTATACACTTATTCATATGCCAAAAGTAGGACTTTAAATGTTCGTTTGAGAATATTTTCTATTTATTTGGTTTGTATTTGTTTATACTTCAGAAATTTTTCCTAAATCATGTGAATGAGGTAATTAATAGAAAAAATGAGCTTTTAGATGATAATTAGAGCTAAATTGGAGACATGAAGAAGTGCAGGTAGTTAATTGAGGAAAGCAATGAAGAAAAAAGAAAAAGTCAGAAGTATAGGCGTCAAAGTGTCATAATTTAAAGTTGGAGGACTTGAATGTAAATAAAAAATGAGGGCCAACTTAAACAAAATCAAAAGCTGAAATTGCACAACATTCGTTGTACTGCGTGGCCACGAGCTCTACTATTGCGTGGTCGCTCGATATCAATGAAATTAACAGAACCGAAAATCAACCAACTTATAAACCATTTAGAACAATATTAGTGTTAGGGGAAAAAACCCCATATTTGGATTTATTCCCCCTTCTTCCAGCATACTTATATAATGTGGCGAAAAAATATAATTTGACCCTCTTTTACATTTTTCACCTCTCATTTTTCGATACATTTTTTTCGACACTAATATTGCTCTTACCAAACACTTGCTTAGTAACAAACGAAATGTTAAAGATGATGCAAAAGTAAAAAAAAAATAAAAATTAAATCTGCATTAACTCTGTTTTAAAACTATCAAAATAGAAGAACAAGATAAGTAGAGAGAAATGAGAGAATGCTTCTCATTATGGTGTTTATAATGAAATGAAATATGGCTCCTATTTATAGGAGTGAACAATGACCCAATCGTAATATATAAAGTTTACAAGGATGTAATGGTAATTGATCATTCACATATTTATATTATTTATAACACTCCCTCTTGAATGACATATTCTGCAATTGCCTGCCTCGTTAAAACCTTGCTAAGAAAACCCAGTGGGATAAAACTTGAGCGAAGGAAAAAGAATACAACAGCTCCCCCTGATGTTGGCCATTGTGAATCATTGAATCTAATGTTCGAAATGACATCCAATGATAAGTAGAATAAATCATGTATTGAAGCTTGAAGTTTCTGAAGTGCTACCTTGTCAAAACTTTGTAGAAAAACCCAATGGGATAAAACCTGAACCAAGGAAAAAGAATACAGCCGCTACCTCGTTAAAACCTTGTTAGGAAAACCTAGTAGGAAAAAACCTGGACGAAGGAAAAAAAGTACAGCATGATTCTCCCCCTGAAGTGTGTAATCAAGTATTCATGAACTTCTTGAACATTGATATCATCTTTTGTCTGGAATATGTATATATACGAATCTCCTTGTGCAGCCGATATCATAACATTCTTCATAGTGTGTTTATGATTTTCTTCATTTGTTGATATCATTCCAATAAAAAATGTGTTGCCGAATTATAGCTCATAGATAGCTGTGATAATGTCTCAAAAATCTTGCTAGGAAAACCCTGTGGGACAAAATCTTAGCGAAGGGAAAAAGAGTACATTATACTCATTAATTCTCATTAATAAGCCTCAACTGCTGCCTCATTAAAAACCTTACTAGGAAAACTCTGTGGGACAAAATCTCAGCTAAGGGAAAAAGAGTGCAACGCGTATTTATTCCTTTCATGGAATATCACAAATATATGATGCAATCACGAATCTTTTCATCAAACATATCATTTATGATGAGCTTTATATAAATCGTTCATAGCTCATTTATGATGTCTAACATGCTATATTATGCAATGATTTACTAATTTACAGATTGCATCTTTCACTTCTGGTGAACAATCAAATCTAGATTCACTTCTGGTGAATAATCAGATCTAAAATTCACTTCTAGTGAATAATAAATTTCACAGATTTCAAAAATAGTACACTCCAATTTCAATTTCAGCATATAATATCATGGAGTCATTTGTATTATTCTATAGTGATAATAATCTGGATATATTGAATATTTAGGTGATTATACATGTATGTTCTTGCATCTCATAAACCACAATTTCTGATTTGTATAAGTATAATCAATCATTGAAATAGATATAAATTTCGACATATAATCTTCAATCATTTTACTTGAAATCTCAACGTATCACGATCAACTGGTACATCAAAGAATACTCTCAAAGTACCGAGATGAGAATCATACATTTTGATCTCACTCATTGGTATATCAAAGAGCTCAAGCTAGTGATTTAGATTATAATCTATCCACCATATGTCATGCCAGTTCTATGAAAAATTTTGCGCACAATGAGTCGTCTTTTACGACTGTGTAATATTTTCATACAAACAATTACTGGCTTTACACATTTAAGTGTTTGGACTTCAGGTCTTTGAACAATAATCCCTACATTGGGATTTTTATATATGGCAAAAGTATTATAATTTCATCAACCTCATTTTCACAAGAGAGTTGTGTATGTATTTGATTTATTTATCAATTCCATTTCATCTCAATTTAATATAGAGATCTCTTTATATCATCAAGTACATAAATCTCTTATCATTTAACTATGTACTTTTTACTCACCATGAGTATTTAGCCTCAAAGGGATTATCTTAATTATTTAAGAGATTTTTTTTTTTGGAATCAATTGTCATTATGCTTCAGGCATAATTACGCTTCAGACGTGTTTTCCCAATAATGTTAACAAATCTTATATTATATCAATCGGCTAAAAATGCCGCAACGTATGTCATTCATATTTAGGAATATAATGTCAATCATATATCTGAGTGCATTTTGGTAGAGTGTATACATATTGCACTTCTTAGAAATTATAAAGCTTCTTGAGCTAATCCATGTTTGACATAGAATATTGTTGTATGATAAACAATTTCTAAACAAGTTATTCTCATAGCAAATAATTTGAAGCTTTTAATCAGGATTATCTAACAGTTCAATATAGAACTTCTGATTCAATACAGTTTTATTTCACTCCTATGTATGAATATTTGATTCAATACAATATTGATGAACTTCTGGTTCAATACAATGTATATTTCACTTATGAATTTTTGGTTCGATACTATATACATATTTCACTTGTACGTATGAACTTCTGGTTCAATAAAATATTTACTTGTTCGAATTTATAAATCAGTATACCTTGATTTATCATTTCTAAAAAGGTGATTAGACCGAAATCACAAGAAAATGATCCTTGTCCCCATCTTTTCTTGGTGGAATCAATGACACGCGGAGCCACCGCTCTATTACGCGTTAAATAATGCATTTAAATAGATCACTTGGGAAGAAGATCAGATCCATCAAAATGGATGTTATATTATCAAATATTCGCAAATACTACTCCAATCTTCCGATAAATGTTTTGAAAAAGATTTACCAAGTTCGACTCGAAAGATTGAGGCTGCTGATGGATCAAGGTATCCCAGAAGATGTTCGTTGATTGATCGAAGCAAAAGTTCGATTAGCTGGTGAATTACCAGATTCATTTTTTAAGCACATGCCTGACTTAGGTAAGAGTACTTTTGCAAAGAAGCGAATAACAAAAAGATTGAAAGGTTGTTACAAATGTGCTCGATGGACATGTGATACCCATTGTAAATCAATAGGATATTCATCCATAAATCGAGATGATAAAATAGATTTCATTAAGACTGGACTGAGTGAGGAGTTTATTGATGATATTCGATTGACTCTTAAGACATACCCCTGTGGGTATGTGTAACATGAGCTACTATGAGCTCAATTTAACAATTACAAAGACCGTTATATTATCAAAAATATAATAGCAAAAGATCATGTTTACCAGGCTGTTATAAACCATGATATTTTGGCTACTCAACATTGATACAAAGTAAATCAATATATATATATATATATATTAACAAAGTATTTTGTATTTTCGCTTATTAACAGATCGTCTCTGAGAGATCACCGAAAGATTGTCCATTATGGAACATTAAATATGCTGTCAGAGATATGATCAGAAGTGGTCTCATTTAGTCAAAAGTAAATTGTAACTTTTTTAAAAGATGAGTAGTAAATAGTGAATATTTTCAAGTTTAAAAAACCAAGTAATTTTGTAGTTTAATGCATCCCAAAATAACATTTTCTTGTAAGTTTTCCTTCCTTATACTCTTAAACGATGGAAGGATCAAAATTTCGACATATCAAAACTATCTGTGTATTTTGTAGATAAAAAATCAGAAAAGACTTTGAGTATCTAGAAACATCAGTGCTTCTAGGGAAAAAGTTGGGAGAGAGAGGTATCAATCTAGTATATGGAGGGGGCAGCAGTAGAGAAAGTGAGAGTGATAGGTGTTATACCTATTCCTTTAGCTGATATCGCATGCAAAACACGAGGGCAGGAAGTATAGACGTTATCTATTCATGAACGCATAACTTGCATGTTATATGGTTCTGATGCCTTCATTGTCATGCCTGGAGGTTTTGGTAATTTAGAGAAAATCTTTAATATTACCTCATGGGCTCAACTGGGTCTCCATAATAAGCCTATTGGGCTTTTAAATGTTAAAAACTTCTTCGATGGTTTACAAATATTTCTTGATTATGCTGTGTAACAAGGATTCATCTCTCCATTTTCTAGGAGAATCCTTATTTCTGCTCCCACTATCAACGAACTGCTGGAAAAGTTACAATCATATATTCCAGTACAAGATCCAGCAGGAGTTAAGATAGATTGGTCGTAAGGAAGGGGTACCAAGCGAAAATGGAGTTCGGTTAATGCAAATTTAACCTTGTGAATCTCCAAAATATTGTGGGTGGTAGAGTACGGAGTATTCTTACTCTTGAGACAGGCCTCTAATATTGATGAATATTTGAACTTAATCTTGTGAACCTCAAAAAGATTAGGAGTGGTAGACTGCAGAGTATTCTTACTCTTGAGAGACACAAAGAGATTAGGGGTGGTAGAGTATGGAGCATTATGACTCTTGACACATACCTCTACTTTTGAGGATCATAAATGTTTTCCCCTTTTGTGTTTTGCATGTATCTCTTTTTTTAATATGTTTCAGTATGACTTCTTTATACTTCTTCAGAAGTAATAATAATATCATTTCAGTATGTTTAGATGATAATCTTTACTTCTTCTGGAGTAAATATATACTTCTTCTAGAGTATATAAGTGCTTGTGCAAGAACTTTAATCAAATCTGTTTATCTCAATCATATAATATTTATTTCATAATACTGATGAGATTATTTTCACATTAGTCATTTCCGTGCTATCATGTGATATTATCTTATCATATATCAACAATTTTCTTGTTGGATAACTTATTTTCATCTGTCCTTTCAATACAGATATTGGTAACTTCTGGTACCATTTGTTGAAATATCAAATAACAACAATATGTCAAATTTATATAAGTAGAAATATTTAAAACCAGTAGAACTAACCATATAGGTAGTAACGTAATATGTATATTTAAAGCTGATGAAACCAACCATATAGGTGGTAACAACATAATGAAATAATTACATTTCATAAATGAGCAAGTCATATCTCCAAATCCAGTCAAGGCATTCATAATAGTCCAGTCCATTACGATAATGAGTTATGTTACGACCATGACTAATTGGACATGACACGTCATCCATATGGGCCTATCAGGGGATCCACAAAACATCTATTCACCTAATCATGACCCATAGGCCAAACTGTGGATACCAAACTTGCTGGAGGTATCCTTATACCGGGGTGATCCTATGCCGAGGTACCCCTATGCCGGGGTGATGCTATTCCGAGGTACCCTTGTGCTGAGGTACCCCTATGCCGAGGTGATGCTATGTCGAGGTACCCTTATGCCGAGGTGATGCTATGCCGAGGTACCCCTTTGCCGGGGTGATACTATGCTGAGGTACCCTTGTGCCGAGGTACTCCTAAGCCGATGTGAGTACCTTGGAAAGGTGACAAGATAGATTGATGTGACAACATCTTTAAAGGGATTTGATGGTTGCTTTAAACTTATGGCACGTAGCAATGATTATAGCCAAGAAAATGATTTACCTCATAAATGGTTAGGATCTTGTCATGTATAAACATAACACGCATCACAATCTAAGAGAATTACTCATTTTATAAATAGAGCACACTTGCCTCCAAGGAAAATGTTGGTAATTTAATACTTTAACTCAATATTTTACTCTCACTCCATTTTCTCTCTTTTACACACTTATATTTCTCGCACCCAATTTATATTTGCGTGAAATGAGTATTGACTTAGGCATCGGAGTATAAACGGGAGCCACCTTAGCCCCCTTTGCAAGCTGATTGTTTGTCCTCGTACGCAGGAGATCCACGTGTTCAAGAGGGAGGAGTTGAGAAGTGTTGATCCAAGGTCCTACCAGATTTTGTGGTCAACATTTTGGAGCCGTCCGTGAGAAATCACACTTCTAACCACGAAATCACATGGTAAAAAGCTACACAAAACCATGAAAAAGGGCTGATGACCACTTGAAAAAGAGTGTAAGAACCACAAAAAATCTTGAAAAAAGGTGAAGAACCTCTTGAAAAAGAGTGGAGAAATACTACAAAAAAACCTTGAAAAATGACGGATAACCTCTTGGAAAAGAGTGTAAGAACCACAAAAATCTTGAAAAAATGTGAAGAACCTTTTGAAAAAGAGTGAAGAAATACTACAAAAAATCTTGAAAAATGAAGGAAACCTCTTGAGAAAGATTAGTAACAAATGCCTGGAAGAAGGGCCTCCCCGAAAGAGGGACTCTCCCTCACATTTCCTAAGTGGCATGGCTCAAGAAGCCCTTCTTATTACCCCAAGTGGCATACTTCTTATTGCCCCAAGCGGCATGTCTCAAGAAGCCCTTCTTATTGCCCCAAGTGCCATGGCTCAAGAAGCTCCTCATATTGCCCAAGTGGCATGGCTCAAGAAGCCTTTCTTATTGCCGCAAGTGGCATCCTTCTTATTGCCCCAAGTGGCATGACTCAAGAAACCCCTCATATTGCCTAAGTGGCACGCTCAAGAAGCCCTTCTTATTGCCCCAAGTGGCATGTATCTAGAAGCCCTTCTTATTGCCCCAAGTGGCATGGCTCAAGAAGCCCCTCATATTGCCTAAGTGGCATGGCTCAAGAAACCCTTCTTATTGCCCCAAGTGGCATCCTTCTTATTGCCCCAAGTGGGATGGCTCAAGAAGTCCTTCTTATTGACCCAAGTGGCTTCTTTCTTATTGCCTCAAGTATCATGGCTCAAGAAGCCCCCCATATTGCCTAAGTGGCATGACTCAAGAATCCCTCCTTATTGCTTGAGTGGCATGGCTCAAGAAGCACCCTTATTGCCTAAGCGATATTGCTTAAGGACCTCTTCCATGGACTCCTTCCGAAGTACATCTTCCAAAGGACATCTTCCATGGACTCCTTCCGAAGTACATCTTTCGAAGGACGTTTTCCATGACTCCTTCCGAAATACCTCTTCTGAAGGACTTCTTCCATACACTCCTTCCGATGGACTCCTTCCGAAGGACCTTCTCCATGGACTCCTTCCGAGGGACTCCTTCCCAGAAAATGACTCCTACAAAGGTCTCCTTCCAAGAGAAGGACTTCTTCAACAAACTCCTTTTACAAAAGACTCTATCATTGGTCGATTCCACTCTAGGAAAATCACCCAAAAGCTATAAATTCGAACCCTAGCCATGAATGCCTGAGACTTCCAATTCAAGGTCTAGAGCATATACGCACATATCAACACAAGACAGAACGTATACGTACTTTGTTTCATATTATCCAAAGATGCACATTTCAAAACGAGGCAGGCTTGTAAGCCCTTCAGTTGCTTGAATTGAGCATATTCTCTCTGTTATCCAGACATGCTATTTGCCCTCACACATCTGGGAGTAAGATCTTCAACGTTATCGAAGGAAACCTTGTAATTCCCCTCATATTTGAGGCATGCTCAGGATATTGCTATGAGCCTACGTGTCTTCGTAAGTTCGAAGGACGCTCGAGTATTCCTTTTTGTTGGGAGAATAGATACACTTTCAAAATTTGAAAAATGCAGTCCAATACTCTTTTAGTATAACTAAGAAAAGTCTACTTGAAAGGGTTGTCAAGTGTTCAAATAAGGACTCAATAATTTTCTAAAACCTAAAGTATTTAATTTGTGAATGGAAAATGTTGATTTTTAATAATCAGATTTCTGATACAGAGGCTCATAATTTAGATGCAACTGTAGAGCATACTTCCATTATATTACTCAATTGACTAAAGACTCGTGCTGATAACGTGTTATAAAATTATCAAAATAGAAGAGCAAGATAAGTAGAGAGAAATGAGAGAATGCTTCTCATTATTGTGTGTATAATGAAATGAAATATGACTCTAATTTATAGGAGTGGACAATAACACAATTGTAATATGTAAAATTTACAAGAATATAATAATAATTGATCATTCTCATATTTATATTATTTATACCAGACTCTTCTTTTCTTGTATTTTTTGTGATTAACCTTTCAACCTTCATTTTCGTCAAAGTAAACCTTTAATTATTTTGCGATTTTTTGAAAGACGAAGGACTAAATTTGCAAATAATCAACATAAAATTGTAAAACATAATTGAGTTAAAAAAATTTCAATCAAATAAAAAATAAATTTATTCACTCTTTCAAAACTAATTTTTATATATAATTTCTTAAAAATACTCATATTGTCCGTGCTAAACAAGTCAAGAAAACGAAGCCAAGGTTGGCCATAGGCCCATAGTGGAAAAGCACCACCCTTACCAGGTGACACACCTAGGGGAGAGCTTCACCGGGGGATTTGAGAGGATTTTCATTGTATAAATTAAAAAAAAACACTGTCATAAAATATATAAATAAATATTATTATTATTATTATTATTATATGATATATCAAGCAAAATTACATTACCATTCCAGAATCAGACACGACTCACAAAAACAAGAAACTTCTCATTTCTCAAGTGCTTCTTTATTCGAATAAGACACTAAAAAGACGAACATGCCTATTTAGAACAATTTTATTCAGCCAGAAATATCAATGGCCTTGACACCAGGCTTCTTCACCTCCTCTTTAGGCACTGTAACTGTTAGCACCCCATTCTCCATACTAGCTTTGATCTTATCCAGCTTTGCATTTTCCGGCAGCCTGAACCGGCGGAGGAATCTGCCCGCGCTCCTCTCCATACGATGCCAAGTATCATTCTTCTCCTCTTTCTCCCTGCTCCTCTCTCCACTAATCTGCAAAACGTTTCCTTCCTCAACTTCGACCTTAACTTCCTCTTTCTTCAGTCCCGGAAGATCTGCCTTGAACACGTGGCCTTCCGGAGTCTCCTTCCAGTCAATCCGAGTGGCCGCAAATTGAGACGTCTCGTTAGAAATGTCTGAACGACTTGGAGCGGAGAGGGCTGAGCTAAAAGGCCAATCCTGAAAAGGGTCCCAAACATCGAGGGAGAATGGGTCGAAAACGTTGCTTCGTCGGCTGAAAGCGCTTGGAATCAGAGACATTTTCCGATCTTCTTTCGAGAGGTGTTATGTAATTTGACTTGAAATACAGTAACGACTTGGCTTGAAAGTTGGTTCTGAAGAGTGCTTGGTGTAATTCGTTCTGGTATGGCTAACGGGAGGTGGATGTATTTATAGTGCAGGGAAAGTAGGGAGAATGTGTTATCTCGACGAGTTGAGTTAATTCGAGATTATTCGTTCAAAAGAGCAATTATATCGAGAAAATGAGAAATATCTGGAAGCGACCCGAAGAATCTGACGTATCATTCGTGGAAAGACAAATCCTATGGATAATGTTACCTTCATGAAAATATAATATATATATATATATATATATTTTTGATTCTCATTAAAATTCAAATTTTACTCTAAGTAATTAATTTTATCAACATATTTAATAGGACTAAAATTTTCCAACTACATATTTCATTAACTTTTATCAAATTTATTAAAAATCTAATTTTAATTTTCACCAAACAAAAGAAATAATAGATAAATATAAGAGAGTCTAACTCAAATTTTTATTATTTAGAATTAAAGTTCCGCAATCTATTATTACTATTATAAAAGTCAACAATGCTATACTTACTAATACAATAATCTTCTCCTGCACTTGGAGCGCAGGAGTCCAAGCACAGATTTTTACCTTTTTGTTTTATTTTTTTTTTCTTTTTCAAATGTTGAGTGCGTGTGTTTGGTAAACATATTTTTAAACATATTTTTTTCTACACAATTTTTCAAATCACTTTTTAACTACATATATTTTTCTCTCCATTTTTCAATCATACATTTTACCTAAAAAATATAAAAAAACATATTTTTAAACAAAAAACTTTTAACAAACAGAAACTTAATTTTTTTTTTAATTTTTATTTTTCAACTATTTTGTTTTTAGCATCCATTTGGTAAAATAATATTTTTTTGTTTATAAACAACACAATTTTTCAAATCACTTTTTAACCACACACATTTTTTCTCTTCAATTTTTAACCAATACTTTTTACATACAAAAAAATATTGCAAATAATTTAAAAAAATATATCAAAAGTCGAAATCGAAGAGATTATTTTTAATTGTATCAAACATGTAATAAGTAATTAACTGTTTTTTAACATTGTTTGGTTTATAAACTTATTTATTTATAATTTTGAGGTAAAAATAATAGTTGAAAATTAGAGAGAAAAATGTGTGTGGTTAAAAAGTGATTTGAAAATTGTGTTGTTTATAAACAAAAAAATATTATTTTACCAAATGAATGCTAAAAACAAAATAGTTAGAAAAAAAAAAATTTTTTAAGTTTCTGTTTGTTAAAAGTTTTTTGTTTAAAAATATGTTTTTTTATGTTTTTTAGGTAAAATGTATGATTGAAAAATGGAGAGGAAAATATATGTGGTTAAAAAGTGATTTGAAGAATTGTGTAGAAAAAAATATGTTTACCAAACACACGCACTCAACATTTGAAAAAAAAATAAATAAATAAAACAAAAAGGTAAAAATCTGTGCTTGGAGTCCAAGTGCAAGAGAAGATTATTGCTTACTAATAATCCCTACTAACCAGTTTACTAAAATGGTAGAATTTCCATATTTTCCCTTAAATAACAAAACTTATTACACAAACCCCACATTCATTTCTATTTCCCCCATTCTACCAGATAAAGAACCCTAGGCACACAAGTTCTCTGGTTCGTCTGCTCTCTTTCTCTCTCTCTCTCTCTGAAAGTCGGTGAACATTTGCACGTCTCCAAAGCACTGAAATTCACTCGCATTTTAAATGTGATTTTTAATTTGCGTTGCAGTGAATGTGAATTTGAATGTGGGTTGTAGTGAACTTGAGTTGTGGTTTGATTATTGTGGAGAATTCTGAGTTGTGGTTTGAATATTGTAGAGTATTTTTTAATGTGGTTTTAAATATCTATTTGTCGTTAGATCAGTGTGCGATTTTAAACATCTCAGTTCACAACCATAATCTTCAACGAGAATTCCACTCCATCCCAAGCTCAAGCCTTTCTCTTTGTCTCTGGTTTGCAGTTTGCCTTGGCATCCATGACCTTGTTGCTTATTGTAATTAATGCAGAAGATAAGGACCTGTATAAACAGAATTATATCAATCACAGACTTAAATGGACAGATGTGTGCAAAAATAGGAAAGGAATATGTGCCATTTGCCATGATCTTAAATTGTGATCTAGAGGTTGACAAGGTTCTTTGTAGACTCCGTGATACATTGTTTGGATCATTCTGTTTTCTAATCCCATCTTACGCTTCGTGCATCCTTTTAAAGTACTCTTCGAACTGTATTTCTTATTGTATTTAATCTGATGGTATTTCTTATTGTATTTAATTTGATGGTAGATGTCATATGGTTGAATTGTTTGTTGGAAATGGACTGATAGATAAATTGGATGTCTTATAGGTGCTTAACCATGAATAGGAATCGGTATGTTTGTCCCAGTTGCAGGAAACCCGGGCATTGGTTCAACAATTGCCCCAACAAGCGTCGATGTCCAAAATGCGGGAAGAGATTTTTGAAATGGTTTGAGGTTTATAGGACACACAATGCGGGGGAGCTATTCCACAATTGTAGTGCAGGTTGTGGTCACTTCGAGTTTGATGACGAGGCCACGATGGTTCATTTTGAGGAAGGTGAAAGAAGTGGGTCTGGGAGTACTAAAATCGGGGCAATTGACGAAACCATCGAGTTAGCTCGTCTTCTGAAAATGCTTGCTAACGTAACTAAATAAAATAATATGAAGCTATCAGTGACGCTAACCCTTAGCAAGAGGATTCGGACGATGAAGACAAGGGCAAGGGCAATGGGAAAATGATGTAATTGCCTCATGTCATGTATAAGTTTTGACTATGTAATGATATTTGTTAAGTTCCTTTGTACTCGAAACAGTGAATTTTGTTGTGATTATTGTTGTTGGTTATTGGGTTAAGAATGCACTTCTTATTTTGTTGTTGGTTATTGGGTTAAGATTGCACTTCTTATTGAATTTTACAAATTAACATAGCCAGACACATTCAGGCATCAATATAAGAATCAGAATAATACATCTCATAAAAGTCAATATGAAAAGCTGAAATATATCCTTTATGAATACAACATTTAATCCCGTCAACATTTTACATCTCCGAAAAACAAGAACTTAAAAATAATCTCAATCGTAGTTTGATCTTGTAACTTCGTTTTCATCCCGACCTTTTTGTTGTGCATACATTGACATCAACTGTTGGTTTGTTGGATAATGAGGGCCCGAGTTCATTACATAAGGTTGAGTAGATAGCATCAATTGTGCACTAAATCCTTCACATGTAACAGGAGCATATCATGAGAACGAATGCGGCATCAGAGCTGGAAATTGCTGAACACCACACCATGATGTTCACCTTCTTCGACGGTCTTATCTTTCTTTTTTCTCGAACATACCTGTTCATTGTATGAAAAGATAATTAGATTTGTGAACACGTTGCAAACAAAGTAATGAAAGAATGAATTTATACCTTGGATTTTGAAGATGAACTCTCAAATGGACTTTTCTTACGAACTCTCCTTGGGGCTCCCTTCCTTTTTGAACATTTAGGATCCAATATTTTCTCGCCCAACTCCTTCTCTGACCCATCGCACCGTGGGGCAATCGAACTAATAACTTGAGATGGGAGTGAATTTGATAAATTCATATCACTCATTTGGATCTCCGACCACTCTACAAGCTCTCTGGTTCGATCTTCATTTTCTGAAGCAATGTCGCTACATTTCCAAAAGTACGATACAACTGCTCATATCGAACCTACTGGGGGTACTTATCTAGCCATTATAATTGATCTTCACCCTCATGTAATGTCTATGCACATCTCTTCTCCATCTTCTCAAGATGTACTTCTCAGGGAGTGATGTTACCCCCATTGTGTCTTAATACAGTAATTGCATGCTTGTGAAGTATTCCCCAAAACTCAAACAAATGAAAACTGCATGCAATTTCACATAAAAAAACATCTTCTTCCACGCTGAATCTTGCTCCCATGTAATCAATCTGAGAAGCAATAACTCGACAGTACATAATTCCAGTAAACTCTACCTAGAATTCCTTGAACTTCGCAATCGTGTATACTGATTGAAATTGTTTCTCCATTTGGAACTTGGTTACACATGGGACCATCTGGGAGTGTGACTTGAAATCGGCTTGAAATTCCTTTTCGACCTTTGATCGCAAAGCTGGCTTATATTGCTCCAAAAATTGTTTTAGAGATGTTTTTGAATGTACATACCCGTCGAAGAAGGCATTCATACTCTCGTTGCGCTGTGTTGCGTTGCGTTGTTGACGTCCCAGCCCAAAAACTACTCTTCAAGTAACAAGGAACCAATCGAGCCCACTCTTCGTACAGACCTGCTTGCCAATCATTCTCATGCAATTCATACACTTCAATCATTGAGGTCCAATCCCCATGGAACTGTTCTGGAGTTTGAGAATCGTATACCAAGTTATGCACAATCCTGGGTATAGCGCCCTTCTCACTATGGTACCCAAACTTCTCTAGTAGTTTCTTCAATATATGCCACAAGCACCATCTATGCCTGGAGTTCAGGAATACAATTTGTATTTCATTTTACATTGCCCTATCCTGATTAGTAATAATCCCTATCAGTGCTTTCCCATCCGTAACTGAAGCCATGTATGGAAGATCCACACGAATGTCTCAGTATCCTCATTGGATAGTAAACCACATCCAAGTAACATTGATTGACCATGATGGTTAACTCCAACAAACGGGTAGAATAGCATGTCGTACTTATTAGTCAAGTATATGGTATCGAATGTTACGACATCTCCGAACTCTTTATACGCTTCCCTACACCTATTATCGCACCAAAACACATTTCTCAACCTACACTCATCATCCAAATCTACACTAAAATAAAACTCAGGACAATTTGCTTACATTTTAGAAAAATAGGTCTGAATAGCAGCCACATCCCCTTCACTGAGCCTTAAGCATCTGACCTGTCGATGTAGTTTCTACAATTCTTTTCGATATATGTCATTTGCTTGTAACCACCGGCTTCAATCACAGTTGAGTTTAGCTTTTGTGCATAGGAATTCTAGCTAAAAGCATGACGATTGTAAAAGTCGAACACTTCTTTCTCGTCATTGAACTTCATCCCAACTGTTGACACAATCTCACTGTTTTCTTGTCCCGTTTCCTCTTTAGTAGCACCAATGTACTCATCTCCTACGAGCTCAAAATTTTCCAATATCTCATCATCCGCATTTATAAAATTCACGTTCCTGTCCTCTTCATTAGAATACATTCTTGAACCACCTTATGTAAAAAAAAAAAAAAAAAAGTACAAATTGAACCACAAATTATTGATGGATAGATTATTGAACCATAAATTATTGAAGGACAGATTATGCCAAAAAAATATGCGCGCGCGCACACACACACACACACATTCATTCTTGATCCACCTTATATGAAGTAATAATTATTTATCCAACTACATCAATTCTTACTAAACAAAAGTACAAATTGAAATGCCTAATAGTGATCATTTGACATAAGTTTATTTTTCAATTTCATAAGGAATGCATAGAAAATTAGTTAGAACCAAGCTGGAATATCAGATGTTTCAAATGCCCAAAAATGTGGACGGAAATAGAAATTTCAGATTGTGGCTCACCCTTTTCAACAGAGAAGGTAATGGAGCTTCAGTGTGGCATTCCTGTGATGATCTCACAGTGTGATTTCTTTGCAATCTGTCGGATCTGAAATCTGGACTGAAAGTAGCTTTGATCTTGATAAAATCTGGACGAAATCTGCTGTCTTCAAAGGAGCTCAAATCTAGAAGGAATCTACGACTTCGATCTTGCTAAAATCTGGACGAAATCCGTTGCATTCTAAGGAGCTCAATTTGCGTTAAATTTGTAGAAATTTTTAAATTTTCCTTAGCAATCTGGAAGGAGGAGCAAAGGACCTAAAAGTGTATATCTGGACTGAAGTTGGTGATGAAAGGATCCGAAAGTGTGAGGTGAAGGGAGGGAAATCAGCTAGGTGTAGGTGAAGGAGGGAAATCGGGTTCCGATCTGGACTTTGGCTGGCTTTAATTTCCTAGACTTCTTTTACTTTTGTCAACATATCATTTTCTCGCAATATCTCACGAGATATCATTTGTTAGTAAGAGTGTTAGTAAGAAGTGTTTGTAAGTCTAGCATTATTGTATAAAAGTTTTGAGTTGGGAGCAGTTTCCAATGCAACTTTCCTGCCCAAAAGCATACACTATTGTATTTTTTTTTTATTTTTTTTATTTTTTTATTTTCTATGTAAAATCTTATATTGTATGGCTGACTCTTGGAATTCCAAAGTGATCTGCATGCTACGACTGACTCTTAGAATTATGCAACCTAACTAACTTCTAAATTCCCATGTGATTTGAACTGTATTTTACATTTATGTGTTAATCCTATATATGTCCCTATTTCTCTTTCTAAATGCTGAATTTATGTAATTTTTTACATTTTCTGTTTATATTCTTCATCTACAATGTCTATGCCTAATTTATATTACTTTATTCTTTGTTTACACGATTTTTTTCCCTTACAGTCCTTTGCGAAAATCTGTTTGCCTAAGATGTACTAAACAGTTTTGCGTTCACGATTTTATATTGTTTAGTGCCAGATTGGAGGGCATTTCTTTTACACCCAAACTTTCATCCATGCGGGCATTGATAATAATCTTCGAACATATCTGCACAAACAAAAACCGTTCTAATTAAGTCACCTCAACAAAGACAAACGACAAAAGTGAATGTCTTGAATCTAGGTCACTTGGTTTTTTAACAAACAGTAAGTTTTTTTTACTATTAACAAGAAACCTTCTATGTTCGTGTTTGATTTTAATAATTTTTTCATTTTTCCTTATTCGCAATATTATTTTCTCACTTATTTGTCTAATAATTTACTTGCTCCTTACAAATGTAGATACACTTCAACAAGGGTATGTAAGAAGTGAACCAGATAATGTCAAAAGTTACAAGATACATAATCTGCACCAACGCCAGGCAAACAGTCTTTAAAGATTTTACGTTGTATTGTACGAATGATTGGTTCAATTTTAAAATTTGTCCCACCAATATTTTGGTTCCATCATCATGCTAATGTTTTCTTTTTTTCCTCATACATTTTATTATTAAGAAAAATTCCTCGAAAATTTGCACCCGCAAACTGTTGATCAAAAGACGGTTCCAAGTTTTGTTTTATTTTTAATTGCATGGATCTCATAATGTAGTTATGGTATAAAATACGGCTATTTTATTTGAGAAAAAAAGTTTAATTTCTTTTGTGGTATTTAATGCATTTCCATTCGTACATGATATTAACATATATATATTTATATATACACACTCCATATAAATAATTGTGGATATATAACGTATATAATATCATTAAAATCATATATTAATTATGCTTTAAAATATAGCTAACTGAGATATTTGTTTGGTGTCTATTGCTTACTCTAAAATACTATATTTACTACACATTATTATTAATAAATACCTAATATGCATAATTTTATTCTACTTGTATTGAAATATTGCACTGATTGTGATTGTTACCAAAATGGGTCACGTGGGACTAAGAAAATGAAATAGATGATAAAAAAAATGATCAAATTACGAAAATGTATGAGTAATGAAATTATTTGTACAATTACAAAACTAAAGATAGTAATATCAGACAATAGTTTCAAGTACTTTTCTAATTATTGTAATAATCTTTCAAAAGGAGAATAAAAGAAATATTCATGTATCACTTTGTGAAGAAACTAATATAATAATTATAAAATCACAAAACTGTTGGAAATTCGGTTACTTGAAGACCAAGTCTTATGGACTTGTTAGTTTGAATTTGCTATTTGTTATCATTATGTTCAAATAACCCCTAGTTTGTAGGTAGTAGTTTAGTCATGGTATAGTTGTTTGAATCGTGCTTACACTTTTATCTCCTTTCAGTTTGTAATGGCTCTATAAAAGCCTCATCATTTCATTGAATAAAGTAAGCTTTCATAGCTACAAACTAGTCTTATATCACAGTTTCTACCAGTGGTATTAGAGCCCGCAAAAGGGCCTGATATTGAGAAATAGAGAGAGAGAGAGAGCAAGATTCCTGACGGGAAAAATTTTATGAGTATTCCTAAGTTTGATGGGGACTACGACCATTGGTCCATGTTGATGGAAAATTTGTTGAGCTCCAAGGAGAATTGTAGCCTTGTGGAGAATGAATATGAAGAGCCCAAAGATCCAGAGTCTCTAACTGGAGCACAACGAAGGACCTTGGAGGAGCAAAAGCTGAAGGATCTAAGGGCAAAAAATTATCTATTCCAGTCCATTGACAAGAACATCCTGAAGACCATCACTCAGAAATCCACCTCGAAACAAATTTGGGACTCTATGAAGAGAAAGTACCAAGGGAACATTCAAGTCAACGAGCTCAACTCAGAAGAGAATTTGAGATTCTAGAAATGAAGCATGGTGAGTGTGTAAATGATTATCTCTCTAGAGTCATGATGGTTGCCAATGATATGAGGAATACAGGGGAAGGAATGGAGGATGCAAAAATTGTTGAGAAGGTTCTACGCACACTTTTAAAGAAGTATGACTACATTGTGTGCTGTATTGAGGAGTCCAAAGACATCAACACCCTCTCCATAGATGAACTACATAGTTCGTTGTTGGTCCATGAATAGAAGTTTAAGAAGAACAAGCACTGAAGGTCAAAGGAGGAGTAGGGTCTAGAACAAATGAGGAAGAGAAGTTTGGTGGCAGAGGTAGAGGTTGAGGTCGTGGTGGCTTCAGAGGAAGTCGAAGGGGTCGAGGAAGAACATTCAACAAGGCAATTGTTGAGTGCTATGGGTGCCACAAATTGGGACATTTCCAATATGAGTGCCCCAACTATGCTCATTATGGTGAACATACAGGCTTCGATGAGAGTCAAGAGATGTTGCTTATGTCCTATGTGGAAACTTGCAATGCTAAGAGAGATAAGGTGTGGTTCTTGGACTCAGGCTGCAGCAACCATACGAGTGGAGATAAAAAAGTGGTTTGTTGAGCTTGATCAATCCTTCAGAAAATCTGTGAAGTTGGGAAATGACTCGAAGATGGCTGTCATGGGAAAATGGAATGTCAGAATGGAGGCTGAAGGTATTACTCAAGTCATCACTGGGGTATTTTACATTCCTGATCTCAAAAAGCATTGGAAGCCAAAAAGCATTGGATAGCTTCAGGAGAGAAACTTGGCTATCTTGATTCAACATGACTCCTGTAGGATTTATCATCATGTGAGAGGTTTAATTATGCAAATAGCTACGTCTGCGAATCGTATGTTTGTGTTGCTAGCCTTTGTTCCTACTAAAGCCTCCATACCAGCTTGCTTTCAAGCATCCTCAGATGAATCCACAGACTTGTGGCACACTAGGTTTGGCCATCTCAACATGAAAGGATTACAAACTATGGCATACAGGAAGATGGTTAAGGGCTTACCAATTCTAAGAAGCAGTTCCACACTATGCACAGATTGCGTAGTAGGCAAGCAACACCGTAGTCCTTTTCCAAAGAAGAGTGCGTGGAGGGCTTCAATGTCTTTTTAGCTTATACATTCAAACATCTGTGGTCCAATCACTCCTAAATCTAACAGCCATAAAAGGTACATCATTACATTCATTGATGATCATAGTCGTAAAATGTGGACCCATTTCCTACATGTTAAGTCAGAAGCTCTAGATGTCTTTAAAATATTCAAGAACTGTTAGAGAAGGAATTAGGAAGATATATAAGATGTTCGCGCACTGACCGTGGTGGAGAATTCACTTCCTCCGAGTTTAATAGCTTTTGCAGTTCAAATAGGATTGGTCACCAACTCACTGCGACTTTCTCACCACGACAAAATGGAGTCGCAGAGACAAGAAACTGAACCATAATGAACATGTTGAGGTGCATGCTTACTATAGGAGAAGTTCCTAAAGAGTACTGGCCGGAAGCAGTCAACTGGGTCGTCCATGATCTCAACCGATGTCCCACATCTGCAATGAAAGACAAGACACTAGAGGAGGCATGGAATGGGTTTAAACCCTCGGTGGAGTATTTCAAGGTGTTTGGATGCATAGGGCATGTCCACATTCCTAATGTCAAGAGAGAAAATCTAGATGAGAAGAGCTTCAAGTGTGTATTCTTGGGGGTCAATGAGGAATCCAAGGCTTTCTAATTGTATGATCCAGAAGTAAAGAAGATAATTGTTAGCCGAGATGTAGTGTTTGAAGAGAAAGAAAAGTGGGACTGGGAAAAAACAGAGCAAGCCACTCGGTGTGATATTCTTGAGTGTGGAGAAGATGATAAAGAAAGGGAAGAAGGTACTGAAGATGGAGCAAATAGAGAAAATGGGGTAGATCAAGAAGAAGAAGCTAGTGTAAGAGACAATCCAACTCAAGGGAGGAGAAGAAGAAGAGAACATTTGTAGATGAGAGATTACATAACTGGAGAAGACTTATCAAAAGAAGAGGATAGAGTGGAGCAGCTTACCATGGAGATGCAACAACTTGCAATGTTTACATCTAATGATCCTTCAACATTGGAAGAAGCAGGCAGGAGTCCAATTTGGATGGAAGCAATGAATCATGAGATTCAGGCTATTGAGAAGAATGGGACTTGGGAATTGATAGAGTTTCCAAAGGGAGCAAAGAAGATCGGAGTTAAGCGGGTCTCCAAGACCAAATTGAACGAGAAAGGGGAAGTCGATAAGTGCAAAGCCCGACTCGTAGGAAAATGATACACACAACAATCCGGAATCGACTATATAGAGGTATTTGCTCCCGTAGCTCGTTGGGATACCATTCGCTTAATTCTTGCACTTGCAGCTAGTCGAGGTTGGAAGGTGTATCAACTTGACGTCAAAAGTGCCTTCTTGCATGGAGAAATCAATGAAGAAGTGTTTGTGGAGCAACCGAAGGGGTATGACGTAAAAGGTGAAGAAGATAAAGTTTACAGGTTGAAGAAAGCACTCTATGAGCTCAAGTAAGCCCCGCGTGCGTGGTTTAGCAAGATTGAATCGTATTTTGTCAAGAACGGTTTTGAAAAAAGTATGAGCGATCACACTTCGTTCACAAAGAAGAATGGTGATGGAGGTATTCTAATTGTGAGTTTATATGTTGACGATCTCATCTTCACAGGAAACAATGAGCAATTATTTCAAGAGTTCAAGAGCTTGATGAAGGAGGAGTTCGATATGTTTGATCTTGGATGTATGAGGTAATTTCTTGGTGTGGGAGTAACACAAAGTTCAGATGGAATTTTCATATGTCAGAAGAAGTATGCCAATGAGGTGTTGGAAAGGTTGGGTTTACAGAATTGCCAAGCTATAAAGAACCCTATTGTTCCTGGAAATAGACTTGTCAAAGATGATGGAGGCTTGAAGGTTGATGCTACATATTATAAGAAAATGGTGGGCAGCCTTATGTATTTGATTGCCACTAGACCAGACCTCATGTATGTAGTGTGTTTAGTGGCTTGGTTCATGAAGCAGTAAAAAATTGAGGAGACCTTGAAGAAGGCTTGGTTGCTTATTCTGACAGTGACTACGCAGGGGACCTTGATGGCCGCAAGAGTACCTCTGGCTATTTCTTTAAGATGAGTTGTGGGGTTGTTGCTTGGAGCTCTAAGAAGCAACCAGTGGTGTCGCTATCTACCACTGAAGCTGAATTCATTGGTGCTACTGCCTATGCATGTCAAATTGTATGGACGCAGCGAGTGCTTGAGAAGCTTGGAGTGAAGCAATATAAGTGTGTCATTTACTGTGACAATAACTCAACTATCAAACTCTCAAAGAACCTTGTTTTTCATGGTAGAAGTAAACATATAGATGTTCGATTTCACTTTCTTTGAAACTTAGCAAATGATGGAGTGGTAGAGCTGCTAAATTGCAACACAAAGGATCAACTTGCTGACATCATGACAAAGTCATTGAAGTTGGATGTGTTCTTAAAGCTGAGAAGTGAGTTCGGAGTGTGCAGTGCTCAAGAGTTAAATCGACTGTTCAATCACAGTTCAGTTTAAGGGAGGAATTGTTGGGAATTCGGTTACTTGAAGACCAAGTCTTATGGACTTGTTAGTTTGAATTTGCTATTTGTTATCATTCTGTTCAAATAACCCCTAGTCTGTAGGTAGTAGTTTAGTCATGATATAGTTGTTTGAATCATGGTTACACTTTTATCTCCTTTCAGTTTGCAATGGCTCTATAAAAGCCTCATCATTTCATTGAATAAAGTAAGCTTTCATAGCTACAAATTAGTCTTATATCACAGTTTCTATGAAAAACAGGGTTGAACAAAAATTTCAAATACTTTGAACACACAACATAAATAATATATGTTGATTCATTTTTAATACTAACGTTGATTTTATATATATATATATATATATATATTTTTTTCAATCTACAATATTTAAGTACTAGATTTAGACGCCATGATGAATGCATAGTAAAAAAAAAGTTGAATCCGAGATCAGAGTAAAAAAATAGAATATAAATAAGTAGCATTTAGAAAAAATACCTTTTCACAACTAATTTGATTTCTTCTCTGACGGATCGAGGCATGTACTCCTTTATGGGCTGGTATTGTCTCAAAAGCGGTGGATCTGGAAGTATACAAGCTCTAGATCTTGCCTCGAATTTTACATCACACTCATTCGCACAAATAAATAAATTTATAGTCTATTAATTAATGAAAATTAAATTACAATCCATTAATTGAAATAAATGAAACAAGTAAAAAAGGGGGAAAGATGTGTCCATCGAAGTCCCCTTTGCCTTGTGATCCCAATGTATTTTCCCGGTTATCAATAGATCTGGTCATATATATCAAAATAACGTAATCATTAAATGAGTTTTTGAAAAATAAAATTTCAGAAGCAGCAAAATTTAACCATGACATTTGGAGGAGTACTTATCTTCTCCCAAATTTGCTCACCTATACATTTACGATATTAGCAATGAAGTGGCAAACATAATTAAGGTCATTGGGTAAAATTTAAGTAGATGTTTGGCTTAGTTCTATCCAGTGTTAGTATTTAAGGAAGTTTTCCAAAACTTTTATTAATTTCATGTTTGTATAAACATAATTTATAGGTTCTTGTGTTGATAATATTATTTATTCTATTTTTATGATTTTAAATTGGCCTAGATAATATATTATCTCTACCATCTATTCCGTGCAACGCACAGGTGTAAAACTAGTTATATGTTCAAAATAAAAGTTACAATTATAGTAGGATATATTCTTTTACAACACTCCATTTTCTCTGTCAATAATTATCTCATTAAAAATCTAGTTTGAGAAAAATCAAATGAGATAAAAAAATAAAATCAAACGGAGATAAACGAATACAAGTAAAAAAATTGGAGTAGTAAAATACTTAATCATCAAAATTTTGTCAAGAGAACTCACTGGGAAAAAATGTGAGTGAAGGAAAAAAAGTATTACTACTCAAGATAGAAAATAAAAAATGATTTGAAAGAAAACTAGTTATATGTTCAAAACAAGTATAGGATTAAAAATAATATATAAAATAACAACAAATTAGAAATTTGGTTATTGCATACATACATTATAGATGCACATATACTATAATATAATATTTTAATTAATTAGATGGTTTCACTATGTATAGATACATTATACCTATATATGTAAGTAAGAATTAGTGGCAGATCTAGAAGCATTATTCAGCTCGGACGGACATCGATAAAAAAAATTCAGCTAGGGCAGACTTCAGTAAAATAACTGTATTTTTCAAATCGTAGTCCAAAAAGTGAAAAAAAAAAAAATCTAACTAATTTTTTTTGTTGAATTCAGCACGGGCAGCGGATCTACCTCGCCACAAGGTAGATCCACCTCTGGTAAGAATTATAGATATAACAATTTTTACATAGGTGGTCATGAGTTCAAATCTCCATTCCTTAATAAGTGTGAATTTCTCGTAAAAAGAAATGAAAAAAAAAATGAAGAAGACAACCAATGTAACATCCCAAAAAACTCAAAGAAGATAACATGAAAAATTTATAAGGCCAATTTGACAAAACATTATAAAGGAAAATCTAAGAAAACTCAAACAAGACCCATTGTTTAAAGGAATCAATTTTAAGCCCAAGGTATGGGAAAAAGAATCTGGATTGGCCAAACAAAGTCCTTTCTTTTTTTTAGGCCATGTTTGGAGAAGAAGCAAAACTCACATAAAATTATGATGAAAATTGAGAACTCCCAAACATGGTGCTAAATAATCCCATTGTGCTAGATTGGGGTCCTCTAGAATGGAAACCTAAGTAGGACACGTCTCATTAGGATTTTTCTGGCAAAATGTAATCATTTTTCTATTTAGAAATAATTGAAAAACCCTCAAAATTAAGCTTATAAATAGGGGTGTCTAGTTTAAGCTTCTTGCATAGTGAGATTAAGAGAGAAAAACCGAGTCTAAGGTAAGAAAGACATAATTTTTTTCAAAAGTTTCCGTCTTGGCCCCTATAGCCAGGGGCTAACCCATGGTCAGCCCCTGGTTCAGCCTCTCTCTAGTTTATTCTTGGTTTTTGATACATTTTTCGTATTTTCAAGCTTTACTTTGTTATACTAATAAATGTGAGTAATCAATACCCTATTTTATTTATGAAAAGTTTGTTTTGATAAAAGTTATTGATTTTTTGTAAATTGTTTCGAAACTTTGTTATAGACCTAAGATTCTATCATTTAATTTGTGTTGGATTTGCTTTGTAACTTTGTTTATACACTGTAATAGTGTATCTTTATTTTGGCACACAAGTGTGATTTAGTCTTTGTTCGGTAATACCGTAACACTTATAAATTGATTTATTTATATTTTTGAGTTAATGTGTGGTTGAAAAGTGAAAAGAAAAAATGTGTATGGTTAAAAAGTTGTTTGGTAAATTGAGTAATTTATAAATTGTAATGATTACGTTAAAGAACAAATACTTGAATATGAGCTCATTGGCCAATATAGCGCGTATTGATAGAATCAACCGTGTGCTAATTAGGCCCATTTATATATTTAATCTTTAAATTTTTAAAATCAGTGCTTTCTAAACTATTTTACTAAATCATGTGAATAAAACCCTAATCATTCATCTCTCTCTCTCAGCCCTCTTAAAATTCAACCTAGGAAGCAATTTTAGGTGTATGCTTATTGTGGGGTACCTGCAATCAGAATTCATTTCCCTTCTTTAATTGTTTGCCCGGATATAATCGCAAGTCAGAGAATGATTGAAATTTGAAGGATTATTCCAAGAGCTGTGAAAGAGAGATCAATTTGTTGCTGTGTGGGAATGATAAATTTTTGCTTACTCCCCTAGTAAGTTTACCTGATAATAGTCAAACGGTTAGGGCAGGGAGTGCTGGAGAATGTGAATCTGCCTGCTTGAATAGTTGCTTTTGTACAACTTATTCTTACGATGCCAATGCATGCTTTGTTTGGAATAATGGTGAACCAATGAATTTGCAACTACTCTTGAAAAGTGATGGTAGTGTAAGAATAGTCTACGTTCGACTTGCTGCCTTTGCTCCTCAATTTTCGAGTAACAAAAAGAACAAAGGGGTTCTAATAGGCGCTATTGTGGGTTCTGTTGCTATTGTTACAGTGATGTTGGCCATTTTTTTGGTTGTGATCCGGAGACGTCAAAGCTATACACTTTTAATAGCAAAAGTAGTTGAGACGAAGGTTGTGATGGTGATAGTGGTGGTAGAGGTGACGGTGATATTGAGACAGTAATTAAAATTACAATTGTAACTTATTATAAGTTGAAATAAAGTTACAATTATATTTTCGTTGGTGATCTGACGTCCACGGTTGTAGCGGTGGTTGATTACAAATTATACTAATATTTTACTAATTCATAAGTTACAACTGTATTAATAACAAAATTTGAATAAAGTTACAATTGTAATTAATTACAAAACCTGATTAAAAAAAAAAAAACTAATTTTTGTACTTGTGTAATTAGCATTGTTTTCAGATCGGCCTGGGCATTGACCTGATCGAGAGACTGGGTCAAGGATCGGAGGATCAACCCGGAGTCGAATCGGGGTCGAATCGGTTTTTCGTGGGTCGTTGACCCGACTGAGTTTTTAATGTGATCCGGCCCAGTTTTTTGACCCGATCGCGAGTTTCCGGGTCGACCGGACCGGGTTTGACAACATTGATAATTAGTTACAAATCACCTGATTACAAAAAATTTCATATCTAAATGTGTGTAATTGTGTAATTACTATAATTGGACCCTACGATTCTTTGTTATTTCTAAACTCACTTTGGGTTGATTGCTCAGTTATACTGTTATCATTCTCCTTTTTCAGATGATAGTTAAAGTATTTTGAGATTAGCTTGGCGGAATTGATCATGATGAATGATGGATTGTATCGAATATATGTCAAAGAAGTTCTCACATGAATCTTGCGTACGGAGTTTCCAAAATTTCATTGATACGTCGAATCTCATGTTTATGAAGTCAGAGTAAACCTTTTTTAGATACCTTCCCAATGTATATTTGTAAGAAAAAAAATGAGATGTTTTGTAGCTAAAATTTTATTATAATCGTATAAGTTGAATATATCGTCTTTTTTAATCATTTAATAATTTTATAGTAAAAATTCTACTGGATCGATCTCTCCCCTCCTAGATCGATCCCTACTGTAATTTTTCCATTGAAATTTATTTTCAACTCAGTTTTGACTATGATCTGATATTTTTATTAATTTTAATTTTGATTTTAACATTTTCCAATAGTCTTTGGAAGGGTGTCAATAGTCAAATACAACAAAATAATATGACGACACGTGGCGAGGCAATTTTAGTCATTTATTATGCCATTGTTTAAAAGAAATTAAAATCAATTTTTTAGTAAATTTTTAATAAAAATTGATGAATTATGTCGTTGAAAAGTTGTGAAATCCATGAAATACGTGATTTAAATTAATTGTTGACTTTGACTTTAAAAAAATTCTAAATTCTAAATTTATGTCAAACAGAGGCTATATAGGAAGGTGGTCATGGGTTCAAACCTCAATTCTACATTTTGGATGATATTTAAAAAAAAAAAAAAAGAAAGAAAAAGAAGAGAGATTGCCACACATGCTGACATGTATGGCTAATATGCTCTAAAATCATTATACAATATTTTAGAACAACTAGTATTTGTCCCGTGCGATGCACGGTAATTGCTATTCAAAAATATCAATTTCGATAAGTATTTGTAAAATTTTAATGTTTATAAATTATTAACACAAATCCAAAAATGCATGAAAATAATATTATATTGTAATAACTATTAAAATTTAATAAAAAATAAACATAATTCAAATTATAAAAGCTTTTTTGAATAGTAAAAGTTAATTTATATAACTAAGTAATAAATGATTGTTAATTTCAATAATTTATAAGTGTTATTATTAAATTCAAAGAAAATGCAAATTTAAAAGTTTATTTAATGGTATATCATGTTTTATGTAATATTATAGATATGATGTTGATTTTGTGAAAGGTATCAATTATGTCTCATGATTTATGCCTCTCGTATTTAATTTTTTCCAATTTTCATTAAAAAATATCAATCATAATAATTATAAATGCGTGTTTAAACTTAAACCCACAAATATTTGTATTTAAGCAATAAAACTATATTTTTAATTTAAGAATTAATTAAATCTATCAATTATCATGATATGACAATAGGATACGTTGAAGACAAAAAATTATAACGAAAACAGCATACCGTATAACCTTTACACGACTATTAAAATTAAGAATGATTAAAATAATATTATTTTCTCTTAACCATAATATTCACAATTTTGCACTTACCTCTCGTATTTAACATTTTCTCAAAATATCAATCACAATAATTATAAATGCTTTTTAAATCTTAACCAGCAAATATTTGTATTTGACCAATAAAAATGATTGTTAATTTTAATAATTTTTATGAGTTATTGTTTATTTCAAAGAAAATGTAAATTTAGTAATTTATTTCATGGTATCATGTTTGATTTAATATTATGAATACAATATTGATTCTATGGAAGGTATCAATATATTTCTCATGATTTATGTATTTGCCTATCATATTTAAGTTTTCCAATTTTCATTAAAAAATATTAATCACAATAATTATAAATGTGTGTAGTTATGGCAATGGAGCGAATCGGGACTGATCGGTGCCGATTCAAATTCGTTTCACGAAATCTCGAATCAGATTGGATCAGATCAAACAATAAAAATCTTGAATCGTATCGAGTTCGGATCGGGTCGGATCAGAACATATATTAAGAAATTTTCGTTATATATTTTCGTTAACGACAAAAAAATCAATACATAATTCATAAAATAACTAATATAATATCTAATTTATAAAAAAAAACATTACATATGTAGAGAATTAATTATTTTGTACCAAATTCAATAAAAGATTATATATTTTATAATTAAATTTTTTACATATTTTTTTTAAAAAAAAAATTGGATCACGGATCGGATCACCCCTGATCCAAATCTGATCCATCGATCCAAGGATCGAAATTTTTTTCGATCGGATCGATGGATCAACGAATCGGATCGAATTTTTTTGCCATCTCTAAATGTATGTTTAATTTTAACAAACAAATATTTGCATTTGACCAATAAAATTATATTTTCACCTATAAAATTAAGTAGTCGAAATAACAATTACGTAAATATAACAATTATCATGATACGACAATAGACAATGTTGGAATAAAAAAATTATAGTGAAAATCACATACCATATAGCATTTATACAACTATTAAAATTAAGAATGATTAAAAATATTATTCATTCTTAACCAATAAAATTATATTTTTATTTATAAAATCAAGTAGTTAAAATAATACTATGCAAATTTTACAATTATCATGACATGGCAACCGGATAACGTTGAAGGTCAAGAATTATACCGAAAATTTTGGATTATATACTAATTTTTAGACAATTATTATTAAAATTAATTTTATATTTATTTTGTTCAAAAAAATGTATGAATACTGAGACTTAAATTCGGCCAGCAAAAAAATGCATTGAGCATCTAAATATGGTACGGAAAAAAAGAAAAATCATTTGCAATCCACACACCTCATTAATCAATTCAACATCACCAAATGAAAAGTCAAATGCCATGCAACATTTATCACAGATACCAATACATATTCAATATTTGTTAATTTTTAAATTAGAAAAAAAAAATGAAAAAAAAACATAAAGTTTTCCAAAAAAAGTTAGTGACAGTGGACGGGAAAATAAATATGGATATAAATAATATAGATTTGAAGAATATAAAGAATAGCATGTAACAATTGTAGTTTATTGAGGAGAAATTATAAGGTTTAGAAATATTCTTGTGTTCGAAAAAAAAAATCTCATGTAAATATACGATTTTTGCGAGTTAGGCTCTCTTTGGTCATGAGAAAATTCACCCCAAATTTATTTTCAACAACATATTTCTATTGAACCTACCCTTTTACACACTTTTCAATAATTTTTCAAACACGTTCAATTTTACAATCTTTTCAACCATGAAGCTTTTCATCTACTATCAGATGCATGATATGAACTACCATTTTACAGAACCTCCTCCCGAAGAATTAGCTCCCATTGTTAACAAAACACAATTTTATATATATTAATTACACTGAGCAGTCAGCTTAAATACAACAGAGGAAGGATTGATCTATTCTAGAAGATACACGTAGTATACACCTTAAATCTAGGGAAGAAGATGTAACAATAAAAAGGAATCGAATATGTACCAAGCTATTGAAGTAATAAAATAGTAAAGTTGCATTCTCTGAAATGCGACTTTAACAACTAAAAAAGAGCATATTACGTTTTTAGCTAAAACAAAGAGAATGACTGGTGAGCTGAGAAGAAGACCCATTCTGTTGATAGGTTGAGGACTAGGCTGCTGAATGGATGGATTCTTAACAATGGTTGAACAAAGTCTGAATTTACCTTAACCAAAAAAAAAAAAAAAAAAATGCATCATTCTATTTTATTCAATAAGACACGAGAAACAAAAACAGAAAGAAGACCTATCCCTGCCCCTAGCCACCACTAAATTCTTCGGTAACTCCATTTTCTCTAGCAAATAGACTCTATTGTAGTAAATTTAATTGAAAAAGTGCATGACGTAAGGATTTTAATCAATCGTGTGGACTTATATATGAATTATTGTGTATTGAATAAAAGGTTATTAAATTTGGTTAAACCCATTTAAAGTGATCTAAGAAGGATTTTATATATATCGGGCTTTAATGCATCTAATTAATGTATGAGCTTTTATGTATAGATACCAGGCAATTATTTAATTCATGATGTGCCGGATTAGGTTAACTGGCAATACAGTATATAAAGTCGGTTATGGTCCCTAAATCATACGTATTGTTCATTCCTTTTGACATCCCATCATCAGAGAGAAAATTAGGACTACGTATTTATTTGGAAGATCCAACCAACAGAATCGTTCATCGTGAATCATGTTTGATTAAGGTACGCTTCCGCTTCAGTTATTTAATTCTTGATAATTCAGCATGATGATTTATTTTGGATCATAGATAAATAATTATCTGTGATAAATTTTCTAACAAGTGGTATCGGAGCCAACATCATATTGAATTATCAGATCAATTTGGAAAGCATATATGTAAAACATAATTCTCTGCGTATGTATATGCGAGTAAATTGATTTCATCATTGAGATTCATACACATATACAGCAAAATTGGGATCAGAGATATATTAAGTTCCTGCGTGTATATATATTTAAATCATGTGATTTATGGATTCAAATTTATTATGAAGAATCTGTATGTATATGCGAAATTTTGGCTTCAAAAACCTGGATTGTGCATATGTTTCTACATGTATGTATTTACAAGGTTCGATTTGAAGATATTTATGGACATGTATGTGTATATGTATGTATTCATGTTGAATATGGTGTTTTGAATCTGATTTTTGGTGTTGTTCGAAATCGTGTTGGTTATGGATTTGTGAATTCAGACTTGGATTTCTGATTTTTGCCATTCTGATTCGATTTTTATGGGATTAAGTTGGGTTTTGATTAAGCTTACACTGTTGACATATGTTGGATTAAGTTTGAGGATGAATGAGGGTGGCCGAAGGAGCCACAGCCGAAGTTGGGGTTGGCCGAGTTGCTGCTTCGCTTCGCTGCAGACACAGCCTCTTGCAGTTGATGGTGGTATGGCACTGGATTGCGCGCGACGATTGAGATGGATTCAATCGCCGGTAATGGGCACCGCGCGATGGGCTGCATCGTCGCACACAACGACGCTGTGATTCTGGATTGCAGCGCCATTCCCGGCGCTGCAAGCGGAGGAACGCCGCGTTCTCCAGATTTGGATGCGACGGCGAGGGCGGCGGCAGCTAGGGTTATTATAAACCCTAGCTAGTGCGACTTTTGGCAAGGGGCTTCAGTTCGGAAATTTGAAGCTTTCAGGGACCACTTGATAAAAATTTTTTTTAGCTAATTGCACCTCAAGTCCTCCCTATTTGTTTTGAATTAAAGTTTAAATCCTCAAATTTTGGATTTTATAAACTTCAGCCCCTAAAGTTATGAAATTATTTAAGTTGGCCCTCAAAGTTCTGAAATTTATAAATTGAGCCCCTAAAGTTATAGTTTAGTTAAGTCAGGACCTCTCAAGTTATGGAATTTTATGATTCAACCCCTAAAGTTTGAAATTTTTTTAATTCAGCCCCTAATGTTTGAGAATTTTCAAAACTGGTCCCTAAAGCTTGAAAATTCTCTAATTTGGTCCCTTAAAGTTTGAAAATTTTCATTTTCAGTCCCTAAAGTTTGAAAATTTTCTAATAAAGCACCTAAAGTTCTGAAATTCTTTAATTTGGTCCTTAAAGTTTGAAAATTTTCTAATTCAGTCACTAAAGTTTGGAAATTTTCAAAATTGGTCCTTAAAGTTTGAATTTTTTTTAAATTAAGTCCCTAAAGTTTGGGAATTTTCTAAATTGGCTCCTAAAGTTTGAAAATTTTCAAAATCAACCTTTAAAGATTGAAAATTTCCTATTTTGGACCTCTAAAGTTTGATTTTCTTTCAAATTGGGACCTAAAGTTTGGAATTTCTCTAAATTGGCCAATTAGATTTTGGAAGAATTGTAATTTAAGCACTTCAAGCTTAAAATTTCACATAATTGGCCGCCTAAGGTTTAAGAATATTGTAATTGACTCTCTCAACTTAAGGATTGCTTTATTCTAAAGTTTTGAATTCTATAATTCAAATCCTAAAGTCAAAATATATGCAAATCAGTGATTTCAGTTTCAAATCTTAGTACATCAGAATCTTTTGAGAGATATAATATTCGAAAGTAAGTTAGTTGAAGCAACATGTTGCCAAAGCAACCTCTCTTGTGGATATTAATTAACTTTGAATATTAGAAGGTATTTGTGTGTGTTATTCATTGCGGATATTGATTGGCCCAAAGGAAGGTCAATATTTGACTCAAATTTCACATGCACTTGTTGTGATAAACACGTGGCAATTATTTGATTTAACGTGTGACCAATAAATCAGTCCAAAGAAAGATTTATTGGTTAACATGTCTTATTGCCAGTGTTTGATCACTACACTAAGGGAAAATTAGATGTTTGTGTGTTATTTCATGCGGATATTGATCGGCCCAAAGGAAGGTCAATATTTGGCCCGAATTTCACATGAACTTGTGGTGATAAATACGTGACGGTTATTTGGTTTTACGTGTGATCAATAAATCGGTCCAAAGAAAGGTTGTTGGTTGACATGTCTTACTGTCAGTGTTTGATTACTACACCAAGAGTACCACTTACAAGTCAATATTTCTGTCCAAAGACTAAATATTGATGTTGACGCGATCCCGGTCGGGGAATCTCGTCGAAAACGCGGAATAACGAAATTTAAAACCCTAGGATAGATCTAGATCAGATCTGACACAAGACAAACAACGAAAATAAGGATAGAACGACGGTAAAGCCTTGACCCGACAATCACGACGCAATTTATGGCGATGCGGATTGAAGAACCAAGATTGGTGAACGCCATAAGGACTTGTCAATTTCCTTGATAAGTTTCGAATTCGGAAACGCCACAAATATTCTTGCGAATATTTGATAAGTTTGCTGGAAGAACACCACAAAGATCGGATCTTTGATAAGTTCAAGAACAAGGGAATAAACTCAACCTCTCAATTTTGGAGAATCCTCTCACAAATTTTATTAATCAACTCAAACGTGTCTCTTTTACAATGAATTGAAAAAGCGTATAAATAAGCAAAATAACCTAGCATCTAATTTACTCAAAATAGAATTCTAATTAGACTAAAATTATAAAATAGGAAAATAACCTAAAATAATAAAAGGAAACAAAATAATTGGTAAAATTCCGGAAAATCTGGAATCCTGGATTACGGCCGTGAATAAATAGCTTACGGCCGTAATGAACATTCTGTCTCAATTTTCAATTAGGTGTTACGGCCGTGATCAACATGTTACGGTCGTAAAATATTTCAATTTCAGTTTTACGGCCGTGATAAACTTCTTACGGCCGTAATAAACGTTCTGCTTGTTTCTTCCTTAAGGATGTTACGGCCGTAAAAATGAAGGTTACGGCCGTGAATCACGTTCTGCCTTATTGTTTGATTTCCTGCCTCGGCTCGATCCTTTCCCCTTCTCGGCTCGACCCCAACACGGAACTTGCTCCGTTTTGCACGTAGATCACTATCATATTGCCGATGGCTCGACTTCGCCCTTCGATGCCTGGTCCGGATCACATCAGATGTTGTGCTAGGTATCTTGTGATGAGCCCTACCATTGTTTGAAAGTATGATTTGCATAATAAGGTATTTATGTGAGCTATTTTGTTTAAGTGTTCTCTATTCGATTTCAAATTCTGCTAGTAGTATTTCTACAAGCTCAAATTTAATCCATGTATTTATGGAACAAACTTCAAGGATCAAAACAAGAATATTAACTTTTCGTTGGCTGCATGGATCTAGACCGTGTACTAAGGATTGAGCAACCTGCTCCTCTTATGGATGAAAGTTCATCTAATCAAATGAGGAACTTTGAGAAGTGGGTTGCTTAAATTACGTGAGTCTCATGATCATTAAGCGCGGCATTCCGGAAGCCTTTAGTGGCATAGTATCTGAGGAGGTAAATGATGCCAATGAATTCCTTGCCGAAATTAAGAAACGTTTTGCCAAAAACGATAAGGCTAAAACAAGCACGCTTATGCAAAACTTGATTTCGATAAAGTATAAAGGCAATGGGAAAATAAGGGAGTACATCATGTAGATGTCTCACACTGCTTTAAAACTTAAGGAACTAAAACTCGACTTGTCTAATGACTTGCTCGTGCATTTGGTATTGATATCGTTTCCTGCACAATATAGTTAATTTAAGGTTAGTTATAACTGTCAAAGTAGAAATTGACTCTAAATGAGCTCATTTCATAGTGTGCAAGCTTCTTGCACAATTCAGTCAATTTAAGGTCAGTTGTAATCAAAGGGAGAAATGAACTCTAAATGAGCTCATTCTATTTTGTGTGCAAGAGGAAGAAAAGTTGAAGCAAGACAGAACTGAAATCACTTGGCAAACACCTCTAAAGATAAGGGAAAGAAAACAAATAAAGAAAATAAAGTTGTTAAGGGGCTATTAATTTTATAATCCCACACTTAAGTTAACTTTTGAGATGGGAAATGCAACATTTTTGAGGATGTTGAGTTTGGGGGAGAAATAAGGTTAGATATATTGTCTTTAAGGAAGAATTTGAGGAAGGATCAGTTTCGATTCCTATTGTTGCTTTTGACAATGTGCAAGTTTTTATGCATGTCATTGATCAAGAAGCATATCCGGAACCTCAATTAGATAATATTGAAAAACCTCCCATCCAAAATAAGGTAAATTTCAGAAGTACAAACTCAACAACCTCAATATCTAAATCCATTAAGGAGATCCACGAGAGAAAAGGAAAAAAATGCTATTCCGAATAATTTAAATAGTATTTTTCCAAGAACATAAGGAAATAATAGAAAGGTGGAAGATGGTCCAATCAATTCCATCAGGCCATGCAGGGTTCTAACTCTCAAAAGTGGATTGATGCCATAAATAAGGAGTATAAGCATATGCAAGACAATAAAGTTTTGGATCTTGTCTCATTACTAGAAGGTGTGAAGCCCATTGGTCTTAAATGAAATTTTAAACCAAGAGGGATTCGAAAGGTAATGTGGAAGGATATAAAGTTCGTCTTGTATCTAAATGCTTTATATAGAATGATGGCATTGATTGTAAAGAGACTTTCTCTTCGGTTTCAATGAAAGACTCTTTCAGGAAAGTCAGGTTGTTGCACATTTTGACCTTGAGTTACATCAAATGGATGTTAAGACGACGTTTCTCAATGGAGACATTGATGAGACGGTTTGCAAATTAAAGAAATCCATTTATGTGCTCAAGCCAGCTTCCCGTTAAGGGTAATACAAATTTCATCAAGTAATTATCTCATTTGGTCTTGAGATTAATGCTGTTGATGGTTGTATGTATTACAAGTTCAGTGGGAGTAAGTATATTTTCCTGGTTTTATATGTTGATTATTGCTTACCACTAATGATATAGGCATGTCACATAAAATTATGAGATTTTTGTCAAGGAATTTTGAGATTAAAAATCTTGGTGACGTCTCTTTTGTATTAGGAATTCAGATACACCGGGATTGCTCTCGGGGTATTCTTGGATTGTCACAAAAGGGCTATATCGATAAAGTACTTAAAAGATTTGGCATGCAAGACAGTAAATCAGGGGACACCCCTATCGCTAAGGGAGACAATTTAGTCTCAATTGATGCCCGAAAAGTTATCTTGAAGTTAAAGAAATGCAGAGGATCCCATATAGTTAAGCTATAGAAAATCTGATGTATGCTCAAATTTGTATGCGTTGTAATATTGCATACATTATTGGTATACTAATGAGATATTTAAGTAACCCTGGGATGGATCATTTGGAAAGTAGCCCAAACATGGGTTATAACGTATTTAAAGAGAACAAAAGATTACATGCTCACATACAGAAAATCGGATCAGTTGGAGATCATATGGTATTATGATTCCGATTTTTTCTAGATGCCAAAACAGTAGAAGATCCACACCAAGCTACATTTATCTGCTAGTTGGAGGAGCTATTTCAGGAAGGAGTGCTTAACAAACATTTTAGCTTCTTTCACTTGGCAGAACAGTTTGTAGCAATTTTGGGGGCATCTAATTATGGAATATAGCTGCGAAATTTTGTCACTGGGCTGCGTATTCTGTACGGTATAGAAAGACCACTAAAGTTAAATTGTGACAATAACTCAGCAGATTTATATTCCAGTAACAACAGGAGCTCAACTAAGTCAAAATACATTGACATAAGTTCCTGGTTGTGAAGGATACAGTTCAGAGTGGACACGTGTCAATAAGAGCACATTGGGACAAACTCCATAATTGCGGATCCGCTTACTAAAGTATTACAACCCAAGGTCTTTCATGAGCACAATACTCATATGGGTGTTGTATTTCTTGAGGATATTCGGTTTCAGTGGGAGTTTGTATTTTGGGTGCATAAGACACATTTACTGTCCTTTTGGATACATTTTAAAGTTAAAGTTATTTACAGCTGTAAGGTTTCAGGTTTATTATCTCTGAACTCGTTTGAGGATGATCTCACTAAAGTCGGACAAGTTGGAAATAGGCATGTTGAAGATCACATTACATGTAATTTCCATGCTACACATCCATACTTGATCCATGTCATTCAGTTATGTCGATATACGTAACCATTGATAGGTTTAGTTACGATTAATGTAGCGAAAGCCGCTTTGATCCTATGTTGATATAATTGATGGACCGGATTGTTTGGGGATGCATTCAGTAATGATAGCAAAATTCTGAGTACTCATAAGGTTATGATTGATACACAATTGTAAGGTTACACATATAGCCCAAGTAGGAGATTGTAAGGATTTTAATCAATCGTGTGGGCTTATATGTGAATTATTGTGTATTGAATAAAATGCTATTAAATTTGGTTAAGCCCATTTAAAGTGATCTAATAAGGATTTTATATATATCGGGCTTTAATGTATCTAATTAATGTATGGGCTTTTATGTGTAGATACCAGGCCATTACCTAATTCATGATGGGCCGGATTAGGTTAACTGGCAATACAGTATATAAAGTCGGTTATGGTCCCTGAATCATACGTATTGTTCATTCCTTTTGACATCCCATCATCAGAGAGAAAATTAGGACTACGTATTGATTTGGAAGATCCAACCAACCGAATCGTTCATTGTGAATCATGTTTGATTAAGATACGTTTCCGCTTCAGTTATTTAATTCTTGATAATTCAGCATGATGATTTATTTTGGATCATAGATAAATAATTATCTGTGATAAATTTTCTAACACATGAAAACACCGAAAACCAACCTGTAGAAGCCAATTTCAACTATCGACCTCCGTAGTGAACAGTAACCGCGAGGTGCCCCAGGCCGAAAACGAACTGAATAGGGTGCAAATCCAGTGGATTAAGATAGAAGAAGGTTGGGATTAGAATAATATATCTCCCACTTGAACCAAACAACCCAGAAACCGAACCCCAACTCCACCAAAGTTGCGATGTTCGTCCCTGAACTTCTCCAAAAGGGTTTGAGCAGATAAATCGTGTGATTAAGGTGGTGGTGGTGGCGATCGACGAGGTGAAGGGGGCTAGGGAGACGCTGGGGAGAGGAGTGAGACGGCCGGGAGAGGAGTGAGAGAGTCTGAAGAAGGTGAATTCGGAAATAGAGTTAGGTTTTAATATTTTTAAGTTTTAAGTCAAATACAATTTAGTAATCCAACTTTAGATATGTAAATGTTGGCCCCAATGGAAGCTATTACAACGTTTTTTAGCTATTACAATGTTTTTAAAACGTTGCATAATTTGCATTTTTTGCAACATTCCCTTAGACGTTGCAAAAGACACTCTTTTGCAACGTTTTTTGGACTCTGCAAAAGTATACTCTTTTGCAACGATCAAAAAACGTTGCAAAAGGTTGGACTCTTTTGCAACATTCACTTGATAAATGTTGCTAAAGCTCAATTATTAGCATCAATTGTAACATTCATTTGTCAAAATGTTGCGATGGGTCTTTTTAACGACATTCAACTATCGAATGTTATCGTTTCAGTACTGCAAAAGCTCATTTTTTTGTAGTGAATAATTACCTTACCTCTAAATAATGTAATAGATGTGAGTTAGGGCCTACTATTCATTTTGGTAGTCTTTAAGGACATGTTTGGTTGGCCTTTTTTTTTTTTTTTTTTTTCAAATTAACTAACTATCTAAGTATAATATATTAATAGTCATGTTATATTTACACTTTTTTTTGGTACACCCACTCACATAGGGTGAGAGTCGTGATACTCGATTATATAAGGAATTAAAATAATGTAACTCATGTGAGTGAGTGTACAAAAAGCTTTTAAAAAAAAGGTGTATATTAACAGAGATAGTATTTACTATTCATTTGTGATAGCCTTTAAGGGTATGTTTGGGTTTTTTTTTTTTAATAGTTGTTCATCTGGGTCGCTTTTAAGGTCTTGTTTGATTGTGATTTTTTTTTCAAGACCTAGTGAAACAAATATATCGTCTTTTATTTTTAAGGTGTGATCTTCATGTCTCTCTTTACTACTTCTCTATCTTATTATTTTCTATTAAAAAAAATGACACTTCTATAATTTATTTTTTGGTTTATCTATCATAGCTCTTAAGAGTGTGTTTGATTGTTATTTTTTATTTTTTAAATTTGATGGAACAAATACATCATCGTTTTTGTTTAGGGTGAGCTCTTGCATCTTCTCTGTCCTATTACTTCCTACTAAAAATAGATACTTTTATACTTTAATTTTTATTTGCCAAACAATTTCTTCTTTTCAATAACTTCCTACTTCCCAATCTAGGGTTGATTCAATAATTCCAATAATTGTTGATTTTGTGCAAGTGAATTATACGTTGATTCTTTGTTTTCCTTTTCTCTATATTTCATTTTGGGCATTGAATATTTGATGTGGGTGTTTCCCCCTTGTTTTGATGACTACTTCTCGGTGTGTGTTCATATTTTTTCTTTGCAAGATTAGTTTTTTCTATAGCTCCATTTGATCCAATTTTGGAATTCTTCATAAATCTACACAAATTGCATTAGCTTAATCATTTTAAAATGATACATTTATCCTCAAATGTTCTTTTCATGTTTTTGAAAGTGTTGATTAATGCCCTGCTCTTGAAAACTTTATAGTTCGATCGCCTCAACCTGCAACTTCATACCTTGAAAACTTTCAATCTTACATGGACGCACAAGAATAAATCAGTAAGTAGTTAAATTTCTAACTATATTAACATATTATTATTATTATTATCATTATCATCATCATCATCATCCTCAATAGATTCTACATTAAAAACAAATAAATCTGATAATATTACATACAACATATAGACCAATGTACGTGCATAGCATGTGCACTCACTAGTTCCCCCCATATTAGAAGAGCCTCTTCAAGGATTACTATTCATTTTTGGTTAGTTGCTTTCACACCTTAAAGTTAATTATCGGGTTTGGTAAAAAAAAAAAAAAAAAAAAAAAAATTAGAAAAAACCCACAAATAAACACTAGTACAGAAAGTGGAAAAGACGTCGGTTGTAAAAAGGCATAGGCATCGGTTGTAGGGGCGACGCCTATGACGCAGACGCCTAAAGTTTTGACTTTAGGCGTCGGTTGTTAATCGACGCCTAAAGTTCGACTTTATGCGTCAATTTTTTAATAACCGACGCTTAAAATTGAAAAAAAAAAATAATTAGTTTTAGGCGTCGGTTCAAACTTTAGAACCGACGCCTAAAGTTCGACTTTATGCGTCGGTTTTTTAATAACCGACGCTTAAAATTGAAAAAAATATTATTTTGAAGCGTCGGTTTAAACTTTAAAACCGACGCCTAAAGTTCGACTTTATGCGTCGGTTATTAAATAACCGACGCTTAAAGTTGAAAAAAAAAATTTACTTTTAGGCGTCGGTTCAAACTTTAGAACCGACGCCTAAAGTATTTTTTTTTTTTTTTTTTCGTTTTCACACCTACAGTGAACCAGGCCGTTGCAGGTAATGACCTGCAATCATTTGGACGTGGCACGCGATGACCTGAACATTTTCCACATGCGTATCATCAAATATACATATAATCGACATATACATAATAAAATTAAATAGAGAACAATTATATATACAAGATTGTTGTTTTATTATACAAATATGTAAATTTAAGTTTGGATATGCGTCATTTTACACACACCTATCAACGAAATATTTGGCCCATAAATTTTGAATCTCAAAGATTTCCTCCGTTGAGTAGTATTTTTTAAATGCCTACAAACAATCAAAACATATTATTAGTTATTTTATAATAAAATATAAAGTCTTAATTAAAAACTCTCATTTAAATTACTTATACCTTTTCTAACGAAGGAAGCTGGAAGTGTTCTGTGACTATATCATACATATTTCTCATAATGTAATAGTCACACTCAGAACCTCCAGGTTGCTGAGGACACTGAAATTTTCACATTGAAAACTAACATGAATTATCAAACTTAATAGAATATGAAAATAATTCAAAACATTACAATAAATTTTAAATGTGTTTTCGTACCTTTATTTTTAGCCACGTTGTATTGCCTTTCGTCCTAACACCTCCTTGGGCCCAATATATTTTGAAAGCCTTAAAATTTTAATAAATTATATGAACAAGTTACCAAAAAAAAAAAAAAAAAAAACTCTAAATTTTCTACAGAAATTTTGGCAGAGCCTCCCTTATAAATTGAACTTATCTAACCTGTAAAGAGGCAAGTTGCTATTGAAATAAATTCTCAATAATCACAACAGAAATTCATCAATTTTACCACAACTCCACAATCAATTTCACCACAACTCCACAATTATTTCATGAAAAATTATCATAACTTACGTATTCAATAGCGGCTTGATATCTAAGTCACGCTTACATGCACCAGCTGAATCCAAGAAGTACACCGTATTCTTTTGAGGAGAAATCACTAGCAACATCCAGTGGTTCCTACGTATTATGAACGTGTAAATACAACTTTAAACATATATGATTCAAATTAGGTAAAAAAAAAAAAAGAGAGAATGTCAGTGGTCTTACTCCTGAAAATACGGTGCTATAATGAACTTCTTACTTTGCATTGCCCTCATGGTGTTGTCCATGTAAGTTACAACACCATCTGTATTTGTTCTTACCGAAACGGATGCAATGTGTGTCGGAGACATGAAACAATTGATTCAATACCGTATTCATGACACATCTCATGGAGGTACCTAAAAATAATTAAACCAATAAATATAAATAAAATAATGATTTAAAGTCAAGTTATAATTTCTGATCAGAAGTCTTACAATGAAAATATTTGTAAGATAGATGTATCCAACCATTGCATCGTTAGCAAATCGGTGATGTCTCCGACTGTAACAAAAATACCATCGTCGAATGCACAGTTGAACACAAAGGCATATATGGGCACCTGGTAGAAGTCATCACCAATAGGCAATTGAAGGACTAGAGTGTTCAACATTTTGCATTTGTCACCTAGACGTTGTAACGTCTCATCGTCGACAATTGCAGGTCGCTGAGTAGATGACAATTCAAAACTTTGAGGCTTTTTCCGTTCGTTAGATTTTTTTAGCTTTTTCGGTGCCTCTTCCTGCAAGAAGACAATTTTTATCATTATAACACTTCTAATACAATTTTAAAAGAAATTAATATCGACATAATCTTTTATGTAACTAAATATTATTACCTCTCCAAAAATAACCAACTCCTTCGGCCATTGAAAAAAACTTCCAATACCTTCCCCCACCGTGGTGTGATGTTGAGATGGCACTGGAAGATAGAACGCTTCCGCACCATCTACGACATGGTCAACGGACACCTTCACATGATTGTATTTTATATAGTTATTTTTTTAGTATGGTCAATTTTGTACGAGTGACAGTCACCTTAAATTATAATTTTCATTTTTTTATTTGTAAAATTTTACGAAAATTTCGGCAGAGTCTCCTCTGTAAATTGGACTTAGCCAACCTATAGGGGAAATGAAAATACTACAATAAAACCAAATTATTCACCATCGACATATTCAAAACTCAAACGCAACTCCAATCAAACTTCAACATCATCTACTACTCCAACATTAATCCAAAATCAATTCTCAACTTTTAAAAATCAAACTAAGATTGCATAACTTAACTCCAATAATTCAAATATTATTGTATATCAATCTACTAACTTCAAATCAATAATATATATTCAAACAAATCAATTAACTTGATAAATAATAAATCAATTATATATATATATAGACATACACATACACACACACACATAGATATATATATATATATATATATACACAAACATTATATAAACACATAGATATATATATATATATATATACACACACACATTTATACAAAAACTAAGTAGGGGTAGAGATTTAAGGTCACCTTGGCGGCGGCGGCGGCGGTGACAGCTTGGGTGTGAAGAGAGTTTCGTGTGTGAAGTGTATGTGTGTTAAGTTCCGCGGATACAATTGAAAAGGGCGCGGATCCGAAGTCCTTTGGGCGTCGGTTCAAGAGGAACTGACGCCCAAAACCGGGTTTTGAGCGTCGGTTCAGAGTCGGTTTTGGGCGTCGGTTCCTCTTGAACCAACGCCCAAACCCGGTTTTCAATTGGCGTCGGTTGTTACATAAAACGACGCGTATTCCCCATTTTTTATGCGCGATTTTGTACTAGTGAAACAAACTAAAAAAAAGAATTTATTTTTCTTTTTATCTCGCTTGGCAAGAGTTAAAAATAAATAAATAAAAATAGAATTTTTTTTATTATACTTATATGATTTTTCTTAATCACGAGATAGAAATATTTTAGCAAACGGGTACTTTGAGTTGGGATTAACTTATATTTCACGCTTTGGATTAACTTATATTTGACGTTAATAAAATCGATTACAAATCAAATCTCGTGTGACGCACAATCTAGCACTAGTATATGAAAAAGACTAGCACTAGATTGGAGTTGGCTATTATCAAGAAAAAAAATATTATTATGCTCCAGTTAATTGAAAAAATTCAAACTCAAAACTCAGCATCACGACTAGATTCATCTTCCACAAACATTTTGCACAATTTTCTTTGTGGATAGCGTGCATTCAATCCATTTTTGAATTGACTAATAATTATATAACTCAAAACTGTAAATCGCTTTCCACCGGCTGATTTACTGTGAGCTTTTATATTGCTCACCAATATTGAAACGATACTGCTGTAGGAGATCGGTTCTATCGCTTTCTAATAGCAACACTTTTCAAAAAACTCTATACACAACTGTGCCAAACGATGACTAAAACATAGCTATCATACAGTAGTCAAATTAAACTGCAACCACTTTGATTTTTTTTAAAGAACTTTCAATATTTTTATAAGTTCGTTTTCGATTTTAAAGATTAAAGATTTGAAAAGCTGAGGGGACCATTTATGCTCCTATTTGGTGGAGATTAAAATAAGATATTTAGTAAATTTTTATAAAAGTTGATGAAAATGTAGTTGAAAAGTTATGAGTCTCAATCCCATATATAAAATATATGGTCGGAGTTGATTGTTAACTTTGAGTGTTGATAAAATCTAGATTTGAACTTGTATTACTTTATAAAAAGAATTATGCTACTCTACCCTCTAATTTTTGGCACATCAGACCTCGTTTGGCCTCCAGTTCTTGGGAATTTTTTTGGTTCGGAATAGTATTTTTGGGAGAATGTGTGGTTAAAAATTATTTGAAAAATCAAAAATTGTGAACTTGATTAAGATGGATGATAGTTGAGATTGAATGTTGAATAAATTTGATTTTTGAAAAATGAGGGCCAAACAGGAGCCAGGTATAACATTCTGACATGAGTGTGTGTGAGATCACCCTCATTAATGAGCGACAATGTGAGAGGGTGACATCCGGTATATGTGGCACACTGAATGATATACCAACGTACATTACTCGTATAAAAAATGCACAAGTCTTGAACCAAAGAAGAGCTTGAGATACACCTTCCTCAACCTAAACATTATACTCCATTGCTCAACACAGCACTCGAGTCTTCTTCTCCATGGATAATCGTGGCCAGAATATAGAGCATCATAGTAAAAGACGTCGCTTAGTACTGTTTCCATTCCCATTACAAGGACATATAAATCCCATGATTCAGCTGGCCAACATCCTTCACCATAAAGGATTCAATATCATCATAATTCTCACCAAATATAACTGTCCAAATCTCTCTAAATACCCTCATTTCACCTTACATTTAATCCCTGATGGCTTATCAGAAACTGAAGTTTCTACAACACAAGCTGAAGTTGTTTTTACAGTAAAACTTCTTAACGACAGATGTGTAAAACCATTTCGTGATTGTTTGGCTCGATTGCTATCTGATGATCCTATACAATGTCTAGTTACGGATTCTGCTTGGTATTTCACACAGCAAGTGGCTGAAAACCTTAAGATTCCGAGGTTTGTACACCGGACAAGCAGTGTCTGTTCGCTATTAGCCTTTGCAGCTCTACCACTTCTTCAAGACAAGGGTTACATCTCCATGAAAGGTATATATGTTTTCTTTTTTCTTTGATTTTTCAAATCAAAAGGTATAGAGATGTAATTGGATAAAACCAGAAAGAAACAAGACTTAAAAAAGCGGTTGAGAGTGATAAGGACGACGGAAGATGGCAAAAGTAATAAGAGTTTGTAAAATCTTTGATGACTGAGTTGATTATGTAAATTTGTGTTTTCTCTCTTCAATTTTAGTTTCGTTTTTGGTGTGTGTATGTTTATTTCCCCAACACTTTTGACCACTCTCTTCCAGAAATATAGACCAATTTGTAAATGTTTGAAGAAATACTCATATTTGACCATTTAAGATGAACTCTCAAATTTTAATATGGTATCAAAGTCCATTAAGTTAATACAAGTAATTTTATCTGATTAAGACAAAAAAGGGCAAACAGATTTCAAGTTGGTCTGCTCAAACGAGTCACCATCTTGAGGAAGCACGTTAAAGAATAGACAGACTATATTATCACCACAAAACTTATTTTCTATACCACAATTTTAAATATTTTATTTATTTACAAATATAGACTTAAATAAATTTACATATATAACATTTTAGTTTTCTCTCGCTAAATTGCTAATTTCTATTTACATCACAATCTTTCAAATAATTTCTTATTAGTTTTCTAAATCATCTTGTTCATCTTGATATATTTGTTTTTTTGTTTTTCAATATCAAATTAATTAGAATGGATATTGGCACAATTATTTCATATGATTTCTCAATAATAATATTTCACCGTCATCAACACGAATTTTTACTGTTACGACGAATAAAGTCTCGCCGCCGGTGTTGAATTTTTTTTACTGTTACGGCAAATAAAGTCTTGCCGCCATTATTTTATTATTGTTAGAAATCAAAATTGTGCAGCCACCCATCATGTTTAATTGAAGAAACGAGTCAAGTTTTTGCAATTGTATGGTGCAGTTGGCACTATTCCGTTCATTGTAAATAATTTTTAATTATAAATGTTTAGATTTGCTCAGCCACGCATGTAATTGCCATTGTGTTTGATTTAGTTAAATTAAAGGATTAAAAAGTAATGATTTGCTGCAGCCCTCATGTCGTTAAATGCTGTGGTGTACATTTAATTTTATTTTTGGTGGTAATTTCAATTATATTAGGGATATATACGTAAATTTTGTTGTAGTGTAGTTATAAAAAATATATTTTATTGTGGTGTATTTATAATGTGGTGTAGAAAATAAGTAGTGTGATGGCAATAAAATTACTCTAAAGAATAAAATCACACGTTCAATAAAGATGAAAACAGAGACCAATTTATAAAGATTTTGTCTACTTCTCTCGACTAAGGGGGATTTATTCATTGAGAATTTGAAAAGATTTTTAAAAATCTTAAAGGATTTGAAAAGTTTGGAAGTATTCAATTTAGATTTCAGAGATTCCTTAAAAATCTTGATGTATTTAATATAGATTTTAATGGACTTTCTAAAAGTCCATAAAAGTCATGGTGTATTAGATAAAGACTTTTAAAAGTCTTTAAAATCCATTTGTTATTTAAAATGTCAATGACTTTTAACGACTCCTAAAAAATTCTCTATATACTAACTTCTAAACAGAAAGACAACCATAAAATCTTTTTATTTGTCTCTCATTTATCTCCAAGATTTTGAAAAACTTTAATAATAATAATTAAATTGTATCAAAACAAATAATAAATGAACAAAGTAATTCAAGAATTTTCTCTAGAAATATTTTTATATTAAAAAATATTAGCCTCTGTTTGTTAAAATTTTGGTGTTTAAAAATATGTTTTTTATGTTTTCTAAGTAAGATTTGTGGTTGAAAAGTTGAGAGAGAAAATATATGTGGTTAAAAAATGATTTGAGAAATTGTGATGTTTAAAAACTTGTTTTTTTGACTTTTGCCAAACAGAGGCTTAATTAAATGTATATCGAAATCTAAAAATAATTGTATATTAAAAATATTAAAAAAATTATGAACATAGTACAATTTTTATGTCGATTTTAAACGTGATTTTATTTTTCTCTCATTTTTATCACAAATGTTTCTCTATATTATAACTATTTATCTCTCAAACGGCGTTTATTGATTCACTTGATATATAATTCTTATTAAAAATTAACATTCACGTCATAGGAAAATTAATTTATTAATATTCAAAATTTTCAATTGAAAAAATAAAAGTCTATAAAAGTTTTTAAAAGAGTATGAAAGTCTTTTAAATAAAAGTCTACAAAAGCTTTTGAAACTCTATAAAAGTCCTTTAAATAAAAGTCTGCAAAAATCTTTGAAAGTTTATACAAATTCATAAAAATTAATAAAATTCAAAGAAATTCATATTAAAACAAAAAGTTTATTAAAAAAAGCCATTAAAATGTCTTTCAAAATATACATTGAATAAACCTCCTAAGTTGACATTTTAAAAGGGATCCTCAAACCGTGGCTACAACTCACTTCTTGATTTATGGAACTTTCTATCATCCACTTCTTGGACAGATTCCAAAATGGACGAACCAGTTTTGGAGCTCCCACCTCTGAAAGTAAAGGACATTCCAACAATTGAGACGCTGTACAATCCAGACGAGGCATATCAAGTCACTGCCAAAATGGTGGAAGAAACAAAGAAAGCTTCAGGCCTTGTACTCAACACCTTCAACGAACTAGAAGAGCCTGCATTAGCCAAACTTGGCGAACAGTTTCTCATGCCTACTTTCGCAATCGGCCCATTTCATAAATACTTCTCCGCCTCCTCGAGTAGTTTATGGACACAAGATCGAACCTCGATATCCTGGATGGACACACAAGCACCCAAGTCAGTAATCTATGTCAGTTTCGGGAGTGTAGCAGAAATGCATGAAGAAAAACTGAAGGAAGTGGTGGGATGGTTGGCCAATAGCATGCAACCATTTCTGTGGGTTGTTCGGCGTGGCACGGAATGGCTTGAAATCTTGCCCAAGGAAGTGTTGGAGGCAATTAGTAAAAGGGGATACATTGTAAAATGGGCTCCTCAACAAGAAGTTCTATCTCATCCTGCCACTGGTGGCTTTTGGACTCACAGTGGATGGAATTCGACTCTCGAGAGCATTTGCGAAGGCGTTCCGATGATATGTTCGCCTTTCTTTGGCGATCAGAAAGTGAATTCTAGATATGTGAATGATATCTGGAAAGTGGGGATTAAGTTGGAGAAAGGGCTGGAAAGAGACGAGATTGAAAGTGCTATAAGAAAACTGATGGTGGGGAAGGAAGGGGAAAATATGAGGAAGAATATAATGTGTTTGAAGGAGAAATTAGATCTTTCTTTGAAACCATGTGGTTCTTCATACCAATCACTAAATAACTTGATAGATTCTATTTCATCTTTCAGATCTACTGTTTGATCCTTCTCCAATGTGATTTTGTTATATTTTCTGGATCTCAGTTGAATATTTCTCTAATGATTTTATTGCATGAGTTTATAATTTTTTGTTGGCCTATAATTCGAGTCTTCTTATAATTCTTAAAGAGAAATAGCCAAGAATGAATATGAACGTGAAAATTAGCCCAGAACGAGAGGAGCAATGATGTTTCTGAAGTTAATATAAGGAATCTCCCGTCTCTTCAGCTACAAGAGCAGCAAAGCATAAGATACCATCAATTATTATGCACGTGTAACGGATCTTCTATTGCAGTTACCAGTTAAGTTTACAGTACAAAATGCTCTGCTGTCCACCGTGTCAACTTACTATTTTTCATTGAATGTGGGCATTTGTTATGTTGTTCACGATGGACAACAGAGCGGGACTGACATCACATTTTCTCAAATAATTTTTAATTATCCACATTTTTTAACATCACTTTTTAATCATATATTTTACCTTAAGAAAATCAGTACAAAATGCTCCGTTATCCATCGTGGACAATATAAAAATTGCCCACCTCTAATGTAAAATAGCCAAATATCTTTAATATTTAAAATTCGAGACTTGACTATTTTTCATTGAATGTGGGCACTTGTTATGTTGTCCACGATGGGCAACAGAGCGGACTGATTTATAGTATTTGGTAATAAACATCACATTTTTTCAAACAATTTTTAATCATGCACATTTTTTAAAATCAATTTTTAACCATATATTTTACCTCAAGAAAATCAAATTCTTTGTTAATAAACAAAACTCAGCGATAAAAAAGGCTTAGCCTATTCTAGATAACATTAGATTCAAAAAAATTTAAGTCTATTTGGCGTGTCTTTCCCGATTTATAAATAGAATCTTGTTATTTTCTAGATAAAATATGTTGTTGATTTCTTCTTCTTTTTTTTTTTGGAAAAAATATATAATAAAAAATGATTTAAAAAATTGTTTAATTTATAAAATGCCTTTTACTGGACAGACAACAACAACATCCTTCAAGCTTGTCATGAAGTTCAAGCAAGCTGCATATAACGGGGTTGGTTGGCCTAAAGGAAGGCCGTTGTGTAGGTGAAGCTAAGGATATATATATATATTAATTATGTTTTAGCCCATGTTTGGTGAAATTAAAATCAGATTTTTACTTTTCTCCTATATTTTAATAGAAGTTAATGGAATGCATGATTTAAAAGTTGTGAACCCTATGAAATATGTGATTAAATTAATTGTTGACTTAACATAAATTAAATTCTTATTTTTAATTAGTATCAAACAGGAGCTTAGTATAACTCATGTAGTTGTGCTGTGCAATATTATTCTATAATTTATCTCTATTAAATATCATCAACCATTAATGTGACAATGACATGTCATGCCATAAAATGATAATATCAACGTTCACATAGGAAAAATACTCTATTGATCGGATGTCACATCATATAATAATTATTAGAAATAAATAACATTATTAAGCTATTTGTACATTCGGACTTGATATACTGGATGACATCCCCTTACATAGAGCGATTCAACAAACTCTTACGTGAAGCAATGTCATCTATGATGTCAATATTGAATGTATAAATGGCATAATTCAAGTAACATTACTCATGAGTCTCTGTTTAGTATTTTTTTTTTTTTTTAGACGATCTCCAACCCATGGAGTAAAAACATAAGATCCCAAAATGGTGTTGTTAACACATAAAAATTACTCAATTTAGATGCCCAATATGGAAGTCCAAAACATAAGAGCCCAAGTAAAAACCTGATTTTAATTTCACCAAATAGAGGCTAAAACATAATATATAGAAAAATTAAAATCTTATTTTTAAGTAGTATCAAACAGGGGCTTAGTATAACTTGTGTAGTTGTGCTGTGCAATATTATTCTATAATTTATTTCCATTAAATATCATCAACCATTATGTGACAATGACATGTCATGCCATAAAATGATAATATCAATGTTCATATTTGAGAATTACTCTATCGATCGAATGTCACATCATATAATAATTATTAGAGATAAATAACATTATTAAGCTATTTGTTCATTCGGAATTGATATACCGGATGACATCCCCTTACAAAGAGCAGTTCAACAAACTCCTACGTGAAGCAATGTCATATGTGGTGTTAATATTGAATGTATAAATAGCATAATTCAAGTAACATTACTCATGAGTCTCTATTTAGTATAAGCTTTTTTTAGACCATCTCCAAGCCATGGAGCAAAAACATAAGAGCCCAAATTAGTGTTGTTAACACATAAAAAATACTCAATTTAGATGCCCAATAGAGAAGTCCAAAACATAAGAGCCCAAGTAAAAATCTGATTTTAACACACACACACACACATATACACACATACATAAATTAAAATCTTATTTTTACGTAGTATCAAATGGGGGTTTAGTATAACTTATGTAGTTGTGCTGCGCAATATTATTCTATAATTTATCTCCATTAAATATCATCAACCATTAATGTGACAATGACATGTCATGCCATAAAATGAAAATATCAATGTTCATATAGGAAAATTACTTTATTGATCGAATGTCACATCATATAATAATTATTATAAATAAATAACATTATTAAGCTATTTGTACATTCGGAATTGATATACTGGATGACATCCCTTTACATAGAGCGGTTCAACAAACTCTTACGTGAAGCAATGTCATCTATAATGTCAGTATTGAATTTATAAATGGCATAATTCAAGTAAAATTACTCATGAGTCTTTGTTTAGTATAAGCTTTTTTTTAGACCATCTCCAACCCATGGAACAAAAACATAAGAGCCCAAGTACGTAATATATATATATATATATGTTTTAGCCTCTATTTGGTAAAATTAAAATCAGATTTTTACTTTTTTACCAAATTTTAATAGAAGTTAATGTAATGCGTGGTTGAAAAGTTGTGAACCCTATGAAATATGTGATTGAATTAATTTTTGACTTAACATAAATTAAAATCTTATTTTTTATTAGTACTCATTTCGTCCCATAAAGATAGTCCACTGTTCCTTTTTCGTTCGTTCCAAAAAGATAGTCCACTTTCTTTATTGAGAGTGGAGTAAGTATTGTATGTCCTATTTTGCCCATATTTAATGTATTTTTATTAGTTTAAATGAATTTATACTTTTTCAATTTTGTGAGAAACTACAAAATTTATTCGGGGTATATTAGGGAAAATGATTGTAAAGCTTATTTTTCCAACAACATTAATTAGCATTTCTTAATCTGTGTGAAAATGAGTAGTGGACTATCTTTATGAGACGGATGGAGTATCAAATAGGTGCTTAGTATAACTTGTGTAGTTGTGCAATGCAATATTATTATATAATTTATCTCCATTAAATATCATGAACCACTAATGTGACAATGATATGTCATTCCATAAAATGATAATATCAATGTTCATTTATATAATCGGACGATTCCATTTTAGTTGTTAGCATGGGCGAAACAACACCTGCCAAAAAAACTTGGCATGCTTGGTAGGACACTTGGTGTCAGAAAAGTTTGAAACATCATGCTTCATAAAAATTCTGACAAGGAGTCAGTAGCACATAGATGTCTTCCTTTCTATAATCGAAGAATAATCTGAGGGTCAGCAAAGCCCAAACATAGGAGGATCTCGCATTCATTATGAACCAGCAACAGATTTAAGCCCAAGCACCATGCATGTACTACTGGGAGAACTCACTTAGGACATGTCATACTATAGAAAGACTTGCTCAAAACGAAAATAGCATCATGAAAATATGGCCAAACAATTGGATACATTAAATGAACTTATAAACAAATTTGTAGATCACTTCTATCAAATAAGTCCTAGTCGAGGAGATAGTTATTTCCAAACTAGGAGTTTAATATGGAACGATTCACCAAATGCAAATACAAGTTTTGGTTTACCAACTGTCAACGTGAGTCAGAGCCTAAAAAAATCACATATTGGTCCATCCAACGTAGGTGGTCTTGCAGCTTCTAACGCAAGAGGTGTCGAAACATCCAATATGGGTGGTATTTTTAATATAAGGGAAAATGTTCAAAACATAGGACCAAATACTACATGTATCAATGAAGGAGCAAACCAACCATTCACAACGACTATTTTTATTTGATACACCAATTTATAACTGGACTAAAATATAAAGTCCTCGAACTTAGGTCCCTTCAATTTTATATTTTTATCTCAATTTCAGTCTTTTTTTGATACACCACTTTATAATTGGACTAAAATATCGTTGTTGGTGGTGGATGGAAAAAAGACTAAGATTGAGATAAAAATATAAAATTGAAGGGACCTAAGTTCGAGGACTTTATTTTTTCCATCCACCACCAACAACGTAGGCAAGCCCAAATCACACCACCCTCTACAGTGCCACCATTTAGCAGGTATTACAAGTTCATATACAACCCAAGCGGCCAAGCATCGCTTCACCTTCCCATCAACCCGTTTCTAGTTAACAAATCCCATCAATTCATTTCCACGCAATTCCTAATTGGGCATACCAAAATGTAATAAAACAAGCAAATTCAAGAGGGGAAGTTCCAAGCCAACAAACATATTGAGAAACCATAGATTCTTTTCTTGTCCATTTTCTTCGGAAATTGGCAATTTCTCGAAGCTTCAAATTTTTTCATCGCCTTCTTGTTTTTTCAACGAAATTGTACCGCAAACAATCTCAAAATTGAAATCATTAAGCAAGCTTGACCTGTCTAATAACCCATTCAAGTGTCTAATTCCGAAAGCCATTGGCCCATTGGGGAGCAACAAAGTTTGACTATATTGAATCTTGTTGATACTGATCTTGGTGGTTACCTTCTGAGCTTTGGAAAGAGTAAAAACAAAAAAAATTTGTTGCTTCCTTCAATTATCTTTCTAAGGATTTTCCTGAAGAGCTTTCAGAGTTGCCACTGATGACGTTTTCTGCAAATTGCCATTGAAGAAGATAACAAAGTAGGATGTTTACTATAACGAGGGTTATAAACAATTGTGATAGAATGGGTGGAGGAAGTGATTGGTTGGAGAAGAACGGTGGAAGAATGGGTGCAGGAAGAAGGAGGAGGTAATGAAGAAGTAATTTGGGGATGAAGCCAAGCGACAATGTGATTTTTTTTTTCTTTATTATGTTAGGGATATATGGTTGTAAATTTGTTGTGGTGTATTTAGTGAAAACATAATTTAAATGTAGTGCGATTAAAATGTGGCTTAGTAATTAAAATTTGTGGTGACAATAAATTTACCCTTTGAGAAATTGTGTTGCTTATAAGAATTTTTTATAAACAATTTATAAAACACATGCTTATTATTAGATTTCAGATCCTTTCTAGCAAGAGCAATACGAAGGTTTATGATTACACATTTAGATTTTGGGTTATTGGGAAAACATATACTGGTAACATAATAGGAGCATGACAAGGTTAAAACGTATGCTGGGAAATTATGGAAAGAAATCAAATTTTCATATTTGACGACCAGATTTTTCAAAGAATACTTGTACAGAAAAATTATCACCAGTTACGATAGCCCTAAAATTCAAAATTTCTTTTTCCTCCCCTCTTTCATTTTTTTTTTCTTTTATCAATACCCATCAAGAACCTGAAACTTGAAGCAAATCGGAGAGACAAAGAAAATGGGGGAAAGAGAGAGAACAACAACATTAGCTAACAAGTCTTTCTTATATTCTTTTACATGGATCAACAAAAAGTCACACATAAAATAAACAATCTTTAGATAGTGATGCTTTAAAGTGCTACAATAAAAAAATAATCTTCCTGCATTTTTCTAAAAAAGAAAAGTTCAAACTGGAATAGTTACAAAATTCTATGGAGGTAGGGAAATTAGACTTCAAAGAAGCCTAAACCCAGGGTGAGGATTATAAAGGGAAAAGATGCTTACTGCCAAGGTACATTCTGTTAGTCCAAGAGTTACTAACTACGAGGGGGGGGTGAATTGGTTTATAAAACTTTTTCGATAAATAATCTCAAACTTAAAACCAATCGGTACAAGTATAAACACTTAGTGTTGGAAGAGATGGAAAGTAACTTAACTATCAATGTAGAGTGCTATAAAGATTTAAACTAATTGATAAAGCAAGTATAACACTTAGAGCTAATATTGTACAATATAGATTGATAGAATAGAGAGGTACAATATAAGTAAGTAAAAGGGATAAGAAGAAGCAAACAATATTTAAGCAGGTTCAATCAAACAACTTAATCTACGTCCTCCATTACCAAACTCTCTGTCACGAGTAAGGTCAGATCCACTATAATGGTAACTTACAACAAGGAGTACCAAATCCTTAGGTGACTTACAATAAGGAGCACATATCCTTAAATGACTTACAACAAGGAGTACTTATCCTTAGGTGACTTACAACAAGGGGCATCTATCCTTAAGTGACTTACAACAATGAGCATTTATCCTTAACAACAATCGAGTTTTCAGAACTTAAGTGACTTACAACAATGAGCATTTATCCTTAACAACAATCGAGTTTTCAGAAGGCTCTCGAAACCACCAAATATAATGAATTGAATTACAATTAAAAATAACTCTCTTGATAAATGATATACGCATATTAAGTCTCAAGAGAGTTAGGCTAACACTTCAATAGATAGCAATTAAGGTCAAGTGTTAGGAAAAAACTTTGATGCAAATGATAATGAAAAGTTCAATGCAATCAAACAAAGTTTTTCAAAGAACATAATCTCTTGTTAAATGACTGAATCAAGTTAAGTACCAAGAGATGCCACACTTGAATAATCAACAATAAGTTAAGCTCAAAGTGTTTAGGTAATAGAACTTTGATGAATCAAATGATAATGAAAAGTTTAGTACAAATAATCAACGTTCTTCAATTGAAACTCTCTCTTTAAAAAATTAAAACAAGTTTAGAACAAAGAGAGACTTACACTTCCATTCCAATATAGTGTGAAGATGTTGAAGAAGTTTAAAAATATAAAACCAAGAATTTTCACAAAACTTTCTTTCTAAAACTTTGATGAATTTGATAAAACAAAATTTAGGTCAATCAAAATTTTCTAATAAAAATAGATGAATATGAATCAAGTAAGAAAAATTATTTTTTTCACAAGAAAGCTTTCTTAAAATCTCTTCTTGAGTTGTTCAAAAGGAATGCAAGAGAGAAAGTAATTTATAGAGCAAATTTCGCACATAGTGACTTTTGCAGTCGACCTCTTTAGCCATGTAGTCGACCTCAATATAGCCATTATGATAAAATAGCCGTTGGAGTTCAAAAATAATAATGCAGTCGGCCTGTCTTTTCTTGGGGTCGACCTCACAGCATTTCAAAAATACGATTTGTTTTCAAATGTTTTGATCAAAGTTGATTTTGAAAATGATATTTTAATGACTTTGAAAATGTTACTTGAACTGATGAAGTGCATTGCTAGCTATTGATGTATTAATCTTACATATGTTGAGAAGCCATTTGTAAATGCTCAATTTCTTTGTAAGTTTCATTGCTCGATCTTCATGCTACCGTGCTTTATGTCTTGAACATCGCATATTGTGTTTTTGATCTTTTATCTTAGAGAGATGATTTGTACTTTGAAGATTATCATTACATGAAACACTTGAAGTACACTTGTTAATAACACATTATAATCTTGTTTGTTATGATCAAAAGTCAAAACAATAAGGTTAAGTTAGTCATAGGTCAACACATTCCAAATAAGCAGTATGCCTCCTTCATATCTTCATATACTAAGGTATGTTCCTTGATTTCGCCCAATAAACCTGTAATTACTTCCCCCACCTTCCTCGCTCTTGAATTTACCAGCAAAAAATTGCTTTGAGCTACACATAAATGAAAAAAAAAAAGAAAAAAAAAATCGAACAATTGAATATTTATAAAGAAAAAAGAAAAAGATCAGAACTTATACAAATCTCAATTTTTTATATTTTTTTATATTTTTTAATACAATCTTGCAAGTGTAATACCCATAGAAATAGAAAATGAAAAATACCACGCTAGATATAGATTCAGCAAAGAACGGGTCGCGTGAAAAAATAAAAATAAAACCAATAAACAGAAATACCGAGTTTACATTATTTGGAGAAGTTTCAGTACAGTATTTCTCCACAGATTTTGGGAAGAAGATTTGAAAGAGAATCTAAGGAAGAGATGGAAAAAAAATAATTGAAAAGGGTACCTGCTTTCCCGGTATACATGTGAAAAAGGAGTTGTAGATGGTAATTTTCTAGGTTAATTACATAAAATATCATTTATGTTTATCAAAAATTTCAAATCTATCACTAATGTTTCAAAATGACACAAATTACCACATATATTTAAAATTCTTAAACTATATATGATGACATGATGATAACGTGGCCTTACCTTTTAGGAAGTTAACACCACATAAGCATTAAAGTGAATTTTTTTATTTATATTTTTTAAAGAGGTTACACGTAGTATTGTTTTTAATTATTTTTTAATGAAAAACTAAAATTGAAACATCCATAATGCTAGGAAAAAAATAAATAAATGTGTGGTCAAATTATAAATTGAATTATAATGTAACCGCCGAACAAATGCTAAATTGATTTATAAATTTTAATGATTACATTAAAGAACAAATATGTATTTACATAAAAAATCTAGGAAAATAATAAATATACAAATGAAAATATAAATTAATAATTTTTTTGTCTTAAGGTAAGGTCACGTCATCGACACGTCATCGTTTAACCTCTAACTAGGCTAGAAGGTTATGAGATGGTATATGGTATAAAAATTTTAAACATAAGTGGTAGTCTGGGTCATTTTGAAAGGTTAGTGGTAGATTTGAATTTTTTTTGTAAACATGAGTGTTACTTTTGTGTAATCAACTCTAATTTTCTTGGGAAATAGAGAGCAAAATCTTGGGAGGAAGACTGTGAAGAGGAGTACAATTTTATTCACCTTCCTTACCCTCCATGTAAAGACAAAAAAAAAAAAAAAAAAAGCAAGTTATTTTCTAAGTCAATGGGACCCACCATACTAGTTTTAAAAAAGATTGCTTGGCAAGTGGAAACCTCTCACTATCTTTATCATTTTTTTGGGACATGTAAGGATGTCAACGAGCCGAGCTGAGCAGGCTCGAGAGCCAAAGATCAAGGCTCGAGCTTTTCCGAGTCGAGCCAAGTCCTGAACTTTTAATTTTTTTTTTTATAACAAAAATCCATAAATTCTTTATTGAAAATGTATATATACAACAAGTTAAGAAGAGCTCATGGCCGAATTTCATGGCTCAATCTTCCATCGAGCTTTTGGGGCGGACTTTTTTTTGGCTCGAGTCGATCCGAGCCAAAGCTCGTGATGCAAACCACGTAGCAATTGTATCTACGCAACCCACAAAATATTGAATCGACCCAAGAACGCCAAGAAACCACGATTTATGGATCCAAATTAAAATTAATTGAACCAAGCAACTGATACAATCATAGGGATATATTGACCTTTTGATCACAACCAATATTAATTCTCACCGAGATTTGAACAAATAAGAATAACTCCCAAGTTCGGATTGTATTCAATGAAGAATAGAAGTTTGAAAGCAATTTGCCTCACAATAATATCAATAATGGTCTAAAGTTTGTCTAATACAATGAATGGAAAATACTATAAATAAGCAAATTAAAACCCTAGTCGCTAATGAACTCAAAATAGAGTTCTAACTAATATAAAATAGCTTAAAATTGAAAAAGGAATTAAAATACAAAAAAGGAAATAAAAATCTGCGTTATTTGCAAAAATCCTAACTTACGGCCGTGACAGCATCCCTTACGGCCGTAACTATTCTTCTGCTTAAGGATTACAGCCGTGACCATATGACTTACGGCCGTAACTTTGAAAAACTTGGAATTCTTCATTTTGATCCAAGAGTGACTTACAGTCGTGAGAATCTTTGGTTACGGACGTAACTTTGCTTATGCATAAATTTTGATCTTCTTGGTTTCTAACTCGATTCTCGACTTGTCTCTTGGCTTGCTCACTTGGTTTAGCCTCGAACCTTGTTCACTCTTGCAATACTTGATCTTTGAAGCTCTTCGAACATGCTGGAAACTTTGTTTGGCTTGATCTGTAGTTCTTTCCGTCAAGCCTGCTATGATTAGTATTATCGGGGTTCTGGATCACATCATACCCTCCTTCTTTAGGATGATTCGTCCCAAATCATAGCTTTGTTCATGAATGCAACTGCTCCCCCTGGATCAAACGGAGAATTTCTGCTTCCATGGCATGAGTTCAATAAATTATGCTCCTTTGATTGGGAAATATGGAAGAGATGGAGCTTGAACTCCCTTTGCCATACGTAGTGTGGTTGAAGCTTCCAAATATAATTAACCTGTAAAAAAGATTTAAACAAAATGGTGAGGGACATGTTAGCTCCATGAGGTACAAGGTATGGATTCTTTTATTCATGAAAAAACACCATCTCCAATTCCTCTTAAAGAACCACGAGGCCCTCCTCTTCACTTCGTTCATCCTTTGCATCTTCAACCACCTTTTCAAAATTTTTACTTTCAAATTCAACCACATCTTCTATCTCCAAATTTTTATCACTAATTTCATGGACTCCCTCAACGGTATTCAATGCAGATCTACCAATTCAAAGCTCAAATTTTGAAGTTCTACCCTAACTTCCAATTTTTTCCCATCAAATTTTGGAGTTTGATCACCTAACTCCACCTTTTCATCTCCTACCACAAAATTCGGGGTCTCTTCAACTACTTCTAATTCATGTTTCAAGTCTCCCTCCTTCTTCCCAACATTCATATCCTGAGGCTATTTTTGCAACTTAACTGCATTTTTACCCCTCCGTGCAATCATGTCCTCTTCTAGAAATTTTAATTGATAATTCAATCTGGATAATGGATTAATCTTTTCCTTCACCTCCTTTTGATCTTCAAGTATTTGCTCTAGTGTTAAACTAGCTAGGGTGATTGATTCTCCATCCTTCAATAATTTGTACCTGTTTCTATTCTTATCATAAAATGCTTTCCTCTCATGCCTCCATGGCCTATCCCACAACATATGACAAGACTCTAGAGGCACCACATCACATAATACTTCATCACTATACCTCCCAATGGTGAAATTCACTAAGACTTGCTTGGTCACTTTGAACTCCCCACACTCCTTCGACCATGTTATCTTATAAGGTCTAGGATGTTGTAGTAAATGCAACCCCAATTTTTCAACCATGTTGATACTAGCTAAAATAGAGATGTACTCCCTATCAATAGTCAAACTACACAGCTTATCACCCACACGACATCTAATCATGAAAGTAGGATCGAAATCATAATTCATCCCTTTATGTAGCTTTCAAAAATTTGAGAGACTCAAAATAAGAGGGCCCAGATATTGACAAATATCAAGAAGAAATTTAATGTTGACTCGAAAAGAAAAAACAATATCAAGAATTTTAAAGAAATTCAAGAAAGTGGTTCTTGAATTTTGACTAGAAAGGAAAGAATATCAAGAATTTTAATTTGACTTGGAAGGCAAGGATTTATCAAGAATTTAAGAAAATTCAAGAAAGGGGTTTCTTGAATGGAAATATATATATATATATATATATATATATATATATATATATATATATATATATTGAATTTTGGGGTGAATTTTCCGAATAAAAAAATTAAAAAAAAAAAATCTTTTTTTTTTAATCTTCTTGAAAATTCAACTACGAGAATAAGGAAACAAATGAAATTTTATTTGAATACAAAATGAAGGAAATAACGACTTTTGAGTTTTTTTGTGACACTTTTTTGATTAAAGACTCAAGAACTGGAAGAACACGAAGAACAAGATTTAAGAAAACTCAAGAAAACAAAGCAAAGATATAACCTTGATTTTTGAAGCCTAAGCTCTGATACCAAATGATGCAAACCACATAGCAATTGTATCTACGCAACCTACAAAATATTGAATCGACCCAAGAACGCCAAGAAACTATAATTTATGGATCCAAATTAAAATTAATTGAACCAAGCAATCAATACAATCATAAGGATATATTGACCTCTTGATCACAAGCAATATTAATTTTCACTGAGATTTGAACAAACAAAAATAACTCGCAAATTTGGATTGTATTCAATGAAGAATAGAAGTTTGTAAGCAATTTGCCTCACAATAATATCAATAATGGTCTAAAATCTGTCTAATACAATGAATGGAAAAGACTATAAATAAGCAAACTAAAATCCTAATCGCTAATGGACTCAAAATAGAGTTCTAACTAACCTAAAATAGCTTAAAATTAAAAAAAAGAATTAAAATACAAAAAAAGGAAATAAAAATCCGCGTTATTTGCGAAAATCCTAACTTACGGCCGTGACAGCATCACTTACAACCGCAACTATTCTTCTTCTTAAGGATTACGGCCGTGACCATATGACTTACGGCCGTAACTTTGAAAAACTTGGAATTCTTCATTTTGATCCGAGAGTGACTTACGGCCGTGAGAATCTTTGGTTACGGCCGTAACTTTGCTTATGCATAAATTTTGATCTTCTTCATTTCTAACTCGATTCTCGACTTGCTCACTTGGTTTAGCCTCGAACCTTGTTCACTCTCGCAATACTTGATCTTTTAAGCTCTTCGAACATGCTGGAAGCTTTTTTTGGCTTGATCTGTAGTTCTTTCCGTCAAGCCTGCTATGATTAGTATTATCGGGGTTCTGGATCATATCAGCTCGTCTCTAAAAAAAAGCTCGGCTCGAGCTTTAGCTGAATTCTCTAGCCGCTAGTCGAGCTAAACTCGAGCTTTTTCTGAGCCGAACCCGAGCTAATGAGCCATTTTGCCATCCCTAGGGACATGTTAGTTTTGTTTTAATTTTTGGCCACATTTTTTTTTAGGTAGTTTTTAGTTTTTTAAAATAATGTAAAATTGTCCAAAATTAATTTTATTTTTTATTTATCAAGTAAATTGGTAAAAGTTGATAAAATGTAAGGTTGAAAAGTTACTAGTTTAATGAAATGTATAGTTAAAATTAATTATTTACTTTGACTTGACATTAAAATTAGATTTTAATTAGAATCAAACATGATTGTGTAATAAAAGGTCATAGATATTATTTTTCAAATGGTTATTAAACTCGGATATTACGATTCTACTACTTCAAAATGATGTTATGCTTAAAATTTTGGAATCATATGATGGTTTTAATAATTTTAGCGATTTTAACGATGCTCTATTATATTATCATTATGGGGTTTTTACGCTTTTATTGTTTTTACGCTTTTATTGTACACTTAATGTGTCACTTGATGTGTGATCGGGTTATCGCATTTTTTTATTAAATCGTTGTTAATGATGAAAGTAAAAATATGATCGATGACAATGGAAACCCAAAAAATGTGACGACCAATATTGTGTATAAGAAATTTGTTCAAAATCTGTAATACTCTTATTAATAATAGAATTATTATTATTTAAATTGACACTCATTGTTGTTACTTTTTATTTGTTTATTTTTTTCCATTATTTCATTTCAGTACATTATACTTTGTAAATGGAATATGACTGTACATCGCACGGGTATGAAACTAGTTGGCCTTAATATAGAATATCTTAAATAATCTTATTTAAAAAATAAAAAAAAGCTTGTATTCATTTAATAAGAAAATGATTTTAAGCATTTTAAATTAACATCAACTTTCTCATCATCCTACAATTAAGCCCCAAAATAAACCTTCTATTCATGATTTTTGCATTAAGATTTAGAAGCCCATTTCAATTGGTGATCCATTGATAGGGATGTCAACGAGTCGGGCCGAGCTGGCTCGCGAGTTGAAGATCAAGGCTCGAGCTCGGGTCAAGCTTTTTTGGCCCGAGTCGACAGAGCCAAATCTAGTCCCCAAAAATAAGGCTTGACTCGAGCTTTTTCGAGCTGAGTCTAGCTAAGCTTGAGTTTTTAATTTTTGTTTTATAACAAAAATTCATAAATTTTTTATTGAAAATGTATAGGTACAACAAGTTGAGAAGAGCTCGTGACCGAATTTCATGACTCAAGCTTCCATCGAGCTTTTTTATTTTGCTCGAGCCGAACCGAGCCAAACTCGTCTCTCAAAAAAGGCATGGCTCGAAATCTCGAGCTGCGATCCGAGCTATGTTCAAACTTTTTTCGAGTCGAGCTCGAGACCCTTGTGCCGACGAGCAGTTTTGTCATCCCTATCCACAGAGTATGTATAGGAGGGATAAAGGGAGGCTTGGGATAGGGATGACAAAAATATTCGAAGGTTTATTTTAAGACCAATTTACTAGATAAATAAAAAATAAATAATAATTTTGGACAATTGTACATTCTTTTAAAAAACTAAAAACTACCTTAAAAAAAAAAAAAATGTGGCGAAAAATTAAAACAAAATTAACATGCTCAAAAAAAAATAAAAATAAAAAATAAAAATGATCGTGAGAGGTTTCCACTTGCCAAGCAATCTTGTTTTAAAACTAGTATGGTGGGTCTCATTGTCTTAGACAATAACCCATTTTTTTTTTTTTTGGTTTTTACATGGGAGGTTAAGTTCAGTAAAAAATAAAATTAATTTTGGACAATTTTACATTATTTTAAAAAAACAAAAAACTACCTAAAAAATTAAAAAAAAAATGTGGCAAAAAATTAAAACAAAATTAACATGCTCCAAAATAAAAAAAATTAAAAATTAAAAAAATGAAAATGAAGGTGAGAGGTTTCCACTTTCCACTTGCCAAGCAATCTTTTTTAAAACTAGTATGGTGGGTCCCATTGTCATAGACAATAATTTTTTAATTTTTTTTTTTTTTTTGGCCTTTACATGGATGGTTAAATTCAATCTTTAAGGATGGTGAACAAAATTGTACTCTCTTCAGAGAAAGAAAGCTTGCGTTTGCTTGTTGTCAAGAAAGTAGGGTTAATTAGGTACACTCATGTTTTTAGATTTAAAATCTTTAAAATCAGATCTTCTAAAAAGATAGACTCATTTTCCTTTTCTAGTCGTCGGTGCCGACTCCATTAGCCTCGTTTATCAGATCTTCCCCGACATCTCATTAAATTCCAGGACACTACTTAAGGTGAAGTCAAAAGTGTATGTTTTTCTTTACTTTAATTTTTAGGTAGTTAAATTCCAGGAATATGGATAATTCTCTATTGGTGTCGCCGATTTGCATATAAAATAATATTGTGATGCGTGTCGCAATGCATCAAAATAATAAATAAATATCTTACTCGCAAATTATCAGATTTGATTGTAATACCGGAAGTAAGAGTCGATCCCACGAGAAACGGAAACTAAAGTAGTGCTTTGTCAATTAGAATAGATTGGGGGAGGGGGGTTTCGAGTTCAAGAATTGTAAATATCGTGAAAATAAAGTAAAAACGTAAATTAGATAAAATAAAAGTCAATTATTTGCAAATCCTAGTTCTCAGGTTCAGTTGTATTCTATCGTAATGTTATCACTTTCCAAGTAACGCGTGTTCAATTTCCCTTTTTGATTTATCATCCGTAAATAGTTAATAAACTCTAACTATTCCTATTCTCCCTTAATTGCATTTAATTAGAATAAGCTCTCTAATCAAACATTAATCATTGAATAAACTAAAACAAGCTCTTTAGATTTAAGACAACAACTATATATTGGTTGAGAAGAATTATGATGAATTAGATTATCAATCACAGAAGCTCGTGACAATTAACCTAGGTTGGAATTCTTTATGAAAATATTAAATTTCCAATTGCTACTATGATTTGAATAAAAAGACGTTTACGGATCCAATCATTCAAAATAGCAAATCTCAATACAACACATTAAATGATAAGGCCTTAATTAAATAAAGAATTGCATTGATTAAATCAAAAACGCATAAGAATCCAACAAATCAAAGTAAAGAATTTAGAACAACGTTACTAGTTTGGAAAAGCAATAACAAATTGATATGAAATACAACTTCCTCTTCGAACTAGGTATGGAAGCTTAGCCGAGCATAGTCATGAAGAATTATAGAATTTTCTTTCTTGATTCACCTTCTCGAGTTGCTTAATTCTTCTTCCAATTCTGCAAGCGAGCCGCGCCTCTTTCAATAATTATTCCAAACCTTTTTCTGTCCTAAAATTCCCTTTTTATAACCTTAATTTCGTGCCCTAATTTTGGGAGCAAGAAATCCCAAAATTATGGAAATAATTAAAATATGAAAATTTTGACTGGAGACTTACAGCCGTAAGTTTTCCTTTACGGCTGTAAAGAGGTTTCTGCTGATTTCTCAAAAATTGAAGTTACGGTCGTAACTTCTGATTTACGGCCGTAAAGATGTTTCTACGCATTTTTCACCTTTTTAGGGTTACGGCCGTAAGAATATGTCTTACGGCTGTAACATCTTTTCTGCTTATTTTTTTCTGATTCAACATGTTCTTACGGCCGTGATGATTTGTCTTGTTGCAGTAACTCTATTTGCACCTAAGTCCCAAAACTTCAGTTTTTAGTGCAATTTGGTCCTTTTTTCTTCTTTTCTCCTCTTTTAGGATCCTATACAACATGAAACATAAAATGCATTAATAATACCTAGATAGAATTTCATTATGACTTATTCAAGGATATAAGTGCATAAAATAAACGTAAATATCACACTTATCATATTGGGAAAACTTTTACAAGCTGATTTTTAGGTAATTAGTGGTGATTTTCTGATTTAGGTCTCTTCTTACATAAACTTTTTCTTGATTTTCTTGTGAGATCTTGTATGTACTTATGGAGTTACCTATTGATCAATTTTCCAAAAATATTCTTTGCCTTTGTTCATTTTTTCTTGTTAGAGATATAAATTACAGTCCGGTCTCTCTCATCGTGTGAATTTATTGCATAGCTAGAATGTCAATACTTGAAATTTCATTTTTTTTTTAATTTGCAGAGAATGAGTAGGGAATATTTGAGCTTGTTTTGTGAGGAAATCTTGATTTTTTTCTTCTGGTCCTTGGCTGTCAATATCAAGCAATGCCAAAGATCTAATTAAGAAGATGCTAATGTGGATCCTAGACATTGGACTCGGGGAATTTATTGCCTCAGATAGAATTTCAACACTTGAAACTTCTTATAATTTTTTATTTGGAAAGAATGAGCGGGGATATAATGTTATGCGATTCCTTACAGTAAAATTAGAAAGCAATACACCTTTTTTGTTTTGTTGAGGTAGTTGTTATGGTGGCGGTGAGACGGTGGTACTGATGTTGAGACGACGATTATGGCAGTGGTGGTATTTAGACAATAAATAATTACAAAATGTATTTACGAATTTATTAATTAAAATTGTAATTAATTACAAATTGAAATAAAGTTACAATTGTAATTAATTACAAACAATCAATATGATTTACATTGTTTGATTACTTGATTTTGGTAATATGTTTTATATTCTTAAAATAACTTTTAAAATTTCTGATATTAAAAATTAAGCCCCTTAAAGTTTTGTATTTGTGTACTTAACCCAAGAAAGTATGATTGTACAAGTATGGTTAAGAAAAAAAAAGGCCCAAATGGCTTACGCGGCTCAAACGACTTATGAACAGTGGTTTCAAAACCAACTCTTTTAATGTATAGGTGAAAAAAGAATTTTTTGTCATTCATTAAATGATCCATAGATGATTTATGGTCAACTAACATATATTATATTTGTAAAAACTATACGATGGGGTCGTTTAATCACAAAATCAAAATTGAAGAGATGAAGTTTTTATTCACTCAAAATAAACTTCAAGTAATACATGAGATGGAGTATTTAAAGAGCAAAAAAATAATACATACAAGATACATTCTGATGGGAAAATAACAGTCCCTTATTCTAGGCTATTCTATGTTAGACTAAAACTAAAAGCTAACAAGATTATTCTAACAGAAAGTGGTAAAAAACGTGAGGTAAAAAATTTCTCTTCAGCTGTGTAACTATGCCAATTTGTGTGGGTATATTTCCAGACTTTTAACTCCGCCCTTCAAACTTGAATCCCTTGCAATAACTCCCAGTTTGTCTCTAAAAGACTGAAAGTTCACAAGAGGTAATGGTTTGGTAAGGATATCAGCAACCTGTTCTGAAGAGGAAACATACTTAACCTTCGGCTCCTTGTTTAACACCTTGTCATGAACAAAGTGAGCATCTAGCTCAATGTATTTAGTATGTGCATGAAAAAGGGATTCGAAGCAAGTGCTTTTGCTCCTAGATTGTCATAGCAAACTTTAGGCACTTTCTTAAGATTAATTTCTAGTTCACTCAGCAAGGACATAATCCATGCTATTTATGCACTTGTATGAGCCAGAGCCCTATATTCCGCTTTGGTACTAGATCTGGAAACCACATGCTGTTTCTTTGAACTCCAAGAAACCAGACTTTCACCAAGATTAATGCAATATCCAAGTGTAGACCGGCTGTCATCAGGGCATGAGCCCCAGTCAGAATTAGTGTAAGCATCAATTTTTAGGTATTCTCCTTTCTTGATCAAAATACCATTGTCTAGTGTCCCTTTAAGATATCTGAATATTCTCTTGAGTGCATTTCAGTGAACCTGACTGGGATTTTGCAAGAATTGACTCATTCTATTAACTGAAAAGGAGATGTCAAATCTTGTGTAGTTCAAATACTGAAGTGCTCCAATAGCACTTCTGTAATTTTTGGGATCTTGAAGCAGCTCCCCTTCATCTTTAGAAATAAGTTTGCCACCAACTATTGGCATCACACTAGCATTTAATTTTTCATAACCGAACCTATCGAGTATTTCAACAATATATCCTTTTGTGAAAGATGCATAGAAGAAGTTCTTCATTTTGCTTCTATTCGAAGAAATTTATTCAATACTCCCAAATCTTTCAAGGCATATGCATCATTAAGCATTTTGATAAACACTTCCAGCTTGAGACCATTACTTCTTGTCAGTATTATATCGTCAACATAGACAAGTATGTAAAATGACTGGCCTTCTTTATTCATAAAGAACAGAGAGTTCTCAGCTCTCGACTGTTTGAAGCCCAACTAACCAAAGTATCTTTTAGCTTGTTATGCCATGCCCTTGGAGCTTGCTTGAGACCATATAAAGATTTCTCTAACTTACATATATGATCAGGTCTGGTCTCATCTTTAAATCCCTCAGGATGTGCCATGAAGACTTCTTCTGTTAATACACCATTAGGAAATGTGTTATTGACATCAACTCGCCTTATAGGCCAGTCATTCTCCACAGCTAAGGCAAATACAACTCTTAGTGTAGCTGATTTAATGACTGGGCTAAAGTTTTCATGATAATCTATCCTAGCCCTTTATAGAAAGTCCTTTGCAACCAAGCATGCCTTGTACCTTTGCACAACACAATTAGGAGAATATTTGGTTTTAAAGACCCACTTGCAGTCTATCACCTTCTTTGATGGATCAGGTGGAATCAACTTTCACGTCTTATTTTTCATGAGTGGTTCAAATTCATCTTCTATAGCTCTATCCAAACCTTGCTTTTTAGAGCCTCTGTGACTGACTATGGTTCAGACTCATTATTAAGTGTGGTATTGAGTATCTTGGGTTTAAAAATACCTGCTCTCCCTCTAGTTACCATGGGATGTGTTCTACAATGACATGCTTGAGTCTCAGTTGGAACCTGTTGATTTGTTTTAGTTTCCCCTTCTACTGTTGTTGAGATAGGACCATTTTCCACATGATTATCCATTTCTTCCATAGCTTCTGGTCGTGGATCAGTAGAAAAAGAATCTGCAACAGGTCCAACTTCAGCATGATCCATTTCAGTGGGTATTATAGGTGCAGTGACAAGTTCTGTGGGTAGAGGATAGAGTATAATATTAGAAGTGGATGAGTTGGAAGATTTGTGCATGAAACTTGTTTTAAATGGAAACAAAGACTCATCAAAGACTACATGTCTGGAAATATAGACTCTACCAATAGAACTCTAGCATTTATGACCTTTGTGCTGATTTCTAGGACCTAAATAGACACACCTCTATGAATGGAAGGCTAACTTATGTTTTTGATAGGGCCAAAGACATGGATAGCAAGAGCAGCTAAAGGTTTTAAAACTAGAGTAGTCGGTTTCCTTGTTATTTAGGATTGGTCTAGGTAAGTAATTGATTGATGAAGTTGCTGTTGTAAAAGCTTCCCACCAATAACTCAAAGGCATGTGTGCTTGAGCTAAGAGAGTAAGTCCAACTTTAGTTATATGTCTATGTTTCCTCTTAGCAAGTCCATTTTGAACTCAAGTAAATGGACAAGAATATCTTAATTTTATTCCTGACTCTTGAACTATTTTTCCAAAATTCCTGAACTCTCCGCCCCAGTAGCTTTGCAACACTTTAATTTGTCTATCAAACTGATTTTCTGCTAGTTTCTTAAAGACGGTGAAGTGACTCAAAATTTCATATTTGTGTTTCATAGGTTAAATCCACATAAACCTACTAAAATCTTCTACAAACAACACATAATATCTGAAACAAGTAGTAGATGATACTAGTGCAGGATCCCAGACGTTACTAAAAATGATGTTAACTTATTTTAAGTTATATTAATTGGCATTTTCTATTTTCCTATATTTTTGTAATTTGATAAATTTAGTTTATTACTAAATATTTTTATTTAGTAATTTATTAAGTTTAATTAAATTACTTAAACATTTCTTGAACGTAATATTGTGATAATATTTGTTGCTTATCTTCTATGATAATGACAAGAAATATTGTGATAATATTTTGAAGATAATGTTGGTTGCTTATCTGATATGATAAGTATTGTGATAATGGTAGAAGTCTATCACTTATCGTTTGTGAACAAAATTGTGATTTACTTGGCTTGAAATTATATCTTTATCACTTATAAGTATTTTGATTATATTTTAAGTCTTGTTAAATATTCTGATTGGACGAAAATCCTTGATCACAATCTCGAAAATTTGTTGCTAATATTCTTGATAATATTTTGTGTTTATTCTTGATTGTCAAGGTATCCAAAATATGGTAAGCATCTTCAAGATATGGTCAAGAATATTTCATTCTTATCTTTGCATATGGTAAGATTTGTTGGACGAAAATCTATCTAGGAAAAATTCTTGATAAGGGCGGAAAATATGAAGTCCATATTTATGTTAATCACGTGATTGATTAACTTATGGTAAGATTTTACATGATTTATCTATAACTTGGTTATGGTAAGATTTAGTTAAGAATATTTATCTTACCTTTTATTAATTATCTCTACCTTGTTTTGCAGGTTTTAGAGATCTTGTGCAATAAGGAAACTTGGGAATCGAGAAACCTAATTGCATTATAAAGAGAAGAGAAAACAGGATGCTTTCTTAAGACGTGAAACTACAATTTTCGTGTGGTGCTAAAGAAATTACACGTCCACCTTAAAATATTGGAGTTAATTTTCGTGTGTGCACAAATACAAAAAGCTTCAATTGTGTTGTGACTTCAATACTCCGGGAGGAGGATTCAATCACTTAGAGGAGGAAAGAATTTCAGTGTGAAGATCAAACGGGAGGTTTGGATCAAGATCAAACGGGAGTTCGTGTTACTGAAAAGTGTTGCAGAGTCAAAGAAAACTACTGAAGAGTGGTGGGACGCCAGCTCACATTACATGCCACAGAAGGATCAGGGAGTGATCTATTTCTTGGATGTTTGATAAAGTCTATGCGTAGATTTATCCTGTAGTTTAGATTGATCTGTATAAACTCTTTCCTTATATAGTGATTTGTTTTTGTTCGCAGGATGCAAACCGTGAGTTTTCCATGTTAGGGTTTTTCCCACGTTAAGCTCAAATTATTGTGTTCTTGTCCATTTATAATTTTGCACAATTCATTCTGATTATTTACGTTTTACAATCCAGACGAATCTGCCTTAGCAAGATTCATCTGGTACTGCGCTAAACAACGCTTAACGATTTACTGTTAACTGGTTACTGTCCAGACTTATCTGTGACAGTCTGTTTATAAAATTTAGACAACTTCAAATTTTCAATTGGTATCAGAGAGGGTTCACTTCTAGAAAGTGAGGTCCGGTTGTCTAAATGGAAAATTCTGCATCTCTTAGGCTACCTTTGTTAACTGCTAGTAACTATGCATATTGGAAAACCTCCAAGCTGCAGATGATCACTTTAGAATTTGAACAATTATCTATGGAGGAGAAAGAAGACTTCTGAAGCTTCTATGCCAGATTAAGTGATCTCACCAACTCAGCTGAAGAACTTGGGAAAACCTACTCAAATGAGCAAATTGTACAAAAGATCCTTAGATCTTTACCAGACAGGTTCCATGCAAAAGTGACAGCAATTGAAGAAAGCAAGGATCTTTCAACCATGCGAGTTGAGGAACTTGTAGGGTCATTGATGACCTATGAGTTAAATCTGGCCCGAAGAAAGAAGGACAAATCACCAGGGATTGCCTTCAAGACAAACTGTGCGAATCCAGACGACTCTGGCAAGACAGACGAAGATGAGAATTTCGTACTTCTCACCAGACAATTTAAAAGGTTCCTCGAGGGCAAACAAGAAGAAAGATCCACAAATCTTCAAGGCCAGAATCAAAAACCACAAATACAATGGAAGAAAAATAATTTCTATCCAAAGAATAATGCCAACACGCTTGAAGGAAAGCCTAGGAGTCAAATCCAATGCAGAGAATGTGAAGGATATGGACACATTGCAGCTGATTGTCCTAATACTCAAAAGAAGGCCAAGGGAAGGAAGGCCATGAATGTTACATGGAGTGATGGAGACTCAGATGAATCTGAATCAGAATCAGACAGCAGTAATTCTGAAAATCAGGTAACTACCTTTACTGCTTTACAGCTGTCTGGTGCTGAATCTGGTAACTCTTCTTATACAGATAAATCCAGATCAAATACTGAAAACTTGAGGAAGGAACTTCAAGATGCAGAAGAGAAGATTCAACTGTTGCAGGCCTTCGCTGAGCACAGCAGGGAACGTCAACTGGACGACGTATCTGCAGTCTCATACGATGAACAAAATGAGGTAAGTAGGTTAAGTTCAGAACTTGCTAAAGCACAAGACAAAATCAAGAAGCTGGCATGTGGATCCGTCCAGCTTGATGAAATCTTGAACAGTGGCAGACCTGTCAGCCTAAAAACAGGTCTTGGATATGAAGGTAAAGGTAAAAATCATGGCCATAAAATAAACTTTGTAAGAGAATCTGGATACAGGTACATGGAACAGAATAAAAATCATACAGATGCATCTACCTCTCATCATCATCAATACAATGCGGGTAGGACTCAAATCTCACATCCAGCCAGGGACTATACAAGACGACAATTCTGCCGAATCTGTACAAACCAGATGAGTCTGTCCATCAGAACGGCTAAAAATTTCAACCTCGACAGAATCGGCAGGATACATCTGTTTTCCAGGTATTCTGTAATTTTTGTGCTAAATCTGGTCATGATGTATTTAGGTGTCATGAATACTTGAAGTTAATCAATTAACACAAAAGAAGACTTGTTTCTAGACAAGAGAAGAAAACTCGAACGAATGCTTATGTAGTGCAATTGTCTTTGAGTGCTTTGATTCCTAACACATGGTATTTTGATAGTGGTTGTTCTAGACACATGACAGGTGATCTCTCTCTACTTACACATTTTGAAAAAGGCGAAACAGGTGCTGTTACATTTGGTGATGGCCAAAAGGGTAAGATAGATGGATCTGGCATCATTAACATTAAGGGATTGCCTAAATTAACTAATGTCTTATATGTTATAGGGCTTAAGGAAAATTTGATCAGTGTAGGACAATTGTGTGATGATAACTTGCTTGTCATGTTTTCAAAAGAATATTGCAAGGTTTTGAGTTGTGATAAAAAGTCTAACCCGTTAAAGAGTGTTTTATTTAAGGGAGTTAGATCTAGAGATAAATGCTATACACTTGAGAGTCACGAAACTTGCAATTCTGTTAAAACCAAAAATGAGAAACTATGACATAACAGATTAGGACATCTAAACTACCATGATCTCATGAAGCTGACCAGACTACAGGCTGTGAGAGGCTTACCCAGCATAAACAATATTCCAGATGAAATCTGTGGTGATTGTCAAAAGGGTAAGCAAATCAAAAGTCAACATAAACCAGGTACATCCATTAATACCTCTCATAAACTTGAACTAATTCACATGGATTTGATGGGTCCTATCCAAAAGGAAAGTATTGGTGGCAAGAGGTATATTTATGTATGTGTTGATGATTTCTCCAGATACACCTGGGTCATGTTTATTCGAGATAAATCTGATACCTTTGACAATTTTGTTAATCTTTTTCAGAAATTGAACAATGAAAAGGCAGATGAACAGGTAAGAGTCAAAAGGATCAGAAGTGACCATGGGAGAGAATTTGAAAACTCCGAGTTTGCTAATTTTTGTATCCAATACGGGATCAAGCATGAGTACTCGTCCCCAAAGACTCCTCAACAGAATGGAGTGGTGGAAAGGAAAAATAGAACTCTACAAGAGATGGCTCGTGTCATGCTAAATAGCAACCAATTGCCCACGAAATTTTGGGCAGAAGCTATAAACACTGCTTGTTATATTGTTAATAGAGTCATGCTTAGATCTGGAACAAACCAAACTCCATATGAAATTTGGAAGGGTAGAAAACCTAGGGTTGACTACTTTCATGCCTTTGGAAGTAAATGCTATATTTTGAAAGATAGAGAACACCTAGGAAAATTTGACTCAAACTCAGATAATGGAATATTTTTGGGTTATGCTGAAAATAGTAGAGCCTATAGAGTTTAAAATCTAAGAACCCAAACTGTTCTTGAGTCAATTAATGTAAAAGTGGATGATACTAATTGTGTAAATTCGGATTTGCAGGTAGCAGATGGTGATCAACTGGAAATTCCACCAAAAGAAGAAGCTGGAAGATAAAAATCAGAAGAAGAACAGCACCAAGCTGGAAGTCTCAATAATACTGAAGAATCCGATCAGGATGAGTCTGGGCACCCAGTAATATCTGCAGATCGAGACGAATCTGATGACCTAGATACACCTGATATTGCTGAACCAGAAGCATCGAGACTACCACCTGCTAGGATCCAAAAGGCACGTCCACTTAACAACATTCTCACTGATATGTCTAAGAAAAATGTGACCAGAAGAAAATTTGCTGAGATGAGTAACATATGTCATATGTCTCAAATTGAGCCAAAAAATGTCAAGGAAGCTTTGACAGATGAACACTGGGTACAAGCTATGCAGGAGGAGCTTAACCAATTTGAAAGAAACAATGTCTGGGAGCTGGTTCCACGTCCTAAAGAAGGTAATGTAATTGGAACCAAATGGATCTTCAAGAATAAGTCAAATGAACAAGGAAATGTGGTAAGAAATAAAGCCAGACTTGTTGCTCAAGGCTATACCCAGATTGAAGGGATAGACTTTGACGAGACATTTGCTCATGTAGCCAGACTGGAATCCATCAGGCTGTTGCTAGCTGTGTCCTGCTACATCAACTTCAGAATATTTCAGATGGATGTCAAAAGTGCCTTTCTGAATAGTGTGCTTAATGAGGAAGTCTATGTGGAGCAGCCTCAAGGCTTCACAGATCCATCTCACCCGGATTATGTCTTTAGACTCAAAAATGCGTTATATGGGTTGAAACAAGCCCCCAGAGCTTGGTATGAAAGGCTCACATCATTCTTGCTAAGCAATAGATACAAAAGGGGAGGAACTGATAAAACTCTTTTCATTAAGCATCTAAATCCTGAACTAACTGTAGCTCAAATATATGTTGATGACATAGTATTTGGGTCTACATCTAAGTCCAAAATTAATGAATTTATAAATACAATGAAAAGAGAATTTGAAATGAGTATGGTTGGTGAGCTAACTTTTTTTCTTGGTTTACAGGTACAGCAGGATGAATCTGGCATATTCATATCTCAAACAAAGTATGCTAAAAATCTGGTGAAGAAATTTGGACTTGAAGATGCAAAGGCAATAAGGACTCCCATGGCGACTACTCTAAAACTTTCAAAGGATGACAGTGGTAAGGATGTAGATTCATATCTTTACAGAAGTATGATTGGAAGTCTTCTGTACCTTACTGCCAGTAGGCCAGATATATCCTTCAGTGTTGGAGTTTGTGTAAGATATCAAGCTAAACCTAAGGAATCTCATGTTGCTGCTGTAAAAAGAATCATCAGATATGTAAGTGGTACGTTGAGTTATGGAATTTGGTTTACACGAGATACCACTACCAATCTTGCAGGTTTTTCAGACGCAGACTGGGCTGGGAACGTAGATGATCGAAAGAGTACATCTGGAGGATGTTTCTACATTGGGAACAATTTGGTGGCATGGCTAAGTAGAAAGCAAAACTCAGTGTCACTATCCACAGCCGAAGCTGAATATATAGCAGCTGGGAATTGCTGTACACAACTCCTGTGGATGAAAAAAATGTTAGAGGACTATGGAATCTCTACAGAACAAGCCACTATGTATTGTGACAGTACCAGTGCCATCAATATCTTAAAGAATCCAGTCCAGCACTCCAGAACAAAACATATTGACATCAGACACCACTTCATCTGAGAATTGGTGGAGCAAAAGATTATCAATCTGGAGCACATACAGACTGATCTACAGCTGGCAGATTTGTTTACTAAGGCCCTCGATACTGTCAAATTTGAAAGCCTTAGGAAACAAATTGGAGTATCACCTCCTTCTGAATAGGAACATGCATATTTCATAAAAAAAAAAAAAAAAAAACTTGCATTGTTTTTTCTTTTTTGCATTTTGGTTAACTTATCCTATTCTTATATTAAGTAGATCATGTTTTTGCTTGCAGATATATCTGAGTGCTTGTGGCTGATAACGAGACAGATACGTCTGGCTGATAGTAGTCAACATGTCTCCGGATGAATCTAACTAGCACTCAAATCTGGAAAATCCTAAGGATAAGTCACTGCTGTCTATGTCATATGGTTGTTACTGGATGAGATTTCATATTCTGTGTGTAGACCTATGATCTAAATCTTGCTTATAGCATTGCACGCATTTTTCTTATTATCCAAGGGAAGGGCTAGTGGAAAAGAAGGCTGCCTATCCAAGCCAAGTTCATACTCTTTAGTTTCAAAATACGATGAATTGATATAAATGTGGTAATATTGTAGAAGTAAGGGGAAAACCTAGTAAGATAACTTCTGAGGATTGTGTGAATCTACCGATCCAAGCCAAGTTCATACCCTTCTTCTAACCTAAAGGGGAACATACTGTAAGACAACTTCTGGGGATTGTGTGAAGCTGTTTCCACCTCCAAAAGATATTGCCACAATATAGAAAAATTCGGCAAGCCGGATTTGAGAAAATGCACTTCTTATAGATTTTGATCGGTCTTATTGTGCATTACGGTGACAAATCGATAAGTCAGGGCAATCATATGATTTGTGGCAGTATGTGGATGACTAAGGATTGCTTGGATCACACACGCACATTAATCAACATAATCGTACTCGTGGTGGACTGTCTACTGCCAGATATATCTGACTCAACAGATGCCAACAAGTGCTCAGACGTGTCCCAGGTATACATATGCATTTAGATTTTTCTTATTCACAACTTTTAGATTTTATTCTGAAAATCTTTATTTTTAATGCAGTATATCGTGGGCTGATAAGTGCAAATCTTGTAGAACAAGTCAGTTGATTGTGGAGCCTAATTTTGGTAGTTTATTTGTTTCCTAATTCTTAACATATTCTGTTTCTATATTTATCCCATTTTTTAAGGAAAGGAAATTGGCATAAACTAGGATTCTCAAGAGATATCTTTCTCTACAAGGAATGGAATTAAAAATCTCTTGAATTCTACTTGTACTCAAATTCCTCAAAAATCTCTTTTCAAATCTCCTTCACTGCCTCCACACCAGCTGAGTTCAAATTCCAACTCAACCTATAGTCGAACCAAGCCAAGGCGGCTCTACCACCAAGCCACAAGTTATGAGTTCAAATTCGACACCTATGTTTGATGATTTTCCTACCAGTCACCTTTCTCCCTTAGATATTCGAAGTGAATTGATTGTTGCTAGAGAAATTTTGAGCAAACAGTCTGAAACAAAGGGGAGATGCCAAAAGATGATAAAGATGTGAAAGAAGGAAAATCTGAAAAATGAATTGGCAGAAGACGTAGATGGATCTGACCCGGACTCAGGTACATCAGAAGAATCTGGTGATTCAGAGTCAGGGGCTGAAGAAGAGAAATCAGAGGAATCAATTGTTGGTTTATCCTTGGATTATTTCACAATTGATTCGTGATCAGGGTATTCAGATACTAGAGGATAATCTGGTGATCAATCCCAAGGTGTTAAACAGGGTCAGATGCAGGAAAACACTGGAGGTGCAGACCTATCACAGGAAACAGGTTTTGGGTAATACTCCTGGTAAACAGGATTCGTCTGACCAAGATACCAGATTTGGCCAGCTAAAGCAGAGATTATTGAGTTAAAGGCAGAGGTATCTGATCTCAGGGTTTGTGTCAAAAGACTTGAAGACACGTTGGATTAGTTGTTTGGAGGTTCTTCAAAAGAAAAACCAGATGAAATAGAGGAATCTGAGTCTGGAGTTGAAAATGAAAAATCAGAGGAGCAGAATGAATCTGAAAGGCCTAAAAACAAGGATGATACTGTCAAATCTGAAGAAGAAAAGACTGTTAGGTCTAACATAAAGAACAGGAAAAAGTGAATAAACGGTGACCACAAAGAAAAATAAACTGAGTACAAGGGCAAATGAATACACTACACCAGGTGGATCCAGGTATGATCATTCATCACTTGTTAGCAGCCCTATGCAGACTACCAAAGGTACGCTTACACCTTTCAGTTTTAAGTCTTTGTTGACTGGTGCCTATGCTGATTATCAAAAACCATATATCTGGGTGTCTAGAGACCTATAGATGGATCTGGGCAACCTGAATTGACTGGTCAGGATGGCATAATGGGGCAACTGGAATCTATTTGCATGTTTGCATGAATTCTATGATTGAGGAGTCGTTGGAGAGAGACATAGATATCCTACTGCATTAAATTTCTAAGTATTGCAGTAAGGGGGAGCATTTGTGTTTTTAGAGTTTTCTAAAACTCAACCTTTATTTGTAGGTTTTATTGCTTGTAACTGAATTTTGCCTAATTTTTGACTACTCGTGCTTACATTAGCAGGTTACAAGGTGTAGATTGCTTCCCCTATTTCTTCCAAAAAGGGGGAGTAGTATTTTTTCTCATCTTTTCTGATTGATTGAATGTTGAAGTAACTTTTGGTTTATTTTGATTCTCCTTTATGTGCTTATTATTTTTCTCTCGTTACATGCATGAATTTGTTGAAGTGAGCTTATTTTGATGCATGACATGAGGGGGAGAATTTTGATAGGGGGAGCTTAATAATTGCATGTTACTTCTTTCTATGTTTGTGAAAAGATGATTAGGTTTTGGAAAAATAGAAAAAGCCAAAGGGGGAGATTGTTAACTTATTTTAAGTTATATTAATTGGCATTTTCTATTTTCCTATATTTTTGTAATTTGATAAATTTAGTTTATTACTAAATATTTTTATTTAGTAATTTATTAAGTTTAATTAAATTACTTAAACATTTCTTGGACGTAATATTGTGATAATATTTGTTGCTTATCTTCTATGATAATGACAAGAAATATTGTGATAATATTTTGAAGATAATGTTGGTTGCTTATCTGATATGATAAGTATTGTGATAATGGTAGAAGTCTATCACTTATCATTTGTGATCAAAATTGTGATTTACTTGGCTTGAAATTATATCTTTATCACTTATAAGTATTTTGATTATATTTTAAGTCTTGTTAAATATTCTGATTGGACGAAAATCCTTGATCACAATCTCGAAAATTTGTTGCTAATATTCTTGATAATATTTTGTGTTTATTCTTGATTGTCAAGGTATCCAAAATATGGTAAGCATCTTCAAGATATGGTCAAGAATATTTCATTCTTATCTTTGCATATGGTAAGATTTGTTGGACGAAAATCTATCTAGGAAAAATTCTTGATAAGGGCGGAAAATATGAAGTCCATATTTATGTTAATCACGTGATTGATTAACTTATGGTAAGATTTTACATGATTTATCTATATCTTGGTTATGGTAAGATTTAGTTAAGAATATTTATCTTACGTTTTATTAATTATCTCTACCTTGTTTTGCAGGTTTTAGAGATCTTGTGCAATAAGGAAACTTGGGAATCGAGAAACCTAATTGCACTATAAAAAGAAGAGAAAACAGGATGCTTTCTTAAGACGTGAAACTACAATTTTCGTGTGGTGCTAAAGAAATTACACGTCCACCTTAAAATATTGGAGCTAATTTTCGTGTGTGCACAAATACAAAAAGCTTCAATTGTGTTGTGACTTCAATACTCCGGGAGGAGGATTCAATCACTTAGAGGAGGAAAGAATTTCAGTGTGAAGATCAAACGGGAGGTTTGGATCAAGATCTAACGGGAGTTCGTGTTACTGAAAAGTGTTGCAGAGTCAAAGAAAACTACTGAAGAGTGGTGGGACGTCAGCTCACATTACATGCCACAGAAGGATCAGAGAGTGATCTATTTCTTGGATGTTTGATAAAGTCTATGCATAGATGTATCCTGTAGTTTAGATTGATCTGTATAAACTCTTTCCTTATATAGTGATTTTTTTTTGTTCGCAGGATGCGAACCGTGGGTTTTCCCTGTTAGGATTTTTCCCACGTTAAGCTCAAATTATTGTGTTCTTGTCCATTTATAATTCCGCACAATTCATTCTGATTGTTTACGTTTTACAATCCAGACGAATCTGCCTTCGCAAGATTCATCTGGTACTGCGCTAAACAACGCTTAACGATTTACTGTTAACTGGTTACTGTCCAGACTTATCTGTGACAATTTGTTTATAAAATTTAGACAACTTCAAATTTTCAAATGAGATCAAGTGGTTTGAGTGATTGTGAAGTAGAAGATTGAAAAGGAAGAACATGACTTTTACTAAACTGACAGGCTTCACATAAATGACTTTTATTGATATCAATTGATTTATTACATGACTCAAAGACTCGATTTAAAACTTGTTCAGACGGATGTCCTAATATTTTGTGCCAAAGTACAAACAAAGACTGAGTAGAGGATTCTGTTTTGATTTCTTCTTCTTTAATGCTGAGAGAAATTGCAGGTTTGTCTAGGAATGTTGAAGATTTGTTGGTCTGTTTGGTAGATAATGGGAGCTAATATAGACCATGCCTAAGCCTTCCTTGCATCAGATTCTTCCTTGACTGCAAATACTTAACAAGACAAGTGTTAGGGTAGAATTACATAGATACAGAATTATCATCAGTGAATTCGAAAACACTGACTAAATTCTTCTTTATTTCAGGGACATGAAGAAGGCTATTAAGATAAAGAGTTTTATTTCCTTTAACATGTATAATTTTAGAGCCAGTATGAACAATAATAGGTAGTGAATCACCATTTCCAACTAAATTACTTTGCTTACCTATATATGGCTTGATTGTATTGAGATTGACTACTTGCACCCGAATCTGCAAACCACAGGTCATCCTCAAGTACTTCTGGTGTTACTACATAGGCTGATCACTTGTCGCTCTGATTCTGAATGTTTGGTTTATTAATCGCAAAAATTTCATCAAATCTCTTAAAACACCATCCTTCCTGATGGTTATTCATACCACAGATTTGACAAGGAGTTCTGAAATCAAAACTATGTTCTTCCTCTTCCTCCTCTATTTCCTCTTGCTGAGGTATTAGCTCCTCTTCTATTAATTCAGTAGCTTAGATTAACTGAGCTGAAATTGTTCCTGACTTGATTCAAGTGATCAATCCTACTTTCGTAAGTTAGTAGTACAGATGACAGCTTACTCTAGCTAATTGAGTCCTTCTCATTAATTTGAACAACAATGGGAGTATATTCTTCATATAATCCTGTAACTGCTTGAGTTACTAGATCTGGAAGCTCGATTTCCTTTCTAGCCACCTCAAGGTTATTAGCAAACTGTTTGAGAATAGTTAGATACTCATCCGTAGACAAACCTTCTTTCATTGTCATCTGAATTTTTGCAGTAAGAAAAGTAATCCTTGATTTATTAAGGATTCCAAAGCTCTCTTTAACAGCATTTCATAGCTTGTTTGAGGTAGTGCAGCCCATCACTCTCATTAGAATTTCCAGAGTCATAGACGAATACAGCCATCCCATGAGAAGTTGATCAATGGAGATCCACTTTGCATATTTTGGATTAGACGCCATTTCCATAGTAGCTACTTCTTGAGCAGCAGTCTGAGTTGCCAGAAATTCTGGAGGACACAACTTTGTCCCCATGAGGTATCCTTCTAAATTATGCCCTTTTACTATCGGCATCACAATGTTCTTCCACATGAGAAAATTGTTTTTATCTAGTTTGATTGATGGTATTTGTGTAAGAGTTACTCCAAAAGGACTAAGATGAGTATTAGCAGATGAATTTTGAACTTGTGAACTTTAATCGAAGCTGGCAGTGTCGTTAGCCATGGCTACTGGCTCTGATACCAAATCAAAAATTGAAGAATTATAAGATGATGAATTTAGTTGAAGGGATGAAGTTTCTTTTTTCTCTCTCAGAACATACTTCAAGTAGTTCATTTAAAGAGCAGAAAACTAATACATACAAGATACATTCAGATGGAAAAATTACAGTCCCTTACTCTAGACTATTCTACTGTTAGACAAAAACTAAAAGCTAACAACATTATTCTAACAGAAAGTAATAAAAAACGTGAGGTAGCTGTGTAACTATGCCAACTTGTGTGAGGATATTTCAAGACTTCTAACTCAAAGAAAGCTGAAAAGTTCATTATAATACATAACACACAAAATAAGACCGTCTCCACCTTTACAATTATATAATACCATTGACTCTGGAAACTGCCATATATAAATCCTAGCATCCACCAATTAGCAAGTGTAATTGGAATTCTTTCCCTTCAAAATAAACCTAATGCCCTTTTTCTGATGAATATCTTCAAAGTTTATATGCAGAAAAGATTCAAATGACGCTCATAGAATCATGGCCCTCAAAAAATCAATCAATCTGTCCAAATTACAGTACGATGAACCACCTTCACTGATAGCCTTTCTGGCCAAATTAGCCATATGATCAGACCTCTGCAAGAACTCGTCCCTTCTCACCACCATTATTTCCCTAACCATATTCTCTATTACCATTCGATCACAAGTATCTTTCATATCTAACCCAAGCTTCCAAACCTCACTAACAAACCTGCTATTTATCGCCTGATCCGCGTAATAAGGCCAGCAAATCATCGGCATTTTAACCGTTATACTCTCCAGAGTCGAATTCCATCCACTATGCGTGAAAAATGCACCAACCGCCGGATGGGTCAAGACCTCCTCTTGAGGTGCCCATCCCACCAGGTACCCTCTTGCCTTTGTACCTTCCTCTAGCTCCACCGGAATCTGTCTTTCCCCATCGTTTCCGGTAATAGAATCTGGCCTCATTACCCACAAGAACCTCTGCCCACTATTCACTAGCCCATACCAGAACTCTAACAGCTCGTTTTGAGTTAACAATGTAACACTTCCAAAACTCACGTAAATTACAGATTTTGTCGGCTGGGAGTCGAGCCAGGTCACACAGCTGAGGTCTTCCTCCCAGAAACTGCACGAAGCACGCGAGGGTTTGCTTGTTTTAGCTGACAACCGGGCCTTCAAATGAGCATGGAGTGGACCGATGGAATACAAATTTGGAATATGATTACGTATTTGATCAAGAACTGGTCCCTCCAAATCTTCAAATGTGTTAAGTATGAGTGCTCTAGCTTTAATGCTTTTTCTTGTCTCTATTTTGATAGACTGGAAGCCTGGATCATTAACATCGTTCACTCTGCAAAACCCTGGAAGGTCACGCCGCCGGAGAAACCCCTCCATTCCCGGCACGCTTGTTACCATTGAATCCATCTCTTCTTTTTTCCAATATGTGAATTTATCTTCATCCTTCCCTGCACAGAGACAGTAATAAAAATCGAGATACATCAGCTGGACAATCCAAATAATCACTTTTCACATTGGAATAGTATGATACCTTTTAGAGGGACCTCGCCGGCATCGATGATTTCTTGAATGCAAAAATATGCCCAGAAAGAGCACGCCGAAATAGTCCTGAAATAAATATATGGAATCCCCTTTTCTTCAAGCACAGGAATAGCGAAACTCAAGACCCCATCCATGATGACACAGGTGACAGGCCTTCGAGCACCGGCATCACTCAGGAAGTCGGTGGACTCCATCAGCTTCTGGAACTCCGGTCCCCCGGTTTCTTTAAGACTCAACAGGATCTCCAATATGCGATCGCCAGCACGGGGGTGTTCTTCCGGGAGACCATCAGGCATTGTGACAAAGCGAAATCCAGGGTAGCGGGCGAAGTGGTACTGGGCGTTGGCGTGGAGGAGGAGACGGCGGTGAGTGAAGTCAGAGAGGAGCATGGTAACATGGACGTTGTATAGGGAGAGAAGCTCGGCAAGCTTGAGCATTGAGTTGACATGGCCCTGCAAGGGGTAAGGGAAGACGAGAATATGTGGTGGGAGTTCTTGTCCTAACTCTTGGTGGCTCATTTCTATGCGATATTAAGTTTGATAGTCCCTGCAGGCTATAAAGGGTAATAATATGAATTGAGATTGAAGCACTTGATCTCTTGAAAACTTGTTGGATAGAGCAAAACGGTATCTTTATTATAGGATCTTGGAAACTCGCGATTTGTCCTCTCTGTTCGCTAGCACAATAGCATCTTTATTGGATGATTACATTTGTACACACTAATGTTTAGAAAATCGAATCAGATCGGTCGATTCAATCGGAAATATTAATACAATAATTTCATATGAGTTTTCAATAATAACATCATGCAAATATTAACATAAGTTAAAGTTTAGGACTTTATGTTAGCGAAAGATTTTTGTTGTTTAAGGTTTCTTATATTTTGATGTCACCTAGAATTTTGATTATTTAATTATATTTGATTTTCAATTAAATCTTATATTCTGTTTTCGAATTCTATGGTTTTTCAATGACATATATTTGCGTGTTCATACTGCATTTTGTTTATCGTGTTTTCCGTTGCATCTAGTATTAAAAAAAAATAATGATTCTAATTTCTAATTGCATCTAGTATTTAAAAAAAAAAAATGTGTATCAAATATTTAGAAGTCAATCGCCTACTATGTTTATATGAAATTGAATATCTTATTGTTTCAATTATCCATCAAACATCAATTAAAAAATGTGTAACATGAAAATATGAACCTAATTAATTGTAATTAAGGAAATAATGGATGGCAATGATGAGGAAAAATGGGATAAATATTGAGAATTTGGGATGATGAGTACACTACAATAATATATATATATATATATATATATATATATATATATATATATATATATTTTAAGTTTTTATAGAATTAGGAGTATTATTGTAAATTTGTTGTGGTGTATTTATTGAAAATATATTTTAATTGTGGTGTGATTATAATGTGGTGTAGTAAATAAGATTTGTGGTGGTAATATAATTACTCATACTTATATTCAACCTTATATATTTAGCTATATACCATATATACACTTGCTTCATTATTTAATAACATTAATTAATTCATTATATTAATTTATTATCTAAAAAGATAATATGTTATAATATACAACATTAATATAAATTCTCATTTTCTTTATTATTAAATTAATTTATTATCTAATAATTTAAAATGGTTTAATATGATTTCATAGTATTATTTTTTAATTAATTAATTTAAAATATATTAGAAAATGGAGATGAGTGAAAAAAATTTGATCTCCCATTTTACCCTTAATTATTATGTTTTCGGTCATATTATTCTTAACATTTAATTTATTCTCATTAAATATAATTATGCTTAGTTAATAACATTAATATACAATACATTTAAATAATTTTCTATTTGTCAATAATACCATTTTTTATTAATATTACTTTAAATATATAATTTATTTTTCATTAACAACAATCGTTATTAATTAATAATATAAATCTACAATACATTTAAATATTTTTCTCATTTTTCAATAATAATCTTAAACTCTTATTAAAATCATTATTTATTTCATATAATAGAAAGTTAATTTTTAATTATTATTCTATCTAATTAGAAATATAAAATAAATAATTTCAAAACTCTTTTTGAAAAAAAAGAGTCAAAACTACTTTTTGTTATACTTACATAGTATTAAACTTTTTTCATTACAAAAACATGCTCATAAATTAATTTGATTTTCCTATGCATAATTTTTTTTATGACTTATCATAATAAATATTTTAAAAATGTATTTTCAATTGCCTAATATATTAATATGCTCATAAATTAATTTGATTTTCCTATGCATAATTTTTTTTATGACTTATCATAATAAATATTTTAGAAACGTATTTTCAATTGCCTAATATATTAAAATGTTATAGTACTTTGCTTCTTGATATAAGATACATGATTTCTTAACTAAGATGACATTTTAAACAATTATCTAATATATATTTCAATAATCTCGATGAATATTTTTAATAAAATACCATTTATTAAAACTATATTTGATTAACAATTTTATTTTTTCCTGTAACAATATCAATTATTTAAACTAATTTCAAAAACCACATTAATATTTCAAAGACATTAAGCTATCATTCATCTTATACATACAAATCACGTGCTTAATACTATATAAAAAAGATGAACTTTCATTCAATTAAGGCAGGCTTATTAAATTGTAAATTTGATGAAGCTTTTCTGTATGGCATCCTCCGTTTTTCCCATTTTTATTGTGAGTAGGGATGGGCAAAAAAATTGAAATCAGTCAGTTCTTTAAGAAAAAAATAAGGACCAAAATCGAATCAAAATCTAAAAATGGAGAACCAAAAATCGATCGGTTCCTAATTGAAAATCGAAAATCGAACCGAGAACCGAACATTCTTAATTTAAAAATTAAGCTCACATAACACTTTTTATACTTTCTGTGTTGCTTTACATAACAGAGTGTACAAGTCCAATTTACTTAGATGTGTTATGATAATTGTTGAATTATTCATATCATGTTACATCTTACATAAAATCTATGCACGAATTTTAGAAGATTAGATGTCTGGTCTTTCACTCGCACTTGTTTGATGCATATTTTTGGTGTAATATTTACAAATTAGGGTAATGTCTGTTGTGTTGTATGTAATGAACTAATTTTAGGAAGGATGTGTGGTTTGACATGTATGCTACTTTTGTGTAGGTGCATTAGTGAATTGTGGTTTTTTAAAATCTAAGATAAGAATTCATTAGAAATCCTTTTTATCTTCGAAGTTTATTTAGTTTCAAATGAGCTAAATGATGTTATGATAAAGGTGTCTATATGCCATCATTATCATTTAATATTTTAGTCCAGATGCATAAGTAGTACATAGAACAACAAAAGATGAAGATCCTATATTTCTGGTTGCTAGTGGGTATATAAAAAATATTATAACCGTCCTTAGTATCTTTAGAACCCGAATATATTCAATTTGAATATTTTACTGCATCGATGGTTTTGTTTGGAAAATTTTAACTTGACACTTGTTTTTTTTTTTTGCACACATTTTCAGGTTTACTCAAAGTTGAATTTTTTAAATAAAGAACCGAAATTGAAATCGTTTGGTTCTTATGTTTTGAGAATTGAAACCGGAATCGAACTAAAACTTTTGGTTCGTTCAATAACAGAATCGAAAATCAAAACGCCCAACCCTAACTTTAAGTGTTGGCTCACATTTTAGGGAGATGCTTATTCAACTAAAAGGACATCATTTCTTACATTGTTGTTCATCACTGTGATTGATGAGATACGACATCTCCAACATAATACAGATCATTTAACATGAAGAATAGAAATCGAGTTTTACCATCTATACTTTACAATATATAAAGGAAGAATAGTCTGATTAGTGTGAATGCAAAATGAGATTAGTATGAACGCAAAATAGTTGTTTGTCAAATGTTAGATGTGAATGCATTTTTTGCCTTATATATTTATACACGTACTAATTAATGGTTAATATTTTTTTAATCATTTTTAATTTTAATAATTGTGCAAAGATTATAGGGTATAATAATTTTTTGATCTTCAACGTTGTTCAATTGTCGTATATTGGATGGGTTAAGATTAAACACATATTTATAATTATTGTGATTGGTGCTTTTAAATGAAAATTAGGAAAAACATTAAATATGTGGGCAAATATAGAAATTATAATAAATATATTGATACCTTGAACAAGCATCAATATTTGTATTTATAATATTATATTAAACATAATATACAATTAAAAAACTAAAAAATTTTCATTTTCAATGAAGTTAATAGTAACTAATAAAAATTATTGAAACCAATAGTTTTTTTTTTTTAAATATATATAAATTGACATTTATCATTCAATGAAGTTTTCAGTAATTTAGATTTGTTATGTTGTTTTTAAAATTTAATAATTGTTGTAATAGAAAATTATTTTTATATCTTTTGTATTTGTGTTGATTATGTATAATCATTAAATTTTATGAATGTTTATTGATATTGCAGATAGCAATTTTAGTTCATTGCAATGGCGAAAATCTATATTAATACTCTATAAAAATAGGATTCTTAAATTCTTTATAGTAAATAATTAATATGATGTTATTGGTATTTATATATTTTGGTTATAATTATAATTATAATTATTTTTATTTTTATTATTAACAATAGTATTGAATGAATTCAATCAATATTTTTAGTTTTCGGTATTAAAATTATTATTTAATTATTTTTTTGTTATTCTTAATATTATAAATCCTATGTCTAGCCATTAATATTAAAATTGTGTTTTAATTATTAATTGTCAAATAATTTATTATCTTTAATATTACAAATTATAATTTTGAAATATATATTATTTATATTATTATTAATTATTTTAATAAATTAAGCCTCCATTCAGTGAGTATATTTTTTTGAGGTAAAATGTGTTGTTGAAAAATAGTTTTGAAAAAATACATATGATTAAAAAGTGGGTTGAAAAAATGTGTTGCTTATAAATTATTTATAGAAAAAGTTATTGAACGAATGTTAATATTGAACAGTCAATACTTTGATTTCTTTATAATTAATAATATTAATAGAATGATTAATATTTTTTAATCATTCTTAATTGTAATAATTTTTTAAATATTATAGGGTATAAGATTTTCTGCAGAATTTCGTGATCTCCAACTTTACTCGGTTATCGTAACATGATAATTGTGAGATTTTCAAAATTATTGTTTTGACTACTTATTTTTGTAAATAAAGTTTTATTGGTTAAATTCAAATATTTTGACTACTTATTTTCTATTTATTGTGATTGATGTTTTTAAATAAAAATTGAAAAATAAATCCGAGGTAACTGTAGAAATTATGAGAAATATACTAATATTTTTTACATGCATTAATATTCGTACACATAATACCATATCAAACATGATATATACCATTAAAAAAAATACTAAATTTGCATTTTCAATGAAGTTAATAATAATTCATAAAAACTATTGAAATCAATAGTCATTTATTATTTAAATATATAAATTGACGTTTATTATTCAAAGAAGTTTTTAATAATTTGAATTAGTTATGTTATTTTTTAAATTCTAATAATTCTTGTTACGACCACGCTTAAATAAGCTTGACACGTCATCCATGGACTCTTTAAATTACTATATTGCCAAGGTGCCATATTGTCCGAAGCTTTATATACCCGGAATGCTAAGGTCGAATTGATACTATCTGGGGTACATACCCTGGACTAGTTATAAGACCAGTCAATGTATTAGAAATATGTGGCTCTTTTGCAAGTAGCGGCTTGATGGGACAACACATTTTCTCAAGACGTGATGGTTGCCGCAAGTCCATGGGAAGTAGTAATGATTATAGCCAAAAAATGGTTTACCTCATAAACGATTGGGAACCTGCCACTTGTAAAACACAACATGTATCATGATCTAAAGACGACTATTACTACTATATTTCCCACCAAATAAATGGTTTACCTCATAAACGATTGGGAATCTACCACTTGTAAAACACAACACTTATCACGATCTAAAGATGACTATTACTACTATATTTCCCACATCCAAATTATATTTACTTGAAATGAGTACTGACTTGAGTGTCGGAGTGCATATGAGAGCCACCCCGGCCCCCGTTGCATACTGATTATTTGTTGAAGTGCACATGAAGTTCATGTGTTCAAGAGGGAGGAGTTAAGACGTGTTGATCCAATGTTCCACCAAATTTTGAGGTCAACATTTTGGCACCATCGGTGAGAAACCACACTTCTAACCCCAAAATCACGGGGTAAAAAGCTATTAAGAAATCCTAAAAAAGTCAGAAAAACTCATGAGAAAGAGTGAAAAGGAACAATAAAAACCTTGAAAAAAGGTGAGAGGCCTCCTGAAAAAGCTAGTGACACTTGTGAGACCTTGAAAAAAAGCTAAAAACTTTGAAATATAAATTCATTGGCCCTTAAAAAAGGCTTATAACTTTAAAATATAAGGTGACGTTCTGTTTGTATTTTATTTTGTATTTTCATTTTCCAAAATATTTTATATTTCCTGTTTTTATTTTTGTTTTCAAATTTGCTGAAAATGCGTTTGGTTTATCATTTCTGAAAACTTTTTTTGAAAATGAAAAATTGGAAAACACGTTTTGTTTGAAATTTTGCAGAATATTACTTAAACTATTTTTAATTCAGTTGCTTGCAGAATACTACTGGTTCAAACTCAAATTTTCTTCACAATACATTGAAAACATGGTTACCTACAACACACTAATGTGAGCACTAAGAGTCTATATTAATGCAACTTGGTTAGGTTTGAGATTTGAAAAGTCTCTGATTTTATTAAAATTCAGAAAATGCAAGTTCTTTCAAAATCACCAGAGTCCATTTATCAAGACATTTTTTTTTGAAATATAATAACAAGAATCCCCACTTATTTTATTTATTTATTTATTTATTTTTGTAATGTTGATATTGAATTCAATAAAACTTTATTTTAGGTTTAGGTTCCAAGTTAGGATGATTCTAAAAAAAAAAAAAAAAAAATTATTTAGGTTTAGTTCCAAGTTAGGATAATTCTTAAAAAAAATAAAAATAAAAATAAAAATTAAAAAATTATTTTAAACTTAGTTCCAAGTTAGGATAATTCTTTAAAAAAAAAATTCCAAAACGCGTTTTCCGCGTTTTGAATATTTTTTATTGAAATACACATAAAACGCCCAAAACGAGATTTTGAGCTTTTGCGTTTTGTGTACAATTTTTTTTTTTTTTACCAAAATGCATTTTCGAAAATGGTAAAAAGAACGCGTTTTTAGTGTTTTCAAAAATAAAAACAGAAAACGACCTCAAAACAGCAAAGAGAACAGGGCCTAAGTTTCTCCACCTTAAAAAATGACAACTAACCCCGGAGAAAAAAGGATGAATAATATGATGTCAATATGCTCACAAACGCTCAGCCTGAGAAAAAAATCACCAATAAGGAGGTTCCTCGACCTAATCCTCTTCACTAGCACTGGAGCAAGCGTGTGCTAAGAGATACGACATGCATGGCTGCACAAATGTTGGAAATGAAAAAACAACAGATTGAGCAAACTGCTATCATGAATGCCTATATGGCAAGGGGATATACGATGAACGAGCTAGTAGCACCACCGCATTACCCTCAAAATCAACCACATTATTTACCTCCCGATGTAGGCACCACCTCGCACTATTATAATGTACCCCCAATGTATGCCGAGGTTGATTCCATCCCTCCTCACGAAGAGGACTCTGCATATGAAATGCCCAATGAGCACAGTTCCCCTTCTGAATATCATAGGGAAGCTACGCCATCAAGGTCTAGCAGTGTTTTTAGATGGATAGATGGGCTATGGTCTAAAAATAGACGGGGAAGGAGGGCTGAAGAAGCCTGTCCCAAAATACAAGTACCTAGAAATAGGTGAGAACGAAGGGCTGAAGAAGCCAATTCGTAAGGTTGCATGCCTAGAAATAGGTATGAAAGGGAAGCTGAAGAAGCTTGCCCACCAAATCAAGAGCCTAGGAATATGTCTCCGAAGAGCTGTAGAAGCTCACTCACAAACTAAAGGAGACATGCCGAACTACAAAAGGCCGCATTATGGCCAGGCTTTGTCACCCTATAGAAGGAACTATCCATAGCAACCCTATGGCCATTACCATGGCACGGTAAAATCAGACCATGATGAAAGAAACAATGAACTTATGTTGTACAAAATAGACGACGATGAGGAAATAAACCCCTTCTCTGAGGGCATCTGGAGGTATCCAGTACCCATTGAATTTGAAATGCCAGAGATCACAAAGTACTCCGAGAGAGGTGACCCCGACGATCTCCTTCTAAACTATCATGCTAGCATGGAGATGGCATGATCCACTTCAGTGCTCAAGTGCAAGGCATTCACTTGGACACTTGAAGGGAGTGCTATACGATGGTACAAAAAACTCCCTCCTGAAAGCATCCACAATTGGAGAGACCTAAAAGTAGCCTTCAAGAATGGGTTTGTGTCCTCCATTCCAGGACAACTTCCGCTCCAACGCCTGCAAGATCTAAGGCAAGGAAGGAAAGAATCTTTAATGGACCACCTAGCTTGGTAAACCGAGGAAATGCACAACTGTGAAAATATCACAGAGGCAGAAATGTTCTCCACCCTGAAAGGGGGCTTGGATATGAAGAGCATATTTTGGAGAGATATGCGGAGTCGTAAAGCAAGGGATTATAATGCCATTGAAGACCTAATGAAGGAGGAGATCATCTCAGAAGAGATGACAAGGACTAGAGATAGCCATCCTCAAGAACGGTACAACACCGAATATCAGTTCGTAGTTAACCCAGCAGTTAGGGGTAGTAAAATCAGTCCGAAAACCGTCGCAGAGATGGATCACGCCCATTTCCTAGGTCTGGATCCAAGTGTCTAGCTAAAATCATAGAGTCTATCCTCAATTTACACTCTACTTTGCCTGCTATAACACCCGCTGGCGCTCCAGAAGGAGTAGGTGTTAGCTGAGGTGGTAAACAGCCCATGACCGGGGCGTACTGCGCATACCACCGATTTTATGGGTACGCAATGGAGGATTAAAGGGATGTGCAATGTTGGCAGAACAAAATTCCAACGAGAGGAAAGGAGGAAGTTGAACCTCAAACAAGGGAAGGTCAAGCATGCCGAACGATTTGAGGTTCAATCGGATCAAACGAATAGACAACAAGCAATATCCTCCCAAGGGAGGAAATAATAATCGTCGACGAGAGCAGAGCCATGATAGAAACAAAGCCCTAGCACTTGGTGGAAATATCAGGGACCAACCACCACCCGCAAATGACCCGTTGATCCGGGAGATTAACACCATTTTTGGGGGTCAACACCCAGGAGAAAGTACCAACAACTCCCAGAAAAGGTACATCAGAGAGATAAAAGAGCCCACTAATGTGAACTATCACATAAATTCACACCTCACTAGGACTTCAAGAACGGAGCCCTTTACATTCACACTGGATGAAGTGGTTGGGGTACATTTTTTCACACAATGATGCGTTGGTAATTCCGATGGTAATTTCCAGGAATTGCTTATTCCGGATGTTGGTAGATGAGGTAACTTCTGTAAATGTGATTTACGGAGTCACTTATGACAAGATGAAAATTGACACACTACTCATCCAAGTTTCGAACCCTATTTACAGTTTTATTGGGAACTGTATTGTTCCACGAGGATCCATAATCGTAATGATAGAAGTGGGGCAAGCACCAACTCTTTCTAGAATTCCAATTGAATTCTTGATAGTGGACAAAAGTTCATTGTATCATAGTTCCATAGGAAGGCCAAGTCTCATAGACCTAGGAGCTGTCACTCATACGAAGTACATCTGTATGAAGTTTTCAACTGAAAATGGAATAGCAACTGTTAGAGGTAGCCAAACGAAATCAAGGTCATGCTACACAAATGCCATCCGAAAATTTCAAGACCAGATGTCAACACGATTAGCGATGTAGTAATGACCGATGTGGCTCCAGACCCTGAAAAAGTGGGTGCCGAACCCATCATAGACACGAATGTCACAATGATGGAAAATAGGGATTTGACGGATTTGGATTCGAGGATAATGGGTGCAGATTGCCTCACCACCCCGGATGAAAAGTTGGAATGCTTCTAAGTTGATCCTCTTGATCCCATGAAAGAATTACAAATTGGACAAGGCTCAACTTGCGAGTTTAAAGAGCAACTGAAGAGTTTCCTCTTGCGAAGCCTCGACATATTCGCGTGGAAGCACAATGACATGGTGGGAATCGACCCAAAAGTGTCATGTCATGGGCTCCAAATTGATCCAAACCACCCTGGATATGGGCAGAAAAGGAGGCCTATGAGTCCAGAGAAGTATAAGGCTTTGAAAGAAGAGGTGTCTAAGCTATTGAAAAATGGCTTCATCGGAGAATCTCGATATTCAAAGTGGGTATCTAATCTAGTATTAGTCCACAAACAGAGTTGGAAGCCGAGGGTGTGCATTGATTTTTCTAACTTAAAATCAAGCTTGCCCAAAGGAAAATTTCCCCTTACCACGGATCGATCAACTGGTTGATCCCACCACGTAGCATGGAGTTTTGAGTTTCATGGATGCATACTCTGGATACAACTAAATTCCCATGCATGAACTGATGAGGAACACATCTCCTTTATCATAGACATGGGACTCTACTGTTACCAGGCCATGCCCTTCGAGTTGAAAATTTTCGGAGCAACCTATCAAAGGTTGATGAATTGCATGTTTGCAAAACATATCGGAAAGACCATGGAGGTGTATGTTGATGACATGCGGATAAAAAGAATGGTGGTATCAAAACATGTCAAGCACTTAGCGGAGACCTTCGATATACTGAGGAAGTATATGATGAAGCACAACCCACTAAAATGTGCTTTTGGAGTTGGATCCGTAAAATTCCTTGAGTTCATGGTAAACAGTAGAGGAACTAAATCCAACCGAATAAAATGAAAGCTCTGCTTGAGATGCACTATCCCTGGAACCCCCAAAGAAGTGCAAAGCCTAATAAGGAGAGTGGCAGCATAAGTTCAATTGAAAGTTTTTTATTTAAGCAGATTTGTCTCTAAATCTACTAATAAATGCCTACCTTTCTTTAAGGCTCTTAAAGGGGAAAAGAAGTTCCAATAGACACCTGAATGTGAACAAGCCTTCATGGAGTTAAATGAATTTTTAGGATGAGCCTCGCTACTATCGAAACCAAAGGCCGGAGAGTCATTGTTCCTTTACTTAGCTGTTTCTAAAGATGTTGTGAGCTCTATTTTCATCGGAGAAGAAAAAGGAGTCAACTTATGGTGCACTATGTAAGCAATACTCTCCTAGATGCTAAAAACCAGATGAATCTGGGAGGCTTGTGAAATGGTCTATAGAGGTTAGCCAGTTCGACCTGCAATATATGCCTCAGATGGAAATAAAAGGTCAGACATAGGAAGACTTTGTAGCTGGATTTACACATCCACCTGAAGTGGAAATGAATGAAATGTTGGAGAAGATCAGGAGTGGGGGCTATTCGTTGATGGGTCTTCTATTGAAGGAAGGTCCAAAGCAGGTGTAATACTTGTAAGCCCAGAAGGACACAAGTTATACAACAATGTCCACTTCAGCTTCTCAGCTTCCAAAAATTTAGTAGAATATGAAGCACTTCGGCAGGATTAAATCTAGAAATAGCTTTGAAGGTCAAGGCATTGATGGCATATAGCGATTCCCAACTCGTTGTAAGTCAAGTCAACGGGCAGTTCGCCACAAAGAAACCTAGTGATGAGAATCATACCAGGCTTGACAGAAAGACCTATTATTTGAGCCAAACATGATATCAAGAGCATGTTCGAAAGACTCCAAACAAAAAATGACATGTGGAAAGAAGGTTGGAGGCAAAAGTTATGGTCAAAGAAGACTTATGGATGCAATTGGAAATAAAACCCGCAAGGATTGTGATTTAGATTATTAGACAGAGATTGAGACTTAGTTTTCACACATAAAACGTTCGAATTTGGAAATCACTATTTCAAGAAGAATTGTAGGTATTTGAATCATCATTCTAACACATTCTGAATAATCACAATCAGACACCTTTAGAGAAAGGTACGACTAAAATACCAAGAGAACGTGCTGCTAAAAAAAGGTGCAACCATGAGACCACGAACTTTACTACCACACGATCGCGCGGTTCAACTGATTAGGGTTTTCCAAAATTTTATTTTTTTCCTTTTTTATTAATTTGCTAGGGTTTATGCCTCTATAGCGACTAAACCTAATTTTAGGTTTTTTTTTTTTTTTTGCTTATTATATGTTATTTTCTTCATTGTAATAGTTAGTTTTTTTTAATTAATAAACATTTTATTGAGTATTTTTACTCTAACGGTGAGGATCCTTTAAACATCAAACTTATCAAAGGAACTAGACAACCTTTGTGGCGTCCAACCATGTCGGTTCTTGTTTCCGCATCTCAACGGGTCTAAGGTTTAATATATCTCAGGTTCTTGAGTCATAAAGCTTGGGTCTTCATGTTACCGTCCATCCACAACCTGAATTTGGAGCTTTCCGGCATTTCTTCTGCGCTTTCATCATGTTTCCTGAACGTGATCACATCACCTGGAATAATTGCATACTTGAAAAAAGTAAAGGATCTGGTAGCTCATTATGAAAAATTTGAGTTGACCCACATACCCAGATCCGAAAATACAAACGCAGATGCCTTGTCAAAATTGGAAGGTAGTAAAGACATTAAGCTCTTTAACATAGTGCCCATTAAAAATCTGTCAATCCCTTCGATTTAGCCTGGAGTATATGTTTTTACAATAGAAGAAGAGAACTCATTGATGATTCCTATTCTCATTTACTTGAAGCACCGAACTCTTCCAATTGATATTGGATTAGCCTAGAAATTACATAGGTATGCAGCTCACTTCGTCTTAAAGGATGATGTGTTGTACAAATGGAGTTATACTGCACCACTATTGCATTATGTGGGGGTCTGCATATGGCAATTACGTCATGCAAGAAATTCATGAAGGGATTTGTGGAATCACACCAAGGCACTATCTTTAGCCAGGAAGGCCCTAAAACAGGGGTACTTTTGGCCTACCATGAGGAAAGATTCCCATGACTTTGTCCGAAGACGTGAAAAATGCAAATGCCATGCTGCCATACCGCACCAGCCTCATCACGAGTTGAGAGTAGTCACAAGCCTGTGACCTTTGCAAAATGGGGAATTGATATTATTGGACCCATACCAAGAAGAAGGGGATACCATTGTTATGCAATTGTGGCCATAGACTATTTCACTAAGTGAGTCGAAGCTGAGCCATTGATGAAAATCACAGAGGCCAACACTTCCAAATTCGTATGGAAGAACATAATATGCAGGTTCGACATTCCCCATTCCTTAGAGACAGACAACGTAAAGCAATTCAGGAATAGACAATTTGAAGAGTTTTGTGTGATCTAAGGATATGCAAATTATTTTCCTCCCCACACCATCCTCAAGCAAACGGGCAAGTCGAGGTAGTCAATAAAACTATAAATAATATCTAAAGAGGAAATTGGAGTCGATGAAAGGAGCTTGGGTAGATCAACTTCCAAAAGTCTTATCGGCAATCTGAACTACCTCACACACCGCCACGGGGGAAAATTCATTCTCAATGGCTTACAGATCTGAGGCAGTGTATCTAGTCGAAATTGGAGTACCCTCACCAAGGCAAATTCACTTCGATGAAATGGCAAATGAAGAGGCCCATTGGGTAGGACTTGAATTCCTCCTTGAAAGAAGGAGTAACTCGCAGATTGTACTAGCTCGATAACAAGAGAAGATGGCCCGCTACTTTAATAAAAAGGTAAAGAAAATGAATTTTAGAATTGGAGATCTAGTTCTAAAGAAAGTCCTCCTTATGTATGTTTCATATTAGAGTAAATTGCAAGTTATGTTGACAAAACTTAGCCCCTTTTTATCACGCCAAAGCAATAATTGGTCCGAAAGTTATAGTTATTAAAACTGTTTGAGTTCGCATTCGAAGTAAATTAGATGAAGCATGCCATAATTGTCATATTAGGTTGGTTTTAAACAAAGCAAGTACTGATGCACTTCATTAATTTAAGCGTTGTAACATGATGCAAAAGTTTAAATGAACTCCCTAACAAGGGACTCCGATAAAAGGCCCACTTTTCATATTGCGCTTAGCACGAATATCTCAGACGCAAGCAAGGGACTGCCTAGCAAGTGAAAGTCGTTCCCAATCAACAAGATCTAACCAATAGACATAAATATCTTAACTTAGATCTGAGGGGCGATCATAAATTACGCATAAATTATGCATTTCACATTCGCTTCCTTCATTCAAGCTACTTGACGCACCATTATCATCATATGCCAGCTTTCACATTACGAACTACTTATTCAAAATACCAAAACAAAATAATGCTTGAGCGAATAGAAGGAATGATAAAATTCCAAATGAATAATTTGAAAATAGGAATGATTCATTACAAAACAATAAAACAGTTGATCTCAATTATAGAGAAGTTAAAAGAAAAATCAAGAAAGGACAGGAGTATCCCCAGTAGAACCATCACCAATAGGGGTGTCTTGAGCCAAAGCACCTCCAGTAGGGTCGGCAGGAGAATCACCTTCATTCAAGTCCTGCAACTCCAGATATAAAGCCTCTATTTTTGAAAGATCCAAGTAAGGAAAGTCTTCCTTTACATCTTTCAAAGCCATCCAGGCCCAATATTTCCAAAAAACCTTTGCACCGCTTCATACTCAGGGGTGTTCTCAAACATGTCTTTAAAATTTTGAACCGCCTCAGCCACCCTAGTCTCGACAACCTCCTTTACCCTAACCTCGATGTTCCACTCCAAGACCTCCTTTATCCTGGACTCTATGTGCAATTCTAAAGAGGCCCAGTCCTCTTCGGCCTTCTTACGGGCCTCCACTTCTCTTTCCAATCGACTAGTGACCTACATCACCTCATCCACCAATTTACCCTTCATAGCATTGGCCTCTTGCAAGGCTTCGACAGCGACAACTTGTGCGTGATTGGCATTATCAAGTTTCTTGCACATAGTGGCCAAATTCGGCTCGACAACAATGAGGTCATGCTTCAAATTTTCATTGTCCTCCTTAAGGTGCTTGGCAAGGTTCTTCTCATCAGACAAGGACTTGGGAGATATGGACAGTTTATCCTTAAGGTCATTGATCTGCTTCAGCATCTTATCATAATTATTAAGGGATGTCTCAGTGTCCTTCTTGTCATGTTCCACCTCCTTGACAAAAGATTCTACTTCGTCAATCATGTTTAAGGCCCTAACACTTATGTCTTTAGCGTCAAGTAGATTTCGAACAGGAGAGGCACTCGAAGAAAAGGCACACCACTCCACAGTCCAAAATTGTTCTGGAGCTAAGGTAGCTCTAGTAGGTGGAGAGTTGGGAGAATCAAACAAGCTTGGGTCAAATACAATATCCCTGGGGAGAAAATTGGTCTTAATATGGCCTAGCTCATCAACCACGGCCAGAGTAACTTCATAGCTCATCCTAGGGAGAGAAACGGAGGGCTCATCCCTTCTTTCTGGCGATTCTAATGGTGGAGTGGAGGAACCGAGGAGCCATCTTTACCTCTCTTCAACCTCTACAGAGGTGAAGGATCAACATCAGAATCGATCAACGTGACATCTTCATGAGCACCTTCCTCGAGCAAGCTTTGCTTTGAGACCCTCTCCCCATTTTCACCTCCTCGCTCTGATATTTTCCCCTTACCTCTGGCTTGGAGTTGCTTGGAAGCATGGAGTTGAGCAGTAGAGACTTCAGCGATCCTCTTAGCCACTTCCACCTAAAGGTTAGCAAGAATTGTCTTCTACTTCTTTTCTCCGTCGCTTCCAGGTTGGAGGACTGGTGGGACCTTCTTAGTCATAAGGCTCTTCAAAGAAATCTTGGGGAAATCCTTTGAACTTGATCATCACTAAAAAAGGCCACTATTAGGTAAACAACTCTAGACCAAAGAGGTATGAACCACGATAAGGGTTTAACTTACTCATAGCTCATCCGAGACCGTGTCTGCAAAGGGTTTATTAGACTAAATGACTTCCTGAAAAGTACCCCGGTACGCAAAAAGCTTCCTAACAATGGAGAGGTCCTCTTCTAGAAGAAGGTAAGTAGGAATTTGCCCTGAAATAAAAAGGACTGAGGTGAGAAGGTGCATCATAAAAAAAAATAAAGAACTACGCATTCGTACATATACAGGATAGTAAAACAGGAACTGACGAAGCACGAAAAGAGTTCGAGGGATTGTGATTTCAGGAGTGGTGTCAATAGGCGAACTCTGTTATTCTCCAGCTGCCTAGAACCATTGGTTCCTCCAGTTCTTTATGGACATTGGGTGTCCAGTGATGACAGGAGAATGTGAACCTCTGGGAGCCAAGTAGTACCAGTCATTTACATCCGATCGAACCTCTGGGAGCCAAGTAGTACCAGTCCTTTACATCCAATCTCACATCTTTTAACCTCCTCATTGGATTCTTCAGAATGTAGAGGGTGTGGATGATGTGGAGAGAAATGGATGATCCAGATTGACCTCTTGCCTACCAGCCACGTACCCTATAACGACCCAAGTTCTAAAGCACCCAGTTCGTCACGTCATCGTCTTATCTAACTTTTAAAATAACGATTTAGCGGAAGAATAATAAAAATTTTCATACTTGACAATATTTAAATAAAAAAAAAACACAAACAGTAAATAATATTTAATAATTTGGAATTTCTTGAAATAACATTTCAAAAGAAATCATTTAACAAAAGTATAAAATTTGATAGCACTCTAAAATTGAACATGAATAAAATAAATTTTCTAATATTTAATTATTATTGCCACCATGTCCATCCCTCGCCCCCATCTCCGATATCTGCAAATGCTGTTAAAAAGTGAATGAGCATTTCGAAAGAAATATTCAGTAGACTCATCGCCAATAATTAATTTATAGAATAATTAAGCACATAATTATGCAACTAATACAGTGGTCATATCATCATAATCATAGGCTCTTTAAAAATCATAGGGTGTGGGTAGTCTCGTCTCATGCATTTAAGTTATGCATAACCATATTAATTTCTCATGCATTCAAGTATTTAAATTATGCATAACCACATTCTGATTTTTATCTCATAAGAGATATTCTTGTCTCATGCATCAAAGCATTTAAATCACGTAAAGTATACATAATACATGCAATTATAATCTAAACTAATTAGTGGGGGCGGGTCAACCTTAAATCACGAGTTTGGAAAATAGAGCTGAAATGTCACGTCAATCCTTTAAATCTCTAAGCGTTTCGTCTAGCCAAAAGAAAAATCAAATTAATTTAGTACTTTCGAAATTTAAAGTTTTAAAGTGACAAAATAAAGTTTAGGGAATGAAATAGAATTATTTTTGAAAATGAAAAGGACTGATTTATAGGATTTCAAAATACCAGGGTTCAACTAACTTATTTCCCAAGTGCAGGGATTAAGTTAAGGGACTTTTAAAATAAAAGGACTGAATTAGACTTTTCAAAAAGTTAAGGGCTGACAAGAAATATTTTGAAACTGAAATTTAAAACGTTTAAAACTAAAATGATCGAAATAAATGAGTTTTGATACTTGAGGGCCCGAAAGCATAAATCTAGGAAATTAGGGTCTGAAATAAATACTTTAAAAGGTGAGGACCAAAATAAACGAATTTGAAAGATGGGGACTAAAAGGTCATTTATCAAAATCAAAATATTAAAAATAACAATCTCTCTCATTTTTGTCCAACGGAGGAGAGAGGCGTGCGAGAGAGAGAGAGAGAGAGAGAGAGAGAGAGAGAGAAGCGACGGGGAGGGTGTATCTGACGGTCCCAGTTGGCGCCAGCTCCGGGGGGAGCGTCGACATCGCATGGCGGTGATGGCGGCGGCGAGGTGCATGGTCGTGGGTGTGTGAAGGGAGAAAGATTTTGGGAGAATTTGGTGTAATAATCGAAGGCAAATCCGATGCTGTTGGTTCGAAATTTGGGTCGTGACTCTCCGGGCAAGACGGCGGTGGTCAAGGTAAGTGTCTGGTTAAGGTCATTTATTTGATTTCTTGGTTGATTTGGGTGGTGGAGGACGATGAGGTGGGCAGTGGCGGATTTTGGTGGCGGTGGTTGCGATGGTGAAGGTCGTTGGGAAGTTGGCTGCCAGGGATGGGTTTTGGTGAGGCTCAGTGGCTGTTGGTTGCGGTGGTGGAGGCTCAACTGGTTTGGTTGTTTACAGTTGGTGGTTTTTTGAGTTGGGTTGTTGGAGAACTGGGCAGATTAATGGTCGGGGTTCGACATGGTGTGGAGTTCGGTTTGGAGGAATTGAAGGCAGAGAGTTTGATGGTGGTTGTGAAAATTGGATTTTTGGTATTGTGGGTGGCTTGGTGGTAAACGTTTCTTGGCTTGAAGGTGGTGATTGATGATTGCTTAATCTTGATTCAGTTTGATTATGAATCTGGTAGAAGTTTATGTTTGGCTTGATGCGGTTGTGTATGTGGCTTAGCCATGGCTGATTTGTTTGTGAATTGGACTGGAGGAATTTATGGGTATATATATATATATTTGTATGGGAAGTATTGTAATTGGAATAGAATTGTACAACATTGAATATGGAAATGTTGGATATGGAAACGTTTGATTTAGAATAAGATTGTAAAAATTAGGGATACTAGAATACTAGTGCGAATAGAATACATTACTAAAAATAATTACTTAAAATATAAAACTTGGATAAAATTAAACTTGAATAATAATAAAATTGAACTTTGAAATTTTAGACTTAAAATAACTTGGATTTAAAATAAATAATAATTTTGCGCTTAAAATCGAATTTTGGATTTGGACAATATTTAAAATTATAAAATTGGACTAGGAATCGAATTGGACTTAAATTATATTTTATTGGCTCGAAAATACTCGATATGGCTAGACGAACACGCTTTAATTTAAAAATAGGTGAAATTATAGTGACACGTTTTTGAGAAATTGAATATTTATTTTATAATCAACTAAAAAATTCTCGGTCGCTACATACCCGCTGCATGGGTCCAGAAGTTAGGGGCTAACTGATAAATACACAAGTTGTAGCTCCGAAGTAACGCCCTAAAGAAATGATGAAGAGAAATCAACATCCCACATACCAACGCATCGTAAAGAATTGCCACTTGACCTGGAGGTGGACTGTAGGGTCGGAAGGATGTTGTAGGGTGAATTATCCGAACTCCTTCTATCAGGCTGAATTTTGAGGGGGTACCCACCAAATCAATCCCTCGATCTTAGACTCCACCTCGCTACTCTCCCACGACTTTGAATTGGGCTTTGGGTCAACATTTCAATAAGTAGCAATGAATTAAGTTCAAGTGTTACAGAAAAACTTTGTAACTTAGAGAAAAACTTTGTTACAAATGATAATAGAAGATTTTAATGCAATCGAACAAATTTTTTCAATGAATATGAATCTATTGTTAAATGATCGAATCAAGTTAAACATCAATAGATGTTAACATTTGAATAAGTAACAATAAGTCAAGCTCAAAGTGTTTAGACAATGGAATTTTGATGAACTAAAAGATATTGAAAAATATAATACAACTAATCAAATTTCCTCAAAATTCTCTCTTTAAAAGATTGGAACAAATTTAGAACAAAGAGAGACTAACACTCAATGGATAGCAAGTAGTTTAGTTCAAATGTTAGATGTGAAAATTTTGATAGAATGATAAAGAAATGTTTGGTTCAAGTAATCAAAGATTTTCACTGGTTAATCTCTCTAAATGATAATAACAAGTTTAACATAAGAGAGATTAACACTTCAAGACGATATTTAATCGAACAAAATCTTCTTAAAAATAATTAATATAGAAACTTTGATGAACTTGATAAAAATAAATTTGGTTCAATCAAAATTTTCTAATCAAGATGGATGAATATAAACTAGGTAAAATTGATGAACTTCTCAATAAAAGGTTTTCTTAAAATCTCATGTTAGTGTCTATATTGAAAGTGGAGAGAAAGCTTATGTATAGAAGAAAATACAAGCACTCAACAACTTTCGGCTGACCACTTTTTGTCCACTGAAATGTACAAAACCTGACCGTTTGAAAATGGCTGTTGGGCACAATGGATAGGATTTTCGGTCAACCAAAGTAGATTTCGGAAAATTCATGAAAAACTTTGATTTATTGGATTATAAATAGGTTTTCAAAAAGGTATGATATTATATAATTACGATCTAAGATAAAATAACATTTGAAAAGAAATATTAACTTTGATAAAAATAATTTATGCAAGTGATGAAATGTGTTTGATGAGTGAATCATTTTTTAACTCATTGGAATTTAGTAATAACGCTTATATATTGTTTTTCTCCTCCATCAGCCTTTTGTTTCCCATATAAAACATGTTTCGAAGCCACCAGGGCACATCTCTCAGTGACAAAGGGGAGGGATGGAAAAGTACTCAGCGCAGTCGGGTGCAAGGTTCGAATCCTGAAATAATGGATTTGTACGAATCATGAAATAATGTATTTGTATTATGTGGCAAAAGGGAGTTATGACTTACCACACCTCCACCCTGCCTCTGAGAGACATAACCTGCGATTTACCTCCTTAATCAATGACCTAAGACAAGATCGATTAGAACCCTCAAGGTGTGAACTACACCTTCTTTTTCAACATGTTTCGACTCTTAATTTTACCATCGAAAAACCAACGTTCACGGTCACTTTTTTCCCTGACAGTCTTGGTTCCTAACTGGTGCAAAAATGTGCTGGTAATAATCATGATATCATGGAGTAGTTTGAGACATATTAACACGTGGTTGGGTGGTGTTTTACACCATTAACAAAATCGTTTTAAAATATTTTGGCTGATTTTGAAACAATTTGGTTAATATAACTCCATGTGACAATAAATGAGCACAAGAGTACTATCAACCATTCAATTCATTTCTTATTATTAATTCTTCTTTTGGAAAGTATTTATAAATAAATAAAAATAAGTGATAATTAAATGAGTAGTAATTATGTATCTCTTGAAACATGATTAAAAATAAATTGACAATTTTTAATTGATTTATAGATTTTAGAAAAGGATACATTATAAATTAAATTGTTTATAAATTGCCCTAAAGGTTAAAATATCATGATTCTAAATGTGTAATGTGTGGCAATGCATTTCGCTTAAGCATTCCAAGTTGATACATGCCTAACATTTGTGTATTTATTCATTTTTCACTTTTTAATATATTTAATATCCTAAACTAATAAATAAATCAAACCATGCTTTCTTTGAACTTTATATATATATATATATTAAATTAAAAAAAACGTATTGCTCAAAATAAAAAATGGTTAAGTGAGCAATACAAAATAAAATTAGAGGAAGACCGAAGAACAAGGCTTGGACTTGGCGTAGATAGTTTGTAACTCCAAGGAAAAATTGTTTTGAGATTTTTTCTAAATGTCTAACCCCTACAAATTGCTATTTATATAATTCATGAATTTAGGTTATTTGGGCTAATTTGATTTTTTTTGGGCTTTTTTTTTTTAATTTAAGATAATTGAATACTACTTCTACATCACAAAATGGAATTTTACTTATATTAAGATTTTAATTGATTTTTATTTCATTTTCTTTTTTCTCTTCAAACCTTACAACATTCACCAATACCACGTCAGTAAGTCATGCCATCTTCCTTTTCCTCCGAAGAGACTCCAACGACCAACTTAGGATGGATGTGTTGTTGAAAGACATTATCATTGAGTTTTCATCAAATTTATAACGTCTTTGATGAAATATTTGGCTGAATATGATGAAAAAATCATAAATGTTGAAAATGTCAAGGTGTGATACTAATTACGCCCTAAGTAACGTAAAATTTTGAAAAGTATCCGTTATTGTACCAAAAATTTGAAAAGTATCGTAAATATTACATAGTGATATTTTATAAGTATCATACTATGATAGTTGTTTTCAAGAATGTAAATTTCAATAAAACAAAAATTTAAGTGTTAAGCAATGATACTTCAAAAGGACGTAATTTTCTATGATAATATCAAAAGTTAGGTATTTATTCAAACGCACCTTTTTAAGTTAGCAAATTGGTTATAACCAATAATTATAATCATTACAATTTTGAATATGACTTTTTAACTTCACACATTTTTAAAATCAGTTTTTAATCGCAATTTCTGCTAGAAAATAATAAAATTCAAAAAATAACAACGGCTTGTAGCCACCAAATAGATTGTCACAAATATTGACCGAGCTTTTCTAGTCTAATGTTGAAATAATTTTTGACACAAATGTGTGTTCATTTTGACATTTAAACTTGCATATACAATGAACAAAAAAAGTTTACTACATTATCACGCGTATATCTAAGGATGGAAAATGGGTCGAGCCGGGCCAACTTGGCCCATCAACCTTGTCATTGGGTTCAACTCATGAATCAAACCTAGCAAGTTCGTGTGGAAAATGAGCCGAGCCAGGCCGGCCCATTTCCAACACGAAGGGCTCGGCTTCGGCTCGTGAGCTCGTTTGCTCACAAGCCGAATGAGCTGGCTCGTGGGCCAGCCCTACCCTTTTTTTGTTATATTGTATGACTTAAAGAGTTAAAGTGGAAAATTAAATTGAACATTGAGATATAATATTACATTATGAGACATTTGTAACATTGAGATAGTAACATTTAATCAAGGCTTAAAATAATAAAATGTAAGTTCGAAGTCGATTAAGAATTTAAAACTTAAATCCTCCTCCTTTAATTTGGGCTTGAGACTGACTACATTTAGTTCATTGTAGGAGGAGTTAAAATTATATACGAACAAAATGCCACGTGTACAATTTTTTATTTGAAGGAAAGAATTTAAAATAGTGAAAAAGAAAAATGCATATATAGTAAAGTTGTTAGGAAAATATTAAATAACTACTTACCAATATGATTGTTCTCCGAATTCCTCACCTATAACTTCACTTATTCTATCTTGCATCTATTTCTCTACAGACTCTCAATCCTTTAATCTCTAGTATGTCTTCTTTAAGTCTTGACCTATAATCAGATAAAATTATATTACATGTACTAGAAGCATCCTCCGATTTTATAGTTGACACCGGAGGTGTTAGTAGATCTTATGCTATTATAGAAATAACTGGATATTAATGCTTGTTTTGTCTCCACCACTTAAGATTGTCGAAATGATTTCTCTCATCAGCCTCTAACAAGCTAAGAAGGCCGTATGAGATATACCTAGTTAAATTGCTTAGAATTTCATCTGAACTATTAGGAAATGCACTAGAAAAGCTAGAACCACTAGGAAATTTACTAGAAGTTCCCTTAATAGTCATAAGGTAGGAAAGTTAATCATTAGCTACATTTGGTATCACATTAGGGGTGGGAGCAGTTCGTCTAACATGTTTACCTGACTTTTCAGCATTGATCTTGCACATTTGATATAAACATTATTCTAAATCTGAGCATGTTATCGGGGTCCCAAAAGTTATTTTTTTGATATTGTCCTTATGGTGTGTTTAGTTTCGTCTAAATTTATCATAGGGTTATTATCGTTCTAATGGAAACAATGTGGGTAAATCTTCACAATATTTTTTAAATTTAGTTTCCATTGCTACAACAATTTGAGAAAAAATAGGAAATGATTTGTACTTGTTGAAATTATTAATAATGCAATAAAAATAATTCAACGCCAAAGGAATAGTGGGATAATAAACACCAAATAATTCGTTTATAGCATCGTAAAAGGGTTTTTAAAATGTTTTAACATGAAATACAAGTTCTCAATCACTAACTAGCATATCAAATTTTGGGTTGTGTGAGTGCCAGCCGTTGTAATATTAACATATTAAATCCTCATAACCTTGACAATATTCAAGCATTAAATAAGTTGAGTTCCATTTATGTCCAACATCTATAACAAATGATCGTCGAGGCTTACCTGCACAATGCATATCAAAAGCTTGTTTTCTAGAAGGTGCTATCATAATGAAATTGCAAGCACACCTAATTTTTTTCCCCTCAATTCATCTTCTATAAGCTTAAGGCTATTTTGAACTATCAAATTAAAAATGTGGCACACACAACGAATATAAAACAAAACTCCACCAAATTCATGATTTATGTAGTTAGCTAATCTATTTACCACTGCTTTATTAACCGAAGCATTATCTAGTGTAAAAATACGAACTTTACTTCACAACTAAATTCTCTAAGAATTGCAAATAGTACATTAAAAAAATTGTTGCATTATGTGGGTAATCAATAACTTTAAATGCCATATATATATATATATATATATTTTGTGCATTATCCAAATACTATTTATGTAATGATAAGTAACGGTTATGTAACATCTATGATTATTACCACTCCATAAGTTTGAAGTAAATGATAAGTTATCATTATATTTATTTAAAGCATCAATAAAATTTTGTTTTTCCATAAAATATTTTGCAATACAATCAGCTCGTAAAGTATTTCTAAAAAAGGGTTTGTATTTGGGTTGGGGATACTTCTGAATGAAAGTCGTGAAATGTGGACATTCTACAACTGAAAGCGAAAACTCACCACTCGATACGAGCATGAGCATCCCTTCCCGGCACGCTAGATGAGTAGACCCGATTGACCAAACTGTAGCTATGATTAGTTTGCTTCAACCGAATCATGTTTTTGACATTGTTTGTAGTGTCTTTTAAGGTGTGTTGTGCCACCACCCGTTTTCCAAGAGAAAAGTCCGTTACAACTTTTACATTTTGCTTTCATCATCGAATTCCCATCACCGTGTTCAGCAGTTGTTTCGACCATATCGAAATAATTCGGGCGCTCTGCTTTTAGCTTCCTATTCGGATTTTTGTTCGAGTCTGCCATCGTGTCACAGCTAGGAGAGTAGGATCCATATGCAGAAACATCTTTATTAATGACACTCAAAGTAAAAGGAGTTGTAATATTTTCGGTCTCATTTTTCAAATCTACCAAATTGCCAAGAATTGAAATATCGTTGAGACCAACAAATTGGTTAGAAGAATGACCATGAGATTGTGAGTGTGCCATTAGAATTGAAGATGAAAATTAAATATGAGATTTGAGAGGAGATTATATGAAATATTATAACACTTAGAAATTGCATTTGAGATTTGAGAGTGGTGTAAATAGAATGATAGATTGAGAGAAAATTAAAATTGTAATTATTTTGTGATATGATCCGGACCAGGCATAGAAGGGCGACGTCAAGCCATTGGAAATATAACAGTGATCTACGTGCAAAACGGAGCAAGTTTCATGTTGGAGTCGAGCCGAGAGGGCGAATGGATCGAGCCGAACCAAAGGAGCAAAGTTTGATGACCAGAAGCTTCATTACGGCCGTAAAGAATAATTCTCATGGCCGTAACTCTGCCTCGGGTTTAAATGAAAAATTAGAGAATTTCATAGTCACGGCCGTAAGAAATATGGTCACAGCCGTAAGTCTTAAATAGAGAGTCATTTACGGCCGTAAATGAGTTCATCACTGCCGTAAATCTGATTTTTCCGGATTTTCGCGTTTTCTTGATTATTTTTCCGTTTTTAAGTTATTTGCCTATTTTAGTATTTTAGTCTAATTAGAATTCTATTTTGAGCCAATTAGCAGCTAGGTTATTTTTCTTAATTATATTCCTTTTCATGATTGTAAAAGACAGTTTAGTTTTGAGAATATTGAATTTGAGTTGAGAGAGTTTTCTCCAATTGAAAGGTTGAGGAGTCCCTTTGGTGTTCTTCGAGAACAAATCCAACTTATCAAATATTATGAAAATATTTGTGGCGTTGAACTAATCAAATATTCGCGAGAATATTTGTGGCGTTTCCAATTAGAAACTTATCAAGGAAATTGACAAGTCCTTGTGGTGTTTCGAAAACCTTGGATCTCTATTTCGCATCGCCAATCTTCGCGTCGTGAATCTTGGGTCAAGGTCCTATCGTCAATTTTATCTTTCCAGTATTTTAATTCTTGTTTATTTTTGTGTTTAAATCTGATCTAGATCTTTCCTAGGTTTTAATTTCGTTATTCCGCGTTGTTCGACGAGATTCCCCAATTGGGATCTCATCATTTTAGATAAAATCATGGAATTTTTAGAGGTTTTTTTTTCCTACAAAAAAAAAACGGAACTGTGACTAAAACAGTCACAATTGCATTATGATCGTTGTCGGTCATTTTTATTTTTATTAACATGTCGAATGGGCCGGATCGCAAGCTGGCCCATTTCCAAGCTTGTTGGGCTTGTTCAAGAGCTGATCCACAAGCTTTACGAGCCGAATTCGAACTGTTCAACAGTCAATTTTTCTGTTTAATCCAAGTTCAAGTCCTTTTTCATGAGCCGAACTCCGAACTATATAGCCCATTTGCCACCCCTACGTATACCCATAAGCAAGTTGTGTTGAAAATGGATCGAGCATATGCGAATAATATGACGAGAATAATACAAGACTTAGGTTTTTAAAATACACATTTTCAAAATTAAGAAACCAAAGGTTTTAATTCAAAAATCAGGTCATTATGAATTCATTATTTATATTTTATTTTTTAATTAGATTAAGGTCATAATGATATAAATCTATCGTCACAGTTACAAATTTTCTAGGTCACAACTTATTTCTTGGTCACAAATCTCGAATTTTGTGAATCACAATTTTTTCTCAATTACAAATCTCGAGTTAATTAGTCACAACTTAACTAATTATGAGTGACAATTTTTTTTATTGATCACAAATCACAAATTTCATATGTCACAATTTTTTTTCGAACACAAATCACGAGTTTTTTAGGTCACAATTTTCAATAATAATAAATTTTTCCAGTTACAAATCACAAATTTTATAGGTTACAACTATTTTTTGGTCACAAACAACAAATTTATCGGTCACAAAATATGTTCACAGTAATTAATTGATCACAACTTACTTCTAGGTCACAGTTATCAAATGAATGGGTCAAAATAATTCAATTATAGGTCACAGATTATCCTTTATCACTATCCCAACCCCAACCCCCACGCCCACAACCACCAACACCAATGCCGATGCGGTCACCTCCACTACTTTACGACGCATCACCACCACCATACCACCACAGTCTTCACCTATACTACAACCACCGTCATTCACCATCACCATCACCTCCAAAACTGCTTACTCAATACCACTGTCTACACCTCATCCCCAACCATACCACTACCAACATCACTGCACAACCACCATTTGCATATCATACCCACCACCACCATAATCACTATAAAAAAAAAATCAACGCTACCACCAACACGCACTGCTACAATAGGTACACATCCCATCACCGACTAACACCACATACCCCCCCCCCCCAGATTCAAATCCCACTGTCGAGATGACACTAACAGTGCAAGAGTTGCAGTCTTGAAGATTATTGTTCTCAACGATCGGGAGGTTGGGGATGTGTGCAAGAATTTGTGGAAAATAGGTTTGAAATGTGAATTGGGGTTAAATCAGGGTTTGAATTGGAGGGGCGTTTGGTAGGGTTATGTGGGTTGAATTAATAATAATAATAATAATAATAATAATAATAATAATAATAATAATAATCTTTATATACAATATTAAAGAAGAATAGCAGCAGATTTTTTCCCTCCAAGTTTTTCCCTCCAAAACCTGTCCGTACAGCTTCCTTCTATATTGAATGAAAAAAAAAAAAAAACTTCCACGAGAAGTCACTACCAAGCTTCCACAAGAAGCTTGTCACTACCAAGAAGAAGGAAAAAAAAAAATTGCCCTGAAAAATCCTTCAAAAACCACGCCCAAGAAAGGAGTCACTTCCAAGAAGTCCATTGAAAATCAAAAGCTTCCATTGGAAGCTTCTCACTATCAATAAATGCTAGCAAAAAATCAGAAATTGGGTTTTGAAGAAACAATTGAACAAAATATTCATCAAGTTCTTGGTCAGTGTCGATTCTCAATGTTCATCGTTGGATATGCCTGTAGCCGCCACCCGCCGGTACTCTCTTATAAAACAATCTAAATGCTTCTTCTCCGATGCACTGCCATAGTGCCATTATCAGTTTATTATGTGCAAATCATTAGTTTATTTTGTGCAAATTTGCAGATTCTTGCTAATTACAAAGTTATTTTTGGAACCGCCCACTATCTGAACGTGCAAAACCTCCTATTTCTTTTGTCAAAAATCAACATTGAACCCACTTTTCAATTTCAATCCAGGTATGAATTAATTAATATCCTGTTTTTTTTTTCCTTTAATTTATGAATTGATTCTGTGATTGAAGTAATCGAAGTTTTGCTAATTATTTGGAAATGAAGGAAATAGAGTATTTCCCCATATTTTAAATGAAATATTGAAGATTTTTTTGTACGTCTATGCTAATGCGTTCTGCAATCTCTTCCATTTCGATCATGCTCCCTTGACCTAGCCAAATAGTCGTGACTGCATTGAGGAAAGAAGTGAGTAGGTAGCAGCATACACACTTTACGAGAGAATTCACAGTGAAGTAAACTATTTTTTCTCTCCAATGTTTTCTTTGTTGATCAAATTATATCCGTTTGAATCTAATGCAACTCAGAAGCACCACCTAAAAATGTAAGTTGAAGAGATGATTTTGATGTTTTGTATGTTACACTGACAAAGTATCAATGTTGGACTTGGACAGAGACATCGAATATTTGAGATTGAGACAACTTCAACTACAAGTACAGCCTTCATTTTCAAGTAGGTCAGTACTTGAACTCATATACTGTAACATCATTATGTGTTCTTCCAATGGCTTTAGATGTCCAGTTCTTCACTTTATAGGTTTTGATTTATTGTTGTATTTATTTAGTGTTTCTTGCATATATGAATGATTCTATTCAAATTAACTCTCCAGCTCACCCAAAACATAAAGTTGATGATGATCTATTTTGGGGGCCCATCAGAGCAACTTAACCATGAGGCAAAACAGTATTAATCTCTCACTCTCGATATTTTAATGTCTTTTACTAGCATAAATTATCAAATAACTTGATTTTACCAATCTGAATCTGATACCTTGCATTAACAACTTAGTTCTTTGTTCTTTCTCCTATAAAATTTCTTTAATCTGTATCTTGCTTTTATGTGGATTGATGCAATGTTCCATGATGTATGTCTAGCATATGTAATTTTTTGATAATGTTAGTTATTTGTTGATTTGGTAAAAATGGCAAACCTAGGTCTTGGAGAAAAATAGGATTCGAGGCTTGAGTAAAGATGAAATGCTGATGTAAAAAAAATGTATTCACTGTGTTTATTTATAGATTTTTCAAAAATTATTAGCTGGCCGCATGTAAACTAAAACAAACTGGTACACTTTTTATACAGTTAACATTCATTCTCTCTCTCTCTTCTTTTCTAACTTGGCATTTTAAGTCTATATTGGATCAAATAATTCTTGGCCCATTGTTCTTGAACATTTGCAGATTTACTGGGGTATATGAGGTCAATTGACACCACATGACCCCATGAAAATCTTCCGCCGGATAAAGATATACTCCATGAATACAAGTTTACAGGGATTTTTTGAAATGCTCAATTGTGACTACTAATTTTTGGAGTAAAAGAATATACTGTATCACTTTTTCACAGTAATTTTTTAATTCTCAAAAGTCAAAATATATTCAAGTTCCGACATTTTGGCTCCCGAGTTCTTGATTCAGGCAAAATTCATGTATATCCATGGGCTGTGTAATACTTATGTATCATTCTCAATTGATTGATGTCTATGGGTTTTTGATTTCTTAATTATGTTGCACTTGATGAGATAGGGAATCGGATTGATAAGTTGGAACAAAGCATCAATGATCTTACTTGGTTTCCATCATTGTTGAGTTCATTCCCAGGTCCTTAAAAGTCGTGAAAAATGTTTCAACAATTAATCTGTATTGTTTTAAGGATATTACATTTGCTTATTTATATGTAAACGTTGTCCATATTTAAATTGTTTCCCATATAATAAAGCCGTGGTAGTGAAGTCATTTCACTTTCACACACCATTAGGAATTCTTTGAAATCTGCTTTGATTTTTGAATTTTTTTTTTTTTTAAATACTTTTGGCTATTTGGGGGAGACGTTAAGATACGTCATGGCCTGATTATTGCCATCTTTTGAAATAAGATCAACATGACTTTTTTCATGTTTTTTATTTTTTTTCGTTTTTATTCATTAGCTAAAATTGTCAAATTTCCATGTTTAGTCTCTTATATTTTCTTTTCTTTATCTCCATTGTTCCAGAGTTAGCTTTGAAAATTGAAGCTGGATCCAGATATATGTCTTCATGGTACAAATACTAGCTCGGGATGAACGTTATGAGGAACTTGGATTGTTTGTCATAGATAAGGTCACCTTAAGGTTACTAAAATTTGTCATTTTTACAATGCAATTTGAATTAAATTTCGGCTCAATTTAAATTTAAGACTCAAAAGTAGATGTTATATGTTGTAGATTATCAAGCCCTCGAAAGAAGTAGATTTACAACTGAAATTTGGGTTTTCATCAGATGTGGAGTTTATGTATGTGGGGTGCTTGGGAGTTGAGATTGATCTATTAGAATAAGAAGTGGCTCAATTTATGTATGAATAATTCAAATTTGTGCCTAGTTTTTTGCCATCGAATTTGATTAACAAATTTAATCATGATTGCTGTAAACATTGTCTCTGAAACAAACTCACATTTCAATTTTTGGTTTACTTTTTTTCTACCATCTTCTTTGAAGAATTTAAGTTTTTATTATTTTCTTCCACATAGATATATTGACTTTATTCAGATTACCAATCATGTTGATCCAATATAATTTTGATCATCTACATTGTAAGAATATATTATATTTTGTCAATGAAATATGTCCGTGCATCGCACGGGTGTGAAACTAGTTAAAAAGAATGATGACCAGATTTTTGGATAAATAAGTTGTAATCTTGTGTTTTGAAATGTGAAGTTAACAATTAGTTTAGGGTGTAATTTCCTCTAATATGACAAAGGGAAAATTGTAACAGCAGTCTCAAACCTTTTAATTTTCGACAAACTTTACCTAAATCTTTATTTTGTGCTATCCACAATTCCAAACCTTACAAAAATTTGCACCCGGGGTCCAAATGGATGGAAACCATACAATTTGACCGTTAGTTAGTCAATAAAATTGATCTCTGACCAAATTTGACTAATTTAAAAAGGTAAAAGGACAACTTTGCTATTTATTTAACCTAATAAAACAACTAAAATAACTAAAAGGAAATAAAAGGAAAATGAAAAATGTTAGAACTATTCATCTTCTTCACTGACGGGACCTCCGAGGGAACCGTCGACGGGTAGCTTCACTGGATGAGCTGCTGACACTGTGCACCGCCACTGAGGGAGACGATTGAGGCAGATAAACCCAGCCATCAATGCATTAAGCGCATTTATCCTCACTCCATTATTCAAGATCGTAACGGCCACGACCCATTATTCTCCTACCCGAACAAAGCCATAAATCATCACAACAGTGGCACTTAGTATTGCTATCGTTGCCATAACCCCAATAACAGGTCCAATTGACCCATGGCTTGAATAAGATGTGTCTGTGGCAGTCTATTGGACTTCCACCGCAGAGATGCACCCAAAACATTAAAAGAATACACCTTTTTCAATGCTCGGAGGGATGTTCTTGAACAACTCATCTTCATTTCTTCTTGTGCTTATTGCGATTAACTTTCATAATCTTAAGACTCGACTTGTCTCTGCCACGACCAATGAGAAGCTCCCACTAGAATTAAAACCTAGACTAGTTGATGCCCGGAACGTTGATTGATTTTCTTGAGCAACTTGGTTTGGTTGGCCACCATCTGTTGGGGTTTTGCATTTCGGTCCAAATCGAGGAAATGATTGTTCCCATGGGGGTTTTTGCCTTCCAGAAAAGCTATTTCCATGGAATTTCTTGTTAGGGTCAGTGTGTGGCGGGGACTGTGCGAGCAATGGTGGCCAGTGGCGGTGTCAGGTTTAGGGATTTTAGCCGACGAGGTGGGGGTTGATTGGAGGAAGAAGATGAACACTATTTCTATTTCCTTTTTAATTTAGCTTTTTAATTTATTTATTTACATGTTAAAATAATAGAGCTACCATTTTGTCCCTCTTATATTTGATCAAAATTAATTTTAATGGTCAACTAATAGTAATCTAGATGGAAACCATCCATTTCTCCTTTCGGTGCGAGTATTTTAAAGATTTGAAACTGTAGGTGACATAAAATGAAGATTTGAATAAAGCCTATAAAAGAAAGAGAGGTTTAAGATCGTGACTACAGTTTTCCTTATGACAAACATGGTAAAATGGTGGGTGGGTGGGTTGGGGGGATCGTTACAATATTATAAACCCACGGGCGACACGAGTATTCCGCAGTCGTATCAGAAATTTGTGGTAAGTGAAGAACTACGAATCTGTCTTACGTCAACAGTGACGTACTATCTATCCTAATGAATAGTAGTTCCCCAAGTATTAGCATTGCAGCATTTACAGCATTTACTCGTCGTCTACCGTAATCCGCCGCCTCCGCTGTTAAATTTCTTCGGAATGAGCCGTAACAGTGAAATGGCTGATCAAGAACCAGCTGCTGAACTTCCGCCACATATTCTCATCTTCCCTTTACCTATGCAAGGCCATGTGAACTCTATGCTCAAGCTCGCCGAGCTTCTCTGCCTCCACGGACTCCACGTCACGATGCTCCTTTCCGAATTCACCCACCACCGTCTCCTCCTCCACGCCAATGCCCAGTCCCGATTCGGCCGCTACCCCGGATTTAGCTTTGTAACCATGCCCGATGGCCTCCCAGATGACCACCCCCGCGCCGGCGAGCGAACCATGGAGATCATGTTGAGTCTTAGGAAAACCGGGGGACCGGAGTTTCGTAGGCTGATGGAGTCCACCGATCGCCTGAGTGACGTCGGTGGTCGAAGGCCCGTTACTTGTGTTATCATGGATGGGGTGTTGAGTTTTTCGCTTCCTGTTCTCATAGAGATGGGAATTCCATATATTTACTTCAGGACAGTTGGGGCATGCTCTTTCTGGGCCAATTTTTGCATTCAAGAAATTATTGATGCCGGCGAGGTGCCTCTAAGAGGTAATATTCTATTCCAACTAAATATGTAAATTAGTGTATATATATTGGATGAATTGGAGTATCCTGTTGAAGGTGAATTGATTTTTAACTATTGAAACTATGTAGGGAAGGATGAAGATAAATATACATATTGGAAAAAGAAGGAGATGGATTTAATGGTAACAAGCGTGCCGGGTATGGAGGGATTTCTCCGGCGGCGCGACCTTCCTTGGTTTTGCCGGGTGACTGATGTTAACGATACAGGCTTCCAGGCTATCAAGACAGAGACTAGAAAGAGCACTCAAGCTAGAGCACTAATACTCAACACATTTGAAGATTTGGAAGGACCAATTCTTGATCAAATTCGGAAACATATTCCAAATCTGTATTCCGTCGGTCCACTCCACACTCATTTGAAGGCCCAATTGGCAGCGAAAACAGGTGACTCCTCTCGTGCTTCGGGCAGTTTCTGGGAGGAAGACAACAGCTGCCTGACCTGGCTCGATTCACAGCCTGAAAATTCTGTGATTTATGTGAGTTTTGGAAGCGTTACCATATTAACTCGAGATGAGCTGTTGGAGTTTTGGTATGGGCTGGTGAATAGTGGGCAGAGGTTCTTGTGGGTAATGAGGCCGGATTCTATTATTGGAAACGATGAGGAGAGTCAGATTCCGGTGGAACTAGATGAAGGTACAAAAGCCAGAGGCTACATGGTGGGATGGGCACCTCAAGACGACGTCTTGGCCCATCCCGCGGTTTGTGCATTTTTCACCCATTGTGGATGGAATTCAACTCTGGAGAGCGTAGCAAGGGGAATGCCTATGCTTTGTTGGCCTTATTTTGCAGATCAGACAATAAACAGTAGATTTGTTAGTGACGTTTGGAAGCTCGGATTGGATATTAAGGATACCTGTGATCGAGTGATCATCGAGAAGATGGTTCGGGATATAATGGTGGAGAGAAGGGAGGAGTTCTTGCAGAGGGCTAATCATATGGCAAATTTGGGGAAAAAGGCTATCAGTGAAGGTGGTTCTTCATACTGTAATTTGGACAGATTGATTGAGTTTTTAAGGGGCATGATTGCATGAACTTAAATTGATGAACGGCTGGGAAAAATCTGCATTCCATTTGATTTGATGCAGGGCTGGATGTTAAGATTCATAAATGGCAGTTCCAGCTTCACTGGTATTATATATGACTAGTATTTCACCTTCTATATATGAAAGTTGTTATCTGCAATATCAATTTCAATAAGTATTTTTATGAAATTTTAATGCTTATACATAATTAACGCATATATAAATGCATAAAAAATAATTTTCTATCACAATAATTGTTGATCACAAAATCTGGTAGGACTTTGAGTTATCACGTCTCAACTTCTCCCTTTTGAACACTAGGACTTTCTGTACACTTGGATAAACAATCAGTATGCAACGCGGTCGGGGTGGCTCCAATTTGTACTCCGAACGTTCAAGTTAGTACTCATTTCAAGTAAATATAATTTTGATGCGAGAAATATAAGTGTGTGAAAAAGAGAAAATAGAGTTAATTTGTACGTAGAGTTTGAGCATTGAGTTTCTAACCTTTTTTCTTGGAGGCAAATGTAGTCTATTTATAATAGTAATGGCATCTTTAGATCGTGACACGTGTTGTGTTTTACAAGTGGTAGGTTCCCAATCGTTTAGGAGGTAAATTATTTATTTGGTTATAATCATTACTATTCCCCATAGACTTGCGGCAACCATCACGGCTTGAAAAAATGTGTTGTCACATCAAGTCGCTACTTGCGGAAGAGTTACATCTTTCTGACACATTGATATATCTTGTCACTAGATCGGGGTATGTATCCTAGATAGTATCAGTTCGACCTTACTAGTCCGACCATATAGAGCTTCGGACAACATGATACCTTGGCAACACAGTACTTTACAGAGTCCATATTATATCTTGCAACCAGTGGGCCACATGTGGGCTCCCATAGATGATGTGTCAAACTTATTTAGGTGTGGTCATATTATTAGTCCCTCAAGTTTGGTGGGCCCATTCATGGGCGGACAGGACATGACAAAGACAAGTAAAAATCAAACGGTTTATATGGGCATTCTTGGGCGTATCGGACTTGACAAAGACAAGTAAAAATGAGCTGATCAAAAGGTTTGTACAGAAGGGTTGTATTTATCATTTGGACGACGTGGAGGTAATATTTATGAGTCCGATGCTGGTTACGTGTGAGCAATGTTGCAATACTTTGAAATTTCAGGGTTTTCGTTGTTAATTTGAGATGAAGAGAGGCTTTTGGACTTATTTTCCTCTAAGACAACTGTCATTGATGCTAGCACATTTCTTATGGCGCACTTATGGCAAAAATAATGATTAGTATTAATTTCCAAGAATTGCTTCTGGGGAACGCATCTTAGTCGCGCGTGTACTACACATTGGCAGTTGAATGGTTATCCCCCCTTTTTAATTCTTGCATGTTGGTGCTTCAACTTATATTCACAAACGACACATGGACTGCCTTGATTAATCCCCCGACTTGGGGATCAATGGCCCAGGTTAACGGGTCTCCTCTATAAAGCTTCCTTTGTTTCGTGATTTTCCTCTTCCTACATTTTCTTCAATCCTTCAAGTGTTTTCTGCGAATTTTCTCTTCTTCCCCCCTTCTTACGAAGAATTTTAATTAGCAATCATTTTCTGGGCATTTCCATTGGCGAATCTTTAACAACAAACTCTTCCACCATTACGTTGTCAGAGCAAGAGACTGCTGATATTCATCATTTTTCAGGTAATCTCCCTGCCCTTTGCGTGCTTGTTGTTTTCAACTTTCAACTCGTGAGTGATTGCTTGAGAATTTCTTTTTTGCGTTTTCTTTTGGGTAAGTTTGGAATTCGGGAAAAATGAAAAGAGTTGAGGAAGGGGTTTAGAGGAGTTGGTGTTAATGGCGGACCCTATTAGAGGCTTTTGCCCTGTGTCCCAATTAGTTTTTAGTTACCCATTTTTTAGGGAGCATATGAGGAGGCGAAGTAGGAAATTATGTAATGTAATTTGTTTGGATGATTCTAATATCGAAAAAGAAAAAAACCAACCCTATATGGCTCATTAATCAGCTGAGGAGGAGTAATCGCTGCAAGAAATTCAGAGTAAATGGAATAGGGATTTGAGAGGGGAAGAAGCTTCATCCGGGGTTCAAGAACCTAATTTAGGAGTTAGGGCTCCCTTTAGGGCACATAGGGAATAACTTGGGTTGTCTGAAGAGGAAATCTCCCAAGTCGAAGGATGGGTTGATTACGTTAATATGGTATCAAGGTACTACATTGACCCAAAGCCCAATTCAAAGTCGTGGGAGAGTAGCAAGGTGGAGTCTAAGATCGAGGGATTGATTTGGTGGGTACCCCCTCAAAATTCAGCCTGATAAAAGGAGTTCGGATAATTCACCCTACAACATCCTTCCGACCCTACTGTCCACCTCCAGGTCAAGTGGCAATTCTTTACGATGCGTTGGTATGTGGGATGTTGATTTCTCTTCATCATTTCTTTAGGGCGTTACTTCGGAGCTACAACTTGTGTATTTATCAGTTAGCCCCTAACTTCTGGACCCATGCAGTGGGTATGTAGCGACCGAGAATTTTTTAGTTGATTATAAAATAAATATTCAATTTCTCAAAAACGTGTCACTATAATTTCACCTATTTTTAAATTAAAGCGTGTTCGTCTAGCCATATCGAGTATTTTCGAGCCAATAAAATATAATTTGAGTCCAATTCGATTCCTAGTCCAATTTCATTATTTTAAATATTGTCCAAATCCAAAATTCGATTTTAAGCGCAAAATTATTATTTATTTTAAATCCAAGTTATTTTAAGTCTAGAATTTCAAAGTTCAATTTTATTATTATTCAAATTTAATTTTATCCAAGTTTTATATTTTAAGTAATTATTTTTAGTAATGTATTCTATTCGCACTAGTATTCTAATATCCCTAATTTTTACAATCTTATTCTAAATCAAACGTTTACATATCCAACGTTTTCATATTCAATGTTGTACAATTCTATTCCAATTACAATACTTCCCATACAAATATATATATATACCCATAAATTCCTCCAGTCCAATTCACAAACAAATCAGCCATGGCTAAGCCACATACACAACCGCATCAAACCAAACATAAACTTCAACTAGATTCATAATCAAACTGAATCAAGATTAAGCAATCATCAATCACCACCTTCAAGCCAAGAAACGTTTACCACCAAGACACCCACAATACCAAAAATCCAATTTTCACAACCACCATCAAACTGTCTGTCTTCAATTCCTCCGAACTGAACTCCACACCAAGTCAAACCCGACCATTAATCTACTCAGTTCTCCAACAGCCCAACTCAGAAAACCACCAACTGTAAACAACCAAACCAGCCGAGCCTCCAACACCGCAACCAACAGCCACTGAACCTCACCAAAACCCATCCCTGGCAGCCAACTTCCCAACGACAGCCCTTCACCATCACAACCACCGCCACCAAAATCCGCCACTGCCCACCTCATCGTCCTCCACCACCCAAATCAACCAAGAAATCAAATAAATGACCTTAACCAGACACTTACCTCGACCGCCACCGTCTTGCCCGGAGAGTCACGGCCCCAATTTCGAACCACCAGCCTCGGATTTGCCTCCGATTTTTACACGAAATTCGTCCAAAATCCTACTCCCTTCACACACCCACGACCATGCACCTCACCGCCATGCGATGGAGGCGCTCCCGCCGGAGCTGGCGCCAACTGGGACCGTCAGATATGCCCCTCCCCGTCGCGTCTCTCTCTCTCTCTCTCTCTCTCTCTCTCTCTCTCTCTCATGCGCGCGCGCCTCTCTTCTCCGTTGGACAAAAATGAGAGAGAGATTGTTATTTTTAATATTTTGATTTTGATAAATGACCTTTTAGTCCCCATCTTTCAAATTCGTTTCTTTTGGTCCTCACCTTTTAAAGTTTTTATTTCAGACCCTAATTTCCTAGAGTTATGCTTTCAGGCCCTCAAGTATCAAAACTCATTTATTTCAGTCATTTTAGTTTTAAACGTTTTAAATTTTAGTTTCAAAATATTTCTTGGCAGCCCTTAACTTTTTGAAAAGTCTAATTCAATCCTTTTATTTTAAAAGTCCCTTAACTTAATCCCTATACTTGGGAAATAAGTTAGTTGAACCCTAGTGATTTGAAATCCTATAAATCAGTCATTTTCATTTTCGAAAATAATTCTATTTCATTCCCTAAACTTTATTTTGTCACTTTAAAACTTTTAATTTTGAAAGTACTAAATTAATTTAATTTTTCTTTTGGCTAGATGAAACGTTTAGAGATTTAAAGGATTAACGTGACATTTCAGCTCTATTTTCCAAACTCGTGATTTAAGGTAGACTCGCACCCACTAATTAATTTAGATTATAATTGCATGTATTATGTGTACTTTACGTGATTTAAATGCTTTGATACATGAGACAAGAATATCTCTTATGAGATAAAATCAGAATGTGGTTATACAATATATGTGAAAATGAGATTGATGATTTTAAGACAAAATATATTAATCTAATTTTCTTTGGATATTTGTGATATTTGAACTCATCCATACTATACACGATCTATATATTTAATAAGTTGGACCTATAAATGATTTATTAAGGAGATATTTAATTTTTAGATCCAATGGTTGCATTAATAATTTGATATAATGTTAAAGATGACTTTATCTATCTTTGATCATATGCAACACTACAATACCTTTGTATCATATTGATCATTTTCCTATATGGTCATACTTTTGATATAAATGTTTACACTAAAATGGATAAATGCCTATATGAGTTAAATGACATTTTTCAAAGTAAAATTGGCGCATTTAGTCTTTAAACGTTTGCCTCTTTGTGCAATTGATCCTTAACCTTTCATTTTTGGCGCCGAAGTCCTTAAATGTCGCATTCTTTGGCGCAAGAGGTCCTTTTGGATGATTTCCTTCCATTTCAATGTTAAAAAATTATGGAAAGACTTAAATGCCCTTATACATAATTGTTACAATTAGTCCCTGAACTTTAGATTTGGTGCTTAAGTCCTTAATCTTTCAATTTGGTACAAGTAGTCCCTAAACTTAGGAATTATTTAGCGCAATAAGTCTTTAGCCTTTCAATTTGGTGCTTAAGTCCCTAAATGTTGCATTATTTAACGTCACGTGTCTTTTTAGATGGTTTCTATCCATTCCTCCTTTAAAAATTCAATTTTATTTTTATAAAAACTATTAAAATGCTCTTCTATTAATAAATAAATAAGCCTGTTTTGGACAACTTAAAATTTTTATTTCTTGCTTTGTTAGAGTTTGTTCTACCGGGTCAGTTGGTCTTTATATAAAGGTTTTTACTATACTAACACAAGTTCCCCAATTTACCACCTTTAAAAAATTAATTTTCTTTTTATTAAAAAAAAGGAGTTTTATTCATTTGTTTAAAACTTATTTAAAAGATGAAATTTATCTTAAATCAATTTTCTTCCCAGACATTTCCTCAGCATTCTGAAAGTAATTCTGCAAATCGAGAGTTATGTTTACTTTGCTCTACATTTCTTTTTAGAATTTTGAAATTGTATAAACCTTAAACAATTGAGAATTGAAACTCAAATTTGTCAAAGTGTGTTCATTGATATATATAAAGAAAATTAAAATTTTAAAGGTGGTAAATTGAGGAATTTATGTCAGCACAATAATAACCTTTATTGGAAGCCAATTGACATGACAGAACAAACTCTGACAAAGCAAGGAACAAAAATCTTAATTTTCCAAAAAGAAGCTTATTTATTTATTTATTAAGATAAGAGCATTTTAAGATTTTTGATAAAAATATTGAATTTTAACGGTGTGGAATGAAGGAAAATCATATAAAAGGATACGTGTCGCTAAATAATGCTACGTTAGAGACTTAAGCACAAAATTGAAAGGATAAGGACTTATTTCACTAAATAATGCCTAAGTTTAGGGACTACTTGTACCAAATTGAAAGGTTAGGGACTTAAGCACCAAATTTGAAGTTTAAGGACTAATTGCGCCAATTATGTATAAGGATATTTTAGTCTTTCCTTAACTTTATAACATTGAAATGGAAGAAAATTATCAAAAAGGGCCTCTTGTGCCAAAGAATGCAACGTTTAAGGACTTCAGCGCCAAAATAAAAGGTTAGGGACCCATTAAAAAAAGAGGCAAACATTTAGAGACAAAATGTGCCATTTCCCTTTTTCAAATTCAATATAGTTGAAAATATGGCTAAGCAATCTTACGCATTGAAATGAATTATATGATTTGTTATACACATTGGACTCATTTCATGCTACAAGTGTTCTACCAAGGAGAATATGATTATAGTCATGACATTCTACTTATGCTTCACTATTCCATCTTATGCTTCTCACACCTCTGCTCATGATTAATGGAGAAAACTATCGATTTGAGACCATCTCGTGGCTACATGCCTTGACTTCCTATTTTGAAAATATTTTCCTCTCATGTATGCTACGTCAACAAGGGAACTTATATGCTAAATACCACCTTTTTGCTTATGCCAAAAGGCGAAAAGGATGTGATGATTTGTTGGCTTGACTATGGATAATTTATATGCATAAAAATGAATTATGTGTATGCAATATTATGCCACTATTTGCTTTGAAAGAATAATCATTGGTTTGTAAAAGATATGGTCATATGCTCAAATTGAACTTATCAATTATTCTCATTTCCCTATGCTTTTATTATATGTTTTTAATTGCTTATATTATCTTTGCAAATCAGCTCGTTTGTCATAGTCAAAAAGAGGTAAATTGTTGACCTATAGTTAACTTTAATTTTATTATTATGATCATATCAAGTAAGATTATCTTGTATTGTTAATAAGTGTATTTTAAGTATTTCATGTACTGATAAAATGTTCAAATTACTCAATGTTCAATTTGTTTCTCAAAGATATAGATCGAAGCTATATGATCAAACACACAAGGCGCAAAGATCAAAGCAAAGTCATTCATGATCAAATAGAAGTGAAGATATTCAAGATGTAAAACATGACATGAAGATCAAGAATTCAAGCATACAGATTAAAGCTTGAGTTTAATTTGATTAGATCTATGTAAATATATAATGTTATAAATCTTTAGTGATGAATTCCAATGAGCTCAAAAATGATTTGTGCATCAAACATATTTCATCACTTGCATAAAATATTTTTATTAAAATCAATATTATTTTCAAATATTATTTGATCTTATATCATGATTATGTCATGTCATTATCTCTTTGAAAAATTAGTTAGAATCCCAAAAATCAATTTTTTTCATGAATTTTCTGAAGTCAATTAAAATTAACTTCGGACAACCGAAATTCAACTTTCGATCAACCGAAGTCTACATCGATCGAGCAAAGATCTGGTCCATTGTGCCTAACAGCTATTTTCCATCGATCATGTTTTGGATATTTCGGGCTACCAAAAGTGGTCAGTCAAAAGTTACTAAATGCTTGTATTTTTCGTCCTATAAATAAGCTTTCTCTCCACTTTCAACATAGACACTTACATAAGATTTTTATAAATATTTTTATTGAGAAATCCATCAATCTTAGTTTATATTCATCTATCTTTATTAGAAAACTTTGATTGAGCCAAATTTATTTTTATCAAACTTATCAAAGTTTTTATATCAATTAGTTTTTTAAAAAAACTTTGTTTAGTTGAATCTCATCTTGAAGTGGTAACCTCTCTTATGCTAAACTTGCTATTATCATTTAGAGAGATTGACTAGTGAAAATATTTGATTACTTGAATAAACATTTCTTTATCATTCTATTTATTCTAAATTTGTTTCAACTTTTAAAGAGAGAATTTCCATTTAAGAAATTTGATTAATTATTTTATATTTTTCATTATCTTTTGATTAATCAAAGTTCCATTGTCTAAACACTTTGAGCTTAACTTATAGTTACTTATTCAAGTATTAACATCTCTTGGTATTTAACTTGATTCTATCATTTAACAAGAGATTATATTTATTGAAACACTTTGTTTGGTTGCATTAAATCTTTTATTAACATTTTTATCAACATTTTTCTCTATCACTCGAGCTTAATTCATTGTTACTTATTGAAGTGTTAACCTAACTCTTTTGAGACTTAATTAAATATATCATTGTCAAAAGAGTTATTTCAATTGTACACCAATGCATTGTACTTGGGTCATCTCGAGGTCCCATTAAAGCTAGATTTTTGTCAAGGAGTGGTGGTCCTTGTATAAGTCACTAGAGTCATAGACCCTTAAAAGCTCAATATTGTAAGGGTTTTGGATTATACCTTTAAGTCAATCAAACTTATTATAAAAGCCTTGGCCATGACGGATATCTTGGTAATGGAGGACATATATCAAGTGGTTGGATTAGTGGTGGCAATGTGCCAAGCTGAGCCAGCTCGGCCCCGAGTTCGTGTTGGTGGCTCCGAGCTACGATCTTGTGTCAAACGAGCCGAGGCTATGCTTGGCTCGGCTAGTTTAACATGGGCCAAGCTTGACTTCGCCCACAAGCTCATGGCTCATGGGCTGAGCCGAGCTTTGGCTTGCTGCTCATCTTTTTTTTTTCCCCCTTTTGTTTAGTTGAATATATATTACATAATATATTATATATAAATTTGTAATAAATTGATAACTAATGTAATAAAATTAAGTAATGTAAAGTAATTAATGAATTATAAATTCAAATCTCCAATATAATTCAAAAACTAAAATTTAGTAAATAAATTAAAATTTAAAAGTTTAAAAATTAAACCCTCATTTTTTGGGGGCTTGGGACCGGCTACTAATTTGAATAATTGAATTTTCTAGTAGGAAGAGTTAAAATTGTACACGAACAACTTGTTACGTGTACAATTTTTATTTTGAAATCAAAATAGTAATGTAAAGACTTTAGTAAGAAATTAAAAGTTTAAAGCTAAATATCATTTACCTAATTGCATGCAATTGTGGCATATTATTTTGTTTGCGAAAATGAGCATCGTACCAATCTTTAACATACATTAACGCTTCCAAAATATCTTCTTTGATTCGACTTCTTACTTCTGAAAAAACCATTTTACCTGCACTAAAAGAAGACTCTGAAGCTACTATGCTAACAGGAGGTGTTAGTTGATCTTTTGCTATGGCAGAAACAATTGGATATCTCCATTCATTTGTTCACCAAAATCCAAGTAAATCAAGTTCTAAAGAATCAGTAGGCTCTACATTCATGAGTAATTCTTGTTTAAAATAAGTTTTCAATTCTTCAGGTATTACAAGTGGACCATATTCGTTATGACAATTAGGAGACATACTATAAGAAAAAGTTCCTCGTGTATCCCTAATTTCTTCCATTAGATCTAATAATTCTATTTCTTCGTCTTTAAGTGCAGTGGCACATGATGGTGCAGATATCATATTAAAGTGAATTATTTCTACCTCTATAAAAATTCCTTGCAATAATATAAAGACGTTCAAGAACTCTTAAACTAGTTGGGTAGTATACCCCAGATAATATATTGGTTGAATTATAAAAAAACTGTCAAAAGTATTTACTTTAAAAGCAATTTCCCAATCATCTTCTAGTAATACAGATTCATTTTCATTTCTAAGTGGTCGACTGTTATAATACTCGATTATAATGTGTTCATAATCTTCACATGATTTAAGTAATAAATATGTCGAGTTCCACCTATGCCCTACATCTGTGATAATTTTTTTGCATCTTTACCATATTGTGGACATAACTCTTCAAAATACTGTTTTCTACTTGGTGGAAGAGTTATGTAAACTAATGCATCCCTGATTCTATATATTTGGTCTTTAATATATTTCATTCTATCTTGAACAAGTAAATTTAAAATATGACATACACATCTAATATGGAATAAAACTTCAACAAATTCAAGATTAAGATTTCTACATAATTTATCTACAACGGGCTTATTTACACTAACATTATCGAACGTAAATGATCGAATTTTACTTTCGCAATCATATTCTCAAACAATTTGTAATATAGCATTAAATATGTTGGTTGCATTATTAGGAAATTTTATAATTTTAAAAGCAATAATATTTTTTATGTATAACCCAAAGTGGATCAATGTAGTTTGTAATTGCATCTATATAACTTTTTTATTAATGTCTTCCCAAATATCAGAAGTAAATTAAATAACACTACCATATTTTCTTAATTCGGTTATTAATTGATTCTTAGTTTTAATAAAGTATTCTATAGTGTCAGAACGAAGAATGTTTCTACTAATATCAACATACCTGGGTTGAAGATCGCTTGATGTAGGTAAAGAAATGTTAGTTCTCTACTATATTTAGTAGCAACTCCGCCTCCGGCAACAAATTGAACCATTCTAGTTCGATTTTCTTCTTTAGAATACATCCACATTGTAAGTGTAGATGCATAACCACTAGCGGACGAAGCAAATTGCAATTGACTTTGATTTGAGTCAACGTACCCATGTTTGGTCACACACTTGTGAAAGTGACGGTTGAGGTGTGTAGTACTTATACCCTTTTGCCAATCCAACTGTTGTGGAAATATTTGCAGACTGCTTTGAACTCTTGATTTCTGTCAATTTTACGCATAGTTGAGATCAATTTAAAATGTTCCCAATACTTTGCAGCTTTCTTATCTTTTCTGACCTTTTGCTTTCCTCTAGAATTGGGAATATTGACTGGATCATTTTCTAATATTTGAACATCTTCTTCAATATCATATAAATCAATTCACTGATCACCGGCATCATCAATGTTTTCTGGAATTGGAATATCGTCAAGACTAACAAATTCATCATTGAAGTGAGATTGTGGTGTTGAGTCGTGCCCCCAACTCCAAGTTCACCATCGAACAATTCTTCAATAAATCTTTGTTGGGGATCCTTTATTTTGTATGTTGAAATAGAAAGAAACTTGTATAGTTGTAATTGTGTTATGAGAATTGAAATGTAGTATAGGTGATAAGAATGTTGAAAATGAAATGTGTATAATGGTTTGATTAGAATGAATTAAAAAATTTGAATTTGAAATATAATGAAAAATTGAAAGATTGAAATGTAAATGTAATTATGTAATGGAAATTGGAGAGATTGAAATATAATTGTTTAGAGTATAGAGAGTAGAGAGTAGAATTGAAAGATTTTTGTTAAATTGAAGTTAAGATTAGGTGGTATTTATCGATCGAAAATGAGAAAAAAATAAAGTTATAAAAATATATATTTATGACCGTAGGGACCCCAAGGTTCACATTCAAACGTTTTTTTTTTAATTATTCTGTTACTAGGCTCGCCGGCTCGTGGTTCACAGGCTGTGCTTGGCTAATGGTTTGGCTCGTCTATGGTTTTCATGAGCCGAGTCGATGGGTGCCTCGGCCCTTTTGCCACCTCTAGGTCGGATCGAATGTCCTTCAAAATATAGTTTGCATCCTATCTTTCCTTTTACTTACTTACATTGCACTGACTCTTATATATCAATTTATATTGTGCAATAATATCTCCAAGTGTTATACTTGCTTTATTAATTCAATTTGCATCTATATAGCACTCTACAATGATAGTTGAGTTATTTTACATCTATTTTTACACTAAATATTCGTACTTGTATTTATCGATTTTAAGTTTGACATTATTTAGCAAAAAATTTATAAACTAATTTACCCTCTCTTGTCCAGTTACTCTTTGGCTAACAATTAATTTGTGTCGAGTGACTATTCCCTTTCTGCCTTTTAGCTTTCCATGTACAATTTCCTATAAATGGGGTGCATTTTTCTCATTCATCCACTCCCAATTTGTTCTTTAAAGGTTTCTAGCCATGAAATATCTTTCGACGTGTGGATGATGGATGATTTGGGAAATTACTCACTTGGCGAGAGCGAGGCCAGTGCTTATTATGATCCGTCGATTGGTATGTTTAGTCTATCCCTGCACAATGCACATCCATTGACAATACATGATACAATTGAAGCGTGGTTGCATTTATTTTAGTGGCCATGCTAATATGTCTGGGACTATAACTCTTAAGGTTCGAGTGGTAGAGCTCTAAAAACTTCGAATTTAATTGCCAGTCAAGCTCTATCGAACTTATCATTATAATCGCCAACTAGAACTTCGTGAATTTTGATGATTATCAACGACTCCTTGGTAGCAGCATATCTTCCAGTTCAACTAATTCTACTTGCTAACGAAGATATAGATAATGGCAAATCTTCCAGTTCAACGAATTTCACTCGCCAGCGTAGACCGATTAATTTGTCGGTAAACCATTTGCACCATGGAGAAACGTAAGAGCCCAGTAGGCTGGCACGTGGCCACACGAAGTCCTTACACAATTTAGTGGGCCCGCACAAGTAATCTACAAGGGGCGTTTTCACAAATACACAACTTTTGGTATCATAATTGAAATTTACGTCATTTAAAAAAATTGAAAATACTTCAATATTTTTTTTATTGAAAAATACGGTTTTCATCATAAGTATCATATTATGATACTTTAAAAGTCGCAACGTGTTATTTATGATAGTTTCAAATTTCTAGTATCATAACATAAAACTTTATCAAGTCTTTATGTTACATTGGGCCGAAACAGTATTTTTCAGTTTTTATCATAAACAATATTTTCCTTTTTTTATAATTGCACCGTATTTTTCAATTTAGTAATTTTTTAATAGTGTGCAACGCAATTATCCACATCTACAAAGTTTATTGACCAAGGTCATTAAAGAGTGACTCAATGGAGGAGTCATCAATGCATAACTTGCCATGTTAGAAAAGGTTCTCCATGCCTATAAATACAGAAACGACATGTAAAAGAAGGTAATCTAAAATCAGGTTAATTACCTCATTCATCGAACTTTATTCAAGGTTTTTATAGGGTCACTGAACTTCAAAAATAACCTTAATGATTAGTGAACTTTCTAAAAGCAACATCATCCATCACCAGACCAACTTGTGTTAAAAATTCTGACAAAATGATGACATGGCACGTTTGTGGAATTATTACAAAAAAAAATAAATAAATAAATAAAGAAAATAAAATAAGACATTTTTCACTATCTAAAAAAGGAAAAGAAAATACACAAACCCACCATCTTCCCGGCTTCCCCAAATTAACTCCGACACCGGCGACAAATGAGGGGTACGATGCGAAGCCTGAAATTCACCGACAAACAACCAAAAAAATTCGTCTTCAAGTCTACAAATTGCCACCAGTCGGAAATCAAGACTCCCCAAAACACCAAATCGCCTAATTGAAAACCCAAGTCGCTCCCCAAGCTCTGAAACGAAACGAGGTATTCTTGCCTTGAAATTTTCATGTTTTTATATCTTCATTTCAAAAGTCATTCTTTCAAATTAATCAATCGATGTTGTTAACAAACGACTTAATTTTGGGAGGAAGAAAAGACAATCAGAGAGAACTCTCTCGCCGTAAAAGAGACTTTTTACAGCATTTTTCACTGCCTGAAACCAAGTTCTGATTTTCGCTTCAATAACAATTCAACAAATTTTCTAAATCTGAGAAGGATTTATCTTCTCAACTCTCAAATTATACAAAAACTCTATTGATGTTGTTAACCTCTTAAATTTGTCACTGGTTTTGGAGTTCAATGAAGACGGTGGACAGTTATTTTTTTTAAAGACTAATCTGCAATTAGAATTTGTGTTTGGTTTGTTTATATATTTATATTTGTCGCCCATTTCAGAGTTCACTTTGGGAGGATGGTGGGCAATTAATTTTTTTTTTTCTTTTTTTTAAAAAGACTAATGGACAGTTAGATTTGTCGTGGGTTTGTTTGTATATAATTTAATTATTTTCCTTTCGTAAATAACAAATATTAAAAAACTTTTTTTGGGGGTAATAATTCCACATCACTTGCTTATTTGGCTTATATATCCATCATCAACGTGCCATGTCATCATTTTCATCAGGATTTTTAACAGAAGTTGGTCTGTGATGGATGAGGTTACTTCTTAAGATTGTTTTTGAAGTTCAGTGATTCAGTGGAAACCTTTGGTAAAATTTAGTGACGAATGTGGTAATTAACACTGCACAATATAAACTCTAGTTGTAGTATTTTATTTTGTTACTCCCACACCCCCTTTGCTCCCCATATAAAAATGTTACGACAGTTGACTTGATTATCAGAGAATCAGCGATCATCGACCTCCTTTTTCCTTGATGGTCTTGGTTCCTAAAGGATGTACTAGTCTGCATGTAAAATACCAAGGCATCATGGAGTAATTGGAGATTTGTTGACACATAGCCGAATGGTATTTTTTTTACCGTCAATAGGTTTGGTTTGGGTTTTAAAATTTTAATTAACGACAGTTTGAACCAAGTCGAACCATTTAAAAATAAAGAATAATTTTTTTTTTTTTTGCCCAAATAAACTAATAAATTACTATCATAGATTCCAGAGTAAAATATAATTATTAAAATTTTGGTACAAAAATTTGGAGTTTGATCAATTCTTGATTATCAAATATCTAAAAATAGTTAAGTATCCTAATTTCATAACCCTATTATTGAAACTATTATTTGAATTTTTTCGTGCAAGTTTGGCACTTGAGGAGGTCAGATTTGAACCATAAATTATGTTCTCTTCATCGTGGACAAAGTTTTGTAGTCGGGCTCTTACATCCCATAACATTGAATTGTTTATTTTTTGTTGATTTTGTCGATGACGATGACACCTCTAATTGGTTTCTAAATTGCTTCTGATTCTGGTCGAGTTCCTCTGCCTCTCTGATGCACACGACTGCTTCGTAAACAAATTCCTGGCTCATTCAAGCACAAAGAACAGATTATTGAAATCGTGAAACTTTTGTGCGTGGATGAAGTTTAAACATCGGTAAGATATTTTATTGCTTGAAAATATTCCACATACAAGGACATTCTCAGATTATGGGGGCTTGGCTAGAACAAATATGGAGGAATTATTGGATGAGAAGAATACACATCTATAAAAATGATCAGGTCCACGTTAACGTGCACCGTATCGTGCATGTCTAGTATGCACTATTCAGAACCCACAAGTGGATTGTGAAAAAAGTGTACTGCACGTGCACGATAAGGTGCACGTCTGACGTGCTCCAGATCAGTTCTGTACATATTTAAGGTTTTTAAAGTAAACATTTTCAAAATTAAGAAACTTAAGTGTCGTTCTGTTTGTATTTTATTTTGTATTTTTATTTTCAAAAATATACTATATATTATATTTTTATTTTTGTTTTCAAATTTGCTGAAAGCGCGTTTGATTTGTCATTTCTGAAAACTGTTTTTGAAAATGAAAAATTGGAAAACACGTTCTTTTTTAAATTTTGCAGAATACTACTCAAGCTATTTTTAATTAATTTGCTTGCAGAATACTACTAGATCAAACTCAAATTTCCTTTCACAATACACTGAAAACATGGTTACCTGCAACACACTAATGTGAGCACTAAGAGTTTATATTAACACAGCTTGGTCAGGTTTGGAATTTGAGGAAGCTCTGGTTCTATTTAAAAAAAAAATGCATGTTCTTTCAAAACTACTAGAGTTTATTTATCAAGACATTTTTTTTTTAAGTATAACAAGTATTCCCACTTAATTTATTTTTTGTAATGTTGATATTGAATTCAATAAAACTTTATTTTAGGCTTAGGTTCCAAGTTAGGATAATTCTAAAAATAAAATAAAATAAAATAAATTTAGTTCCAAGTTAGGCTTATTCACAAAATAAATAAATAAATAAATAAATAAATAAATAAAAATAAAAAAATAAGAATATATCAACTTTATTTTAAGATTAGTTCCAAGTTAGGATAATACTTAAAAAAAAAAAAAAAAATCCCAAAGCGCGTTTTTCGTGTTTTGAACATTTTTTGTTGAAATACACTTAAAATGCCCAAAATGAGGTTTTGGGCGTTTTGCGTTTTGTGTACAAATTTTTTTTTCAAAATGCATTTTTGAAAATGATAAAGAGAACGCGTTTTTAGTGTTTTCGAAAATAAAAAACAGAAAACGACTTCAAAATAGCAAAGAGAATAATGCTGCTCGTACAGATGAGAGCTACAGATCCATGTACAGATATGGCTGAGGTGGCAAATAAATCCAAAATAAGAGTGGGCCACTTCAAGAAAAATGAAATAAGCATCATCTTTAGTCTTTACCTTCTCTCATTTTCCACGGGGATGGCTCATTCCAATAACTGGTCGACGGACGATGGCATCTCTCTTCGCCATCTCCGCCGCCAAAAAAGAAAATGCACATATATTAAAATCAGTCTTCGAATAAATAGATCTCCAATGACTTGCCGAAACTCACTGATCGGAACTCTCTTTCAACTCACCTCTCTAAGTTTTGTGGAAGGCTAACCTCTTTCAACTCACCTCACTGAGTTTTGTGCAAGGATAACCTCCTTTGACAGGAACTTCACAAAAAATACGGCACGGCTCAACTCGACGGGGTTGACTCGTTTAAGAACTACTCCGATGATTAAAATATTCCGGTGGATATGTTCCGACGGTATAGCCGTGACTCTTTGAAAAAAATGCTACTCCTCTCTTTTCGAAACTACGTTCCGGAAATAAAGCGGAAATGCTACTCCTCCCTTTTCTAAGTTGATTTTCTTTTCCATGTTTTTGATTTCTCAAACAAAATGTTAAAGTAACTAATACTGATAATTTCTGTATGGAGATTGGATTTTTCTTCAAGCCTTTATCTCCATCACAGTCTAGATTTAACCTCAAAAAGACATTAGATAGTTTGAGTATTGTGTTTTCCTGGTCCATAACGAGGTCACTATTATTCTTCTTGTTAGAGTTGTTAGAGTTTGGCTAGAGATGGAGGCAACGGCGATTGGAACAGAAAGTTTGGGGAAAGGCTGAAATGGGCTTTGTTTCAGAAAATTTGTTGTTTAATTTATTTTATTGTTTTAATGATATACGTGCCACTTGTGTGTACACCTCAGCATCTGTATGGGAATCTATATAAAGGCTTCTGTACGAGTAGCATTTCCGTTAATTATATATTTTATTATTTATGGTCACAAGTCACAATTTTTTAGGTTACAAGTCACAAATCATGTCATAAGTTTATGGTCACAATCAAAATTTATTTCTTGGTCGCAAATTTCGAATTTCTTAGGTCACGATTTTTTTCGATCGCAAATCTCAAGCCAATTGGTCACAACTTAACAAATTATAAGTTACAATTTATTTATTTGTCGCAAATTACAAATTTCATCGATCATAATTTTTTCTCGTATATAAATCAAGAATTTTTTAGATCACAATTTTCACAAATCAATAGTTTTCTTGATCACAGATCATAAATTTTGTAGTTCACAATTTATAAAATTATTTGATTGAATCATTTTTTTGTCACAAATTATTGATTTAATTTTTTAGGTCACAATTATTTGATTGAATCATTAGCACCACTATCGACCGCCAACACCGTCATATTGACCACCGCCACCATAACTCCCCGAATGCACCACCACCATTTGTTGCCCCCATCGTCGACACTGCCAGTGCAGACATCGGCTCCGACATCACCAAAAGAATCCTCAAATCCACCATCACTAACATCATAACTACCTACACCACACCACACAACCACCACTACCAACTTACCACAACCACCATAGACAGAGGCCAATACAGACTGCGAGAAGCCACAATAAACAACTTATCGGCCAGTAAGCCACTACAATCGCCTCATAGTGAGGCCGCCAATTACCAACCTCGCCTCCACCGGCCGGAATAACTATCATTGTCGCCTCACAACAAGTTGAAACCACCACTACATCCACCAACTGTAGCACATCCACTACGATCCCACCACCACAGGCCAGAAACCACTACCACCGCCTCACGACGAGGAAGCACCACCACCACATCGACCACACGCATCACATCCACTAAAACCTCACCTCCACTGATCAAAAAAGTCTCAACATTGCCTCCGCTCACCACCACCATCCCAACGCTGGCACTACCATTGCCTCAACGCCGCCGCCACCGTCGTATATTTTCTGGTCGTAAGATCGAAGACATCGAGAGCTGTCGCTACCTACGAGATCGACCGCTCATTGGGGACAGTGTGCTGCACCGGAGGGAGGGAGGGAGGGAGGGAGAGAGAGAGAGAGAGAGAGAGAGAGAGAGAGAGAGAGAGAGCTCACTGGGAGAGAAAGTGCTTCATCGTAGAGGAGAAGAGATAGAATGTAGTTGATCTGGAAATAGATTAGGGTAGGTTTTGGGGGGTTTGATATAATGATTTATTTTATACTATTATTATTAATGTTAAAATTATATTATGACCTGATTTTTGTATAAATAACATTTACACTTGATTTTTGAAAATGGAAGTTTAATAACTTGGTTCTACATGAACTAGGTTTAGTTGTAAGAGAATCAAGAGAGTCGTTTTTCTAGCATTAGGTTTTTCTCTTACTAGCACAAAGAGAAAAACAATATTCTCTCAAATTCATTCCAATTGTTGGATATTGATAAAGTTCCAGATTCAACTCGCTTTATGGATTTCTGTTAGAGGCTGGACAATTGGACAACTGGTGGTGACAATATTTGTACATCATGTAACAGATTTCAGATCCATGAGATTCATCAAAGGTACAATTCGAATCACAAATTTTATCTAAGTGCAAGGTTGATCCGGGTCATGATTTCGGGTTTCTTTTAGTTTTCGTTGTGCATGTATGACACGAAACCTTACAGTGGTATCAGAGTCTACCTTGTTACTTGTTAAAATTTGTTTAATTCTTTGATGAACACCCTGTTCGAAAAATGTTATAAATAATAATGATTGGTGTTTTTTATATTTTCTAGGTAAGATGTGTGGTTAAAAATTGGAGAGAGAAAAGATGATGTGATCCCGGGAGGGGGTCACGATGAACACGGGGAATTAACGTCAAGAAAGTTCCGAATTCAGGCTAGAACGGACGGTAACAATACAACCCCGACCTCACGACGCAAAAACCAAAGGTATATTAAACCCGAGACCCATTACAATGCGGAGATAAGAGCCACAAAGGGGTGAACGCCACAAGGAATGTCCAGATCCTTGATGAGTTCGATTTGGTGAACACCACAAATATCTCACAATATTTGAAAAGTTCGAAAGTGTTCAATCCAGAATAATATATGAGGGAAAACCACTCAACACAATTTTCATTGAATCAAAGTCTGATTGTTACAATGAATGAAAAAGAATATAAATAAGCAAAACAGAATTAAATAAGCCCTAACTGCTACAGAGGTCCAAAATAAACCCTAAAACATATAAAAACGGAATTTAACCTAAAACGCGGAAAACCCTAATATTTATACCAACGCGATCGCTTGGGCGTCATGGTCGCGATCTCGTGGTTGGCCCTTAAAGTCTCGGGTTGATTTTTGATGTTCTTGCGCGATCGCCCTCCATTTTATACCACACGGTCGCGTGGTTCAAATTCTCCTATCTTTGTTTGGCTTGAATATTTGATTTTCTGTCAAGCCCACTACGATTCGTATAATTACCTAATTCTTTAGGATGATTCGTCCCGAATCATAGTGTTGTTCATGAGTTACCGTTGCTCCTCCCGGATCAAATGGAAAATTTCTACTTCCATGCCATGAATTCAATAAATTGGGCTCCTTTGGTTGGAAAACAAGGAAGAGATGGAGCTTGAACTTCCTTTGCCATTTGCAGTGCGGTTGAAGCTTCCAAACATAATTATCCTGCAAGAAAGAGTTAAATAAAACGGGGTGGAAAATGTTAGTTTCATGAAGTACAAGGTATGGATCCTTGTATTCATAATCAACCATCACCAATTCCACTTTTTGGACCACGAGGCTCTTCTCTTCGCCTCTCTCCTCCTTTGCAATTTCTTGTTCAATTTTTTATCTTCAAACTCAACCACATCTCCTACCTCCACATTTGTATCACCATGTTCATGTACTACCTCATCACTACCAAAATGTGGATCTTCCAATTCAAAGCTCAAATTCTGAACTTCTACCCCAACTTCCAATTTTTCCTCATCAAATATTGGAGCTTGATCACCTAACTCCACCTTTTCATCTCCTACGTCTCCAAGGTTTTCCCAATAAAATACGATAAGATTTCAATGGCACTACATCAGACCATACATCCTCACTATACCTTCCCTGGGTAATAGACACTAGAACTTGTTTGGTTACTTTGAAATCCCCAAACTCCCTCATCCACGTCATCCTATAAGGTTTATGATGTGGTTCTAGAGGTAATCCTAATTTTTTTAATCACGGTGCTACTAACGGAATTAGTAAAACATTTTCCATCAATCGCCAAACTGCACCCCTTATGATCCACATAACATCTAGTTTGGAATAAAAAACCCGAACCATAATCCATTCCTTATGTGACGTTAAATAAATTCAAGAATGAAGATTATTTAGACATCAAATAGCAAAAACGACTTTTATTGACTTGGAAAGAAATGAATATCAAGAATTTTAAAGAAACTCATGAAAGTGGTTCTTAAATTTTGGAATGACTTTTATTTTTTTGAGCAATGGATGAACTTTCGGAAAATAAAATAATTTTTTTTAATATATATATAAATCCGAAAATTCGACGTGAACGCGACAAAACAAACGGAACTTAATTTGGATAAGAATTAGGCAAAACAAACACTTTTAAAATTTTTTGGAACGATTTTATGGATTAAAGACTCAACAAACTCAAGAATAAGAAGAGCGCAAAAAAAAAAAAAAAAATTGAAAACAAAACCCTCAACAAGATATGGATGATTTTTATGGGACTCGACGATAAACATAAAAATCAAACTGGATAGAAAAACCTGAATTCAGAGTCCAGATCTGATACCAGATGATGTGATCCCGGGAGGGGGTTACGATGAACACGCGGAATTAACGCCGGGAAAGTTCCGAATTCAGGCTGGAGCGGACAGTAACAATGCAACCCCGACCTCATGAAGCAAGAACCAGGGATATATTAAACCCGAGACTCGTTACGATGCGGAGATAAGAACCACAAAGGTGTGAACGCCACAAGGAATGTCCAGATCCTTGATAAATTCGATTTGGTGAACGTCACAAATATCTCACAATATTTGATAAGTTCGAAAGTGTTCGATCCAGAACAATATATGAGGGAAAACCACTCAACAAATTTTTCATTGAATCAAAGTCTGATTGTTACAATGAATGAAAGAGAATATAAATAAGCAAAACAGAATTAAATAAGCCCTAACCGCTATAGAGGCCCAAAATAAACCCTAAAACATGTAAAAACGGTATTTAACCTAAAACGCGGAAAACCCTAATATTTATACCAACGCGATCGCTTGGGCATCATGGTCGCGATCGCGTGATTGGCCCTTAAAGTCTCGGGTTGATTTTTGATGTTCTTGCGCGATCGCCCTCCATTTTATACCACGCGGTCGCGTGGTTCAAATTCTCCTATCTTTGTTTGGCTTGAATATTTGATTTTCTGTCAAGCCCACTACGATGACTGCGTGGTTCAAATTCTCCTATCTTTGTTTGGCTTGAATATTTGATTTTCTGTCAAGCCCACTACGATTCGTATAATTCCCTCATACTTTAGTATGATTCGTCCCGAATCATAGTGTTGTTAATGAGTTACTGTTACTCCTCCCGGATCAAATGGAAAATTTCTACTTCCATGCCATGAATTCAATAAATTGGGCTCCTTTGGTTGGAAAACACGGAAGAGATGGAGCTTGAACTTCCTTTGCCATTTGCAGTGTGGTTGAAGCTTCCAAACATAATTAGCCTGCAAGAAAGAGTTAAATAAAACGGAGTGGAAAATGTTAGTTTCATGAAGTACAAGGTATGGATCCTTGTATTCATAATCAACCATCACCAATTCCGCTTTTTGGACCACGAGGCTCTTCTCTTCGCCTCTCTCCTCCTTTACAATTTCTTGTTCAATTTTTTTATCTTCAAACTCAACCACATCTCCTACCTCCACATTTGTATCACCATGTTCATGTACTACCTCATCACTACCAAAATGTGGATCTTACAATTCAAAGTTCAAATTTTGAACTTTTACCCCAACTTCTAATTTTTCCTCATCAAATATTAGAGTTTGATCACCTAACTTCACCTTTTCATCTCCTACGTCTCCAAGGTTTTCCCAATAAAATATGATAAGATTTCAATGGCACTACATTACACCGTACATCCTCACTATACCTTCCCTGTGTAATAGACACTAGAACTTGTTTGGTTAATTTGAAATCCCCATACTCCCTCATCCACGTCATCCTATAAGGTTTATGATGTGGTTCTAGGGGTAATCCTAATTTTTCAATCACGGTGCTACTAACGGAATTAGTAAAACACTTTCCATCAATCGCCAAACTGCACCCCTTATGATCCACGTAACATCTAGTTTGGAATAAAAAACCTAGATCATAATCCATTCCTTATGTGACGTTAAAAAAAATTCAAGAATGAAGATTATTTAGACATCAAATAGCAAAAACGGCTTTTATTGACTTGGAAAGAAATGAATATCAAGAATTTTAAAGAAAATCATGAAAGTGGTTCTTAAATTTTGGAATGACTTTTTTTTTTTTTTTTTTTGAACAATGGACGAACTTTCTAAAAATAAAATAAATTTTTTTATATATATATATATATAAATCCGAAAATTCGACGTGAACGCGACAAAACAAACGGAACTTAATTTGGATAAGAATTAAACAAAACAAACACTTTTGAAATTTTTTGGAACGATTTTATGGATTAAAGACTCAACAAACTCAAGAATAAGAAGAGCGCAAAAAAATTGAAAACAAAACACTCAACAAGACATGGATGATTTTTATGGGACTCGATGATAAACATAAAAATCAAATTGGATAGAAAACCTGAATTCAGAGTCCAGATCTGATACCAGATGATGTGATCCCGAGAGGGGGTTACGACGAACACGCGGAATTAACGCCGGGAAAGTTCTGAATTCGGGCTGAAGCGGACAGTAACAATGCAACCTCGACCTCATGAAGCAAGAACCAGGGGTATATTAAAATCCGAGACCCGTTACGATGCGGAGATAAGAACCAAAAAGGGTGAACGCCACAAGGAATGTCCAGATTCTTGATAAGTTCGATTTGGTGAACGCTGCAAATATCTCATAATATTTGATAAGTTCGAAAGTGTTCGATCCAGAACAATATATGACGGAAAACTACTCCACACAATTTTCATTGAATCAAAGTCTGATTGTTAAAATGAATGAAAAAAAAATATAAATAAGCAAAACAGAATTAAATAAGCCCTAACCGCTACAGAGGCCCAAAATAAACCCTAAAACATGTAAAAACGGAATTTAACCTAAAACGCGGAAAACCCTAATATTTATACCAACGCGATCGCTTGGGCATCATGGTCGCGATCGCGTGATTGGCCCTTAAAGTCTCGGGTTGATTTTTGATGTTCTTGTGCGATCGCCCTCCATTTTATACCATGCGGTCGCGTGGTTCAAATTCTCCTATCTTTGTTTGACTTGAATATTTAATTTTCTGTCAAGCCCACTTCGATTCGTATAATTCCCTCATTCTTTAGGATGATTCGTCCCGAATCATAGTGTTGTTCATGAGTTACCGTTGCTCCTCCCGGATCAAATGAAAAATTTCTACTTCCATGCCATGAATTCAATAAATTGGGCTCCTTTGGTTGGAAAACACGGAAGAGATGGAGCTTGAACTTTCTTTGCCATTTGCAGTGCGGTTGAAGCTTCCAAACATAATTAGCCTGAAAGAAAGAATTAAATAAAACGAGGTGGAAAATGTTTATTTCATGAAGTACAAGGTATGGATCCTTGTATTCATAATCAACCATCACCAATTCCACTTTTTGGACCACGAGGCTCTTCTCTTCGCCTCTCTCCTCCTTTGCAATTTCTTGTTCAATTTTTTATCTTCAAAATCAACCACATCTCCTACCTCCACATTTGTATCACCATGTTCATGCACTACCTCATCACTACCATAATGTGGATCTTCCAATTCAAAGCTCAAATTCTGAAATTCTACCCCAACTTCCAATTTTTCCTCATCAAATATTGGAGTTTGATCACCTGACTCCACCTTTTCATCTCCTACGTCTCCAAGGTTTTCCCAATAAAATACGATAAGATTTCAATGGCACTAAATCAGACCACACATCCTCACTATACCTTTCCTGGGTAATAGACACTAGAACTTGTTTGGTTACTTTGAAATCCCCAAACTCCCTCATCCACGTCATCCTATAAGGTTTATGATGTGGTTCTAGGGGTAATCCTAATTTTTTTAATCACGGTGCTACTAACGGAATTAGTAAAACATTTTCCATCAATCGCCAAACTGCATCCCTTATAATCCACATAACATCTAGTTTGGAATAAAAAGCCCGAACCATAATCCATTCCTTATGTAACGTTAAACAAATTCAAAAATGAAGATTATTTAGACATCAAATAGCAAAAACGACTTTTATTGACTTGGAAAGAAATGAATATCAAGAATTTTAAAGAAACTCATGAAAGTGGTTCTTAAATTTTGGAATGACTTTTATTTTTTTGAGCAATGGATGAACTTTCGGAAAATAAAATAATTTTTTTTAATATATATATAAATTCGAAAATTCGACGTGAACGCGACAAAACAAACGGAACTTAATTTGGATAAGAATTAGGCAAAACAAACACTTTTAAAATTTTTTGGAACGATTTTATGGATTAAAGACTCAACAAACTCAAGAATAAGAAGAGCGCAAAAAAAAAAAAAAAAAAAAATTGAAAACAAAACCCTCAACAAGATATGGATGATTTTTATGGGACTCGACGATAAACATAAAAATCAAACTGGATAGAAAAACCTGAATTCAGAGTCCAGATCTGATACCAGATGATGTGATCCCGGGAGGGGGTTACGATGAACACGCGGAATTAACGTCGGGAAAGTTCCGAATTCAGGCTGGAGCGGACAGTAACAATGCAACCCCGACCTCATGAAGCAAGAACCAGGGGTATATTAAACCCGAGACTCGTTACGATGCGGAGATAAGAACCACAAAGGTGTGAACGCCACAAGGAATGTCCAGATCCTTGATAAATTCGATTTGGTGAACGCCACAAATATCTCACAATATTTGATAAGTTCGAAAGTGTTCGATCCAGAACAATATATGAGGGAAAACCACTCAACAAATTTTTCATTGAATCAAAGTCTGATTGTTACAATGAATGAAAGAGAATATAAATAAGCAAAACAGAATTAAATAAGCCCTAACCGCTATAGAGGCCCAAAATAAACCCTAAAACATGTAAAAACGGTATTTAACCTAAAACGCGGAAAACCCTAATATTTATACCAACGCGATCGCTTGGGCATCATGGTCGCGATCGCGTGATTGGCCCTTAAAGTCTCGGGTTGATTTTTGATGTTCTTGCGCGATCGCCCTCCATTTTATACCACGCGGTCGCGTGGTTCAAATTCTCCTATCTTTGTTTGGCTTGAATATTTGATTTTCTGTCAAGCCCACTACGATGACTGCGTGGTTCAAATTCTCCTATCTTTGTTTGGCTTGAATATTTGATTTTCTGTCAAGCCCACTACGATTCGTATAATTCCCTCATACTTTAGTATGATTCGTCCCGAATCATAGTGTTGTTAATGAGTTACTGTTACTCCTCCCGGATCAAATGGAAAATTTCTACTTCCATGCCATGAATTCAATAAATTGGGCTCCTTTGGTTAGAAAACACGGAAGAGATGGAGCTTGAACTTCCTTTGCCATTTGCAGTGTGGTTGAAGCTTCCAAACATAATTAGCCTGTAAGAAAGAGTTAAATAAAACGGAGTGGAAAATGTTAGTTTCATGAAGTACAAGGTATGGATCCTTGTATTCATAATCAACCATCACCAATTCCGCTTTTTGGACCACGAGGCTCTTCTCTTCGCCTCTCTCCTCCTTTACAATTTCTTGTTCAATTTTTTTATCTTCAAACTCAACCACATCTCCTACCTCCACATTTGTATCACCATGTTCATGTACTACCTCATCACTACCAAAATGTGGATCTTACAATTCAAAGTTCAAATTTTGAACTTTTACCCCAACTTCTAATTTTTCCTCATCAAATATTAGAGTTTGATCACCTAACTTCACCTTTTCATCTCCTACGTCTCCAAGGTTTTCCCAATAAAATATGATAAGATTTCAATGGCACTACATCACACCGTACATCCTCACTATACCTTCCCTGTGTAATAGACACTAGAACTTGTTTGGTTAATTTGAAATCCCCATACTCCCTCATCCACGTCATCTTATAAGGTTTATGATGTGGTTCTAGGGGTAATCCTAATTTTTCAATCACGGTGCTACTAACGGAATTAGTAAAACACTTTCCATCAATCGCCAAACTGCACCCCTTATGATCCTCGTAACATCTAGTTTGGAATAAAAAACCTAGATCATAATCCATTCCTTATGTGACGTTAAAAAAAATTCAAGAATGAAGATTATTTAGACATCAAATAGCAAAATTGACTTTTATTGACTTGGAAAGAAATGAATATCAAGAATTTTAAAGAAAATCATGAAAGTGGTTCTTAAATTTTGGAATGACTTTTTTTTTTTTTTTTGAACAATAGACGAACTTTCTAAAAATAAAAGAGTCAACAAACTCAAGAATAAGAAGAGCGCAAAAAAATTGAAAACAAAACACTCAACAAGACATGGATGATTTTTATGGGACTCGATGATAAACATAAAAATCAAATTGGATAGAAAACCTGAATTCAGAGTCCAGATCTGATACCAGATGATGTGATCCCGAGAGGGGGTTACGACGAACACGCGGAATTAACGCCGGGAAAGTTCTGAATTCAGGCTGAAGCGGACTGTAACAATGCAACCTCGACCTCATGAAGCAAGAACCAGGGGTATATTAAAATCCGAGACCCGTTACGATGCGGAGATAAGAACCAAAAAGGGTGAACGCCACAAGGAATGTCCAGATTCTTGATAAGTTCGATTTGGTGAACGCCACAAATATCTCATAATATTTGATAAGTTCGAAAGTGTTCGATCCAGAACAATATATGAGGGAAAACCACTCGACACAATTTTCATTGAATCAAAGTCTGATTGTTACAATGAATGAAAAAGAATATAAATAAGCAAAAAAGAATTAAATAAGCCCTAGCCGCTATAGAGGCCCAAAATAAACCCTAAAACATGTAAAAAGGGAATTTAACCTAAAACGCGGAAAACCCTAATGTTTATACCCACGCGATCGCTTGGGCGTCATGGTCGCGATCGCGTGGTTGGCCTTTAAAGTCTCGGGTTGATTTTTGTTGTTCTTGCGCGATCGCCCTCCATTTTATACCATGCGGTCGCGTGGTTCAAATTCTCCTATCTTTGTTTGACTTGAATATTTAATTTTCTGTAAAGCCCACTTCGATTCGTATAATTCCCTCATTCTTTAGGATGATTCGTCCCGAATCATAGTGTTGTTCATGAGTTACCGTTGCTCCTCCCGGATCAAATGAAAAATTTCTACTTCCATGCCATGAATTCAATAAATTGGGCTCCTTTGGTTGGAAAACACGGAAGAGATGGAGCTTGAACTTCCTTTGCCATTTGAAGTGTGGTTGAAGCTTCCAAACATAATTATCCTGCAAGAAAGAATTAAATAAAACGGGGTGGGAAATGTTAGTTTCATGAAGTATAAGGTATGCATCCTTGTATTCATAATCAACCATCACCAATTCCACTTTTTGGACCACGAGGCTCTTCTCTTCGCCTCTCTCCTCCTTTGCAATTTCTTGTTCAATTTTTTATCTTCAAACTCAACCACATCTCCTACCTCCACATTTGTATCACCATGTTCATGTACTACCTCATCACTACCAAAATCTGGATCTTCCAATTCAAAGCTCAAATTTTGAACTTATACCCCAACTTCCAATTTTTCCTCATCAAATTTTGGAATTTGATCACCTAACTCCACCTTTTCATCTCCTACGTCCCCAAGGTTTTCCCAATAAAATATGATAAGATTTCAATTGCACTACATCACATCATACATCCTCACTATACCTTCCCTGGGTAATAGACACTAGAACTTGTTTGGTTACTTTGAAATCCCCAAACTCCCTCATCCACGTCATCCTATAAGGTTTATGATGTGGTTCTAGGGGTAATCCTAATTTTTCAATCACGGTGCTACTAACGGGATTAGTAAAAACCTTTCCTTCAATCGCCAAACTGCACCCCTTATGATCCACATAACCTCTAGTTTGGAATAAAAAACCCGGATCATAATCCATTCTTTATGTGACGTTAAAAAAAACTCGCAAAAACGACTTTTATTGACTTGGAAAGAAATAAATATCAAGAATTTTAAAGAAACTCATGAAAGTGGTTCTTAAATTTTGGAATGACTTTTTTTTGAACAATGGATGAACTTTCGGAAAATAAAATAATTTATATATATATATATATATATAAATCCGAAAATTCGACTTGAACGCGACAAACGGAACTTAATTTGGATAAGAATTAAGCAAAACAAACACTTTTAAAATTTTTTGGAATGGTTTTATGGATTAAAGACTCAACAAACTCAAGAATAAGAAGAGCGCAAAAAAAATTGAAAACAAAACACTCAACAAGATATGGATGATTTTTATGGGACTCGATGAAAAACATAAAAATCAAACTGGATAGAAAAACCTGAATTCAGAGTCCAGCTCTGATACCAGATGATGTGATCCCGGGAGGGGGTTACGACGAACACACAGAATTAACGCCGGGAAAGTTCTGAATTCAGGCTGGAGCGGACAGTAACAATGCAACCCCGACCTCACGACGCAAGAACTAGGGGTATATTAAACCCGAGACCCGTTATGATGCGGAGATAAGAACCACAAAGGGGTGAACGCCACAAGGAATGTCCAGATCCTTGATAACTTCGATTTGGTGAACGCCACAAATATCTCACAATATTTGATAAGTTCGAAAGTGTTCAATTCAGAACAATATATGAGGGAAAACCACTCGACACAATTTTCATTGAATCAAAGTCTGATTGTTACAATGAATGAAAAAGAATATAAATAAGCAAAAAAGAATTAAATAAGCCCTAGCCGCTATAGAAGCCCAAAATAAACCCTAAAACATGTAATAAGGGAATTTAACCTAAAACGCGAAAAACCCTAATGTTTATACCCACGCGATCGCTTGGGCGTCATGGTCGCGATCGCGTGGTTGGCCCTTAAAGTCTCGGGTTGATTTTTGTTGTTCTTGCGCGATCGCCCTCCATTTTATACCACGCGGTCGCGTGGTTCAAATTCTCCTATCTTTATTTGGCTTGAATATTTGATTTTATATCAAGCCCACTACGATTCGTATCAAAAGATGTGTGGTAAAAAATTGGTATTTGAAATTGTGTTTATGATAAACAAATTTTCCCGAACACAGCAGAATTCAATGTGATTGAAGTTAGTTTCTAGTTTATAGTTTTTGAGAAAACTAATTATTCTTTCTCCAAATCTGATTTAAAAAAGGATAATTGATTTTGTGTCGAAATCTTGGATCAAAAAACATAGCGGCGACAAAAGCCCACCGAAAATCACAGGAGGCGACGAACAGCCGTGCTTCCTCGCCACTGCACCGCTCGCACAGGTGCATAGCAGCGTCGCGTTAAACGCTACTGTGCATGAGTCCATGACAATGGTTTCCATTGCCGCTACAAGGGCTAGCGGACAACCAGTGCCGTGAAGGAGGCGGCGATGAAGGATCTAGGTAAGCAGCTTCACTACTGCTATTGGCAGCAGTAGCACCGCTGTTTTTCACAGCAGCGTGAGACGCTGCTGCGAGGATGCAGGAAGCGATGCACGGTGCACCGTGTCATGACCGGGTGTGGCAGCGGAGATAAACGGTGTAGTCAACAAGGAGGAAGAGTCTCGTTTTCAGATTTAGAGGCGGGGGCTTTGATGCAATTTATGAAATTGAAGGGGCCTGTTTGCAATTATAAATTAGGGGTTGGTTTACTTGAGGCTGGGGCTCATTTGCAATTTGTGAAATTACGAGCCCCTTTCTGCAATTATGAAATAAAGGTCAAATTATAATTTTATAAATAGAGGGCTTGTCTTGCAATTTTAGAAATTGGATGACCTGTTTATAGTTTTGAATGTTGGGGTCAAAATTTCAAATCGCAATTTTTAAAAGGATTTAAAATTTGATTTTGAATGGGATTGACCCAATTTGAGACTTTGACCAGAAATTTAATTTTGACCCAATTCAAAATTTTACTTTAAATGTCACGACTTTCAAATTATTGTTAAAATTGGATTTTAACAAAAATATATAACTTTGACCTCAAATTGAATTTTATTTTCCTTAGGAGTATTATCCTAAATTAAATGTTAATTCAATTTTCCCTGATTTTAGAATTAGAGTTTGGACTCTAATTTGGTGTTTAATTAAAATTTGAATGTAATTAAATTCGATTTAATAATTAGTTAATTAGATTAATTGATTATTAATTGAATCTTATTTTGAATTTGATCCTGAATTCAATTAGCCCTGGAATCTTTAAATTGGGTTGCACTCTAATTTAGTATTTAATTAAAATTTGATTTAAATGAAATAAACCCGTCAATTAAAGTAATTGATTAATTTGATTAATTAATTAATATATTTTATTTTATTTTATTTTAGGACTTTTATTTTTAATTAATATGTTAATTCATTTTTCCTCTTTTTGGATTTAGAGTTGGACTCTAATTTCTTATTTGATTAAAATATGATTTTAATTGAATAAGACCCGCTAACTTCAATTAATTAATTAATTTGATTAATTAATTATTGTACCTATTCATTTTATCTAAATTAGTTTAGACGACCTAGATTGCTAGAAACTTGAAATTTGTTTAGATAATATTAGATATTATATTATAATACATTTATATGATGAATGTGTATTTAGTGGATGCTTATGGACTCGACCAATATGATTGGTTGGAAGGTTAATTTATTTTGCTTTTATTGATTGGGCTACGTTATTATTATTATTATTATTATTATTATTATTATTATTATTATTATTATTATTATTATTATTATTATTATTATTATTTAATTGGGCCTGCGTACCAACTAGTAGAGGATACATGTTGAAGCTAGTAATAAGAAAACTAGTATAGGATACATTTTGTAACAGTAGATGGAGATTATTGCATTTAGCATTTGATGGTCGAATGCAATATCCCCTAGGAATTGACCAACTAGTCTTCTTCATGGCTCGAGAAGACCAAATAGATACCGTCTATAATCGTTCACAATATTATTATATGTATGATTAATTTCATGGTGGTTATTAGTTAATATACATAGGAAAGATGAGACCAAATCCCTCACTTAAATATTATATTAAGTCATATGCTTTCCATTGTTATAATGAAAAATCAGAATTTGCCATCGATGTCAGCTTGTTGAGTCATTCAAGGCTACTCGCTGGTAGATATGTTTCTCATTATGAAGTATCAGATACTTTTGAACAATGGGTCGGACTTAACCAAACCCACATCATTTATTGAGTTAATCAAAAGGAATATAATTTTGGAAGCAATTTATTAAATTCGTATTAATTGGTTAATACAAGATGTCTTCCATTGTTATAGTGAATAAATCAGAATCCGCCCTTGATGTGACTTGTTGAGTCACTCAAGGCTGGGAGTGTGAAGGTGTGTTTTTCATTATGAAACATAAGATGTTCTGAACCATGGGTAGAATTTAACCGAAATCTATCTTTTATTTAGTCACTCAAGGAGATGAGATTTTGGAGGCATAGTCAAGTAAATACATAAGATGTATTCGAAAAAGAGTTGTCTACTTGATGATCTAGGAGTCATATGGAGATGTGATTGATAGGAGTATCTACCTGGATACTTTATTATGACTTGTTGAGTCACTCGAGGTTCTAATAGAATAAATGGGGTCCTAGCCCACTGTAAATCTAACATGATTCAGCGAGATTAATGTTGAGAGTCATTAATTATAGTAAAACAATGGGAGCAATCGATTTAATTAAAGACCTTATTAAATTGATTTATGAATGATAATACGTGATTCTATTTTTAATTTATTATTGTTATATGATTTTAAATTTGAGTTATTACTTGAACTTACTTATAAAGTGTAATTGACACTGAGTAAGTTCATTAGACTGAAATCCTTGAATTGACGTCGTCATTTGAGAATTGATCTCAAACATGATATGATTGAGAATACTCTTCTCGAACATGTCAATAATAGGACAATATATTTATAATTGTGACGTTTCCTTAATCGAACTGAAGAAGTGAAAAGTTTGGTGAATCTTCTACTTCAGTTTTCTATTCAATAGAGGTTAAATAATCTACTTAGTCAATTGAGTATTAGATACCAATAATATATAATGGCTAAAAGTAGAATAATTACTAAAAATGGTGAAATACCTATTTGTGGGTAATAAAGCAAATGTTGCTTGAATAGCTTAAGAAGCTATCACTTATTTTTACCTTCTCGTTCAGTTTAAAATTAGACAATTATTAATTACAGTTCTTATGAAGAAAGACACTTCCACTTCATGTTTGGACACGAAGTGATTGTCCTCTTTAATTTAGAATAATAGTTATTTGTTAACTTAGACGGGATACTATGAAAGTAAGGTAAATAACAAATAGTTTACATTCTAAATATTGGTAAGGCAAAGAAGAAGTCACAATTGAATCTGACACGTGACTGATTCAATTAATTTTTCTTGGAAAGGGTCCACTGAGTTGTTACATACGGATGTAAGTGGGCATATGTCAGAGTGATCTTTAATCATTGGATAACCATGATTGTTATTATTATTCATAATGAAGTTTAAATCTGAAAGTTTGAAAATTTAAATAATACAGATATAAATTAGAAGGTCAAAATGAAAAAAATATTCAAATCACTTAGATCTGATCAAGGTGAAGAATATTTTAAAGTGATTGACTTATAGATTATGTTATGAGAACATAATTTTCGTATAAATAACCCTTTCGCATACGCCTCGGCACAATGGCAAACCTGAAAGGACAAAGATTGCAATTGACGCAATCATTGATGAAACCATGTAAAATCTCCAAAAAACAGTTTTTGGAGCTTTGCACTGAACACTTTGTGTTACACACTTTATCGTGTTCCATGATAATTGGCTGATGAAAGTCCATATAAGATATGGTTTTCAAATGTCTAATCTTCCTCACATTAAGATTTAAGACTTGAATACTTATTAGAAGTATACCAAATTTGGATAAGCTATAGCCTTAGTCCAATATATATATTTGTGTTATATCCAAAAGATGGTTGGATATTATTTCTATATTCCTATTGAGAGAGAAAGTCTATCTCGAATTTTGTCAATATATTAGAGAAATAGTTCATCTAAGAGAAGACTGTGGGAGTAAAAGTAGAACATGAAAGAGTTCATGATTATACATATATACTCAACCGATTAAATAAGTTGGAATATGCTTGCATTGGATGAGGCATAGATCAATTCTTGGAACATGCACGCTACTCAGGACGTAGTAACGACGGAGAACGCACTAGCTCCATGAAAAGATATTAAGATCATGTATACTTAATTGAGTTACACATCCCTGATTGCTAATATTGTATTAGTCATCAAGGATAATGAGCTTATATTTAAGTAGAAGCTAAGTCAAGTGTTGACTAAACGAGATGGCAGGAAGCCATAGAATCCGAGATAAAAATAAGTGTTGGAACTTGTTTGATTCGCCTGAAATGGGTAAGGCCCATAGGCTGTAAATGCGTTTACTCTGAATCAATTCAGATTCTTCTTGCGGTAGCAACATGATGTGATTATAGGATTTTTGAATCCTTAAATATATAACACAATATAATAGTTACAAAGATCTAATTATGGATTAAAGCAAGTCTCACGGAGTTAGAATCTTAATTTTGATGAGATAATCAAAATATTTGATTTTATCAGAAATTGTAGATGAATCGTGTGTTTATATAAAAGGTTAGTGGGAGTGTTCAATATTTCTGATACTATATGTAGATAACATATTATTAATGAGAAGTTGAATCTCTAACCTTGAAAGTGAAAGTGCAAATGTTTAAAATTTCTCCATGATGAATTTGAGAAATAAGACCTTCACTTTGGGAACCAGAATCTATAGAGATAGATCTGGAAGGTTATTTTGATTTCTCAATCCATGTACATAGATAAAATACTAATGGGGTTAGCATGAATGAATCCAATGTAGGATTCCATCCCAAAATTTTTGGGTTAATCTTCTTAAAATGGCGTTTAGAACACATATTGAGAAAGAACGATATGAAGAAGATACTTGATTGTTTGACGATAAGATCTTATTAAACGGACAATATGTACGACACCTTTTGTATTATTAAGTCCTAGAGAAGCACTAATAATACAATAGTCATGAGGAGAAACATAGACTTACAGTCTTTTGGTATAAAGATACCACCCTTCAGTCTGAGAAATGATGAAAGAATATATTCAGTCTAATTGTTAATTAACTCATAGTAGTGACATTGTCAGTTTGAAATGGTTCAAACAAGGGAGACCGCTAATTATACAACTGAGACCAAATACATAGGTGCTTGTGAAGCAATCTCGATCGTTAAGTTCATTAGTGAACTATAAGTGTTTCTAACATTGTAGCTCTAGAAATGAGTACTGTGACGACAATGGAGCCATCGCGCAACCGAGGGAACTGAGTCTCGTCAATGATCTGAGTATGTATTTAGGGGCTACTATCTCATTCGAAGATTGTAGAAAATTAGAATTCATACCCACTAACCTTGAGAAGGTTGAATATGTGAAGCGTCACATATTGAAGATCAATTTGTAAAACCACTATCCCAATGGGAATGTGATTGTCACATAAACTAGTTATGTATATGATACATGAGTTATTGGATCTAGTGGGACTATGTCAATGCTATGCTCTAAATCCAATAATTGAGATAGCATAACACATATTATCATTGTCTCAAAAGGCAGATCTATTATTACATTCAGTTTAACTCATCATTTAAATAATAGAGTCCGTAGAGTAAGTTACTTTGACTATGGATAATTTTAGAAAGCGTTGATGTTGGCTTTTGAGAGGGAGTCATCAGGATGGCGCCATACGGGTATAGTGAGAGTCATATGAAGGTTTTGTATGTCCAATATGAGGATTCGTCACTCTTGGATAGTAGGAGATTATAACCTGTATTTTGCTCACTTAAGTTGATGTAAATTCCTCGGTCGGGGTGAAGTTATGAGTTGAAAATGTGTTTTCAGTCATAACAAGATCAACTAAGATAAGAAGTGAATAACACAATTGGTTGAAATGAGATTGACACTAACTATATCTCTTAACCAATTGGGTTATATCGATGAAGGGATTATATTTTCACGGTAACCGCACATAAACAGGTCTTGTCATGCCATATGATTTTTCCTTGCACGTGGATTACCTTGACACATTGCTAGATGTCAATCTAGGACGGGCACGTGAATTAATCGATCTTGGTGAGTCGATGATGAATTAGAAATAGAAATTCCAATTCATCTTATTCTAGTCAGATTGGAATAATAATAACACGGCATTTTCCATTGTGAATGAAACCTAATGGGTCACACACAAAAGGAGAGAATTGGTATCTGGAATTGGATCTTGTCCAAGTGGGAGATTTTTGAAATAGTGTCCAAGTCTAATGGGTTAGGTCAGACTTGGGTTACTTGTTGTACAAGAATGGCCCAAGTCCGCTATCTTAACCCTAATTAGGGTATTACTTAAACCTACATGAACTAGGTTTAGTTGTAAGAGAATCAAGAGAGTCACTTTTCTAGCATTAGGTTTTTTTCTTGCTAGCACAAAGAGAAAAACAATATTCTCTCGAATCCATTCCAACTATTGGAGATTGATGGAGTTCCAGATTCAACTCGCTGTGTGGCTTTCTGTTAGAGGCTGTACAATTGGACAGCTGGTGGTGACAAGATTTCTACATCATGTACCAGATTTCAGATCCACGTGATTTATCAAAGGTACAATTCGAATCACAAATTCTATCTAAGTGCAAGGTTGATCTGGGTTATGGTTTTAGGTTTCTTTTAATTTCCGTTGTGCATGTATGACCCGAAACCTTACAGGAATCATATCTTATTTTTTGACTCAATAGTAAGAGAGGTTGAATAGTTATAAATGTTGGCAAACACAACAGGATCTTTAATCACAAAAATTAATTTCTTGTGATTTTGATTATTCCACCATAGGAAGTCACTTGCTTAATGTATTTGATTAGATCAAATAATTTTGCACAGATAATAGTCTAGAGAATATTACCATTGTAGTATGCTTTCAATTATTTGCGTCAATTGCTTTCTTGATTTCACCTAAGCTTCAAACTCTCAAGCATTCCCTGGTGTTCTCCAATAACAGCTATGTATGTATGTATGTATATATTCACTTCTCTAGATATAGATTATTCTAGTATTAGATTTTTAATGTAACGAGAAATACATACTACATACTTTAGTGTGTGTCCCGCCTACTAGTGTTAGTGTTAGAAAAACAGTCTTAGGGGACTTACACTCCAAAAACCCTACCAACCCAAGTACCATAATCTAGGCCCATTTCTGCACAGTTCAATACATGTTATAAGTCTTTATATGCCTATTATAGTGAAGTCACCAAGGGAATCTGATCGGACCAAATTAAATTAAGATCTAATAAATTAATTCTAACCTATCGAACTCTTGATCAGTCAAAAATAATTTATTAATCACATTCTATTCTACTAAAAGAACGAAATTGCACTCTTAGTAAAATTGAAATTATTGAAACAATAATCAATAATTATATCATCTAAATTACTGCTTTTACATGTACCCCGTCGATCAACTCGAATTTTCAAAATTAGGTAAAATTACCAAAATACCATTTTCTGAATATTTATAAATTTTCAACTCTCATCTTCTATCTGACAATTCAATGTGATCACATTTCATCATAGAATTCAACAATTATTGTCGAATTACTGAACTTAGATTTAACTATCCACTAGAAGAACCAATGAGATTATGATCACACATAAAAGGTAACAGATTCCATAATACGAATATATGTTCCTCGTTAGTTCATTTTAATTGCCAAAGTGTCGAGATATTGATCACCAATTTTATCTCACCCGTTGATACCTAAAAGAACTTCAAGTTAGTAATCGAAATACATATTCGATCAAGATTAAGGTCCCACGTATGACAGTCAAGTGAAATTAAATTTGTATTATCAATTTTACAAATTAATTTCACGTGGTCTTATTCAATACATTCCAAACGTATTCTTAATTTCATTACCAAAGTTAAAGATAGACTTTAAAAAAATCAAGACTATCAAAATAAATTGTCCATATTTATTTACTAATCATGAACAATAATTTTAGATCGAATTACAAATTGAATCTTTTTATATTTAACTACTTAAACACTCAATTTGTAGTATCAAATTGACCCATGGACAAATGCAAGTTCAAAAACAATATAATTAATTATTTAATCAACATGTCAATAAATAATATTTTATTTCAAATGTCACGAGTACAAATAAATTTTCTCGATGGGCAAACACTATCCAATAATTCTCTAACTTTCCCTAGAGTAAATGACACATGTTAAGTATACTTGTGTTTTCAGTTTGACACTCAAAGCTTTTAGCTTGTAAGATTTTGATAATGGGTCGACAGAATTTTCTATTGATGTTATCTTGCATCTCCCCATTGAACTATTTCTCTAACCAAGTGGTATTCACTGTAAAACATCAGCGCTACCCAGATGTGGATTTTAGGGAGTAGATTAGCTTGAAAATTAGAATCATTGTAACCCTTTGGAAACAAATCTGTAGCTGAATAAACAGCATATAATCTTGAGTTCTGCGAAGATACTTAAGTATATGCTTTACAGAAGTTCAGTGTTCTGGTCTAGGATTTGACTGATATCTATTGACAATCCCAACAGCATAACAGATATCTGGATGAGTACACAACATAGCATACATGAGACTTCTTATAGCCGAGGCATAAGGAACTTGTTTCATATGTTCCACTTCATTAGGAGTTTTAGGACGATGCTTCTCTGACAAGTGAGTTCCATGTCTAAAAGGCGTTTAACCTTTCTTGGAATTTTGCATAGCAAACCTCACCATAATCTTGTCTATTAATGAATATTGGGATAGCACAATTCTCGTGTTTTTCATATCCCGAAGGATCTGGATTCCTAGAACATAATTGGCTTCCCTTAAGTTCTTCATATCAAATTGTTGTGCCAACTAGTGTTTAATTGATGTTAATGCTCACACATCATTCACAATGAGTAGGTTGTCATCTAAATACAGTATTAGAGAAATTACCTTGTTGTCATTAATTTTCTTATAGATACAAGGCTCATCAAGATCTAATCAAAACTATAAGTTTTAACAGTGTGATCAAAACTCATATTCCAGGACCCTGCTTAAGTCCATAAATAGAACTACGCAGTTTGTATATTTTATGCTCTTGACCCTTTTGGATAAAATCGTCTAGTTGCATCATATAAATTCTCTCGTCAAGATTCCCATTAAGGAATGTCATCTTAACATCCATTTGCTACATCTCATCATCAGAATGAGCTGTAACGGATCTGAAAAGATTTAAGCATGACCATAGGTAAGAATGTTTCTTCATAGTCGATACCTTCTCATTGAGTAAAGCCCTTAGTGACCAGTCTAGCTTTAAAAAAATCTCTACCTTCCTGTGTATCCCTTTTTTCTCTTGTAAACCCATTTATATCCCATTAGATACATCTACAAGATTCTAGACTGTGTTAGTGTACATGGATTTAATTTATGAGTCCATATAACTTCTCCAATAGTTAGTGTATACATCCACACAACTTTTTGATATGAGGTAGGATCCTCCTCTAGTTCAGTCGAGACTGTCCAAAAGACTCTCCGTAAAGTAAGTATCTGGAAGGTGGTCAAAGGACTCTCTCACCACATCTATGTTGAGGAGGTTCCTGGTTGATCAGAATTTATAATCATTCTATCACTATCTCTCCGATATCAGGTCTCTCATTCCCAACTTCAGTACTAGGTGGTAATGGTATGGAGACTTAGTCCTCCTCTGAGTTACGTGCCACAGAGCCAGTAGACATAGTAGGTGTAATATCCATTTGTCTCCCACTACATTCATGTGTCGTAACTAGTTGAAACATGAATTCATCCTGAGTAGGTTTAGTGTGGATTTCTGGAGTTGATTAGCTGGGAACATTTCCCTTCATCTCCTCTAAAAGAACCTTACTCTTAGATTCACATTCTTCTATGTACTTGTCCTCTAAGAAAGTTGCATTTATACTTTAAAAAACCTTCTTATCTTGAAGAGTATAGAAGTAATATCCTCTTATTCCCTTTGGATATCCTACAAAGATACATACTTGTGACATTGATTCCAACTTTTCCATCTTTCCCTTAAGCAAATGTGCAAGACATCCCCAAATCCGTATATATGCCAGACTAGGCTTTCGCCATTCCGCAATTCTAGGGGTGTCTTCGGGGTAGATTTATATGGAACCATATTCAGCAAGTAAATTGCAATTTGTAAAGCATATCACCAAAAGGATATGATAAGAGTTGAGAAAACTAGCATATATATGACAATGCCTAACAAGGTCCTATTTCTCCTTTCATATACACCATTCCGTTGAGGAGTACTTGGTGCACTTATTGGGATACAATCCCATCTCTGATAGATATGTCCTAAAGTCATGGATAGATACTCTCCACATTATTCTAATAGAAGTATTTTAATGTCCTTACCTAATTACTTCTCCGCTTCAGTCCTGGATTCTTTAAACCTTTCAAAAGCTTCAGACTTGCGTACCATTAGGTAAACATAGTCATATCTAAAGTAATCATCAGTAAAAGTTATGAAGTACTCGTACCTACCTCTAGCTAGGACATTAATTGTTCCACATACATCAGAGTGTATTAATTCCAAGACTTCTTTGGTCCTATGCTCCTTTGAAGTAAAAGGTCTCTTGGTTATTTTTCCTTCCAGACATGATTCATAGATTGATAGGGATTCCACCTTTCAATCGCTCAAAGGACCATCCCTTACCAGTCTTTGAATCCCATCTTTATATATATATTATAACAATAAAGTGGCCAAATATAACACGATATAGTTTTCCGCCTTTTTTAACTTTCCTAAAATGGAAATTCATGGTTTATAGAGATTAAAAAAAAAAAAAAAAAAAAGTTGATTATCTATATATATTTCAAAATTTCTTTTATCTAGAGTATATAAATTGTCACTTTGAAAATGGTTTTACCTCATTATTAGTTTTGTTATATATTCAGATATTAATTAGTTGGTATTTTCAATATGTTTATAATTTGGAATTATGATGTAGAGTTTTAATTAATTATGTGCTATGCTAATAATAAAATAGTATTGAAAATAACATAATTAAATATGTATATTGTTTTACCAAATTTATAGTAATTAATCAGTATTGAAGATAATAATATAGTTATTAGAGAACTTATTATTAAAATAAAACAATATTAAAAAGCATATACAACATAATTACAAATGTGCATTTTTTTACAAATAATTAAACAATATTAAATGTTTTTACTCCCTCCGTCCCACAAAGATAGTCCTATGGTTATTTTCACACGGATTAAGAAATGATAGTTAGTATAGTTATGGTATTAAATTTTATCAATATTTTCCATTTATACCATTTATACCCTTTTTTATTATTTTAAGTAGACTCACTTCGTTTTCCACAAAAAATTTGAAAATGCAATAGTTAAGTAGTTGGTGTGCATTGTACCACGATATATTAAATAAGGGTATATGTGAAAATGAAAAATTTAATGCATGCTCAATATGGAAACAAGACTATCCTTTTAGGACAGACAAAAATAGTATACAGAACTATCTTTTTGGGACGGAGGGAGTATAACATAATTAAGGTTTTTTTTCCATTTGAAAAATTACTTTAGAGCATCTACACTGCAAATGCCTACATAAAGAAGTCTTTCAAGATTTTGATTAATGGTTTGTGTATTTTGTAATCCTTTAACAACAATTATAAATGATTGTCGTCTTTTTTGTGCAATTATTACCATTTTCTATGATCATATTTTTTCATTTTTTTAAAATTTCATATTTAATAAGTAATCATTTACATGTCCCGTGCATCGCACGGAGGCGAATACTAGTTCAGGTTAAAATGACCAAGTCATAGGTGCCATAAATAAGTCTCATTAGTATGAGATAAATTAATGTGTTTGTTATATACAATGTAGTATAGAGAGCTATCAATAGGTTTTAAACATACAAATTGTCATATAAAAGTCCCTCACAAATTAAAATTTTATTCAAAGTAATATTCACTGTCAAACAGGTGAAATGAATAGAATAACCTTTTTTGAATAATAATAATGGAACCGAAATCAAATTTTGGGTAATGTCTGGGACATAATAACAATTAATTAAAACCAAATGTTTATTATTGAAGTAACGATAAAATACTCCAATACCTCCCACAGATAACATTTCTCCTGTGCCAACCCTGAGAGTATGCTCCCCTTCACTATGTCTGATTACTTGGAATCCCTGCAATGAATTGCAAACATGATTAGTGACTCCGAAATCTACTATCCAAGTATATGTAGAGTCAACCACTAACCAAGACTCAATATAAGATAACTCGCCATTACCTTGCTTTTTGGAAGCTATGTATCCATGGGAGTTCCTCTTCTAGTGACCTTTTTATCTATGGTAAAAGTATTTTCCCTTCGACTTGCCATCCGTCTTTACTTTCTTAACCTGCTGCTATGGTCCCTTCTTGTTGGACATCTTTCTCTTGTTACCTTACTTGCCGTTTGTCTTGGAAGAAGTGGTCCAGTAAAAGTAACATCTAGCACATCGTTGGCCCTGGTCTAAAGCATAGTCTCAACATTTTGAAGCTCCTACATCATCTCGATTAGTAACGCGTGTCGATCCATGACTCTAATTGTTACGACACATGTGGTTCTGCTGCCACTGTGATCAAGAAGGGATCGCAGCACCCGAAGTTGTGGTGATCTGCCTTCGATCCCAAAAATAGCACCAATGGGTGCTACTGGATCTCGAATCCAAAAATTGTAGTGATGCCATTACGTCCCCTGCCACCACGGTCAAAGCAAGATCGCGACATCGAAGGTGTCGCCATCAATCGTTGACAGCAATGACAACACGCATAGGTGCTATTGTGCCCTTACTTACCTCCATAGGTTTTTACCTCATTTTTTTGAAATTACAGTGAAGGTCCCAACAATGTGAGGAAAGTGAAGTTTAGTCCTTATTCTGGAATAGCAGCAATGCTCCTCCGAATTTTGCAATGACAGTCCTTCAATTTGAAAACTACAGATCTTGTCCTCTGATTTCACAATTACAATAGAAATAATATAACCCCTAATTCTACTGCAAGGTTTCAAATCATTGAGCAAAACATGGAGTCATAATACACTGAGCGCTCGATCAGTGAGCTATCACATACTCTTTCAAGGGTAGCTACTTTTACACAAACCTCTTGGATGTCTCTACACTCCTACCTCCTTTATTACTAAGCGATCATTCAAGGGCCTTGTGTGGTGATCTGGGCCATTTCCCTCTTGACAATAAAGCTTATCCCCCATCGTCTCACTGGCTGACCTTGACCCCTATTATTTTGAGGTGTTACAAGACTCGATAAAATAATACAAGATTTTACAACATGAAATCTAAGGCCATAATAGAACATCATTCAACCAATAACAATTAAATCACATATAATACTACACCGCTCCACTAATACATGCAAAACAAAATTATTTAATCCTAAATACACAAAACAATATAAAAAACCTACGCTCTGATAAAATTGTTGAAAAACACAACGGGATGTCGAATCAAAAAAATTAATTGCTTGTGATTTGGATTTTCCCGTTGCGAAAATTCACTCTTTTTATATATTTGACTAGATCAAATAATTTTACACAAATAATAGTCTAGAGAATATTAACCTTGTAGCATGCTTTACAATTACCTACGTTAATTGTTTTTTTTTTATTCCCCCAAATATTCAAACCCTCAAACTTTCCTCGATTTTTTCTAATAGCTACTATGCAGGTGTGTGATTACCTCTCTCTGTAGATCTAGATTAATATACTAGGATTAGGTTTTAATGTAAAGAGAAACACACGGTACATGCTTTATTATGTGTCCTGCCTACCAGTGTGTTAGAATAAGAAAACAATATTCGGAGACTGTGTATAACTCACTTACACTCCAAAAATCCTACCAACTCTACAACCATAACCCTTGCCCATTTTTGCATTGTCCAATACAGGTTATAAGCATGTATATGCCTATTATAGTGAAACCACCAATGGAACTTGATCGGGCTAATTAAATTAAGCTCTAATAAATTAATTCTGACTTGATCAACTCTTGATCAATAAAATATATATATATATATTATTGATCAAGTTCTATTCTACTAAAATAATGAGATTGCACTATTAGTAAAATTGAAATTATTGAAACAATAATCAATAATTATATCCTCAGACTTGCAGCTCTTACATGTTACCCCGTTGATCAACTCGAAAATTGACCAAAATGTCCTTCTCTAAAAGTTCATAAATTCTCTACTCTCATCTTCTATCTTACAATTTGACATGATCACATCACATCGTATAATTCAATAATTTATTGAGCTCAGATTTAACTGTCCACTAGAAGAATTAGTGAGATTATGATCATACATAAAAGGTGACAAATCCCATAGTACGAATATATATTCCTTGTTAGTTTACTTTAATTTTTAAAGTATCGAGAAATTGATCATCAATTCAATATCACCCGTTGATACTTCAAAGAACTTCAAAATAGTAAAGTCCATTATCCGATCGGGATTAACGTCCCACGTACTACAGCCAAGTGAAATTAAGTTTGCGTTGTCAAAATCACAAACTATTTTCTCGTGGTCCCATCCAAAAGATTTTTAATGTACTCACAATTTTATTATCAAAGTCAAATATAGACTTTAACAAAAACGAGAAGATCAAAATAAATTGTCCATATTTTTTAATGATCGTGAAAAATAATTTTAGATTGAATTACAAATTGAATCTTTCTATTTTTAGCAACAAAAATACTCAAATTGTAATATCAAATCGACATATGAACAAATGTAAGCCCAAAACAATATAATTAATTATTTAATCAATATATCAATAAATATTTATTTTTATTTTTTTTCAAAATATCATGAGTACAAATAAATTTTACTCGACAAACAAGTACTATCCAAAAATAAAAATATGCAATCAAATTGTTAGAGAATAATCATACGAGACTAGAAAATATTACAAGATCACGGTTGAGAAGGATCAAACAGGAGGTCGGAAGATGAAATGAAATCAACCAAATTATCAAGTGATTGGTATGAAGAACCGCGTGGTTTCAAACAAAGATCTATTTTTTCCTTCAAACACGTTATATTCTTCCTCATATCTTCTCCTTCCTTTCCCACCATTACTTTTCGTATTGCGCTCTCAATTTCGAATCTTTCCAGCCCTTTCTCCAACTTAATACCGACTTTCCAAATATCATTCACATATCTGGAATTCACCATCTGATCGCCAAAGAAAGGAGAACATATCATTGGAATGCCCTCACAAATGCTCTCGAGAGTCGAATTCCATCCACTGTGAGTCCAAAAGCAACCAGTGGCAGGATGAGATAGAACCTCTTGTTGAGGAGCCCATTTTACGATATATCCTCTTCTACTAACTGCCTCTGAGAATTCCTTCGGAACGATTTTAAGCCATTCCGAGCCGTTCACCAGTCCAGGTCGAACAACCCACAAAAATGGTTGTGCACTTTTGGCCAACCCCCAGGCCACTTCAGTCAATTTCTCTTCATGCATTTCTGCAATGCTCCCAAAACTCACATAGATTACTGACTTAGGTGCTTGTGTATCCAGCCAGGCGATGGAGGCTCGATCTTGTGTCCATAAACTGCTTGAGGAGGCTGAGAAGTATTTATGAAACGGGCCAATTGCGAAAGTAGGAACGAGGAACTGTTCTTGAAGTTTGTCAAATTCAGGCTCTTCCAGTTCTTTAAATGTGTTGAAAATGAGGCCTGAGGCTTTTTTTGTTTTTTCCACCATATTAGCTACCACCTGGTATGGCTCTTCGGGGTTTCGACTTGAAATTGTTGGAATATCCTTAACTTTCAGAGGTGGGAATTCCACGACTGGTGCATCCATTTCAGAATCTGTGTTGGTATCAATTGTGTGGTCATTGTGCAAGTATATTAGTTAACAAACAAAAAATAAAAGATAGAAACTTCTTGAATTTGGAAACAAGAAAACAAAATATGCAAAGATATATCGAGGCGAGAGTTCCACTCCCTCTTTTGTGATGTAATTGTCATGCTCAGGTGCTAACGATACTATGAAAACGCCTCCCAAGATACAATGATTAACTTTTTTGGCTTATGTCACCATAAACTCGAAAGAATAACGAATTGGAAATGTTTTTGTACTCTCTTCAAAATGAATGGATTTTTAAAAAATGCAAAGATTTTTTTTTCAAATTTAATGAAAAAATCAAGTCCAAGGGATCCATTTTATAGACGTTGAAATATTGTCCCAAAAATCAACATGTTCATTAACAGCCATGTCTATTCGAAGCTAGACACCGCTTGAATTTCGCTCGACGGGAGCTCAAGCAATTTTTATGCACCGCTTGAGTAGATTTCCCCGAGAGTTACCACTCGAGTTACACCCTGCGTCCGCTCAATTGTCAACTTATTCTTGGAATTTTCCGAAAAAATAAATATTAAATAATTATTTATTTAATTTCTCCGAAAAGAGTATACATAAACCTGACCCACGACCTGTGCTCAAGCCTTATCGAGTCGACTAGACAGAAGACAATGGCAGAGCACGCGTGTGGCCTTTTGACTTAACCCAATAAGATCTAAGACACCCTCCCTTCATAGATTGTTGGTATCCCTCGAAGGCCAAACTCAAATCTTCAAGTTGAAGGTTATAAATTAGCCAATGTTTCAATCTTTTCCTATTTGGGACAACTTATAGTTTCAAAATTATCATTTTATCCATCAACTTCTCATTCATTCAAAAATGGTTTTAGGAAATCCAAGAATATTAAGGTTATCTATTCACATAGTAGGTTACATTTGAATCCTCATCATACAAAATGGATATTAGGGCCCCTCGAATATTTGTTCAAATTTGACCAATTTGTCAACATTTCAACAATCCCCCACATGAATGAAAATTGGAGTAAATATGCAAATAAAATAGCGATCCTCCACATGAATCTTAATCTTAATCTTAATCTTAATATATTATTATAAAAGTAGAATAACCGTCACCAAAAACACACATAGTTTACAGCAAAAAAAACTTTCTAAAGTTGAAAATTTTGTGTTAAAAAATAATTTATTAAATATTTTAGCAATTATTATTTTACATGTGTCATTAATTATATTGACATTCGTGCTATGCTATTAATAAAATCAAAATGTTACTTTTTCTATTTTATTATTATTCTTTTAATAATTATTGTATTATGTTGAAACTGAAAATATGTAATATGAGTGTTAAATTAAAGATCATTGTGAGAAGTTTAATGCAAGCTAACAAGTGAGAGCATATTGTAAATATATTGTCCATAAAATCATATAAAAATTAAAAGGTAAAGTTTTATTTTTTATTTTTCCTCAATATTTAATTCATTTTAAATTATGTCATTTAAGTTTTATAATAAAGGCAAATCCAATTAAGTTGGGTTAATTTTACAAACTTAAGATTTCTTCAATTCATTCATCATTTTCACATTATTTTTATTTATTTATTTACTGATTCTGTTTATTTTTCTATTTTCAATTATAAATTTAAATAACTAAAATATGCAAAAATATATTATAGATTTTAACAATTAGTGCATATAATTTCTATTAAAAAATTGATTGATCAGTCATTTTTATTAAAATAATAATGTAACAATATGAATATAAAAATTGTCAGTATGAAGAAAGAAGAATCAATTAATATAACAATATTTATTAAAATTAATGATGATTTTTTTGGAAAAATACTTGAAATTAATAATTAATACTTAAAAAATCAAATTATACTAAAAAAGTCTATCCTACACCTTTTTTTGGGAAAAATATGACGATGAACAATATATGAAAAGAAAAGCGTCGATCTTAAAGAGAATATGTAAGTTGAGTTTTGCAAATGTATTGTATAAGCCTAATTTTGTAGTTCAAAAGTTTTTAAAGAAAACAAAATTTCATTTATTGAACGTTAATTTCAAAAATGGAGTTGATATGTTCATGGTACAATCTCTAAAATCCTTAATCCATGGCCTGTTTTCCCGTAAAGAGATAAAACAATTCAACGGTTTACAATTCTATTAAAATATTAAAAAAAATAATTATATGCCTTAAAAAATGGTGAACTTTATTTCTTAGTTTTATTAACATATATAGACAAAAAGACTCACTATACATATTTTATTTATATTTTCATTAATAATTTTGTATTGACATATAATTAAATATGCATTTAATTATGTTCAATTAAATGCATCACATTTAAAAATTAAAAAATATTAATCATGCGGAAGATCTCTTGAGTTGAATTCTATGTTCGTGCACCACAAATCTTGAGGTTGATTTTCACTTTCGTCATTGTCAATATTGCTTAATTTATTATATTTATTTATATATAGGACCGTATATATTTAATTTGCTACAATTACTTTTGTTGACCACAAAATTTGGTAGGACCTTGGATCAATACGTCTCAACTCCTCCCTCTTGAACACGTGGATCTCCTGCGCACTAGGACAAACAATCAGCTTGCAAAAGGGGCCGAGGTGATTCCCATTTGCACTCTGATGCCTAAGTCAGTACTCATTTCAAGTAAATATAAATTGGGTGTGGGAAATATAAGTGTGTAAAAGAGAGAAAATGGAGTGAGATTTTATACATTGAGTTTCTAACCTCTTTCTTGGAGATAAATATGTCCTATTTATAGATGAAATTGTTATCTCAGATGGTGACATGTGCCATACATTACACGTGTTGCACCCCTGGCCGTTTGGAGAAGTAAACTAAAAACAGGGATGTAATCACTGCTATCCTCTATAGGGAGGAGCATCTGTCACATCCCTTGAAAAAGGTGTTGTCTCATCATGCCACAATCTGCAAGGAGTCACATCTTTCTAACACATTGACTGGTCCCATCACCGATCCGATGAACCACCTCAGATCGAAGCATCTCGAGACAAACAACTCGGCAATGAAGGAGTCGGATAACATTTCACCCCGACAATTCATTAGCCTGTGGGGCCCTAGGTTATATGCTTCCCTGGCATCCATCAGGTCTCGTGCGGACCCCCACAAGTGACGTGTTGGGCTTATTTTATGCATGGTGCAACATTAGTCCCTCAAATTTGATGTGGTCATTTATGGGCGGATCGGATTTGTCATAGACTAGGCGCTACGATTTGTCTTGGGAATTTTACATCGAAGAAACAATTGCCTAAGCGTGGGGTAACACGAAATTGTTAATTTTTCCATCATTTTTATTATTTGAAGCGTTTCTTAATTGGTCAGAAGTTGGTTGCATACTAACCATCTTGGAATACCTCGAAACGGTGGGGTGCCTAGTGATTTTTATAGGTGCACAAACTTATAGAAATAGGTGCCATTTGTGTTTATTCTTCCTTTAAGACAAACGCTGGGGGATGCTAGTGTGCTTCGTTGGCTGCACATTTAATGCCAAGAAATGATTAGTTCTTATTTCCGAGAAACGTCTAAGGAGCGCGCTTTACTACATGTGTAGCACACTCTTGCAGTTGAATGGTCATTTCCTTTTCCAGTTCCAAACGGCTGGCGCTTCAACTTACTTTGCCATTATGACACGTGTGCCATCTAGATTAACTTTTCTACTTGGAAATCAAAGGTCTGGATCTACTAGGTTCTCTATAAAGCTCCTCTCTTTCCAGGATTACTTCCTTCCTGCGTCTTCGAGATTTTCTTAAAAATTTTCGTGAAAATCATTTCCATTGCCCTTTTACTAGAGTCTTGTGGTGATCTTTGAGAGCTTCTACTTTGCGAATCTCTTTGCATCCAAACTTTCAACTGGGTGCGCTGCTCCTTTGAATACAAATCCAGTAGTTCCCACCATTTTCAGGTAATTTATTTTCTTTGTGTACCTATTGCTTTTGATTTTTAGCCTTTGAGTACTTGCTTGAAAATCCCATTTGGCATTCTTTTCTCTTATTCTAGGTGAATTCGGAGTTTGGGAAAGGAAAAAATGGAAAGAGTCGGGGAAATAGACTAGCAGGAGTTAGTGGCAATGGCCACTCCCATTAGGGGTTTCTGTCCTTTGTCTCTATCAGTTTTTAGTTCTTGCTTTTTTAAAGAGAAAGTAAGGAGAAGGAATGGGAGATTTAGTAGTGTAATATGTTTGGATGATTCTGGCAGTGAGGAAGAAAAAGACCAACCCTACATGGACAAACTATTAGCTGAAGAGGAGGCGTCATTGCGAGAACTTCGGACTAAGCACGATATAGACATAAGGGAGGGGAGGGGGGGAAGAATCCTCTTCCAAGGTTCCAGAATCCAATATAGGGATTAGGGCGCCTTTTAGGGCACATAGAGAGGAGTTGGGGCTGTCTGAGGAAGAAATAACCCAGGTTGAGGAATGGGTTGACTCTGTTAACAAAATGTCAGGGTATCATACCGATCCTGATCCAAATCCTGGGTCATGGAAGAGCAGCGAGGTAGAGTATGAAATTAGGGGGTAGATTTGATAGGCGCTACTTCAAAGTTCAGGCTGCCAGAAGGGATTCGCTTGATACATCCCGCCCAGTCATGTCGCCCCTGCAGCCAGCCCCCTAACCAAGTTGCAGTGTTTTATGATGCCATGGTGTGCGGGATGAGGCTTCCTCTCCATCCTTTCTTCAGGGCGCTGCTCTGAAGCTATATTTTATGCCCTTATCAATTGGCGTCCAATTTCTGGACCCAAGCAGTAGGCACATGGCTGGTGTGGCAACAGGTTAATCCGGATCGCCCCCTCTCTCTTCATGTTTTCTACACTCTTTATCTTCTAAAGAAGTCAGTAAGGAGGGGAAAAGATGGGAGGTAAAAGATTGGTACTATCTGACTCCCCGAGGCTCCCACTACCCAATCATTACTGTACATCCGGCCTCCATAAAGAATTGGAGAAACCAGTGGTTCTGGGTTGCTGGAGAATGGCAGAGTTCGTCTAGGGACCTCGCTCCTGAAGTCAATGTTCCCCGAACTCTTTCTGTGTCTCTTGAGTTCTTGCCTTTCTCTTTTCGTTTGGATCGTGTGTGATTGTGTGGTTTATGAAGTCCTTTTCTTTTCACGTACTTACCCTTCTTTTTCTTTGGTTCCTTTTCCTTTTCAGGGTAGATCCCTGCATATTTGCTTTCTAAAGAGGATCTATCGGAAATTAGGAAACACTTTGCCTTCTGTGGTACCTTCCAGGGGGTAATCCAATCACATAAGCTTTTTGTCAAGTTCGGCCTCGAAAGAACTATGGGTAAGTTATCCTCTCTTTTCGCCTCGCGTCTTTCCCAACAGAAGTTCTTATTTTTAATAACGATCTGGTTAGCTTTTTCCAGCTTCGAAGGATTTCTCAAAGATTTCTCTGAAGGACCTTATGTCTATAAAGGTCCCGAAGCCTCTCCCCCACAGGAGTGATGAAGAAAAGAAGCAAAGATCAGTCCTTGCTGGCCTCCACCTAGAAGTGGTTAAGGATACTTCTGAGGTCCCTTCTACTCAACTTGAGGGTCCTCTTCCAGCTTTACTGCTTCCCCCGGCCATACCTCAGACCGGGGCACAATTGCTGGATGTGAAGGAGATTGGGTTAAAGCAAGCTCAGGTCAAGGGAAAAGGTCAGACCGAAGAGGTGAGAGAGAGGTGGGCTCTAAAGGGCGTTCGTCGAAGGATACCACTTCAGATGATTTTGTTGAAATCGAGTCAAAGGATGATCTTGCTCCTTTGAAAAGACTAAGGAGAGGCAAGGATACTTCTGCAGTTCTTCCCCCGTCGCCTGAGTTGCCCCAAGAGGCTGAACCTTCTATTTCTGTCTCTGGGCTGGGCTACGAGGTGACTCCGGAAGTAGCCGAGGAGCTTAAGCTTATAAAAACCAGCATTATCTTCAGGGACGTCACACTTGACCCCAGCTTGCTAGACTCTCCAAGCTCTCCCCTAGCTAGAGCCACTTTAACCATGCAACAATTCTCAAGTGAGGGTTTTTCTGCCTTTTCTTCTGCTGCCTCTCCTACCAAAAAATTGCTTGCTACCAAAGCTCTTAATGCGAGGACCATGGCCCTTATCAATGAAGTGGAGTCTTCGGTCAAAGTGATGCAGCGCGATCAAAGAAATGCCGAGACGGACCTCCTTAATGCAGATAAGATGTTGAGGGAGATCAATGATCTTAAGGATCATCTCTCAGTAGCTCGAAAATCTTCCTCGGAAGACAAAGCCCTCTCTAAACGCCTTCAAGAACATAACGAAAAATTGAGGCATGACCTTCATGCTTCCGAAGCTGATGTGGAGACTTTGTGTAAGAAACTGGAGGATGCCAGTCGGGCCCAAGCTATGGCTTCCAGGGCTTTGCAGGCAGGGAACTCTGTGAAGGGCAAACTGAGAGATGAGGTGCTGGAGTTCACCAATCGATTGGAGAAGGAAGTAGAGGTTTGGAGGAAAATTGAAGAAGATTATACCTCCTTGGAGCAGCACATGGATACTAGGGTGCAAGAGGTCTTGGGTTGAGCTATCGAGGCTTCTGTGAAAGAGGTAGTTGGGACCAAGGTGACTGAAGCGATCCAAAATTTCAAAGACACTTTTGAAGAAACTCCCGAATATGAAGCTATCCAGAGAGTCTTCGGCAATATTGGAGCTCGAATGGCCTTATTGGATGTGAAGGAGAGCTTTCCTTACTTGGATCTTTCGAAGATAGAAGCACTCTGTCATGATTCCCAAGATGCTACTGGTGCTACTGCTGATTCTCCTGTAGACCCTGCTGAAGGCGTTTCTTCGAAAGATATTGGTCTTGCCAGCGGCTTAGAATCCTCATAATTTTTTAGGCCTAGAATCTTCCCTCTCCCCCCCCCCCCCTGTAAAATTTATTGCAACTTTGATTCTTATTCGACCTTCCTTTTAACTTATTTTGTTTGTTTTTAATGTATGCTTGTATGATTCCCACGAGTGATAGTCCCTCAGACGTAGGCAGTAAAGACATTTTATGTTAGCTGGTTAGGTCTAATCGATAAGTGTTTGAATATTGCTACGCAAAAATGCCAAGTACATTTTATGTTATCCATAAGCAGGAACATTATGTGAAAAAACTGGTAATCAAACGTTAATCGCATTGTGTTAATGGTCCGTCCACTTTCGTTAAATACTTCGTATGTTCGTAGAAGTCCCTTGTATGGAACCTTTGAACATGATATTTCAATGAATTCATTATTACCTACTTGGCATAAGAATAGATATGTTCTAAATAAGATAAGTGCACTAGTCTTTTCATTGAGGCACCTCGGCTACTTATTTTGGTTTTAACTTGGCGATACCAAAAAGCTCGCTTGACGCAAATGTTTATAAAGTAGCCCTTCATTATATAATTTTCATCGTGCCAGACGAGGTCACTACAAATTAAAGGGAACTCCCTTTACTGAAAATAGCGACGAATGTGGTCTATGTTCCAAAGATTAGGCAGGGGGACCCCAGATAGATCTTCTATCTTGTAAGTTCCTGGTACCACTTCAACAACGATTTTATAAGGCCCTTCTCAATTAGGACCCAGAGTCCATACTCCTGGTTCCTGAGTTGAAGGAAGGACCTTCTTGGGGACCAAGTCCTCAATCCTGAAGAACCGTTTCTTTACCTTCTGGTTGTAGTAGCGGGCCATTTTTTCTTGGTAGCGAGCCAACACAACTTGTGAATCATTCCTTCTTACGAAGAGAAAATCCAGGTTTTCCCTTTGAGCTTCTTCATTTGTCGCCTCATCATAATGAATTTGACGATGGGAAGGCACTCCGATTTCCACTGGCATACTGCATCGGATCCGTATGCCATGGAGAAGGGGGTTTCCCCTGTTGCAGTATGAGAGGTAGTCCGAAGTGCCCATAAGACCTGTGGGAGTTCATCTACCCAGGCACCCTTCTTTGATTCCAGCCTCCTTTTCAAGGTGTTCTTTATGGTTTTATTAACAGCTTCAACCTGGCCATTAGCTTGTGGATGATGTGGAGATGAGAATAATTTGCAGATTCCCAAATCATCGCACAACTCAACACTTTTTTTTTGAACTGCTTAATATTTTCACTCACCAACGAGTGTGGAACATGAACCTACAGATTATCTTCTTCCAAATGAACAAGTGTTTGCTTCAGTGATCCTCATCAGGGGTTCCGCCTCAACCCATTTGGTGAAGTATTCTATCGCAACGATGGCGAAGCAGTTGTTACCAGTGCCTCGAGGCATGAGACCGATAATATCGATCCCCCAATTCGCAAAGGGTCACGTGCTGGTTACCACCATCAACTCGTGATGCGGACGAAGCGGTATGATGGCATACCGTTGACATTTCTCACATCTTCGGACGAAGTTATGAGAGTCCTTCTGCATAGTTGGCCAAAAGTACCCCTATTTTAGGGCTTTCTGAGCCAAAGATAACACTCCGGCATGGTTGCCACAAATTCCCTCATGAATTTCCCTCATTATGTACTGTCCGTCTTCTGGTCCAATACACCGCAAGAAAGGAGAGGTGTAACTCCGCTTATAAAGTACACCATCGAGAAGGAAAAAATTGGTGGCATACCTTTGCAATTTTCGAGCTTCTTCTGACTCGTCTGGTAGATTTTGATACTTTAAGAAGACCAAAATAGGAGTCATTCAAGAATTCTCTTCTTCTATCACCAACACCTCTGCCCCTAGTTCAATGGAGAAGACCGGTAGATGTTCGATTGGTACCATATTGAGGAGTTCAGCGTCTTTGCTACTCGCTAGTTTAGATAAGGCATCTGCGTTGGAGTTCTCAGTCCTGGGAATGTGGAGCAATTCGAATTTTCGAAATGGGCCGTTAAATCCTTCACTTTCTTCAAGTATGCAATCATAGCCAGTTTCTTGGCGGAGAACTTCCCGTTAACTTGGCTCACGACAAGTTACGAGTCACTGTTCGCCATCAATGATTTGATTTTCAGAGCTATTGCAAACCTTAGCCCAGCCAAGAGTGTTTCATATTCTTCTACATTGTTTGAAGCTTTAAAGCCAAAGCAAACTGCTTTGTATAACTTGTGTCCCTCTGGGCTTACCAATATTACTCTGACGCTAGATCTGCTTTCAGTAGAGGACCCATCAGCGAATAGCCTCCACTCATGATTGTCACCCACATTCTCAATCATCTCGATCTTGGGTGGATGCGTAAATTCAACTTTGAAATCCGCTAATGCTTGGCCCTTTACAGCTGTCCGGGGCACGTACGGGAGGTCATACTGACTGATCTCTATTGCCCAATTCATTAACCTTCCAGATACATCCGATTTCTACAAGACTTGTCTCATAGGGAAACTTGTAAGTACTAGGATCAAATGTAACTCAAAGTAGGGGCGGAGTTTACGAGCCGCTGTGATTAATGCTAAAGTGAGTTTCTCCATGTCAGGGTAGCGCGTTTCGGCGTCCAGCATGGCTTTACTTACATAGTATACCGGAAACTGATTCCCATTCTCTTATCTAACTAACACTGAGCGGACAGCCTCCTTAGAAACAGCTAGGTAAAGAAGTAGCGGTTTATCTACCTTTGGTTTAGACAATAGGGGGGCCTATCCCAAGAAACTGGAATCCTCATCCCCCTTTTAAGACCTTGAAGAAAGGTAAACACTTTTTAGTGGACTTAGAGACCAATCGGCTAAAGACTGCAACCCTTCCGGTTAAGCTTTACACTTCTTTAGGGCTTCAGGGTGAGCGCATGTCAAGCAAAGCTTTGATATTAGCCGAATTAACTTCAATTCCCCTTCTATTTACCATGAGACCAAGGAATATTCCAGATGCTACCCCAAAGGCACACTTCACGGGGTTAAGCTTCATCCAGTACTTTCTTAGTTTATCAAAGGTATCTGATAAATGGCGAACGAGTTCTGAGGCGACCATCATTTTTACTAGCATGTCATCCACATATACTTCCATGGTGTTTCCGAGTTGCTTTGAAAACATTTGATTCATTAACCTTTGGTAGGTGGCCCCTGCATTTTTCAATCCAAAGGGCATGGCCCTATAACAATAAAGTCCCCTGAACATAATAATCGAGGTGTGCTCCTCATTTGATTAATGCATGGGGATTTGATTGTATCCGGAGTATGCATCAATAAAGCTTAACATTTCAAGCCCCGCCGTGGATTCAACTAATTGATCAATTCGGGGCAGCGAAAAACTGTCTTTTGGACATGCTTGGTTTAAATTTGAGAAATCAATGCATACCCGCAGCTTTCCGCTTTGCTTAGGGACCAAAAATGGGTTCGACACCCACTTCGGATAACAGGATTCTCTAATGAAACCATTTTTCAATAGCTTTGATACCTCCTCTTTCAAGGCCTCATACTTCTCCGGACTCATTAGCCTTCTCTTTTTCCTATGCCCAGGGAGTCTTGGATCAAGTTGGAGCCTGTGACAGGCTATCTTAGGGTCAATTCCAACCATGTCATCATGTTTCCATGCGAACACATCGAGGTTTCGGAGTAGAAAGATTTTCAACTGCTCTTTGTGTTCAACCGATGAACCCTGCCCAATCTGTAACTCCTTCATTGGGTCATTTGGATCAACGCAGAAGCATTCCAGCTTTTCAGCAGGGGTAGTGCAACAATTATCACCTGTCATTCTTGGATCTAGATCTGTCGGATCTTCTTCATGCGCCACTATGACATCTTCATCTGTGACAGGTCCTGCACCCAATTTTCCAGGGTCTGAAACAACCTCGGACATTGCCACATCGCCAATCATATTGACGATTCGGTCTTAGAAATCTCGGATAGTGTTTGTGTAACAGGACCGTGACTCTGTCTGACTACCCCTAACAGTAGCTACACCATATTTAGTTGGGAATTTCATACAAATATACTTTATGTGAGTTACGGCCCCCAGATCAATTAGGCTTGACCTTCCAATCGAGCTGTAATATGAGGAGATTTTGTCTACGATTAAGAACTCCATAGGCATCTTAAAGAGAGCTAGCGCCTGTCCTACCTCGGTCATAAGGGTTATGGATCCTCTGGGAGTAATTTTATCCCTGTGAACCCATATATGGGGTCTGGGACCGGAATGAGGGGGGCACTAATTCCCATCTTGTCGTACGTACCCCCGTAAATCACATTTACTGAGACACCATCATCCACCAGCATCCAGGACAAACCATTCTGGACCACCACCACTTGGATTTCTAACGCATCATAATGCGGAAAATGCATCCCAACCGCATCATTCATGATAAATGTGATGGGTTCTGTCTTGGAAGTCCCAGCAAGGCCGTTTTCAAATCTCTCCAACTATGAATGCTTCCAGGAGGGAGTTTTTTGTACCACCGTATCGCGCTTCCCTCAGGTATTTCAGCTCAGGAGTGTTTCCGGCTATTTCCATGCTGGCACGGTAGTTTAATAGGTGATCGTCAGGGTCACCTATCCCGGAGTACTTTGTTATTTCCAGCATTTCAAAATTAGGGGGCACTCAGCACCTCTGAATGCCTTTCGTGAAAGGGATTATTTCCTCATCGTCGTCTAATTCATACGATGGTAACTCATTGTTTTCGTCATGGTCATAATTCACCGTGCCATGGTATCGGCCATGGGGTGGCTAAGTATGGATCCACCTCCGTGGTGACACAGTTCGACCGTAACTTAGCCTTTGATGGGCAAGTGGATCCCCTTGGATTTGGGAGCGATCCGCTTCCGCTCTTCTCTCAGGCCTATTTCTAGGCTCATGGGTCGGTGGACGCAATTCTGCCTCCCCTGCTTCATACCTATCTCTAGGCATACGACTCCATGAAAGTACTTCTTCAGCCCTCCGCTCTCGCCTATTCCTAGGCATTTATGTTTGATGCCGAGCTTGTTCATCCCGGCTTCCTCGTTTGCCTCTGAATAACCCCCTATCCGGCTAAAGACACTACCAGACCTTGAGGGTGAAGCTTCTCCCTGATAGTCAGTGGGTTGAACTTGTTCTTCTGGTGCTGCATACACCGGGTCCTCTTCGCCGTGGGAAATAGAATCCACCTCGACATACATTTGCGGTTCGTTGTAATAATATGATGTAGTGTCTGCGTCAGAGGGTGAGTAATGTGGCTGTGAGTAATGTGGTGGCATCATCGGTTCGTTTACCACATACCCTCTAGCCATGTAGGCCTTTATTGCAGCGGTTTGCTTAATTTGTTATTTCTACATGTCCAATATATGGGCAGCCATGCGTGTCATATCCTGCAGCATGAGACGGTTTCGGTACCGGCGCGGAGGGTTAGGTTGGGGAACCTCCTCATTGGCGTTCTCATGAGGTCCTTGGGGGAGTTTTCACCACCATATTGTCCTTCCCTACTCCTCCAAGTGTTAACATCATTATCACTCCCAATCATGACTGTAGTGAGTTTTGCACTGTCCTTTCTTCAAGGGTGAATGAACTTATATTCCAATGTTTTAAGGCCTTTTTAAAGGCGAGTAAACTTATATTTCAAAGTTCTAAGCGTTTTTCAAGGTTTCTTGTGATTCTTAACTCTTTTTCAAAAGGTACTTCACCCTTTCTCAACAGGTTATCTGCCTTTATTCAAGGCCTTTGATAGCTTTTTAACACGTGATTTCGTAGTTAGAAGTGTGGTTTCCCTCAGACACTGCCAAAATATTGACCACAAAATCTGATAGGACCTTGGATCAACACGTCTCAGCTCCTCTCTCTTGAACAAGTGGATCTCCTGCACACTAGGACAAACAATCAACTTGCAAAGGGGGTGGAGGTGGCTCCCATTTGCACTCCGATGCCTAAGTCAGTACTCATTTCAAGTAAATATAAATTGGGTGCGAAAAATATAAGTGTGTAAAAGAGAGAAAAGGGAGTGAGATTTTATATATTGAGTTTCTAACCTATTTCTTGGAGATAAATGTGTCCTATTTAGAGCTGAAATTGTTGTCTCAGATGGTGACATGTGCTATACTTTACACGTGTTGCACCCCTGGCCGTTTGGAGAGGTAAACCAAAAGCAAGGATGTAATCATTGCTATCCTCTATGGGGAGGAGCATCTGTCACATCCCTTGCAAAAGGTGTCGTCTCATCATGCCACAGTCTGCAAGGAAGGTCACATCTTTCTAACACAATGACTGGTCTCATCGCCGATCCGATGAACCACCTTGGATCGAATTAGCTCGGGACAACTAGCTCGGCAATGAATGCGTCAGATAACATTTCACCCCGACAATTCGTTAGCCTGTGGGGCCCTTGGTTCTATACTTCGTTGGCATCCATCAGGTCTCGCACGGACCCCCACAAGTGACGTGTTAGACTTATTTTAGGCATGGTCACAACAAATTTATTTTATGTAAATTATAATATTTTGAGGGTTATTATCTCTATTCACGTTAGTCGGAAATATTTGGATGAATTTTTTTATTTATTCTATATAACATATATTTGAAAAATTGCATTATTTAATTTAAATTTGAGCAATTATCTAAATATGTTTTGTCTATAGCAACTTTCGTGTATCACACGGGTGTGAGCAACTACAAATTTTACGAAGAGTGTATTATTGAAAGATGTTTTCCAAAATTGATGAAAATTGTAATTTACTTCTATTTTGAGCATTCGTTGACAGTCTGTATCATTAATCATAGCGAATTATGTGTATTGATATTTACAATAAAACAATTTCATATTGTTCTTCCGTGCAACGCACAGGTGTGATACTAATGAAAATTGCATTAAATATGCAAATAAAATAGTGACACTAGAAGAGAGTACAAGTTAAAAGTTATTTCAATAGGAGAAGTAGCTTTTGACTTTGAATCTGCCTTAATGGCATATTGTTGAATTTACTTGGCTAGTCAGGGAAACATGATGTCTTGAACTGCCCAGTTGTTTATATATATCACAAGACAACAGTGCCTACACAATAACCTTCCTAACAATTCTTTAGTTATTATGGTTGTGTTCACTTTGACTCTAAACAACTCTTGAGTTTCATAAGTGCTTTAAGGAATTCATACCTTGAATCATTCTCATAGAAGCAGCCCCATTTTACACTTACATAAGTGATATCTTATTAGGAGTACTTTTCCATGCTCCACTTTTTTTCTCAAGCTATAGGAATCATCAAAAGTTACAATTTAACTTCATTTATTATGCAGAAAGCTCTTTTCCATTATTTCTTTTTAAATAGAAATGGGTAGGAAATATTTCCTAAGTGCTCAACCGTATCTTTATGACGTAGATGTCCTATTGAAACAAGATCTTGAGATCTTCAGTCAACAAGGTTGAGTTACATTACAAGGATTCATGTTTGTTGGGCTTTTAATCACAATCCTTTCAATATACTTAATATCTTGGTAAATTTTTTGTAAGTGGATCCACAAGGATTTTCTAACTTAATGTAATCAATGGAAATAATGACATTTGAGATCAACTACTTAATGGTATTGTTTCTACGACGTATATGTCTAGACTTATCATTATACATACTGTTTTGTATCCTTCTAATACCCAATTGATTATCACATGGTATACTTATGGCAGGCGAATGTCTTCTAAGAAATTACGAAGTTATTCTGCATCTTCTCCAGCTTTATCTAAAGCTATGAACTCCAGTTCAATCGTTGATTGAGCGATGCATATTTATTTTGAGCACTTCCAAGACACAGTTACACAATCAATGGCAAAGACATAACCACTTGTGAATTTAAAATCATTTGTATCAGATATCCAATTTGCATCATAACATCCCTTTAATACTATTGTATGTCTTGTATAGTGTAATCCAAAATTTAAGCTATAGCTTAAGTGTTGAAGCACCCTATTTAATGGCTTCCAATAGTCATTGTTTGGATTACTTGTGAATCTTCTTAATTTATTAACTGCATAAGCGATATTTGGATGAGAGGAATTCAGAATATACATCAAGCTTCATGTAATTGGATAATACTTTAGCTAATGTAGATGTTCACCTCTATTTTTCACCAATTACAGACTTATATTTAAAGGGGTTTTAACTAGTCTTTCATCAAACATATTAAACAAGTACAAACTCAATAGAATGAGACTATTATAGAATGAACCCAATGGATGACTCAGAAATTTTAATTCTCAAATGACATCTATCATCCCCATGTATTTTATATCAAACCTTTTTTTTTTTAATATTTTCTTAGTCTTTATGATAACATCATGGTTGCTACTCATAATTTCTACTCATAGTTAGCATGTTGTCCACATATACACATACTATTACATATGCATATGTTGGTATCAATAATATGGTTATTGTGCAAGTATGGTAGTTAACAAATAAAAAATAAAAGATAAAGTAGAAACTTCCTTGAATTTGGAAACAAGGAAATAAAATATGTAAAGATAGATTGAGACGAGAGTTCGACTATCTTTCTTTGAGGCTTAATTAATTGCCCGCCCAGGTGTTAACAGTGCTATGACAAACACCTCTCAATGTACGACGATCAACTTCCTTTAGTAGCAACACCACAAACTCGAAAGACTAACAAACTTGAAGTGTTTTTGTTCACTCTTCAAAAGGAATGGATAATTTAAGAATGCAAGGACTTTTTTCAAAGAGATTATGAGATGCACAATGAAAAGAAAATGAACGAATCAAGCTTAGGGGGTCCGATTTATAGATGTTTAAGCTTTGTGGCCAAAAAGACACATTCCAAAAAAAAAGAAGAAGAAGAAAAACATGTTCATGAACAACCATGTCTGTTCGAAACCATAAACCACTTGAATTCCGCTTGACGGGTACTCGAGTGGTGATGTGATCCGGACCCTCGACAATCGGAGTCATAGCAGGCTTGACGGGAAAATTCAAATATTCAAGTCAAACAAAGAAAAACAGGATCAGTCTTGACATTACGGCCGTAATGTCAAGGATCACGGCCGTAACATTACATTTTCACGGCCGTAAGAAATTCCTCACGGCCGTAAGACTGGAGGTACAGCTTTGATCAGAAAGGTGATTACGGTCGTAAAAGGGTCGTAACATTACATTTTCACGGCCGTAAGAAATTCCTCACGGCCGTAAGACTGTAGATACAGCTTTGATCAGAAAGGTGATTACGGCCGTAAAAGGGTTATTCACGGCCGTAACTCAAGATTTCCAGATTTTCCGGAATTTTCAAATTAATTTATTTCCTTTTATTATTTTAGGTTATTTTCCTATTTTAGAATTTTAGCATAATTAGAATTCTATTTTGAGTAATTAGATGCTAGGTTTTCTTGCTTATTTATATTTCTTTTCATCATTGTAAACATTAGAGAAGACTTTGATGATTGAATAAAAAGAGATTGAATGTTTTTCAATTGTTTAATGTGTGGATTCACATTACAAACCCAGACTTATCAAGATTGATTATCTTGTGGCGTTCATCCAGAACTTATCAAATATTCGCGAGAGTATTTGTGGCGTTGAAAATCAGAGACTTATCAAGGAGATTGGGCAAATCCTTGTGGCGTTTCGAAAGTCGTGGTTCTTTATTCCGCATCGTCGAGCCATCGCGTCGTGAATATCGGGTCATGATTCATCTGTCCAACCACAATCTGAGTTCGGAACTTTCCGGCGTTTCTTCCGCGCTTCGAATCTCATCAAGTGGCTTTTGTGGACCACTCGAGCGAGTTTCCCCGAGAGTTACCACTCGAGTTCCGCTCTATGTCCGCTCAAGCGGTCAACTTATTATTGAATTTTTTGAAATAAATAAATAAATAAAACTTAAAGTATACTTAAACTTGACTCAAGACCCGTCCCCAGTCGGCCGAGCAGACAATAGCGCGCAAGCATGTGGACTTTGAACTTAAACCCAATATGATCTAGGTTCTCCCCTTCAATTTTGTCCATTTTATTCCAAATAACTAGTTTCAACTTCATCAAATTATCCATAAATTTCTCATTGATTTAGAAATGATTTTAGGAATACAAATATATTAAGGTTATTTGCTCATGGAGTAGGGTACGTTTGACTCCTCATCCACACGAAATGAATATCGGGATACGCTCGAATATTTGGTCAAAGTTGACCCATTTGCCAATCAGTTCCAACAATCCGTTCCAGAAATGGATGGTAAAAACTACTTAAATCCATAGATCAAGAAATGAATTCTGGCCTCAGGCACAGAGTACACTTTTCTTATCAGCAAATGGATAAAATTTTCTAAAACCAACATCTAGATGAGAGCGTGAGGGGGTAAAAGAGTGTTGGATCCTTGAAATTTCCTTCAAAAAATATTAATAAGAACAAAGAAATGGAAAGGGAGTGACTTATGTGTTTGGTAAACATGTTTTTTCCTACACAATTTCTCAAATTACTTTTTAAACACACACATTTTCTCTTTCAAATTTTTAATCACACATTTTACGAAAATATAAAAAACATATTTTTAAACAAAAAAACTTTTAACAAACAACACGCTAGGACCTGAAAAGAAGAGTTTTAATAATGTACCTTTCCAAGAGAGGTATCCCTTATCTTGAAAAAGTGGTAGAGCTGCAAAGGCCAATAGCGAACCAACACTGCTCGTCCGGAGTACAATCCTACGGATCTTGAGTTCGTCGGCCACGGACTGAGTGAAATACCAAATTGCGTCCGTAATTATACATGCTATAGGATCATCAGCATCATCAGACAATAATCGAGCCAAGCAATCAAGAAATGGCTCAACACATTTCTCATTGAGAAGTTTTAGCAGAAGTGTAATATCTGTTGTGGAAGCTTCAGTTTCTGATAAGCCATCAGGGATTAAGTGCAGGGTGAAATGGGGGTATTTGGAGAGATTTGGGAGATTATATTTGGTGTGAATGATAGAAATATTGAATCCTTTGTGGTGAAGGATGTTGGCCAGTTGAATCATGGGATTTACATGTCCTTGTAATGGTAATGGGAAGAGAACTAAACGGCATCGTTTACTCTGTTGCTGGATGGTCTGCCCTTGATTATCCATGAAGAAGAGTCTTGTTTTGTGCAATGGAGGAGGATCTTGTTCAGCTTGAGGGTGATGTCTCTCAAGAATCGAATCTTTTGGCCCGTGCAAACAGAATTCGGGAACCACTGTCTGATCAACAAGTCAAGAAGTAATCAATGAACAACACTATGCACAAATGTTTGGTAAACAAAATAAATTAGTTTATAAATTACGCAATTTTTCAAATTATTTTTTAAGTGCACACATTTTTCTCTTCAATTTTCAATCACTACTTTTTATCTTAAAAACATAAATAAATCAGTTTATAAATCACACAGTTTTACAAAATGAGGTTAAGGTGTATTGTTTATTGTTGCAAATTTAAAAATGTCACTTTAGTGCAAGAAATTGAATTGAGTGCACACTACTTAAACTCTGTTCGGCAGCTACAAACCGTCGTTATTTTTGGAATACTGTAGTTTTTTAGACAAAATTTGTGGTTAAAAAGTGATTTTGAAAAATATGTAATTAAAGCTCTGTTCAGCGACTTGTGGGACAATTGAAATTATTTGATTGATTTATTTATGTTTTCTAGGTAAGATGTAGGGTTAAAATTGAAGAGAAAATGTGAATGTTTAAAAAGTGGTATGAGAAATTTTGTAAATTAAATTTTATGTTTTTTTTTTTTTTTTTTTTTGTCTTTTCCAATTTAAATAAATTGCTTAACCGAATAAAGGCTAAAACTTGGTATTGAAAATTATTATAATGATTATAATTATTTATTATAATCAAGTCGCCGGACTCATGCTTAGAAATAAGATTTGAAACCAAATCATTTGTTCTCATTTGATTCGATTTAACCATTATTTGTCCACTCCTAATTTTTTTCAATTAATTTTTGTCAAATTCAAGATAACAAAGCCACTGTTCGGCGGCCACATTAATTTGTCTTTTAAACTATAATTTAAACTACATAATTTTTCAAATCACTTTTTAATCACAAACATTTTTTCTCACTAATTTTTAACCACATATTTTACCTCGAAAAAAAAAAAAAAATATTCACTCACCTCATTAATCGGCAGCTGAACAGTCAGTACAATTTTTAATGACTTGTCTTTGGTGGTGCTGGCAAATTTGTTCAGATGCACAATCGAGCGATCCTCTCAAATCAATTACGAAAAGTTTGACATAAAATTTTACACTACACACATGTCAATAATTTATATATTTATTCATCAAAAATTATACTTGAAAAATCATTTTGAACAAACACTTAGACAGCCCTCTCACATGGGATGTGGGGTCCACAAGCACATGTGTGTGCACTCCACATCCATGTAAAAGGATTGTTCAAGTATATGTTCAAAATGATTGTTCAAGTAGCAAGGTTCTTTAGTCAATACATCAATTCCAAAATTAACGATTCCCTCTCAAATTAATGTCACGTGAATATGATGTTAACTACTGTTAGGTTATTTGACTAAACGTACTTATTTTTTTGACAATATGAAAATCATAACTTTCAAAAAATCGCGATGCCTCAAAACAATCATCAATCATTTTCAAGGTCCAAGCACGACCTCCCCCAGACCCCCACCATATTTAATTCTTTCTGACTACATTTTCTAATGATTTTTCGGGGTTTGTCCATCAACATAAAATGCTTTTCACACTTTAGGACTTGTTTGTTTAAGCAACGAAGATTAAAGCCAATTGACTATAAGTGCTTTTCCAACTACTAGTATAAGCAATTGTATATCCTATTAAACAATTTAGAAACTGTTAGCTAATTGGATTCGAACAACGGGAGACGAAATCTCCTCTTCTTCATCATCAAGAAAAATAAACCTCATATACCATTCAAGTCACCGAGAAAATTGTTTACTAAACTAACCCATTAGCCTCCATTTGATAACACTGTAACGGTTTATAAATTATTTTATTTATGATTTTGAGATAAAATTTGTGGTTTAAAATTAAAGAGAGAAAATATTTGCGATTAAGAAATGATTTGGGAAATTATATGGTCTATAAACCATTTACGAGTGAATATGCTAAGTTAGTCCAAAATATAAGCACAAAAGTCCGTTTGATTACAAGCATCAAATATATATGAAATATACATGTGAAAAGAATATAAGTTTCCAGGAAATTAAGAAAGTAATTTTTCATGAAAAATAAAATGAAAGAATATGGGTGTGTTTGATTAATGAAAATATAATTGGTATTTGAAAGGGTAGTAAATGTAGAAAATGAATTCTCAACTAAATTTAAAATGATACTGTAAAAATCCTAACATTAACGTAGCAAGAACCGAAACTGCTTGATCACTGGTAAAGATGAATTGATTCGCCTTCAATAACCTGCAAAAAAACACGAGAATGATTCTCTCTGTCGCCCTTCCGGTGTAAGAATTAGTTTCTGTTGAGAGAAAAGTAGATAGAGAAATATAATGTTAGAAATTGTGTTGATAATAATCTGATAAAATCGTTTAATGGAAAAGGGGTTGTATTTATAGGCCTCAAAGCCCATTACTCTCTCCTATTGGGAGAATGAGTCCTTATTGAAGAAAATTACCTTTCAAGGAAAGAATCCTTATAAGAGTTGGACTTTTTTTTATGGGAGACGGTTTACATTTAAGCTAGTTTTATTGGTTACAGGACCAGGCCCACTTACGAAGCACATGGACCAAGACTGATCCGTGACGGCCCCTTTGGTACATCAAGGTCAAGATAGGTCGGCCCAAAGACCCGAAGTTAGGATATGTGGTAGAGAGGTCGGCATATACCCGACCTTATATTTGGAATAGAGCCCGGGGAACATATGCCCAACCCACGTTACCGGACTTTTTATTGACGGGTAGACCCGGCCCGGACCACCCGGATTGACACCTCTAGCTGTAGAGACAAGGAGGGAGGATGGTGTCGTTCCCCAAGTACAGGATGACATGAGGGACACCCAACATGAAACCCAGGAAGAGCCCAGACAAGACTCCTCTACACCCGAGGTTGTTTATGAAATTCGCATGTTAGCCTACTTCAGGGAAAAGCTAGAGGGGAACCTTCACCCCAGCCTTGTGGAAAAATATTCTGAATAGCTCGCCCTTGAACAAGGGGCCGACCACTTCATGAATGCTGCTCTGAAGGTATTGTCTTCTTTATTTCTTGTGTATAGTAATGTTAATATTTTTTTTGCTAACTCTTTTGCTTGATCTGCAGCTGGTCGCATTGGTCGAGGATTAATCATCCAAGGCTTCAAACAGGGGGAAACGTCGAGCCAGCTCGTGCATTTCGTCCAGTAAGAGGCCACCAAGGCCAAACTTGCTGAGGAGAAGCTTGCCAAGATTGAGTATTACTTGACATTGATGACTCAAGTGCGGGACCTTGTTCGGGAAGAGAACTCCAAGCTCGCAGACAATCTCCGCCGTACCCACAAGGAAATTTCCAATGCCAAGGTCGAGGCAGTTGAAGCTTTTAAGAGGTCGGACGAGTACGACCTCACTCTGGGCAATTACGCCATTGAGTCATATGCCCAGGGAATGAAACAAGCTCGAGCATAGGTTCGGCTCCATGCTCCCAACCTGGATACCACCATGTTGTCTCAGTTTACCCTGGGGGCGAAAGATCTTAACTTGACCTCGTTTGAAGAAGGGGGTGATGCAGAAGCTGCCTCTGATGAAGAGGTCGGGGATGTTAGTGACCCGATCTCCAGTAGTGACGCATATTCTCATCTTTTTGTAATTTCTCCCTTTTCTTGTTAATACTGAACTAAATACCAACAATATGCCTCGAGGAGTCCTTATAGTTTTTGAAAGTTGTGAATGGAAGTTACAGTTTTTTCATGCACGTTCCTTTTTCTTGTACATTTTTGTGGAGCTATTCGTACTAGTCAAGAGCTTGACTCAATAATTTTTGACAATAATTTGTAAGGTCGTTCTTGTTAGCCGACCTTGTAAATTATTTAGACAAAGAAGGGGTTTTCCCTTTACTTTGTGTTTCTGAGAGAATAATTTGTAAGGTCATGCTTATATGGTCGACCTTGTAAGCTATTTGTAGGAAATAACTTGTAAAGTCATGTCAAGTGACTGGCCTTGTAAATTATTTGGACAAAGAAGGAGTCTTTTCCTTGACTTTGTGTTGTTTAGAGAATAATTGTGAGGTCGTGCTTGTTGGCTGACCTTGTAAGCTATTTGTAGGAAATAACTTGTAAAGTCATGCCAAGCAACTCACCTTGTAAATTATTTGGACAAAGAAAGGGTTTTGCTCTTGACTTTTTGTTTTTGAGAGAATAATTTGTAAGGTCGTGCTTGTTGGCCGACCTTGTAAGCTATTTGTGGGAAATAACTTGTAAAGTCATGTCAAGCGATTGACCTCGTAAATTATTTGGACAAAGAAGGGGTCTAGCCCTTGACTTTGCATTTTTTAGAGAATAATTTGTAAGGTTCTGCTTGTTGGCCGACCTTGTAAGCTATTTGTAGGAAATAACTTGTAAAGTCGTGCCAAAAGACTGATCTTGTAAATTATTTGAAGGGATAAACTTGTAAAGTCGTATTATGTGACTGACCATGTAAGTTATTCCTATGCTTGATCTTCTGTGTCTATCTTTGGAAAGGACACTTTTATTGAAGGGAGACTGAACTGTGAGCCTCGTTAAAACCTTATTCAGAAAAATCCTTTGGGAAAAAATCTGGCTAAGAAAAAAAGTACCCGTTCCTGACTCTTAAAGAAGATAAAATGGGCGCGCAGGCCCAACCTTACTGACGCAATGCGAATGGACGTGCAAGTCCGACCTTGGAATTAAAAATAATGGGTTCGCGGACTCGAATCTACACTAACTAGACGATCTGATGACAAACAAAAAGAAACTCCCATTAGAATGGTGCCTATTTGTAGTAGGATTTTAGATTTTCGACGTTCCATGATCGGGGAAGGGGATTATAGTCCATTATTCTTAGACTATATGAGCACTTTCTGACCTTTCGAATGAGTTCAAACGATCCTTCCTAGATAGGTCCGAGTTTCCCTTGTTGATGATCGGTGGGTTCACTTCGGCACAAGACTAGATCCCCCATTCTGTAGTCTCTCTTTTTAACTCGAATGTTGAACTTCCTGGACATGGCCTGTTGATAGGCGACTATTTTTAGGGCGATTATGATGTACGTTTGAAAGTAAGGTCTCAGATTTTTGGATGCTGTGACGAGGGCAAGCGAGAGTTGTTCTGCTAGAGTGTATTGGGTTTCTGCGTCTAGTAAAATTTTGTTTACATAATGGACTAATTTCTGAATTCTTTCTTCTTCCTTGACCAGAACGGAATTAACTGTATGTTCTGATACTGCTAGATATAGAAAAGCTCATCTCCTGAATTTGACTTTATTAGTATCGGTGGTGACCCCAAATATTCTTTGAGCTTTCTGAAGGAAGTTTCGCATTCTTCGTCCTACTTGAATTCTTTATTCCCTCAGAGACACTTGAAAAAAGGGAAACATTTATCTGTTGCCCTTGACATGAAGCGGCCCAGTGCTGCTACTCTTCCTGTGAGTTTTTGGATTTCCCTTATGTTCCTCGGAGGTTTCATAGATGTAAGGGCTATAATTTTACCTGGATTAACTTCAATTCCCCATTGGGTGATCATGAATCCCAAAAATTTTGCCGAGCTTACCCCGAAAGCACACATGGCAGGATTTATCTTCATCTGATGCTATCGCAGTGTAGAGAAGATGTCTTCCAGGTCAGCTATATTTGTCTTTCTTTCTCGAGCTCTTCACGAGCATGTCATCAACATAAACTTTGATGTTCATCTCTATGGGTTTGGAGAAGACCATGTTTACAAGCCTTTGGTATATAGCCTTGGCATTCTTTAACCCAAACGGCATAACCTTGTAGCAGTATATTCCTTCGTCAGCCATGAAGGAGGTTTTCTCTTGACCTTCCTGTGTCATTTTTGATCTGATGATAAACCGAAAAGGCATCAAGAAAGCATTATAGCTCAAAACCCAACGTGGAATCCACTAATCTGTCTATCCGGAGAAGAGGATGACTATTTTTGGGGTATGCTTTGTTCAGATCTATGAAATCAATGCAAACTCACAATTTTCCATTGGCGTTCTTCACCAAAACCATATTGGCTAACCATTCTGGATACATCACCTCTTTGATGAATCCTACTTTCGAGAGTTTATCAATTCCCTCCTTGATTATTTGTCTTCTTTCGGTAGAAAACTGCCATCTTCGTTGTTTTAGAGGCTTCTTATTGACTTGGACATTAAGTCTATGTAAAACAAGTGTAGGGTCAATCCCAGGCATGTCCTCTGAGCTCCATGCAAAAACATCGAGGTTTCTTTTCAAGTACTGTGATAGTTCTTCCTTTATAACTTTGGGAAGTTCTTTTCCAATAATGAAAGTTTTCCTTCTGAGATAAGAACTTCCTCCAATTCTTCCACTGGTGACATGCATTTTTTCGTGGGAGGTTCTATTGACATTAACTCGGTCTTCACCTTTCTGATGCGGCAGACTTAACAACTTCTAGCCATTGCTTGATTACCCCGTACTATTGCTATGCCTACGGAAGTAGGGAACTTGACTGCCAATTGATATTTCAATATAATTTCTCTTATACTATTCAGGAAAGGTCTTCCTAGGATAGTGTTATAAGACATCGAAGTCTTCACAACTTGGAACGGAGTCATTCTCGTGATCTGTTTTTCTCTCGATCCAAGAGAAGTTGGGAGATCTATCAAACCTTCTGGCCTTACTGTTCCACCACCGAAGCCAGTTAACGGAGTAATGACCTACTGAAGCCAATCCTTTGGAAGTTGCATCTCGTCGAAGGCTTCCAAAGAAAGAACATTGGCTATGCTTCCATTGTCTACGAGTATTACATCAAAATTTGCAATCAGGGCATGGATAACAACTGTATTGTCATGCGGGTAAGAAATTCCTTCCATGTCGAAGTTGCTGAAACTGATGCTAGCTGAGAGTTCGAGGTCATGATTGGCCAACACGACTTCTTGACTTCCCAATGCTCGGACATATTTTTGTTAGCCCAAGAGTAAACTAACCAAGAGGGGGGTGAATTGGTTTATAAAACTTTTTCGATAAATAATCTCAAACTTAAAACCAATAGGTACAAGTATTAGCACTTAGTGTTACAAGTAACTAAACTATCAATGTAGTGTGCTATATATGTGTAAACTTAATTGATAAGGCAAGTATAGCACTAAGATAAAGCGTTGCACAATATAAATTGATAGAATAGAGTAAGTGCGATGTAAGTAAATAAAAGGGATGAGAGAGTGCAAACGCGATTTATGGAGGTTCAATCAACCAACGTGATCTACGTCCCCCGTTACCGAGCTCTCCGTCACGAGCAAGGCCAAATCCACTATTTTGGTAACTTACAACAAGGAGTACCAAATCCTTAGGCGACTTACAACAAGGAGCGCCTATCCTTTTACAATCGAGTTTTCACACGGCTCTCGAAACCAACAATCGAGTTTTGATAAGGCTCTCGAAAACCAACAATCGAGTTTTGACAAGGCTCTCGAAAACCAACAATCGAGTTTTCACAAGGCTCTCGAAACCACAAGATATAATGAATTGAATTTACAATTGAAATAACTCTCTTGACAAATGATATACTCAAATTAAGTACCAAGAGAGTTAGGCTAACACTTCAATAGATAGCAATGAATTAAGCTCGAGTGTTAGAGAAAAACTTTGATGCAAATGATAATGAAAAGTTGATGCAATCAAACAAAGTTTTTCAAATAATCTCTTGTTAAAAATATTGAATCGAATTAAGTACCAAGAGATGCCACACTTGAATAATTAACAATAAGTTAAGCTCAAAGTGTTTAGGCAATGGAACTTTGATGAATCAAATGATGATGAAAAATGTAGCACAAATAATCAAAGTTCCTTAATTGAAATTTCTCTCTTTTAAAAGATTAAAACAAGTTTAGAACAAAGAGAGACTTACACTTCAATTCCAATATAGTGTGAAGATGTTGAAGAAATTCAAACAATGTAAAACCAAGAATCTTCACAAAACTTTCTTCCAAAAACTTTGATGAATTTGATAAAACAAAGTTTAGATCAATCAAAGTTTTATGAAAATAAAAGATGAATAAAAACTAAGTAAGAACAATGAATTTTCACAAGAAAGTTTGTATAAAATCTTATCTAAGTTGTTGTTATTGAATGTGAATGAGATGGCTATTTATAGATCAAAATATTCAAATTCAGCAACTTTCGGTTGACCAATTTGAAGTTTCGGTCGACCGAATCTTCCATATAGCCGTTATAAATTCAACCGTTGAATTTTCGGTTGACCAACTTTCGGTCGACCGAAACTTTCGGTTGACCAAACTTTCGGTCGACCGAAAGTCAACTGTTGATCGTTGACTTTTGGTTGACTTTTGAAAAATATGAAAATTTTCGATTTTTAGGTTTCTAACTTGTTTTTCAAAGTGGTTTAACATAATATAATCATGATTTAAGATCAAATAACATTTGAAAGACAATCTTGACTTATATAAAAATATTTTATGCAAGTGATGAATTTCCAAGTAAGTTTCTTGATGCATAAAAATCATTTTCGAGCTCGTTGAATTTCATCGCTAAAGATTGAGAGTGTTATACCTTTACATACGTTAAATCAACTCTAATCTTGTAAGCTTGAAATCTTGATCTTCATGTCATGCTTTTCAACCTCAATTTTGATCTTTGAATATCTTCAATGATTTCATGATCTTCTTTGCGTCTCATGTGCTCGATCACATAATTTTGATTTATATCTTTAAGAGACGATTTGAACATTGAGTGCTTTGAATATTTATCATTACATGAAACACTTGAAGCACACTTGTTAGCAACACAATAAATTCTTGTTTGTTATGATCAAAACAATAAGGTCAAATTGACCATAGGTCAACAATTTCCCCCTTTTTGATTATGACAAACAAGATGATTTGTAATGATAATAAAAGCAATTGAAGCACGTAATCAAAGTGTAGGGAAATGAGAATAATTGATAAGTTCAATTTTAGCATATATTCCCCCTATCTTATACACACCAATGAGGTATAATCTAGCAAATAATATAATCCTTTTTATGAATATAGATTATCCAATTTCAAGCAAATCAAATCATCACCATATTTTTCCCCTTTTGGCATAAGCAAAAAGGTGGCATCTATTCCTTATTCATGAGCATAGGTGTGATAAGCATAATAATGGGGCAAAAAAAAATATCTCGATTGTAATCGAATTCCCCCTTTAGTGAAGCATTCCCCCTTAGTAAAGCATTTTTAGCATGAAAAATTACCAAAAATCACAAAATTCAGTTTCACGTATTCCAGTAAAATCGCATATCTCAAATCAAATCTTTCTTTAATAGTAAAAGTTACAGCGCATTAAAATCCTGTTCCCTCTTTTCATTTTTCTATTCCCTGCTTTCTCGCTGGACTCAACAGCCTGTGGATCTACCCAGGTCCTATATACCTTGATTATTATTATACCGAAACATATCAGTACAAAATCCAAGTAAAATATTCAATATCGCAGATCAAATCTTCCTTTAACAGTAAAGTTACAGCGCATGAAATCTTGTTCCCTCTTTTCATTATTCTATTTCATATTGTCTTGCAGGAAACAGTATCATGAGGAACTACCCAGATCCTTTTCACCTTTAAAAAGATCGGTTGGGAAGAGGTTAAATCCATCAAAAAATGGATAACATCCTTTCAAGCATTCGCAAGTATTATTCCAATCTTCCAATGAATGATCTTAGAAAAATTTATCAAATGAGGCTCGAAAGATTGAGGGTGCTTATGGCTCATGGCGTTCCAGAAGACGTGCGCTGGTTAATAGAAGCAAAAGTCCGATTAACTGGTGAATTACCATTGTCATTTCCTAAACATCTGCCTGGTTTGGGTAAAAGCACTTTTGCAAAGAAGCGAAGAGCAAAAAGGCTGAATGGTTACTACAAATGTGCTCGTTGGAATTGTGATTCTCGTTGCAAAACAGTCGGATATTCATCTAACAATCGAGATGATAAAATTGATTTCATAAAGGGTGGACTGAGTAGGGAGTGTTTGGATGATATTAGATTGACTCTTGAGACGCACCCAAGTGGATATGTGCAACGGGAACTTCTTTCCTTATATGCTCAATTTAACGAGGATAAAAAACGTTATAGTCTCAAGAATACAATCGCAAAAGATCCGGTTTGCCAGTCTGTTTTGGCAACCCAGCATTGATATAAGGTAAAATTTTTGATCCTTTTTCCTTTCTCGAGTTTTGATAAAGGTTTAAATAAAATAAATTGCCGAAAGGTGACAGCCTCGATACGATAAAAATATTCAAAAGTAGGCTGAATTTGTCAAAAGTAAATCTTTGCTTTTTCAAAAAGATGATCGTAAATAGTGTAGTTTTTCGGTTTTTAAATAGCCAAAGGTTTTCATAGTTCATGCATCCCAAAATCACATCTTCTCTTGAGTTTTCCTTTCTTTTCTTACAAAAATGGAGGGATCAAAACTAAGACAGATCAAAACAATATGTGTATTTTGTGGATCACATGTGGGGAAAGGTTTTGGGTATCTTGAAACAGCAGTAGACCTTGGAAAGAAACTCGGGGAGAAAGGTATCAATCTTGTGTATGGAGGAGGTAGCAGTGGTCTGATGGGCTGTGTTTCCCAATCTGCTCTCACAGAGAAAGTAAGGGTGATTGGTGTTATTCCTGTCCCTTTAGCAGATATATCAGGCAAAACACGAGGTCATGAAGTACAAACTCTATCTATTCATGAACGCATAACTTGTATGCTGTATGGATCTGATGCATTTATAGCCCTGCCCGGAGGTTTTGGCACCTTAGAAGAAATCTTTAATATTACCTCCTGGGCTCAACTAGATCTCCATACTAAGCCTATTGGGCTATTAAATGTTAACCATTTCTTTGATGGTTTGTTAACATTTCTAGATTATGCTGTGGAACAGGGATTCATCTCTCCATTTTCCAGAAGGATTCTCATTTCTGCTCCGACTATTGATGAACTATTGGAAAAGCTGCAGTCATATATGCCAATACAAGATCCAGCAGGATTAAAGATAGATTGGTCGCAAGGAAGGGGAGTCAAGCGAAAAAGGAGTCCGGTTAATGTAAATTTGACTTTGTGAATCCTAAAATAGGTGGGGGTAGAGTACGGAGTAAACTCACTCTAGAGACACCCCTCTGATTTCCTAGGATATCCTTAATGTTTAGATCTTGTGTGTGTACCTCAAATGTGGTAGATTACGGAGTACTTTTACTCTCGAAACACACCTCTTTGAAGGTTTGTCTTTGTTTCCTCAAAAGATCAGAGGTGGTAGGATACGGCTACTCCGGAAACACATCTCTCATTGTGAGGACTTTCCATGTTTCTCTCTTTAGCATTTGCGTGTTCCATGTATTTCCTTTCAAGTGTGACTCTTGTGTGTGCTCTTTCATTTGAGAAATAATATCTATGTTTGACTATGAAGTATAATTGTTATCATGAAATGAGTTGAAGGGTAATGCATTGCATATTTGTCGAAGTATCAAAACAATTTTGGTCAACAATCATATCACTCTCAAAGCAAGAAAAATAAGTGATCAAATAAATGTATTACAAGAGTTTAATGAAGAAAAGAAGATGATTTCAAGTTATTTAGGGATTGTGTATGAAAATTTTGAAATTTAAAATGAATCCCTTATTTCAGCCACTTTCGGTCGACCGAAAGTATGAACCGGTCGACCGAAACTCTGCAGAGTAAAAATCAGGAAGCTGCAGACACTTTCGGCTGACTAATGATCGACCGAAAGTCTGGTTTCGGTCGTACAGTTGGTCGACCGAAACATCTTTCGGTTGAGCATTTGTTCGACCGAAAAGACAGTTTCGGTCGTCCGACAAAGGTTCGGTCGACCGAAATCAATAAAAATTTAAATTTTTCATTTGATTTCGGTTAAAACATGTAACATACAATTATGCATAAACCACATATTAGCACCATGTTTCATATTCATACTCAACATATTTTGTATGTAAGAAATTTTTATGAAGAGCAAGATGCTTTAATCAAAAATGTTGATTCATAGAAATTTAAATCATTGATAATTTAAAGTCCAAGATGTATCAAAGAAATTTACCTCATCCTCAATAGTCATGAAGCACATGTTGGCCATTTCATCTTGACTATCATCTTCATCTTGCTCATCATCACTTTCATCCCAAGTGGCTTGTAGAGCTTTCTTTTTGAAGAATCTTTTCTTGCTTCGGCACTTGGTACTTTTGTGACCATGTGATGATTTAAGAGCAATTTCGCGCTTGACCTCTTCTTTTCCTTTTCTTGTCCTCTCCTTTGTTTCGGCATTGTTGAGCTCATAAGTCATCAATGTTCCATAAAGCTCCTCCAATGGATGTGTGTTGACGTCTATCGTGTTTTCGATCAACATCCTTAATGGATTCCATTCTTGGGAGAGAGACCTAAGAATTTTACTCACAAGTTCACCGTTAGTAAATTTATGATCAAAGCCTTTAAGACCATTTACAATATCAGTAAAACGAGTAATCATGCAAGTAATGGGCTCATTTTGCTTCATAAAGAAATTTTCAAAATCTTTAAATAAAAGATTTGTCTTTGTTTCTTTAACCTTATTTGTGCCCATGTGTGTGACTTCTAAAGCATGCCAAATATCGTGTGCGGAATCACATGTGCTAATACGATTAAATTCATTAATATCCAAAGCACAATAGAGTATATTTTTGGCCCTAGCATTTAAAGTCAATTTCCTCCTATCATTTTCATCATATTCCTCTCTAGGTTTTAAAATAGTTTGATCCGGTTTTCCATCAACCTTAATGACCATAGTAAGCACATGAGGACCGGATTCAATGACATCCCAAATGTTATAATCAATGGATTGAATAAAAATCATCATTCTAGTTTTCCAATAATTATAATTTGTACCATTAAAGAAAGGAGGACGATTTGTAGAATGCCCCTCAAGATTATGGTTAGTCATTTACTCAAGATTGTAAAATCTTTTAAAAATGAGCACCTAAGCTCTGATACCAATTGTTAGCCCAAGAGTAAACTAACCAAGAGGGGGGTGAATTGGTTTATAAAACTTTTTCGATAAATAATCTCAAACTTAAAACCAATAGGTACAAGTATTAGCACTTAGTGTTACAAGTAACTAAACTATCAATGTAGTGTGCTATATATGTGTAAACTTAATTGATAAGGCAAGTATAGCACTAAGATAAAGCGTTGCACAATATAAATTGATAGAATAGAGTAAGTGCGATGTAAGTAAATAAAAGGGATGAGAGAGTGCAAACGCGATTTATGGAGGTTCAATCAACCAACGTGATCTACGTCCCCCGTTACCGAGCTCTCCGTCACGAGCAAGGCCAAATCCACTATTTTGGTAACTTACAACAAGGAGTACCAAATCCTTAGGCGACTTACAACAAGGAGCGCCTATCCTTTTACAATCGAGTTTTCACACGGTTCTCGAAACCAACAATCGAGTTTTGATAAGGCTCTCGAAAACCAACAATCGAGTTTTGACAAGGCTCTCGAAAACCAACAATCGAGTTTTCACAAGGCTCTCGAAACCACAAGATATAATGAATTGAATTTACAATTGAAATAACTCTCTTGACAAATGATATACTCAAATTAAGTACCAAGAGAGTTAGGCTAACACTTCAATAGATAGCAATGAATTAAGCTCGAGTGTTAGAGAAAAACTTTGATGCAAATGATAATGAAAAGTTGATGCAATCAAACAAAGTTTTTCAAATAATCTCTTGTTAAAAATATTGAATCGAATTAAGTACCAAGAGATGCCACACTTGAATAATTAACAATAAGTTAAGCTCAAAGTGTTTAGGCAATGGAACTTTGATGAATCAAATGATGATGAAAAATGTAGCACAAATAATCAAAGTTCCTTAATTGAAATTTCTCTCTTTTAAAAGATTAAAACAAGTTTAGAACAAAGAGAGACTTACACTTCAATTCCAATATAGTGTGAAGATGTTGAAGAAATTCAAACAATGTAAAACCAAGAATCTTCACAAAACTTTCTTCCAAAAACTTTGATGAATTTGATAAAACAAAGTTTAGATCAATCAAAGTTTTATGAAAATAAAAGATGAATAAAAACTAAGTAAGAACAATGAATTTTCACAAGAAAGTTTGTATAAAATCTTATCTAAGTTGTTGTTATTGAATGTGAATGAGATGGCTATTTATAGATCAAAATATTCAAATTCAGCAACTTTCGGTTGACCAATTTGAAGTTTCGGTCGACCGAATCTTCCATATAGCCGTTATAAATTCAACCGTTGAATTTTCGGTTGACCAACTTTCGGTCGACCGAAACTTTCGGTTGACCAAACTTTCGGTCGACCGAAAGTCAACTGTTGATCGTTGACTTTTGGTTGACTTTTGAAAAATATGAAAATTTTCGATTTTTAGGTTTCTAACTTATTTTTCAAAGTGGTTTAACATAATATAATCATAATTTAAGATCAAATAACATTTGAAAGACAATCTTGACTTATATAAAAATATTTTATGCAAGTGATGAATTTCCAAGCAAGTTTCTTGATGCATAAAAATCATTTTCGAGCTCGTTGAATTTCATCGCTAAAGATTGAGAGTGTTATACCTTTACATACGTTAAATCAACTCTAATCTTGTAAGCTTGAAATCTTGATCTTCATGTCATGCTTTTCAACCTCAATTTTGATCTTTGAATATCTTCAATGATTTCATGATCTTCTTTGCGTCTCATGTGCTCGATCACATAATTTTGATTTATATCTTTAAGAGACGATTTGAACATTGAGTGCTTTGAATATTTATCATTACATGAAACACTTGAAGCACACTTGTTAGCAACACAATAAATTCTTGTTTGTTATGATCAAAACAATAAGGTCAAATTGACCATAGGTCAACAATTTTTTCTTGCCATTATTTGAATCACCACTTGAAGCTATACCCCCCGACAATAAAATTTATTGTACCAGTGAGCCTATTCTTCTCTTCCTTTTTCTCAAGATCTTGAGGGCCCTTATCATCTTTCTTCACGTAATGCCCAAGAAAGCCCCTTTTAATAAGGGCTTCTATTTCTTGTTGGAGTATTCTACATTCATATGTGGTATGACCTAGACTCCTATGAAAATCGCAATATTTGTTACGATTTCTTTCATCAACCTTTCCCCTGGTGGGTTTTTACCACTGCATGTCTTCCTGAACTTTAACTTCCATGAGAATATGAGATCGAGGTACAGTCAATGTAGTGGAATTCTGATGCTCGTAAGAGCTCCCCTTTGTATTAGGTCGGGAAGAGCTCCACCTATCTTCCTGTCTTGACCTCTTGTTTCCCTACCTGATGGAATCTGAAGATTGTACTGCTGCTGACTCATGATTATGATCTTGATATTTCACTAGAAATAGAGTTTCTTCCATGTTTATGTACTTTTCTGCTCTTCTGAGAAGTTCAGTTACACTTGCTGGTGGATTTTTAGACAATGACATTCTGAATTCCTGACTACTTATAGTTAGGGTTAGAGTTGAAGTACCCGATGTAATGTGAAGATCGAGAATCTAAAACCTCTCACTATTGATGCGGATCATGAATTCTTGTTGTGTTTCATTAGGCCCTTGTCTCAATTGCATGAGGGAAGCGACTGTCTTCTTTATCCTTTTGTTGCTTGCAAAAAAACTATGAATTTCTCGATAAGGTCAGTGAAGAAAGAAATTAGCTCAGATGGTATTGTTGAAAACCAATCCCAAGCAGCATTGATCAAAGTCTACGGATGTGGCGCCCCAAAATCATTTCCAATTTTAATTCATTTATTTATTTTTTCGCCATATTTTGATTTTTCAAACAAATAAAATAGTATTTTATCCACCCGCTCTAAATATAAATTTGAACTTTTATGTTTAGAGCATAATTGGACATTATTAAAAATAAGTATTTTCCTCTGAAATATCATTTGTAATTTAATTTAGAAGAAAACGAAATAAACTAACCATAATTTGAAAACTTTATAGTTAGTAGTTAATATAAAAATATTTGTTTAAAAAGGAAACAGAGAGCGGATAGCGGAAGATAGACAGGAATTTACTATTTAAATATTTAACTATTTTGGAAAGAAATAAAATTATTTAAAAGTAGTTGGACCTTTTTGGGGTTTTCCTGGTGAGAGACCCATGAACCACGGTCAGGTACCTAGTACACAATCGTCCTGTCATTGGAGAGTTCGCACCAACCTCCAATCCATGCATTGTCACACCTACAATGCAAAATTAAATGAGCTAACGCTCAGCAAGTAACATATGCATGATCATGTGAATGAGTTTCAATTCATTTTCTCACAATTATTTCATTTAGGCTCCTTACCTTTTCATTATCCCAGTTTATCCACATTTTCTACTTCGGCCCGAATCCCCTACGTTGTACCGTATGAACTCAAATATCGACATGGCCGATAGCATGTGCCTTCTAGTGCCTGTGGTCCGTCATCGCCCACCGAGAATCAAGAATCCACAGTTTGTATCCATCTTCGCCCACCGAGACTCAAGACTCCACAGTTTGTATCCATCTTCGTCCACCGAGATTCAAGATACTACACTGGGAATTATATTATATCAATCAGGCCTGACCTATTATATACGGGACTCGGCGTGCCGATTCGTAATCCCAAGGCCACCAAGAGACCTCCCGACACCGCCCGTATACCAGCGCCGGACCGCCAACACCCCCATCATCGACTACTCTTAATGACCGTCGGGAGTCTCAAGCGAGTGTATATATCCGGACGCGAAGTAAAGTACGGTACACTCGTAGGGAAATTCTACTATCATCCACATCATTCTCTCTCCATATATTTCCATATACTCTTTATCTATTTCTTTATCATTTATGAGAGACTTCTTCTAAATCCACACAATGCACATGTCAAGGCCCATGAATGCCAACATATATTTCGTGCACCAGTTCCACGTCATATAACCACATCATATGGCATTCCAATGATATTCATGTGCATTAATAACATATCATATCATATCATCAAATCACGTCTCGCATGCTTTCACCATATACAGATAATTGTCACATCATATTTCACGTATATTGCTCCCACAATATACTTCACATAATCACATAGGAGCACATAATAATATAAATATTATGTTTTGCATTGTTGTTGAAATGTTACTTACCTCACTCCTTGAGTATCCTAGAGTTCACGAATTTATTCCTCAATATTTGTATCACTAATCCACTTGGAGTCAAATCACTCCTTGCCTATCATATATATAAACTATAATTTAGTAACGTAATATTATTTTATATTTAAACTACAAAATATTAATTAGGGTCCAATAAAATTAAAGTGGACCACTTCCTTACAAAATATTTAACTGAAGTAATTATAGGGATCACCCTAATTTAAAGAGGTTGATTTGCTTTATTATACCTCATAATGAAATTCATGTAATTTCCTTGTTTAAAATAATAATCAAAACAATAATAGTTTAAACCTTAATATCATAATATAATAAAAAAATTAATATAATATAATATTGTAATATAATTAACTAATAAAAATAATAAATATGCTTACTTGAATTGGGGGGGGGGGGGGTCGACCCTCCCCCTTTCAAAATAATTAGGGGGGGTCGACCCTTCTAATTGATAATTTGATATAAGGGTGGGTCGACCCCCCCCCCCCTATTTTAAATAGGGGGTCGACCCCCCATATAAAAAGGGAACGAAGTTCTCTATCTCTCTTTTTTTTCCCTCTGTTTTTCGTACAACGATTGTCCCTATTTATAGTTTTTATCGGGGACTTGCTGCAATTATTTTATTTGCTTTTTAAGTCCCAAAAAAAATATAATATTTATATTTTAGTTCCAAAAATTATTAAAAACTACTAAAATGACAAACAATTATAAGGTCATATGAAGTCGAAATAGAAAATTCTTGGGGCCAATATGAAGTTCTCATGGAATACATTACAACGATATTTTCGGATCATAAAATCGATAATCGAGGTAAAAATTATCATTCGTCAAAGTGTACTACTTAAAATTATTTTATTTCGATTTCTTTTCAAGTGGCTACTTTCCTCTTAATTTTCAGTACACTTATTCACATCAAAATTGAACTTTTAATATACCATTCTAAAATACTCATGATCTAGTTTCTCGTATCCTTGCCGAAACGCAATATGGTCAACTATAGCAAAAGTTGCGACTTGTCAAAATAAACCGTTTAAAACTAACATTTTGAATGACAACATTCTTTATTAAAATATTCAAGACACGTACGTCAACCGAATACGTGTCTAAAATATGCCATTTTGAAAGTCGTTCAATGCTCTACATGATGGTATTCTCGAATAGTCAAGACCGATAACAAAACTATGAATTTATGCGACCTGAAACTATATGTGTTATTCGTCGTTAATAAATAATATATATATATATATATATATATATATATATATATATATATATATATATATATATATATATATTTTAATCAAAAGTTTACGGTTTAACTTTGGTCTATTATTTTTCAACCTTAGAACGAATTCTTAGTTCCACTATGAAGTACATTCCATACATTTCAATCCATATCTTCCCAATTATGGAATCGATAGTCGATTTATATAATCAATAAAATTATTTAAAGTAACATTTAATATTCTTATTTATTTTTCGTTGATAATACGTCAACCAAATTTAAAGTCTGATTTAATGTTGAATATACTCCTTTAAATAAGTCAAATAAAGTAAAATTAAAATTTGACTTTCAAGTGGGTCCAGTTAAATGTGAATAATTTAATACAATAATAGATCGAATTTTTGGGTCGTTACATTCTTCCCCCTTTAAAGAGATTTCGTCCTCGAAATTTAATCATTTAGTTATTTCAGTCTTTATCTTTATTTTATATTCTTCTAGCTTCAAACTGTGTAATCACAATAGTCAATTCTATTATTGCTTAAATCACATTTTATACACTATTCGCATCGTGTGTAATTCAATTATTCTAATCAGTAGAACTTCTATCTAGCATTTTCTTTCTCATCGTCTTTTTATAATTATTCATCTGTGAATCGATATTCTTCACTCCTACGTTTAGACCGCGATTTCAAGAAATGGAGGGATTGAAGAAGTAAACACATTAGAGACCAATTCTCTACATTTCAATTTTAACGTCATACTTTGAAGCACGGGGGGTACAACGACATTAATGAAGTATGAGGACAGTTCATAGGAAAAGAAACCAAATTATATGAATTTCAATTTGGGAAAGTGATTTGTCATGGATATATTTCATTAGAGTCGAAATATATCATAATAAGATCAAGACATGAAAAAAATTAGAGAGTTTTGCTCTTCTGAAGATTAAGAGTTAAAAATAGAAAAATTTTGATCCACAAGCTACCATGCTTATCGTGTCAAGTAGATGAATATTAATGAGTAGTACTTGAGTTAAAAACAAATCAAGATGTCACGGTTCAAGATTCGAATTGTCACATGCTTTCATGAAGCTAAATGACAAAGAAAAATATGTGACTTATAGATGGGAAAATATCAAATCAGGAATTACCAGAAACAATTGATTGTTGAATTCGCATAATTGAATGAGTAACACCCGAATAATAAATTATCAAAATTGAGGGTTAAAATTATCACATCATTTCCTAAATTAAAATGATAAATAAGAAAATGTGATTTATAAATCAATGAACTTGGTAATTATCCAACATGTTGGGTAATTTACACTTACTCATAGAAGGATTTTATTGATAGGAAAAACAAGCGAAAGATTTGCAAATATCGAAGACGAAGTTCACTAAGAAAGTGACTTCAATGATTTTGGTTTTCCTTCACATGCAAGTGAGAGGAAAAATATCTTATAAATGAAAACTCAATTTTCAGGTCATTTGGATTTCCCAGAAAGGCAATAAATACGATTAGAATCCAATAAATTGAGGATTGTTACGTCCTCTTGAATAACACGATGATTGGGCTCAAGGATATGGTCGAGCTGGATCACAAATTATACTAATTGATAATATTGCAAGACTCTATAGTAATTGAATAATTTACACTCAAAAAAGATGAGATAGGGGCCTCAAATTTAATCGGTGTACTGAATGTGAAGGGAAATCAAGATTTTAAAACATTTAATATACCAACAAATGGGTAGTTTAGAATTTCAAAAACTGGACAATGATTAGACCATTAAGAGATATAATTGAGATGGCAACAATCGGACAATCAAGAGACATAATTGAGATGAATAGATATACGAAACAAATGGAATACAAAACAATGTCTTATCTGAGTCAAATAGTTATTAATGAACAAATGTTCATTAATGAGGCGTCAAGTCAAAATAAGGTCCACATAGGAGTCAAATATTTATTAATGAACCAATTTCATGAAAATGGATGGTTGTTGAGTCAGAAGAATGTTTAGGTAGGAGTCAATATTCAAAACTTATGGCATCTAAAAAAATAGATATTCAATAATGTAAATCAAGAGTAAAGTTTTCAAACTTTTCAAGAATACTTTTATATTAGAATGAATTTCGAGACCATTGTAATAAATAATTACAACATAAAATTTGGGCTCGATGGAATATATTTCAATTCAATGAAGTAAAATATCACGAGCAAAGAATATCAGATTATTACAATTTTCTCAACAATACAATATCTAAATCTTCCTTATATTAAGTAAAACAATAAGGGTACTGTTAGATGGGATGGTGGTGAGAGAAGATAAACTAATGCCACCAAAAGAATATCAGATTATTACAATTTTCTCAACAATACAATATCTAAATTTTCCTTATATTAAGTAAAACAATAAGGGTACTGTTAGATGGGATGGTGGTGAGAGAAGATAAACTAATGCCACCAAAACATGTGAAATAAATTATGTGAAAATTCAAGATCGATAACGGTGTTTTAGTGAGTATTTTATGAAGGAAAAGAGTTGTCTTTTATGATATCTTTGACGAGGACCTATGAGATGATTCAATAATCTTGTACAAATACGATCCATGATCTATTTTGAAAGGTGTAGGTGAATATCAAGGAACAACACGATCATTACCACAATATTAATAAGAACGTACATATGGTTGGAAATATCATTATCGTTGTCATTACTAGACACTATCATTCATAGTTACTCCATAGAATAACTCAATTGATGCACATCTTACATTGTACATCCTAAGATTAGTTGTAAGGGATTATCAAGGTTCACGCTTTAAGAGATATATATGTTTCCTTAATATGAGGGTAATCGTAAAGAATCTCCAAAAATCTCTCCAATGATGAACCTGAAATTACATAGGTCTCGATACTCGTACCCCTTATTCTCAAGCCAATAATTTACTCTTCTTCAAGTATCGATATCAAAATATCGAGTGTCGATATCAAATCAGAATGCACGTTTTTTCAGAGACTTTGAACTCGATAAAAAAAAAATTGTTCGATATAACTCTTCCATTTCAAATGTTTAATTACAGATAATAAGTTATAAGATTGATCTCTTATTGCTCATCGCAATAGAAGAAATCAATATCAGATGATGGAACGTCGTAAACGTCATCACTCTTAATACATTTCACTAGATCATCTCTATTCCAAGTATTTTATGAGTGACACACATTCTTTAGTTGTTAAACATGTCTTAACAACAAACTTCATTTCATAATATCACATTTATCTCATCGTTTTTGCAAAATATTCATGTAGGAAAATTATTCCAAGACAAATATTCACTTAGAATTTCACATTTCTGATAATTAATTCACATAAAATAAGTAATAACTCACTTGGTTGGTGCACTCCAAATGACTGTCGGACATGTATACACTGGGTAGTCTTCAGAATCATTTAAAACCATGCTCTGATACCACGAGATGTGGCACCCCAAATTCATTTCCAATTTTAATTCATTTATTTATTTTTTTGCCATATTTTGATTTTTTAAACGAATAAAATAGTATTTTATCCACCCGCTCTAAATATATATATTTGAACTTTTATGTTTAGAGCATAATTGGACATTGTTAAAAATAAGTATTTTCCTCTGAAATATCATTTGTAATTTAATTTAGAACAAAAAGAAATTAACTAACTATAATATGAAAACTTTATAGTTAGTAGTTAATATAAAAATATCTGTTTAAAAAGGGAACAGAGAGCGGATAGTGGAATATAGCCGGGAATTTACTATTTAAAATATTTAACTATTTTAGAAAGAAATAAAATTATTTAAAAGTAATCGGACCTTTTTGGAGTTTCCCTGGTGAGAGGCCCAAGAACCACGGTCAGGTACCCAGTACACAATCGTCCCGTCATTGGAGAGTTCGCACCAACCTTCAATCCATGCATTGTCACACCTACAATGCGAAACTGAATGAGCTAACGCTCAACAAGTAACATATGCATGATCATGTGAATGAGTTTCAATTCATTTTCTCACAATTATTTCATTCAGGCTCCATACCTTTTCATTATCCAAGTTTATCCACATTTTCTACTTCGGCCCGAATCCCCTACGTTGTACCGTATGAGCTCAAATATCAACATGGCCGATAGCATGCGCCTTCTAGTGCCTGTGGTCCATCATCGCCCACCGAGGCTCAAGACTCCACAGTTTGTATCCATCTTCGCCCACCGAGACTAAAGATACTACACTGAGAATTATATTATATCAATCAGGCATGGCCTATTATATACGGAACTCAGCGTGCCGATTTTTAGTCCCAAGGCTACCAAGAGACCTCCCGACACCGCCCGTATACCGGCGCCGGACCGCCAACACCCCATCATCGACTACCCTTAATGACCGTTGGGAGTCTCAAGCGAGTGTATATATCCGGACGGGAAATAAAGTACGGTACACTCGTAGGGCGATTCTACTATCATCTACATCATTCTCTCTCCATATATTTCCATATACTCTTTATCTATTTCTTTATCATTTATGAGGGACTTCTTCTAAGTCCACACAATGCACATGTCAAGGCTCATGAATGCCAACATATATTTCATACACCAGTTTCACGTCATATAACCACATCATATGGTATTCCAATGATATTCATGTGCATTAATAACATATCATATCATATCATCAAATCACGTCTCGCATGCTTTCACCATGTACAGATAATTGTCACATCATATTTCACGTCTATTGCTCCCACAATATACTTCACATAATCACATAGGAGCACATAATAATATAAATATTATGTTTTATATTGTAGTTGAAATGTTACATACCACACTCCTTGAGTATCCTAGAGTTCACGAATTTATTCCTCAATATTTGTATCACTAATCCACTTGGAGTCAAATCACTCCTTGCCTATCATATATATAAACTATAATTTAGTAACGTAATATTATTTTATATTTAAACTACAAAATATTAATTAGGATCCAACAAAATTAAAGTTGACCATTTCCTTACAAAATATTTAACTGAAGTAATTATAGGGATCACCCTAATTTAAAGAGGTTGATTTGCTTTATTATACCTCATAATGAAATTGACGTAATTTCCTTGTTTAAAATAATATTCAAAACAATAATAGTTTAAACATTAATATCATAATATAATAACAAAATAAATATAGTATAATATTGTAATATAATTAACTAATAAAAATAATAAATATGCTTACTTGAATTGGGGGGGGGGGGGGGGGGCGACCCCCCTAATTGATATAAGGGTGGGTCGACCCCCCCCCCCCCCCCTCGATAGAAAGGGAACGTTCTCTCTCTTTTTTTCCTCTATTTTTCGTACAACGACTATCCCTATTTATAGTTTTTTTCGGTGACTAAACTGCAATTATTTTATTTGCTCTTTAAGTCCCAAAAAAAGTATACAATTTATATTTTAGTTTCAAAAATTATTAAAAACTCTAAAATGACAAACAATTATAGGGTAATATGAAGTCGAAATAGAAAATTCTTGGGGCCAATATGAAGTTCTCAAGAAATACATCACAACGATATTTTCGGATCATAAGATCGATAATCGAGATAAAAGTTATCACTCGTCAAAGTGTACCACTTAAAACTTTTTTATTTTAATTTCTTTTCAAGTGGCTACTTTCGTCTTAATTTCCGGTACTCTTATTCACATCAAAATTGAACTTTTAATATACCATTTTAAAATACCCACGATCTAGTTTCTCGTATCCTTGCCGAAACGCAATACAGTCAACTATAGCAAAATTTGCGGCTTGTCAAAATAAGTCTTTTAAAACTAACATTTCGAATGCCAACCTTCTTTATTAAAATATTTGAGACACGTACGTCAACCGAATACGTGTCTAAAATATTCCATTTTGAAAGTCGTTCAATCCTCTACATGATGATATTCTCAAATAGTCAAGACCAATAACAAAACTATGAATTTATGCGACCCGAAACTATACGTGTTATTCGTCGCTAATAAATAATATATATATATATATATATTAACCAAAAGTTTACGGTTTAACTTTGGTCTATTATTTTTCAACATTCGAACGAATTCTTAGTTCCACTATGAAGTACATTCCATACACTTCAATTCATATCTTCCCAATTATGAAATCGATAGTTGATTTATATAATCGATAAAATTACCTAAAGTAACATTTAATATTCTTATTTATTTTTCGTTGATAATACGTCAACCAAATTTAAAGTCTGATTTAATGTCGAATATGCTCCTTTAAATAAGTCAAATAAATTAAAATTAAAATTTGACTTTCAAGTGGGTCCAGTTAAATGTGAGTAATTTAATATAATAATAGGTCGAATTTTTGGTCGTTACAACGGAAAGGCCTTGCATAGTATTTGATCAGGAGCATTCTGCATGTCCATGACATCTATATATGTGTTTAGGTGGTTGTTGGAATCTGTGGTTCCATCATATTCTTTTATCAGAGGGTGCTTGAATCACTCTGGTAAGGGAAAAGTTGTTATTTCAGGGGTGAAAGGACTTCTTCATATGAAAGAGGCCCGAACTTCCGTATTTTGTCTTATCTCATCTTCTATTCCCTCTTGAATAATTCTGAAAATTTCTCGTTGTATCATGTTGGCAGATCCTTCAATTATAGGATGGGCCCCCTGATTCCTGGAGAATTGATATCCACGAGATTGGCCATCATGTGGTCTTCCCCGAGAATCACCTCGGGCGTGTTTATTTTCGGTACTTCCTGACGTTGGGCTTGTTGATGAAGGATTTGACAGAGGTCATGGAGCTCTTTTCGGAGTTCATTGAAGGCTTCTTGAGTAACTGGTTCGTTAGCTGGCAAGACTTCTGGGTGTTGCTCCTCTTGAACGTCTTCAATAGAGGATTATATCCTTTAGCCGATGTGTTGGCTGGAAGAGATTGCCCCATGGATGTGGAAGGGTGAACTTAACGTCTATTAAGCATAGTTGATCGTATCTTTTCCTACATACGGCACAAATTAATGCTGTAAAAATTTCCAACCGTAACGTAGCAAGATCCGAAACTGCTTGATCACTGGAAAAGATCGATTGATTCGCTTTCAATAACTTGCAAAAAAGGCGGGATTCTCCCCCGTCGCCCCTCCTGTTTAAGAATTAGTTTCTATGAAGAGAAAAGTAGAGAGAAATATAATGCTAGAAATTGTATTGATAATAATTTGATAAAATCATTTAATGGAAAAGGGGTTGTATTTATAGGCCTCAAAGCCCATTACCCTCTCATATTAGGAGAAGGAGTCCTTAATGAAAAAAATTACCTTTCAGGGAAAGAATCCTTATAAGAGTTGGACTTTCCTTTTTGGGAGATAGTTTACAATTGCGCTCATTTTATTGGTTACAGGACCAAGCCCACTTACTAAGCCCATGGACCAAGACGGATCCGTGACGGCCACCTGGTATAGCAAGGTCGAGATAGGCCGACCCAAAAGACCCGAAGTTAGGATATGTGGTAGAGAGGTCGACATATACCCGACCCACGAACCTGTTATTAAGAAGGCCTATCATAAACCCGGGTCCATGTCCCGACCTACAGGTATTGTTGGACCAAGCTATAGACCTTTTGAGCCCACAGCTCCGCTTTTGAATATGAAGATCGGGAAACTATTCACATTCATTTTTCATGGAAAATCTTCGTATCAAACGCACCCTAAAGAAAACTATTTAAAAACTTAGGGTCCTTTTGATAATAAAGGTGGAATTTAAGTGGAAAGAAAACGAATTTCAGGAAATTGAATTCCAGAAAACTTATTTTCTTGGGAATTGAAAGCTTAATGTGTTTGATTTGTTCAATTTTCTAGGTGGAAAAGTAGAGAATTTTTCAGGTTTCGTTGTTTGATATATATTATTTTTCATGGAAAATAAAGCAAAATTTTGCTACTTCAATCAATATTTTTTAATTTCTTACATATTTGATAATAATAATAATAATGTTAATTTCTAAAAAAAAAAGTCAATTAACAATAATAAAAATGACCAAATGATGCAAAAATGATTTCCCACCTAAGTTGGAAAATCAATTCCCACCAAAGTGGTGGGAAAATGAATCAAAACAAGGAAAATTTGGAAAACTAATTCCATGGAAAATTAACCCTATCAAACAGGCAAAAAGTAAGAAAATGTGATGGCAAAGAAAATTTAATGGCATGAATGCCTTTCAAGAAAAATAATGTGCTATCAAACAGGGCCATATAGCAAGAGTATTCTATTTCACTAACAAACTTAGTAACTATACTTTATCCATACTACCTCTAAAAGGCCCTTGAGGTGAGAAACTTTTTTCGACTGTTATACCCTTACTTAAATCTTGAAATTCCCAATCTGTCCTTAGTTGTGAACAATTATTAATCCATACATACGTACAAACTATAAACGACGCTATAGATGGAGAAACATTTTTGGACATTGTTGTCCCTGTCCATATTGTGAAATTACCGTAAGTCCTTTAATTACAAAATTTATGGTTTTGTTTTCACTTCCAACCATCCTTACGTTACCCAATTTGTTCAATCCCACCTCTCTCTCTCTCTCTCTCTCTCTCTCTCTCTCTCTCTCTCTCTCTCTCTCTCTCTCTCTCTCTCTCTCTCTCTCTGAAATCAAGGAAATTATACTACAAGAAATTCATTCATAAATAAATCAAAAGAAATTAATCAGCTCCTTTTTGGCAAAAGTAAACTCCGTATTCAAAAGCAGTTTCAATATAAAGACAATAAAGTCATGGATGCTAATTCTTGGGCTACCGTCTTTCTTCTACCTCCAGGAATTATCAATCTGGTTTTCAGTCTCGATTTGGGATGAAATAGATGGTCTAAATGCAGAAACATTGATGGGATTCGAGGAATTTGACGCGAGTGATGATGAGAGGATTATCCATGCCCGTTCTATTCGAAATATTTTGTTATCATTGGACTCTGTTTCCATATTGATGATGAGCATCTCGTAGAAGCAAAAAATGGCGTGTGTCCAATTTGTGAAGAGGGTTGGTGCCCTTTTGATTTTTTTATTTTATTTATTTATTTTAATGTTGTGAAACAATATTCCATTTTTTGTACAAATCTGTAATCCATTCTGCTAGCTTTTATTTTTTTTCCTGATATTTTAGGTAAATAGTAATTATTTTAGATCTATAATTTTCTTATGTTCCTCACTAATTTTTGGGTTTTCATTCGAATGATTTCCTAATTGTAGAGAAATTAAAGGTAAATTTATCCCTCATATTGCTTCACGAACCTTTAGCTATCATAATTATTGTTTACTGTCACCAAACATTTGAAGGCAACTTGTCTTTTAGATGGGGGTGAATTTGTCTAATGCCAAGTGTATAGAGAAATATTAGAGAGCACTAATCAGGTTAGTTCTTCAATCACTGAAGAAATATGAATGTGATTAGGGGTATGTGTTTGACTATTTCATTTATTAGAAAATTGTTATTCATTAATTTGAATTATTATTGTCAAATTTGCAATGAAAAATTAAATTCGAAGCAATTTAGTTTTTGTAACATATAAATTAACTGAAAAGGAAAAGATTTTTAGTTTGTACATTTGATAAATGAATAAAAATAAGAAAATAATGTAAACTTGGTATTTTCCTGATTTATTGGCCCCATTTTTTTTTTCTTTGCAGGTGATTTCATATATAAGGTTTCGTCTCAATAACCAACTAAACATTTCATCATACACTCACGAGAGGCTTTACTTAATGGAACTAGTTCAGCCGAAAATAGAACAATTCCTCCCTTGAAGTATGTATTTAGTTGGTATCAAGGACTTATTATCTATCTAATCTAAAGAAGTTAATGTGGCGTTTCTATTAAGTCACTGTTATTAGCTTCTCTTTGTGTCCTGTAATCAACATGGTTATCTTTTGTCTCCTTGTGTTTGAATGAGGATTGGTTTATTACTATTCCTCCATGTAGTTACAATTCTTATTGCAGATATGATTACTAATCTGCTCTTGTGCGTGATTTCCACGTGGTTTACTATTAAATGGAGGCATAAACACCGTTGACGAGGTAAGTGCCAAGTTCATACCCATTATCAAATGCACAAAGTTTTATAATAGGTGTTAAAATACTATGGTAGCTGTCTTGTTATATGTAAACAATAGTTTATATTGCAACAATACTTAACCGATAAGTCTTATTTTTTCTCCCTTATGTCACCTTTAAATAATTTTCCTTCACTTCTTTTCTGATATTGATGTTTATTTCATAACTTTTAGCTCCTTTATATTAGTTTTTTTACTTTTCTAGGATAGAAGTTGCACAAGCATGCAAATGAGCATTTTATACCTCTTTTAAGTAATTTGTTGTGGTTAATTTATTTTCTGGGTTTGTTAAACTCCATTGTCAATGTCAAAATTGGGATTTCCTCAACCTGTTACCCCTTGCAATGCATATTCAGAATTGCAAGTTTAAATATACTACTATTCTGGGGCATAAAATGGTAAATGTATACTATAATTTTGTATTTATGGACGCTAGATATCTTATTTGTTGGTGATGGACCAATCAGCAGGAACTCTTAAGTTTTTGTCGTCTCTCATTCCTACTACAATTGCGAACGTCTTTTAATAACACCTTGTAGTGTAGAGTATCCAGAATGATGCCATTAATGAAGAAAACAGAACAGATTGAAGGAGTGAGCAGAAATCTAATAAATCAACTTATTTGGGGAAAGGGATATCACCAATATGATCAAAACTTATACACTGTCTTAGCAAAGCAGACTTGGTTTTATGATTCCCTTCAATGTAGTAACTCTAAGAAAAATCTTAGTTAAATATTGCATATGGATTGGAGTTATGTTTCTTAAGGCGGTAGTGAAAAGGACATTTTTTTAAAAGGATTATTAAATGTATGATATTTATTTTCTGTCTTTTTGGTATTTAGACTGTAGTTCTTGATTCATGTTTTCTGGATAAAAACCGTGCCCTTGGTTAGCCTCACACTGTTGACTCTTGTTCTTAGCTTATGTTTCCCGTACTGAGGCCATTGTGAGTAATAAGTAGAACTATGTTTCATCGTTGACATGCCATTCGTAATAAATAATTTATCTGGACGTGTATGGAGATAAAAATTGCTTTAAAAACGTATAAGTTACTTTAAAGCTTAGTTGAACATACTGTGTCCCCTCTTTTTGTCCCTATGAATGACATCACAACTTACACATGTTTGATGAAAATGAAAATGACTTATCCGTTGCTCCTCATCTTATTTTTGCAGGACATGGAGTCAGTTGTGGAGACCATGATGCAACAATTTCTATCCAAGGAAATCCTGCTCGAACCCATGGAAGAAATCGGAGAACGATATTCGAAATGGTTGGAAGAAAATAAAACGAGCCTATCCAATGAAGAATATAAATGTTATTTCTACCAGTATGAGCTTATAAGAGATCTAAATTGAGTTAATGATAGTGAGTCAAATAACTTCAAGAAGACTCTTGAGCTAATGCAGAAAATGTACGAATGTGGTCAACCACCAAATGATATTGTGCAAGAGCTTGCTCCAGGTTTTGATCTGTCAAATCTTGGACAATAGTAAGTGCAATACTTGATTACTTCCTGCAGTTTAAACATCATTTATAATGTGCTAATGATACTAGAGGTGCAAAGTAGACTACTACGTCCCGGCACTGCAAGATTTTGTGTAGGGTGGTGGAGACAGCTCCACTCAAGAAATTGTGGTAGCTGTCATCTCAAATCTTGACTGAGTTTTGGAAAGTACATCCTGATCTCTGCACTATAATGACATGATTCCTCGTGTTAGCAAAACAATTACACGATATTGTAATGATTTTGATTCTTTACACCGACATTGTGTAGAATCTCATTGCATTCATTATGCTAGTTTCAATACTCTTCCTGCCTCCTGGAGATGATATCACTACACTAGAATCTATACAAATTAACACAGGAAAAAGAAGTCACGTCGTCTAATATTTTAGTTCTAAGTAAAAATTGTAATATGTCGGTAACACCAATATCTCTTGTTGTAATGTTATTGGGATTTTTTCTATGAATTTAAATAAATTATCAATATTCAAAATTATAAAATCTAACAACAATATAATATAATATATTATTTTCGCTTTATCCAAAATCTTCTATAATTGTTTAACTATTAAGAACTAATAATAAAAAAATTTGGAGATATTAAAAATTAAATAAATAACGGGTCGATCACGTGCAACGCACGTATATGCCACTAGTTTGTATAAAAAAACCCCATAAGACACTCAAATATCATTGATTTTTTCCTATTTTTAAACAAAAGATTTAGCCCATGTTCGATTCTTTTTTTTCGTTTTCTTTTTTTTCAAATCTATTTTTTCTCATATTCATTTTCAACCATACATTCACACACTAAAATATTCCACATGTAAATCCCAAATTTTCCCGAACTTTTAATCACACGTTTTCTAAAAAATCATTATTCAAAAAGACTATTTTCTTTTTAAAATTGGCATCAAACGGAGCTAAACTAATCAGTTGTAGTTTGTTTATCACACGCTCCAAAATCTATATTTAGTTTAGATCGCATTGGATAAAATTCAATGTTTCTATCAAGCTTAAAAACAATACAATGGATAGAGTTGGAACGACTTTGAATGAAATTAGGCCTGGACATTATAATCAGAATCAAACCAACAGAACCAGTACCAAACTAGAATCAAAGGCTCTTGTCTAATCCCAAAAAAAAAAGGGGGGGAATTGGAATCGAGAATAGCCTAAGTTTAGATAGGCTCTTCGTCTTGATCAAAACCGTGGCTATCCAAATGAAATCGATCTTATATATAATTTTAGTCTAGATAAAAATAAAATAAAATTACAAAATCTGTAAATCCATGTCTGACTGTAGGTGACAAATAAAAATGTCCAACTCAATCAATAAAGAAAATAAAAAACCTAAAAACAACGTCCATCCAATTAAACAGCAAAAGTTTCATCGTCACATCCTAATTCCTACGCTTTTTGCTTCTCGTCTCACATCATATTTTTGCGTCTCAAAGGTTAGTAATTACATGTTAATACTTACAATTGGGACTTTCTATGAATCGAAGTTCAATCTAGAGTTGTGTAAATCAATCAAAACATTCAAGTGTTCAATCTTCGCAATTCAACCTTTTTATTTTTCTAACATTATTTACAAATTTAAGTGATCTTCCTTCATTAACACTAGAAATTGAACTTGATATATTCAAACTTGGATTGTGGTGTACTTTTTTGTTAGACATATCAAAATGGGTGTGCTTGCTTGGCACTACTAAGTGTAGGTATTGTAGGAACCTTAAAATTCGCAAAACAGAATATATCCTGATTCAAAAACCTTCAGTATTTTTGTCATATCTTTCTCTCCCGATATTTGATGGAGTCAATTCAAAGTGCATTGGAAATATAACTCCAATATATACAATTCTTGTAGAAATAATATTTTTCCAATTAAATTTTTTGCTATGCGAAAATCGAGTCACAACCTCCGATTGAAAATTTTGATTATTATCCTTGTGGGATTTTGATTCATCTTTAACTTCTAATTGCATCACAAGTTCTCTTGAACACCTCTTTGTTCTTCTTGAATCCAAATACTAAACTATCATACTTTGACTCTAATTTGGACTTTATAAATGAGTCCTTTTGCTTATGGAATTTCTAATTACATGAAAAAACTTAACAATCTTCCCCTTGGCATTCCATGACAAAATACTATAATAAAGTCAAAATAATAAATAAACAGTGTACACTACCCAAAATCTTCAGTCTCTTGCATTCCTTGTTATACATGCTTCCTAACGTCCAAAACTCAAATACCAAGTGTAAAAGCAAGTGATACAGGAATATAACAATTGAAACACGTAATCATAAATTAATCATACTAATTTGAGACATGAAATAAATGTCAATTAAAAATACCAACCAAAACATTAACACCACTAAATATCAAAACTCAAACAGCTATGCAATATAGAATGCAAAGAATATTCGCCTCCTTACTGCAAACTCCGATTTTTTTATGCAATATGGATTTGTATCTATGTCTCTCCCCGAATGATCCAAAAAACATAGAATTCATGTAACACGTTTTGTTTTCCATATATCATTTTCTCCTCCTTTTTGTGTCAAATGACGAAGAGTGCAATTTTCAAATCCAGTAAAGCAATAATATGGAGTAGAAATAAAAATGGAATTGATAGCATGCATAAGTATAGTCAATGAATGTAAACCCTACCCATATACTTAAGTTAAAATGAAGTAAATATTATAAGTGATTCATGTGTGTATTATGTCACTAATCATTTGTAAGTAGGACTCCAAACCTAAAATTTGTGAGAAAGAACATGATAAACATCACTATCAATAAGCTTATTCTTCTACTTATGAAAGGTCAAACCATAATAATGCAAAGTAGGACCTTAAAAATGAAGCTCATTTAAAAATATATGTCAAAGTCCCCCTTACTATAAGCATATACTTCAATCAGAATTCCAAATTTATAAAGTTCATTAATTTTCATCTTAAGTATAAGTTCTCCTCATTAAATGACTAAGATGACCCATGTAGCGAGCTTTAGGCCGGTTAACCCAAGTCAGTTGATCATAGACACTAGGTGATAAAGCACCCTGCATGCTTAATTGCTCGAGTCAAATAGGTTTCGACGAAGAACATTAAGATTTGAGCAATTTTATTACAAGGGGATTAAATGGAGCATAGGCCTACTAAATTTGGTCATTCCATGTTCAGAGTCATCTTACCAACAAGTGACTGTCATCCCAAATCTCACACAAGCGATTAAGCCCTACTAACAAGGTCATAATGCGTGTAGTGCAGATGGTACATGAACACACATATTCTAAGTACTCAACAGTAGTCTAAGCAAACAATGAGAATTATGCTATAGTTCATCAAATAAGCTTAAACGTGGTCACAACACATAAGTTTAAGTTACAAATCACACTATAGAAAATAGTCAAATAAAACAAACGAAAATTTTTGTTTTTCAATTTTCAATGTTTTTGTTCTTTTCCAAATTTCAATTTTTTTAGTGATTTTTGTATAAAAATATGAATGTTTCAAAAACAAAACAACAACAACTCAAAACAAATTTGCACGTGCTAAAGAAAACAAAATAAAAGTGCACATGCAAGAAATAACTATCTAGAAAGCAGAAAAGTAAATAGAATGCATGCGTCAATTATTAATCATAAGTGATAAAAGCAAAATCATGCATCAAAAAATATCTAATCAGTTAGATATGAATACGTTCTTACCTTTAAGAGCATTTGATCAATGATCAAATTTTCACGATCAACATTTTTCACCCATTCCTGTCTAGTAAGTGTAGTAAGATATAACTTACCTGACATTTATGTCACCAGTTTGGTAACCAATTAACTTGATCAGGAAGAAATTTAACATGACTAATAGACTCCTGATTATTATTCTTATTAAACCTCATGTTTCTCTGTTTGTTCAGGAAATGATGACATCTAGGGCGTATATGAACTAACTCACCACATTTAAGCATGTAGGTACAAACCTAAGACTACTGTTTTGGGAACGCTGGCGTCCATTCCTAGATCGACAAGTCCAGATTTGAGGGTTAGACACATATTTAGGCTGGTCATTAGCAGGAACAAATGTGGTCTTAGAAGCACTAGCAGTATTTTTGTTAAAGCCTAGACCATCCTTATTTCCAGTAAGCTTGCTCATTCCTAGAATATTGTCTAACTTGTTAGAACTACTAGAAAAGGCAAGGAATTACGCTCAATGTCTTTATTACATTTATAGATACTTGTACCCTGTATTGAATTTCATTAAGAGTTTAATAAAATCAATCCACTATCTCTAACAATCAGCCTAACTTATCAAGGATGGGGTTTTAATTTATAGTGCTGAGACTATCCATTTATTGAATAATTTGTTTTTACTTTTTGAACCTTAATATACTCATTTAGTATGGTTTGGTAAGGTTGTCATCATTGGTGGTTCTTTTAATAAATCAGTTTTGAAAGATATGGGTTACCCCTAAATAGTTCGACCTTAGTGTGAAAATAATATAATTAGAATGAACACGTCACTTTTTTATTGTTTCTACATTCAAGAAACTGGTTAACGGGATTGGAATTGTCGACTCAAGGATTTATGGTGATCATCATCATGGGAGTAGCTATAAACTTTCTCATTCGCTTAGATTTTGTCCTACTAGATTTTTCTGACAAGGTTTTATTGATGCAATATTTATTTTTAATACTATAATATAACTATACTATTTTTTCCCCTTTTGATATTTTTGTCCCATTAAATTTTTATCAAACAAGGTTTCAACGAAACATATATTTTGTAATGTAACATTCAAGAGAGTATTGTAAATAATATGTTATTAATGAATGACATATATATCATTAAAATCCTAGTTACTATTATCATTGTATCTCTAATCATTCCTCATAAATATGAGTTTTGATTCTTATTAAAACACGAGTCTCTTGATTTTCTACTTTCTTCTCTCTAATTTATAACATATAAATACTCTTTTGAAGAGACATAATAAAATTGGTTGAGGATCCTCATATTACTCGATGAGCTCAGTTGAAAGAGGATCACAAAACACCAGAAATTAACACCTGCATTCATTTCGAGCTTCATAAACCTTAAACTTTCAAAACAACCATTTTTATGTCGGACTAGAAATTGCACTAAAGAAAGTTGAAATAGCAACACTTTTAAGTCAATTCCTGGTGCTTATATTCCTGGGAATTCGAAGTTAAGGTGTTCGATTGTGAGAATGAAATCTAAGTGAAAAGAATACAAATTTCATAATTTGGTGTTTGATTGATAATATTTCTCATGTAATTTGATTGGAGAAAAATGTCATTTAATAATAAATTATTGAACACTAAACTATTTAAACAAATAATTAATATGAAAATTGACGAAATTGGTGAAAAATGAGCTAAATTATAAGATTTACAAAGTTGAAGAACTAAATTGCAATTATTGAAAAGTTTGATCAAATCAAGATTTGCCCCCCCTCTGCTTGCACGTGGAGAGAGCTTTTTTACTACACATTCTTACAACATCTCAAAGTATAATCATTTATAAAGTGGTTCCCAAGTTTGATTTTTATCATATGTGGGACAAATGTTAACACATTTCCCACCAAAACCATCTTCCACATGGTCTTCTTTGAACTCTAATTCTCATTCATCCGAGCATCAATCTTGGCAAATGAATATACCATTTTGACGTTCTCAAGGAGGAAAACAAAAATCAACTTGAGAATGGGCCCCACCTGAAATTGAGCTCAAAGGCAGCCACTACGCTGCCATTTTCCAACAAAATTTACCAGACTAAATAGGCTAGTTTTACAACTCTTCATCTGTTTCAAACATTTCAAAAAAAAATTCATCAATAGCCACAACTTTTTTGGCACCTTTAGGATTACTACAAATCCTAGAAGAATTCGATAAAATCTTGAGCTGTAACCTCTCGTTTTCCGTTAAATCACCACCCGTAATGACACCGCATCCTTCGTCCTCCTTTTTCAAATCAGCCGGAGGCAAGAAACAGTCTATTGACAATCCCTTTATGTTGAAATCGACTTCTTCAATACTCCAAACTTCTTCCATTCTTGTCTGGTTATGGCTTTCCGAATTTTCGCCAAACCTAAACAATGACACGGAAGTCCTGCCACCATGTGCAATGTTAACGCCATCAATTGTTCTGTAATCTTGTATCGATGACTCCATCTTCGTCTCCCAGAATACATCGTTATTCCCCGGAACCTTTATTCGTAGGAGGTGAGAGTCTTCTAACTGGACCAAAAGGCCTGTTCTTTGGCTGAAAGAGCCCCATATAGTGTGTCTGATTAACTCGACATCTGAGCTGCTTCTTGCTTTCAAGGTAGAGGGCTCTGCTTCGAGCTTTAATACAAAGCAGTCCTCATCACTGATAGTCTTCTCACCGATACAGATGGAGTTGGAGAATAAATTGGCAGTCGATCTTGGATCGAGACCCTATAGACATAATTAATCGTTAGTGATGAGTGAAAATTGCAACAATGAATGTATTGAGAATTGACATAATAGACTTTTTGGTACCTGTGACAAATTGTTTAACCACAGATAACAAAACGACGTCAAAAAAGATTGGCTCACAAAAAATTGAGAAAACTTCAATTTGGCTTCGTGGCTGGATTAAAAAAATGATATTTGTACATATATCTGTACATACAGATGTCGTACTCTAGCTGAAAAGACGGAAGAGAAGTCCACGTATAATTCTCTACTACAGTGAAACATCTGTATGTACAAATATCTATACGAGTAGCATGATTGGCTGGATTATAATTGTGAGTTTAGTCAGTTCACATGGTCCAAAATCTGACCTTTTAGCGCGAAATTTACATAAGGACAAGCTTTACGACATCTGTATTCCATGATTTACTGATTAAGAACTTGAAATTTGGAAGCTAAACTGCATTAATTCTGTACCAGAATAATACTATGTGAAGCTTCTGATTAGGTAAAAAGAGAGCTGGGGCCTGCAAGGGAGTGGACCAACAAGAAGTTGGACATATTTATGACTATTTTAAGGACATGAGATTCCGTTTAATCAACAACCAATTTGACAAAAGCTGGTATTAACATTTGGACAGGGCAAGCATTCCTTTTCTTAAAAGTCTAAAAGAATCTTAAAACAATCTGAATATCGAATGGTTCAGCCTGTACGAAAGAGTTCAATTTTGTTCACCCCTTTCGAAGGGGTTGATCATAATCCCCACGAAAAGATGAAAAAGAAATAAGGAGAAATTTTTACTTGTTACAATTTCACCTACCCCAACGCCCCCCAACCCCACCCTTATTACACCTTTCATTTACATTTTTGTGTTTTTTCTTCATCTTAAAATTTTCAACATCGACCCAAAAAAAAAAAAATCATTAATTTCATATTATATTATTAGTTGAGAGCTTTAATATGAGTGCAATATTAATATATAAATTTTTATTAGATATTTATTACATATAAATTATCTTGCTTTAGCATTTTTATTTACATTTATGATTTATTAAGGGTTTGTTGCGGCGCTATATTAATTGGTAAGAAGACAAAAAAAAAAAAAAACACAAAAATTAATTTATACAATTTCCCATACCACTTTTTAACCATCCAATTTTTAATCCCACATCTTACCAAGAAAATACAAATAAATCAACAAAATAATTTCAATTCCTTTTATTTCCAGCCGAACAGTGCCTAAACTGTAGGAAAAAAATTGAAATTTATGTTTAAATTCTTTTTGTGATAATTTATGCTTAAATCGAACTTAAAATAAATATTTAAGAGTCTGTTTGGTAATGTGAAAAGTTTTTTTATTTTTATGAGTTTTTTTTTTTTTTGATGGATGTGTATGGTTTTAAAAAGTTTGAAAAGTAAAAGATGGTGGGCTTGACTAAGAATTGATGGTTGAGATTGAGTTTGAAAAGTTAAGGTAAAATTTTTACCATTACCAAAAGGGTTTACCATTACCAAACTGGCTCTTTAGTAGTTAACTTTAACATGTATATTTGTCACTTAACATCTAATTCATTGTTTATAATGTGATCATTTATATACAAAATTTATAAGTCTCTGCTTGAATGTCAAGTAACACGTATTCATGTTAAAGTAAATGAAAAGTGTAATAAGGGGTGGGGTTTGTCATTTAGTGGGAGGTTATATTCACCCCTTACAAAGCGTTCCCACTCTAACGGCTAAATCTTTTAGACCAAGATGATTTAACAAAAAGTGTATGTCCAAATCTAATTCTTGATCAAAACTAAAAAAATACTGGAAAAAATTACCTGTAAGGATCGACGTAGCGGCCTTGGTGGACCTCGGGATGCATGGGAGTGATGCCATGGAGTTTGCCTCCAAGCCACCTTACCATCACTGCCAGCACTGATCTTACATCCTGAAACCATCAATTCCAAACTCCACAAGCCTGGCCTCTTCTGCCACAATACAAATCCACCTATCTCTCCTCCGGCCCCATGTTTCAGATTTTTAATTTTCACAGCCTTGCTATTGTTCAAACTTAAATGCTCTCCAGCTACAAATTCTGATGTAGCCATCTTCACCTTCCCTATTGCATACATGCTATGAATCGAACTCAACGTGTATTCTCCTCCTACAGCCGCTATATACTGTTGCACTATATATTTCGCCATTGAAGCCTCCTGCATACGGAGAATTTATTCAGCGAGGCATTTCATCAAACATGACGAGCCTGAATCAAGTACACTCAAAATACGTGAAAATAAGAGCGTGACTTACGATGGGATGATCTTTAATGTTGTCATTTACAACAGTTCTGTCACAACGGATAGGAAGAGGGATCAAAGGGGCTCCAATAACACCAAGCAAGAACTGGATTTCCGAGCTCCGTCCTCCAAATACAGCAGTAAGCTGCGGTGCTCTTTCAGTATGCGATCTCATCCAAGATTTCATGTTTTTCCAAGATCGATTCTTGTTAGAACCAAACATCTCTTCTGGGATGGGAACCTCAAGCACCGTATCCAGCCCATTTTCTCTATCCAAATTTGGGCACAAGGTCCTCATATGAATCTCTATTATGATTGATTAGAGAACCGATTTTTTCAAATGGAAATTGGGTTTTGCAAGTAATGGGATTGTGAGAAATATATGAAATGTGAGATTGAAGTAGTAAAGGATTAAGAATGAAAGGGAAAGTGCAGTGGGGAACCACACCAACGTGCAATTCTTTGACAATGTCGTGACCGCACGCACATCTTATTTCTCTTTCACACACTCCAGGAGACAAATTTTGATTATTTATTCAGATTCATTTTGAGATTATAATAACCTCCATTAAACTTCTTTATAAACAACATTAGTATTTCATTTATAAACAACATTATTATTTCATCCGTATGAAGCACGAAAATTATTTTTCACAATATCAATTTCAATAAGTATTCGTCAAATTTTAATGCTTATACATAATTAGCATATGTATAAATGTATAAAAAATAATTTTCTATTACAACAATTATTAGAATTTAAAAAATAACATAATTAATTTTTTAATGTTATATCATGCAAATTTAGTAATATTTTAATTGTATATCATTTTGATGTAATATTATGTGTACAAATATTGATGCATGTGAAATGTATTAATATATTTTCCATAATTTCTACATTTGACTCTAGAATTTAACATATTTTTCAATTTCATTCAAAAACATCAATTACAATAATTAGAAAATAAGTAAACATAATATTTGAATTTAACTAATTAAACTTTATTCACTAAAATAAGTAGTCAAAATAATAATTTAAAAATATCGCAATTATCATGATATGACAACCGAGTAAAGTTGGAGATCGCGAGATTATACCGAAAATCTTATACCCTATAATCTTTAAAAATTTATTAAAATTAAAAATGATTAAAAAGTATTAATTATTCTATTGATATTATTAACTAAAAAGAAATCAAAGCATTAAGTATTCAATATTAGTATTCGTTCAATAACTTATTCTATAAATTATTTATAAGCATCGTATTATTCAACAGCATATATATTTCAGAAAATGTGATTTTTAATATTAAAGTTAACAAATGATTTGATCATTAATAATTAAAATACAATTTTTATATTAATGGCTACACATAGAATTTATAATATTAAGAATAACAAATAAATAAATAAAATGATAATTTTAATATTGATAACAAAGAATATTAATTGAACTCATTCAGTATTAGTATTAATATTAGTAATAAAATTAAAATTGATTAAAAATATCAACAATTATTTATTATTTACCATAATATATATATATAAGGCAATAAATGCATTCACATTTATCCTGATTTTGCATTCATACTAATCCACTTTGCATTCACTTATAAGAACTTACTACTTATAGAAACAGAAAATGAGCAGGAAAATGAGCAAAAAAATTTTTTTGAGAAGTAGCTTACTTTTATATATAGTACAATATGATATGATTTGACATATTTTCCTAAATCACTTTTTAACTACACGTATTTTTTCAAATCACTTTTCAATCAAATACTTTATTTTAAAAATATTATATTCCTTGTTCATAAACAAATTTTTTTTACTATAATCCTTATTTATGTCTAAGTGAAGAGTTGCATCCAATATAACACAGTGTTAGCTAGGAATTATAACGAGGTGGAGAATCTCCAATGCTGCATTATATGATTTTATCGACTCCAATTGGCTGATGTTCATTCTGCGTAAGAATGAAATGGAGCTCATTTCAACGAATTTGTGAAGTAAAGAGTTACATCAATTTCTTTTAAAAATACAGAAAATAACTACCTGGAGTCGAGTACATATTTCAATTACTTCATCTATCCAAAAAGAATTAACTCAGACTAATTTGATTTAGGGTTGTTACTTATTAAACATAGTCATAGTTACATCAATAAATATTTAAATGTCCCAAAGTATTGATTAATTTAATTAAGTTTTACTATATATTTAGTGTGATAACGTTCTTGACTCGTTATACTATTATCTAAATATAGTATCCAAATCATAGTGATGACAACGGTTCTTTTCAAGGTCAATTCTTCCAAAATCATAATCGAATCGCCAAATTTTTGCCCATACCATAATCGCCTCAATTGGGTCGATTCAATTTTGGTTCGTGTCTCGGTTCAATGCGATGCGGTTAATAACCATTTGTATATAAATTAAGGGAAAAATACGTTTATCAAGCCGTTATAAATACACATATCAAAAATACAATATAACCCAAATTCATACTAAAATCAGGTGTGTGTGTGCGTGCACTGAAAATCATGGTAAGATGCGTCCCAAAAATCACGGAATCAGTTATGAATCATCATTTCCATAATGATCTGCTACATACCACGAACAAAAAACGATTTGGCGAGGACACCTTCTTCATAATCGGTATTTACAGAATAACAATCATGGCTGGTGGTGTGATGTGCAGCGACTGAGAAGATTGTAGATACGAGGTCACAAACGGGTAAACAATCATTACAAGGGCAATTGTCGTGAAAAAAATTTCATCAACGTTACTGACGCTACATCGAGAACGCTACATCGTATTTAAGTAATTCTTCGCAGTACATTTTATTTTCGTCGACGTGAGGTCACATATTATATAAGCTGATTGATCTGGCCATTATATGATAGCAAAGTCACATTTGTTATATTCATGTGACGTTACATAATATTTCGAATTGATCGAGTTGTAAAATTAAAATATGTATTGACTTGTTGTACAATATGATTTTGTTAATCAAAATGAGCGTGAACGAATTTCAGACTGTGTGCACGTAAAAAGTTTTGACATCGGTTGAGGTAACGTACAATTAGACAAATTAAAATTGCGTGTTGCGATAGATGAATTTTATGATAATTACATCTGGCATTGATCTCAATTAAGTCCTGTTACTAATGCCATTAACAATCATATGCAGATATGGGATACATACATGTCTGTGTGACGTCTGGGTCACAGTCCGCACTGTTAATGATTGATGAAGACTGCGACTATTCGAACCTTGTGGACACGGTGATGGTGGAGTTTGGACTGGATCGAAACAAGGTCGCAGTTTCAATGACTTATGAATAAAGTCGGGACATACACCCAATAAGAATAAAAAATAATATAAGTTTGATGTCGTATCTGTCACTGAAGAATATGAATAAGGATCTATTGAAATATGCTTTGACAGTTGAGGTCACATTACTGGAAAGGACGCAGCAATCGGTAGTTTTACCTTCATGGAGTTAGTTGAAGTAACTGAGGGCGGCAATGAAGAACATTATTCAATCTATGAAAGTGCATCAGACAAATGTCATTTAACTGATGAGCCACTGCAAATATCAGAAGATATTGTGGACAGTACTGTAACAAATTCGGATTCCAGAGATGTTGAGGAGAATAGAGTTTTCAAGAACAAGGAATTGTTGAAATTGAGCATGGCATTCTATGAGATACAACAAATGTTCGAGTTCTTAGTTGTCAGGTCGGACAAGAAGGAATATGTTGTGAGGTGCTCAAATGATACATGTAATTGGGTTTGCAGGTCCTCCAGATTGGTGAAAACAGACCTATTCAAGATTAGATACATTCATGATGGTCATACATGCAGTTCCAACATTGTATTAGGTTCACATAGGCAAGTATCAACTGCAGTTGTGTCCTCATGTATTAAATACAAGTTCAACTCCAGTCGCACAACATATATCCCTAATGACATATGCAATGACATGTTGCACACTTATGGTATTTCAATGAATTATGTTAAAGCTTGGAGATCAAGGGAGAGGACTTTGAGAATGATCCGGGGAGATCCTTCAGAATCGTTTCAACATGTACCGGGTTTTTTGCATATGCTTGAACAAACTAACATTGGCTCGGTCACAGGGATTGATATAGATATGGAAAATAGGTTCAAATATTGTTTCATTGCCCTTGGAGCATCAATTCGTGGATGGAAATATTGTAGGCCTATTATTGTAGTTGATGGAACTTATTTGAATGGACAATACGGTGGCACTCTGTTTACAGCATGTACACAAGATGCAAATAATAGGATTTTTATACTTGCATTTGGTATTGGGGATAGTGAGAATGACAAATCTTGAAAATGGTTTTTTGAGCAGTTGAAGAAGGCATATGGCACTAGAGAAGGGTTATGTTTTGTATCGGATCGTCACGATAGCATCAGAAAGGGTATAGAAAAAGTGTACCCTGGAAAAAGTCATGGTATATGTTCGTATCACTTACTGCAAAACCTAAAGAAGTACTATGGGAAATCAGGTCACAATATAATAGAACCATATAATTATGCTATCCGAGCATACACATTATCAAAGTTCGAGTACCGAATGCTACAATTAGACGCTATTGACAAAGGTATTAGGAGTTATTTGGTAAGTACACTAAACTAGTCCATTTTTTGATATGTTGTCATGTCAATATAAAGCTTAAGCTAATTTAATTGTTGTCTGACTTTTAAATGCAGAGTGAAGTTGGATATGAAAAGTGGTCAAGATTCCACATGCCCGACAACAAATATTCTACGATGACCTCAAACATAGTAGAATCAGTTAATGCTGTAACAAAGTCATTGAAAGACTTTCCCATTGTTTCGTTGCTAGAGTCATTAAGACAAACGGTACAAAACTGGTTCTGCAAGAATAGAGACAAAGCGAATTGTACTTTCACAAAGATTTCGAGCAAGTATGAGAAGTTGTTGAGAGAAAGTAGGATGGAACTACGGAGCCTAAGGGTAATCATATATTTTGTGTCCTTATTTTAATGTATGTTGTGTTAATATACCATTATAATTATGATTTGTTGGAATTCGGTACAGGTGTCTCCATCGAATCATGCAACATATTCGGTTCAACATGAAAGCACATCATTTGTCGTCGATATAAAGAAGCGTAAATGTACTTGTAGAATGATTCAAGTTGACCAGATGCCGTGTCCACATGCTCTGGATGTCATAGCTTTCACGAAGAGGGATCCATATGAATATTGTTCTTACTATTACACATGCAATGCTTATAAGTCTACCTATCAGGACAGTATTTTTCCACTTGGCAATCCTAATGAATGGAAATTTTCGAACGAAGTAACAGAACTTGTTGTGTTACCTCCAAATCAAAAGAGGATTTCAAGGAGACCATCAGAGAAGAGGAAAAGATCATCCACTGAAGGAAAATCGAAGATGAAATGCGGGCGTTTTGGTGGAGGGGGCCACAACCGTCGGTCTTGCACAAGTTTGTTTCCAATTAGCCAAAACAGTGCTGGAAGGAAAATAAATTAAAATTTTATTTGCAATTGGTTTTGGTGAAAAATGATTTGGTTATGATGTAGTCAGTTGGGTACCTCATGTTCAATAATTTTGGAAATATATAAGTAATGAAATGTATGAGAATTTGTCTAATATGGAATTGTTGTCTGAGAATTGTTACCTGTGTCCATATTGAAGTTAGTTCAATGCAGATTGAATGTGCTATTGGTCATACTGAAATAATGATAACGTGTGACCTGGCTCGAAGATGTGCTAATACAAATAATAAGTGTATGGTGAATGGTGGTAATTATATTCGCATTTGAAATAAATATATGTGTGACTTGAATATGTTAGTGCTATGTAAAAGATTGTGAGAATTGAATTGTTAACGAGTATCTGTTATTGCAGAATGTGATCTAAGTTAGTGCACTTGTGACCTGGGTATTCTAATCCATGACCTGCACATTTTCGTATGTGACCTAATCTGGATAAACCCCAATTGCTGTGCAGGAATGAGACATTGCGTGACTTGGAGCGAAACATGAAAAACAAACATAGAATTGAAATGGTAATGAGTTTGTGCTATTTCTGAATGTGACCTAAGTTACTGCACATGTGACCTAGATAAGAAGTTGTGTGATCTAAACATTTTCGAAAGTGACCTAATCTGGATAAACCCCAATTGCTGTCCTGGAATGATACATTGCGTGCCTTGGAGTGAAACATAAAAAACATACATAGAATTGAAATGGTATTGAGTTTGTGGTATTTCTGAATGTGACCTAAGTTAGTGCACATGTGACCTGGATAATAAGCTGTGTGACCTAAACAATATCGAATGTAACCTAATCTGGATAAACCCCAATTGCTGTACATGAATGATATATTGTATGACTTGGAATGAAACATGAAAAACAAAGACAGTCAATTGCCATATTTGAAATTGTTATTAAAAATATGAAATCATTGTTTACAACCAACTGCATGTCTGTGACAAGAAGAACATATAACCTGCATAACTATATTTCACTAAACAACTACTAAAGTCAGGGAGATTATACTATAACTACATTTCAGTCGTCTTCTATTACAATGTTGTCAACATTGGGAGGTGTTGTGCGATTTGTATTTCTCCTAATTTGATGATGCTTGTACAGGCCAGCAGCAATATATAGACGTGCAGCTTTAGCATCAAAATCCATGGGCATCGCCTTCATGTTCCGGTGTAATAGATAGAGTGCATATTCAATCACGAATATCCCACAGTCATGCTTGGGCACATCAAAAAAGTAGACGTACATTAAAAAGGTAAAAAAATGAAATAAACTTGCCTAAGTTAACGAATGTCACGTACGTACCCATTTTTCTTCTGAGGAATTCGCCCTTCGCCATATCCAATCTAATACCTGACTGGTCTTTATTAGGCAGTTTGGATGCTTTGCTCCAAATACCAATTTCTTTCATCAATTCTGGGATAAGCTCATAGAAGAGTTGAACCCCCTCAAGGATCATGTTGCTTCTATATGTCCTGGAGTAAAAGTTGAAAATTGTCATCCTATGATTTTTTATGTTAAGCAACGCAAGCACCCAGTGTGCCTTATTAGTTGACAAGATTGGAATAAGGACATAATCTACATCATCCCATGGGGAACTCAATTCCATACATCCACCAGTCATGACCTCTTTAAAATAGGTAGCGGAAGATATCACAGATGGGTCTTTCAAGAATTGTATATACAAGGGTTTTATTAATCCTTGAAATGATGAGTCCGTTGTCGTAAACCTTTCGCGTATATTAGTACCATACTTTGCTAGATGCCTTATGAAATGGAAGCAGGCATTAATATGCTGCAATATTGAAAAATTCAATGTCATTTACTTGTAATGCATATACAACATTGAATCTATAGACCTACAATGTGACGTGTTCAAATACTAGATTATGTACAGATATAATATGATCTAACCGTGCTACATAGCAAAGAGTTGGGGTTGATGAGGTCATGCCACCATGTTTTTTATCCGACTTTGATAGGTCCAATTTCAAACAGGGGTTTAATCAAATCATCTTCGTCGCTAAATTTTTTCCTGTCCACAAAATATGATGCGTGGTCAAAATGATATATATAAATATTGAAAGGTTTAAAACTGTGCATCAAATTGCAATTCTTACTTGTTATTGGCTTGTACCCCCTGTGAAATCAGCTTTTGAATGTCTTTATGTCAGCCTCATCTCCATACCTGTCATACTTATCAAAGACTAGAATATTTTCACGAGGTTTGATGTGCTTCTCTTCACCAGCTACAAAAGGCGACCTCAACGAACGAGTTAGTCTTGTAGCTCTCTTCAGTGGGAGTCCTGGTGTCATGGACTGCAAAAAAATGAAATTAAATGGAAAGTGAGTATGTGACCTGGAATAATACTACATCATGTATTCAGTACAGTTATGTGTTTGATAAAATCATTCTATATGTGGCCTCAGTACCTCATTTATATAGAATTGCTGCGAGTGCAATGATTTTAACAGATTTACTAAGATATTGTGGAATGTGAACATAGAAATAATAAGTTTTGTTTCAAGACCTGCTGTTTGATTTCTTCAGCTTCCTGCACAATGGCGGCAACAATTTTGTCTAGACTCCCATGCGAATCTTCATGTGTTGCCATATCCCCAAGTGTAGTAATATGTGTCATAGACTTTGTTGAACCCATGCCTAATCCGAGAGAAGGGCTTTGAAATAAAACAGGGTTTGGGACATCATCCTCTGGGTAAAGCTTTCCCTTTCCCTTCACATCAGCATGTTGGCGTGACTGCGGATCCTATAAAACGATTTAATTTTAAGGTGTTAATGACATCATATAAACTCGCACCTTACAGAATGGAAAACACATTACTGCACTAAAATTGTACCTCAACTGGAACATGATCTTCACAAGGCTGCGACTTGTCCTTGGATTTGTTTTGGAAAGATTCAAATGCACTTGATATCATCGCAGAGACTGCATCGGACATGAATATGAATTCAACCTTCAATTCGGTCAGCTCTTTCTTAATCACATCTTGTGACCTCATAACTGCATGAAGTTGCTGTGTCCTGTCAGACATCAGTATGAGTACTTGTGATTTTAGATCATTCACCTCTGTATGAAGCATACTGTTCTAAAGTTTCACCTCGGCCATTTGCTCCTTCACCTCATTCTTCCACCTTTCAAAGTCCTGCATCACCACAAAATATAAAAAATTAAATTGACTATAGGTGCAATTATTTTTTTTGGAAAGTGAATTAATAAAAATATACAGTGTTGGTTGCAGGAGCCTCTTCTTGCTCTGTCTCATCCTTATCCATTGTCGGAATGTAGTCAGGTTCCATCGAATGCAGGAAGTCTGCTTCATCTAATGCTATCCTCTCCTGGTATGTCATGTCATCAAACTGATCAATATGTTTGTACCTTGATGGAGGAGGGTCCACAAAATCATCATCTTCATCACTAATATCACTTGCATGGCCCAATCTACCATCAGTAATCAGAAGAGGTTTCGTACTGGATTTTGAGACATTTTTATGAGAAGATTCAGCTTCAGACTCTCCTGGTTGCCATGGTTTCACGTATGTAACCCCAGTCGTGTACCTTTGTGATTGCTCCATATGGCTAAGATCAAGGTCACAAACTTCAACCTACAAAAATGCATGAAGTGAGGAGATATTTTTGAGATTCAGAACTGAGACTACAATTTATAAAATTACTGTGACCAATTAGAAAATACCTCATGTGAAAATCATTTGATATGAAAGTTATTTGACTTACATTGGAACTGGATAAAATCTTTTCATCCAATGTGGAATAAACATGTATCTTCTCAGCTCGCCAATTTAGAATTCTAGGATACATAGCCCGAACCCTAGTTGTTATCCTACCATTCAAGGTTGGTATTGTCTCATAAATCCACACTTGAAATGCTACTAGAAAACCACCCAAACGGTAGTGAGTATTTTGCTTCACCAAGGCATCCTTCAGTGACGTAATTGTCATATCAAAAAGTTCTTTCCCCCATGGGAACGTCTCCATTGCATCGAAAACTTCAACTAGTGCGAAGAAGAAATCCTCAACTGTTTTTCTGTAAGAAGTGGACAAAAAATATGACGTCATCAAATATAACAATCCAAGTCGCACAACGTCATGATCTGGTACCCCGTTGACCTCCAGAAACACATCTCTAATGTCTTCATTTGTTATTGATGTCAAATGGCCAAAGTACGTATGCTTTAGATTTGATGGTAAAATGTCCAGGTCCCTCCGGTTATCGACTCCAGCATATCTCAGTCCAGTAACTAAAATGAATTCAGGTAAAGCAAACTGGACATATCTCCCACGAATTAGTAACCACAGCTCGTGTGGATTAGGTTGTTTCACCATCCGCAGAAGAAAATAATGTAACAATTGGGACTGCAAAATTATCTCCTGGCAGTCCACATAGCATGAGAAACATGTGTTTGATAGAATATGCTTCTGCTCATCAATGAGTTTTGATTTGAATATGGTAAGCGCGTTCTTTGTGACATTGGACGTAATTTTTCCTGGGAACCATTCAGCTTCTGGAATCAAGTAATTCCGGTACACCTGAAAGATTAAAGGAAAGGAAAAACTAAGGTCACAGTAAAACATGTGAGCAGTGACCTGATTATATCCGGTGATCTGATAACAAACTTAGAATGTCTGAGGTTCAAAGTGACCTCTTTACCACAAAATGTGACCTGTCAGGATATATATGCATGTGACCTCCATGTCTAAAATGTGAAGTAACAACATTCATTTAATATGCATATATGGTCAAGCTCTAAGAAATGCAGGAATGTTAAGTCCATGAATGTGACATCATTATCAACTACTGTAATCTAGGTCACATCATTTTCCACTGATTAGGAGGTCTGAGGTTGAAGTGAGTCAAGTGACCTCTTTACTAGTACATGTAACCTGTTAGCATATATATATGAATGTGACAGATGTCATTTGACCTGCAGACATGGGCAACTTCTGTGAAATGCATTTAGAATTTCAATGTGAATGTGAGCTCAATAGCATATATGATCTGATAAGAAAACTTAGGATGTCTGAGGTTCAGAGTAACCTCTTTAACACATAATGTGACATGTCTGGATATATATGTGAATGTGACCTCCATGTCTAAAATGTGAAGTGACAACATTCATTTAATATGCAGATATGGTCAAGCTCTATGAAATGCAGAAATGTTATGACACTGAGTGTGACCTCATTAGCAACTAATGAAACTAAGGAAGTCACAAAAGATTTATGACCCTGGATGTGACCTCACATAATCGGCATTTATATGTTTATAGCATTTAACACTATTAATCTAGGTCACAAGAGATCAATGTCGATGAACACATGCACTTTTTCCCCTAATTTCATTTACATATAACATGTTTTTCCTCAAAGTGTTAGGTCACATTACATAGTACTTGTTCCCATATAAAATTGATTACTTGGAGGTTTTAGCTATCAGTTACAGTATGGGCTTATGAGATCACATTCATTTTCAGAACATATAAATGTGCACTCCAGGAGGAAAATGTGAAGTGAAAACCATCATGTCATAAGTTCACAGCATTGTCAAATGTAATCTAGGTCACAGATGTACCTAGCCTAGTTATCTAAAAAGTAAAAACCAACTGAATTTCACATTTCTCAAACTTCTCTTACTCAGTCTCCAAATGCATCACAACAATTAACAACAACGTAAAGTAAAAATACATGTAGGTCACATTATTGTGTGCAATCTTATCAAATTTCAAATCCATCTGCATATATTGGGGTTAGTAGGTCACATGTACGAAATAAGCTACATTTCACATCAACAAAACAATGCGCCAAAAAATTGCTTCTAGGTCACAAAGGTGATGAATCCAGGTCACATGTTGTCAGATCTTTCTAAAATCACACACCCAATTACCGTCCCTGTCGCATACAGAGAAACCCCAATTTTTGAAAACTTTTCCCTATATTATTTACGTCACAACAATTAAATCACTGAAATACTTCATCGTATATCATTTGAACATTACAATTTTATGCATTTTTAGGTCACAAAAAATATTGGACAACGTACCTCTCGTGTTTGTGTTCTTCGACTACTTGGAATTGTAAGAATTCCAGTTCCACTCGTATTACTTTTCTCTTCTCTCTTCCTTTTCCTTTCAGACATTATCGCACTTCCTCTTCACGGCTTAGTGGCGGTTAGGTAATCAACAGAGTCTCCTCGTCTTTCACAAGTCTCGGACGGTGCACAAATGAGCACGGTGATGGGCAGTTATTGGTATACGTAAGTGATATGAACAAGAAGACGTGTATAGAGTATAGTTACCGTATATTTAGGGATATGATTTTTTTTTTTTTTTTGGAGAATTATGTTTCTATATTTAAAATGCAATAATAAAGGTAGTTACACGAAAAATAGTTGTATTTTATATTGAATAAAATATTATAATATCTTTATTACCTGATTTTTGAATAAATATCAGTTTTGTCTTATTTTTGAATTCCAAATTTAAATTACAGGGTTCCCTGTAATTTCCACATAAATTAATTTTTGCAAGTCCAACTGAAAATGCCTTTTAATTATAATAATAAAAAAGTAACATGGCAATACTATGAATATTTTGCAAACAATATCTCAAATTTAAATGTGAAATGCAAACAATATCCAAATTCAAATTTAGCAAATAATATTACGAGTATAACAATATTAGTATAACAACTTAGTATAAGTTTCTATGAATTTCAGACTATTCATTGAAGAACAGTAAAATAGGATAACTTCAGATGTGACCAAAATATTTCTAAGAATATACTAGCAGAGAGAACTTGACAATAAAGCACGTTAAACCAAAGGAAAACCAAGTTACTCAAACAAGTACTCTCATGTTAAAGCTAATTTGAGAACATAACGACTAATATGACCCTCTACATACAAAGTTCTCTTTTAACACCATTCACTTAAGCATATCTTAGAAGCAGCCTATTATCTGACAAAATTATACTAACACCAACCAACAATATTCTAAATGCACAACTTGTGGAGAATTATCGTCTGTCAAAATGAAGATTGACTAACGGAGTGGAGATGAATGAATCAGATATTCAAATGACTATAGACATTTGGTTAATAGATTTGGATTAGGCTTTGGTCATGTGAGTTTTGGTTAATTGGCTTTTAAATAGAAACTCTAATTTTGAGCTTTTAAGTTTTAAATATAACCTAAAATCATTTTTTTAATTGGGTATTCTGTTCGATTCGGGGTACCGACACAATTCCCATACCCACCCCACCAAAAATCGGGTCATTAAATTAACATGCTATATCCGCCCTCATCGGTTCCATTTTTTTTTTGCACCATTCATTTCGATTCACCGCGATTTTTGATTCAGACAATTCAAATTGTCATCCCTACTAAATCAAAACAATTTAAGAATTTAAAAAAATATATATCACTACTATTAATAAGATTTACTTTATTTGTGCACTGTTCATAAGAGCGTCCTCTAAATAAACGACGTCGTTTCACTACATTTTCTCTTGGGACAAGAATATCGGTACCGGTTTCATAATTCATTGTCTCTGTTCTTCACGCCTAGAAGCTTCTTTCTTCTCTCTTGCGTTCATTGTCATTCTCCTGCGGTCTCACGTCGTCGACCTCATCGTCCACTATCTATACCTTTTCGTGCCCTTCTTTATTACTGAAAATTCGACTTCTCCCAGATCCGCAGTCACGTTTTTCTCGCACTCTGATTCCCTCAACCGAGTTCAACTTTCATCGATTTTAACATTGGTAAGGTAATTTACACCGATTTATTTCAATTTTATGCAATTACATTTATTTTTTCGTTGATATACATGACAATCACGCATTGGGACACCTTACGAAAAACCCTACTCTTGCATTTTTACGATCTCTTCTATAGCGAAAATTCAGTATTATTTTATCTTTTTCTTCGACTGAGGCTTTTCTCTCTTTCACGATTATTCTAAGACGATTTCGCTGTAAAAAGTGATATAAGTTTAATTTCATCGGCTGTGCTTTGTATGTGTTAAAATTTCTCTTATAATATGGTTGTGAATTTGTTGGAATCAAAAGCAATTTGATATTTGAATTTATTAATTTCGAATTAGGGTTTGGAAGTTGCTAAGTTGTTGTTCCATACCGTAATAGAATTCCTTTTTCATCATCATAAACGAGGTTGGTGGAGTATCAATTGAATTCTTGTGTATTTTTTAGCATTGAATTACATAATTATGAAGATTGTAAGATTTTCTTATATATTTATCATACATCTTTTCCAAATACTTGCTGTGTGGAATTGTATTTATGCTGACTTAACATTGTGATCTAAACATCTTATCCACATTGTTGGTGCCAAAGGTTGTTGATTGTCGGGTTTGTGGCAAACCTAACTTTATAATTCATTTTGCCTTCATTGAATTCACTGAACTGACGAGGTATGTAATCCAAAGTGATGGTTTGGTTATGTATTTGATAAACCTTCGGGTTAATTACAATAATCTGATTATTAGCTACTATGTTTACATTTTTATTTGATTTGGTAATGTAGTAAGGAATATTTCGTTCATATTTTGATATTCTTCTTTCCAATAAAATTTCATTGCACTATTTATTATTATTAAGTAAAATAGTGATCCATTAATTTTCGTATTGAAAAATACTTAAAAATGATTAAAAAAGTATCTAATTATTTCATTTTTTGTTATGATAAATGATGGCAATTAGATGTAATTTTGTTTGGAATATTTGTGGTAGTTATGATATAGTTGATAAAGTTTCTTAATAAAAATTAAGTTGTTTTTATATTAAATACTCTCTTTTGTTCTTTCATTTACTTTATTTAGGCGTTATTTGAGAGTGCAAGAATTGACCTTAGGTGAAAGAACTTAATTTTTTCCTTTACTCTCACATCTTTATTATGTGTTTTTTACTATTTTATCATAAGTATACAGTGAGTTATTTATTAGGTTCTTGTGGTACAATGGAATGGTTATTCGAAGAAGAATAGAGAGAACTTTTAGCTTGAAATAGTTATAGTTGCGCAGTTTATTAGTTTATATGTGCAATATAGGTAGAACTTTGAAATACTTGCTTTCAAATGGATGTATATACTATTTGATTATATGTTTTGATATGTGGCTATATCTTTCTCAATTACGTCTCTCATGATGGTCATTTGAAAGATCAGATTTACATAGACCCAGTATACTAAAGTAGATGAATGGGATTTTTGTGTACTTGTTCAAGAGATATTCAATGTGTTGAAGTCTGAAATGATGAGCTGCTGCAAAGACAGGATTATTCTGCCATGTAATAAAGGCAGAGATATTTATGGTGTGAATTCAATTTTAAAAGCATTGAATGAGTTTGAAGAAATTTAGATTTTCTTCTCAATTATTTTTAGGTAAAATAAGTTAATTTGTAATCCATTTTCTTCGAACCTTGTTTCAAGTTTAGATATACCTTTTCGGTAAAACTTGTGAATTTTTAATTCATGTTTTTCAATTTTTGTTTCAAGGTAGATTATATTTTTTTACAACAATGAAAAAGTAATTTTTAGAAATTGAGTATTACTGAAGTAATCAACAAGCACTATTTCAAATGATTTTTCCTTTTTTTTTTCTTTAATTTTTTTTTTTTTTTTTTTTTTTGGCAATTATGATGAGCTATGTTGTTTTCTTTTTTAAATTCTACTTTGTTTTTACTATCTATTATATTTGTGATTTTGTTTGTAGCCTTTTTCTTATTTATTTGTTTTTTTTTCTACGCGTGTATTGTCTTCGCTTTTTTCTTTCCCCTCAGTTTGCCTTCTTTTGTCTTTAATGTATTTTCTAGCTATTGTAAATTAGTGTTACATAATATCCTATTTCATCCTTCTTATATTATTGTTGTAGGTTTCAATTGAAAGAATTGGATATATTGGAATGTTTGCTTCCTGAGGAAATTGTATTACATGCACAGAAAAATGTTTAAAGGATTCCCTGTTTGTAAAAATAGACTGCAAACATTAAAAAAATTGATTTGTTAATAATTAACGTTAAAAATGACATAGAATGATTATAACTTTTTAGTTAAACTTGTTATGAAGCCTTATAAATTGTTTCCTTCGTAGTTTTTCTGCATACTTATTTACTAATCACTGATTATATTTTATGGCAATTAGTGTTTTTTTTTCTCGGCATCTAATGAAGTTATAGTGAAGGTATAATGAAAAATGCCTCCGACGTTGAAAAAAGGGAGGCACGAAATAAACGGCAAAGAGAATTATGTGCTGAAAAGAGAAGGAAAAATAGAGCATCTAATGACATCCCTTTGAGGCGCTCACGTCATTTTGTCACTATTACTGGTGAGCTTCAAAAGTATATTAAAGAAAACTATTGTTTATGATATTTGAAATTCAGGTTTTCTTCCTATTTGTTTCGTTGATAAATTTCTTTTCTTGTATCTTTAGAGCAAGGATCATCAAGTACGTCCAATGTTAGCAACAAAGAAATTGAAATGCAGCATAATAACAAAGATTTAATTCTCTGACCTTTTTATCTTCAGTAATTTTCTTTGTAATGTTTTACCTTGTGTGTATCTTTCCTTTATTATAATGGCAGTTTATGATACAGGAACTAATGATGCATTGTTTGTTAATGAAGATGAGACATCCAGAAGTAACGTAGATAACGAACAATTTTTTCCTTCTAAAGTTACTCAAGTTACTAACGAACAAGAATCTCATATGTTAGATATTCATAATATTCCTTTTGAACCATATGTTTTGCCTAATCCAACATTTTTTTCTCACTGTGATGCTAAGAAATTTCATAAAGAAACTAAGGGATTGTGTTGCTGTAATGGTGAGGTAAAATTGTGTCTGAATTATATGCCTGGAGAATTGCGTCAACTATTTTTATCCAACTCTGGTGATTCCTGTGATTTTAGAAATGTTTCAAGAACTTATAAAAAACATTTTGCTTTTACCTCATTTGGTTTTAAATATGATAAAGAATTATGCAAAAATAACAAAGGAATTTATACTTTTAGAGTTCAAGGTCAAGTGTATCATTATATCAATGATTTATTACCTTCAAACAATGAACCATTGTATCTACAATTATATTTCTATGATACTGAACATGAAATACAAAATAGACTTCGTCTATCCGAGAAATTGGTTGAATCTACAATAAAAAAAATTAATTGAAATTCTACGTGTAAATCCATATTCCCAATTTTTCCGCTATTTGAGTAATCTTGAATCATCTAAATCGTTGAATATTATCTTAAAATCTGACCCTGCTCTCGATCAAAGAACTTATAATAGACCTTCTACTTCTCAAGTTGCTGCCATTTGGGTTGATAGTGATTCTTCATCAATTACATGTGTACGTGACATTCATGTTTTTAGCCATGCCGAAACTCCACATCGTGTCCATTATTATTATGGTTGTTATGATCCACTTCAATATCCTTTACTTTTTCCATATGATGAGCCTGGTTGGCATCAAGGAATACAAAAACATTGTAAAACTAACTCATCTATTATTCAACGGGAAACATCTCCTTTTGACTTCAACTGTTTTACAACCCCTGAAGAGTTGTTTGAAAGAGAGGAAACAGGTAATTTACAAAATATTCTAAAAAAAATACAAAACTTAAATTATAATTACTTCCATTAATTTATTGTTACTTCTGACTTCTTTTTAAATAATGCATTACAAATTTGTTAATATTCTTCTTCTTCTACATACAGTTCTAATAAAATTGTAAATACTTCCATTAATTTAATGTAACATTTGACTTCTTTCTGAAAAATTCTTTTTTTTTTTTAATTTTTTGATGTTATTCTTCTTGTGCATACAGTTCTAAGAAAGCGATGTAAGCGGACTCAAGTCTCTTTAAAGGAGTATTATTGTTACAAACTACAGATTAGAAATCCAGGTAATGTTATTCTTCTCCATACAGGTCGTTTACTTCAGCAATATGTAGTGGATATGTACGTTAAAATTGAAACGTCTAGATTAGACTTTTTAGAAAGAATCAACGTCAAGTACGAGCTGATCTTTATCAAGGTATTGTTGACAGTGTTTCTTTAGGGGAAACAAGAGGGTTTAAGATTGGTAAAAGAATAATTTTACCATCGTCTTTCATTGGAGGACCTAGAGATAATAGGAAAAAATATATGGATGCAATGGCCTTAGTTCAACGATTTGGTAAACCTGACATTTTTCTTACAATAAATTGCAATCCGAATTGGGTTGAAATAAAAAATGAGTTGTTATTTAATGATCAAACGCACAATCGTCCAGATTTAATTTCACGAATTTTTAAAGCTAAATTAGAAGAACTAAAGGATGATCTATTTAACAAAAATATTTTTGGTCCAGTTGCAGCATATATTTATGTAATTGAATTTCAAAAGCGTGGATTTCCTCATGCTCATTTTTTACTTATTCTAAAACATGATTTTAAAATTACATCAACAAAACTTATCGATGAAATAGTATCATGTGAAGTTCCGAATGAATCTAACAATCCATATTTGCGTTCAAGAGTTATAAAACATATGATGCATGGACCATGTGGCCAATTAAATCCTAACAATGTTTGTATGGAACACAATCAAACATGTAAAAATAAATACCCTAAGGATTTTATCTCACATACAACTTTGGGCAACAATTCTTATCCATTATATCAACGTTGTGACAATGGTGAAAAAGTAAAAGTTAGAGGTCATTACTTAGATAATAGATGGGTTGTACCGTATAATCCATATCTATTGGCTAAATTTGACTGTCATATTAACGTCGAAATTTGCTCAACGGTGAAAGCTGTGAAATACTTATACAAATATGTTTATAAAGGACATGATCGAATAAACTTCTCCATAAATAATGATGAACCAGAAATTGAAATAGATGAAATCAATAGATTCCAAAGTGCTCGATGGATATCAGCACCCGAAGCAATCTGGAGAATTTACGGTTTTTTTTAAGTGAAAACTCTTCGTCTATTATTTCTCTCCAATTACATTTAGAAGATCACCAAAGTATTGTCTTCAATGATAACGCTAATTTAAATAACATAGTGTACAATGATTTTTTTAAACGTACAATGCTTACAGAATATTTTCAAATGAATATTACAAACGAAAAATGTAGATCTTTGTTGTATAGAGATTTCCCCCTTCATTTTGTTTGAAATACACAAGGTCGTTTTTGGAGTCCTAGAAAACAAAAAAAAATGTTATAGGAAGGATTGTTTATGCAAATCCTAATGAAGGAGAAAGATACTATTTACGTGTTTTATTAAACCATATTAAAGGCGCAACTTCCTTTGAAGATTTAAGAAAAGTTAATAATATTCAAGTAAAAACTGTTAAAATTAAATTTAATATAGATGAATGTTCATCTAAAATACACAAACATGATGCTGTAATTATCAAGATCGAAACTGAAGCGGAAGCGTACCTGAATCCATTGTTGCGTTTGATCGAACGGGGTTATGGCCTTCCAACTGATTCGTGGTTTTCTCCTAATTTTGTCCTCTGTTGATGGGGATGCAGAGAATTATGAAAAGTCACGCTCAATTGGGGACCATGACCTGTATAAATAGTTGTAGTGCAACTATCGTGTTTCAATGTTATTAAATTGGCCCCTCATCAATTTAAAACATTGAATCTGTCTCTACACTTTAATCTCACGACACTTAATACCCATTAGTCCCGAATAATCTTTAGTGGATCACTTTATTGACTAAATCCTTAAGATAGCACCACACATTTTATTTTATACATGTTTGGCCCCACATTATTGAATTTTATCCAATAATCTCCCACTGGGCCATACATGTATCCTTACAAATGTGTACAACCTTATGAGCTCAAAAATGTGCCATCATTATTAAGGGTATTTTTAAACAATCTCGTCCATCAATCATATCAATATAGGATCAAAGAGACTTTCGTTACATTAATCGTAACTAAATCCATCAATGGTCACGTATACAATACAACCAAATGACATAGATCAATCATGAGAGTGCAGTATGAAACTTACATGTTATGTGATCCAAACATGCCTATTTTCAATTGGTCCGACTTTATTCCTTAGGTGAGATCAATACCAAACATAATGTAACAGAGTAGAATGAACTGAATACATTATTTCTGTACAGAAAATTATCCAAATACACAAATGTGTCCAAAACCAAAACATAAAGCAACCAAAATGCAAACTCCCACTAAATCATGATATCCTCAAGAAATATTACACTCATACAAGCAGTGTGCTCGTGAAAGACCTTGGGTGCTAATCCCTTAGTAAGCGGATCCGCAATCATGGAGTTTGTCCCAATATGCTCTATGGAAATCTGTCTACTCTGTATCCTTTACTTCACAACCAGGAACTTAATGTCAATTTATTTTGACTTAGTTGAGATCCTGTTGTTACTGGAATGTAAATCTGCTGAGTTATTATCACAATATAACTTTAATGGTCTTTCTATACCGTACAGAATATGCAGCCCAGTGACAAAATTTCGCAGCTATATTCCATAATTAGATGCCTCCAAAATTGCTACAAACTGTGCTTCCAAGTGAAAGAAGCTAAAGTGTTTGTTAAGCACTCCTTCCGGAAATAGCTCCTCCAACTTGCAGATAGATGTAGCCTGATATGGATCTTCTACTGTTTTGGCATCTAGCAAAAATCGGAATCATAATACCATATGATCTCCAACTGATCCGATTTTCTGTATGTGAGCATGTAATCTTTTGTTCTCTTTAAATACCTTATAACTCATATTTGGCTACTTTCCAAATGATCCATCCCAGGGTTACTTAAATATCTCCTTAGTATCCCAATAATGTACGCAATATCCGGACGCGTACAAACTTGAGTATACATCAGATTCCCTATAGCTAAACTATATGAGATCTTCTGCATTTCCTTAACTTCAAGATTACTTTTCGGGCATTAGTTGAGACTAAACTGTCTCCCTTAGCGATAGGGGTGCCCCCTGATTTACTGTCTTGCATGCCAAACCTCTTAAGTACTTTATCGATATAGCCCTTTTGTGACAATCCAAGAATACCTCGAGAACAATCCCAGTGTAACTGAATTCCTAATACAAAAGAGATGTCACCAAGATTTTTAATCCCAAAATTTCTTGACAAAAAAAAAAAAAAAAAAATCTCATAATTTTATGTGACATGCCTATATCATTGGCGGCAAACAATAATCAACATATAAAATCAGGAAAATGTACTTACTCCCACTGAACTTGTAATACAAACAACCATCAACAGCATTAATCTCAAGACCAAATGAGATAATTACTTGATGAAACTTGTATTACCCTTAACGAGAAGCTGGCTTGAGTACACAATGGATTTCTTTAATTTGCAAACCATATTCTTTGCGTCTACTGACACAAAGCTTTCTGGTTGCACCATATACATCGTCACATCAATGTCACCATTGAAAAACGCCACCTTAGTATCCATTTGATGTAACTCGAGGTCAAAATGTGCAACAACCTGACTTTCCTGAAAGAGTCTTTCATTGAAACCGAAGAGAAAGTCTCTTTATAATCAATGCCATCATTCTATGTAAAGCATTTAGATACAAGACGAACTTTATATCTTTCCACATTACCTTTTGAATCCCTCTTGGTTTAAAAATTCATTTAAGACCAATGGGCTTCGCACCTTCTGGTAATGGGACAAGATCCCAAACTTTATTGTCAAGCATATACTTATACTCCTTATTTATGGCATCAATCCACTTTTGAGAGTTAGAACCCTGTATGGCCTGATGGAAATTGATTGGACCATCTTCCACCATTCCATTATTTCCTTATGTTCTTGAAAAATACTATTTAAATTATCCAGAATAGCATTTTTCCCTTTCTCTCGTGGATCTCCTTAATGGCTTTAGTTATTGAGGTTGTTGAGTTTGTATTTATGAAATTTACCTTATTTTGGATGGGAGGTTCTTCAATATTGTCGAATTGAGGTTCCGGATATGCTTGTTGATCAATGACATGCATAAAAACTTGCACATTGTCAAAAGCAACAATAGGAATCGAAATCGATCATTCCTCAACTTCTTCCTTAAAGACAATATCTCTAACCTTATTTCTCCCCCAAACTCAACCTCCTCAAAACTTGTTGCATTTCCCGTTTCAAAAGTTGACTTAAGTGTGGGATCATAAAATTAATAGCCCCTTAAACGCTCAGAATAACTAATAAAGTAGCTGCTGACTGTTTTGGAGTCCAATTTCTTTATGTGGCCTATAAAGCCTAGCCTTAGCTGGACATCCCCAAATGTAGAAATGCTTTAAACTAAGCTTTAAGCCTGTTAAAAGCTCTTAAGGTACTTTAACAGCAACTTTAGTTGGTAATATGTACGATTTTTTCTTTAAATATCCAGAGTTATGGCAAAAGAAACAATCCTTAATGTCTTTGTGTGGTTTCTTTTGTTTTGAACCCTTAACAACTTTATTTTCTTTATTTGTTTACTTGCCCTTATCTTTAGAGGTGTTTTCCAAGTGAACACTTTCAGTTCTGTCCTGCTTCAACTTTTCTTCCTCTTGCACACTAAATAGAATGAGCTCATTTAGAGTTCATTTCTCCCTTTGATAGTTACAACTGACCTTAAATTGACTGAATTGTGCAAGAAGCTTGCACGCTAAGAAATGAGCTCATTGAGAGTTCATTTCTACTTTAACAGTTATAACTAACCTTAAATTAACTATATTGTGCAGGAAGCGATATCAATACCAAATGTACGAGCAAGTCATTAGACAAGTCGAGTTTTAGTTCCTTAAGTTTTGAAGCAGTGTGAGACATCTACATGACGTACTCCCTTATTTTCTCATTGCCTTTATACTTTATTGAAATCAAACTTTGCATAAGCGTGCTTGTTTCAGCCTTATCGTTTTTCGCAAAATGTTTCTTAATTTCGGCAAGGAATTCATTGGCATCATTTACCTCCTCAGATACTATGCCACTAAAGGCTTCCGGAATGTCGCACTTAATGATCATGAGACTCACGTAATTTAAGCAATCCCACTTCTCAAAGTTCCTCATTTGATTAAACAAAATAGCTCACATAAATACCTTATTATGCAAATCATACTTTCAAACAATGGTAGGGTCCATCACAAGATACCCAACACAACATCAATATTTAGTTTTTGGACAGAAATATTGACTTGTAAGTGGTACTCTCGGTGTAGTAATCAAACACTGAGAGTAAGACATATCAACCAACAAACCTTTCTTTGGACCGATTTATTGATCACACGTAAAACCACATAACCGTCACGTATTTATCACCACAAGTTCATGTGAAATTCGAGCCAAATATTGACCTTCCTTTGGACCGATCAATATCCGCATGAAATAACACACAAACACCTAATTTTCCCTTACCGTAGTGATCAAACACTGACAATAAGACATGTTAACCAATAAACATTTCTTTGGACCGATTTATTGATCACACGTTAAACCAAATAATTGCCACGTGTTTATCACCACAGGTGCATGTGAAATTCGAGCCAAATATTGACCTTCCTTTGGGCCGATCAATATTCGCAATGAATGACACACACAAATACCTTCTAATATTCAAAGTTAATTAATATCCACAAGAGAGGTTGCTTTGGCAACATGTTGCTTCAACTAACTTACTTTCGAATATTATATCTCTCAAAAGAGTCCGTAGTACCAAAATTTGAAATTGAAATCCATTGATTTGCATCTATATTTGACTTTAGGATTTGAATTACAGAATTCAAAACTTTAGAATAAAGCAATCCTTAAGTTAAGAGAGTCAATTGCAATATTCTTAAACCTTAGGTGGCCAATTATGTGAAATTTCAAGCTTGAAGGACTTAAATTATAATTTTCCCAAAACCTTATTGGCCAATTTAGAGATTTCCAAACTTTAGATTCCAATTTGAAAGAAAATCAAACTTTAGAGGTCCAAAATAGTGAATTTGGAAACTTTAAGGACTGAAAATGAAAATTTTATGAAAATTTTCAAACTATATGGACCAATTTAGAGAATTTTAGAACTTTAGGTGCTATATTAGAAAATTCTCAAACCTTAGGGGACTGAATTAGAAAATTTTCAAACTTCAGGGACCGAAAATGAAAATTTTCAAACTTTAAGGGACCAAATTAGAGAATTTTTCAAGCTTTAGGGATCAAATTAGAAAATCCTCAAACTTCAAGGACCAATTTTGAAAATTTTCAAACATTAGGGACTGAATTAGAAAATTCTCAAACTTTAAGGGACCAAATTAGAGAATTTTCAAGCGTTAGATGCTGATTTTGAAAATTTTCATACTTTAGGGATCAATTTAGAAAATTTTCAAACTTTAGGGGCTGAAATTATAAAACCCTTAACTTTAGAGGCCCAACTTTAATAATTTCATAACTTTAGGTTTAAACTTTAATACCAAACAAACAGGGAGGACCAGATGTGGAATTTTACATAATTTCCCAAAATTGCAATAGAAGTCCTTGGAGACTTCTAATTTCCGGACCCAGGCCCACGAATCAGGACAAGAACGCGGCACCATCACCGGCGCCGCACACCACCTGTCTCCTGCAGCGCCATTACCGGCGCTGCAGCCAGAAGATGAGAAAAAAAAAATTCGTCGCGCATTCCGCAGCGATGCAGCTCCACTGCAGCCCCTTCTCTGACCTTCATTCTCCATCAATTATCAACAAATTTCAACCACAATTCATATATAACAACCCCATATTCGAAATCAACAAAACCAAATCCGAAAATCAATTTGTAAACCATGATTTTTCGCACATATACATTCACACACAGAGGAAAGGAACGGCTGAATCAATAAACCAAAGCATGTTTCCAAAATTTTCGATTTTTCGGTGTATATGAATATTCGAATGAACTGTGTATGTATAATTCTCAATTTCGATATGTGTGAGTGTATGTATATATTTCGATTTTGAAATCAATCTGACTGTCTATGCATATTCTTGAATTATTGAAATCAGTTTCGCATATACATACACGCACAGAACCAATTTACACATATGTTCGTACAAAATTGATCTGATAATTCAACACGATTTTGGCTCTGATACCACTTGTTAAAATTAAATTTAATATAGATGAATGTTCATCTAAAATCCACAAACATCATGCTGTAATTATCAAGATCGAAACTGAAGCGGAAGCGTACCTGAATCCATTGTTGCGTTTGATCGAACGGGGTTATGGCCTTCCAACTGATTCGTGGTTTTCTCCTGATTTTGTCCTCTGTTGATGGGGATGCAGAGAATTATGAAAAGCCACGCTCAATTGGGGACCATGACCTGTATAAATAGTTGTAGGGCAACTATCGTGTTTCAATGTTATTAAATTGGTCCCTCATCAATTTAAAACATTGAATCCGTCTCTACACTTTAATCTCACGACACTTAATATCCATTAGTCCCGAATAATCTTTAGTGGATCACTTTATTGACTAAATCCTTAAGATAGCACCACACATTTTATTTTATACATGTTTGGCCCCACATTATTGAATTTTATCCAACAAAAACGTTTCGTGAAGCGGCTTCTTTATATGGACTACTCAGTGAAGATAATTACTCTGATCTATGTATGGCTGAAGCAATATTGTATCAAATGCCATATTCATTGCGTCGCTTATTCTTAACAATTTTATTATATTGCACACCTAATAATCCAAAATCATTTTGGTTGACTTATAAAGAATTTATGATGGAAGATTACATAATCAAAGGATTCTCAGAATCTACAGCTGAACATGCAACTTTAGAATGTATAAACAATATATTAGAACTTTCTGGTAAAAACATAAATGACTATAATTTAGTCTCGTATTGTGTTTCTACTGATGAACATGATAAATTATCTAGCATGATTTCTAATGAGATAAGAGAATATGACAATAATGTAACTTTATTGCCAATGATTGAAAGCTTGAATAGAGAGCAAAGAAATGCGTTTGATCAAATATTCAATAGAATACTAAATAATAATGATAGTTTGTTCTTCATTGATGGACCAGGTGGTACGGGTAAGACTTTTTTATACAAAACACTTCTACGTTCAGTTAGAGTGAAAAAAATGGTTGTTTTAGCAACAGCTTCATCAGGCGTTGCTGCATCGTTATTACCGGGAGGTCGAACCGCACATTCTACGTTTAAAATACCACTTGATTTATCTCCTAATATCACGTGTTCTGTTAGTAAACAATCAGCTATAGGATCACCGCTAGCAGTAACTAAATTAATTATATGGGATGAAGCTCCTATGGTTCACCGTTCAGCTATTGAAGCTTTAGATAAATTATTGAGAGATATAACAGAACTTAATGTGCCATTTGGTGATAAAGTAGTTGTTTTTGGTGGTGATTTCAGACAAATTTTACCTGTAGTTCATAATGGATCTAAAATTGATATTATTAAAGCAAGTCTTGTCTTTTCTTACTTATGGCCATCGTTTGAACGAATATCACTAACCCGCAATATGCGTACACATCTTGACACTTCCTTTTCTAAATATCTACTTTCTATTGGTAACGATGATATTGAAACTCATACTTGTGGCATGATTGAACTTTCAAAGAATATCACTATCGAATTTGTGGAAGAAATGAAATCGTTAAATGACCTTATTGATTTAGTGTTTCCAAATATTGAATCATACGATACATATAATTTATCAATGATTAACAGGGTCATTTTAACTCCAAAAAATGAAAACATTGATCTTATAAACAATTTGTTATTACATAAAATTCAAGGAGAGAAATTTATATACTATAGCTTTGATGAAGTAATTGATAAAACAGAAGAAAGTATTCATGAAGACTTCTTAAATACATTAACACCTAATGGAATACCTCCTCATGAACTAGTTCTTAAAAAAAAATTGTCTTGTTATTTTACTTCGAAATCTGAACCCTTCTGAAAGATTATGTAACGGCACAAGACTTATTTGTAAACAATTTGAACGCAACAATATTAACGCTGAAATAGCAATTGGAGAATATCGTGGAAAACATGTTTTCTTGCCTAGAATTCATTTCATACCATTAGAGAACGAAAAAGGTTTGGTTCCTTTTAAACGAACTCAATTCCCTATTCGTCCGTGTTTCGCTATGACAATTAACAAAGCTCAAGGTCAAACGTTAGACTTCATTGGATTATATTTCCTGAACCAGTCTTTTCGCATGGTCAATTATATGTTGCATTATCTAAAATTAGATCAAGTTCTGATATTCGAATACTATTGAAACCACAAAATAAATTAATGAATTCATATCATCAATATTGTACAAAAAATGTAGTATACAAGGAAATACTTGATTTGGTACATTCAAAGAATACTTAATGGAAGAAGAATCATTTTCCCCTTCAAGTCCCTTCATTCAATGGTATGTCCTTCCAATCTAAATATAGTATACATGTGCTTCAATTTGTACTTTTAATATTTTGCTATACTGAACAATATACTAACAAAATTATTTCTTTTACGTCTCTCATTATCTACAACATCTAACTCTTTTTTTTTTACATAAACCTTCCATTCAATAAAGTTACCGAATATCAAAAATGGTAAAACACAACAAAAAAATTTACTTATTTTTTAAAATAGATATCTATTGTTATTTATTGCATATTTTTACCGCTAACTGTTGAACACTTGACAAGATCAACAACAACTCAAAAAAATTTGCAGAAATAACTTCATTGAAGGCATACTTTACACCAAAAAAGATCACAACGCTACAGGACACAAAGTTCACATCAATTTAAGATGTCCATCACTTGGTAGAAACGGTACACATGCAGCTTGATAAACATGTAAAAAATTCTATCTTTTTGAATTTATAATATCACATTTATATCACTGATGATATATATATATATATATATATATAATAGTTCTATTCTACTTATATATGTAGTTCCAGCACAACTGTTTCTGGATTAAGGGTACTACAACAATCAGAATGAGTAGCACTCCATTTTGCTACATGAGTTGTTCTCTTTGCTATAGATCTTCATGTGCATCAACAACGGGCAAAATTATGATTGCTGCTATTGCAGCACACCAAACGTAACAACGTTGCCAAGGTTAGTTTCGACAAACAACCTTTTATTTGTTTAAAATATATTGTACTATTAAATTTTATACAAATTACTATTATAGCAATTCCTCAATAACTCATTAAAAATGTTAGTATTTAAATTAATATTTTTGTGCACCCTGAATACTTTCTAAACTCTTAGGTAAAGCTTAACAAAAAGTTATTATCCTTTATAATAACATAATACCTTATTCAAACTTAAACATATAGCTTACACATGATCTATCCTTGCTATTATAGTGTAACTTGCTTTATATTTTTTTCTTAAGCTTAATGAAATGACTTTATATTACATCACAAACTAAACTCTGTGACTATAAGATTTTGGTAAATTAAACACCCTAAAAAACATACATAGCATGACATAGTGAAGAAGGGAGACAAATTATTGAAAACATATTTGGGATATTGGGTTAAATGGTGGTGGTGGATGCTCACAATAAGCATTGTTGACATAAAGGTTTGGGCGTCGTGGGCCTAGATGATGGGTCTAATTTTTTTAATATTTTGTTAAATCTTAGTCCGCATTTTAACAATTCAATGTACAAAGTATTGATTTCAAACCTCTCAACTTATGGAAACAATAGACAAACCTTTTTATATGGTATGATGATGGTGAATTATAAATGTGGCTGAGAGGCATTATTGTTTTCCTATTGAGCATTGATGATAAACTATTGTTGGAAAGATTGGTCAAGACTCCAATATAAGGCATTTCTTTTATTATTTTATGTTATAGTTGATCACTGATGAAACTGTTAATATGGCAAATTTGTGAAAGTAATAGCGAGTAGTGTATATCCTATTTTATCTTTAGCATTTATTTAGCTTAAGTTGTGGTATGTAAGTGAAACTTAACTTTTAGTCCAATAGAGTAACAAATAATTGCAATAAAAGCAAAAGAGCACTAGAAAATAAATAAGTTACCCATCCATGATAAGTTAATTGTATTCATCAATTTTTCTATTCCTCCTTTCTCAACTTTTAATGTATTTCTGCCTTCCAATATAGGTACACATATATGAAATTCATAAAGAGAAAAGAATTGGATGGAGTAAAGCAAGATATAGTAGCTTTTACTTTGGGAGAAAAACATGAGGTAGGAAGAAAATTGGCATTATCAATACTTTTGTGCAAAAGTTCAGCATTCTGTTATTAAAGAATATTGGATGATGTTCAACTATGTTTTTCCAATCAAATGAAAATTTGAAATAAAAAAAGGTGATCTCAATTTTTTTTTTCAAGCTAAAGAAACCCAAAGTCCAGCCTCAGATGATAAATTCAATTTGATGGAAAGATGTGATGACTGACGAATCTTGGTATACTGAGTGAATATGCACGTATATAAAGGTAAGTTGATTTATTTGAAGTATGTTGCAAGTTTTAATTTTAATTTTATTTTTTTTATTGTTACAATTATGAATTGCTATTGTTCAATTCTTACCTCGTGCTCATGAAAGTGACTTTCGCTTTCAGTATTTTTTTTTTTTACCATGACACTTCAACTTTATGTTCTAAATATCAATGATAGTAAGGATATGATACATACATGTTACTGCATACATTAATTGGATCTATTAATCCATTCATTCAAACTTTAAATACATTTCTGGTCATTAAAAGTGCCCTTCTCGACTTTCTTAATTCTAAATTTCATTTGCATCTTTCAAGTTTACAATTCCATCCAAAAATTCATTTTGTCATCCCATTTCTTATTTTATAGCTCTTTTAAGATGCGTGTTTACATTGTCATGATTCGGTGTTGGGTATCATATTTTGGAAATGAATAAAATAACTATTAATAATATGTATCCTTTTCAAGTAAATATTGTATCAGATTTTTGCAGGAATTGATGACAAAGCAAAACATGTAGGAACTTGGATTTGGAAAGGAAAATGAGTTGCATCTTTCAAGTTTACAATTCCATCCAAAAAATCATTTTGTCATCCCATTTCTTATTCTATAGCTCTTTTAAGATGCGTGTTTACATTATCATGATTCGGTGCTGGGTATCATATTTTGGAAATGAATAAAATAACTATTAATAATATGTATCCTTTTCAAGTAAATATTGTATCAGATTTTTGCAGGAATTGATGAAAAAGCAAAACATGTAGGAACTTGTATTTGAAAAGGAAAATGAGTTGCAATCTTCTTCGAACAGAAGTGACAGTAAAAGATAGATGAATGAACAATATTGCCACTAGGTTTATCGAAATACCTTTCCATTTTACTTGTATTGATAATGATAAATAGTTGGTGTGTACTTGTCTATACTAGAAACAAGGGTAGATGCTATTAGTTCATGCTACATATTTTTTGAACTTGTGCTTTTATTGAAATTGACGTAGTAGGCAAAAATCATGTGATTCTATAATATATTTTGCTCTGCTACATGTAAAAATATCAGAATCAAACATTCTACTAATATAACTTTTGTTAAATGTGTACGTCTCTGTTCTCATCAATTTTTAAGTGTTCAAACTTTACTACATTTATTGCTCTTCAGAGTTGATATATATTTTTATAAACACCTTCCACAAAGAGTTACCTGTAAATTTCAATATCCTTTTGTAATTTTAATTCTTCAATTTTCCTTTTCATTTATAGCTTCAGGATTTTTTTTTCCCTCACATGCAAAAAACCACATTTCACCATGTTCAACTACAAACTTCAGTGACACATCATCTTACAATACCTTATTATATCAACTATAGTCTTCAATTGAATCGTTCTTGTTAAACTAACCTCTTACGCATCTTCAATTACGCGAATTCTCACATTTTTAAATCGCCACGTGCAACGCACGTGATAATCCACTAGTATAATGATAAATGAGGATTTTGATATCCCCATCCTCGTTTAAACTGGGATGGGGCGAGGACTGAGATGATAAGTTTTTGGCGGAGTGAGGACGGGGAATGGTATCCTCACCCGAACCCACCCCATTGTCATTCCTAAAGTCAGAATGCTCCAACGACCAATTTGATTAGATTAAGACTAAAAAATGAGCATACGAATTTCAGGATTGATATGCTCAAACGAGTCACCATCTTGCATGGTATGTTAAAAGATAAAATTTCACATCAAATAAAGATGAAAATATAGACTAATGTATAAGTGTTTTGGTCTACACCTCTTAAAAAGTTTGAACTTTTAAGATGAAACTTTAACTGTTAATATATTATACCTCCGCCCGAATCAAGACTTTAAAACTAACAAATTTCAAAATATTAGCCCCTGTTCTGTTTGCTGTTTTGAGGTCGTTTTCTGTTTTTATTTTCGAAAACGCTAAAAACGCGTTCTCTTTACCATTTTCGAAAACGCATTTTGGAAAACAAAAAAAAAAATTGTACACAAAACGGAAAACGCCCGAAACATCGTTTTGGGCGTTTTGTGTGTATTTCGACAAAAAATGTCCAAAACGCGGAAAACGCGTTTTGGGATTTTTTTTTTTTTTTCTTTTTTTTTTTATAGAATTATCTTAACTTAGAACTAAGCTTAATATAAAATTTTTATTTTTTTATTATTTTTTTAGAATTATCCTAGTTTGGAACTAAGCATAAATAAAGATTAATTTTTTTTTTTTTTTTTATAGAATTATCTTAACTTAGAACTAAGCTTAATATAAAATTTTTATTTTTTTATTATTTTTTTAGAATTATCCTAGTTTGGAACTAAGCCTAAATAAAGATTAATTTTTTTTTTTTTTTGAGAATTATTCTAACTTGGAACTAAGCTTAAATAAAGTTTTATTAAATTCAATATCAACATTACAAAAAAAAATTAAGTGAGAATTCTTATTATTATATTTCAAAAAATGCACCAAACTGCATGGAATCGAAATGTACCAAACACGCAAAACTCTACTAAACAAAGCTAAATCTACCAAAAAAGAGCAAAATTTCACCAAGATGCCTAATCTAATACCAAAAGCGCGATATGTACCAAATTGTGAGATGTTTCAAATTGTGCCCAAGAAATTTACCAAAATGCGCAAATAGCTCTAAAATTTACGAAAACAATGTCAATTGTACTGTGCTAACCAAGATGTGTGAAATGTTAAAAAATGCTTCAAAATGTACTAAAATACACTATATATACCAGAATTCACCAAAATATACAAAATGCATGATATCGACCAAAATGCGCAAATCGTACCAGTGTGCGAATGTACCAAAATACAAGAAAACAAACCAAGTTAAATGAAATTTATCAAAATGCACAAAAATCTACTAAAATTCTAGAAATGTACCACATGAGAATTGTAGCAGGCAAGACCTATGATTAATCCTAGAAATGTGCCTGAATCAAATGTGGACTGATTACTCCACAAGGTCAAGATGACTTTTAAATTTATTTTGTTTAATCAAACTCTGTATGAGTAATTAGAGTTACATGTATTATGGAAGTAATTTGGACTTGAATATTATGTTATTAATTTCTTATAATATTTTTTTGGAGTTGAACATTAATGACATTATTATTTGGTCCAAAAAAAAGTTAAACAATATAGATTGTTTAATATAATTCAGAAGCAAATTCATTGAAAATAGTATAAGTTGTATTCTGCAAAATTTCAAACAGAACGTGTTTTCCAGCTTTTCATTTTCAAAAACAGTTTTCAGAAATGACAAACAGAACACGTTTTCAGCAACATTGAAAATAAAAATAAAAACAGGAAATACAAAACATTTTCCAAAATGAAAATACAAAATAAAATACAAACAGAACGCCACCTTACTATTTTTACTCGTATAATTTTCAAAATCATCTTCATCGAGTTTTATTAAAGACAGTGTTGTCTTATGATCTTGACTAATTTAAGGATGTTTAATTTAATTTAATTTTATATTTTTTTGGGAATCTAAACCAGTGTCAAACATTTCTAGAGTTCACGAGACTTTGAAATGAGGCTTACCAACCAATCTCCTCTTGAGAAATTTGGGAAAGCAAAATGCTAAGCTAGATATCGAGGTGTAAAGTGACAAAGTGATGGTAGATGCTGCTGTTATTGGAATTTGTTACATACACGAAACATAAGAGAATGGACGAATAATTATTGAATAATTCTATAAAGACATTTTTTTAAGATATTTTTTAGTGATATTATAACATGACATACATATATTGAATAGTGAAAAAGTAAGTGGAACAATAGTTATTTTCACTATTACTACCCAATAAAAGTGTGACTTCTCAAAATGTCACTTTAAAATATTCATAACGGATGTTTTTCTAGAATTATTGATAATGATTTGGTTCATGCTCCCACTCCCACCTGAATTTTGAGGTAGAATAAATGTATCTAGCATGTACGTTGATAGATAGAGAAAGGCAAGGCATCTTTGATTGACAATTAATTTGTCGGCCTGACCCGTTGGTTGGTCCATGCCATTCTGTTATCAAATGAATATATATTATATTTAATTAATTAATTCTTATTTCAAAAAATGCTGCTTCCAAAATTTGACACGTATCATTTATTGTTGCTAATTACCCATATCTTTAAGGGACAATCTATTTGCCATGTTTTGTGTTTCAATTTTGAGATTTGAGTTTTAAATTTAATTTTCAATTTTTATTTTGGGTTTTGTTTTGAGAAACTAAAAAAATACATTCTTTATGTTATTCTAAAAAATTGTTTCTCAAAACAAAAAAATTAAAAAAATACGTTTACTTTATAATTTTGAGAAAAATTATTTTATAATTTTTTACTTAATATATTTTATTATTAAGCAAAATGGATATATTAATACTAATATATCATAAATGTAACATATACATTTTGAAGTTTGTAAAGACAACAATTTTTTTTTTTATTGCAAAAGTATCTAAGGTGCGTTTGATATCGATGGTGGAATTTGGGTGGAAAGAAAATGAATTTCAGGGAATTGAATTCCTGGGAATTAGAAGTTTAATGTGTTTGATTGGTTTAATTTTCTAGGTGAAAAAAGTAGGAAATTTTTCAACTTTTGTTGTTTGATTGACATTATTTTCCATGAAAAATAAAGTAAAATTGATCTATTTTAATAAAAAAAAAAATTAATTTTTTCACGCATTTGTACTTGATAATAATAATGTTAATTTTTAGAAAAAAAATAAATTAATTAACAATAATAAAAAAGATCAAACGTAACGAAAATGGTATATAATTTTCCATGAAAAATAAAACCTCCTCCCTCCCTTGGAAAATGAATTCATTCAAAATAAGGAAAATACTGAATTTCGAGGCAAGTGAAAAAATGAATTCCATGGAAAATTTAGACAACCAAACAGCGCAAAGTTGGAAATTCACATGGAAAATCATATTTTTCATGAAAAATTACGCGAATCAAACACACCCTAAATTAATTTAATTGTAAACTAGGAAATATAGAAATAAAAATTAAAGATGAGCAAAAATCATTTGATAATTTTATCATTTGATTCAATTAATTTTTCCACTATAAAAAAACATATTTGAGTCCAATTCATAAAATGTGATAGCTTTCACTAATTCTTCGTCTAAAACGACATTCAACCGCATTTTCTTAAAAAGTGACCATCCAATTCATCAAACATGATTGCCCTAACATATAACAAATAAAGTGATCTGAGACGGCATTCGGCCTCATTTTCTTTGAACTGTAGCAAGGGTCTTTTTAATAATAGTAGCAAGAGCTTTCTTGGTTGCTACAACACCCTCGTTTGAGGTATGCTCATCTTTAGAATTAGAACTGCTCTTAGAGTTTGACTCTTCTTTCTTTTTGGTAACGGAAACATTAATGTTACTCTTTCAGTGTAACTTTGATCAAGTGGCTGTATAATTAGAATGACACCAACGTAAACATCAACATATCTTACAAACCATCAAATGTACATAGCTTAAATAATGTATGTCTACATTACCAAAATATCTATGCATAATTATCAGATTCAGCATCTATGTACATTACCTTGAGTAGATATTTCCTCCAATATCGTGAACTTTTAATGAATTCATGGATATTCATATTCATAGATGTGATAAAAGATGTTCCAAATACAAAAATGCTAGCATTGAATACTCATACAGTCGTACTCATGGATACTCATTTCCTCACTCACTCAATAGGCCACAGCTGATGCACACAGGAACAAGTAGGCTAAAGCAAAATGGATTTAGATTATTGGGTCAAATAAGCAGCAAATGGACCAAAACTTGAGACAATAGGTCCAACATTCCAATCTGTAACACGAGTTCATAATCTATACAGTTAAGGATTTAGATTATTGGGTCAACTACTAAATTACAGTTCATCAAATAAACTGTAGTCCATTATATTTAAGTAGATTTGAGGGTTTTCTGATTTTTGTTACCTAGTCAATAAATCATAAATGCAACCTCGAACCAAGAGGAAACACATAGAAATAAGGAGAGAGGGAAGGACGGTGGTTTTAGACATATTCTAAGCGAAATTCTCGATCTTCACGCTTCGCCCTTCATCGGCTCTTGGCTCGCGCATTGTCAAACTTTTTCATGTCTACGCACGTTTAGGCGTGATTCTCAGCTTTATTACTTCGTCACGCTTTACGCTTTTTAGAACACTAATTTTAGATCCTTGTTTCTTTCAACAATCACACCCAAATTACTATGGGAATTGGGAGATGGAAAATTACTATGGCTTGCGAGAGGTGATTTCGGAGTGGGCTGAAGGAGACGGTACTTCATATTTTGAATCACTTTTCTACATCAGATGTAAAATAAATTCAAATTACATTGTGGAGAAATAAAATCGTTAGGTCTGATTTTTGAAGGAATCTATTTGGTATTAGGATGCTGGTTCTTGTGGCATCAAAGGCCTGATTCCTAATGAAATTATTAACCTGAGCAATTTGATACAATTAGACATTTAAGGCAATGCTAGGAAAATAGAAGAGGTTGCAAAAGCTGAGAATTGATTGCAGTAATTGACAAACGGTGACCACTGGAAGGTTTGTGAGGCAAAGGTGAAGCTTCGAACGGTGGAGGTTACAGCTTACGGCGGCAGTCGATGATTTTGACAGGAGAAGAAAATCTGACCGAAGCTTAAATTTCAGATTCCGACCAGTATACTGCTCTGTTGAACAATCTGATACCGGATTTGGATTTGAGAGGACGAGGAGCACCTTCTGTTAATTTTCCAGATTTTCCGGTGGCAACTCCGGCCGGCGGCGACATGGAGTTCTCCGGCAAAATTCTTGACAGAAAATCAATCATCTAATTCTAATGTTATAATAAAGGTGGAAAAAAATATTAAGTGATAAAAATATTTAAAAAGTGGCAGACAACTTTTTAAAAATGAATGGATATTGCAAAATTTAAAAAAAGTGGCATACAAATAGAAAAAGTGACACGTGAAAAAGTGACATTCTCTAACTTTTTAATTTAAAAATTGGCACTGCATCACCTTTTTAATATAATGATACAATTATTAAAAAAAAAAGTTACATTAATATATTGATACAATTATTAAAAAATGACATTAAAACAAATAACTTGAATATCATGACACAATTATTAAAAAAGTAACATGAATATTACAAAAATTGAAAAAATCGATATTCAAGTTAAAAAAAAAAATGGCAAAATGTCACTTTTTCCACTAAAAAAGTGATATCATGTCATTTTTTCACTTTTTATTAATTAAAAAAATGTAGAAAGAGTGGCATTGTGCTTGTGTATGTAGAATGAATAATATGTATTGTATCTATTAGTGTTTATGGACTTTTTTTTTAAAAAAAAAAGTGGCATTCTGTTACTTTTTTGGAAAAAGATTGACATATTTGTTACTACTTTCATATGGCATGTTTGTGTATGGAGAATGTGTAATATGTCTATTAGTATTTCTTGACTTGTGTAATTTGTTATGTTACACCGACGCACATAGTGAAAGAAGAATATTGCAAAAATTGACAAAACGTTAACTTTTTATTAAAAAGTGATACAATGTCACTTTTTAATTAAAAAAGAATGTGAGATAAAAAAAAAAAAAAGTGATAACAAGGAACATTTTGTCACTTTTTTTGTATTTGTGGGATTGTATAATTTATAAGTCAATCATGATTATTGCACAAACTGGAAAAGTGAAAAAAATGACATTGTGTTTGTATATGGAGAATTGAAAATGTGTAATTATTTACTGATGCTTGTGGACTTGTGTAATTTGTTGATCAATGATTGATATTCCAAAAATTGAAAAAATTGAACTTCAAATAGAAAAAGTGAAGTGTCACTTTCTAGTTAAAAAATGATAAAAGGTAACATTACGTCACTTTAAAAAAAAAAAAAAAGACAAAGTGGCCAATTATTCTAATATTTTGAAATATTAACAAGTTATTAATTTATTCTAATGTTTTAATTTATGTTTGAGTGAGAAAGTAACGTACATATCAATTTTTAAAAAATAAGTGACATTGTGTCATTTTTTTTTAAAAAAGTGACAAAATTATTTAAAAAGTGACAAAAATATTTAAAAAGTGGCACTTAAAATTACAAGGTATTTTTACTTCCTAAATTTTTTTTTAAAAACATATTTTTGTAAGTGGTCTAAAATCAAGGGTATTTGTGTAAACACCCATTTATTTAAATTTCAAAAACTCAAGCCTAACATTTGCAACGAAAATGAGTGTTTTCCTTGCTTTTCCTTTTTTTTTTTTTTTTCCTTATTTTGACATCAACTTATTTAATTGGGCCAGTAAATAAAAATGGATGATTTGCAGATTTTTTTTTCAATTTGGGCCAAAGCCCAAACCGCGAACCCAACCTGACCGAGACTTGGTTGGGTTGGGTTGTGTTTAAACAGAGTATTGGATTTGGTTGGATTTTTTTTTTTACGAAATCAACTAAGTCGAGTTGGGACCCAATCCGACCCATGCCCACCCTTGTTTGCAACAGGTAGCCAAAAAAAAACTATAAAGCATCCAAAAAAAAAAAAAAAATCTATAAATCAAGTATGATATATAATATAGATATTAAGTGAGAAAGTAACGTACATATCAATTTTTAAAAAATAAGTGACATTGTGTCATTTTTTTTTAAAAAAGTGACAAAATTATTTAAAAAGTGACAAAAATATTTAAAAAGTGGCACTTAAAATTACAAGGTATTTTTACTTCCTAAATTTTTTTTTAAAAACATATTTTTGTAAGTGGTCTAAAATCAAGGGTATTTGTGTAAACACCCATTTATTTAAATTTCAAAAACTCAAGCCTAACATTTGCAACGAAAATGAGTGTTTTCCTTGCTTTTCCTTTTTTTTTTTTTTTCCTTATTTTGACATCAACTTATTTAATTGGGCCAGTAAATAAAAATGGATGATTTGCAGATTTTTTTTTCAATTTGGGCCAAAGCCCAAACCGCGAACCCAACCTGACCGAGACTTGGTTGGGTTGGGTTGTGTTTAAACAGAGTATTGGATTTGGTTGGATTTTTTTTTTTACGAAATCAACTAAGTCGAGTTGGGACTCAATCCGACCCATGCCCACCCTTGTTTGCAACAGGTAGCCAAAAAAAAACTATAAAGCATCCAAAAAAAAAAAAAAAATCTATAAATCAAGTATGATATATAATATAGATATTAAGCATGTGATATGCCCCCCCCCCCTCCCCCCCCCCCCCCCCCTTTAAATTGTGAATACACCACAACAAAATGTGTTAGATAAAATTGGTGCATAATTATATTCTTTTAAAGAAAAAAATACGTGAATGCAAAGATTAAATAACTATTTACACTTTCAAAATATAGAATAAATTTTAACTTATCGAAATCATGATACGCACATATATTTTCAACTTACTAATATGAAAAAATTAGAAGAAGGTAAAATGAAGCGAGAAATACGAATATAAACCTCCTACCCGTGTCTATCTATTTTTTGAGTATTGCAAATCATAGTGTTGTTGTATATAAACTCACCTGCAACGTTAAAAACCATTGTATTAACCGCCAGCTAACTTGTGATTGAATAGTGCCTAGCAATGTCCGAAATCAAAAGGCCCCAAAATTGGTCTTGAAAAGGGTAGATTTGTTATAAAACTATCAAAATCTAAACAAGAATTAGAGATGAAGAGATGGAGAGAATAAAGAGGAGAATTCTCATTCCATTAGGTGTGTGAAATACAACAATGAATGCCTCTATTTATAGGAAGATAAAGTCATTCACAATAATTCTTTACAATATTAATTAGGTGGGAGTTAGGTAAGAAATTAGGTAGAGATCTACAAAGGAATTTCTTAATAATTTCTAATAATTTATAACACTCCCCCTTGAATGACTTATTGCTCAATTGTCTTCCTCGTTAAAACCTTGCTAAGAAAACCCAGTGGGATAAAACTTGAGCAAAGGAAAAAAGAGTACAGCTGCTCCCCCTGATGTTGGCCATCATTAATCATTGAGTCTAATATCCAAAATGACATCAATGATAAGTAGTACAAATCATGTACTGAAATCTGAAGTGCTTCGCTGCTTCAGTGTTTTAGTGCTTTAGTGCTGCCTCGTTAAAACCTTGTCAGTAAAACCCAATGGGACAAAATCTGAACGAAGGAAAAAGAGTACAGCCGCTGCCTCGTTAAAACCTTGTCAGGAAAACCCTGTGGGACAAAACCTGGACGAAGGAAAAAGAGTACAGCATGACAGCATGATTCTCCCCCTGAAGTGTGCAATCAAGTATTCATGAACCTTTTGAATAATGATATCATCTTTCTTCTGGAATATATATGAAAATCTTCCTGTGTGTAGCCGATATCATAACATTCTTCATAAGATGTGTATGATTTTCTTCATTTGTTGATATCATTCCAGTATAACAATGTGTTGCTGAATTATAGCTTGTTGATAGCTATGATGATGCCTCAAAAACCTTGTTAGGAAAACCCTGTGGGACAAAACCTCAGCGAAGGGAAAAAGAGTGCATTATTCTCATTAATTTTCATCAATACGCCTCAACTGTTGCCTCATTAAAAACCTTGCTAGGAAAACCCTGTGGGACAAAACCTCAGCTAAGGGAAAAAGAGTGCAACGCGTATTTATTCCTTTTCATGGAATATCACAAGTATATTGATGCAATCACGAATCTTTTCATCGTATAATTTATGATGAGCTTTATATAAATCGTTCATAGCTCATGATGTCATAACATGCTATATTAAGCAATGTTGTACTAATTTATTGATTGCATCTTTCACTTCTGGTGAATAATCAAATTTAGAATTCACTTCTGGTGAATAATTAAACATATTCATTTTCATATTCACTTCTGGTGAATAATTAAATCTAGAATTCACTTCGGGTGAATAATTAAACATATTCATTTTCATATTCACTTCTGGTGAATAATTAAATCTAGAATTCACTTCTGGTGAATAATTAAACATATTCATTTTCCGAATTCACTTCTGGTGAATATTCATTTTCCGGATTCACTTCTGGTGAATATTCATTTTCCGGATTCATTTCTGGTGAATATTCATTTTCCGAATTCACTTCTGGTGAATATTCATTTTCCGGATTCATTTCTGATGGATAATATAATTTTGCATATTGAAAATCAATTGCATGCCCAAATATTCAAATATAATAATAGTACACTCCAATTTCACTTTCAACATATTATATCATGAAGTCATTTGTATCATTCTATAGTGATACTAATCTGGGCATATTGAATCTTTCAATGATTTATACATGTATGTTCTTGCACTTTATAAACTGCAATTTCTAATTTGCAGGAGCATAATCAATCATTGAAATAGATATCAATTTTGACATATAATCTACAATCATTTTACTTGAAATCCCAACGTACCGCGATCAACTGGTACATCAAAGAATACTCTCAAAGTACCGAGATGAGAATCATACATTTTGATCTCACTCATTGGTATATCAAAGAGCTCAAGCTAGTGATTTAGACTATAGTCTATCCACCATATGTCATGTTACACATTTAAGCATTTAGACTTCAGGTCGCAATTTGGACTTCAGGTCCTTGAACAATAATCCCTACATTTGGTTTATATACTTGGCCAAAGTATTATAATTTCATCAACCTCATTTTTATAAGAGGGTATGCAGTCGACTTATTTATCGATTCCATTTTAATATAACATAGAGAGATCTCTATATATGTTCTATCATCAGGTACCTGAGTCTCTTACATTTAACTATGTCCCTTTTACTCACTATGAGTATTTAACCTCAAAGGGATCATTTCAATCATTCAAGAGATATTTATTTTTGGAATCGATAGTCATTATGCTTCAGGCATAATTACGCTTCAGGCGTGTTTTCCCCAAATATTATATTATATCAATTGGCTAAAATGCCGCACATGTCGTCCCTTTTAGGGATGTAATTTCAACCATATATCTCGCTTTGGTAGATTGTATACATACCACACTTTTACAAATCATAAAGCTTCTCGAGCTAATCCCGTTTATTATAGAACTTCTGGTTCAATACGGTTTTATTTCATTTTGATGTATGAATATTTGATTCAATACAATATTGCTAAACTTCTGGTTCTGGTTCATACTATATACATATTTCACTTGTACGTATGAACTTCTAGTTCAGTAAGATATTTCACTTGTACGTATGAACTTCTGGTTCGGCAAGATATTTTACTTGTACGTATGAACTTCTGGTTCAATACAGTATTCATTTCATCAGTACATATTTATGTACAGTTCAAATCAGTATGCCTTTATTATTTTTATACCGAAAAATCAGGTACAATATCCAAGGAAATATCTCATGATCTCAATCTTGTCGCCAAATCTTCTCTTATATCGAAAAAGGTAATGACGCATTATCTCACCTTTTTAATAATTTATTCCATTATTTCTTGATGGAATCTATATTACTGACACGCGGAGCCACCGCTCTTTTACGCGTTAAATAATGCATTTAAATAGATGATTTGGGAAGAAGGCTAGATCCATCAAAAATGGATATCATACTTTCAAATATTCGCAAATATTATTCCAATCTTCCAGTAAATGATTTGAGAAAAATTTATCGAATTAGGCTCGAAAGATTGAGGTTGCTGATGGATCATGGTATCCCAGAAGATGTTCGCTGGTTGATCGAAGCAAAAGTTCGATTAGCTGGTGAATTGCCATTGACATTTCCTAAACACATGCCTGGTTTAGGAAAAAGTACTTTTGCAAAGAAACGAAGAGCAAAAAGGCTTAACGGTTGTTACAAATGTGCTCGTTGGACATGTGATACTCGTTGCAAATCAGTAGGATATTCTTCTGGAAATCGGGATGACAAAATCGATTTCATTAAGGGTGGACTGAGTAAGGAGTCATTGGATGATATCCGATTGACTCTTGAGACGCACCCAAGTGGGTATGTGCAACGTGAACTCCTTTCCTTATATGCTCAATTTAACAAGGATAAAAACCGTTATAGTCTCAAAAATATAGTAGCAAAAGATCCTGTTTGCCAGGCTGTTATAAACAATGATGTTTTGGCTGTTCAGCATTGATACAAGGTAAATCTTTTTATATATATGCACATATAAAATATTTTGCTGTTTCCTTTCACGAGTTTTGATAAAGGCTGTTTAAATATTAAATCACCGAAAGGTGAGTAGGGTGATTTTGTCAAAAGTAAATCTTCACTTTTTCAAAAGACGAGCGGAAATAGTGAAGTTTTTCGGTTTTAAATAGCCAAACATTTTTCATAGTTCATTCATCCCAAAATAACATTTTCTCGTAAGTTTTTCCTTCTATACTTTCAAAAATGGAAGGATCAAAACTTCGACAGATCAAAACTATCTGTGTATTTTGTGGATCAAAAGTGGGAAAAGGTTTTGGGTATCTAGAAGCAGCCGTGGATTTAGGAAAGAAATTGGGAGAGAAAGGTATCACTCTCGTGTATGGAGGAGGTAGCAGTGGATTGATGGGTTGTGTTTCACAATCCGCTCTAGTAGAGAAAGCAAGAGTGATAGGTGTTATACCTACTCCTTTAGCTGATATCGCAGGCAAAACACGAGGGCATGAAGTACAAACCTTATCTATCCATGAACGCATAACTTGCATGTTATATGGTTCTGATGCCTTCATAGCTCTACCTGGAGGTTTTGGTACTTTAGAAGAAATCTTTAATATTACCTCATGGGCTCAACTAGATCTCCATACTAAGCCTATTGGGCTTTTAAATGTAAACAATTTCTTTGATGGTTTACTAACATTTCTTGATTATGCTGTGGAACAGGGATTCATCTCTCCATTTTCTAGGAGAATCCTTATTTCTGCTCCTACTATCGAGGAACTGCTGGATAAGTTGCAATCATATATTTCAATACAAGATCCAGCAGGAGTTAAGATAGATTGGTCGCAAGGAAGGGGAATCAAGCGAAAATGGAGTCCGGTTAATGTAAATTTATCTTTGTGAACTCTAGAATAGGTGGTGGTAGAGTACGGAGTATTCTCACTCTTGAGACACACCATAAATTTCTAGGATTTTATCAATGTTTTAATCTTGTGTACCTCAAAGATTTAAGGTGGTAGAGTATGGAGTATTTCTTACTCTTGAAACACACCTTTTTCTTTATTTCCTCAAAAGGTCAGAGGTGGTAGGATACGGCTACTCCCGAAACACATCTCTAATTTTGAGGATCATAAATGTTTTTCCCTTTTGCATTTTGCATGTATGTCTCGTTTATGCTTCTTCGGGAGCAATAATAATATCATTTCAGTATGTTTAGATAATAATTTTTACTTCTTCTGGAGTAAATATGTACTTCTTCTGGAATATATAAGTGCTCGTGCAAGAACTTTTCCAGACACTTATCATCTAATATTCATCTCATAATACTGATGAGATTATTTTCACATTAGCTATGTCCGTGCTATCATGTGATATTATCTTATCATACATCAACATTCTCTTGTTGAATAATTTTCATCCACCCATTCAAATTCAGATATTGGTAACTTCTGGTACCATTGGATAAAATATTTTTATCAACATTTACCAACTTTTGGTAATGATAACTTCTGGTATCATTTGATAAAGTATCAAATAACTATATAATAATAATAATAATACTGGGGTTATACCACCACGTATATATGTTGACAACAATCCTCTAATATGTTAGAACTAACCAACAATTGAGGTGTTTATATGTATTCAATTGATAAACCGACCATATAGGCAGTGTCAAGATAATAAAATAATTAAACCGACCATATAGGCGATGTCAACATAATGAAATAATTAAACCGACCATATAGGCGGTATTAACATAATGAAATAATTAAACCGACCATAGTAGAACCAACCATATAGGTGGTATAACCAACCAAGTAGGTGGCAGCATGATATAATTAAAACTGGTAAATCCAACCATGTAGGTGGTAGAACCAACCATGTAGGTGGCAACATATTTCAATTCAATTGATAGATCGATCATATGGGCAGTGACATGATATTAATCGTTAATTTATGATTATTATATTTTTTATGTATTACCAAGGTCAAAATGGTCCATATTTTAATATATTGCCCATATGGATAAATCGAAACCGTCAATAGATTTAAAATTTAATTTAGAACAAACTTACTTTTGGTCCGAAGTTCAAAATCTCGTCGGAAATGCTTCAAAAATAATATTTACGAAGCCGCCACGTTCAACCATCGGAAAATGTCCAAAACTGTACCAAACAGAAAAGTAAGATCATAGAAAAATTCAAAACGTCGACCTGAACAAACTGCCTTTTGACACCGTCGCCAGAAACGCTCCACGCGCCCGCACGCACCCGGTGTCGGAGGTTCGTCTTGCCACCGTGATTTCAGATCCGGTCTCCGATCGTTAATTGGATATACGGTTTTGCGTAGATCGACTTTGAAAGTTTCGAGTTTTTCAGATCTACAATATGTGGGTTGTTTTCTAAAGTCAAAAGTATTTGATTTGAGAGAGGAAAACATTGATTTGTAAAAATCAGGTTTCTGATACAGAGGCTCATCATTTAGATGCAACTGTAGAGCATACTCCCGTCGTATTACTCAATTGGCTAGAGACTCGTGCTGATAACGTGTTATAAAACTATCAAAATCTAAACAAGAATTAGAGATGAAGAGATGGAGAGAATAAAGAGGAGAATTCTCATTCCATTAGGTGTGTGAAATACAACAATGAATGCCTCTATTTATAGGAAGATAAAGTCATTCACAATAATTCTTTACAATATTAATTAGGTGGGAGTTAGGTAAGAAATTAGGTAGAGATCTACAAAGGAATTTCTTAATAATTTCTAATAATTTATAACAAGATTAAGGTTTATTATTAATGTTTGTATGAGTTATTATCACCCAAATCTAGCCTTAGTCTTTGTTTCCGCGTTTTCACTCTTCACTTTGGATGATTTTTCTACTTGAAACGCCCAAATCGATGTTTCTGACTATTTCAATTTTGTATGTAATAATAAAAAAAAGGAACTCGTTTTAAAAAATGAAAAAGAGAATGTGTTTTCAATGTTTTCAAAAACTGAAAATGATATGAATACTGCAAAGAAAACAAGATCTAGCTTCTTCTTTTTTTTTTTTATCTTTTTTTATTTTTGGATAGAAGATCTTAGGTGGCGTTCTATTTGTATTTTATTTTATATTTTCATTTTCAAAAATATTTTGTATTTCCTAATTTTATTTTTGTTTTCAAATTTGCTGAAAACGCGTTTGGTTTGTCATTTCTGAAAATTGTTTTTGAAAATGAAAAGCAAGAAAACACATTCTATTTGAAATTTTGCAGAATACTACTTAAACTATTTTTAATTAATTTGCTTGCCGAATACTACTGGCTCAAACTCAAATTTTCTAGCGCCCTGAGTTCTAAATACCCGGTTTGCCACGTCATCTTCTGGTCTAAACTTTAAAATAATATTTTAAAGGAAGAAATATCTAAAAATCATTTTTGCAACATTAAATAAACTGTAATGGTCGATAAAATTGAAAACATTTATGAAACAATTCGAAATAATAAATCGAGCCATTAATATTGTAAAGCAATTGACAATGTCATAATTTCTCAAATAACTGAAATTCTCAAAATTATCCAATGTTTGAATATACGGAAATCATTAAAATAAGATTTTCAACCATTTAACGACTATTGCCACAATCATCCATCACTTGCCACCCTCTCCGAAATCTGCAAATATTGTTAAAATAGATATGAACATTTCATAGAAATACTCAGTAGACTAATATCCAATTAATTAATTTACAATATAATTGAACACGTAAATGCAAGCTCTTTAGAAATCATAGGGTGTGGGTTGCTCTTCTCGTGCATTAAAGTACATGACTTCTCTTTGAAAATCGTAGGCTCTTTAAAATCATAGGGTGTGGGTTGCTCTTTCTTCTCGTGCACTTAAGGCACATAAGTTATGCATAACATCATCATTTATCATGCAAGATATTCTCTTCTTTCTTTCTGATGCATAAAAGTATATAAGTTATGACAAGCATAACAACATAAATATTTCCGAAGAAATACATTCTCGTTTCTTTTCATAAAAATGACTTTCACATAAGTCACATAACATACACATTCACATGCAATCATAATTTAAATCAATTAATAGGGGCGAGTCTACCTTAAACTTAACGAGTGTGGTTGAGCGGGAATGACTTCAATTCTTTAAATCTCCGTACGCTTCGTCTAGCCAATTAGAAAATAAGTTAAATTAGACTTTAGAAATTTATAGTTTAAAAATGATAAATTACGATTTTGGGACTGAAATTGACGGTTTGAAAGTTGGGGACTAAAATGAATAATTTGAAAGTTGATGTACTAAAATGAATAATTTGAAAGTTGAGGGACTAAATTGAATAATTTGAAAGTTGATGGACTAAAATGAATCATTTGAAAGTTAAGGGACTAAAATGAATACCTTGAAAAACTTTGGGTTGAAACTCAAAATGGATATTAAACTATAGGGCTTGAAATAATTGAATTTAAAAATGAAGGGACTGTTTGAAACTATTTAAAAACTAAAGGGATTGAAATGATTAGTTTTAAAACCATAAGGACTGATTTGAATAATTTTAAAACTTGGGGACTAAAGTGCAAATTAGAAAAAATAAAAAATATTAAAAACCAATTCTTTCACTCTCTCCTCCCCATTCCGATCAGAGACACGAGAGAGAGGGAAGGGAGCGAATTCGGTGCTTCCCTTCGCGCAAACCGGTCTTCAGCCGGCGAAACGTCGCCGACAGGTGGTGGCAAGCGGCGGCAAGGGAGGGGTTCAGGTTTTGATAGGTTTGGTACGAGTTTTGGTGCGAACCGAAGCAAAAATCGAGGCTCAAAATGGGGCGATTTCCGGTGAAAAATCGGTGATTGAGGTAAGAAATTGAGCTTCTTGATTCATGGGTTTGATTTTGGTTGATTGGTGGGGATGTTGTGGCCGTCGATGGTGGTGGTTGGTGAATGGGGGCCGGTTTTGTGGAGGCTGAAGTTTGGTGCAGTGGAGCTTGGGTATCAATTGTGGTGTTGAAGATGGAGGCTGGCCATGGGTGGTCAAGGTGATGAGGATGATGATGATGTGGTGGTGTTGTGGCGGTGTTCATGGTGGATTGGCCATGGCTATGGAGGAGACCGATTTGTGAGTTTGCAGTAGGTTGTGGTCGATTTTGGTTGTGATGCGTGTGATGAATGTTGAAGGCAGCCTATTATGGTGGTTGGCGGTGAGGTTCGATTGGGCAAAGGATATGGAGGTGGCGATTTAGGTGGTGAGAGGTGGTGGCTGCTGCATTTGGCTGCGTGAGGAAGATGGTTGTCGAGGGTTGGGGAAAGTCCTTACCTTGAAGCTTGGTTGCTGGAGATGGGCGTGCAGAGGAAGAAGCTGGTGATGTGAGAGTGGGTTTGTGAAGAATGGGTTGTGGAGTGTGGGTGGTGATGTAGAGTATGAGAATTGATAAGGTATGGGATTGATGTGATAGATGGGAGTTGGTAGTGTGAAAATAAAGACAAGCATTGCACGTAGTTCGAGGTAAATTCGCACGCGGATTCAACTGGGTCAGAAGAATGAAACTGATAAAATGAGATTGACGTAATTTGGGATTTAAAGCGGTTTTGAAAATAATAATTAAAATAAATAATTAAAATAATAAAATTTTAGAAATTCGGAATTTAATTTAAAATCGAACGAACTCGATATTTCTCGACTTGGCTAGACGAACACTTCGTGAAGTTAACTTAAAAATTGGTGAAATCGCAGCGGCACGTTTTCATAATTTAAAATAATTATTTAATGTGTAAAAATTCTTGGTCGCTACAAATTTCCTTTCACAATACACTGAAAACATGGTTACATGCAATACACTAATGTGAGGATTAAGAGTCTATATTAACATAACTTGGTCAAGTTCGGAATTTGAGGAAGCTCTACTTCTATTAAAATTCAGAAAATGCAAGTTCTTTCAAAACCATCATAGTCCATTTATCAAGGCCTTTTTTGAAATATAACAATAAGAATTCTCACTTAATTTTTTTTTGTAATGTTGATATTGAATTGAATAAAACTTTACTTACGTTTGGTTCCAAGTTATGATAATTCTTAAAAAAATAATAATAATAAACTTATTTAGACTTAGTTCCAAATTAGGATAATTCTTCAAAAAAAATTAAATCTTTATTTAGGCTTAGTTCCAAGCTAGAATTAAAAAAAAAAAAAAAAAAAAAAAAAAAAAAAAAATTATATTAAGCTTAGTTCTAAGTTAAGATAATTCTTAAAAAAAAAAAAAAAAAAAATCAAAACGCGTTTTCCACGTTTTGAACATTTTTTGTTGAAATACACACAAAACGTCCAAAATGAGGTTTTGGGCGTTTTGCGTTTTGTGTACAATTTTTTATTTTTTTCAAAATACGTTTTCGAAAATGGTAAAGAAAACGCGTTTTATCGTTTTCGAAAATAAAAACAGAAAACGACTTCAAAATAGCAAAGAGAACATGGCCTTAGCTTTTTCCTGGACTCAAGCAACCATATCAGCTAGGGGTGAACGGGGTTTGATTTGGACAGTTTTTGACCAAATCTCAAACCAAACCATTTAAAACGGGTTGGGATTTATTCAACCCAAACCAAACCATTTCATTGTGTAAACCAAACCAAACCTTTTTTTGACGGTTTGGTGCGGTTTCAAACCGCGGTTTACTAACGAAATAAATTGACGATTTGGCAAGTTCTAAATAAGTTTGAGTCGATATAAGATTATCTATAATTTCAGCTTAAAACGTCGATACAAGCCAAAATAATATATTATATCACTAATAGATAACAAAAAATTACAAGCTAGAGTATTAATTTCCACTTCTAATTACAAAATGAAGTGAGATTCACTCAAGCAAGAAAGAAAGTCTGAAAAATATATTTTAAAAGTATGTATCAGCATCCAGCACCACTCCAAAAAAGCAAGTCTGAAATTATGTAAGAAACAATAATCAACAATTCTCCACTATAGGTGCATGAATAAAACTTGTAAACAAGTACTCTAGAAGATTGAAAGTATATGTGCAGGAATAAAACTAGAATGTCATATTTCTTCACTAATAGTCCACATTCCACATAAGATAAAACCATCATCATATCATCAGTAATGTGCTAAGATAATAATCAGTCCACATAAGATAAAACTTTAGAAATTTTTTTATGTATTCACTTACCAAAAATAATAGCAAATGTCCAATCTCTTAGTTGATGTTTATTGGTGTCATATCTCCAGTTGTTACACGCGATCCATTCTCTGATAAGAATATAACAAAAACATTCATTAATTATAATTAAATGATACAACAAAGTAATGAAAAAAATAAAATACATAGAAAAATAGATATAAATTATAACCTTCCACAACTTTCTCTGAGTCATCCAATGCCTCTATCTCATCCAAATATTGACGAAGCACTATTGGTTCTTTGTTGCTATGCAACTAATTCTTCGTGCAAATCAATGACTCTACCATCTTTGGACTTAATGAACTTCTAAAGGAATCTAGAATTTGACCACCAGTGGAGAATGCAGACTCAGAAGCAACTGTAGATATTTGAATGGGTAACACATCTTTTGCAATCTGGGAGACAATCTTGTACTTGTGTGCATTTAATTTCCACCAAAATAATATGTCAAAAGAATCATCAGTCAGTAGTTCACAACGATCAGTCAAGTAATCTACCAAGTCATTCTTTTCAACTTGAGCATCTCGCATGAGTCTAGCTTTGTCAATAAAAATATCAAGAAAGTAATTAGAGGAAGATGGGAGCCGAGTGTGTACTGTGTAGTGGAGGAGGTAAGGTTTGCTTTGTCAATAAATTTTGATTTTCATTTTTTTGTATATACATATGAGGGCTATATGTAATTATGTATGTTTACTTGATTAGTCCAACTCCAGCCCACTGCCCAAATAGCCAAAAGTAATGCACCATCAATTTTTGGGTTTTTACTATTTTTTGATGTCGATGATACATTTCTTTATTTAATTAATTTATTATTATTATTATTATTAGCGGATTGGCGGTTTTAAACGGGTTTGAAAAATCAAAACCTAAACCAAATCATTTCAAAACGGTTTGATTTGGGTCAAAACCAAAACGTTGACGGGTCCACGTGGACCCAAACCAACGGTTTCGAAATTGCGATTTCGGTTTGGCGGTTTCATTGTTCACCCCTAATATCAGCTAAAACTTATCTTGTTAAAGATTATTTGAACATGTTTTCTTACGTATAGAAACAATTTTTATTTATTTATTTATTTATCAAAAAAGAGCATGACACGTGACTGAGAAACTTGAACTCGTAATTTTAGTGCATGTTTGGTAATGTGATTTTTTTTATTTTTTTTATATGGATGTGTGGTTTAAAAATGTTTGAAAAATTAAAAATTATGGGTTTTGACTAAAAATTAATTATTGAGATTAAGTTTGAAAAATTGTAGTGAAAAATTTTGCTTTACCAAACAAGCTCTTAATGTGAACTAAGGAAAGTAAATTTATTTTTTGTAGTTTATATTCATGTTTTACTCTTTAAAATATAATTTTGTTAGTATCTTTTGTTGCCCCCGACAATATAGCTGTCTGGGAATATATCTTCATACAATTTAGGAATTATTTTTGCTTTTAAGATTGTGGATTCTTAAAAAAAATGTGATGTTTTCGAAATAAAATGTCTTGTTAAAAGTGGAGAGAATATTTGATTAAAATGTGGTTTATGAATTGTGTTATTTACAAACATTTTTAAATAATATAGGTTTATTAATTAACTTTTAGGTTCAGTTAATAAGGCTTAGAATCCAGTTACACAGAATCAACTTGGAAGACATGTTGACTGCGAGTCTGCGATAAATTTTCCAATGATTGTACATGTTGAAGAAATTGAACATTACAGGGAATAAATTGAAGACGTGATAAATTGGATGAAATAATGTTGAAAGGTTGCCCGAATCGCTATGAGTCATTGATTTTGTTGTTGATGTTATGGGTAAAAGAATGAATGATTGATATGAGTATGAGTGTAATCCATTTGGAAAAAATTTCGATCCTCGTAACACTACTGAAATTGGATATGATTGTAAATGTCGAAGAAAGTCTATACAAGATTATCAATTTTCATGTCTAATCTAGAGTCATATAGACGTGTTGTCTGTTGGGTTTTGATCCAAAAATAACTTGAACAATTGATTTTCTTGTTAAAGCGGTTAACTTGGAGACCAAGTTAAAGGTGAAAAGAAAAGGAAGATAATCTTTTTGACATAAATTTCTTTCCTTATTCTGATATTCTATTTCAACAAAGAAACATCTTGGAGCACAAGTAATACACGTTTTTTGGTTATGTTTACCTATAAATATGTATATTAAGGAGTCAATTAATTACATATTGATTAGAGAGTATTGTGAAGAAAAATGTAGTTTAGCATCTTAGTTATTCTTGAGTGCTTTTTGGGTTGTACAAAGAAGTAGAATTTGGTAGATGTGATAAAGTTTGATTATTTTTCCTATAATACTTGGGGGTTTGGTGAGTGCAAATGCTATATAATTGTAACAATTTATTATATAGTTGTTAACTTATTTTAAGTTATGTTTATTGACATTTTCTATTTTCCTACATGTTTGTAATTTGATAAATTTAATTTATTACTAAATATTTTTATTTAGTAATTTATTAATTTTAATTAAATTACTTAAATATTTCTTGAACGTAATATTGTCTTTATCTTCTATATATTGTGATAATTTTTGTTACTTATCTTCTATGATAATGATCAAGAAATATTATGATAATATTTTTGAGATAATGTTTGTTACTTATCTTCTATGATAATAATCAAGAAATATTGTAATAATTATATTCTTGGGCTAGAATTCTATCACTTATCACTCTTGATAAGGATTCAAGATTTAAGAATATATTGATTGGTCGAAAATCTTGATACCAAGAATCTTGATGATTTATTCCTTGATATCCAAGTTTATCATTGGCCGAGTATATCTTGTGATTAGGCCGAATATCTTGATGATTGGATTCTTGGTATCTAAGGTTATCTCTTATGGTAAGATTACATCAAGAAATATCAATCAAGGAATATTGTGATTGGCAGAAAATCTCTTAATGGCCGAGCATAATCAAAATGGTAAGATATCTTACTTGATATGGCCAAGTATCTTGATCCTTGGTAATCAAGTTTATCACTACATATGCTAAGAACTTTTATTCCATAACCAATAGAGCATATCTTACCTTATCTTCGCTTATGGAAAGATTTATGATTATCTTACCATTATTTCTAATTATCTTATTCTTGATTATCTTGCAGGAAATCAAGATTGAATACAACAAGGATTCTTGATGGCCAAGCAATCCAATTGCATATAAATAAGGGAAACGTGGATGGTTTTCCTTGAGACGTGTAACATACAAAAATCCGTGTGGTGCTTAAATATACACGTCCACTACAAGAAGTCAAGAAGCTAATTTTCGTGTGGTGCTAAATATACACGGCTTCTACATCATTGTAACTTCTGTTCTCCGAGAGCAGATTATCAATCATTGAGAGAAAAAAGTCCTTCAGCCTGAAGATCAAACGGGAGGTTTGGATCGAGATCGAACGGGAGTTCGTGTTGCTGAAGATTGTTGCAGATTCAAAGAAAGCTACTGAAGAGTGGTGGGACGCCAGCTCATATTACTTGCCATAGAAGGATCAGAGAGTGATCTATTTCTTGGATGTTTGGATGTTTGATAAGTCTATGCATATATTTATCATGTAGTTTAGATTGATCTGTATAAACTCTTTTCTATATAGTGATTGGTTTTTGTCCGCAAGATGCGGGCCGTGGGTTTTTCCTGTTAGGGTTTTTCCCACGTTAAGCTCAAATTATTGTAATCTTGTCTATTTACAACTCTGCATAATTTATTATGTCCATTCACGTTTTACTATCAAAACGAATCTGCATCAGCAAGATTCATCTGGTATTGTGCAAAAACAAATCTTAACGATTTACTGTTGATCGGTTAGACTTATCTATGACAGTCTATTCATAACATTTAGACAACTTTAAATTTTCAATAGTGAAAAGTTTTGGCAAGGGTCCGTGGACGTAGACAAGTTTCCAAATCACATAAATTTTGAGTTGTTGTTTTATTTTTTTATTGGCTCAATTATTTTCTTGAACATCAAAATTCCTGTAGGGTTAGAGAGGGAATTTTTGTATAATTCCCAACAGTGGCGCCGTCGACGGAGAAATGACGTCTAATTAACAGAGCATTAGGTGGTTCGAAAATTGTTGAAGCAAAAGAAAATATGTTTGAAAGTACAACGTGGAGAAATTTGACTGAAAATTTAATTTTGACTTGTGGTAAGTACAAATCATGGATGTATTGATTCAGACGGGGCTGCAAAAAGTTTTGAAGGAAAAACCAACCCCGAGTTCTGACAAAGAAACTGAATCCAGCACATGATACGAATCATAGTAGGTTTGACGGAAAATTCAAATATTCAATCTGAAACAAGAATTCAGCAAGTTCGAAGAGCTTCGAAGATCATGCCGAGTCGAAAAGTTGAACTTTCGAGGACCAGAAGCATTGTTACGGTCGTAACAATAGAATCTCACGGCTGTAATCCGCTCTCGGATCAAATTGAATAATTCCAAGATATCAACAGTTACAGCCGTAAGTCTTATGGTCACGGCCGTAATCCTTAAGCAGAAGTATAGTTACGGCTGTATGTTATGTTGTCACGACCGTAAATCCTTTTTAACGTAAGTAATGTGGATTTTATTTCCTTTTTTGTATTTTTAATTCCTTTTTCAGTTTTAAGCTATTTTAGGTTAGTTAGAACTCTATTTTGAGTCCATTAGCGACTAGGATTTTATTTTGCTTATTTATATCCTATTTTCCATTCATTGTAAACAGACTTGAATTAATGAAAATTGTGTTGAGTGGTTTTTCCTCAAAATATTGTTCTGGATTGAATATTTTCGAAGTTATCAAATATTGTGAGATATATGTGGCGTTCACCAAATCGAACTTATCAAGGATATAAACATTCTTTGTGGCATTCACTCCATTATGGTTCTTGTTTCGGCATCGTAACGGGTCTCGGGTTTAATATACCCCTGGTTCTTGCGTCGTGAGGCTCGGGTCATAGTGTTATCGTCCATGCCAACCTGAATTCGGAACTTTCCCGACGTTATTCCGCGTGTTCGTCGTGACCCCCTCCCTGGATCACATCAGTTGGTATCAGAGCTGGACTCTGAATTCAGGTTTTTCTATTTTATCCAGTTTGATTTTATGTTTTTATCATAGAGTTTATACAAAATCATCCATATCTTGTTGTAAAAATCCAACAAAAAATCCAAAAGTGTTTATTTTATTTGATTCTTATCCAAATTCTGTTTCGTTTGTTTTGTTGCATTCGTGTGGAATTTTCGAATTTAAAAAAAATATATTTTTTTATTTAATTCCGAAAATTCATTATTCAAAAAAAAAAAAAAAAAAGTCATTCCAAAATTCAAGAACCACTTTCTTGAATTTCCTTAAATTCTTGATATTCCTTGCCTTCCAAGTCAAAATTAAAATTCATTCTAATCCTTGTGTCAAATTATTCAATTTCTTTCCAAATGTCTAAACTTCGAGAAAATTCATCATCAGCTATATGACATTCACTAGCTCCCGTGTCAATTAATATATTTGAAATATTCACCTCCTATTTTCATATTTCCGGCATTTCTTTGAAGTTTTATTTCTCTTGTATTACTAGTTTCTCCTAATTGTTTTCTATTGGGTAAACTTGTTGATCTTCTAATTAATCTGTCATCTTCAGATGTTATGTTATTATTAGGGTATTCTTCTTCTCTTTACTCTATAATTTCTAGTTTATTTTTTGTTATGGTAAGTTCATAGTTTTTTGGGACTAAACTTATTTGTTTATCTGGTTCCACAGCTTTATCAAAATCTTTGCATTCTTTATGAATTTCAATATATGATTTTTTAGAATAAATGTTTACATAATTAGAATTAGTAAATGTATATAATGCCCTATATACTATAGTCATAATTTTATCTCCTAGTTCCATTATATCATATTTATATAATTTGAAATGTAGTCCTAAAACTTCATTAAAATTTCCGCCTTTTAATATATACAATACTTTGGGTAACATGTAAATATTAATTTCTTATATGCTAGATTTCCTTCTACTATTCCTAAATGACTGTCTTTTAAATTTATAATTCTTTTATCATGTAAACTTACAGTTAAAGGCGAATCTAATCCTTCTATAAACAAGAATTTAAACATTATTTGGATACCTGTTAAATAAACATATTGGATCTTACTTTGTTTTCTATTGATCTTTGTTAATAGTTCTGTAATCGTATTTTTTGTTAAAAGATTTAATTTGTGTGTTCTTTTACTAGTTCTAACATCTATTACCCTTTCAATTTTATGATATTCATTTATTGCTACTCATTCTCTTTTCCATATTCTGTCTAATGTTTTCTATTTTTCTATTTTCAAATCTAAAGATAAGTTTTGTATTTTCTGAACTTATTATTGTTAAAAGTTACTTTTAATCCATAACCTTTTATTCCTTCATATTCTTGTTTATCTATGTTCTTTTCTATTTCTTCTATTTCTCTATTCTGATTCTGATTCATTGTTTTCTGAATCTGTTTCACTTATGTAGACTTCTTGATCATAGTATTCTTCAATGTCAAATATTTCACTTAGTTCACTTTTTATTTATAGATATTCTTTTTGTAATATTTTAACTTTTTTTTGTTACAATCAAGGCTTATATTTTTCATTTCTCCATAATTCCAACATTTGCATCGGCTTTTATCTTTTTTATAAGTTCTATTTTTCTGTTTTCTATTTGGGTTATATCTTCTTTTGTAATATCTTCTCTTAGGTTTTATATATTTTTTCCTAAAGTTTCTGGATTTTTTAAACTTTCTGTTTTTATATTTTCTTTTATTGTTATTTTTTCTTTCAGGATTACATTCTCATTGAGTAGGTTTTTTCACATCTTCACAACATATTCTAGTTAATTTTCCTGATTTCTTTAATAATTGTCTTTACTGGCATATGTATATTAATCTTTCAAATAGGAGTTTTATCCTTGATTCTAATGTTCTGGGTGTTCCAGGGTTGTTTCTGATAAATTTTTCAAATTCTATTTTAAAGTATATTCCCCATTAACCTGGTAATTTATTGTAATACATATCTCTGTATACTTCTTGATTTTCATTACTATAGAATTGAACATAATAGTATTCTTTGAATTCACAAGTGTATTATTTGAATTTACACATATCACATATTGTTAAATTTATTAATCTCATTGTTGAGTCATCTTTTTCTCTAATTGATTCTGTTTCAGCATTATTTATCAAATTTTCTCCTAAAAATTCATCCGCAATATAATCTACTAACTTTTCTATACATTTTCTATTTGATTTTATTAATTTTATTTGTACATTTCTTCTTATTAATGCTTTTGTATCATTACTTATTCATTCTCACTAATTCCTGATATGTCCTTTAAAAGATGATGTTAAAAAGTCTATTATTCTTTCAGTATTTTTCAATGTGTCATCTTTATTGTGTTAAAAGAACAATATCATTGAATCTGCCCAAGTTAATAAGGCTTTTTTAGAATCTATTTTACAATTCATATCTAATTTTGTTCCTCCATGATTAATAAGTTTATCGTAATTATTATTTGGTTCAAATCTATCTTTATATTTATTCTCTTTAGGTGCTTGTCTATCTCTAATTCTATCATAATATTGTCAATGTGATTTACTATATAAGTGTGCATGACTTTCATCCGAATCTAGTAATTTTTGTTTTGAAGTTCCCACTGGAGCTGGGCTAGGTGCTCCTCCAGTATTCATTAAAAATTGATATTCATTAAAAAAAAATTTAGGCTTAATTGGTCAAAGTTTTCTATAAGTAAATCTAATTCTTCATTCATTTTTATCTTGTTTTTCTTCAACTTTTAATTTTCCTAAAGTTTTTGTATGAATTTTTGTAATTCTCATTTTTCTTCTAGCATTTTTGGTAATATGTTTTTTCTAAATTCATCATTCATACTTCATGCTTCTATTATAATTTTTTCTTGTTCAAAGTGTTTCTTTCATATTCTGAGTATTTCTTTTTCTATGAGTTTTTTGTCTATCTTCTTATCTTTGTTTTTGTTATTTTCTTTGAATTCTTTAATATCTAGTTTTAGTATATTTATATCATTTCTTACTTCTTTTAATTCATTTTTTATTTCTTGAACATCACTTATTAATGATTTTATTAATATTTTTAGATCTTCAATGTATTCACTTATTGACATTTCATACTCTTAGTTTAATAGTTTGATATTTTTGTACCTTAAATAGTCCGTCGTACATATCATCTATTTTTATTTCTAATTTTTTTATTCTTTCTTCTATTGATATGATCCTTTCATTTTCATTCTTCCTTCTTTTCTCATTTAACTTATCTATTTTTCTATGATTATTTCAATTTTATCTTGATTAGTTAATTCTCTTAATTCTCTTTGGAATTCTTTCAAGATTTCTTCATCTATATTTTTAACTTCTCCTATCATATCTTTTAATTCTTTAAATTGTATTGTTAGTTTACTTTGAGTATTTTGTAATTTTTCTTTGATATTCATATCTTGTATATTTAACTGTTGTAATTCTTCAATAGCCAATTTATCTTGTATGTTTGTCATATAAAGGCACTTATCCAGTTTAATTGCATATTAAGAAATTCATCGGATTCTCTCCACGAGCTTAATTGTTGGAACATGGTTGTATTAGCTCCTTTTATTTGATAAAATCAAACTGAAAGTCTTATATTTTCTATTATTTGTTTTTTAAATTTTATTTATGAAAATTCTGTCATTAATTTATTCCTTTGATATGTTCGATTTCTAGAATAAGTTCTGTTTCATATTTTACTTCTTTATAATTCATTATTTGATATTCACAATATTCTTCTTTTGATCCAAGTATTAATTTTCTATGATATATTCTATAATATTTTAGATAGTCTTGCAATGTTTTTGTTTCATCATATTTTTCTTTTCTAGTTTTCTCTGTCTTCTACAATTATTTGTATTTTCGATAATTGCTTCAAAATTTTATTATAATATTATTTCTTTTTCTCTAATAATTTTAATCTTAGTTTTTCTTGTCGTTTTATATTTCTTTCTTCTCTTATTTGATCTATTAAATTTATTCTTTGTTCTATTATTAAATCTAATTTTTCATTTGTTTCTATATCTAGATATCTAACTAATTGAGGATCTACTCTATGATAATCCATTTCTATAATCTTTATATAATTCTTCTAGTATGTCTTTGTGGATTAAATCTAATATTTAGTTTATGATAAAATCTTCCTTTATTATTATATCGAAATTTATTAGATCATAAATATCTTTTCTTATATCTTTGTTTAAATCTTTTAAAGTTCTTAAGATTTCTATTTTGTAATTATCGGTAGTATTAATGTATGCATAATCATAAATTTTGATATATTTATTATGTATTTATTTTTATTTTTTGTCATATAATATTTATCTTTTAGATTTGTCATATGGCTCTGATACCATTCAGAGGGTGCTACTATGAGTGAACAAAAATCATATAAACAAAAATCAAGTATATAAACAAAATTATCCAAGGACTTAAATGGAGTTTTTTTTTAATACTTTAATGGCTTATATTGTAAATTCCATGTATGAGGATATTTTAGTAAGTTTAAAGAGTCAAAGTCTATTTTCACAATATTATGATTTCAAAGTTTATTTTACAAACTATTATGGTTGTTGATATTATTTGTGGATATTTCCCAAAATTTTTACCCAAAAAAAGAAGAAGTAATGAAGTCAAATGGGGGTAGGGCAGATGACCCTAGTGTCCCACGCTAAATCTGCCACTGCACATAAATCCTGTGTTCGGTAACTTCTTTGTTACCTTTGTTTATAAACAAAGAATGTACCATTTGCGAGTTAATTATTTGGTTGAAAAAATGATCTTAAAAAATGTGAAGTTAAAAAGTGATTTGAGAAATATTTTATTTAAGGCCGCCATTTTTATGGTTTATTTATATTTTTTTAGATAAAATATATATTGTTAAAAAGTAGTTACGAAAAATATGTGTAATTAAAGTGTGATTTAAAAATTAGTATTATTTGTAAATTAATTTATAAATGATAATGGTTACCACATCAGTTTATAAACACTTTTACAAATAGAGACTAATTATCAACAAGTGAATAGTAATTATTCGATGCGTTTGTTTGGGTTTCATTATGGGACCATGCTGTGGAACCCCTATGATCAAATAGAATTATCAATAGAAATATTGACGCAATGTGACACAACTTGATATTATCAATTTATCTAGACAACATTCATGCAATTTATTATATTTCCTTTCAGAAGTCGAAGAAATTGAATGTGACTGGAATGAAATTAAGGGACCCAATTATAACAGCTTATCTACAGAAAATCATACAAGGAAGAAAAAAATGTGATGAGAAATGTGCCACAATCCTATTCTTGGTTAGGCAGGCAAGTACAGCAAAACAACTAACAAGCTGGCAATAAGAGAAGCATTCCTCTCTAACGGTACTGCCATTTGTTGGGACCTTTTTCTTAATTGTTACCACGTGACATTCAAATTCAAATTGGTTATCGGTGTTAGGTACCAATGGAAATGAAAATGATTACCTGTTCACGGTGGGCACATTAACACTTGTTCACCGTAAGTTGATGATCGGGATTATAGGTACCAATACAATTAGAAACTTTAAGGTTTTCATTGTGAGCGCATGTCTTTCTATTGGGTCTCACCTGACAACCACTATTCACCCGTCACATGACAGCTCTATTTGGCAAAAGTGTTTTTCCCCCCTTTAAAAACATATTTCTTTTTAAATAATTTGTCAAATCATATATATTTTTTCTCCACTTTTCAATCACATATTTTACTTATAAACATAAAAACATGTTTTTAAACTTTTTTTTTTTTTTTTTGCCGAATAGAGTCTTAAAGGCCGTTTGGTGTCAAACTTTTTTCTCAAATTTATTTTTTGATTAAAAATTTCTATGAGACTTACTAATTATCACAATTTTCAACCACATTCTCTAAAAAATTCAAAACTCTCCAAATATTTGAAAAAATGTTAGGGACCAAAATGGGCTGTTGAACAAATCTTAAAAAGTGGCTACTTGTTGGTTCATAACTTTGCATCTTGGTAAAATATTTACAAACGAATTTATAAACAATACATTTTCTTAAATAACATTTTAACCACACAAAGTTTTAGAACTATTTTTCAAGTACATATTTACCTCAAAAATATCACATTCTTTAAAAACAAAATAATAATAATAATTACCAAGCATAGGCTTGAAAATCAGACACTTCATTTTCTTCATTTATATTCCTACCTACAAATAAGTATTCATTTTCAAGGGCGGACCCACATAGGGGCCCGTCGGGGCACGTGCTCCCATTAAAAATTTGACATCTTTTTTTTAAAAAAAATAAAAAATCAGTTGATTTTTTAACATAGCCATTACCCGATTCCCTAAAATTATATTGGATTATTGTTAATTTATTTGCTCGATGTCTCTGTCTATTAGGAATGGAGATTTAGATTTTGGTCAATTGAGATTGAGATTTTAGAGTTTGGAATATTGAGAATTTGAGATTTGAGAAATTATTGTTTTATTTGAATTTTTATTTGTTTGAGAATTTGAGGTTTTAAGGTTAATATGTGCTTACAATTATTTATTTGTTTTTTTGTATCAGTTATGGAAAAATATTTTAAGCATAAATCTACGTTTTCTTTTGATGAACAAAGTAATGAAAATGAAGTTAGAGATGAAATGATTAAGGAACTTGGTGAAGAAACTGATGTTGAAATTGAAGATTTGTTTCAACGTTGGGATAATGTTTGGGATGTTTGGAGTGACACCCTTGAATTTGATGTAGCAAATATTGATAATAATGTACTTAATATTGACAATGATATGGTTATGGAACGTTACTAAAGTATGAAAACATGTAGAGAACAATTGTAATAAAATTTCAAGTACTTTTTCATTTTTTGGTCTTCTTCCTAAAAAGAATTCGGGGCCGGCAAAAACACAAATCCATTTATGCCCCAATACTACAAAAAATCTGCGTCCGCCACTATTCATTTTTATCGTGTCAAGATTGAATTTCTCATGCAAGTTGGCTTTCCCCCATCAAAGGACTAGTTGGTGGGACAAGTCGAGCCACACTTTGGTTAAGTGAACACGATAGTAAACGAGCAAAACGATTCAATTCTCTTCATCTAATACTCTGAGCTTGTCATTTATTAATTGTTGGCTTACTTCATATATTTGTTGATTTTTAAATATCGTAAAACCCAATACAGTAGAAAATGTAAGGAGAAGTATACAAGTTCAGCCATTAGCTAGTACTAGTATTGGCTGACTTGATGATAAGTGCGATCAGCATCTTTACACCGCGAGTTTTCTAGTCCTCCATACTTAACAAAGTTCAATTTCTTATAAAATTTATTATTACTACTTGAATTAAAATAGATATTTATCATCCTAGATATTTTCTGATATATTAAATAAGTGAATATAAGAATATATTAATTAATATTGTATTTCTTTATATTTTGCGTAATATATCTGGAAAATCTTTGATATTTTACAATATTAACTCTACCGTGTTTAATGCACGTCTCTTGGTAAGAAAATAATTCCTTATTATTCATTGATTTACCTATAAGTAAAATAATATATATGTCATGAGGGAATCACAGTTTTAAGACATTATTTTTACATGTTCCAGTCTATGAGCTTTTATCGTCTATTGTCAACTTGTTACTCAGTCATCCTCTTCGTCCACCAGTTACAGCAAGGTAGAACGCGAGACTTCATTGATTAGTTTTAAAGCAAAAGTTTTCTTCGACATCTTGGAGAATACAAAATAACTGAGTGTTGAATGTACAATCCAACCAGTTGATCAAATTCCTCGGCGCAAAATTTAGAACGGTACTTCTTAATCCAAGAAGTGTTTGTGGTCGAGTACAATAGGAAATTAGCGATAAAGTTAAGACCAGAGTGTTTGATTCCACTTCATAAACTAGTAAAATAAATTAAGGGAGTGTAAGTCCTTTGATTGTTATTTGTTAATTTTACGAAATTACAAAAAACGATACTTTTGTATTTTTTATGGTTTTATAACGTTATATTTGGGAATGTGGATGTATTTGCTAAAAAATAAAATAAAATGAAATTCTGGTGTTTATTATCAATGCTGACTATGGATAGCATTTTAATCAATCAGATTAATTAAATTATTAATGGATCTACAAATTAGAACTTTCACGTAATATATAAAGTAATACACGTTATGTGGTCCTCCTACTCTAATGTGTGGAAAGAAAAATCAAAGCATCTGATTTTTTGTAGGAAGGATTTTAAATGGGGAGACAGAATACTGACCTACAAAAGATGCATGGAGCTATTGAGGAAGGATTATTAATTGTGGTCCAATACCCTGAAACTTCCAGTTCAAAAACAGTAGAGCAGAAGCCTGCCAATACCGTAAACATTTTTTTTATAAATAACCACGTGTCAACATTTCATTAGATCTCTTTTTTGAAAAGTCAACATCAAAATTATCTAAAGACACATGCAAACATCTAATTAGATCATTTCCATCAAAATCAAATGATGAGTTCAATTTTCATCAAAAATCCGAGTAGGGATCTCTGATGATCATGAAACATAAGCTCAGTTCAGTAACATTGTAACAATTATAAATTAGATCATTCATGTTTTTAAGATAAAATACGCGACTCAAAAGTGGAGTGAGAAAATATTTGTTGTTAAAAAATGGTTTGAGTAATCGTATTTTTTATAAATTGATTTATAAATTATAATGATTATATTAAAAACATATGATTGTTTAAAATTTCGTGTTTAAAAATATTTTTTTATATATATATTTTTAAGGTAAATATGTGGTAGAAAAGTATAGAGATAAAATATGTGTGGTTAAAAAATAATTTGGAGAATTGTGTTATTTAAAAACACATTTTTAAATAGTTTGACAATGGCTAATTAGTGATTTGAGACGTGTTAAAATTTTGTATTTAAAAACATGTATTTTTATGTTTTTGAGGTAAAATATGTAATTTAAAAGTGAAAAGAAAAAAATATATTTTTAAAAGCAATTTGAAAAATTGTATTATTTAAAAATATATTTTTATAATTTGTCAAACAAAAGAAATGATCAAATAATTTTTTTCTTCAAATAAGGATATGTGTGCAATGGTTTTAAAATAAATGATCAAATAATTAATATAATCAGGTTGGGTACCACTATTCCATCCCGTTCCCACTCTGTCCACAACTCAAGGCAAAATATTTAGCCCTATCGTTTTCACTTTCCCCAATAAATAGGAAATACCACTTAGGCTCTATTCGATTGGAGTTCGAACCGAATTAAATTTTATGTTGAATTTATTTGTGTTTTTTAGATAAGATATGAAATTAAAAATTGATTTGAAAAATTGTGTAATTGGAGAGAGAAAATATGGATGGTTAAAAAGTGATTTGAGAAATTATGTAAATTAAATTTATTATTATTATTATTATTTTTTTGTCTTTCAACCAATTAATTTGACAAATTAAATCTAACCGAAATGTGCCTTCATTGCCATACCTAACATGAACACGAAATGGTAAACTTCATTACACTGATGTCAGACTTGCGAAATGTTGAAGTTGAACATTAGAGTCCGTGAAAAGTTTTGATTTTTTCTTTTTCTTTTTTTTAATTGATGTTTGGTTTAAAAATATTTGAAAAGTCAAAAATTGTGAACTTAACTAAGCATGAATAATTGAAATTGAGTTTGAAAAATAATTAAAATTTTCGTTTTACCAAACAAGCTCTAAAAGCAAAAAAAAAATAAAATTCTTTTCATTAATTAGCTTGAATTGAAAAATCAAACAAGGTTAAGTGTCTATTTAGGCTGATTAAGAGTTGGTAAAAGTAAATTTTTTGTTTTATATCACAATTTTTCAAATTACTTTTTAACCATACATATTTTTTTCTCTCCAATTTTCAACAATTACTTTTTACTTCAAAATTATAAATAAATCAGTTTATAAACCAAACAATGTTATCAAACGGAGGTGTCAGAATTTTATCTTTTAGTGAGTACCATAATAGGATTTGATAAGATTACGCTACGTAAAATTGAACTTTCGGACTAGAATTAATCTCTGAGGGTTTTAAAAATATAATAAACTCATTTACATTTTATATATGTTTCGGACCAAGACTGTGCCGCGGCCCACCCCTGTCTTGACAGATTCATTGGGTAAAAATACGATTTTTATTCTTTTTTGGCTCCGCCCAGACTCATGCTTTACATGTAATTCCATCACCGCCCACTATAATTTTCAGTATAGCGTGCAATAAGGGTTTAAAATGGATGAAACGGCCGTGATCTAGGTGGTTGGGTCCACGACGAGCCATGCCTTGACAAGAAAGAAGTGTTGAGTGGAAACCGGCACGGCAGTGTGCCAAGGACGTACGAACTACTTATTTCTAGTCTTACTTCATGCACCATAAAGAAGAGACAGTACGTACCCTTGTGTTCATCATCCTACTATGACTCTATACAATAAAATCTCCCCTACCACATTTAATATATATAAACCCACTTAATTAAGCCTTAAGAGAGAATATATGGTGAGACCAACCCTAGCTCCGTAAGAAGGATTTCACTATTTTGAGTGGTCCATTTGACAAATTGTATCATTTTTTTATTTTTATTATTATTATTATTATTATTATTTTGAAATTCTGGCGGAAGTTAGTATTAAGTTGTGAAGCTTAATTATTGTTGCTATGTGCAGTCCATACACAGACCCGCCTTGTAATTACGATTTTTCTTATAAATTAGGACTGGTCATTAGGATTTTTTATCATCACAAAAAATCTTAAAAGAATGATGAATATAGAAAAAAATATAAGAGAATTGAGGAGACATATATATGCTCAACTTCATTAAGTTATACTGATTACATGTGCATGCATGCTATATACAAGATTAATTTATACAACTAATTAATCCCACAACTTAATTTAAATTCAAACTGAAGTCTATCGAGGCACATTTCAACAAAATGAGAGACAAGCTAGAAAAATAGGGTAAGCGTTTTTCTCTTTCAAAATTTCTTTTTATCATACTGAATTACTGTGATAGCGAAAGAAGACATAATCTTCACATTAATGAGGCGAACCAAAAATACTGAAAATTTGGGTTTACGTCCTTCCAAAATAAATTATATTTAAAAAAAATATATGATCAGGGACCATTTTCATTTATTTCTTATTTTATTCTACATAAAATGGCAGTTTCCAAACCAACTACTACTGAAATTATGGCTAGGTACAATTAGTCCCATGTGAATTTGTCCATAGAGTTGACTAATTATTCACAATCAAGATCTCTTTATTTGAAATATTAATGATTAATAATTCTAAAGAAAAGAAGATTTGCATGTATATATAGGTCAAAACTCTCGATTACACATTATGATAGATAATAATGTCATAAGGTCCCCTAGTCATCATCACCCTCTAAATATTTTCCAGACCATTAAATAATATCAGAATGTCGGGCCGCCTCCATTTTATATTATAATTATATAAAATTCATACATATTCATATACCCTAAATTAATAATCAGCAAAAATCGATCCCCTACTTAAAAATCTTTTTTCATAAAATTAGCATTTGCAGCACTGTGGTGAGAATGAAAACCTTAATAGTAAATTAGACCACATTTCATCCAATTCTTAAAATTTAAAATTAATTTGGATCAAAGGTTTAAAATATAAGCGTATGATTATCAAATAACGGGATAGAGAAAATATAATGGAGGTTTTTGATTTTGTTTTCAGACCAATTGTCCATATATCTGGTTTCCCGGGCTAAGATCTTGATAATAGAAAACTCTACTTTATCGTATAGGTTTTAGAATTTTGGTCGTTTTCCCCATTATTTAAAAAATGTTTGAAAAATCAAAAATTGTAGACTTAACTAAGATGGATGGTTGATATAAAGTGTTGAATAAATTTAACTTAAAAAAAAAAAAAAAAAAAAAGAGGCCAAACTGGGGCTTAGTATTTTGGCTTAAGATCTTGGTCCCTTGTACTCAATAAAATTGACACACACCCCTTGTTATTCTATATACCTACATAAATACTACGTCGATTTTGAGAAGCAGAGAAATCACTTTGTTTAAAGATCGTTCGGACTCTTCTTGGAAGTGATGTGTTTTCGGTCTAGTAGTAGTGTGTCGTGCTTGAGCATTGACTTGAGATATTTTATCTATATGAGAAGAGCAAAGTAAAACTAATTAATGTGTAAATCGTGAATAAAAAATATAAGGTAAAATGAATTTTAAAATAAGTACATAATTTTAAGCTAAGCTAAAGAGGGCATTAATTAATTACTTAATAGTTAATTAATTAGAATTAGATTAAAGAGGAATATTGATCTTCTAGATTATTTATATGTAAATTGGAGTTATGTTACCTAAACCAAACATGCGCACCTTATTTCATGTAACTTTGATCATATATAGAGGAAAATAGAATATAAAGACCTAGCTAGAGTCCTATACCAACGGCTCCCATCGATTTAGGTACGACGTTATGTATTTCTGGGATAAAATATCAACTAAAATTTTACCTTCTTTTTTTTTTTTTTTTGGTAGATTGGCACATAACACACAAACAAGTGGTAGAGCGAGAGAGATGAAAAAGTATTTCTTGGGAAATAAGCATTGAAAAGTTTAGGGCGTGACTTTGAATGTGGGGACCCTGATTAAAAATGAATAAACCACGACCGTTAATAACAATAATAATTGAACCGATTCAATACTGACTAAGAAAAACGTGTAGGATGTTTGTTATTTGTCTTGTTTACTTTTGTTCAATTCAACATACTAATCCACTATTTGATTTTACGTCAATTTTTACTAACTTTTTGTAAAAGGAGATAAAATTTATTGTTGAAAAGTTGTGAATACCATAATGCATGAATTAAAATAATTATTGGATTTGACTTAGCCTTTGTTTGAGCCCCATTATTTCAATTTAAAATTTGAGTTTTGGAAATCTAATGGTTAAAAAGTTGTTTGAAAAGTAAAAAATTGTGGACTTGACTTTTTTGGATTGTTGAGATTGATTACTGTAGAAAAAATTTGTAAAAAAAAAATGAGAAATAATGGGGCTCAAACAAGAGCTTAAGTTTTTATCAATTTGTTTTCATAGAACAAGGGCTAAATATTCAGCTGCCCAAATATATTGTTTATAAACAAAAAATGTTGTATTTCTTAGGTAAAATATGTGACTGAAAAATGATTTTAAAAAATTCATGTGATTAAAAAATAGTTTGAAAAATTGTGAACAAGTAACCAAACACATTGCCAGGTTTAAGAATTCGATCAATTAATAAAGTAGAATGGTAGTGAAAATACGAATATTTAGATCAAAATATGCAGTAGTTATAATTATAAGCTTAAAATTAATGTTTATTTTGACTAAATTTATGAATTATATTCAAACGGATCCTAAATATTTATTTAAAAGTGATTGAGGGTTAATTAAATGTGCGATTGATCACTCAACTTTGAAAGAAGTTCCATTCGAGCAGGGGTGAGCAAGCTAAAATCTACTGTTCACGAGAGAGTGAAATTCGACTTACAATTTAGGCTTTAAGCTTAGATTCACGAGCAATTTTAAAAAAATAATTTTTCTAATATCAGTAGTATTAAACATCAGTATTCAATTGAACTATATATAATTCAATTTTACAATTGTTGCCACCTAAAATGGCGATAAACACTAACATTACTTATTTAAAAATGAGTTATAAGTTTAATCAAAGTTAAACCATAGTTCCAATCACAGTCATAACCATTACTCATTATTCTCTACACATTTCATAAAATTCACTATTATTCTTATTTATATATAATCCTTTTATAAATATAGCTGACCCCATATTTAAAAAACTTTCTCCATGTCTACTTTCTTATAGAAAAGGAATCTACTAACGTAAAATTTACTTTTGTTTTCCCCATAATTTTGAATTACAAGAAATAAATAAATAAATAAAATTTAATTCTTTAGAAGTGAACTCTTAATTTCTTTTATATAACCAGAGACAGTCTTAAACCAGTTTCTTCCGTTTCTTCCTCATAGAGATAGAGAGATAACGAAGATGGTACTCACAGGCTTACAGCAACTAAAGGAGGCATCCAAAGGGATCGCATTGATCTCAATTCTGTGTTTTCACAGTTGAACTTCGATGGATGTTTATTTTAGGGTTAAACTGTATGTACAGAATTTGAATCATGCGATCCCTTTGGATTCATCCTTCGGTAGCTTCCAACGTGGAGATCTGACGAAGGCTTCACATGCCCTACAAATTCTAGGATGAACTCGCTCTCTTTTTACTCTTTATTATATGGTGAAGAAAGAGAGAAATAATATTTTCTTCATATGAAATTCAGGCAGTGAAAGGAATCTAGTAAGTGTGTGTGTACATATATTATTTTGCTTATACATATGAGATTTCAACTTCCATAATTATATCTCGGTATCATTTAATCTTTGTGATTTATTGTTTCAAATTTAAGTTCAAGCATTAGCATTCAAAGTTAGGTTTTTTAGCTAATTAGCTTCTGCTTCTATTATTCTTGATTTTCATATATATATATATATATATTTAAAAGTTACTCAAGAAGAAATAAATTTATTCATCTAAATTTTTGTTTTAAACACATCCCTCAAAATAAAAAAGAAATTCACATTCATTTTTTTAAAAATTAAGAACCTAATACAAACAATTTGTGTCAGATTCACTTTCTTATCAAGAATTACTCTACTGGATTTGAGTTTTATAGGTTTATTATAATAATAATAAAAAAAAATCTTGGTGAAATCAATGACCTTTATTTTTGATATTATTAGAAAGTGGAATGTGTTAGGTGTAAGTACTGAAGGTTGAAGATCCAGCCAGGTTTTATTAATCTTATAATAACTGCCAATGATTTTGCACCCAAATGTATACACAAGATGGACATTACATGGTGTATATAATGATTGCAAATTCAATGGCACACTATCCTTATTTTTATCGTTTAAAGAAATCTCATATTACCTATATGTTCTGACAGTCGTCCATAATATTTGAATGGAGGCAACTTTCACGTCTTTAGAATAATTACCTATATATATATATATATGCTACATCGGTCTATCCGATGGATTATATATGAACATAATTTTTTTTTTTTTTTTTTTTTTGGGGCAGAGTAGATGTTTAATTATGTGAAAAATTTAGGGGCCGTTCTCTTTGTGTTTCGATTTTGGATTTTGAATTTTGGATTTTAATTGTTTGTTTGTTTTTGGATTGCTGAAAATATGTTCTCTTTGTAATTTTGGAAAACTGTTTTCAAAAATAAAAAACTGAAAAATGCGTTTACTTTGTAAATTTTGATATATTTATTTTGTAATATTTTATATGTAAAAAACGGTTGATTTGTTGAATTAAATTAATTTTAATGTTAATAAATCAGTTAGTTCTCTATGTCAATAAATTCATCATTAACATTGTTTCAATTAAACAAAAATTTAACTACATACCAACAAAATCTTAACATGGATCTATATATAATGGCAAAATAACAGAAGAATTTCAAGTGAAGGAAGAATCTCACATTTACAAAATAATAAAAATAAAAAATAAAAAATTACAAAAAAAAAATAAAAAAATCTTAACATGGATCTATATAATGACAAAATAACATAAGAACTTCAAGTGAAAGAAGTGTCTCACTTTTACCCAAAAAGATAATAATAATAAAAAAAAAAATCTTAACGTGGATCTATATATAATGACAAAATAGCATAAGAACTTCAAGTGAATGAAGTGTCTCACTTTTATATAAAAAAAAAATTAAAAAAAAACATGGATCTATATATAATGACAAAATAATATAAGAACTTCAAGTGAAAAAAGTGTCTCACTTTTACAAAAAAAAAAAATAATAATAATTTACAAAAAAAAAAAATCTTAACATGGATCTATATATAATAATAATAAAATAATATAAGAACTTCAAGCGAAGAAAGTGTCTCACATTTAAAAATAATAATAATAATAAATAAATTACCAAAAAAAAAAAGTCTTAACATAGATCTATATATAATGGCAAAATAATATAAGAATTTCAAGTGAAGGAAATGTCTCACAAAAAAAAAAAAAAAAAATCCAAAACGCACGTTTTGGTCGTTTTGGGTTTTTTAACACAAAATATCCAAAACGCAATAAACTCGTTTTGAGTTTCCTTTATATTTTTTTTTTTTTGGTATTTTGAAAAACACATTTCTGAAAATGGGCAAAGTGAACGCGTTTTCGATATTTCCAAAAATCGAAAACTCAAAACGAGCTCAAAACAGTAAAGAGAACGGGGCCTTAAACATTCGAAATAGATTATAATATGAAATAATTAATATTAAATCTTATGTTAGTTTTGGGTTCTCCTTTCTGCTAAAAATTAACGTCAACATCCCGACTATGCAATAGGGCACAATCAAGTAGTTTCTCAGTTGAAACACGTTTTCTAAAAATTAATTCAAACTACTGGTGAGACAAAAATGTGCTCATTCTCATGCAAACAAAATACATTTTCATCAAATGTGTAATGCATCTGCACGATTTTGTAGTCATACTTGAACTCCGAGAGTTTTGATCGTATGAAATAATTTTGATTTGAGAGTGAACGCGATTTAGTTCAAATGAGTTCTCACATATTTTCAAAATAAACCATTTAAAATGATTTGGAGAATTCCAAATCAAATCAAACCATTTTTTGGTTCAATTTGATTTTAATCTACAATTTATCTGTCGAAATAACAAAATGAATTGAATAAGAGAATTTTTTTAACATAAATATTTCATTACATAATTAATATTTATTTTAAACTCTAAATACAAACTTAAAGGCAAAAAATAATAGAAAGTTCCACTAATACAATAACAAATAATAAATGGAAGCTCAAAAAATAAAATAAAATAAAAAATCATTATCAATGCCATTTCCTGGTAAACAATATCGAAACCTGATTCTTATCATAAAAGTGCCAAAATTTGTCAAAAATAAATGTGAATCGCAACCACTTGCCCACCAGACTGAATTGTTGCACCGAGGAACAAAAATCAACCGCACCAAGGAACAAAAATCCAACCACACTAAGTAGAACAAGCCAAACAATAATATGACAATCATAATGTGAATAAAACAATTAATCACACAATCAACACTCACACACACTTGATGTAAATAATGATATGAACATCAATTTATTATACGTGGAAAAACCCTCCAATGTGAAGGGAAAAAATCACGGGACCGTAGTCCACTCTAAACCTCTACTTATAACTTCAAAGTGGGTACACAAAGTTCTCCCCCTAATCAAATAGGGGATGCCAAAATAGAGCAATACAATAACACCTCAAAAATACAAAGAAACCATGACTCAACAAAGTGGAAAACCAAAGGTAAAAGCGGGAAGAAAATCACCAAAACAGGGACTGAAGTTTGCTAACAATAATCAGCTGTAGGAACCTCTAAATGACGATCCAACCATCCAAAATGTAAATCTATATGTCTACAACTATCCTGCAAGATTTTGTCCCGATCAAAGAAAATTGACCATGCGATGAAGGTGTATTATGAGCTGCAGTGATATATAAAATCCGAAAACTGGAAAGCTTCCTTTCTTCTCTCCCTTTTCTTGTCTAAAACCTTCCCAGCTTTCTCTCACTTGTTTTTTAAGCTTTCCCTAGTCTTTTACCAAGATACGAAAGTGTGGAAATTACATTTCTCATTCCCAAACTTTGCAACAAGAGGTAAGTAAGTCATTTTCATCTATTTGGCTGAAAATAGATGAAATACATGGGCCATCCCCAGAGGAGAGAAACCCAACAAATCTCCCCCTCCCGACTTTGAGGAGAGAGTCTCCATACCGGCAACTCTACAACATACTTCAGTCTTCTCTATTGGAAGAGATTTAGTCATCATGTCTGAACTATTATCATCAGTATGGATCTTTGTTAATTCTAACAACTTGAAATTTAACACATCACGAATCCAGTGATATCTAACATCAATATTTTTTCATCTAGCATGAAAGGTAGAGTTCTTACTAAGATGGATAGTACTTTGATTGTCACAATATAATAAGTACATTTCATGCTTCATTCCAAGCTCTTGAGAAAATTTCATCATCCAAAGCAACTCTTTACAAGCTCCAGTTGCTGCAATAAACTCTGCTTTTGTAGTGGAAAAAGCAACACATTTTGTAGTTTTGATTGCCATGAAACGGATCCCCCTCCAAAAGTAATCAAGTACCCAGAAGTAGACTTTTTATTATCTACATCTCCAGCCACATCAACATCTGTATATGGAGTCAATATAGGTTTCTCAGTTCCAAAGCAAATATACAATTTGGAGGCCACAGAGATACCTGAGGATCCACTTCACAGCATCCCAATGTTCTCTACCTGGATTGGAGAGAAATCTACTAACAACACTAACGGCATGAGCTATGTCAAGTCTGGAATATACCATCGCATATATCAAACTTCCCACAGTTAAATCATATGGAACATTCTTCATATCATCTTTTTCTTCTTTAGTAGAGGGACTTTGCTTGGAGCTCAATTTTAAATGACAAGCAAGTAGAGAGCTAACTTCTTTAGCTTTGTTCAGAATGTATCTTTCCTATAATAACCACAACTTCTTAGCTTTCTTGTCTCGAACAATGTTCATGCCAAGGATTTTCTTTGCTAGCCCCAAGTCTTTAATTGCAAAGGACTTGCTCAATTCCTTCCTTAACCTGTCAATTTTAGACACATCATGGCCAACAATTAACATATTATCAACATAAAGTAACAAGATAATAAAATCATTATCAACAAATATTTTAATGAAAACACAATGGTCAGAAGTTGTTTTCCTGTAGTTATGTTTCTCCATGAAGGATTTAGACTTCTTATCCCATTGCCTCGGTGTTTGCTTCAACCCATATAGACTTTTCTTCAATTTACAAACCAGGTATTCCTTTCCTTTCACTTGAAAACCCTCAAGCTACACCATATAAATATGTTCTTCAAGATCACCGTGAAGAAAAGCTATTTTTACATCCATATGCTCAATCTCTAAATCCATGCTAGAAGCCAAACCAAGTATCAATCTAATAGATAACATCTTTACTACTGAAGAGAAGATTTCATTAAAATTAACACCTTCTTTCTGATTGAACCCTCCAATCTTTGTACCTTGGTTGTGAACAATTTTTTTTAAGTCTTCAACCTGTACACCCATTTGTTTTTCAATGCCCTCTTTCCTTTAGGCAGATTCACCAATTCATAAGTGTGGTTAGCATATAATGACTCCATTTCTTCTTGCATAGCTTCCATCCACTCTTCTTTCTGCTCATGTATAATAGTTTCTTGATAGCATTCTGGTTCTCCCCCATCGGTAAGAGTTATAAACTTTGTGGTGAGATATTTCTTTGAGGGTTGATGGGTTCTACTTGATCATCTCAAAGAAATATCATCTGGTGGTTCTACAAACTAAGTGCCTGACTGATCCTCTTGCTCAATTACCTCCTCGGTGTCATTAGGGAAAATATGGCCATAAACATCATTTTCATCATTCTGAGCATCTTGAACATCATCTCCATTTTGGCTAGAATCTATAGATGGAGGAATAGGATCCAATTCAACTAGAACATCATTGCTTGCTTCTGGTTTTTCAACAACTTTCTCAATATCTTCAATGGTCTGATCTTCCATAAACACAATATCTCAGCTTCTAACCAGCTTCCTTGAAATAAGATCATAAAGTGTGTAACCAAGATCATCTAGACCATAATCCAAGAAGATACATTGCTTTATTTTTTAGTCAAGCTTTGTTCTCTCATCTTTAGGGATATGCACAAAGGCTTTACGTCCAAAAACCTTCAAATGATCGTATGAAATATATTTCCCACTCCATATTCTTTCTAGCACATCAAGCTGTAAGGAATAGATGGAGAAAGATTTATAACATGCACCGCTATATCTAATACTTGGCCCCCAAAAGGATCTTGGCAACTTGGCATGTGACAACATACATCTTATTCTTTCTACAATGGTTCTGTTCATTCTTTCTGATGGTTCTATTCATTCTTTCTGCCAAACCGTTGTACCGAGGAGTTTTAGGAGGAGCTCTTTGATATCGAATACCCTGACTTCTGCAGTACTCATCAAATGGCCCTAAATATTCACCACGGTTGTCTGTGCGAATACACTTTAATGACATTCCAGTTTCCCTTTCAACATTAGCCTGAAACTGTTTAAGGACATCCAACACTTGATCTTTAGTTTTTAAGGTATAAACCAATACTTTACTTAAATGATCATCAATGAATGTGACAAAGTACAAGGCACCACCCAGTGTTCTAGTTTACATAGGACCACAAACATCTGAGTGTATCAACTCTAAAGCATTTGGCTTCCTTGAAGGAGGATTAGTCTTAAAACTTAAAAGCGACTCCGTTCTACTTTCCAGCTAGAAAATCTACACAAGATTTCAAACAAATTCGTCTCATGCCAGAAAGAAATCCTTTCTTATAAAGAAAGTCCATACCTTTTTGTCCCATGTGACAAAGTCTCTTATGTCACAACTCTATAGATGAATCATCTGATACTGCATTAATCATACCGTTAGTAACCTTTGTCTGCATCATATAGAGTAGAAGACTTCGACCCTCTAGCCATAACCATTGACCCCTTTCTGTGTTTCTAAACACCATCACTTAAGATGTTACAATAACCCTCATCATCAAGTCTTCCAGCAGAAATCAAATTCAGTCTGATATCAGGAACATGCCTCACCTCTTTAAGTATCAACATGCTACCATTATTAGTCTCCAGACACACATTACCAATACTGATGACTTTATATGAGCCATCATTTCCCATCTCTCCTTCAGTGTAAGAGGAGAAGAAATCTCTTCTGGAAGTAGCATGAATGGAGTTACCACTATCAATAACCCAACTGAATTCTTGGAAAGCAATATTGACTTCATCTACACCACAAACTATAAGAAAATCTTCAGTAATAGCTGACACTGTCTCCTTATCACCATCTTTCTTGTTACCTTTCCTTTGTTCAGAAGCTTGATCTTGCTTCCATTTACGGAAATGTTTCATGTGGCATTTCTTGACACAATAATAGCTGTCAAAATATTTCTTTTGTTGAGACTTACTTTGGACTTTTCACGATTATTAGGACCTCTGCTTTTGCTTCTCCCCCTGTTTTCCATAACAAGGGCCTCTGACTGAGAATACGAAGAAACATATGTCTTCCTTCTTGTTTCTTCATTTAACAAACTACTTTTTACCAAGCTCATAGACACCACTCCTTCAGGGGCTGAGTTGGTCACTGAAACTCTGAAAGTTTCCCAGCTATCTGGCAAAGAACCCAAAATCCACAAAGCCTACACTTCATCATCAAAAGAAATTTTCATAGTGCCTAACTAATTTATAATTCCCTGCATCTCATTCAAGTGATCAGTAATAGGAGACTCATCTTTATACTTCAAATTCATAAGATTTTTAATAAAAAACAATTTGTTTCCTCCAGTTTCTCTAGCACACAACTCCTCCATTTTTTTCCAAAGTGTGTGTGCATTAGTTTCATCAGCTATATGATTGTGGACATTATTATCTACCCATTTCCTTATCTAGCCACATACTTGTCTATTCAACAATTTCCACTCTGCATCACTTTTGTAACTAGGCTTCCCCCCATCGCCTAAAATGGGAGCATGAAAATTTTTGCAATAGAGTGGGTCCTCCATTTTTCCTTTCCACATATGATACTTACTTCCATTTAAACTAATCATTCTAATGGTGTTCACTTCCATGGTTATACACAAACAATCTAATAACCCCAAGCTCTAATACCACTGTTGCACCAAAGATCACAAACCAAACAATAATATGGCAATCACAATGTGAATAAAACACACAATCAAAACTCACGCACACTTGATGTAAATAAAGATATGAACATCAATTTATTTTACATGAAAAAACCCTTCAATATGAAAGAAAAAACCACGGGACCGTAGTCCACCCCAAACCTTCACTATAACTTCAAAGTGGTACACAAGATTCTACCCTAATCAAATAGGGGCTGCCAAAATAGATCAATACAATAACACCTCAAAAATACAAAGAAACCATCACTCAACAAAGTGGAAAACCAAAGGTAAAAGCTAGAAGAAAATCACAAAAATAGGGACTGAAGTCTACCAACAATAATCAGCTGTAGGAACCTTCAAATGAATATCCAACCATACAAAATGTAGTTCTATATGTCTACAACCAGCATACAAAATTTTGTCCGGATCAGAGAAGAAATGACCATGCAATGAAGGTGTTTTCTGAGTTGTAGTTATAAAATCCGAAAACTGGACAGCTTCCTTTCTTCTCTCCCTTTTCTTGACTAAAACCTTCCCAGCTCTCTCTCTCTCTCTCTCTCTCTCTCTCACTCACTCACACACACACACACACTTGTTTTTGAGGCTTTCTCTAGTCTTTTACCAAGATACAAAACTGTGGAAATTACATTTCTCACTCACAAACTTTGCAACAAGAGGTAAGTAAGTCATTTTTATCTATTGGGCTCAAAATAGATGAAATACATGGGTCATCCTCATAGGAGAGAAGCCCAACATGAATGACAATGATTCCCAGACACCAAACTAATTTGAATCACATTAATTGGAATTTCATGCTATCTATTATTTGATATCCAATTAAGAAACACAAATCCAACAGCAACTCTATTCACATAAAAATTACACAATAGACCAAAAGAAATCAAAAAAAAAAAAATCGAAAAGCAAAAAGAAAAAAAGCAAAAGTACAAAAAGTATAAAATCAACAAAATCGTTAAAAATGTCTAAGGAAACAACCCTAAGAAAATTATGATGGAATAAGAGAATAATAGTTAATGAAAAAATAATTTTGCTCAACGGATTCAAATCAGGAGCAATGGAGACTGTTTTATTCTGATTGATTGAAATGGAAAATGAGAGTCCTACATATATAGAAAATGAATGGAAGCTAGACCAATAAGAAGATGACAACTAAGTAGGGAAAATAACAAACTAAAGACAGTCACTTATAAAAACATAAAGTAAAAAAAAGTGTGAAATAGCAATGCAACTTTTGTGACTCCTAATGTTGTGACGAATAACTCCAATGCTGATTCAGTGCTCATTCCTTGTACTTCAATGTTGATTCCTTCCACGATGTTATTTGTTCATTCTTCATCCTCCCCTCAATTTGGAGTTTGGTGAACATCTCCCAAACCTAGCTTGGAAAGCGAAATACAAAATTTCGAAGGAGCCAATGCTTTGGTAAAAATGTTTGCAAGTTGTAAGTGCGAAACCAAATACTGAGGAATAATATAGCCTTCCTTGAATTTATTATGAACAACATGACAATCAATCTCCAAATGCTTAGTTCTTTCTTAGAATACTAGATTTGCAGTGATGTGTAACGCTGCCTTGTTATCACACCAAAGAGAAATAGGTAGATACACAGGAAGTGAAATATCTCTTAGAATGTGAGAGATCCATCTCAATTCACAAACATTTGAAGCAAGACTTCTATACTCAGCCTCTATTGAAGATCTGGACATAGTAGTTTGTTTCTTGGTCTTCCAAGATATCAAGGCATTTCCAAGATAGATGCAATAACTAGTTAGAGACTTACGAGTATCCAAACAAGATGCCCAATCGGCATCTGAATAGCCTTCGAGTTTGAGATTGTTCTGTGATGGGAAGAATAACCCTTGTGAAGGAGAACCTTTTAAATACTTCAATAGATGCACAACAACGTCCCAATGATTTTGACAAGGTGCATCGACGAATTGACTTTATCGTTGAACCCCATAGGTAATGTAACACCCCAAGTTTAAAATCTAAAACCTAGGCGTGTTAACTCCCATTCACATTATATGCGGAAATAAATCGTTTAAAACATTTAAACTTTTCATTTTCTATTATAAAATTTTACAAAAATTTCGACAGAGTCTCCTCTATAACTTGGACGTAACCAACCTGTAGAGGGACATTATACCTACAATACATATACAATTCTCAAAGCCATTTAAATCCAACATCCAACCAAAATTCCAAAATCCAACTCCAACATTAATTCCCAAACTCCTCAACGATAATACATTGAAGTAAAAATTTAAAAATTCCAGAAACATAGTATAATCTAATCATCGGGAAATACCATACTTATTTAAACTAACATCAACCAAACAGTTATCAAAACTAAATGAATCAAGAAATAATTAATGATGAACTTAATTTAAATTCAAATATTAACTTTTTCTTAAAGAAAATTGAAGCGGGTATAGCCTGAGCCTGCCACCAAATGCTCTCTTCGTCTCATCTAGCTTTCATCACCTGAAATATTGGGTAGGGATTGGAGTGAGCTAAAGCTCAGTAAGTAAACTTTATACAAGTGATGCATGCTCATGACATGAAATGCTTTAGACCATTCAAAGTAATTATCCCCATTTACTTTACTTTTCAAGACTTTCATACTTTCCAAACTTTCACTTAAATGTTTCCAAAAAAAACTTTAACTTCATTTCCATCGTGAACTCACTTAGTATATCTTCTAGCCAATCAGAATGTAGTGGGCACTTTTCTTTATTTGGAACCAGGTTATCACTTTTCCACCGCATAGCGGTTTAAAATTTGCAACCGCCAAACGGTTTAGCAATCGTCACCGCAAAGTGGTTTAATATTTGCCACCGTCAACCGGTTTAGAAATCATCACCGCAAAGCGGTTTAATATTTGCCACCGAAACAGCGGTTTAATTTGGGTACTCCGGTCTCCCGCGTCCCATTTCCCACTCACCTTTCATGGCATAGAAGTACACTCATTCTTTCTTAAAACTTGGGATACATGCATTTTGAGAAAACTTAAACTTATCACATTCTTCATTTAAAATCATTTGACTTCCCCAACTCAATGAAAATGCATGCTTGACGATGTAACGTCATGATAACATGTATGCTTAAACCTTCACTTAATAACACATACATGTATAAAGTTCATAGAAAGCACCACAAGCAAATAAATTTCAAAAATATAATTTAAGCCCATTAATTACACCTTAAAAATTTAACTTCAATGAAAATATGGGAAGTTTACTTACCTGACGTCGTTATGAGTTACCGTTATCTTGATTTGCAAATGAAAGAGTCCCAGATGCCCGTGACGTCAATGTACCAATTCTCCTAATTATTTTCATCCATTCATACAATACAACCTTTAGTTCGAAACCAAAATTTAAACTCCTAACCAAGGTTAAAACTTCAATTTAATATATAATTCAGACCAAACGGAACCTTAAGCCATGTCTAACACCTTTAACACCATATTAGAAATGAACAATCAATTCAATACACAATAGAAAAGTTTTACTCATCTTTTAGTTCAAACTAAAATTCAAAATTACATTACCTAACTTTACAAAATTTCTCAATTAAAATTCTAATTATTCATTGTAAGAATTTCGAAAATATGGTTGTAAACTGAAGATTTACCATTATGGATCAATATTAAATTTAACATTGCTAAAATTTGGAATCTGCAAATAATTTATAAACCCAAATTTCATATCATAACTCAACCATTACCAAACAATTAATTAATTCATAATCCCATCAAATATGAAATATTCACATACTTCAATAAATATGACTTTTAAATAAAACTTCAATTTAACCTAATGTGACCTTACATTAACACTAAAGCACATAAAACCAGTTAAAACACCTTTCATACTCCCAATTCTCAAAACATTACATTTTAAATCCTTAAAAAGCATATGAATGTAGGATTATAATTAATGTCTCAATTTAAAATAAAATCAATTAAAATAACCTGCATTAATAAATTCCAAAAATCTGAAATTCTAACTTTAAGTTCCAAATAAACTCTTAAATCTAAAATTACAAATTCCAATCCAAAAGCTAAAAATTTAAACAGTTAACTAATCTCATAAATTCGAAATCCTCAAATTTACCCAAAATAACAGAAATTCAATTAAACTAACTCAATTTAAACAAGGTATTTTTCACAAATTCTAAATCTGAAATTTCTCAATACATACACACGTGCATATAAAAACATATACATATATTCCACTAAATGAATCAAATGTATACATACATATATATAAACATTACTCAAATCTCAAAATTAACCTTTAAAATTTGAAATCTACATATTTTGAAATCTGAAAATTTGAAAATCTTAGCATATATACATACACTCAACATATATATATACATCAATAAACATATATGTGTGCGCGAGTGTGTGTGTAGTGCATGTGCGTGTTTGGCGTGCGCTGTGTGTTTTGTGTTGGGTGTGTGCGCTGCCGGGGAAAGGAACGAGGGAAGGGGAGGGTTACTGGGGTGGTGGCGCAGGCGACATCACCGGCGGAAGGGCTGAGCGACGACAGTTGAGTGTGAGGCGAGAGAGACAGAGACGTGGGAGATCGAGAGAGGGAGCGACGTCGTGAGAGAGAGAGAGAGAGAGACCGAGAGGCGTGAGTGAGGGAGAGGTGTAATGAGGGTTTAGGTTTTAGGTTTAATTTTAATCTTTAAAAATTTGCAAATTGGTCCCTCAAGTCCCCTCCTTTGCATATTTAATCCCCTAAGTTCCATTTGTTTTCCAAATGCCACTAAAGTTTCCCCCAAGTTTCAATTTAAGAAATTAAAAATAGAAATTAGCATGCTCAGGCAATAGAACAAAATCACAAAAATATTTGCGCGTAACCATTTTTTTTTTTAACTTTCAAATTGGTACATTGATCGAGACGGCGTCCAAGTCCTTCAACTGCAAAATAATTACAATTATAGACATTAAAGATCATAAATTTATAATTTATAATCACATTAACATAAATATTGAGCGAAATTTAAAATTGCACGTAAAATGGAAAAGGGGTCTTACAGGTAATGTCTAGTCTAGTATGATTAAGATAAAGTATGAATCCTACTAGTTCTGGGTCTACAAGCAATGGACTTCCAGGTTCGGTTAATTTAGTTCCTTGGGAATAGGAACATCTACTGGTCTAGTCCCTAGCAATTCTGCATTTTTAAGAATATCTAAAATGTACTTCCTCTGATTGATGTATATTCCTTCACTACTTCTAGTAATATCTAATCCCAAAAAGTACTTTGCAATGCCAAGATCCTTCCTAGTGAATATTTTATCCAAATATTCCTTAGTTGCTTGAATTTCTGAATTAAGCGATCTCGTGACTAAAACGTCATCCACATAAACTAAAAGAATTAAAATTCCATGTATTCCTGTTTAACAAACAAGCAACGATCATGTTCTAATTGATGAAATCCAAAATTTTTAAGTTTCAAACAGAATTTAGCATTCCACTGGAGAGAAGCTTGCTTCAAACCATATAGATTATGTTTCAACTTACAAACCATTCCAAGGGCTGCCTTGGTGTAACCTTGGGTGGAGTCATATAGACTTCCTCATCTAAAAATCCATGTAAAAATGCATTGTTTATATCTAGCCGATGAATTTTCCATGATTTTGCTGAAGCAATGGCAAAAAGGAGCCTAACTATGACCAATTTTGCAACCAGTGAAAAGCAGTCAAAATAATCAATTCCTTGCATTTGATGATATCCCTTTGCTACAAGTCTTTCCTCGTAGCTATCAATGGTCCCATCTGAATTTAAATTGACTTTATATACCCATTTAGACCCAATGGCCTTCTTTCCTTTCGGTAGAAAAGTCAAATCCCAAGTATCATTCTCCTCCAAGGCTTTGATTTCCTTATTCATTGCAGTGATCCATTCATGATCTTTACTGACCTGTTGATATGAATGAGGCTCCTGGATACTTGACACGTTTTCCAGAAAAGTGGTATATGCATGATGTAAATGTGGAGATGTAATATATGGATATGTTAGTGGTGTGTGAGGAGAAGAAGAAGGCCTTTGTGAGATCATACAGTCTGAGTCTTCTGTGACAATTGGTATAGACTGATCAAGAGATACATTTGTTACAAAGTCTTGCATCCAAACTAGAGTGGATTTAACTCTAGTACTATGTCTAATATTAATAACAAGTTGCACAAGAAAAGATGATTCATTTGATGATTCTTGAGTGTCAATGAAAGGAACAAGAATGAGTGGTAAAGAATTAGTATCTGTGTGTCTGGACGAAACAGAATTATTAGGAGTGTTTTCATCTATGTCATTTGAAATGTTTCTGGAAGAAAATTGAGGTGAAGATGGAGTATTATCATAGGATGAATGACAGTAAATCAAAGGAATCAACTCCATTTGGTGTGTTCATTTCTTTGTCAGAGGAATCAACTCCATTTGGTGATATCAAATGTAAAGACAGTAAATCATTCTTTTCTTCTCCCTGCTTGAAAGGGAAAATACTTTCATAAAAGACCACATCTCTAGATATATGTATTTGATTGATGGAAATGTTGAATACCTTGTATCCCTTTTGCCCCTTTATTATACCCAAGAAAAATGCAATTGTGAGTTCTGGGTTCAAACTTATCCTTGTGGGGTTTTATGTTGATAATATAGAAAAGGCAACCAAAGGTTTAAACATGGAATAATCTGGTTTATGTCCATATAATTTTTCATAAGGTATCTTCCAATTCAAGACAAATAAAGGGATCCTATTTATGATGAATGTTTCCATAAGTAAGGAATATGACCAGAATTTTTTTGGTAAATTTGCTTGGAACATCAAGGACTTGGCAATCTAGAGTAGATGTCTGTGTTAACGCTCAACAACTACATTTTGTTGTGGAGTATAAACACAAGACTTTTGATGAATGATTCCAAAACTTTGAAAGAGGGATTGACACTCATGACTGGTGAATTCGGTTCCATTGTCAGTCCTTATTTTTTTAACATTCTTGTCAAACTATGTTTGGATCATTCTGAAAAGGGAATCAAGAGTTTTAACCACCTTTGTTTTGTGTATAAGAAAAAAAATCCATGTAATTTTGTTAAAATCATCAACTATGGTGAGCATGAAAGGTGTGCCTGTGATAGAGTGTTGTTTATAGGGACCCTAAATATCAATGTGTAACAGATCAAAATTGGTGTTGGAATTAGTTTTGCTGATTGGGAAAGGTACTCCAGATTGTTTTGCTTTATGAAAAATATCACAGTGTTCCAATATATCAGTCTTTGTTTTGTTGCAGACATTTTTTATGAAGTCTAAATGTTTCATGGCTTGATTGGAAATATGGTCAAGTCTACCGTGCCAACATATGAGAGAAATAGTAGAGATTTTATTTACTGGAGTAGATTTAATACAAGAGTTCAAATGATCAACGGTTACAGGAGTTTCAGTGGACTGATTACATATAGTAGAATTTTGAAAGCAAGACCTATCTAACCACTATAACCTTCCTACAAGTCTACCAATAGCCACAGTGTCTTCATTCTGCATGTCCTGCACAATGCAATGAGTAGGATAGAATGTAAATTTCACATATGTTGTTTGAATAAGCTTAGGGACTGTCATGAGATTATATTTGAACCATTGAGTATGCTCTATTTTCTGATCATTAAGGCTAAATTTTCAATTGCCTCAGGATATATGTTATGTACTTCTCTTTGCTTCTCTACCCTTCGCACTATTGAGTATGCTCTATTTACTGATGGCAGGGGATCCATTACCAGTATTTGATTCCTTACATTATTATATGTATCTTTCAAACCCATTAAAAATTGTTGGATCGATAATGAACAACAATGAAAATAATGAAAGTAAAATGCACAAGAGCATAAGAATTTTTCGGTCCGAAGACGGAGGTTCGGTAATTCAAAGAATCACCTACTCCCCCGTTGAGCAATCCATTAAATTGGATTTATGCTCAATTCCACTAGGCATAAACATGTTCATAGAATTACAATCATTCACCAAGAAACCTAAAAATAACCCCAAAATCGAGACTATACACACTGTCGAACACAATCCAGAATCGCCAAGATTAACTACTCTTCACCACAAGATTAACACCTATTTCTAATCAATCTAATCACCAAGAAAATATTAAAGAAAGAGAGTATAATGGATTGATCTCACCAAGAGAATTGTTCGAACTCGTAGCCCTAATTTTCACCTCTCTAAAACTGGAATAATGACACCTGTTTCTGCTGTTAAACCGAGAATAGAGCTGCCAACTTTGATCTCACCAAGAAATCTATCAAACACCTCTCGAGTCCTAGAAAATTGCCTGATCAAGAGAGAGAGAGAGAGAGAGAGAGAGAGAGAGAGAGAGGAGTTGCGTTGCCTATTTGTGTATCTATTCTTCTGTCTGTTTTCTGCCGAGTTCTGTGTTTGTAAGCATCACAAGTGCAAACTGGTACGGGCATCAGGCAGGTAATCTCATCCCATAATTTCTTCAATTTAGTAATTTCTCAATTGTCACTCTTGCTTGTGAAATGGTATTAATATCACGTTGAAGTTGATAAAATAGTGGTCCATTACACTCTCCATACCTTTCTTCTTATTCATTCCATAGATCTTTTGTAGATATTGTATAAATGAAAGCCTCTACAATTTCTTTTGAAATTGAATTCAAAATCCAACTTCTCACCATACATTCCACCGTTATTCATTGTTCTAACTTGTTTGGATTATCATTCGGTTTTTCACAGATTCCCAAAATGAATCCTAATTTCATCTTAGGTCCCAATGCTATCTTAATTGACCTACTCCAACATAAATAGTTATTACCTGTTAATGGTACAGTTACCAATGACATTCGAGGAAGATCCAAGCTTTGAAGATCGAGCGGATTGATGCGTGTCGTGATGCACCAAAATAATAAATAAATTCCTTGTTCACTATTACTAAGAATGTAGCAATGGAAGCAAGGGTCGATCCCACAAGGAACGGGAACTAACTTAGTGTAATGTCAATTAGAATCGTAAAGGGGGGTTTTGTTTTGAGTTGTTTGTAAATGATTTAACTAATAAAATAAAGCAATTAAAATGGTTGGAATAAATATCAAATGTTGACGAGTCCTAGTTCTCAAGTTCAGTTGTATTCTATCACAATGTTATCACTTTTCAAGTAACGCGAGTTCAATTTCTTCTTTGATTTATCACCCGTAAATAGTTAATAAGCTCTAACTATTCCTATTCTCCCTTAGTTGCATTTAATTAGAATAAGCTCTCTAATCAAACATTAGCCATTGAATAACCTAAAATAAGCTCTTTAGATTTAAGACAATAACTATATAGTGGTTAAGAAGAATTAGGGTGAATTAGATTATCAATCACACAAGCTCGTGACAATTAACCTAAGTTGGAATTCTCTATGGAAATATTAAATCTCCACTTGCTACTATGATTTGAACAAAAAGACGATTACGGACCAATCATTCAAAATAGCAAATCTCAATACAACAAGTTAAATGATAAGGCCTTAATCAAATAAAGAATTGCATTGATTGAATTTAAAACGCATAAAAATCCAACAAATCAAAGTGAAGGATTTAGAACTACGTTACTAGTTTGGAAAAGCAATAAACAAATTGATATGAAATACAACTTCCCCTTCGAACTGGGTATGGAAGCTTAGCCGAGCATAGTCATGAAGAATTCCGGGATTTTTCTCTCTTGAATCGCCCTCTCGAGTCGCTTAATTTCTCTTCCAATTCTTCAAGCAAGCCGCTCCTCCTTCAATAATTATTTCATACTTTTTTCTGCCATGAGAACCCCTTTTTATAGCCTTAATTTCGTGCCCTAACTTTGGGCTCAAGAAATATCAAAATTATGGAAAGAATAAAAATATGGAAATTGTTGACTGGAGAGTTACGGCCGTAACATTTCTTTTATGGCCATAAATGAGTTTCTGCATATTTCTCAAAATTTGAAGTTACGGCCGTAAGTTTTCCTTTACGGCTGTAACATGGTTTCTGCTCATTTTTCACCCTTTGAAGGTTACGGCCGTAAATTCTCCTTTAAGGCCGTAAACGTGTTTCTGCTGATTTCTCTTAACACGGTTAACACTCTTACGGCCGTGACTGTGCTACCTTACGACCGTAACTTTATTTGCACCTAAGTCCCCAAACTTCAGTTTTGAGTGCATTTTGGTCCTTTTTTCTTCTTTTCTCTTCTTTTATGATCCTATACAATATAAAACATAAAATGCATTAATAATACTTATATAGAATCACATTATTGCTTATTCAAGGATATAAGTGCATAAAATAAACGTAAATATCACACTTATCACGGATCTCCACTGTGATAATCATTTGCTGCTGCTTCAGCTTCATCTATCACTTTTGTTGGAGGATTTAGAGTTTTCGAAGGATCTTCAGCCGTTGCTTTATTGATTGATTATGGATGTATTATATGAGTGACTGAGCCTTTGATACCATGTTCAATGGATTCAAATCAGGAGCAATGGAGACTGTTTTATTGTGATTGATTGAAATGGGAAATGGGAAATGAGAGTCTTTCATATATAGAAAATAAAAGGAAGCTAGACCAATAAGAAGATGACAACTAAGCACGAAAAATAATAAACTAAAGATAGTCACTTAAAAAAAAATTTGAAATAGAAATAGAAATGTAACTTTTGTGACTCCTATTGTTGTGACCAATAACTCCAATGCTGATTGAATGCTGATTCAATGTTCATTCCTTGTACTCCAATGTTGATTCCTTCCAATTCCTTCCACTCTGTTATTTGTTCATTCGTCAAATTTATCGGCAACACATGTAAAAATCATCTCATATTCCACTGTGCTTTTCACAATGAAGAGGAAAGCAATTATAGCTGAAAATGAAAAAGTAAATCAAAAAATTGAGAAATCTGTAGAAATCATTCGATGTGGATGAAAATTCTCAAATTTTACCTTTGATCTTCAGTCGATCTGTTGAACTTGGGTTGTGGGCAATCTAACTAGGGTTGAGACTTGAAATCTTGAAAGGAATGATACTTATTTATTTATTTATTTATTTATTATTTTTTTGTGTAAGTTAATTTGGGTTAATGTCTCGATAATGGGGACATGGCTTATGGGCATCTGACCCAATAAGTTTGGTAAAAATCAAATAATTGAATCCATGGAGATTTATTTTTGGGAAAATACATGGAGACCTACATACTCAACTCATACCCAACCTAGTTGAATGTTGAAGCAGTTCCCCCCAACCTCATTGCAATTCAAACCCTAATTTTTTTTTCTCATTTCCCTTCACTCTATTCTCTTGCCTTCTCTCTAACACATGGATCCTAGAGCATCACTGTTGATTGTCTCCAACTGTTGCGCCTCCCTGCTGCGCGACAACATGCGTTCTTCCATCCAAGGCCATCGTCATGCATCGTTGATGTAAGCAATGCTCACAGCGTTGCTTCTGCATCGACGTCATCCGTGTCATCGACGTAGCAACGGTAACCAATGTCACAATTGCATCAACAACCACTGGGCCACGCGTTGCTTGGTGGTGAGTTGTTGTTGTTGGTGGTGGTGGTGGTGGTTGGTTGGAGGTGGATGTATTGATAGTTGTGGCGGCCTGGTTGTTGCAGGTTTTAGTGGGGTGGATGTTGATAGTGGGCAGCAGTAAGGTGATGGTAGAGGAAAGGGTTTAGGTTGGGAAGGGGGTGTACTTGGAGGGGTGAGTGGCTTGGATAGTGTGACCAATTATGGGTGATTGTAACTAATAAATTTGTGATTTGTGACTAATAAATAATATGTGACCTAAAAATATTTGATCTTTTGACAGAATCTGTAATCGTGACTCACAATTTGTTATGTTTTGACTAATTAACTTGAAATTTGCGACTGTGAAATAAGTTGTGGCCATTAAAATTCGATATTTGTGACCAAGAAATAAGTTGTGACATAAAAAATTTGAGATTTGTGACAGCAAAATAAGTCGTGACCTATAAAATTTGAGATTTGTAGCCATAAAATAAGTTATGACCGATAGAATTCGAGATTTATAACCGTAAAATTAGTCGTGATCAATTAATTTGATAATTCATGACCGAGAAATAAGTCGTGACAGATTAGTTTGATAATTTGTGTCATATAATATTTGTGATATGTGATTGAGAAATGATTGTGACTTATAAAATTTGTAATTTATGATCAAGAAATTAGTCGTGACCTATAAAGTTTGTGATTTGTGATCGAAAAATAAGTAGTGGACTATTAAATTGAAAATTTGTGATTAAGAAATAAATCGTGATCAATAAATTTGATAATTCTTCAATAATAAATAATTTGCAAAATATAAAATTTGTATTATGTGGTCATAAATTGTAAGTTCGTGTGACTTTAAACTATTTCATTTTACTACAAGTGAACATATTAGTAATTATTTGTAATTAAAAAAATAAAATACAATGCGATTCGGCTCGGCTCGGTTCGGTTCGATTCGATTCTGTTTAAGCAATTTTTTAAAATTGAAACCTAATTTGAGCTTCCAACAGTTTGGAATTCTTTCAAACCAAATCAAACAATTTAACCTTTTAAACCAAATCAAACAATTTTAGCTGTTCAGTTCAATTTTGTGATTTGAAGGTTTATTTGGTCATCACTATATATCTAAAAGCTTCAAATATTCTAAATTTATTAATTTTTGTTTTTATTTATACTTGAATTTAACATAAACACTTTTTCTTGTATTGAAGTTATGAGAATAGCAAAACCTGGGCATGCTACATTATCAAACTGAAAGTGACGTTATAATTATAAAATAGCATGTGTTCTACAAGGAGGGCCTATGAAACTTGAAGATCAGGCATAAAATCCATCTTGCATCCAAGAAATGCTTAACACCTAATTAAGTACTTCAGTAATGGCTTATAAGAAAATGTAAGACTGCGTTCTCTTTGTTGTTTTCTATTTTCTGCTTTCGAAAATGCAGAACTGCGTTCTGTTGCACTATTTTGGAAAAAAAAAATGGGAAAAAAAAAACATATTTTTTTAAAGAAAACAGAAAACGAAGTTTTAACGTTTTTCGCGTTTTCAACGCGTTTTCTTTACAAATTCGAAAACGCAGAAAACTCGCATTTTTTTTTTTTTAAATTCAGTCAACACCACTTTTTTTTTCTTTTAAAAATTATCATTTCTAATATTATTTATAGCTAAAATTTATTTCCATTAACTAAAAATAATTTATTTTTAAAATTATTTACAAATTATCATTTCTAGTATTATTTTTAGTTAAAATTTATTTCTAATATTATTTACAAATTATCATTTCTAGAATTATTTATAGCTAAAATTTTCTTTTACAAATTATCAATTCTAGTATTATTCTTAGCTAAAATTTATTTTCACAAAACTCTCGAAGTTAGCTAAATAAGAACAGTTTTCCTCATTTAAAAATCCTCGAAATACAAAATATTTTTTATTTTATTTTAAAGAGTCTATATAATAATAAATTTTGAATAACTCTTTGTTTTACCCTTTTAAAATAAAAAATGGATTTGACTTTTCAAATTTAGAAAATAGAAACTCATAATAACTAAACAAAATATCATTTATGTGATCAATCCTCAAAATATTATTTTATAAATTTATTCGCAAGCAGTATAATTAAAAGTACACAAAAGAAATTCTGCAAAATTTCAAAATAGAATGTGTTTTCCAGCTTTTCATTTTTTAAAACAGTTTTCAAAAATAACAACCAAACACGTTTTCAGCAATTTTGAAAACAGCACTAAAAATGGAAAACAAAAAATATTTTGTAAAGTGAAAATAGAAAACTAAAACATAAAGAGAACACAGCCTAATACTTTCATTTTCATGCTCCTGTAGAGCATCTTTTGTAATATTGTAATTGTGGAATACTAAAGAACCGGTTTGCCAAAACTTACAGAAGGATTTCAGTTTTGGGTCTAACCTTAGCTAGAACCGACCTCAAGTGTGTACGTGTTGCAACTTAGAAATCCATGAAAGGATTTCAATATTAGGTCCAGGGTTAGCTAAATCTGGCATCAAGTATATACGTAATGCACACTTAGTGTTTGAGAACTATGACCCGAATTTCTTTGCTCGAACCAAAAAGTTCATGGTACCCTTTGTTGTAAAACTAAATTATGGGGGAAAAATGGGGTCTATGGAAATCTCAGCCTAATCTTTTAAACAGACTTGCATCATAATATACAGCTAATAAAATAGTTTTTGTTATAAACTAGAGAGAAAAGTAGAGACACCAATAAACTTGTGTATTATTATGAACCAAAGCCCCCATATATAGGGGGAATAAGGGATACATAAGGTAATAATACCTATGGTTTTAGGGGTACAACTGTCATTCACTAATATAATATAATATTTACAACACTCCCCCTTTAATAACATATGATATTACAAAATATGTGCCTCGTTAAAATCTTGTTTGATAAAAACCCAATGAGACAAAAATATCAAACGAAGAAAAAAGAGTACAGTTATTCTTAGAGTATTAAGATGAATGTTGCCTCATTAAAACCTCCCCAGGAAAACCCAATGGAACAAAACATTGGCTAAAGAAAAAGAGTACAGCTACTCCCCCTAGTGTTGATCGTTGTAAATCATCGAGTTGATGTATAACAATCTTGTAAACTGGTTTATTGAATGTAGATGTTGATAGTGCTTTTGTAGATAAATTAGCTTCATTGTCACTAGAGTGAATTTGTTGAAAATTCTAGAGTCTTTTGATGCTGCCTCGTTAAAACCTTGTCAGAAAAATCCATCGGGAAAAAACCTAAACGAAGGAGAAAGAGTACAGCTACTCCCCCTGATTCAATATGTATTGAATCATCCATATAGCTACTCCCTCTGATTCAATCTCTATTGAATCATTCATATGTTGATCTCTTTAGGAGTTTTGTATAGGGGAGTATATCAATAGACATTGATAACAGTTACCTCATTAAAAACCTTGTCAGGAAAACCTCTTAGGACAAAAGCCCGGCTAAGGAAAAATGCGTGTAGCGCATATTAGCTCCCCCTCATGGGAACATTAAAATTGTTTCGATATTGCATATAATTATTTCAACTATTAATCGGCGCAATGTCGAATATCTTCACCAAGCATATATAAATGGAATATATCCCATATTATTTGTTCTCCGAATATAAATTCAATTATTCCTTTGAACTTGAAGAACTATAAAATATTTCCAATCATTTGAACTTGCTGCATCGAGTCATGTTCTATAATCAATATTATCAATGCATTTAATGCAGTTCTAAAATTTGGAAGTGACTTATTCACTTCAATGAACAATTAACTTATTCACTTCATGTGAATAATTAACCATGAATTTGAATTTGAAAATCAATTGCCACGATTTTTATTCACAGTAATGGTACATCTCAATTTCAACACTTTGTCATATAGAGTCATTTGTACCATTCTTCATGTAATCTAATTTCATATTATCAATCACATTCCATTGGAAATTGAATCTACTAAAGGCATATGATATATTCAGATAGCAAAGTATTTTTATACTTTGATCAAACAAGTTTCTTAAAAACTTGAATTATATGTTTCAAACATATTTAATCCTTAGAGGGTTATATTGTATGCTTCAGGCATAGTATATGTTTCACATTGCAATTGTCAAATTGCTACCACCAAATTTAAGTTGTGAAACTTTAGATATGTAACGATTCCTATATTTCAAATAGATTTTCTCTAATTATTTCACCGCAATCCCAAAGTACCAAGGTATTGATTACCCTTTTTAATATCACTTATTGGTACTTCAAAGAATACTCCCAACGTACCGAGTTGATGATCATACATTTTGATATCACTCATTGGTACATCAAAGAGAAGCTAGTAATCAGAGTAAATCATTTTTCATTATATACATTTCTAATAATCATATAATTATCGGCACTTATTATGCATTTTTAGGTAAATAAAATATTGTATCTGTGCCAGATCTTTTAACATTCGTTGCCCAACAAGTCGTGTATTACGACTATACCTATAGGTATTTTACTGATGTTACACTTTTATGTGTTTGAACTTCAGGTCTCAAAACTTCAGGTTTTATAATAAGTTTAATTTAGCCTAAATGCATACTTTTGTCAACTATTTTTATTTCGATTTTCTTCGACATATTTTCTTTTATTATCCTCGCTATCATTCAAATAATGATGCGGCTAGCTTCGCAATTTGCTTTTACATAAGTGCTTTATAAAGTGTGTCGACACAATTATCATCTCAATTCGATTTCTTTCCCCCCACAAGACATAACTATGGAGATCTCAATTCTCAATATTTCAAGTACTTGAATCTCTTCTGAAGATTTACAATTAATTATGTCAATAAATACTTTCTCACGAGTATATGTCTCCTCAATAAGACCATCATAATCATTTGCTCTATTTTTATTTATTTGGGGATCTTTATTTGAATCAAATATCATTACGCTTTAGGCATGCCATACATCAATATAAGATAGAGTATCTGTAGCTAGTACATGAGATTTTATTAATCTCTTATGTATCTTGTAATTATGTTATCTCTTTAACTTTTGGTTCGTATTTTCAATCGAACTTCTGGTTCGTATTATCAATCGCAAGGATACAGATAACATAATATGATACATTTGTTTGATTTTAAGCTACTAATCTTCCCCCCTAATGTTGAGAAAATTGTCCAATCAAATTGACAATCATTTTTTTCGATGTTGTAAAATATCACTCATTTGGGATATATGTTCAAACAACGTGTTTTTCTCAACATTCTTTATTTTCCATATCAGTGCATTGTGGTGGATCAATTGCACTATTAAAAAATTAGATGGAAAAATTAGGCTCTAACCATAAGCCAATTATAACAAAGAAAACTATGCTATTGGCATGATGCGTAATAGAATCCCCCAAGTAAAAAGGGAAGTATTTTGTTCTCAATTAAATTAATTGGAGGTGTTTAAAATGTTGAGATTCATGTCTACTAGCATTATCAACACTTATTAAAATGTTGAGATTCATGTCTACTAGCATTATCAAGACACATTCTTGATTAATAATTTAAAATTTGAGCAATAATTTCGCAAACTTCAGGTTGCGAATACCATGCAATCATCTAGTATATGTATCAAATCTATTACAAACAAATAATATTTAGATTATCAACGGGAGGATGATGGTGGCCCATTTATGCCCCTAATTATTTTTTCAGAAATATAGGGAATTTAATCCCTATTTTAGTTAGTGACAGTCAGGAAATTTTATGAAAGAGAACAAACATCATATATGATTGGATTGAAGAATCTTCTGGTTCTTCATTAAGTGTCCGTTTTAATTTCGCATCATTATTGATCCAGTGATGGTCCAACTGGTCATGCCAAATAATAAAATTGAACTTCTGGTTCAATATAAAATATAATTCAATGATTAAACATTACATAATCATATATTATTCAAGTAGTCAAACTAATCAATGTCCTTATGACATTAGTTATATGTTTTCCTTCAGGGATAAACATGAACTCAAATGAGATATTCTTCGAAACATATGCTACTTCGAAAAGCACGTTTTTATTACTCATTCAAAATTAATATGTCAATATTCTTCCAAAATATTGTAATATCATACTCTTTCAAGAGCAGTTAATATTATTTTATAATTATTATGCTTCTTCGGGAGCAACAACATATAAACATATTAGACTTGAATATGTAGTGTGAAATAAAATTTTGCTTCTTCAAGAGCAAAAACGAAATATTCTTCTAGAATATTTTATTAAATAACTCAAATGAGATATTCCTAATGTGCAATATTCTGCTGGAATATCCATTTAGATCAATATTCTTATGGAACATAGATTGTTTCTTTTTCTAGAATAGTGATACAATATTTTTTTGGAATATTGTACTATAATATTGAATGTAAAACATACATTCAAACAAATGTTTATTGTAAGTTGGTCTAATCAAAACGATATGATAAGATCGAATAATTATACCACTTTCTATGGAAATTCAAAGTTAATAGAATACAAACATTTACTTTGAACAGAAAAAAAACTATGTTATTCGTGAACAAGTAAAATAATAAATTGAATATTTATCATAAAACAAAGTTGATATTTTTCAAGAGTAACAACAAAATACTTTTTCAGAATATCAAATTATATTCCATTATTATATTTCATATGAGATAAAATTATGATTCTTCAAGAATCATCACAACAATATATTATTCTACATCATAATAATCTTCTGGATTATTAATAAATTCGAATTTCTTTGAGAAAAAGAATGCCATATTTATCACATGAGCAATAAAATAATATTCTTCTAGAATATTGAAACGTAGCAATAACGCAATATTCTTCTGAAATATTGATTCGAGTCTCATTCAATTATAACAATAATTAATATCCATTGTGCTATTAGGAGCAAAATAACGAATTATTCTTCTAGAATAATTATATATCTAAAATTACAATTTTTCAAGAATAATAAATCAATATTATTCAAGAATATTGACAAATTATGCTCTCTAGGAGTAAATAATATTCTTCAGGAATATTGACAATAATGATTTGTTTACCTTTCAAACTAATAATATTTGTGCTCTACACAAATGATGATAAAATATATTCTGGAATATTTATCTAATGTGGGTTGTGTTTTTTCGAGAACACCAACACCATATTCGTTTAAAATATAAATTATGGTTCTTCAGGAGCATTGAGTCAATATTCTTCTGGAATATTGAAATTGTAATAAATTGCTCTTCATGAGCAAGTAATATTATATATACAGGATATTACTTTGATTACAAGACAGATAAAATCTAAAGATTACAAGAATATTGGATTAATATAAATCAAGAGATATACTACAAATAAACCGTAAATATGGCTATCCAATCTTTGCTGATTTTGATTTCAAGATTTTATACTGATCTTGTACTTCACAAATGGTACAGACAAACATAATTGATATAGGCAAAAAGAGATAATAACAAATTTTCAGTACCTTTTAGAATGAAAGTTAATGTGGTAGAACAATATATGTCTTCTTCCGCTAACAAACTTATTTCAATTTTTCAAAAATAATAAATCGATATTCTTCTAGAATATTGAAAATTATATTTCATGCTCTTCAGGAGCAAATAGCATCCTCTAGGATATTAATTATAATGTTGTACTACTTCAGAAGTAACAACAAATTATTTATAATAGACAAATTTACGATTAATATTCTTCTGGAATATTGAAACGCAATAATAACGTAATATTCTTCTGAGATTTGAAATTCATTCAATTATCAATATTCTTCTGGAATATTGATACGAAGTAATAAATTATATTAAACTAGATATATGTCTATCATCAACCAATATAGTTAAAACGATATTACAAATCGTATAACCAGCTTATATTTATTTATAATAGACAGTTCTGCAATTAATATTCTTCTAGAATATTAATTATTGTGCTACTTCAGGAGCAATAACAAATTATTCTTCTGAAATAATTATAGTTCTAAAATTTCGATTATTCAAAAAAAATAAATCAATATTCTTCTGGAATATTGAAAATTATAATTTATACTCTTCGGGAGCAAATAATATTCTTCTGAAATATTAATTATAATGGTGTGCTATTTCAGGAGCAACAACGAATAATAACAATTCTATTATTAATATTCTTATGGAATATTAATGTATTGTTGTGCTACTTCGAAAGAAACAATATAATGAATTATCAACTTAAAAAAATTCAACAACAAAATAATATATATATTAAACACACATAAAAAAATTAATGTATGGAGTATGGAGCCGAACTTGGCTTGCATCCACGTCATAATTGTTAAATTAATTTTGACGCACATGATTTTACCTTCTAACTAATATTTTGGTATATGAAATTTTGAAAAAGAAAATTCTAACTCAATTTGGTAGAGACTCGTGCTGATAACGTGTTATAAACTAGATAGAAAAGTAGAGACACCAATAAACTTGTTTATTATTATAAACCAAAATCCTCATATATATATATATATATATATATATATATATATATATATATATATATATATATATATATATATATATGGGGAATAATGGATACATAAGATAATAATACTTAGGGTTTTAGGGGGTATAACTTTCATTCACTAATACAATATAATATTTACAACAGTTTTAGATATTGATTATATTTATTTATTTAAATGTATTATGACGAAAACAAAGCTTCAACCTCTTAGTTCATGTTCAGTTTGTTGTTTTCATGCTACTTTTTGTTTTCAGTTTTTCAAAATACCAAAAACTTGTTCACTTTCAGTTTTTTGTCTTTTTGAGTGTTTTAGGTGTTTTACTAGTATAAAAACGAAAAAAAAATGTCGAAAACGTTTAAAAGAGCATTTAGGAAAATAATTTTTCAAAGTGACAAAGCAAACACATTTTTAAAAAATTAAAATATAAAAACTTAAAATACAAAATTGAAAATAAATTCAAAGCTCAAAACTTAAACACAAAGAGAATGACCTATTAATTTTTACAGAAATGGACATATCAAACCCACAACCCCACTATGGGTGGGTTAGCATTACCCGCCCACTTTCAAATAATCTCCGCTGATCACATGCTGGGTGAAATGATGATACGTTCCACACTTAGTGATGATAACAGGGCGGATCGATGCCGATCCAAATTCATCCTTTGAAATTTTGGATCTGATCAAACAGTAAAAATCTCAGATCGTGTTGAATTCGAATCAGGTTGGATCGTAACAAACATTAAGAAATTTTCGTTACTTATTTTCGTTAACGACAAACCAATCAATACATAATTTATAAGACAACTAATATAATATCTAATTCATAAAAAAAAACATTACATATATAGAGAATTAGAGATTTTGCACCAAATTCAATAAAATATTATATATTTTAGATTTAATAAATAAATTTTTTACATATTATTTTATTTTTTTAAAAAATAAATCGGATTGCGGATCGGGTCGGGTCGGATCGGATCGGATCATCCACAATCCAAATACGATTCGTCGATTCACGAATAGGGATTTTTTTGGATCGAATCAAATTTTTTTGCCATCTCTACCACATGATTCTTGATTTTTAATTGTAAAATTTATATAAAACTAGTAAACGGCTACGTGCATTGCACGAGACAATTTATATTTGTGATGATTCGCGTAGCATTGAAATTAAAAAAGATGTTATTTGAACATAAATAATTAATGTTAAGATTGGGTAAATGTACTTAGTTATGTAGTTTCATTATAAAAAAAAAATAGGAATTCAAGGATTCTCATGTCCCATTTAGTAACAAGCTGATGTATAAAAATGGTTCCATAAGAATATATCTTAAAATTAGAGTCAATTTATCAAGCTTTGAGCTTCCTTGCATAAATTGAAAAAATTATTAGTACGAAAGGAAATATGGGTCGAAGGTATAAAGCTACCAAAGCATTTAATGTACCAACCTTTTGTGGTGCTCACGAGAAACATAAATGAGATGAGGTAACTCATTCCCTTCAATATCACGAACACTACTATATACCAAGAACACCTGTTGCGGACATAAAATTGAGTAAAACATTTTTATTTTTTTTTGCAACATACGTTTTCCCTGTGTTATCGTCAAAGAAATTCTGTTATACCTGAAAAGATACAAGCAAATAGCATGTCAAATTCTATTTAAATTTTAAATTGAGGGAAAATATTTACCTTCGTGTACATGTGATCTACACCCATAACCCCAACTCTGCCGTCATTGGTCCGTCTGATCTTCCATGTATTCTTTCACGGCATCAAACTCATAGTCAGTTGCTTTGTGTCAGGATCAATTGCCATAAAAAATTCTTCACTTCAAAGGAAGAGAATCGCTTGGAGAAAATTGGAAATATTCAGTGTACCCAAAAATGAAGAAAATTATCATACGGAAAACCAATATCAAACAAAGCCACTACTAAATTGTGTGGTCCACTGGAAAACCACTACTTCTTGAAGTCCATATGTGTGTGTGAATAATTTTGGTAAATGTTTATTTCAAAGATGGGACAAGATATAACAAATCTAATAAAAATTATAAAATAATTGTCTGTATTAACATTCATCTGCAATTAAAGGGAGCTCACAATTAAAAGGAGAGAGGATAAATCAACTTTCCTTTTAAAAAATAGTTTTTGCATCCTTGTCAAGGTGAATGAGGTTGAGAAAATTGTATGAAATGGAAGGAGCATAGCATGTAGCCATCCTTAGAAAAAGTCAAAATAAAAATATATAAAAAATGAACAAATGTATATTTTGAGTAATTTAACAGGTTAAAAGATGTAAAAAAAAATGTAAGTAGATAGAATATACACATACGAGCATATTGTAAGCAAAATGTCTAAACTTGTTTATCTAAACCTAAAATAGTAAAATGTCAGTATTCCAATCTAGAACAAGGAATAGTATGTGCAGAGTCGCGGGCAAACAAATATACACGAGGTATAAAAGTGGCAACCTATTTAGAAAAATGGAAATAACAAAAATAGAAGAATAGAAGAACCAATTCACAATTGGGAAATATAAGAGTTTCTTCATGGATTATTAATCACTCAATTAGATGCCAAAACGAATGTTTTCTAAAGAGTGGGTAAAAAATAAAAATGACTGATAAAAAAAATTTATTTTTTTTTTACTTTTACCTACACAAACACCTCATTTTTTCACGACGTTTATAAGAATTGAGAAGAGAGACAAATCAACGCCAACCACCAGGAAGAATTGTTGCTTCTGCTAGGAGAATTACAGCTGACATGTAACCCAGTATAAAATATCCAAGAGTTTCCCTAGTTGTTTTCTCAATATACATCACCATATCGATTCTAGAAAAACCATCAATGTTAAAAAACAAAAAGGAATTCTTTTATATTTGAACAAGAATAATGTAATGAAAACTGTGTCAAATTCAAGATAATTTAAATAAAACATGTAGTTAAACCAATAGGATTGGAGATCTAAATTAAGAGAAATCTCCCTTTAACTAATACCAGAACATTTACTTAATAGCATTAGATTTAGTAGATTCCAAAGTTCCTAACCAAAATGATACTATAAATCCATCCATTACTCTCTTCAAATGACCAACTCAAATTGAAAGTTAAGTGTTCAATAAGTAGTTCACCCCCCAAGGGATAGACATTCAATTGACAGAAAGAATGCATAGGGTACTGAAAAACAAAAATCTGAATTCTTACCAAGGACATAAAATGAAGTCCCTAATTTGCCTTTAAGTTCAAGTCTGAAAACTGTGTCAAATTCAAGATAATTTAAAATAAAAGATGTAGTTAAACCAATAGGATTGGAGATCTATATGGAGAGAAATCTCCCTTTAACTAATACCAGGAACATTTACTTAATAGCATTAGATTTAGTGGATTCCAAAGTTCCTAACCAAAATGACACTATAAATCCATCTATTACTCTCTTCAAATGACCAACTCAAATTGAAAGTTAAGTGTTCAATAAGTAGTTCAACCCCCAGGGGATAGACATTCAATTGACAGAAAGAATGCATAGGGTAGTGAAAAATAAAAATCTGAATTATTACCAAGGAGATAAAAAGAAGTCCCTAATTTACCTTTAACTTTAGGTCTGAAGCTTGAAATTTATTTCCCGCAAAATCAGTGGAAATGATGGAAATCTAGGATCTTGGAATAATCATGACTGTAAAACAACCTATCGAGAAATCCTTCCATGGGATACGTTGGAAGTCACTTTTCTTATTTAGAGCTGGAAACTGGTATTGATCATCTGAATCTCCCTGGAATAGACAGAAAACATCAATAGCTGAATGTTTCATAATCAGCTAGATAAAAAAAAAAAAAAACTCATAAGATGATAAACAACATATATTAATAAGTTGATCTATTTTCCAATAGAAATGCTATGTTAACATGTCACTCTTAGTAATAAATGAACCCCAAATAACTCCGTATCAATATATGTTTTGTATCTTTAGTTCCAACACAAATCCAATTATCTTGCATCTTCAAAATTTCCCGTTGTACCTTTGGGAGACCCAAAATAATTATCAAGCCATAAGATTTTCAGGATAATAGCTTCTATAGGAAATTTAGCATAAAATTTTGAAATAGTTGACTACAAAAAAAAATTTACTGGACACAAAATTCACAGGCCAGTTAGGCAAAATAAATAAATAAATTAGCTTCCTGTTATTGTTATTGTATTTTTATTTTTTAATAACTTAGTTGCAATCCATCATGAAACTTATATACTCTACTACATTTTATTTTTTGGTTTTTTGGACAAGAACAGGGCAAAAGTGGTAGTGATTGAGCAAGTCATTGCCAGTTGATATGACTTATTTCAAGGGTAAGATTATATATTACAAGTATTTAAGGAAATCAAAGACGACAATGAAGCTAAAAGAATAACAAAATTTAATTAAAATTGTTCTAAAATATTTTGCTTATGATGAAAATTCCCTGCTTTGTAGATTTCAGAAGAAACAAAGAGTTCACAACCTGAGAGATCAATCCCAAAATGATTTCACCCATTAAATTCTTACTCCGAGTTACAATAATCAAGCAAGATTTTTCAAGCAATCTACAATGATGAACAAAAGTCCTCATAGGGCAGCTCTATTACTATTAGTATTTGAAGAAGAAAACTTAGCAACTTGAACCCCATTTTCCCCAAACATGACATGATGGAAACTCCTTCATATTGATTTCCCCCACTTCTACACACAATAGGACATGCTTATGAAATCAACACACAGTAAAAAGCACAAGAGATAATAAGTGGGAAATGGCATACCTTGATTAATCAGCCAGAAAAATGTTCGAAAATTTGATAACAAAGACTTATTTGTTAATTTATGTGGGCAAATAATATTTTAGATTAATTTTGGTGCACAAACCCATGTATCTAAAACCACGAAAAAACACTTGTGAAAAGAATAGAGATAAAAAGAAGAAAACATTTACGGAAGAAAGCAAAAAAAGAGAACATACCCAAACGACGGTGAAAAGTTGGAGAACAAGATGAGGAAATGGCATATTTTTTCGACCATATGTCACTACTGCTGCAAAATCAGATAACACAAGATGAACAATAGTGTGATTTCCTTCCGAAGAAATTAATCAAATGCTTCTGCAAAGAAAATAAAATTCAAATTTGAAGTCAATGAAAAAACTTGGGAAATACATCTATCAAAGATCTTTGGTTTTTCTAGAACTGGTATGGCATGAATCGAACAAAACTCACCGACAAAGGCGAAAAATGGAAGACGCAGTAACCCTAGAAATGGAACACTCTGGAAGAGAGAAGAGAACAAGATAAATGCCGACAATTTTTTGATATTGTTTTTTTGGTACAAACCAGATAGAAAGTAAGAAAACGCGTGTTTCACCTTTAGCCTAAAAGTGCTAATTTTGGTCCTTATGAATAGTGAACTATGAAGTGAGATTTATATATAGTACTAGTAGATGTACACGTGCAAAGCACGTGACGTTTCATTTTTGTGTTGATTTGCGTGAGCTAAAAGTTAAAAAATTGTTATTTGGACATAAACAATTACAGTTAAGATTAGATAATTGGACTTATGATAAAAATATTATAAGAATAAAAATTTGAAGTAAATTTCACAAGGAACAAAATTAAACTACATTATTGCATCATATCCCAATTTTGCTGCAGCTCGGAAAAAGTAAAAGGTACATAATCTCCAACCACCAATAAACTAAAAGTAAGTCGCTTCAACCAAAAAAGAGAAAATCATAATTCACTGAAAGAAATGATTGACGATTTTCAGCTCTGACGAAATTGAATGGAGTTGTTTATGGGAAACTTGAGCAACTTGATTCCATGTTGCTTTCTTTTGCGGAAGTATTACAAGACAAGGACTTGGTCACGTGAGCTTGCTATGACCTGCTTAGTTGAAGGATCCACAATAACAACATTCACAACCTGAAAGAGTGAGTATATAAATGACCAACAATCAATCATAAGTCGAAGAATCTTCGTACATAAAAGGCAAAGAAAAAGGCATAGGATGGACATTATGTCACTCAACATCTATAACTAGAATGTATATAGATGTGTGCAATACAGTTTGAGCTGCAGTGCTAAGCTCTTGAAATGGCCCTTTCATGTAGATCTTCCATTACATTTGGATAAATACATCGAAAGTTTACAAGTGAAGTTCTCCCTTTTACCTAGGATCATAGAAGCCTACAAGGCCAATCTAGTAAGAACTCATCTCATTTCTCGCAGACACAATGACAAATGCATATTTTTCATCTATAATAATCAATTTTTTTTACATCTATGAAATACAATTTTTCAAAATTTAATACACACACTCGAACGAGATATTAAAATAAAATGACTATATCCTACTTCAGAGACTACTACTGCCACCACCATTAAAACAATAATAATATTAATAGCAGCAGCAACAACAACAACAACGTCAATAATAAAAAAATTAGAAGAATTAGTTTCTTTTGTTGATGATGATTAAAAAAAAGTAGAAAATAATTCCATAAATAATATAAGTGAAAGTTACCAGATGTCTTCCTAATGTCTAGTAACGTTTCACAACTGGGAGCCCAAGTGGTGTGGTCCAATGTACTGGCTCAGTCTCCATAGTTATAATCTAAAAAGGAATTAGGCTTGATCTGTTAACATTCACGAGCATTAAACGTGCCTCAAGACTGTTTTGTTTTTTATTCAATCAGAGCTTAAATGTGCTTTTGTTGAGCAGAATTTTAAACCTACATTGAAACTAATCTTTCAAATATTCATGCCACTCGTCAAAACATCATAGCTTCCAAGCCAACTTCTGAACTTAGAAAACACAAATAAATTATGGAAGTTGAAATTAAATTGAACCTAAATTGACACCAATCTTTCAAATATTCATGTCATTCCTCAAAACATTATAGCTTCCAAGCTAGCTTTTAAACTAAGAAAACATACATATAATGGAAGCTGAAATTAAATTGACATTAGTAATTTGAGGGAGTTAATACGTTGCATAGTTAAAATAGTTAGACAAACCAACGAGTGGCAGAGGATCAAGTTACACAAATTTGAGTTTAACTAAGTTGATTGGTACCAAATGCAAATGTTTTTATGCTCACTTCACATTGTTTCCTGGAACCGAAGTCTAGAAGAAGTATGAATTTCCATCATTAATTGGCCAATTTAAAGCAAATCTAATGAGATATTTGGGGAAAAAAATTGAATCTTTGATTTCTAGTATAATTATTATGTATGTTAGTACAACTTGAAAGACATCTAAAGACAACCTGAAAGACATCTTAAGATACTCAGAAGCATTTGCAAATCTCAAAACATAAGATACTACTAAAGACATCTAAAATTGCACATAATTTAATGAAATCCAACTTGAAAAAGATTTAAATAAAAAGATGATGAATGCAAGTCAGGATAAAAGCACATAAGCAGAAATCAAGAAAAGATTTATGTGAAGGACTTATGCAATTTGTTAGATTAGATGCAGATAGTTAGGAAAAATAACTAATTTTGGGACAGAACATTAAGGTAAGAAATCCGAGATGCATAGCGTAAAATGTTTATTGTTATAAGAAGCCAGCAATGTGTCAGGATTCCTGACATGAATGAGACCACCTATATGTATAACATGTTGCAAAAGTACACATGGAACGGTACAAAAATAGAACATGTATACAGAGAAGAGGGATATCACTTTGTGCATATGTTTCTACTTCAGTTCAAATAGAAATGTGTGGAGGCAAAAGTACTTAAAAGGGAAAGCGTTGGTAAATATTGATCTGAGTGTAAGTAGCACCTTTGAGATAGTCAGAGCTCGACTCCAACCATCTTTCAAGATTTGGATTTCCAAACTAACATTGCAGTGGTAGATGCGAGTTCAAAACTACCTGCAATCCTGAAGTCAAGTGTAAAAATTAAGAGGGAGAACGTGAACAGTACGTTGTAGGAGAAAGGAATAAAGAAAAAGGTGTGTCTGGGGCAATCATAATGAATCTTCCTGAGCCTCAAGGCTAAGAGAGGCAACCATCTTGGATTTCCTAAAGTTGATCCTCGAGAATACTTTCGAAAAAAATTCCGGTCAGGAAATTCCAATTCCAATCAACTCAAGATATTATTGTTCGCGCACAGAATATGAAATTTAAAGATTTCACACAAAATAAAATAAAATAAAATATGACTGGATTTCTTTATACTGTAGCCCTAGAAAGAATGGGAAACTACATTTTATGAATTACATCAATTGGTGGAATGTTGAAAGTTAATGAAAACAGACATAATAAGCGATTATAATCAACCCACTATATTAAAGTTTGGAATAAACCTGATGATTTCAAATACAATTCGCAAATAAACTTCAGAGTATAAAGTAGTTCTTCACGAGCATACGCAAATAATACTGCTTGCCTGAAAGGGGGATAGGCACAACAGTAATGGTTGATGATTGCCGTGTAATGGTTTGGTTTGCTCTGTAGAATGATAAAGAGAACATTTCAGTAGAAGTATCCTTACAGCGTACAGTAGCAATTACAAATAGATGTTAAGATCACAACACCGTGCTCAGGCAGATCACGGTCCTTGTTCTCCTTAATGATCTTCCACATCTGTAGCATAGTAAATGAAAAGCCTGAAGTTGGAACTATGGCTCTTCTATCCCCAGCAAGCTCACCAGGTGCAATAGAATGAAAGAATCACTGTCTTACTCTCCAACTTAATTAAAACCACAAGTTAACACCAAAAAATTAGATCTCTGATCTCTTAACTGACTAATTGAAAGAGCATCCATCTCTCAGAAAACAAATCCATAAGTAGACAAAGGGTAAAAGAACGAAATCAGGCAGTCCAAAATACATGCATTTAAAAACATGAGTATCATTTTCAAGAACATAAATAGAATCAGTACCTGTTTTTTAAATTTTCCTTCTCTTCAAAATTGGAAAGATCCACAACTTCAACCTGCCATTCAATCATTTAAGAAGATGTTATGCAGCATCAATGTAAGTCTTATTTGTTGAAAATCTCAGATAAGATTTATTAATGTTTACTTAATAGAACCTGTAGTCTTCACTTGTTGGGATATACCTTCCCTAAGTAGTAAATCACATTGACATCATATATTCAGTATATACAAAATTACAAAAATATATATTGCACAAAGCCTTAATGGCTGCAGCTCTAAGGATATACTGGTGATATGTTGCTGCTGCCAATGGTCCCACAAATGGCCCAACCTAGAAGATCCACTGCATAATTAAATTAGGTTCATGTTCAAATATAATTAAAAATAACATAACAAGCATGTAAACAGGAATTTAAATGAATTGAACTGAACTCACATGGTCATCCCAGACTTTGTCGTTGTTGAAGATAAAAACAGCTCCAAAGCTTCTAGCAGGGTTAATACCAGTTCTAGCGATTGGGATGGTGGTGAAATGAACCATATATACTACAAATCCAATTGGAAGTGGAGCCAAAACCTATACGCCCCAAAACCAGTCACTTTAATTACCATAAACATAATTGTGTTAACTTTAAAAGTTCTTCTTCTATCGTTTATTTTCAATTAATAAAGGAAAACATTTTTATTCTCAATCCATACATAAATATAAAATAAAATTATTTTATAAATTTTGAAGAGATGCCTAATATGTTTTTCCTTAACTTTCTGCTAAATAGAGAACAATGAATTCAGTTATTTTAATTTTACCTACATTAATTCCTGCAATGGCCTCTACACCATCCCTCCTTAGATATCCAGAAACTCCATTCGAAGGAATAGGAGCTTCCTTAATATAGGCCAAAAATTATTACAAATATTTGCAATCAGATTTTAATCCAATAGGAAATGAAGATTAATTTAATAAAAGCATATGGACATGCCTTGGCAACAATTTTTACAAGATCTTCTAATGGAACTATATGTGTTTATATCATACTCCCCTTTACAATATTTGAAACTTGGTTCCCCTTTTTAATCATCCTCACATTCTTCAGAACAATAGCTAGACCAAACATATAAACCAGATGGAAAACAAAACACATACGAACAAACAGACGATAAGAAAAAAAAAGATGCTAAAGCGATAGGGAAATCCTTTTTTTTTTAAAAAACACAAGCAACAGAATTCCCAGCAAAAGCACAAACCTTATCATGAGAAAGTATAATTGGAAAATTCTTCGAGAGAGAGGGGTAGAGGAAGTAGAGAACTCGACCATTAAGGTCATTGCGCTGGCCTTCGAGGTACTGGAAGTCATGAGTTTTCTGGCGAACTTGAAGCTAGAGATTCTGTATCCATTACTAATATTACTTCTGAAGCCCCTCCCCGCCAACGTCTGCGTCACCTTGTTGATGGTTGACCTTAGCGTCCTCCGCCTGCCAAGTCTCTATCGTCGCTGTCGCCAAATGACGACCTTTCTGTCGACCTACAATAGTGAATCATCGATGACTACAAAATGGAAGAGAGGCAAACCCTAACAACATAATATTCTGGAACTCACAGTGAGAACTCAGACGTTGAGAACAAAATGACGACAGTGATAGCAGTGAGTGTGAGAAGCAAATAACGCGTAAGTGAAAAAACGTATTGAGGAAGCATCACCTTGACTTGATTTTCGGGGCCAGAAATAGGTGGGAAGGAGATGATGTGGATGACAAGAAGATGGGGACGAAGAGCTGAACCGAGGACGATAACGAGAGAGAGGAAGTGGAGGAAGATTCTAGGTGACTATAGATGAAGAGATGGGGTAAACACGATGATAGACAGCAAGAAAATGCTAGTGTGTTTATTTCCGGAAAGCGTGATTCTGCTTTGGAGAAAGGCGTGTTTCGGCCTTAGGAATAGTGAAATTCTAAGTAAATCTTATATATAATAGTGATGATATAGTGATTTATATGCACATTTTGTTTAATTTTCCCAAATTATTATAACTTATTATCGGGTCTTGTATAGAGGGTCAGTACCGGGTCTGGAATCTGGAGCAAAGTGCCAACCAATTGGATGCTCCATTTCGTCGATAACAAACCCTCTTGCTTCCCCAATGTCTTCAGCATAGTTTCACAAACTCTAACATTCAGATCAAAAATCAGCTTCCAAAAATGGTGTTATTTTCTGTATCCATTTCCAGTCTCCCTTTAAATCATCTAATTTCATCTATAATCTTCCTCGTTTCCCTGTTTTCATCTCCCCATTTCTCACTTTCTCTCTCTAACAGACCCTATTTTGATCCCAACCTTGTTCTGATTGGTGATGCCAAGTTTACAAATAACAGCTTTACTATTCAGCTGACTGATCCGAAAAACTCTTTTCCAAGCTCTGGGTTTGTAATTCAGAAAAAACCCATCAAATTTTTCAGCTCAAATTCAAGGCCCATAAGACCAATATCATTTTCTACTGACTTCACGTTCTCAATTTCACCTCATACAGGAGATGGGTTGGCTTTTATACTCGTGTCCAGGAAATTTATGCAGAAATCCCAAAAGAAAGATTTTGGACTTCCGAAAGAAAGTCCCTTTTTTGCAGTGGAGTATGACACGTTTTTTGATGAGAATCTGGGGGATGCGAATTCGAATCATGTGGGAATCGATGTGGGTAGTCTTGTATCTGTGAAAACTAGCAATGTTTCGTCAATAAATTTGGTTTTGAATAGTGGGGTGAAGCTACATTCATGGATAGATTATGATTCGAGCTCAAAAAGGTTGGAGGTCAGGTTGAGTAAGTGTGGTCTTGCCAAGCCCTACAATCCACTGTTAGTGTATCGTATCGATTTGGGTGAAATGTGGAGATCTGGAGAAGTGTTTGTGGGATTGAGTTCATCGAGTGGAAACTCTATGCAGACTAGTAATGTTTATTCCTGGAAATTCAAAACAAGGAGCGTCCCAAAGTGGCTACATTCAAAACCAGTGGATCCTCAGGTGCTTTCTAATGTACATAGTGCGGAGAAAGGAGATAATAGGAGAAGGGTTTGTGTTCTGGGATTTCTTTCCGGTTTTATTATGATGACTGGGTTCGGAGCGTTGATAGCACTTGTTATAATGTTCCTGTGGGCAGTAATTGATAGTAGCCGGGAGACAATTGTAACGATCCCAAGAAAGTGTACTGTGCAACCAGGTGATTTCAAGTACCAAAAGATCAATGTAGTAATAAATGATAACTCGATTGATGTTAAGCATTAGATGCTGGTGTGATTGTCCTCTGTGTGTGTGTGTGTGTGTTTTATGCTTTGTAATGTACTGTAATGTGATGGACAAGGGAAGCCAGATGTTTGTGTTTAGGAACATGAATGTTAATTTTATTGTTTCTGTTCATGTTCTTGATTCTGTAATTCAAATGCAAACCATTTTCATGATGGTTTTTTTTTTTTTTTTTTTCCAAGAATGTAAAATAGTGTATTTTTAATTGAAATGTTGGCTTGATTTTCGGATCTTACATGGATTTCGTGTTTGATTTCATGATTCTAAGTGCTTCTTGTCAAATTATTGCACTCGGTAGGATATTGACCATGCATATAACCTTAAGATACCGAATTTATTGCCTCAAGAGGGGGAGATCCACAAGCTCTATGTAGGCATTTAAAGATGTTTTGTCAATTGACAAAGCTATAATTCTACTACTGCAGTTGCTGTGTATATGTTTTGGTATTCATTTTAAGCAACATGAGTTTTTATTATCAACCTTATTTCTTGAGTGTAAAATATGAAATGTCTCTTAGAGATACATATGATTGCAACGTTGCGATCACTGCATGTAATTGAATCATGAACCTGGAAAGTCCTCCGTTTTAACTTGTGTTTTCTACTACAATTGTGCCATCGCACTCTATTTCGAACTATTATGATTTGCCATGTTGTTGTAGGTTTAGTTCTAAAGGCTATAGAAATTATTTGTAAAGAAATGTTGTAATACATGGTGGTGCTGTATGGATTGACAGTTTAAAGTTGTGTTAGTTCTGGATGGAATGAAGGGCTGTTATCCTGTGGACATGTCTGATGGGTAATGTATAAAAATTGTTACAGAGAGTTTCTCGAGGGGTCCCCTCCCTTGTAGCTGGTAGGGCAACCTGTCCAATTTGAATTGGTCATCTTTTTTTACTACGTGTGGAGTGAATGTGGTTGAACTGGCCAAGAAACTGGTTGCCGGAGATTAGGTCTGTATTTTGGTCAGCAGGGGTAGGCTTGGTAGATTTTTCGTTCTACTTCCCTTCAAACTGGGACGAAAGTTGGCCTTGGTGATATGCATCTTTAAAAGATTGGGGGGAAGGCATTCTTGTACCAATAATTGCGAGCATGTACAGTTTGCTTACATGTCTTATGCACATTTATCTTAGGATTAAGCTGCTTGTACAGATCTAGGTCACGAATCAATGCAACAGTTAACTTTTCCTTCAGCATTTGGGTATTTTATTGTACAACGAGGTGAAATACGTTAAGTATCACGTCTAAATAAAAATGAACCGAGCAAATTTGAAGAGTACCGGTTCAACTCTTACACTATACAAAAATTGTTCTTGAAATGGAATAATAGAATACACAAAGATTAATACAAATTCCAGACTCCAATCCTCACAAGTCTCTGCCATTTTTGCCCTGCACTTACTTGAGATGGAGAGGATGGAATATTACATTTTCTATAACGCCAAAGTCGTCGAAGGAAACAAAAGTTGAGCAACAGAGAACAAAGCATGGTCGAAGACGAAGGCTTTTGATCGGCGAGAAGAGGTGTGGTATCGATAGTTTTGAAGAGTGGGTTCGGTGGTTTCAAAGTCTAGTTTTAATATATGTGCATTTTCCTTTTTTTGTCCGGGCAGAAATTATGAAGAGAGGCACCGGTGGTTTTACTAAGCCTACATTTGATAGCATTAAGTTTTCCTTGAAAAATGAGTTTTCCAAGTAATTTTAACTTTTGCGCTGTTTGATTATTTAAGTTTTTCATGAAATTCATTTTTCAACTTGTCTCTAAATTCGATATTTTCCTTCATTTGGAGGAATTCGTTTTCTAAGGGGAATGAGGTTTTATTTTCCATGGAAAATTTTTTACTATTTTCGTCATATTTAATCATTTTTTTATTATTAATTAATTTATTTTTTTTCAAAAATTAACATTATTATTGTAAAGTACAAATGTGTGAAAAATTATTAAAATAACTATATTTTACTTTATTTTTCATGAAAAATAATGTCAATCAAACAACAAAAATTAGAAAAATTCTCACTTTTTTCACTTAAAAAATTAAACTAATCAAATACATTAAACTTTCAATCTTCAGAAATTCAATTCTCTAATATTTATTTTCTTTCCACTCAAAGTTCGCCCTTACTATCCTTACTTTCAAACGTGGCCCAATTGGAATTGGCCATTCCAACTTTTGGAAAATGAGAAAAGGTAAAGATTGATGTGTACACTAATCTATAACCTAGATCTATACGTGTACCATAAATTTGTACAAGTAGCTTAATCCTTTTATCTTAGTTTCAAGGCCTAATGATAATGAATGAAAGTCAGGACTTTTAGTAAGAGTTTATAAGCAGTACTCGTCCACGTTGCCATGTTGACAACCGTAGCAATTAGCCTTCTCAGACAAGTTCCGTACACACACAAGAAAATTAGATAGAGAGTTGTGACAGTTAATTGAATTTCAGATGCCATCAACAGAAGGGGAAAAAAATTGATCCCTAATCGAGGAGTTGGTTCTAAATAATTGTGACATTTCTCCAGGAGGCAAGCACATTCGTATCCCATGCATAACAATTTGCATCGAAAACATGAAACTAGCCAATTTGTTATAAAAATAGCTTGTCCTTCAGTCATAGGAAGAGGATAATAGACAAATTCACATGAAAAATTGGAAGAACTCCGTTTTTTTTTTTAAAACAGTCTGTTCCATTCTCCAAGGACCCTCTTTCTGCAGTTCAACAGATGGAGTTTTTAAAATCCGCTACCATTCTACTGATCTGATACAACAGAAGATAAGGTTATCATTAGTCATAACCAACTAATAGATTCTTGCAGAAAACGTTCATAAAGCAGTTCCTAGTAACTAATATTATCCAATAGAATTATTCTATCCTAAGCAAGCTGCAAGTATAGTAGGCCAATTGCCAATTATATGATAAGAATTCAAATTAATTCGATATGATAAGAATTCAAATTAATTCGTGATTTAATTGATCTTGTGGGTATATTCTCAAGAATTAACCATCATTGAGGTAAAAGCAGCTAGAAAGAAGTAGCAATTCTTCCTCTCTCTCTCTCTATTCCACACCCTAATTAATATGTTTTTTTCTTTCTTACACAACTTCTAATACCCCGCAGGTTGAGCAGCAAAAAAGAAGGATCTGTCAAGAAACCGTTATGGTGTTTTCCTCTTTCATGCTAGTTATTGCCTTCCCTATAAACAACATGTACCATACCCAATGAGCCCAATTCTCAACACCCAGAGAACGCTATGATGGTGGTTTCCTTCTTCACTCACCGTGGGAAGAGGAGGAGATACACCTTAGAAGAGCAAAATTATAAATGTACAATTTCTTTAACAAAACCATTTCAAAGAAATTATTCTAAGAATTTTCAATGGTTTTACGCTATTACTAGAGTAGAAATGCCACCTTCAAGAAAAAATGTTGGGGCCTAGAGCGCCAACAGTCATCTTTCTTCACATACTTCTTATGTTTTTAGCGTTATAAAGGTAAATTGCTCTTGGTGGCCTTTCCATATTATCTTACTTTCTAAATGACTTCAATAGTATAAAGATAACTGTCCCAAGGATTCAGGCAACAAAAACTACCCAATCAAACCCAAATAAAATAAATAAATAAATAATTGCCTAGAGCGCCAACAGTCATGTTTCTGCACATACTTCTTATGTTTTTAGCGTTATAAAGGTAAATTGCTCTTGGTGACCTTTCCATATTATCTTACTTTCTAAATGACTTCAATCAATAGTATAAAGATAACTGTCCCAAGGATTCAGGCAACAAAGACTACCCAATCAAACCCAAATAATAATAATAATAATAAGGTTATTAAACAGCACACCTAGTGTCCTTAAATCCAAGAATCTAGAAACATTGTAGGGGAAGAATTGGAGTTATACAGAAGCAGCTTGAAATTTAGGCAGTAGAAAAAATATGAAAAAGAAGCTATGTACTCAGAGTTGCATATATGTGCAGAAGAGTTAGATGTGTATGGTCCTATCGAGATGTTCCCCATAAATTTAGTAATCAGGAGACAGTTCTACTCTAATTAAAAATAATACTAAAAATAATAAAATTCTTGTAACGTTGATAGTTAATAGTAACTGTAGATTATGCTCAGAATGTGTATAAATTGTCGTAGAACAAGCACGAGGATCAAATACAACATGACACAAATACAACAAGATAATCAGAGTGTTGGAAAAACAGGAAATGAGAAGTCCGTGACATTTCAATAGACAGCCGAACAAGCTTGTCATCAAAAAGTCGAAACTTGCAAAGTTTAGACAGTCAAAACCAGCAAAGTAATTTTCCTTTCACAACCTATTATCAGGCTTATTGCCCCCAAAATAAATACTGGACCACCAAATCATAATAGCCATTTAAATCTATGCAATTATCATCCAAGACAAAATAATAATAATAATAATAATAATAATAATAATAATAATAATAATAATAATAATAATAATAATAAAATTAAATAATATATAACCTTATTAATCCAATGTTATCTCTTAAGCTCACAAACACTACATGGAATCATGCAAGGTAGTTGGTGGTATAATTTTTTGAACAATTTTCTCCAGCATCTGCCTATAATAAACAGAAAAATAGAAGTGGTTGATGCAAATCATACAATTAAATACATTTCATAGTTAAGCCTCTAGGGAATCTAATATTAGTATACTATCAAATGTAGGTATACTTGATTGTGTGAATAAAACAAAAATTTATATATAAGTGGGACCTTGATGAAGAGATAGATACTCATACAAGAATGCACACTAAACTCGAGCAATCTAAGGCTCTCTTTTTGTTTAGCGTGTTTGGGAAAGCTAAAACCTCCCAAATCTCTCTGCCCGAGTTTCTACTACTAAGTAGCACTTCTATTACCTTTCTATCTGGTTAAAGTCAAAAATCAATTCCAACCACATATTCATGACTACTACACATTTATTATCACATTTTGTGGGACCCACTAGCATTCATTCTTAAGAAGTTACTAATAATTTTAGCCAAAAAGAGGCATAGTATAATTAAGTTTTTATCAAGGCCGTATTCAAATTACCTTAATACATGTCTTCAAATGAAATACACTTACCAAGCAAAACAGGTCCTGGGACTTGGACACATCCCAGGGTCATCCAGATACCAGCTTTACAACAATACAAAGCAAGTTGAGAAGTACAAGAGGAACTCTTAAGTACTGGACTGCATAAATAAGACCAATAATCTGCCCCTTGAATGAATTTCTTTTAACCCCAGAAAATTCCTGGAAGCTCCATCCTCTAGGGGCAAGTAAGCGGTCTTCATTTAATATGGCCAGTGCATTTGCAAGCAGCAGAAAGCCCTCCAGCAATGTCCACAAACCCATTTCCTGCATCATGTAGCAATTTATTATTCTCTTCAAGTTCAATTCCAAGTTAATGTTGATAAAATTTCCTTTTATGCTTTCCCAATAGAACTTTTTATACGGTCCATGAGAACAGCAGGTGACAACAGTATGAAGGATATTGATAACAGTCCTCGCATATCCTAGAAAAACAGTCATAAATACAACTCCAGTTCATACTCAAAAAATTTATGACACGAGAGTTATTTCTTTCAAACTCTAACCTTTTTAACTCATGTTATGTTTTGGTATGTAACCTAGATTTCATTCTTTCAATATCAGTTGACAAAGTTAAAATGAGACGAACTACATACATGTATTAGAATGGCTATAAGCCAACTCTTGATGATGTTTCAACTTTTGCGATTGAATTTAAGATGAATGGTTGGTTTACGTGTGTAAGTGGCTTTCTAATGGTTATGGATGAATTGCTTGTGTACAATTTTATGGTATGACAAAACCAGAAGCGGGCCCTAGTGGCTGCAGCACATCATGTGAACAAAGTTCAATTCTCATTCTTTAAAAGAAAGAGGGCCTTTCCATGACTGAAATCACAAAGCCAGATGAAGCATTCAGGCAATATTTATAACTAAAATATTTCATATTCTAAAGAAATTTTCTTTAAAAGGAGGACTAGCTTAATCAAAGTTAGCACATTTGTTAATCAAAAAACACTGATATCTCATCATGCTAAAAGGAAAGAAACCAAATACACTGACCCCATAGTAAAGAAATCAAATCCTCCATAGAAGACTTAGTTTCTTCTTTCTGAAGCAAAAGCGGTATCTTAGATTCATGTCTGACCTTTCATTGATTAATCAAAACAATTCACATTATATTACAAAAAACGGTATTCATGAAAAGATGGATCTTATCTTCTCTTCTTGAGAAGAATTATGCACGGTTCACGAAGGGAAATTGACTAGCATGTGTCTACTATCAATCATTAAACAAATTAACAAGTACCTACTTGTTCAGTTGTTCGCATATGTGTAGAAAAAAACTCCCACGGATTTTGTGAAACAATTTAAACTCAATAATTAAAACCTCTCCAAATCAATTTTCCAAAAGGGCACTTGTTTATTTATTGCTTAACTAAACGATACAGTTCGTTTATACAAACATGAGTACTTATTACATAATTATCATAAAATACTTTCATGTTAAAAAAAAATAAAAATAAAATGGGGGACAGAGCCGATGCCAGCGATGCACTGTAGATCTGAATACCTCCTCAAATACAAGTTATGACTTAATATTAACAAAAAATAAAAAACAAGCTTTATCCGCCATCAATCTTTGAACAGGGAATGAGAAATTAGAAGATGTGTTAAAAAAAAAGTACAAATTATCACTCACCTTTAGTTATGGTGCAACTGTGCAAGAATAATCGCGAAGAATTTTCTTCTAAGTGAGAGATCCAAAATGGAAGGTTTTGGCCAGGTTCTAGTTTACGCATTTTAGAAGAAGTAACTGCTGTAATACCGAAAAAACCCTTGTACAATTGTTAAATGCCAAATATGTTTCTACTACCTCGATCCATCGAAATGAAGTGCATCTTTGAAATATATATATATCTACACTAATAATACTTCTATACTAGTATTTCACACGTGCGATGCACGACATTTCGTGGAAACATATAATTGCGACTTTAATAGTTTTCAAAAAAAAATTATTATATATCAAACATATGTATGATGTAATAAATAAGAAAATAATAAAATGATACTATAGTTTGGGGAAAAAAAGAAGAAGGATAATTTAAATAATAATCAACTAATGCATAATATTTAAATGAAACATAATAACTCGGGTAATTGAAAATCATTTAGAATTTTATTTTAGATCATTCATTTTATAACGAAGTATAAATCATTAAAATATTATTATTATCTAACATTTGAATAGCAAAAAGAATGATAAATAAAGTACCAGAAAAATAACCATATGTGCGAACTACCCAATTCATATAAATATTTTATTGAAGCATTGGATTTTTTTATATAGTTAATAATTTGATAATTTAGATCAAATCCAAAGCTTGAACTTTAGACATAATTGAAATTGAATTATATATGTGTGTGTGTGTGTGTGTGTGTGTGTGTGTATTATATCTATATTTATATTGATTAAAACAGAAGAGATTCTGGAAATCTTCAATTCAATTTTCAATTTGAAGAAGATTATGTAATGTGAACAGAATTTGCTAATCTGGATGGTTTCTCTTCGGCCCATTTCCCATGTTTCATTTGATACTTTTTTCCTCCCATTTCCCATCTTCAAAATGGTTACTCAAGTGGAATATGGTGGCCACTATATAGCATCCACTCATCTTCAATCGTGTTCAATAACCGTTCTATTATAATTTTTTCCTCCTACATTTGTAATTTCTACCCATCACTTCCCTCCACACAGTAGCTTCTAGCGCTCACTTTTCCTCACACACCACCGCCACAACCAGCAGAAGCTAGAACCACCACCCTCGCCGCCATCTACTCAGTCGTCGCAACTTTATTCAATCGGTCGTAGCCCTACAGTTTCCGTACCTGAAACCCTCTCTCAGAAGATTGGGAAATCCATTGTCTATCCTGGCCCCCATCCAAGGCTCGGATCTATGCCGACGTCAGAGCATCTGCAGCCCAGCGCCATCTATGGCGCTGCACTGTAGCAATGCCGGACCTTCCGGCAAACATTTTTTTTTTTCTTTTTTTTTTGTTTCCCACAATTTTGGTTTAGTTGTTTTTTTGTCCAAATTTCATTTATTTATCGAAATAATTTAATGTAATGAAATTGTTTTTTTTTTTTAAAAATAGAAAATAAGGAAAATAATAAATAGTGTACAATTGGTGTAAGATTTAGTGTTGTGGGTTGGAGTAGAGAAGATGGAATAGTGTAACTGTAATTCAAATTTAGTGTAAAATTTAGTGTATGTGGATTGGAGATGGCCTCAATGTGTATGTATATGTGTTTATATAGTTCATCTTCCGTAACATTGAACTTTTGGTAATGGATTGCGTCAGTGATGGATTAAAAGTTATTGTTATTATTATTTTTCCTTTTTACTTTGACGTGAATGCTTTGGATAACGATTGAAACCTCCTTGCTTCATTAGGTGCATTTCTTTCTTTTCCCCATTTTTTTTTCTTGCTTCTTTGCTTCTGGGTTTGAGTTTCGAGAGTATCTTTGATTCGCAATTATTAAATCATTTTGTAAATCATCGTTGCTTTGCACTGGTGTCTAAATCTTAATTCAAGAATCAAAGTTTTCAATGGTTAAATGTTATGATTCAAGAAGTTGAAGAGTTTACAGGCATTCTCATGTTGCTGAAGATGGAAATGGATGATGCCATTGGGATGATGAGTGGCAAGGTAACATGAATTGTGATTAATGGTTCCGTATTTCTGGTCTTTTCTTGGCTGCTTGATAATAATCAACAATTTGGCAGGATGTGAAACCTATGCCAGAAGAATATGTGAAGGCAATGCGTACAATCTTTGATAGATATGTTGCATATTTAGATGCATTTGAGCCGGAGGAGATCTATTTGAAGAAGAAAGTGGAGAATGAGTTGGGAACAAAGTTAATATACTTGAAAATGAGGTGCACTTCCCTCGATTTTGAGTGGGGAAAGGTATGATTCCTCTTGCAAAATGACTTTATGTGGCAATGGCTATGCTGAAAAAGTTTGCTACATTTGTCATAGAGGTTGCAAAATGTCTTCGCTATGACAATTGAAGACGGCAAAGTAATTGCAATTCTGTTTTTCCTCTTCTAAAAGATGAATGAATGGATCACAAGCCTATTATGTTTGGTCCTTGGACTTGATACTTGCTCGGTAATAGTCCATGAGGACTTCAAAAATCGATCTCAAAAAATTATAATTACAAACTACATTATTTGAAATAACTGGTCTCAAATAGAGGCTTAGTATGCGAGGATAAAATACGTCAAACGTGTGTAGGTTATAAACTAAATATACCAAACATGAACTTAATATGTTAGGAACTATTATCACAAGAAACTCAAAGGTTAGGGACTATTTGTGCTATTTACACATTTTTAATTATGGGAACTAACAGATTCTGATGGTAAGGATCATTTGCGCAACGTTTGATAATTTTGAGGGTATAAATGTCAAAATCTAAACGTTGGGGACTATTTTCGTAAGGAGTCCAAATGTTGAGGATCATTTGTGCTATTTACCCTAAAAATGTATTTAGCAATAATTATGTGATTTATGGATGTTTTGCATAAAAAATGAAAGGATGAGGATGTATTTCACAGAGCTTCTAAACGTTATGGACGAAATGCGCAAATTATCCATCTTTTCCAATGGTTGAATTTAACGGTACTTGAGGGAAGGAATATTTTCGCAAAGAAATGTGATTTTGAGGGTGTAAATGTCAAAAATTGAAACGTTGGGGACAATTTTCGTAAGAAGTGCAAACATTAGAGACCTTTTGTAGACAATCCCACAATGCCAATTTTTTTTCAAGTAACATCAACTTAATATTGTAATTCATGGAGTGTATTGGAGGAGTATTTTTAATCAATTAACGTGTCACGTCATTTCTCCCCGTGCTAAAAGTTGAATAAAAATAAATATTATATTTAAACCACGATTTCTTATAACTATACCACGTTTGGATTATATTATTGGTCCATAATCTTTATAAATTATTACATTTATTCATCAAGTTCTTATCATTAAATTTTCAACAATTATCAAATTTTGTCTTTCATGATGATTTTCGTCCAATTTTTTTTATTACTATCATGTTTTAAAACAATGAACGTGTATTCAATTAAAATTTTTATTTTTTTACTTATTAAGTGTACAAGCGGTAAATAAATTTTTTTAATCTCTCTTAATAAATTTTTTGACAGAAATCGATAGAGGAGACAAGATATATTAATTAAAGAAAGAGTCAAAATAAGAATACGATGAAAAAATTGAGGGATGTAATTATAATATTAATTAAAGGTTATGACCATTTCTTGCAATTAAAATGTGGTGCACATATAAAAAAGTGAGGTGACAATATATTTAGCATTTTAGAATTTGAGATTGAGACAATTATGTAAGGGTGTATTTGATTCAAAAATGTGGAAAAGAAAATATTTTCCAACTAAATAAGAAAATGTTTTTTTTTTTTTTTGCAAAATGGTGAGAAAATATTTTTCAAGCTAATGGCCTAACTTGTGTTTCAAGTGATTGTATAAAGAAAATATTTTCCAACCAAAATTTCACAATCAAACACAAAAGATGAAAATTATTTTCCATGAAGTGACATTTTATAGGCAAATCTTATTATTATTATAAAGAATGATAGTAACAAAATTTTCCCTCCAAAGTGCATATTATTATTATATTATTATTCCCCAAAAATCGAAATGCACAATAAACGAAACGAAATGTGTTGCTTCTGTCAATTAAGTCCTTGTTTGATAAACTAACTTTCTCATAAAAAAATACAACTTTTTTCTACAGTAATCAATTTCAATCATCCAAAAAATTCGAGCCTACAATTTTTTACTTTTCAAATCACTTTTTAACCACACGATTCCAAAAAGTATGTTTATCAAACACACACTAAGTATTGTTGTCAATTAATCATGTAAAAAAAAGTATTGTTGTCCAGCCTTCTGAAACTATAAAGACAAATTTTTAGAAAGTTCCTTCTCTCATACGGTGGAATATAGGAAAAATACCCTTATAAACTTACCAATTTTTGAAAATACCCAAACAATTTCATAACTTTTGAAAATAGTCTTAAACATTAAAAACTACCAAGAATACTCTTGCATATAATATTTCAACTATAGTCATTAAAGATTAGAGAAACTACAATTAAGTCCTTCTATTTTTTATACACGATTTTAATTGATTTTTATTCGCTCATAGTAGCACTCCCTTCGTTTGTATCAGAGCCATATGGCAGATCTAAAAGATAAATATTATATGGCAAAAAACAAAAATAAATATATTATACATACACCAGAATTTATAATCACTCAAACATTAATATTAACTGATAATGAAAAATAGAAATTTTAAGAGCCTTAAAATGTTTAGATAAAGATATAAGAAGATATATTTATGATCTAATAAATTTCAATATAATAAAAGAAGATTTTATAATAAATGAAATATCTATATCTATATTTATATCTTCTATATTATATATAACTGGAGGATGGTTGGTAAGTGTGAATGCAAATAAGGATAGTTGACAATTGTGAATGCAAAATGTATATGTATATGTATATGTATGTGTGTGCGTGTATATATATATATATGATTAATTTATTTTATATTATTTTTTTATTAGAAAAATATATTAATTAGCATATAATAAATAGAAATTTATATATGTCTTTATAACGTTGAAAGAGTCAAATAATGCTTTTTTTTTCTACATTTTCTAATACGTTCTTAACTTATTAAATTAAAATGCATGTTGTAAGATTTTAAGAAAATAACATAATATATTTTGTAAATCTCATACAAAAAAGTTAATTACATTACTATTATGGATTATGCGGTGACTGCATTTGATGACGCGTTTAGTGCAATGGGAAATGAAATTGAAATTATTAAGGATGGTTAATTTTAATACTCAACAATTGTATGTTTAACTAAATTTTGAATTCCGTGAAAAAAATGAATGATGATTAATGATTAAAAGTAAGGTAAATGTAAATTAGCCCAAGACACTCCTTACTAGATAGAACACTTGAATTCAAGTCTATAGGTGTGTTGGATTGAGATTTGGATCATTTTGTATATATGTTCAAAAAGTAAAAAAAAAAAAATTAACTAAAAGTAATAATAAGTAAGTTTCAATGATATTATGAATGATATGTTTTGCCTCCAAAATTTCTATTAAAAAAGTGTTTACATTTATTGTTTTTAATTAATATTAGTTTATATCAATTATTTTTTAAAAACGAAGCAAATCCAAATCGTGTGCAAATATCTGTTATTTTCGATAAAAACAATATCAATTTTTTTACGAATAACTTCATTTTATCGTGGAAAAATTAATAATCATTTATTATTTAAATAGATAAATTGACTTTTACTATTCAAAGAATCTATTGTAATTTGAAGTAGTTTTATCGCTTGTAAAATTTTAATAATTATTTTAATATAATATTATTTTTTATGCATTTTATATACAGGAAAAAGTTATATATAAGCTTTAAAATTTTACAGATACTTATCGAAATTGATATTTTTGAATAGCAACTTCTGTGCATCGCACGGGAGAAATACTAGTTAGATTTAATAGAGAATGACATCATTGAAGAATTAGTACAAAAAGACATCACAAAAAAATATGGAATATCATAGAGGATCCTTTATTAATCAAATATCTAGATATAAAAACAAATGAAAAATTAGATTCAATAACAGAACAAAGAGGAAATCTATTAGATCAAATGATAGAAGAAAGAAATATAAAAAGAAAATGATTCCTAAGATTAAAATCATTAGAAAATAAAAGAAAATACTTTAATACAATCCTAAAACAATTATCTTATATACTTTTGATACTAAATAACAAGGAAAAAATCAATATAGAAAAATATGATATAACTAGAGAAATAAAATATTATTATATAAAATATTATATAGCACAACAAAGACAATCAATGCTAAGATCAATTGAAGAATTTTATGAATATAATATAATGATATGTAAAGAAGTAAAATATGATACGGAACTAAGATTAGAAGTTGAGCATACCAGAGGAAGAATTTAATGACGAAATTTTCAGAAATAAGATTTGAAAAATAAGTAATAGAAAATATTAAACTTCCTGTAGGATCATACCAAATAAAAGGAGTTAATACAACTATGTTTCAACCATTAAGTTCATGGGGACCATCTGATGGATTTCTCAACATGCAATTAAATTGGATAAATATCTTTTTATGGCAAGCATATAAAAACATAAATTTACAAGATAAATTAACTATTGAAGAATTACAACAGTTAAATATACAAATTATGAATATCAAAGAAAAATTACAAAATATTCAAAATAAACTAACAATACAACTCAAAGAATTAAAATATATGATAAGAGAAATTAAAAATATAGGTGAAGAGATTTTAAAATAATTCCAAAGAAAATCAGGAAAATTAATTAATAAAAATAAAATTGGAATAATTATAGAAAAAATAGATAAGTTAAATGAGAAAATAAGGAAAAATGATAATGAAATAATCATATCAATAGAAGAAAGAATAAAAAAATTAGAAGTGAAAATAGATGATATGTAACTATTTATGGTACAAAAAACCCAAACTACTAAACCAAGAGTATAAAATGTCGATAAGTGAATATATTGAAGACCTGAAGATATTAATAAAATCATTAATAAGCAATGTTCAAGAAGTAAAAAATGAAATAAAAGAAACAAGAAGTGATAAAAATATATTAAAACTTGAGATTAGAGAGTTAAAAGAAAATAATAAAAATAGGGATAAAAAGATAGACAAAAAATGACTAGAAAAAAAATGACTAGAATAGGAAAGAAACACTTTGAACAAAAAAAATTATAATAGAAGCAGAAAGTATGGATGATGAATTTAGAAAAAAAATATTACCAAAAATTACCAAATTTTTTTTTGACCAATTAAGCCTAGAAAATTTTAATGAATACCAAATTTTAATGAATACTGGAGGAGCACCTAACCCAACTCCAATAGGAACTTCCGAACAAGAATTACTAGATACAGATGAAAGTTATACACCTTTATTTAGTAAACCACATAGACAATATTATAATAAAATCAAGGATAGACAACTACCAAAAGGGAATAAATACATAGATATATTTGAACCAAATAATAATTATGATAAATCTATTAATCATGGATGAACAAAACTAGATTTGAATTGTAAAATAGATACTAAAAAAACCTTCTTAACTTGGGCAGATTCAATGATATAATTCTTTTTATACAATAAAGATGATACATGAGTAAATATTGAAAGAATGATAGATTTTTTAATAGCATCTTATGAAGGACATGTTAGGAATTGGTGAAAATGAATAAGTAGTGATACGAAAGCATCACTAAGAAGGAATGTACAAACAGAAATAATAAAATCAAATAAAAAAGGTATAGAAAAGCTAGTAAATTATATTGCGGATGAATTTTTAGGAGAAAATTGGATAAGTAATGTTGAAACAGAATCATTTAGAGAAAAAGATAATGCAAGAATAAGATTAATAAATTTAACAATATGTGATATGTGTAAAATCAAATAATACACTTGTGAATTCAAGGAATAGTAACTTCATATTCAATTTTATAGTAATGAAAATCAAAAAGTATATAGAGATATGTATTACAATAAATTACCAAGTTCATGGGGAATATACTTTAAAATAGAATTTGAAAAAATTATCAAAAATAACTTTGGAATTCCTAGAACATTAGGATCAAGGAGGAGGGTTGTAATTTGTAACAATGTAACTTGTAACATTTATTGAATATATATAAAACAATTAGTAATTTAGTATAGATAGACTTTACGAAATCTACATTTACATTTACATTTTTATTAAATATTATGTTTGATATTTTAACTACATTTATTGCGTACATAATTACAATTTATTTGCAGCATTTAAGTTAAAAAAAAAAAAAAACTAAGCCTGGCCGGCTCGAAGAAGCTCTAGCCGAGCCTCAAAATTTTGGTCAAGCTTTGGCTCGGCTCGGCTCGTTGACATACCTAGATTTACTCATAGAAAATTTTGACCAATTGAGCCTAAATTTTTTAATGAATATCAAGTTTTAATGAATACAAGAGGAGCACCAGCCTAGTTCCAATAGGAACTTCCAAACAAGAATTACAAGATTTGGATGAAAGTTATGCACCTTTTATATAGTAAGTCACACCGAAAATATTATGATAGAATCAGAGATAGACAACCACCAAAAGGGAATAAATATAAAGATAGATTTAAACCAAATAATAATTATGATAAACCTATTAATCATGGAGGAACAAAATTAGATTTGAATTGTAAAATAGATACTAAAAAAGCCGTATTAACTTGAGCAGATTCAATTATATTGTTCTTTTTATACAATAAAGATGATACGTGGGAAAATACTGAAAGAATGATAAACTTTTTAACAGCATCCTTTGAAGGACATGTTAGGAATTGGTGGGAATGAATAAGTAGTGATACAAAAGTATTAATAAGAAAAAAATGTACGAACAAAACTAATAAAATCAGATAGAAAAGGTATAGAAAAATTAGTAGATTATGTTGCGGATGAATTTTTAGGAGAAAATTGGATAAGTAATGCTGAAACAAAATCAATTAGAGAAAAAGATAATGCAAGAATAAAATTAATAAATCTAACGATATGTGATATGTGTAAAATCAAAGAATACACTTGTGAATTCAAAGAATACTATTATGTCCAATTATATAGTAATGAAAATCAAGAAGTATACAGAGATATGTATTACAATAAATTACCAGGTTCATGGGGAATATATTTTAAAATAGAATTTGAAAAATTTATCAGAGATAACCCTGGAACACCTATAACATTAGGATCAAGGATAAAATTCCTTTTTGAAAGATTAGCATATATATGTCAACGAAGACAATTATTAAAGAAATCAGAAAAATTAACTAGAATATGTTGTGAAAATATGGAAAAACCTACCATATGTGGATGTAACCCCGAAAGGAGAAAAAATAATAAAAGAAAATATAAAAATACAAAGTTTAAAAAATTTTAAAACTTTAGGAAAAGATATATAAAACATAAGAGAAGATATTACAAAAGAAGATATAATCTAAATAAAAAACAGAAAAATAAAACTTATAAGAAAAACAAAAGTCAATGCAAATGTTGGAATTGTTGAGAAATGAGGTATATAAGCCCTGATTGTAACAAAAAGAAAGTTAAAATATTACAAAAAGAATATCTAGAAATAGAAAGTGAACTAAGTGAAATATCTGATATTGAAAAATATTATGATCAAGAAGTCTATATAAGTGAAACCGATTCAGAAAGTAATGAATCAGAATCAGAATAGAGAAATAGAAGAAACAAAAAACAATAATATAGATATACAAGAATATGAAGGAATAGATGGTTATGGATTAAAAGTAACTTTTGATAATAATAATAATTTCAAGAAAATACAAAAATTATCTTTAGATTTAAAAGTAGGAAAATGAAAATTATTGGATAGAATATGGAAGAGAGAAAGAGTAGCAATAAACGAATATCATAAAATTAAAAAAGCAATAGATGTTAGAACAACCCAAAGAACTCATAAATTAAATCTTTTAACAAAAAATACAGTTGCAGAATTATTAACAAAGATTAATAAAAAATAAAGTAAAATGATTCAATATGTTTATTTAGCAGGAATACAAATAATGTTTAAATCCTTATTTAGGGAAGGTATAGACTCACCTTTAACTGTAAGCTTACATGATGGAAGAATATTAAATCTAAAAGATAGTCATTTAGGAACAATAGAAGGAAATCTAGCATATCAAAAATTAATATTTACATGTTACCCAAAATATTGTGTCTCATTATGAGATAGGAACTTTAATGAAGTTTTAAGACTACAATTTAAGTTACACAGAGATGATATAATTCAACCAGAAGACCAAATCATGACAATAGAATATATAGCGTTATACACATTTACTAATTCTAATTATGGAAATATTTACTCTAAAAATCATATATTGAGGTTCACAAAGAATGTAAAGATATTAGTAAAATAGTGGAACCAAATAAACAAATAAATTTAATCCCAGAAGAATATGAACTTACTATAACAAAAAATAAAACAGAAATAATAGATTTGAGAGAAGAAGAATACCCTAATAACAAAATAATATTTGAAAATGGAAGATTGATTAGAAGATCAACAAGTATACTTAAACAATTAGGAGAAACTAGTAATACAAGAGAAATAAAACTTCACAGAAATGCTAAAAATATGAAAATAGAAGATGAATATTTTAATGGAAAAGAACATGTGAAAGGATCAAATATATTAATTGATACAGGAGTTAGCGAATGTCATATAGCTTCAAACAGGAATAAATGATTAATATATCATAGAACCGATATGTATAGATATATGAATTTTGATGGACAATTACATATTACTGAACTTGAAGTTAAAGTACCAATAAAGATAGGATGAATAAATCTCCTAATACCATGCCATATAGATAGCAGTATGGTAAATCCTCATATAATGTTAGGAATGAGTTTCCTAAATGGATTAGAGGATTATAGTATAAAACGTGAAGGATTATATATAACCCATAATGGTCAAACTATACTATGTAGAAAAACTGAATAAATGAATAACCAAATAAGTTTTTCATTAGCTATTTATATACAAGTTACCATTGTAGAGAAAAATATAACAACCTGTGCATTAATTGACACAGGAAGTGATATAAAAATATTTAAATTTTTTTTAATAAAATCATGGAATACTAATGAGAAAAAAAATAACAGGAGTTAAAGGAGAAAGTATTCAAATAATTAATAGTGTTGATAAAATCGATATAATACTAGGAAGTAAACAAATAGTAGTAAATAAAATATACAATTATAACAAATTGGAATGTGATATATTACTAGGAAATGATTTTATACAACAATTTCAGTATTATAAACAAAATAATTACATGATAATGTTACAAACACCTTGCGAATATTTATTAAAAATACCAAGAGAATTTAGACCATACAGAGTTCAGCCAACACAACGTGGTGATAAATGGGAGAAAAAACCAATTACACAAAATGAAATAAAAAATAAAAGAATGATGTATAAAAAAGTCTTGAAAACAAATATAACAATAAGCAGGGAAAAAATCATTGATCAATTAGAAAAAGTATATGGAGAGAATCCATTATCATTTTGAAAACCATATCATCCTAAAGCTAAGATAGAACTAACAGAAAATGTTATTATAAGAGTTAGGCCAATGATCTATACCGTTCAAGATACACAAGAATTTAAAACTCAAATAAAAGAATTACTTAACCAGAAATTAATCAGACCTAGTAATGGACCCCACAGTAGTCCAGATTTCATGGTAATTAAACATTCTGAACAAAAAAGAGGAAAAGCTAGAATAATGATAAATTATAAAGAATTAAACAAATATAACAAATTTGATGGATACTTTTTACCAAATAAATAAGTACTAATAAATCTTGCAAAAGGAAAACAATAATATTCTAAAGTTGATTGTGAATCAGGATTTTGGAAAGTAAAAATAGAAGAATATAGTATTCAATATACAACATTTAGCACACCTCAAGGTAAGAATGAATAGATGGTTATGTCATTTAGTTTAAAAAATGCATACCATAAATATATCAAAGAAAAATGGATAACATATTTAGAAAATTTAATGAATTCTTAATTGTTTATGTTGATAATATATTAATATGTTCTAATAATAGAGAAGAATATAGAAACCATATAATAAAATTTATAAGTGAATGTAAGAAAGAAGGAATTGTTATTTCAAAAAACAAAGCTATAATAGAAAAATAAGAAATTGATTTTCTTGGATTATCAATAGATAAGAAATGAATAAAATTACAAACCCATATATCTAAAAAGATAGAAAATTTTTCAGATAAATTAGAATCAAAAGAACAAATACAAAAATTCTTATGATGTTTAAATTATGCAGAAGAATTTATTGAAAATCCTTCGAAAAAGAGACATAAAATTCAGATTTTTCTGATAACTCTAGGTGTGATTTATTCTTCTACACGTGCTTTGACTTGATTTAGTCGTTGATGTTTTCTTTATTTTTAGTATTTATCATTTTCTACCTTTTTTTTGGTCGTAGATGTAGTTCCTTCTGTAACGGAATATGTTTGGGAAAAATGTTGGAATCTTCTATCAGATGATAGTCTATACAAACGTTGAATTATGATGGAATATGAAGGTACGATTTTTACTTATCTTACTTTAACATATATAATATTTTATTTATTTTTTTATCCATGTCAATTTATGCATCACAAATTATTTTGAATTTCCTTTTATTTGACGAACATACAGATCTTGAGTTGACTGATGAGGAAATCAGAGGATATTGTCTTGTGGAAATTGAAAAGATTTTGAGAAGCAGTGGAAAGAGTTTGCGGGATTATCATACAATGTCGTTCCCCAGTGCTGAATTCTTTTCGGATATTCAAAATAGGCTTATACAAGATAAGTTGCGTTATGATAGAAAAGCTTTGTGTGAGGAACACAATGGACTGGTTAATAACTAGACAGATGAACAGCGAGGTATTTATGAGACCGTAATGAAAACTGTTCATGTTGAGAATGGGGGTTTGTTTTTCGTTTACGGTTATGGAAAACGGGTAAAACCTTCATTTGGAGAACTTTATCTGCAGCTATCAGATCAAGAGGAGATATTGTACTGAATGTCGCATCGAGTGGTATATCATCTTTGCTTTTTCTTGGAGGTAGAACTGTTCATTCAAGATTTGCAATACCTCTTAACCCAAACGAAGACTCTACGTGCAATATCAAACAAGGAAGCCCGCTTGCAGAGTTAATTGTGAGGAGTAAGCTAATAATTTGGGACGAAGCGCCAATGATGAATAAATACTGTTTTGAAGCTTTAGATAGAAGCTTGCGAGATATTTTGCGCTTTAGCAATGCAACCAATTCAGATTTTCCTTTTAGTGGGAAGGTAGTTGTTCTCAGAGGTGACTTTCGGCAGATTTTGCCTGTAATATCGAAAGGGAGTAGACAAGATGTTGTTCAAGCAACCATTAATTCATCATATTTGTGGAAATCATGCAAAATTTTAAGGTTGACTAAAAATATGAGGCTTCGAAATTCTAAATCTAAAGATGACTGCTTTCAACTTCAAGAATTCTCCAAATGGATATCGAGTATAGGAGATGGAACACTCGGGGGTTCGAATGATGGCATTGCAACTATTGACATTCCAGAGGATCTTTTGATAAGTTGGTCAGATAATCCAATTGCATCAATTGTTCATAGCACATACCCAAACTTCATGGACAACATGAGTGACCCAACATATTTACAAGGAAGGGCTATATTGGCACCAACTCTTGATGTTGTTCAGTTTGTCAACGATTATATGGTATCGCTCAATGCCAGTGAGTCGAAGACTTATTTCAGTTCTGATTCAAATTGCAGTTCGGAATCCGGTGTTGATATATTACAAGATATTCACACACCAGAATTTTTAAATAGTATTAGATGTTCTGGTATACCCAATCATGAGTTGAAATTGAAAGTGGGAACTCCAGTCATGTTACTAAGGAACATAGATCATTCTGTTGGTCTATGCAATGGTACAAGAATGGTTATTTCAAAACTTGGTAACCATGTTATCGAGGCAAAAATTCTTACTGGAAGTAATGAGGGGCATAAGGTTTTATTGCCCAGGATGACTTTAACTCCTTCTGATCCTAGACTCCCTTTTAAGATTAAGTGAAGGCAGTACCCTCTCATTGTGTCATACGCTATGACGATCAACAAAAGTCAGGGCCAGTCTCTTTCTCATGTTTGCCTATACTTGAAGCAACCAATTTTTAGTCACGGTCAATTGTATGTTGCCGTGTCGAGGGTAACAAATCGCAGAGGATTGAAGATTCTAATATGTGATTGTGATGGAAAACAATCCAATTATACTACAAATGTTGTATTTAAGGAAGTGTTCCAAAATTTGGAATAATTTGTTCGTTTTAATTGATACTTATAAATATTTGAAGTAGTGTGAGGAATGTTCTGTAATTTAGAATTTTTTTTTGTACATTTAAGTTTTTAGTTTGTGCTTCAAATATTTTATGTATATCTAATGCCATGCATCGCACGGGTGATGCACTAGTATGTTCTAATAATAGAGAACAACATAGAAACCATTTAATGAAATTTATAAGTGAATGAAAGAAAGAAGGAATTGTTCTTTCAAAAAACAAAACTATAATAGAAAAACAAGAAATTGATTTTCTTGGATTATCAATAGATAAGAAAGGAATAAAACTACAAACCCATATATCTAAAAAGATATAAAAATTTTCCAGATAAATTAGAATCAAAAGAACAAATACAAAAATTCTTATGATGTTTAAATTATGCAAAAGAATTTATTGAAAATCCTTCGAAAAAGAGACATAAAATTCAGATTTTTCTGATAACTCTAGGCGTGATTTATTCTTCTACACGTGCTTTGACTTGATTTAGTCGTTGATGTTTTCTTTATTTTTAGTATTTATCATTTTCTACCTTTTTTTTGGTCGTAGATGTAGTTCCTTCTGTAACGGAATATGTTTGGGAAAAATGTTGGAATCTTCTATCAGATGATATTCTATACAAACGTTGAATTATGATCTCCCGTATACAAAGTTTCAATAACAACGATAACTATACCAATGTCTCTAGAGGGTAACATGACTTTTGCACAGGTTCAGGTCCAAGCAATGGACATGTAGCTATTATCTCTACCTCCCTTGCTTTCTGTTTAAATTGAACTTTTAATTCTTTGCACAGGTTCATGTCCAACCTAGCCACTCTGACTTCCTAACAACTTTACTTTCATCTTTGGTGTCTTCAAAAATTAGTTTTGGTAAGGGTTATTTTTGTAATTAACTGCATATATATTTAGCATTTATTTGGTAATACTGCTTGATTTATAAATTAGTTTATTTATGATTATGATGTAAAAAATAGTGATTGAAAATTGAAGAGAGAAAATGTACGTGGATAAAAAATAGTTTGTATTGTAATGGTAATTTTTTTTGAAGAATAATTGAAGAAAGAATAATTATCATTTGTTATCCTTAATATCACAAATCATATTTTTTGAATTATATATCATATATATTATTATTGCGATTGATTTTTTAAATCAATATTTTAATGTGGGTTCAGACTTCGAAATATCAAAATCTAATAGAATCTGTGGAGAAAACCCCTCTAACTAGGGACAATAACATAAACGCCTATCAAGATATTACATATTGTTGTGCAATTTGAGATCGCAAGTGTACGATATCGTAATCAAGTAATAAAGTGGACCTTAGAGTCCGGATTATCGTTCCCACGAGGACTGCTATTAATTACCGAAATATTTCAGTTCTTAACTTTATTTGAACAAAGGAAAATCGTTTTAAGAATAAAAATCTAGAATTAAGAAATGGAACTAATGAATTAAAAAGAATTGTTAAATTGTTTTGTTTTCAAATAAGATTGTAAAGTAGTTGGGATTCACGACTTCACCTAGCTAATTAAATCAATTCCAATTCCAGTTTTATTTCCTATTTGTGTGTTCGGTCGAATTCACTAATTTAAATTGAGATTCCTCTCTCGAGTTTAAATCAATCCTACCTAAATAAGTCAACCTTGTATCTTTACAGCGGGTCCGAATATTCCTTAACTAGATGCATTACACACAAGAATTCACACACGACCGCAATAATTACAAGAGTATATCTCTATCTCTCGTTCAATTACCGGATTTATTACCTAGATCTATGTTATTAACTCACCTCTCGGATTATGGAAATAACACATGAAATCATGAATAAGTGGCCAGTTCATTCACGCATTAAACGCAATAATAAATCAACACATGCATTAAAGCGTTAAAACAAGGAATATGACATTAAAATAATTAACTAGGCTACATCGTTCATCCCAACGTTAGAATTTAGTTACACATGATCATGAAATAACAAAAACAGTAAAAATAAACGTTCATTGAAAAACAATATAAAGAATGGAAAGATTGCATTATTTATCAATTCTTCAATTGTTTTCAATTCATGCCCCTCTGCGATGCTTGAATCTCCAAGAATTTGAATTAAAATATCTGTTGTGGCTCGTTCTATGGAGAGGCAAAGGTCTAGATCTCGTGCCTCTTATGTTGTATATATAAGTTTTGGAGAAACCCAAGGTCAAAAAGCCCAAAGTCTGTTAAAAATCGCGAGAAAAATCTGATCTGCGGCCCAGTCGGACAACCGCGCGATCGCGCAGGCATATTTCCGGCGATCGCGTGGTAATGCTGTTTTAGCCTCGGGTTATGATTTAACACCTTATCGCGATCGCTTGGTATGCAACCAGCGATCGCGACTTCCTCTTTTCTCGGCTGTACAATTTAGTCCCTAACTTTTAATTGCACCTTCAGTCCTCAATTTTCAATTGTTGCAATTTAGTCCACAAACTTTATCTTTTTCTCGGTTTGACCATTCAAGCTCTTAATTCATTCAATTAGGTCATCCAACCTTTGATTTAGTCACTTTGGCACCAAGCATGTTTCCCGGTTGTTGTCACAAACTCCTCTCTTATCCAATTTAGCTCCAATTAACATCCAATCGTGTCATTTTTCCATTAATTGCTTCATTCTTCTTCAATTGGGACATTTTCTGAAAAGTAAATAAATAAACATAAATTAAATATTAAATATTCTCAAACGACAATAATTAATCCTAATTTAGACATACAAATAAGTGTATAAAATACACTTATCACATATCTATTATATTATTAATAAATATTTTTTGCGAATAAAAATAATATTTCAACTAAGTATCATATCTAAATTATATAGTTAAAATACTTTGTTCTTAATATTGTTGATCACACGTGTAACTATCAGTATTAAAATTATGTAAATGACAATCATTTATTTTTTAAATAAATAAATTGCCTTTTATTATTAAGAGAAGCTATTATAGTTTATTTTTTTCATTTAAATATTTTGTATATATCTAATACCGTGCATCGTATGAAATATAGATTTAAACAAATATAAGTTGTATATCCGATCTGAACAAATATATATTTATGGTTGTTACTTTTATTTATTATATTTTATTTTATTTAACAAAATATTTTAAAATGTAAAAAAATTAAAAATAAATTATTTAGAAGATGAAAGTCCAACAATCAAATAAATAATAAATAAAGATATTTTTTTTTATAAATATCAGAATTTCTTATTCTGATTATTTTTACATTTTTAAAGTTTTGAATTCGATAATATTTTATATTAAAATATTAATGTACTATGATTTTATTTGATATAATTGTATAATTAACATGTGAAAAACCAGTAATAAGCCATCAAACATAGCCTAAATCTAATTTGATTAACCCGTCGTCCCGTTGCCATTGCCCAGTTCTTCTGGTTTACCATGACGAATTCCTCTCCCTCGGCCCTTCTTCACAGCCTCTTCCAGTAAGCTCTCTCGCAATCTTTACATACACATAGGAATGTGTGTATAGCTTGCCCCCCTCCCCCCATTTTGTTTTTCAGGGCCTCTCTATATTTAGATATAAGTTGTGGGCTTTAGTCCGTATATATGTGTATGCATATAATATGTTTGTTTCTTTGTGTGTGTGTGTGTGAGACTGCGTAATCAGCTTCATATTGTTGTTGCTTCTTCTTCAATTGCAGATTATCACAAACCCTTAAAGATTCACTCTCCAAAACCCCCTACAATCCACCAGAAGGTTCCCCAAGTGTCTCCATCAAATCCACTTTGCTGGATCTCCTACCAAATCCCAAAAATTTGGAAGCCGATTTCCGAACCCACATCAAAGACTTCGTATTATGTTGTGCAGCACTAGCTTCTGCTTTAAACTCCTCAACGGAACACCTTTTGTGGATTCCGAATTCACTCTCGTTTTCTGCACTCGCGGCATTGAAAGATTTTGCCAGTGCTTACTGTAATTCTAGCAACGTGAAGGGTTCAATTAAGATTGGTGAATTGGATTTGGATTTGATGTTCTTGGAGAGTGACAAGAGGCTGGTGATCGAGTTGATGCCAGAAGTTTTGCCTTTGTTCAAAGATAAGATTAAGGAGAGTGCAATTGATGCATCTGATGAGGGTGACGGAATTTCAGCTGCTAGTGCTAAGGCCCCAGTGGCTTATGCAATTATCGCTGCATATCAATTCCGATGGTTTATTACACAGGTTACTACGTTTGGTACATTTGGGTTTCCCATATTATTGAATGTTGCTGTCTAACATGGGTTGATATCAATTTCTGTAGACAGTCTTGAAAAATAACATTGGGGAGGAGAATTCCCTGCCCCTCGTTTAAAAATATAATTGAGTGAGAGAACATAGTCACGTAGAAGTGTATTTGATATGTGTTGTGAATATGTATAGTTTCCTTACTATTGTACCAATATAACATTTAGTAAATGTTAGGGACTTGAGTGGTAAATATGTAATACCCACTTCTTGTATATACCTTTTGTTCTGTTCTAGTAAATAAAATCAGATTTTCATTTCCAAATAACCAACATGGTATCAGAGCCAAAAACCCTAGCTTCCACAACTGCCTGACCCGCTACCTGCCTGACCCGCCACCTGCCCGGACCAGTACAGCGCCGGCGACTAAGGTCTCGGCTTGGGAACTTTTTTTTTTTTTCGCGTTTTTCTCTTCCTGCGCGATTTCTCCAGCGCCTTCCTCTTTCTCTCTGGCTTGTGCAACTACAACTCCGGCATCTTCTCCGGTCAGCTCCGGCATCTTCTCCGGTCAACTCCGGCGAAAACTCCTGTAGCTCAGTGAGCTCCTTTTCAGCTAAGTATTGCTGTCTCGTCTTGTTGTATGTTGGAATTAATCATTCTTGGAAATAGGCAGTGTCTTTGATTAAGCTTGAAGAGAACTGCCTGCATTGTAGAGTGTTTGTTTTTGAAAAAACCTTTTAGTGTTGGTTGTTTTTCACTGATATTTTGAATTGAAAAATGGCTGAGAACAAGATTGTGACATCATTAGTTCACGAGACATCTTCTCCGATTCATATTAAGTTGGATGGAAAGAATTATCGTGTTTGGTCAAAACTTTTAGAGATGCACATTGCTGGTAGGATGAAAACAGATCATATTTCTGGTGAGAAAACTGCAACTAGTAATAGTGATCCTGACTATGGTGAGTGGGTGGCAAATGATGCTATTGTTAAGTCTTGTCTTATAAATTCTATGATAGACATTCTTGTGGCACATTTTGCTCAGTGTGATACTGCCAAAGATGTCTGGGATGCGGTGAAGAGAAGTTACCTTGATGTCTCTGATTCATTACAAATTTATGAGTTAGTTAGAAAGCCTTTCCAATTGAGTCAAGGGGGATGATCTCTTGTCACGTATTACACTGAAATGAATTCTATTTTCTTGGAGCTTGATTATCGTAGGCCAAATACTATGAAGTGTGCAGTTGATATTGAAGAGTTAAGGAAACGGTCTGCTGAAGATAGGATTTATATGTTTCTGGCGGGGCTTGATCATAATCTGGATCAGGTACGTAGTCGCATTCTGGCTGCAACACCTCTTCCAACCTTGGAGGAAGTCTTCTCTATGGTCCGTCGTGAGGAACAACGACTACTTACCATGGGGACTAAAAGCCACTTTGAGGCTTCTGCATTAGCCGCTAGAGGATTCAATCCTCGATCACGAGTCCCTAATCAGTCTACCGATATTTGCTCATTCTGTCATTTCAAAGGACACACCGTTGACAAATGTTTCAAGAAAAATGGGTATTCGGACTGGATCATACGCAAACAAGCTGTGAGGAAAGATTGGAGACCCTCTCAAACTAGTCATGCATCTACAGTCTCTACTTATGCTCCTGCTGCATCTCATGTTGCTCGATTGTTTCCTGAGGAAGGATTTTTGGTTTAGTATCTATTTCTACTGTACCTAATTCTTGGGTTATTGATTCTGGAGCTATTGATCATTTTACTTGCAATTCTTCTACTCTTGATTCTCTAACCACTTCACATGTTCAGTCTGTCCAGGTGGCTAATGGAACTCCTGTCCAAATTATTGGGGCCGAAAATGTTTCATTTTCACCTACTCTATCCTTATCTTTTGTCCTACTTGCTCCTACATTCTCTACCAACTTATTATCCATTAGTCAAATTACAAAAACTCTAGATTGTTCTGTGACTTTCTCACCCTCTCATTGTATCTTTCAGGACAATCGAACGAAGATGACGATTGGTACTGGTAGAGAAAGAGGAGGACTATATTTTTTGGAGGGGACAAGGAAACTGCAAAAAGAGACTAGTGCTGGGCTTCAAGTTGCTAGTAGATCTTCTCCTAGAGACAAGATCCTTTTGTGGCATTGTCGATTAGGGCACCCGTCATTTTCTTATTTAGAACACTTGTTCCCAAATTTGTTTCAGAATACTCTTAGTTCTAGTATGCGATGTGAACAATGTATTTTTGCCAAAAATCATCGTGTATCTTTTAAAATCAGTCTTAATAGAAGTCAAGTTCCTTTTACTTGTGTTTATACTGATATTTGGGGCCTTTTCTCTACTCCATCTACTTCAGGTAAAAAATATTTTGTTTCTTTTATTGATGATTGCACCAGAGTGTGTTGGATATACTTGTTAAAATCTAAAGGTGATGTCGTGCATGTTATTCCCCAATTCTCAAAAATGGTTGAGACACAATTTCATACCCGTGTTAAGGTCTTTTATTCTGACAATGGTCGTGAGTTTGTGAACCAAACCCTTGCTAACTTCTTCCTGACTCACGGTATTCTCCATCAAACAACTTGTGCTTATACACCACAACAGAACGGTATAGCGGAGCGTAAAAATCGGCATATCCTTGAGGTAGCTAGAGTTTTATGCTTCACTATGCGGGTTCCAAAACGTTTTTGGGCTCAAGCTGTGACAAATGTGTCTTTCTCATCAATCGTATGCCTTCTTGCATAATCAATTTTCAAACTCCCCTAAGGATGTTATCAAGGTTTCATCCTATTTCTTCTGCCTTGAATATTTGTCCCAAAATTTTTGATTGTATATGTTATGTTCACATGCACTCCCACCTTAGAGACAAGTTCGATCCTCGTGCCTTGAAATGTGTTTTCCTTAGTCACTCCAGCTCCCAAAAGGGCTATAAATGCTTTCATCCCCCTGGAGGGAAATATTACATTTCTATGGACGATTTCTGTGAATCTGAGTCTTTTTTTTCGGATGATGTGTCCTTGGTTTCTCTTCAGGGGGAGGTTTGTAGTAAAGAAGAGGAACAAATGTGGTTAGAAGAAAAGAAAGTTTGGATTTCTGGGGGGAAGGGGGAGTCCGAAGTTGAGAATGATAGATTACCGAGGTTGTTCCAAAAATGCTATACTAGGAGAAATCTAGATATCACTCATACCCCAGCACTAGTTACTGAAGACACAAATAGTCCTCTTGTTGATACTACAGTGCTATCAGACCCTTCTATGATTGAAAATGAGGTACATATTTCACCTCCTACCTCTATGCCTATTTCTAATTCTAACCCTGCAGCTTCAGATAATATTGACACCATAGGTAGGAGACATTCCATTCGGAATCGTAAACCACCTGATAGGTTGGGTTTCTCAACATCTTCTTCCAATACTACCTTTCCGATCTCTGACTATATCTCTTACTACCGTTTATCTAAGACTAATTTGGCATTTACCCTTCATTTTTCTTCTGTGTCTATTCCTAATAATTTTCATGAAGCTCTTGATCAGCCTAAGTGGAAATTCGCTATGGTAGAAGAAATGGATACTCTTCAAAAGAATTCTACTTGGGAAATGTTTTCTCTACCACCAGGAAAGAGAACTGTAGGGAGCAAATGGGTGTACTCGTTAAAATAGAAGTCTGATGGGACCGTGGACAGGTATAAGGCTAGGCTGGTTGCCAAAGGTTACACGCAGACCTATGGAATTGAATATCAGGAAACTTTTGCTCCAGTAGCCAAGATAAATACTGTTAGAGTTATAGTATCTTTAGCAGTCAACCTTGACTGGCCATTGAGACAATTTGATGTTAAAAATGCATTTCTTCATGGTGATCTGACAGAGGAAGTGTATATGGATCCACCCATGGGTTTTAATCCTTCAGGAGGTAAGGTGTGTAAATTGAAGAAAGCCCTATATGGGCTAAAACAATCACCAAGGGCATGGTTTGGAAGGTTAAGTTGTTCAATGAAGAAGTACGGTTTTAAGCAGACACTGGCTGACCACACCATATTCTATAAAAGAAAGGATCAAGATATTACCTTACTCATTGTATATGTAAACGATATGATTGTTACTGGAAGTAACCCCAGTGAAGTTGAAAGGCTTCAAGTTCACCTGACAAAGGAGTTTGAAATGAAAGACTTGGGTACTCTGAAGTATTTTTTGGGCATTGAAGTATCATGATCCGAGCAAGGGCTTGTCCTTTCCCAACGTAAGTATGTTCTTGATCTCCTAGTAGAAACTGGTATGTCAGCTTGTGCTCCCGTAGATATACCTATTGAGGTGAATCATGGCCTATCTATCTACCCGGATCAGATTCCTACAAACAAAGAGAGATATCAAAGATTGGTAGGAAAATTGATCTATCTTACTCACACAAGACCTGATCTCTCATATGTGGTGAGTATTGTAAGTCAATTCATGCATAACCCAAGTGATCAGCATATGAGTGCAATTAATCGTATTTTGGCATATTTAAAGTCCTCTCCGGGAAAGGGCGTCTTGTACTAAAAAAGGGAGCATCTAGACATTGTGGGTTATACAGATTCTGACTTTGCTGGATCAAGACTGGATAGAAAATCTACATCGGGATTTGTTTAATTTGTTGGAGGAAATCTTGTTACTTGGAGAAGTAAGAAGCAAAACGTGGTTTCACTATCTAGTGCGGAGGCAGAATATCGTGCTTTGCATCATACAACTACCGAACTTACATGGTTGAAGATTCTTCTTAGTGAACTTGGTTTTGGTCCAAGTAAGCCTATGTTACTTTTTTGTGACAACACTGCAGCTATTCAGATAGCGAACAATCCAGTTCAACATGATCGAACAAAGCACGTTGAACTTGACAGAAACTACATCAAAGACAACCTCGACTGAGATTCCATATATTAAAAGTGAAAATCAACTAGCCGACATCATGACACACGGAGTGGCTAGTGGTTCATTTTATAAATCGATATCCAAGTTGGGCATGTGTGATATCTATGCACCAACTTGAGGGGGAGTGTTGTGAATATGTATAGTTTCCTTACTATTGTACCAATATAACATCTAGTAAATGTTAGGGACTTGAGTGGTAAATATGTAATACCCACTTCTTGTATATACCTTTTGTTCTAGTAAATAAAATCAGATTTTCATTTCCAAATAACCAACAATATGTTAATTGAGAGTCTGAGTGTGCCAGGGAATATCTTGCCCTCTTTGCAGGTTCTTCTTGCTGTGGCATTGCAATGTTATTTTACAAGCAGTTGTGGCAATTGATATTGGACCTCCAATTTTTCTACTTTTAAAATTTGCGTTAAAGGTTCGTGTTTTACGTTGGTATCATGTATTGTTGTGTAGGTGGATTGTCTTATTTTGGGGAAGTTGTGTCCTTTGGTGCTTCCTTGTGCTTTGACAGCTCTTGATCACTGGTCTCCAGAAGTCAAGGTAAGCTGTGAACTATTAATACTACTGTATTGAATTGCTAATATTCTCTCTTTTGTTGCTATCCATTTGTATTTTTTTTTCCCCAATTAAGAAATTGTTGAACCTAAAACTTAAGTTGTGTTTCTTTTTATGCATAATTTAGTTGTTTTGAATTCCCCTGGAGTTTAGCAGTTATGCTGTTTCTCTTTTCATTGACCTGTACTTAAATTTCCAATCTTATTTCATAAATAAGCTGAAAGCACTAATAATTAGGCCATGAACTGCACCTAGTTACTTTTTTGCAGCTTTTATTTTGAAAACGCGCTGGGAAATCACAGTTATTATTTGAAAATATGGTCTAGATAGATATTTATTTAAAAGAAGAAATATTCTTAAAATTACATGGAGAGCCACTGGCTGAACTGGGGGGTGGCGTGAGTTGACCCCCCAGCTTTTGAGAAATTGTTTTTTTTTTAAAAGGATTTAGCCAAATCCCAAATGGGTATTTTCAGAAAAAAGTTAACTAGGACTTTTTTGGATGTTGGGCATGAAACAATTGTAAATGATCTGTTAGATTTTCCTGTTGAAACTTCTAAAATGTTATCAAAGTATGAAAATACGTAGATAATAATTGTAATAAAATTCCTAGTGCTATTATGTTTTTCAGTCTTTTTGCAAATTTATTTTTGCTCCCCTAACTCAAAATGTCTATGTTTGCCACTGCACGGAGCTGGTAGAGTATGAAGCCAAAGTTCTTTTTACCCAGAATTGCTGCTAGTTGGTACATCGTAATTGCTATATCCCCATCTTTGATTCTTCTAAATTAGTGACCTCCATTAAGCACTTCAATTATCAATAGTTATCGTGTGGGCAAGGTGAAGTGAGGGAGATAAGATTCCTTCCAAAATCAATGAATTGCAAATTTTGTTGAAAACTTAGAGTTTAGGGAGAAATGATATGATCATATAGATTAGAGATCTTTCAATTATACAAGAGGAACTTGAGAGAATCACTCCGTTCCAATATGTTATTTTCCATTTAGTTCATAGGGCCATTCCTCTGTTTGACAAACTTGTTTAAAAACAAGTTTTTTTCAATACAATTTCCCAAACCACTTTTTAACCACATATATTTTCTCTCTCCATTTTCAACTACATATTTTACCTAAAAAACATGTTTTTAAACATAAAATTTTTAACAAACACAGTAAAAGACAAAACATAAGATAACCGTAACAGAAATGAGGATTATAAGATTGATTTTTGGTCATATCCATTTGGATGCGGCTTCGATGAGAATAAATTAAGGGAAAGATGACTTTCATTGTTAGGATGTCTTCTTTTAGATTTAAAGAGGCGACCGTTTATAAGAGTCGTGCAATCTCAGTAAAACAAATTAGAAGAGGGAGGGATAGATCAAAACTGACATGGTCCATTGTGTTTGATATGGATGAACCGAATGGAGTGGTTAAAAGGGATTGAGGGAGGGATAGATCAAAACTGACATGGTCCATGTGTTTGATATGAATCTAGCTGTTTTGAATATTCTTGGTGCTGTAGTATGAAATGAATGGAGTGGTTAAAGGGGATTTACGTAGCCAATCCAAATCTAGTAGGAATAAAGGGTATTTTTTTTTTTCCTTTTTCTTGATTCTTGATGTGGGGGTGGGGATTGTATAGAGTTTCATGATTTTTGAACTATAACTCTTAGTCCCAGACTTGATAAAAAGCCTTGAGATTCATACTTAAAACACTCCCTAGTTTTAACCTAATGAGCTTTGTTTACGTAAAGTTCAAAATCAATGATAGGGAGGGTTAAGTGAATTGATGAAAAAAGAACTGGGTATAATTGTACTATTGTAACTCAAGTTCAAAAATTATGCCGAGGAACGCAGAGGCGAAGAAGGAGGTTCTCTCTAGAATTGCATTTCATATTTAGGACGTGACACCCCAAACTTTTAAGAATTTGAGCCACAAAATATTAACTAAATATCAACATAAATAAAATAAAAATCATTTTCATATACCATATTATTCAATCACGAAATCTGTTTAAAACATAAAATTAAACATTAACTAGTAGACAATAATAGAGGTAAAAAAATTAAACATTAACTAGTAGACAATAATAGAGGTAAAACTCGAAATTATTTTAATTAAATTTTAAAAGTCTTAGTAGGAAACAAATATTCTTGACAATATTTTTCAAATCTACCATTAATGTTCAAAACTTACTCAAACTACCACTCATGTTTCGATTACTTGGTTAATATACCACTCGGTGCAAAAACAACTATTTTTTAAATATAAGGACTGAAAGTATAATTTTGATCCCAAAAGAAAATTGCACTAGAGGCCCCCGTCACCACCATCTTTCTGGCCACAACCACCACCAACGCGCTCCTACCGCTACCGCCTACCACCCCCATCTTGCCCTCTTCTTGTTTGGGGACCGGAAATTTGGTGCAAAATTGCATCGGAATGTGCACGATTTTGGACCGGATCTTGGTGCGGTTTTTGCACAAGATTTTTGATGGTGCAAAATTGCATCATTGTTAAAGAAATGGGTACAATAGTCTTGAGAGTGATTTAGAATTGTGAGATGAACGCTAACCCATTTCTGTTTCTTCTCCATGATGTTCAGACTCAAATTATTTACTCATGTCCAATTTATTTTCAACTCATGGTGCCCAACATTCATCAATCTCACAAAAAATCTGTTTTCAACCACTGCTATAACATCCGGCGGCGGCAAGAGACGCATTGGTGGTGGTTGTGGCCGGAGAGCTTGTGGTGATGGGAGCCTCCAATGCAATTTTCTTTTAGGATCAAAGCTACACTTTGAGTCCTTATCTTTAAAAATGGTTGTTTTTGCACCAAGTGGTAATTTTAGTAAGTAATTGAAACATGAGTGGTAATTTCGGTAAATTTTGAACATTAATGGTAGATTTGAAATTTTGCTCAAACATAAGTGGTATTTTGTGTAATTAGCCCCGGAAAAACTCATTGTGTGTAGAGCTATTAAGCTTTGGTTCCTTTATCATAATCATGTTTGCATCATATGAGACTCATAAACATAATTTTTTATAACACGATAAAATTCATTCTTCCATTGACAGTGTACTTGCCCCTCGAAATAATAAAAACAAGAAGAGCTGATAATTGTAGTTTGATCCGTTTAAAGACCACCATTTCGTATGCTACCTTCTGTGTGGTAGAGAAAATAATGTGTTAGACAATTACAATAGTGGAGGGTGCAAGTGAAGGTTGGGAAAGGGGTCTTAAACAGGACGGGACATGACGTGTGTGTGTGAATAAAATGAGGTAATTTCTACCCTTAAAATCTATGCAATTTAATGGAAGCTAATAATATAATGAAAGGTCAAACAAGATTTCTTCTCAAAATCCTGTATTCTATGTGAATGGTGGCATTAATACAAGAGTTTCCACCTTTACATGCACTCACACTTCATAAAGGGCAAAAACATATATTCTTTTATATTAAATCATAAGAACATATATGAAGGATTTAACTAAGCCTCCATTCGGCTGCTTTCTAGCCGCCGTTATTTTTGATTATCTGTATTTTCGAGGTAGAATTTGTGGTTAAAAAGTGATTTAAAAAAATGTGTAGTTAAAAGTGGTTTGAAAAAATGTATTGATTATAAATGTTGATTATAATACATTTTCCGAACACATGGTAAGAAGATATGCCAATAATTCATAAATTCCCCAAAATCACGTGGAGAAAGGTTATCAGACATTCAAAATTGCAGAAAGGTCCCTAAAATGGGTTAACTTTTAATTTGGTCTCTATACTTTAAATTTCTTATAGAGGTCCATAATTCGGATGTGGGGTGTTATATAGGAAGCTTCAAATGTTACCCTATCTTTTGCAGGACCCTTTTTCTGTCTATTTCTGAACAACTTAGGGACAGACAAGAAACTGAGTTTATGCAGCTATGAGTTTAGAGATTGTATTTTACCTTGCACATTCTGATCAATATTATTAGGCTGCGTTTGATAGCGATTGTAGAATTTGAGTGAAAAAAATGAATTCCCTGGAATTGAATTACAGGGAATTGAATGTTTTATGTGTTTGATTGATTTAATTTTTTAGGTAGAAAAAGTAGGGAATTTTTCAACTTTTGTTGTTTGATTGACATTATTTTTCATGGCAAATAAAGCAAAATTTTGCTATTTTAATAAAAAAAATTATTTTTATATAATAATAATGTTAATTTTTTGAAAAAAAAAATAAATCAATTAATAACAACAAAAATGATCAAACGTGTCGCAAATTATCAATGAAGTTCCCTAGAAAATAAATTCACCTCACCACTATGGAAAGTGAATTCCTTATTTTGAAGGAATTGGCACACGTGTGGTGCAAAAGGAGGAAACCATTTCAATGGAAAATAATTGGCAAACAAACACCCAAACATAGAAAATTGGATGGAAAAAGGGTTTTTCCATGGAAAAGAAAAGCTATCAAATGTAGCCTTAGTTTTAGAACTATCTCCGAATTGATAGAATCAATCTTAGACCGTGTAGACCACTAAATTGTAACTGAATATAAAGAGAAAGTTAATTGTCAGCACCACTCAAAAAGTACCAAGTTTTTGAATCCTCTACAGCTTTGCAGAAGCTTGATTCTATGTGCATATGTGTGTATGGGTCTTCAACTCTAATTTTAGCATCTTCTACGTTCATTCAAGCTTCTGTTTTGAATTTTATAGAGCCCATGTATTGTGTCCACACATGAAGACACTGGATTATTTTACTGTGCCATATATACAATTCCTTTTCAGGGCCAGGGCATGATTAGCTTTATACATCTTGGAAAAATTGTAAATGCTGCTGAGTTTGGTAGCTATGTAGATGTAATCCTCGATGCTTGCTGCCAGAACGTGGCTTCAGATGATGAAATATGGCACTATGTTGTAGAGATGTCAGTGCTTCTCGTCACTTCAACTCAGAGAAATAATCCTCGTAGTCAATGGTATTATGTTTGCATACATCTTGCTTATGCACTGAAATATTTCCAAGTGAAGGATGATTCATGTTGGACTCATCGTGTCATGATGACTTGTTACTCATCCTTTTGAAGCTATACAATGGGAATATTATAGAGTAAATACGATTGTTCAAGTTTAATTATTGTCACGTGATGAACCACTGGGATCACAGGAGGTTTACCGGATAATAAGTGCCTCTTAAAATTTATCCTTTTTGTTGTGCCTACCTTACTGGGCATTGCAGTTTGGCTTATAGAACTCGTAAGCCTGGGATTCCAAATCATTCTTTTAATTGTCACTAGTAGCAAAGAACATAACCTTCATTCTATGCTTTGCTGGCCACAACTTACGCCAAACTATAATATCTCGAGAAGTTGAAAAAGAATTGACTTTACTGTTTCCTTGAACAAACCGAAGATTACTGTTTCTTTGTACCCTGCCAGCAAAGTGATATTGTCCATCTGAATGGATCCTAGCTGTCAAAAAACCAAGTATATATTTTCATACACATTCAAATATCTGTGTCTTGTTCTGAGTATGGGTGTACTCACATTCATCAATCGTCATTGATATTTCATGTAGGTTTGAAAAACTGCTCAATGAGATGTTAAATCACGTGGAACGACAACCAAGGAATAAGCAGCGCCGCACTGCATGGCTGACGCACATTGAGCCACTTTTCAATGTTCTTGGTCTCCTACTGCTTGCCCATTTCAGACGTCTCTTCCCTCTTTTCTTTAAGTGGATACATGCTGATGATGATGAAACAGTTTTACTGGTTAGACAATTTCTTCTTATTTGAAAATGTGAACATTTTCCCCAGTTTGGTTCAAGATTTTAAGTTCAATTGATCTTCTTCTTTCCCTACTTTATTTCTGCTTTAGTCTCTGTTTCTTGCCTTTTTATGTTTAATGTAGAATTGCATTATGAGAAATATAATTCTTTGGTCCTCTATTTATATATCAGGTTCTTGAGCGGACCAAAGCCGTTCTAAGAGTGACATGGATAAGAAATTCACCGTTCATTGAAAGGTAATTATATGATTGCCTTTACACTGAAAATACTGGGTACATATTGTTAGCATTATGTGCAAGACCTAAGGAACAAGGCTTATTAAAGGTCAATGAAAAAGTGTCACATAAATATAATTATTACAATTTTTATTTTTTAATTCCATTTTGGCACTGAACTTGCTATATGCTAGATCAAATATTCCATTTTTAATTAAATATTGATTTTTAACTCTAAGCAACTTATGAGGGTTGTGAAAACATCACTAAATACCTAGATATTGGATAATTTATTCTTTAATGTACCCCTGCTTTCTATGATGTGTCTTTGGCTTCAGATACGTCGACGAGCTTATCATTCTGTACAAAGAGGCAGCACTGAAGGTTAATCGGGAAGCTATTAGATCACTTGTTCTCCAAATACTGACCTTGATACAACAGTAAGTTCAGTACTCTCTTTCAGCTACCTTTAACTTTTGGTCAAATTTCACATTTAGAATTACTTCATATCATGTTTGTCATTGTTGACATTCTGTTTTTTTCCATTCTTTTGTTGAATTCCAAGTTCCAATGGTTCACAGTTTGATGCCACTTGGAAAAAGTACAAGGATGATCCGGACCTGACCTCTCTCTGTGGCCATTTTCAACTCGAGAGATAATGCAGTGGTAACCTTCTCTGCCTTAAATATTCACAAATTTCTGCAGTCGAGATTTTTTTATTATCTCACATTCCATTCTAGCCGAGGTACTTTTGAACATTTAAAGGTCCATAGAGATGAAGTTATAACCAATTCTAATGGTGTTCTTTTCAAAGGAAAAAGAAATCTGCTAAACTTCTTAATACCAAAAGAGAGTGATGCTTGTAAATGGTCTCCAAGTAAGATTTTGTCATTTGGTGACTCAGGTTAGAACTTAATATGCATTTTTTGGTCGTTCATCTAATAATCCTTGGCATATATGGACCGCAGGTTGGTAGAGATGATGTGATGCAGAGATTTTATTGCAGCTGTAGCAGGTCTGAAGATAGCCGAATTTCGGAATGCATAAACAAACATTGTGCTGTGGTTACTAATGGAAATAATAGTGTAATTTATTAGGAATAGAACCGGGAATACCCAACTCTTTGTTATTTGAGTTAGATTATGATTTATTTATTTTTTATTACTTTCAGGCGCATTCACCAAGCAAAAAAATACCATTTTTGGAAGGGAAATAATTGTAAATGGATCCAATTACTATAATATTTAGTAAAATAGACTTTGAAACAATAATATTGTAAAAATAGACTTTGACTCCTTAATCTTACAAAAATACCCTTATATATAGAATTTGCAATACAAACCATTAAAGTATGGAAATATTTCATTTAAGTCCTTAGAAAATTTTGTTTACATAATTTTAAATGATTTTTATATGATTTTTGTTTGCTCATAGTAGCACCCTCACTTTGGTATCAGAGCCATATGGCAGATCTAAAAGATAAATATTATACGACAAAAAATAAAAATAAATATATAATATATACATCAAGATTTGTAATTATGCATACACTAACAATACCCGATAATTATAAAATAGAAATCTTGAATACTTTAAGAAATTTAGATAAAGATATAAGAAGAGAAATATATGATCTAATAAATTTCGATATAATAAAAGAAGATTTTATCATAAACGAAATATTAGATTTAATCCACAAAGATATACTAGAAGAATTATACAAAAATTATAGGAATGAATTATCATAGAGGAGAACCCTTATTAATCAAATATCTAGATATAAAAACAAATGAAAAATTAGATTCCATAATAGAACAAAGAGGAAATCTATTAGACCAAATGATAGAAGAAAGAAATATAAAAAGAAAAGGATTTCTAAGACTAAAATCATTAGAAAGTAAAAGAAAATACTTTAATATAATTCTAAAACAATTACCTAATATACTTATGATTATAAATAACAAAGAAAAAATCAATATGAAAAAATATGATATAACTGGAGAAATAAAATATTACAATAAAAGTTATAGAATACAACAAAGAAAAATTATGTTAAGATCAATTGAAGAATTTTGTGAATATAATATAATGATATGTAAAGAAGTAAAATATGATACGGAATTAAGATTAGAAATCGAGCATATCAAAGGAAAAATTTAATGACAGAATTTCCAGAAATAAAATTTGAAAAACAAATAATAGAAAATATTAATCTACCAGTAGGATCTTACCAAATAAAAGGAGCTAATACAACAATGTTTCAACCATTAAGCTCATGGGGAGAATCTGACGAATTTCTTAACATGCAATTAAATTGGATAAGTGCATTTTTATGGCAAACATATAAAAACATAAATTTACAAGATAAATTAGCTATCGAAGAATTACAACAATTAAATATACAGGACATGAATATCAAAGAAAAATTACAGAATATTCAAAATAAACTAACAATACAATTTAAAGAATTAAAAGAAATGATAGGAGAAGTTAAAAATATAGATGAAGAAATCTTAAAAGAATTCCAAAGAAAATCAGGAGAATTAATTAATCAAAATAAAATTGGAATAATTATAGAAAAAATAGATAGATTAAATGAAAAAATAAGAAAAAATGAAAATGAAAAAATCATATCAATAGAAGAAAGAATCAAAAAGTTAGAAATAAAAATAGATGATATGTATGACAGACTATTTAAGGTACAAAAAACTCAAAACCCAAGAGTATAAAATGTCGATAAGTGAATATATTGAAGATCTAAAAATATTAATAAAAACATTAATAAGTGATGTACAAGAAGTAAAAAATGAATTAAAAGAAGTAAGAAATGATATAAATATACTAAAACTAGAGATTAGAGGATTTAAAGAAAATAATAAAAGCAAAGATAAGAAAATAGACAAAAAACTCATAGAAAAAGAAATACTTAGAATAGGAAAGAAGCATTTCGAACAAGAAAAAATTATAATAGAAGCAGGAAGTATGGATGATGAATTTAGAAGAAACATATTACCAAAAATACTAGAGGAAGAATTAGAATTACAAAAATCTATAGAAAAAACTTTAGGAAAATTAAAAACTGAAGAAAAAATTGAAGAAGAACAAGACAAAAAATGAATGAAGAGTTAGACTTGCTTATAAAAAATTTTGACCAATTAAGTATAGAAAATTTTAATGAATACCAAGTTTTAATGAATACTGGAGGAGCACCTAACCCTGCTCCAATAGGAACTTCCAAACAAGAATTACCAAATCCAGATGAAAGTTATGCACCCTTATATAGTAAACCACACCGACAATATTATGATATAGTCAGAGATAGACAACCACCTAGAGGGAATAAATATAAAGATAGATTTGAACCAAATAATAATTATGATAAACCTATTAATCATGGAGGAACAAAATTGGATCTTGATTGTAAAATAGATACTAAAAAAGCCTTATTAACTTGGGCAGATTCAATGATACTATTCTTTTTATACAATAAAGATGATACATGGGAAAATACTGATAGAATGATAAATTTTTTAATAGCCTCTTTTGAAGGACATGTTAGAAATTGGTGGGAAGGAATAAGTAGTGATACAAAAGCATTAATAAGAAGAAATATACAGACAGAACTAATACAATCAGATAGAAAGGGAATAGAAAAATTAGTAGATTATATTGCGGATGAATTTTTAGGAGAAAATTGGATAAGTAATTCTGAAGCAGAATCAATAAGAGAAAAAGATAATGCAAGAGTGAGATTAATAAATTTAACAATATGTGATATGTGTAAAATTAAAGAATATACTTGTGAATTTAAATAATACTATTATGTCCAATTCTATAGTAATGAAAACCAAGAAGTATATAGAGATATGTATTACAATAAATTACCAGGTTCATGGGGAATATACTTTAAAATAGAATTTGAAAAATTTATTAGAGATAACCCTGGAACACCTAGAACATTGGATCAAGAATAAAATTCCTATTTGAAAGATTAGCATATATATGTCAACAGAGACAATTATTAAAGAAATCAGGAAAATTAACCAGAATATGTTGTGAAGATATGGAAAAACCTACCCAATGAGGATGTAACCCTGAAAGAAGAAAAAATAATAATAAAAGAAAATATAAAAATAGAAAGTTTAAAAAATTCAGAAACTTCAGGAAAAAATATATAAAGCCTAAGAGAAGATATTACAAAAGAAGATATAATCCAAATAAAAGACAGAAAAATAAAACTTATAAAAAAGACAAAAGCCAATGTAAATGTTGAAATTGTGGAGAAATGAGACATATAAGCCCTGATTGTAACAAAAAGAAAGTTAAAATATTACAAAATGAATATCTAGAAATAGAAAGTGAACTAAGTGAAATATCAGATATTGAAGAACACTATGATCAAGAAGTCTATATAAGCGAAACAGATTCAGAAAGCAATGAATCAGAATCAGAATAAAGAAATAGAAGAAATAGAAACAAATAAGAACATAGATAAGCAAGAATATGAAGGAATAGAAGGTTATGGATTAAAAGTAACTTTTGATAATAATAAGTTTCAGAAAAATACAAAAATTATCTTTAGATTTGAAAATAGGAAAATGAGAAATATTAGACAGAATATGAAAAAGAGAAAAAATAGCAATAAATGAATATCATAAAATTGAAAAAGCAATAGATGTTAGAACCACTCAAGGAACACACAAATTAAATCTTTTAACAAAAAATACAGTTGCAGAATTATTAACAAAGATTAATAGAAAACAAAGTGAAAAGATTCAATATGTTTACTTAGCAGGTATCCAAATAATGTTTAAATCCCTGTTTAGAGAAGGATTAGATTCGCCTTTGACTGTAAGTTTACATGATGGAAGAATTATAAATTTAAAAGACAGTCATTTAGGAACAATAGAAGGAAATCTAGCATATAAGAAACTAATATTTACATGTTACCCAAAATATTGTATATCATTAAAAGATAGAAATTTTAATGAAGTTTTAGGATTACATTTCAAATTACATAAAGATGATATAATGGAACCATGAGATAAAATTATGACTATATAATACAGAGCATTATACACATTTACTAATTCTAATTATGGAAACATTTATTCTAAAAAACCATATATTGAAATTCATAAAGAATGTAAAGATTTTGGTAAAGCTGTAGAACCAGATAAACAAATAAGTTTAGTTCCAAGAAATTATGAACTTACTATAACAAAAAATAAACCAGAAATCATAGAGTTACGAGAAGAAGAATACCCTAATAATAACATAACATTTGAAGATGACAGATTAATTAGGAGATCAGCAAGTTTACCTAATAGAAAACAATTAGGAGAAACTAGTAATATAAAAGAAATAAAACTTAATAGAAATGCTGGAAATATGAAAATAGAAGGTGAATATTTTAATGGAATAGAACATATAAAAGGATCAAATATATTAATTGACACAGGAGCTAGTGAATGTCATATAGCTTCAAATAGAAATAAAGGACTAATATCTCATAGAACCGATCCATATAGATATATAAATTTTGATGGACAAATACATATGACTGAACTTGAAGTAAAAGTACCAATAAAAATAGGAGGAATAAATCTCCTAGTACCATGTCATGTAGATAGTAGTATGGTAAATCCTCATGTATTATTAGGTATGAGCTTTCTAGATGGACTAGAAGATTATAGTATAAAACGTGAAGGATTATATATAACCCATAATGGTCAAACTATACTATGCAGAAAGGCTGAATAAATGAATAACCAAATAAGTTTTCCATTAGCCGTTTATATACAAGTTACAATTGTTGAAACAAATATAACAACATGTGCATTAATTGACACGGGAAGTGATATAACAATATTCAAAAGCTTCTTAATAAAATCATGGAATACTAATGGAAAAATAAAAATTACAGGAGTAACAGGAGAAAGTACTCATATAATTAATAGTGCTGATAAAATTGATATAATACTTGGGAGTAAACAAATAGTTGTAAATAAAGTATATAATTATAACAAATTAGAATGTGATATATTACTAGGAAATGACTTTATCCAACAATTTCAATATTATAAACAAAATAATTACATGGTTATGTTACAAACACCTTGTGCACATTTACTAAAAATACCAAGAGAATTTAGACCTTACAGAGTTCAGCCAACACAGCGTGGTGATAAATGGGAGAAAAAACCAATTATACAAAACGAAATAAAAAATAAAAGAATAATGTATAAAAAAGCCTTAAAAACAAACATACAAACAAATATGGAAAAAATCATTGATCAACTAGAAAAAATTTGTGGAGAAAATCCATTATTATTTTGGAAACCACATCATCCAAAAGCTAAAATAGAATTAACAGAAAATGTTATTATAAGAGTTAGACCAATGATGTATACCATACAAGATACACAAGAGTTTAAAACTCAGATAAAAGAATTACTTAATCAAAAATTAATCAGACCTAGTAATGGACCCCATAGTAGTCCAGCATTTATGGTCATGAAACATTCTGAACAAAAAAGAGGAAAAGCTAGAATGGTGATAAATTATAAAGAATTAAACAAATATACTAAATTTGACGGATACTTTTTACCCAATAAAGAGGTACTAATAAATCTTGCAAAAGGAAAACAATATTATTCTAAATTTGATTGCAAATCAGGATTTTGACAAATAAAAATGGAAGAAGATAGTATTCAATATACAGCATTTAGTACACCTCAAGGTAAGTATGAATGGATGGTTATGCCATTTGGTTTAAAAAATGCACCACAAATATATCAAAGAAGAATGGATAACATATTTAGAAAATTCAATGAATTCTTAATTGTCTATGTCGATGATATATTAATATGTTCTAATAATAGAGAGGAACATAGAAACCATTTAATTAAATTTATAAATGAATGCAAAAAAGAAGGAATTGTTCTTTCAAAAAATAAAGCTATAATAGAAAAACAAGAAATTGATTTTCTTGGATTATCAATAGATAAAAGAGGGATAAAATTACAAACCCATATATCTAAAAAGATAGAAAGTTTTCCAAACAAATTAGAATCAAAAGAACAAATACAAAAATTTTTAGGATGTTTAAATTATGCAGAAGGATTTATTGAAAATCTATTAAAAAAGAGACATAAAATTCAAATTTTACTCAGGAAAACAAATACCAAAGGATGGAGTGATGAACATACAGAAATTGTCAAATCACTAAAAGAAGAATGTAAAAATTTGCCAAAATTAAGATTACCAGATGAAAAAGATAATCTGATAGTTAATACTGATGCCTCAGATAAGTATTGGGCAGCAATATTAAAAACAGATCTTAATGAAATTTGTAGATATTCAAGTGGAACGTTTAATCAAGCAGAAATAAATTATACCACTCATGAGAAAGAACTGTTAGCAATCATCAGAGGAATAAAGAAGTTTTCATTGTTTTTATTATCTAAGAAATTCATTGTTGAAACTGATAATTCTCAAGTTGCAGGTTTAGTAAAAAATAAATTACCACCAGAACCTCAATATAGAAGGCTCCATAGATGGCAAGCCTATTTGGCATTTTATAATTTTGATATAGTTTATATTAAAGGTGTTAATAATTATCTTGCGGACTTTTTAAGCAGGAGTATTGAATTTGCAGATGGATAATATCAAAAGATCCCTAATAGATGCCAAAAAGCGAATGAACTTCCTCATGGAGGAAGCTGAAGATATAAAGCTTGGAATTGAACAATTTGCAGAAACTCTCCAAGGAAGTTTCAAGCAATTAATGGAAATCTCAACATTTTATCACAATTATACTAAAGAATTGAGCGATAACATAATTGAGATTGAATCTCAGTTTGAATCGTTGATTACCAAACAGGCTGATACCAAACAGGTTATATCAAAAATACAAACAGGTACATCTTCTGGAAGCAATGGTGGACCAACAATTAAAAGAGATGAACCAAGTCCCAAAAAAGTTGTTATAAATGAAGTCAGTCCTCGAAAAATCACAATCAATGCCAAAGATGAACATACAAGGGTAGTCAGAATTCGTGCTGAAGAGGAAGATGATTCCCCTTTTTTACCAAAAGAAAACGAATATAAAACCACTGTTGAAGTTATATATGAACTTCAAGAATGTGATTGCTATTACATTTCTTCTGGAGACCATGTATACCCACGATTGATCGTTACCCAGGGAGGAGATCCCGTCATGACAAAAATGGCAGCTGATTATGGATTCTTGGATCTTATCTATCCAGGAAAAGATCTAAGAGAAATCGAAAAATTTGATGATTTACTAAAAGGAGAAATTTCAAAGTTTGCTCAAGGAAGATCCATATATTTAAAATTTTATTCAATCAGTCCTGAAATTGATGGAAGGATATATTATCCTGCTGAGCATATTATCACGATTGGGTATGTTGCTCGAAATTTTCAAATTGAAGTTGGAAAAAATACCAAGCCAGTACCAAACATTACAAGATCATGGTTTAGATCCCGAAGGGTGTTGGGAATCAAAGTTCTCTACAACATTGCTAAAAATTTGTATGAGAAAAAATTCACGTGCATATGCCAGTATAATGGATGGACCCTACTCACTAATGGAGGAAAAGAAAAATCAACAATCCTGCAAGAATACATCAATAAATTTGACACTCATCAAATCCATGGAAGCTTTGCCACTTTGTAAGAGGCGTGCATAGCCAGGAACTGCCCCACATGCCAAAGGAATTGATGGACAGGTGGAAGCTACTTGATGGATCTACTTCACATGCCAATAAATTGATGGACAAGTGGAAGATATTCAATAGATCTACTTTAATTCAACAATGTAGAATAATGTACGGGCCATACCAAGACCAAAAAAGAGAAGGATAAGTGTCCCTATAATGTAAGGGTCATGTGATGTAATAAATAATAGAGGGACATGTGTGTCCTTGACAATGATGTAAGCAGTGATGTAATTGTGTCCAATGTAGTATTATAAATATAGGCCTCCGGGCTAGTTGAAAGGCAGAACTCACTTGAGCACTCCGTTTGTGAGAAAGCCAAAAATCTTCTGTCTTTGAAAAATTCTCTTATCAATCTTGTTTCAATCTTCATATTATCAATAAAATCTCAATCTACTTATCAAATTATGATGAGTTTCTAAATTCTTGTCTTCTAAATCCTGTTTCCAAGAAGAAGATATATTATTAAGAAAACTCCCTACACTCTGTCCTAAAATATTTTCCATCTAAAACGTTATACAGTGAAGGCAACCAGGTTCAGCTAATAACCCGTGAAGGCAGGAAGCCATTGAAGGGTGTGGAGCAGAAACCTATAAGCCTGAAGGTCACTAACAATAGAAGGAAAATACAAAGGTACTGAGAACAGGAAAATAGGTTAGTATTCTTAATATATCTATCTTTACAGAATTAGGAGGAAGAAGAGTTTTTAACATGACAGAATTCAGGATTATTAAATTTAATTATCAAAACAGTCCTTATAATGATGAACACCATAGCATAATTGAACCTTTATTCATGTATAAACAGTTTACCAGACCTAATAATGAAATAAAAAAGTTATATCATGTGTATATGCCATGTTTGTTAGTTATCTTTCCGACATTAAAAAGAATATTAGGATTAGAAATTACAAAATCAATTATTTATTTTTGGCTTGATAGTGATAATACTGAAATAAATAATGAATTATATTTAGAATATGTGTTTAGCAGTGATAATGATTATGACCCTGTAATAGATTATGACAGTGATGGAAGGGATGAATCTTTCTTTACCAGTTTTTGAAAATCTTAATATCATGAATAATAGTAATTATATCATGAAAAAACTCAGAACTAAAAGAGGTCCATATAAAGTTCAAAAGCATATCAAAAGTAAAAAAGGTATTGAATATGAAAATGAAATTGATAAAATAGGATACCAAGAGCAACTATATGCATCACAAGAGATATTAAAAAGTTTTAAAGAAAATTTGATAGAAAACTTTGCTAGAGGTACTATAAGATCTATAATGGTACAAAATATTCAAGATATAATTGATAAATTAGAAAAGAGAAAGAAAAGTATTTCAAAATATAATATACCATTTGAACCAAGCATGGATATTATGGCTGATATAGATATTATCAATTCTCAAACATTGATAGAGTTTGAAAAATTACTTGAAATTTTATAAATTATTTATCTTTGTGTTTATAATGCCTGGATATACTATTGAAGGATTAGACAATTTGTTAGATAGGATAACGGAAAAAATAGATAACATTATATCTCAATTAATAGATATGGATGAATCATCTGAACAATATTATATACTTTTAGAAAATCATGATCAATACATTATAGATTGTTCTGATATATTACAACTTAAAATAGATTTAGAAAATAAAATATTAACAAATACAGTCTAAACCTAAATGCTAGGGTATACAATAGAAGGACCAGATAATCTTTTAGAAAAGTTAAGAGATAAAATGGAAGATATTAAACATCAAATGGAAAATGAAAATATATCTTCTGAAGAATACAACAAACTTTTAGAAAAATACGAACAATATATTGCAGATTATTGTATTTTACTAGACCAAAGAATGAAATTATACCATAAAATTTTGTATAATGATTTACCAACCCAATAATTTATGAATACTTTACAAACATCAACATCTAATAACTGTGAATATAAACTATATTTGAATGATAAAGAAATTTCATTTTTATCAACTATTGTTGAAAAATCTAAAAATATACATTCTGTTGGACAAACTAAACTAAAAGAAATATACGAAGATATTGACTATGCAATCCTAAATAGAATAGAATTTAATTCTGTTGAAACAGCAAAAAATATAAATACGGTTCATAAAATTATAGAAGAATACGAAGATATAGAAGAAGAAGTATCAGAAGGAAAAATGTTATGATATATAACTAAAAATGATCATCCTAAATTTTTTGAAAAATTATTACAATATAGAACATTTTTAGAGGAACTTAAAAGATTAAAAAATATAAATATAACCAGAAGCACTGAATTAAATCAACCTGACTAAGTTTGGGGATATACCCTGCAAATTAAATAGTCCTTTTCATTAAGGATAATTTTGACATTTCAATTAAGGGATCTATTTTACTAAACTTATTACTTACCAAACCTATTTAACTAAAAACCCCTTTTTGGAATCGAATTCAAACAATAATGTGATGTCTAGCAATCATCAATTCTTTCAAGAATCCATCATTCGTTAATTCGCTAGCTATACGTAAAATCTGGCTTTGTGTATACAGATTGCATCAAACGGTAAGTCACAGTATCCTCAATTACCACCAATCTTGACTTGGTACTACTGAACCTGAATCAGATAACATCAAAATTAACAGAGCAGAAGCTAAGAGGAAGAGCTCGATTTGAACGGGACTAGGCAGCGAAAATTCTGTGTGTATCGGCACCAAAACAAGCAACGCAAGAAGCATCTGCATCTGCCCTGAGCAGTTACCATTTCCAAGAATCCTTTGTGAGCCCGAGAAATTGAATGGTTCTTGGAACAAAGCGTACCCAACTGGAATTTCTGAATTCATTCTGTAGACATTGTACGGGAACAAGTTGATCAAGAGTGAAGATTTGGTTGCATCCACAACCTGTAGCAATGGCGTTATAATCAAAGAATTGACAGGTTCTTGGAACTTGGAGGAGGATGGGGGAAACGACGTTGTCATGAGATCTCTGAGGGAGAGGTGAAGGTTATTCATTGCGGGGATGAGGGTGATGGTGGGGTCGGAGGCGGCCGCGGCGATGATGTCAGAGACGACGGAGATAAGTGAAATGCAGGTACGGGGTGTAAGGATTTTAATCGATCATGTGGGCTTATATGTGAATTATTGTGTATTGAATAAAAAACTATCAAATTTGGTTAAGCTTATTCTAAAGTGATCTAATAAGGATTTGGTATATTGAGCTTTAATGTATCTAATTAATGTATGGACTTTTATGTGTAGATATCAAGCCATTACCTAATTTCATGATGGGCTGAATTAGGTTAACAAGTAATTCAGTATATAAACACAATTATGGTCCCTGAATCATACGTATTGTTCATTATGTCTGACATCCCATCATTAGAGAGAAAATAAGAACTACGTGTTGATTTGGAAGATCCAACCGCTAGAATTGTTCATCGTGAATCATGTCTGATTAAGATTCGCTTCCGTTTCAGTTATTGAATCTTGATAATTTCAGTATGATTATTTTTTTGGATCATAGATAAACAATTATCTGTGATAAATTTTTCAACAAGTGGTATTTGAGCCAATCATCGCGTTAGATTATCCGATCTGTGTTTAATAGTATAATTTGGATTAAAACGTGGATCAGTCAAGAATTTCAGTTTAATTTGATGTTGGATTTACTTAAAAATTGGAATTGCTTTCTGTCAACACAAATTGATTCTGGAAAATTATCAATTTGATTGATTTTATGTGCGACAGTTATGAATTGATATGAATTTGGATCTTCCCCTTTGCTATACATGAAATTGGAATATGCTTTCTGCGAACACACACATAAATGTTTACTCTTATTGTCTTGTATATGTATGTGGATTAAGATTCTATGAAGTTCAATATGGTTTTTCGATTTTGGTATGAATTATATGGTGATTATGCATCGATTTACTTGTTGCGTATTACTGTGAATCATGGATTCAACCATGAACCTTGATTTTCATATTTAAGCCTGTAAATTGATTTGGGATTTATGTATGGTTGGTGTGGTTGAAATCGGATTCTTGTATTTATATTGTATGCATTTTGAATCTGGTTTGCGATGCATAATCTGTTCAAATCGAGTGTGATGGTGGAGGTATGGGCTGGTTGCATACAGAAGTCGTGGCACTTGCGTCACTGTCGGACGCTGGCTGTGCGCAGCGCTGCAGGAAAACAAGGCCAGAAATGGGGCTGCGACGTCAAGGGTTCGTCGGTAGTGGCGTCCGCCAGTGGTGGCGCCGCATTCTCCCTTTTTTTTGTGGCGGTAGCTAGGGTTTCTAACCCTAGCTTGCAATTTTGGGGCAGGGGCTTTTTTTGGAAATTAGAAGTATGTAAGGACTTCTTTGCAATTTTGGATAATTATGGTTAATTACACCACCAGTCCTCCCTGATTGTTTTGAAATAAAGATCAAGTCCTACAGTTATTGAATTTATGACCTAAGCTCCTAAAGTTATAAATTATTTAAGTTGGGACCTTTTAAACTCAAGGATTTTATAATTCAGTCCCTAAATATTTATAATTTCCTATTTTGGCTCCCTAAGGTTTGAGAATTTTCTAATACAGCACCTAAAGTTCTGAAATACTCTAAATTGGTCTTTAATGTTTGAAAATTTTCATAATTCAGTCCCTCAAGTTTGGAGATTTTCTAAATTAGCTTCTAAAATTTGAAATTTTTCAAAATCGGCATCTAAAGATTGAAAAATTTCTAGTTTGGCTCTCTAAAGTTTGATTTTCTTTCAAATTGGACCTAAAGTTTGGAATTCTCCTAAATTGGCCAATAAGGTTTTGGAAAAATTGTAATTTAAGTCATTCAAGCTTAAAATTTTTCATAATTGGCCACCAAAAGTTTAAGAATATTGCAGTTTGACCATCCCAACTTAAGGATTGCTTTATTCTAAAGTTTTGAATTCGATAATTCAAATCCTAAAGTCAAGATATATGCAAATCAGTGATTTTAGTTTCAAATCTTGGTATATCGGACTCTTTTGAGAGATATAATATTCGAAAGTAAGTTAGTTGAAGTAACATGTTGCCGAAGTAACCTCTCTTGTGGATATTAATTAACTTAGAATATTAGAAGGTATTTGTGTGTGTGCCATTCATGAGGATGTTGATCCGCACAAAGGAATGTCAATGTTTGACTCGAATTTCACATGCACCTGTGGTGATGAATACGTGGCAATTATTTGGTTTAATGTGTGATCAATAAATCGGTCCAAAGAAATGTTTATTTGTTAACATGTCTTATTGTCAGTATTTGATCACTACACTAAAGGAAAATTAGGCGTTTGTGTGTTATTCATGCGGATATTGATCGACCCAAAGGAAGGTCAATATTTGGCTAGAATTTCACATGAACTTGTGGTGATAAATACGTGACGGTTATTTGGTTTTATGTGTGATCAATAAATCGGTCCAAAGAAAGGTTTATTGGTTGACATGCCTTACTGTCAGTGTTTGATTACTACACCAAGAGTACCACTTACAAGTCAATATTTCTGTCCAAAGACTAAATATTGATGTTGTGCTAGGTATCTTGTGATGGGCCATATCATTATTTGAAAGTATGATTTGCATAATAATGTACTTATGTGAGCTATTTTGTTTAAGTGTTCTCTTTCAGTTTCAAATTCTGCTAGTAGTATCTCTGCAACCTTAAATTTAATCCCTGTGCTTATGGAACAAACTTCAAGGATTGGAAAAGAACATTAATTTTCCCTTGGCTGCATGGATCTAGACCGTGCAGGCGTGCACTAAGGATTGAGCAATCTGCTCCTCTGACGGATGAAAGTTCATATAATCAAAGGAAGAACTTTGAGAAGTAATATTGCTCATGTTGCATAAGTTTAATGATCACTAAGCGCTGCATTTAGGAAGCCTTTAGTGGCACGGTATCTGAGGAGGTAAATGATGCCAATGAGTTCCTTGCCGAAATTAAGAAATGTTTTGCGAAAAACGATAAGGCTGAAACAAGCACACTTATGCGAAGCTTGATTTCAATAAAGTATAAAGGCAATGTGAACATAAGGGAGTACATCATGTAGATGTCTCACACTGCTAACTACTTCAAAACTTAAGGTACTAAAACTTGACTTGTCTGATGACTTGCTCGTGCATTTTGTATTGATATCTTTTCCTGCACAATTCAGTCAATTTAAGGTTAGTTATAACTGTCAAAAGGAGAAATGGACTCTCAATGATCTCATTTCATAGGGTGCAAGCTTCTTGCACAATTCAGTCAATTTAAGGTCAGTTGTAACTATCAAAGGGAGAAATGAACTCTAAATGAGTTCATTCTATTTTTGTGTGCAAGAGGAAGAAAAGTTGAAGTAGAAAAGAATTGAAAGTGTTCACTTGGTAAACACCTCTAAAGATAAGGGCAATAAAATAAATAAAGAACATAAAGTTCCTAAGGGTTCAGAACAAAAGAAACCACATAAAGACATTAAGGGTTATTTCTTTTGCCATAAATCTGGACATTTGAAGAAAAATCGTACATAGTACCAACTAAAGCTGCTGCTAAAACAACTTAAGAGCTTTTGACAGGTACAAAGCTTAGTCTAAAGCATTTCCACATTTGGGGATGTCCAGCTAAGGTTATGCCTTATAAGCCACATAAAGAAATTGGACTCCAAAACAGTAAGCAACTACTTTATTGGTTATTCCGAGCGATCGAGGGGCTATCAATTTTATGATCTCACACTTTAGTCAATTTTGAAACGGGAACTGCAACATTTTTGAGGACGTTGAGTTTGGGAGGAGAAATAAGGTTATAGATATTGTCTTTAAGGAAGAAAGTTGAGGAATGATCGGTTTCGATTCCTACTATTGCTTTTGACAATGTACAAGTTTTTATGCATGTCATTGATCAAGAAGCATATCTGGAACCTCAACTGGACAATGTTGAAGAACCTCCCATCCAAAATAAGGTAAATTTCAGAAGTACAAACTCAACAACCTCAATAACTAAAGCCATTAAGGAGATCCACGAGAGAAAGGAAAAATGCTATTCCAGATAATTTAAATAGTATTTTTCCAAGAACATAAGGAAATAATGGAATGGTGGAAGATGATCCGATAAATTTCCATCAGGCCATGCAGGGTTCTAACTCTCAAAAGTGGATTGATGCCATAAATAAGGAGTATAAGCATATACAAGACAATAAAGTTTGAGATCTTGTCCCAGTACTAGAAGGTGCGAAGCCCATTAGTCTTAAATGGATTTTCAAACCAAGAGTAATTCGATAGATAATGTGGAAAGATATAAGGTTCATCTTGTATCTAAGGGCTTTACACAGATTGATGGCATTGACTTCAAAGAGACTTTCACTTTGGTTTCAATGAAAGACTCTTTCAGGAAAGTTAGGTTGTTGTATATTTTGACATTGAGTTACATTAAATGGATGCTAAGACGACGTTTCTCAATGACGACATTGATGAGATGATCTATATGGTACAACCAGAAAGCTTTGTATCAGGAGACCCAAAGCAAATGATTTGTAAATTAAAGAAATCCATTTTATGTGCTCAAGTCAGCTTCCCATTAAGGGTAATACAAATTTCATCAAGTAATTATCTCGTTTGGTTTTGAGATTAATGTTGTTGATGGTTGTGTGTATTACAAGTTCAGTGTGAGTAAGTATATTTTCCTGGTTTGATATGTTGATTATTGCTTGTCACCATGATATAGGCATGTCACATAATATTATGAGATTTTTTTGTCAAGAAATTTTGAGATTAAAAATCTCGGTGACGTCTCTTTTGTATTAGGGATTCAGATACACCGGGATTGCTCTCGGAGTATTATTGGATTGTCACAAAAGGGTTATATCGATAAACTACCTAAGATGTTTGGCATGCAAGACAGTAAATCAGGGGACACTCCTATCTCTAAGGGAGACAAATTAGTCTCAACCAATGCTCAAAAATGACCTTGAAGTTAAGGAAATGCAGAGGATCCCATATAGTTCAACTATAGGGAGTCTGATGTATGCTCAAATTTGTATGCATTTGGATATTGCATACATTATTTGGGTACTAAGGAGATATTTAAGTAACCCTGGGATGGATCATTTATAAAGCAGTCAAACATGGGTTATAAGGTATTTAAAGAGAACAAAAGATTACATGCTCACATATAGAAAATTGGATCAGTTGGAGATCATATGGTATTATGATTCCGATTTTGCTAGATGCCAAGAAAGTAAAAGATCCACATCAGGCTACATCTATCTGCTAGTTGGAGGAGCTATTTTCGGAAGGAGTGCTTAGCAGACACTTATAGCTTCTTTCACCATGTCAGCAGAGTTTGTAGCATTTTTTGGGGGCATCTAATCATGGAATATAGCTGCAAAATTGTCACTGAGCTGCGTATTCTGTGTGGTATAGAAAGACCACTAAATTTATATTGTGACAATAACTCAGTAGTTTTATATTCTAGTAACAACAGGAGCTCAACTAAGTCAAAATACATTGACATAAGTTCCTGGTTGTGAATGATACAATTCAGAGTGGACATGTTTCAATAAGAGCACATTGTGACAAACTCCATAATTGCGGATCCGCTTACTAAGGTATTACCATCCAAGGTCTTTCATGAGCACATTACTCATATGAGTGTTGTATTTCTTGAGGATATTTGATTTCAGTGGGAGTTTGTATTTTGGGTGCTTTAGACACATTTATTGTCATTTTGGATACAATTTAAAGTTAACGTTATTTACAACTGTAAGGTTTCAGGTTTATTATCTCTGAACTCGTGTGAGGAAGATCTCACTAAAGTTGGACCAGTTGGAAAGAGGCATGTTAAATATTACATTACATGTAATTTCCATGCTACACATCCATACTTGATCCATGTCATTCAGTTATGTCGATATACGTGACCATTGATTGGTTTAGTTACGATAAATGTAGCGAAAACCGCTTTGATCCTATGTTGATATAATTGATGGACCGAATTGTTTGGGGATGCATTCAGTAATGATAGCAAAATTCTGAGTACTCATAAGGATATGATTGATACACAATTGTAAGGTTACACATATAGCCCAAGTGAGAGATTGTAAGGATTTTAATCGATCGTGTGGGCTTATATGTGAATTATTGTGTATTTAATAAAAGACTATCAAATTTGGTTAAGCCCATTCTAAAGTGATCTAATAAGGATTTGGTATATTGAGCTTTAATGCATCTAATTAATGTATGGACTTTTATGTGTAGATACCAGGCCATTACCTAATTTCATGATGTGCCGAATTAGGTTAACAGGAAATTCAGTAAATAAACACGGTTATGGTCCCTGAATCATACGTACTGTTCATTCTATCTGACATCCCATCATCAAAGAGAAAATAAGGACTACATGTTGATTTGGAAGATCCAACCGCTAAAATCATACATCGTGAATCATGCTTGATTAAGGTACGCTTCCGCTTCAGTTATTGAATCTTGATAATTCCAGCATGATGATTTTTTGGATCGTAGATAAACAATTATCTGTGATAAATTTTCTAACACGGGGGTGGTAGGGGAGGACATTGAAGTAGAGCCGGTGGGTGGCAACATAGCGATTGATTGCAAAGGAGGGGACTAAGTAATTTGGGACCGAGAGTAGGAGGCAGATGTTGGTGTAGGCAAAGGCTCGCACAGTTGCGGCTACCGGAGTGGGGTCAAGTATGTCAGTAGGTGGACAGAATGAATGCGGTGGAGTTGGAGGGTGGAGACTACTCTTCCCAGCGATGGGATGTTTGGAATGGATGGGTTGTAGGTGACTCCGATAGTGGTGGCAGTACAGGCGATGGCACAGAGGAGGAGAAGGATAGCGTAGAGAGAGAGGTGGTATTCTTTTGTTCAAGTTTCTTGAAAAAAAAATTGGGTTTATGGAGGTGTATGTAGTGTACGCATGGTAAAGCCATTTGGTGGATTCAGTTAATTCCGTTGGAGCTAGGAAGATTAAACTGGGCGTGTGTTTGGCCCTCATTTTGTGGAAAAAATTGTGATTTTGAATAGTATTTTAGGGAGATTGTGTGATTTTAAAACATGGACCGAGTTGATCGGGTTCAGGTCCAATTTTTTAATAACTGATTTTTTGGCCAGTCCAATACGATTTTCTAAACAGTGGTTGTGAGCACTTCTAATGAGCTTCCAGATGAATAAAATATTTAATTATAATTTCTAGCTAATATGTATTGTACACCTAGTTTTGCAATACGCAATCTCACATGTACTCTATTAAAGAAGATAATTTTGCTACTTGTACATGAGAAGTTACCAAAAGTTAGATAAATTGAGGGCAAGCCATTTGATCGAGGTGACATTATTATAGATAATTCATCAATTGTGATATGGTCAATTTTGTCCAAAACCAGTGTGAGGGGATACAAGACAAATCTCAGAACTCTCATCCTGAATATCATAATTATTTTCTTCTTTAAGAGGAGACTAATACAACTAGACTTAGAAATTCATAGGTTCTTTTTATTTAATCAAAATCGGAGATAATACTGACAAATTTTTTTACATGTCACTCTTCATTAATCTTGTTAATTTTATTTGGTTTTCTCGAATGTGTTGGAGAAATTGTGACCTTTGAATTTAACTAGAAGTAAGTACGTGCTTTGCACGTCTTATTAATACGATGAATGTTAAAGTAAAGCTTTTAAATATTACGTTACGATTTCAAGCTTAAAATCATCACAAAGTTACCTTAAAGAAAGACCTTAACATAAAAACCTCAAAAACTTTATTGATCTTAAAGAAAAATACAAGTATTTAAATGCTTTTACGGATCAAGAATAAACTCTCTGATAAACTACAAAACTCGCACAAAAACCACAAAGTGTTACAGATCAAACGCTGTAAATGAACCACAAAGAATAACCCCTGATTATGCACAAAGAACAGAGAACCACAAAGAAAAGTTGTGCGAGAGATGAGTTTTCTCTCTACAGAAACCACGAACAAAAGGTAAATCGCTAAGAGAGAGAGCAGAGAAGAATTTGGAAGCGAGAGAGACGAAAGTGAGTTATGAGAAGTCATCATAAGTCCTTATCATGTGTAGGACGGCTGAGATGAATCATCAAAGATCCAACGGTTGGGATCAAAATGTCGGGAATGGTGTTGGGCCTAGGATCCGAATTTATCTTGGGCTTGAGCATTGGATTGAAGACCAGAATTAAGGCTTGGGCATTGGGCTGAATACACTAGGCTCATATTTGGGCTTCTTAATCCAGTTGGGCCTTCTATTTTGGGCTGGTCTGAATTGGTCCAATTGCATCATACATTCTCCACCTCAATTGGATCAGCTTCATCTGCAAAAAATACACAAAGCAGTATCAAAATTCTAACAAATTTTAAGACTTTAAAGTATCTTTAAACTTGTTTATAGGAATAATTTTTGTTCCAGCATTTGCAGGATTTAGTTGGGTTGGTAATTTAACAAGTTTGACAATTCCTTTCTCAGTAACATCTCTAATGAAATGAAATTTTATATTTATGTGTTTGATCTATTATGAAAAACAAGATTTTTGCAAAGATGTAAAGCACTAATACTATCATTACAAATTTCAATTTCAGAATTGTCAATGCATCCAATTTCACACAGTAAACCTTTTAACCAAATGCATTCTTTAACAGCATCTATGACAGCTATATATTCTGCCTCAGTTGAAGACAAAACAATAAGTTTTTGCAACTGAGATTTCAAACTAATACAAGAACAGTTTAAAGTAAAGAAATATGCAGAAATAGATTTCCTATTATCAATGTTCCCAACGAAGTCAGAATCAACAAAGCCTTTTAGTTCAAAATCAGTTTTGGTTTTCGAAAATACTAAACTAAGATACATTACACATCCATTAGTAAAGGTACATTTTTCATTCTAAATATTTCTTCATTAGATTTAGGTGAATGTTCAATAGACAATTTAAAATAAGCAGGCAGAGGTAATGAAACAGGTTTTGCATTAAGTAAACTAAATCTTTTCAGAACCTTTTCAATGTAATGCTTTTGATTTAAAAATAAGTTTTCAGAATTCTTATCTAAAAATATCCATTCCTAGAATTCTTTAAGCATGCCCTAAGTCTTTCATTTTAAATTCAGAATGTAACTTATGCTTAAGCAGATTAATCTCATGCATGTTTGGGCTAGCAATAAGTATATCATCAACATATAACAAAAGATACATAAAATCAGTTACACCAGACTTAAAGTAAAAACAAGAATCATATTGACTCTTTTGAAAATTAAGGCTTTGTAAAAAAGAATCAAATCTCTTATACCATTTCCTTGGTGCTTGTTTCAAACCATAAAGAGATTTTTTCAGCAAACATACTAAGTCTGTTTTACCTTTCTTTTCAAAACCTTTAGGTTGATTCATATAAATGGTTTCATCTAGATGACCATAAAGAAAGACAGTTTTAACATGCATTTATTCTAATTCTAAATCAAATTGAACAACTAAAGCAAATAAAATTCTGATTGAAGTAAACTTAACAACTGGAGAAAATATTTCATTATAATCAATCCCTTCTTTTTGTGAAAAACATTTTGCAACAAGCCTAGCTTTATACCTAGGTTTCACATCTTTAGATTCACTTTCTTTTATTTTGTAAATCTATTTGCAGTCAATTATTCTTTTATTAATAAGTTTTTCAACTAAAGTCTAAGTACCATTTTTAATAAGAGAATCCATTTCTTCTTTCATTGTTGTAAGACAAAGTTTAGAATCAATTGAAGAAATTTCTTCTTCAAAGGATTCAGGTTCATTCTGTAAAAGCTCAGAATATGTAAAAGCAGAAACAAAATCAGGATCTTCATATCTGGGGAGAGGTCTAATCTCTCTTGTAGTTCTATCCCTAGCAAGCTGATAATTTTTAAGATTGAGTTATGTTCCTATTTCAGTTTTTGTTTCAGGAATAGTTTCAGAATTAAGGTCAGAATTTGAGGACTCGGGTTTAGGACCGTTATTTCTAGAATGTAGGGGTTGCTCCACCTGAAATTGAGCATTGGGCAGATCACTTTCATTACTTAAATGATTTGCACTCAGCTCAGAAGTGAGGAAATCCTTTTCACTAAGAGGATCTTCCAGAATTTCATCTTTACATGAGAAATAATTTTCATTAAAGATAACAGAACTAATTATAATAATCATGTAACCTCCCTGTTCTTTTACCCATAATTTATAACCCTTGACTCCCTCTCCATAGCCCAAAAAAAAAAAAACACATTTTAAAGATCTAGAGTCAAGTTTGGTTTCAGTTTGGTGTAAGTAGGCTGCACAACCAAAAACTTTCAGTTTTGAAAAATTAGGAAGAGAATTATTCCAAATATGATCAGGCAATTGAAAATCAATAGCACTGCAAGGAGAAATGTTGATTAGATATGAAGCAGTTTTCACTGCTTCTCCCCAATTTTTTTTTGGCAAGCTTGAATCAAGTAAAAGACACATAGTTCTTTCCAAAAGTGTCCTATTCATTCTCTCAGTAATCCCATTTTACTGTGAACTATAGGTAACGGTCCTATGTCTAAGGATACCTAGATTACTATAGAAGGCATCAAAGTCTTGATTACAAAATTCTAGGCCATTATCTGTCTTAATCACTTTGACCTTCTTATCTTTCAAGTTTTGAATTAAAGTAATCTAGTTTTTATACACTCACACAGTAGCATCCTTAGATTTCCACAAATGAACCCAAGTTTTTCTAGAATAGTCATCAACTATAAGCAGGAAATATTTTAAACCAAAAAAGAATTAACTGGGGTAGGCCCCCACAAATTAGCATGCAAGTACTCAAGTATATTATTAGATTTATGAATGTCTTTATCAAAAGAGTTTCTTTTCTGTTTTCCTAAAACACATTTTTCACAGAAATCAAGTTTATGTAAAACATCTTTACCAAAAATACCCTTTTTCTCAAGCAATTTGAGACCTTTTTCATCTAAATGTCCAAGTCTTTTATACCATAAAATATTTTTATCATTTTCAGAGACTGCATTAAAAGAATTGGCACAGAAATGATATGATTTCAAAACATAAATTCCATTTGTTTTGGGAGTACAGGAAAGAAAATAATTACCTTTAAAAATACCAAGGTAACCTTTATGTAGTCTGATATCATAAAGTTCAGAATCAAATACACCAAGAGAAATCAAGTTTCTTTTTAAATCAGGTACATATATTGTTTGATTTAAAACAAATGTCTTGTTATTTTCAAGTCTCAACAAAACTTTACCAGTGCCTTTAATATCATAAGTCAGATTGTTTCCTAGCTTCACAGAGCCATAAGAGTCATTACTGAAACTAGCAAATAATTCCCTTTCAGGGCACATATGAAAAGTACAGTTAGAATCAAGTATCCAATTATGTTTGGTATCAGTTTCAGTAGAATCATAAACAACACCATTATTATCATGAGTTACAACCTCTGTTTGATTACTGGTTCCAGTTTCATGTTGTTTCTTTAGACAATCTCTAACATGATGCCCATGTTTACCACAATAATAACATAGTCTGGGTCTAAGAATAATATTTTGATCTCTAGTGTTATTTTGTCCTTCAAAAGTGTCTAGTCTTCTAAAATTGTCTTGATTTCTAGGGTTATTTTAACCCCTAAAGTTGTACTGACCCCTAAAGAAATTACCCTTAGGATTATAGAAATTATCTTTCTTTTGAAAGTTGCCCCTAAAAGGTTTTCTATTTATATTATTCCAGTTCTTGTTATTATTGGGGGTATTCCAACTTTTGTTAAAATTGTTCACAAATTTATTGTCCCTAAAGGAGTTCTTTTTCTTTAAAGTTCCTATAACACTATAGGCTTCTTTGTGATTGTTTCTTAATTCCAGCTCCTTATTCTTAAGGGAAGTATGAACTATTTCAGTAGTAAGTTTCTGTCCACCATATTCTAAGACATTCTTGAGGTTTTTAAATTTATCACCTATAGTATTTAAAAGGTAGACAACCTTTTGATCATCAGACAATTTTTCATTACAATTAAGTATGCTTTGTGTAATCTTATTGAAGCTACTCATATTTTCATCTACATCTTTGGAAGGATCAAAGTTAAAAGCAAAGTATTGTTTCCAAAGAAAACATTTATTTGGTAGAGAAACAGTGTTGTAAACTTCCTCTAATTTATTCCAAAGTTCCATTGCAGTTTTTTGTCTCACCTATTTGTCTAATGACACTATCAGATAGGCTTTCATTTTCTGGCTCCAGAGACTGAAATCTCCTTTTCCATTCCAAATTTCAATATCTACTTTAATAGTAGCCATTTTAAAAATAATGACTAAATAATTTTTGCTTTTTTCTTTTTACAAGAAATAGAAGCCTTATTGCTACAAAATATCAAGTAAGTATAACAGAGGAATTCAAGACAGTATTACAAAGTGTTTCAAGTAACAGAGGCAGTCCACTAAGAAAAATATAGCATATCACACAGTACAAGAATCAGTCATTATAAACAATGTAGCAATTGAGGTGATCACAATCCACAAAGAATAATCACACAGGGTGTAAACCACAAAGAGTTAGTAAGTATATAAAAAATGTTCTTCCAGTATATCCCTCAACCTACTTTGAGTCAGCCCAAAACTACCTTAGATTCCCAAATTTCCAAGAAATTCTGGACAACGGTAAGTGAAGGGGTCCAAGAATAGACTTCAAGAATGGAGAGATTTTGGAGAGAACAAGAATTTGAAAAAGGATATTAGTACTAATAGTGCAGTATGTAAAGATATCACCTTTTGCAAAAATTAGGGTTACTGCAGTTCCACAAAGATTCAATGCCACTAAGTTCAAATGCCACGAAGTTTAATCAGTATCCACAAAGTTCAGCCACCAAGGAATATCAGATCCCCTCTAAGAATTTTCAGTATATTATAAAAATATACTGAGTTCTTGGGATCGTTTTATTTTGACTCAGAAGTCAAGAAAAGATCTAGATATGAAAAAATAACCAAACCCTTATTTTGAAAACTAGGGTTTCAAAAATTCCACAAAGTAAAAATACCACGAAGATTATTGAAAGTAATTTTGATGAATCCTTCAGATCTGAAAAATTTCACAAAGATTTTTAGAAAAACAAAAAACGTTTCAATATGGATTTTTCATAATATATTCAAGAAATCATTGGTTTCTTAAAAGACCACAAAGAAACTGAAAATTCTAAAATTGTTTTTGAGAGAAACCGCAAAGAATCTTTCAGATAAAACCAGATCCACCTGCAAAGTTCTAAATCTACAAGTTCTGAGTCGTAAATCAGTGAAAAATCACAGGAACCCTAAGGCTCTGATACCACTGTTAAGATTTCAGGCTCAGAATTACCACAAAGAAAGATCTGAACATAAAAACCTCAAAAAGTTTATCGATCTTAAAGAAAAATACGAGTATTTAAATGGTTTTACAAATCAAGAATAAACTCTCGGAAAAACTATAAAACTAGCACAAAAACCACAAAGTATTATAGATCAAACGATGTAAATGAACCACAAAGAATAACCCCTGATTATGTACAAAGAATCAGAGAACCATAAAGAAAAGTTGTGCGTGAGATGAGTTTTCTCTCTACAGAAACCACGAACAAAAGGCAAATTGCCAAGAGAGAGAGAGCAGAGAAGAATCTGGAAGAGAGAGAGAGAGAGCAGAGAAGAATCTGGAAGAGAGAGAGAGAGAGAGAGAGAGAGAGAGAGAGAAGTCACATAAGTCCTTATCATGTGTTGGACACATGACATGAATCATCAAAGATCTAACAATTGGGATCTAAATGTCGGGAATGGTGTTGGGCCTAGGATCCGAATATATTTTGGGCTTGAGCATTGGATTGAAGACAAGAATTAAGGCTTGAGCATTCGGCTGAATACAACAGGCTCGTATTTGGGCTTCTTAATCCAGTTGGGCCTTCTATTTTGGGCTGGTCTAAACTGGTCCAATGGCATCTTTCATATTAATATTGTTTTTGAAAGTAGTTGACGTAATTGATATTGTTAGGAAAAAATTGTAAATGGTAAATTGACTTGAGTTCTTCATATATTAACATTTTATTGAAAATTTCTGTCCAGTTCTTCGAAATATATATTAGAATTTTTTTTTTAAATGTGAGCTTAATAAATAAATCACGTGTGATATATTAAAAAGCAATATGATATCATGAAATATTAGGCAAATCAATAATTAATTTATAAAACATTTATGATAAGTCGCGAAAAAATATGAAAAACAAAATTTGCATTGTAATTAAAATAATTTGTTTGCTCATTTTTATAATAAGGTTTTAATTTAAGTCAAAGTTAACAATTAATTTTAACAACACATTTCATCTGATATAGAACTTTTTAACCACATTTTATTAATTTCTATCAAAATCTATTAAAAATCTAATTTTAATCATCACCAAACAATTACTATATAAATTTAAACTAATATTTCAGTTTTGATTCTTTTCTTTTCCAAAGAATTTTGAAATTATTTATTTTAGATTTTTAATTAGAAAATAATTAAAACGAATTATTTTTCTTTTTATATAAACTAATTGATGATTTTGATAAGAATTTAAGTGAGTTTAAAAATAAAAACTTTCACACTCATCTTATTTTGTAAATAAACAAAATAAAAGTCTATTTTATGGATAAGTAAAAAATAATTGTTTGAATTAAAAATAGAAATAATTATAAATGCACAAACGTGTTCTTTGAATTGTTCAAGGAGTGTTTATAAATGAAATAGTATTGTCAAAAAGAGAGTTAAAAGATAATTGTTTGAATTAAAAATTGAAAAAAAAAAATCTATTAAACGCATAAACGTACTCTTTGAATTGTTCAATGTAGTCATCACGTGAAATGAAATTTGATGAAATAATATTGTAAAAGTAAATCAAGAAGTAATGAAGCTAAATTAATATTAATTGAATAACTAATTTCGATTTAATCAACATGGATAAATTAATGTTTTTGAAATAAGAATTAAAATCAATGTAAAATAAGTTTGAATAAATAAATTAGGGTGTTATTGAGAAAAAGAAAAGAATATGAGGATAAAATGGGAACTCAAAAGATTCTCACACATTCATACTTTTAAAATATAGATATAGATAGATGTAGATGTAGATAGATGTAGATGTAGATATAAATTGTAAATGTAGAAGATGTAGATGTAAATGTTGATAGAATATTAAGGTATAATTTTAGTTGGTAAATTGTTTTTGTCATATGGATTTCAAGGTAAATCAAATCCAATTAGGGTAGTTTCTTAGTAAGTGGATATGGAAAAGAAGATGACCATATGAAAAAGATCTATAACTATTTTCAATAGTAAACCACTATTCTATTAATATACAAAAGGTGTGTACAGGATTAAGTAATTAATTAAAAGATATAATAAAATGTACATTATTTACATCTACCTAAATACTTTATTAGTAAATAAGATTTAAATAACTAACTGTTTGAAATGTGAAAGGTGTTTTTTTGTACAACTTCCATCATCAGGTCTAAACGTATGAGGTGTGGTACAGGGGCGGAGCCCATTCAGGCCCAGCGCAGGCGGTAGACCGCACTGAACCGATGAGCAGCCCTGAATTTTTGGTGGTCTGCCTGCACTGAAGCCCAAAAGGTTTAGTTTCAAAAAAATATAAGTTATTTGGTCCAATTCTAACTAGCTCAACAACTTTATTTTAAAAAAAATTGTTTGTATATTTGGGTCAATTGTCGGCCCAAATAAACAAACATGAATCCAGTTTATCTAATCCCTAAATAGAATGCACGTAATATCTCTTCATTCAAGAAATTGGAAGTCCCCATTCCACAATCTCCCATCAATTAGTCGCCATTTCCGTACTCGTGAGCCTGTCAATCGTCGTTGGAACTTTCACCTCCGACGACAACATAAGACAATGATCTTGGCTAGCTCCGTTTTGGCTTCCCTTTAACTAGTAAGTAAATGATAAATTCTCTTTAGTAATTTCTCCTTTTTTTTTTTTTTTTTTTACCTAATTTCTTGTCTATTTACAATGTTTAGTGTTCTAGGTTCATTTTGGAATATGTTAAGTTTTAATTTGATATTAAATTTAGAGGGTTTTTCTTAATTTATTTGATTATTTTTGCTTGACATTATGTTGTTCAATATTGTGATTTGTAAAATTGATTAATGGTTGGTTAGTGGTAATGAACTCAGTGGTCGCAGCCTCAAGACAAAAACAATTTGCTATACAAATGGAGCTTTGAATAAATAAACATCTATATCTATATATAAATGTTAAAACGACAGAGAAATTTGGGGGGGGGGGGGGGGGGGGAGGTTCCTTAATTTGAATATATTAGTTGCACATCACACTTGTACGTAAATGTTTATAGATTTGAACATGGAAAAAGGAAACCAACTCAAACCTTAGGTATTTTCATAACACAAGTCCGTGTAATGATAAACAGTATTCTTAAAAAAAATTCGGGGGCGCTGCCCCCGAACCCCCTATAGCCCCCTCCCTCACCTCGTTTAATTTCAGCCTGCGCTGAAAGAAATTCTTGGCTCCGCCCTGGTGTGGTATATGTTTGACTCTTTGCAAAAATTACAAACCTTAATATATAGGCTTCCTTGGGGATAACATATTGATAGTTTGTCCAATAAATAAGCCTTTACAGCATCAAACTATCTTTTAAAAGTTCACGTTTGTTCTTTTTCAATAAATTCAATTCACAGAACAAAGTTCAAGGACAGATTCTTATTAAAGTATACAAGAAATTCAAGACAATGATTTAAGAATATATGTTTTTCTCTTTCTCTGTTTGGTAAAATTTTCTTGTTTATAAACAAAGAATGTAATATTTTTCAAATAAACACGTGTGATTGAAAAGTAATTTAAAAAAATGTCTATTTAAAAAAGTGATTTGAAAAAATATATTATTTATAAATTTATTTATAAACAATTTGCAGCATGATTACATTTCGTATACTTGAATGTTTAGTGGATAGTGACAACTAAGAGATACATACACAGGTTGAACTTGCAAAGCATTTCAAAAAAAAAAAAAAAAAATCACATAGTTAAGCTTCTGTTCTTTAACGTAATCATTACAATTTATAAATCAATTTACAAACAACACAATTTCCCAATCAACTTTTTAACCACACATTTTACCTAAAAAACATAAATAAACCACTTTATAATTACAACATAACAAAGTTGAGTTATAATACATCATCACAATTTTAGACTAGAAGCTTCCATGTATGTACATTAGTACAGTGAACAAGAGTCGAACATGTTTTCTCTACTCATATCCAGACTCCAGTACTATCCAATCCTTGCTGCCATAAGACCCTGAATCTTTGCATGAAAGCAATATAAACCTTCACTTCCTCTCATACATACACAGCAGCAGTGAAGTAAGATCAACACTCTGACCTCAGCAATGTAAAAGAATGAAATACTGTAATTCTGAGAGCAAAGTTCACCCTTATAAATTTGTGCTTTCAACATAATTTTCCATTCTGTCATTGAATATTGGGGTCGGGAGCTTGAAAATGCGTTCTCCGAAGCATGGTCCCCTTACAGCATCCATCTGACTGCTAATTGTAGCTATGATTCGAATCCCTTTCTTTTGCAATGCGGTCCTTTGTCTTGAAAAATGTTGTTGAGAATCCATTTGAGTTTCATTGTCCATTCTGCATCAGCACTACCCTCATAACGAGCCTCATAGATACCACAGAATTTGAAAAAATAAAAAATAAAAACCATCTAAGAGACACGTTAGAGTCACATGCCAACCGTCCATTGGCACTAGTGCCGCTAAAAAGTGAAAAGTTGAAAATTTAGAGACTGTTTGATCTTCTACATTTTTTCAGCTTTCCCCTCAAATTCAATTTCAACCACACATTTCTATGAAATCCATTACTTTTCATACTTCTCAATTACTTTTCAACCATACATTCTCCCAAAAACAAAAAATTCTCCAAATTTTCTAAAAAACTACCTACACAAAACTGACACTTAACTGCCTTTACTACAGAGGCCATAGTCGGGGGGATCTCTGCTAAGTGTTGTTATCATACGAAAACATAACAAAATTAACGTCTTTTGGACTGCATAACTCGTTGCAAGAAAATACTATTTTACTTGCAAGAGAAATTCATAAATGAACATCTATTTCTTCTCCTGGAATTGGGAAAACTAAAGGAGATTCTGTGACCTCTGGTGTCCATTTGAAACAGTAGATAATCACATCTACAAGTGATCGTGAAGGAGAAAAAGGGATTTCACATATCATCTTCGATTATTCAACAGTACCTTTCGAAGGATTAGAACTTTAGAAGATTTGCTCTAATCATACAGTATATTGATCAAAGTTCCAAAAAATGATTAAGAGAAGAAGGAACTACCTCATGATTAGTGAAGACCAACCACTGCATCCCACTGAAGCCAGATGCTCTATTGTGGCATCACGTAGTTTCTCGGGTTTCCTTGATATCAAAATCAACGGCCATCCCCCAGCTTTAACTTTCAGGTATAACTTCAAGACAAACATGTTTTTCACCCTATTGCTATCATCAAAGGCCTCTTTGTTGATCCTGCAGCGAAAAGAGACGGTTGCTTTTACTATTTTGTTGAATTTGCAACTTAGAAACAGCTAGATGAATCACAATATTCTTTTGTTTGACCCTCTGAAACTAAGTTGTGATTAGTCTTGCCTTTCCTTAACAATACTAGAAGAGTATTTTTGGTAAGGTGGATTGGAAATTGCTCATTAAGGAAAAAAAAAGGTTAAAATCTCGTCTACTCTATTATCCACTATCCAATCCTATTGAATACTACATGTTGACTAGCTTCGAATCAAGAAGTGATGATGAGAATCATAGAAGGCTTGACAGAAAGGCCTATTATTCAAGCTAAACAAGATTTCAAGCACGTTCAAAGGGCTTCAAAGATCAAGCATGGCGTGAAGAAGAGGATTCAAGACCAAATAAAGTGATCAGGCTAAGAGACAAGCCAAAAATCAAATTGAAGTACCAAAAAAAAAAAAAACACGGGCAGCCAAAAGAGAACCACGCGACCACGCAATGCAATTCCAGGCGGCCGCACGAGTGACACACTTTCTCCTACCAACACTTTCTCGGTCGAGCTTGTTGCACTGCACTTGCTTAGTGCAATTTACCTAGTTGGAGTTGTTTGCTGTCAGCCTGAGAGTTTATCCAGTGGATAGCTGCTGCGAGTTCTCTCGTAAATAAAAACAATGCTTAATAGTAATCCCTTCTAGCACGATACAATAACGAAGAATGTACAAAAGCTCTACAACTTTCTGCTATTCACATTTATGTAGACTAGGCGGAAAATTACCAGCGCATCAAAAGATGAGAATGCAAATTATCTGAAGTAAAGAAGTCGTCTGCATCCATCAGCACAATCTCTCGACTATCGTTCATTGGTCTTAATCCGCCGAAGAACTCCTCAGCTATGCCAAGTGTAATATTTAAATCTCTCTTATATTGACCTTCATTGACGTATCGTGTAGCGAAATCCTTGCAAGTTTCAGGGAAAAAATCTTGGTCTAAACTGTTAAACTCTGCATAAGTTTTGCAGTAACCATACGGATCAATGTCTTTGTACATCTGTAAAACTCCTGAATTCCTATTTTCACATGATCGCAACATTACTGTTAACGAAATCAGCAATGCCATCATTGATACCGCCATTGTTACTAGCCCAGAGAGAAAGACCATAGCAGCAAAAGATGACATGTAAATTCCCGTCTCCATTCTGTAACGACTTCCTATTTCTGCAACAACTGATTTAGATGAATCAATTATTATTATTATTATTATTATTATTATTATTATTATTATATTCATTTTTTTTTTTAAAATAAAAAAGATATATACCGGAACCTCCTGTACTGGAAAGACTTTGAGCGGTGAACTCTCGCTCCATCTCATGTCCATAAGCAGACATTCTGTACAGTCAGTCAGTGTAGGCAGCAAACCGAGGGTCTAGTAGTATTCATTTTAGAAGGTTCGCCTGCATCGATTCTATCGAAGCTCCATTAGTGTAACAAACATAGAAAGAGATTAAACATTTTTTTTTTTTTAATCAAAATTGAACATAAGTACCCAAAAATCAATTGAAAGAGATTAAACCTTTTTTTTTTTAATCAAAATTGAACATAAGTACCCAAAAATCAATTATTTTTTGCTGGATCCCAGATTCATCGACAACGGGTTAAAAAAAAAAACTTATCCTCCAACTGAAATAAGAACTGGGTTAAAAAACATACCAGTGATCAAATAAGAAATCGGCAGTAGAAGAACGGAATCCCATGCATCCCACTTATTTCACAGCCAAGACCCAAGAGGATCTGAAACGTTCGAATAGCCTTCAAAAATCAAGAATTGGAATTAATCAGCAAATATCTAACAGAATCACGAATTGAATTCCAATCAAATAATTGGTGTAGAGAGAGAAATTGATACGAGAAGATAGACATCGTTGAGTGGGAAATAATTAAATATTCAAGAAAGAGAATGTGTCGACAATAATGATTAATAAACACGAAAAATGGATCAATACAAACAAGATTTGCTTTAAATTTTCGTTTTGGAATAGGATTCTGGACTCTTTATTATTGGACCTCTTGCGAGGCGGGGATTGAGGAACAAATCAACTTGAAAGAAATGTACAATAATAAATGGGACCAACGGAACATCCAGGTACATGTGTATACGTGGGTAACATGGGATTGGATAGCAGGGGATCATGGGATGTGGGACACCCGAGGATTGTCAACTTCTTTGTTTTTGACAATTTTTGGGATACATTTCTTGTTTATTTTTAACATTAAATAGATATTTCTGTCTGTCGTGAATTATGTCCATAGTGTTTTAATTTAGCTTCCATTTGTAAACTTTTTATAAAAAAAATGGTTCATAAAATACACCATCCGTCCCGTAAAGATAGACTTGTATTTCTTATTTATCCATCTCGAATTATAGATCAATTTCTGTGACGACCCGAATTCTCGACCATTCGAGTGCCACTAAAAGTGACTCATATCATATTATCGAGACTTAAATAGAAATGTAAAATTATTCAAAAGAATAATTAGAATCCCATAATTTTATTTGTGAATAAAAATAGAACATAATTTTCTTACATAAAGTTCAACATAATTATCTCATCAATCTTAACCACTTTTGCCACTTCCATGTTGACCGCCTCGAACCTTCAATTATCTGAAAATGGTAAATATCGTGGAGTGAGATTTATAAAATCTCAGTAAGTATACCAAGCATAAATTTTCTTTTGAAAGCATATGGATCATTTTCATCATAACATAGGATAGGATCGAAATACTCATAAACATAGGGAGACACAAGAATTTTACCGAACTTAAATGGCAAGAATTCTTATGTGTAGCGCTACTAAACTCCGGTCCCCTTAGCATAATCATAAACATATCATATGGAACCCATAACAATCTTGTGAGATTGATTTCATAGCAATGATCCAAACATTTTCATAAAAACATAAGATATACTTACTTTTCATAAAAACATAAGGTGTATTTACCTTTCATAAAAACATACTTACTTTTCATAAAAACATAAGATATATTTACTTGTCATAAAAACATACTTACTTTTCATAAAAACATAAGGTGTATTTACCTTTCATAAAAACATACTTACTTTTCATAAAAACATAAGATATACTTACTTTTCATAAAAACATAAGGTGTATTTACCTTTCATAAAAACATACTTACTTTTCATAAAAACATAAGATATATTTACTTGTCATAAAAACATACTTACTTTTCATAAAAACATAAGGTGTATTTACCTTTCATAAAAACATACTTACTTTTCATAAAAACATAAGATATACTTACTTGTCATAAAAACATACTTACTTTTCATAAAAACATAAGGTGTATTTACCTTTCATAAAAACATACTTACTTTTCATAAAAACATAAGATATACTTACTTGTCATAAAAACATACTTACTTTTCATAAAAACATAAGGTGTATTTACCTTTCATAAAAACATACTTACTTTTCATAAAAACATAAGATATACTTACCTTTTAAAAGATTAAAATGAAGTGTAGTAGTAAATGGACCAAAACTTTCTTGACCACCTTGAATTTCTCTTACTTGTGGATTTTGTCAAGAGATTGGAAATAAGTGTATATGTGTAGAGTTGTGTGTAAAAGAGATGAGTTTAAATAGATGTATAAAGTTGGCATATTGTAAACATAATCATTCAATTCTATTAATTTTAACACATCCTTTTCTTAAAGTAAAGCACCATTCATATACTTTTCCATATTTATACAAATATTATGCTCTTCATGATTACATATAATGGAGTCTTATCAACCATTCATATACTTTTCCATATTTATACAAATATTATGCTCTTCATGATTACATATAATGGAGTCTTATCAACCATTCATATACTTTTCCATATTTATACAAATATTATGCTCTTCATGATTACATATAATGGAATCTTATCAACCATTCATATACTTTTCCATATTTATACAAATATTATGCTCTTCATGATTACATATAATGGAGTCTATAATTCATTCATATACTTTTCCATATTTATACAAATATTATGCTCTTCATGATTACATATAATGGAGTATATAATTCATTCATATACTTTTCCATATTTATACAAATATTATGCTCTTCATGATTACATATAATGGAGTATATAATTCATTCATATACTTTTCCATATTTATTAAATTAAGATTCTCATAATTATTATATATAATGGAACCTCTCATGCTTGCATATATTTTCTTAATTTCAATAATAAAAATAATTTTTGTATAAATAAATATTGGGATAACATTGAATTAAGTACTTGGACTTAATATACTTTAAATCAAGAGAATGGAGATATTTTTAGAAATTCGGAATTTAATTTAAAATCGAACGATCTCGATTATTTCTTGACTTGGCTATACGAATACGTCGTGGCGTTAACTTAATAAAAATGGGTGAAATAGTAGCGACACGATTTTCTATTAAAATAATTATTAATCGCGTAAAAATTCTTGGTCGCTACAATTTCCTTATTAAAAGTCTTGATATTTTTAAGTTTTCTAATATACCCTTATTTAATATTCATTATTATCCACAAATATAAAATAATCATATTCATTACATTATTTAATGTAAAGATATATTAGTAAAATATAAGAAAAATTTATATTTTCAACTACATTAATTACATTTTTTTAATCTATATGAAAAACCAACAAGCTTATCTTCATGGGATGGAGGGAGTAACATATTTTTATAAATTATTTTTAACCACACAAATTTTCTAAAATTACTTTTTAACCACATATTTACTTCGAAAATATTTTATTCTTTATTTATAAACAAAGAATTTTAACAAATAGAGTCGTGACAACTAGAGAGATTACCCCAAGGGCTCGTGGCCAGAGCTTGGCCCACAAGCATACTATTTTTTTTTCTTTTGTTCATTATAAATCAGATAAATCATAAAACAACAAATTGAAAATTATCCTCCTTTGTCCGGCTACTCAATTATATTTTTCGAGTAGGTGAAGTTAAAATTGTATGCGAGCAACATTTTATGGGTACAATGTTTTTGAAAAATAAAACTGTATTAAGAAAATAACAATATTTGTTTATATAACAAAATTAAAACTAAAGATCATTTACCTAATTACTTGCAATTTCGACGTACTTATTTTGTATACGAATAAACGTTCTACCAATCATTGATGCACATTAACGCTTCCAAAATATCTTATTTGAGTCGTCTCATGACTTCGAACATAGTCCATTTACATGTACTGAAAAAGACTTCAAAGCTACCAAACTAACCATGTGTAGTTAATCTTTTACAAATGCATAAATAACTGGATATCTCTGTTCGTTCGTTCGTTTGTCAAAATTCAAATAAATTAAATTGTAAATAATCAGCAAGTTCTATGTTTTTAAGCAATTCTTGTTTAAAATATTTTTTTTAACTCTTCAGGTATTGCAATGGGACTAGATGGTCTAGATTCGAATGTTTGATGAAAGACATGAGACATACTCGAAAAAGTATCTTGTGTATCCTTAATTTCTTCACATGGATCCACTAGATCTACTTCGTTTTCTCCAAGGGAAGGAGAGTAAATTGGTGCAGAGGGTGCTCGAATAACAGTAGTACTCAATCATGTTGCATATAATTCATACATGTTCACTAATGTACTTTCTAAATTATTATAAGTGATAGGTGAATCAAAATTTAACACGTTACTAATTTTAGACATAATATGTCTAGTACCTTTTGAGTTGCATTGCGGGTCTATTACGTATGTTAAAGGAAACAACATAGGAAAATCTTCACAATATTTTCTAAGTTTTTGTTCTATTGAAAACAATATATATAGAAAAAGGACCATTTCTATATTTATAAAATTTCTTGCAATAATAAAAAGACGTTCAAGAACTCTAGTTATGTAGCGCCCCGAGTTCCGTATACCCGATTCACTACGTCATTTTCTGTCTAAATTTTTCGAATAATATTTATGCGGAAGAAATAATTGAAATTCATTTTTTTGGCAACATTAAATAAACTGTAATGGCCGCTAAAATTGAAAACATTTATGAAACCATTTGAAATAGTAAATCGAACCATTAATATTGTAAAGAAATTGCCAATATCATAATTTCTCAAATAAATGAACTTCTCTAAATTATTCGATTATTTGGAAAATACGGAAATCATTAACGTCAAACTTTCAACCGTTCAACGATTATTGCCACCATCATTCATCGCTCGCCACCGTCTCCGAAATCTGCAAAACTGTTAAAAGTAGGGTGAGTATTTCATGGGGGAAATACTCAGTAGACTCATCGCAAATTAATTTAATTTATAAGATGATTAAACACATAAATCCCGGCTCTTTATAAAACGGGCATTGATAGAGCTTCTTTATAAAACTGCTCTTGATAAAACTCATATTGTGCATTACAGCAAGGGACATATTTTGCAAATCATATGCTCTTTGAAAACAGTTCTTTGAAAACCATATACTTATAAAACGTTTTAATTATGCCAAGCATAATTTCTTTTGAAAGCATAACATAAGATAGGATTGAAATCCTCATAAACATAAGAATTTTACCGAACTTAGGTGGTAAGAATTCTTATGTAGTAAAATCATAATAACAGTAAGTTTTCATCATAACATAGGATAAAATCGAAATCCTCATAAACATAAGAATTTTACCGAACTTAGGTGGCAAGAATTCTTATGTAGTAAATATACCAAGCATAATTTTCTGAAATTCATAGGGATCAATTGCATCATAACATAAGATAGGATCAAAATCCTCATAAACATATGCGACAGGAATTTTACCGAACTTAGGTGGTAAATCCTCATAAACATATGGAAAGATAGGAATTTTACCGAACTTCGTGGCAAATCCTCATAAACATAGGAGACACAAGAATGTTACCGAACTTAGGTGGCAAGAATTCTTATGTGTAGCGCTACTAAAACTCCGGTCCCCTTAACATATCATAACTTATCATATGGGACCCAAAACAATCTTGGTAGATTGATTTCATAGCAATGATCCAAAAAAACATTTTCGTGAAGCATAGGGTATACTTACTTTTCGTAAAAACATAAAGTATATTTTCTTTTCATAAAAACATACTTACTTTTCATAACAACATAAGGTATATTTACCTTTCATAAAAACATACTTGTTTTTCTTAAAAATTGACTTTCACAAGTCACATGACATTTATATGAAATCATAATTTAAATCAATTAATAAGTGCGAGTCTACCTCAAATCCGACGAGTGCAAAGTTGAGCGGGAATGACTTCAATTTCTTTTAAATTCTCCGTACGCTTCGTCTTAGCCAATAAGTCACTTTAGTATATCGAATATATAGTTCAAAATGATAAATTATAATTTGAGGACTAAAATTGATGTTTTGAAAGTTGAGGGACCAATTTGAACATTTTTGGAAGTTGAGGGACTAAAATGCAATTTTTCCAAAAGTTGGGTCGAAGCTCAAATAAATATTATTATAGGGCTGAAATAATATATTTTGAAAATGAAAGGGCTGAAATGATCATTTTAAAACTAACAGGACTGAATTGAAACAAATTAAAACTTCAGGGACTGATTTGAAACATTTCAAAACTTTAGGGACCAAACTGAAATTTTCGAAAGTATTAAAATAAATCAGATTTTATAATATATCATATCTTTACCCTCTCTCTATCATATACTATCTGAATCAGTCCGAGAGAGAGAAAAGCGAGAGAGAGAGCGCGCAGAGTTCAGGTCCGGTGGAGGTACTGCCGGCGATTTGCCGGTGAAACGCCGTGGTCGAGCGGCGGCTGCCAGGGTAGCAGTGGGGTGGTTGAAGGAAGTTATTTGGGTGGTTTATTGTGTGAAACCGAAACCAAATCAAAGCTGGAAATCGAAATCGGATTTGTGCTTTTCGGCCAAAATCTGTCCAGTGGTGGTCTGAGGTGAGGTAAGTACTTTGTTTGGCTTATTCTTGGGTTTTGATTGAGTTTAGGTGCGAGTTTTATCGATGGAACTCTGGTCGAAATGGGTCAAGTATGAAGGTTAGTTTCTGGGCTACATCTATTCCTGAGTTTTGGGTTGTTTTAGAAATTGTTCTGATTTGCGATTTGGGTCTGAAATTCCGGCGAAGGGAGCGGCGATTGAGGATTGTTGGTTGACAGTGGTGACTGTATTGATGATGATAACAGTGGCCGGTTTGAAAATGGTTGAGTATTGAGGTTCAGTTGTTATTGGTTTGGTTGGCGATAGGGGTGGTTGTTGCTGTGATTGGTCTTGAAGTTGCTGGAGGTGATGGCTGTGGTGCGTGAGAGGTTTGTTGATGTACTGGTGGCTGTATGTGCTGGTGATATAATGATAGTAGTGTTGGTTATTCTTCTTGAACTTGGTCGACTGTGGAGGTTGTGGTTGAATTTGTGTTGATTGAATTATTTGGTGGTTTGGCCGATCGTGAATGGAGGAGGGCTGTGGTTGGGTTGGATGATGATGATGCTGGTTGATACAGCAGGGATCATTGGTGATTGGCTATGGTGTTGCAGTTGGAAATCATACTGTTGAATTGGCTGATTCAGGGGTGATGTGCAGAGACATTTAGTTTGGCAGTCTGTTGGTGATATAGTGGGTTGAATTTGATTTCTGAATGGTGATGAAGATGTATGCTTTCGGCTATTAAGATGATGAAAATGATGATGTTGGAGAATATTAGATGTAAAGGTGGAATAAAATGTGGGTTGTCATGTGTGTGATGAATGATGAAGATTCTAATGGTATAAAGAGAGAATTGTGGTGGTGTTCAACCGAGATGGTAGTGATGATGAATGGAAAAGGAAAATAATTTAAAAAGAAAAAGAAAGAATAAAAATAATTAATGGGATACTAGCATAATTAGGCTAATGTTTAATTTAAGATAATTAATTAGATATCTTTAATAATTTGGAATTTAAAATGATTTTGAAATAATACTTTGAATAAACAATTAAAATAATATAATTTTAGAAATTCGGAAATTTAATTTAAAATCGAACAAATTCGATATTTCTTGACTTGGCTAGACGAATCCGTCGCGGCATTAATTTCAAAACAATAGCGACTCAATTTTCTAAATATTAAAATAATTATTTATTGCATAAAAATTCTGGATCGCTATAAGTTATAGTAGATTAGTACTCCCAGATAATATGTTGGTTGAATCATAAAAACTTTTCAAAAACCTTTTAACTTTAAAAGCAAACTTTAAGCCAGTTTCTATTAACATAAACTTTGTGTCATTCCTTACAATTCTACCATTATAATATTCAATGATTAAGTGTTCGAATTCTTCACATGATTTTAATAATAAATATATAGAGTTCCACCTCTGCCCTATGTTGGTGATGATTTTTTAACATCTTGATCAAATTGTAAACATAATTCTTCAAAATCTTGTTTTCTATGTGGAGAGATTGTAATATAAATTAGTGCATCTCTAATTCTATCAATTTGAACTTTAATATGTTTCACGTGTTTGTAAACAATTAAATTTAAAATGTCACATATACATTTAACATGAAATAAAAATTATCCAAATTCAAGATTAGGAATCCAACATAATTTATATTCAACAAATTTAATTACACTAGCATTATATAAAAAAAAGATGAATTTTTTCCCTAACAATTTATAGTATAGCAATAAATATGTTGCTAGAGGTGACAAAAGAGCGACTCGACTCGTCTCGTCATAACACGAGCCACGAGCTTGGACATGAGCCAAGCGAGAGGAACGAAAAACGATCCACTCGTGAGCCGACTCGTTAAATAGTGACCAAACGGTCACTTTTTTGAAAATGTGATTGTTTTGTAACATTTAAAGTTTTGTGACAATCGCAAAGTAGTCACAATTTTTCTTTGACCGTTGAGGTCCCTCAACAGTCAGGTATCGTTTTTTTTTTTCATTTTCATCTATAAATATCAATGTTTTCAGAACCAGACCGGACATCGACCCGACTGAGAGACTGGGTCAAGGGTTGGAGGGTTAACCCGGGGTCGACTCGGGTATTAATTAATATTAAAAAATATTTAAAAAATAAAAAATAAATAAAACCCGGGTCAACCCGGGGCCGAGTCGGCCGGTTTCTCGGGTCAACCCGGGTCGTTGACCGAGTTTGACCAAATCGGATTTTTAATGTGACCCGACCCGATTTTTGGGCTGGGTCGCGGGTTTCCGGGTCGACCCGGCCGAACCGGGTTTGACAACATTGATAAATACAACATTTTTATTCCAGCTTTAATTTACACAAATCCTCTACAATTATCTACTCCCTTCTATTATAATCTAAATCAATTTAATTCTCAATTTATATATTTCAATTCGATTACTACATAATACATTACACACATTTCATCTTTATGTTTTACACATTTCAATTCTTATACTACAATCACAATCACATTCACATTCACATTTCTTCTATTTCTTCAAGTTTCAAAATATAAAAGAATGGATCCTACTGGTCGTCGATTTGTTGGAGGATTGTTCGACGGGGAAATTGGAGTATCCACCCCACAATCTCACTTTTGCGATGAATTTTTCAATCTCAAAAATACTCATTTCAGAAAATATTGATGAGGTAGGAGGTAATCATCCAATTGATTTCGATGCTATTGAAGGAGATGTTGAAATCCTCGAAGATGTACTGGTCGATAATCTCGATGCAAGATGGAAGCGAAAGGGTAAGAAAGCTGCAAAGTGTTGAGAACATTTTAAATTGGTTTCAACTTGGCGTTCAACTGACGAAAACCAAGAATATAAAGTAGTGTGCATATTTTGTGTACAATAGTTGGCATAGCAAAATGTTATAAGTACTATTCATCTCAACTGTCACTATTGCAAATGTGTGACAAAAAATGGTTACCTGGAAACAAACCAAGCTAAATTGTAATTTGGTTTGACCGTCAGTGGTTCTACATATACACTTAGCACATGGATGTATTATGAATAGGGGTGGGCGTCGGTCGGGTTGGGTCGGTTTTTTGCCCAACCCGAACCCAACCCACCACGGTCGGGTTGATAAAAAATCAACCCAACCCAACCCAATTACGAATTCAAACCCAACCCACCAAATTTCGGTCGGGTTGGGTCGGGTTGGTCGGTTTGGGCTTTGACCCAATTAGTAAAATTTTTGAAAAAAAAAAAAAACACTCAAGAATCTATCTTTAATTCAAAATCAATTATGTAAACTACAATAATCAAAAATACAATAAATTGAACACTTGCTAATAAAATTAAAATATGTTCAATCAATATTTAAATAAGTCAAGTTTCATTACTTAAAAAAAAAAAAAAAAAAAAAAAAAAAAACGTCTTTTTTTTTGTTGGGTTGGGTTGGGTCGGGTTGTTCACCCAACCCGCAACCCGACCCAACCCGAAAATTTAAAAAAAAAAAAAAACCCAACCCAACCCAATTTTCATGAAAAACCGACCCAAACCGATCGGGTTGGGTCGGTTTGGGCGGGTTGATCGGGTTGGGTCGGTTTTTGCCCAGCCCTAATTATGAAGAAGAAGCTTGAGTTGAAATGATTAAATTTGTTTCCGAGGTGGATTTTCCGCTAAGCATACCTACGTTAAAGAATATTTTTAACCGATGTGTGTTGGAATTAGTAGAAATAATCTTTGTTCTGACACTATAGAATAAAATATGGCGGTGTTACTTGATTTACTTATGATATTTGGGAATGAATTAATAAAAAAGTTACATAGCTGCAATTGCACATGTCATAGATCCACTTTGGGTTATGCAAAAAAATTATTGTTTTGAAGATTATAGAATTTTCTCATAATGCGACCAACATATTTAATGCCAGGATATAAATTGTTATAGAATATCGATTTAAAATTAAAACATATTCCTATATATTCGATTATGCTAGTGTAAATAAATCCGTTGTAAATAAATCATGTAGAATTCTTAATCCTATGGTGAATTTTTATTCAATTTCAGATGTGTATGTCATATTTTAAATTTAATTGTTCAAGATGAATGAATATATTAAAAACCAAATGGATAGAATTAGAGATGCACTAGTTTACATAGCTATTTCACCAAGTAGGAAATAATACTTTGAAAAATTATGTTTACAATATGGCAAATATGCTAAAAAAAATTCACCGAAGTAGGGCATAGGTCTCTAAATATTTATTACTTTGATCATGTGAATGTTATGAACACTTAATACCCGATATTATATTGGTAAATCTGTTAGAAATGAAAATGAGTCTATGTTAGTAGAAGAGGATTGGAAAGTTCCTTGTAAAGTCAAAAAAATTTTGACAAGTTTTTATTATTCAACCAATATATTAGCTGGGTATACTACCCAATTAGTTCAAAAGTTCTTGAATGTCTTTTTATTATTGCAAGAACTTTTATAAATATAGAAATTATTAATTTTTTGTTTACTAATATGGTATTTGCAACGGAGCTAAAATTTAAAAAATATTGAAAAGATTTACTTAATTTATTTCCTTTTTCATGCGTAATGGACCCTTTTTACAATTTCAAATGTATCAAATATATTATTTGGTTTCACTTAGCATCCCGTTGCCTGTGCTACTCAAAAACTGAGACAGTTACACACATTTTCACAAGCAGCACGATCTCAGAGCGGGTATGGCAACATTTTGGGGACATCTTTCAGGTACCTTTAACTCTAAGTGAGGATATCAAACAGAGTTTCCAGAGATGGAGATATTTTGGACGATATGTACGACTAGGGCACATTCGTACCATTATTCCTTTTCTAATATTATGGTTCATGTGGACAGAGAGGAATGATGAGAGACACAGATATTCGGATGCAGCAGAGACGAATCATTTGGGAGGTTTATTACATGCTATCATTTCTTCATACTGGGCAGCTCTTCAGACTGCATCATTGGCGTGAAGACCTGGCTATTGCACTACTATTTAGTTTATTTGTTGCTCCCTCTACCCCTTCACCCCCCATTTTAGTTATTTGGCGTACTCCATTAGTGGGAGTCTACAAGCTCAACACTAATGGATACGTTAAGGACAGTGTTGTTAGTGGTGTGGGTATTACTAGGAATGATGGTGGGCATTGCATCAGGACATTCTCAGCATTCTATAGACATTGTTGATGGTATCCTTCTTGCTCGCTGATTGGGGATTGTAGACATTTGGGTTGAGACTGACTTCGCAATGGCCATCCATTGCATCACTAGAGGTGGTGGACCTCGGATGATTAAGTGCCTCCTTCAACAGATCGACGACGTCCTCCATTTTGATCAGGACACTATCTCTCACTTCTACCGTGAGGGTAACTAGTTTCTTACTCACTCTCATTTATGGTGCATCAGGGCAACTACCAAGAGTATGGACCGCAACATTTACCTCGCTGGCTTAGGGCACTCAAGCAAATTGACAAATATGGATTGCTCAACTTTGGAGGTTTGTACTGTAGTTTATCTTTACTTTTCTTTTATTGTACGAGAAGTAGTATTTCCTCATTTATTGCTTTCAATACTTTGTTTTTCGATTTCCTATATTGTCTTTGTTTTTGGAGGTCAGGTTCTTGTCCCTCTCTTTCCATGTACTATTTTTTTCCATGATATATCGTTGGAGAATCCTAACCCTCATGACCTCCCAAGGTGGAGCCTAGAAACCCATCTGGGATGTTTGGATGTTTTTGCTAAAAAAAAAAAAAAATCATGTTTAGGGCAAGAAATTGAAAGTCCAAAGTTTATTTTATGCCATATTATGTTGATAACATGAATCTCAGAGCTACAAATAACTATAATATGTTCTTGAATGAAATACACACATTGTGGTTGGAGCAGAAGCATGTCGTGTTCGGACAAGTTCTGACCGGAGGGCATGGATGTTAAGCTGATTGATTAACATGAGACATACACGTGATTGTCGTCGAAAGATGGTCATTGTTAGTGATTGTGGTGAACTTCATGTTGTTTAAGGTGGGAATTATATATTTATGATATTCTCATTGTAGGAATTCTCATTTGCACTTCAAATATTTGTGGTCTTGTTCTTGATGTAGAGGTTGTCTATATATCGTGAGGAATTGTTCCGCAAGTTACTTGTAGTTTCTGTATTTCGAGAGATGCTTAAAAGCTACTTCCAACTAGTTTTGTACTTATGTGATAAGCTCTTGAGCATGCTTGAAATATGATAAGCTCATTGATCTTAACAAGTCGAACACCATCATCCATTGCCAATTATTCATTTCATCAGTGATGTATACGACTGAAGACATTCTTGAGTTATGGGTCCATACTTTAGCAGGATGAGTTGATTTTTACAATTTCTGAGGCGGTTAAAAGCAAATGATAGTTAATTCTTTGGAACATAAAAATCATAAATGTAGAACAATACCTTGGAGTAGCAAGTCGACACTTCAAGACCCGAAGAAAAAATAATAAATAAATAAATAAAATTGAATATTTTTATTTATTTTTGTTGAATTCTTGTTTTGGTTAATATGAAATCAATTTCAAGTTACCTCCAGCTAAGAGAAGATGAAATAATGGGATTTTGATTTTTTTTCTATTTTAATTGTACTCTGTTACCTGAATTTATGTTGTAATGGACTTTTGAAAGATTAGGTATTGCAGTCTTTCAGTGAATAAATTACTAAAAATTAGAAAAATTACGGAAGCCAGTACTTTTGGTTTATGTTAGTATAACTAGTAGCAATCGCGTGCCTTGCACGTCTTTTGTATATGATGAATGGAAAGTATAATGTTTTTGAGGTACTGATATTGTTTTTTTTAAAGTAGTAGAAGTAATTGATTTTTTTTTTAAAAAAAAATTAAATTTTAAATTGATTCTGATTTTAAAAATTAATGTTTTATTAAAAACTTTCACCGAATTTCTTGAAATATATATTGGACATGTCGATCCAACTGATAATGGATTCTAGCTCGAAATGCATGTATTGGGTCCATGCGAAATCAAACAAGGGGCTGATGTTTAAAATGTCAACTAATAAAGAAACCTTATGTTGTATATTAAGAGATAATCTAACATCATAAAATATCATAAAATCGAAAGTTGATTAACAAAATATTAACGAGACGTAGCAAAAAGATAAAAAAATTGTTCATAGACAAATCAAATTAATTTAGGATCATATTTTTATAATGAAAAATAGTTTAATATTATGTAAGTTTAAATCAAAATTTTAGTTTTGATTTTTTTTTTCGAAAGGGTTTTGAAATTATTTATTTATTTTCTTAATTAGAATATAATTAAAAATTAAAAATTCTTTTTATATGAATTAATTAATGATTTTAATAAGAATTTAAGAGTATTATTGACAAAAGATAAAAATATTTAAATGTATTGTAGAATTATATTTTGATCGACCTCTTAATTTGTTGCGACCTCTTTGCTTTTTATTCTGCTTTCTCCCTCTATCCTCTAAAACAAGAGTATGTATATGATTTGACCCTATATGTATGCCTGAGGACTTTCTTCTTGATTCTTCATTTTGCATACTGCATACTGTCTTTCACAAAATTCATAGTCAAAACACCATCGGGAGCAGAGTTACAGATAGTAATAACAAAGTCACCAAACTCTCTGGCAAAGAACTCAAAAGCAACAAAGCCTGCAATTTAGCTTCTAGATCCATACCCATGGTATCCAACTGATTTATAATATTTTGAAAATTGTTCGAGTGCTTTGTTACACCCATGTCGTCTCTATATTTCAACTTGACCAAGTCTCTAATCAGAGAAGACTTTTTGGATGCAGTCTTCTTCTAAAAAAACAGCCTCCAATTTCAGCCACAATTTTTGTGCATCAGTTTCCTATGCCACATGAAGAAACACATTATTATCCACCTACTATCTTGTAATTCCGATAGCATTTATATGTTGTTTCTTCCAATTCTCAACAGAGTCGTGTAAATCCTTAAAAAATGAAGGATGCCTTCATCCTGGGCTTCTAAGTCATCCAGTTATGATTAGTGGATCTAATCACTCACAACCAATCGGATCCTCCATTTCAATCCACACAATTCAACCTAAGCTCTGATACCACCGTTGAGAAATGAACTGAAATTGCCAACACAAGTAGCAACACAGAAATATTTTTCCAAACTCCGTGTGATCAAAATACGAATTCAAAATACTCAAACAAGTCAACCACAACCAATAGAATACTGTAATTTTAAGTAGCAATGTGATAACGCTAACAATTATTTAACGTTTTAAAACCCTCAAATGAAAAGGGAAAACCGACATGACAAACCGAAAGTTCCACTATTACCAAATATTAATAGGAATACAATATTTATTCTCTAAATTTTTCCCTAAATCTAGAAGTAACCAATATTCACATTCACAAATTAATCTTGAAAAACACAATATACTTCATCTATATAATAATAGATGGAACCCATAAACAAAAATATTGGAAATTAAAAGACACCTAAAATATTCTAAAATAATACTTAGAGAAACACAAATTTAAAGAAGAGCCCATCAAATATTGAACACTTTCTTCTTCAAATAAAACTAGAAAATGCACCTTTTTCTTTGTTTCTTCCACTGCGTCTGTGTGTCAATTTCTTGGGCCAGAAAGCTTGTGCCTATATATTCATCCCAACCTCCGTGTGCCTAAATATAAATTGCCCCAGTCAAGAAGATGTGTCTGCCTCTATTTTAATTAGGTTAGTATCCACTATTTGAAATTGCACAAAGGTCCTCCACCTTTAAACAACTAATGATCCATGTAATAATTAAATGGGCTGGACTACATAACATTTAGTTATGGGCTAAAATTGTTTAAGCCCAACTCATTTTCCCTTCAAACGTGTTTTTGGTCTTTTTTTGATGTAGAGTTTGTCTATATTGTGAGGCATTGGTTCACAAGTTACTTGTAGTTTTTGTATTTCCAGAAATGTCTAAAAGCTACTTCCAAATAGTTTTATACTTGTATGATAAGTTTTGGATATTGGTTAATAAATCGAGAATTGAAAATCGATTAAAGTGACTTCGTGTTGAATTCGGACAAATACTCAAACCTGACCCAATCAGTTTAGGCAAATATAATTTGGCGTTTCGCCGTTTCGGGGTGCACAAACGGGAATTGACCTGTCCGGTCAGGTCGCGGGGTCCAGGGGGCAGCGCCCCCACTGGGGGCTCGGGGGCAATGCCCCCGAAAGAGAATTTTGATTTCTCTGCATGTATTGAAAGGTATATTTGACATTTCGAAAACTAATATCAAATGAATGAGAAATTACGAAAAAGGACGAAATCGGGTCAAAATATTTGACCGTGCGATCACACGTCAAATTTATTTCTGGCTTTTTGTGTAAAGCCGTTCAACCGCACGGTTATACGAAGAAAAGACATATTTTCATAAAAGTGCATCGTTTGGAAAGTGTGCATGGTTTGACTTCAACTATTTTGTCCACGCCCTTTCTTGCTCTATAAATATGACCTTTTTGGTGTCTTATTCCTCACAATTTGATATGCAAAACATATATCATCTTCTCTTCTCTCCAAAATTAAAATCATTGCATTTATTTTTGATTTTCTTTCATTTTCATATTTGGAGTACATACACCAAATTTTGGTTCGTTGTACTTGTGTTTTGAAGTGTTACAAACACGAGTGAAGTCGTTGTATTTTAGGAGTCGATTGTCGGAATCTGTAGGTACAGTTGCAGGGCAAATTCGACTTAAGGACAAAGAGTCCAACTTTTACCTCGACTTTGTCCCTATTTTCTTCTCTTTCTTGTTTATATTTTCTTGACCGTTACTTTGTCCAATTTTCGGCACAAATTTACAAATTATTATTCTACTTATTTTGACGTCATTATTCACAAATCTCCCATCTCCCAACAATAAGCTCTTAAGCATATTGAAATATGAAAAGCTGCTTGATCTTAAAAAGTTGACCAACATCATCTATTGCCAATTATTCATTTCATCGGTGATGTATACTGTTATAAAATCATCGAAATCATAAGAACAACATAGAGAGAGAAATGGAGAGAGTTTAGAGGAGAGAATTTCTCTTCAAGAATTGGTGTAATAAATTGGTAAGTATAGGCTCCTATTTATAGGAGTGGACAATGGCACAATCGTAATATTGTAAAGTTTACAGGGATATAATGGTAATGTCATTCACATATATACATTATTTATAACACTCCCCCTTGAATGACATATTACGCAATTGTCTGCCTCGTTAAAACCTTGCTAAGAAAACCCAATGGGATAAAACTTGAGCGAAGGAAAAAGAGTACAGTTGCTCCCCCTGATATTGGCCATCGTCAATCGTTGAGTCTTAATGTTCAAGTAGAACAAATCATGTATTGAATCTTTGAAGTTCTTCAGTGCTTCAGTGCTGCCTCGTTAAAACCTTGTCAGTAAAACCCAATGGGACAAAATCTGAACGAAGGAAAAAGAGTACAGCCGCTGCCTCGTTAAAACCTTGTCAGGAAAACCCTGTGGGACAAAACCTGGACGAAGGAAAAAGAGTACAGCATGACAGCATGATTCTCCCCCTGAAGTGTGCAATCAAGTATTCATGAACCTTTTGAATAATGATATCATCTTTCTTCTGGAATATATATGAAAATCTTCTTGTGTGTAGTCGATATCATAACATTCTTCATAAGATGTGTATGATTTTCTTCATTTGTTGATATCATTCCAGTATAACAATGTGTTGCTGAATTATAGCTTGTTGATAGCTATGATGATGCCTCAAAAACCTTGCTAGGAAAACCCTGTGGGACAAAACCTCAGCGAAGGGAAAAAGAGTGCATTATTCTCATTAATTTTCATCAATACGCCTCAACTGTTGCCTCATTAAAAAACTTGCTATGAAAACCCTGTGGGACAAAACCTCAGCTAAGGAAAAAAGAGTGCAACGCGTATTTATTCCTTTCATGGAATATTACATGTATATTGGTGCAATCACGAATCTTTTCATTGTATTTTTCACTTCTGGTGAATAATCAAATTTAGAATTCACTTCTGGTGAATAATCAAATCTATAATTCACTTTCATAGATTGCATCTTTCACTTCTAGTGAATAATTAAATATTCATTTTCAAATTCACTTCTAGTGAATAATCAATTTCAAATTCACTTCTGGTGAATATTCATTTTCGTATTCACTTCTAGTGAATAATCAATTTCCCAGATGTCATAAATAGTACACTCCAATTTCACTTTCAACATATTATATCATGGAGTCATTTGTATCATTCTATAGTGATACTAATCTGGGCATATTGAATCTTTCAATGATTTATACATGTATGTTCTTGCACTTTATAAACTGCAATTTCTAATTTTGCAGGAGCATAATCAATCATTGAAATAGATATCAATTTCGACATATAATCTACAATCATTTTACTTGAAATCCCAACGTACCGCGATCAACTGGTACATCAAAGAATACTCCCAAAGTACCGAGATGAGAATCATACATTTTGATCTCACTCATTGGTATATCAAGGAGCTCAAGCTAGTGATTTAGACTATAGTCTATCCACCATATGTCATGCCAGTTCTATGAAAAATTTCGCGCGCAACTAGTCGTCTTTTACGACTGTGAAATATTTTTCATTTGTACATATAATTACTGGCTTTACACATTTAAGCATATGGACTTCAGGTCCTTGAACAATAATCCCTACATTAGGGTTTCATACTTGGCCAAAGAATTATGATTTCATCAATCTTATTTCATAAGAGGGTATGCAGTCGACTTATTTATCGATTCCATCTCAATATAACGTGGAGAGATCTCTTTATATGTTCTATCATCAGGTACCTGAATATCTCATCATTTGACTATGTCCCTTTTACTTACTTTGAGTATTTAGCCTCAAAGGAATCATTTCAATCATTCAAGAGATATTTATTTTTGGAATCGATAGTCATTATGCTTCAGGCATAATTACGCTTCAGGCGTGTTTTCACCATAATGTTCTCAAATATTATCAATCGGCTAAAATGCCATAACACATGTCATTCTTTTAGGGATGTAATTTCAATCATATATCTCAGTGCGCTTTGGTGGAGTGTATGCATATCGCACTTTTACAAATAATAAAGCTTCTTGAGCTATTCCCTGTTTGACATAGAATATTGTTGTATGATAAACAATTTCTGAATAAGTTATTCTCATAGAAAATAATTTGGAACTTTTGATAATCTAACCGTTTATTATAGAACTTCTGGTTCTATACGGTTTTATTTCATTTCTATGTATGAATATTTGATTCAATACAATATCGCTAAACTTCTGGTTCAATACAATGTATATTTCATTTATGAGCTTCTGGTTCATACTATATACATATTTCACTTGTACGTATGAACTTCTGGTTCAATAAGATATTTCACTTGTACATATGTATGAACTTCTGGTTCAATACAACATTTATTTCATCAGTATTCTATATAGTTCAAATCAGTATACCTTTATTACTTTTAGTATACCGAAAAATCAGGTACAATATCCAAGGAAATATCTCATAATCTCAATCTTGTCGCCAAATCTTCCCTTATATCGAAAAAGGTAATGGCATATTATCTCACCTTTTCAATAATTTATTCCATTATTTCTTGATGGAATCCATATCACTGACACGCGGAGCCGCCGCTCTTTTACGCGTTGAATAATGCATTTAAATAGATGATTTGGGAAGAAGGCTAGATCCATCAAAAATGGATATCATACTTTCAAATATTCGCAAATATTATTCCAATCTTCCAGTAAATGATTTGAGAAAAATTTATCGAATTAGGCTCGAAAGATTGAGGTTGCTGATGGATCATGGCATGCCAGAAGATGTTCGCTGGTTGATCGAAGCAAAAGTTCGATTAGCTGGTGAATTACCAGATTCATTTTCTAAGCACAAGCCTGGCTTAGGTAAGAGTACTTTTGCAAAGAAGCGAAGAGCAAAAAGATTAAATAGTTGCTACAAATGTGCTCGATGGACATGTAATACCCGTTGTAAATCAATAGGATATTCATCCATAAATCGAGATGATAAGATAGACTTCATTAAGGGTGGACTGAGTAAGGAGTCATTGGATGATATCCGATTGACTCTTGAGACGCACCCTAGTGGATATGTGCAGCGTGAGCTACTATCTTTATGGGCTAAATTCATCAGCGATAAAGAGAGATATAGTCTCAAAAATATAATAGCAAAAGATCCTGTTTGCCATGCTGTTATAAACAATGATGCTTTGGCTATGCAGCATTAATACAAGGTAAATCATTTGATATATATGCACATATAAAATATTTTTTCTGTTTCCTTTCACGAGTTTTGATAAAGGCTGGTTAAAAATATTAAATCGCCGAAAGGTGAGTAGGATGATTTTGTCAAAAGTAAATCTTCACTTTTTCGAAAAACGACCAGTAAATAGTGAAGTTTTTCGGTTTTAAATAGCCAAACATTTTTCATAGTTCATGCATCCCAAAATAACATTTTCCTTCTTTACTTTCAAAAATGGAAGGACCAAAATTTCGACAGATCAAAACTATCTGTGTATTTTGTGGATCAAAAGTGGGAAAAGGTTTTGGGTATCTAGAAGCAGCCGTGGATTTAGGAAAGAAATTGGGAGAGAAAGGTATCACTCTCGTGTATGGAGGAGGTAGCAGTGGATTGATGGGTTGTGTTTCACAATCCGCTCTAGTAGAGAAAGCAAGAGTGATAGGTGTTATACCTACTCCTTTAGCTGATATTGCAGGCAAAACACGAGGGCATGAAGTACAAACCTTATCTATCCATGAACGCATAACTTGCATGTTATATGGTTCTGATGCCTTCATAGCCCTGCCTGGAGGTTTTGGTACTTTAGAAGAAATCTTTAATATTACTTCATGGGCTCAACTAGATCTCCATACTAAGCCTATAGGGCTTTTAAATGTAAACAATTTCTTTGATGGTTTGCTAACATTTCTTGATTATGCTGTGGAACAGGGATTCATATCTCCATTTTCTAGGAGAATCCTTATTTCTGCTCCTACTATCGAGGAACTGCTGGATAAGTTGCAATCATATATTCCAATACAAGATCCAGCAGGAGTAAAGATAGATTGGTCGCAAGGAAGGGGAATCAAGCGAAAATGGAGTCCGGTTAATGTAAATTTATCTTTGTGAACTCTAGAATAGGTGGTGGTAGAGTACGGAGTATTCTCACTCTTGAGACACACCATAAATTTCTAGGATTTTATCAATGTATTAATCTTGTGTACCTCAAAGATTTAAAGTGGTAGAGTATGGAGTATTTCTTACTCTTGAAACACACTTTTTTCTTTATTTCCTCAAAAGGTCAGAGGTGGTAGGATACGGCTACTCCCGAAACACATCTCTAATTTTGAGGATCATAAATGTTTTCCCCTTTTGCATTTTGCATGTATGTCTCGTTTATGCTTCTTCAGGAGCAATAATAATATCATTTCAGTATGTTTAGATGATAATTTTTACTTCTTCTGGAGTAAATATGTACTTCTTCTGGAATATATAAGTGCTCGTGCAAGAACTTTTCCAGGCACTTATCATCTAACATTCATCTCATAATACTGATGAGATTATTTTCACATTAGCTATATCCGTGCTATCATGTGATATTATCTTATCATACATCAACATTCTCTTGTTGAATAATTTTCATCCACCCATTCAAATTCAGATATTGGTAACTTCTGGTACCATTGGATAAAACATTTTATTAATATTTATCAACCTTTTGGTAATGATAACTTCTGGTATCATTTGATAAAATATTTTCTAACTTTAGTATTGATAACTTCTGGTATCATTTAATGAAGTATCAAATAACAATAATATTGTATATATATATTAACAATAACGATACTGGGGTTATACCACCAAGTATATATGTTGACAACAACCCTCTAATATGTTAGAATTAACCAACAACTGAGGTGTTTATATGTATTCAATTGATATACCGACCATATAGGCGGTGTCAACGTGATGAAATAATTAAACCAGCCATATAGACGGTATCAACGAGATGAAACAATTAAACCGGCCATATAGGCGGAATCGACATAATGAAATAATTAAACCGGGTAAAGCCAACCATGTAGGTGGTAAAACCAACCATGTAGGTGGCAGCATAATATAATTCAATTGATCACATATTAATCGTTAATTTACGATTATTATACTTGTATGTATTATTAAGGGCAAAATCGTCCATATTTTAATATATTGCTCATATGAATAAATTGAAACCGTCAATAGGTTTAAAATTTAATTTAGAACAAACTTACTTTTGGTCCGAAGTTCAAAATCTCGTCAGGATTGCTCCAAAAACAGTTTTTAAGAAAACCGCCATGTTCGACCGCCGGAATATTTTAAAAACTGCACAAAACAGAAAAATAAGATCATAGAAAAATCCAATTCATCAAAACGGACAAACTGCCTTTCGTCATCGCCGGATCCGCCACGCGCCGCCGCCGCCGGCCGCCACGCGCCGGTGATCGGAAAAATTAACCCATCACCATAATATGTGCCTCGGCGTCCTGAACATGCCGGTGGTCTCCGATTTTCCAAAAGATCAACCGTTTGGCCGGAATCATCATTTTTCAGTCCGCCAGCATCTTCTTCTCCGGACAATAACTTCCGTTTTAACCGTTGGATTTGCGCCAAATTTCAGTCGAGTCTTCTCCTAGAAAAACCCGTTGATATGCCGCTGGCCGATCGTCGATCGGAGTTCAGAATCGTCCGGAATAAGCATTTCAATTTTCGGTCAGATATCTGTTTTTGCACAGTTTTTCAGATTTTCTTCTTCGGTCGATATCTTTTGTTTCAGCCGTTGGTTCTGCGCCAAATTTTAGGCGAGTCTTCTCCTTGACAAGCCCGTTCTGATGGCGGTGGCCGATCGTCGATCGGATATCTGGATCGGCCAGAATCATTCTTTTTCAGTTTGAGAGAAAAGGAAACATTGATTAGTAATAATCAGGTTTCTGATACAGAGGCTCATCATTTAGATGCAACTGTAGAGCATACTCCCGTTATTACTCAATTGGTTAGAGACTCGTGCTGATAACGTGTTATAAAATCATCGAAATCATAAGAACAACATAGAGAGAGAAATGGAGAGAGTTTAGAGGAGAGAATTTCTCTTCAAGAATTGATGTAATAAATTGGTAAGTATAGGCTCCTATTTATAGGAGTGGACAATGGCACAATCGTAATATTGTAAAGTTTACAGGGATATAATGGTAATGTCATTCACATATATACATTATTTATAACATATACGACTAAAGACATTCTTGAGCTATGGGTTCAAACTTCAGAACAGATTAGTTGATTTTTACAATTTCCTAGGCCGTGTAAAGCATGAAATGAGAGTTAATTCTTTGGAACATAAAATCACATATGTAGAACAATACCTCGGAGTAACAAGTTGGCACTTCAAGATCTGGAGAAAAAAATAATAAATAAATAAATAAAATTGATTTTCTTTGTTTTGTTTGCTGTGTTGAATTCTTGTTTTTAGGTAATATGAAATCAATTGCCAGTTACCGCAAGCTAAGAGAAGATGAAACAATGGGATTTGATCTCTCTATTTTAATTGTACTTCGTTACCTGAATTTATGTAGTAAAAGAGTTTTGAAATATTATGTATTGCAGTTTTTCTGTGTATCAATTGCTAAAAATTAGAGAAATGATGGAAGCCAATACTATGTTAGTATAACTAGAAGCAGTAACGTGCTTTGCTTTGCACATTTTTTGTATTGGATGAGTGACAAGCATAATGTTTTTGAGGTACTAATACTGTGCATATATATATATATATATATATATATATATATATATATATATATATATATATTTATTTTAGTAACGTGTTTTGTACATCTTTTGTATTGGATGAATGACAAGCATAATGTTTTTGAGGTACTAATACTGTATTTTTTTTTTAAATAGTTGGAGTAGTTGACATTGTTTAAAAAATTTAAATTGTAAATTGACTCCAATTTTTAATAAATTAATATTTTATTAAAAACTTTAATCAATTTTTTCAAAATATATATATTAGACTTGTCATTCCAATTGATAATAGATTTTGGCTTGAGGTGCATGTATTGAGTCCGTGCCGTGCGGCATCACACATTGAACAGATGTTTAAAATGTCAAGTACTAAGAAACCTTGTGTCGTATATGAAGAGATAATCTGACATCATCAAATATTATAAAAATCGAAAAATTGATTAACAAAATATTTATGGTAAGTCCCAAAAAATATAAAAAACTGTTCATAAACAAATCAAACTAATTTAGGAGCATAACGAAAAAAATTAATGTTATGTAAGTTTAAACCAAAATTTAAAATTCCAGTTTTGATCCCAAAAGAGTCTTGAAATTATTTATTTATATTTTAAATTAGAATATAATTAAAAAATTAAATTTTCTTTTTATATAAATTAATTAATGATTTTATTAAGAATTTAAGAGTGTTATTGACAAAAGATAAAAATATTTAAATGTATTTTATATCAATATAATAACTCATAATTGTATTTAATGAAAATAAATTAAATACTACGAGTAATATTAATCAGAACATAACAATTTAAAGATGTAAAGAGAAAAATATCTAAAAGTGTTGTAAATTAATATTACAATAACTAATAATATTTAATGAAAAAAAAATTAAATGTTAAATGTAACATTGACCAAAAGTATAAAAATTTAAAGCTAAAATGGGAAATCAAAAGTTTTCTTTAGCCTTTTGCCTAGGGCAGCTAGACTGAAGGGATATCGGCTAGTTCACTCATCTTTACTTTTAACATATCATAGATTGTAAATGTAGAAGTAGATTAAATTAAATAAATTAAAAATATAATATGAGAATAATAATATCAAATTATATTACAACATTGTTAATTATTAGATAATTAATTAATTTAATAATAAATAATAAATAAATGAGGAAATATAATATTATAAAATTATATTTTAACATTGTAAATTTTTATATAATAAATTAATATAATGAATTATTTAATGTATAAAATAAGGGTGTAAGGGTCTAATGAGTATTATATAACTAAATATATAAGAGTAAAATAGGTATTCAAAATTTCCTCATCCATCCTCCTTTTTCAGATGTAGATAGATGTGAATGTATTGTAACTACAAGAAAATTATGCTTATCCTACAAAATTTTCGTATACAAAATGAAATTTGTATGCGAAGTTTACTTTTTCCTACAAAATGACTTTTTGTATGGATAAGAATTTTGCTTCAAAAATATTTATACTTAAACTACAAATTTTTCGCATACAAATGAACTTTATATGCGGAGTCCATTTTTTCTTACAAAATGAGTTTTTGTAGGAAACAAAATTTGACTACAAAAATATTTTTACTTAAATTACGAATTCTCCACCTACAAAATTAAATTTATGGGAGTTTTATTTTAAAAACTAGATCCACACCCGTGCGATGCACGGACATATTATATTTCCAAAAATTAATGTAAAGATGCAAAAGTGTTGGAAAAAATTAGGTACAAAAAAAAAAAAAAAAGGAGCAATGACAATCTAAATAATAATAACAACCATATTTTGTTTTACAAATTTTGAAAAACTTTTTTGTACACAACATTTGTCGTTACATTTGTTGGGTTCTCATCATCATCACAAATTAATATCTTCAGATCAGCACGATTTTTAACTCTCGATTTATAAATCATGCGTTTTAAAATTAATTGTTTACTGTAACTTCATAATGAAATCATATAGTTTAATAACAATCGTACAGGGACTAAGGGGGGTTTATTTAATTAGGATTTGGGAGGAAATTTAAAGACTTTGATGGAATTTAAAAGTCTAGGGGTATTCAATCTAGACTTTTTAAAATCCATTTAAATATTGAGTTATTCAATCTAGATTTTAATAGACTCTTAAAATGTCTTTTAAAGTCATGGTGTATTGTATAAAGACTTTTAAAAGTCTTTAAAAGTCCCGTATTATTCAAATTATCAATGACTTTTAAAGACTCATACGAAATCCTCTATGTACTAACTTCTAAACATAAAGTACAACCACAAAATCTCTTTATTTGTCTCCCATTAACCTCCAAGATTTTGAAAGACTTTTATAAAAAAAAAAAAATTCTTTTAAATTGTAATTTTATTTATTCTATATTTTTCTTCTTTTATATTATTTTTAGAAATCTTAAACATTTAACTAAACAAATCATTATTTCTCTTCTCTTCAACTTTTTGTATTTTTTTATTTTAAATATTTTTTCTTTATATTTGGACTCTCTTTTTTTTCATCGTTTTTTTCGATTTTTTATGAAAATAAATCTAACTAAAATCCCATAAGATCTTATAGAAAAATAATAAATAAATTGTGTCAAAACAAATAATAATAAGTAAAGTGATTCAAGAATTTTCTCTAGAAATTTTTTTATGAACATAGTACAATTTTTATGTCGATATCAAATGCAATTTTATTTTCCCCCCATTTTTTTAATCACAAATGTTTCTCTGTCTTAAAACTATTTATATTTCTCACGCTTTTTTTTTTAATTCACTTTACATATAATTATTATTAACGATTCATATTCACATCATACGAAAATTAATCTATTAGCGTTTATGTTTTTCAATTAAAAAATAAAAGTCTGTAAAAACCTTTAAAAGTATTTGAAAGTCTTTTAAATCAATCTATAAAAGTCTTTGAAAGTATATGAAAGTCTTTTAAATAAATGTCCACGAAAGTCTTTAAAAATCTATATAAATCCATAAAAGTCAATCAAATTCAATGAAATCCATTAAAAAAAGTCCATCAAAAAAAGTCTTTAAATGTCTTTCGAAATTTCAATTGAATAAACCCCCTAAATAAAAAAACCTACTGTTATATAAAAATTATAGTTGTTACGTTGATTTAAAATATATGTGATTTATATGTAAGGATTTTAATCAATCGTGTGAGCTTATATGTTAATTATTGTGTATTCAATAAAAGGCTATCAACTTGGTTAAGCCCAATTAAAGTGATCTAATACGGATTTGATATATCGGGCTTTAATGCATCTAATTAATGTATGTGCTTTTATGTGTAGATACCAGGCCATTACCTAATTCATGATGGGCCGGATTAGGTTAATTGGCAATTCAGTTTATAAAGTCGGTTATGGTCCCTGAATCCTACGTACTGTTCATCTTGTCTGACATCCCATCATCAGAGAGAAAATAAGGACTACGTATCGATTTAGAAGATCCGACCGCCGAATCGTTTATTGTGAATCACGTTTGATTAAGGTACGCTTCCGCTTCAGTTATTTAATTCTTGATAATTCCAACATGATGATTATTTTGATTATAGATAAATTATTATCTGTAATAAAATTTACTAACATTATATGTTCCACTCATTCATATTGAACTGGAATGTCAACCAAATTGCTGCAAACTGTATTTTTTCACAATAAATAAACATTTATTTATTTTCAAATATTAATACAAAATTGAATGTTTGGATTCTGGAATTATGAATTAACCATTTGTCAAGTCATTGAAAGGAATTTGTGTTTGATTTTGTACATCATTTCTTATCAAAATATTCTGGTTGACATGAATTCGTTCAAAACACCATCAGGTATATCATCATCCCCTTATTAGAAACAACTTTTAAAAGTCTAATATAGGTTAATATAATATGAGACCTCAGTCTTTTAACTAAAAGTAGATTGCTAATGAAAACCCTAAAAATGATTTAAATATGTTATAAAAAGAAATTAAACTCTAGGATTCAAATAGCACATGCATTACATTTAATATTTTGGTACGAACAAACAATATAGAAAAAGTGCAGCATCTTCAATGTTTTCAACATAATTAACGTGATTGAATTGTTACATTCTGGAGTATGCTGTACTCACCAAAAACTCAAAAAGTGCAGCATCTTCAATGTTTTCAATTTCCTTAATATGTGGTATGGTCTTGAAACTGTAAACTGATCAACGAAAATTCTTGTCCCCAACACTACCTACCTCTGTAATAGGCATAAAATGAATACGATTTGCATTAGTAGTAGTCCGGTATCTGCCAATGTTATCTTTGACGGTAAAGTTTGTTATGTAGTACATCATTTTCTCATGAATCTTTTGAGCAAACTTTGATACATGGGGCGTTATTACACTCGCCTGTATTCTGTCACCCTAAGTAAAATTAGGGTAAATGGTCAATACTAATGAATAATAAAGGTTAAATGATGTTAAAAATGGAGATTTCTTACCTCACTGTCCACCAAAATCACCTCCAAGCAGTGTGGTTTTTTGTTTTCAGTATTGAATGGAACCAAATATTTCCTGGCAACAGGAACCTTGATTATCCAGTTGGTTCTTTTTTTGTCGAGACCTTTCAGCAAGGATGTCTGCATTATGCGAAATGTGATTGGGCTTGACAGCTAGTAAGAGAGATTATTTGTGAAATAAATTAGACTAAAATACTCAGAATCGCAAGTAAAGTTCAGAAGTTGGAGAAACAAATTTGAATGCATTATTTTTCCATCTGAGTTCCTAGCTTTTGAAGTGGACGATATGTGCTCTAATGTTGTGGAGAAGTTAATAAACTGCTACTCAGTTATTCTCATGTGAAATCTGTAACTGCCAACAATGGGAGCCAATAAATTGTCCACTAAATCAATTTGAATTGCTGGCGGGAATAGTGTTACATAAAAATAAATTGGAATTTGATTTTTTCAATAAATAGAAATAAATTAAAATGGATTGTTTTAGCTTCTGCAGTTCCCAACATTTGAAGTGAACGATTTGTTCACTTATTTTATGGAGCAGTTAATAAACTGCTGCTCGGTAAATATCCCTTGAAATCTGTAACTTTAAAAAATGGGAACACAATACAGTGCCCACGAAATCATTTTGAATTTATGGTGGGATCTTGATTTTTGGAATCTGTTGTCAATTGGGATTCTGGTCAAAATCAATTCGTCAGAATCTCAGTTGTTATATATATATATAGATAGATAGATAGATGGATAGATTGGGTTTTAGATCAGATGGAAACCAATTATTATGCACTTTAATTTGAAATACATAACATTTTTGTCCTTTTTTTTTTTTTTATGAAAATGTATATTTTGTACAAAAGTTATTTAATGTGGGAAATACAGCTGAAACTTGGTCCAACCTTTTTTCCTATTGTAAAAATCATTTAGCAAAATATATTGTTTTTTAAAGAAGTGAAATACTGACATTAAAAAAAAAAAAAAGGAAATGATGAATATGAAAAAAAAAATAACCGTTTTTGAATTAACACTACCTTTTTTTTCCCATAGCAAAAAATTGAGTATAAATAATATATTATTTTTTAAGGTACTGAAATACTGACATACAAAAAAGAGGGAAATGATGAATAGTACAAAAAAATAACTGTTTGATTTTGAAGTATACTTATTCAAGATATTCTGTTCACTCTAAGAAATCTGATCCAAAATTAAAAATTGAAGAAAAGATTCTCGTACTTTTATTAATATATATATAGATTCATCAATTCCTCGCACCCCCCGACCCCACCCAATGATTCCATTTCCCTCTTATTTTCCCCTATATTTCCATTCTTCTTCCATCGCCACAGAACCTCAATGGACTCGCATCCACCACCACGGCCTCTCGAGCCTCCCCTAGCCACCGCTACTTTATTTTCTACAGATATGAACATTGGTTCTGTTACCTAGCCATTTAGGAAAAACGAGGCCAATGTAAAACCCTATCCAAGCGTGAAATCCCTTCTCAGCGCCGACTCCAAAGGTGAGGCCTCACTGCTTGGAATTTGGGACTGAGAGAAGGCTTCACTTCCAGAAGAAAAAATCTTCCGATTTCTTATCATCGGCCTCTTCGCCATCACCATTCTTCCATCAAAGCTCGGGAAATTGCTGGTAAAAATGGCTCCAATCTTAATTTCACAGAGTAAGCAAGAGTTAAGATTAGTGTGGAATCCTCCGACTTATGAACCCTTGGAGATCGACCTCGAAGCAGGGCCCGAGGAGCAATTTTACTACTGAATTTGCCTTTGAAATTGTGGTATGTTTTCTTATTTACAGTTGAATTCATCTTGAAGCACTAGATATTTTGATGGAGATTTGGCTTCCATAATTTGGTATATGGGAAGCAAAAAATAAAAATAATAATAAAAAAATCAAGAATTTTGATGGGCATTAAGAACGTGAATTGCTCTCTCTCCTTTTTCGCTCTTCTCGAATGGCATCTAATTTAATTTCAAATTGTTCATTGGTTTTCTACTATCAATTTCAGCCCTCCTTCGATCTTTGATGAATTTGCGCTTAAGAGTATGCTCACCGTAATTTTTTGGGGATAAAAGATTGTTTTACATCGAATTACATGGGGAAATTATTTTACTGTGAGTTGTGTGTGAATTGTTATGGGGTTTGTTCATTATTGCTGATAATGTTATGCTATTATTCATATCTTAGAATGATTAATCAACTTCTATGCATTATTGCTAACATTGTTTACATAAATATAGTCCAGATTTATTATGGGCTCTTGGGGAGCAAATTCAATGTCGAATTTGCGTTGACAATGACAGTATGATTTCTTATTTACAAGCTTTAGATCTTTCTATTGCACTTCAAAGTGTTATAGCCTATAGCCTTATAGGCATATATTTTATCGCTTAGTATGATTTCTTATTTACAAGCTTTAGATCTTTCTATTGCACTTCAAAGTGTTATAGCCTTATAGGCATATATTTTATCGCTTAACTTAGTGAAGTTGATGAAATATTTGGATCACCTAAGATCAGCTGCACAAATCATTCTATTTTCAAATTTTCATTATCAGTCTATGTTTGAGTTCCTTTCCTAGTCTATCTATTAGTATCTATCTTTGGAAGAGGTGAGGAGAGCCTGATGTATTTGCTGGTATAAAAGAATATAAACCGCTAACTCTTAATTCTCGTGAGCTGGGGGTTGAATGCATTCTAGGTATCTGAGCCACCTCTTCTATAGTGTTTACATGCATTGCTGATTTTGGTGTAGCCCGGCCGAGATTTTGTTTTGTTTGCATATCTTCACTTTTGTAGAAAATCATTTACCTTGTGCTGATATTAAGACATATCATAGCTGATTCTGAATTAGTTTGATAAATTGCCTCCGTTTGGTAACACTGTAGTGGTATATAAACTGATTTATTTATGATTTTGAAGTAAAATGTGTGGTTGAAAAGTTGAGAGAAAAAACTTGAATAGTTAAAAAGTGGTGTGGAAAATTGTGTGATTTATAAACTGGTTTATAAATCGTTTACCAAACGGAATCTTAATGTTATTTCATAACAGGAATTTGTTGTTAAAAAAAAAATTAATGACACAAGATATCTTAGGCAAGGCACTCATACAATTTAAATGCGAGGTAAAGCACTAATTTACTTCATTTGTCTTGTGCACTATAAATTAGGATCAATTTGGTAAATTTATGCTCAAACTCTTTTCACTATCATTTAATTTTATGCAGGTCAATATCACATTGAGGCTAAGAATTATTTTCTAATGATGCTCTTAATACACAAATTAGAAGATCACATATAACACCCATACACTTAAGTTAAATTACTTTATAGTCTAGGGGTCAATTAGATGTTGACCACTAACTAAGGATCATGGGTGCAATTAATTTGGACTGCATATTGGAAACCCACGTATATTTTTTAGGGTTAAATTTCTATGTTATATTATATATTAAGTATGTTATATATTATATATGTTAGCGTGTACATATATATGTATGTAATATATTATAATATAATATATAATTGGTATGATGCATGTTATGATATATATTAGAATATTTAATTTTAGTATAATTATTTCAAATCAATATTTATTACCTTAATAATGGTAATCAAATTTTGATATATATGTATATATCTCCATATAAGGTAAAATTGGAGATTTGATTCATAGGAAAAATGGTAAGATATATGTACGCATGGAAATTATGAATTATGAAAATAAAAATATTATTTCATATGGAAATAATATTATTTACTCCAAGACAAATTATATTACTTCCATCTTGACCAAAATCATGTGTTCAATATAAGGAATGATTTTGATACCAAAACTAGTTAAACTTCACCCTATAAATACCCCCTCACGTCACTTCTCTTTATCACACACAAAATCATCTTTTTCTCTCCCTCTCTCTCTCTCTCTCTCTCTCTCTCTCTCTCTCTCTCTCTCTATCAATCAATCATAACATACATATTACATACGTAATATATATATATAATTTCGAAGCAAGATAATTTTAGCACACACAAAGTTCGAAGCATTTTAAAGTTATATCATTAATTCATCCACGAGGCGGTAAGTATATACGTGTAATTTTACGTTATGTTTTTTTTGAAATAATATGCTATGGTCCATATGTATGTTTTAAGATTCGGACCGGAGTTTTAGTAGCGCTACGCATGCAAACTCATACCACCTATGTTCGGTATAGTTTTCATGTCTCCATTATGTATGAATTATGATTTCAAGACTTATGATAAACACGTGTATACTTATTGAGATTTTCTCACCCCTTTATGTTTCCCCCTTTCCAGATAATTGATTGGTTCGAGAAGGTCAACGTGGAGATGGCGAGCGATAACGGATCAGAAAATAAATTAGACTTTTATCTATAGTTTTTGCTTCTAGATACATTTAATTACTGTTGGCTTCTTTAATTAAATTATTATGTTTAATTTAAGTTCTTTCTTATGACGATTTAAATATTATGAAATTATTTGTTAAATTATTTTTTTATCTTATGAGTTTATGCAAGTTTCGTGACATTCGATTTGTTAAGGTTTCGGGTCGTCACATCACATTTTTGCATGTTATGCATATAGGATTGAGCCTTTTGATTCAAAAACATTACCAGGATGCCCTGGAGGGGAGTGTGTGTGTGTGTGTGTTTGTAATTGTTCAATATATATATAATTGTTACCAGGTATTCAATTTTATGATTATTGCCAGCTTCAGTTTGGGGGCATGTGAATTCAAAATAGATAATTGACATTAGATTTTTTTCTTTCTCGAAAGGGTTTAAATATATATTACAATATAAGATGAGCTTGTTCTTGTACACACTGCAACTGTAACATATATGTGCTACCTTATGAGTTTCTTGTTAGTAGTTAAGAGTTTGAATATTTTTGCCTTGCAAATGAGTGAATGATTTTTCATTTGTGATTCTTTGGTTTAGGAATGAAAATTCCTTGGTATTTGGATTGTAAAATGATTCATTCACCCATGAGAAATTCAAGCGTGATTGAGAATGCAGAAATGAGGCAGGAGAGGTTTGTGGGCATCTTGGATTCCTTTGATATTGGTACATGCTTCATTCTCTTAACTTCACATGTAACATATATGTGCTACCTTATGAGTTTCTTGATAATAGTTAGAGTTTGAATATTCTGAGCAATTCAAATGAGTTGAATGATTTTTCATTTGTGATTCTTTGGTATTACGAATGAAGATTTCTCATGTGAGACTTTAGCTTCCTTTGAAGCTTGGAGATTTGTGTGATCAAACTTCTAATGTTTTGGTTGAAGTCTGACTAGTTATAGTACTGCAATAGAATACAATGCATATGACTATTATCAACCTTAGTTTAGTTTGTAATGGTCTAATGCAAAGAAGTCGTTGTCTGCAATCTTCTAAGTTGATTGCATGCTATAAGATTTGCAAAACAAGTGAGGATGCATTAGCCAACCCTCCTTTGGAGATGTTCGATAGATGTGGAGATCAATGAGTGGAATTATGTAATCATTTCAACTCCAATAAGTTCAAGCATTTCTTGTGTATTTCCTTACTAGTTTTCTATTTGTACTTTTAATTTTGTTGTGAATTATCTATATTCTTCTCTTTACAGAAAGCATTATCGGATATGTTGTAAAGTTCATAGCTTCGTTATACCGTCAATTATTCCAGCCAATAGATGATGCTAATGAGAAGATGATGCTATTGCAGGTGAAGATAACAAATTTGATGAGGAGTACAACATTATTGATGACGAGCAGCATATTTATCATTTGATGCATAATAATAGATTCTTAGCATGTTTGATATACATACGCTTAAGTTTAAATGAAATCATAATGAATGATTTTTATTTGTAATTTTGCTACAATATTTTGAGTTCAATGTTATATTGTTTGGCATTAAAGGTTTTAATTTAATTGATTATCTTCCTACATCTTTATATTATTTTTAATAAGTAATATATATATCTAAAAATTTTATGAATTCTAATATTGTAGGAATAAATAATATACTTAGCTTACAAATATGATTTCTCACAAAAAATTATTTGTAGGGAACAGCAGGACTTAGCCCACAATTATTTCCACGCAAATAATTATTTGTAGGGAAAAGTACGATTTAACCACTACATAATTTGAACCATGTGCTTACAAAACTTGTGTCGTAGGCTAAAGTAATTTTAGCAAATTAATAATTTTGTCGAAGAAACATCTTAGGCGACAAATTGTATTAGTCTCTAAGGGATTCGTAAGGTAAAATTTTAGCCCACAAAGTTCAATATTTTGTCTTCTAATATCTTTCTCCTCGATGTTTGCCACACAAATCTCTCTACAAATTTTTTTCGTCTGGAAATATTTTTTCCCACAAATAAGAACATTTTCCTACAAAAATATTGTATGCGAAATATAAATTTCTTGTAGTGTAGATCTAGGCGTAGATGTAAATTGTAGAAAGATATTCAACATTTAGTATAGAAAATACCTTGCAGTATATCATAAATTATTTTATTTTTAATTGTCATGTGTGAATTTTTCTCATAAAACTTCAATGAGAAATTCCATTTGTACATGACTGCAAGTTACATTTCCCTCTCTGTAGCTGTTACAGTGATGGGCCATTAACTTCAGGCCCATGTAAGTGTAGTTTCACTAAACTTTAACAGATATAACTATTATTTCAAGGGAAAATTACACAAAAACATGTATTTCAATGATACAATTCAAATTTCTTGGGGCGCTGAAAACTTTTTTACATTTCAGGTGGTAATTAATGTTAATTAAACGTAACTTGACCGGCTCCAAACACAAACCCACCATATCATCGTCTCTCAACTCCTTCCTCTTCCTCTCCATCCTTTCTCCATCTCTCTACCATTCTCTCTCTCTATCAAACATTGGTTGCAGCATGAGCTGACCTTGGCGGTGGAATCGGAGGTGAAAGCTAGTGGCAGCATCAGTAGTACCGCGCGATGGGTGCGCCTTCTGCACACAACAAGAAAGCAAGTTGCACTGCAGCGGTGCCTTCTGCGCACCGGAATCTCGCCGGCAAGCACTTATGGTGCTCAATTTGGGTTTCACGACACACTTTGGCAGCACCTTCTGCCGGAAGCGGCGCCTGGGCACAGGTGAGTTGGAGGGTTTCCATCATTGAGAATTTGGGGGTAACAATTTAAGAATTTGGGGGATATTTTCCTTCCAGATGTGCATCCGTTTGGCAATGGCTGGAGGTGGTTGGCAGGTTTGTTAGGAGAGGCAGAGGCTGGCGGGTTTGTTATTACAGGTGGTGGCTGGTGGTAGGGGTTGATGTGGTTGGTGGTGGTGGAGATGACAGTGGCGATGAGGTGGTTCCGGTGGTGTGGAGCAGATCATTAGACAAGGACCTTTGGCTGTAAATTAAGTGATTTCAAGGACTTGAGGTGCAATTTTTTCATATTTTGGTGTTTTGCGCTTCATTTTATCGAAGTTTATTAATAAATTAAAGTTGATTCCGAAAATTATGAAACTCATAATTCGTCTCCCTAAAGTTTTAAAATTTGATATGGGATTAAATTTGTAAATATGACTTATAATTTGTGTTAAATGTTACTTCGTGTGACCTTGTGCGACTTGTGATGAGTACGAGATGTGACGAATGTGAACAATTATTGTGATTGTGACTAGTTTTTTAGGTAATTGTGACCAAAATATTTATTAGTTTTCGATTTATGACGAGTACTAAATGTGATCGTTTGATTTGTGTCAACCGTGACGAATTATATGGATAATTGTGACCAACTGTCACTTTGTGTGACCATTGGACGTGACTCGTTAAATTAATTTATATGTTACAAAATTTTATCAATCACAAGTGTGACAAATTATTAAGTAATTATGATCAAAATATTGACTAATTGTGACTTTATGTTACTTGAGATGAGTTCTAGTAAAAAATGTAACCAATTATATGAGTGATTATAACCAAATGTGACTGTGTGACCATTGGACGTAACCCTTTGAATTAATTTATATGTTAAAAAAATTGATGGGTGAGAGGGTGGGTTGGGTGGGGTGGGGTGAGGTGAGGGGGTTGGGTTGGGGTTGGGTGAATATAGTGTGATTGATTATGTGTAATTGACTAATTGTGACTAATTATTAAGTAACTGTAACAAAAATATTGACTAAATGTGACTTTATATGACATGTGACATGTACAAAATGTGACCAATTATTAATTAATTGTGACCAACATTTTGACTAAATGTGACTTTATGCGACTTGTGACAAATATGGAATGTGACCAATTATTAAGTAATTGTGACAAAAAATATTCACTAAACATGATCAAGAAAATAAGTAAGTTGTGACAAATAAATAAATAATATGTGACCAAATGTTTGATTAATCGTGATTAATCAATTTGCGGATTTCATATCTCAATCTTGTAGACTACAAGAAAAAATATTAGGTAATTGTAACAAAAAATATTAACTAATCTTGAAAAATATTAGGTAACTGTGACTTTGCGTGAGTGAACTGCGACCTTGTGTGACAAAACTGAGACTTCATGTGATTGACCTGTGACTGAAATGTGACCTTCTGACCAGACTGTGATTTCATGTGACCTAACAACGACTTTGTGTGAACGAACTGTGACCAACTGGGATTTTTGTGTGATCAACTGTGACCTAACTGTGACCTCGTTTGACAAAACTCCAACTTTGTGTGACCGAAATTTGACCTTGTGTGATCAACTGTGACTTTGGAGGGGTGCGATTTTACAACTAAATTTGCAATTGTGACTCTGTGTGACCTTATGTGACTTAACTGCGATCTTGTGTCACCTTACGTGACTGACTGTGATTTTGGGGGTGGGGATGGTGTGGTAGAGGTCGGGTGGGGCTAGAAAAAGTAGAAGAAATCATTTTTTGTGGTGAGGGTAGGGTGGGGGTGGGGTGGGGTCGGGGTCGGAAAACTAGAAGAATTTTTTTTTTTTTTTGTGTGGTGGGGGTAGGGTGGGTTAGAGTGGGGAAAAGTAGAAGAAAAAAATCTTTTTTTGGAGTGGGGTGGGTGGTGGGGTTTAGGTCGGGTTGTGGGTTCGAAAAAGTAGAAGAAAAAAATTATTTTTTGGGTGGGCGGGTGCTTGGGTGGGGTGGGGTGGGGTGAGATGAGGTGGTTGGGGTGAAGTGTGAAAAAATAGAAGAAAAATATTTTTTTTTATGGGGTATGGTGGGTGGTGGGGTGCGGTGCGGTGCTGCGGGATGGGGTGGGGCGGTTGGGGGAAGTGTGAAAAAATAGAAGGAAAATCATTTTTGGGTGGAGTGTAAAAAATAGAAGAAAAATCATTTTTGGATGGGGGTAGGGTGGGATAGGATGGGACGATTGAGGTGAAGTGTGAAAAAATAGAAGAAAAATCATTTTGGGGTGGGGTGGGTTTTGGTGGGGTTCCTAGGGTGGGGTGTGGTGGGTTTGTTAGGGTGGGGTGTGAAAATATAGAAGAAAAATCATATTTGGGTGGGTTAGGATGGGGGTGAGTGGCGAGGTAGGGTAGGGGTGGGGAAAATTTGGAGAAAAAAAATTAATTTTGAGTGGGGTGGGGTTGAGGATGGGTGGTAGGGTAGGGTTTGGGCGAGTCGTGAAAATGTAGTAAAAAAATCATTTTGGATGAGGTGGGTTGAAGTAGGGTCTGGGGCGAGGCTGGTGGGGGAGTAAAAAATTAGAAGAAAAAATTTAATTTTGGGTGGGGTGGGTGGGGTTGGGTAGGGTGGGTGTGATGGGACTAGTGGGTGGGTGGGGGGGGGGAGAAAAAAAATAGAAGTAACATCAATCTTGTGGTGTGGTGTGGTGTGGTGGGTGGGGTTGGTGGGTGAGTGAGTTGTGGCGGGGTGGTTGGGTGCGTGGGGTTGGGGAGGAGTGTTGGGTGGGGTGGGTAAGGTGGTGTTGGGGGTGGGGGTGAGTGTGGAAAAGTAGAAGGAAAAAAGTTGTTTTATGGGGTGGGTGCCAGTGGGGTGGGGTGGGTCGGGGTGGGTGGAGGGTTGGATTGGGATGAAGTGGTTGTGGATTATGTATTGTTTTTATTTTATTATTTAATATTATACATTTGTTTGACAACTCATTATAATTATTTTAATATTGTATTAATTAATTAACATATTAAGACCTGATTTTTACAAAAACATTTTAAGTTTTTTATGTTTAAAAAGTGAAAGTTTTAGTTGTATAGTTATGTACTTTTCCATTATTTCAATTCCAAAACCCAACTTCGCTACTATTAATATATAAAAATACCTAATTCGAAGGTCCAACATGAAATACTAATATGGAGGCCCAAGAATTAGAGCGATGATAAAGGTTCGGATAATTGAGTGATTGGGCGAATGGAGTAAAGTTTGGGCAATCAAAAGTAAATGATGCACAAGAGGCCGTTTCCACAACTAAACTCAATATCTAAGGCAATCCATTTGAACCACTGTAAACGGTTACCAAAACGTGAGTAGTTGATGAGATCATGGACGACTAGCAATCCATTTGAACCACTGTAAACGGTTACCAAAACGTGAGTAGTTGATGAGATCATGGACGACTAGTGTAATGCTTGAAGTTGGTAAGAATGTGGGCGAATAAAGTTCCATGATCATTCGAAGTTATTGAAGGAAGTTGATCAACACAAGGAAGTGGGAAACAATTACTAATCTCCCAATTCAAGTTAGCTACGAAGTAGTTTTCGATTCAAACAGTAGTTGTATATATTATAGAAACTAAGACTTTTATAAGGGCCAACAAATCAAAAACCTCAAACAGAGATGTAATTTTCTTATCTTGAATTTTACTAGATTCTTCCTAGTATAATTTGTGTGCTTGCACTCATTGTAGGCATCTTATAATTTAAGCTTTTCTAGTGCAAAACACCCATTTTTGGAACTTGGTCTCATGAGGTCTGTTTCTTACACTTTCTTCTGATCTCTTTTTAATTGTTAGCACAAGCGAAACAATACCCGCGTTAAACAATTTGGCACACCCAAAGGGACAATTGGTGTAGGAAAAGTTTGAAGCTTCATGCCTCATAAAAATTATGACAAGGAGTCGGTTACACAAGACAGAAGGATCTCGTGGTCGTTAGAGTAGAGCCCACATACCATACGTGCACTATTGGGAAGCTCACCTCAGGACATTGTTGAATACATAAACTTATAAATCATTCATACTATAGAAAGACTTGCTCAAAATGAAAACAGTCACTACGACAATATGGTCAAATAGTTGGGTACATTGAATTAACTTATGAACAAGTTGCTAAGCCAAGTATGTCAAACAAATCCCATGGGAGGGAGTAATTACTTCCAAACTAGGAGCCAACTATGAAATGACTAGCCAAATACAAATACAAATATTGGTTTACTGACCATGGACATGAGTTATGGCCTAGAAGCACCACAATTATTGGTCCATCCAACACGGAGGCTCTTGGAAATTCTAACGCGGGAGGTGATGGAACATCCAATATGAGGGCACCCTTAATATGAGGGAAAATGTCTAAAACATAGGACCAATGCGGTACATGTATCGATGAATGAGCAAACCAACCATTCATTGGTACCGATGAACCCAACAATGGTCCATTCATGGCTAATGTAGGGGATAATCTATTAGATCACCAGCATTACCCTATGTACAACATCCAGTAGGAGTTCTATTTGAATCCAACGCCATGTTGATGGAGCAAATAATAGAAATCCTACAAGATCAAATGGCATTTTAAACTCAGCCAGTGATTTTCCCAACATACACAAAACCTTATCCTAACTGGGTAAATCAAGCATATCCTTAGTCTAGAGGTTCAGAGTGCCTGAATTTCCCTAGTTCACTGGTTTATAGGAAGTAGCCACTTTATAACACATAGGGCATTTTACATTACAATGTGGTAGAGTTACTAACTACCATAAGATGAGATTGTTCCCAAGTTCACTAACTGGGGTTGTTGTCTCGTGGTTCATTAACTTACCATAAAATTCTGTTCAAACATGGCAACAATTAGAGCAGTTACTTCATGCTCAATTTTACAAAATTGAATCAGAAGTTACTTTGACAGATTTAGCAAACTTCCATCAACTATCGACTGAATGTGCCCAGTATTTTCTTCAAAGGTTTAAAATGACTAGGAGCAAATGTTTTATTCCCTTGCATGAAAAAGAATTTGGTAAATTGCCTAAAGTTGTTTCATTTTTTAATTGAAAAAGAAGTTCCAAGACATAGAGTTTCCTGATCTCTTTTAACTTAACGGTAATTGCATCAAATATGAGTGATTGTCAAGAGAAGAAGACATATTGGTGGTGTGATTGCACTTGATTCCAATAAACCACCGAAAAAAACCTCTAAAAATTCAATACCAAAGGGAAGGAAACAACAAAATCAAGAACCCAAAGACGAACAAAAGAGGCATTTGAGACTTGGATTAACACTTGAGTTCTATTTTCTAATTAATGCTTTCCAAACTCAAAAGTAAAGCAAAGAAAAGCAGCGGAGTAGGCGAGCAGCTAGCAAGTAGCAGAGGAGCTGTGGACAAGGTTGTTCTTGAGATTTTGGATGCCCTGTGCGATAACTTGAAATAATGACTTATAAAAAAAAATTGTGCCCTATATTCAATTTTTTATTTAAATGTCCTATTTTGTGTGTGTGTGTGTGTGTGTGTGTGTGTGTGTGTATTTTGGTGCCTCTATAACGTTGAGGCTCTGTATGGTCGCACCTCTCGCTGTGAAAGGGGCTTGAAAAACTTACCTTTCGCTGAGGAGAAGCAGCTAGCAGCGGAGGGTGAGGGTGAGGGTGAGGGTGAGGGTCGAACCTTCGAAATCGGACTGCCTATGTGTTTGTGACTGTCGACTGTGACTATTGGAGCTCGGAGTCTGCAGTCGACGACAGCAGGGACGCCGGTCAGCAACGGGCGGCAAAATTGTGGTGGTTTGGAGATTTTTGTTGAAGAGAAGGGTTTCAAACTTTGACTCCTCTTTGCATTTGGGCTGCGGTTCTCTTGTTTTGCAAGTTGTTTATTTATTATTATTATTTTTTAATTGGTGACAATTTGTTACAATTCACATTTTGATCGAGTGCAATATATTTTTTGAATCAATTCGCCTGGTGCAATGAAAATTTTATGGCTCTATGCACTAGCCTAGCTTAACCCATATCGATTAGTTTCGAGTAAGAACTAAGAAGGCCCAATCAACATTTTGTTTAAAACAAACCATGTGGACTGCTGGCCTAGGGTGTCTAGTCTAATCCGACTCGTAAATTTCCTCAAGTTCATGATATGGTCCTTGCTAAATGAGTACTAAACCTTGGTGGAACTTCTTTTGTTACATAAATTCAACTCACTTTACACACCTCTACAAATAACTCACTTTACACACCTCTACAAATATTTAATCTCTCTCTCTCTCTCTCTCTCTCTCTCTCTCTCACACACACACACACACACACACACACACACACACATTTTTTTTAACATAATAATACAGTAAAACTCAACCCTTCTTGGAGATTCAAACCTAGGTATAACACCTAGTAAGGTGAGTCATCCCACTTGAGACTACTACCCCCCCCCCCCCCCCCAAACAGATTTGATTCACCATAAATGATAACTATAAGGGCATGAAAAATAAAAATGGCTCTCAAATTACAAGATAAAAATAATAAAAAAATAAAAATAATTGGCGAATCCAACATGAGCGGCCGCACTCGCAACCCTTTGAATCCGCCCCTGCCTGCCCCTTGGTCTAATATTTACTCTTGTTCAATCAAAATTGCTTATTTCTAAATTGATATTGGAGCTTGCGAATTCCAATTAATGGGATTTTTGACACTCCTAAATGGTTAACCAATCAAACGAAAATTTCATTTCAATTTTTGGTTTGGGTTGACAAAACTTTACATGGTCATGTTTATCCTATTTATAAGATTTAGGCTCATTGTAAACTTTTTGTACGCCAACCCGTATGGGATGAATTATTTTAATTCCTCTATAATTGGGGCTCACCTAAGTGTGAATGAGGTTCAATTTAAACAGTTTGGAATATAATTTCAAACCAAATCATTTTAAGATTTTTGACATTTTTTCAAATCAAACCAAACAATTTCATTTTATAAACCAAACCAAACCAAACCAAACTTGGTTCGATTTTAATTCACGATTTACTTATCTAAATAATATAACATATTTTATATGTTAAATTAATTCATATTTTTTAATATATATAAAGCTAAAGTATAAGTTAATATAAGTTAAAATATGTTAACATTCTTTAATTCACTCTTTACCTCGCTAACTTTACATTGTATTGACAATAAAAATATTATGATGAGTAAATAATTTCATTAAAATATGGGAGTATAATTTTGAGACTATCAATTGTTAATATACACTAAACATCATTTGATGACTTGACAACTCTAGTCAAGATTTGAGCTCCTCTTCATTTTCAACAATTCATTGTAGTTACGGTTTGTTATTGTATTATATTGTTCAATTTTCTTTGCTTGGCACAATTTTTTTTTTACCTACAATGCATGCATGACCCAAACTACAAGCTCGAAAATTTTTGTACAGTATTTTCTGGGATCATTAAAATGCAATAAAAACAAAAAATATATAAACTAGAAAAGATATGAATGAGAATTTTATTTTAATAGTTAAAATTTTTTTTATGAGGAAAACAGTAAATTCAAATTGATAAATTGAATTTTTAATTAAAAAATAAAAGAGGTTTGGTTTTTGTTTTTTGCGATTTTTTTTAAAAAAAAAACATAAACCAAATCATTTTAAAACGATTTGAGAGGAAAAAATCACGGATCCATGCGATTTCAAACCAACGAATTATGTTCGATTTACGTTTTCGAGATTTTTTTTTTTTTGCAGACCTAATCTCACCCTCATTTGAGTGTGTACAAAAAAATATACATGTAACGAGGTTCTATTCATATAGCCTTTGTTTGACTTTCATCATCCTTTTTCAGTCGAGCACGAAAAAATAACAATGATGACTGGGATGCCGTTTCCAACGAGTGTGTCACGATATTTCGGCCTTTCTTTACGATTCCTTCTCACTAAAATCATAAATTCTGGCACAACTTCCTCTCTGGAAGGAAAAACATCTCCCTTCTCATTGACAGAAAATATGCTTCTAAGGGCATCTCCACCACACTATGTGAATTGGAGTTAATGTGACAATAAAATTGACGAATTTTTAGATAACGTGAATAAATTTATGTGAATTGGAGTTAATGGGACGATAAAATTGACGAATTTCTAAATAACGTGAATAAATTGACGGAGAAGTCTTAAATTTTATCTTCTATGATTTCATCTACATTTAAATATTGTTGATTACGTGATTTTTTTTTAAAAAATTTAAAAATGATAACTTATTCACAAAATGATTAATATAATGGTAGACTTTTCATTATTATAAACTATAAATGTTATTTTCTTGTACTATATTTCATTTTTATATTTTATTTTGGTAGTTAAATTTATTATGAGATTTTTTAAATTATTTATTAATCTTAAATTTTTATTTTTTATTGTTATTTTGTTTAGATATTTCAATGACTAATATTTTTATATAACTTTATTTAATGATAATTTTTTATTGACAAATTAAATTTATTAAAATGCATATTTTTTTTTAAAAATTATTAACCTTAAATTTAATATAATCATGAAAACTTTGAATGAAAGTAATTAAAAATGATTGATCAGATATAATTTTTAACAAAAAATCATGTCATGACGCCCATGTCCCTTTTTAATATAGTTAAAATAATTATAAAAATAAATTAATGCTGACTCATTCAGTCAGACAGTTCTCAATATGTAGATGATGTACTCGACATTGTCAATTTTTTTTCTAACCATGTCAACTTAAAATTATAATTAACATTATCCATTGGAGAGACATTTTTAACTCATTTCGTCAATTTGCTGACGTGTCAAGTATTTTTTTCCAATTGACGGAGTACATTGAAGATGTTCTAATCGTCAAATTAATTTTTTTTCCCTAATTACCATTTAATTAAGTGCATGCAGTATCATTTTCTAGATAAAGGTACGTTAATTAGTCCTCTAAGGTAAACAAAGCCACGTCAGTGTTTGATTGAAACAATTTTCCATGAAATTCTAGCTCAACTTCATTTCCTCTCGAAAAGAAAAAACACCTCCCTTCTCATTGACAACAAATAGGCTTCTAATTGTTTTTGTAAATTTTGATAAAATTGATGAAATACGTGGTTGAAAAACTGATAAAATTGTCGGATCATAAATGTGTAATCGAAAATCAACTTTAAAAAGGGGCTTAGTAAATACTCTATAATCACTTTATCAAATGTGTCATTAGTAGGCAGCAGACGGAATGAATGGAGGTTGGAGCTATGACTACTAAACCCCATCTAATTTCCCATTTAATATAACATAAATATATTGTAAAGGTGTTAAGGTAACAATTATACCATGATTTCTCATTCAAGAAAACTATTTCTCAACTAAACATCCTTTTGTTTCTTCCAGATGTCATTTGATAATAGTAAACCATTGTAATCAACCATTCCCATATTGATATACTCTTCTGGAAGTGTATTGTACAACTCTTGTGCCTATATCATCTACATATTACATAATACTATACTATAGGTACATTATAGTGATATACAAGTTAAATTTAAATAAATTCTTTTATTTCATAACTACGTCTCGAGTTTTTTATGAAAACTTCACGAACCACCAGACGAACAAGAATCGAGGCATGGACCTAATTTTAGTACATGCGAGGGGACGGATTAACAATATTTATTTAAATTAATATTTTAAATTCTTTTAATAACTTATAGTCTTGCATACATAGAGAAAGTCAGAAAGAGCAATACTATTACTAGCTATATACGGAGAAGACTAATGTTTGGAATGCTCACATTAGTTGCACTCGATTGAGATAACTACTGTCTGGACAGATAACTACTTTGTGTAATATGCAAGAAAACTTTGGATTTTATGGCTGGCTGTTTCTACTCACCTAACTAAGTAAAACGACGTAGCATCCAAATATAAATAAACACATTTTCTTCCTTTATTTATAACGTCAACAGGTCAAACATTGATTTGTGCTAAACATTGACAATCTAGAATTCAGAACAAAATCATGTTGTCATTTCGAGTTCTTGCTTTGTTGCTAGTGGCATTTCTCTGGCATCCCTCAAGCGTTGAATCCATTGTTCGTCACTACAAATTCAAAGTATGTACATTTTGCTGCAAACCTGTCGTTTATTTCTTTGAATCTGTTTGATGGTGTAAAATGTGTTTTTGTAGGTTGTAAGGAAGAACATAACCAGACTATGTAGTACTAAGCCTATTATCACTGTGAATGGGAAGTTCCCAGGGCCAACTCTCTACGCAAGGGAAGATGACACAGTGATTGTAAGAGTCGTCAACCACGTAAAAGACAATGTTACAATCCATTGGTACAATTTTATTTTTATTTTTATAAATACCGAGTGCCAAACATGTACTAATAGTACTACGTTTTAGGCATGGAATTAGACAGTTGCGAACAGGTTGGTCAGATGGGCCCGCATATATCACCCAATGTCCGATTCAGACAGGGCAAAGTTATATTTACAACTTCACCCTCATAGGACAAAGAGGTACACTTCTTTGGCATGCACATATAAATTGGCAAAGAGCAACAGTCCATGGCGCCGTTGTTATCTTGCCCAAACGCGGTGTTCCTTATCCATTTCCCAAACCCGACAAGCAAGAAATAATCATATTTGGTTAGCATTCCTTGTCGAGACCATAGTTAAAAATGTTTGCTATTATATATCGAGTAAGATCTAATACTGCGTACCAAACGTGCAGGAGAATGGTGGAAATCAGATGTGGAGGCAATGATCAACCAGGCTATGAAAGCAGGCCAGCCACCTAACGTATCAGATGCACATACCATTAATGGACTTCCTGGACCTGTCATGAATTGCACTTCTAAGGGTACTGAAATAGGGTACACACATTCTTGTTCGTTATAGTCTAGTGCGTGCCGAGCAGTCCACCATCTCTTTTTGACTAATCTAGACAGTTCATTTTTTTGGTAAAAGTTTTTAGTGTTACGAGATTTGAGAGTTCATCTTAAAATGTCAACTTTATTGAAAAGAGTAGCTTAAAAAATCCTTATAAATTAGTCAATGTTTTCATCTTTATTCGATATAAAATTTTATCCATTAACATGCTCCATCAAGATGATGGTTTGTTTGAGCAGACGACTCATGAAATTTCTGCACTCGTTTTTAGTTTTAATCAGATTGAATTGCTCGTCGGAATTTAATGAGTTCTGATATCATGTTAAGATTTGAGGGTCATCTTAAAATGTCAATTTTATTAAGAAGAATAACACAAACCCTTATAAATTGGTTAACATTTGACGTGAACTTAGTTTGCTGTTGCTGTTATTGCAGGCTATACTCTGCACGTAGAAACGGGCAAGATCTACCTGCTGCGCATTATTAACGCAGCAGTCAACGAAGAACTCTTCTTCAGAATTGCAGGGCACAATCTAACAATTGTTGAGGTTGATGCTATATACACAAAGCCTTTCAAAACAGACACAATTTTCATTGGTCCAGGCCAAACTACAACTGCCCTTTTAGCAGCAGATCAAAGTATTGGCAAGTATCTAATGGCCATATCTCCTTTTATGGACACCGTAGTAGCCACTGATAACCAAACTGCAACTGGTATCTTGCGCTACAAAGGCCTCGCACCATTTTCCACGACATCCCTCACCGCCATGCCCCCACGGAACGCGACGCCAGTAACAGCGTCCTTCATGGACTCCCTTCGGAGCCTTAATTCCAAAACTTACCCTACGAACGTCCCATTGGAAATCGATCACTCATTGTTTTTCACTATAGGCGTTGGCGTAAATCCTTGTGCTACGTGCGTAAACGGAAGCCGTGTCGTGGGTGATATCAATAATGTTAGCTTCGTTATGCCTACCACAGCTCTGCTTCAAGCGCATTACTATAAAATAAGTGGAGTTTTCACTGATGATTTTCCGGGAAATCCCCCAATCACTTTTAACTACACTGGCACTCCACCACAGAATATGCAGACCACAAATGGCACAAAAGTATACAGATTGGCTTATAATTCTACAGTTCAGATTGTAATCCAAGGAAACTCTTTTATAGCACCAGAGAGCCATCCAACACATTTGCACGGATACGACTTTTTCGTGGTGGGGAAGGGCATAGGAAATTATGATCCTAAGAATGATCCAAAAAAATTCAATCTTGTTGATCCTATTGGGAGGAATACAATAAGTGTGCCAACTAGTGGCTGGACTGTAATAAGATTCAGGGCTGATAATCCAGGTAAATGTTGCTTTCTTGCTTGTTCATTAGTTAGCTTCTTTCTTCTTTATGAATTAAATTAAACTACATGTAGTAACAAATTTGTATAAATGGGTGTACTAATCCTATCATATTGTGCGGGCCCTCCTCCATGTTAGAGTTAGTACAGTCATTTGTACAAATTTGTAAGTACGGTGTTTTCGAGATTGACATATTCCGTACATTTCGGTGATTTATGATGAAGATTTGATTTTGCAGGGATTTGGTTTTTTCATTGTCATTTGGAAGTTCATACAACATGGGGGCTTAAGATGGCATTTCTAGTGGAAAATGGTAAAGGCCCAAATGAGTCAATCTTGCCACCTCCAAGTGATCTTCCAAAATGTTAGGGCCCAAATGAATGAATCTTGGCACCTCCTAGTGATCTTCCAAATTATTGTTAGGCTAAGGAAATAAAGATTAGCAGAAGGATGGATTGGCTACACCACACCAAGAGAGGGATGGAATTCTTGAAATAGTCGAACAAAATTAAGTATACTGGTTAAACGACTTAGTAGAAGGTTTGGTAGGTTTCCATGAATTAACGAAACTGAAATAAACATTGTCAATGTCTTTACTTCAATTGCATTTTGCTCATGATTTTGTTCATGATTGTATCAAGAATGATGTTATTATTATTTGTATGTATGATGATTATGTAAAGATGATGGATAAAATGAATTTGCAATTGCGATGGTTTTTCACTGTTGGTTTGAAGTTAATGTCAAAAGTCTCATAATCATGGAAAATACTACTTGAACAACTATTATGAACAACTAGTTGGACAACCAACTCACATGATTGGTGGGGCCCACACACTGTCAATATGTGATAATTGTCCAGCTATTTGTCAATATGTCTCCAACTTGAGTATTGATGCTTGTTGATTTTGATAATTTGTTTCAATATTCTCAAACATCTTATCGGTTCTTTGCATATACTACTGAAACATCTCTCTCAAACTTAGTCTCTTTTCTTGTTGTGGATTGTTCGCATTTGATTATCTGACTATCAAAAGTTCAGATGTTTCCTTCAAACCAGATTGTAATTTTGAGAATAAGGGTTGATCGGCAAAATTTTCCTACCTCCTAAATTAAGGGAAAGTCCATGGATCATGGGCTATTACGCCACACGTCTTCCTTGACAAGATCTTTTGCCCGGGCATGTTACTCGATTTTCATGGATCTCATCCTTCACTGGCCCACAGGTTGGTCCATATGCCTGGGCTACTTTCAAAGCATATGGTCAGGTCTTGATTGACCATTCCATCCCGCTATATTATGGTCTCATAGGTCGGTCCTCATGCACAGGCACATTTCAAAAGTAAGGTCGGGTATTTCCCGACCACATTCCTATCTTGCTGCGTCATGGGTTTTTCAGGTTGGCCCTTCTCGGTCGGGTCACGCCAAAAGCCCATACAAGCAGGTCTCAAAGTCATCCTTCGTCTATGGGCTTCATGAATGGGCTGCGTTCTTGGGCCCCAAGATAGAGATACTCTCCATAAGGAAACTTCCTGAAAAAGGAAAGTTCAATCCTTATAAGGATTCTTCTCTGAAAAGGTAAGTTTATGCAAAGAGGTCTCCTTCTCATAATAGAAGAAGGTTACAGACTTTTGAGTCCTATAAATACAGTTCCTTTGATCGAATATTATTCATTCATAATTAGTACAATTTTTCGGTTATATATTTTCTCTCTCTACTTTTTCTCCAGAAAACTAATTCTTACACCGGAGAGGCGATGAGGAGAATCCTCATCATCTTTTTTGCAGGTCATCCAAGGCAAATCTACCCATCTTTTTCAGTGATCAAGCAACTCCAGATCTTCCCACATAAAGATTAGGAATTTTTACAGCATCAATTGGCGCCATCTACGGGAAAAGATACGATTAGTCATGGTTAATAGATGTCAAACTCATCCCTCCGCATCCACAGGACAGCCCCTTCCAGCCAACACCTTGGCTGAAAGGGATAATCCATCGCCTTTTGAAGATGGTGAGGAAGAACAACATCCAGAAGTTACGCCAGACAATGAACCGGTTAGTCGAGAAGCTTTCAACGAACTCCAGCAGCATCTTAGTGAACTCCATCAAATTATTCAACAGCAGACTAGTTGTCAAGCGATACCCGACCTGAACACTCCTGGAGCAATTCTTAGAGAAGATCACAGGCCATTCAATCCTATGGATATCAATTCCCCGGGAATCAGGGGGTCCATCCCATGACTGAAGGTTCCGCCAACCTAACACAGCAAGAAATTTCCAGAATTATTCAGGAGGGAATAGCAGACGGGATAAGGAATATGATGGAACCACAGTTCCCAACAACCACCTGAATACATACACCGATGTCATGGACCTGCAGAACGCTCCCGATCAAATATTGTGCAAAGCCTTCCCGCAAACTTTAACCAATGCAGTCCGAGATTGGTTTTCTACAATACCGTCAGGGTTAATTTCTTTTTTCGCCGATCTTATTGAGAAATTGACAGCCTTCTTTGCAAGTAGCAAAAGGATAAAGAAAACAATCACTTCCCTTATGCAGTTGAGATAAGGGCCCAATGAGACACTACGAGAGTTCATGACCCACTTCAACAGTGAGAGGCTTCAGATTCCAGATCTTCATATCTCATCAACAACTTCAGCTCTAACCAGCAATATGAGGTTAGGAATTCAGAATGTCCTTGTCAAAGAATCCACCCGCAAACATGACTGAACTCCTCAGAAGAGCAAAAAAATACATAAATATGAAAGAAGCCTTGTTTTCAGTAAGAGCGCAAGATAAAATCCAAGGATCAACAACAAAGCAGTCTTTAGAACCCGTTAAACAGGGAAACAAAAGGTCAAGACAAGAAGATGGGCGAACCTCCCGATCTAACTCGAAGGGAAACAATTATGGGTATCAGAGTTCAACTCCACTGAATGCACCTCTGTCTCACATTCTCATGGAAATTAAAGGTCGGGAAGACTTGCACTGGTCAAGACCCACCAGGGGAAAAATTGATGAGTGAAATCTCCATAAATACTGCGACCCATCAAAAGAGGCTTCATAGGGCATTATGTAAAAAAAAAAGATAAGGACACCCAGAATCAAGAGAAAAGGGGGGGAATAGTCCTGCTAGCACAATAAACTTTATTGTCGGGGGTATAGCATTGGGGGTGATTCCAATAACGTCAAGAAGAACCATGCCTGGGCACTAGGAATTCAGGAGGTCGGGCCAGCTTGTCATGATCTCAAACTTTCAGCCAACATAAGTTTCAGCTACCTGGACAAGGAAGGAATTTCTTATCCTCGTGATGATGCTGTCGTTATCAGTGCCATAATTGCAAATTTTGATGTGAGAAGAGTGCTTGTAGACAATGGAAGCCCAGCTAATGTTCTTTCTTTGAAAGCTTTCAACAAGATGCAACTTCCAAAGAATCAGCTTCGGCAGGTCATTAGTCCATTAACTGGCTTTGGTGGTGGAACGGTAAGACCAGAGGGTTTGATTGATCTTCCAACTTCTTTAGGAGCAGGAGAAAACAGGTCACCAGAATGACACCGTTCCAGGTCGTGAAAACCCTGATGGCTTACAACGCTATTTTGGGAAGACCTTTCTTGAATAGCTTAAGAACAATAGAATCAACATATCACTTGGAAATCAAGTTCCCAACTCCCACAGGCATAGAAACAGTGCAAGGTAACCAAGCAATGGCCAAAAGCTGTTACATCAGCTGCATTAGAAAGGGGAAAGCAGAACTAATGTCAATTGAACTTCCCACAGAAGAATGCATGTCACCGGTGGAGGAATTAGAGGAAGTTCTAATTTCGGAAGGCAAAAATTTTACAATTGGAAAGAAGCTTCCCAAAGTTATGAAGGAAGAACTGTCAAAATGCTTAAAAAGAAATCTAGATATTTTTGCATGGAGCGCAGAAGACATGCTCGGGATTGACCTTGCACTTGTTGTACATAAGCTTAACATCCAGCCAGACAAGAAACCTGTAAAACAGCGAAGAAGATAGTTTTCTACCGAAAGAAGACAAATAATCAAGGAGGAAATCGATAAACTTTTGAAAACGGGATTCATCAAAGAAGTAAAATATCCAGAATGGTTGGCCAATGTGGTCTTGGTCAAGAATGTAAACAGTAAATGGCGAGTCTACATAGATTTCACATATCTAAACAAAGCATGCCCTAAAGACAGTTATCCTCTTCCCCGGATTGACAGATTAGTGGACTCAACATCAGGATCCGAGCTATACAGTTTCCTTCATGCACTCTCAGGATATCATTAGATTAAAATGACACAGGAAGACCAAGAGAAAACCTCCTTCATGGCTGATGAGGGAATATACTTTTACAAGGTCATGCCGTTCGGGTTAAAGAATATTAGGGCTACCTACCAAAGGCTTGTAAACATGATCTTCTGCAAACACAAAGGACTGAATATCGAAGTTTACGTCGACGACATGGTTGTGAAGAGCTCGAGAAAGAAAGACCATATAGCTAACTTGAAGACATATTCTCTGCACTCTGAAAGCAGCAGATGAAGCTAAATCCTACCAAGCGCACTTTTGGAGTGAGCTCGGGCAAGTTCTTGGGATTCATGATCACCCTACAGGGCATTGAAGTTAATCATGATAAAATCATAACCCTTACTTCTATGGAGCCTCCGAGGAACATAAGGGAGGTCCAGAAACTTACTGGAAGAGTAGCAGTGTTAGGCCGTTTCATGTCAAGGGAAGCGGATAAATACTTCCCTTTCTTCAAGTCTCTTAGAGAAAATAAAGAGTTCAAGTGGGATGAAGAATGTGAAATTCCCTTCAGAAGGCTCAAAGAATATCTGGGGTCACCACCAATTCTGGTAAAACCAAATCCGGGGGATGATATTTTCCTATACCTAGCAGTATCAGAGCACGTAGTTAGAGCCGTTCTAGTCAAGGAAGAAGGGAAAGTTTAGAAACCTATCTACTACGTCAGCAAAATGCTACTGAATGCTGAAACTCAATACACTCTAGAAGAGCAACTCTCACTTTCCCTTATCACAGCATCCAGAAACTTGAGACCTTATTTTAAAGCTCATGTCATAACAATCCTTACCAATCAACATCGAAATAGATCATACAAAAGCCCGATGTCTCTGGATGTCTACTCAAGTGGTCAATCGAACTCGGAGAATATGACATTGAATTTAAACCCCGACCTTCCATAAAGGCACAGGTCTTGGCGAATTACGTCGCCGAACTTGCTCCAAGACCTCGGGGGCCAACGAGTCATGACAGGAAAGATGACAAATTGACTTTACAAGTTGATGGGGGCATCGAACGCCACAGGCTTGGAGGCCGAATTCGTACTAAGAAAGGATGATGGCACAATGAAAATTCAGTGAGCAATTAGATTCAACTTCCCGGCCACTGACAATGATGCAGAGTATGAGGCTGTAATCGACGGGCTTCAGGCCGCTCAACATCTTGGGGTAGAGCATGTTGAGATCATGAGTAATTCACAATTGGTGGTAGAGTAGGTGAATGGAGCTTTTGAAGCAAAAAATGAAAAAATGTCATCTTACAGAATGGTAGTTCTAGACTTCTAAAGGAAGTTCAAATCTTGTAACATAGATAAAATACCAAGGTCGGCCAATCACAAAGCCGATGCTCTATCAAGACTCACTTTTTGCAACGGATAAATTGGAACGAACCGTGTTTGTGTGAATGCTTCAGGAGCCCAGAATCACACAACAACCCGATGTTATGGACATCTCGGAACATGAGCCTTGCTGGATGGATCTGATCATCGAATATTTAACGTCAGGAAGATTTCTAGATGACAAAACAAAATCTAGAAGGATCAAATCAAATGCTTCGAGGTATACCATCTTACAGAACACCTTATTCCGTTGAAGTTTCATACTTCCCTACCTTCGATGTCTGATCCCAAGAGAAGCAGACCTTGCTATGGCCGAGATTCATGAAGGAATTTGTAGAGGACACCAAGGAGCAAGAGCTCTGGTAACAAAGTTGGTGAGATACGGTTACTACTGGCCAACCATAAGGAAAGATACACTCAACTATGTGCAGACTTGTGATAAATGACAAAGGTTTGCAACTCGATTACATCAACCAGCGGAAGAGATCTCTTCGTTTATGGACTCATACCCGTTTGCACAATGATGAATTGACATACTTGGGCTATTTCCAGTAGCTCGTGGCCAAGTCAAGTTCTTAGCAATGGCTGTGGAATACTTCACAAAATGGGTAGAGGTAGAGCCTCTTGTCATAATATTAGAACAAAAGTTAGAGTCATTTGTTGGGAAGTCAATCATCTGTCATTTTGGCCTTCCCAAGACATCGGTCACTGAAAATAGACAACAGTTCGAGTGCCAATCCTTCAAGCAATTCTGCAAGAATTTGGGGATTGAACACTGGTTACTTCAGTTTGACACCCGCAAAGTAATGGATTAGTAGAGGTAACAAACAGACTAATCTTGCAAGACCTGAGGACTCGCCTTGATAGTGCCAAAGGTGATTGGATTGATCTCCTTCTTGAAATTCTATGGACGAATCGAACAATATTCAAGACAGCAATTGGAGAAACTCCATTCATGCTGGCCTTTGGAATGGAACCCGCTATTCCAGTAGAAGTGACAGTTCCCAGCTTCCGCGATGACTACGGAATCACCCGATCATTTTGAGGGGGCAGAGGGAAAATCTTGATCCCTTAGAAGAAGTTTGGGAGAATGCCGCCCTAAGAATAGCTACTTGTCAACAGGCTATGTCCAAGAAGCTCAACTTTCGAGTCAAGAGGAGAAATTTTAGAATGGGAGATCTTGTCTTACGTCGAAGTGAAGCCGTCGGTCATCAACCTGGGAAACTTTGGTCTATTTGGGAAGGACCATACGAAGTCATTCGAAAGGTTGGGAAGGGCTCATACAGTCTCAGAATCATGAACTCCAACCCCCTTCCTCGACTACGGAACTTCGAGAATCTGAAGCTCTGCTAAGGAGGCACCATTCTTTCGCAAGTTTTCCTTGTTAGTAACAAAGTCATCTAGTTATTGAAGAGTCAGGTCTGCTAACTCATTTTCCTTAATTATAATTATGGACTTGCACATCCATCTACATTTTTGTCAGTAAGGTTGGGCCTGCCTCTCATTTCATCTACTTTCAGGGTCAGGGACGGGTACTCTTTTTCCTTATCCAGATTTTTTTTTATCAAAGGGTTTTTGCTGGGTAAGGTTTTAACGAGGGCCATAGTTCAGTCCCCCATTAATAAAAGTGTTTCTTCCGAAGAATGAGCTCAGGAAGATCGAGCACTGGAATAATTTACAATGTTTGTCATACGGCAAGATGTTACAAATTATTTCCTTACAATTAATTTACGATGTCTGTCACATGGCAAGACGTTACAAATTATTTCCTTAAAAATAATTTACGATGTCTATCACATGGCAAAACATTACAAATTATTTCCTTACAAATAATTTACGATGTCTGTCACATGGTAAAACGTTACAAATTATTTTAAAATGTCTGTTACATGGCAAGACGTTACAAATTATTTCCTTACAAATAATTTATGATGTCTGTCACATGGATGTTACAAATTATTTCCTTACAAATTATTTCGTTACAAGTAATTTAAAAGGTCGGCCTTCATGCTCGGCCTTACAGATTGCTTCCGTACAAAAGTTATAGGATCAGCCTAGCCCGATCTATTATTTACACAAATTCAAAGGCTCGAGCCCTTCTTTGTGCAAAATTCTACGAGGTCGGCCAATTTACCCGATCTATCAAACCACTTCCTTCAATTACACAAAGTCAATGGCTTAAACCCTTCCTTGTACAAAAAGTTTACAAGGTCGGCCTATATACCCGACCTTAAAAACAAACTCCAAAAAATCACAAAGTCAAGGTCATTTTGCATGCTCGACCTTATGAATAATTTGCGAGTAGAACACAAAAGTAAAAAGCACGTGCTTGGAAAAAGGCTTGCGAATTCATTCAAAAGTAAAAAAAAAAAAAAAACAAGTTTCACAAGTAGTCCACGAAGCATACCCCGGTCTAAAAGAAGAAATGAATAAAAAATACAAAATCAAGCCTAGGGTTCACTCTATTCCCCAACTTCCTCGACCTCTTCACAGTCATCCTCTTCATCCCCATTAAAAGGAGTGAGGTCGAGATCATCAGCACCCAAGGGAAACTTCGCCATGGGGCTCGTGTCAAGCTTGGGCACTTTCAGAAGACACCAAGCCCTTTCTCGCTTGATCGCTTGAGCATATGACTCAAATGGATAGTTACCTAAGGCAAGCTTGTACTCTTCTGAGCCCTTGAATGCCTCGACTGCAGAAGCTTGGACTTGGAGCTCCCTTTCCCAGGCTTGCTTGAGCTCTTCAGCCAGATGCTTACTTTCATCTTGGGTTGGGTCCCGCTCTTGGATTGCAACCCCAAGGTCAGCCTTAACCTTCCGAAGCTCTTCCTTTGCAGTATTAGCCCGGGTGGCCTCGTACTGGATGGAATGCACTAGTTGACTTGTCATCTCACCCTACTCAATGCTCTGATTAGCGACTCCCCGGGTGATACACAACATCTGTAGGTCGGACAGATAAGTTAGAAAAATCTTATGCAAAAAGGATTAAAATAAAACTTGTGTAAACACCTAGAGCCTTACCTGAAGGGTTGCGCTCATTATGTGTTCAACTCCCCGCTCCAGTCCGACCTCATACTAGTACTTCTTTACAAGGTCTGGATGCAAGGAATCTTGCATCTTCCTCCTGTAGTCAACAAGAGACGGGTTCTATGCCTCCAACTCAGAATCAGAGGGCGGGGGATCTCGACCACTATGTTGTCTTTCCACCCTAGGGGGTTGAGGATCCTCGTTAGAGCGAGAGGATTGTCCCTGCTTGACAGATTAGTCCTCACCCTTTTTTTAGGACACCTCCTAGTCACCCTGTCCTCAACTCTTTTAGCCGGTAGCACCTTGGGCCCTGGCCATCACCGCTTGCTTCAAGGCCTTTGAATCAAAGGCCATCCCTGGTAAGAAATGAGAACGAAATGGTTAGACCCATAAAAAAAAAGAGTGGCACACGACTAAGAATAAAACAGGAAAGTGAAAGTAATGTTATTACGTAATTTAAGAGGTCAAACCCTACGAAGCTGAAGGTCGAGGCTAGCTATATCAAGGATGTAATTATTCACAAGGTCATTGGATTCCTATGCCAACAAACCGAAATCACATACCCTTACAGCATTTTCCATAAGCTCGGTTATGGCCTCCTCACTCAAGTTCCCTATCCTATTGAAACTATCTACGTCCGACCTCCTAAACGTTGGCCAAAATATGTTCTCTTCCTGTCTCGGTTTGATAAAAAGAATTTCTCCTTCCAATACTTGATAGAGGAAGGAACTCAGGGAACCTCAAACCGGCCCTTCCCGTACATATACACAAACAGTTGCATCGGGGAAAATACTTGAGTTCTAAAAGACATTTACAAAGATTAACTATTGGTTCTATTCCTAGACTAGTACATAAAATGAAAAAATATACAAGGATCCTCCACCCATTGGGAGTAAGCTGGCCCGACAATATGCTCGCGGTCAGCAAGAAATCCACAAAGAAGTGGTGTAAAGGAAACCTAAGCCTGGCCATTAAGGCCTCGTGATACACACTCATCTCCCCTTCCCGGCAATGGTAAGAGTACCCGTCCTTGTCCGGGACCCTAGCAGTATACCTATCTGCCAATATATACCTCCTCATGTCTACTTCGACCATATGCTCTTTCATTTTGTTATAATAGGTCAGGAGTTCAAGTTTGTCGTGTCTCGGCTCCCTACCTACCCTGAGATTATCCTCAACTTCTTCTCCACTATCAGACTCATTACCTTGAGGACTGGGCAGGGGTTGGTAGAAACCTAAAGGCTCGACCTCTAAGGGTTCATCTAAGTTCTCCATCTCCCTAAGGTTGCCCATGGAAACTTGTCTCACCATGACTTCAGATAATAAATAATAAAATTAAGAGTGGTCGAGAAAGGTCGAACTTACCTAAGTGCTAAGAAATTTTTGTTGAGTAAGAGGTCATGCTAATTGCCCGAGGACTTCTCTAATCTCTCAAAATTTGCAAGTAAAAAGAATGAGATTATGGAGATTACACACACACACACACATATAGGCAAAATTGGCTGGAAAAATTTCAAAATCCATACATTAACTCTTGCCACATGTCATTCATCTAAAAAAAGAGCCTATTCATATTGCATCAAAGCATTAAAGTTTGATAGTTGGCAAAACACGTGATAGCTATCATGTGTACATACATCCAGAAATCTTGTCCTGATCTCTGACGCACTAGGGCCAATGATCGGTGTAACTCCTTACCTCCTAAATTAAGGGAAAGTCCATGGACCATGGGCTATTACGCCACATGTTTTCCCTGACAAGACTTGTTTCCCAAACATGTTACTCGATCTTCCTGAATCTCATCCTTCACAGGCCCCCAAGTCGGTCCATATGCCCGGGCTGGTTTCCAAACATATGGTCGGGTCTTGAATGACCATAGTTGCATCCCGCTATATTATGGTCTCATAGGTCGGTCCTCATGCCCGGGCACATTTCAAGAGTAAGGTCGGGTATTGCCCAACCACATTCCTATCTTACTGCGTCATGGGGTTTTTCAGGTCAGCCCTTCCTAGCCTAGTCACGCCAAAAGCCTGTACAAGTAGGCCTCAAGTCATCCTTAGTCTATGGGCTTCATGAATGGGCCGCATTCTTGAGCCCCAAGATAAAGATACTCTCCATAAGGAAACTTCCTGAAAAAGGAAAGTTCAATCCTTATAAGGATTTTCTCTGAAAAGGTAAGTTTACGTAAAGATGTCTCCTTCTCATATAGAAGAAGGTTACAGGATTTTGAGCCCTATAAATATAGCTCATTTGATTGAATATTATTCATTCATAATTAGTACAATTTTCCAGTATATATTTTCTCCAGAAAACTAATTCTCACACCGGAGTGACGACGAGAAGAGTCCTCCTCGCCTTTTTGCAGGTCATCCAAGGCAAATCTACCCATATTTTTCAGTGATCAAGCAACTCCGGATCTTGCCACATCGAGATTAGGAATTTTTACAACATCAAGGGTTATATTGTTGTTGGTTACCATTCTGCAGAAAATTGATCTATTCTTCTGAAGTGGCCACCAAAATACACTCCTCGGTAGGATGATTTATCCCCCCCATAGTTTTCACATATTGTACGTTGATGAATTGTATGAGCCCCTACTATTTGTGCGTTGACCAAAGTTCCACCTATTTTGTTAATGTAGCTATTGGAGCATTAACTACAAGAACATCTGGCTGATGTACATTTGTTGCTTTCTTGTGAACTACCCGATCAGTTGGTAATATGGTGTGTTTTTGCTACCAACTCCAGCAGATCCCATGTTTGACTGAAATCTTTGTTGATGATAGACCCATTTACTATGAGTCTACTATATACTTGTATTGTGAAGTTAGTCTAAAATAAAAGAATTGTACATGTAAGCCCTTTTCGTACTCGTGGTATGGACATTTGAGAAGCAACTCCTTGAACCTTCCCCATGCTTCATGGAAGTTCTCCGTGTATAATTGTTGGAATGTAGAGATTCTAACTTCATCTCGGCTATCTTAGTAGGTGAAAATTATTTGGTGCAAAATTTTCTGGCTAACTTGTCCCAAGTAGTGATGCTAGATTCTGGTTCTGAATTGAGTCATTCCGGTGAAACATCCCTTAAGCTAAAAGGAAGTAACCTTAATTTGACAACATCTTCATTTACCCCGTCTAACTGGATATTTGGGCACATTCTTTGAAAACTGGCAATGTGAACAAGCGGGTCTTTATGTGCTTTTCTATAGAACTGCATGTTGTTGCTGAAAAGGTTAATGAGATACGCTCGAATCTGGAAAGTATTCCTCCAAAACTAAGGATAAAGAATATTGGAACGATTAATAACTGGAGCAAGTGTCAAAAATTGCACCACATGAAGATTTTCCTCATCGTCTCCTTCATATTCTTCATGTTGCAGAATGTGTGCAACATTTAATTGAACAACCAAAGCTATGACCCTGGCGACATTTTGTTCCATATCTATATGAGCGTGTTCTTCAGCCATTGAGTTTTGTTGCAAATTTTCCTATTTTTTGTTGTGTTTTTTGCGTATTCGTCTGAAAGTACGTTCAATCTCAAGATCTAGAGGTTTGAGATCTTTGCCTTGCAAATGGAACATACAACGACCACCTTTTTCTGTAAAAAGAAACAAAGAAAATCAAAGTAACAAGAAAACTAATTCTAACTAATAAAAAATAAAAGAGACTAATCTAAACTAATAACAAATAAAAATTAGTCCCTGACAACGGTGTCAAACACTTGTTGTAAAAATATTGCAAGTACACAATAGTGAACAAGTAATAAAGTGGACTTTTTGAGTTCGAGTTTTCAATCCCACGAGGACTAATAAGTTATCTATTATAGGTTTCGATTAATCAATTCCTAAACTATAAATAAACATAAAGATTTTGAGTTTTGAACTACTAACTAATAAAAACAATTAAATATAAACTTATACTAAATAAAGCAAATAATGATCATTATTTGCTTTTTTTAATGGATTAAAAGTGTTAGGATTCACGAATTTATCCTAATTCTTCGATTCAATTTCTCAGCTCATGTTTTCTTTCAAAAGTAGTATTTGATGGAATTCAAAATTGTATAAAAAATTCCCTCTCAAGTTTAAATTATTTCTATTTAATTATATCAACCACATATCTCTATGTTGGATCGGAATAAACCCTAATTAAATGCATTCAATCAACAAGCACAACCATGTATCTCTACCCTTTTGTTAAATTGCCGAAATTTATTACGTGGACTAGATATATAACTCACCTCTCGACTTGTTACAATCCGAAAACCAATGAATTAGTGGCTAATTAATTCATGTTTTAAGTTTGGAAATAAATTCAATACATCAAATGAAAGCATAAACACGTGAGGATTGAAATTGAATAATTAAACTAGGATTACATTGTTCACCCCAACTTTAGATTTAGTTACACATAATAAACTAAATACAAGAAGAACATCATCAAATTCTAAAAATAAATTAAGAAGATAAAGGAATTCTTACACCAAGATCTAATCTTCAACCCGATTTTGATTTTTCTTTGGCTTCTTAAAAATCCCCTTGACCTATTGTATAATGTCAGTGAATAATAAAGTGAAGAACCTTTTTTTTTTTTTATTACCTAGTATATGTTTTTATACAATCTAGAAGTTAAGAAAGTTGTTTAATCCAATGTTATCAAATTCAGACCGAATTGACCGGTTCAACCGGCGAACCTGTAACTCAGTTAAAAAATTGGGTCGCAAAATGCTTAGAACCCGAAAATAAGAAATCGAGTGAAAAACCAGTCGACGTGGCCGATTTTGAAGCTACCTGGTGACCCGGGGCCGATTTTCCCGAGCTTCACAGGTCAAGCTTTGGACATTTTAAAATTAAAATGTTAAACTTCACAGTGGTTGAGGCAGTTGAGTTGGATCGCCACACACTGAACAATAAGCTCCAAAACAACAATATATATGTGGTTTTCTCTCATTCCAAACCTTAGGTCTTGTTCTCTTTACTGTTTTCAGCCCGTTTTGAGTTTTCAATTTTTGAAAATATCGAAAACTCGTTCACTTTGCCTATTTTCAGAAACGCGTTTTCCAAAATATCAACAAAAAAAAAAAAAAAAAAAAAAAAAAAAAAAAGAAAACTCAAAATAAGTTTATTGCGTTTTGAATATTTTGTGTTAAAAAGTCCAAAATGACCAAAACGCGTTTTTTTTTTTTTTTTTTTTTTTTTTTTTTTTTTTTTTTGTAAATGTGAGACACTTCCTTCACTTGAAATTCTTATATTATTTTGCCATTATCACTACAAGAAAATTAAGCTTATCCTACAAAATTTCTTACTACAAAATGATTTTTGTATGCGAAGTTTACTTTTTCCTACAAAATGAGTTTTTGTAGGGATAAGAATTTGGTTCTAAAAATATTTATACTTAACCTACAAATTTTCCGCATACAAATGAAATTTGTATGCGGAGTTTATATTTTCCCCACAAAACGAGTTTTTGTAGGAATAAGAATTTGGCTCCAAATTATATTTATACTTATACTAATACTACAAATCTCCACCCACAAAAATAGCTTTATAGGCAGAGTTTTATTTTTCTCATAAAAACTAATTTTCGTGAAGATATGATTTGGCTCCAAAATTCTCAAATTGAGATTATTCATATTCAATGATAAGTAAATTTTTCCTCATAATAAATTTGTAGGGCCATATATATCTTTTGGTGAAAAAAAAATGACCATTTCATAAACTAATATAGCTAGAAAATTTTTCATAAGTTTTTAATTCTTGTAAAATAGCCCGATTTCGATCCACTCTTAAGCTAAAACTTATAACCTAAAAGGCACTCCCAAGATTCCAAATCTATGAAAACAATCTCGATGGCCAGCATCAATACCGGAGTTCCAAAATTTAATTGAAGAAATTGTCAAAACTCGTGTTATAATATGCGGGTTTCACAACCCCCTATCGACCGAAAGAAACACCTACACAACCGAGACAAATCTCTTGCTTTCTCAACCGTCGTCGACCGAGGTCATAGACTCCAATATAATCCCGTCGCCTCCAAACTTTCAGCGGCTAGAACCCACTGTTGAGATACCATCTGCGACGCCAACTCTAGATCCAACACTCAAATCGGAACCCTAGCCACCATCTTCAATACATCACCGCAATCAACTGTATTGAGAGGTCAACCATTTTTCTTGCTATTTAATTGTTATATTTGATTAGCTTTAATTTCTTTTTGGATTTTTTAATTTTTCACATTATTTAAAACTATGAGATGTTTTGGGTTTGTGTTGGTTATTGACTTCATATGTATTTGTATGTTAGGGCATTTTCTTATTTTTTTTTACCAGAATACAACCTTATTTATGCTCATGTTATCTCGTTCATTTGCACTGGAAGAGGGGCTTAAAGTTAATAATTTGAAATTCATCCATAGAGAACTCTAAGTCGGCATAGTGAAATATCTGTAATTGAATTTTTACGGTATACTGTTCTCTGAATTTATAATATGATGCTTACAAAATTACTAATGAAATTGGAAGTGTGCATGTTTGATCACGGTTCAGATGGTGTTATATGTAAAACTTTAGTTTCTATGTATTCTTTGAGAATTCTATACCTGCTCTTTGTGATTTTCCTACACTATGAGTAGTATTTTTTATAGGTTTATTGGATAATACAACATTTCCTAACTATTTCATCCAATATATACTTTATTTCAAATGGATTTTGGGCATTGCCTGATTTCATAAAACCTCAAATAAAGGATTATGCTACCTGTTTTCTATGGTGTCGACTGTAGTTGCCTTTTCTATTAAAGTTTTGTCTTCCAACTGTGATTTTAATTTAGTGTTGAACTCTCAGTTGATGGTTTCATCATTTCTTGGCTTACTATTTCTTGGTTTCATCATTCTGTTCGGTAATGCCTTTTTTTTTTAAACCAATTTTTAAACTACAGAATTCCCCAAATCAATATCTAACCCTACGTATTTTCTCTCTCCAATTTTTAACCATCCATTTACCTAAAAAATAACAAAAAAAAGTTTTTTTTTGAACTCTTAGTTGACTAAACTCTTTTTTTATAAGATCTGATGTTATAAATTGCAAATATTTATTTACCGAACATAATGTAACTTACTACTTCTATAAATTTCATAGATTAATCTTTATTTCATATTTATGTCACTCATATGTTTTATATATCGATTTTAAGGTTAAACTATACTATGGTTAGAAATTGGATACGTAATCCTGATAGAACTAGTGCTGAATATTTATCGGGAATTGAGGGGTTTATTAGAGTTGCAATGAACCATGTCAATCACCGAGGTCATTCCGAGTGCCCGTGCCAGAAGTGCAACAACTGTTCTTGGAGGCCAATCGGTGAAATTCGACAACACTTGATCATGCATGGAATGTCATACAACTATACTAAATGGACACGCCATGGTGAACGGTTGGGAAACGTATCAAGTTCTTGCAATGCTAACTTGTCTTCTGTTGCTAATTCGACTGATGATGTTGATTGTGATAATGATCAAGTAATGGAGATCATCAAAGATGCATATCCATTTGCCTCGTACCATTATGAGCAAAGTGTTTCAGAAGAAGAAGATGAGTTTCTTAATGATGATACATTAGGAGATAATGAGACTTCGAACATGCATAGGAAAGAGATAGATAAATATGAACGGTTATTGAAGGAAGCACAAAAAGAACTGTATCCTGGTTATTGAAGGAAGCACAAAGTGTTTCTGGATGGAGTACTAAGGGTTATAATGCATGTCCGGGATGTAATGACGACGGAACATCCGAATGGTTTAGTGCGTACGACTCGAGAAAAAATTCGAGTTTTATACAATCCATTGAGAAAACGAGCAACATGTTCTAAAATTCATAGTTTGTTAGTTCATGATATTGGAGCCATCATTCGATCACATTGCCCGATGAATACGGGATATTGGCGGGCCATTCCTCCAAGTGGGAAGAAGGATCTTATGGATGAAATCACTATAATCATATATGTTGGATATATGTTATGTGATTATTGACTTTTGTTTAGTTTTTAATTTTTTTTTTTGGTAATTGTGTGAAATCAATAGCTAAGTGAAACTTATATATATGTGAATCATTCAAATTCACATTAGTCATTTTTTTCTTTTTGTCATTTTGTTTCATTTTAATTATGTCAATGATAGACGAATTTCGAGATAGATTTGAAAGACTCGAGATTGGAAAATTATGTTAGTAGACTATACTATGGGAGATATAGGGAGTTCAAGGCTGAGTTGAGTACATACTATAAGTTGCGCAAGACACATGAGGATGCCTTAGCCAACCCTCCTTTGGAGATGCTTGATAGAAGTGTAGATCAATGGGTAGAACTGTGTAATCATTTCAACTCCGAGAAGTTCAAGGTATTTTGTAGTCTCTTTTCATTGCATTTACTCTTAATTTTGTTATGTAATATGTATATTCTCCCATAACAGAAGGCATCATTAGCAAACGTAGAAAATCGATCAAAGAAGAGGTACAATCATCGCACCGGTTCGCGTCCTCTTTCATACATAGTGGAGGAGATGACAGAGGTAATGAACATTTTAGTATAACATATACTTAATTAGTTTGATGTTTTGCAAACGTCCTTTTTTTTCAATATTAGGACTGTTCAAAATTCCCATGCATTTGAGTTCGCTTATGCGGGAAAGAACAAGTGTTGGAATGATAGTGCAGCTAAGGCTCAACATGTAAGAAAGTCCTACTTTGCAATTTTTGTTTAATTTCATCATGCTAGTTTTGAACATGTGAAAATTCTGAAATTTTCTTTCAATATATATGAATTTTTTCCCAAATTTTAATGTGCAACTTACCTTTCTCTACTTATTGTTTATATAATGTTTCATAGATTTTGTTGATTTTTTGTAGGATGAGATGCTTGCTAAAGCTGGTGAATATCTTACAGAGAGGGCAAATGAGCAACAACTTCCAGTGGATATTCCTTTAGAGCAGATCCCTGTTGATGATCTAGATGCCGGACTTAAAATTATGACGTCCGTTTTAGGTGTGAAGCCTGGACGTCAAATTCGTGGATTGAGTGATGATCGTCTTCAAGATATTGGGAGTTCTTCCAATGTGGGTCGTATGGAGAAGGAGTTAGAAGAAGAACGTGCTGCTCGAATTGAGACAGAGCAAAGAATGCAAAAGAAATTGAAGGTTGTTGGGAATCAATTTAATTCTACACTGCAAACTTGGTACAATTCTATGCAACAACTTTGTAGTCATGTTCCTGTCTTTGTTCTACCACCATTTACTCCATTATCAGTAGATAATGATATTAATGAGGAAAATGATGATATTGGGGACGAAGAGAACGACTTGGATGAGGAGGATTACTTCGGTGACGATGAGTAACACATCTAATTTGTAATGATGAATGATTTTTTTTTTTTTTTTTTTAAATATTGGATTGAAAAAGTTAGAAATAATCTTTGCTAGCTATATTAGATGATTTTTATTTACATTTTGGTGCATTGTTATTTCAGGTTCGAATATTGATTGACATTAATTAAATGTTTAATTAGTTTAATTATTATTATTATTATTATTTTGCATTTTTGTTTTATTTTCTATAATTATAACAAAAATTATATAATAAAAATAAAAAATAAAAAATTTAAAAGCATTTAATTTCTCCCTACAAATTAAATTATTGTTGGGATAAATATGTTTTGCTCACAAAATTTGACTCCCCCACAAATCTTTTTTGGTAGGAAAATGTAGGATTAAGCCTACAAATATTTTTTGACACAAAATAATTTGTAGGAAAATGTACAATTTTATTTTTATCTTGTGCCTACAAAATCTATGTTGTAGGTCAAATTCATTTTAGTAGACGAATAATTTTGTAGGGAAATCACTTCGGTCACAAATTTTATTTGTCTTCAAAGGATTTGTAGGGAGAGACTTTAGCCCACGAAATTTCGATATTTGTCTTTTAATAACTTTCCCCATGATGTTTGCGCTACAAATGTCGCTACAAATTTTTGTTGTCTCGAAAAGTCTTTCCCTACAAATAACTACCTTTCCCTACAAATTTAATTTGTATGCGGAATGTAAAATTCTTGTAGTGTATATATAGATCCATGTTAAGGTTTTTTTTTCGTAATTTTTTATTTTTTTTTATTATTATTATTTTTAAATGTGGGACGATTCCTTCACTTGAAATTCTTATATTATTTTGTCATTATATATAGATCCATGTTAAGATTTTTTTTATAAATTATTATTATTATTATTATTATTATTATTATTATTATTATTATTATTATTATTATTATTATTATTATTATTATTATTATTATTGTAAAAGTGAGACACTTCTTTCACTAAAATAACAAAAATTATTTTGTCATTATATATAAATTCATGTTAAGATTTTTTTTTTTTTTTTTTGTAAATTATTTTTATTTATTTATTTATTTTGTAAAAGTGAGACACTTCATTCACTTGAAGTTCTTATATTATTTTTCCATTATTTATAGATCCATTTTAAGATTATTTTTATTTTTTTTGTAATTTTTTTTATTCATTATTTTTTTTTTTTTTTTTTATAAAAGTGAGACACTTCATTCACTTGAAGTTCTTATGTTATTTTGCCATTATATAGATCCATGTTAAGATTTTTATTTTTATTTTTTATTTTTTGTAATTTTTTATTTTTTATTATTATTTTTTTGGGTAAATGTGAGACACTTCCTTCACTTGAAATTTTTATTTTATTTTGCTATTATATATAGATCCATGTTAAGATTTTGTTGGTATGAGGTTAAATTTTTGTTTAGCTGAAACAATATTAATGATGAATTTATTGACATAAAGAACTAACTGATTATTAACATTAAAATTAATGTAATTCAACAAATCAACCATTTTTTGCATATAAAATATCAAAAAATAAATATATCAAAAAATTACAAAGTAAACGTATTTTTCAATTTTCTATTTTTGAAAACAATTTTCCAAAATTACAAAGAGAACATGTTTTCAGCAATCCCAAAACAAACAACCAAAATCAAAAACTCAAAATCCAAAATCGAAATATAAAGAGAACGGCCCCTAAGTTTCCGACGTGGGATACTAGTTACAACCATTCGTTCTGGTCGGAACGCGGTTTGCAAGTATATTCCCAACCCATCCAATATTCTGGCGAAAATTTCAAAAGAGATACAACCTAAATTAACTGTCGAAGAAAAACATGTTCATATTTTTGCGAGAGAAACCAAGAAACTCTGGATTAGAAAAGTACCTTAAGTTCGAGTTTTATAACGCAGTGCCGCCATTGACGAAGAAACTTAAGAACGAGAAGAAGAAATGAAGATTAGTTACCCCGAACTCTTCTCTTAGATAATTTTAAGGAGGAAATTATTTATTGGGGGGATTGTAACCCCCCCCCCCCTCCCCCCCACATTTTTTTTCCATTTTTAGAAAAAAGAAATTTCAGAAAAATCAAAACAATATATCAATACAGATACCATTTGGTAACACTGTCTGGTTTATAACTTGGTTCATTTATGATTTTGAGGTAAAATGTAGTAGTTAAAAATTGGAGGGAGAAAATGTGCGTTGTTGAAAAGTGATTTGAAAAATTGTGTGGTTTATAAACTGGTTTATAAACCAAATATGAAAGTTTACACATGCTTAATGTATTGTATTGGTGCAGGTTCTTAATATGTCGATAATACAGGTGATTTACATAGGGTTTAAGCATGTTTTTTAAAATCTGTTGCTTTTGATTGGTCACCTTAGCCTCCTACTAGCATCTACCACATGTTCTACCTGGATTGAATGCTCTCATCCAACGTGACAGTCCCTGTTTGTAGGTCCAATGACACTCCAAATCTAATTAACTAATGATTACCTAGAACCAATATTTTTAGCTAGAATTGCCCACAATCTTAATTAATATATAAATGGACCTTACTACAGTGAAGGAGAACCACAAATCCTTAACAAAGAAAAAACGTCAAACACTCTTTAAAAGTCATTTTTATTTTCCAAAGCTTTAGAAGTATTCTGTCCTTTTGATTTTTTTATTCTGAACCGAGACATATTAATATAATAACATAATCCTAATAAGTTCTACAATGTATTTGTAGAGATTCTACATCATTTGTTTTAAAGAAAATACTAAGAAATAGTCATTATCAGAACCTAATTATGGGTACAGTACCAAGGTATCGATACACGTATCGATAAAATAAGTATTTTCAGAAAGACAGAATTTTATTTATTGACTCCTTTGTAATTTTCAAGTCATGATAATTGTAGGTAACACTCATACAACATATGCTCTTAAATACTACGTACAATTTACTTGTTATTTTTTGTTAATAATTGCATAAAAGGATTCTTTTTGCAAAATATTACTATACTCTATCCAGGATGTTATATCACCTGTGACGCTTATCTTAATATTCATGCTACAATGTGGTTACACTTGTTATTAGATTTCAGGAGTTTCGACTTCCTGTTTGAACTCATGTGAAATCATGCTTGAACTCAGGATTATACACTTTGCTTGTTATATTGCACGCTCGGGATAATAATATGGTCTTCATTAAAATTCATGTTCTTTAAAAAGAAAAATATTATTACTTGTTCAATACTTTGTATTCACGTTATCCATGTGTTTCTTATCCATGTCTTGGGACTTGTAGATGCTGGAGCGTCAAATCTTTGAAGCTACTTCAATGGGGGTGGTAAGTATCTTCTAATGAGACGAAGTGTATATATATATAATGTCGAGATTGAAATCTGGAGTTACCTACCTAAGTTCCCAACTCTTTACTGATATGAATTTACTCACCTCTGGACTGAGTATTATCATGCTGATACTTTTGAATTTTTGTATTCAGACTGTTATAGCTTTACTAATTGTTAGTATGTATGATTGATGTTGAGAAATATGATGGCCTCGGGATATTTTGTTTAGTTCGTAACATTTCAACTTGACTTTTGATTTTTGTAATTGGCCGACATAAATATGTAACTTTTGAAAAGAAACAATTTAAATCAATATTCAGAATAATATTGTATTAATATTCTTGAAAAGATACAATTTAAATCAATATTCTAGAGAATATTGTAATACTTTTTGAAAATAAATGTTTCATTTGAATATTTTATTTTTGCTCTTGAAGCAAAACTTTATTTTACATTAAACATTTAATATGTTTACTTTTTTGTTGCTCCCCAAGAAGCACAACAACTACAAAATAATATTATATGCTCTTGAAGAGTAATATTATAATTTAGTATTTTAGAAGATTATTAATCTATTACTCCATAAGAAGCATATTTTTATTGAATATAGAAAATATATTCTATTATATAAATGCTCTTGAAGAAGCATAATTGAAAATTTTATTATTAAACGAATATAACATTGATACTCTTGAAAATATATGACCAACATTATGTCAATATTGTAGAATAATATTATTTTGATACTTTAGAAGAGTTACTAATACATTATGTTGAGATGAGACGATAAGATTTTACTATTAATAGTAATTTATTGTCTACTAAATTAAAAAGAAACATAATACGTTTCTAAAATGTGTGACATAATGATATTGATACAATTAAAATAAACATTGTATTGAACCAGAAATTCAATAAGATAGGCATGACCGGTAAGATGCAAAAAATTGAGAATTAAAAAATGCATTAAATGAAGAATCATGAGATTCTTCAAATATAACAAATTCTCATATGTTGTTTGTTCTTAGAGCAAACTGGTTATTAGTCTATCGCTGGCTAGAATTGGGACTGAATCCCTAAATTATCTAAAATGTATTTAGGGTGAACTATAGGTCACTCACCCTCCATGTGAACTATCTAGAAATATTAAATAATTATATGGATCCATTAAATAGTCACATGTCTGTTTATTGAAACTCGTAACTGAAAGTTTACTAGATTATTTGCTTAAATTGATACAGTGTGAGCACAATTTCAGATTTCTAAAATAAGATAACCTTATCTTAATAATGCTAGTGATTTTACATCCAACATACTTAAAGATACTAATTGGGATGATGGTTAAATTGCTCAAAGTTAGCGAATTATTTGAACTCCTCCAATCAATTGCTAAAGTGTTAATATTGAGAACAAAATGCTTCCCATTAGAAAATGCTAATTACATATAGCAACACATATATGTGTCTTGCCAACAATATAATCCCTATAAAGTTGGATTTAAGAATTTTAAGAATACATATTTAGTTTGGAATCAAATGCTATGAAATAACATGAATCTTAAAAGGTGATGCTTTATAGCATGATTTCTCAGCGTTAAGGAGAGGATTAGTAGCTGAAAATAATACAAATGTACCATATTATGTTATCTATATCCTCGCGATTAATAATACGAACCAGAACTTCGATTGAAAATAAGAACAAAAAGTTCAAAAGATAACATAATGCAATATCTATAAGAGATTAATAAAATCTCATACAATAGTTACAGATGTTCCATCTCATATTGATGTATGGTGCGCTTGAAGCTTAGTGATATCTAATTCAAACAAAGATCTCCAAATAAATAAAAATGGAGCAAATGATTACGATTGTCATATTGAGGAGGCATATATTCGTAAGAGAGTATATATTGATATAACTAATTTAAATCTCTAGAAGAGGTTCAAAAACTTGAAATATTGAAAAGTGAGATATCTATAGTTATTGTTGACCCAAGAGTAAACTAATCAAGAGGGGGGTGAATTGGTTTATAAAACTTTTTCGATAATAATCTCAAACTTAAAAACCAATGGGTACAAATATGAGCACTTAGTGTTACAAGTAACTAATCTATCAATGTAGTGTGCTATATATGTGTAAACTTAATTGATAAGGCAAGTATAGCACTTAGATATAATATTGCACAATATAAATTGATAGAATAGAGAAAGTGCAATGTACGTAAGTAAAAGGGATAATAGAGAGTGCAAACGCGATTTATGGAGGTTCAATCAACCAACGTGATCTACGTCCCCCGTTACCGAGCTCTCCGTCACGAGCAAGGCCAAATCCACTATTTTTGGTAACTTACAACAAGGAGTACCAAATCCTTAGGCGACTTACAACAAGGAGCGCCTATCCTTTACAATCGAGTTTTCACACGGCTCTCGAAACCAACAATCGAGTTTTCACAAGGCTCTCGAAACCAACAATCGAGTTTTCACAAGGCTCTCGAAACCATAAGATATATTGAATTGAATTTACAATTGAAATAACTCTCTTGACAAATGATATACTCAAATTAAGTACCGAGAGAGTTAGGCTAACACTTCAATAGATAGCAATGAATTAAGCTCGAGTGTTAGAGAAAAACTTTGATGCAAATGATAATGAAAAGTTCAATGCAATCAAACAAAGGTTTTCAAATGATCTCTTGTTAAAAATATTGAATCAAATTACGTACCAAGAGATGCCACACTTGAATAATTAACAATAAGTTAAGCTCAAAGTGTTTAGGCAATGGAACTTTGATGAATCAAATGATAATGAAAAATGTAGTACAAATAATCAAAGTTCCTTAATTGGAATTTCTCTCTTTTAAAAAATTAAAACAAGTTTAGAACAAAGAGAGACTTACACTTCAATTCCAATACAGTGTGAAGATGTTGAAGAAGTTTAAACAATATAAAACCAAGAATCTTCACAAAACTTTCTTCCAAAAACTTTGATGAAATTGATAAAACAAAGTTTAGATCAATCAAAGTTTTATTGAAAATAAAAGATGAATATAAACCAAGTAAGAACAATGAGTTTTCACAAGAAAGTTTGTATAAAATATTTTCTAAGTTGTGGTGAATGAATGCAAGAGAGAAGGCTATTTATAGATCAAATTTTGCATATTCTGTCTTTTGCGGTCGACCTGTTCAGCCATGCGGTCGACCTTAATATATCCGTTGCAAGAAAATAGCCGTTGAGTTCAAAAACAGCAGTGCGGAAGATCAGTGCGGTCGACCTCTCTTTTGTCATGCGGTCGACCCCCCCTCTTCATGCGGTCGACCTCTCTGGTCGACCTCAAAAAACAGCATTTCAAGATTTTGATTTTTCAAGGTTTTCTGACTTGTTTTTCAATAGTATAATCATGATTTAAGATCAAATAACCTTTGAAAGACAATCTTGACTTAGATAAAAATATTTTATGCAAGTGATGAATTTTTCAAGTAAGTTTCTTGATGCATAAAAATCATTTTCGAGCTCGTTGAATTTCATCGCTAAAGATTGAGAGTGTTATACCTTTACATGTGTTAAATCAACTCTAATCTTGTATGCTTGAATTCTTGATCTTCATGTCATGCTTTTCAACCTCAATTTTGATCTTTTGAATATCTTCAATTCTTTCATGATCTTCTTTGCGTCTCATGTGCTCGATCACATAATTTTGATTTATATCTTTGAGAGACGATTTGAATATTGAGTGCTTTGAATATTTATCATTACATGAAACACTTGAAGCACACTTGTTAGCAACACAATAAATTCTTGTTTGTTATGATCAAAACAATAAGGTTAAGTTAACCATAGGTCAACAATTTCCCCCTTTTTGATTATGACAAACAAGATGATTTGTAATGATAATATAAGCAATTGAAGCATATAATCAAAGCATATGGAAATGAGAATAATTGATAAGTTCAATTTTAGCATATATTCCCCCTATTTTATACAAACCATGAGGCATAATCTAGCATATAATATGATAATTTTTATGCATATAGATTATCCAATGTCAAGCAAATCAAATCATCACCATATTTTCCCCCTTTTGGCATAAGCAAAAAGGTGGCATCTATCCCTTAATCATGAGCATAGGTGTGATAAGCAAAATAATGGGGGCACAAGTAGAATATCTTGATTGTAATCATATTCCCCCTTAGTAAAGCATTCCCCCTTAGTAAAGCATTTTTAGCATGAAATGAGTTAAAGGGTTTATTGATCTTTAAATCATTGATCATTCAAAGTCCAAGATGTATCAAAGAATTTTACCTCATCCTCAATAGTCATGAAGCATATGTTGGCCATTTCATCTTGACTCTCATCTTTATCTTGCTCATCATCACTTTCATCCCAAGTGGCTTGTAGAGCTTTCTTTTTGAAGAATCTTTTCTTGCTTCGACACTCGGTACTTTTGTGACCGGGTTTGTCACAATTATAGCAAACAATCTTTTCATCTTTTTCGTCTTTCTTTTGGATTCGATGATTGTTGCGAACGCCTCTCCACTTCTTGATAAGGATAGCAAGATCATCAAGTTCCTCATCACTTGCGTTTGAGTTTGATGAGCATTTAAGAGCAATTTCGCGCTTGGCCTCTTCTTTTCCTTTTCTTGTCTTCTCCTTTGTTTCGGCATTGTTGAGCTCATAAGTCATCAATGTTCCATAAAGCTCCTCCAATGGATGTGTGTTAACGTCTATCGTATTTTCGATCAACATCCTCAAAGGATTCCAATCTTGGGAGAGAGACCTAAGAATTTTACTCACAAGTTCACCGTTAGTAAATTTATGATCAAAGCCTTTAAGACCATTTACAATATCGGTAAAACGAGTAATCATGCAAGTAATGGGCTCATCTTGCTTCATAAAGAAATTTTCAAAATCTTTAAATAAAAGATTTGTCTTAGTTTCTTTCACTTTGCTTGTACCCATGTGTGTGATTTCTAATGTATGCCAAATATCAAATGCGGAATCACATGTGCATATACGATTAAATTCATTTTTATCCAAAGCACAATAAAGTATATTTTTGGCCCTAGCATTTAAAGTCAATTTTCTTCTATCATTATCATCATATTCCTCTCTAGGTTTTGAAATAGTTTGATCCGGTTTTCCATCAACCTTAATGACCATAGTAAGCTCATGAGGACCGGATTCAATGACATCCCAAACATTATAATCAATGGATTGAATAAAAATCATCATTCTAGTTTTCCAATAATTATAATTAGTACCATCAAAGAAAGGTGGACGATTTGTAGAATGCCCCTCAAGATTATGGTTAGCCATTTACTCAAGATTGTAAAATCTTTTAAAAATGAGCACCTAAGCTCTGATACCAATTGTTGACCCAAGAGTAAACTAACCAAGAGGGGGGTGAATTGGTTTATAAAACTTTTTCGATAATAATCTCAAACTTAAAAACCAATGGGTACAAATATGAGCACTTAGTGTTACAAGTAACTAATCTATCAATGTAGTGTGCTATATATGTGTAAACTTAATTGATAAGGCAAGTATAGCACTTAGATATAATATTGCACAATATAAATTGATAGAATAGAGAAAGTGCAATGTACGTAAGTAAAAGGGATAATAGAGAGTGCAAACGCGATTTATGGAGGTTCAATCAACCAACGTGATCTACGTCCCCCGTTACCGAGCTCTCCGTCACGAGCAAGGCCAAATCCACTATTTTTGGTAACTTACAACAAGGAGTACCAAATCCTTAGGCGACTTACAACAAGGAGCGCCTATCCTTTACAATCGAGTTTTCACACGGCTCTCGAAACCAACAATCGAGTTTTCACAAGGCTCTCGAAACCAACAATCGAGTTTTCACAAGGCTCTCGAAACCATAAGATATATTGAATTGAATTTACAATTGAAATAACTCTCTTGACAAATGATATACTCAAATTAAGTACCGAGAGAGTTAGGCTAACACTTCAATAGATAGCAATGAATTAAGCTCGAGTGTTAGAGAAAAACTTTGATGCAAATGATAATGAAAAGTTCAATGCAATCAAACAAAGTTTTTCAAATGATCTCTTGTTAAAAATATTGAATCAAATTACGTACCAAGAGATGCCACACTTGAATAATTAACAATAAGTTAAGCTCAAAGTGTTTAGGCAATGAAACTTTGATGAATCAAATGATAATGAAAAATGTAGTACAAATAATCAAAGTTCCTTAATTGGAATTTCTCTCTTTTAAAAAATTAAAACAAGTTTAGAACAAATAGAGACTTACACTTCAATTCCAATATAGTGTGAAGATGTTGAAGAAGTTTAAACAATATAAAACCAAGAATCTTCACAAAACTTTCTTCCAAAAACTTTGATGAAATTGATAAAACAAAGTTTAGATCAATCAAAGTTTTATTGAAAATAAAAGATGAATATAAACCAAGTAAGAACAATGAATTTTCACAAGAAAGTTTGTATAAAATGTTTTCTAAGTTGTGGTGAATGAATGCAAGAGAGAAGGCTATTTATAGATCAAATTTTGCACATTCTGTCTTTTGCGGTCGACCTGTTCAGCCATGCGGTCGACCTCAATATATCCGTTGCAAGAAAATAGCCGTTGAGTTCAAAAACATCAGTGCGGATGATCAGTGCGGTCGACCCCTCTTTTGTCATGCGGTCGACCCCCCCTCTTCATGCGGTCGACCTCTCTGGTCGACCTCAAAAAACAGCATTTCAAGATTTTGATTTTTCAAGGTTTTCTGACTTGTTTTTCAATAGTATAATCATGATTTAAGATCAAATAACCTTTGAAAGACAATCTTGACTTAGATAAAAATATTTTATGCAAGTGATGAATTTTTCAAGTAAGTTTCTTGATGCATAAAAATCATTTTCGAGCTCGTTGAATTTCATCGCTAAAGATTGAGAGTGTTATACCTTTACATATGTTAAATCAACTCTAATCTTGTATGCTTGAATTCTTGATCTTCATGTCATGCTTTTCAACCTCAATTTTGATCTTTTGAATATCTTCAATTCTTTCATGATCTTCTTTGCGTCTCATGTGCTCGATCACATAATTTTGATTTATATCTTTGAGAGACGATTTGAATATTGAGTGCTTTGAATATTTATCATTACATGAAACACTTGAAGCACATTTGTTAGCAACACAATAAATTCTTGTTTGTTATGATCAAAACAATAAGGTTAAGTTAACCATAGGTTAACAGTTATGTCATTGTGGGGGAAAGAAATCGAATTGAAATGATTATTGTGTCGATGAACTTTATAAAGAACTTGTGCAAAAACAAATTGTGAAGCTGAAAGTTTTATAATATGAATGATAGCGAGGATAATAAAAGAAATTATATCGAAGAAAATCGACTTGAAAATAGTTCGCCAAAGTATGCATCCATGCTAAAACTTACTACAAAACCTGAAGTTTTGAGACTAGCAGTCTAAACACTTAAAAGTGTAATGCCAATAAAATACGGATAGGTATTTTCTAAAGGAAAACAAAATTGTACATTTATAATACACGACTTGTTGCACAATAAGCCCTTATTTAAATTTGTTCAATACTCAATCTCAATTATCTATCTTAATCAAACCTACCAATTTTGACTTTTTAAACATTTTTTAACAACACATTCTCCCAAAAATACTATTCCAAACCACATTATTCACAAGAGAAGGGGGCCACACATGCCAAATGTTTCAAAGATCTGACATTGAATATGAAACAATATTTTTACTTCCCTGACAATGCATAAAAAATTCCAAAATATTTTCACTCTAATTACTATCATACGCTCTTTTATGTACAAATGAGTGAGACCAAAATATATGATTAACAACTCAGTACGTTGGGAGTATTATTTGAAGTTCCAATGAATAAGATTATAAGGGGTAATCAATACCTTGGTATTTTGGGATTGCGATTAAATAATTAGAGAAAAATCTATTTGAAATATAGGAATAGCCACATATTTAAAGTTTCACGACTAAATTTGGTTGTAGCAATATAAAAATTCCAATGTGGAAAATATGCAATGCCCTAACAATACAACATAATCTTTGAAGGATTAAATATGTTTGAAATATATAGCTCAAGTTTTTAAGAAACTTGTTTAATCAAAATACACAGAGAATATATGCAGCATGATCATCATAAGCGAATATATATTGAATATGAGTATAGGAATAACCAATAATGCTTATATGATACAAAGATTAATATTTGTATTCGTTATTATCATCATTGATAATTTAAATATGGTTAGATCTCTTGAAGAGATTTCAAAGACACTTGAGAAATTGATAAATATGATATACAAATCTCAATAAATAATAAGGTATATTCTTTGTTTAATGACATTACGTGGAGAGTGTTTTATGATTATTATGATCATCATAATGTATTAATCATATATCATGGATATACTCTTCTATATGAGATTCCTGAAGAGATCAATATACGAATGATTTTATACAGATTGAATCAAAAGTAGTAAGTGTACTCCTTATCCTTCGCTTAAGCTTTGTCTAACTGGGTTTTTCTGACAAGGTCTTAATGATGCAACACCAAAATACTCCAAAATTTTCAATAAATTCACTTAAGTGACAATGTAGTTGATTTATCCACAAAAATACCGTCAACATATACATTCAAGAAATTGTTTCACAAGATTGGGGTACGTCGACTAGGGGTGGACAAAATAACCGAACCAAACTAAGCGGTTTGGTTTGGTTCTACATAAAAAAAAAATAATGATTTGATTCTTAGAATCAAGAACCATTTGATTTTGATTCTGGTTCCGGTTCTTTTTCCAGAACCAAGAACCAAATTCAATTTTTTCATCTCACCAAAAAATTCAAATCTAAAATTATAAATGTGAAATGTACAAAAATGTTATTTACCATACATTTTACCTAATTTCCTATTAGACAAAGATTTTAAATCATAAATCTAAATTCTAATTCTAATTAATTTATCTTCTTTTCAATTATAGACACGCATTCACACTGTTTTACTTGCACTCCAATAACACAGCAATCGTTACACTCCTTAATCATCATCGATGACGTTGATGTTTATTTTTTAAAATTTATGTATACATAAACCTCAGCCAAAATTGTCAATTATCGGGAGTTAACCCATACTTAAATTTTATGTTCGATGCTCTAAGTTTCGACGAGTCGGGAAGCTTCCTTCAGGCGAGCTTCTTCTTCTTCAATTTAAAATAACATATTACTTTTTCTAAATTTTTATTTTGTTAACTAAAAATTTCATTTTCTATTTAGTAATGGTGTATGTGGATTTTAATGAAGAATCAGATATAAACATGTTTTAATTTGCATTTATTATTTAAGAATTTAAGTAATGGTCCCAGAACAAAACCAGACCAGAACCGAGCGATTTGGTTCCATATCTTTTAAAAAAACCAATTGGTTTCATTAGTAAAAAAATCATCGGTTCATGGTTTTGTTTAGTTCTTCTGGAACCAAAACCAAATCGAACTACGTCCATCCCTAACGTCGACTCAATGATTTATAGTGATAATATCAGGGGGAGTTGTTGTACTCTTTTTCCTTAATCTAGGTTTTGTCCCATTAGATTTTCCTATAAGATTTTAATGATGCGGTATTTATCTTAGTACTCCAAGAATAACTGTATTATTTTTCCTTTGTTAGATTTTTTTCCTCATTGAATTTTTATCAAACAATGTTTCAACAAGACAGATATTTTTGTAGTCTATCGTTCGTTGTAAATATTATATGTAATAGTGAATGTTATTTGTATTTATGTAACCCTAAATATTATTACCTCATTTATCTCTAATTTTCGCTTACACACACACACACGAGGTTGTGATTCTTAATAATACATAAATTTATTGATGTCTTTATTATTCTCTCACTCTTTCTCTCAAGTTTACAACATATATATATATATTTGGTTGAATAATGAAGCAATGAAGGTGTTTGATGACCGCAACCTTAATCTAAGTACAACTAGCATTTTGAAATATTAATGAACCTTCAGAACTCCACCTCTTGCGTTAATTATCAATACCTCTAAATCTAATCTAAATATTATAAATGTCTCCTTTTATGATTTTATCCTTCTAAGTCTACACTCCTTTGGATTCATCCATAGCCATGATTGTCATTACTATTCATGATATCTTCAATTCTTAACCATCTTTATTTGCCAAATTGTCCTCTAATTTCCTCGAAACTAAGCAACAACTGAGAATTTTTTAGCTTTTTCTCGAGCTCTACACTTGAGTAGTGAAACATAATTATGATCTCAAAATGTTCATCACTTGAGACTTCTTTCTTGTGTTAATCCTAATTTGAAAATCTTGATCTGGGTTCTGCTTACATATTTCTGTTCCTTTGTAGCCTTTGATAACTATCCAAGATTCTGTGAAGGTACTTTTGTTTTCAAAATTCTTCAATTTATGCGGTGTTGATAAAAAAAAATTATTCTGATTCCCAGTAAATGATCCTGATTTCTATGCTTTCCGGATCAATTATAAAATTCCAACTTCTTTCGGCATACTCCATATATCTTTAGTCCAATCACTTCCAATGCTTGTGATAAGAATTCCACGTTATTGAACTGACCAACTATAGCTATATTGAGGGTTTAGTCTCTGCAAAAGATCGTGCTAAGGTTTCGTCGGGCAGAAAATCGGCCTTAGTTAGGAATTGTTACACATGGAAACCTTGTTTCCAGCTTCATCAATATCGAATTCGAGTTTGTTGATGCAACAAAGGAAAAACACAGTATGGACAAAAGAAGAAAACGAGCAATTTGAGAGTGCACTTGCAATGTTTGATGAAAGTTCTCCCAATAGATGGGTTTTGGTGGCTTCCACGATCCCTGGAAAATCAGTGTATGATGTAATAAACCAGTACAAAGAATTGGTGGCAGATGTTAGTAATATAGAAGCTGGTTTGGTCCCAATTCCTGGATACTTGAACTCCTCTTTTGCATTGAAATTTCCCAATAATCACAGTTTTGATGTGTTTAGGAAGAGAGGCAGATCTTGCAATCAAGAAAGAAAGAAAGGTGTACCATGGACAGAGGAGGAGCACAGGTGAAGTTTTCCTAGAATTATGTTTGCTCTCGTTAACTGATATTCAAATATAACTATGTCTCCGAAGACATAAAAGATAGATCAAACAATGTTGCTTTCTTTTTTCTGCAGCTTAGCTTCGTAGTAACAACTGTACAGGATTGGATTAAATAAGGCAAATATGTTATATGCACAAGAAGTATTCTCTTGGAGGGACACGAGGAATTCAACATGTAGCTATCAATTTTTAGATTGTCCTCCATTTCATTGTCTCTGCTTTAACATTATACAGTATCATTATCGTTGAAACGTATATAAGATAATAAGACATTTTGATGGAATATAAACTACCTTTCCGAACCTGATAGTAACATTGATTCAAAACGTTCTGCGCCTATAATAAGCTATCAAAACACCTAGTGCATTTTGCTACACAATTATGGGTAGGGCCAGACACTATAGTAAACATGATTTTAACGTATTTTTCTTCCTGGATACTATTGAGTATTATCAACCCCCCCCCCCCCCCCCCCCCCGCGCCTAATGTCTTAGTTTTGAAAGTAAGTGGCTGCAACTATGCCGATGTTCTTCTCATTTATCATCTCCAGAGTGCTTGCAAATGAAACTTTCAAAGATATTATGTTCTTATAGTTTTTTTCTATTTTTCTGATAACTTTCCATGGTTGAAAATAGGAGATTCTTGTTGGGACTTGAAGAACATGGAAAAGGGGATTGGAGGAACATTTCACGAAATTTTGTCATTTCTAAAACCCCTACTCAAGTTGCAAGCCATGCTCAAAAGTATTATCTAAGGCAGCTTTCAGGAGGGAAAGATAATAGGAGGCCGAGCATCCATGATATAACATCAGTCCAGTTCACGAACAATTTTCCCTCGGATAATAAAAATTCTCCATCATCGGATAATTCTTCATCTGTTACATTGGTACAAAAGTCCATTGGCACTCCAAAAATATTACTCAGCTGGAATCTCAAGAATAATGGAGCTTCATTGGTTATTGACTCCGCTTATGATGATCCATTCACTACATATTCATATGATATTACCTCTCATGCTACCTGTATAGTTAACACCGGTGCTATCAATCAAGGTTTCCAGTTCCCGTTCCAATCCAAAAGATCTCTTGAATGAGAAAGAGATGCCTGGTCTGGTCAGTATATCAAGATGCCAAATATGGATTTCGTTAATGTCCTGGTGTTATTTACTGCTGTGACAACCTTATGTATACTATATGCTAGATGAAGTAATACATAATTTTGCATGTTCTGATGATTGTCAAGTTAAGCAACATTAGTGAAGTGTTCAATTCCTGCTTTATTCATTTTGTTCATTTCTCAGATTTCACCACCAGTGTTAATAATCTAGATTCATACTTTTAGTTTCAGGGTTCCCGCGATAAATTTTAATATTGGATTATGTGGCCAAATAAGCTGATTTAGCGTTAAAATACCGTGTATATCTTATATCTATTTTTCTTCGAGGCCCTACTCTCTTTCTAGATTAGGTATCTATTAGGCCAAGTTGACAGAATTTGATAATCTTCACTTTTTCTTAGTTGAGTATGTTTTCCACTGAAGTGAAGCATTTTCTACTTTAAAACATTGTAAACACTTAATGATCCACGTAATATTTATACTGTGGTGCACTAATTTTTTTCTGTTCCCTTTTCTTGATTGGAGCTTCCATTTTTTTCTCAGGATACTTAAATTCTATCTGCGTGATTGGTCAATTAAGGCATCTTGCATCTAGCTTCTTGCACTAGTCTTAAGAGAGAAGTAACTTTTGAGATTCTGAATTCACTTTCTGTATACCGAATCAAGAAAGGTTGGAAAGGAATTTAAACTGTTTAGATCTAGTATTCTCACTGGAATGTTATCCACAGAGTGGCATCTATCTTTCGGCACCAGTAGAAAAGATCCTAATTTCCATTGAGAATTTTTTCTATAGAGCCTTCTTTCTATGGTCAAGGTGGGAAAGAGCCAACATATGAAGTTCTTCGTTTCAAAGGCCTTCTCTTCTCCTACCGGATCCCATTAGAACTCCGAAGTTAAGCGTGCTTGGGCGAGAGTAGTACTAGGATGGGTGATTTCCTGGGAAGTCCTCGTGTTGCACCCCTTTTCTTTTTTTTCGACAATTTTTTTCACTGAATATTTTTATTCCTACAACATAAAAAAGTCAATTCTAGCCTTATTAAACGTCCCCTTCCCCTTTCACGCGAATGGGGGAAAATAGTGGAGGCAAAGGGAAATGGAGTAGCCAGGAGGGGAAGGGGATGGAGGCAACACTAGCAGGGAGCTGGGTAATAAAACTGGGGGTGAGCAGAGATTGGAAGTAAGGGGTAAGGATATATTAGGACTTGGATAAAAATGAAAAACAAACTATAGGCTTGTTTACATGATTTTAGAGAAGTTCTTATTTCATTTTCTCTTTGGAACTAGGCCCTTCCACAAGAATCTCAATTATTCAATATCCACTGAACCCGAGACTTATTATCTTGATTAATATGTAAATAGGGCTTAGTCTGTCAGTATTGTCCCATGCACAGCTGCTTTTAAATTTGAGCAAAGGATTTGCAAGAAAATGATAGGAGAAAAGGTGTGCTGAAATCTTGAATTTTACTACATAATAACTAGCACATTTTACCTCCTTTTTGCTGCATAGCACAAATCATATAAAATCTGATAACAAATAGATTGAGATGAGATTTCCTGTTGGTGAATACATCCTATGATGGATTTCAAAATGAAAAAGAGCATATATCTCTTTGATATGTACCCCTGTTTGCCCCCCCCCCCCTTCTAAAACAAAATTTATTCAACACTCAACTATCTATCTTAATCAAGTCTACCATTTTTTACTTTTCAAATATTGTTTAACCATACATTCTCTCAAAAATACTATTCACAACCACAAGTTTTTACAAAAAATGGGGGCCAAGGGTCTGTATGGAAGCATAAAATTGAGCTGATTTCTGTAAAAATATGATGAAGCATATTTATACTGTACCCTCTAAAATTAGCTCGACAAGGCCTACGGGATTTAACCATTGTTTTTCTTTTTTAGTTGCTGTGATGGTTGCTGCTGTTGCCCTACTTCTGCTGCACTATAATGAAAAGGCGCATTGCCATCCTGCATCAACTTTGTAAGGTAGATTGTTAACAATATCCAGATAGAAAAAGAAGTTAAAATTTAATCAATTATATTGGATTGACTAATATTATCTACCAAAAATGCTGACAAATAAAGGTTCCGATGCAGCTTCAGGTGCGTATGGCAATTTTCATTGATAAGTTTTTTTTTTGGTTCCTGAATGAAGAGCGTTTAACATTTACAGAAGATCCATCTCTTACAATTTGCACAAGAAAGAAATCTGTCTTTTTTTCCTATTGTTCATCAAAGCTTTTTGGTGAATCTAGATAGGTGGACATAAAGTAGCAAACTTTTCATCATCTTGTTTTTCCTTGCTTTTCTTTTCCATAAGATAAAGTAAAAGGAAAGATTTTATAGCTAGTTCTACCTTATTCCTATTCACTTATTTTCTCTTCCAGGGGTAGGGGTGGGGGTTTGGGTTATGTACCTACAATATGCATAGCGAAACTCAATAGTTTCAATTCCCAAAGTAGGACCGCCTTTGTGTTTAGAAATAATTTGTAAAAAAGGAATGAATTGGAAAAGAAATTGAAATGTGAAGATGAACACGTGATTGTGTTATACAAGCAACCGCGCGATCGCACGAAGCGATGTTCAAAAGCCAGTGTACAAAATCAAGTAGCAAAGTGATCGCGTGATATTAATTTTTGACCTTTTCTTAATTATTCAAATTTGATTTTGGCACCATTTAATGGGATGTTACACATTTTCATGAAATGTTGGCACTAATTCGTGGATCATGGTTGGATATCTATAAATAGGAGTTGATATTTCAATTTTATTACATTACTTCAATACCTGATATAAGATTTGATATTCATAAATTCCATTTCTATATTCATTGAATATTGTTGTAGTGTTCTTTGTTTTTTCAAGTTCTTACTTTGCTTTGTTTGAACTTGATAAAATGCTCGATCAATCTTACAAATGTATTTGCTATACTCCTTCAAAAGTCATTTCAATCCCGATGGAGCAAATATAATTTGAGGATAACGTTCTACGTGTTTGAGCTTTTATTAATTTTTTTTTTTTATTCAATTTTTGTTGTTATTCTCCATCTACTTCATATTTACAACAATTTGTGATAAAATATTGTACCTTTTAACGATAACAACACTGATCTACATGATATCATAATACTGCACATGTCCAAATGTCCAATCTCCAATTGTAATCTACCCAACAAGAACGAACATGACATTTCACTACCACGAAGATAGCATGACTTTAGGAGAATTTTGTTTAGGACTTTTGCTGCTTTGCTTGTGCTTAGCGAGTATCGAATGCAAAGTTATCAAACTCTATCAATGGCTTAATGTTTATAATTTTAACTTATCTAAAAAAATAATTTTAATCTTACATGGACCCATTTTAGTAGTGCATTATAAAAGTAAATTTGATAAATGAAAAATCACCTCACTCCTCCAAAATTAAATAAATTAACAAACAAATCTGTCTCCTATCAATTAATAAACGTATCTCTCTCCTATCAAAATAATTACGGAATAAACAAATCATAAACATTAGCCTGTTATAAACTAGAGAGAAAAGAGAGAAGAAATAAAGAAGTCAATAAACTTGTATATTTTATTATGAACCGGAGCCTCATAAATATATATATATATATATATATATATATATATATATATATATATATATATATGAGAGAATAGAGATATACAAAGTATAATGTCTAGGGTTACAGGAGTACAATTGTCATTCATAAATACAAGATAATATTTACAACACTCTTTCTTGAATGACATATTACAAAATATCTGTCTCGTTAAAATCTTATTTGATAAAAACTCAATGGGACAAAACATCAAACGAATGAAAAATAGTACAGTTATTCTTAGAGTATTAGATGAATGTTGTCTCGTTAAAACCTCGTCAGGAAAACCCAATGTGACAAAATCTTGGTTAAGAAAAAAGAGTACAGCTACTCCCTCTAGTGTTGATTGTTGTAAATCATTTAGTCGGTGCATCCCAATCTTGTGAACTGATTTCTTGAATGTAGATGTGAGCGGTGCATTTATGTAAAAATCAGCTACATTATCACTTGAGAGTGAATTTGTTGAAAATTCTAGAGTACTTTGATGCTACCTCGTTAAAACCTTATCAGGAAAAATCTCGTGGGACAAAACATCGACAAAGGAAGAAAGAGTGTAGCGCATATTAACTTCCCCTCATGGGAACATTACAATTATTTGGATGTTGCATATAATTATTTCAACTGTTAATCGATACAATATCGAATATGTTCGCCAAGCATATATAAATAGCACATATCTCATATTATTTGTTCTTCGAATATAAATTCAATTAGTCCTTTGAACTTGAAGAACTATAAAATATTTCCAATCATTTGAAGGTGCTGCATCGAGCCATGTTCTATAATCAATATTCATCAATGCATTTAATGCAGTTCTCGAATCTGGAAGTGGCTAATTCACTTCAATGAACAATTAACTTATTCACTTCAGGTGAATAATTAACCACGAATTTGTATCTTGAAAACCAATTGCCAGAATTTTCAAGTATAATTTTATGTGACAATCGCATTCCATTAAAAAGTGATTCTATTCAAGGCATATTAAATATTCAGATCACAAAGTATCTGTATATTTTGATCAAACAAATTTCTTAAAAACTGGAACTATATATTTCAGATATATTTAATCTTTCAAGGATTATACTGTATGCTTCAGGCGTCGTATATGTTTCACATTGCAATTGTCAAATTGCTACCACCAAATTTAAATTGTGAAACTTTAAATAGATAACGATTCCTATATTTCAAATAGATTTTCTCTAATCATTTCACTGCAATCCCAAAGTACCGATGTATTGATTACCCTTTTTAATCTCACTCATTGGTACTTCAAAGAATACTCCCAACGTATTGAGTTGATGATCATACATTTTGATATCACTCATTAGTATATCAAAGAGTGCAAGCTATTAATTAGAATCAATTATTTTTCATTATATACATTTATAATAATCATATATTTATTGGCACCTATTATGCATTTTCTGACAAATAAAATATTGCATTTGTGCTAGATCTTTGAAACATTCGTTGCGCAACAAGTCGTGTATTACGATTATACCTATAGATATTTTACTGACTTTACACTTTTAAGTGATTGATCTTCAAGTTCCAAAATTTAAGGTTTTGTAGTAAGTTTAATTTAGCATTAATGTATACTTTTGTCAACTATTTTTATGTTGATTTTTTTCGACATACTTTCTTTTATTATCTTTGCTATCATTCATATTATGATGTGGCCAGCATCACAATTTACTTTTGTATAAGCGCTTTATAAAGTGTGTCGACGCAATTATCATCTCAATTCGATTTCTTCCCCCCCACAACAACATAACTATAGAGATCTCAAATTTTCAATTTTTCAAGTATTTGAACCTCTTCTGGAGATTTACAATTAATTATATCAATAAATACTCTCTCATGAGTATATGACCATCATAATCATTTGCTCTATTTTTATTTACTTGGGGATCTTTATTCGAATCAGATATCGCTACGCTTCAGGGGTGCCATACATCAATATAAGATAGAACATCTGTAGCTAGTACATGAGATTTTCTTAATCTCTTATGCATATTGTAATTATGTTATCTCTTTAATTTTTCGTTCTTATTTTTAATTGAACTTCTAGTTCATATTATTAATCGCGAGGATATATATATATATATAACATAATATGATACATTTGTTTGATTTTAAGCTACTAATCTTCCCCACATGTTGAGAAAATTATCCAATCAAATTGACAATCATTTTTTCGGCGTTGTAAAATATAACTCATTTGGGATATATGTTCAAATCACACATTTTTCTCAAAATTCTTTATTTTCCATTTCAGTGCATTGTGGTGGATCAATTGCATCATTAAAAAATTAGATGGAAAAATTAGGCTCTAACCATAAGTCAATTATAACAGAGAGAACTATGATGTTAGCATGATGCGTAATAGAATTTCCTAAACAAAAATGGAAGTATTTTGTTCTCAATTAAATTAATTGTAGGCGTTTAACAAGCAAAAATGTTAAACCATTTATCGACATTCCAACTAACACTTATTAGAATGTTGAGAATCATGTCCACTAGCAATATCAAGACACATTCTTGATTATATAATCTGAATATTATACTCATAATTTAAAATTTGAGTAATAATTTCGCAAACATCAGGTTGCGAACACCATGCAATCATCTAGTATATGCATCAAATCTATTAGATACAAATAATATTTAGACGATCAACATGGAGGATGATGGGGGCCCATCTATCACCCTAATTATTTTAAAAAAATATAGGGAATTTAATCTCTATTTTAGCGAGTGACGGTCAAGAAATTTCATGAAAGAGAATAAACATCATATATGGTTGAATTGAAGAATATTCTGATTTTTCATTGCGTATCCATTTTAATTTCGCATCATTATTGATCCAGTGATGGTCCAACTAGTCATGTCAAATAATAAAATCAAATCGAACTTCTGGTTCAATATAAGATATAATTCATTGATTAAATATAATATAATCATAAATCATTCAAGTAGTCAAACTAATCAATGTTCTTATGACATTAGTTATATGTTTTCCTCTGGGGATAAACATGAACTCAAATGAGATATTCTTCGAAACATATGTTACTTCGAAAAGCACGTTTTTACTGCTCTTTCAAAACCAATATGTCAATATTCTTTTGGAATATTAAAATTGTAATATCATACTCTTTCAAGAGCAGTTAATATTATTTTATAATTGTTATGCTTCTTCGGGAGTAACAACATACAAACATATTAGACTTGAATATGTAGTATGAAATAAGATTTTGCTTCTTCAAGAGCAAAAACGAAATATTCTTCTCAAATTAAATATTCCTAATGTTGCAATATTTTGTTGGAATAACGATTTGGATCAATATTCTTCTGAAATATTGATTTAAATTATTCTTTTTCTAGAATAGTGACACAATATTCTTTTGAAATATTGTACTATATTATTGAATGTAAAGCATACATTCAAACAAATGTTTATTGTAAGTTGGTATAATCAAAACTATATGATAAGATCGAATGGCTATACCACTTTCTATGAAAATTCAAAGTTACTTGGAGCAGAAAAAGAAACTATGTTATTCGTGAATAAGTAACATAATAAATTGAAATATTTATTATAAAATAAAGTTGTTATACTTCAGGAGCAACAACAATTTTTTTTTTTTTTTAGAATATCAAATTAATAACATATCTCTTAATATTGTGCTCTTCGAGAGCAAATTATATTCCGTTATAATATTTCATATGAGATAAAATTATGATTTTCTGGGAATCACCACAACAATATATTATTCTATATCATAATGATCTTTTGGATTATTAATAAAGTCAAAAATTCAAATTTCTTTGAGAAAAAAATGCAATATTTATCACATGAGTAATAAAATAATATTCTTCTAGAATATTGAAACGTAGAAATAACGCAATATTCTTTTGGAATATTGATTCGAAGCTCATTCAATTATAACAATAATAAATATTTATTATGCTAGTTAGGAGAAAAAAATGAATTATTCTTCTGGAATAATTATATTTATAAAATTGCGATTCTTCAAGAATAATAAGTCAGTATTCTTTTAGAATATTGACAAATTATGCTCTCTAGGGGCAAATAATATTTTTCTGAAATATTGATATTAATGATTCATTCTACCTTTTGAACTAACAATATTTGTTTTATACACGAGTGACGATAAAATATTATTCTGGAATATTTATCTAACGTGTGTTTTATTTCTTCGAGAACACTAACACCACATTCGTTTAAAAGTTAAAACATATTTTAAATTATACTTTTTCAGGAGCATTGAGTTAATATTCTTCCGGAATATTGAAATTGTAATATACTGCTCTTCACGAGCAAGTAACATTATATATACACGATATTACTTGGGTTACAAGACAAAGATAAAATTTAAAGATTACAAGAATATTGGATTAACATAAATAAAGAGATATACTTCAAATAAACTGTGAACATAGTTATCCAATCTTTGCTGATTTTGATTCCAAGATTTTAGACTGATCTTGTATGTCACAAATGGTACAGTGATATAGACAAAAAGATACAATGACAAATTTTCAGTACTTTTTAGAATGAAAATTAACGTGCTGCAACAAGGTGTCTTCTTTCGCTAACGAACTTATTTCGATTCATCAAAAATGATAAATCAATATTCTTCTGAAATATTGAAAACTATAATTTATGTCTTTCATGAACAAATAATATTCTTCTAGAATACTAATTATAATGTTGTACTACTTCAGGAGCAACAACAAATTATTTATAATACACAACATATGGTTAATATTCTTCTGAAATATTAATTATCCATTGTGCTACTTCAGGAGTAACAACATAATGAATTATCAATTTAAATCAATAATAACAATAATACTTGTAATTGACAGATCTATAATTAATATTCTTCTGGAGTATTAATATATACACTGTTGTACTACTTCATGAGCAACAACATAATAACATCAAGAGAATTTGTAATTGGCAAAATGTGCTACTTCAAAAGCAACGTATTATAATAATAAATAAATACATCCACAAAATCTTTTACATCCTCTTGACTGGAATCTGAACCACCGAGGTTGTATAAAGGTTCCATGATACTGACAGATTATCTCCTCCAATAATGAGAAACTATTTTCAATCTGAACCACCAAGGTGCTTCTAACTAATATTTTGATATTGAGATTTTGAGATATTGTTCTAACTCATTTTGGTATAGACTCGTGTTGATAACGTGTTATAAACTAAAGAGAAAAGAGAGACGAAATAAAGAGGCCAATAAACTTGTATATTTCATTATGAGCAATAACCTCATATATATAATAATATATACAGGAGAATATGGATATACAAAGTATAATGTCTAGGGTTAAATGGGTACAATTGTCATTCATTAATATAAGATAATATTTACAACATATCCCAATATTTCTTGTCACATCTTCGAAGATTTCAATGAGTTCTGAAATGCTAAAATCGACCACTTTCATCAATTGCACATCTCACTCATCAATATCCAACAAATCAGTCGGGCAAAGGTGTGTCAATTTCCATATTGGATGAACTAACTCCTCCCTTCTTTGATTTATTCTTTGGAGGCATTTTGAGTTCGGATTCTTTTTGAACAAAAATGAGTGGGAATGATAGGAAATGAGTTGGATACAAAACTTTGAAGTAGGTCAATGATTTCAATGGATTTGAAATGGATTTTGGAGAGAAAATTTCCATTTTCGAGTTTCTTGAACAAAAGTTAGGTTTTCGGGTTTTGTTGATGAAATTGAAGATAAAAATTCAAATTTGTGATGTGAATGTAGAAGAATATGATAGATTTGTGGAATTCTTGAAGCAATTTGGTGGAAATTGATGGTTTTGGGGTGATTAAAGAGAATAGAAGATGAAGAATATGAACTTAAGGTTTAAACAATTTGGGGAAAATGAGAAAGAAGTCTAAATTTTAATTCTGATTTACGACACTTTCGATCGATCGGAAATGTCGGTGGATCAAAATTCAGAATTAAAAGAAGGTTAGCTGCATGAAGTTTTGACAAAGTATTGGTCAATCGAACAAGGAGTCTTGGTTGTGCAAATGGTCAACCGAAATTTGTTTTGGTTGATCATCTTGCTCGACCAAAAGGTGATTTTGTTCAATTGAAAGAGAGAATTAAAGAACTGAAGCTGCATATTGTTTCGGTTGAATGTTGTATGATCGAAAGTAGAGTTTTGGTTGAACCTTTGTTTGACCAAAATATGACCTTTCAGTTACCCGAAGTGTTTCGGTTGACCGTTGCAAATTTTTAAATTCACATATGATTTCGATTTAATCATGAATATAACATACAATTATGCATATAACAAAATTTTAGCCACATATTTCTGATTCATCAATATCGTCCAAATCTCTTCTAATATATGAAAATCTATCAAGAGCTAGAAGTTTTGTAAGAATATTAGCCAATTGTTTTTCGGTACTAACAAATTCCAAATAAATATTACCTTTTTGCGCATGATCTCTTAGAAAATGATGTAAGATTTCAACGTGTTTGGTGCAAGTGTAATATGAGATTTTTTTGACAAGTTTATAGCACTAGTATTATCACACATTATGAGAGTTTTTTAAATTTAAACGATAATCACTAAGTGTTTGTTTTATCCATAAAACTTAAGTACAACAACTAGCGGTCGAGATATATTCGGCTTCGACGATTGATAATGCAATGGAGTTTTGTTTCTTAATCATGACACAAGTGTAAAGTCTAGAAAGTGATAAGTTCTGCTTGTGCTCTTGCAATCAATAGTGCAACCGGCCCAATCGGCATCCGAATAGCTAAGTAAATCAATGTGAGCACCCTTAGGATACCAAAGGCCTAATGTTCTAGTGTCACTTAGATATCTAAAAAATCTTTTGACGGCACTTAGATGTGAGTCCTTTGGATTAGATTGAAATCTAGCTCATAAACATACAATAAACATAATATTCGGTCTACTAGTGGTTAAGTAAAGAAGAGATCCGATCATACCTCGATATTTTGTTATGTCAATTGAAGTACCTTGCTCATCTTTTTCCAATTTGATTGAAGATCTCATTGGGGGGATTCATTGGCTTCAAATCTTCCATTTCAAACTTTTCAAGCATGTCCATAATGTATTTGGTTTGACTAATGAATATCCCTTCATTAGTTTGTTTAATTTGGAGTCCAAGAAAGAACTTTGGTTCTCCCATCATGCTAATTTCAAATTCCTTGCTCATACACTTTGAAAATTCTTAACAAATGGAAATATTAGTTGCACCAAAAATAATATTATCAACATAAATTGAGTGGTTGCTCAACATAAACTTCTTCTTCAATGAAACTATTTAGAAAAACACTTTTGACATCCATTTGATAAAGAATAAAACATTTATGGCAAGCATAAGCAAGGAGCATGCGATGGATTCTAATTTAGCACCGGTGCAAGTGTTTCTTCGAAATCAATACCTTCTTCTTGATTGTAACATTGGGCCACTAATATAGCCTTATTACGCACAATTATGCCACTTTCATCTCGTTTGCTTTGAAAAATCCATTTTGTACCAATAACGGGTCTAGGGACTAAATCTCAAACATGATTTCTTTCGAATTGATTTAGTTCTTCTTGAATTGCTAGAATCCAAAACTCATCACTCTGCTTCTTTAAAATTCTTTGGTTCAATTTGAGAAATGAAAGTACGATTATTTAGAAAATTCTTGGTAGTCTCTAGTACTTGTACCTTTGGAAGGATCACCAGTTATGAAATCTTTTGGGAGAGAGGGAACAAACCTCCATTTAATAGGAAGTGGAATTGCTTTCAATTTTGAAAGGTGCTCCTTCTTCTTGTTTTGCACTTCGCTCTTCCATATCTCTTCCGTCAATGTCTTTAGGATCTTCCTTGTTTTGATCTTGAATATTCATTTTCTCAAAAAGAATTCCCACACCTACATCAATACCTTTCTCTTGATCAAGAGAATTAGTGTCATCAAATGTAATGTACATGGATTCTTCCACTACTAGAGTTCTTTTATTAAAGATTCTATAAGCTTTGCTAGTAGATGAATATCCAAGAAAGATTCCAATATCGGACTTTGGGTCAAATTTTCCTAAATTTTCTTTTGTATTTAGAACAAAGCATACGCAATAGAATACTTTAAAATAACTTATATTGGGAACTCTATTTTTCCAAAGCTAGTATGGAGTTTTATTTTTCTTTCGACTTACCAAAACTCTATTCATAATGTAGCAATCGATGTTAATAGCTTTGGCCCAAAAATATTTAGGTAAATTATTACCATTTAACATAGTCCTAACCATTTCTTGCAATGTCTTATTCTTTCTTTCTGCTACACCATTTTGTTGAGGAGTTCTAGGAACCGAAAAATTATATTCATATCCATTTATTTTAAAAAAATCATCAAAAGCAATATTATCAAAATCTCCACCATAGTCACTTCTTATAGTTGTAATGAAGTTTTCTTTTTTCATTTTGAACATTCTTGCAAAAAATGTTTGAATACCTATAAAACTTCATTTTTCAAGTTCCAATTCAAAAAATAAAAATAAATAAATAAAAATCTTGAGAAGTCACCAACAATGAAAAAAGCATAGTACTTATCACTTAAACTTACAGTTTTAGAAGTTTCAAAGATATCCATGTGAAGAAGTTGTAGAGGTTTTGTGATTGAAGAAAATTGCTTAGTTTTGAAAGATTTTTTTGTTTGTTCTTGTCATTTTCAAATCTCAAATTTGATAGACCTTTAACAAAGTAATTTTTTGAAATTTTTTAAATTAGGTCTATACTAACATGGCTCAATCTTCTATGTCATAAACAAGTATCATCCTTAAAGCTTGACAAATATTTTAATTATTTTTCAAATTCAATGTTAATGATATAAATATTTTTGCTTCGACTTCCTATGAACAATACCTATTTTGATGTAATCTTTGATAATAACATCTTAAAGAATCAGATTTAATATGATAACTTTTATCATATAATTAATTAATACTTAGCAAGTTTGTTTGAGATTACCTACTTATAAAACATTTTCAATAGAAGGAGATAGATGATTACCAATATTTTTAATACTGATAATTTTTCCTTCGGCGTTATCTCTAAAAGTAAAGTGACTCTCATCCTTCCTTTTGAGTTAGACAAGAGTGATATGTTTCCGGTCATGTGTTTTGAGCAACCACTATCCAAGAACCAATTGTTCTTTACCTTTGTTGATACCTACAAATCATGATTTAATTTTTGACTTTTGGTACTCATATAACCTTGGGTCCTTGGTAGTTAGTGTTAGTGGTTTCTTGAACCCACTTATTCGTTCCTTCAAAATGTAGTTTCTTCTTCACCAAACAATTAAAAGCTACATGTCTATTTCTATTGCTATTGCAAAAACTACATGTAATATTTTGATGAGAGGAATAAGAGGTGAAAGATTTAACAAAAATATTTTTGAGAAAATTTTGTTTTAGAGATAGTTTGTAACCAAATTCCTCCTTTATCAAAAATACATATTTGTTTACCAAGCATTAACTCAAAATTTATCTTACCTCGAGAGTTAAAAATTTCTCTTACCTTGAGTGAGTTTGTGAACAATATATGCTAAATTCAAAATTTCTCTTTTAGGGAGAAGTTTTCTCTAATCCAGACATTTAGATTATTATTTTCCTTTTTAACAACTTTTTGTTTTTCCAAAATTTTTTTGGATTCACTTTTCAACAAAATATGTTCATTTTTAAGAGTGGAATGTTTAATAATAGGTTTTTCAAAAGCTTCAATAATTTCTTCATAGGAAGTAGATAATTTATCATAAGAGAGAATGTCATTTGTGTTTACCTCATCCTCAATGGCCTTGAAGCACATGTTTGCAATTTCTTCTTAGCTCTCACTTTCATCTTCCTCATCATCACTTTCATCCCAAGTGACTTGTAGAGCTTCCTTTTTTAAGAACTTCTTGTTAGGACATTGATAAGTGTATTTTATACGCTTATCTGTATGTTTAAATTAGAAGAAATTATTATCGTTTTAGGACATATACTATTTAATTTATGTTTATTTGTTTACTTTGTAAAAAATAACCCAAAAAGCGAAGAATGAAGCAATTAATGGAAAAATGACACAATTGGATGTTAATTGGAGTTAAATTGAGCATATGGCGAGTGATAACATCAACCGGGAAACCTACATGGTGCCAAAGAGAAGAAATCAAAGGTTGGAGGAACGAATTGAAGGATTTGAGAGCTTAAATGGGAAAATCGAGAAGAAGATAAAGTTTGAGACTAAATTGCAACAATTGGAAGTTGAGGATTGAAGGTGCAATTAAAAGTCAAGGACCAACTTACACAGCCGAAAAAAGATGGAATTCGCGATCACTGGATACATACCATGCGATCGCGAGAAGATGCAAAATTGTAACCCGAGAGTTTTAATGAAGTCCACGCGATCGCTAGGGTTGAATCCACGCGATCGCGTGCTTATCCAGTTGGGTCGACTGTGGACTTTTTCTCGCGATTTTCAACAGAATTCTCTCTTTCTTGACCTAGGTTTCTCCAAAACCTATATATACAACACATGAGGCACGAAATCTGGACATTTGCCTCTCCATAGAACGAGCTACAATAGAGAATTCAACATCAAATTCTTGGGGAATCAAGCGTTGCAAAGGAGCGTGAATTGAAGATAATTGAAGAATAGATACTTGGTGCAAGATTTCCATTCTTTACATTACTTTCAATGAATGCTTATATTTACTGTTTTTGTTCTTTATCAATGATGTGTAACTAAATTCTACGTTGGGATGAACGATACAACCTAGTTAATTATTTTAATTCCATATTCCTCATTTTAACGATTCAATGCATGTGTTGATTTATTATTGCATTTAATGCGTGAATGAACTGGCCACTCTTTCATGATTTAATGTGTTATTTTCATAATCCGAGAGGTGGGTTAATAACATAGATTTAGGTAATAAATCCGGTAATTGAACGAGAGATAGAGATATACTCTTGTTATTATTGCGATCGTGTTTGAATTCTTGTGTGTAATGCATCTAGATAAGGAATATTCGGACCCTCTGTAGATATATAAGTTTGACTTATTTAGGTAGGATTGATTTAAACTCGAGAGAGGAATCTCAATATGAATTAGTGAATTCGATCGAACACATATTTAGAAAATAGAACCTGGAATTGGAATTGATTTAATTGGCTAGGTGAATTCGTGAATCCCAACTACCTTACAATCGTTTTTAAAACAAAAGAAAATTTGCAATTTAATTATTTAATTTAATTCGCTAGTTTTAGTTGAAATTTCCATACAAAATTCGCCTATTCAAATAAAGTTTAGAACTAAAATATTTCAGTAATTAATAGCAGTCTCTGTGGGACGATAATCCGAACTCCTAGGTTCACTTTATTACTTCTCACGACCCATACACTTGTGGGGATATATCGCATCGCCAGATATCGGGGAACAGACATTCAGTTCTTTGTGACCAAGTTTATCACAATCATAGCAAATAACTTGTTTGTTATTTTCATCACCTTTGCCTTCTTTCTTTGGGAATCGACGGTTGTTGCGAAAGCTTCTCCATTTTTTGACAAGGAGAATAAGATCATCAAATTCCTCACCACCCGTTTTTGAGTTAGAAGCTTCTTCATCCTTTGATGACTTCAAAGTAATATGTCTTCTTGTAGGATCCTTCTTTTCTTCCTCTTTTGCTTTTCTAAATTTCTCCTTTTTTCGGCATGATTGAGTTCATAAGTCATCAAGATTCCATAGAGCTCCACCAAAGGATATGTATTGACATCCTTGGTGTTTTCAATTAGCATTCTTAAGGAATCCCAAACCAAAGGCCACGTAAACACAAACTAAAATAGGCTGAGATAGATTTCGCTAAGGGACTGACGCTTGAAGCAGTCACTTTTTGGGCAAGCACTTGACTGAGACATCATAATTGACTTAAAGCCATAGAAAGGACTCCACATACTCATCATAGAGTCTTCGTGCGCGGTGGAGGCTTCTTTCTAACCGATCAATTCAGGATCTAGGTAATCATCGCTATTTAGTTGGAATCTCGTCACTAGTGTCCAGAGAGAGAGAGAGAGAGAGAGAGAGAGAGAGAGAGAGAGAGAGAGAGAGAGAGAGAGAGAGAGAGAGAGAGAGAGAGAGAGAGAGAGAGAGAGAGAGAGAGAGAGAGACTTTCATTTGGGGAGGTTGGGAATGAATTAGGGGTCAGTGGTACTGGTGGGTAGGGATGGGTTATTAATATTATGATTAATTAATAATATTAAATGCAATTATCACCTGAATTGGGAATAAAAAAATTTCAAATCTTGTTTTTGAATTATGAAGTTCAAATATAGGACCGGGTGTAATTTCAAATTTTTCCATGCAAGTCAGGGAAGGAAGAAACTTCAGTGCATGTCTATTTAAACATGGGTTAAGAAGCTTGTGATCTCACCCTTTCTTTGGCCTTTTAGCAAATTCTGATATTTTAGCAAGGAAACTACATTCTCCCCTATATTTCAACTTATTAATTCACAAATCAGATTAATACTTTTTATTCATAACTCAAGTGATAATTCAATAATAATCATATTATTAGATTAAAATACACACATTTAACCTATCTCAACCATCTCACCTCCACCTGGAACCTCTCTCTCTCTCTCTCCCTCCCTCCCTCTCCCTCTCCCTCCTAAGTTCCTCAGTGCAACATCATCGCACAACTGCACTCATCAACAATGATGTTGTTGTGTACAATGCTCTTTCTCCTTCAATTTGTTGTTTAGTTGGATTATTGGGATAATTTTTGTTTGTAGTGGTGATGGTGAGGTGGTGCGGCGTTGTGATGCTGACAGCAATGATTAAATCATGGTAGTGCGACAGTAGTGGTGTAAGTCATGATGTGCTAACAGTGGTGGTAGTTGTGGCTATAGTGGTTCATTGGTGGCGGTGTGATTGTTAGTTGGATGTGGTTGCTGATGGTGGTGATTGTTGTCGTAGATATGAGGTGGTGTTGATGGTGGTGGAGGGAGTGATATAGGGTGGGGTGAACAATGATACGTGACTATTAATTATGTAATTGTGATCAATTAATTTGATAATTTATGATCTAAACAATTGTAACTTACAAAATTTATGAACAGTAACTAAGAAATAAGCCCAGTATTAAATTTGTGATTTTGTAATTAAGAAATAATTCGAGATCGATTATTGCAAACAATAAAAAAATTGTAACCTATAAAATTTGTAATTGTGACCTGAAAATATGTTTTGATAGATTAATTTTATAAATGGGACTGAGAAATAAGTCGTAAAAATTACTTTTATAATTTGTGATCAATGAATAAATTTCAACCTATAAAATTTGTAATCCGTGACCCAAAAATATATCGTGACCTATAAAATTGATAATTTATATAAAAAGTTAATTTGTTACTGTAACTATAAATTATATTTTATTGTGACATTAACTAATTCGAATTACCTATTTAATTAATAAAAATATTTTATTCTTTATTTTATTAACTACCACCTAATTTAGAAAGAAATTTTTAAATTTGTTGATTTTGAAAATATTTCTTTAAATGTAGGAATTATATATTTCTTTAAAGTAAAAACAACTAACTGATTATTTCCATCTACAACCCACAGGCAAAGACAATACGAAATGGCTTATAAAAAGAGACAAGCATAAAAATGATCCTCAGTATTATTTAATCCCATAACATATCATAGAGTTATACACGCGTAGTTATAAAATGTAGCAAGAAAATACAAGTCTATACAATTCAACGTGTCAAAAAAATTCTAGCCATGAAACCCACGACAAGAAGTCCCGAGGACGGAGCACAAGGGCACCAATTTTTCAAACTAAAAAATACAGGCTTATTACACATTAAATATCCAGATTAAAATACAGAGTTCATGAACACGACAGCTAACTAATGAGTAACAGGGATCAAAAGGGAATATACAACTTTCCATTTTTCATCGTGTTATTCATGGACCGGGTATTTCATGGTGAATTTGCATGAAAAAAAATTGCGTCTTCCATAATTTAATTTGACAAGAATCAATTGAGAAGAGCATTTGGGTCCAATGGCGTAACTGTAGCTGGAAAATCTGTCCTTTGCCCGACGAGGGAATAATATGCTAGTATATGTGCTGCTGGATGCTCAATAATTACTTGTACGTTTGCATCTTGATCAACTTGTGCAGCAGGAATCAACTCAATATTCCAGTTTGGACGCATCATTTTTAAGAGATCCAGACGATTCACAGATCTATATCCCTGCACCCACAAATACCTTAGGGAATTTAGCTGCACTGCGGCCATAGCCAGTGCACGTTCACTAAAGCAACATCCCCTCATTTCTAACTTTTGCAGGCTAGGACAACCTTTGGAGAATTCCAGGAGACCGTCATCAGATTCCCCAACATAACCCAGAAGCATCCATAGTACTTTTGGGCTGTACCTCCCAATATAACTGAGACCCAAATCTGTAAGCCCTCCGGGGCGAAGATACAGGGCAAACCTCCTAAGCTTATCACAACCAATTAGTAAGGATCGAACTCCATTGTCAAGTGGCAAATCTGTTATTGTTTCTTCACGGTCAAGCAAGACCAATCGAAAGTCGCACATGTTCTTTGAGTATTTTCCGATACATTCCAAAGATGCGTTTGTGATATCAGACACGTATACAGCCAAATATTCTAGTTCAAGGCATCCCTGAGCCAAAGCAATTAACCCTCTCTGGGAAACTATACCTTCAACATCTTCCATTTCTTGTTCATCATCTCCTCGCTCAATCCTAAGTCGCTTCATTTTCTTACAAGACTGAGCTAGAACTTCCAAACCTCTATCTCCAATGACATTCCTTGTCTGTCAACAGAGACATGTTTTGAGTACCCAATGCCAATATTTCATCCATTTAATTCAAGAACTCAAGAAATCGTACACATCTAAATAACCCAACATTACCACATCAAAAAAAAAAAAATGGTGAAAAGCTCACATTACCAGTTTAGCCTTGAAAAAAAAATGAGCTGCCTAGTCACAATCAAGAGTTTAAGAAACAAATATCAGCAATACAACCAAGCAATGAGAGAAAGGTGCATTTAAGTGAAGGTTACATTTGTGGACCAGAATATACAGCAAAAAGCACATTTGGAGAATGAACATGGGGACCATGTTCGGAGGATTAAACCATTAAGGAAAGGACAACACTAAGAACAACTCATCCACCCCCAAAATACAGAAAAGGAAAATGTGGAAGAAAACGACTACACCCGGGAGGGAACAAGAAAAAAAGAGAATATTTAAACTACCACATCAAGAACACCTTCGCAGGAGATTCCAGGAAAAAGTTACAAGCCTCAGATCAAGTGCAGATGTGATTTTTCTACAAAGTCTAAACTAAGTCAATATTTAAACCAATCATGAAAAATCAGTGTTTTCTATTCTGAAGTTCTAATCAAAACACTTCGAAGATTTTCCATTTTTCTGACTTATAAAACAAAACTAGTTTTTTTATTTTCACAGTTAGTTTCTTCCATCATAAATTTTATTTACTCCTCACAAGGCATTGTAGTCAACATTCAATTACTCTTAAGTTACTAAATTAGTGTCATAGTTCTTGATACCATATTCATTTTGCCATGCCAATTCCTCAGCAATAAAATCTTTTGTCATCAAGAGAGGAGCCAAGAAGGGATTGGAAAACTATCTGATGGGTTTAGAGGAAATTGGAAACCCCCAATGAAGTGTCTACCAAGACGAGAAACTTATTTGTGCTCGTATAAACACACAGACCAGGTTGCAACCAATGTTTTGATCTCAGATACAGTATATCTGAAAGTTATTAAGTTAAAGAGTCAACTATGCAAAGAAGACTGACTTAATGCCAAATTCAACAAGATATGAGCGTTGATTTTTTCAGCCGCGTGAAGGAAATGGACACAGAATAACATTTGTACAAGGAGAAACAACAATTTGAAAAATTTACCTCAAGGATTTCCAAGTTGGGGCATCTTTGTAGTAAGACACAATGGCCTTCTGTGTCAAGAAGTGCATAAAGGAGATCCAATTTTTTGAGTCGGGCAGCAATTGGAAATACAAAAGGCATCTCTGCGTTCGCTAAATAAGTAAGACCCAAGCAGCCTAATCTTGGGGGAAATGATTCAGCAGAATAACTACCTAATTGCTCATCAAATATACCATCGGCATTCTGGCCAGGTGGCTCATTGAAAGAACCCCCACCAAACTCTTCGAGTGCATTAGCAGCTTTAAAGAAACCAATCAGATCTGATATATCACAGTCACTAATCTTCACTGAGGTCAAAGAGGGACAATTTTTGGCCATTAGCTCAAGATCCGAAGATTGCACTTGGGTAAGATCTGTCATGTAGAAGTTAACTTTTTCAAGAACCGTATTGTTCAAAGCAAGCTCGTGCAACCATTCCCCATCGTTCTCATCTATTGTGCTCTCTTCCATAAACAATGTTTTTAAATTCCTGCAAAGGTGTAAAGATGAATAAAATCTTAAATAATCAACAACATAACTATAATGACATGAGAAAAATCACTTGACCACTGCTGGATTCAGAGAGAGAAGGTAGCTCAAAATCATTGCCTAATCTATTAAAACAACACTACATTTTGTAACAAGAAACTTTTTATTCGCAACTAACTTGTTTTTATTGAACCATGGTTTTCAGCCAACTTATGAGACTAGTAATGGACATATCTAAGGACACATAAAATACACACAAAGGAGATTTGCATAAACAAAGTTTCTCTTCAGTTTCAATCTTTGTTTCTTTTTCTTATTTATTTATTTCTCCAATCAGAGTCGGTTTGATTTTAGGGTGTTTTGCTTTTCAAAGAAACATTCACCATTTCAGTTTCTCCTCTTATGAACTCTATATATCCCCTTCACTAATCCTCAAGATATAATAGGTAGCTGTATAAGTCAATGCAGTCACTATAGTTTTGTATGTCTTACTTAAGTAACCATTGCTAATAAATCCTATACATCTCAAGTTGCGAAAGATATGACATAAAATGGATAATGTCCACATTGAAGGGGCAAATTTCCAAAGACAACCAAAAATCATAATCCTCTAGCAGGAATAAAAAGAGAGAACTATCTTATTCAGGAACATTGTAACATTACCAAAAATCCCCTGATATGTCACTGAAAAAGTTTCATCAGCCAGAAAATACTCCCATCAACAGAAGATAAGATTGATCTAGAAACTTCTCAAGGTAAGCATAGATCACCAAAAAAAAATTCTATTTCATTAAAAACCAAAATGTATTACCTAGGGGAATCCAATTTCAAATGGATGGAACATAAGCAGACTTGAAAATTCAACAGGCTGAAGAACACACCCAAACAGTTTCCAAAGCCACGTCATTTTCTTCATCAATAAATACACACAAAAAAGGGAAAGCAAAAGAATATTTCATCCTGCATGTCTCACATTAGAACATAATAGTGCTTTTCACCTTGTATTACCCACCCTAGAGTTTTGGGTGAATGCATTTTATTCGATTCACTTAATGCATAAGTAATATAGGGAACAACCTTTTAGGTGCCAAGCAACAGAAAATCAAGATACTATGAATTACATAAGAACGTCTGTGAAATTCTGGTGGTCAAAAGGAAGAATATTTATAAATTATAAAATGTCACCAAAAATAAATAAAAAATAAATCGAAGGTTAAGAGCATCTCCAAGGGTTCGAATCAAATTTAGTCCAAAGTTTGCCCAAATTTGGTCTGAACCCCAAATTTGGGATAAACTATTTATATTTATACCAGAAAAAAATGGCAATTTCGTAAATATAACAATGATAGTTTTGTAATAAAATAGTGTATCCCAAATTTGGAGTTGATGAAGTGTTATCAATGTTTAAAAAGGCGGAAATAGGTAGTGATGCGTTTTTAGTTCATGAGGCGAGGCGTAAGCCTCGAGGCACTTTGAGGCGTAAGCCTCACAACAAACCTAAAAAATTAGACAAAAATTTAAAATACTATCATAAAGTCTATTTCTCCAATAAAAATAGACAACTTCATATTCATATTTAATGTAGCAACTATATCTATTGCCCAAAAGTAGTAGTTCTAACAAAAAAGCATGACCCGACTATCAAAAATATTACGTTTGGGAACATGTTTTCCCTCATGTTGCAATTGAAAAAAAGGTTAAACTAAAAAAGGTTAGAAGGACTTGCACTAATCATTATCACTACTGTGTTTGCAGTTCCTTCTTAGAGAAGATTGTAGGCTGGGTTTGATTTTTGTTTATTTAAAATCTTTGAGATGATGTTTTATATTATTATTAGGTTAAAAAATAGGCCCAAGTTTATATTTTCTTTGGGCCCAAGCATATATTTTGTTTTTTGGCCTAAAATTTTAAAAATTAAAATTATAACTGAGGCGTAAGAATCGAGGCCTACGCCTCAAGCAATGAGGTGTCCGCCTTACCAAAAAAGCTTATTTATCAGTGCCTTGAGGTGCTAACAGTGTGCCTCAAACTGGGGCGTGCCTTGAGGCGCGCCTCAGTAGAGCCTTTATTCCAAAATTTGGGATAATGAACGGGGTTTGGTTGGAGAAGGACCTTGGAGATGGTCTAAACGCAAGACAACCAATAGACAATGTAGGTACTTGAACGGAGCAACATTTGATGTTCGCATTGTTTAGAAAAAAGTATCTAAATGGTATCAGATCAATAAGGAAATCACAAGTTGAGAGCATGTCTGTAAGATTTGTAAACTGAACTGAATGCTGAATGACTCAGATTTCAAAACCTGTCATTTAAAATCCCAGGGATAGAATAAAAGAGTTAAATACACCGGCGGCCACCGAACTTTATTAGCAATGTCACTTTGGCCACCGAGTTTGAATTTTCATTATACCAATGGCCACTTTGTTTTGTAATTTATAACATGTTGAGAGGTCAAAGTGACACGAAATCAAACTCGGTGACCAAAGTGACACTATTAATAAAGTTTGGTGGCTACTGGTGCATTTAACCCTAAAATAAAAACTCAAATTTGGAATAGTTGGCACAAAGTAACTTCGTTGAGACCACATTCCTAAATGTACATGCTGATAATGAATACTGTTTAAACAATGCTCTCAAACTTATGTCATATGTGATTCAAAAAAAATCATCTTCCTGGAAAAGATTTAACCCTTCACCCAGATACTCTCAATTGAATAAATTGATAAATCAATGTAAAAGAAATTAAGAATATAGTTCATGTGTGCAACACAAATAACATAATCCATCAAACATTTATCCAAGGACCACCACACCCCATTAACCAAAAAGATCAAGAATTAAGTATCAAAAACTCATATTTATAACCATAATCAATAACACTAGACAAGTGGAATCAAACAATCATCTAAGATTTATCACCACGGAAAATCTTAAGAACAAACTGATAAGTCAACCAAAAAAAAGATTCCCAGATGTTAGATGTAACCATATCTAAATATGAAACAGCAATCCCCTCTAAGAAATACAAAAGAAAGGAAGTTGCATAAAACAACAATTAATCATTTGAATTTCTCATCTCTCTTTTGAAGAATTAAGACTTCTAGAAATAATATGAATTATTTTATGCAACTGCACTGTGCACTTATGAATGTTAATTAAGTTGACCCAGCAATACTCAAACAACCAAGAAATTAATATAGAAGCAAATAAATTAACATTAAACACATCATATAACAAATTATCATGAAAAGTCATGTATTGCACAAGAAACACCCAGAAAAATAACTCAATTTTCAAAAATTAAAAAGTAAATTCCAATTTTTTTCTTGCTTTTTTACCTGCACAAGCGGCCAATAATTAGGAGACCATCAGTAGAAAATCCTGAACACTTATCGAGCTTCAAAACTTCGAGAAGCTTCCCAGCCGGCGATTTGGCAAGCAACTCGAGATCCGAATCCATCACAATCATCCTACGGAAGTGTAAAGTCTTCATACTACTAAAAGACCTGCCGACCTCTTTCACCCAGGGAGTAACATATCCACCCCAGTCTTCAGGGATAAGGTTAAACATAGCAGCTCGTGGCTTCCCTTTGAGCTTGAGCGACTCAAGTTGAGGAAATCGGTGCGAGAGCTGCTGAGGCGTAGCCGTGTAACACAACGCGATAGTCACGTGCTTTCGAGTTAAGGCGTCGATCTCGTACCAGCGTTTGCACACAAGGGATACAGCGTCTCGGTCACGATGTTCCTGCACGTAAGGGATCACGCACTCCCAAACGGTGTCGTAAGCTCCACTACTACTCCGACTATTTCCAATTCCCTCTCTCATCCCCAAATCTTGTTCGATTTACTCCTTTAGGGGAAGGGCTCTATAAATCAAGCATAGAAAGACAACATATGAGAACCAATTTTGTAGAAGCTGATGAATTATAATTATATTGGCTTTAACTTTTTAGACATGATGGGAATGGATACAGGAGGATTGGACCTGAAAAGGGGGCACGGCTGTGTGTGAGTGAGACAGAGTATGTGCGGTTCAAAAAAATGAATGGAAACACGGAAAGAGACGAGAGGAGGAGGGAGGATACAACTTTTGCTATGCATTTTTTTTATTTTTTTATTTTTTGTACTCTCTAATTTTTTTTTTCCTATAGTAATTAATTTTAATCATTCATTAAAAATTAAGTTCAAAATATTTGACTTTTTAATTAAATTTTAATCATTCATTCTCCCAAAAATCACTATTCATTTCAAAAAAAACTTTGTTTAAACAATACCAAACACATACTAAAGACTGTCTTTTATTGAATTGAAAATATAAACAATGGATAGCAAGAAAATATTATTTAGAAATTGATTTGTTTAAAAATTATTTTCATGAAAAATGTCAAATGTAGCCCCTGTTCTCTTTGCTGTTTTGAGGTCGTTTTCTGTTTTTATTTTCGAAAACGCTAAAAACGCGTTCTCTTTACCATTTTCGAAAACGCATTTTGGAAAACAAAAAAATTTTTTTTTACACAAAACGAAAAACGCCCGAAACATCGTTTTGGACGTTTTTTGTGTATTTCGACAAAAAATGTCCAAAACGCGAAAAACGCGTTTTGAGAATTTTTTTTTTTTTTTTTTTTTTTTATAGAATTATCTTAACTTAGAACTAAACTTAATATAAAGTTTTTATTTTTTTATTTTTTTATTATTTTTTTTAGAATTATCCTATCTTGGAACTAAGCCTAAATAAAGAATTTTTTTTTTTTTTTTTTTTTAGAATTATCCTAACTTGGAACTTAGTTTAAATAAAGTTTTATTGAATTCAATATCAACATTACAAAAAAAAAAAATTAAATGAGAATTCTTGTTGTTATATTTCAAAAAATGCAATGATAAATGGACTCTGGTGGTTTTGAAAGAACTTGCATTTTCTGGATTTTAATAGAAGTAGAGCTTTCTCAAGTCCCGAACCTGACCAAACTGTGTTAATATAGACTCTTAATGCTCACATTAGTGTGTTGCATGTAACCATATTTTTAGTGTATTGTGAAAGGAAATTTGAGTTGGAGTTAGTAGTATTCTGCAAGCAAATTAATTAAAAATAGTTTAAATAGTGTTCTGCAAAATTTCAAACAGAACGCGTTTTCCAACATTTCATTTTCAAAAACAGTTTTCAGAAATGACAAACCAAACGCGTTTTCAGCAAATTTGAAAACAAAAATGAAAACACAAAATACAAAACATTTTCGAAAATGAAAATACAAAATAAAATACAAACAGAACGCCACCTAAGTGTTTTGATATTATTTTTACGTACAATATTTTTTCCATTTAACTTTTATTTTTTACACACATTTAAACATTTGCATCAAATTCAAACTTTTCTAATTGGAACCGAACAAAAATCGAAAATAAACGAAATTGAACCGTAATTGAAACCATTCGGTTCTTGGGTTTAGTGGAACCGAAATCGGACCAAAAGTTTCGATTTTGTTTCTGTTCTCTCAATAACTGAATCGAATCGATAAACGTCCACGCCTTGAATCCATGACAACCTCATTAAAATGGTGAAATCTAAAAAGAGATCATTATGTATATGTTTAGAATAATATTATTCATAATGAATGACTATAGTAGTCGTCATACTTGGTATCTTATGGGTGGTAATTTAATAATTAAAAAAAAAAGGAACAATCAAATGAATTTTTCGTATTATTTTAATAATAAATCAATCACAAATAAGATGTAACATGGGGCGACTATTGTAGTCGTCGACTACAAATAGCAATATTCATATTTTCAAGCTTGAAATCCTCTAAATCTATTGAATTTTATTTGTTAAAGAAGTCCATATAAATTCACAAGTTATTTATGATACCTATATTTTAAATGATTTCATTGAAATCCACATAAATCTCATTTGGAGACACTTAAATTTAGAATGGCTTTATAAATTCATTAAAATTTCTTTGAGGATACTTTTTTTAATCACACGAATAATTATCTAATCACTTACTTTTTTTATCACCCAATGTATTTGTACAATATCACAATGTCACATAAAAATATCAAATAAAGTAAATTCTTCTTTTTGATCTATCAAAACTTTTTCAGTAAAATCTTTTGCATGCACAGGTTTCATCGTTCCCATTGCTTCGTATTCACACACACACACACACACACACACACACACACTAAAAGATTACACTAAAAGATTAATATGTTAATACTTCATTTTTTTTACATGACGTTTTGTTTAATATTGTTTTTATCTATACAACACTATGTAGTTGGTTAGTAGCACAAACAAGATCTCATAATCTTTTCTATAATCTTCAACTATGACTTATTCCATACATGATGACTTGCAATATAGATATTGTAGCAAATTTTACATTACATCTAAGAGTAGTCCTACTTTCACAACCCTTCTCACGACAACTACTCTCACAAGTCACAAGATACTAAGTAAATACTTCATGTACGTAACTCCATAAATCAATTCACTCCAAATCTCACACTTGCTACGCCATAACAAAAAACAATTCAATTTTGTGAATTATAATTCACTCCCAACCATTAGTTTATGCTAAAATTCAAGGAGTAATCCTACTTTCACAACCCTTCTCCCCACAACTACTCTCGCAAGTCACAAGATGCTAAATAAATACTTCATACACGTAACTCCATAAATCAATTCCCTCCAAATCTTACACTTCCTACACCATAACAAAAAACAATTCAATTTTGTGAATTATATTTCACTCTCAACCATTAGTTTATGCTACAATTCAAAGAACTCTATTCAAATACATAGCAAAGAACATTTCTCGAACTGTTCACAACACATAGATTTGTTCCATGCCAATTTGCAATCTAAAATGCTCCCAAAGAAGAAAACCATGAGATAATGAATAAAATGTCAAAACACAAACTAAAGTCTTGCTTGATGCCTGTGCATTAAGACCAAAGGACATGGACAGCTTTGGACTTTCTCTTTTCCTCTCCGACTTCCTCATTTGCTATTTCTACAAGGTGTTCGATGAAAACCCAACTGGTTTCAGATACTTTTTTGTTTTTTGAGTAATTCTAGGAATACTTTTTAATTGACATTTCTAAGTGACATTATGACATAGCGCATAGATTAGGTGGTAAGTAGTGTGATAGTTATTTATACCACTCAATATATGTATGTCATATAATAATGTTAATTAAAAATGTTCCCTTATAATTACTCTTGTTTTTTTTTTTTTTTTTTTTTTTTTTTTTGGCATCTCCATATTTTTACTCTTTTCAATAAATTCTTCAATATCAAATTTGTCCCTTCATCAAACAAAGGTGTCTCCATATCTCCATGTATAAAAGATTGAGTTCTTTAAATTGTGAAATTATTTTTTAATTGGGGTGGGATTTATCTTTTCAATTATTGACCTTGATCGAGAAGGGAATCAAACGTCATTAATGAAGTGTTCGGCGGCTCCTTTGACTAATTTTTCATTTTTTTTTTGTTATTTTTTAGGTAAAATGTATAGTTGAAAATTGGAGAGAGAAAATATGTATGGTTAAAAAGTGATTTGAAAAATTGTGTTATTTATAAATTGATTTATAAATTATAATAATTGCGAAAAAGAACTGTATGTAAGTTAAAAGATATAGCTACCCCTTCTCTCTCTCTCTCTCTCTCTCTCTCTCTCTCTCTAAAGAAGAAGGCCGATACTCCTTATTTTACTTAGGTCAAAAAATAAATAAAATTCATTTACGGCCGTCCTCATTCCTCAACACATATTTTAATCAATTCTAAAAGTCTATTTATTTTTTAGGTAAAATATGTAGTTGAAAATTGGAGAGAGAAAATATGTATGGTTAAAAAGTGATTTGAAAAATTGTGTTATTTATAAATTGATTTATAAATTATAAGAATTGCAAAAAAGAACTGTATGTAAGTTCTCTCTCTCTCTCTCTCTCTCTCTCTCTCTCTCTCTCTCTCTCTCTCTCAAGAAGAAGGCCGATACTCCATATTTTACTTAGGTCAAAAAATAAATAAAATTCATTTACGGCCGCCCTCATTCCTCGACACATATTTAAATCAATTCTAAAAGTCTATACTTTAATAGTTCCCACATCTAATAATTAATACAAAATATTGAGGGGAAAAAAATTAATGGACTAAATCATGTTCTTTAGATAATCACTATCTATTGTAGCATATTTCTTTCCGACCTTTTGTCTTGATATCGAATTGTATACTTCGGAGTACCTCGTGAGTTATAGCATGAGTGTGATTAGAAGGTGAGTAAAACTGTAAAAGAAGTACATGATTGAACATCGACTTTCTCTTCATGATGATGCATGGTCTTCTGACGATGCAAGTGCTATGAGATCTTGATTCGGCATTTTTACATGAACAATATGTTGCACCTACGAATTTAAGAGGGCGTTACTAAACATTGAGTGATGTAATGGAAGTTGATCAATGGTAGTTGCAAGTTCTTGTTCTACTACATGTTTCTCTAGATTCTCTTCAATATATAGGTTTTCCTCTTCAAAGATTCCTTCAATTCTTAATTGAACACTTTCTAACTACGGTAACAATAGCAAATATATATGATTTTTTTTTAAGTAGATGATCTACAAATTAATAACTTTCATTAATTAATAAATTACTATGGAATGAATTGTATTAATATAGGGATATCAGGATGTAAAAGAAATTAAGGTCTGATTCCTACATACGAGTGATGGTTGTCGTGCCCTAGAATTTGCAATGAATATTTCGATGTATTAGGATTAAAGGCTCAAGATCGCACCACAAAGAACAAGAACAATCGTTTAAACACAAAGAATCAAAAACATTTATTGAATAAACGTAAGAATATAGAAACAGAATCTAAACTCAAGAACATACAAAACTTCCCAGAAATCTTAGAAATCACACAATATAACCACAAAGATAAAAATGATTTACAGAAAACTCTATCAAAACTCATGCAAATATATACTGATTCACAGAATATCAGTATCTAAACAACAACCACTAAGAAATAACAAGCAAAATCTATGAATTTCTGAAGAAAACCCGAAGAAGAGTATGAAGACGAAGAATCGCCTTATTCAGAGAGAAAAGTAGGGTTTGAAGAATAGAAGCGTCTGGAATGACGTTTAGATTGATTCAGCATCCTTTTGATCACAAGTAGACGGCCAAGATTAAACCAAACAGATCCAACGGTTTCAATTGAGGCGGTGGTGATAATGGGCTCATGACCCGGTTTCTCATTTGGGCTTCAATAGAGAATTGGGCTCAATAATCTGGACTAAAGAATGGGCTGCAATACTGATCCAAAATTATATAACTCAGCTATCAACTTCTGGGCTTAAATATCAGTCCAGTAATGAAAATGCAGGCTTTCCCTTTCAGATCAATTGTCCAACAATCTCCACCTCAATTGAGCTGCCTCCAGTACCTGCAAAAAACAAAACAGAGAAGTGTCAAAATTCAACCAAGTTTAAAAGACTCAAAGCATCTTTAAACTTATTAATAGGAATGATCTTAGTTCCTGCATCTGCAGGGTTAACATGTGTAGTAATTTTAACGAGTTTCACAATGCCTTTCTCAATAATGTCTCTTATAAAATGGAATTTAACATCAATATGTTTGGACCTATTGTGAAAAACAGGATTTTTACACAGATGTAATGCACTTAAACTATCAGTACATAATTCAACTTCAGAATCATCAATGCAGCAAATTTCAGATAATAAACCCTTTAACCACATGCATTCCTTAACAGCATCTGTGGCAGCTATGTATTCTGCCTCAGTTGATGATAAGGCAACCAATTTTTGCAGCTGGGATTTCCAGCTAATACAGGAAGTGTTTAAAGTAAAAAAGTAAGAAGATGTTGATTTCCTGTTATCAACATTTCCTGCAAAATCAGAATCTACAAAACCTTTAAGTTTAAAATCATTTTTGGTGTTAGAAAATACTAGACTAAGTCTAGCAGACCCTTTCCAATATTTCAAAAGACATTTCATGGCTTCCCAGAGCAATTCACCAGGATTGCTCATGAACCTGCTTAAAACACTTACTGCAAAGGTAATATCAGGTCTGGAACAGACCATCAAATACATAACAGATCCAACTGCATTAAAATAGGGCACATTCTTCATCCTAAGTACTTCATCATCAGTCTTAGGACAATGTTCAACAAACAATTTAAAATGTACAAGCAAAGGTAAAGACACAGATTTAGATTCATATAAACAAAATCTGTTTAAAACCTTTTCAATATAATTTTTTTGGTTTAAAAACAATTTTCCAGATTGACTATCCCTAAAAATATCCATGCCAAGTATCCTTTTAGCATTTCATATGTCTTTCATCTCAAATTCAGAATGCAGTTTACCTTTAAGAACATTTATATCATGCATATTAGGCCCAGCAATAAGCATGTCATCAACATATAAAAGCAGGTAAATAAAATCAGTTTTACCAAGTTTAAAGTAAAAACAGGAATCATATTTACTCTTCTGAAAATTGAGGCTTTGGATATAAGAATCAAATATCTTATACCACTGCCTAGGGGCTTATTTTAAACTATATAAGGATTTTTTCAACAAACAAACCAATCAGAATTTCTGCCCTTTTCAAAACCTTTAGGTTGATGCATATAAATTGTTTCATCCAAGGAACCATAAAGGAAAGCAATTTTCACATCCATTTGCTCAAGTTCTAGATCAAATTGAGCAACCAAAGCAAACAGAATTCTGATAGAGGTATATTTAACTACAGGAGAAAAAATTTCATTAAAATCAATTCCTTCTTTTTGAGAAAAACCTTTAGCTACAAGTCTAGCCTTGTACCTTGGTTTCATGTCCTTAGACTCACTTTCTTTCAATTTAAAAATCCATTTACAGTCAATTATCCTTTTATCTACAGGTCTATTGACTAAAATCCAAGTACCATTTTTCAGAAGTGAATCCATCTCATCTTGCATAGATGCAAGCCGAAGTTTGAAATCCTTAGAAGAAAAAGCTTCTTCAAAAGATTCAGGTTCAAACATTAAATGATCAGAATAAGTGAATGCATACACAAAATCAAGATCCTCAAACCTAGGAGGAGGTCTGATCTCTCTTCTAGGTCTATCCCTAGCTAGTTGATAATTTTCTAAGTCTGTTTCAGCTTCAGGGATATCACCAGGTTGTGGCTCAGAGTCAGCAAGTTCAGGTTCAGGTTCAAAATGACATTTGGAGACTGTGGGGGTTGCTCCACCTGAAACTGAGTATTGGGCAGACCATTTTCATCACCCGAATGGTCTGCACTCAGCTCAGAAGTTATAAAATCTTTTTCTTTAACAGAATCAAGTAATTTTTCTTCTTTGCAGGGGAAAACATTTTCATTGAAAACCACAGACCTACTCAAAATAACCCTGTAACCTCCCTGTTCCCTGACCCATAATCTATAACACTTGACCCCTTCTCCATACCCAAGAAAAATACATTTTAAAGATCTGGAGTCAAGTTTAGATTCAAACTGGTGTGAGTAGGCAGCACACCCAAAAACTTTTAATTTTGAAAAGTCAAGAATATAATTATTCCAGATTTGATCAGGAATCTTAAAATCAATGGCACTGCAGGGAGAAAGATTTATCAGATAAGAGGCAGTTTTGACTGCTTCACTCCAAAAAATTTTAGGCAAATTGGAATCAAGTAAGAGACAGCTAGTTCTTTCTAGGAGTGTCCAATTCATCCTTTCAGCAACCCCATTTTGTTGTGGACTGTAGGAAACAGTCCTATACCTAAGTATACCTAAGGTGCTACAAAAAGAATCAAACTCTTGGTTACAAAATTCTAAACCATTATCAGTTCTAATAGTTTTGACTCTTTTTTCTTTCAAATTTTGAACTAAGGTGATCCAGTTTTTGAAAACAGACACTATTGCATCCTTAGTTTTTAACAAATGCACCCAGGTTTTCCTAGAAAAGTCATCCACTATAAGAAGAAAGTATCTGAAACCTGAAACAGAACTCACAGGAGTAGGACCCCACAAATCAGCATGCAAATATTCAAGCACATCAGAAGATTTATGAATACCTTTACCAAATGAACTTTTCTTCTGTTTACCTAACATACATTTTTCACAGAAGTCAAGTTTATGCAACACATCATTACCAAATACACCTTTGGTTTAAAGTAATTTAAGTCCATTTTGACCTATGTGTCCTAATCTTTTATGCTATAACTCAGTCTTATTCAAGTCAGACACAGCATTAAAGGATTTAGCATAAACAGACAAGGTATTCAACACATATATCCCATTAATTTTGGGAGTACTAACAATCAGATAGTTATTTTTGAAAATACTCAAATAACCATTTTGCATTCTAATCTCAAAGGATTCAGAATCTAAAACACCAAGTGAAATCAAGTTCCTTTTCAAATCAGGAACATATCTGGTTTTATTTAAAGTAAGAGTTTTGTTATTATCAAGTTGTAACAAAACCTTTCCAATACCTTTCACATCACAAGAAATATTATTGCCAAGTTTCACAGAACCAAAGCAATTATTACTGAAATTAACAAACATATCCTTTTCATGACACATATGAAAGGTGCAGCCAGAATCTAAAATCCATTCATTCTTATTATCTGACTCAGTAGTGACATAAACCACCCCATTATTATTATTGTCTTGCACTGCAACCTCAGTTTGATTACTAATCCCCTGTTCCTTTTTCCTTTTAAAACAATATTTAATATGATGACCAGGTTGGCCACAGTAAAAACAAATCCTAGGAGGTTTATCTACATCTGCAGTTCCAGCATTGTTATCATGTGTTCTAAAATTGTTCTGGTTTCTGAAATTGTTATGATTTCTAGTATTATTATCTTAATTTCTGAAATCAGACTGACCTCTAAATTTATTGTCTTTAGACCTATTGAAATTGCCCTTATTTTGAAAATTTCCCTTTGCAGGCTTATTGTTCCAGTCCCTATTATTGCTAGAAGTATTCCAATTTTTATTGAAATTAGTTCCAGACTTATTTTGCCTAAAAGAGTTCTTTTTCCTAGAGGTTCCTACCACATTATAGGCTTCCTTAGGATTATTCTTGAATTCTAACTCTTTATTCTTAAAGGATGTATGGAAAATTTCAGTGGTCAACTTCTGCCCCCATACTCTAAAGCATTCCTTAAATCCTTAAATTTATTCCCCATGGCATTCAGTAAACAAACAACATTTTGTTCATCAGAAAGTTTTTCATCACAGTTTAATAGACTTTGTGTGATCTTTGTAAACCTACTCATATTTTCATCCACATCCTTAGATGGATCAAATTTAAAAGAGAAGTATTGTTTCCACAGAAAACACTTATCAGGCAGAGACACAGTATCATAAATTTCTTCTAATCTATCCCATAATTCCATTGTAGTTTTAGTCTTGCCTATTTGTCTAATGACATTATCAGATAAGTGTAAAAATGAAGTACTCCAAGCAATTTCATTCATTTCAAGTTGTTTGTCCTGAGGGGTATCAAGGGGCCAGGATTTATCTATAGCCTTAGCACATTTCATTTGAAGTAGTAAAGCTCGCATTTTTTGGCTCCAGAGGTTGAAATCCCCTTTGCCATTCCATATTTCAACATCTACTTTAACAGTAGCCATTGAAATAATGACCAAGATTTTGAAAAAAATTCAAGTAATGGAGCTTTAATAGTTCAAAGAACAAGTAATCAGGCAGAAAACAACAATGCAGGTCACAATCACTAAGTAAGACAGTTAAACAGAGGCAAGAACTTATGTTCAAGAAAGTTCACAAAGATTCAGAACACAGTAATCAGTATACAGAGTAATCAAGGTGATCATTATTCAAGAAATTAATTACTCAATCAAGAAATCATACAGAACAATATACTGAGAAAAGCTGTCCTTCCAGTATATCCCTCAACCTATACTGGATATTCCCACACTCCCTCATATTCCCGGATTCTCAATGAAATCATGGACAAAGGAAAGATATGGGGTCCAAGCTATAGGCTTCAACAGAGAGATTTGGGAGAGAACAAAAAATTTGAAAACAAATTTACAGTATAAGATTGCAGTAATTAAATGATATCACCTGATTGCAATTTTATTTTAATAGCTACAGCAGCTTCCACAAAGAATCAGAATCCCAGAAGTTTAGGGCCACAAAGTAACAGTACCAGTATCCACCACGAAGAACAACCACTAAGAACAATGTAGGATCCTTATCAGGAATCAGAATATTTTATAGAAAAATATTCCGAATTTCAAGATCCCAAAAATGTGGACTCAGAATTAAAGATCTAGATAATCAAAAAATTCAGAAACCCTAATTTAAAAATAGGTTTCAAAAGAACAGTATCCAAAAAGTTTAAAAGATTTTATATAAAAATCTTCAAAAAAAATAATTTCCAATCGGAAAAATTTCAAAAAAAAATATATATATATATTTTCAGAAAACAAAACGATTTTAGTAAGGGTTAAAACAACTTAAGAAAGTAAATATTTCTTAAAAGCTTTACGCAGTTCAGAAAACCCTAAAAACGTTTTGAAGAAAAGGGCATCCATTTCCAGAAAACCCTAGATCCAACAAGAAAAAAATCTGGATCTACCAGATCTAAGTCTAATCCTTCGGTTTTTCGAAGAACCCTAAGGCTCTGATACCACTGTTAGGATTAAAGGCTCAAGATCGAACCACAAAGAACAAGGACACTCGTTTAAACACAAAGAATCAAAAACCTTTATTGAATAAACGTAAGAATATAGAAACAGAATTCAAACTCAAGAACATACAAAACTTTCCAGAAATCTCAGAAATCGCACAATATAACCACAAAGATAAAAATGAGTTTCAGAAAACTCTGTCAAAACTCATGCAAATGTATACTGATTCACAGAATATCAGTATCTAAACAACAACCACTAAGAAATAACAAGCAAAATCTATGAATTTCTGAAGAAAACCCAAAGAAGAGTATGAAGACGAAGAATCGCCTTATTCAAAGAGAAAAGTAGGGTTTGAAGAATAGAAGCGTCTGGAATGACGTTTAGATTGATTCAGCATCCTTTTGATCACAAGTAGACGGCCAAGATTAAACCAAACAGATCCAACGATTTCAGTTGAGGCGGTGGTGATAATGGGCTCATGACCCGGTTTCTCATTTGGGCTTCAATAGAGAATTGGGCTCAATAATTCGGATTGAAGAATGGGCTGCAATACTGATCCAAAATTATATAACTCAGCTATATATCAATTTCTGGGCTTAAATATCAGTCTAGTAATGAAAATGCAGGCTTTCCCTTTCAGATCAATTGTCCAACACGATGAAACTATGAGTCGTAGGTAATCAGATGGCCTGAAAAATTCATTATTGACGACCTCAAGATGGGGTTATTTATGTGATGAAAGATTTGAACTCTGTATGTAGGGGTGAACGCAGTCCGGTTTGGACGGTTTTTTACATATTTTCAAATCAAATAATTTCAAGCGGTTTGACATTTTTCTAAACCAAATCAAACTATTTCATTTTACAAACAAAACCATTTTTTGCGGTTTGGTTCGATTTTAAATCGCGGTTTACCTATCGACATAATATAACATATTTTAGATATTAAATTAATTCGTATTTTTTAATTTATAAAGCTAAAATAAGTTAATATATAAGATAAAATGGAAACTAATAAGATATAAGAACAAAATATAGGTTTAACACTCAAAATTGTATCAGTTCAGTTCCAATCTTGTTTCCAAAATGGTTTCCTGGGATAATGCATTGAATCTGTATTAATGAGGAAAGGAAGGACATAATCAATCTAACATTTGCATCCATGAAATCAATCAGAAGAAAATACAAGCATATATTAAATCATAAAGTATTTAACAGCAAATTAACCTCTCTCGGATGATGTAACACGACAATAGGTTTAACACTCAGAATTATAATATAATTATTACTCTTGAAAAGTAAAGATATTTCCACAATCACCAGGGACTTAGAGTTAGAGTTAATGGAATAAAGCATTTTGGAAAAATTGTTGACAATATTAGGCAACTGTATGTTCAGAATGTGTGTCCACATTTTAATAATATTGACTTATTTTATTTTCTTTATAATCTAATAAAATTATTTTTTAATTTAAAAATATAAAAGCAGTTTGGTTTGGTTTTTACAGTTTTCAAAAATCAAAACCTAAACCAAACTATTTTGAAACGGTTTGTTTCGGTTTGAGGAAAAAAAACAACGGATCCACGCGATTTCAAATCAATGGTTTCAAACCAATGGTTTAGATTTGGTTTGTGATTTCATGATCTTTTTGTGTAGCCCTATATGTATGTGATCCTTCCTAAATTTAGAAGGTGAATCTACTTAATTGTGAAGATCGAAATTGACTTTTTTTTTTTTATGAAAACTCGAAATTGACATTTATCCACATAAGATGATGACCTTGTATATATTACTAAAAAGTTAGCTTTGATAGACTATGAAATTCTTCTTGGTTTGAGAAAAAGTGAATCTCGATATATAGATCGTCTAGTTCTTCTTGATTCAAAAAAGATGGATGGGTAAATTATTGCATGAGGAGAGTGTTTATGTCATACGATACTTTGTGTGACGGAGGAACTTGAGAAAAATTGAGCAAAGTCCCATATCTCTTATCTTATATATATAAATATAATTAATTCCACACCCGTGCGATGCACGTACATATTATATTGATAAAAAATAATTTACTTAAGCATAAGAATTGTAAAAAATTCAGAAATAACAAAAGTCAGTGTCAATCTAAATAATAATAACCATTTAGTATTATAATTTTTGAAAAACCTCTTTGTACACAACATTTGTCGTCACATTAATTGGATTTCCATTTTCATCACAAATCAATATCCTCGGACCATTCCAATTCGTAACTCTTGACACTGCTACGTACAACACACACATTGTATCAAGGTTGGATAAACAAGATATCACCACATTGTTCAATGAACAATATGATTTTGCTCTCGTTTGATGTCGTTTATAAAAAGTTTATTTGAAATAAATAGTGATTTTTAGGAGAATGTGTGATTTAAAATTATATAATTTTTTTTGGGTTTATATATAATATTATTTTATTGATAATTGTATTGTTGAAAAGTAGAGAGAACCACACTTAATTTATAAGGAATGCAACTTTCACAATGCGTAATTCCATGTTATATCTAGTCCATAATAGCATAATTATGCACTTACATATTCAAATATAATCAAATAACTAGTTCTACCATCCGTGCGATGCACGGTATTAGATATAAAAAAAATATTATATTACAATAACTAATCAAGACAATTATAGGACTATAACATAAATTGTATATAATCAACAATCTTCCTAATTTATTTTCAAAGATTTATTATCTCGATCTGCTTCATAATTGTAAACTTGATATTTGTCTATGAAATTAAAGGATTCATCCATCGCCTATTAGCAATGAAAAATGAAATGAAATAAAACCATTCTTACAAATCTCATCTTTTCTTCAAACTTATTTTCAACCATACATTATTCGATAAAATAATTTAACATGTAAATTAAAAAAAAAAAATCCTACTTTTTAACCATATTCTCCAAAAAATCACAATTATAAATTCTATTTTTCCAAAAAAAATATAGCTCAATCAAACCCTTAATATAAACTCAAGCAAATAATAGCATTTTCTCACATGAGAAATTTACATTTCAAGCAAAAATGAAAATTTAACTGGGTTCATAGACTTCTAAATTCGTGGCTCAAAATAATACTGAACAAAAGCAATGTACTTATTAATACATGCTATCCAACCATACGTTATGACAATTTTCTACACAAAACATAGATATTAAAGTTTTTAGGAAAACTATACTAATCTCAATCAAATTAAAGTTGAAACTTCCAAAACACATTTCAATATATTATATAATATGTACCAGAAAACAAACATGGATGGAGAAAGTGTCAAGAATCTCACAAAGGTAGAAAATAGACCTAAAACAGGCGACATCATATCCAGGCCACCACTCCCGGAGTCATCAGTTGCAAATCAATAATTTAAGAAGAAATTCACAATTGGTTTGTGCTTGACATCCCTGCATAATTCAAGATATCACTCATGAAAACAAATGATAAAAATTTTACAATTTCTACATAATAATTGAGAGTGAGAAGTTATACTTTTCAAACTAAAATAATAAACAAAGAAGACAATAAAAGATTAAGCATAACTCAGAGAAAAGCAGAAAATGTTTCAGCAAAAATATGTTACACCACTCTATTGATACTTGGATCAACACAAAAGCTGCAAATGAAAGCAAACATTAACTACAGGAATTGAAGGAAAAGATTTAACAATATTAAAATCATTCTTGACATTATTGAACATCAAAATATAAGCATATTCACTCTAAAAAACCACATAAAATCAACAAAATCGCCTGATTAATAAATAATAAACAATGGATCACTTAAATAAGAAACTCCTAATTCATTACTTATCAAGATCAAATTTTAGTTACCCAAGCTTATTGATTTAATAATTCTAGTTGAATTTCCAAGTTCCAATATTACGCTTAAACTCTAAATAGGTAAATAATTTGAATAGCATAGCAAATTTAAAAATTTAGCGAAACTAAAGTAAACAAATAAAAGCCACACTTTGCGCAATAATTCCACAAGTGCAACGTTAATGTTCAGAGAAATCAATCTTGACACTACTCAACATCAAAATATAAGCATATATTCACTCTAAAAAAATCGCATCAAATCAACTAAATTTGGGGGAGTGTGAAAATATTCTGCCATTTCTTTATTAAGGTTAACAAATCAACCTTGATACAAATTAAACACTTATTAACAGAATTATGTTAAATAAAAGCCAAACAAAAATTGGAAAAGTAGAAAAACATATTCTTGATAAACTCAGAATCTTGATTTGTTAGCAAATGACCTATAAATGCTAATATGTTACAGTTATTGATTTTTGAATCAATAGTTATTTGTTGGTCCATTACAGCAAAGTTGAAGTTAAAAAGAACTTCAAGAATAATCTAAAGATCAATTTATATAACTTTCTTGTAGAAATTTTTATGAAAAGAACATGCATGTGCTTACCAATACGCCAAGTTACAAACAAACAAACAAATTGGAAAAAAAAAAAATCAAAGAATGAATTCTGTTCAATAGCATGTAGAGAGGGAAATCAAGTTTGGAGTTGTTTTTCAAACCTGCAAATTTTAGTGTGCTGTGTAGTACTATATTGCCAATGTGTGTAAAGCATGCCAACTAAACGATGCTGTTGGCTTTACGATGCTGCTGGTTTCAACGTCTTCTGCAATAGTAAGGATTTTAAAATCTTTGTACATTTGAAATGAAAGAAAACAAATCATTTAAACTGTGATGGGAATTAGGCAATAAGATGAAACCATTATATGCAAGAACTAATTAGGGGGGGGGGGGGAACGCAAAAAAAGATTTATCAATCCATTCAAATATAGCACCAGCAATGATAAATTATAGCTGATCTTGAACAAATCGTACTCTTTTTAGTTTGTAATTTAACAAAATTGGTTCAATTTAAACACTCAAATATAAAATTCACACTTGTGATTGAGCAATTTGAAAGCAACTAATGAAACTAAAATAAGATCTGACCTTTGAATCTGTGCCGCTACATGTATAGATGGTTACTTACAGAACACTTACAGATGCTATCCAAAGATTCTAAATTTTCCTCTACACCCATAAAATCGATCAAGACTGCAACTTTCCTCTACACCAAAACACAAGACATTAGTTCACATTTCACCGATTTCCACAAATAAAGAGATAAATACTGAGTCTAGTTACATCTTTATAGTTACATATTTCTCAGAAGGATTCCAAAGTTTTTGTTCTCCAAGATATTTTGACATCTTTTCACTGGCTACTTTGTATAGTCGACAGCACTATATTTCCATCATTTGGGAAAGCAAGCCACTGTAGATAACTTATCACTTATAAATATAATATATTTAGCACAAGAAAGTGAAGAAGATGCAATCTACATAAAGATGGAACTTTGATGATATAGACCTATTCCCCTGTCTTGGTTTCAAATCCTTCTTGAAGTATTTGAATATATATTCTGATAGGTAGCGGCTTTTGAACTACTCTGCAAAGCACAAGCATTTAAAATATTACAAACAGAGTTCCCAAAACAACAGAAATGCACTAATGATTGAATTCATAAATGCTCATAGACTGAGAGCTGTTATATTACTTGAAGGGAAGCATGACCATTCAACTCGTTTGTAGCCATCAACTTAACTGGAATTTTTCTTTGAAACTGACACGTGTTTTCAAGAGTATTACTATATCCCAAAAGAAAGAGGCTTCTTCTAAGAAAAAGCAAGTATATAACCAAAATTGTAAAGTGACCATCATGAATATTAGATATCAAGAGTGTTTGCCAAGAAAAGAATTCACCTAAAATTTCAAATATTAAGCAAAGATCACAACTTTATAATAAATGCAACTGAAATTTTGCAACAATCCAAGAACATAATTCAATTAAAATTGTATAAATCTCTTAAAAATTTTTAACTCACATCGAGACAAAGGTGTTGGGATTCTGTAAATATAACTGTTTTTAGAATGAAGAACCAGAATTTCCCCAGCTGGTGACACCTCCAAAGAGTAGGGTTCAATTCCAACCTTAGTTCCATGTCTCTACAGTGTATCTACCCTCAAATTTCACCATTGAATGGTTATGAATTGCTGTAAATAGAAACCCCCAAAACCCATTAATCCATTTCCTTGAATTTGGGAGTTCTTGAAATTTGAATTTGACGTATGCCAATTTTTTTTGCTGAATCCACTACCTAAAATAGTGTGAACCTGGAACTGAAACTCATTAATCCCTTTCCTTGCTTGAAGCTCTCACTTGAATGAAATAAAAATTCAAGAAAAGTCAGCATACCACTATCAATCTCTCCAAGTTATTCATATTTCAAGATCATATTTACCGTCACTTGAATGCAATATAAAAAGAAAAGAAGTTGGCTCAACTCTACATCCTGCTTTATTGATCAAAATCCAGGATCACCTTAACCCTCTTGCTCAAAGGGAACAACATGGAACATGGATAACATACTACCACCCACTTGATGGTTGATGCCATTATATTCTTCAACCCTGTTTATTTTGTCAGCCAAACCAACAACTAGAAAAGAATCCCATTCAGAAACCTGATAACTAAAATTAAGCCCCATTCTAGTAACGGAAGCAATATTAAGTAAAATAAAATCAGATCCATACAAAAAAACACAGAGATATTTATAGAAGTTCACCATCAACGCAAGGGCATCGTCCATGTGCCAATTTTCTTTATGAAAACAAAAAAAGATTACAATGGTAATATTGCAGCCTCTCAATCCGTATCTTACGGAAAATGGCCCTCAAACAATCCTTGCATCGAATACATAACTACATGATGCCTCACCTTTAATTCTCAAATAGTTATGTGAACGGTACTATTGTTGCATAGATCTTAAGATTTGATATGCATCACTAAACCAAGAAATGTATACAGCATATATAAAATAACAGAAGCAAATGGATTCCACAAAATTCCCATAATTCGATCAAATATGGAAAAGAATTTGAGAATGTAAGACAAAGTTAGAAATTCGAACATATCAAGAAAGGAAAAAAGTTCATAGATAGTATGGAATGGTCACAATGTCAAAATATATATATATATATATATACACACACACACAAAAGAGATATCAAATCCTAAATTTCAAATACTGAGGGCTACAGGTTCAAATTGAGTATGCTATTTTTAGATTTCAGCAATCAGATAAATGGATGGCAAAATACCTTGATTTGGAAAAAATTAAGGCACCCTATGCACAAAAAAATTCAACACATAAAAGAAAATTATCTGTCTATTGTACCCATGTTTATTGTTTTACCTGTGACTTCGTACATTCCAACCACTCAGAGAATATCCATGCAACAATGACTGGAATGAAACCGAGCAAAAATGACACCTATGGCATGAAATGTAAAGTCTTCACTATATGTGTTTAGCAAGAACTTTAAGAAAATAGTAATGGCTTACAATCAAGATTAAAAGAAAATAAACTAAATAAATAAGCAGGCACTGTAGATAATGACAAAGGAAATATATTGCTGATTGACCATAACGGATCTTGCATAAGACATTTTATCACAAAGGACAATTGGAAGTAAAAGCTAAACTCAGTTAACCTTAGTCATAAGACATTTTATCACGAAGGACAATTGGAAGTAAAAGCTAAACTCAGTTAACCTTAGTCAACACAGCATATCAATGGAGCAATAATTTTCTACAGAGAAGTTGCTCAAAGTAACTTCAGAAGCACCTCAAAATCTAGGAATCACATCAGGGAACATTCTATCTTCTCGAGTATTCACAAGAAACTTGAAATAATGGTGAAGTATGCAAAGCTATTCATTATTCTAACAAATATTATGGTCGACAGTTCTAATCCTAATGCATATTTATTTTTATCTTGAATACACGAGCATGAGAAATAACAAAATGGATACTTCTTTTTGAGGAAAGTGACATTTCAATTGGTACCAATCAGCTGTAAAATCTGGGTTCCACCCCACTTGGATAATTTCAATTGCACATGGGTTATCATATCTCTGGTATCTAAAAAGCAGTAATCTGAAATCTATCGACACTTACCATCCTCTTCACCCTTGTGTATGGATGAAGCCATCCACACCTTTCTTTGAGCAAGATGTACCTATAAATCTTCCAGAATGCTCCTCTCTCCCTCAAGAATGCCAAAATCAATAATTGCTGAAAATAAAGCAATAAAATTTAATATATCTTCAAGTTTTAATTATTACTGTGCTCATAAGTATATTTTGATTGAATGGTTATATTTCTCGTTAAATCCAAATTAATTTCCCACTGATCAGAGACATTAATGGCCAAACCTACAATCCAGCATATTAATTTCTTAAAAAATGATTAACACAACAACAATAGGCACCTATAGGGGCGACATTTGTTGCTCCTATATCTATTCTAAACCAAATATCTACCTTCAAATTACAATTATTACTTATGTATTACCTGCCAATCTGGCTGCAGAGAAGATGATTTAGCGGAAAATTTGCTGGAGAGTTTCCTTTTCAAGCCTCCAATCTCTATGAAGTTGTTCAGAGGAGAAACAAACAAAGACTAAGCAAAGTTGAAATAAACTGAAATAGTCAAGAATTTTTGGTTTCTTCCTGTTCAGTAAGAAAATAGAATGATAGATTCGTGATTATGTTTTTCAACCTGTAAGTTTGAAATACCCTTGACTCCGCGATTTGCACCTCCTAAGCAAGGTTGTCTCTTCATCGTCACCGCTATTTTGATAAGAAGCTTCAAATTTAACATCAGAGCAGGGAAGCTGCAGATGCGAATACATATCACAGTCCACCGAAGTACCTTCACTTCGCATTCCTTCCCGTGTTTCCCGCATATCGGCACCCCGAACAGCCTTGTGCTCATTCTCACTGCCTCAGATCTTATGTTATTGTCTTCGCCGACGGCGACGGCGTTTACGATGCCTTTCATTTCTTCACAAAACCTCCGTTTCTGCTTCATTTTCTTATGAATTCTCCAGCCGTTGTTCTTCGACGGACTTCTCATCAACCTTCAATTTCTTCTCTCCATTCTCTGCCTCCTCTTCCTCCTCCCTTTCGCGCTTTTAGCTATCGTTGTTAATAGAAGCGCCTGTAGTCGAATCAGCTAGCACCACCGGGTCGGATGCATCAGCTGTTGGGGGATTTGAGCTCCATGTTTGCTCATGGGATTTTTAATTGTTTGCTTTGATTTGAGTTTTGAATGAATATACACAGGTTTCCAAGTCGTGATGGATGCTTCTTTTGGAGCAAGATTCTGAACTTAACGAAACATCAGAATGGCTAATTGATGGGGCCTACAACTTGTGATTTTTGGGGGGAATTCTTGGAGGGAAAACAAACCTTACTATCCTTCTTTATAATAATATAAGAAAGATAAGATAAGATTTTGTTCTTATCTTTTTGCACAAACTTCTAAGCTTTATCGATTGTATGATTCCTTCAGGGACATTATTTCATTTCTTGCTATGTGATGGATATGTGGGACCAACTCCCTATGCACATGCCCATTCATCCTACCCCTGTTTTGTCTACTGTGCTTTGGACTATTACGAATCTGTAAATATGAGGAAAAATGAAGGAAATTACGATCTTAAAGACTATATTGAAAATAACCAGTGTTTAGAAAATCGGACCGGATTGGCCGGTTCAAGCGGAAAAATCAGGAACCGATCAAAAAATCGGCCGGTTCAACAGGGTTTTAAAAACCAGTTTTCAAAAAATTTTTTTTTTTTTTTTTTTTTTTTGCTTTTTTGTTTTTTGTTTTTTTCTAGTTGTTTTAAAGTACTTTTATGTATAATTTTATCTTCTAAATAAGTAAATATTAGTTTATTTGTAAGCATTCGTTTGGTAAAAGGTTTATAAATCGGTTTATAAATTACAAAATTTTTCAAATCACTTTTTAACCATTCAGATTTTTTATCCACTTTTCAAGCACACATTTTACCTCAAAATCATAAATAAACCATTTTATAAATCACTACAGTGTTACCAAACGGAGATAACATGTTTTTTAGAAAATTTTGTGATTTTTGGAATATTTTTTTATGTTTTAATTGAAATTAGTTCGACCCCGGTTCGACTCGGTCAAATCTTTTGGCCCTTGACCCGTTGCCTTTTCCGGTTCGAATCTATTTTCGATTTTCTAAACACTAAAAATAAAAGATGATTGGAATTCATGGCAACAACACTTAATAAGACTTAAATGTTAAAACAGATCTTACTAACTAACCAAGGGAATAGGAGATGGTTGAAAAGTAGGTCCGGAAGGATCTCCAAATCCATTTGCCCTCCACCCTTGCCTCATCCCCAGACTGATACATCAAACCTGGTGTGTAGAAACTTGTGAAACAATATTGGAAGGCTGGTAGTAAAGAGTAAGATATCCACCAGGAATAACGGTCCAGTGTCCTACCAACCCTGAAATATGGTGTGCATAATTAGACTCGCACTCTTCCAAATATTTGAATTTATAAAAAAGAGTATATTCCAATAAACTAAAATTACAACTCTTTTGCCTAAGACTATAAAAAGTAAAGTAAAATAACAAAGTAAAATAACAACTTTTTTAAAGGTCTCTCAATAATAGCATTTAAGCAAAATAAATTTCACATACAAATGTGATGCACAGTCACCATTGCTACGTAAGGGAACTAGCTCTGAAATGTCATCACCTCCATTATATTGGTATGTAATAAGGTAAGCCTCTGTTGGTTCCTCAACCATTAATAATGGCAATGGGTCAGGTTCGGGGTAGGGTTGCCCCGCTGCCCCACGACTGGTCGCGGAGTGAGGTGACCCACCCTCCCCGCCCCCCCGCCCCACCAATTATCCGAAAATTATTTTTTTTAGGAACATTTGCATGGATGACAAGAAAATGCATAATACTAAAAAATTGACAACTTTTGAAAACATGCTAAAAATGACTAATTTTGTCCATGAATTGTCCAATATGTCCTCACACCACTAAAAGACAAAAGTTGCATTAAGCAAGTGGACTTAAGAATTGATTGATGTGATATTCATGAAATTTCACAACTATCCAATGGACAAAGGAATTAGTCAATGGATAAAAATTTTAATATTTTTTAAAAAAAATTAATAGAAAAAAAAAAAGCAAATTTCATTTATTTTTTCTTCCATTTTATTTGAATACTATCTCTCTTGCACTAAAAGATTTTTCATTCCATCTCCATTAATACTTGAAGAAGTACAATTTGAAGCTTGAAATCCCATTTTGAAAGGTACGCTTTTTTGTAACATATGAATATGGGCATTAAATATGTTGATGTTTTGTTAATGATTCATGTTTTCAACTTATTGAGATCTTGAGACCCATATCTTTGGATTTGAATGACACAATAAATGTCCTCATAAATACCTAAAGATCTTTATTGTTGTGATTTTCTTCATGTGTTAAAGTATTTTGGTGGTTGAGCATTGATGGAAGACATCAATTTCTGTTGAAAGTTTTTAGCAAGAACCCTAGTTTTGAATTCCAGATGCACTATACTGACTGTCGTTTTCGACGAGTCATCTGTCGTTCCCCACATTTTTCAAATGTCGGGTTCGACATTTAATGTATTGTACAAAACATCCCAACGTTTTGATTTTTAGCACTAAACGTCCCAATGTTTACATTTTTTTGCAGAAGACGACATTTCTTTTAAATTTGACATCTCTACGCTATCAATTTGTCTTTCCACAGTAAACATTTAAAACTTGGGGAATATCAGTATATAACCTTACTTCACATAACATTTTGTCAAATGGCCTTTGACCAGAAAAATACTTTTAAAATTAAATCAAAAAAAGAAGTAATAACTAAATGACATAAAAGTCATCACATTATTAACACTATATTTTCTACTGATATTCTTATCTTCACAATATTCCTCTTCATTCTTCCTCCTTTCTTCTTCAACGATTTTTCAACATTCTTTCCTGTATTTCTCTTCATCTATATCTCTTTTACAAGATAAATCATTGGAGATGAAATCTTGCAACATTAGAATCATTATGCACAAGAACCCAAAACCTCACACCCTCAATGGTGATTTTTCTCATTTCATGCTAACAAGGTAATTTATAAATTCTATTTATTGGACAATATTGGTTGTTGACGAAAATTTTCTTCATTTTTTGATGTAGATGAAGATGGGCTATGTATAGTTTGAATGTTGAAATTGGGTTAGAGCGTAGATATTTTTTTGAAAATTCATATATACATGTAAAGTGTGATTAAATGAATAATGCTCTTCTGGTGTTTGCTGAAATGACTCAAAGGGATGACTTTATTGAAAATAATCATGTTACTAGACAGATAACAAAAACAATGTCGTTTCAGTTATACCATAACGTCATTTTTGCCGTTATGAGTCAGAAAACTTTCAATTGTGTTCTCCATCGCTTGCAGACACTTAGAATGTTAGATACATAATATTTAGCTACTTTGAGACTAGAAATATTCAAAAAATATATATAAAATTCCGTAACGGCATTTATGCCGTTATATATTATTTGTATATCGTTATGGTTAAATTATTGTTTAATGTTTTTCGTTATGATTTAAAATAGAATATTTCAAATATAGAATGTCCGACAAAAGTGCATTATTTCATATTAGTAACTAAACGAGTTTTATGTTCATAACTATGGACAAATTTTGTTTTCATGCTTGAACACATGTTTTATGGGCATGCTTGTAGAAGAATTTTTTTGGACATATTATATGGACATGTTTTGTGGTCATTTTTTGACCAAAATAACACTTAAGTCCTTATAGTTATCTCATAAAGCCACCAATGCTGTTACAAGTCAAAAACATTTAAAAGGGTTCTAAAATGTCACATTAACTATTTAGCATGAATTAAATTTAAATAAGACATTTGGTGTAAATGAAAGCGAGAGAGAAGAAAGCTATGTTAGTAACGAAATTTAAGTCGTTATAGTTATACCATAACGTCACTTATGATAATTTGAAATATTTTTGTGTTCTTGTTTGTTGATGAGTTTTATGTTCATAGACTAACAAATATTTTTTATCGTTATTGATACCTCAATTGCTTTGCAGATCCGAATGTGGACCTTTTACAGTGAAGTTCATCGGATTTTCATTAGCTGAGTTTTATTTATGTTATTTTAGATAATTTTGATATGTTATCATTTTCATCAGTTTTCGTGACTTTGTATTTGTTTTTGTCCTTCCCATTTTAGTGCAAAACTCTGTTTCTCAATATGTTGATGATTAGACTAAAACACTTGTTAATTTCTTTTGCCAGATTTGAATGTGGAGTCTTTACAGTGAAGCTCATCGAATTTTCCTTAGCCAAACTTGACTTGCATCTTGGTCAAACTAAGCATATGCTAATGTGGAGGCAGAAAAAGACAGTTGGAATTTTTGAAGGGGAATTCGACTCTTAGAACGTGTATTATTGACTGAAATGTGCTAATGCTCAAGTTTTTTGAGATGTTAAGTTGTTTTTGTGAATGGTTAATGTGTATTCAACATGTAATTATTAAGTTTATTATGTTGATATTGTACAGGTTTCTGATTATATTAATGTGAATATTTAATGTGAATATGTGTTTATTTTTAAACCAGTTTGTAATTTGGTATTGTACAGGTTTCATCAAGTATAATTGATAACGGCATGTTTGCCGTTATATTAATACCAAAGCGGCAAGCATGCCGTCATGCCTCTAAATGCGACTAAACGGGTTCTAAGTTATGGAATTATGAAATTTATATATTCTTGGGTGTTGATATGTGGTCTGGATTTGACAAAGTAGAAAAAATGCTCAATTAAATTTGATAACGACATGCTTACCGTTATATTAATACCAAAGCGGCAAGCTTGCTGTTATGCCTCTAAATACGACCGGACGGATTCTAAGTTATGGAATTATGAAATTTATGTATTCTTGGGTGTGTATACGTGATCTGGCTTTGAAAGAATATAAAAATCCTCAAGTAATTGATAACGACATGCTTTCTAATATATTAATACCAAAGACACAAGCTTGCCGTTTTGCCTTTAAATGTGACCGGAAGGGTTCTAAGTTTTGGAATTATGAAATTTATGTATTCTTGGTTGTGGATATATCCTCTAACTTTGACGGAATAGAAAAATGCTCAAGTAAAGTTGATAAAGATATACTTACCATCATACTCCATTACAAACACAATGTATTCATTTAAGATACTTGAGTTCTTTGTTACGAAATCAACACAACTAAGCGTCATCAATGTTCTTATAATAAGTAAGCCTCTAGTTTGTTTGTTTTTAAACATTAACATCTTTAAGGAATGAATAAAGCTAGAAATTATTAACGTAGGGTCATAACGACAAGTATACTGCTTTAGTGAACCGATAACGGCTATGTTGCCACTATAGGTCTAAAATGTTCGGAACTAGCTGAAAAATGATACATTGTATTAAAATAGTAACTTTATGTAAAAATAGGATGTTAAGTGTTGTTGTAAGCGATAGACACGCACGTTTAGGACCATAACGACAAGTTTGCCGCTTTAGTGAACCCATAACGTTTATGTTGCCGTTATGGGTCTAAAATATTCTGAACTGCCTGAAAATTGATACATTTTCTTACAAGAGTGATTTTATAAAAAACTAAGATGTTGAGTGCCGATGTAAGTGACATACACTCACATTGAAGACCATGATGGCCAAGTACAAGAAGCTTTAGTGTACTCGTAACTACATTGATGCCGTTGTGGATCTAAACTTTTTGGAACAACATGAAAATAGATACACTGACTTATTAAAGTGTTTTTATCCAAAGTAAGATGTTCAATGCCGATTTACATGACAGATAAGTCCGTTTACGACCATAACGGTGTGTGTGCCATTTTAGTTAACTCATAACGACATCTATGCTGTTATGCTAGTAGTTTATGAGAACAATATAAAGAAACCACATGTTAGCTCCATGTTACATATTGAATCTCGTCGTACAACATACATAACACCACCTTCAAGATGCTCAATAAACATTCAACAAGAAAAATACATAGAATTAACAACACTTTTCTATTTTCCTCCATGTCCACCCACCGCATTCTTTCTCCACAAACTCAACGAAATAACAAATTGATATCCACACCTTATCTATCACATCCATAACTGCAATTCAAAATAAAATAAATAAATTTCAATTGATCATATCACAAAGTGATACATTATACTAGTCAAAATGTATAACAATAAACTTTTCAATCAATACATGATGAGTGCTAACAACATACTTGTTTTATTTTAAATTCGTAAGCAAATTGATACATTAGAAACAATGTCATAACCTCCCAAAGTTATATACAGGCTGATAGTGGAAAATGCGATAATGGCATGGGTGCCGTTATGCAGCTCAGATAACGACATATGTGACGTTATGACAAATTCTTAAGCAAATGCATGCATGAGAAACAATGTCGTAAACCTAAAAAGTTATATACATGTTGACAATGGAAAAATGAGATGAGAGAAATGTTAAGGTTTCATCGTAGAGAAGAGAACAAAGACACTGCTTGTATTGAATCCATAAGGGCGTGTTTGGTAGGTCTTGAAGGTCATTTGAGTTGAAAGGATATTTTGGACATTGTGTAATATATTTTGTCTTTTATTTAATAGTGAGTCTTTTGACAAAATATTATAGAAGTGAGCTTATTTTACTAAGATTATGCTTTGACAAGGGTTTTTTAACTCAAATCCCCTTAAAACTTATACGGGAATTTTCGTCCAAATAAGTTAACCCATTTCATTACATTTGTTTCCTTTTAAGAGCCTATTTGGTAATGTGAAAAAAAATTGATTTTTGTGATTTTTATTTTTTATGGATGTGTGGTTTAAAAAAGTTTGAAAAGTAAAAAATTGTGATTTTGATTAAGAATGGATGGTTGCGATTAAGTTTGAAAATTGAGGTGAAAATTTTTCGTTACCAAATGGGCTCTTAATAATCATATATCATGAACTATGTCTTCTTCTAAGCGAGGAACATACTGTCTTGCTTCCCCTGTCCGCTCCCTAGGCAATTCATCCTCCATATCGACCCTGCCAACGCTTTCAAATCCACTTTCATCCCTCTTCCCCACCACCAGCACTGAATGATTTGGACGAAAAATTTACTTACGACACCGGAGAAAATCACCCCCTCTTAGACCTCCTCCATTTGGAATTGGGAGAACTTCTATCCTCCCCCTCCCGATTTCGAGTATTTATTCCAACACTCCCTCTCAGACCTCCTCCGTTGTGAATTGAATTCAAGGACATAAACATTAATCACGTGGGAACAAAGAAACGATAAAAATGCTTACAGTTGCCAAAAATGCATACACTAATCAAGCTCAGAATAGTCGAATCCAGAGCTCAAACTATAAGAGTACCAGGGTCAAGAAAGTCTTGTTTTGATAATGTCCAAAGCATTGAAAACATTGAAATCCTTCTTCTTGGACAATAAGTGCATCATTCATCAATGGAGTCTCCATGGACACATTATAATAAGAATACACAGTTTTTAAAGTGGAGTGGTTTTGACTGCAGAAGTCGGTTATCTCGTGAGTTTAGAGACTTTCGACCAAGTAACTGCCCACAACATTCTCCTAGGGTAGTAGCCAATGCTCTACATCATTCTCGTCGAAGTCCGGTGCAATAATAAATTGCTTCAAGTAATTCCTCAGCAAACCAGTAAGTGCAGGAATGTCATGGGTGTTAAAATTAATTTAATATAGATGAATATTCATCTAAAATTCACAAACATCATGCTATAATTATCAAGATCGATACTGAAGCGGAAGCGTACCTGAATCCATTGTTGTGTTTGATTCAACGGGGTTATGGCCTTCCAACTGATTCGTGATTTTCTCCTTATGTTTCTTCTCTGTTGACGGGGATGCAGAGAATTATGAAAAACCACGCTCAATTGGGGACCATGACCTGTATAAATAGTTGTAGGGCAACTATCGTGTCTCAATGTTATTAAATTGGCCCCTCATCAATTTAAAACATTGAATCCGTCTCTACACTTTAATCTCACGACACTTAATACCCATTAGTCCTGAATAATCTTTAGTGGATCACTTTATTGACTAAATTCTTAAGATAGCACCACACATTTTATTTTATACATGTTTGGCCCCTCATTATTGAATTTTATCCAGCAATCTCCCACTGGGCCGTACATGTATCCTTACAAATGTGTACAACCTTATGAGCTCAAAAATGTGCTATCATTATTAAGGGTATTTCCAAACAATCTCGTCCATCAATCATATCAATATAGGATCAAAGCGACTTTCGTTACATTAATCGTAACTAAATCCATCAATGGTCACGTATACCAATACAACCAAATGACATAGATCAATCATGAGAGTGTAGTATCAAAATTACATGTTATGTGATCCAAACATGCCTATTTTCAATTGGTCCGACTTTATTCCTTAGGTGAGATCAATACCAAACATAATGTAACAGAGTAGAATGAACTGAATACTTTATTTCTGTACAGAAAATTATCCAAATACACAAATGTGTCCAAAACCGAAACATAAAGAAACCAAAATACAAATTCCCACTAAATCATGATATCCTCAAGAAATATTACACCCATACGAGCAGTGTGCTCGTGAAAGACCTTGGGTGCTAATCCCTTAGTGAGCGGATCCGCAATCATGGAGTTTGTCCCAATATGCTCTATGGAAATCTGTCTACTCTATACCCTTTCCTTCACAACCAGGAATTTAATGTCAATGTGCTTTGACTTAGTTGAACTCCTGTTGTTATTGGAATATAGCACTACAGAGTTATTGTCACAATATAAATTTAATGGTCTTTCAATTCCATTCAGAATGCGCAGCCCGATGACAAAATTTCGCAGTCATATCCCATGATTAGATGCCTCATAACAAGCTACAAATTCTGCTGCCATAGTGGAAGAAGCTACGAGTGTCTTCTTAGCACTCCTCCAGGAAATGGCTCCTCCAGCTAGCAGGTATATGTAGCCTGATGTGGATCTTCTACTATCTTGGCATCCCACAAAATCAGAATCGGAGTATCCTACGATTTCTAACTTATCCGATCTACTGTATGTAAGCATGCAATCTCTTGTTCTCTTCAAGTACCTCATAACCCTCTTTGCTGCTTTCCAATGATCCATCCCAGGGTTACTTAAATATCTGCCTAGCATTCCAACAATGAACGCTATGTCTGGACGTGTACAAACTTGAGCATACATCAGACTCCCAATAGCTGATGCATAGGGAATCTTTTGCATTTCCTTAACTTCAAGATTATTTTTCGGGCACTGATTGAGACTAAATTTGTCTCCCTTAGCAACATGGGTGTCCCCTGGTTTACTATCCTGCATGCCAAACCTTATAAGAACTTTATCGATATAGCTCTGTTGTGATAATCCAAGGATACCCCGAGAGCGGTCCCAGTGTATCTGAATTCCTAATACGAAAGAGGCGTCCCCAAGATCTTTCATCTCAAAATTCCTTGACAGAAAGCTCTTGGTTTCGTGCAACATGCCTATATCATTAGTGGCAAGCAGTATGTCATCGACATACAAAACCAGGAAAATATGCTTACTCCCACTGAACTTGTGATACACACAATCATCAACAACATTTATCTCAAAACCAAACGAGATGATCACTTGATGAAATTTGTGGTACCACTGACGAGAAGCTTGCTTGAGTCCATAGATGGATTTCTTTAATTTGCAAACCTCTTCGAGTCTCCCGACACGAAGTTTTCTGGTTGCACCATATAGATCGTCTCATCAATGTCTCCATTGAGAAACGCCGTCTTTACATCCATCTGATGTAACTCAAGGTCAAAATGTGCAACAAGTGCCATGACTGTCCTGAAAGAGTCTTTCGTTGAAACCGGAGAGAAAGTCTCTTTGAAGTCAATACCTTCCTTTTGTGTAAAGCCTTTAGCTACAAGACGATCCTTATATCTTTCCACATTACCTTTCGAATCCCTTTTGGTTTTAAAAATCCATTTACAACCAATGGGTTTCGCACCTTCTGGTAATGGGACAAGATCTTAAACTTTATTGTCTTGCATAGACTTATACTCCTCATTCATGACATCAATCCACTTTTGAGAGTCAGAACCCTTCATGGCCTGATGAAAATTGATTGGATCATTTTCCATCATTCCATTATTTTCCTCATGTTCTTGGAGAAATACTATATAATCATCCGAAATAGCATTTTTCCTTTCTCGAGTGGATCTCCTTAATGGTATTGTTTGTTGAGGTTGTTGAGTTTGTACTTCTGGATTTTGGATGGGAGTTTCTTCAACATTATCATGCTGAGTTTCCGGATATACTTCTTGATCAATGACAGGTATAGAAACCTGCACATTGTCAAAATTAACACTAGGAATCGAAATCGATCATTCCTTAGCTTCTTCCTCAAAGATAATGTCTCTAACCTTATTTCTCCCCCCAAACTCAACATCCTCAAAAAATGTTGCAGTTCCCGTTTCAAAAATTGACTTAAGCGTGGGATTATAGAATTTGTAGCCCCTTGATCGCTCAGAATAACCAATAAAGTAGCTGCTAACTGTTTTGGAGTCCAATTTATCCTCATGCGGCCTATAAGGCCTTGCCTCAGCTGGACATCCCCAAATGTGGAAATGCTTTAGACTGGGCTTTCTGCCTGTCCAAAGCTCATAAGGTGTTTTAGCAGCAGCTTTAGTTGGTACTCTATTCAGAATATAAGCTGCAGTCTTTAATACTTCTCCCCAGAGTGATTTTGGTAAAGTAGAATGACTAATCATACTCCTTACCATATCCTTAAGAGTCTTGTTTCGTCTTTCAGCTACACCATTCATGCTAGGAGAACCTGGCATGGTGTATTGTGGGAAGATTCCACATTCCTCTAGGAATCTAGCAAATGGTCCTGGACGTTGTTCACCTGAACCGTCATATCTGCCGTAGTACTCACCACCACGATCAGATCTAACGCTTTTAATTTTCTTGTTGAGTTGATTCTCAACTTCAGCTTTGAAAGCTTTGAACATGTCCAGTGACTCAGACTTTTCATGAATAAGATATAGATGCCCATAACATGAGTAATCGTCTATGAATGATATAAAGTATTGTTGACCATTCCAGGAAGCCGTAGGGAATGGTCCACAAACATCCGTGTGTATCAATTCTAAGACGTCCGAAGTTCTATTAGCACCTAACCTTTTCGTTTTGGTCTGTTTTCCCTTGATACAATCAATACAAACATCAAAGTCCGTAAAGTCGAGGGAATCCAAAATGTCATCTGACACAAGTCGTTCAACTCTAGTTTTTGAGATGTGACCTAAGCGCTTGTGCCATAGTTTTGCCGAATTTTCTTTATTTAATTTTCGCTTAGTACCACGTGATTCCACATACAAGGTTTCATTATATGATGCAATAGTATCAAGCAAATATAAGTTATCGTACGAACATAATGAACCAGTACCAACAATATTTGAATTTAAAGAAAGACTAAACTGACAATTTCCAAAAGAACAATAATATCCTGATTTGTCCAATAAGGAAATAGAAACCAAATTCCGTCTAAATGACGGCACAACAAAAGTGTCTTTCAAATCCAAATAAAATCCAGTTCCCAATAATAACCTAAAATTGCCTATTGCTTCAACTTCCACCGATTTTCCATCGCCCACAAAGATGAATCTTTCAGCATCACTTGGCTTTCGGCAGAACAGGCAACCCTGCATAGAAACACTTATGTGAGTAGTAGCACCAGAATCTAACCACCAAGTGTTTCTAGGTACCGAAGCTAAATTAACCTCAGAACATACCAAATTAAGAAATGTACCTTTCTTTGCACACCAAGCGTTGTATTTGGTACAATCCTTCTTTAAATGTCCAGGTTTCAGGCAAAAGAAACAACCCTCTTTGTCCTTATGTGGTTTCTTTTGATCTGGACCCTTAGCAGCTTCATATTCTGTTTTTCTTTTCTTGCCCTTATCCTTAGAGGTACTTGCCAAGTTAGCAATTTCAGTTCTATCCTGCCTCAACCTTTCTTCCTCTTGCACACAATATGAAATGAGCTCATTTCTCCCTTTAACAGTTGTAACTGACCTTAAACTGACTGAAATGTGCAGGAAGCGATATCAATACTAAATGCACGAGCAAGTCATCAGACAAGTCGAGCTTTAGTGCCTTAAGTTTTGAAGCAGTATGAGACATCTTCATGATGTACTCCCTTATGTTCCCCTTACCTCTATACTTCATTGAAATCAAGCTTTGCAGAAGCGTGCTTGTTTCAGCCTTATCGTTTTTAGCAAAACGTTTTTCAAGTTCGGAAAGGAATTGCTTGGCATTAGTTACCTCTTCAGATACTGCGCCCCTAAAGGCTTCCGGAATGCCGCGCTTAATGATCATTAGACTTATGCGATTTGAGCGTTCCCACTTCTCAAAGTTCCTCCTGTCATCAGGTGAACTTGCATCCGTAAGAGAAGCAGGTTGCTCAACCCTGAGAGCAAGGTCAAGATCCATGCAGCCGAGAACAATTAGTGCGTTCTCTTTCCAATCCTTGAAGTTTGACCCATCAAGCATGGGAATTGAGTTAAGATTTACAGATATTGTGGTAGCAGATGAATTAACTGTATAGAGAAGAAGATGGAAATAGCTTACATTAGTACTTTATTATGCAAATAATAATTTCAAATAATGGTAAGTCCCATCACAAGATACCCAGCACAACATCAATATTTAGTCTTTGGACATAAATATTAACTTGTAAGTGGTATTCTCGATGTAGTAATCAAACACTGACAATAAGACATGTCAACCAATAAACCTTTCTTTGGACCGATTTATTGATCACACGTTAAACCAAATAATCGTCACATATTTATCACCACAGGTGCATGTGAAATTCCAGCCAAACATTGACCTTCCTTTGGGCCGATCAATATCCTCATGAACAACACACACACGAAACCTTCTAATATTCTAAGTTAATTAATTTCCACAAGAGAGGTTGCTTTGGCAACATGTTGCTTCAATTAATTCACTTCGAAATATTATTTTTCTCAAAAGAGTCCGTCATACCAAAATTTGAACTTGAATTGATTGTTTTGCATATATTTAAGGCTTTAGGATTTGAATTATGAAATTCAATACTTTAGGATTAAGTAATCATTAAGTTGGATGGTTAAATTGCAATTTAATTAAACTTGATTGGCCAATTATGAATTATTTTTAAACTTGAAGGACTAAATTGCAATTTTCCAAAACTTTAGTGGCCAATTAATTAAAATCAGAAACTTTAGGGACTGAATCGTAAAATTCAGAATCTTTAAAACCCAACTTAAATGATTTCTTAACTGTAGGGACTTATTATGTAAATTCAGAAGTTTGAAGGGCTAACTTACAAGATCTTATAAACTTAGGGTTTGAACTTTATCTTAAAATAATGAGGGAGGACCAAAGTTGCAATTTACACAAAATACCCAAAAATTGCAAAGGAGCCCTTCAGCACTTCAAATTTACAATCGAGGTCCCTGGGCCAAAATAGGAAGAACTAGGGTTTGGAACAAACCCTAGCCCCGCCGCGCAAGTACGCGGCGCAGCCGCCCCTCACCCGTCACCTGGAGCGCCATCACAGGCGCTGCAGCCAATAACCTGCGTCGTTGCGTGCGGCGACCATGTATTCTGCCACGTACAGCGTGCGGCTACCCAATTCCGACCTGAATCCAGAACCAATAACCACCATAAATCCATACACAACTCAACCACAATTCATACTGAATCCCAAATTCGAAATATGCAGTAATCAAAATCTGAAGACCAATTTGATTAAACCACGATTTTTCGCATATAAATTCACACACATACAAAAGGAACGGCTGAATCCATAAATTGATGCATGTTTCCAAAAAAATTTATTTTGCTGTGTATGTATAATTTTCGAATGAAGACTTGATTTTGCATATAAATTCATACACAAGGAACGGCTGAATATGTATATAATTTCGAAAATCAGCAGGGTGTGGAATCATACATACGCATGTAAATTTCGTTTTACATATATGCGTACAAAATTGATCTGATAATTCAACACGATGTTGGCTCTGATACCACTTGTTAAAATTAATTTAATATAGATGAATATTCATCTAAAATCCACAAATATCATGCTGTAATTATCAAGATCGATACTGAAGCGTACCTGAATCCATTGTTGTGTTTGATTCAACGGGGTTATGACCTTCCAACTGATTCGTGGTTTTCTCCTTATGTTTCTTCTTTGTTGACGGGGATGCAGAAAATTATGAAAAGCCACGCTCAATTGGGGACCATGACCTGTATAAATAGTTGTAGGGCAACTATCGTGTCTCAATGTTATTAAATTGGCCCCTCATCAATTTAAAACATTGAATCCGTCTCTACACTTTAATCTCACGACACTTAATACCCATTAGTCCTGAATAATCTTTAGTGGATCACTTTATTGACTAAATCCTTAAGATAGCACCACACATTTTATTTTACACATGTTTGGCCCCTCATTATTGAATTTTATCCAACAATGGGTTCCATCTTTCTGAACTCAACCCGGTGGGTGATTTAGAGACCATCAGCATCGATCTTAAGCGTGGTGACTTGGTCAATTTGTGGGTCAATTACTTCTCATCAACACGTGGGTCGATTACAAGATTTGCAGTAGAAAAGAAATACCAATTGAAATTCATCTTGCCTCTCTTTCAATGAAACTCTAACCCAACCTCATTACCTTTAGTGCATCCCCGTCGCATCGTAGTTTGTCTTGCCACCCTAAAATCCCTCTCTTCTGAGTTACCATCTCACCGGGTCAACCTCAAAGAGTCACTCCAATCTGAAATCCTCTAATGGTCCTTTGTTTGTATCCAGCTCGTTGCCTTTACCTCAACCTCGGGAAATGCCCATAAGAGAGGAAAGGGAAAGAAAGGAATGGGTTGGGTTGGGTTTCAAATTTTGGACGAAAATGCCCCTTTAAGTTTTTAATGTTTATACTATGGAAAGACAAATTGACGATGGTGAGGTGTCAAATTTAATAGAAAGAACGTATTTTGCAAAAAAATGTATACGTTATGACATTTTGGTCCAAAAATTAAAATGTTGGGATGTTTTGTGTCAATTACCCTTTTCATAACGAGTAATTATGTTTATCTAGATTATAGATGATAAGAATATCTATACTCTATATGAGTAGTATTTTTCTTTCCCATTTAGGCATTATTTGACAAACAATTAAAAAAAAAAGTTTATTTTGTTGGAAAGTAAATTTTCAAGGCTTTCTGAAAAAAAGTGTGATTACAAAGTTGAAAAAGTCTTGAGTTTAGTGTAAAATATTTTAATGCGTGAATGCATGATTAAAAATGAGTTCGGAATATTAAAATAAATAAATAAATAAAAATGCGAAATGGATGACAAATAGGGGCTTAATAAACCTTTCAGAATGACACAAGATCCTTACAATAAATTAAAATGAACCAATTTGTATCATAAAGCTAGAGCCTCTGTTTACAAAGATGTTTAAAAACATGGTTTTTACAACACAATTTCGCAAATCACTTTTTAACCATATACATTTTCCTCTCTCCATCTGTCAACGATACGTTTTATCTAAATAACATAAAAAACATATTTTTGAACACAACTTTTAAACAAAGCAAAGTTCTTAATCGATTTCTTTTGAAGTAAAATGTGTGATTGAAAAGTAAAAAGAAAATGTATATGATTAAAAAGTGATTTGAAAAATTATGTGGTATAAACCAATTTATTAGATTTATCGAACAAATGCTTAATAATGGATCTCAAATAGGGGTGGAATCTTATCTTCATATTCTAATAGGGGAAATAGCATTAATTATTTTTAGTAAGACGTTCTTTAACGCAATCATTACAATTTATAAATCAATATAAATAATACAATTTTTCAAATCATTTTTCAACCACGTATTTTCTCTCTTCACTTTTCAATCACACATTTTATGCCCTTATTTGAGGCCCATTTTATGGAAGATTTTTGTGAATAATGTGGTTTTGAATAGTATTTTGGAAGAACGTGTGGTGAAAAAATGTTTGAAAAGTCAAAATGGTAAGCTTGGCTAAAATGAATTGTTGAGATTGAGTTTTGAATAAATTTGATTTTGAAAAAATGGGGGCCAAACAGGGGCCTAATGGACTGTTCGAAGGCTATTTAATTGGTTTAAATTGGTTTATTTGAGTTTTGTAGGTAAAAATTATTGTTAAAAATTGAAGATAAAAAATATGTGTAGTTAAAATATGGTTTGAAAAATTGTCATTTAAATTTTTGTTTAAATATCAACAAATAGTCATAAGATACATATAAATTAAGTTATAATTGTAACAATGTTACTAGCAGAGCTAGCTGAGTGCTGACCTGATAAATTTTATGATTGTTTTATGATTTCAAATTTATTCCAACTTTTAATTTTTTACAAAAATTTATTTTCTAAATATCTGATTTTAACCCATTCAAAAATAAAGATGGCCTCCATTTTATTAAAATCAAATTTATTCAACACTCAATCTCAACCATCTATCTTAATCAAGCTTACCATATTTGACTTTTCAAACATTTTTTTAATTACACATTCCCTCAAAAATATTACTTTAAATCACATTATTCCTATAAAAATGGGAGAAATGTTACATTCACAATGGAGATGACAATTTCATTCAAAATCCTCTCACATGTTGGCAGTGGGGTCACCAAAATGTAAGTGATCTCATCATCACATGTGAGGGATTGTGATTAAGATTGTCATCCACATTGTGATTACAGCTAAATTCTAAAAGTGGATGCCAGACAAAATAGTACCACAATAGTGGCTAAAATGACACGACTTCTACTTTTCGATTTTTTCATTAATTTGTAAAGAACAAGAAATATCTCAAACTCAGAGCAAACAAAATATCATGATGGGGAGAGAGAAAATTGTATTCTTTAACAACGTGTTCGGGTAACTTTATTTATAATAAACACAATTTTCAATACCAATTTTTAACTACGCATCTTTTCTCTCTACAATTTTTAACCACACACATTACCTAGAAAACTCAAATAACATCAATTATCTTACTTAACTTGTGAATCACCCGTGCGATGCACAGGAAGAAACGTCTGGATAAATATAATTCAATGTGAAATTAGATGAATTCTTTAGATAAAATAAATAAATTTCACAAGTAAGAGATAAGATAATCATTTATTGGTTTCATATGACTACAAATTCTAGAATACTTCTTTGTACACAATATTGTTTGTTAATTTTGTTGGTCTTCCATTCTTATCACAAATCAACATCTTTAATCCAAAACGATTTGTCACCTTAGAAATCGCAACATAAAGTTGTCCATTTGTAAACATTATCCGTTTAAGAAGAAGTCCCACATGCGAGAATGATTGTCCCCGACCCTTATTGATAGTCATGATATAGGGTACCATCAATGGAAATTATCTTCTTTGAAATCTAATAGGTATCCTAAAATCAAAAGAGCTCAATAATATCATTGGAATAAAGAACTTGTGTCCTGTATTGATGCCAAAAAGAATTTGACATTCTAGAACATGGTCGCCAAATTTGTAACTATCAATATTGTTCCATTGCACAATCCCTGTGTATGATTAATATTTCTCAGGAAGAACTTGTGTCCTTCCCTTATCCGCTGCAACGGTCCACCATGTGATGCAATAATGATATCCATGTGTCCAGGTCGTGTATCAAAATCCACCAACAATCAATTCGGAAATTTCATCGACAATAGGAAAATCATATTGGCTATCATCGATCGCCCACCAACCAATAAGTATAAGTCGTACATTTGAAGTGCTTTCCCCAATCATCATTTTCCAAACCGACCTAAGCACCAAAACGCAAAATAAAAAAAAAATAGTTTGATTTGGCTTTGTTTAGAAAATTAAAAGGTTTGGTTTGGTTTGAAAAAAATTGAACACCGTTTTAAATGGTTTGGTTTAAAATATTACTACAAATCGCCCAAATCAAACCATGTTCACCCCACAACAAAGTGAGAACTTTGGATTACGACATGTTTTATAACGCTTATCCACTATCTCCTCGCACCAAAAATTTGCTTTGAAAAATAAACACTTAAAAGAATCTCCAATGTCCATGCACTATGAACAATTAAACAATAGATGAAACAATTAATAATATAGATCGTGCGTATAAAAGATAAGATTTACTATTTTGACCATTGACAATGAAAAATAACACGTATAAAAAATGAATTCGATAATCATAAAAAAGTAAAAAAACTAAAATTGTAAGATTGACAAAGATGCATCAAATTCATGGTATTATAGATTTTTTCAATATTTATACAACTTAATTGTTTTCTGATGGAAATTATAATATAGCATTGATCATCTCAATTTTCAGTTAAGTCAATTGTGAGACAATTTACTTATTGTTGTTGAAATTTAAGAATCATAAATATTGAATTAAAATATAACAATTAATATCATGTCATAGTTAATTATATTATAAAATTTAGACTTAACAGTTAGGACAAAAATCATTAATAACTATATAATTTCAAAGCAATATAAATAAATTTGTTAATCATTAATGTTAAAAAATGTGATATGAGACTTTCTGGAATAAAAAATTAAATAATAATTAAATTTAATTGTAAATAAAATTATTTTGATAAGTAATCTAATATAGAAAAGAAGGTTATTATGTATATTTAACAAAGAACTTAGAAGTATGATTATTTACAACAAAATTTAATACAACTTGATTAAATATTCAATATAAGTGAAAATGAAAATTAGACATTAGATTTGTATGATCGAACGAAATTATTCATCCATAAGATTTAGACCAATAAAATATCACAATTATTGTAAAAGTTTATTTACGTATTAAATGTAACTTTCTATAAAAATACTAATTAATTTAATTAATTTAATAGAACGCAATACAAATTAACTCGAATTTTTAGATGTACTAACTAAAGAAAAAAATAAGATTATTTATAAAAAAAATTATACGATAAGGTTTATTTAGTATTAGATGCATAATAAAACTTCAACATTATTGTATGACTGAACACAAATACTTATTTTTAAGATTCAAAACACTAAAATATCAGAATAATTTTCTAAAAAGAGAGGTTTAAATACAAATAACCAAATATAAATAAGCAAAAAAAATTCTCTATAAAAATACTTAAGTGGAAGTAACAGTGTGAATACAATAAAAGCTGATTTTGGAGTGTGAATATAATAAAAACTGAGTTTTCCCGTCAAAACTCAGCTGCTTTTATATATTATATAGATTATATAGATATAGATATAGATTAAAAATAATTTTTTATAAGTAATTTTTCATAGTATAAGACTTGCTTAGGTATTAAAAAAAAAAAAAGCATTTAAAAATATTCAGTTTTTCCAAATTAATTAACATCGAAAATTACAAACACTTACAAAACGTGAATTGAAGTTATTAGAATTAGAATTAAAAATTTTTGTTTTGTTTAAATTTATTTGATATTTGAATAAATTTGCAAAATCAAACATCCAATTTTTTAAAACTTTTGATGGTCCATTTAAATTTTGAATGGTTTATTTCAATTGAAACTGTAATATTTGTTACGAAATACATTTAGTAAACACACTAAAAAAAAATTTAAAAAATCAGTTTTTGCAAGATTAATTAACATTGAAATTTACTAAAAATTTTAATTGTATTATAATAAAAGAAAAACGTCTTTTAATTTTTATTTTTTCATAATACAAAAAGTGATTTGAAGTTATTAGAATTAGAATTAATAATATTTTTTGTTAGTAATTTTTCATAGTATAAATAATCAAAGTATAATTTTTTATTTATAAAAATAAACTTAGGTTGAAGATTCCGATAAAAAAAAATTATTCCGATAAAAAAAAAAAAAAAAACTTAGGTTGAAGTCAATAAGTCAATAAGTATAATAATTAATAGTTGTAGTGTACACCAAAAATTGAGTCCCACATAGAATTGCATTCTTTGTTATCTAAGAATTGCATTCATTGTTATTTATTATTACTAAATATATATAGTTTTAGTGTAGGCACAATTAGATATGAGTTTAGGCGGGAAAACATGAATTGGGACCCACACAAGCTCAACAAGTTTAATATATAATAATAGTTATTAAAGGAGGAGAATTTCCAGCCAATTTGATACAACTTTTTGTGATTTTTTTTAATACAATATTATATATTATACATTTCATTTATTTTCACACTCAACTTTTATTGCTTTCACACTCCAAAGACCAAAACTCAACTTTTATTGTGTTCACACTGCTACTTCCACTTAAATATTTTTATGGAGATTTTTTTTTTTTTACTTATTTATATTTGATTATTTGTGTTTAAACCTCTCTTTTCATAACTTTTTTTTTTTATATCGAAGTTGTATCACGCATCTAATACTAAATAAATCTTATTGTATAAAACTTTTTATAAATAATCTTATTTTTTTAGTTATTTAGTACATCTAAAAATTTGAGTTCCTTTGTATTGCGTTATATTAACTTAATTAGTATTTTTATAGAAAGTTACATTTAATACGTAAATAATTTTTTTCAATAATTGTGATATTTTATTGGTATCAATCTTATGGATGAATAATTTCGTTCTATCATACAAATCTAATATCGAATTTTCATTTATATTTATATCGAATATTTAATCAATTTAGGAGAATTTCCCGCCAATTTGACACAACTTTTTGTGATTTTTTTAATACAATATTATATATTATATATTTCCTTTATTTTCACACTCAACTTTTATTGCTTTCACATTCCAAAGATCAAAACTCAACTTTTATTGTGTTCACACTGCTACTTCCACTTAAATATTTTTATAGAGATTTTTTTTACTTATTTATATTTGATTATTTGTGTTTAAACCTCTCTTTTCATAATTTTTTTTATCTTTTAATGTTTTGAATTTTGCAAATAAGTATTTGTGTGCAGTTATACAAATTCAATGCAAAATTTTCAATTCAAAATTATATCGAAGTTGTATCACGCGTCTAATACTAAATAAATCTTATTGTATAAAACTTTTTATAAATAAATTTTATTTTTTTAGTTATTTAGTACATCTAAAAATTTGAGCTCCTTTGTATTGCGTTATATTAACTTAATTAGTATTTTTATAGAAAGTTACATTTAATACGTAAATAATTTTTTTCAATAATTGTGATATTTTATTGGTATCAATCTTATGGATGAATAATTTCGTTCTATCATACAAATCTAATATCGAATTTTCATTTATATTTATATCGAATATTTAATCAATTTAGGAGAATTTCCCGCCAATTTGACACAACTTTTTATGATTTTTTTAATACAATATTATATATTATATATTTCATTTATTTTCACACTCAACTTTTATTGCTTTCACATTCCAAAGACCAAAACTGCTACTTCCACTTAAATATTTTTATAGAGATTTTATTTTACTTATTTATATTTGATTATTTATGTTTAAACCTCTCTTTTCATAATTTTTTTTTTATCTTTTAATGTTTTGAATTTTGCAAATAAGTATTTGTGTGCAGTCATACAAATTCAATGCAAAATTTTCAGTTCAAAATTATATCGAAGTTGTATCACGCATCTAATACTAAATAGATCTTATTGTATAAAACTTTTTATAAATAATCTTAATTTTTTAGTTATTTAGTAAATCTAAAAATTTGAGCTCCTTTGTATTGCGTTCTATTAACTTAATTAGTATTTTTATAGAAAGTTACATTTAATACGTAAATAATTTTTTTTGAATAATTGTGATAATTTATTGGTATCAATCTTATGGATGAATAATTTCGTTCAGTCATACAAATCTAATATCGACTCCTCCCGCCAATTTGACACAACTTTTTGTGATTTTTTTTATATAATATTATATATTATATTATATATTTCATTTATTTTCACACTCAACTTTTATTGCTTTCACACTCCAAAGACCAAAACTCAACTTTTATTGTGTTCACACTGCTACTTCCACTTAAATATTTTTATGGAGATTTTTTTTTTTTTACTTATTTATATTTGATTATTTGTGTTTAAACCTCTCTTTTCATAATTTTTTTTTATCTTTTAATGTTTTGAATTTTGCAAATAAGTATTTGTGTACAGTCATACAAATTCAATGCAAAATTTTCAGTTCAAAATTATATCAAATTGTATCACGCATCTAATACTAAATAAATCTTATTGTATACAAATTTTTATAAATAAGCTTATTTTTTTAGTTATTTAGTACATCTAGAAATTTGAGTTCCTTTGTATTGCGTTCTATTAACTTAATTAGTATTTTTATAGAAAGTTACATTTAATCCTTTGTTGCAGTTTAATTCGATTTTGTGGTTTATTTGGTCACCCCTACTTTGTTGTATACAAGAGAAAGTGAATATTTCTCTTATGGAAGATCATCCTCTAATTTTGAAAGATTTGTTATATGACAGGGAGATATGATTAAAAATTCCATTGAGAACATTCGGACATATAATATGATGTTTTCATTCACTTCTATGGGGGAATAGATAATGAGTTAAATGATGGTAGAGGGCCTCCTCTCTTCAGATTACACGATCAAAATTGACATAAGATTGAGAGTCTATTGTCTGATGACGGTTCAGCTCTGCAATTTGCTCGCTTTACATTGTTGATAATGTAAATGAGGTTGAAAGCAGAAAAAGGGTCGTGAGGTACGTATTATGTATTTATTGCTTTTATATTTATATTGTTTACGGATAATTTTGTTGTGATATTCTAAAATTTAATTTATGTCTTTTAATGTCCCCGGGTAGGAGTGAATCATGCGAATCTATGTTGCATGATCTAATAGTTTCTGATTCGAAGGATATGCTAGATAAGTACAACAAATTGTTAAGGAAATTTAGGTCGGTTTGAGAAAAGATGATTGAGGAAACACTTCAAATTTAAGACTTATACTTATTGGTTGGTGGGCGACCAATGATGGCCAATATGATTTTTCTATTGTTGATGAGTCGAATTGATTGTCGGTGGATTTTGACACACTACCTGGATACATGGATATCACTATTGCGCCACGTGGTGGACCTTTGCAACAGATAAGTGAGGACACAAGTTCTTTCTGAAAAATATTGATCATACACAGGGATTGAGTAATGGAACAAGGTTGATAGTTACAAAACTTGTGGATCATGTTCTAGAAGGTCAAATTTTTTCTGGCATCAATGCAAGACACAAGTTCTTTATTCCAATGTTATCGTTGAACCATTCTGATTCTAGGATACTTATTAGATTTCAAAGAAGACAATTTCTATTGATGGTGTCATATGTCATGACTATCAATAAGAGTCAGGGACAATCATTCTTACATGTGGAACTTCTTCTTAAACGACTGGTGCTTACACATGGATAACTTTATGTTGCGATTTCTAGGGTGACAAATCGTTGCAGATTAAAGATATTGATTTGTGATGAGAAAGGAAGAACAACAAAATCAACAAACAACGTTGTGTACAAAGAAGTATTCCAGAATTTGTAGTTATATGAAATCAATAAATGATGTATTATCTCTTATTTGTGAAATTTATTTATTTTATGAAAAGGATTTATCTAATTTCATATTGAATTATCTTTATCCAAACGTTTCTTCCCGTGCATCGCACGGGTGATTATTATTATTTATAACAGTTGTCGAATAGGATCATCACAGTTTATAAAGTTCCTTTAGTTTGGGCAATATTACACATTATAATTTAGTCTCTGCTCTGAAACTGTGGTTTAAACGACAAATTTAAACTATACAATTTTTTAAATACACATATTTTCTTTCTATAATTTTCAACTACACATTTTATCTAGAAAACTCAAATATCAATTTAAACTGATTATAATAACCATCGAACAAAGCCTTAATTTATAATGTATACAATTTTTCAAATTACTTTTTAACCATACACATTTTCTCTCTCCACTTCTCAAGCACACATTTTACCTAGAAAATACAAATAAATCACATTATAATGAAATTTCAACAGCCGAACACTCCCTGAAGATAACGCAATTTTTCAAACTACACACTTTTCTCTTTCCAATTTTCAAACACATATCTGTTTATTAAAAGTTTTGTTTTTTATGTTTTGATGTAAGATATGTTGTCAAAAAGTGAAAAAAGAAAATTTGTGTGATTAAAAAGTAATTTGGAGAATTGTGTTTTTAAATATGTTTGCCTAACAAAGACTAAATAAACCAATATTTAATTGCTACAATGTTATCGAACATAGCTTAAATTTTACAAATTGATGTAAGTAAAGGTTAAAATCAGATTGTGAGTAAATTTTGATAAAAATTGATGAGAGACGCGATTAAATATTGCGGATCCCATAAAATATATGATTGAGATTGAATTTTTTACTTTAACTTAGATAAAAATTTAAATTTGATCAAACATCGGGGCTTGCTTGCTCTAACAATTTTTTTTAACTTTTCATTCAAATTTATTTTTAACCACATATTTCTATGAGATTCACCACTTTCCAAACTTTTCAACCATTTTTCAATAACACACTCTCCCCAAAATTCAAAATTTTCAAAAAGTACCTTCACAAAACAAACCCTAAATGAAATTAATTAAGAATCGAACTTTCAAAGATTCAAAATAGAATAAATTAAAACTTTGAGATCGAATTTTTGTCATTTTTTAATTATTTAGGAGTATTAGAAGAAAATAGGGATGTTAAATACCTAGGAAATTTCTTTTTTTTTTTTTTTTTTTCTGATACAAATATTTTTATAGTAGAAAAATAAAGTCAAGTTCCCAATATGTAAGGAAAATTGAATATTTTGTCAGTGATATTACATTATTGGTGGATCCCATATTTGCAACCTAATCCAAATGCTCATTTAATCCTTTTTCCCAACTAGAGAATATATTTCCTGTCTGCAAATCATCCTGGCATCGTCTCAATCATGTTTTACTTTAAACCTAAGTGAAATAAACTTTATTCTCAATAATACACATAAAAATAAGGAACATTTCACTCTTTCTTTTACTTTTTAAACTGTTTCTAGTGTCATTGGTCCACTTGGGGTATGAAATTAATTAACTATTTGCAAGTTCAAAAAAATTTATTCCATGTTTTTGGAAGAATATTTAAATCCCCACTTTGTATTTAAAACAAGATTATGCCCACGTCATTCAATTAAGACCATCTTCAATACTGAAGGGAAAAAAAAAAAATTGGGTGTAAATTGATATTTTTAAAATTACTTTTGCATCCGCATTTACATTTCCGTGGATCTATTACAATGTGAAGATCTAAATTTACTTTTTACCTCTTTAATTTGGTTTACATTTTCTATGCATCTCTCCACTAAAAAGATCATCGACCACTTTGAAGATCTAACTCACAATTTAAATCTATTTTACTACAACTTCGGTGATGCTCTAACTGAATAAAGGCAAGCACTAGAATCCAAATGACAAGTATAGATCTTCTGAATTATTGGCTAAGCTATAGGAAGTGATTAACAAGCAATCTTAAAAAAGTAAAAATGTTATATACTAAGAGCATGTTTGGTCACAAACAATTTTTTCAACATTTTTCTCAAATTTATTTTTAACCACATATTTTTATAGAAGATCATGCTACATACACAAAATAAATGACAAAATGGATGACACACCCCTTACATGAAAAAAAGATCACATACAATAAACGAGCCATGGTGCTTGTACTTGAAAAAAGAGATTGTCATAATACACATATGGGAAAATCATATCACTTAACTTATCACATCAACTTTTAAATCAAAACACACAATCTCGTCACCTCATTTTTTATCATCCTCCTTGTCAACATATAAGTACAAGTAACATTAATAAAAAATATTTGTGGACCCCCTCCATGTGAGGGGTGTAACCCTCATTTTGTATAAGAAGGATTATCTTTCTATAGAACCCACAATTTTCATACTTTTTAATCATTTTTCAAACACATATTTTTAATCGCAAAATAATTGCATTATACTGCTAGTTTTTTGGTGGAAATCCTAATGGTTGAAGGTGACTGTCCTTAAAACTTAAAAGTAGCTAACAATGAAAAACAAAAAAAATAGCGACAATAGCAGCAACTTCCCATTTAACTTCATTGGATGACAATTAATCCTATCATAATGGAAAAGGAAGAAACAAAAATGACACCCATAAGCAATATATGATACTAGAAATAGTGAATGTTATCTTACCACAATCTTGCAAAAGTCTTTAAGATTTCTTGCCAAGGTCTCCCATGTCAAAATCTGTAAATGTACATCTATGAGTTGAAATTAATATGAGAAATAAATCATCTATCAGGGAAAAGAAACATACTCTTAATATTTTGGAAAAGTCGACTCCTGATAAATACAAATGCTGCAGGACCTGCATGCCCATCATATTTTTGGACTAATTTGATTCAGCCTCAATATTTTGGGTGAATTGAATATGGTATGTAACTACAACGTGAAATGAGCAGGCATACATCACATACAAAATTCTAATACTTCAGTGCAAGTCGAAGTATCGGGTGAAATTTCTATATCACCATAAGCACAAGAAATCCTAAAAAAAAAAAAAAAAATACTTATCTCTGAAAAAATTATAGGAATTGTTTCTTTTATCGAAAATCATTCATCCAAAGTTTCCGTACAATGCCATAGGACGTTCAAAGCCTTAACTCTCCAAGTTTAAGCATATTTATTTTATAAATCCACCCCAATGCATTGATCACAAAACAATAACAGGATTTGATAAAAATTCAATTGGTCATCCTCTATGGCCATGGACTCCTGGGCAGATCATTCATCACATTGTCAGATAATTGTATAATAACGATGTTGTAAACATCTCCTATGGTTTCTTCTCTAGTTTGTGGCCAAAATTGGCCATATACTCAGTAATTTCTTTCAAAACTCAGAATACTTCAAAGTCATTCCCAAGTACAGATAAAGAAGAAAGTTTGTGGAAGGTTCACGACTAGTGTAATTAGGAGACATTCTAGTCCTGTAAGATCCTACTAATAAAACATAGCCATGCTGGGATGGATCAAAGAAAAGAGCTGAACCCATCAGGAAATACGTCAAATCCACGCCCCAGAGCTGATCAAAAAGCATAAGCAATTAGGTAACACGAAGAAACCAAGCTCCTGAACTCATTAAAGATTAGGATTGAGGATTAGGAGACACGACAAAACTAAGGTTCTAAGCTCATCAAAGAAAGGAGCTAAGCCATCAAGAGACAAGCCAGAACTACGCCCTTGAGCTCATCAAAGAGCAAAGCTGAATAAATTAGGGGACATGAAAAAACCAAGCCTGATGTGACCAAGAGTCCGAACACAAGTCCAAGCAAGAATTCTTTGTTTTTGGAAGAAGGGTCGATGACTCGATTTCAGGAAAAGAAGGTCAAAGAGATGATAGACAACCATGTGAAAGAAACGATGGACAAAATCACATTCTTGGCGACTAAAGAAGCAAGTCTCATGTTGGAGTTGAGCTAAGAAACCTATTGGATCAATTTCATTCAAGTAAACGAAAAAGGGAGGCAAACAGAAGACCACACGACCGTGTAGTCCAATAGTCTGACGATCGTGCAATCAACAGAAAAAATGTAGTAATGAAAACTTGATTCCACATGATCGCAAGACATTACCCCATGTGATCGCACTCTTTTATCAAATCAGAATTTCATGAGTTTTATTTAAATTTCGTTTTATTTCAATTAGAAGTCTTTTTTTGGTAACTTTTTGATTAATTTTGAATTTACTTATTTGTAAACCCTTATTGTTATAAAAGAGTTTATCTTGTCATATTCCTAATAAGATTAGGAAATAAATTTATTGCCTTTTCAATTAGATTAGATTATTCATTTAGTTTTCTAATTAGAATAGGATTTTATTTCTTTGCCTATATATAGGCATCTCCTTTGTAACTTTTATTCACACAACTTTGGTTAATATATTTCAAGAGGCAAATTTGCTTTCTACTCTTTGTTCTTCATTGAACTAATTTCAAACTTTGCAAATTTAATTCTTGTGGTGTTCAAACAATTAGGTGAGATTTATAATTCTTGTGAGCAAGAGGTCGACATATCACATTGATTGTATTGGTTGCTTGATTCAATAATTTTGAATAAATCTCTAAACTTTGATATATTAGCTTTCTTGAGTTCGTGTCAATCTTATGTGGGCTTCGTAGCAACAATTACTATGTGGTTTTCATAAGTTGGTATCAGAGCTCAGGCTCCAAAAATTAAGGTTATATCTTTACTTTTCATCGTTGAGTCCTTATTTTTTGTTCTTTGCGTTCTTCGATATTCTTGAGTCTTTGATTCAGAAAAGTATCCCAAAAAATTCGAAAGTCGTTATTGTGTTTGTTTAGTGTCCAAATTAGATTTTGTTTATTTTGCTATTATCATAGTTGAATTTTTGAGCAAAAATTCTAAAATTTAAGCAAAAAAAAAAAGATTTCGGGAATTTTCAGTACAAAAAAAAGGTTATTCGAGAACTATTTTCTTGAACTAATTCTAGTTCCCGTCAAAAGTGTGTTAAAAAAAAGGGGAGAGAGAAAAAAACCTTCTCACTCATATACTAGTTTGAATTCTTTGAGGTTAAAATCTGGTTGAGTTCGGATCCTTCTTTGAAGCACTTGTACGAAAACAATTGAGTAAAAAAATGCAGAGTGGTCAGATTAATAGAGGAAAAAATTCAATAATTCAGTGATACACTATTGAAAATATGTGAGGCTATATTACTTAGTTTTAGGATGTTAGAAGATTCTACTACAAACAAAAACAATGATCAAGTCAACATGTCAAAAGATTTGATACAACGATTTTGAACGATTGTTTGGTGATGTGATTGGTAGGTTGAATAGGTTAGAACGACCTAGGGAAGTGCCCAACACCAAGAGATAAGGCAGGCGAGAGCATAGGATAGAGGTAAATGAAGAGTATAAAGAGAGTAGTGATATTGATGAAGGAATGCTTATGGGTAGAGGATTTAGACATGAAATGAGGGGTAGAGATTTTGTGGGAGGTAGAGTGGATCGTAGTATGAGCAATATCAAAATGAAAGTTCCTTCATTCAAGGGTAGGAGTGATCCGAGGCATACTTGGAGTGGGAAAAGAAGATTGAATTGATATTTGATTGCTACAATTACTCAGAGGAGAAAAAGGTTAAGGTTGTGGTACTTGAATTCACCGATTCTGCTATTACTTGGTGGGATCAAATGTTGACATCTAGGAGGGAGAATCGTGATAGACCTATTAGTACTTGGAATGAATTAAAGGCCACCGCGAGGAGGAGATTTGTACCTATTCATTACCATAAGGAGCTTCATAAAAAATTACAAATTCTATACCAAGGTTCTAAGAGTGTAGAGAACTATTATAAGGAGATGTAGTTGTTGATGATTAGGGAAAATATAGAGGAGGATAGGGAGGCCACTATGACCTAATTCTTGATTGGGTTGAATAGGTAGATAGCTAATGTGTTTGAATTGCAACATTATTTATAGTTATAAGATATGTTACAAATGGTTATGAAGGTAGAGAGACAGTTAAAAGAAAGGGGGCAGCAAGGTATCCATCGAGTTCTTCGGGTTCTAATTCATCTTGGAAATCGAAGTGGGAAAAAAATGAGATGGGGCTGTTACAAAAGGGAAATTTGAGGTACTTAAGGGAAATGAGGAAAGTGCTAACAAGTTTGCATCCAAAGGGGAATCTCAGTCATCTAGGAGTAGGAACTTCCAATGCTTCAAATGTTTGGGAAGTGGACACATATATTTTCAATGTCCCAAAAAAAGGGTAATGTTTTTGCAAGATGATAAAGTGGAAGTGAAAGCGAAAGCGAAAAAGACTATAGTAACATGCTGGAATTGGGGGAGGCTAGTGAGGATGAGAAGGTGTGGTATAGAGATAATGGCGAGCTATTGGCTACAAGGCGAGCTCTTAGTGCTCAAATCAAAACTGGTGACTTGGAACGACAAAGGGAAAACATATTCCATGCATGGTGCTACATCAATAACAAGGTATGTAGTATGATTATTGATGTGGGTAGTTGTACAAATGTTGCTAGCACTGTACTTGCTGAAAAATTGTGATTAACATTGTTAAAACATTATAAACCTTATAGGCTTCAATGGTTAAATGATAGCGGGGAAATTAAGGTGAATAATAGGGTGTTAGCGATTTTTCTATTGCTAGCTATCATGATGAAGTAATGTGATGTAGTTTCTATGCATGTTGGACATATTTTGTTAAGCAGACCTTGACAATATGATAGGAAAGTGATACATGATGGTTATAAAATAGGTATAACTTTACCAAAGGAGGAAAGTCTATTACCTTTGTGCCATTACATCTAGCACAAGTGTATGAAGACCAAATCAAATTAAAAAATAATGAAAAGAAAATAGCGAGGGAAAATGAGAAAGGGAGTTAAGGCCACCACCTCAGAAAAATGAGAAAAAACGAGAGTTGGAGCCACGACTGTAGAAAAATGATTAGCAAAAAAAGAAAACAGAGAGTTGAGATTTATATCTCAGAAAAGGAGAGAGAGTGGAGAGTGTCAGAAAAGAAATTGAGAGAAAGGATAAAACAAAAATGAGTTTCTTGTAAAAGGAAGTGAAATCAAGAAGTCTTTCGTGGAAAATATCCCAGTGGTCTTGCTATTATACAAGGAATCATTCATTGCACTTGATGAAACTAAAAATTCCCTCAGAAATTTTAAGATGTGTACCAGGAGGTCATGCCTAGTGGGTTACCAAATGTTCGAGGCATCGAACATCAAATTGACTTTGTACTCAGAGCATTCATTCCAAACCGACCCACTTATCGAAGTAACCCCGATGAGACAAAGGAACTTCGAAATCAAGTGGAGAAATTGATGAGTAAGGGGTATGTAAGGGAAAGTATGAGTCCATGTGCCGTGTACGTGTTACTTGCGGCAAAAAAAGATGGGACTTGGAAAATGTGTGTTGATTGCAGGGCTATTAACAATATAATGGTAAAGTATCGTTATCTTATTCCTAGGTTAGATGATATGTTGGATGAATTCCATGAGTCTAGCATATTTAGTAAAATTTAGAAGAGGATGAATGGAAAATTACTTTTAAAACTAAATATAGCTTGTATAAATGGTTAGTTATGTCATTTGGATTTACTAATGCACCTAGCATATTTATGCAATTACTGAATTATGTTTTACGTGCATTTACAGTTAAATTCGTTGTAGGTTACTTCCATGATATTTTGATTTATAGCAAGGATTTAAATGAGCATATACAACATGTTAGATGTGTGTTTGTGGCTTTAAGGCAATAACAACTTTATGCTAATTTTAAAAAGTGTACATTTTGCATGGAAAAATTATCTTTCTTGAGTGTGTGGTTAGTGCTAAGGGGATAGAAGTAGATGATGAGAAAATCAAAGTTATTAAAGAATGGCCAAACACTTAAAAGCACAACTAAGATTAGAAGTTTTCATGGTTTGGCTAGCTTTTATAGGCATTTTGTTAAGAATTTTAGCACAATTACCACACTACTCACAGAGGTTGTTAAGAAAAGTGTAGGATTTAAATGGGGCATTAAATAAAAGTGTGCATTTCAAACTATCAAAGATATGTTGTGTAAGACATTGATTTTATCACTTCCTAACTTTAACAAAGCTTTTGAGATTGAGTATGATACCTCAAGGATAGGTATTAGAGCTGTTTTAATGCAGAATTGAAAACTAATAGCTTACTTTAGTGAGAAGCTAAAAGGAGTAGTTCTTAATTATCTTACATATGACAAAGAGTTGTATGCACTTGTTCGAGCTTTGGAGACATGACAACACTACCTATGGGCACGGAAATTCGTGATTCACACCGACCATGAGTCATTAAAGCATTTGAGAGGTCAAAGTAAGTTAAACAAGAGACATGCAAGATGAATGAAATTCATTGAAACATTCCCATATGTCGTCTGGTATAAACAAGGTAAAAAAATATGGTAGTGAATGTATTGTCTCGAAGGTATGTATTTCTAACTTCCTTAAATGCTAAATTACTTGATTTTGAATATATCAAGGACATATGTGCTAGTTACCCGAATTTGTCTAATATGTATGAATCATTTGGTAAGGGGGCTTTGGATAGTTTTTTAAGCATGGTGATTATTTATTTCGAGAAAATAAATTGTGTGTTCCTAAGTATTCAATAAGGGAATTGCTAGTAAGAAAAGCACATAATGGGGGGTTTGATGGGACATTTTGGGATTAAAAAGACCTTAGAAACACTGAGTATTTTTGTTGGCCTAAGATGAAAATTGACGTAGATCGAATTCGTAGTAGATGCATTACTTATAAGAAGGCTAAATTTAAGGTCTTACCTCAAGGATTATACACACATTTACCCGTCCCTAGTGAACATTGGGTTGATATATCAATGTATTTTGTATTAGGTTTACCTACGACTAAGCAAGAGATTCAATATTTGTGGTGGTAAATAGATTTAGTAAAATAACATATTTTATTCTATATCATAAAACCAATGATGCCACCAATATAGCAGACAAATTCTCTAAAGAAGTAGTGCATTTACATGGAGTTCCAAGAAATATTGTCTCAGATGGGGATGTTAAATTCCTTAGTCATTTTTGAGGATTTTATTGTACAAGTTAGGTCCACAATTTGAATTTAGTATTTTTTTATTACTTTATCGAGCCATTAAAGAGTATTTTACTCCCACAGACCAACTAGTTTGCTTCTTTTAAATTTTATCATCGTGGAATTGACATTTTGCACCAACACGTTATTAACAGTATGTTGGTGCACAAGGTTTTGGAGGAAATTTGAATTTTTTAAAGAATGTGTGATTTAAACTCGTTTTAACAATATATTAATCCAATAAAATAATTTTTCACGTACTTTCTGTACTTTTTTAAGTACATTAAATAAAAAATTATTCTTCACTTTAAATAAGATACAAAACTACAAGGGAGTCTCATGGCTTTATTTAAACTTTGTTTGTTTTGTTTCTTACTTTTAATTCAACTCGTAATAAGCACGTGCTTCGCACGTCTTTTGTAAATGACGAATGACACGCGTAATTTTTTTGAAGTATTACTACTGTTTTCTAAAATAGTTGAGATAATTGATATTGTTAAAAGATAAATTGAATTATAAATTATTTGCAATTTTTAAAAAATTAATATTTTATTAAAAACTTCATGCAAAACTAATAAAGAAATCAAATTCCATATATCAAGAGATGACATTATAAAAAATTAGATAAATAAAAAATTAATTTATAAGATATTTATAATAAATTGCAAAAACAAAACACACACACACACACACACACACACACATATATATATATATACATATTTTTTTAATTAAAAAAATGTAATTTTAAACCAATATTTTAGTTTTGAAATTATTTATTTATATTCTTAATTAGAATATAATTAAAAAATATTTTTTTTTCTTATGAACTAATTAATGGTTTTAATAAAAATTTAAGAGTATTATTGACAAAAGATAAAAATATCTAAATGTATTGTAGATTAATATAATAATTAATAATATTTAATGAAAATAAATTAAATTTTAAATGTAATATTGACCTAGAACATAACAATTTAAGGCAAAAATAGGGAATCAAAGGTTTTTCACCCATCCACACTATTATTATTATTATTATTATTATTATTATTATTATTATTATTATTATTATTATTATTATTATTATTATTATTATTATTATTATTATTATTATTATGTAGGCTGTGATCGATTATAAATGGCACAATTTCTTATACTACTTTTTAACCACATACACTTTCTATCTCCAATTTTTAACCACAATCTTACCTAGAAAATCGAAATAATACACATTATAATTCCAATTCTATTTATTTCAGACTCCAAATGGAACCGTAGATATATTGTAGATGTAGATTTAATTAAATAAATAAAAAATATAATAATATGAGAATAATAATATGAAATCATATTATAACATTGTAAATTATTAGATAATAAATTAATTTAATACTAAATAAATGAAAAAATATAATAATATAAATATATTATAATTTTATAAATTGCTATATAATAAATGTAATGAATTATTTAATGTTATTGAATATAAGAGGTAAAGATAAAACGAGTATATAACTAAATATATGAGTGTAAAATAAGAATTCAAAAGTTTCTCCTCGATCCACTTTTTTTGTAGATTGTAAATAGATTGTAGATGTAGATAGATGTAGATGTATTAGTATTATGTCTTCATTTTTAACACATAATAAACACACAAACAACAAGTCCCATCTTCAACTTCGTTTTCATGCCTTGAGAGATCCTCACCAAAGTCTTAGCAAGGTTTTAAATTGTAACTCTCGAATATAGTTACAAACGTGGAGTCATGCTAACAAGGTCGACTACATACATAAATACATAAGTAAGATTTTTTGAGTGATTTCAAATCCTACTTATTATGTTATTGACCTCTCATTTGGTGGGAATTAAAATTAGACTTAAAAAAAAAGGACTTTTAATAAATCTTGATAAAGTTTATGAAACATATGATTGGAAAGTTTTGGATTTGATGAAATATTTAGTTAAAATTTTTTTACTTGGACTTAGATTAAAATATAGAGTCAAATATATTCTCTATTTTAAAAAATTAAAAGTAAAAGTCTATTGGAACCTAATTTCAAAGTTTGATTCTTTTGAAATTAAAAAATGTATCCTTTTAAAGAGTCTACTGAAAGTATTCTTACTTTATAATGTTTGCATCAAATGATTTATATGTTTCAATACTCTACTTCTTGAATTATTCAAATAATATTTGAATTGATTGATCATCAAGATATAAAAATATTATCTTAAATAAAATATTTAATGAAATTTATTTCTTGAAAAATGGAAGTAAAAGAGTATAAAATGGCATTGTTGGAATGCATAAAGAAATTATTCTATAAATTTAAAAATTACATAAGATAGAATCTCTTAAAGTATTTTTAGAGATTTTCAAAAATGTATATCTGGTTGGAGAAGTATTTTTTTCCCTACACTCTTCCTAATTAAAGGAAAGCATTAATCCATCTCAATACATAGCATATCGTAAAGCTTATCAACATGAAATTGTGTTCAGATTACATAATTGCCACTGCACGTGCTATCAGATTGCCTCAGTGATGATGCACCAGAATTCAGTTTAAGCATGCTACTCCATCCATTGCATGCCCTTAATTTATGGCCTATCGTTGATTATATTTTTTTAATTTGTACAGCTAAGATTGCAAGTCTAGAATATTCCTTTACTTGTATATATACCTCTTGTACTCCGTCGTTATTAAATTGAGCTGATTAATATACATTCTTCAATTCAAATTACTGTAAACTTCAACTTGGTATCAGAGTTTCCAAATGGCAAGCACCAACAATCCTGGAACAAATTCACGGTCTTCACAGTCTCAACCAACTTCGGCTTCAAATACAATGGTGTCTCCAATGGTGGGAAACAACTATCTTGCTCTGTTTGTGTTAACCTTACCCAAACACAATTTGCCAAGCTCGATAGAGACAACTAATTGTTGTGGAAGAATATGATCCTTCCTATCATTCGAGGCCATAATCTGGAAGGTTATTTGCTTGCTACAAAGGTCTGTCCATCAGAACTCAGACCACTGGAGAATCAGGAGTTAGTGTACAGGTGACATCTAATCCTAAATTCAATCAATGGAAGTCTATTGATCAGTTGCTCATGGGGATGGCAATATGCAACTATGACTCCGGAAATTGCAATAAGAGTAATGGGATCCACAAATTCATTTCAGCTATGGACTGCTATCTAAGAGAGCTATGGAATCCAGAATAAGTCCAGAATTACTTTTCTGATAGGTGAGCTTCAAAAGATCGAAAAGAATGGCTTAAGTATTGATCAATATCTGAGCAAGATTAAACTCCTTGCTAATAACTTGGAAGTTGCTGGAAAAATTATACCGTTGTCTGATTTAGTAACTCAAGTCTTGACCGGATTGGATGAAGAGTACACTCCTATTGTTGTACAAATTAACAATAGGGACACCATCTCTTGGGGAGAGCTTCAATCCACTCTCATGACCTATGAGAGTAGACTTGATCATATCAATTCTATTAGAAATGAGATGGCAGGAATTCGTCTAATCAATTCATCTACTCAAAGGCCATCTAATAACAACTATACAGGAAAAATCTATAGACCATACAATGGTGGAAGATTTCAAGGTTCAGGTAATTTTAGAGGTGGAAGAAGAGGTAGTCGGAAGAGAGGAGGCATATCTAACTTCAGCAGGTCACCTACATGTCAAGTGTGTGGAAAAATTGGTCAAATGTTTGTAACTTCAGATATGATGAGAGCTATAATGGATCTGAACCTCATCAAAATAACTCCAGAGATTCATCACCATCAGCTTTTATTGCATCACCAGATACACTCAATGATCTAGCCTGGTTTGCTGATACAGGAGCCAGCAATCATGTCACCTCAAATGGGAAAACCTGAATCAAGCAAACAAATACTCTGGTAAGAAACAAATCATGGTTGGTAATGGAATTAAACTCAGTATTTCACATATAAGCATGTCAAAAATACAAACTATGACTGATAAACCTCTTTACTTGAATAAACTACATGTGCCCAAAATCAGAAAAAATCTCATTAGCATTTCTCAATTGACTTCTGATAATCCTATGTTTATGGGATTTCATGATGATCATTTCTGTGTTAAGGAAAAATCAACGAGGAAAACAATGTTGTAAGGGAAGCTTAAAGGAGGATTATATCAGCTGGATCTTCCTACCTCCACTCTTAAACCTCAGTCAAGTCCCCTGAAGTTTGTCAATCCAAATAATCTGAGTTTACCAGTTTGTTCAGTCGAGTCTAACACAGTTGGGAGTCATGAGTCTTTAAGATTCTCTTGTTAGTTTCTGGCATAGGAGGCTTGGACACCCATCAAGTCAGGTGTTATCTCAAGTACTCAAAAATTGTAATCAAAAGTTGAAAATAAATGAATTCAAATCCCTTTGTGATACCTACCAATATGGAAAATCCCACTTACTTCGCATGCAACATCTCCACTTTGCGTGCAACATCTCCACTTGAACTTATATATACTGACATTTGGTGAACTTCACCAATCTCTTCCACTTCAGGATTTAGATACTACATAGCTTTTGTGGATGACTTTAGTCGATACACCTAGATATATCCATTGAATACCAAATCTGAGGCCTTAAATATTTTCATCCAATTTTAGAAACTTGTTGAAAAAAAATTTGATAAAAGAATCAAAATCCTTCAATCGGATTGGGGAGGTGAATACAGAAATTTTACCAACGCACTATCACAATCTGGGATAGAGTTTAGACATTGTTGCCCATACACTTCACCTCAGAATGGAAGAGTTGAGAGAAAGCATAGGCATATAACTGAAACTTGATTAACATTACTTGCTCAAGCCCAAATGCCACTGAGATACTGGGTTGATGCATTCCAAACTACTGTGTATCTTATTAATAGAATGCCCACATATGTCCTTCAAATGCAATCCCCTTTCAAAGTCCTATTTAATAAAGAACTTGACTACACCTTTCCTAAAACCTTTGGATGCACATGTTATCCCTGCCTAAGGCCCTATCAAAGTCACAAATTCAGTTTTCACTCCATAAATAAGTGTCTCAATCCAGCTGGAAAAACCTACATATCAAGGCACGTCACCTTTAATGAATCTGAGTTTCCCTTCCAAACAATATTTCTTACAGGAAATCAGTCAGAGTTTACTGAACATCAAACTGTGGTATCCTACTTCCGGTTACTTAAATCACCAATCCATTAACTCAAAATATCTCAGCTAATATTAATCCTCCTGCAGCTCAACCTTCAGCAGAGTTGTCTTCTGAATTGAGAAATCTAAATGAGTTTCATACAGCAAATGAAAGCAATACTTCTACCAAACAATCAGAAATTGATCAAGCAGAAATTGGTGAATCATATGGTGATAGTGAAGGTCTTGAGGCAAGAAGTCTGGGTATAAATGAAATACAAAATCCATCAACTGATAATAATGGGAATTAGAATGTGATACATAAAGCTGATCACTCAATGATAACAAGGGCAAAGGCTGGTATCTTCAAACCTAAGGTATTCTCTAGTCAATCAGTTGAGTTTAAGATGAATGAAATAGAGCCTAAGAATGCTGTTGAGGCTTGGAAAGATGAAAACTGGAAGAAAGCAGTGGTTGAAGAATACAATGCACTACTTAAAAATAAAACTTGGAGGCTTGTACCATTAACCCCAGCATACAATATAGTAGGAAACAAGTAGGTGTTTAAGCTCAAACAAAACTCTGATGGATCATTTCAAAGATTCAAAGCACGGTTAGTAGCTAAGGGGTTTCATTAAGCTCCTAGGGTTGACTTTTGTGAGACATTCAGCCCAGTTTTGAAAACGTCTACCTTGAGAATCATTCTTACACTTGCATTATCAAAAGATTGGAGGATAAGATAGGTAGATATTAACAATGCGTTTCTGAATGGGGAGCTGGAAAAAGATGTTTACACGTATCAACCAGAGCGCTTCATAGACATAACTAAACCCAGCCACATATGCGAACTGGAAAAGGCTTTATATGGCCTTAAGCTTGCTCCTAGAGCTTGGTATGACAAGTTGAAAAATACATTGATTAACTGGAAGTTCAACCAATCGAAGGCAAACACTTCTCTCTTCTTTTTCCAGACTGAGAACATTTTTATTTTCATCCTCATCTATGTGGATGATATAATAATTACTGGTAATAATGATAAGCAGCTGCAAAATTTCATAGATGAGCTACACATAAGATTTTCCCTCAAAGATATGGGAGAACTTCATCACTTCTTAGGAATAGAAGTTCACAAACATAGCACTGGACTTCACCCCACTCAATCAAAGTATATATCAAACTTGCTCAGAAAATTTGATCTTCAGAATTTGAAACCATGTCCTACTCCAAGTAAATATGGAAAAACATTATCAAAGGATGAAGGAGAAGCTTTAAGAAATCCCTCAGTCTTTAGAAGTGCCATTGGAGGATTGTAGTATTTAACTCATACTAGGCCTGATATAACTTTTGCTGTGAACAAGCTAAGCCATTTTTTGCAAAAGCCCACTATTATTCACCGGAAAGCAATGAAGAGAGTCCTAAGATATATAAAATGCACAATTGATCAGGGATTGTGGATATAAAAAAAAAAAGAGATAACTTGATGATAAATGGATACTCGAATGCAGGCTGGGCTTCTTGCCCAGATGATAGGAAATCAGTGGAAGCCTATTGCATTTACCTTGGAGATAGTCTTGTATATTGGTCCTTAAAAAAGCAACATGTTGTTACTAGATCAAGTACAGAGGCTGAGTATAGATCCTTTGCATCTGCAACATCAGAGGTAGTTTGGATGCAGTCTCTATTTAAAGAACTCAAACTACTTCAAAGGTAGTTTGGATGCAGTCCCTATTTAAAGAACTCAAACTACTGCAATGTCCAATTCCAATCATCTGGTGTGATAATTTAAGCACAGCAGCATTAGTAGCCAATCCCCTTTTTCATGCAAGGATGAAGCATATAGAGTTGGACATACACTTCATAAGACACAAGGTCCTTGCAAAAGAGCTGGAAATAAGATATGTGCCTACTGCAAATCAGATTGCTGATCTAATGACCAAAAGTGTCTCACATTCAATATTTGGTTATCTAAAGGACAAGCTTGGAGTATGTTCTGCCTCCTCGAGCTTGAAGGGGGTGTTGAGATTACATAATTGCCACTGCGCACATGATATCAAATTGCCTTAGTGATGATGCACCAGAATTCAGTTTAAGCATTCCGCTCTCCATCCATCTTGCATGCCCTTAATTTATGGCCTACCGTTGATTATATTTTTTTATTTATACAACTGAGATTGCAAGTCTAGAATATTCCTTTACTTGTATATATACCTCTTTTCAGTGTTCTAAAACGCGTGCACTGTGCGCGCCTCTGGCGCGTCGCTTTGGCGAAAAGCACGAAAAAAACGTTTTCGAAAATTTTATTTAAAAAGCGAGCTTAAGCGTGCCTAAAGCGCGTTTGAAGCGCGCTCAAGCATTTTTTTTTTCCTTTTTTTTTTTACTTGTTAAAGTATGGATAAATTTTAAATCAAATATGTAGGAATTGAAAAATGCTTTTTAACGCATACTCCCACTTAAGTTTCGAAAGCTTGACTCTCGGGCTCCACGCTTCACCTTTTTTAGAACATTGCCTCTTGTACTCCTTCATTATTGAATTGAGCTGATTAATATACATTCTTCAATTCAAATTGCTGTAAACTTCAACTAATTGTCACAAGACTCGCCCGTAATACTCACATTCTATTGGGTCCGAATCCTTTTCAAATTGGTGGCAGCAAGTTTAAGCCAGCTTAGAGCATCCACTATGGACAAGTTAAATATAGTTAGCCACATAAGTAAAAAGTGAGATGTTAAATGTCACATCAACATGTTAAAGTTACACATATGCATGTTAAAGTTAGCTATTAATTTTTAATACAATGGACATGTTAAGTTTTAATTAAATCCAAGAATGTGATAAATATTTATTTTTAAAATAGCAACATTTATATATTAATAGGGTACCCATTTTTGAAAATCTTATTAAATTATATAATATGAAATAACAAAAAAATTATTTTATTTATCGATATTAAAAATTTTAAAGAAGAAAGAAAGAAAGAAGTTAAAATAGCATGTCATAAATTTAAATCACTAGCCAAATTTAACATTGAAGTTAACTTGTAAACACAAAGATTCCTTTAACATGCATTTTAACCCATCAATTGTATGCACTAAATGTAATATCTTACTAACTCATACCACTAATTTGTGTTTTAACCTATCCATAGTGGATGCACTTAGTCACTGCAATTACTCCTCCGAAGAGGTGAAGGGAAACAAGTGTCATAATTAAAATGTTGACCACAAAATCTGTTAGGACCTTGGATCAACACGTCTCAGCTCCTCCCTCTTGAACACGTGGATCTATTGCGCACTATGACAAACAATCAGCTTGCAAAGGGGGCCGAGGTAGCTCCCGTTTGCACTCTAATGCCTAAGTCAATACTCATTCTTAAGTAAATATATTTTGGGTGCTGGAAATATAAGTGTAAAAGAGAGAAAAGGGGGTGAGAGTAAAAATATTCAGTTAGTGTATTGAATTACTGACCCCCTATTTGGAGGAAAGAGTGCTCTATTTATAGGAGAAGTTATAGTATTAGATGGCGACACGTGATGGACTTTACACGTGTCTTCACCCTAGCCGTTGGAGAGGTAAACCAATTTCTTGAAAGTAATCATTGCTACTTTCAGTAGGGGATGGGCGTCTGTCATATCTTTCATAAAGACAACATCTTATCAGGCCACAGTAAGCTGGGGAAAGCTGTACGTTTCTGACACTCTCTGTTGTCCCATCATATATTCGAGGCGTTACCACAGGGTACCTCGACTTGTTACAAACTGGTTTGGATAGAGAGGTTCCCCACGGTGTTCCTCCTCGGCAGTTGACCCAAAGATAAACCCCAAGATAGGGTCATAGGCTAAGGCCCATTGGGCCTCTATTGAGCTCTCACCGGTGATCCATTGGGCTCGTTTTGGACAGGGTCTCAACACTAGTCCCTCAAATCCGATGTGGTCATTTATGGGCAGATTGAATTTGCCACAGGTTCGAAGTTATGGTTTTTCTGGGAACTAATATGGAGCCGTTAATTCTCCCTATCATTTTTATGCTTAATATTATTGGTATCGTTTAATCAATCTGAGGTGAATTGCACAGGAACCACTCCGTAACGCCTCGGATGTACGGGTTACTTTTGTAATTTTCTGCGGTGTGCAAACTTATGAAAATAACCACCTTTATTTTCACTTCTTTTTTGGGTGAACGTTGGAGACGCCAACATGTCTTGCAGTCGGCGCATTTATTACTGGAAAACGATTAGCACTTGTTTCCAAAATAGATGTCTTGCAGTCGGCGCATCAATGGGAGGGGAACGCTCCTCCTGTTCGTGGGGCGCACTCCATCAGTTGAATAGTTTCTTCTTTTTCAAATTCCCAATTGGTTGGCACTTTAACTTATTTCCCTTATTAAGGCACGTAGTCTATTCGCATTCTCCTTGAAACTCGCAAATTATGGGCATGTGCCAAAGAACCCTCTTATAAAGCCTCCCCTCCTCCCTTGTTCTTGAAGTTTTTGAATATCTTTCTACAAAAATAATCTTTCTACTCCTTTTCATACGAATCAATGCATTTCTTGAGGGTGTTGACCTTCCTCATTTGCTTCAATCAACCGAAACCCCCCGTTGGCGCTTTATTCATTGGAGTATCAAGCCTCTCGTGCCCCTCTCAGGTAACTGTTTTTTGTTTGTTTGTTTTTTGTTTCAAACCCTTGAGTGCTCATTTGAAAACTCTTTTTTCGTATTTTCTCTCTTCTTTGGGTAAGTTTGAATTTTTTGAGAAAAATGGAAAGAGTTGAGGGAATGGTTCGCAGAAGTTAGTGGCATTGGCGATTCCTATCAGAGGTTTCTGCCCTTTGTCCTTGTCGGTTTTTAGATCCCGCTTTTTTAGAGAGCAAATTAAGAGGAGGAATAGGAAATGCAGTAGTATAATTTATTTGGATGATTCTGACAGCGAAGAAGAGAAGAACCAACCCTACATGACCCACTTATCTGCTGAGGAAGAGTCCTTGCTGAGAGAGCTCCGAAGTAAACGTGATAGAGATATGGGGAGAGAAGGAACGGCTGGCTCCTCCTCAGACCTGCAGGACCCTAACTTAGGTGCAAGGGCCCCGTTTAGGACGCATAGAGAGGAAATGGGGTTATCTGAAGAGGAAATCGCACAAGTCGAGGAGTAGGTGGATTATGTGAATAAGGTGTCGGGGTACCACGTGGATCCTAAACCAAACCCTGATTCTTGGGAGAGTGGCGAAATAGCTTCCGAAATTCGGAGCATCGATTTGGCGGGCACCCCCTCAAAGTTTAGGTTACCCGAGGAGGTTAAGCTGGTGCATCTGACGCCCTCCTACCGACCCTGCAGCCCTCCGCCAGGTCATGTATCAATTTTCTATGACGCTCTATCATGCGGGATGAGACTCCCACTCCATCCTTTTTTTAGGGCACTACTTAGGAGCTACAACCTGCGCCCTTATCAAGTGGCTCCGAACTTCTGGACGCAAGCAGTTGGTACTTGGCTGGTGTGGCAAGAGGTCAATCCAGATTCTCCCATCTCCCTACACATAATCCACACCCTGTACACATTGAAGAAGTCCGTAAAAAGGGATAAGGATGTGAGGGCGACATGAAAGATTGGTACTTCTTATCTCCCCGAGGTTCTTATCCTCCCATCATCACTGGGCACCCCACTTCTATAAAAAACTGGAGGAACCAGTGGTTCTGGGACACAGGAGAGTGGCAAACCTTGCTTGTAGACCCTACTCCTGAGATCACCGTTCCTCGAACTCTTTCCTCCCTGCATGAGTTTTACTTTGTTTCATTCACTTATCACCAATACCGCCATCATCATGTGTTATGATTACTTGTCGTTATTATTTTTCTATAAGTGCATTATTCACGTTTTCCTCTCCTGCTCATAATATGACACATTTTCTTGTTTTATTTATTACCTCAGGTCCAACATTCGCCTCCTAGCTTTCCGATGCAGAGTTACTGCTGGTGAGGCGTCTCTTCGCCTTGAAAGGCACTTTTCAAAAAAATATTCAGCAAAATAAGTTGTTCGTCAAGCACGGTCTTATGCGATCCATGGGTAAGTCGCGTGTTTTGCCTTAACTATTATCCTAGGTTTTAATCTGTTAAGACTAATTACTCTTAACCTTAGCAGGTTCCAGGGACTTCCCCAAAATTTCTTTAAAGGGGCTTATTTCCAAGAAGGTCCCTCCACTCCTCCGTCATGGCAGCGAGGAGGAAAAAAGACAGAAATCAGTGCTGGCCAATCTCCATGGGGAGGCAGCCAAACAAGTGTCTAAGGTTCCCACTATGGAGCCATAGGGTGCTTTTCTTGTCCTGATGCCGCCTCCCGCTTCGCTACCTGCTGGCCCCCTACCGCCAGTCACGATTGAAGAGGGTGGTCCTCAAAGAGGCTTTCCTAAGGGGAAGGGAAAAAGATCAGATAGAGGGGGCCTCAGGGGAGAGAGGGTAACCAAGAAGGGTACCGTCAAAGATACTTCCTCCGAGGACATCACAGAGTTCGCTTCAGAGGAGGAAGTCCTTCCTTTGAAAATATTGAGGAGGGGTACAAAGGCTTCTTCAAAACTTCCTCCTCCTCCGCCAGAATTATCTGAACCAATAGGGGAGCTTGAGATATCCGTTCCGAGCCTGGAATATGAGGTGACCCAAGCGGTGGTTGACGAGCTTTCTTGGATTAAAGCCAGCGTTCTTACCAGGGATGTAGCCTTCGATCCTAATCTCCTTGACTCGCCCGACTCTCCGCCTGCTAGAACTGCATTGGCCACAGGACATTTCTGGACAGAAGGCTAGTCTGTTTTTTCTTCCAGCGTCCCACGGGCCTGAAAATTGCTTGCGGGCAAGGCCATGAATGTCAGGGCTCTGGCATTGATCGATGAGGTAGAATCTTTTGTTCTTGAGGCGCAGCGGGACAAGAAGGAGGCTGAAACTGCCCTTTGCCACACGAATAATATGCTAAAAGAGATCAACGAGCTTAAGGAGCATCTGTCCATCGCTCGCAAGGCCTCTTCGGAAGACAGGCTTACGGCCAAATGCCTCCAAGAGGACAAAGAGAAGCTCAAGCATGATCTTCATGCTTCCTAGGCGGATGTGGCGGCCCTGTACAAAAAACTTGATGACTCCAACCGGGCACAATCCATAATCCCCGAGGCTTTGACAGCAGCCAATGCGGCCAAAGCTAAGCTGGAGACTGAGGTGGCAATAGTCATTGAGAAACTGGAGAGGGAGGCGGAGGCCCGGTGAAAGGCAGAGGAGGATTATACCTCTTTGGAAAAGCACATTTATTCCAGGATCACGGAGGCTCTGGAGCGGACCATTGCGGCACGGGTGGAAGAAGCTTTGAGTGCCAAGGTGTCCGAGGCGATCCAGAATTTCAAAGACACTTTTGAAGAGACGCCTGAATATGAGGCTATGTAGAGGGTTTTTGGAAATATGGGGGCCAGGATAGCTTTGGGGGACGTGAAGGAAGCTTTCCCTACCTTGGATCTTTCCCCCATTGAGGCCCTGTACCCCGAACCACAAGATACGGATAAAGGTGATTCCTTTGATGATCCTGCTGACCCTCATCAGGATGCTCCTGGAGAAAACTCTGCAGAAGATGCCCTTCCCCAATGATCCTTTATTATATTTGTATATTACTCACTCTTTTTTATTCCTCAAATTTTGAAGTGTATTTGAAATGTAACAATTGGTTTTGAAACAATGTAACTATTCCATTAGCTCAATATTTTGATTATTTTGTGAGATCTATCACTTGTATGGTAGAAACTTTTTGGTTTGTATAACATAAAGAATGTGAGCTCTAAACACTTGTGTACTTAATAAATGCCTTGTATACTTGATAGTCCCTCAGAGCTAAGCAGCTTAAGACATTTATGTTTGCTAGTTAGGTCTGACCTGATACACTTTATCACGAGCTGCTGCTAATAGTTTTACTACTTTTAGCTAAGACACAGTGAGCACAGTGTAGGCTTACATGAGTCCCTTGTTGGTGAAGTTCAAGCGTAGCACTGTCATTACTTTACTGTTGCCTGGTTATTATAGGCAGAGTTATAATTTCATAGGGACAAAAATAATTTTAACATTTTTAACACCTGTAATGTTTACCGAAGAGCATTTGATGCAATTTAACGTAACCCGTCGCAAATTTTCATTAAACTATGTGGGGATGTTACAATCATTCAATAACCACTGAGTTTCGCTAAGATATTACATGCCCAAGAGGACTTTAATTTTACTGAAAATAACGACGAAGATGATCTGTGTTCCAAAGGTTATGCAAGGGAACCCTAGATAGGTCTTCGATCATTATGTACCGGGTACTACCTCGGCGGTGATTCTATAAGGCCCCTCCCAATTAAGACCTAGTGTCCCTACTCCTAGTTCTTGAGTAGAAGGAAGAATCTTCTTAAGGACCAAATCCCCAATGCTAAAGAACCGATTTTTCACCATTTTGTTGAAGTAGCGGGCCCTTTTTTCCTGGTACCTGGTCAACACCACTTGAGAGTCACTCTGTTTTTCGAGGAGGAAGTCCAGATTTTCCCTTTGAGCTTCCTCATTTATCGTTTCGTCATAATGGATTTGGCGAAGGGTAGGTACCCCAATTTCAACTGAGCATACCGCCTCGAAACCATACGCCAGGGACAACGGCGTTTCTCCTGTTGCGGTGTGCGTAGCAGTCCGAAGTGCCCACAACACTTGCGGGAGCTCATCTACCCATGCACCCTTCTTAGATTCCAGTTTCCTTTTTGAGGTGTTCTTTATGGTTTTGTTCACGGTTTCAACTTACCCATTTGCTTGTGGGTGATGCAGAGATGAAAATAATTTACAGATTCCCAAATCATCGCATAGTTCATCAATACTCCTATTTTGAACTGTTTAGAGTTGTCACTAACCAATGAGTGGGGTATTCCAAACCTACATATAATGTTCTTCCAAATGAACTTGGAAGTGTTGGCTTCAGTGATCCTCATCAGGGGTTCTGCCTCGACCCACTTGGTGAAGTAGTCAATTGCTACTATTGCGAAACAGTTGTTACCAGTGCCTCGGGGCATAGGACCAATAATATTGACCCCCTACTTTGCGAAAGGCCAGGGGCTGGTTACCACAATCAATTCATGATGAGGCTGATGCGATATGGTTGCATGTCTCTAGCATGTATCGCATCTACGGACGAAGTTGTGAGAATCCTTTCACATCGTTGGCCAAAAATATCCCTGTTTGAGGACTTTTCGAGCCAATGATAATGCTCCAGCGTGGTTTCCACAAATGCCTTCGTGGATTTCTTTCATTATATACAGTCCTTCTTTCGGCCCCACGCACCGTAACAAAGGAGAGCTGTAACTCTGTTTGTAGAGCAGATCATCCAGGAGGACAAAATTTGCGGCATACCTTTGCAATTTTCAAGCTGTTTCCGGCTTGTCAGGTAGAGTTTGATGTTTTAAGTAGGACAAAATGGGATTCATCCAAGAACCTTCTTCTTCAATTTCCAAAATCTCCGCACCCTGTTCGATGGAAGAGATCGACATATGCTCAATTGACACCATGTTGAGGAGCTCGACATCCTTGCTGCTTGCTAGCTTTGACAAAGCATCTGCATTAGAATTCTGAGTTCTGGGAATATGAAGTAATTCAATTTTTTCGAAGTGGGCAGCTAAGTCCTTTACCAATCATAGCAGGCTCTTTGGCAAAGAACTGTCCATTAAATTGGTTTATGACAAGCTGCGAGTCACTGCTTGCCACTACTGACTTAATTTTTTGAGCTTTTGCAAGCCTTAATCCAGCTAGGAGCGCCTCATATTCTGCAACATTATTCGAGGCCTTAAAGCGAATCGCGCTATGCAACTTGTGTCCCTCCGGTGGATGCGCAAACTCAACTATGAAATTTTTTGCTAACGCTTGGCCCTTTATAGACGTTCGAGGCGCATAATGCAGGTCGTATTGGCTAATTTCTATCGCCCATTTCATTAACCTTCCCGATACATCTGGTTTCTGTAATACCTGTCTCATAGGAAAGTTTGTGAGAACATGGATGGAGTGCGACTGAAAGTAAGGGCGGAGTTTGCGAGCCGCAGTAATCAATGCTAGAGCAAGTTTTTCCATGTCTGGGTATTGTGTTTCTGCATCCAGCATGGCTTTGCTTACATAATACACCGGAAGCTGATTCCCATTCTCCTTTCTGACTAATATTGAGCTGACAGCCTCCTTTGACACGGCTAAATACAGGGAAAGCAGCTCGCCGACCTTTGGTTTAGACAATAGGGGGCTTGACCCAGGAATGATTTCAGATCGGCAAAAGCTTGCTCACATGCCGGGGTCCATTGAAATCGTTTCCCTCCCTTCAAGACCTTAAAAAATGGCAAGCATTTATCAATGGACTTGGAAACGAATCGATTTAAGGCCGCAATTCTTCTAGTTAAGCTTTGTACTTCTTTTGGGCTCCGAGGAGAGTGCATGTCAAGTAAAGCTTTGATTTTATCCGGATTGGCTTCAATCCCTCTTCTGTTTACCATGAATCCAAGATACTTTCCAGATGCTACCCCAAAACCGCATTTCACGGGGTTGAGCTTCATCCGATATTTCCTCAAAAATGAAAGGCCTCTGATAAATGGCAGATATTCTCTGGGGCGTCCATACTTTTGACCAGCATGTCATTGACATATACTTCCATGGTGCTTCCTAACTGCTCTGAAAACATATGATTTACTAACCTCTGGTAGGTGACCCCGCATTTTTTAAACCAAACGGCATAGCTTTATAACAATAGAGCCCCTATCCGTGATAAACGAGGTGTGCTCCTCATCTGACTCATGCATGGGGATCTAGTTATACCCAGAGTATACATCCATAAAGCTCAGCATCTCATGTCCATCTGTAGAATCGACTAATTGATCAATTTGAGGCAGAGGGAAACTGTCTTTTGGACATTCCTGGTTTAAATTCGTAAAATCAATACATACTCTCAATCTTCCATTCTGCTTGGGAACCAAAACAGGGTTTGACACCCACTTCGGATACCGAATCTCTATGACGAAGCCATTTTTCAATAGCTTCTCCACCTTTTCTTTCAAGGCCTCATATTTATCCGAACTCATTGGCCTCCTCTTCTGCCTGTGCCCCAGGCTTCTTGAATCAAGTTGGAACCTGTGACAAGCCACTTTAGGATCAATTCCGATCATGTCATCATGTTTCCAATCAAATACATCAAGATTTTCAAGCAAGACATCAAGATTTTCAAGCAAGAAGCTTTTCAGTTGATCTTTGCATTCAATTGGTGAATCTAATCCAATCTGCAACTCCTTGATTGGATCAACGCAGAAGCATTCCATCCTTTCAGCTGGGGTGGAGCAACTCTCTCTGATCATTCTTGGGTCCAAGTCTGCTAGATCCTCTTCCAGCGTCATTGTGACATCTTCATTTTCTGAGGGCCCTTCACCCAATCTTTCAGGGTCTGGAGCAACCTCGGCCATTGCCAGATCACTAATCATGTTTAAGCTCCGGTCTTGAAATTTTCGGATAGCGTTTGTGTAACAGGCTCTTGATTCAATTTGGCTCCCCCTAACAGTCGCTACACCATACTCCGTTGGGAATTTCATGCAAATATACTTTGTATGAGTTGCAACCCCCAAGTCAATGAGACCCCGCCTCCCAATTGAGCCATGATAGGAGGAGGTTTTTTCACAATTAAGAACTCCATGGGTATTCTAGAGAGAGTGGGAGCTTGCCCTACTTCTGTCCTTGGGGTTATGCTATCTCTAGTGAATCCATATATTGGATTTGGGACTGGAATAAGTGGGGTAATAATCCCCATCTTATCAAAAGTTACTCCATAAATCAAGTTTACCGAGGCACCATCATCCACCAACATCTGTGACACTTCATTCTGAGCCACCACTACCCGAATAACCAGCGCGTTATTATGCGGGAAATGTACCCCAATAACGTCATCCTGGGTAAACGTGAAAGGTTCTGTCCTGAACATCCCAGCAAGATGCAAATGGATGTGATAATTCACATTAGCGGGCTGTTTAGCCTCTCTGATGTACCGTTTTTGGGAGTTATTGGTACTCCCACATGGATGGGGGCCTCCCAATATCGTGTCAATCTCGCGAATCGACGGGTCATTTGTAGGCATAGGTGGTTCTCTTGTATTTTTAGCATGTGCCTGGGGGTTATTCCGGTCCTTGCTCCTATCTCTTTAACGGCCATCAATCCTTTATTTTGTTGGATTTTTCCATGGAGCCCGCCTATCAGCTCGACTGAACTTTTGGTTATTTGGCCTTTGAGTTTTCCCTTTGTCAGGGGAGAAATCACCTCCCTTCATTCCGTGTGCCTTTTGGTCTGCTAACATGTTGATTTCCCTACAGTCCTCCGTTGCATGGTCATAATACTTGTGGTACACGCAGTAGGCCCCAATCATAGGTTGTTGTCCACTTCGGCTACCTTCCATTCTTCCAAAGGTCGTGGGAGGATTCGGGGTAGGCGCAATGGAGTGTAAATTGGGGATAGCCTCCGTAATCTCAACCGCATAACTAGATCCAGTTCCCGGAAATGGACGAGGAGCACCACTGCGGTTACTACCGAACCTATCCTTGTTGCCTCCTTTCCCTTGTTTCGCTTCATTAGGGTACCCAATATTGTATCTCCCTTGAGGAAGATTATCCCTGGCCCTAGCCATCTCTTCTGAGATGATCTCCTCCTTCATCAAATCTACCAGAGCATTGTAATCCCTCGGCTTTCTGCTTCGAACATCCCTCCAGAACATGCTTATCATGTCTAGGCCCCCTTTAATGCAGAAAACATCTCTGCCTCAGTGATGTTTTCACAAATGTGCATTTATTTTGTAAATCGAGTTAGGTAGCTCTTCAAAGACTCCTCCCTTCCTTGCCTTAAATCTTGAAGGCGTTGGAGTGGGAGCTGCCCGGGCCTGGAGGAAACAAAGCCAATTTTGAATGCTGTCTTCAAATCTCTCCAACTGTTGATGCTAACTGGAGGGAGATTTTTATACCACCGTATTGCACTTCCCTCAAATGTTAAATCAAAGGCTTTGCACTTCAGCACCGGAGTGGCTCCCGCTATTTCCATACTTGCGCGATAATTTAATAGGTTATCGTCGGGGTCACCTCTGCCAGCGTACTTCGTTATTTCCGGCATTTCAAAGTCATGAGGTACTGGGCACTTTCGGATGCCCTCCGTAAAGGGGCTTATTTCCTCTTCATCATCCAGCTCATATGACAGTAATTCATTATTCTCACCATGGTCGGAATTCACCGCGTCATGATATTGGTCATAAGGCGACTGAAAGTAATCCTGCCCCTATGGTGGCAAAACTCGACCGTAGTTTGGCTTCTAAAAGGTCAGACGACCTCCTTGAGTTGGGGTCCGAGCTGCTTCTGCTCTTCTCTCCCACCTATTTCTAGGTTCATGGGTGGGGCTTAATGTTCCAGCCCCCGCACCATATATATCTTTATGCATTTGGCTTCGTACAAGGGCTTCTTCAGCCCATCGCTCCCGCCTATTTCTAGGCACAGCCGCATCATGTCGACCTTGATCAGTTTGACCTCCTTTTCCCCCCCTGAATAGACCCCTATTCGGCTAAAAACACTTCCAGACTTTGAGGGCGAGGACTCCCTATGGTTACTAGGTGGCTGACCCTGATCTCTTGGTGCTTCGTGCACCGGGTCTTCTTTTTCGAAAGGAACAGATTCCACATCGTCATATGCTTGCGGATCCTGGTAATAATACGAGGCAGTGGCCGCATCAGATGGTGTTTAATGTGGCTGCGAGTACTGCGGGGGAATGATGGGTTCATTTATAACATACCCTCTAGCTATATAGGCATTCATCGCAGCGATTTGTTCTATCTGTTGTTTCTGCATTTCCAACATCTGGGCCACCATCCGAGTCATATCTCGCAGCATGCGGCGATTTCGGCGCCTGCGTGGAGGGTTAGGTTGGGCCACCCCCTCATTTGTTTTCTCACGAGGCCTCTGGGGAGCCTCCTCCTCGCTGCGTTGTGCATCTCTGCTCCTACGAGGGTTAACATCATCGTCACTTTCATTCATGTTCATAGCAATTTCTTAGTTCTATCTTTTCTTTCAAGGATAGGTGAATTTTTATCTCAAAGCTTCAAGCCCTTTTAAAGGTTAGTAAACTTATATTTCAAAGTTTCAAGCCTTTTTCAAGGTTAACAAACTTATATTTCAAAGTTTCAAGTCTTTTTCAAGGTTAATAAACTTATATTTCAAAGTATCAAGTCTTTTCCGAGGTTAATAAACTTATATTTCAAAATATCAAGCCTTTTCCAAGGGGGTCTTGTAGTTCTTTACTTTTTTCCAAGAAGTTACCCACCCTTTTTCAAGGTTTTTATGTAGCTTTTTACCACCCGTTTTTGTGGTTAGAAGTATGGTTTCCCACAGATGGTGCCAAAATATTGACCACAAAATTCGGTAGGACCTTGAATCAACACGTCTCAGCTCCTCCCTCTTGAACACGTAGATCTCCTGCGCACTATGACAAACAATCAGCTTGCAAATGACGCCGAGGTGGCTTCCGTTTGCACTCTGATGCCTGAGTCAATACTCATTTTTAAGTAAATATATTTTGGGTGCTGAAAATATAAGTGTGTAAAAGAGAGAAAATGAAGTGAGTAAAAATATTCAGTTAGTGTATTGAATTACCGACCCCCTATTTGGAGGCAAGAGTTCTCTATTTATAGGAGAAGTTATAGTCTGAGATGGCAATACGTGATGGACTTTACACGTATCTTCACCCTAGCCGTTGGAGAGGTAAACCAGTTTCTTGAAAGTAATCATTGCTACTTTCGGTAGGAGATGGGCGCCTGTGATATCTTTCATAAAGGCAACATCTTATCAGGCTACAGTAAGCTGGGGAAAGCTGTACGTTTCTGACACTCTCTGTTGTCCCATCATATATCTGAGGCGTTACCACAGGGTACCTCGGCTTGTTACAAACTGGTTCGGATAGAGAGGTTCCCCGCGGTGTTCCACCTCGACAGTTGACCCAACGATAAACCCCAAGGTCGGGTCATAGGCTAAGGTCCATTAGGCCTCTATTAAGCCCTCACTGGTGATCCATTAGGCTCGTTTTGGACAGAGTCTCAACAGGCATCATAATGGGGACAAGTCAATCTCGTTAATAGACCACTACAATTTTACCAAACGGAGATCACACGATATACCTCATGGTCGCAGCTTGCAAAGACCATTTTATTTTGAGAAAAAGTGGCCTGGGCAAAAGAATCGGAACCAACAGTTCGTTTCGGTTCTTTCAAAATTTTAAATGATTCTGGTTCTAAAAGTCAAGAACCATTCGGTTCCAATTCTGGTTCAGTTCTTGGTTCAGAACCAGAATCCATAGTACAAAACACGATTTTTTTTATTTTTTAAAAATATAAATTTAAAAAAAAATCATCAATTCTTAATCTTATTGCATGTTATCCGGTCCATTAGTCATTATCAATTACCCAACAACTATTGACTTATTCAACATTACAATAACTATAAGCAAAACAAGTAATAAACAAAAAATATTAGATCAAAAATCATTTTTCTTTCACTGATTCTATCGTTCAGTTTCAAGCCTTCAGCTATTAGTTCTTCAAGAATCAACAAACAATAAATCTTCACTCTTCATCTTACAATCAGTTGTTATTTTTTTTCAATGATTTGCTGGACTTGTACAACTTTTCCCGAAAAGAAGGAAAACTACGATCAGAAATTGAAGAATATTTAGAAGGAGTACATACACGCGGATGAAGAGATATGTTACGATCTGGATGTGAGTGAATATTTTGATATCAAGGACAAATATGACTATTGTATTCGCATATTGATTAAGGTCAATGACCTTACCTTCTTACAACTCTTACCAGCCAGAATCTATCATCACTTCATTTCTTAAGTTTGAAAATTTTAGTTTAAGAAATTGAAACCAAAATCAAAAGAACCGAACAGTTCGATTTCGTACTTCTCTTACAAAAAGAACCTACAGTTCTTTTTTCCAAAGAACCATCGGTTCTTAGTTCGTTTTGATTCTCTGGGAACCAGAACCATATGAAACCACGCCCACACCTAAGAAAAATCGTGTTTCAATGAAGATTGGTTGAAAATTATAATTTGGAAAACAGAATTATATATGATATATTTAAGAGTTCATCAAATTAAAACTAGTTTTATTCGGGGCTAATAATGTTATTATTATTTAGATGTCACTGGTAACATAAAGGAATATCTTTGCTCATAATATTTATACAAATGATACATTATATGTATCTAATTTTAGTAGTATTTTAGCACTTTGTTTTTAATATCTTCAAGCAGGCATTCCATGGACCTGGGCTTCAACTACTTGGGAAAATTATCCCAGCACCTGGATGAGTTTCGATCAAGAAGGTCGATAATTTTCATAAACAAAGACTAGACAAGAAAAGCTTTAGTAATCAGTAATTACGATAACCCAGCTGCCAATTTACCTGAGAAACAGATAAACTTTTGGATGGCAAGCATTAAAGCAGAACATAAAGAGGACATATCAAGAGACTATACAAAAGAAAAAGAATACTTTTCCTTTTGTTATAAAGGGCGGATTGAGGGGAGGGTGGAGTAAGGGGTTCATGGGTGGCTACACGACAATAATTACAATTCTCGACATCACAATAACTTCATCTCCATTACCAAACTCAGAAAACCAATCACGTTTCAATCTGTCCTTTCATCTCTCAAGTATGAGCAACTGCCATCTGAGCTAGATGGACCACAGCTTGTAGGCTTCTCATTTTGATCAACCATATAATCTCTACCAACACGTCCTGTGGATTTGTCAGGAAATGAAACCAAACCCATAGCTGTCATGCAGTTTGCTATAGCATCTACGCCTCGCGTTCCAGTATAAAGACCCCGACTTCCAACAGCAAGCAAGTTTTGCTTATCAACGCTGCTTGTAAAGACCGGATTCAATACGTCAAGCAACTGTTGGTTGGGTTGATTGGAGCTGTTGATGAGAAAGCGAAGTGTCTCCCTAGCACCTTTTTCTAGCATTGATTCAGAATCTGGAATCTGAGGGCCCATGAGATTCGGGTTTCGAGGTGAAACAGTTGTTGATACGGCCGGAACTGCGCTGACCAAGTACCCTTGGCCAGAGGAGCAAAAATCTATAACTGGGATATGAACAATAGGGTCACATATTAATGGTGTATAGGTTAAGATCTGTTGAGAAGTTGACATTGTCAATGGCATCCTGACCAAAGGCTCTGGCAAGAGAGGAGGAAAATCCACATGGGGAACCTCAGCCATATTAAGGGAGGATTTTGACGCCAAAAGACTAGATGGCCTTGCAGTTGGTAGCAGAGATGGCAGTGGGGGTAGAGATGGTGATTCAGATGATGAAATATGCATCTGTGAATTTCCCATAGTGTATCGCATGGTCGATGCAGCCGGAGGACAAAAGCAATAGTGGGGAGAGAAACGAGATGAACCCAAGGAAGGAACTTGAGTTCCCGGGCCAGAAAAGGGCAATTCTGCAGATTTCATGAGCACATCCAAAAAACTCAATGAAGGAAACTGGTGAATTTCAGTTGCTTCAGAAAACTTGTCCTTCTCAAAGCAAGTTGAACCAAACCGAGCTGCGCTACTTGCTGAAGCAACGTCTGAGCTCTCAACACATAAAACATAGCTCTCTCCACGTCGCCGCATTTTTTCTTTGGCAATACTTCTCAATGAAGACAAGTTTCTTGGAAAACCCTCTTTGAAGGAACTTGACCTAGGACTGAGGCTACCCTGATATATTGGGTTCGTCTTTGCTCCTTGACTGCCATAGTTCCGAAAACGTGAAGTTTTCATAGTTGTGAATGAAGACTGAGGATAACGAAATTCAGAAGAATCATACGAATCATCTAGAGAAGTACTAGCAAACCCAAAACAGTTACTAGATTTTGCAGTAGACACCATTGATCCAGTAAGATAAGCTTGAAGGCAAATTGCAAAGCAGTTGAGACGTGACTCACTAATTCCAGTTAATTCTGCCAGCGAAGGTTTTCTCAAAAAAATTTCCTTCATCTATATCAGGATAGAAAATCAATGCATCAGGGAATAACATAAACAGGAAACATAAATGTAAAATCAAATGGAATAATTTATGTATCATACCTTTTGGAGCAATTCATTCCCCAGAAGCTTGGATTTTTCAGAGCACCAAAAATAAGAAGTTTCACCACCTGGGATCCTTATCAGGAAAGATCGTCCTGACTTGTCTGCTGAGATTTCTTCAATTTCTACAGCAGAGCATTGAGTCTCAGTGCTCAATGTTGCCAGCCTCTCTATACAACCATCCTCGCCGGTGAATGAGATGTGCAATTCAGAAGTTTGCAAAAGCATGAGATTCAAGTTCCCTCTGGTGAAATGGCAAACAAATACTGTTCAGACTTCAGAAAGCCACAATCAGACTAAATAAACCAGAATAAATTCAGGCGAGGAAAATAATGTAATGCATGGCTGATGACTAAATGATAGCCAATACACATAAATTTCAAATGATGGCTCATTGTAAACACTGTTTCAGATAATTTCATAAGTTACTTATTTCTCATTTACATTTACATCATAAAGTTCGAAAGATTTAAATGCCGGTGGAATTAGCAAATGGGATTTATTTACTGGAGAACCAATCGCCATAAAACTGTTGGCCTGAGCACAAATTTAACTTCAGATATGTATTAACAAACCTTGCATAGTATTAGATCCCCTTCACCCTGCCTCTCCCAAAACTTTATTGATTCCAGTGGGCTATAGTTCTTATTGGTGGTTTAAATTGCACCTGGTTTTCCTTCCAATGTAGCCTCAAAACCGATAGGAACTCTCTTCTTTACAAAGTTAAAATTAGGAAAAAAATTGACACAAGGGAGAAGAATGATATTAGAGCCAATCACCTAATATCCCAAAAGGAACATCAACTGTATATATTGAGATGCCAGATAGTCTAAAAAATTATTAGAGGAACTTCTGTTCATTAAAGTGGCATTTTGAAAAGATTCCATTCTATTATAACCCAGATAATCTAAAAAATTATTAGAGGAACTTCTGTTCATTAAAGTGGCATTTTGAAAAGATTCCATTCTATTATAGTTAAAATAGGGAGGAAGGTATTTGGGGGATTTTATAAAATACGGCATCACACTAGTTATACATAGGAGGACAGAGGAGAGGACGGAGAGGACCATTGCACTGTGTTGGTCAATTTCCGGAAGGACTGTGAGGAGTTAGGCTTGATCGCAATTTTTGCAGAGGTTGGTGGGTCAGATTCCTTCATAGACCTGATTAAAGGTAGTTGGGTGTACTGGGTATAAACCCCAATGGCAACTGATGAGAATTTGCCCTACTCTACCTCAGGATTTTTTTATTGGTCAGTTGTCGATGGGCTACCTCTGCAGGACATGTACTCACATGACGGACGAAATTGATCCACCATTTAATCCTTCAATTCTCCCCAAGTTTGTATGGGTCTACACCGATCTACTCCTTGAAACCACGCCCATGCTTTGCCTTCGAAACATGCCATAGCGGCGTATATTTTCTTTGCCTCTGACAAGCGATTCATGGAGAAAATGCTCTACTCTTAGACAGCCATCCAATCTGAATTTTCCCTTAGAATATCGATATTGTGAGTCAGCTTTGCAATTTGCAAATCTAATCCGAAATCATCCTCTTCGATGAATTATGCCGTGACTGCTCAATTTTTTCCATTAATGACCCCATCTTCTCCAACTCTTTGCTGAAATCTATTACCTTTTCCCTAAACTCAATACTACGATACCATTATAGGAACCTGTGTCTGTATTCCATCTCTCTCCCAATTTCTGCTTGAATGCAAAGGAATACAGTGCCCCTGCCCCCGATATATATCTAGTGTGATGCCTTATTATAAAATCGTCCAAAAACCCTCGTCCTATTTTAACTATAATAGAATGGACTGCTATCACGTTTCTAAAAATCATCATCATGGAATAGACAATTTGGTAAGCCTTAGTCTTTTCTTGCTCCTACCTATATTTCTATGCAACGCACCAAAGTAAACAAGAGGCTAAAAAGTGCTCAACGTTCTCCCCCTCACATAATTTATATCATATTACGCCTTTGTTTGATAGTCATGATTTGACAAAAAAGAGTTTTGAATAGTGATTGATTAGGATATTGTGGGATTGTAAATAAGAGAAGAGTTTTGAGTTTATGTATAGAATATTTTATTATAAAATGTGTTGTTAAAATTGAGTACCGTAGAAAATAAGTTAAAAATAATGAGGATCAAATAGAAGCTAAATGTTTGAAATAAATCCTGTTTTCTGTTCATTTATCCACACTAAAGGTGCCAGAAAGAATGAAAGAAAGGAAAAGAAAATCTTATAGAGTTTACACCTCTATTCAGGATTGATTATTAGTAACATTTTAGGAGGAATAGTAGTGGGAGGCCGGGGGCAATGAAACATGTGAATAAGAAAGGTAGTAATTTTGAATGTGGATTGAGTTAAATTTTGGCTTTGATTGTATAGAAAAGATCGAACTTAAATAAAAAGGAATGAAATGCTGAACATAGACCGTATCTTCAAAAACATGTTTACCAACTAAAAAGTCACTTTTGGAAGTTAATCACGTATTAGTCAAAATATGAGCAAAAAGAGGCATCTTAGAGTAATGAGCATCAAAAGGACAACAAAAAATAGCATGGTAATAAATAAGTTAACCACAGAACGAATCAAAGCAAGTATAGAACACTTAGAAAGACACTGGTTTCGTAAACAAGTTATACAACTTAAGCAAAATAAACTATGAAGTGAAGTATTAAATAGGAACATGAAGCTACCTTTACTTCTTCTTAAGTCAGAGATCATAATAATAAACGCCAATTTACCTACAAGTCAAGAGATTTCCACTTGGAAAGGTAAATATTGACCATGAACAAGCTAAAAGCACCATCATTTAGAATCTAGGAATAACTGACAATGTGTCAAGTAAAAGGCTTAATCCATCTTCAAATCATCAGACAAGTGCCAGTCATAATACTTCTAGAACCAAATACTACATTAATACAGGAAAGAGATAAATGATATAAACTAATTAAGCAGTAAATGGAAATAACTAAATGTAAAATATGGAGCGATGACACCATAATACCGAAGCAAGTCATTTCACCCAGTACCCAATCTCATAAATACTTCTAGAACAAATACTACATTAATATAGGAAAGATATAAATGATATAAACTCATTAAACAGTAAATGGACATAACTTGATGTAAAATTTGGAGCGGTGACACCATAATACTGAAGCAAGTCATTTCACCCAGTTACCAGTCTCATGGTGATCAATAGGAGAGGTCTCTACCATCTCCATTCATTAGCAATATGACAAACATATTAATCGCGCAAACCTTCTTGGTGTCTCCACATGTCATTCGCACCTCCTAACTATGTAAGCCATATCAAGAAAGGTCTAAGACAAGGTCCAGCATGTAGCACAATCAAGAGACAATGATGATAAAGACATGTCTGCAGTTCACGTACAGGACACTAAAACTGATAAACAAGTTTAGGGATCAGAGATGATAACATAACTCTCAACTACTGTGGGGCATTCAGAAGTAAAAAGAAACTCTGTATGACATTTAAAACAATCGATGACGGGGAAAAAAGAAAGAAAGAATACCGAGTGAAAATAAAAACATATCCTTTCTTGGAAAAGGTTACCGATGAAGGGGAAAAGAAGAAAGAAAGAATACCAAAGAGTGAAAATAACAACATATAATTTCTTGGAAAAGGTTAACCCCAATAATGATAACGTCAGTATCCATAGGAACAGGGACGGGGTCAAGATTTCGAGTGAGTGGAGGCCAAAATTTTCAAATGGTGGGAGGGCGGAGGTGGAGGCCCCCTTCCCAGGGGTTCGCCCGAAATTTTTTTGAACCAAAATGATTGAAACGACGAAGCAATAAATCAAAAACTAAACTAAGTTAACTAACAAATAACAACTAACCAGTGTAAGGTAGTAATTCACAAAAGAAAAGACCTATAACTAAAAAGTAAATGTAAACTTTCAAGGTGGAAGAAACTAATAATGAGCATTGTATCCATTTCTTGCATAAACATAATGATTGCAGAGAGAGAATTAAGATAAAGGGAAAAAAATTCAAGATGCCAATTTTTATTTTTTTTACTCAAAAAAAAAATTCCAGTGGGGAACACCCCCACTGGGCCTTAATAGGCTCCGTGACTGGATAGGAATCCATATAGCAATGGCATGCAGCATAAACAAATGCAGGCGAATAAAGAAAGTTGGTAGCCTAGAGAACAGAATCACAGATGTACAATGCACTGCCATTCTGCTAAAAATGTATTAAAACATAAGGTATATACAAAAAACCATCTAAACAGGGTTCCACAGCAGCGAGGATAAAGAATTAGTTACTATGCCCCTGTTTGGCATTGATAAAAATTAGATTTTTAATAGATTTTGATAAAAGTTGATGAGATGTGTGGTTAGAAAGTTGTGGGCTCCATAAAAAGTGTGGTTAAAATTAAACGTTGACTTCAAATTAGATTAAAATCTAAAAAAGTAGTGCTACCAAATAGGGGCTATAATTCATCTGGGTAGGGAACGGTCGGTACACAAAAATGCATGTTTTCCAGATGAGCAAGCAAAAGGAGGAAATAAAAGAGAAGGAAAGAAAGGACAAAGAGTCAACAGAGATAGCAGAGGCCTGTGATACCAACTGAAATAAGTTCACACTAATGCATGTCATTTGGCAAAAATCTAAGTTGTCTTTTCTTCTGAATTTCCATTTCCATCAGATACCTCATCAACTCTAGTGAACTAGGGTTGTTTAATGTCTAATGTTTGTTCTTTCTGGGTCATTACATGCAGATTGTCTCAGTAAATATCGACCAATATTAAAATACTTCCAAAATGAATATAAAGGGTTTATAGAATTTAATTAACCCAAAAGAGGCATTTAATTATACACATCAATTAATCACTTAAATCTAGTTTTATTGACCTTTCACTTGGTATTGACAGATGATGATCAGTAAAAACTCTGTTTGTTAGAAGTTCTAAAGTATTTTTATGTTTCAAGGTAAAAATGTGATTGAAAAGTGGAGAGAGAAAATGTGTGGGGTTAAAAGGTGATTTGGGGAGTTGTGTTGTTTAAAAACATGTTTTTAACAAGTTTGCCAAACAGAGGCTTATTTATCAACGAACAAATTACCAATGAATATTTAATTTCATATCTTCTTAGGAAGATAACAAACAAAGAAACCCAATAATTGAACTAAGCACCTGATCTAGCCACCCAGTATATACAGATAGACAATCATGCACACATGTAATACAATTCAAGAGATTGCAACTACCTTGCAGATGTTGGACACAAGAGGGTTCCTTGCTTGTAGATCTTTCCTACGCGGATAGTAACTAGAGGTATGCACAAGGATCTGGCTAACACACCAACTTCTGATGGCTCAAAGTGCTGTTCCAGAAATTTAGGTAAGACGTCAATAGTTATAAAACCAGAAAAATAATGTAATATACTAGCAGTTTTAGAATTATATGAGAAGTGCTCATATCAACAGAAACTTAAAATGACCGACTCAAATAGGAGATTTGCTAGTCAAGAAACTTAACAAATAAAACAAACCAAGCACAGTTCCTGTAAAGAATCTTAACCATATCAGGACAGAGAACACAGCTAAGGAAACGATTAACCAGCCTCGTGAATATAATTGTTTAACTAGAGAAAATATTACAAACTTAAGCAAATACCTCATAAATTGATCTCAATTAAATCGACGAATGTATCGGATTGGAAATGGAATTAAAATAATCTCCTTTCCAATTTGAAATTATTACTTTCTATATTTCAAAACTAAACACCAATACACTACCGCAGTTTTCATTTAAATATAAGTTACCTGACTAAGGTGAGCCAGCAGGCGATCCTCAGCTGCGCCAGTAGATACATTGAGCTTCAGCAAAGGCTTTAACCTCTCGTCCGCACGGCAGGCTCCCATGACCTGCTTATCTAGAGAAAGAAGCCAATGCAAAACCCCATCCTCCCGATCTTCCCTATCCTCCACTCGAACTTCTCTCAACCTCCCTCTAATCGAAGGATTCCCTGCCGCCGAGGCCTCATTAACGCTCGATGTATGGCTTGATGATGCCTCGTCACTAGAATTCTGATCCAGGCTATCAATATCGTCAATTCGACATTCATTAACAGATAACTGTTTCTCGGAGTTTACCATTTTACGATTCTCAAATTGAATTAGACTGTTGTGAAGATATCTCAGAACGCTATTAAGGAACCCTAGATTATCCCTAGTCTCAAAACTCACAATCAAATATTTACAAGTTCAGTCAATCTAAGTGTTGAATTGAATCTCATACATTCACAAAAAATTGTTAAGACAGCTCTTACCAACAACAAAAAGCAGCGCAAAATTGAAACGATAAAGGGAAGACAAGAACACGTGAAGCCTTACGGACTTAAAATATTATTAACAATTAATAATCGCTTGAAGTCCGAAACCAACTACAAAACGGCAATATTACACGTCAGATTTTTGGCACTAGTGGGTCCCTAATATGTTTTGTAGGCTCAGCTATTGATTAGTGGTAAATAAAATGAAGTGATTTATAAAATCAATTTAGCTTGTGTTCGATAACTGTTATAACATGTAATGATTAGTGTTATTTGTATTTTCTAGGTAAGATGTATAGTTAAAAATTGGAGAGAGAAAAGATGTGCGATTAAAAATTGGTGTTGAAAATTGTGTTGATTATAATAAAAGTTTTTCGAACACACCGTTATAAATATCTGTTTGGAAAATTCCAAAAAACATATTTTTAAATAATTTAATTTTTCAAATCACTTTTTAATCATAAATATTTTCTCTCTTCACTTTTCAATAACACATCTTATCTCGAAAATATAAAAAAAAATGTTTTTAAAAACAGAACTTTTAATAAAAAGAGCTACATAGTTTCAAACTATTTTTTAGAAAACATAAAACTATATTTTTAAATACAAAACTATTAACAAAGAGAGCCTAAATTACATAATTTTTCAAACTATTTTTTAACTACACTTATTTTTCTTTCCAATTTTTTAAACCACTTTTAAACCATACATATTTTCTCTCTTCACTTTTCAACCTCACATCTTACCTCGAAAATATATAAAAAATAAAACATATTTTTAAAAATAAAACTTTTAACAAAGAGAGCCTTAAACTCTGTTTGTTAAAAAATTATTTGTTTAAAAACATGTTTTTTTATGTTTTCTAAGTAAAATGTGTGGTTGAAAAATGGAGAGAGAAAATGTATAATCATAAAGTGATTTTGGGAATTTTGTTGTAAAAACATGTTTGCTAAAGAGAGACTGAATTACTTGGGGTCGTTTTCTATTTTTATTTTCGAAAACAATAAAAACGCGTTCTATTTACCATTTTCGAAAACGCATTTTGAAAAAAAAAATTATATACAAAATGCAAAACGCCCAAAACCTCGTTTTGGACGTTTTAAGTGTATTTTAACAAAAATGTTCAAAACGCGGAAAACGCGTTTTGGGATTTTATTTTATTTCATTTTTTTTTTTAAGAATTATCTCAACTTGGAATTAAGCTTAAAATATTTTATTTTATTTTTTAGAATTATCCTACTTTGGAACTAAGCCTAAATAAAGTTTTTTATTTATTATTTATTTTTAGAATTATCCTAATTTGAAACTAAACCTAAAATAAAGTTTTATAGAATTCAAATTCAACGTTACTAAAAAAATTAAGTGAGAATTCTTGTTATATTTTAAAAAATGTCTTGATAAATGGACTCTGATAGTTTTGAAAGAACTTGCATTTTCTGAATTTTAATAGAACTAGAGTTTCCTCAAATCTCGAACCGACCAAACTGTGTTAATATAGACTCTTAGTGCTCATATTAGTGTGTTGCAGGTAACCATGTTTTCAGTGTATTGTGAAAGAAAATTTGAGTTTAAGCTAGTAGTATTCTGCAAAATTTCAAAAAGAAAGTGTTTTTCAGCTTTTCATTTTCAAAAACAGTTTTCAGAAATGACAAATAAAACGCTTTTTCAGCAAATTTGAAAACAAAAATAAAAACAGAAAATATAAAACATTTTCGAAAATGAAAATATAAAATAAAATACAAACAGAACGCCACCTTAGTTTTTCAAACTATTTTTTAGAAAACATAAAAAAATATTATTAAAAACAAAACTTTTAACAAAGAGAGCCTAAATTATATGATTTTTCAAACTATTTTTTAACCACACTTTTTTCCTCCAATTTTTATCCACCACTTTTTATCTCAAAATTATAAATAAATCAGTTTATAAACAACAGTATTACCAAACAAAGAGTTCATCAAATTGTGGGTCCAAAGTGTACTTCAGTCTTCACGCTTTCCTTTATATTCTAAGCCTATGCATGAGCCATAATTTTCACAATTTCATTTTTTCAAATTTATTTTTAATAATATATTTATTCAATAAAATAATTTATAAATAAATATAAAAGAATTTCTTCACTTTTTGGCCACACTTTCACTAAAAAATCACTATTAAAAGCTCACTTTTGTAAATAAGATTCAAATCTTTATCTTTATCTTTATAATTATAACTAGGGAATCAACTGTGCGATGCACAGGAAGAAACGTTTGGATAAAGATAATTCAATGTGAAATTAGATAAGTCCTTTTGATAAAATAAATAAATTTCACAAATAAGAGATAATATCATCATTTATTGGTTTCATATGACTACAAATTCTGGAAAATACTTCTTTGTACACAACATTGTTTGTTGATTTTGTTGTTCTTCCTTTCTTATCACAAATCAACATCTTTAATTCGAAACGATTTGTCAACCTAAAAATCGCAACATAAAGTTGTCAGTGTGTAAACACCAGCCGTTTAAGAAGAAGTCTCACATGGAAGAATGATTGTCCCTAACTCTTATTGATAGTCATGGCATATGACACCATCAAAGAAATTGTCTTCTTTGAAATCTAATAACCATCCTAGAATCAGAAGGGTTCAACGATATCATTGGAATGAAGAATTTGTGTCTTGCATTGATGCCAGAAAAAATTTGACCTTCTAGAACATGGTTGCCAAGTTTTCTAACTATCAACATTGTTCCATTGCTCAATCCATGTTTATGATCAATATTTCTCAGAAAGAACATGTGTCCTTCACTTATCCGCTGGAACGGTCCACCAAGTAGCGCAATAATGATATCCATGTGTCCAGGTCGTGTATCAAAATCCACCGACAATCAATTAGGCAATTTCATCGACAATAGGAAAATCATATTGGCTATCATCGGTCGCCCACTAACCAATAAGTATAAGTCTTACGTTTGAAGTGTTTCCTGAATCATCTTTTCTCAAACTGACCTAAACTGCCTTAACAATTTATTTTACTTGTCTAGCATATCCTTCGAATCAGAAATTATTCAATTATGCAACATAGAATTAGAGATGGCAAAAAAATCCGATCCGCCCCGTCGATCCGTCAACCCGATCCGATCCGATCCGAAAAAATCCCGATCCGTGGATCGACGGATCGAAATTTATGTGATCTGCCCCGATCCGAAAATCCACAGATCGGATTTGGATGGGGCTGATCCGATCCGCCCCGATCCGCGATCCGACATTTTTTTCAATATAATTTTTTTATCATGTATAAAAATCTAATATGTAAATTTTGTAGCAAACTTTAACTTCTGGGAATAACCTGCAATCTTTGCATTTTAAAGAAAACACATTTTTCATATTCTTCATTTGAAGAAATAATTCCAATAAGTGATGGCAAAAAAACTCGATCCTTTGAATCGGCGAATCGGCCTTTATACGTCTCGTTTCAATAAAATAAATAAAATTTAATAAAAAATTATTTTTCTAAATTTTTTTTAAAAGATTTAATTTAAAATATATTTTAAAAAATTTTAAAAAATTAAGAAAATTTAAAAAATAAATAAAAAAATAATTCGGCGGATCGGTAGACCGATCCGCCCCGACCCGAACCCGATCCGCCCCGACCCGACCCGACCCGAAATTTGACGGAACCCGGGGCGGATCCGGATCGAGGCAAAAATATTCGGGGCGGGGCGGATCGGAGTCCGATCCGCCCCGTTGCCAACACTACATAGAATCGCATAATTCACTCATACCAAGGTACATTAAAAGATATAATTAAATTTTAGAATATCACAACAAAATTATTCATACAAAAATATAAATATAAAAGCAATAAATACATAATACGTACTTCACGACCCTTTTTCTGCTTTCAACCTTAATCACAATGTCAATAATGTAAAGCGAGCAAATTGCAGAGCTGGACCGTCATCATGAAACAGACTCCTAATCTTATAGCAATTTTGACTGTGTAATCTAAAGACGGGATGCCCTCTACCATCATTTAGCTCATTATCTATTCCCCCCATAGAAGTGAACGAAAACATCATATAATATATATACATATCGCCCAAAAATCCGAGTTTAACATATAAAAATTTGGAATTTCCATCAACACCCAATCTGAAAAGTTTGAAAATTACATACCAATACATACATTCAACAACTATACATCCATGATGAACATTACTCAAACCCAAAATTAGCCTAAAAAATAGAATCTGAAAATCCGAAATTAACCTAATAGCTTGATAGTTCAAACTGGAATTATACATAAATACAATATATATACATCAATACATGCATACAAATCCTTATATGTAATTGTGTATGTGTGTACGTGGTGTGTGTAACCCGTGTGTGTGGCTGTGCGAGTACGAGGGGAGGACAGGGGCTGCACTTACTGTGAGAGGGAGGAGCTGCGGCGGCGGCTTCACCGTGAGCGACGCGACGCGACGAGAGGGCGAGACAAAGAGGTTCCGGGTGAGAGAGAGACCGTGACAGAGCGAGAGAGTGAGAGGGGGCGTGAGATAGAGAGAGAGATGAGAGTCTGAGAATTTAGGTTAGGTTTAAATGTTTAAGATTTGGAAATTTGCAATTTAGTCCCTCAACTCTCATAAATTGGTAATTTAAGTCCACGACCCTCAAATAAAATTTCGAAAGTGTCACCAAACTTTCTCCACCTTCAATTTATGAAATCTAAGTCGCTCACCACCTAGTACCAGTAGAAATCAATAAGTTTAACAAATAAAACAAACAATTAGACATAGAATTGTACATAAACAATTTATCAACATTTTAATTGGCACATTGATCGTGACGACGTCCAAGTCCTTCCACTGCAAATTAAGTCAAATATGTAAATGATAATAATCAGTTACATAATTTATAATGGTACCAATATAAAATTACGTGAAATTCAAGAATGCCCGTAAAACGAAAAAGTGGTATTGCAATTCCTTACCCCCTAAAAGAAATTTCGTCCTCGAAATTAAAACTTACCAAAAAGTTGTGAATACTTGGCACGCATTTCGTCTTCGCATTCCCAAGTAGCCTCTTCTACTACATGATTCCTCCAAAGAACCTTAACTAACGTAATCTTTTTTCTTCTAAGTTCCTTATTTACTTTCATTAGGATTTTCACAAGTGACTCCTCATAAGTCAGATCCTCACAAAGATCTAATGACTCATAACTGAGACTATGGGAGGAATCCGAAATATATTTCCTCAACATCGATGCATGAAAACATTGTGCACACCCGATAGCGCTGGTGACAATACAACCCGATAAGCTAGGTCACCCACCCCTTTCAAGAATTCCAAAGGGGCCGACAAAACGTAGGCTTAACTTTTCTTTCTTCCCGATTATCATAACTCCTTTTCGTAGGAGCTACCTTCAAAAAGATCATATCTCCTTCAACAAATTCCAAGGTTTCCTTCTTCTGTCCACATAGCTTTTCTGTCTACTCTGTGCAATTTTCATTTGTTGACGAATCTTTTCAGCAACTACTACTGTCTATTGTACTATTTCTAGACTCAATGGTTTCTTTCTCCTATCTCATCTCAATGAACTGGTGATCTACACTTCTTCCTGTATAGTGCCTCATACGTGACCGAAGTTTGATAGTTATTGTTGTAGGAAACCATCAACCGACATTATCCCACTTATGAATCCATTCACTAACTTTCTATTTCCAGCCTTTCATTGGATCTATTCTAACGTCTAAAACTTAATATATTTATTGATTAATCACATTCTTAAAACTAAAATCAAGAAGATTGACCAAAATAAGACTTTATGATCCAGAATTAGTGAAACTTGACGTCCATACCAAAATATACAGTAGAAATACTAAAACTTTGACAGAATCTTTCTGGAAAAATTTACAAACGAAATCCTTTCTAAATATGTTAACATTTCTTTTAAAACCGAAGGATCAAACTTAAATCCTATAACCCATACTTATATATTGTAATCACAAGTATTCAGCATCATACACTCATCTTAAAACTAAAGCCAAGGTACTAATTTAAGAATCCATGCTTTCAAAATCATCATAAGATCAATATGACATTCTCAATTTTTTTTTTTCCAAAACCTCAATGTATGCCATATTTCAACAATACTCTAACCAAGTATTTTATAAATAAATCATTGACCTATCACCAATAAATAAGACTTTTGCGATTCATTCATATAGGATTCATCCTCAAGTTTACTTAACCTAAAGATACAACTCCACAATAAGTAAAAGTTACACTAATGATCATCCTAAATTTAAACAATCCAAATTTATGTATATTCCATAGAGATCTCAATATGGATAATATACTTTACTCACATCTAATGCACAACCAACAATGAGTAACCCCAACTACATCACCAAAATTTTAAATAAATTCATCTATCTTATCATAAACAAATGAAGTTTCCCGACCATAGGTTATATTTAACAATAAACAAACCATTGATCAAGATAAGATTAATTAGTTCAAACATATCATCACACTATTCTTCTATAGGACAATCATAATATTCATTAACTATCTATTCACCATAACTTGTGATAATCATGTGACGTGCCACTTATCACCATACCATATGACCTCAACATTTAATCATATCAATCTACTTAAGATCACGGTATAATAACCATTATATATATATCACATGAACATTTCTACATCAATAATCAATAAATCACTAAAATCTTATATATAACAATTTCTCAATCTCAATAAATCTTAAATTTTACAATTCTTTACTCCCTCAGTTGCCTAGAAGTGTAGACCATCACCTTGTCATATTGCATAAGAACACAATCGAGCCCTTTTAATGAAGCGTCACTGTATATGAACAACCATTTATTTCCTTGTGGGATAGTTAAAATGGGCACAGTTGTCAACCGTGTTTCACACTCTGAACTCCACTGAAATTTTGTATCATTTCTAGTCAACTTAGTCAACGATGAGGCAATCTTGGAAAATTCCTCGACAAATCTCTGGTAGTAACCAGCTAATTCGAGAAACTACGAACTTCTTGAACATTATATGGCATCGCCAAACTTCCTCAATCTTACTCGAATCAACATTAATACCTTCCCTTGATACAACATGCCCCAAGAATGACACCCTATCGAGCCATAACTCACACTTCTTAAACTTAGTAAAAATTTCTCCTCTAAGTTTCTAAAGCACGATCCTCAAATGTCTTGTTTGTTCTTAGACCTCGAATAGATCAATATGCCATCAATGAAAACTATAACAACTTGGTCCAAATATTCTTTAAAGACCCAATGCATTAAGTCCATAAATGCTGCAAGGGTATTTGTTAACCTAAACAACACCACTAAGAATTCATAATGCCCATATCTAGTACAAAAAGATGTCCTTGAAATGTCCTCTTCCTTGATCCTCAATTAATGGTAACCAGATCGCAGATCAATCTTAGAAAAATACCCTGAAGCTGATCAAACAGGTCGTCAATTCTTGGCAATGCATATTTATTCTTTATTGTCATCTTGTTCAATTCTCCATTTTCTATGCAAAGTCTCATAGAACCATCTCTCTTCTTTACGTATATAGCACAAGAGCAATCCGTGGCGAAAAGCTAGTTCCAACAAAACCTTTGTCCATAAGATCCTATACCTGCTCTTTGAGCTCTTTAAGTTCTGCATGAGCCATCCGATATGATGTCTTGGATACTAGGGCTATCCCAAACACTAATTCGATGGTGAATTCAATCTCTCTATCAGGTGGTAGATCATAAAGATAGTTTGGTAACATACTTAGACATTCTCGAACAATTGAAGTTTGTTCAAAAGAGAAGGGCCTATCTTAATCAGCTCAATTACTGTAGCTAATTAGGCCTTACAACTTGTATTCACCAACTGACGAGCATTGATCACCTACACTATCAAAATAGAAAGCTTCACCTCAACCCCAACAAATGAAAAGGGGTTTTGTTTGGAGGTTCAAACAACACCTTATTGTGACTGACGATTGAAGCATTATATCGTAATAACAATTCCATTCCTAGTTTGACATCAAGATCGTGGATATCCGGTGTTATGAGATCGTTCATCTACTCCTTCCCATTTACCACAATCGGAAAATCGTTTAACGCATATCTTGAGTTCAAAAATTCTCTAAATTGTGTTGGAAAGCAAAACTCGAGCTCCAGTTACCGAGATGGGTAAATCAATTTTCCTATGATTATGGGACTATCAAATGAGTGGTTAGTCCTGAGATCAAACATGATAAGTGCTTAATACTAAGTTAGATGACTTCTCAACTTCCGACTTGGATATAATATACATTCTTGCCGATATAGTCTTCAGGACTCAAAGTACTATTCACATTCACTTCTTATCTCTCACATAGGGACTTATGAACATTACCCAAATTTTATAAAAATCATTACCATCTCATTTTCTCATTTACATAATCAAGGTATACACGCCATATCCATTAACAACATCCTTAACCTTTTACTTTACAACATTACATATTAACATGCAAAAATTTACAATACTGGAAACATTACTACGCATTTACTAACTTGAACAAAAATTTAACTTACCAGATGATCGAGGGAGAAGCACTTGAGGCGTAACTCAATACCCGAATCACTTTCAAATAAATTTTAAAAGTCTACAGAATCGCTTTTAAAGCCTGGCTCTGATACCAAAAATGTAACACCCCAAGTTTAAAATCTAAAACCTAGGCGTGTTAACTCCCATTCACATTATATGCGGAATTAAATCATTTAAAAATATTAAAAATATCGTTTTTCTATTACACAAATCTATAGAAATTTCGGCAGAGTCTTCTCTGTAACTTGGACTTAACCAACCTGTAGAGGGACATCATACCCAACCTAACAATTTAAAACATCAATCACAATTCAACCACATTCAACATCCAATCACAATTCAATATTAACTCCCACATCACCACATTTATCCAAACTCAATCCCAAACTCCTCGATACAAAAATTTATATATCAATAAACTTTAATTAAGTGAAATAAGTGATGATATAAACGATACTAGATATATAATAAGTTAAAGTTAAATTTAGACGAATATTTTAAGGAATAAAGGAAGAAAGAATTAACCAATGAAAACTTAAATTAAATCATTAAATTCGATTTTAAATAATGCAAGTCGGGTACTGCCTGAGCCTGCCGCCAAGTGCTCTCCTCTAATCATCTAACTTTCATCACCTGAAATATGGGGGAGGGATTGGGGTGAGCTAAAGCTCAATAAGTAAACTTTATGCATGAAATGCATGCTTATGACATGAATGCTTTAAAAATTTCATATACGTATCCACATTTACTTTACTTTCCAGAACTTTCAAACTTTTCAAACTTTCACTTCATTTCTATCGTGAGCTCACTTGGTGTATCTTCTAGTCAATCAGATAACAGTGGGCAATTCTTATTTGGAACCAGATTAACATTCACATTTCCACCGCAAAGCGGTTTAACATTCACTTTCCCACCGCAAAGCGGTTTAACAGTCCACTGTAAAACGGTTGAACATTCCGTCGCAAAGCGACTTAATTCGGGTACGCCGGTCCCCCGCGCCCCATTTCCCACTCGCATCTTTCATGAACTAGAAGTACACCCATTCTTTTCTTAAAAAAAATACTTGGGATACATAACTTTTGAACAAACTTGCACCTTAACTCATTTCTTTCATTTAAAAAACATTTGACTTCCCAATTTCGATGTCAATGCATGCTTGATGATGCAATGACATGAGAATGTGCATGCTTGAACATTCTTCCTAATAACATATACTTTCATAAAATAAATGAAATTCATCAAAGCAAGTAAGTTGCAAACAGTCATTTACACATTTCACATTTACATTTAACTTCTATGAACATAGGGGAAGTTTACTTACTTGTTCACCTTAATATTTACCGTTTCTGGACTTGCAGATGGAAAATTCTCGGATGCCCGTGACGTCAATGTGCCCAAAATTCCTAATTATTTCCACTCATTAACAAGGAGTAACTTTTAAATCAAGAATGTGGCCTCACGCTATGACCATTACATTAAACATTATATACAAATCACATAATCAATTCCAATGTACATTAGAAGGTCATTCCATCTCTTAATTCAAACTAAACTCAAATTTACACGGTTTAACTTAACGTTATAAGATCACTCCCACAAAGTTTCAACAATTTCTCAAATCTTATAGCCAACATATCTCCAAACTTCAAAATAATATATATATATATATATATATATACACTAAAAATTTTAGGAATTTATTTACCTTTATACCACTTTCCAAATTTCTAAAATTCTCAAATAAACTAAAGTTAAAGTTAAGGAAAATTCTAATTAGGTCCAAATATGAAATTCCTTCATACAATGCGAAAAAAAAAAAAAACCATATCCATATATTTGAAAACTGAATATCTATTTTTTTTTTTTTTTTTTTTTGGAAATTACATATCTTTATATACAACATATATATATACATATCGCCCAAAAATCCGAGTTTAACATATAAAAATTTGGAATTTCCATCAACACCCAATCTGAAAAGTTTGAAAATTACATACCAATACATACATTCAACAACTATACACCCATGATGAACATTACTCAAACCCAAAATTAGCCTAAAAATTCGAAATCTACATACAAATAGAATCTGAAAATCTGTAATTAACCTAATATCTTGATAGTTCAAACTGAAATTATACATAAATACAATATATATATATATACATCAATACATGCATAAAAATCCTTATATGTAATTGTGTATGTGTGTACGTGGTGTGTGTAACCCGTGTGTGCGGCTATGCAAGTACGAGGGGAGGACAGGGGCTGCACTTACTGTGACAGGGAGGGGCGGCAGCAGCGGCTTCACCGTGAGCGGGGAGACGAGAGGGCGAGACAAAGAGGTTCCGGGTGAGAGAGAGAGACCGTGACAGAGCGAGAGAGTGAGAGGGGGCGTGAGATAGAGAGAGAGATGAGAGTCTGAGAATTTAGGTTAGGTTTAAATGTTTAAGACTTGGAAATTTGCAATTTAGTCCATCAACTCTCATAAATTGGTAATTTAAGTCCACGACCCTTAAATAAAATTTCGAAAGTGTCACCAAACTTTCTCCACCTTCAATTTATGAAATCTAAGTCGCTCATCACCTAATACCAGTAGAAATCAACAAGTTTAACAAATAAAACAAACAATTAGACATAGAATTGTATATAAACAATTTATCAACATTTTAATTGTCACATTGATCGTGACGGCGTCCAAGTCCTTCCACTGCAAATTAAGTCAAATATGTAAATAATAATAATCAGTTACATAATTTATAATGGTACCAATATAAAATTACGTTAAATTCAAGAATGCGCGTAAAACGAAAAAGTGGTATTACATTATATGTCCGAATGTTCTCAACGAAATTTTTAATCCTGTCATCCTTGCCATATAACAAATCTTTCAAAACTAGATGATGATCTTACATAAGAGGAATCTCAACTTCTCTTGCATACAAAAAAGTAGGGGTGAACAAATAAACCGCAAAATCGAATTAAACAACAACAAATGGTTTGATTTAATTTGGTTTGTAAAATTTCTAAACCACCTTAAACGATTTGGTTTAGGTTTCAATTGTCAAAATCGCAATTTCAAACAGCCAAACCGCCAAATTTTAAAAAATAAAAATAAAAATAAAGACAAAGGTTCAATGTAATGACCTCAAAATCTATTTTTTTTTCGAATACTAGTATCTTTATATAGAACTGTCTATATAGCTACAGCGTGCTACTAATATCATCAAATTCTGCTTTCTGATTCAACATCTTTCAATGGTACTGATATCAATTTGTTCATTCTAAATTTACAATAATTCTTGGTTACCAGTATCATATCATCATGATTCAATATCCTTATTTCAATTACTTCAATTTACAATTCATATCACTTTTCCATTATATAACTATTTCATTTTACAACATAAACTTCATAACAATAACCCCATAACCTTAACTTCATAACATTACTTCATGACATTAACTTCATAACATCAACATCATAACACTAACATCATAAAATTAACTTCATGACATCAACATCATAACACTAACATCATAACATTAACTTGGAGCCTTACAACATACATGCTTTCCCCTTCCATAGCACTTTATATTCCCTATCATATTTCCATCTAGTCACCCTATTAGCAAAAGACTAGGGTGAATTACAAGGGAACCATACAAAAGCAAGTTAGGTGTTTCATACAAAATATCCCTCCTAACATGCTAAGGGGAAGACTACCATACAAAAGTTAAGTCACTTCTACACCTCATAGGATGAAGAAGTAAGTTCCCTTAGGTTCGAAGGTCACCGCATCATAGGCATGTAACACTTTGTACATTCTTTCCTTAATATATAACCCGGGGAAGCGAGTAAAATGACTCCAAACTTCTATCTTGGTAATAATATGATATTCCGTTCCATCCCACGAGGCTCTCTACCAAGTTCTCACCACCTCATGCGTTTCTCGGTCCATCACCTATATTAGTCATAAAAGACTTGTAAGCGGTGAAGCTTAGTGAGTAAACGTAGGAGCAACTATGCAAAATTCATGGAGTGAAGTAACTTTATTCTGAACTTTGAATCTTACCTTGCACGTGTAAATGAATATAGCACAAAAATCTGATATGAATATCTTAATAGCTTCACAAGAGTTAAATATACAAGTAATGCCACAATCACTTACTTCACTATCATATTCTACTTTCTTTAATGTAATGACATCTTCTCAAATCTGACTCTTAGATTTAATTATCCATTTTGAAGATATTTAACTCATGTATGTTGACAATAAAACACAATTTAAGTGAGCAAACTAGTTTCACTTATCAAATATAAAATGCATGGAAAATTTAAATCCTTCATTTCACTTCCATTTTATTTGTATTAAATCCTTTTCAGATTTATCAGATAGACATTTTGAACACATGCTAACCATAAATCTTAATAATCCATGATATAAGCTATATTCTAAACTTCAAGAAATTTCCCTATTCAACTAGCAACTTTCTCTCATGACATCAATTTATAATTCCAGTTGAAACTCAAGCTTAGGAGTCCCTAAAGGGGTTCTATGCAATAACTTAAATCTGAACAGAAACATAAAATCAGACTTTTGACACATGCATGACTTAAATATGATAACTCATGGTATAATTCCTATTCTAGAATTTAATAATTCAATCCTTAACATCTTTCTAAGGGCATAAACTGAAATTCCCAGCTAAACATAGAATTTTGAAGTCATTTAAAAATCTGGACAGCAACATTAAACCCATGTACAGATTTGTAATTCTATAACTTCATCCCATAATTAGTTGAGTAATTTCATAAATAAGGTTGAACACTACAAGATCTTACTTAAGTGTTAAAGTAATTCATATCAAGCAGGAATCCACATAACATAAATCTGGCCCAGAACATAACATAGAAGAAAAACTATCTACTTTACTCACCTTAGGTTGATTTCCTCTTAGAATTGCTAGCCTGAAATTTATAATTTTATGGGTATAAAATTAAGTTAATAATTTGATAAACTAAGGCTAAAAAGAAAGCATTTACTTTAGATAATAACCATGTTTGATAATCCCAACCAATTTTAATTTTTCCACTAACAGGTTCGGATGCTACTAGTAGCATCCGATTCTGCAGATTTTGGAAATCAAATTCTGTGTTAATTCCATTCGATTTCTGGTAGTATTTGAGTGTATAAGTGATGAATTTCTTTATTATTTAGTATTCAACACTTATACCTCCATGGATTAAAGGAATCAAATGAAGAATTTGATGAATTTCCTAAGAATTCTAAGTTTGGGAAATGGGTTACCTGATTTAGCTTGGGCTGATCGATCAGGAAGGGCTCTGGGGGGTTTATTCTCAGACTAAAGGTGTATATATTTAGGGTCTAAGTTGGGTTATGTTTGGTTGGGTTTTCCATATCATATTTCTACTTATTTAATACCCCATGTTATATTTATGTGAATTCAACGATTATTTGTACGAATATATATCGAGCCGGTTCCCTGTTCAGATTATCCCTGCCAAACAGGTCTTAATGAAATCTGGTGTAATGTGACAGGTGTCCATTTCATGCATTATTTTAATAGAAAAATTCTCAGATTTCTTATTTCTGGTGTCACTTTTAGGCTAAGATTTGAAGGTCAAAACGGGGTCCATTTTGGCCATTCTTTATACCGTTGGAAAGCTCACGTTACGAGCTTCGTAACGGTCATACATGCAAAGAGAATGGACCAATATCCAGCTCAAACCGGTCCTCCAGAGTTTGCTGTTCGACAGGATTTTATACTTAGTCATATTTCTGATTTTTCTCAGGTTTCTTACCTTTCCGTGTATGCAGGTTTGGCTCGATTTTTCAAGTGACTCCCGATCTTGGATGATCTCAAATCTAATACCAATGTGTAGAACTCATTGTGATCTAAAAATTGGTGTAACATGCATCAGAAATGGCTCAACACATCTCATTTACTAAGGTCATAAAGTCGAGTCATCTACAATGACAATTATGTAATTTAATCTGAATCTTTACCAACTTTTCAGCTTAGTCCTTTTAATATAATTAAATTTCTAATTGAATCCAAATACTTTTCATAATTTTATTTTAAGCCAATTTGGTCCTTGAATTTATAATTAAGGATATTTTGCTTATCTCTTCTTAAGATTTCCTTATCATCCCTTAGAGCTATAATTATACTAAATAAATAAAGATATGAAAATTTCGGGATGTTACATTCAATTTTTTAAAAAAATGCAATATACTTTTTATTGTCAACAAATCAAAATTGAGGAGTCAAAGATTAATTTGTTGAAATCCACAACCATTTGAAAATAATTTTTGCTTCTACAATTCATAATCATCATCCAATATATTTTCTTAAAATAATTTTTTTAATATAAGGCTAACGACAGTTTGCTTCTATATAATTAGTTTGTTTGTCAACATGAATTGATTCATAACAAAGCACTCAATTAGAAACTTAATACTATTATTGAGCTAGTTCCAACTCGAACTTTTAGACGAATATATGTCTTTGAGCTTGCTTTGAAATATACTAATTCATTCATTAACAATCTATGATTTCAAACCACACCAAATCGCAAAAAATAGTTTGATTTGATTTTGTTTAAAAAATGAAATTGTTTGGTTTGGAAAAATTCCAATCCGTTTTAAATGGTTTGGTTTGAAATATTATTACAAATCGCCTAAACCAAATCCTGTTCACCCCACAATAAAATGAGAACTTCGGATTACGACATGTTTTATAATACTTATCCAATCTCTCCTCGCACCAAAAATTTTCCTTGCAAAATAAATACTTAAATGTAGGATCTCCAATATTCATGTACTCTGAACAATCAAACAATAGATGAAAAAGTTAATAATATAGATCATGCCCATAAAAGATAAGATTGTTTTGACCATTGATAATGAAAAACAACACGTATAAGAAACTAATTCGATAATCATAAAAAAAAAAAAAAAAAAAAAACTAAAATTGTGAGATTGACAAAAATGCATCAAATTCATGGTATTATAGGCTTTTGTAATATTTATACAACATAATTATTTTTTGATGAAAATTATAATATAACATTGATCGTCTCAATTATCAGTTAAGTAGATTAGGAGACAATTTACTTATTGTTGTAAAAAATTAAGAATCATAAATATTGAATTAAAAGTATGATTATTCAAAACAAAATTTAATACAAATTGATTAAATATTCGATATAAATGAAAATGAAAATTCGACATTGGATTTGTATGACCGAACAAAATTATTCATTCATAAGATTGAGACCAATAAAATATCACAATTATTGTAAAAAGTTATTTACATATTAAATGTAACTTTCTATAAAATACTAATTAATTTAATAGAATGCAATACAAAGGAACTCGAATTTTTAGATGTACTAAATAACTAAAAAAAAAAAAAAGATTATTTATAAAAAGTTTTATACGATAAGATTTATCTAGTATTAGATGCGTGATACAATTTTGATATAATTTTGAATTGAAAATCTTACATTGACTTTGTATGACTACACACAAATATTTATTTACAAGATTCAAAACATTAAAAGATCAAAAAAAAATTATGAAAAGAGAGGTTTAAATACAAATAACCAAATATAAATAAGTAAAAAAAAAATCTCCATAAAAATATTTAAGTGGAAGTAGCAGTGTGAATTCAATAAAATCTGAGTTTTAAAGTGTGAAAGCAATAAAATTTGAGTTTTCCCTCCAAAACTCAGTTGCTTTTATATATTACTGGTGAATCATTCCGTGCGATGCACGAAAAAAAACGTCTGGATAGAAATAATTCTACGCAAAATTAAATGAATCATTAAACAAAATAAATAACATTCACAAATAAAAGATAAGTTCATGATTTATTAGTTTCATGTATAAATATCAACATTTTAGGGAGAAGTCATACATACGAAAATGATTGTCCCTGACTCTTATTGATAGTCATGGCATAGGATACCATCAATGAAAATTGTCTTTTTTGAAATCTAATAAGGATCCTAAAATTTGAAGGGCTCAACGACATCATTGGAATAAAGAACTTGTTTCCTGCATTACTGTCGATAGAAATATTTGACCTTCTAGAATATGATCGTCAAGTTTTGTAACGATTATTCACTCTCTCCTCGAACAAAAAATCCGTCTTGCAAAATGAACACTTAATTGTAAGATCTCCAATATCCATGTACTTTAAACATTCAAATAATAGATGAAAAAATTAATAATAGAAACCATGTATATAAAAGATAAGATTCAATATTTTGACCATTGACAATTAAAAACAACACGTATAATAATAATAATAATAATAATAATAATAATAATAATAATAATAATAATAATAAAAAAATTGTGAGGTTGACAAAGATATTGCATCAAATTTATGATATTTTAGGTTTTTAATATTTATATAACGTAATTGTTTTCTGAATGAAATTATAATTTAGTATTGATTATCTCAGTTTTTAGTTAAGTAAATTGGGAGACAATTTATATATTGTTGTGAAAAAATATCATAAAATTTGATTTAAAATATAACAAAGAATATCTTGGCATGGTTAATTACTTTTTAAAATTTTTAAATTAAGAGTTAGGAAAAAATCATTAATAACTATATCATTTCAAACAATATAAATAAATTTGTTAACCGTATATGAGACTTTTTGGAATAAAAAATTAATTAAGAATTAAATGTAATTGTCATTGAAATTATTTTGATAAACAATGCGACATAGAAAAGAACTTTAATATGTATATGTAATAAATAAATAAAAAATAGGATTTACCTATAAAAATTTCAATACAACGTGATTTATAAAAATAAGAATGTGTATAAATTTTCGATATAATTTTAATTGAGAATTTGATATTGGATCAGTATGACTGAACCAAATATTTATCCATAAAATTAAGACCAATAAAATATCACAATTATTAAAAAAAAATTAATTACGTATTAAACGTAATTATCTATAAAAATATTTAATAATACGCTATAAAAAAGAGCTCCGATTTTTAGATGTACTAAATAACTAAAAATAAGATTAATTATAAAAAAAAAACTATGCGTACTGTGATTTATAATTTAGTACTCTCTCGATCCCATAAAAATAGTCATCTACTCATTTTCACACAGATTAAGGACAAAATGGAATATAAAATATTAACTTCATTCTCAAAAAATAAATTGGACTATCTTTTTGGAACTAATGAAAAATGAATAATGGACTATCTTTGTGGGACGGAGAAAGTATTATCTAGTAATAAAATTTCGACATAATTTTTAATTGAAAAATTTACTTTGGATTTGTATGACTAAACGTAAATATTTATTTGTAAGATTGAAAACATTAAAAGAACACTTTTTTTATGAAAAGAGAGGTTTCGACACAAAATTCAAATATAAATAAGTAAAAACAAACAAATTATCGTTCTTATATCATTAAAAAATATAAAACTTCTCGGTAAAAGCAAATTTAAAAGAATAATAATTTTAGGTTCTTGTTTTTATTATTTTTTATACAATGTGATATACATTTTCATCCAATATATATACTGACCCGTGAATAATATATTTTTTCTTCACTCAACGGCCAAAACCATTAACATATCTATCCAACCCAAAACTATTCTAAATAGCCCAATATTAGTTAATATATTGCAACCCTAATAGAGAAATCTAGAACATAATATAAATAAACTATTAACGAATCCTCATATTCTAGTGTCTCGTTGTTGTGATGAGGAATAAATCTGTGTTTTTCCAGAAAATCCCTTAACATTCATCTTGTATTATCAGACTATGTCAAACTGAAAACTTCATGTGATTTGAATATTCTCATATCGTGTTTTCCTATAAGATTTACCATCGCACCAAAAAATTTCGTTGATAAACTGTGGTTAAACCAAAAATTGCAAGAAATCTTTATGGATCGAAGATGCTTCAATGAATTCCTACTCATATCCAACCTGAAATAGATAAGATCTAGTAGATCCATTATTAGTCCTAAATAATTTTGCATTCTATATCGTTTTCGAAGCTTTCTCTACAATACTATTGTTTTAATATTTTTTATTTTTTGTCAGAAACCCTAATCCATGTTCAACGACTCAAAATATCACAGATCTTCAAGAAGAGAATAGTGCCAATCCTTTTTACTTTTTCAAAAAATAATTTACGATTTTTTTATTTTTAACTGATTTGTAATATTAATAACTAATAAGCATTACCACCGCACCAGGAATTTTGAATCATAAAACGTGATAAATAGAAGATGGAGGGGAGGGATCATGTTAAACAGTACACATTTTTTTCAAAGAAATAACCCTTTAATTGAATCTTTTATTATTGTGTATATCTTCATAATAATTATATATAACAGAAATGAAAGAGGTTGAACATTGGGAAACAGGAAAAAAAAAGATATCGAAAAAAAAATGAATAAACAGATTTTGAAAAATGGAAAAAAAAATGAAACAAATTTTGAAAAAACGAAAAGGAAAAAAAAAAGAGAGAATAATTGGCTTTCCAGTGTGATTGGGGGGCGGAAAACAGAAGTCATGTCAACACAATAAATATTAATGACTGTAAGTAGACGTTAGTGATTTTGAAAATGAGAAATAAATATTGAAGGCCCAACTATTTTTGAAGTGAGTTTTGAAATTGATTATTAGGTGGGAGATATGAGCAGTTTGAACATGATAAATATTGAAGTACCCAAAAATCAGGAAAAAATATCTGCACATAACACAAGAATTTTGGTGGGAAACTGTGTTGTTGACTGTTATTGACTCAGCTACTTTAATAGATTATATATATTATATATAAAAGTAAGGTAGTTCCTAAAAATAATTTCCCGCCCATTTTTCTATTTCTATAAATAGTAAGGTCCCATAGAATTAAATAGTGTGAATGTAAAGTGGATTAGTGTTAATGCAAAATTGATGTAGGTCGAATATGAATGCAAAATTTGGATCAATGTGAACGCATTTATATATATATATATATATATATATACATTGAATGAGTTCAATTAATATTTTTAGTTATCAGTATTAAAAATATCATTTAATTATTTTATTTAATTATTTGTTGTTTTTAATATTATAAATTCTATATATAGCCATCAATATAAAAATTGTATTTTAATTATTAATTGTCAAATTATTTGTTATCTTTAATATCAAAAATCAAATTTTCAGAAATATATATGTAGTTGAAAAAATGCACTGCTTATAAATAATTTATAAAAAAAATTATTGAACAAAGACTAATATTAAATAATTAATGCTTTGATTTCTTTTTAGTTAATAATATTAATAAAAAATGATTAATATTCTTAATCATTCTTAATTTTAATAAGTTTTTAAAGATTATAGAGTATAAGATTATTTGTATAACTTTGTGATCTCAAACTTTAATTGGTTGTCGTATCATGATAATTGAGAGATTTTCAAATTATTATTTTGACTATTTGAATTTGATTTTTGGGAATTGTTTTTGTGAAATAGTGATTTTTTAGAATGTATAGTTAAAAAGTGGTATGAAAAAAATTGTAAAATATATTTTTTTAAAGAATGTGTGATTGAAAATGAGTGTTCAGAAAAATTGATTCTTGAAAAATCAATTCCATATGAGTAAGTGATAAAATATTATGTCTTGTGGATTAAACAACTGTGCCGCTTTTATGAATCGAGATGCATAGATGATTTCTTAGTAAATAAAGTTAAATATATTTACGATATACATTCATTAAAATTAAATCAAAACTAATATTTCATGTTGCTTAATTTGCTACGTTTATTTAAATATATGACCACATCTGTTTAATTTGTAATATTAAAGTAAATATGAAATGAAATATTTGTTTAATAAATTTAAATATCAAATATTGTAATAAGATAGTTAGTACCAATTCTAATAGTATTGTTCGGATAGTGATAAATTATTTCTGATAATCAAGAAATTATATTTTGAAAAGATTAATTACATTAATAATCATTAAAATTGAATAGTTATGAAAATGGTCATTGAATTTTTTTTTTTTAAGTAATAAGTTATTTAAGTTCCTAAGTATTACAATTGTGGTTACTTAGTAAAAAAATTGCCCCTATAAATTACATATAAATTAAAAAAAAAAAAATCATACTTTTTAACAACTCATTGTACCAAAATTTATTGTTATGAACAATATTACTTGAAATAATGTGTCTCAAACAGGTGCTTAAGTATACATTATCCACAAAATTATTATTATTAAGCTGATTTTATAGATAATGAGGGCTCAAACAATGACTAAATATGCTCACAAAAAAATGTAATATATAAAGAGAGAGCACTTCCCAAAAACAGGTATTGACCCATTTTCCTGTCTAAAACACATTTTCTAAAATGGTAATTAGTAGTAGTAATTCACTATTTATTATTCATTTTTGAAAAAATTCGGATTTAAATTAATTCAAATAAATGCAGCAATTTTTAGGTCTCGAGGTTTCTTGGTTCGTCTTCCCCTCTTGAAAATCAATTACATTTTTTTTTAAATTCGTAAAAATAAAAAAATAAAACTTTGTCAATATCAAATAAATAATTTTATTTAAAAATAGAAAATGAAAGATAATGAAATAAGAACGTTCATCAATCTATTTTTTTTTCTTTTCATTTTCGTTTTAATAAAATTTTAAGCATATATAACTGATATATCTATTTTTTCTACTTACTATAAATTATATTTAAATGTAATTTTTCTTTTCCATTCGAAGTTTTAAATCAAGTCAAGTTACAATATTTAAAGAAATTCCTGAAACGATAAACATATGAACTGTAAAAAAATTAAAAAATAATTAAGGTATGTGTAATGCACCCCTATAATTAATTGTCTTTATTCATTTCTCATTTTTAATTAAATATTCATTTCATATGTTAAAATATAAATTTGATAAATTTAGGTAACAAATGACCGTGCATCGCACGGGTGTAACATTAGTAATATATAAAGGTTGGGTAGTTTCTAAAAACAATTTCCCTCCCATTTTTCGTTTTTATAAATAGTAAGATCCCATAAAATTAAACACTGTGAATGCAAAGTAGATTAGTGTGAATGCAAAATGAATGTTTGTCAAATATGAAAACAAAAACTGGATAAATGTGAACACATTTATTGCCTTAATTATATATATCTTGAATAATGGTTGATATTTTTTTAATCAATTTTAGTTTTATTATTAACACTAATAGTAAATGGGTTCAATTAATATTTTTAGTTATCAGTATTAAAATTATGATATGATTTAATTATTATTATTATTTTTATTTATTTATTGTTCTTAATATTATAAATTCTATGTGTAGCCTGTAGAAAACACAATAACATATATATCCTTATATATGTTCTACAAATAAACTAAGAGAAAGAAGAAAGAATAGAAGAAGAGAAAGAGAGAAGAGACAACCCTAAAACCACACCATTCATTATAATACTCAATCCTATATATACATACAAAACAAAAGCATATGCTTAGAATATTCTAAAGCATATAAAGCATATTCTAAGCATATTCTAAGCATATTCAAAAGCATATTCTACATATAAAGCATATTCTAAAATGTACTAATTATTCTAACATCCCCCCGCAAACTCACGATGCTATAGCATGAAGCAACAAGAGTTTGTCAAGTAAGAATCGGAAGCGAGAAGTCGGATGAGACTTGGTGAAGAAGTCTGCAAGCTGCAATGATGAAGAGACAAAAGGTAAGGCAATAGTCCCATGCTGAAGATGATGACGAACAAGGTGACAATCAATTTCAATGTGCTTCGTGCGCTCATGGAACACTGAATTATGTGAGATCTGGATGGCACTCTTGTTATCACAATACATAGAGGTGGGAGATGAAATAGAAACACCCATATTTGCAAGTAGCCAACGTAACCACACAATCTCAGTAGTAGTGGAGGCCATAGCGCGATATTCTGCTTCAGTTGATGAGCGAGAAACTACTGTCTGCTTCTTACTTTTCCATGAGATAAGAGAGTCACCCAAAAATACACAGTAGCCAGTAGTGGACTTACGATCAGTTGGGTTCCCAGCCCAATCTGCATCAGAGTAAGCTCGAAGCTCTAAGGAGGAGGTCGATGGGAATAAAATACTCTGAAAGCAAGAGCCACGAAGATAGCGCAAGATTCTAACAACCGCTGCCCAGTGAACCATGGTAGGTGCTGAAACAAACTGACTGACAACATGCACAGCATAAGCAATGTCTGGCCTAGTAATGGTAAGATAAACAAGGGAACCAACAATAGTACGATACAAAGTAGGATCAGACAGTGGTTCACCATCAGAAGATGAGTAACGAACATTAGCCTCAATAGGAGTATCAGCTGTTTTAGTATCAGTAAGACGAGCACGCTCAACGACATCTGCAGCATATTTAGACTGAGAGAGCATATAACCTCGAGGAGAAGAAGCAACCTCAATCCCCAGAAAGTAAGTTAAGGGACCCAAATCCTTCATTTCAAAAAGACGAGCCAATTCTGATTTTAAATTGGTTATCCCTACAACATCATCACCAGTAATGATCATGTCATCAACGTACAACAGAAGGAGAATACGACCAGTGGAAGTACATCTACAGAACAAAGCGGAATCATGATGGCTAGATGTAAAACCAAGAGAGAGCACAACTGTAGAAAACTTCTCAAACCAGGCACGAGGTGCTTGTTTGAGACCATATAGAGCTTTCTTAAGTTTGCAAACAAATCCAGGAGAATGAGGAACACCAGGTGGAGGAACCATATAAACATCTTCTTGAAGATTTCCATTCAAGAAGGCATTTTTAACATCCATTTGAGAGAGACTCCACTGACGAATAGAAGCAACCGCAATAAGTGTACGTACAGTAGTCATTTTTGCAACAGGGGCAAATGTCTCCTCATAATCCAAGCCATACTGTTGAGAAAATCCCTTAGCAACCAATCGAGCCTTGTAACGCTCAACTGAACCATCAGATTTGGTCTTGATCTTATAGACCCAACGAGATCCAATAGCATGTTTTCCTGGTGGTAAAGAAACTAATTCCCAAGTGTCTGTCTTATGTAGAGCATTAAGTTCATCAGTCATAGCCTGTTGCCAAAGAGGATCTAAAGCTGCTTCTTTGTAAGAGGAAGGTTCAGAAAGCTTATGAATGGAAGACAAAAAACAACAAAAGGACTTAGAATAACAAGAATAATCAAACTCGGGTAAGTGAGCAGACTTACGTATACGTTGAGGATATCGAGGAGGAGGAGACTGCGAATCCTCAGCCTCAGACGGTGCTTGGGGATCCATAGGAGAAGGGAGGACATTCTGAGATGGCGCATGTGTACCTGTAGCAGATGACGAAGATGGAGAACAAATAGTAGGGACATATGTAGATGGTCTATCAATATCATCAGTGAAAGGATCAATACAAATGAGATCTGACGTGGTCATGTGAGAGGTATTATCTGTAATAGAAAAGAAGGGAATGTGTTCAAGAAACACAACATTACGAGAGACATATAACTTGTGACTGACAGGATCAAAACATCGATAACCTTTTTGTCCCTCACCATATCCTAAGAAGACACAAATAGCTGAGCGTGGAGTTAATTTACTACGTTCTGCCGTAGGACGAAGAACAAAACAAGTGCACCCAAAGACTTTTAAGAGAGAGTAATCAGGAGAATAACTAAACAAGGTTTGAAATGGTGACAAACCAGATAAATGAGAAGATGGTATCCTATTTATCAAATAGACAGCAGTGAGAACTGCCTCCCCCCAAAATTCACTAGGTACTTTGGCAGATAGGAGAAGGGAACGAGCAGTTTCAACAATGTGTCTATGCTTACGTTTAGCAACACCATTCTGTTGAGGAGTATCAGTACAAGAAGTTTGATGAATTGTACCATCAAGAGCAAGCAACTCACGAAAATCATTAGAAACATATTCCCCACCCAAATCAAATCGAAAACATTTAATGACAGCAGAATGTTGAGTTTTAATAAGTGCTCGAAACGAACGATAAATAGAAATAAAATCAGAACGTCGCTTCATAAGATATACCCAACAGTAACGACTATAATCATCAATAAAGGAAACATAATATCGGGATCCTCCTTTAGTAGAAACAGGAGCAGGGCCCCATACATCTGAGTGTACAAGATCAAATGATGCAATAGAAGAAGAAATACTACGAGGAAAAGGTAAAGCTGAAAATTTAGCAAGTTTGCATCCACTACAATCAGAAATATCATGAGGTTTTAAGTCTCCCAAACAACCTTTAGAAGCTAAAAATCTCAAACGACTAGCAGACACATGTCCTAGGCGAGAATGCCATAAATAGAAATTAGAAGAAGAAGAATTCAAATGGAAAGACGATAAATCAGTACTAGAGGCTGCAACATGCGCTGGTCTCAGATTATCTAGAACATAAAGTCCTCCTCTTTGCCTATGGCCAATCCCAATCAGCTTCTGAGACTGCGGATCCTGTACATAACAAGTAGTAGAAGTAAAGTGAACAGAATTACCAGAATCACATAATTGACCAACAGAAATAAGATTTAAAGTAAGGTCAGGAACACAATAGACATCTGATAAAGATAGATTAGAAGTATGAACAGAACCAACACCTGCTAAGGACAACGGGGTGCCATCAGCAGTCATAACAGGTGAAGATGACATAGAAGGATATAAATAATCAAAAAGTGATGAGTTAGGAGACATATGCTTAGAAGCACCCGAGTCAAAAATCCACGAGGAGGTTTTACCTGAGGAGTTCTGAGAGGACAAACCTACATGAGTAGAGGCTGACATGACATGTGACTGTGAGGCTAAAAACTTCTGAAACTGCTCACTAAGATCAGTCAATCGGGAATCAGATGAAGGCGGTGGACCAAGTATAGAGGAGCCAATAGGTGGAACAATCGCTGCTGTGTGGGCATTGGATCTATAAGACTGCTGGGACTTCAATAACTTAGGACATTGAGCCTTCCAATGTCCCTTTTGTCTACAAAAACTACAAACATCATTTGGGAACCGTGTATATCCTTTGGTTCGATTCTGTGTAGATGGTAAAGCTAAGACTGAAGTCCCAGAATGTGGAAGAGATACATCTTCAGTAAGAGATTTTAACCGTGTCTCCTCAGCAACAAGTTCACTAACAACTGAATCAACAGATGGAAGAGGAGTACGGTGCAATATAGAACCTCTGAGTCCCTCAAAATCACTACGAAGTGCCATCAAAAACTGAACCAATCGTTGCTCCTCTCTATAAATAATATAATCCGCACTTGCTTTCAGACCTGCCGGTTCAGTAAGAGCTAACTCATCCCAAATTGATGTCATAGCAGTATAAAAATCCAGAATGCTCATATTCTTTTGTTGCAATGCTCGAATATCAATCTCTAACTGATATCGTTTTGCAAAACTAGATTTAGTGTACAAGTTCTGCAAATGGTCCCAAACCTCCTTTACCGTTTCATACTTAGCCAACTGTGTACCAATACTATGTTCTACAGAATTATTTATCCATGTATGAATTTTTGAATTATTTGAATCCCAGGTATCTAACAGAGTTGCATAATTTGCATCATTATTTTCCGGTTTCTCAACTATTCCAATGACATAACCCCACAATTTTTTACCCTTAAGAAAGTGTTTCATAACATGACTCCAGTAAGCATAGTTTTTACCATTCAAACGCACATTAATAGCCTGAAGAGAATCATCGGATGCCATTATAAGAGAGAAAACGATACTAACCAACAAAGTCAAGCAAAGCAGTGTGTAAAAAAGAATGGATAACTGCAAACCAACACCACAAGCAGATAGAGGATGAATAGTCGATCGCAAATCCGTCAACCGTGCCGCCAGGAACTGCCACACGCGCCCCTACGCGCCACCAGAAGGTCCGACTGCCTGACTCACGCGCCTCCTTACACCGGCGCGTGTACTCTCACGCGCCACTCCGGTCGACGCGGCTCCACCTGCAGATTCTGAATATGGTCTTAGATCACCGAAATTCCTACTGCAAGTGCCTCGAAATTCGTGAAATAGTACGGTTTAGAGTTTTTCGCGAAGAAGAAAAATGCACGCTGATTTCGTTTTTCGAAGGCAATGTGAATCAAATTGCTCTGATACCATGTAGAAAACACAATAACATATATATCCTTATATATGTTCTACAAATAAACTAAGAGAAAGAAGAAAGAATAGAAGAAGAGAAAGAGAGAAGAGACAACCCTAAAACCACACCATTCATTATAATACTCAATCCTATATATACATACAAAACAAAAGCATATGCTTAGAATATTCTAAAGCATATAAAGCATATTCTAAGCATATTCTAAGCATATTCAAAAGCATATTCTACATATAAAGCATATTCTAAAATGTGCTAATTATTCTAACATAGCCATGAATATAAAAATTGTATTTTAATTTTTAATGGTCAAATCATTTGTTATCTTTAATATTAAAAATCATATTTTCTGATATCATATCAAAGATTAAATGTAAAAGTCTTATATTGTACATTTTAATTTTTCCAAATGTCACACTATTTCAAAATTGTTTTATTTAAGTAATGATATTTATAATTTCTTAACTATATTTTATTTTGTCATAAATAATTAATTTCAATTCGAATTGACACTCATATTACTCATTTTGTTCATTCATTAATTTATTTACTCATTTTATTTATTTATTTAATTAGTTTTATTTATTTATTCATTTTGTTCATTTATTTATGTTTAATAATACTATAGGTTTAAATAATAAAAATATGCAAAATACATATTACTGACTTTAACAATTAGTTTAACTAATTTTTATCAAAATAAAAATAAAGGCATGTTAGCAAACTCATAATGTAGCGACCAAGAATTTTCCATGCAATTAAATAATTATTTTAATTATGAAAAATCGTGCCGCTGCGATCTCACCCATTTTTAATTTAACGTCACGACGTGTTCGTCTAGCCAAGTTGAGAAATATCAAATTCATTCGATTTTAAATAAATTCTGAATTTCCAAAATTTTATTATTTTATTTATTTAGATTATTATTCTCAAAGTCGTTTTAAATTCCAAATTTCATCAATCTCATTTTATCAATTTCATTCTTCCGACCTAGTTGATTTCGCGTGCGAATTTTTCTCGAACTACGTGCAATGCTTGTCTAGGTTTTCACACCACCAACTTCCATCTATCACATCAATCCAACACTATGCCACACCCTAACTCTATATCACCTACCCTCCAAACCCATCTCAGCATCATTCCCCCACCCCAAACCGTCCCTGTGCAAACTCCATCCTAGCTCCATCCTTTACAGCTCCATTTTCATCCTCCACTCTTTCCAGCAAGATAATGCATGTTGACCTATGGTCAACTTGACCTTATTGTTTTGATCATAACAAACAAGAATATATTGTGTTGCTAACAAGTGTGCTTCAAGTGTTTCATATAATGATAAATATTCAAAGCATTCAATGTTCAAATCGTCTGTCAAAGATATAAATCAAAACTATGTGATCAAGCACATGAGACGCAAAGAAGATCAAGAAAGAATCGAAGATATTCAAGATCAAATTTCAAGTCGGAAAGCATGAAGACCAAGCAATGAAGCCTACAAAGAATTGAGCATTTACAAATTGCTTTTCAATCTTATGTGAGGTTAATGCATCAATAGTTGGCAATGCACTTCATAAAGCTCAAGTAACATTTTTACAGACATAAAAATATCTTTTTCAAAATCAACTTTGATCAGAAAACCTTGAAAAATCAAAATTTTGAAATCCTGATTTTTCAGGTCGATCGCAAATTTATGAGGTCGACCGCAAATTTTTTCAAGTCGACCGCACTGTCTATTTTTGAACTCCAACGGCTATTTTCTCGCAACGGCTATATTGAGGTCGACCGCATGGCAGGATATGTCGACCGCAAAAGACGGTATGTGCAAAATTTGCTCTATAAATAGCCTTCTCTCTTGCATTCATTTTAAACAACAAAGAGGAGATTTTAGAGAAGCTTTATTGTGAAAAATTCATTGTTTTTACTTGATTTATATTTATCTATCTTTATTAGAATACTTTGATTGATCCAACTTTGTTTTATAAAAATTCATCAAAGTTTTTGGAAGAAAGTTTTGTGAAGATTCTTGGTTTTATATTGTTTAAACTTCTTCAACATCTTCACACCACATTGGAATTGAAGTGTAAGTCTCTCTTTGTTCTAAACTTGTTTTAATCTTTTAAAAGAGGGAAATTCCAATTAAGGAACTTTGATTATTTGTGCTACATTTTTCATTATCATTTGATTCATCAAAGTTCCATTGCCTAAACACTTTGAGCTTAACTTATTGTTAATTATTCAAGTGTGGCATCTCTTGGTACTTAATTTGATTCAATATTTTAACAAGAGATTATTTGAAAAACTTTGTTTGATTGCATTGAACTTTTCATTATCATTTGCATCAAATTTTTTCTCTAATACTCGAGCTTAATTCATTGCTATCTATTGAAGTGTTAGCCTAACTCTTTCGGTACTTAATTTGAGTATATCATTTGTTAAGAGAGTTATTTCAATTGTAAATTCAATTCATTATATCTTGTGGTTTCGAGAGCCTTGTGAAAACTCGATTGTTGGTTAAGCGTAGGTGCTCCTTGTTGTAAGTCACCTAAGGATAAGTACTCCTTGTTGTAAGTCACTTAAGGATTTGGTACTCCTTGTTGTAAGTTACCAATATAGTGGATTTGGCCTTGCTCGTGACGGAGAGCTCGGTAACGGGGGACGTAGATCACGTTGGTTGATTGAACCTCCTTAAATTGCGTTTGCATTATCTCATCCCTTTTATTTACTTACATTGCACTTACTCTATTCTATCAATTTATATTGTGCAACACTATATCTAAGTGTTATACTTGCTTTATCAATTAAGTTTAAACATTTATAGCACACTACATTGATAGTTAAGTTACTTGCAACACTAAGTGCTCATACTTATACCTATTGATTTTTAAGTTTGATATTATTCATTGAAAAAGTTTTATAAACCAATTCACCCCCCCCCCCTCTTGGTTAGTTTGCTCTTGGGCTAACAATGCCCTCCTTCTCCTTTATCATCATCACCATCACCATCGCCCCCACCACTGCAATATACCTCCACCCCCGACGCAGCCACCACCAACACACCGTAACCACCGCCATCACAACCCAAACATCACCACCCAAAACCACAACCCACCTGCAGCAAACTTCCACTATCACCACCGGTATCACCATCACCACCGCCACCTCCTTCATCACCAACACAACCAGCAACCGTCATCACCAATTCCAAAACCACAAAGCTCAGCCAACCCAAGCTCCACTGCACCAAACTTTAGCCTCCACCGAACCGGCCAAACCACCACCGCAACAAACACCACCTCACCATTTGAATCCACAACCGAACCACAATACTCAACAACCCATTCCAAAACCCCCACGACGATAACCACACATTTCCACCGCAACACAACCGCACAGCCAACCACCTCCACTGCCCAACCTCGAACCCCCATCTACCAGCCCCAAAATCAAACCAAAAACCCAATAATAGATGAACCCCAGTTACTTACCTCGACCGCCGACTGCTTTGACTGGTTTTTACCATCGAAAATCGCGATTTTGAGCCTCGTTCCCAGCCTCGGTCTCGCACCCAAACTCACACCTAGATCCCAAAATCTGACCCTTTCTCCCTGCCTACCGCTCGCCGCTGCACTTCGCAGCATTCCGCCAACGAAAGCTCCGGCTGGAGGCCGGCCCTAGCTGGCGCGGATAGGAGCTCTGCTGCTCCTCTGCCTCTCTTCTCCTCTTTGCACGATAGGAGAGAGAGAGAGATGAATCTGAATTTTTTTATATATATATTTTGATTTTCCCAGAATTTGCACTTTAGTCCCTGGGTTCCAAAGTTATTTAAATCAGTCCTGTTAGTTTTGAAACTTACAATTTCAGCCCTTAAGTTTTAAATGGTTTTAATCAGCCACTTCATTTTAAAATCTATTATTTTAGCCCTATAGTTTAATATTTGTTTTGAGCTTCAACCCAACTTTTTAAAATTATTCATTTTAGCCCCTCAACTTTCAAATTATTCATTTTAGTCCCTCAACTTTCAAAATCATCAATTTCAGTCCTCAAATTGTAATTTATCATTTTTTAAAACTATAAATTTCAAAAGACTAATTTAACTTATTTTTCTAATTGGCTAGACGAGACGTTCGAAGACCTAAATGATTGAAGTCATTTCCCGCTCAACTTTGCACTCGTCAAATTTAAGGTAGACTCACCCCTATTAATTGATTTAAATTATGATTGCATGTGAATGTGTATGTTATGTGACTTATGTGAAAGTCATTTTTATGAAAAGAGACGAGAATATATTTCTTAGGAAATATTTATGTTGTTATCCTTATCATAACTTATATGCTTTTATGCATGAGAAAGAAAGAATAGAATATCTTGCAAGATAAATGATGATGTTATGCATAACTTATGTGCCTTATGTGCAAGAGAAGAAAGAACAACCCACAATCTATGATTTTAAAGAGCCTATGATTTTCAAAGAGAAAACATGTGTTTTAATGCACGAGAAGAGCAACCCATACCCTATGATTTTAAAGAGCCTATGATTTTCAAAAAGAAATCATGTGCTTTAACGCACGAGAAGAGCAACCCACACCCTATGATTTCTAAAGAGCCTGCGTTTATGTGTTCAATTATAATGTGAATTAATTAATTGGCGATGAGTCTACTGAGTATTTCTATGAAATGCTCATGTCTATTTTTAACAACATTTGCAGATTTCGGAGATGGTGACAGATGATGGACAATTGTGGCAATAGTCATTAAATAATTGAGAATCTTATTTTGATGATCCATATTTCTAAACTTTGGCTATTTTTGAGATTTTCAATTATTTGAGAAATTATGGTATTTCCGAATGTATTGTATTATTAATGGCTCGATTGGTTATTTTGAACTGGTTCATAAATGTTTTCAAATTTTATCGACCATTACAGTTTATTTATGTTGCCAAAAATGAATTTAAGTTATTTCTTCCGCTAAAATATTATTTTAAAAGTTAGATCAAAAGATGACGTGGTGAACCGGGTATTTAGAACTCGGGACGCTACACATAATATTTCAAAATAGGGTGTAGTAAAATACATTTATATAAAATGTATAAAAACAGTTTTTTCTGTAACATAACACTTTGATTGCTAGGTGGAAAATGAAAAGTCGGGTTGTATTGGAAATTATTGAATAAGTTTTGAATATTTTGATAGTTCGTATCTATAATTTTTTAAAATTCTCTCATTGCGGTGGTTTCACCTTGTGGACCGATTTATAAGGAATTTAACTATTTGATTTTGATATTTTTCTTTTTCTTTTAACAAAATTCTAAAGTATATCACAGATATATCTATTTTTTTTACTTATTACAAATTTTATTTAAATGTAATTTTTCTTTTCCATTTTCAGTTTTAAATCACTTCAAATTGTAATATTTAAAGAAATTTCTGGAACGATAAATATATAAACCGTAAAATAAATAAAAAAATATGTGTAATGTATTCTTTTTGTAATTAATTATCTTTCTTCGATTTTTATTTTTAATTAAATATTCATTTCATATATTAACATATAAATTTAATATATATGAGTAATATATAATTGTGCATCACACGGGTAACACTATTGAGAACTAAATAGAGCATACGTTGGATAAAAATTCTTATATAAACAGGCACCTTTCTCCATAACTAGTTGTCTACCCCTGCGATGCACATAATATATAATTTTTAAATCATAATTTTAAAAACATTTTGATTCAATCATATCAAATAAAAAACATAATTTCAATGAAATTTCAATACAAAATGTTATTGAATTTGAAACTTTAAAAAAGATAAAACTATTCAAAATAAAAAAATGTTACATGTACATTTAGTATACCGCGCCACTTAAAATTTGACATTCATTTAAATTTTTTATATAATTTTTTTTAAAAACTTTTATTTACATTTTTCTCTGAAAATTTGCCCACTTCATCATCTATTTCCCTTTTAATAAGTTATAATTTATTTATTTATTTTCAAAATATATTGATTCAAAATCTTCATTTTTAACTTAACAAATTTATATTGCATGGATTTTTTATTTTCAAATATATTAATCCGAAATTTTCAATTTCAATTTAACATATTTACATAGATATGACATTTATTTATGTTCAAATATATTAATACAATTTTTTGATTTCATAAATAAAATAACATATTTACATAGATATTATATTTATTTATGTTAAAATATATTAACTCAATTTTTTCATTTCCTACATAACACATTTACATAAATATCACATTAATTATGTTCAAATATATTAATCTAGTTGTCTACCCGTGCGATGCACGGAATATATAATTTTTATATCATAATTTTGAAAATATCTTGATTATATAATCATATCAAATAAAAAAAAAACATAAATCAAATAAAATTTCAATACAAAATATTGTTGAATTTGAAACTTTAAAAAAGACAAAACTAATCAAAATAAAAAAATGTTACATGTATACTAAGTATACCGCACCACTCAAAATTCGGCACTTATAAATTTTTTATATAAAATTCTTTTGATTTTTAATTACATTTTTCTTTTAAAATTTTTCCACCTTATCACCTATTTCCTTTTTAATATGTTATAATTTTTTATTAACTATATTTTTTAATGTGTTACTCACATATATTTTATTTGAAATCCAATATATTAATTAATATATTTTATTTTTCCTTATTTTTTAAACATGTCTATTTTTGTCAAAATGATGTAAAGATTAAGCCTCCGTTTGGTAATATTGTTTGATTTATAAACCTGTATAAATGATTTTGAGGTAAAAAATAATGGCTGAAAATTGGAGAGAAAAATATGTGTGGTTAAAAAGTTAATAGAAAATAATTAATTATTTTTGTAACATGCGTATTGAAGATCCTACTCATTTATTGATATATTAGGAAGTAAAATTTCAATGATTTTATTTATTTATTTTCAAAATATATTAATTCAATTTTTAAATTTCTAACTTAACAAATTTATATAGCATATATTTATTTATTTTAAAATACATACATCCAATTTTTTCATTTCCTCCATAACACATGTCATTGAGTTTAAAATTAAAAAAAAAAAAAAAAACAAAACTAATCAAAATAAAAATGGTGCACACACAGTGTACTGCACCATTCGAAGTTTGACATTTAATTAAATTTTTTATATTAAATTTCTTTTGACTTTTATTTACGTTTTTCTCTGAAAATTTGCCCACCTTATCACCTATTTTTCTTTTAATATGTTATAATTTTTAATTAACTTTATTTTTTAATATGTTGCTTACGTATATTTTATTTTTCCTTATTTTTTAAACATACCAATTTTTGTCAAAATGATGAAAGGATTAAATTTTCTACCAACTTATCATTGGCTGTAAAAGGTTGATAGCAAATAATTAATTATTTTTGTAATATGCTTATTGAAGAACCTACTCATTTATTGACATATTAGGAAGTAAAATTTCAATGATTTTATTTATTTATTTTCAAAATATATTAATTCAAATTTTCATTTTTAACTTAACAAATTTATATAGCACGTATTTATTTATTTATTTTCAAATATATTAATTCAAAATTTTCATTTTCAATATAACACATTTACATAGATATGACATTTATTTATATTCAAATATATTAATACAATTTTTTCATTTTCTATATAACACATTTAAATAGATATCTCATTTATTTATGTTCATTTCCTACATAACACATTTACATAGATATCACATTATTTATATTTAAATATATTAATCTAATTTTTTTCATTTCCAATGTAACACATTTACAAATATTACATTTACTACAACTCTTACTAAATATGTAATAAATAATAAATTTTCCTACAAAATCTTTATCTTTTCTATATTTATTTTATTCATTTATTTTCAAAATATATTAATTCAAATTTTTAATTTCTATTTTAGAAAATTTATATAGCATGTATTTATTTATTTTCAAATATATTAATCCAAAATTTTCATTTTCAATATAACACATTTATATAGATATGACATTTATTTATGTTCAAATATATTAATACAATTTTTTCATTTCCTACATAACACAATTAAATAGATATCACATTTATTTATGTTCAAATATATTAATCTAATTTTTTCATTTCCAATGTAATACATTTGTACATAATATATTTATTATAACTCTTATTAAATATGTAATAAATAATAAATTTTCCTACAAAAGTCTTTATCTTTTATTTATTTATTTATATATATATAAGTAGAATTGAGGAGAGAGAATCATTAAATGCAAATTTCCCTCCAAAATGACTCTCTCTCCTCACTTCTACTTTTATATATACTAGTGAATCATCCCGTGCGATGCACGGGAAGAAACGTCTAAATAAAAATAATCCTATTCGGAATTAAATGAATCCTTAAACAAAATAAATAATATTCACAAATAAGATATAAGTTCATCATTTATTAGTTTCATGTATAAACATCAACTTTTTAGGGAGAAGTCATACATGCGAAAATGATTGTTCCTGACTCTTATTGATAGTCATGGCATATGACACCATCAATGAAAATTGTTTTTTTTTTTGTTTGAAATCTAATAAGTATCTTAAAATTCGAATAACTCAACGATATCCTTGAAATAAAGAACTTGTGTCCTGCATTACTGTCAGATAGAATTTGACCTTATAGAATATGATCGTCAAGTTTTGTAACGATTATTCACTATCTCTTCGAACCAAAAATTCGCGTTGCAAAATGAACACTTAAATGTAGGATATCCAGTATTCATGTACTCTGAACATTCAAACAATAAATGAAAAAGTTAATAATAGAGATCATGTTTATAAAAGATAAAATTCAATATTTTGATCATTGACAATGAAAAACAACATGTATAATAATAAGAATAATTGCGAGGTTGACAAAGATATTGATTCAAATTTATGATATTTTAGGTTTTCAATATTTATACAATGTAATTATTTTCTGATTGAAATTATAATTTAGTATTGACCATCTCAATTTTTAGTTAAGTAAATTGGGAGACAATTTATATATTATTGTGAAAAAATATCATAAAAGTTGAATTAAAATATAGCAAAGAATATCTTGATATGGTTACTTATTTTTTGAAATTTTAAAATTAACAGTTAGACAAAAATCATTAATAACTATATCATTTCAAACAATATAGATAAATCTGTTAACCGTTAATGTTAAAAAATGTGATATGAGACTTTTTGGAATAAAAAATTAATTAAGAATTAAATGTAATTGTCATTGAAATAATTTTGATAAATAATGCAATATAGGAAAGAAATTTAATATGTATATGTAATAAATAACTTAAAATAGGAATTAGTTATAAAAATTTCAATACAACGTGATTTATAAAAATACGAATATGTATAAATTTTAAATATAATTTTAATAGAAAATTTGACATTGAATCTGTATGATTGAACCAAATATTTATCCATAAAATTAAGACCAATAAAATATCACAATTATTATAAGAAATTAATTACGTATTAAATGTAATTATCTATAAAAATATTTAATAATACGCTATAAAAAAGAGCTCCAATTTTTAGATGTACTAAATAACTAAAAATAAGATTATTTATAAAAAAAATATACGTATGATGTGATTTATAATTTAGTACTCCCTCCGTCCCATAAAGATAGTCTTCTACTCATTTTCACACAGATTAAGGATAATAAGGAATATAAAATATTAATTTCACTCTTAAAAAATAAAGTAGACTATCTTTTTGAGACAGACAAAAAAGAAATAGTGGACTATCTTTGTAGGACGGAGAGAGTATTATCTAGTAATAAAATTTTGACATAATTTTTAACTGGAAATTTTACTTTGAATTTGTATAACTGAACACAAATATTTTATTTGTAAGATTGAAAACGTTAGAAGAACACATTTTTTTCATGAAAAGAGAGATTTTGACACAAAAAAGTCAAATATAAATAAGTAAAATCAAACAAATTATCGTTCTTATATCATAAAAAATAAAAAACATCTTCTCGATAAAAGCAAATTTAAAAAAAAAAAAATAATTCTAGTTTCTTGTTTATATTATTTTTTATACAATGTGATATACAATTTCATCAAATATATATACTGACCCAAGAATAATATGTTTTTTCTTCACTCAACGGCCGAAACCATTAACATATCTATCCAACCCAAAGCTATTCTAAATATCCCAACATTAGTTAACACTTTGCAACCCCAAAAGAAAAATCTAGAACATAATATAAATAGACTATTAACAAATCCTCTTATTAGTCCAAAATAATTTTGCATTCTATATTGTTTTCGAAGCTTTCTCTACAATATTATTGTTTTAATATATATATATTTTTTTTTGGTCAGAAACTCAAATATATGTTCAACGACTCAAAATATCACAGGTCTTGAAGAAAAGAGTAGTGTCAATCCTTTTTACTTTTTCAAAAAATAATTTACGATTTTTTATTTTCAACTGATTTGTAATATTAATAACTAATAAGCATTACCACCGCACCATAAATTTTGAATCATAAAACGTGATAAATAGAAGGTGGAGTGGAGGGGTTATGTTAAACAGTACACATTTTTTCAAAGAAATAACCCTTTAATTGAATCTTTTATTATTGTGTATATCTTCGTAATAATTATATATAACAGAAATGAAAGAGGTTGTATATCGGGAAATTGAAAAAATAAAAAGATATAGAAAACAAAAATGAATAAACAGATTTTGAAAAAGGGAAAAAAATGAAACAAATTCTGAAAAAGCGAAGAAGGAAAAAAAACTAGCTTTCTAGTATAATTAGACGGCGGGAAATAGAAGCCATATAAACACAATAAATATTGAAGAATGAAAATAGATGTCAGCGATTTTGAAAATAATAAATAAATATTGAAGGCTCAACTATTTTTTAAGTTGATTATTTGATGAGAGATATGAGTAGTGTAAACATGATAAATATTGAAGTCCCCAAAAATTGGAAAAATAAATAAATAAAATTTGCACATAGCACAAGAGTTTTGGAGGGAAACAGACAAACAGTGAAGTTGACTGGGGTTGACTCAGATACTTTTATATATTATATAGATAAAGATTATTGGTATAAATAATTTTCGTCTCTGTCAGAATTGGTGGGGTATGCCATTGATTTTGAAACAAGATGCATATTTACCATAATGCCCTTCAGTTACAATTGATGTCTTCAAATAGAAGGATAATTTGAGAATTAGCCAACCATCCACTTGCCATTTGCCCATTGTGAATAAACTGATAGCATGTAGGCTGACGTTCGTGGCCACAATTTCAAGTTGGAAAATGCAAAATAAACAATCAAAGAGAACAAATATTTGATCAACTCACTCACATTGTTTGAATTTTGATCTTTTTGGTCCAAATTATGTATGATTTTGTTTATTGTAAATTTTAAAGCTCGATTGATAACGAAAAAAAATTTCTCCTCAACTTTTAAAATTCAGCCCTTGTTTGATTCTATTTGAAATTTTCTTTTTTTTTTACAGTACTCAATCTCAACCATCTATCAAAAGTCAAGTATAAAATATTTAACTTTTCAATCAAATCTCAACCATCAGTTCTCCTAAAACTCATTATTCATTTTAAAAATAAAAAAACTCTTTTTAAACAATACCAAACACACACTCAATATTAATCATCAATTATTAGTCAAGCTCACTAATTTTTACTTTTTAAATACTTTAAAAACACACGTCTATATAAAAAAAATACAAAAATCAAAACATTTCACATTATCAAACATGCTCTTAAGGTTCTTGTGAGTACCTTAAAATTTTCACCATCCCTATCGGTTGATTGGTAGAAGAGGTCCACCAACCAATCCCGACCTTCCAAGTGGCGGGTGTCATTGAGTTCCTAACCTACAAATAGGGTTCGCATGGATTGGCTTGGGTCTGTTTGGAGGCTAACCCGAACTCAAATTGACTACATCAATTTGGGCATAAACGAACCCAACCAAACCAACCCAACTCAACATTGATCTGTATAGGTTGCGGTCTTGGCCTCCATTAAGCGAACATGAGTTCTTGAAATCATAGCTGAAGCTTGAAATCTTGATTATTTGTCAAGGTTCATTTCAACAACAAATCAAGATAAAAGTGAAAACAATCTATTTTCAGGATTTGCACAAATCAACTTCAAATACTCAAACAAATACACAAACAAAATGTCATTAATTATTATAGTATTCACAAAATACCCCAAAAAAACCATTTTGGTAGATTCAAAGTATATAACTGTCATACCTGTCCATTTTTTGTTCTCTTATGTCACATATTCAAAGCCTCAATCATAGAGTGGTTCTGATTTGAGAAAAGGAGAGATGGAGACCCGAACGGAGTTTGATTTGAGAATTGGAGACAAGGAGAGAGCCGAGACGTTAGCACTGCGTGGGAGAATTTTTGGAGACGACTAAGTTGGACTTGGAGAGTTGACTAGAGAGTAGAGAGGGCTGTGGAAAATGGAAATGTGGAATTTAGGGTTTGTGATGTGTCATGACTCGTGTGAGAGTTGAGGCGTGTTTTTATATTTTTTTGATTTTCTTAAAATTAGGGGATCATTTGGTTTAGGTTAAATCGGGTTTTTAACTTAAACTATTGCTAACAGCAAGTGTACGGGTCGCACAAGTAATAAAGTGGATATGAGTCCGAATATCGTTCTCATGAGGATTGAGTAAATTGTATTATAGATTAAAAATCTTAACCGAAACTAGAAAATTTTCTTTGATTTGAGAATTTTGTTTGAAAATTAAACTAACAATTAAAATGAAAAGCAAGAAAATTTGATTTGTGAAAACTATGAAAGAAGCATGTTAGAATTATGAATCCACTTTAATCCTACCATCCATATTTTGACATAGACATGTAATAACAATTTATGGGAACTTGAAAATCAATGTTCAAAAAGTTATTAAAATCTTGTTTCGAACGGTGAATTGAAACCTCTTCCTACACGGGATTTGACTATATTTCTATGACAATTCCAAACATATAAAAAAACATTATGGATTTATGAACACTTTTTGGGATTACACAAAGCATAGGGGTATATTTCTATCCACTATCGAACTTTGTGACAGTTAATTCAAGTCTAATGTAATTCTAATCTTTCGAACTTAGAAAAAACATTACAAATATCAATAATCATATGTCAACAATCATAGATAAAAATAAATACACAATTAATTGCATAAATTAAATATCGAGTCAAAACATGGAATCAAAAGATTAAAGTATCATCACAATTCTAACAATAAAGAGTCTAGCCTACATACATGATTGAATATAAATCACAAGAAAAATGAAAAGAAGTCATTCCGTTCATCTTTTTTTTATCCTTGATCTTCAATCTTATTGTTGGCTTTGCAAGGATTCTTCGGCACTTTGAGAGCGTTTTGACATGAAAATATGACAATGGGAACCCCTAATGTATTTCTATTGTTCATCCATTGTAGTAGCCGAAAATTGGTTGAAAATCACATCCAAATTGGTTTTCAAAAGAGTTCCAAGTGAACAAGGAAAGTTACCTTCGCATGAGATCTTTTTGTCACTGCACAACATTCAATTTTTTTTATCATATACTCCATTCCCTTATCCTATTGAGGTGAATCAAAGTGCGTTAGAAATATAACTTAAAGGGCTGCAGTTTTTACTAAAATAGTAATTTCTCAATTCGAACGTTTACTGCCCCGAAATTATGTCTCAAAATCCGACTAAAAATCTGTCCAGAATCTTCTACGATTGTAATTAATTTATGGTAATATTCTTATCATATTCCATTCATTTTTTACTTTTACTTGCATCCAACTAACTCCTAAAAATCCTCAAGTATCTTATCGTGGTCCGAATCAACCATTGAATATTTGCAATTTGGCCTCTCTTCATTTGATCCGTACACTTTAGTCCTTGAGCTTCTAATTTTCTTCAATTTGATTCCTTCTTCGAATTTTCTTCCAATTTGACCCTCGATTGACAGCACCAACTCTTCATTTGCACAGCTTAGCACTTTTATTATCCAATTGACTTGTTTTTGTCTCAATTCCTTTGTTTTCGCAATCTTGGAATACTTCTGAAATAAAAACAAATAATAACAAAATAAATAGCAAATATTCTCAAACGAACATATAAAATCCTACTTTTAAGATAGAAATAAGTATATAAAATATACTTATCAACACCCTAAAACTAAAACTATTGTTCGTCTTCGAACAAAATAAAACTAAACTATAAAATAAAAATGCAAACAACAAATATTTTTGTTTTGCCGACTTATCTACCATGAGCTTCAACAATTCAAATTAACATTTCACTTTAGAAAATAAATATGAACAATATAAAATATTTTCATCCATTTGATGCTCGACCTTTTTTTTTGTGTGCGTGTGTGTGTGTGTGTGTGTGTGTGACTAGCAAAAAATTAAATGCAAACTCATGTAAAAGTACACTTTAACAATGTGTGATTAATCATGCATAAATAAGCTCGAATCTTATACGGTCAATTAATGATTTTCTTATGAATTTCCTTACAACTCTCGTGGAAGATCACAACCTTACTGTTTTTCTCTCATATCCCGAGGTTTTTGCTATTTTTGTGGTTTCTAAACATTCATATTGCATTTTTTCACACAAGGCAGTCATGATTAGATAAGCATGCACAACAAATCAAAGGTAGTCAGTTCCCAATCTCACACCACAGAATTAGAAATCTCAATCAACTAGGCTTATACCATGCACTTTATTTCATTTTTTTTATTTTAATTCAATGACTTTTTTTTATGTCCTTGTCTTTTATTATCTTTGTTCAATACTTTTATTATTTACTTTTTAAGTGACCCATCACTCATGTAATGAGTTTTGGGTCGATGACTCCCAAGTCAGACGACTTTAGGGCACCAAATTCAAAAAATCCTTGAAAACTTAATAACCTCGAGTTACCAAGGCAACAAAGAAAAATTAAAAATGTTTTAGCATCTTATGTATAAGTCATCTCTCCCTTAAACTTTCTAATTGACCCATATAACGAACTTTGAGCTGATAACTTCCAATTCAGTTGAGTTTAGGGTACCATGTTTTAAAGACCCCTAAAAGCTTACTTTTTCGAGTAAAAAAGACAACGAAGAGAAGAATAAGACTATTTTTTTTTATACTAGTGTTGGCTTATACATGTTGACTAAAACCCCTAACCAAAGGTGCAAAACCAAGAATTTCAGACCATCGTCCAATCAATGCCTGCCTATAATAACTTTTCCACCCCCAAACTGCTTCATGAGCGGTTTGATTCTAAATTTAAGATTGGGATCTAAATCTTAAGGTCTGGGATCTTCCAGTCAATCCTAAGTTCAAATTGCATAATTTTGTCCCACATATATCAAGCATCTCCTTACACAAGTAATTATTTGACTTCGGTTATGTGCTTAAGCTTAATAAAGTCCCACATGGATGAAATATCAGAAAAATTAAAGTTCACATATTGCCCAATTTTCTAAGTAAAGCACAAAATTTAATCTAAAATGTGTCATTAGCAATAAATAAATCAACAATTTTTTTTCAAAATTTTATGAATTTTCTACCCCAAAATCGAATGAATGTGCCAACAAAGTAACATAAATGAGATTCTCACCCCCAAATTAGAAGTATACACTGTCCTCAATATATTCAAAGTAAATAAATTAAATAAATACAAAATAGCAAAAAGGTATTAGGTACTTCCCAAGTTTGAAGAGATGATGTCACCATGCTGAAGCTTTGAATTCAATATTTGTTGGATGAATTCACCATTTCTTTCTGTTTCCATGTTCGGCTTAAAGTATCCTACGAAGATATATTCCTTGCAAATTAGAAATAATTATCAGTAGAAGCATAATTATCATGTAGGAATTGAAACAAATCAACCTAACACTCCCAAAATAAGATATATCAAAATTCTGAATTTTTGGACTGGTTGACCATTGATATTCAGCTCTTGACATTGTCTCGAAAAGGTAAAAATTTCCAGAGACATTTCCTGGGCATACAAAAGTACATAACTCGATCTACAACATGTTAAGAATTCAGAGCAAACGGAATTCATTTGGGTCATGAGAAGGTGTGGTGAAGTAGGTGCAGTGAAGCTGAAATCAGGTGTTATGATGCAGTGATGCCTGCAGTGACCTTGCAATGAGATGTACTGGGAGGCAATGATGATCATTCAAAAAGATTTGCAAAAATCTAACAAAAACTCACTGTGACATTTTGTTTAGCACCTTGTATGCATGTGAAGAAATCAATGTAAAACATATATTTGGATACATGGATCAAGCCAAAAATTCTCATGATCAATTATGCCGTTGTATTTAGAAGCATCCATCAGACATGGAGAAATGTCTCATGATCATGAGATGTATGCTGCTTCACGTTGTGATTGGTTTATTTACGTGATTAATAACCATAAAATCTATAGCTAAATTGACTAGCAGTTAAATTTGAACAATTTAAAAAAATAAATTTAAAATTAAGGGGCATTTTGAAAAATCATATGAATTTTTTTTTTAGGAAGTAAAAAATACTGTGTAAACTTTTGTGTCCCTTTAAGGAAAAATGTGACATAATGTCACATTTATGTGACTTTTTCTATAAAACACAAATAAAAATCATAGAATAAATCCATGACATTTATAATTTTGTTCTACATGTTGTCTCTTTGTGATTATGTTTCACTTCCATCACCTAAACATAGAAATACTTCATTTAAGGGACAACTTTCCTAATTGGTACCAGGATTGAACTTAAGTCTCTCAAAAGGCAGAGATCTTGGGTTCAAATCTCGGGAACGTGTACAGAAAGCAATGATGAGTAAGATGGACTTAGGCTAGAGGTGGCAAACTGTCTGAGCAGCCCGTCGGCTCTGCTCGTGAAAACACAAGCAAAGGGCGGCTCGGCTTGCCACTTTAGAAAGCCCTGGTCAAGCTGATCGCCCACTGTGAACCACGAGTGACTCGTGGTCACAAGCCATGAGCCAAGCCTCGTGGCTCGTTGACCACTACAAAAAACGGTCACTTTTAATTTTTTATTTTTTCCTATAAATACTACTACCTTCAAACTTCATACCACTTCACACCAATCTCTCAACTCTTCTAATTCCTACTTCTTAGTCCCAAGATCTCTCGACTTACTATAATTATAAAATTACTTACATTACATACTTCATTCTCTCAATTTGTCATTACATTTACATCTCTCATTCAATTATTATTATTATTATTATTTTATTTATACAATTATACACACACAATTTTCAATATTCTTATCACCATTCTACCATTACAATTACACACTTTTCATTTTCTATTTCAAAATTTCAACATATGAATCCCAGCAGCTGAGAATTTATTAATGAATTGTTCGATAGTCCACCTAGATTTGAGGGCATGATGACTCAACACCACAATCTCACTCTCATTTCAACGATCAATTTTTCGATCTCAACGACATACCAATTCTCGACAATATTGAAGAAGATCCATTAAATCAACGAATCGATTTAGACGATATTGAGGAAGATGCAGATGTTCAAATCTTATAAAATGATCCCGATATTCCCGACGCAAGAAGGAAACGAAAAGCTGAAGAATGTAAGAAGCCTACTGTAAAGTGTTGAGATCACTTTAAATTAGTCGCAGTGGGGAAAACAATTGAGGGAACTCGAGTTCAAAGCTATTTGCAAATATTGTGTACAACATTTGGCATGGAAAAAGGGCATTGGTACTACACACCTCAACCTTCACTTTCTCTAGTGTCAGACCAAGTGCAGGTTCATTGAATCAAATCAAAGTTAACTATAATTTGGTTCATCCGCTAGTGGTTCTACAACTGGATCTACACTTTCAAATTGGATGTATTCAGAAGAAGAGAATCGAACCGGCATGGTTCAATTCGTTGCGGGGGCGGAGTTGACACTAAGCAAAGTGAACAATGAACACTTTGTTACCTACATCAAATGTTATCTTCAACCCATGTACGTTGGTATTAGTCAAAACGCTTTGTGTTCTGATACAATAGAATATTTTCTTAAACTAAGAAGCAGTTAATAGTCGGTTTAAATAAATATGGTGACGTTATATCTTTTACTTCCGATTTTTGGGAAGGTATTAACAAAAATGATATATTGCTGCAACTGCACACTACATTGATCTACTTTGAATTATGGATAAAAAATTATAGCTTTTAAAATTACAGAATTTCCTGATAATACAGTCAATATATTTAATATTATATTACAAATTGTTAGAGAATATGGGTTTGAAAGAAAAACTCGATCATTTACTTTCGATAATACTAGTGTAAATAAGCTTGTAGTAGATAAGTTATGTAGAATTCTTAATCCGAAATTTGGTGATTTTTTATTCAATGTTAGATGTGTTTGTCATATTTAAAATTTAGTTGTTCAAGATGGAATGAAACATATTAAAGATCAAATGGATAAAATTAGAGATGCATTAGTACACATAACCATATCATCGAGTAGAAAACAAAATTTTGAATAGATGTGTTCACAATATAGTTTAGATCCTAAGAAATTTATCACCGACGTAGGCCATAGGTGGAACTATACTTATTTGTTACTTAAATCATGAAAAGGTTATGAACACATAATAACCAAATATTATACAGTAGAAAACTAAGGAATGGAAATGATTCTCTATTAATAAAATTAGATTGGGAAGCTGCTTTTAAAGTCAAAAGATTTTAGACGAATTTTTACAATTCAACCAACATATTATCTGGGGTATATTACCTAACTAGTTCAAGAGTTCTTGAACATCTTTATGTTATTGCAAGAACTTTTTATAGATATAGAAATGACTCATTTTTTGTTGATATAATAGTTTCTATGAAATTAAAATTTAGAAAATATTGTGAAGATTTACCTATTTTATTTCCCTTAACATGTATAATGGACCCGCGTTAAAATTTAAAGGGTACTGATAAGTGTATTTTATACACTTATTTCTATCTTAAAAGTAGGATTTAATTGTTTGTTTAAGAATATTTGCTATTTATTTTGGTTATATATGTTTATATTTCAGAAATAATCCAAAGTCGAGAAAACAATGAAATTGAAGCCAAAATGAAGCAATTGGATGATTAGAATGTCAAAGTGTGCAAGTCAAGAGTTGATACAGTTAATCAAATGGTCAATTGGTTGAAAATGGAAGAAGAAATCAAATTTGGAAGAAATCAGAAATTTAGGGCCTAAATTGCAATAATCGGAAGTTGGAGGACCTGCTGTGCAATTAAAAGACAGGGACCAACTTGTAGTACTTTAAAATTCGGAAATTGCATTCAACCGCAACACCGTGCGGTCGCATGGAATAAAAGCATGCAGCCGCATCACCTAAAATTTTGGCTACTGAAAATAACGTGCAAAGTCGTGCGGTCGCACACTTTTGAACCGTGCGGTCGCATGGTAGAGATTCTGGGCCGCAGCTAAGCTTTTTGCTCGGAATTCAGCATTCTTTCTCCCCAAATTCAAGATTGAAGAATAAGGATCAAGAAGATGAATGAGGTGACTTCTATTCATTTTTCTTGTGATTTATCTTTTATGACTTCTATTCATTTTTCTTGTGATTTATCTTTTATCATGTTTTTAGGCTAGAATTCTTGTGTTAGGATTGTGATGAAGTTTTGATCATTGATTCCATGTTTTGACCTATTATTTAATATATGCAGTTTACGGATTTAATGCAATTAAATAAGTGCTTTTATTGTTATGCAATTGTTTGGCCAGCTTTTGTGTGATTGTCTTTATGATTTTCTATGTTCGAAAGAGTAGGATTTCATTAGAAGCTATTTAATTGTCACAAAGTCTGATAGAGGATAGAAATATATCCCTATACTTTATGTTATCTTATAGGGTGTTCATTGATCTTTAATGCTTTTCTAATTGCTTAATTATCATAGAAATATAGTCAATTGGCATTTAGGAATAGGTTTTTATGCATCGCTCGAAAGAGAACTTAAATAATTTTAGGAACATGGATATTCAAAATCCCGTGAATTGTATTTAAATGATTTGGTCAAACACATGGATGATTTGGTTAAAATGGATTCATAATTCTAACGTATTTGTTTTTATAAGTTTTAAATTTTTATTGTTTCTTTAGCTTAATTTCTAATTTGTTTTTCAAAATCAGAATTCTCAATTTCAAAGCTTTTCTAGTTCCCGTTAAGGTAGCAGTCTAAAATATAATTTAAAACAATCTTTGTGGGATCGATACTTGGACTCACGTCCGCTTTATTACTTGCGCGACCCGTGCACTTGTGGAGCGAACAAGTTTTTGGCGCCGTTGCCGAGGATTGTAATTTAAATTTATTTTTAGATTATTTTCACTAATTCAGACTTTTTACTTGTTTTATTTTTTTTATTTTTTTTTATCTTAGTTTTTTTTTTTTAGTTTAGTTACTAGTTTCTCTAATTTTCTTGTAGTTGTATGTGCTACATTCAAAAAATGGGGATCTTTTCGAAGTTGACCTAGAAATCGAATGTACATTACACCGTAGAAAACTAGATAAATCAAAAAAATCAAATGGCGAACAACAACAATCTTCTACCCCCTGCTAATCCAATAAATGAAGATGACATGTTGGTTGGTGACTTCATGACACATCAGGTGGTTCAAAGTCAATCCAGCATAGTCTATCCACCATTTGGGTATGCTAACTTCCAACTTAAAACCAATGTCATCAGTATGTTCCAAAACGAACAACAATTTCGTTGGAGACCTGATGAAAACCCACATGTAGATATTTCTAAATTTTTAGACATGTGCCAACACTTTCAATATCAGGGTGTGTCCGATGATGCTATCAGACTTAGATTATTCCCTTACAATCTAAAAGATAGAGTTGTTGATTGGTTAGATTCTTGCCCTGTTGCGAGTATAACTACATGGAACGACTTGGTTCATAAGTTTTGCACTAAATTCATGCCTCCAGCGAATGTTGCCAAACTGAGACATGACATCACTGTGTTCCAGCAGCATGATGCTGAATATTTTGATGATGCATGGAATAGATTTAAGGGCATGCTAAGGAAGTGTCCAAACCATGGGATCGCTAGAGGTGACCAAGTGAAGTTTTTTAATGAAGGATTACTTCCGCATTTTAAAAACATGGTTGACTCTTCATCAAATGGTGCTTTGGGAACAAAGACTATTGGACAGGCATTGGAGCTCTTTGAAAGGATAGCAAATACTAATGTCATGTGGAGATCAGACAAGGTGGTTCCAAAGAAGACATCGGGAGTCTATGAAGTGGATGCTTACACTGCCATATCAGCAAAGATTGACTCCTTGGCTGCAAAAGTGGAGGGCATAGCACTGGTGAGTCATTCATCAAAAAGTGCTAAAGTAACTTGTGAAGAGTGTGGTGCAAATCACGCCACTTCAGATTGCCCTATTCTGACTTGTCCAATTGAGAAAGTTGTCTATGTACAAGGGGGTCAACGCTAGAATAATCCATACCCAAATACCTATAACCCAGGTTGGTGCAATCATCCCAATTTTTCTTGGAAAGATCACTCAAATGGACACATTGCGTCCCAATTCAACAATGAAGAGAGAAAGCCTGCACTGGAAGAGATGATTGGGAAATTTATGGAAAGAACAGAACAATTCATGGCTAAAACAGATCAATTTATGAGAAGAATTGAAACCACATTCCAAAATCAGCAGGCGTCAATCAAAAACCTAGAACATCAAGTGGGGAAGATAGCACAACTGATCACAACAAGAGCCCCCGGTGCATTGCATGCAAATACAGAGGTAAACCCAAAGGAACAGCTCATGGCTATAAATGTAGTGCAACATAAGATAAATGCAATTACTACACGTAGTGGTGTGCAACTTCCTGAAATTCAAGTCAAAAAGCCAGCAGAAGTTCCTTAAAGGCTTGTAAAAAATGGTGAGAATATGGTTGAAAAAGAAGATGGCCATGAGGTGAAATCAACAATTAAGCCTCATGAATCTCCTATCCGATTTCCACAAAGGCTGAAGAAAACAAGAGAGGATAAGCAGTTCACCAAGTTTGTAAATATGCTTAGAAAACTGCACATAAATATCCCATTCTTGGAAGCCATCACACAAATTCCAAGTTATGCCAAGCTTCTTAAGAAGATGATGTCTAGCAAGAAGAAGCTTGTAGAACTTGAAGATGTAACTTTGAGAGAGGAGTACAGTGTAATCTTGTAAAAGAAGCTGTCACCTAAGCTCAAAGACCCATGGACCTTTTTTATACCTTGTGTCATTGGAGACTTAAAATTTAACAAGGTATTATGCGATCTCGGGGCAAGTATAAATTTGATGTCCCTATCTTTATACAAGAAAATGGGACTGGGTAAACCAAAGGAAAGCAATATCAGATTGCAACTGGCTGGTCGATCAATCTGTCACACATATGAAGTTGTGGAGGATGTATTGGTGAAAGTTCACAAATTCATATTCCTAGCGGACTTTGTCATCTTAGATATGGAGGAAGATGAAAATTTGCCTTTGATACTTGGTCGGCCATTCCTAGCCACTGCACGAGCATTAATTGATGTAGAAAAAGGAGACATAGTGCTGGGGGGTTGAAAATAAGGAAGTGACTTTCACAATGATGCAATTTAATGTCCATGAACTAGAATTAGAAAATTGCTTCAGGATAGATGTCGAGTTGGAATTGGCATATTGGGAGAGGTATGAGTACAAGTTTAGAGGTATCGAAAAGACTTCACCATCCCATCTAAAACCCCCTTGAGAAATGTTTGTCAAAGAGTCTAGCTCTAGACTTCAAATGAAGCGCTTGTTGGGAGGCAACCCAACTTCTCAAACCCTTTTTCTTCATTTGTTTTATCTATTTGCTTTAATTGTTGTTTTGATACAATACATTGCATTTTAGGATAACTTGCATGCTTAGAATTCATACTTTGACATGTTAGTGGCATTGGAAACTTCATTGCACCTGTTTTTGCATGTTTTAGCATTTTTAGGATTTATTTGTTTTCTAGTTGTTTTGTTTCTTTCTATCACAATCTTCAACATGATCATCTAGCTTAGGACAAACATATAATATAAAAGTTGTTTGCATGCGTTTGGAGGCATTTAGGGGTAAAAAATGGGGTCCAAAACTGAAAAAATGAAAATGCACAGATCACTGTCCATTAACACCTTGCAGTCGCACGGTATTTTCCTGGACAGAACCGGAAGAATGTTACATATAGCATATTTCTTCTATTTTAATCACTTTACACCCGTTTTTACTCCCCAAATCATCCAACATTGAGTCCCCAACTAGTCCCCTGTGTTTGTGCATCATCTCAACTCAAATCTATGATCACATTGTATCTAAAATGTAAAGATTTCGACACATTTTCACAAAATTTTGCATAATTTGATGTTCTCATATTTTTATGTGATTGGTGAATTGTGGATCAATGGAGATGGGTTTAGGATAGCTGATGGGGGTATTGAATTGTGCTTATTAGGAGAATTTTTTTTGGTTTAATTCAAGTCTCCAACTCTATGAAATTCATTGATTTCTTCACATGCACACAAGGTGTTTGATTAAATGTCACAATGAATGTTTCGTTGAGTTTTTGCAATTCTTTTTGGATGATCATCTTATTCACATATTATACATCATTTGTGCATCATCCATTCATTGTTTACACAAATTTAAGGCATAGAACTCAACATGAACATCTTTGCCCTTCAAATGCACCTCATTGCAAGGCATCACAGTACCACTACACCAATTTCAGCTTCATGTCACCTACTTTGTCACATCTTTTCATGACCCAAATGAACTCCAGATGTTATGAATTTTTGATATGTTATAGACCAAGTTATGTAATTTCATATGCTAGGGACATGTATCGAGAAATTTTCACTTTTTCGAGGCGATGTCAAGGGTTGAAAATCAGTGGTCAACCACTTTTCAAAAATTTCAAATTTTTTTTAAGTCCTAGTTTGGGTGTGTTGAGTTGAGTTGTTTTAGTTTTCATGCAATTTTTATACATTCTAATGTTATTTATCATTCTTTTGCATGAAATATGAGGAGAAAACACATTGGACCAAACATGGGAAAGCTAGGAACGGGTTATCTCACCCAACAAACTTTGAATTCCAAGCTTCAAAAATGAGAACACCAACTCTCCAAATCCGGGAAGTACATTAACCTTCTTTGTTATTGTGTGTTTATTTTCTTTATTTGTTTTAAATATATTGAGGACAATGCATATTTCTAGTTTGGGGGTGGGAATTTCATTCATATGCTTTTAATTACACATACATTCGATTTTGGGTAGAAAATTCATAAAAAATTGAAAATTTGAAAAAAATCATAAAAAGTGAAAAATTAGAAAAATTTTGTAGATTTATTTATTACTTATGACATGATTTGAATTGACTTTTGTATTTTACTTAGAAAATTAGACAACATGTGAACTAAAATTTTTCTTAACGTTCATCCATGTAAGACTTTCATTAAACTTGAGCACATAGTCACTTTCGAATAATAACTTGTGTAGGGAGATACTTGATACTTGTGGGGGTAAACTTGTGCTTCAAACATAGAACTGACTAAAAAATCTCAAACCTTAAGAAGATTAGATCCTGACCTGAAATGTAGAACCAAACTGCTCAAGAAGTAATTTGGGGGTGGGAAGGTTAGTATGAGTATGCATTGATGGATTGAGGATCTGAAGTTTTAATTTTGCATATTTAGCGTAAGGGGTTTTGATCAACAGGTATAAACCATAATAACCAACATAAAAACAGAAAAATATTGAAGGTCTTATTCTGCTCTTCAAATGCCTTTTTGACTCGAGTAATTAAGTCTGAAGGGTTCTTTGAACCTGGTACCCTAAGCTCAACTGAGTTGGGAGCTGCCGACCTAAAGCTCGCTACATGAGTCAACTAGAAAGCAAGTACGAAGTGTGGACTCACACATAAGACACAAAAACATCTTTAACTTTTCTGTTTAAGCCTTTATGACTCGGGTAATTAAGTTTGAGGGGTTCTCTGAACCTGGTACCCCTAAGCTCAACTGAGTTAGGAGCTGCCAACCTAAAGCTCACTACAGGGGTCATATAGAAAGCAAGTATGAAAAGTATTACACAAAGATGGTAAAAGACAAGGACATTAAAAGAAAAAGTCGTTCATATAAAAGAAAAGTGGAATAAAATGGTGCAAGCTTTGTTGATTGAAATCCCTAACGTTATGTTAATTATTCTTGGTTTTTCATGCATACTTCTCTAGTCCTAACTGCCTTGTGTGGAAAAATGCAATTTATACATGTTTAGAAATCACATCAATAGGAAGGACATCGGGATATGAGAGAAAAGCAATAAGATTGTGATCATCCATGGGAGTGTAAGGAAAATCAAAAAGAAAATCATTGTTGACCACATGAGATTCGGGCTTACTCTTGCATAAAAAGTCACACATTGTCAAGTTTATTTTTGCATAAGTTTGCATTTAATTTTGACTATTCACACACACACACACACAATGAAGTTGAGCATCGGATGAATGGAAATATTTTATGTTGTTCATATTTCTTTTTCTAAAGTAATTAGTCAATCTGGATTGTTGAAGCGCATGGTAAATGAGTCAACAGGAACAAAAACATTTTGACTTCAAATTTATAGTTTAGTCTTATTTTGTTCGAGGACGAACAGTAGTTCTAGTTTGGGGGTGTTGATAAGTGTATTTTATACACTTATTTCTATCTTAAAAGTCGGAATTAATTGTTTGTTTAAGAATATTTGTTATTTATTTTGGTTGTATTTGTTTATATTTCAGAAATAATCTAAAGTCGGGAAAACAATGAAATTGAAGCCAAGATCAAGCAATTGGATGATTAGAATGTCAAAGTGTGTAAGTCAAGAGTTGATGCAGTTAATCAAATGGCCAATTGGTTGAAAAATGGAAGAAGAAATCAAATTTGGAAGAAATTAGAAGTTCAGGGCCTAAATTACAACAATCGAAAGTTGGAGGACCTACTGTACAATTAAAAGATAGGGACCAACTTGTAGTACTTCAAAAGTCAAAAATTGCATTCAACCGCAACACCGTGCGGTCGCATAGAATAAAAGCGTGCGGTCACATGACCTAAAATTTTGGCGACTAAAGATAACCTTCAGAGTCGTGCGGTCGCACGGTAGAGATTCTGGGTCGCAGATGGGCTTTTTGCTCAAAAATTGTATACGTAACAAGTTGTTCGTGTACAATTTTAACTCCTCCTACTAGAAAATTCAATTATTCAATTTCGTAGTCAATCCCAAGCTCGAAAAAAGGAGAAGGATTTTTACTTTTAATTTTAAAACTTTTAAATCAATTTAAGTTCTTGCCTTTTCAAATTATAATTGGAGATTTGAACAAGTTTTTACGTTATAATTCATCCTTTCATTCACTAACAATTTACTTATTAATTTATTTATTACATTACTTACATGTACATAACTAATTATAAATTAATATATAATATATAATGTTTATATAATTCAAGTACTTTAACTTAGTTACCGTCTTTTTTAAAAAAAATTATAACCAGCTGACGAACCGAGCTCGTCACAAGTCAAACAAGCCGAGCCTAGGCTCGGCTCATTTGGGATGAGCTCGTGGCTAGGCTTGGCTCGTCCATTTGACGAGCTGAGCATCACGAGTCGAGGGCCGAGATCCCATTGCCACCTCTAACTTAGGCTCTCCCAAAGTTGACTGTATATAAGCTAATGGCGCGCAAAATTTCCCCTGAGCTATAGAGAGCAAGATGAGAGAAAGTTCATGGTCGTTACACTATATCACGACGAGAAAAATAGAAGAATCATCAAATTATCAGCAATAATAAATACTAGTAGGGCTCCTAAATCGACTACATAACTTATAAAATTGAACCCATTGTTCTAAAAAGTTGTATGAGGTTTGGCCTTCCTAAGACTTTTCATTATACAACTTCAAACGTATGCCTTAAATTTTATTTTCATGGTTTATGACTAAATTTGTTAAAGTTTGTTACTAATATAGTTAATTAGAAGTTAGTTTGTTAGTTCGTTGATAATTAGTTAATACCAGTGTTTTGTTTACTAACTTCCACTTCCAGCTGTACTTATCTCTATTATTTAAAGGATGTTTTGCCTCAAAAATCGATGAGAAAGAACTGATGAGTAAGATGGATTTAGGCTCTTCAAAAGTGGACTGTACATAAACTAAAATGGAAGAAAATTAGAAGAACCATGAAATTATCAGCAATAATACATACTACTCAATCTAGTAGGGCTCCTAAATCGACAACATAACTTACAAAATTGAACCCATTGTTCTAAAAAGCTGTATGAGGCTTATACCTTGAGGCCTCCCTGAGACTTTTCATTAAACAACTTCAAACGTATGCCTTAAATGATATTTTCATGGTTTTATGACTAGATTTGTTAAAGTCTGTTACTATTACAGTTAATTAGAAGTTAGTTTGTTATTTAATAACAGTACCTTGTTTACTAACTTCCACTTCCAGTTGTACTTATCTCTATTATTTGAAGGCTGCTTTGCCAAAAATTGATGAGAAAAATTGTTCATCTTCTTCCTCATTTAAAGCTTTCCAGCTTAACATGTATCAGAGCAAATTCTTCTTCCTCTTCCACTGTAGTCTGCTTTTCTAGACTGGTTTGTACTTATCTCTATTATTTAAAGGCTGCTTTGCCTCAAAAATCGATGAGAAAATTTGTTCATCTTCTTCCTCATTTCGAGCTTTCCAACTTAACATGGTATCAGAGCAAATTCCTCTTCCTCTTCCACTGTAGTCTGCTTTTCTGGTCTGGTTTGATTGTCAAATAAACGCAGATCTCTGATCAACCGAGTGTTAATCATTTCCTATTTTGATCATGATGAATACTCCTAATTCAGTTCCAAATTTTGGACCTAATTCAGTCCAGAATGCTAAAACTTCACCATATCTACCATCTACAAACAAATCCACCATTGATGATCCTTGGAATCCATACTTCCTCCATTATTCAGATAGCCTTGGTATTGTTGGGAATTAGGACGCAACTAATCCCGCCCAGGATCGATGTGACACAAATAAATTGGACTGAGAAAATATAAATACGCAAAAATAAAATGCAAATACGAAACACAAAGATTTACGTGGTTCAGCAATTTGCCTACGTCCACGGACCCACACCAATATATTTCACTAACTCGAAATATGAGGAGTACAAAAATACTACACTGTATTTTTATCTGCCTATGCAAAGGCTATTCTCTCCAACTCACTTTTCTCCCTATTTTGTGAAATGCCTCTCTTGTGTTGCTCTCTACACAAGATCACTCTTTGTTGTGGTGGTGTATTTTTCATTGAGGTTTTGCCCTCTATTTATAGGGAAAGTTTGGACAAAGAATCAACAATGGAAGGAATAAAATAGGTGTGAACATATGAGGATTGTAGGCTAATGGTGTCTTACCAAATAGGTGTGAACATGGACTATTAATGGTGGCTTGCCAATTTCAACAAAGTTGGCTTTATTTTCCACATTTAGCTCCATTTTTCAACAATCTCCCACTTGGGGATAAATGTGGCTTCCCCTGAGATATCTCCTTCTTACAACTCTTTGTGAAATATGGTGTGAGTCATTTCCTTTGTCTTCACTTCAGAAGACCAATTGAAGCTGAGCACAGCTCCAATTTTTCCTTTGTTACTGTCTTGGTCATCATGTCGGCTGGGTTCTTGCTACCCTGGATCTTCTCTAGTGTTAATACTTCATCCTCTAGAAGAGACCTGATGAAGTGATAACGGAGTCCAATGTGCTTGGTTCTAGAATGAAATGCTGAATTCTTTGCCAGATGTATCGCACTCTGACTATCACTGTGCAAAACATTCTTCTCCTGACTGAATCCCAATTCTGCCAACAAACCCTGTAACCAGATCATTTCTTTGCTAGCCTCGGTTACTGCCACGTACTCTGCTTCTGTAGTGGATAGAGCAACAATCTTCTGTATCTGCGAAATCCAGCTAACTGCAGTAGTACCTACTGTGAAAACATAACCAGTAGTGCTCCTTCTGTGATCTACCTCACCAGCAAAATCTGCATCTACAAAACCTTGTAGAGCCACCTCGCCTCGTCCAAAGCATAAGCATCTATCAGTAGTTCCCCGTAGATATCTTAATATCCACTTTACTGCTTCCCAATGCTGCTTTCCTGGATTTTCCATAAACCTGCTCACAACTCCCACTGCATGAGCAATATCTGGTCTGGTACAAACCATGGCATACATCAAACTTCCAATGGCTGAGGCATATGGTATTTTAGCCATGAAGTTTATCTCGTCCTCTGTCTTAGGACTCTGATCACTAGATAGACGGAAGTGATTAGCTAGTGGCGTGCTGACAGCCTTCGCACTGCACATGTTAAATCTCTGCAGGACTTGACTAATGTACTTGTCCTGAGATAACTGCAAGATACCCTTCTGCTTATCTCTGAAAATCCTCATTCCGAGAATCTGCTTTGCTGCACCCAAGTCCTTCATTTCGAATTCTGCTGACAGCTGCATCTTTAACTTCTTGATTTCGTCCATATCTGAGCCTGCTACTAACATATCATCGACATAAAGTAGCAAAATTATATAACTGGACTCGAATCTCCTGAAGTAGCAACAATGGTCAGCATTACATTTGAAGTAACCATTTTTCTGCATAAATCCGTCGAACTTCTTGTACCACTGTCTCGGGGCTTGCTTTAAGCCATACAGGCTCTTCTTCAATTTGCAAACGAGCTTCTCCTTTCCTTTGACTGAGAAGCCTTCTGGCTGCTGCATATATATTTCCTCCTCAAGGTCACCATGGAGGAAACCAGTTTTTACATCTAACTGCTCCAAGTGCAAACCCTCTGCTGCAACAATACTCAAGACTGATCTGATTGTTGTCAGCTTCACAACTGGCGAAAATATTTCCGTGTAGTCAATTCCTTCTTTCTGCTGGAAACCTTTGACCACCAACCTCGCCTTGTATCTCTTTGATCCATCATGTTCCTCCTTGATTCTGTACACCCACTTATTGTGTAGAGCTCTCTTCCCTGTAGGTAACTCGGCTAGTTCCCACGTCTGGTTAGAGATGAGAGACTTTATCTCATCTTTCATTGCAAGCTCCCACTTTCCAGAATCACCGACCTGACATGCCTCATGATAGCATTCAGGTTCACCTGCATCAGTAAGTAACATGTAACTCATGTACTTTCTATTTGGAACATGAGGTCTGGTTGACCTTCTAAGAACAGGGACTGGAGACTGTGATGCATCAGTCTCTAGAACAGGCTCCTGTAACTGCAGATCCTCCTCTGTCTGCTGCGACATACTACTTTCTGGAGCATCCAACTCAACATATGTTGGATCATCATGTACTGTGTCATCGGACTGCACTGCATTTCTGTCCTTGTACATAACCTTCTCGTTGAATATGACATCCCTGCTTCTGATGACCTTTCTGTTCTGGTCATCCCATAAGCGGTAGCCGAACTCATCTCCGCCATATCCAATGAATGTGCACTTTAGTGATTTGGGGTCTAACTTGCCCCTTGCCTGGTCACTAATATGTGCATATGCGACACATCCAAAAACTTTCAAGTGGGAAAGTTTTATTTCTTTTCCGCTCCATACTTCCTTCGGTATCCTGTACTCCAACGGTACCGAGGGTCCTCGATTGATCAAGTACACCGCTGTGTTGACTGCTTCTGCCCAAAACTGTTTGGGCAAGCCTGCATGTAACCTCATGCTTCTGGCTCTCTCTGTTAATGTCCGGTTCATACGTTCTGCAACTCCATTTTGCTGTGGAGTCCCTGGCAACGTCCTCTCCATTTTGATGTCATTCTGGTAACAGAACTTCTTGAACGCCATATCCGTATATTCACCTCCGTTGTCGGACCTCAGCTTCTTTACTCGCAATCCTGTTTCATTTTCCACCATGGCTTTCCACTTCTTGAACACATCGAATACTTCGGACTTGTGTCTTAAGAAATAAACCCACACTTTTCTCGAGTGGTCATCAATGAAAGTCACAAAGTATGACTTTCCGCCAATGGATGAAACTGCGGTTGGTCCCCAAACGTCTGTGTGGACTAACTCAAGCTTCTCTCGCTTCCGAGTTCTACCACTAGTGTTGAAACTCACCCTGGTCTGCTTCCCAAAGATGCAACTCTCGCATAAGTCTATATCAGTAGACTGAAGCTCTGGTAGTTTCCCCTTTGCATGCATATACTTGAGTCCCTTCTGACTCATATGCCCAAGTCTCTGGTGCCACAAGTTTGGGCCCTCCTTGCTTTCAGCAACTGCAATTGTCACACAAGCATCCGTCGTTGTGTAGAGGGTGCCAGTATCCTTGCCTCGAGCGATAATCATGGCGCCCTTGGTGATCTTCCAGTTATCACCAGAGAAGGTGGTGACATGTCCTTCTCCCGACAATTGCTTGACGGAGATCAAGTTCTTCCTCAATTCTGGAATATGTCTCACGTCCTTCAGCTTCCACACAGATCCATTGATCTTGATCTGTACATCACCCTTTCCAACCACGTCACACGGTTGATCATTACCGAGATAGACTCTACCAAAATCACCCCGCGTATAGTTTACAAAAAACTCCTTATTTGAGGTAGCATGAAAAGATGCTCCGGAATCAATCACCCAGTATTCCGTTTTTCTCTCCAAAGAGCATATCAAAGCATCGTCCGCTTCCTCTTCCACAACATTGACTTCTGTCCTGTCCTCCTTTTCTTTTGGAGGTGTTGGACACTGGTTTTTGTAATGACCGGTCTTCCCACACTTCCAACATTCCACAACCTTAGTTTTGTTGGAATTGTTTGGATTTCTGGATCTTGATCTTCCACTTCTGAATTTGCCATTACCCCGCCCATTTCCTCTATTAGAATTTCTGCCTCTGCTTTCCACGTTCAATGCCGATCCTGAAGTTGAGGCACCTTCTGATTGTCGTCTGATCTCCTCCGTTAAGATCATGCTTACGACATCATCGAACTTCAATTTTGACTTTCCGGCAGAGCCACTAATTGCTGTGACTGTACCATTCCAGCTGTCTGGCAACTGCCCAAGAATTAACAAAGCTCGAACTTCATCACTAAAAGTGATTTCGACTGTGTTTAGCTGGTCCGTCACTTCATTGAATTCATTTAGGTGCTCCCCAAATCTTCCGCCTTCGGCCATCTTCATATTGAACAGCTTTTTAATTAAGTGGACTTTATTTGCTGCAGATGGCTGTTCGTACATACTAGAAAGGGCTGCCATGAGAGACTCTGTCGTCTTCTCATTTTTTATGTTGAAGGCCACTGACTTTGACAACGTCAGCCTGATTGTGCCGAGTGCTTTTCGATCAAGCAACTCCCAATCCCCCTGGCTTATATCTTCTGGCTTTTCTTTTAGTGGCTTGTATAGATCCTTCTGGTACAGATAGTCCTCCATTTGCATTTTCCAAAATCCAAAATTTGAACCATCAAATTTGTCAATTTTGGATATTTTCTCATCTGTCGACATTGCTCCCACTCGATCACAAAACAGTCTAAAGAAATCTTTTCTGATGTGGAAGATCAGTCAAAGCTGCAACCACAGAGCATACTAAGAATTTCAAAAGATTTTAATGAGCCAAAGCTCTGATACCAATTGTTGGGAATTAGGACGCAACTAATCCCGCCCAGGATCGATGTGACACAAATAAATTGGACTGAGAAAATATAAATACGCAAAAATAAAATGCAAATACGAAACACAAAGATTTACGTGGTTCAGCAATTTGCCTACGTCCACGGACCCACACCAATATATTTCACTAACTCGAAATATGAGGAGTACAAAAATACTACACTGTATTTTTATCTGCCTATGCAAAGGCTATTCTCTCCAACTCACTTTTCTCCCTATTTTGTGAAATGCCTCTCTTGTGTTGCTCTCTACACAAGATCACTCTTTGTTGTGGTGGTGTATTTTTCATTGAGGTTTTGCCCTCTATTTATAGGGAAAGTTTGGACAAAGAATCAACAATGGAAGGAATAAAATAGGTGTGAACATATGAGGATTGTAGGCTAATGGTGTCTTACCAAATAGGTGTGAACATGGACTATTAATGGTGGCTTGCCAATTTCAACAAAGTTGGCTTTATTTTCCACATTTAGCTCCATTTTTCAACAGGTATAACTTTGGTTTCACGGGTCCTCACTAGATATAACTATACCTCTTGGAGTAGGGCAATGATGATTGCATTATTTGTGGAAAAACAAGTTGGGGTTTATTGATGGATTAATTGAGAAGCCTGAAGGTAATGATCTTGATCTTCTTAATGCTTGGACTTGAAATAACAATATAATTATTTCTTGGATGCTAAATTCGGCATCTAAGGATATATCAGCAAGTGTGATCTTTTTCGTGTCTGCACATGAGATTTGATCTCAGTGATAGATTTCAACAGAAAAATGGACCTCGCATCTTCCAATTACTCGTGCACTGATGAATCTAGTTCAAGGACAAGATTCTGTTAGCATTTACTTCACAAGGTTGAAGACCATTTTGGAAGAACTCAGTAACTACTGTTTGAATTGTACATGTGGATCGTGTAATTGTGGATGTGTTAAGGAATTGAGTTCACACTATCAAATAGAATATATAAATTCATTCTTAATGGATATTAATGGTTCATTTTCTCAAGTTAGGGGTCAATTGCTGTTAATGGATCCATTACCTCCGATAAAAAAAGGTATTTGCTCTCATTTCTCAAGAAGAAAATCAGAGGAGAATTGGTATTCAGACCAATAATAGTAGCACATATCAATCAAATACTATGGTCTTTGCTGTAAAATCTGGTGATAACTACAAGAGACCTGGAGGATACAATAACTCAACCATGGGAGGATACATAGGACAAAAGAAGGAAAGGCCATTTTGCACGCATTGTAACATTCATCGCCATACCATTGATAAGTGCTTCAAGATACACGATTATCCACCTGGGTATAGGTATAAGCCAAGAGATGGTGCACCTCCTACCACTATTGTTAACCAAGTTTCTAGCCAGTCTTTTCAACATTTTAAGGTAAATAATGATCAAGGCACTGCTGAGAATTTCTTTCAAAACCCGAACAATGACCAATATCAATAGCTAATATCTTTATTCTCCAATCATCTCACTACATCTGTCAAAACTCTTACTGATAACCAAGATGCTGCATCCACCTCCTACACCACAAGTATATGCTTTTCAGTGGCTTTGAATCCTATTTATCTTCCAAACAATGCTGGATAGTCGATTCAGGAGCCATTAGGCATACATGTTCCATGGCGAATTCTTTTACTTCTATGCATCCAATTAAGAACTCCATTGTTACATTCCCTGATCACAGTAAAATATATGTTAAACTTAGTGGAGAAGTCAAGCTTAGTTCCAAAATCATCTTGAAAATGAGTTATTTATACTTGAGTTCAAGTTTAATCTCCTATCTGTTAGTGCTCTTTGTCAAAGTTATGTTAAATTTTTGGATTATTGACCGTTTGAGTTTTTAATTGAAATTTGAATTTTAGTTATTTCTGCTCGTTTATCATTTTGAAAGTTAGTTTGAAATGATGATGCATCGTTTCGGGTGTTTAGAACTCGGGCGTTACACATTTACATCCAAAGGAAAAGAACTCGGAGCGTTACAGATTCACATCCAAAGGAAAAGGAAAATAAAAGAAGAAGAAGAAGAAACATAAAATTGTTCACCAGGCACGAAAACCATCCAACTGTATTCAAATCACGATGGAAAACACCTAAAACTTTTGAAATCATACGTAAACCACCAAAAACAAAAAACTCAAAGCAAATAAACATATAAAAGCTGCACCAAAATAAATGTTTTGAACATAAACCACAAACTCATGATACCTAAGGAAAGAAAACTCTGAAATTGAACCTAATCAACAATTTAGGAAGTCCAACCCAACATTCCTCAGTGGCAACATATAGAGTAGAAAGGACTCCAACTACACATAACATTCGAGTTAATTACACTAATAGGCACTGATGTTGCAAAATAATTTCAAATTGGACGCTAAAGTTCATACAGACACTGAAGTTTTTGATACTTACTACGCTAGACATTATGTTAGCATACTCAAAGTTTGGGTCCGACGTGGCGACGTTAAATCTCAGTTGGCTTTGACGGTTAATTGAATTGAATGTATTAAATATGGAGATATATGAGCAGCATGGAGATAGAAATTTGCACACTAATAGATGCTTCTCACCTTCCTAGTAAAGATCTTGGTTTGCACATTATTGAGAATGATGGCTTTATCTAACTCCCTCCCTCATCCATCTCGTGAAGATATATTTATATTTCTTATTTGTTCACCTCAATTTTTAGTCTACTGAACTTACTAAATGTGATTTAATCTTCTCATTTCTAATATGTCTTTATTTAATGTGTTTTGTTATTAATAGGTAAGTATTGAATACGTGTATACTTCATATTAAAGGTAATTATATTGACACCACAATATTTATTAACTACAACACATTTTAATTGTAATGGATATCCCTAATCAATACATTTTAATAAGTATTGCAACATTTTATTATTATTATTCCAGTTTACTATTTTTTTCTTTTTTTAATTTTTGATACAAGTTTACTTTATTTTTCTCATTTAATTTAATTTTATTAACAAACTGAGATGCCATAACAATATTTAAGTGTTTCAATTATAAATGGTTGTCTATTTGTTGTCTAATCTTCTATTGATCAATATTTAAATTGGACACGATAAAAAATTAAATCCAATTTAGTTAAATAAGTGCTTTTGTGTATGTATAAATAATTGAAAAATTAACATATTTTGTCAATTTTTTGTGGTAGAATTCCAATTTTTCCCAACGGGGTACTAAATAAAGGAAATAAAAATGGTAAATATGATAATACAAATTGTGTAGGATATATGTGTGTGGTGAATTGGTGAGTGGCAAAGTACATCATTCATCATCCAATGGTAAATTGGGAAATTTGAATTAGCACGATAAAAATATTTATTAGAAATTCAATTGATACAGTAGAACATATTCTGACAAAGCAAAAAAATCAAAAATTTTAAGTTGTCAAAAAGAGGCTTATTTATTTTTTTAATATAAGGGTATCTTTTTATAAAAAGAAAATTGAATTTTTATAGGTGGTAAATTGGGAAATTTGTGTCATCACAATAAAAACTTTTATTGAAAATGCAATTGACTTGGTAAAACAGATTTTGATAAAGTAAGAAACAAAAATTTTAAGTCGGAAAAATAGAGACTTATTTATTTATTTATTTATCAATATAAGGATATTTTAATATTTTTGGTAAAAATAAAATTGAATTTTTAAAAGTGAAATTGAGGAAAACCATCTAAAAGGACATGTAGCGCTAAATAATGCAGTTTTTAGAGACTTAAGCACCAAATTGAAATGTTAAGGACTTATTGCGCTAAATAATGCCGAAATTTAGAGATTACTTGCACTAAATTGAAAGGTTAGTGACTTAATCACCAAATCTGAAGTTTAGGGGATTTGTTGCGCCAATTATGTAGAAGGGCATCTTAGTCTTTTCATGATCTTTTAAAGGAGAAATAGAAGGAAATCATTCAAAAGGACCTGTTGTGTCAAAGAATACAACGTTTAAGGATTGTAGTACAAAAAAATGAAAGATTAGAGACTCAATGACACAAAGACAAACGTTTATGGACTAAATGCACCAATTTCCCAAATTTATAAATCAAATAATGTTACCAAACAAATGTTAAATGTGCCATTGGAATAAAGATGCAATATAATACATTTATAAGCGCCAAAGAATACAAGTTTTAGGACTATAGTGCAAAATGAAATATTAGAGACTTAGTGCACATAAAGACAAACGTTTATGGACTAAATGCACCAATTTCCCCAATTTATAAATCAAACAATGAAACAAATGTTTAGACGTGCCATTGGAATAAAGATGCAATATAATACATATATACTCATATATCAAGGGAACTTAACAATCGGCATGGTTTTTTAACATCCCCCTCTCTCTAATGCGCACACCTTCCTTCTCTATCTTTCCTCTCCTAGTCTCTTGTATTTATGTCCTTCTACCGTTTTTTAATTTAAAAAAAAAAAAAAAAAAAAAACATATTTGCCCCGCCCTGCCCCCACCCAAAACACAAGTTTTGACCATCGAGTTTCTTCCGTTCTTAATTTCAAATGAGCTGAAAAAGTTGTTAGGGTGCTAGAGAAGAGATACAACCTTTGTGAAGTAAAAGAGAGAGAGATGATTTGCAGAAGGACGTATTATGTGGACTATGGAGGCAAAATCAGTGTGAAAGGAGGTGACACATGTTTGTGGAAAATGCGTCATTCCATTTCAGATGTCCAACCGTAGCAAAATCAAATAACAAATATCTTGTTTTTCTTGAGTGAACATGAGCGCACAACAAATGAATAGTAAATGCCAGTCGGCTTTTGTACCACTGACATTTTACATTTTCATTGGGGGAGAAATTCATAACTACAAATCTTTCAAAATATAATTTCAAATTAACAAATTTGTGAAAAATATTCAAAATCACGTGAGCATATTTGTAATTAGGACTGGGCACAACAGAACACTTTTCACAAAAAAAACAAAAAAACACAACACAACACAACACAACACAACACAATTCCGATAAACCCGACCCTACTCTGCACCACCAAATGCAATCACCCCGAACAATTTGGATCAGGTTTTGCTTTAAAATGAGTTGGGTCACATGTTCAGCATAAACTCGATCAAATCGACCCGAACCTATTTTCAATTTAAAAAAATCCTTTTTTTCACTTTTCCATCAAACTTACCTCATATCCCGATCAAACAATAATCAAGTAATAAACCATTGTTTATTGAAAATTCAACAAAGTAACACTAATTCAATGGGCTCAAAACAATTACCAAAAAATAATAAAAAAAAATGTATAATTGCACTCTGCACACATTTTATCTCCATGAAATGAAATATGATCCCTTACCAAATTCACTGAAATTTATGTTTGTTTTTCATTTTTTTTAAATCAAAATTTATGCCGTAAGTATCACAGGTATCTAGACGTGATATTAAAATTTAGGCATTAAATATCATAAAAATTTGATAAATAACCTAATATGATACTTTAAAATGATGTAAATTTTGGTAAATCAGAATTACTATTAAATTCTTGGAAGTATCAAGATGTAATACTTACTAGGAACATTAATTTCAGGTATACCACAAAAAGTCAGGTGCTTATGTAAATTGCCTAAGAAAAAGTCAAATGTGCTAATAGACCTATAGTTGCGAAAAAAAAAAAAAAAAATTGAGCGAAAGCTCAAACAGATCAATCCAACCTAACTCAACCCAACCAAGTTCATTGGTTGAGTTGGATTGGATTTCACTTCATGTACGGGCTGGATTGAGTTCACTTTTCAATAAATTGATTTAATTAAGTTAGGTTGAGTTGATTTAGGGCACGCCCACTCCTATTTGTGAGGTTGTGAGGTCTGATGAAATATTATGATCTATAATTTAATTAAACAGATCACAATAACATACAATTTATTGTTAGTCACAAATCACACTATATCATAATCACATAAGATAAAATTTATGAATCACAATAACATATTTATTCGCGAATCACACAATTAACATGTTACTAACCATTTATATTAGTCACAAACAAAGATTAGCAAAAGAAAAAATTCAAATTGATATGATAAATAGGACATGTGAAAAAGAAATGCGTAGTTAGATCTCATAAGAAATTGATAAATAACTATGTGATATCATGCATTGTAAAACATAGGTGATAAACTTTAGGAGAAAATAATCCAAAGAAGAACATCAACTGGACTAATGAAACCACATTTTAAGGAGAATGTGTTCTAGAATTGATAGCATGATTCTTGATGCAAAAATTCCAGTTCAGTTTGAAACATACTTCACAATTAATGTCATCTCTGCAAGTAAAAATATCCTAAAGCCCTTTTTGTCTAGGGGGAGTTTGAATTTCTACTTGCTCTTTTTAGTTTCATCAGCATACTTGTTTATTAGGTCCTCGACATCTTTCCAGAACAGGCCCTCCACCAGAACACCTTCCTTGGTGAACCTGAAATAACGAGCAAAAGAGAGAAGATGTAAATTTGCATAATGTGCCATAAGCCGAATACTAATTAAAGTGGGTAGTATAAGCAAGACGGATTTTTATTTTTCTCCATACTCTTATTATCAGGGGTTTATGAGGACTCGAGGAGAGAGATTACCATTGAGTGACGCTTTTAGTAAATTCAACTGGTGGCTTTGCAGATATTGATTCGGGATCCGCACTAGCTATTATAAGTGTATACATGTCTGAGAATCTCGGCAACTTAGAAGTGATAACTAAGCCAGTAGTGTGGAAAGATCCCTGTTGAAAAAATGTTATAGCTATTTTCAGTTTCTGTAAAATCAGATGCCAAGGTCAAACGACTCTAAAAGTAGCAGACATAAAATGAACAATGCAAGACTCTACCCTATCACGGTGAATGTGCATAAAATTAGTTTGTGCTACTTATCATTTTCATCACATCTTTATTTTGAAATAATGTTCATACAACCAATATTGGATGCGCAAGGGTGAGGCAGTCAGTTCCACTTGAATATACTAGAGAAGAGGAAGAACCAAATCAAAATTAGAATGGTTCGTTAAGCAGAGGGATAAATGGACGGAGAAAAAGGATTCATGTAACCACAAATTTATTGGGAATAAGCCTTGGTCGTGGTATATCCTTCATTCAATGTCATTATATCATTTTCAAATCCAAACAAGTTTAACAAAATGCATCCCTCCCTGCCACCCCAACAAAAGGCATTCCTCACACCAGCCTTCAGCAACAACTACTCTTACGTTTCAGTAATTTCAAGACACAAAAACAATTAGAAACTTGGAGAAGCGAGGGAACGTCTATGCTGTAGTAAAACTATTAAAGTGTTTTGATGCTTTCTTTTAGTCTCTTCCAAGGCGCTTAAAATGACACAAACAACAAAACTCTGTATAAGATCATTCAGAGTTAATAATTAGCAGTTTGGAGAAACAAGGGGACACTTGTGACATTGTAAATCCTCAAAGCATTATTAATTTTATTAAAATTGATGCGTTCTTTTAACATCTATTTAATGCACTCAAAATGGTGCAAACAAGAAACGAACAGTCAGCTGTCAGCCCATTTAATCGCACAACACTGTATGGGATCATCATTCAAAACTATGCCAGGGAGCTCCGCCTTCAACTAAGGAAATGGGGTTATCAATCACAGACCTTTCTTTTCTTTTTCCATCTGATTCTCAAAAAGCAATCAACAAATATCGAAGGCCACAAAAATTGATGCAGAGATGTACTGCTGTTTCGGGGTTGCAGAAAAGTGCGTGGGCATTTTTGTCAATTTCAAATGTTCCATTTTATTTCAATTCTTATATATATATATATTGTCAATTTCAAATGTTCCATTTTATTTCAATTCTTATATATATATATATATATATATATATATATATATATATATATATATATATATATATATATATATATATATATTTTTTTTTTTTTTTTTCTTCTTTGAAGACAGTTAAAATAAGAGCATTTTGTTGCATGGTTTAAAAAACCCAATTGAAACTTGCTTTGAGGCCGGCCATAGAGTGAGGCATGCAAATAACGTCTGAAGGCGCTAATCGTGAGGCAGTTTTTTGATGCCTATGCCTCACGGCCCCGCCTCAATGCTTGTGGCTCACAAAACATAAAAATTCCAATATACTCATTTTTATGAATTTTAATTTTTTTTATGATGTATTATGAGTTTATTTTGCATTTTAATAATCTTTAGATATTTTTTGATTTACAATGAGGCTTACAACTTGCCTCGTCAGCACCTGATTTCACCTTTTAAAACATTATTTTGTTGTAATAGTACAAAATTGCAACAGCATTTTGGATGCATTCTTTTGACGTTAAAATAGAATTCGCCTGGGATGTGAAGCTTTCGGCTCGTCTCTTTCAATTCTTTAAACTCAACTGGGCATTAGAATGTGAAGTAGAACAGACAATTGGAAACATACCCTCACCACCCCTGGTGACCTAGTCCTTAGAATTTTCATTTTTCTTAAAGAAATATATAAAGTAAGTTTGATACTTATTTGGTTATAGGCTGAGTTAAATTTCAAGAACATAAAAAGGGAGTCAATAACAAGGGTAAAGGGTCGAAATAGTAATTTCCTAGACCAATCGTATGATAAATCACTATGGCAGCATATCCTCCAGAAATACACCTATGCTAATTTAATGCAGTGCTTTCTGAACTCTGCAATAGAACTTGCATGGTAACTTAGGGTGTGTTTGATAGCCCAATATTTTTCATGGAAAATAGAATTTTCCATTTAATTCCAACTTTTGGCTTGTTTGATTGGCCAAACTTTCCATGAAATTTGTTTTCCTTGTTTTCAAGGAATTCACTTTTTTGCCAAAGTGGTAAGAATTCCAATTCTTGGCAAAATAGAAAAGCCTTTATTTTATGTATTTTGGTCCTAAACTTTCTAATTCATCTAATTTTATACTTTTTATTCTCCCAATTTGTTACTTCAACTTTCAATTGGGTCTAATTAATCTATGGTCAAACTCAATCTTCATTCTTTGAGTCGATTCAACTTTTGAATAGTTACAATTACAATTTAGTCCTTCAACTTTCTAAATCTTAAAATTTAGCTCATTTTTCACGACTTCCATATATTTTTATATTATTTATTTATTAAATAATTTATTAGTATTAAATGATATTTTTCATCAATCAAATTACATGAAAAATATTACCAATCAAACACCAAAAAATGGAATTCGTTTTCTTTCCTCTCCAATTCCCAAGAAAATAAGTTCTCAAGAATTCAATTCCTTGGAATTCATTTTATTTCCACTCAAATTCCACTATCGCAATCAAATGGATTTATATCGAATCAAAACAAAATTGAAAAGTTAATTTAGCATTGCTTAACTGCAGAACCAATGTAATGTAAGGAACCACATAAATGACTACCTCAACTTCTCAAGATCCATTTCAAGAATTAGAAATTGGGACACCATGTCAAGTTCAATCAATTTATATTGAGAAAACCCAAAATTTGGGAGACAACTAAAGAGGTGTTTATTTGCATAAACTTTAAAGTATAAAGTCCAATCAAGGGAAAATAAATCCAAACTTCAATTCCAATATGGGAGTCTAATTCCACGTAATTTAGCAAAAGACAAAATAAGAATACATTTTTTTTTGGGAGGGGGGGGAACAGTGTATCAAAAAAGCACGAGTTAGACAAATAAAACTTTCAAAATTTTAACTCCACGACAGACCCATATGCAAACAATTAAGTAATCAACCAACACAATCAATTATAATTTTTCATACATAGAAGTAAAATCATCAAGTGTTCCGATGTGTCTCTGTAAAATCAATGGTATACAAGTAAAGAACAATACTGAAACATTTGTATGCCTCATTCAAACAATTCATCGGTAATAGGAAAAATGACTTACAGTTGGAGGATAGGTGAATAGAATTGCGTTCTTTTCCTTGATGTATATAGTCAGCTGCAATATCCCATTGAATACAATATACGTGCTAATGTCAAAGACTAAACAAACAACATGTCTACACTATTTTTTCAAACAAGATCATCGTTGTCTGAAGAAAGATAAAAATATAGAAAGAGCCTGTTTTGTTCAATATTAATAAAAAGATAATTACATTAACAAAAAGCAACAGATGGAATTAAGAAAGAGAAGGAAAGAATCCAATTTGTTCACTTGATTCGGTAACATTTACATGCATACTCTTTCGTTAAGATGTTTTTATACCAGCTAACAATACAATTTCCCAAATCATTTTTTAACCACATATTTTCTCTCCCCACTTTTCAACCACACATTTTATAATTACTAAGTTTTGTTGAATGGAGCCTAATGTATCTACTTCTAAGCAGACCTCAATTTCAGTAAAAATAAAGGAGAAAAAAATTAAGCACGATTTTCAAAAAATAAACCCACCGTCCCAAAAAAAGCCACGTAATGAAATCCTTTCATTTATGAAAGGAGAACTTCGATCATTTAAAAAAATTTACCATCAAAAACATGTTTTCTGATATTCCATTCCAAATTTCAATTTTTCCTTTTTTCTTCCAGGAAAAATAAAGATAGCAACATGAAGCAAATTAAAAGCCAAATCTTTTCCTATGGCACAAATAATAAATCATAACCCATTTTCAAATAAATTTCAAGTTATTAAACAGAATTCAAATGTCCAATGCTACATTCGCTTTCGAATCTAAATTCAAAGGTCAAAATCAGGTTAGAAAAAGGATATAATACAATGCATCCAATTAGGAAATTCCGGTTCTCGGGAAACTTCTTGTTGTAGAACTGCGCAAAAAGTGCAATGATAATGATGATCGTCCCAATCAACAACCGAATGTTACTCATGCTCACATCTTCAGGATATCCCTTGCTCTTCACTATCTGTCAACAAAAAATTCCACCAATAAAAAAAAAAAAAAAAATCCTCCAAAAAACAAATCATAAAATGAAAGCAACGCACACATTAAATGTGTGTGTGTGTGTGTGTGTGTGACGGACCTCAGTGACAGACTCATCGAGGATGTGTTTGATGGAATGGTGATCCAAAAGATTTGCCTTTTTAGGGTTCTTATTAGAAACACTTTCACCCTTCTTCGCCTCCATTTTACTCTCACGCTTCTAGGGTTTTTGACTGAAAATGGGTATTCTTCTTTAACTGATAACTGATGTTCGATGGGAGAAGAAGTTATGATGACCGAAGGGGGGGGGGGGGGGGGTACATTATTATGCAACAAAAATAAAAATTGTCATTTGTTACAAAGGTCAAGTTGCTGTTAGAATGTTGTCATTCCAATAAAATTTTGACATCTCATCACAATTTTGAGGTGTCGAAATTTCAAAGGTTACATCAGAAAGTGTAATGGGATTTTGATACATATGAGTAGGTCAACTAGAGATGACACTTGGATCGAGCGACATTTCGGCTCTCTGGCTCAACGCGTCGAAGTAGCTCGTGGACACGTTGAGTGGCTTGCCAACTCATATTGTAACCAAACGATAGATTGATTATGCATTGAACACACATTATGAACATATAGTTGTCTAATATTGTCAACAATTTTTTCTTATTAACTCTAACTCTAAGTCCTTGGTGATTATGAAAATATCTTTACCTTTCAAGAGTAATAATTATATTACAATTTTGAGTGTTAAACATATTGTCGTGTGACATCATCCGTAAGAGCTCAATTTGTTGTTAAATGTTTTATGATTTGCTATACGCTTGTATTTTCTTCTAGTTGATTTTCATGGATGTAAATGTTAGATTGATTATGTTCTTCCTTTCCTCATTAATACTAATTCAATGCATTATCCCAGGAAATCATTTTGGAAACAAGATTGGAACTGAACTGATACAACTCTGAGTGTTAAACCTATATTATGTTCTTATATCTTATTAGTTTCCGTTTTATCTTATATATTAACTTATTTTAGCTTTATAAATTAAAAAATACGAATTAATTTAACGTCTAAAATATGTTATATTATGTCTGTTGAATCCGGGCCCAAATAAGGGTACAGTGACCCACCAGATAAGGCCCAATAGTGGCCCAACGGACCTTGACCCACAGCTAAGGCCCAAAATATCACCTTGGGATGAATGCCGAGGTGTTATGTCAAGCAGACCTCTTTAGCCGACCTGGTTAACGCCCCCAGCCGATGTGCCTTATACTCGCCGGGGCGCTTTATGGCGCTGACCAGAAGAGAGAGATGGAGTCAGTGATGGGACACTGCCTTTACCCAGACGTGACAGGCGCCCATCCCCTACGAAATGTAGCAATGATTAAGGTTGGAAAGCAAGAATGTCACATCCATAAGCTAGGGTGATGACAAGTGTAAAGTACGCCACGTGTCATGATCCGAGACAAGAAGTTCCTCTATAAATGAAGCACAATTGTCTCCAAGTCGACGGTTAGCAATTTCTTACTCGAAACTCTATATTTCTCTCACTCCCTTTTCTCTCTTCTACACATTTATATTTCTCGCACCCAATATATATATTTGCCCAAAATGAGTACTGACTTAGGCATCGGAGTGCAAACGGGAGCCACCTCGGTCCCCTTTGCAAGCTGATTGTTTGTCACGGTGCGCAGGAGATCCACGTGTTCAAGAGGGAGGAGCTGAGACATGTTGGTCCAAGGTCCATCCGGATTTTGTGGTCAACATTTTGGCGCCGTCTGTGGGAAGCCATACTGCTAACCACGAAAACACATGGTAAAAAGCCACACATAGAAAGGTAGTCCTGAAAAGGGACGAATAACCTCCTACAATAGAGCGGATAACTGCAAGGAGCTTTGAAAGATAAGCTGGTTGGCCTTGAAAAAGGTAGGAGCTTTGAAAGATAAGCTGGTTGGCCTTGAAAAAGGTAGGAGCTTTGAAAGATAAGCTGGTTGGCCTTGAAAAAGGTAAAGAACTTTGAAACATAAGTTTAAACACCCTTGAAAAAGGTAAAGAACTTTGAAACATAAGTTTAAACACCCTTGAAAAAGGTAAAGAACTTTGAAACATAAGTTTAACAACCTTGAAAAAGGTTTGAAGCAGCAAGACAAAGGCCTATCTATCCTTGAAAAGCAATCTAAGACCAGAAATTCTTCTGAGACATGAATGAAAGTGATGGTGATATTAACCCCCGTAGGGGAAGAAGTGGCCGAAACAGCGAGGACGAAATTCCTCAAGAACTCCATGAAAATGCCAACGAGGAAGTGGCACAACCTAATCCACCTCACCGGCATCGAAATCGCCGCATGATGCGAGACATGACACTCATGGCGGCCCAAATGCTGGAGATGCAGAGGTAGCAAATAGAACAGACTGCTGCAATGAATGCCTTTATGGCCAGAGGGTATGCTGTGAACGAACCCGAGATGCTTCAGCAATACTCACAGCCACATTATTCACCATTCGAGGCGGCCACTGTATCTTATTATTATCAGGACCCGCAGGCATACGCCGAAGTGGAGTCCGAGCCCTTCTACGAGCGAGACCCAGAACATGAAACACATGGGGAACATAACCCACCACCAGCTAGACGCAGGGAGGCTTCTCCCGCAAATTCCGGCAGTGTTTTTAGCCGAATAGGAGGGTTATTCAGGGGACAACGACGGGGACAAACGGACCCAGGTCGGCACAATGCCGCAGAGCCTAGAAATAGGCACAAGCGACGCACTGAAGAAGCCTTATCGCGGGGTCAAAGGTACAGGGACCAACAAGGTATGAGGGGAGAAAGGATGGCATCAGCACATGAGCCTAGGAATAGGCAGGAAAGAAGAGCCGGAGCAGTTCGGACTAATCCTCGCGACAAGTTGCAGAGCCATGAAAGGCAAAACTACGGCCACGTTCCACCACCACAAAGGCAGGAGTACACTCCGCCGCTCCATGGCCAATACCGTGACCCGGAGTATTCCGGTCACGACGAGAACAGCGAGCTGCCGTCATACGAGTTGGATGACGAAGAGGAAGTAAGTCCCTTCACGGAGGGCCTCCGTAGATGCCCCGTCCCCCATGACTTTGAGATGCCGGAAATAGCAAAATATTCTGGCCGAGGTGATCCTGATGATCACCTGTTAAATTACCGCGCCAGCATGGAAATAGTCGGGGCCATCCCGGCACTGAAATGTAAAGCTTTTGCTTTAACCCTCGAGGGAAGTGCCATACGATGGTATAAAAAACTCCCTCCTGGCAGCATCTACAGCTGGAGGGATATGAAAACTGCTTTTAAGAATGGTTTTGTTTCTTCCAGGCCTGGTCAACTCCCACTCCAACGCCTTCAGGATATGAGGCAAGGAAGGGACGAATCTCTGAAAAGCTACCTAGCTAGATTCACTGAAGAAATGCATATCTGCGAAAATATCACAGAAGCGGAGATGTTTTCCGCCCTAAAAGGAGGGCTAGATATGACCAGCATGTTTTGGAGGGATGTCCGGAGCAGGAAACCAAGGGATTACAATACCCTGGTAGACCTGATGAAGGAAGAGATTGTATCGGAGGAAATGGCTAGGGCCAGAGATAATCACCCCCAAGGGAGGTACAACCTTGGATATTCCAATGAAGTGGACCTCAAAAAGGGAGGAAACAAGGATAGGATCGGCGGTAGCCGAGGTGGTGCGCCACGTCCATTTCCGGGGACAGGATCTAGCTTTGCAGCAGAAATCACGGAAGCTATCCCTCACTTACACTCTAACACCCCTTCTCAAAATCCTCACACGGCTCAAGGGAGAGTGGAAAGCGGCCGAAGTGAAAAACAGCCCATGATTGGGGCTTACTGTGCCTACCACAGATATTACGGTCACGCAACAGAGGATTGCAGAGAAATCCACATGCTAGCCGACCAAAAGGCACAGGGGAGAAGGGGAGGTGACTTCCCCCCTGACACAGGGCGGACTCAAAAATCTGGTGGCCAGAAGTTCAACCGAGCTGATAGGAGAGCTCCGTGGAAGAACTCAACTAAGGAAAGAATTGATAATCGTCAAAGAGACAGGAATAAGGGCCAAGATACCTCCTCGGCACATGCCAAAGACACACGGGAACCACCTATGCCTGTGGCCGACCTCCCCGTCCGTGAAATCGACACGATACTGGGAGGCCCCCACCCAGGTGAGAGCATAAACAACTCCCAAAAGAGGTATATAAGAGAGGCCAAGCAGCCCGCCAACATGAATTATCATATCCACTCCCATCCTGTGGGAATGCCTCGGACGGAACTCTATATTTCTCTCACTCCCTTTTCTCTCTTCTACACATTTATATTTCCCGCACCCAATATATATATTTGCCCAAAATGAGTACTGACTTAGGCATCGGAGTGCAAACGGGAGCCACCTCGGCCCCCTTTGCAAACTGATTGTTTGTCACAGTGCGCAGGAGATCCACGTGTTCAAGAGGGAGGAGCTGAGACGTGTTGGTCCAAGGTCCATCCGGATTTTGTGGTCAATAATGTCGATAGGTAAACCGCGATTTAAAACCGAACAAAACCGCAAAAAACGATTTGGTTTGTAAAATGAAATGGTTCGGTTTTGTTTAAAAAAATGTCAAACCGCTTGAAATAGTTTGGTTTGAAAATATGTCAAAAATCGTCAAAATCGGACCGCGTTCACCCCTAACAAACGGTCACATTTAAAAAAAAAAAAAAAATCTTACCGTTTGGTCACATATTTTTAAAGGCAATCACAACAGTTTAAAAATGATCGTTAGAGGTCTCCAACAATCATAAACATTTTTCGATTTTTATCTATATAAATACAACATTTTTTCATTTGGATTTCATACAACTCTAAAATTCTTACTCTCTACTCTATTCTATTATATCCTAATTCAATTCTCAATTTATATATTTCAATTCAATTCTCAATTTATATATTTCAATTCAATTCTCAATTACTACAAAATACACATTTCATTTTTACATATTACAATTACATATTTCATTTTTTATTATCTCGTACTGCAATCACAATTTTTTTTTCCAAATTTCAAGTTTCAACATATAAACAAATGAATACTCATCAATTTGTTGAGAATTTGTTCGACGGAAAATCATCAATGATACCATAATCTCGCTTTCACAATGAATTTATTGATCTCAATGAAGTTTCCATTCTAGAAGATATTGATGAGGTATAAGTTATTCATCCAATTGATTTGGATGACATTGAAGAAGATGTTGAAATTCTCAATGTAGAGGAAAGCGAAATGGTAAAAAAGCTACAAGTGTTGGGATTATTCCAAATTGGTTCCAACGTGTCGTACAACTGACGAAAATCAAGAGTATAAAGCACTATACAAAAATTGTACATGATATTTGGAATGACAAATGGGTATAGGTACTATCCACCTCAACCGTCACTAATACAAATGTGTGACTAAATATTGTCACATTGAAGGAAACCAAAATCAATTGCAATTTAGAACGTTTGGTAATGACTCTACGTCTACACTAAGCACATGGATGTATTCTGAGGAACAAGCTCATGTTAGAATGGTTAAAACTTTTGTCAATGTCGAGTTGTCGCTAAGCATCATCGACAACCAACACTTCACAACTTAACAAATAGAAACATTCTTCGTTCTCACACAATATAATATTTTGCTAGGACTGAGAAAGAATTAATATCCAACTTACATAAATATGGTAGGGTTATTTTCTTTACTTCAGATCATGAGAAGAAATCAATAAAAAAAAGTTATAATTTTGCAACTGCAAACTACATAAATTCACTTTATGTTTTTCTTATTATATTTATTGCTTTTAAGATAATCAAGTATACTCACAAAGCTAACAACATATTTAATGTTATACTACAAATTGTTAGAAAATATCATTGTAAATATAGATGGCAAACGGGCCGAGCGGCTCGTCGAAACTCGACCCACGAGCTGCTCTACTCGTCTTTAAACAAGCCCGAGCAAGGGCCGAGCGGGGGCTCGGAACAACGAGTGACTCATTGCTTGCCGCTCGAAACTCAACCCACGAGCTTCCCTGCTCGTCTTTAGACAAGCCCGAGCAAGGGCCGAGCGGGGGCTCGGAACACGAGCGACTCATTGCTTGCCGCTCGAAACTCGACCCATGAGCTTCCCTGCTTGTCTTTAGACAAACCCGAGCAAGGTCTGAGCGGGGGCTCGGAACAACGAGCGACTCATCGCTCGCTGTTCGTGGATTAAGTCCACGAGCTCGTGGGCTCGTAATTTTTTTTAACTAAATCTCATTTTTATGAAGAAAAGTCATATATATTTGGTGGCTCTTAGGCCAAGCCCGACTCACCCCACGAACCATGAGCTCGACTTCATCCCTTGGATGAGCCGAGCAGCTGGCTTAAAGGGCCGAGCCGGCTCGGCCCATTGCCAACTCTAGATGTGAAAGTAAAATTCGTTCATTTACATTTGATAATGCTAGTGTAAATAAATATATGTCACATTTTAAACTAATTGTTCAAGACGACATTAAACATATTACAGAACAAATGGATAGAATTGGAGATGTATTACGTTACATTACAATTTCACCAAGTAGGAAACAAGCACTTGAAGGATCATGTACACAATTTTGTTAAAATGCTAAAAAAAAACTTATCACAAACATAGGGCATAGGTGAAATTCTACGTATTTATTACTTAAATCATGTGAAGGCTGCAAACACTTAATCATCGAATGCTATAAAAGTAAAACTGTTAAGAGGGAAAATTATTTCTGCTATTTTAAAGGATCTACTAACACCTTTGATTAGCACTGTAGCTTCGAAGTTTGCTTTTAGTGCAGGTAGATAGACTTTGTCAAAGTAAGGATCAGCCAACTTAAAGTAGACATTTTGAAAGCGTTAATGTGAGTCAAATATTCCCAGGGTGCTCTTTTTTGTATGCAAAATATGTCAAAATTGCAAGTATTTAGGTAAATGATCTTTAGTTTTAATTTTGTTATTTAATAAACCTTTTTTATTTTCTCAGCAATATTTTTATTTCAAAAAAATTGTACACGTACCAAGTTGTTCGTGTACAAATTTTAACTTGGGTTACTAGAAAATTAAAAGTAGTCGATCTTAAACCCAGTAAACAAGAGAGAGCTTTTATTCTTTTCATTTTGTGGTTTATTTTTGAAAATAAAAAATAAGAGGCTCATGCGCCAAGCTCGGCTCGGCTCGGCTCGGCCCCTGAGCCACAAGCTCAAGCGTTGGATTGGCCCTTGAGCAATGAGCCGAGCAGAAGTTATGCTCGTTTTGGACAAGCCATGAGGGATGAGTCGAGGGTGACTTAAAGGACCGAGCTGGGTAGGCTCTGCCCATTTCCGTATCTAGACCAAACCATATTTCCTTTCTTTCAGTGTGGTCAATCATTATTTCCTTTGGGAGACACTGTTTGACATTCCAAAATTGTTTATAAACAAATAATGTTTTTGTTTAGGTATAATGTATAGTTAAAAAGTGTTTTCTAAAAATGTGGGACTATCGTATGTAGTATAGAATTAGATCTGAAGTATGGTTAAAAAGTTGGTTAGAAAAATGTGATTTTTATAAACAAGATACTAAAAACATTGTAAATTAATATCAAGAAACATCTTTTGATTTTCCCGAATATCAATCAATTATTATATTGATTATTTAGCTATAATATATAATCCAAAACTCTAATTATTTTGTCATAAAGTCTTCAGGGTTCTGAAATTTGGAATGAGCTACTTGATTTCAAGTTGGTAAAGAATGATGTTCATTCTTGGGAATTCACACCGAGAGAAAAGAGTCCAGAGTTGCTAGGATGTGCGAGAATCACAATCGAAGAGGATCTTCGGTTATCTATAAGTTGGGGGTTAGAGTATACTAAGTAGGGATGACAATATATTGGGTTTGAAAAACCTATACTCTACCTGCTAGGGGTTTTTAGCCTTCATACCCGATCCATATACCCGCCTCACTAAAGCACGTTGGAGGTGAGTCGAAGGTTGGTATGATTCCATAAAAATTTAAAAACCCATTTATTTTTATTATTATAATTATTATTATTATGCAAACATTTTGTTTATTTTTTTCAATAAAGGTAATTGAAGGCAAACATTGCAAACTAAAAGAAGTAATTAGCATATTTAAATAAAACCTAATGAGAAACAATAACATATTTTCAAGAAATCAACTAACAACTAATTATTGAAATAGGTGAAAATCTTGAAGTAAATAAATGAAAAACCTGGGAAAGAGAGAACAGAAAAATGTTTGGAGTCCAGGTGCGACTGTGTTTGTGAGAATAAGAGAAGAAGTGTTTATGAATTGTAACTCGTATTTGTGCCTTCTAAACGCTTTTTTTTTTGCAACAAACGAGGATGTAAGTGGATATGGTTCTTGTAGAAAAACTTACACCTGACCCCTACTCATGTCGGGGTTTTTAAATTTACCTCCATACCTGACCAGCAAATCCATTTAGAGGAATGATCCTCACCCATTCGTGTCAGGTCTCTAGTGGGTATCATGTATGTGGGTATTATTGACATTCTTACTACTAAATGTAAGCTATGTCTTGTAACGATCCACTATTTTCCCCAACTTCAAGAAAATAAAAATTTTGAAATTTTTAATCCATGTATAGATACTTGCAGAAACTCAGGTAGGGTTTACATGTGGCTGAGTGGTAATTCGTCGGATTAACAGAATTGTGCCACTTGTCACCCATGAACAGGTCACCTTCATGCATAGAAACAACTCCTACTTATAGGGTTAATGATGTGATATAGAACCCCGATAATACGAATCATAGCAGGTTTGACGGGAAAATTCAAATATACAATCCAAACAAAGGAAAAAGGACCAGATTCATCATTACGGGAGTAATGCCCAACTTGTCACGGCCGGTAATCCAGTCTCGGGTTAAAAATGTAGAATTTCAAGTCTTTACACTTACGGCCGTAAATAATGAAGTCACGGTCGTAACTCTTCATCAACGAGCGGCTTACGACCGTAATTGGAGCTTTCACAGCCGTAACCATTCAAATGAAAGACATTCACGGCCATAATCAAATGTGCCACGACCGTAACTACAATATCAATTTTGGATCAGAGAATCATTTATGGCCGTAATTGGATTCTTCACAGCCGTAAATAGCTAGCGAATCAGATTTGCGAGATTTTTAATTATCTTGTTTCCTTTTCTTTATTTAACAATTTTACTTTAATTAGAACTCTATTTTGAGTCAGTTAGGATTTTGCTAGGGTTTTAGTTTGCTTATTTATAGTCTTTTCCATTCATTGTATTAGACAGACTTTAGACAACTTTGATATTATTATTGAGAGGCTATTTTGCTTTCACAACCTTATTCTTCATTGAATAAAATACGAGCTTGAGAGTTATTCTTGTTTGTTCAAATCTCGGTGAGAATTAATATTGCTTATGATCAAGAGGTCAATATATCTCAGTGATTGTATTGGTTGCTTGGTTCAATTAATTTTAATTGGATCCATAAATCGTGATTTCTTGGCGTTCTTGGGTCGATTCAATATTTTGTAGGTTGCGTACTTACAATTGCTACGTGATTTGCATCATTTGGTATCAGAGCTCAGGCTCCAAAAATCAAGGTTATATCTTCATTTTGTTTTTTTTAGTTTTCTATCCAGTTTGATTTTTATATTTATCATCGAGTCCCATAAAAATCATCCATATCCTGTTGAGTGTTTTGTTTTTCAGTTTTTTTTTTTTTTTTTTTTTTTTTTTTTTTTTTTTTTTTTGCGTTCTTCTTGTTCTTGAGTTTTTAATTCAGAAAATCGTTCAAAAAATTTTCAAAAGTGTTTGTTTTGTTTAATTCTTATCCGAATTAAGTTCCGTTTGTTTTGTCGTATTCGTTGTTGAATTTTCGGATTTATAAAAAAAATGATTATTTTTTATTTATTCCGAAAATTCATCCTAAATTCAAAAAATAAAATAAAAAAATTCCATTCAAGAACCACTTTCTTGAATTTCCTTAAATTCTTGATAAATCCTTGCCTTCCAAGTCAAACTAAAATTCTTGATATTCTTTCCTTTCTAGTCAAAATCCAAGAACCACTTTCTTGAATTTTTTTAAAATTCTTGATATTGTTTTTCCTTTTCGAGTCAACATTAAATTCCTTCTTGATATTTGTCAATATCTGGACCCTCTTATTTTGAGTCTCTCAAATTTTTGAAAGCTACATAAAGGGATGAATTTTGAGTTCGATCATACTTTCATGACTAGATGTCGTGTGGGTGATAAGCTGTGTAGTTTGGCTATTGATAGGGAGTACATCTCTAATTTGGCTAGTATCAACATGGTTGAAAAATTGGGATTGCATTTACTACAACATCCTAGACCTATAGGATGACATGGTTGAAGGAGTGTGCAGAGTTCAAAGTGACCAAGCAAGTTTTAGTGAATTTCACCATTGGGAGGTATAGTGATGAAGTATTATGTGATGTGGTGCCTATAGAGTCTTGTCATATGTTGTGGGGTAGGCCATGGACGCATGAGAGGAAAGCATTTTATGATAAGAATAGAAACAGGTACAAATTTGTGAATGATGGAGAATCAATCACCCTAACTAGTTTAACACTAGAGCAAATACTTGAAGATCAAAAGGAGGTGAAGGAAAAGATTAATCCATTATCCAGATTGAATTATCAATTAAAACTTCTAGAAGAGGACATGATTGCACGGAGGGGTAAAAATGTAGTTAAGTTGCAAGAAGAGCCTCAGGATATGAATGTTGGGAAGAAGGAGGGAGACTTGAAACATGAATTAGAAGTAGTTGAAGAGACCCCAAAATTTGTGGTAGGAGATGAAAAGGTAGAGTTAGGTGATCAAACTCCAAAATTTGATGGGGAAAAATTGGAAGTTGGGGTAGAACTTCAAATTTTGAGCTTTGAATTGGTAGATCCACATTTGAATACCGTTGAGGGAGTGCATGAAATTAGTGGTAAAACTTTGGAGGTAGAAGATGTGGTTGAATTTGAAAGTAAAAATTTTGAAAATGTGGTTGAAGATGCAAAGGAAGAACGAGGTGAAGAGGAGGGCCTCGTGGTTCAAGAAGTGGAGTTGGTGGTGGTTTATCATGAATACAAGGATCCATACCTTGTACCCCATGAAGCTAACATGTCCCTCCCCATTTTGTTTAAATCTTTTTTGCAGGTTAATTATGTTTGGAAGATTCAACCACACTACGTATGGCAAAGGGAGTTCAAGCTCCATCTCTTCCATGTTTTCCAATCAAAGGAGCATAATTTATTGAACTCATGGCATGGAAGCAGAAATTTTCCGTTTGATCTAGGGGGAGCAGTTGCATTCATGAACAAAGTTATGATTCGAAACGAATCATCTTAAAGAAGGAGGATATGATGTGATCCAGAATCCCGATAATACGAATTATAGCAGGCTTGATGGGAAAATTCAAAAATACAAGCCAAACAAAGGAAAAAGGACTAGATTCATCCTTACGACCGTAATGCCCAACTTGTCACGGCCGTAATCCAGTCTCGGGTTAAAATGCAGAATTTCAAGTCTTTACACTTACGGCCGTAAATAATGAAGTCACGATCGTAACTCTTCATTAGCGAGCGGCTTACGGCCGTAATTAGAGCTTTCATGGCCGTAACCATTCAAAGGAAAGACATTCACGGCTGTAATCAAATGTACCATAAGGATCAAAGAATCATTTATGGCCGTAACTGGATTCTTCAAGGCCGTAAATAGCTAGCGAATCAGATTTGCGAGATTTTTAATTATCTTGTTTCCTTTTCTTTATTTAACTATTTTACTTTAATTAGAACTCTATTTTGAGCCAGTTAGGATTTTGCTAAGGTTTTAGTTTGCTTATTTATAGTCTTTTCCATTCATTGTATTAGACAGACTTTAGATAACTTTGATATTATTATTGAGAGGCTATTTTGCTTTCACAACCTTATTCTTCTTTCACAACCTTATTCTTCATTGACTAAAACCCGAGCTTGCGAGTTATTCTTGTTTGTTCAAATCTCGGTGAGAATTAATATTGCTTGTAATCAAGAGATCAATATATCTCAGTGATTGTATTGGTTGCTTGGTTCAATTAATTTTAATTGGATCCATAAATCGTGATTTCTTGGCGTTCTTGGGTCGATTCAATAATTTATGGGTTGCGTAGCTACAATTGCTACGTGGTTTGCATCAGTTAGTGAGTCCTTGGGTCTAATTTAGGCGATTATGACCTAGAAACTAAATTTTTAATCAAAGGTTATCTTATTAAACTCAGAATCTGTGCTATAAATAGGAGGAGGATTCATGAGTTTTGAAATACAAAGAAAATTCTAAGAATCCAATCAAACGTGAGAGAGTGAAAGTCATGCTAAATTTCTTAGAATTTTTCCAATTGTCAAAAGGTAATTTTGATCCACCGTTATAATATATGTTTTAGATCATGTTCATAACTCTAGGGAAATTCTGCAGTAATCTTTAAGCAATAAATAGAAAGGAAACAAGAGATATTGTTGATATAAGAGATCGAACTGTAGAGCAGTTCTTTATGTATCGATACATGAAGAAATAGGGTCTGAATATGTATCGATACTTCCATTAGTTTTCAGAATAGTAGAAGTTTGATTTTTTATTCTTTTTTCGTTTTCAGGTTCTAAACAAGATAAGTAACACTGCAAATTTGAAAAATAGTCTTAAATGTTATTTCGTGCAAAAATTACTTGATATTTTAACTTGTTCTTTTCTTTTCTTGCATTATTATATTCATCATATTATCCCAATTGATATTATGCCTTATGGCGCGTGACTTGCTATACTTGAATTACGGGAAATTCTTTCCTGCTTGAAATACATGATGTTTGTACCAGGATTTCAATCATGCTCGAATTCTTGCGCGCACGGGATAAATTATGTTTTGTAATATGGGCCCTATTGAAACTCATGTTTTAAAATGAAAAGTATGTTACTTGCATAATACATTTGTATTCACATTTTCATGTTTTAGAATATTACAGATACTTGATCGTGCTTACTTTAAATCCATCTCTTGAGGGTGAAAAGAATAAGAGAATGGACTGACTCATATGTATATTATAGAAATAGAAACATGGAGCTACCCTCCAGACCATCCAACCCTATCTCGTTACGAATATACGAAGATGAAAGTGGAGTACTATAGTATAAATACTTTTGAGCTGGTGTATACGGATTTTTTAATTTCACAAATATGTAATTAGAGTAAAAATAAGAGGTTTTATTTTCATGACTATAAAAATCTCGTATTCGGCTTTAAAATAAAATAGATATGTAAATTATGTGTGTTTTATAAAAGTTATTTGTTTATGTATCGATACTTATATAGTTTTATTCAACAAACTAACTTTCAAATACTAAGGTAAATAATTAATTGCCATGAAGAGGGAGATTTATCAGATTTTATGTTCTTTAATCTTAGATTTTAATAAATTATTAAATGATTAATTTTGTTACTTATTTCATTCTAAGAAATAGGTGATTTTTACCAGTTTTAAGTTATTTAAACTATTTACCATCTATATTTATCATTTCAATATATATTAATGAAAGGAAAGGATAACTCGATAAATTCAAAATCTGTCTGATTCAACAAGTATCAATACAGGTACCAATACATGTATCGATACTTGCAGTAAAAATGACAAAATATCTTTATTTATAAGGCAACATATTGATAACAAAAATGGAAAAAAATTAATATGGAAATTTTGTGCGCCACATGTCTAATCCAATATTGTAAGTCAAATCTCTCTTTAGTGAATTTCACTAGTAAATCTGTTCATAGATTGTTCTTCTCGAAGTGTTATTCAAATGTTTTTCCTTCATTGTTAATTCTGGACTTATTTACTTTTTTGCAAGTACATATATTGTGAATTCTTTGAGTGTTACGCGATAAATTGATTTGGACTCATCTATATTTAATTACTTGGTAATTAAAATTTATTTCCGCAATAAACACCTATTCACACTTTTTACGTGTTAGTTGAATCAACATAAGCTATTTCAATTGGTATTAGAACGTAATTATTCTTTGAGATATCCAAATTGAGGGTTATGAAATCTCGATATCCTCACAAAAAATGAAAATGGAAAATCGATTTGCATCACAAGTGAGGAATGGTTAATAAAATTTAAATATATAAAATAGTAACTTACAATTTTTTCTACCCTAAATTTAGCAAATGGGGGGATTCAGGGTGTGCCGCAGTGGTCAGGTTGCTTTAATTTCCCTTGCTCGGTCACGAGATCGAATTCTACCCTCTCCCCTATCTCCTTCTTGCTACTAAAAAAATAAATAATAATAATAACAACAACAACAACAACAACAATAACAACAACAACAACAATAATAATAATAATAATAATAATAATAATAATAATAATAATAATAATAATAATAGCAAATGAGATAAATTAAGGGGACATTGAAAATTTCACAATTATATTGATTATTGAGAGTAATCCACTATCAAAAAACTAAAAACTTTAATTACTTTTTCATAAAGTCTTCGGAGTTCTGAAGTTGGGAATGAGCTCCTAGATTTTCAGTTGGTGAAGAATGATGTTAGTTCAATCGTTCTTTGGAATTCACACTGAGATAAGAGTTCGGAGTTTTTGGAGGTGCGAGACTTACAATCAAAGAAGATCTTCAATGATCTACAAATTGGGTTTAAAGTCTACCAAGTATGGATGACAATTGATCGGGTTTAAAAAATTCATATCCTACCCGCTAGGAATTTTTAGTCTACATACTCGATCTATATACCCACCTCACTAAAGTAGGTTGAAAGTGAGTTGGAGGCGGATATGATTCCATACTCATTTAAAAATGATGTTAGTTCAATTAGGAGTTGTTGGAGGTACGAGAATTACAATCGAAGAGGATCTTCAATGATCTACAAATTGGGTTTAGAGTCTACTAAGTATGGATGACAATTGGTCGGGTTTAAAAAATCCTTACCCTACCCGCTAGGGATTTTTAGTCTCCATACTCGATCTATATACTCACCTCACTAAAGTAGGTTGAAAGTGGGTTGGAGGCGGATATGATTCCATACTCATTTAAAAACTTATTTATTTTCTTGTAAACATTTTGTTTATTTTTTTCAATTAGGAGAATTGAAGGCTAACATTGCAAACTATAGAGAAGTAATTAACATATTAACATATTTAAATAAAAAAAAACTAACGAGAAAGGAGAACATATTTTTATGAAATCAATAACTAATAACATATTTGAAGAAATCAAACTAACAACTAATTAATTGAAAGATGTGAAGATCTCGAAGGAAAAAATGTAAAAAACTTGGGAAAGAGAGAATGCAAATTTTGAGACGGAGTGCGATTGTGTTTGTGAATTGTAACTTGTGTTTGTACTTTTTAAAAGCTTTTCTTTTTTTGGTTAATGCAACAAAAGAGTAAAAAGAGCTTTTTTTCATTACATTTTATTCACAAAAAAAAATTGCTAATTAATGAAATATTAAGTATTAGAGTAAGGTGGAATTTTTTTTTTTTTTTTTTAAATAGATGTATGATTTCTAAAGCAGGAAAAAACTAAAACACAGGCCTACAGTGTAATTTCTAAGGCTCAATTAACTGCAATAACAATTATCCGACTAATCAACAGAGATATTTTTGATTAACGAGTACGAAAATTTAAAGCAGGTGAACAAAATAAAACAATGGTTCATTTGAACAAAATATTGCCACTAATCAAGGTTCATTTAAAATAATGAAGAACATTTTTTGAACACTTGTACCAAATGTTAGATGATCTGTGATCAACTACTACAACAAAGGGAAATGACGAACTAGTAAACTACATACATAACATTCTATTATTCTTCAATTTTGAATAGCATTTCTGTTATTGCATGGTATTATATACCTGCTTTGGAACATAGAGAACTTCTGTGGGCCCCTGTATCTTGCCAGGACTATCGTGAGAAACCGAGAAGTACATTATATACGCTTTGATTTCGCGGTATCAATGGCTCCTCTTGTTAACAACCACCGTGTCCCCCGGACAAGTTCTTCCTTAACCATGAAAAGAACAGCAGCCGCGAGAACACTTTGTACAATCTTCGTCCCCATTCCCTTGTAAAAACCATAAAATCCTTCATACCTAATCATCTTCAGAATAGCATCTAAGGTGCCTGCACAGCATAAAAAATAGCCTAACAATCTTTTCTTTGTTCGGTGCACAGGTGAAAATGCAGAATGAAAGGTATGTCGGACTTGCCAACAAAAAATCTAGCATGCTACTTCTTTGCTCTTATGTATTAAAGTAGTTTTTAGTACTTTTTTTTTTACTCATGAAACCAAAGTAGTACTATAAATACAACCTTGGTATTGACGCCTTCTGTCTCCATTAGTAACCTGCTTTGCTTGAAGTCGCGACTGCGAAGAAGAAGAAGAAGAAAAAATGTATTCAGGCTGAAAATTACAATGAGCACTTGGACCAGAGGTTTGACTGTCACCTCAATTAAAAATATAAACAGTAAAAGCTTATGAATAGTTTTTTTTGTAGACAGATGATGCTAATTGAAACTCACCGAGGTTTTCATAGTGACGACAGAAAAACACACCTAGATTCTGTAACGTTTTAGGAGGAACAGGGGTTGGGAACATGAAATCTGTGGATAATAATGAGTAGTAATTTTGAATTTATGGTTGAAATTAAAGTTTAACTGTGTAGTAAAAGTAACATTTAAGTTACTAATAATGCTAGTCGAACATATTCTTAACATTAGTAGGTATCCTTAACAGCTTCACCATGAGTAACTTTAGTTAGAAATAAATATATAAATTAGAACAGAAATGACTTTTACCTTCACAACAAGGAGAGGATATGTTACAACTGTAGCTCCAAGTTTTGCCAAAGCTCCAAGCAAAAATATCTATCCCAAATTTTGTTACATTAGCCCCAAAAAAAAAAAAAAAAAAAGGTGATCCCAGATAAAAGATTAGAATACTTAGTTGTCTCTTTAACATATAGTAAGTTGCGAAACTGTCAAGAGATAACCTCCAAAGCAGTGATATCATTGTTAGCCTTTCCATTCGAAGCACGTTGTTTCTTCAGCTTCTTCAACAGCGTCTCATACAACATAAATTGTATTGAAGGGTTGCTCACCTGTGGGCAACAGGGAGAATAATCAATAATTATCCAGCAGCAGTTACTAGAGTAATTTCTGACGTACCATGATCAATGTTGGGAAAACACCTTTCCAAAATCCCCATGCTCCAGCTTCACCGTAAATTTCATGAATCTGTATTGACAAAATATTCTAGTTATAAAACATGGGGCAAAATTGACTCATTTGTCTAAAATTGTTTTTAGTGGAGACGTGAAACAGTTTGTGCATAAAACATCTGAAATATTAGCAACTCGTTAACAAATACTGGTACTGGTGACTTCTCACTGATCTCTTACGACATTCAGCTCATCCACAATAGCTCAAAATTACAGGAAGAAAACCTGATAAATAACTGGTATTAAACGAAATAACCAAACAACTATTTGGGATCCTGGCTGGCAAATCCGGCCTTGGCCAAACTCAAAAGATAAATTAATTGAAAACCATGTAAATCTGGCCGTCTTCCTTTTCCTGGTATTACCTTAACATAATTGATATAGAACTTCTAGCTGACGGTTATTTATGCACTGTGATCCTTAAATGTGATCCAATGACTTCACCAATACGTTCCCCTGATTATCCTACTCACATCTTTGTTCATCAACAATATCAAAAATCATTTAGAGCTATTCCCTGAACTATTAAATATATCTCAGCATCTGTTAATTGACACAAAAGTCTCTCATATTCTTCCCCATTCCCGATCATGTTGGCTATAAACAAGAAATTGTCGTACTCTAGATGCATCTAACATTCTTATTCCAAGTAACACCGAGCATGTTGAAAATCAGAAGAGGGCACCAACCAGTAGGGAAAAAGAAACAAATTAATTTAGTTTCTGCAACTTTTTCTTTGCCTCTTTCAGTATCTGGAGCAATACATACTTTGTCTGCTCCTTTTCATTAAAAGATGCTTATGAGGTAAATAGTTGTACATAAAAAATTAAAATAAAAGCACAAAACTATAAAGTTTCCTGGTTAAAATCTTTGAGGCATCCAAAGCAAAGTTCTTTCGATGATACATAATACACATTGAAATTTTCAATGGCTAGTTCTAGAAATACAGGAATAGGTTGCAAATCAATCTATGAACCATATATTACACAGAAAAAGAAAACCATAAGCATACCGCATGGCTAGTTCCATAAGGAGGAAGTTCAGCTGCAGCAAGAATTACTTCTTCGGAAGATAGTGATTCAGTCTCTGAAGATAATGATTCACTGCGATTGGGTACACTCTTTTTTGTATGAGTCTATAAGACAATTACCAAGAATAACCAGAAGATTAGGTACGTGTCATAAAATTAATATCAATAGTTCACTTAATAATTTCATCATAAAACATAAATAAACTCATATTCCATTGAAGAAAGGTGCTTTTCTTTTACAGGGGGATTCCTTTCACCCTTTTGGGAGCGAAGGTTGGAATGCATATACAAAACACATGCAAGTCCTCTAAACTAATACCCTGAATGATAATTATCCAACAGTCACCCAATTGCTCAAAGACATAAAATAAAGACATTTATAAAACCCACGCTCAAAGTATGGTATAAACTCGCAGCTGCAGCATAAATGAAGAAGATGACGAATACGGCGTCTTTAATAAAGAACAAATCAGTATTAATTAATTCTGGTTCTGGGATAAGAAGAGTTCAGGAACATATCAAAATTGCAAAAGAGGAAGGTAAGAAACCATTTTGACCATTAGTTCAAAAGTTAATGCACCTAATTTTCAAGATGAACACAAAGAGGGGCAGAGTAAGTTACCTGCATGCGAGTCACAACTACCCAGATAGGATTAGTCAGCAGCACATTCACACACCTATAGGAAGGAAAAGTTCAGGCATTCACTGGTCTAGGTACACAGATTACATGTAGTGTGGAATTGTACGATCAGAAATTTGTGGTTGGAGGTTTATCTAACTGGTGTAACACAAGAAAATAAATGTATATGAACAGCTAAACATGAAAAAGGATATGTAGAATAAATTTCAGCCTCTATAATAGTTTTTAAGTGTGACTAGGCAAGCATCAAAATTCAAAGCTACATATACCGGTATAATTTTAGTCTCAAAGCACCGACATTCTATAAATCACCAAAAATTCAAAAAAATATTAATAAATAAATAAGGAAAGCACGACACGCTCTTTATCTAAAATTTAGACATTCTGTCCTCTTCATCATAACAGTTGCCTCTGTTTAATTTGCTAAGGGCTGTCGATTTTTGGCTTTGAAATGGAACCAGTTGCAGAAAAATGGAATTAAATTCTTATCTAATATTGCCTCACAACTGATTTCTTCAAATAATGGTGAAATTAATTAATATCAGTCTAAATTTATTGAGAAGTTTCTGAAATATTAAGCTTTAAGTTGTCCTAGAACGTCTTGGGAGCTAGGAATGCTTTGCATCTTAGAAACTATGTTCTACGCTTACCAATTGTTTCTACTGAAACTAGCATTCTCATATCAACCAATTTTAACAGTAGTCAATAAGACCGTCTCTCAAGCAATGAGACCGTCATTTAAGCACTTCCAACCTGAGATCTGCTTGCCCTTGTAGCTCGTCTAAAAGCAAAGTTTTGAGTAAAAGCACGAAATCCAAAAAAAAAAACGAGTTGCATTTGAGTTTTAGGTGAACCTGTAATAGGCTGGGGGAATTTAAACTTCAAAGATATAGTAATACAATATACATAATACAAATTAGAAATAATAAACTAATGCCTAAAATGATATTTTATTGTCAAGTGTTGCTTCTGAAATTCGTCATTTAACAAGGAGAGATATTTAGTGCCATACATGATAAATCTTATAAAAGTTTTATGGCCAAAGATAAAAAGTAGAACGGATCAAAATTTTACCCATGGATACTTGTATAACTTAGTCGACTTAACTTATGCTCTCTTTTAAGTAGAAATTTGAAAATAGAAGGCACAAAAATAGATTCATTTCATGGTTCTTTGAAAAAAAAAAAAATCATTATTATTTCTCTTTCGTCTTCTTTCAAACATGAGACGTAACATATGCTTGTCCAAGTTTTCACAAACTTGATCAAGACCTCGTGGATGCAAATGTCAGGAATTTGATAGAAAACTTTACAGTGAGCATCAAGATTTAGCCTCTGTTAGGAAGGTGTGGGGGGGAAAAAAAAAAAAAGTGGGTCTGACATGATAATATTGATCAAGACAATTTATATTTTTTAACTCAAAAAGTCAGACACAATCCAATACATGATTAACCGTATAATGCTACTATACACGGAAATGTATTCCTAAAATACCCTCCAATCTCAACCACTGCACTGCACAGTCTAGTTGTGCACGAATGCTGTGGAAAGAAGTTTCGATGTTTGGAAGAAAAGAATTTCAATCCTCCAAAGGACGCTAGAATATTAATTTAGCTTGCCACGTGAGATAGTTTTGGAGACAATGGTCGTCCACAATTTCCTCTACAAGGTTGACTGGGTAGATCATAAATTCATTACTGCCTACACTCGTTGTGCAGGAATGTTGTTGAAAGAAGTTTCGGTGTTTAGAAAAAAAGATTTCCAATCCTCCAAAGGACGCCAAATTATCAATTTAACTCTTGGCGATAATGGTCGTCCACAATTTCCTCCACAAGGTTGATTGGGTAGATCATAAATTCATTGCTGCCTACACTCGTCGTGCAGGAATGTTGTGGAAAGAAGTTTCAGTGTTTAGAAGAAAAGATTTCCAATCCTCCAAAGGATGCCAGATTATCAATTTAGCTCACAACGTAAGATAGTTTTGACGATAATGGTCGTCCACAATTTCCTCCGCAAGGTTGATTGGGTAGATCCTAAATTCGTTACTGCTGTGATACTCGACTACATTCCTATGGAACCTAACGACTCAGTTGAAAAACATGCACGAAATTTGCGTCATCAATCAGCACAAGATTGACATGAGTGGGGATTAGTTCATTCTTACGACCTTTCCAGTTTTCACCTTATGTGTTTTCATGTGTTTTTGTTGGCAAGTAATCTGAAATTCAAATTCTGTATCCTTTATTACATCGAAACATGGGTATCGTAGTGCTTCAGGAAATTCTGGTTCGTACTACTATCAAGTTAAATTTTTATTCGACAACTACTTGGATTGTGCTAGAAATAAATATAAAAAAAAAAAAGAACAATGAACAAAGCATCAGACTTTGTCGTGTACAGTAGCATTAAGTGGTCAATCACGGACTGGATTGTGTCAAGCATTTTGAATTAAAAAAAAAAAATTTGTCTCGTCCGACATCAGACCTATTTTTGTATATAACACCTTCCGAGCAAAGGCTTAATTGGAAAGGCTTGATCCTCCATGTCTGGCTCTTAGAGGCTAGAGTCCAATTGATGGGCTTATAAAGCACTTGAATATGGAAGATGCATTCAGGATGAACTAGTGAATCAAAAGACTCCATATGTAAATGGTCGTGAACGTAATGGCAAGAAATTAAGTAAATGTTAACTATATAGGAACAGGACATTAACAAATTTCACAGAACAACATTAACTTGAAAGTACTCAACAAGTATATTACCCTGATAGAGCGGCCACCACAAGTGATGAGAACATTCCAACTGATCCATCGCCAAAGCCTTTCTTCTTACGTTCAAGGGCAGCAGCTTCGGCCTTGTTCCTGAATATTTGATAGAAATAATAGTAAACACCCTGTACCATAAAAGTTGTAATTGCATAAGATACCGAACATGTAGATAACTAATGGTCATATTTTAGCTATCAGGAAAAAATTGCTTCTCTAGGGAAAGGATAGGTGGGAGGAAAAAAAAAGGGGGGAAAATCAATCCCTGTACCATAAAAATTATAATTGCACAAGAAACCATAAATGTATATTATTAGTGGTATATTTAAGCTATTAGGGAAAGTCTGGTCATCTGGGAAAGGATATCAGGGAGAGAAATATGGGGGAAAATCAAAATATCATTTATATATTCATCGTTCATCTTGATTATTACAACTATGGTATCAGCACTAATATTAATAGTACTTCACACTAGGTTCAAGACCTACGAATTATACACAAAAGGCTGCCACATAAACAGATTAACTACACATACTTTCTTCTAATAAGCAGAACGTTCAGAATACCAAAAGCCAATCTCAGGGTTTGACTAGGCACAATTATTTAAGTGGGAGCTGAAAAGTGTGTCATTAAATCAAAGTAGGTTGTAAAACTAGGTCTCACATAACTCATTTTTCTTTCTTTCTCTTTTCTTTTTGAGGAATTAGCATTTAGAAAGAGGCATTAGCATTTAAAAAGATGAACATCAATCTACAATAGCCAAATACATAAAAGGAGCATTCATTATGAAATAGCCTAGGAAAAAATAGTAAATGCACACCTTGGAAGCTAATTTTATAAGTATTCAGATATTATTGTAGAAACTTTAACCTAGAACACAAAGTTAAAATTAAGGGTGTGTTTGATGTTGTTTAAAAAGAGTTTTTGTGGATTGAATAGTGATTTTTAGGAGAATGTGATTAAAAAGTAGGAAATCTTTTTTAGGTTTTTGTGTAATATTATTTTATTGATAAATGTGTGGTTGAAAAGAAGAAAGAGAAAACCATGAGTTTGAAATAATGAAAATCAAACGGGGGCTAAATCAATAGAATGTGAAATTCGTAATCTGGTGAGCTGCTACTCACTATCTTGGTTTGGTTTATGAAGAATCAAGATAAAGACAGCAAAAAATAAAAGGAGAATAAATCCGGGGGGGGGGGGGGGAAGCAGCAAAACTGAGCACCATGGCAGATTTACTTTTTTTATGAAAACACGGATCCAGTATAAACTTTTTAAGGAAGTGGGTCACTTTGATTTCATCACTATCTATCACATATCAAATTTGAATTTTCCTCCTACTTATTTAGATTCTAGGTACCCAAGCTTCATCATGGATTTACTTGGAACAAACCAGGTTCTTGGACAATAATTAGAGATATCAGATTCAAATCCAATTGTATATGGCTCCAACCCCAATTGGACCTCCTATAATTTCACTTCATCACATGATTTCATGCAAATACAAGCATAGTACCAAGACATCTCAACATCAGTCAAAAACATCACTCCAGTAAGTCAAGCAAGTGCATAAATTCATTACGACATTTAGCTTGCTTCAAAATATTGATTACTAGTACTTTTTTAATACCATATGGATGGACGGTATTTATAAGCAACTACCAGAATTAACAAGGGAATATAATTTGTCAAATAGTGTGTGCAAGATGGCACACTTCTCAAAGCCAGGGGACCACACAATAACCAATCTGCCAACTGTGCACATCATTTTATCGTCCCTCTAAGGCAGAGGGCTGCTCCCCTACTACCTGGACAATTAGACCTCCAATCCATTTACCAAAATTTAGTGCTTGTTTGATAAAAACACTGCCTTTCTTTTTTTGTTCCGACTGATCAAATTTCAATTTTATTCACAGATTTTATGCGACCCACAACTTTTAACAACTTTTCAACTCATATTTCATCATCTTTTTTCAAAATCAATCAACGAAAACTTTATTAAAAACTTTAACACAAAGGCAATAACCATCACATTCATCACAAAATAATTTAACTTTACATGCAAATTTTTTTTTTTTATTATTATTATATTTTTTTTACACGTTTTTTTCTTCTGCATCAAGTATCATTACACCAAGCTCCAGTCATGCAATATACCATTGATCACAACTCATTTTTATTACTGTTCTCCGTTTCTTGAGCAACAATAAGAGAGTTGCAGAATAACTCATGAACGTGGCCCACATTAGCAGCAATTGAATAGAACGAAGTAAAATGAACTCGCCTGAGACGCAGCAGTGCCGACCAGGGACGGAGTTAAACCTCCATACAGCCGATCCCATCCTTCTTGCTTCACAACCTACAAATGGAATCGTTTCTTTACTAATTCCGTAAATATAACAAAAGACAATTTAAAACACGGAAAAAGAAAATTCAAACACGCAATCAATAATTTCACAAAAGAATGGGGAAAAATAAAACCTGAGAAATTTGTTCTATAGTCCCAAGACTTCTCTTCTCCTTCTTCGGATCTCGATCCGTTTGTTGACGCGTATTCACCTACCACGATCAAATATCACAAAAAGCAAAATTCAACACCAAAGGAAAAAAGAAAGAAAAGAAAGAAAAAATGTCATAAACAAAAAAAGGTTGTTTAACAGATTACAGTTTGGAGAGGATAGGTTATGAGCTGAGCGATAATGCCGCCACCAGCACCGGCCAGGCCATTGATCAAAGCGTCGGACATAATTTCCTACGATTGATGGGAGGATAGCTAGATCTAGCAGTTTTTTGGGGGAATAGACTCTGATTTTGACTGCTGCAAGTAAAACAAATCGAAATGAACACGAAACTAAAACATGCAACGAGTGTTTCTATCAAATAGACCGAGTTTACACTTGGATGTTGCGTTCAAGAAACTTTGTCCGAGTGACGTTGGTTGGGGGCGAGAAGTAGAGCTTTGGGCCTTCTTCTTTAGGGGTGTCCCAACATAAATTTGAGGAATTTAATTCCATAACTCTCCACGTAACCTCAATTTGAAATTTTATAAAATTTGTCAAATTTCAATGTTTTCAATATAGATTTTAATTGATTTCATATAAATTTTGTCAAATTTCAATGTTTTCAATATAGATTTTAATTGCTTTCATAAAATTTCGATGTTCTAAAAAATCTGTGAATTCCAATGAATTTCTAATATGAATGAAACTGAAAAGATTTTGATGGATTTGAAATCATAAATATGAAGGAAAATATTTTAACAAATCCGACCATTACCTCTCGGATTTTCAATTTCATAGTGGGAAAAATACATAATTAAGGTGTTTAGAATACACAATATCAATTTTAAGATATAACTTAAAAAATTTCAAAAATCAGGTATCTATTTAACTAAATTAAATAATTAGATTTATTTATTAATTATATAAATTCAGGTCACAATACAAGATAAATTCAGGTTACAAAATGTAAATGGTTTAAGTCACAAATAATTTTAGGGTCACAATTTATCAAAATAGTGGGTCATAATAACAGTTTTATCAAGTCACAAATAATTGCGAGGTCACAAGTTTTTAATTAATCAATCCCGAGTTATTTCTAGGTCACAATACAAGATAAATTCAGGTTACAAAATGTAAATTGCTTAAGTCACAAATAATTTTAGAGTTACAATTTATCAAAATAGTAGGCCACAATAACAGTTTTATCAAGTCACAAATAATTGCAAGGTCACAATTTTTAAATTAATCAAACCCGAGTTATTTCTAGGTCACAACTTATCAAATTATGAGGTCACCAATCTTTTAAGTCACAATTATCATATTATTAAGTCACAATTGGCTTATCAATTATTTAGTCACATGTCACATTATGTAAAATTTTAGGTTACAATAATAAAATTTTTACTTTACAACTGATTTCAAGGTCACAAAATTATAAAATCAATTATTTGGTCACAGGTCACATTATGTAAATTACGAGGTCACATCTCATGCAATCAACATTTACCCGTGCCACCGCCATCGCCGCCACCACCACCACCACCGTCGTTACAACCACCACCGTCAATCGGACAACACCACCAATATCAACGGACGATAAAAAAAAGAGGCAAATAACAAATTAATCAACTATAAACCCAACCTCCACTGCCGGTATCCACAGCAAATAGATCAACAATAAACTCCACTTCCGCCATCACCGCCAATATCACATTTATGTGCACCACTGTCATCAATGATCATCAAACACCACCGCTTCCTCCACCACCACCCACAGTGCACCACCATCAGATCTGCAACTTCACCACTCCCCACATGCACCACCATCAAACCGCCCGCCACCAGCAATAGAGCACCACTATATATCCACCTACACCTCCGACCACTACCAGCAAAACTAGAATCACCAACACATCCGCCACATTCACCACTACCGCCACACCGAAACCACCCCTCACATCCATCGTCAACAATGATAAAATCACCAATGGTTACCTTTCGTTGCCCCGCCGCGTGGAAGGAGTAGCAGCGATTTGTGCAGCTGCTTGATCCTCATCTTCCACAATGGTATGTGGGGGGTGGGTATCTGTGGTGGCCGCCAGATTGGGCGATGCTGCTTGTGCGCTATGCTTCAAGAACAAAGCAGCGGCGCCGCTACTTGCGCGTGATGCAGCAGCGGCGCCTTTACTTTGATATCTTCTTTGCCAACGGGTACTCCGACGAGGATATGGTGTGACCGCGACGGGGAAGTGGCGGAGCGGTGATCTTTAGAGCCAGAGAGAGAATCTATTGTTTACAGGAGGGGATAAATGATTAGGGGAAGATAGAGAGGGACGAAGAATAGAGAGGGCAGCGAATTGATTCTGGTTTATTAGGGTTATGTTTTTGTTGAGGTGGGGTGGGTGGGGTGGGTGGCGTGGGGTGTTATTTTATAATATTAATATTAATTATTATTAATTAATAGAATTAAAATCCTAATTAGAACTTGATTTTTGTATAAATAATAGTTATACCTGATTTTTGATATTAGATATTTAAAAATCTGGGAGGGTGTAATTTCCACTTTCATAGTCGCATCTCTAAGGGTCCAAATTGGGTCCAAACCCTTTTTCTTCTCCAACAATTTATCTCAAATTTTGGATAAACTGTTTTTTATTTATTTTTCTTATTATTATTTCTATAATTCTACAAATTATTTATATATTTATTATATATTTAATTGGTTTAATTTTATTTTAAATTAGTAGTTAAAGATTTTGAAGTACCTAATAAAATGTCATTATTGTGGACGTAAAAAACTAAGCCCCTATTTTGTATCGATTAATTTTAATCTAAGTCAAAGTCAACAATCAATATCAATCATAAGTACAATCAATGATATATTTCGAAGTAAATTTAAATTAAGGTGTAGAGAATATCAAGGAACAACACAATCACCAGCACAATATCAATGAGAACGTACATATGGTTGGAAATATCATTACCGTTAATATTACTAGACATTATCATTCTTAGTTACTCCATAGAATAACTCAACTGATGCACATGTTACATTGTGCATTCTAAGATTGGCTGCAAGGCATTATCATGATTCATGCATCAAGAGATATATAAGTTTCCTTAATATGAGGGTAATCTCTTAAAGAATTCCAAAATCTTTCCAATGATGGAACCTGAAATTATATAGGTCTCGACACCTGAATCCCTTAGTCTCAAGCCAATAATTTTCTATTATTCAAGTATTGACATCAGATCCCGAGTGTTGACATCTAATCAGAATGTACATTCTCAAAAATTTTAACTCAATCAATTTTTCGATATATCTCCTCCATTTCAAATGTTTAATTATAGATAATAAGTTATAAGTTTGATCTCTTATTGCTCCCTGCAATAGAAGAAATCGATATCGGATGATGGAACGTCCTAGATGCCATCACTCTTAATATACGTTTCACTAGAACATCTCCATTCCAAGTATTTTATGAATTACACAGAATCTTTAGCTGTTAAGTTTGTTCAATCAATGAACGTCATTCCAAGATATCACACTTATCTCATCATCTTGCAAAATATTCATATCACATTTTATTTTGTAGGCACTAGAATTCCTAAGTTGAACTGCCATTTCAAGTTTAGCTCAGGATATTAAATAAATATTCATGTAGGCAAATTAGTCCAAGATAAATATCCACTTGGATGACAATTAATTCACATAAAACAAGTAATAATTCACTTGGTTGGTGCACCTCAAATGACTGTCGGATATGTGTATACTGGGTCATCTTCAGAATCATTTAAAACCATGCTCTGATACCACGCGTTGTGGCGCCCCAAATTCATTTCCTACTTTTATGCATTTATTTATTTTCCTGCCATATTTTGATTTTTCAAACGAATAAAATAGTATTTTATCCACCAGCTCTAAATATAAATTTGAACTTTTATTTTAAAAGCATAATCGGACATTATTAAAAATAAGTATTTTCCTTTGAAATATCATTTGTAATTTAATTTAGAAAAAAACGAAATAAACTACCTATAATATGAAAACTTTATAGTTAGTAGTTGATATAAAAACATCTCTTTAAAACAGGGAACAGAGAGTGGATATCGGAAGATAGCCGGGAATTTGCTATTTAAAATATTTAACTATTTTGAAACGAAATAAAACTAATTAAAAGTAATTGGACCTTTTTGGGGTTTCAACCACGATCAGGTACCCAGTACACAATGGTCCCGTCATTTGAGAGTTCGCACTAGCCTCCAATCCATGCGTTATTATACCTACAATGCAAAACTAAATGAGCTAACGCTCAGCAAGTAACATATGCATGATCATGCGCATGAGTTTTCATTCATTTTCTCAAAATTATCTCATCACAAGGCTCTGTGCCTTCTCGTCATCTCAATTTATCCACATTTCCTACTTGGGCCCGAATACCACTATGTTGTACCGTATGTGCTCAAATATCAACATGTCCGATAACATGCACCTTCCAGTGCCTGTGGTCTGTCATCGCTCACCGAGACTCAAGACTCTACAGTTTGTATCCATCGTCGCCCACCGAGACTCAAGATACTGCACCGGGAATTATATTATATCAATCAGGCCTGATCTATTATATACGGTGCTCGGCGTACCGATTCGCAGTCCCAAGGCCACCAAGAGACCTCCCGACACCGCCCGTATACCGGCTCCGGACCTCTAACACCTCATCATCGACTACCCTTAATGACCCGACGAGAGTATCAAGCGAGTGTATATATCCGGATGCGAGGTAAAGTACGGTACACCCGTAGGGAAATTCTACTATCATCCACATCATTCTCTCTCCATATATTTTCATATACTCTTTATCTCTTTCTTTATCATTTACGAATGACTTCTTCTAAGTCCACACAATGCACATGTCAATGCCCATGAATGCAAACATATATCTCGTCCGTCGATTTTACGTCATATAACCACATCATATAGCATTCCAATGATATTCATATGCATCAATAACATATCATATCATATCATCAAATCACGTCTTGCATGCTTTCACCATATACAGATAATTGTCACATCATATTTCACGTATATTGCACCAACAATATACTTCACATAATCACATAGGAGCACATAATAATATAAATATTATGTTTTTCATTGTAATTGAAATATTACTTACCTCGTTCCTTGATTATCCTAGAATTGACGACTTTATTTTCCAATATTTTGCAATACTAATCCGCTTGGAGTCAAACTAGATTGATCATCACTCCTCTCCTATCATATGTATAAATTACAATTTAGTAACATGATAATATATTACATTCCAACTAACCAATTTGAATTAGGATCCATTAATTAATATGAAATTAGATTGGGTCATCTTATTATAAAATATTTTATCTAAAGAATTATATAGACCAACTTTATTTTAAAGAGATCGATCCGCTTTATTATACCTCATAAGAAAATTAATCTAATTCTCATATCCAAAATATTAATCATAACATTAATAATATAAATCTAATTATATTATTATATATATATAATATAATATAATATAAAAAAATAAAAATAAAAAAAACTTACTTGTCAATGAGGGGGGGGGGGGGGTCGCCCCCCCCAACTTATGTATGGAGGGGTCGACCCCCCATAAAAAAAGAGGGGGGGGGGGGTCGACCCCCCTCTTTCTCTCTCTCCGTCTCTTCCGTTTTTTTACGCAAATGATGCGTATTTATAGTTTTTATTGAGGGGCTAAGCTGCAATTATTTTATTTACTTTTTTAGTCCCAAAAAAATATAAAATATATATTTTAGTCACAAAAAAAATATTAAAAACTACTAAAATGACCAAAAAATTATAGGGTCATATGAAGTCGAAAGAGAAAATTCTTGGTGCCAATATGAAGTTCTCAAGGAATACATTACAACTATATTTTCGGATCATGAAATCGATAACCAAGGTAAAAGTTATCGCTCGTCAAAGTGTACCACTTAAAACTATTTTATTTCGATTTCTTTTTAAATGACTACTTTCGTCTTAATTTTCGGTACTCTTATTGTCATCGAAATTGAACTTTTAATATATCATTCTAAAATATCCACGATCTAATTTCTCGTATCCTTTTCGAAACGCAATATGGTCAATTATAGCAAAAGTTGCGACTTGTCAAAATAAGCCGTTTAAAACTAACATTTCGAATGCCACCATTCTTTATTAAAATTTTCGAGACACATACGTCAACCGAATACGTTCTACAATGAACCATTTTGAAATTCATTTAGAACTCTACATGATAGTATTCTCGAATAGTCAAGACAGATAACAAAACTAAGAATTTACGTGTCCCGAAATTATACGAGTAATTCGTTGTTAATTAATAATATAATAATATAATATATATACACACAAACATGTGTGTTATGTCCAATTAATTAATTAATATTATTATATTATTTTAATTATTATTATTTTAACCAAAAGTTTACGGTTTAACTTTGGTCTATTATTTTTCAACGTTAGAACGAATTCTTAGTTCCACTTTGAAATACATTTCATATACTTCAATCCATATCTTCCCAATTATGGAATCGATAGTCAGTTTATTTAATCGATAAAATTACTTAAAGTAACATTTAATATTCTTATTTATTTTTTGTTGATAATACGTTAACTAAATTTAAAGTCTGATTTAATGTCGAATATGTCCCTTTAAATAAGTCAAATAAATTAAATTTCTATTTGACTTTGGAGTGGGTCCTATTAAATGTGAATAATTTAATATAATAATAAGACGAATTTTTGGATCGTTACACCGACAAAATCCAAAAATTATTTACAGACTTCTACTTCACATAGTTTCCTCTAAAGACAAGATCATTACATGCTTATTGGGCATAACATTGTAATTTCATTTGTCTACATTAATAGAGCAAAAGAAGTTTTTGTGAATATGAATGAGATATATTACTGAATTTTCTTAGTAGTTACTGCATCTTCATTCGTCAGAGGTGCTACTAGTAATCTTTTTGTTCGTGGAACTTGGTTGATCACTAATTTGGAAGAGTGGTCTCTTCGCTAAAGATGACAATGAGTCAAGTATGAGTCGGTTTTAACGAACTCATACCCTATACATCAGAAATTTTTAGCCTCCATACCCATATACCCAACTTACTAAAGTGGGTCGAGTGCGGGTCGATGACGGGTATGATTTCATACCCATTAAAAACCCATTTACTTTTTTTTTTTTGTAAATTTCTTAATGAAGAGAATTGAAGGAAAATACGACAATTAAAGAAACCAAACTAACAACTAATGAGCTTAAAGAAGTGAAGAATTTAAAGAAAATAAGTGAAAAACTTGGAAAAGAGAGAACGCTTTTTTTTTTTTGGAGATGAAGTGCTGCTATGTTCGGGATTATATTTGTGTTTTTTAAAGACTGATTTTTTTTTTTTTTTTTGTTAATGCAACAAACACGTATGCTTATTATTTTGAAGATTGGACTCTCGTTTAGTGATAATGGTTTCTTCCCTTTTGAGTCAGCTGAGTCTTCAGTGATTTGTTCTAAAGGTAGTGTTTAAAGTATGAAAATCATCTCATACTTGTAGTCCTAAGAAATGGCCTACTTTGTGTTCCTTTATTGTAATCTACCGAGTTGCTAACTGTCGGAATAGCCTTGAGATAGAAGACATGTTCTTCGATTTCAGTGCGAATAAGATCTACAATTGCATGTCCCTAAAAACAAAAGTACATTTAACTAATGAGACTTTTTAAATTTATGTTATAAAGAAGACTCATATGGTGTGCTCAATCCTATTGCATGTTCCATAAGAATTATACCTGAGATGTCTATCAGTTTCTCTATAGATTCCCCCATGAATGAGGCAGTTAAACTTCCATACAGTAGGACATATGCCCTAACTTTGTTTATACAACAAAGGAAAGTGTAAGTATAATTTGTCTCAATGACTTAAGTACTGGACAACACCTACAGTTTTACCTCGAGGTTGATATGAAGTTGAGAGACTTGCAGAATCTGCAATGGTAAATCTCACCAGCAGGGGCGGACCCAGGGTGGGGCCTCCTGGGGCACGTTCCCCAGTAAAATTTTGATTTTTTTTTTTCTGATAGGTAAATTTTTTGTTTTAATCTTCAAACTTGATTTATTAAGATATAAATATAATAGTGCACCTTTGCAGTGCACTCAGGACTCAGCACTTTGAAGATGATACATTACATATAATTTCTTTTTTTTTTTTATATAAAAATAGTGCACCAATGAAAGTGGAGCCATGGGCAGTGGGGGATGTGATTTATGCTAATTATATCATAAGTGTACAAGGTTAATATAATTATTTATTTGTTTGGGGATTGAATATTTTCAAGTACTTTTTTATTTTTCAGTCTCTTTTTACCAAAAAAAAAAATTCGGGGGAACCCCGTACCATCCGTGTGCCCCACTAGTATAAACGCTCTGCGTCCACCACTGCTCACCAGCTTTAGTTGCATTTCAAACCTTGTTGCAAGACATATATCAGAAAGAAGGTTTTTTAAAGTTAACATAAGCTTTAGCCTTTATCCAAAAGTACTTTTGCTGTGGATGACAATGATGCTTAGAGAATGTAAGGCTATAATGATGATTAGAGCATGTAAGACTGTATTTTTATTAATGTTATGTATAACTGATTGTTTACAAGAAGGAAGTCCTTACGATGAGGAGTAAACCCAGAATATCACTTAAACTGAAACTGAAACTGAAATGCTAATGTGTGAAGGGAAGGTTTTATTGTGTACAAAAGGTGGGATGAGAATATAAACATGTGTAGTGATTGAATGCTATACCTTTGTATCAATGAGTACAAGATTCTAGTATCTTGATGAGCCATACTGAGATGCTCTTGATGGCAGTTTTTCAGTTACTATTGCTTTTGCTGTCCATCCTTTTTGTCTGATATATGGTATTAAGCTATATGTCCTGTCATTTTACCTGGCTGGAAGATGTACTGCATAGAGAGCAAAATAGAGCATGTGAGATGTAATCGTTTATAATTACATAAAACGTGAAAGAAAATCCATCTAAGTGCAATTGAATATAAAAATAAATAGATCTTTGGGATAAAATAATGTATATACTTATAAGGTAGAAAAAGAACAGCTTAATCTGAAGAAAAAAATAAAAAATCTTCTATAATTATATGGAATATGAAAGAAAATCCATCTAATCGTAAGTGAATACAAATATAAATAGATCTTTGGGAGAAAATAGTGTAAATAGTTATAATAAGGTAGAAAAGAACAACTTAATCTGAAGAAGAAATACAAAGCTGGTGTTGTTTTCTAATAGAATATTCGTTAAAAGTTTTGTATTTAAAAACATGTTTTTTATGTTTTCAAGGTAAAATATGTGGTTGAAAAGTGGAGAAAGAAAATATATGTGGTAAAAAGGTAATTTAGGGAATTGTGTTATTTAAAAACATGTTTTTTTTTGTTTGCCGAACATGGGCTAAAAATGAGATGTCATAGTAGTTTTCTATGTACTATTATATATTGTGACAGGAAAGATAATTTTTTAGTACGCGCACACACACATAGGTAGGGTGGATCCACCATCCGACGAGCTAGCGTAGTCGTGCTAGCTGGCCTTTGGCGGACCCCCAAGCTAGCCGTCGGTAACAGTAGTTTGCCCTCACATTGTTGTAAATTTTGATTTTTTTGGTTTTGTAATGTCTAAGTTTTAATCAATAATATTGATTCTTGATTTCTCAATTTTTTTGTTAAATTTCTCGGTTGCCCCCGGTGCCACACTACTTAGTTTTTAATCGATTTGTGATTTCTCATTTGAATTATTAGGTAATGAGACTAAACATTGATTCATTATGATTGAAGCGTTACTTGGGAATTATGCATGAATGTTACATTTATGTTTTTTGCAATGTGGTCATTTGTGAGCCCCATATTCCCCTTTCGGGAATTGTGATTATTGATTTATTGGTAGTGAATAAAGATTTGGTGAAAATGTGATTTGATTTGTGAATTGTGGTTATTAATTTATAGATTGTGAATTGAGATTTGATGAATTTTTAATTTGATTTGTGATTTGTGATTATTGATTTCTAGATTGTGAATTGAAATTTGGTGAATATTTGATTTACAGATTATGAAACTTTTTTCCAATCTAAACGAAAGTCTCAACTTAGTGGTTCTAATTCTAGTGGTCCTGCAACTGCTTCTAGTAGACCACATGAGTTAATTTTTAATATTATTTAATTAAATAATGTAAACAATCTCGCTATTGCAACCGTTGACGTTCATTGGCCACCGATCAACGTCAACGCTATATTTGGAGTTTTGGCCTGATTCATTCTTGCACATAGGTGCTATTTTCTAGTCGAGGTTAACGTAAAACTTGTCACGCAAAGCATGTAGCATGTATGAAAAATCTAAATCTACAAGATTTGTTTAGCAGAATTTGAGGAAAAGAGCTATGTAGTTGAGGTGGAAGATATGATCCTACAATCAATAATAGAAACTTGACTAGTTGGTAGTGTTGGGATATTTTGTATATAGTGATGCCAAAGGAATATATGAAATCCGTACCGATAAATGGACGGAATAACGACACGAAAAATTTGACTGTGCAAGAATTTGATTTAGGAAGAGAGACGAGAATGATAGTGATATTACATATCATTGGTGTGTTTTTGGGAAACCCCAAAGGTCCTTTTTATAGAGTATGAATGATTGTGAACGAAGTGGTGGAAGTCAAACTATAGCGACCCAGAATTTTTACGCAATTTTATAATTATTTTAATATTTAGAAAATTGTGTCGCTACTATTTCACCTATTATTTTGAAGTTAACGCCGCGACGAATTCGTCTAGCCAAGTCAAGAAATATCGAATTTGTTCGATTTTAAATTAAAAATCCGAATTTCTAAAATTATGTTATTTTAATTATTTATTCAAAGTATTATTTTCAAAATCATTTTTAATTCCAAATTTATTAAAATATCCCAATGATCCTTATTCAAATTATTTCAAGTCCAAATACGTATTTCAATTTTATTTCAAAATTTGTTTATTCTCAAATTTATTTTCAGTCCAAAATATATCAGTTTTTAATACAATTTTTAATCAATGATTCCCTTTCAATTATGATGTTCTCCACCACGGTTTCATCATACAACCACACCTCCATTCAACTCACATGGCACAACCCATATTCCCTTTCCATTATTTTTATTTAATGATTCCCCATGTCTCCTCTTTAATCATTTTAATTTCTTTCTTTTTTCCTTTAAAAACACCAACATTCATCACCCGTATCCATCATATTCTCCACCAAATCAACCATCAAAACATAATGATGATATTCTATTTTATTTCACACCAAATTCTCCACTAACCAAAACAAAATTTCATTTCCACCTATCTTAATTCCACCACACTAACACAAATCTGTATAAAACCATAAGTGCAGATCAAACCACCTTCATCCCCATGAATCATCACGTCTACCATCAATGCCTATCACCATACACTACACCATCGACTTGCAACCAAGACAACCATTTCAATAACCATCAACCAATTTGCAATCAACCACAGTATTCATCATTTCATCATCGAAACCATCACCGGAAATTAACCCAACCACAGTCACCACCCATCTTCGAACATCTGTACCACCACCCATTTCGTTTCTTCCCGTTTTGATTCCCAAATCAGACAATCAGCATCATCATCATCAATGTAAAAAACCACCAGAGTCTCTGACCTTCATTACCATGAATCAACCACCCAGCAGCCATTTCATCCAATATCAATCCAACCAGAATCACCACCTCCAGCTCCAGTCACCAATTCCACCATTAACTCCAAGATCGCCTTTGCAGTCACTTGCGACCACTACCGCCGCAACACTGCCCAACCTCGAATCTCCAAGTTCAGCCCAAACTCAAAATCAAAAACCAGTCTCTGAATCATCTACATCAAATCTGAAACCCAGATACTCACCTCAGTCACTAACCTATTTTGAATGGAGTATCGTCGGACAATCACCAAACAGCAGCTTCGATTTTTGTTTCGATTTCGCCCTTGTTTCTCGCACCCAAGCCCTAAAATCAGAAACCTTGCTTTGACCACCACTTACCGCAACCTGCGCCGGCTACTTCGCCGGCGAATCACCGGCAGTGTCACTCGTTTGTTCCTCGCCTGATTTCACTGATGAAATCGCAGAGAGAGTGCTGAGAGAGAGAAGTGAGAATGGTAGAGTAAGAGAGTGAAAAATCTGATTTTATTATTTTGATTTTCAGAAATTTCAGTTTAGTCCCTCTATTTTGAAATGTTTTAATTCAGTCCTTCCAATTCTTTTAAAGGTTTTCAAATCAGTCTCCAACTTTTAAAGTTATTTCAAATCAGCCCCCAAGTTTTAAAATATATTATTTCAACCCTATTGTTTTGGAGTTTCCGACTCAACTATCAAAAGTATTCATTTTAATCCATCCACTTTCAAAGTATCTATTTTAGTCCCTGAACTTTCAAAAGTATTCATTTTAGTCCCTCAACTTTCAAAACATCAATTTTAGTCCTCAAATTATAATTTATCATTTTGAACTATATATTCGATAGACTAAAGTGACTTATTGGCTAAGACGAAGCGTACGGAGAATTTAAAGAAATTGAAGTCATTCCCGCTCAACTTTGCACTCGTCGGATTTGAGGTAGACTCGCACTTATTAATTGATTTAAATTATGATTTCATATAAATGTCATGTGACTTGTGAAAGTCAATTTTCAAGAAAATTAAGTATGTTTTATGAAAGGTAAATATACCTTATGTTTTTATGAAAAGTAAGTATACCCTATGTTTTTACGATAATGTTTTATATGTTTTGGATCATTGCTATGCACATAAGAATTCTTACCACCTAAGTTCGGTAAAATTCTTGTGTCTCCATAAGTTTATGAGGATTTACCACCTAAGTTCGGTAAAATTCCTGTCTTTCCATATGTTTATGAGGATTTACCACCTAAGTTCGGTAAAATTCCTGTCTCATATGTTTATGAGGATTTCGATCCTATCTTATGTTATGATGGAAATGATCCCTATGAATTTCAAGAATTATGTTTTGGTATACTTACTGTTATTATGATTTTACTGCATAAGAATTCTTGCCACCTAAGTTCGGTAAAGTTCTTGTGTCTCCTTATGTTTATGAGGATTTCAATCCTATCTTATGTTATGCTTTCAAAAGAAATTATGCTTGGCATAATTAAAATGTTTTTATAAGTATATGGTTTTCAAAGAGCTGTTTTCAAAGAGCTATTTTCAAAGAGCCTATGATTTGCAAAATATGTCCCGTGCTGTAATGCACAATATGAGTTTTATCAAGAGCCGTTTTATAAAGAAGCTTTATCAATGCCCGTTTTATAAAGAGCCGGGATTTATGTGTTTAATCATCTTATAAATTAAATTAATTTGCGATGAGTCTACTGAGTATTTCCCCCATGAAATACTCATCCTACTTTTTAACAGTTTTGCAGATTTCGGAGACGGTGGCGAGCGATGAATGATGGTGGCAATAATCGTTAAACAGTTGAAAGTTTGACGTTAATGGTTTCCGTATTTTCCAAACAATCGAATAATTTAGAGAAGTTCATTTATTTGAGAAATTATGACATTGACAATTTCTTTACAATATTAATTGTTCGATTTACTATTTCAAATGGTTTCATAAATGTTTTCGATTTTATCGGCCATTACAATTTATTTAATGTTGCCAAAAATGAATTTCAATTATTTCTTCCGCAAAAATATTATTCGAAAAATTTAGATAGAAAATGACGTAGTGAACCGGGTATACGGAACTCGGGGCGCTACAAGTTGGTATCAGAGCTAGTCTGCGTTTCTGTAGACTGGAAAAATTTTCAAAAAGAATTTTCAAGAAATATTTTCCATTATAAAATTTTATTGATGAAGATTGCCACTGCCATCATTCGTTCCACCAACTCCGAGGTAAAGAAGTTTATGATGTTTAAAGTTATTTCAGTATTTCGAATACTCATTTTATTGATTTATGAGAAAGAATGAAGAGTATTTCGGATACTTATGATTTATGAGAAATAAGAATGTATTTCTTCGAAAATAATGATGTTGTTATGCTTTGTCATAACTTATATGCTTTAATGTATGATTATGAGAAATTTTTTTAAGAAAGAAAACGAGTGTTGAGCATAATGGGAATAATATGATTTAAGAATGATTTTTAAATAATTTTTGTCCTCGAGTTAGAAATGATGAACCCTAGATGGACTTTGCATAATTGATTTTAGACATGGCACTAAGTATGAGAAGTCAACGGAAAGAATTTGATTATATGTTAAGATTATAAGTGATATTATGATATTGAAAAATATGATTTGAAATTTCTATGTTGAGGAATTATGAATTGAATTATGGGATATTTTGATGATATTGAAGTGTTGGAATCGTTTTCAATATTTTTAGATCGTTGTGATCAAATGTGGAGTTATTTATTATTGTGAGTTATGAAGTATGCTTATGGTTTGGATAAGTCCAAATTACAAGGGAAACTCTGTCCAGAATGTTATCATTTGGAATTAAGAGCATGATATGATAAGCATCCACTAAAGGAATTAAGGTTAGACATGCAAGTACATTTATATCACAAACGAGATTTGGTTGATGATAGCAGAGATTTTATTATTTTCTCATAAGGAGAACACACAAGAGTCACACTGGAAAGGAAATACATGAAAAACATGAAAGCATAAGAGAAAAACATGGAAAGATCCTCAAAATGAGAGATGTGTTTCCGGAGTAGCCGTATCCTACCACCTCTGATCTTTTGAGGAAATAAAGAAACCTTCAAAGAGGTGTGTTTCGAGAGTAAGAATACTCCGTAATCTACCACCTGGAACCTTTGAGGTACACACAAGATTTAAACATTAAGGAAATCCTAGTAAATGGAGGGGTGTCTCGAGAGTGAGAATACTCCGTACTCTACCCCCACCTATTCTAAGATTCAAAGAGTTAAGTTTACATTAACCGGACTCCATTTTCGCTTGATTCCCCTTCCTTGTGACCAATCTATCTTAACTCCTACTGGATCTTGTATTGAGATATATGACTGCAGCTTATCCAGTAGTTCATCAATAGTAGGAGCGGAAATAAGAAGCCTTCTGGAAAATGGAGAGATGAATCCCTGTTCCACAGCATAATCAAGAAAGGTTAACAAACCATCAAAGAAATTGTTAACATTCAGAAGCCCAATAGGCTTAGTATGGAGATCTAGTTGAGCCCACGAGGTAATGTTAAAGATTTCTTCTAAGGTACCAAAACCTCCGGGCAGGGCTATAAAGGCATTAGAACCATATAGCATACAAGTTATGCGTTCATGGATGGATAAGGTTTGAACTTCATGCCCTCGTGTTTTGCCTGCAACATCTACCAAAGGGACAGGTATGACACCGATTACTTTTGATTTCTCTGCAAGAGCAGATTGGGAAACACAACCCATTAGACCACTGCTACCACCCCCATACACAAGAGTGATACCTTTTTCCCCCAGTTTCTTTCCAAGATCTACAGCCGCTTCTAGATAACCGAAGCCTTTCCCTACTTTTGATCCACAAAATACACAAATAGTTTTGATCTGTCGAAGTTTTGGTGCTTCCATCTTTGATAGTAAAGAAGGGAAAACTTACGAAGAAGATGTGATTTTGGGATGCCTGAACTATGAAATATGTTTGGCTATTTAAAACCGGAAAAATTTACTGTTTTTGATTGATTCTGAAAAAGTAAAGATTCACTTTTTGACAAAATCGGCCAACTTTTGACTATTTTATCAAAGATATCACCTTTCGGTGATTTATTTCCAGCTTTATCAAACCTCGAGAAAAGGAAAATATATTTATTTCCAGCTTTATCAAACCTCGAGAAAGGAAAATATATTTTATTTCCAAAACGCGTGAGAGAAAGCAGCAAAATATTTTAAAAGATTTATCTTATATCATTGCTGAACTGCCAGAAGCCTCATTTTGTAAAACAGACTGGCAAACAGGATCTTTCGATATTATATTTTGGAGACTATAACGATTTTTGTCCTCGTTAAACTGAGCGTATAAGGAGAGAAGTTCACGTTGTACATAACCACTTGGGTGCGTCTCAAGAGTCAGTCGAATATCATCCAAAGACTCCTTACTCAGTCCACCCTTTATGAATTCGATTTTATCATCCCGATTAGTAGAAGAATATCCTACTGATTTGCAACGAGTATTACAGTTCCAACGAGCACATTTGTAGCAACCACCCAGTCTTTTTGCTCTTCGTTTCTTTGCAAACGTGCTTTTGCCTAAACCAGGCATGTGTTTAGGAAATGTTGATGGTAATTCACCAGATAGTCGAACCTTTGCTTCTATCAACCAGCGAACATCTTCTGGGATATCATGAGCCATCAGCAACCTCAATCTTTCGAGCCTTATTCTATAGATCTTTCTCAGATCATTCATAGGAAGATTGGCATAATACTTGCTGATGTTAGAAATGATGATATCCATTGTTTGATGATTCAACCTCTTCCCAGTATGAACTATTTAAAAGCATTAAGGATCTGAGTGAATCCGCGTGATGTTGTGTCCAGCAAGAAAGCGCAGGATTAGAATAATGAAAAGAGGAGACAAGAAGTAATGCGCTGTTTATGTTATCGATAAAGGGAGATTTGATGATGGGATTTGAGATATGAAATATTTTCTTGAATTTTGGTAGTGATACTTTTGATATAATAATCAAGGTATAGAAATAATATGGGAATACGTGAAATAGAAATAAGGACTGTATTGAATCAGAATTCATACGTTTATACAAGTGAAAGAAATACTTTGCAGAAAATGTTATGACATTTAAGTATAGAATCTTAGTTATTTGGAAGATATATACGAATATTTGAGGTCCGTGATACGATGATAAGTGACAAGTTACATGAATACTACAAGATATGATGAAATATCACATACGAATGGGAATTTTCATTTTGATTCAGAAGAATTTATGAGTAGACATATGTCTATTATTGATAGAAAAGTCCATGTCTTAAGGAAAACAAATTGATGCATTTAGACAAAGTCCAGTGGGTTAAATATGGTTGGGTTAAATATGGTAGCGATGATGCTACATAAGAGAAGAAGAAGAGATTCTGATTAAGTATTCAGAAATCATAAGATCAAGTAAGTTTAATTTCGAGGACGAAATTATTTTAAGGGGGTAAGATTATAGCGACCCAGAATTTTTACGCAATTTTATAATTATTTTAATATTTAGAAAATTGTGTCGCTACTATTTCACCTATTATTTTGAAGTTAACGCCGCGACGAATTCGTCTAGCCAAGTCAAGAAATATCGAATTTGTTCGATTTTAAATTAAAAATCCGAATTTCTAAAATTATGTTATTTTAATTATTTATTCAAAGTATTATTTTCAAAATCATTTTTAATTCCAAATTTATTAAAATATCCCAATGATCCTTATTCAAATTATTTCAAGTCCAAATACGTATTTCAATTTTATTTCAAAATTTGTTTATTCTCAAATTTATTTTCAGTCCAAAATATATCAGTTTTTAATACAATTTTTAATCAATGATTCCCTTTCAATTATGATGTTCTCCACCACGGTTTCATCATACAACCACACCTCCATTCAACTCACATGGCACAACCCATATTCCCTTTCCATTATTTTTATTTAATGATTCCCCATGTCTCCTCTTTAATCATTTTAATTTCTTTCTTTTTTCCTTTAAAAACACCAACATTCATCACCCGTATCCATCATATTCTCCACCAAATCAACCATCAAAACATAATGATGATATTCTATTTTATTTCACACCAAATTCTCCACTAACCAAAACAAAATTTCATTTCCACCTATCTTAATTCCACCACACTAACACAAATCTGTATAAAACCATAAGTGCAGATCAAACCACCTTCATCCCCATGAATCATCACGTCTACCATCAATGCCTATCACCATACACTACACCATCGACTTGCAACCAAGACAACCATTTCAATAACCATCAACCAATTTGCAATCAACCACAGTATTCATCATTTCATCATCGAAACCATCACCGGAAATTAACCCAACCACAGTCACCACCCATCTTCGAACATCTGTACCACCACCCATTTCGTTTCTTCCCGTTTTGATTCCCAAATCAGACAATCAGCATCATCATCATCAATGTAAAAAACCACCAGAGTCTCTGACCTTCATTACCATGAATCAACCACCCAGCAGCCATTTCATCCAATATCAATCCAACCAGAATCACCACCTCCAGCTCCAGTCACCAATTCCACCATTAACTCCAAGATCGCCTTTGCAGTCACTTGCGACCACTACCGCCGCAACACTGCCCAACCTCGAATCTCCAAGTTCAGCCCAAACTCAAAATCAAAAACCAGTCTCTGAATCATCTACATCAAATCTGAAACCCAGATACTCACCTCAGTCACTAACCTATTTTGAATGGAGTATCGTCGGACAATCACCAAACAGCAGCTTCGATTTTTGTTTCGATTTCGCCCTTGTTTCTCGCACCCAAGCCCTAAAATCAGAAACCTTGCTTTGACCACCACTTACCGCAACCTGCGCCGGCTACTTCGCCGGCGAATCACCGGCAGTGTCACTCGTTTGTTCCTCGCCTGATTTCACTGATGAAATCGCAGAGAGAGTGCTGAGAGAGAGAAGTGAGAATGGTAGAGTAAGAGAGTGAAAAATCTGATTTTATTATTTTGATTTTCAGAAATTTCAGTTTAGTCCCTCTATTTTGAAATGTTTTAATTCAGTCCTTCCAATTCTTTTAAAGGTTTTCAAATCAGTCTCCAACTTTTAAAGTTATTTCAAATCAGCCCCCAAGTTTTAAAATATATTATTTCAACCCTATTGTTTTGGAGTTTCCGACTCAACTATCAAAAGTATTCATTTTAATCCATCCACTTTCAAAGTATCTATTTTAGTCCCTGAACTTTCAAAAGTATTCATTTTAGTCCCTCAACTTTCAAAACATCAATTTTAGTCCTCAAATTATAATTTATCATTTTGAACTATATATTCGATAGACTAAAGTGACTTATTGGCTAAGACGAAGCGTACGGAGAATTTAAAGAAATTGAAGTCATTCCCGCTCAACTTTGCACTCGTCGGATTTGAGGTAGACTCGCACTTATTAATTGATTTAAATTATGATTTCATATAAATGTCATGTGACTTGTGAAAGTCAATTTTCAAGAAAATTAAGTATGTTTTATGAAAGGTAAATATACCTTATGTTTTTATGAAAAGTAAGTATACCCTATGTTTTTACGATAATGTTTTATATGTTTTGGATCATTGCTATGCACATAAGAATTCTTACCACCTAAGTTCGGTAAAATTCTTGTGTCTCCATAAGTTTATGAGGATTTACCACCTAAGTTCGGTAAAATTCCTGTCTTTCCATATGTTTATGAGGATTTACCACCTAAGTTCGGTAAAATTCCTGTCTCATATGTTTATGAGGATTTCGATCCTATCTTATGTTATGATGGAAATGATCCCTATGAATTTCAAGAATTATGTTTTGGTATACTTACTGTTATTATGATTTTACTGCATAAGAATTCTTGCCACCTAAGTTCGGTAAAGTTCTTGTGTCTCCTTATGTTTATGAGGATTTCAATCCTATCTTATGTTATGCTTTCAAAAGAAATTATGCTTGGCATAATTAAAATGTTTTTATAAGTATATGGTTTTCAAAGAGCTGTTTTCAAAGAGCTATTTTCAAAGAGCCTATGATTTGCAAAATATGTCCCGTGCTGTAATGCACAATATGAGTTTTATCAAGAGCCGTTTTATAAAGAAGCTTTATCAATGCCCGTTTTATAAAGAGCCGGGATTTATGTGTTTAATCATCTTATAAATTAAATTAATTTGCGATGAGTCTACTGAGTATTTCCCCCATGAAATACTCACCCTACTTTTTAACAGTTTTGCAGATTTCGGAGACGGTGGCGAGCGATGAATGATGGTGGCAATAATCGTTAAACAGTTGAAAGTTTGACGTTAATGGTTTCCGTATTTTCCAAACAATCGAATAATTTAGAGAAGTTCATTTATTTGAGAAATTATGACTTTGGCAATTTCTTTACAATATTAATGGTTCGATTTACTATTTCAAATGGTTTCATAAATGTTTTCGATTTTATCGGCCATTACAGTTTATTTAATGTTGCCAAAAATGAATTTCAATTATTTCTTCCGCAAAAATATTATTCGAAAAATTTAGATAGAAAATGACGTAGTGAACCGGGTATACGGAACTCGGGGCGCTACACAAACTATGCAACATTTCCAAATATTGCAACTCTTCAAAAAGACACATTTTCCCGGACAACCGTGCGACCGCACGCTTATAATCTATGCGGCCGCACGACTTTACGCCAAACAAAATTTAATCATTTTTTACATGTGATCGCATAGTATTAAAATCGTGCGATCGCATGGGCAAAATCTTGACCATATTTTTGTCATTTTCCGTAATTTCTCATTCATCCGATATTGACTTTGAAATGTCAAATATACACTTTAATGTATGCAGAAAAATCTAAATTCTCTTTCGGGGGCGTTGCCCCCGACCCCCCGCGATTTGACCGGGCAGGTCGATTCCCGTTTATGGGCCCCGAAGCGGCGAAATGACAAACAAATTTGCCTAAACGAATTGAGCTGAGTTTGAGTATTTGGTCGAAATCGACACGAAGTCACTTTAGTCAGTTTTCAATACTTAATTAATTTCTTAATTTATCGATTTATTAAACCAATTTTCAACAAGTAGAGAAAAAGTTAAAAAAAAATGGAAGTGGCTAAAAGTGACTATACATATGCAGTAGAAGTGTACGTTCTTCTCTCTCTTTAAATATGCAGTTTTGTTGATAGAACAGTAGAAGTGTACGTTCTTCTCTCTCTTTACGAGATGTAAGCGAAAGACTCTAATTACTATATTCAATATTGGACATAATCCCATTTGTCTCACCTTCGCGTACCTGATTAGACATAATCTCTAAAAATAAATTATGAGTACAAGAATACGAAACCAAGCACGTGATCATCAAGGAGCATCCCATGTTCTTATATAAAATAAAAAATTTACGCATTATAAATAACTCCATCCCGTCAAAAGTTTAGGAATCGTTCTCTATGTATTTCAATTTTTTAATTTTAAATTTTGAATTCATTTTCAGTTTTACGTTTTGACTGTCTGTTTTTTAGTTTTTGAATTTGAAGATAATTTAATTAAAATTAGACTTTATTTCGATGTTTCCGATGCTTTTAATTTTTTACACTAAACATACCGAAAATATTCAAAACTACAAAAATGTCATTTTGAATTTTCTTTAAAGTTTTTCCCCTTATTCTCAAAAAATTATTTTCGAAAATATAAAGTGAACAAGTTTTCCATATTTTAAAATGCCGAAAACAGGAAATAACATGAGTACAGGGCCTTAGACTAACTCCACCTTTCCTCTTTCACGGACAGTAGTCATATTATCAGCCCGGACACTACCGATTCGGACCGGCCCAATGCGTAAGATTCCGTTACTGGACAAGACCTATCCTACTTGTGTAAAAACCGCTCGCTCTAATCATCCCACTTCTCTTACTCACCACCAACCGTCTATACTACCAACTCCACTTTTCTACTCGTAAGCTCCTTGCACCAATTTCTTCTCGTAGACGTATTGACTTCATCTATATATACATAATATTACATAGATTTGTATATCGTATGTACTAATTTAATTGTGTATTTGTATACGCATCTCCAGGCCGTGAATTTTCGCTCCATATAAGAAATGTCAGAAGGTAGGTACTCCAAATTGTAATCTGATTTAAACCCAATTTTAATTTATTTCATATGCAAATGCTTCCTTTTAATAACCTTTGTTTGCAGTAGTTGGATTTTTGAAAAATACTTTTGGTGACTTGTGTAAATTTATTGTTATTGTTGTAAAAGGTGGACATGAATCGCCGAAGGTTGACCAGTACGATGAGGCAATGGAGGCCTTGTCTTCACTCATCACCAAACGTAGTCGTGCTGATAAGAGCAATAAAGGCGATCGTTTTGATTTATTATTTGATTATATCAAGGTATCTTATTTTTATTAACAATTAATGAATTATTTGGATTTTGGCCTTGGAGCTTTATATATGTTGTTTGGTATTATGTATTCTAGATATTGGAATTAGAGGAACCAATAAAAGAGATGAATATTATTCATGTAGCGGGCACCAAAGGAAAGGTAACCAAATGAATTTTTTGTTAATTGGATGTTGAGATGGTTATGTATTCCGTGGTGTATTAAAAAAAAAAAAAAAAATTTAATTGATTGATTGAACTTTTTTCAATTTCAAGAATGTTTGTTTATGAGATTTTACACTGATGTTTTTTATATGGGACTGTACGGTGAAGGGATCCACTTGCACTTTTACAGAATCAATTCTACGTAATTGTGGTTTCCATACTGGACTTTTTACATCTCCCCACCTCATCGATGTTCGAGAAAGATTTCGATTGGATGGGTAAGTGTTTACCATTTGGAGGACAATAAAAGGTTTTCTCTTAGCATATTGAACAGACTTCGCGACATTTTAGAAACGGTCTCATTCATTGAGCCAGTTAAAATGATGCAAGATACTGTGTTAGTTTGTTGACTTCTTGTTTTGCTCGGATGTTTCAGTGTAGATATTTGTGAGGAGAAGTTTTTGACATATTTCTGGTGGTGTTGGAATCGACTTAAGGCACGTCAACTGTTCTTTTCTTCATAATTATTTATTTCTAAACACCAATTCCTGTAAATCCTTTAACATGATTTGGTTTGCTTGCTACTCTACCATATGACAAGATTACTATATATATTAAATCTTAAGAAAATGAAATGATTTCTACAACTCATGAATCACCTTCAAATTGGTATTTGGAAATTCTTGTAACAACTTAGTTCAAGGTAGATGTAGATGTAGATGCCTCTGCTGTGTATGGCAGCCATCATTGACTTTATTCTTCGAATCTCATGTAGGGGAATTTTGATAGCTCTGCTAGATACGAGCAATAAACTCTGATAATTTGTCGCTTAATATTGCTGCCATCTGGATAGGGAGGCTTCAAACATTTTAAATTCCTGGTTATTCTTGTTGATTTCTAGGATCAAGTTAAGAACTATCATGATTCAGCTAAATCCATATCGGTTTTGTAATTGTTTTGGAGTAGATTTTGTCCTGGCAGCTTTTTATCTTTATGTTCATTCTGAAGTCACAGGAAGTCAGGGGATGAGAGATGGAATTGAATTGAATTTCCTACACTCATCTAGCTGTTTAGAGGGTCATTTTTGTTTTCTTTTGTATGTTTTCTTAATAAAATATTTCCATATGCAATGATTGTTTCTGCTTCATGTATGCATCCAAGCAATTGAGGTTTCGTTATCCACCATTAGAAATTATTATACTGAAAGTCCAGAAGGTGACTAAGGAACATAGTCTTTCTTGCTGATTGGCTGAAATTAATAAATTATGCATACAAGTAACGACTCGTGTTGGGGTCGAACCTGTTTTAGATTGGTACATTAAGAAATTAAATCAAGCTCAACCACAGTGAGATTTTAGTTTACCATGAATCTATTGATTCCATATGACTTAGTCTTTGTTTGGTAACATTACAATGGATCTCAAAGCTTGCTAAGAAATCAAGCCAAACTTGAAGGGCATTTAATTTACTCCCCTATTTGTGGATGCTACAAAAATAACCAAATTGCGTTTATTTATTGATAAGCACAGAGGAGATTTAATACTCTGCTTCTGGTAGACAATACCTTTGTTAAATTTTTCCTTCTTATAAGTGTTTATTATTATTGTTTCCACGTAGGAAAGAACCAATGATGAGGTACCAATGCCCACATTTTTTCGCTTCCTTGCTTTACTTGCCTTCAAAGTATTTGCAGCTGAGAAGGTAGTCTTAGCTAAATTGCATTCCATATGAATTGTCATATTCAAGATTGTTAGCTCAAAATTAATGGTTGCCTTTTTCAGGTAGATGTTGCTATTATGGAAGTTGGTTTGGGCGGAAAATTTGATGCAACAAATGTGGTATGCATCACACTAAATTTGGATTAGATATCAATATTTATATTCAATCATTGATGGATCTGCCTGATCAATGTGCTTTTCTCAATAAAAGGTTAGTGCTTACTGGATTTCTAACATGACGATAAATGCTATCCATTCAGGTCGAAAACCCAATTGTTTGTGGTATAACTTCACTTGGGTACGACCACATGGAAATTCTTGGTTAGTGTTTTCTGTCCATCTTAGTTACGTGACTGCTAATCTTAATCTATTTTGGTCTTAAAACCTAGAAATTATGGTTATCAACGGAAAACCTTAATTATGCTCTCTGCTCGCAAGTATTTAGTGTTAGATAATAAACAAACTTCCACGTGAATAAACAATGTTTATACAGACGTAAATGTTCATGGGAGGAAATGTAATGCAAGCTAATGCATAGTATTTGTATCATATTTTTAAACCGATTATAAGCTTTTATTTGTTCTTGCGGTCAGGATGGCTGGGAGGGGATTGGGACAGTGTTGAGGGTAAGAATGAGATGGACACTTGATAGAGAATTACAGAGATATCATCATTTTTATGCAAGAGAAATGCAAGCAAAACCTTATGCACCAGACTCCAAATATCTATTTCTTAGTAATTTGGGTTCTACGGACTTCCATCTCATATATGATGGTCCATTAACATATAATTCTATTGCTTCCTTTGTTTCAAGAAAAAATCTTCAAGAAAATTAATGCTTAATAGACCATTTTTATTGTCAGAAATCAGTTACACTATTCATGCCTTTAATAATAGAAGGTATGAAATAGTTAATGTCAAAATGCAATTTTCTTGGAGCAAACATGTCATGTTGGCGTCTGTTGCTACACAATACTGTGCAGAACTTGTGAAGATCTATCTATAAATTCCTATAGATGTCAACGAGCTTTAATAAATATGTGACAATTTATAAAGATTGGGTGGTCACTCTGAGGTTCAGAATAAATAGTAGATGCGGTAGTTTAACTTAAAGTTTTCCCGTGATCGGTTTCCTAATTTTAGTTTTGTAGTGGTGCCTGACTTTACATATTTTGCCCTGTTCTTATATATTTTTAGTACCGTGATCAGGAAATACTCTTGGACAAATTGCCGGGGAGAAGGCTGGGATCTTCAAGGTATTATGAAGTCACACGTTCTTTGTCAGATTTACTAACAATTTTTTTTTTTTTTTTTTCATTTCTTCAGTAATTGCAGGGTTTTCTGCTCCCTTTTCTATCTTCTTGATCCCCTCTCTTTTTTGAAATTAGTATGGAGTGCCAGCCTTTACTGTACCACAGCCTGAAGAAGCTATGTCTGTTCTTGAAGAGAAGGCTTCACAGCTGAATGTGAGTTGAAATAGTGTTTATGTGATTCCTTTGAATTGCCTCAAAATTGATATTATGTTACTCAGAAGCAAGTCTTAGCAAGCAAGATTCATCATTGGAAACTTCATGACTATGTATTGATTTGTCTAGCTGATGGTAAGAACCAATATTTAAAAAACCGGAAACCGGTTCGAACCGAAAAAAGCAACAGGTCAGTGGTCAAAAGGTCCGTGCGAGTCGAACCGGTATCAATTAAAAAATTAAAAATTATTCCAAAAATCACAAAATTTTCTAAAAAATAAATTATTTTACAAATAAACCAACATTTATTCATTTAAAAAATAAAATTATCTACAAAAATAGCTTAAAACTACTAAAGGAAAGTAAAAACAGCAACAAAAAAAAAAAAAAAACTCGAAAACCGGGTTTTAAAAACCGGCCGGTTCTCGGTTTTCAAGGTTGAACCTGCCGAAAACCGGGTTTTTTGACCGGTTTTTTTTTTCCCGGTTTTTGGGACCGGACCGGTTTTTGGACTGGTTCCTGATTTTTCCGGTCGAACCAGCCGGTCTGGTCCTATTTTCTAAACATTGGTAAGAACGAAAGTCTTGTATTAGGGGAAGGTATAGATTGTCTGTCTTGCTGGCTTAAGAGATAAATGTAAAATATGCTATTATAAGGTTTAAAACAGGGAAACTTGGCTTTTGTAGAACAGGAACTTCATATTGAATAAGGATAAAGAAGTGACTGAGAAAGCTGATTGTGTAATTAAATGTAATGGCTTTTTTTGTGAAATACCATTTAAGATGCCCAACTAAGAGAATGATTAGGGACTTGATATATTCACCTTGGAGAAGCATGCCTCCCATGATATTGCTCATAATTGGGGCTGTGAATTAAATATATGCTGAGCCATATCTGGTTGCCCCTGGCTAATAAAGTTTTGCAGATATGGTAGACATAAACCAAATAAATATTTGATGATGTTTAACACATTCATACTGCTAACAGGTACATCTTCAACTAGCTTCCCCCATGGACCCTATCTTGCTTAGTGGTCTGCAACTTGGGCTCGAAGGCGAACACCAATATTTAAATGCTGGTCTTGCTATTGCACTATGTTCAACTTGGCTTCAGAGGACAGGTCATGTGCGGATCAATTACCTAAACCAGACTGTAAGATATATGAAATGGGAACTTTACTTTACGGCGCCTTTAATGTCTGCTGAACAAATATTCTTCTGTTTTTTTACTTGGAAATAGACCTCTCTGCCTGATGAATTCATAAAAGGTCTAACAACAGCTGCTCTGCAAGGGCGAGCCCAAATTGTACCTGATCGGTTCATGGAGAATGAAAGCCCGGGGGATCTCGTGTTCTACTTGGATGGTGCTCATAGCCCTGAAAGCATGGATGTCTGTGCAAAATGGTTTTGTCTTGCAATCAATGAAGATTATAATTCTTCAGCTAATAGGGCTCATAATGCATTGAGCTCATCGCATGAATCAGGGCATATCAAAAATTATAAAACATCACACAAAAGTTCCACTCAGGTAATGTTTTGCTGAGTCATTTATAATTTTCACGTGTCGTATTTTGTTACCTATAGATCAGTTTGGGATTTCATGTTTTCTGTAGTAATTTGCAGTCTGGAATTTGTATTTGGGTTGAAGGGAGAGCTGAATCTGCAGTATGACCATCAGATATTGATTTTTATTGATTACATGTCCATGGTTTTTTGAGTTATATATTTTCTTTTTCTTTCATCGACTCCTGTGTTATTTTAGTGGATGCTGATAAGTTTGATTGTTGGAAAACTTGCAGATTTTGTTGTTTAATTGCATGTCCGTGAGGGACCCTCAGTTGCTTCTTCCGCGTTTGATTAATGCATGTGCCAGTCATGGTAAATACTAACTATGGTAAATAATGAGTCTATTTCACATTGAGGAACCAAAAGATGGTGAAAGATGCATCAATTCTTACAACCTGCTCTTAATTTGATTGGATATCGAGTTTGAAACATGTTCAGATTTTATTGTTGGTAATCTAGCCTTGTGACATTAATTTTGGTAATTCAGGAGTCGAGTTTAAAAAGGCCATATTTGTTCCAAACACATCGGTTTATTACAAGGTAGGGACTGCAGCCTCATCTCCAGCCAATTCTGAAGTTGATGTTTCGTGGCAGTTGACTCTTCAAAGACTATGGGAAGGCCTAGCTGGGGAAAAAGGTATTTCAGCTACATGTTGTAAGATAATATAACTTCCATTAGTGTGCACTCTTCATTTTTTAAGAGAAATCTGCAAATATGCTTCCAATATTTATTCAGTTTTACACCCTTCCCAGAAATAACCTGTCCAATCATGACCTGTTAGATCCTGCTCTTGAAACTTAGAAGATGGGATCTCAGACAAATGTTGGAGACTCGTGTAAATAAAAGTAGACAACCTATTGACTGTGAAACCCTATTTCTCTGCTCATTTTGGGTCCTATCCATTGCTAACCCACAGCTCCACTTGTCATGGTTCAGTTATTTCATCTAGAAAGGAAAACATACTATTGAAAAAAGTGAACACCATTGAGAGTCCCAGTTAGTTGGGCAAGGCACATGTACAGAAATCCACACATTACTGCAATGAAGTCTAGCGCCTAAGCTATGCATTCCATATGACTCATCTATCATCTCTGGCATTATAAATTATGTATCTTTAACTGGTACAATTTGTTCTGAAACTTTCTTGTTCCTGAAAATACATTCTTCCATATTTGTGTCATGGTCTAAAGTCATTTCAATCATTTTATTGAACTTGTGGTTTGTATGTTTTTTCCTGCTTTCTGCATTTCACAGGGGAATATCGCATGTGCTAATTTAAGAACCTCATAGGAGAAATGCAACTGATTCCGTTTCCTTCTTTGGACTGATGCCATTCTTTTTCACATTCCACAGAAGCCTAATTCCATTGCAATGCATATCAATCTTATAGCGAGTAAATTTACAGGTACAGATGTAAAGAGTGCTGACTTAACGTATGAAGCAGGACCTGATGATACCCAAAAAGGTGTTCAAAGTTGTGAGAACAGTACGGTGTTTCCTTCACTACCATTAGCTATTAATTGGCTCAGGGACAACATCCGAAAAAATCAGTCTGTTCGCTACCAGGTAATTGTGGATTCTGTTGCAAATATTATCCAGATTGCAAAGATGATAAGTTATATCTTGTTAAAAATGCACCATGTCATTTTAAAAAAACATGGTTGACTTTCAAGGAACTAAACAAATGTTATGCTTATTCCCATAATCTCCATAAATATTTATTTTTATCCAGAGTCTTCAGCTAATACAACAAAGATCTTGTGGTGTGTTAGGTAGTTTAGAATGCTAGTGAATAACTTAATCGAATTTTATTGAGAAATTTTAGGGAGAAATTTTTAATTGACGTTTTTAAGTAACATTGTAACATAGTCCAAATACATTAAAAAGTAAGTGTTGATAATTATTTACATCACCCAATGTATGTGCGTCATGTGACAATGTCACTTAAAAATGTCAATTAAAAATGTCTTCCTAAAATTACTCAATTTTATTATATCTGGCTATTTTGCCACAGCTTTTACACTCATTTTGCCTTTAATTTCTTCGAGGATTAGTGGATTACTCACTACTGTTAGTTTATTTGAGATTAAACTCTATAGTTTTTACTTTCTATCGAGTTGGTCTATTTTAATAATATGTTCTTTTTCCTTTTCTGATTGTCTTACCAGGTCCTAGTTACGGGTTCATTGCATCTAGTGGGTGATGTTTTGAGATTAATCAAGAAGTAGGGTTGGTGTGCGTCATGAGTATTTCTGCAAAAGAAAATGGGTCATCCTTGAGACACTTGAGTTGAAACGTTTTGAGATCTTCTAAAACAAAAAAATTGGTATTTCAAGAATTTGTATTGCTTGCATTATTTGGCTAATTTTACTATTGTCCCATTTGATGGTGATTAAAATTTGATTTTTAGTAGATTTTGACATAAATTGATGAAATGTGTGGTTGAAAAAGTTGTGAGTGGTTGACATTTGGAATTGATTGTTGACTTTGACTTAGATTAAAATTTGAATTTTAATATGTACCAAACATGGGCATATTGATTATGGAATTTCAATTCTTGTTTGATGTTTCAATCCAGTACGGATATAATCATATAATATCCGTGTACAATTGAACAATGAGCTTGAAGTCTTTCACTTCGACGTGGCCATTTATCTCCATCCTGAATTAGCAAGCCAAGCTCTCCTGCTCAAGCAAACACTCAAAATGTCCTTGCACACAGATTCATCATGTAATTTTTATGAGACTAGTAATCTTCGAACATTTGCAGTGTTACAATAATAACAAATAAATCAACCTGTTCATCTATATTTTGTAACGGATTGCCAAAAAGAGTGAATTATTGATTGGAATCACAGTAGGCTTGATAGGAAGATCAAATATTCTAGTCAAACAAAACTTCAACTCTACGTGTTCGGAGACTCCAAATCAAGCATGATATGTGAGAAGAAAGATTGGAGGCCAAAATTCTAGTCAAAGAAGACTTTGGATGCAAAGAATTAAAAATCCGTGAGAATTATGATTCATATTTTTAGTAGGGCCCTGAGACCCAGTTTCCGCATAGAAAATAATCGAGTTTGGAAATTACTACTTTTGAAAGAATTGTAGCCCTTTAATTTATCTTTCAACGCACTTTGAATCATCGCAATCGAACTTCGAAAGAGAGTTATGATCAAAATTCAAAACAAGTGTGATCGTCTAATTCCGTTCAAAATGACTTGAGAATAGAAGAGGATAACCAAGCGATCACCCGCTTTACTACCAAGTGATCGCTTAGTTTTAGATTTCGAGTTTTTTTCGTCTCTTCGTATTTTTTTGTTTTGTTATTGTTTTAGCCATTTGAATCATCTTTGTGTTCTTTGAGTAAGTTCTGCGAGTTTTTTGTGTTTTTCAAAAGGATTCACATCATTTGGTATTAGAGTTGAACTCTAAATTTAGGCTTTTTCTTATTATCCTTTGATTCCTTGTGTTTATTATCGAGTATGTCATATCCAATTTGTTTTTCTATTGTTTGTTTCATTGTTGTTGTGTGATGTTGTGTTTTTTTTCATCTAAATCATTCAATTCCAAGATTACATCAAAAGAAAATTAAAGTTTTTCAAAACTGATTGAATTTTAGGCCTTTTATTCATTTTTCCAATGCACTTTGAATCAGAGTTGAACTCTAAATTCATTCTTTTTCTTATTATCCCAGATTGATTCCTTGTGTTTATTATCTAGCATGTCACATAATTATTCATATCCAATTTGTTTTTCTATTGTTTGTTTCATTGTTTCTAATTAAATTCACTGTTGTTGTGTGATGTTGAGTTTTTTATTCATATAAATCATTCAGTTCCAAGATTGCATGAAAAGAAAATTAAAGTTTTTCGAAATTGATTGAATTTTAGGCCTTTGATTCATCTTTTCAATGCACTTTGAATCATCACAATCGGACATTGAAAGAGAAAGTTATGACCAAAACACACACGATCTCCCAATGCTGTTCAAAACAACCCGAGAGCAGAAGAGGATAACCAAGAGATCGCCAGAGTTAATACCAAGAGATTGCTTGGTTTTGAGCCTATTTGGTAATGGTAGTTTTGGAGGAATTTTAGATTTTTTGGAAAATATGTGGTTGAAAAGCTATTGAAAAGTGTGAAGAATGACAAATCTCACATAAATGTGTGGTTAAAAATGAATTTGAGAAAAAAATTGAAAAAATTGAATTGGACCAAACAAGCAATTAGGTTTTGGGGGGGCTCCCTCCCTCCCTACTATTGTTTTATTACACAAACTAATATTCACACCCGTGTGTTGCACGAAACAAAAAAATTATAATTATTAATTAATGAATAACTAACTAAATATATTCAATAATTAATGAAAATGTGAGAAATACATAACAAAAACAATTAAATTCATATATTATGGGAAAGAATACGAAGAAACAAAAAAAGTATTCAATAGCAAAATTCAATATTAATTACAAAACACTTCTTTAAAAATAATATTTGCCGTTCAAGATTTTTAAACAATTACGATTCATGGTCATTGCATACAATACAATTAAAAAGAAATGTGGTATAGAAATATATATTATAGGAGAATATATGGTTAAAAGTAGATATTTTTTTATATCGTGTATAGAATACCTCATTGATAAAATATAGTTAAAAACGAATAAAAAAATGAGATGTGAATTAATGAATGTCAAACATAAATCAAAGAATGATCACAGTAAAAAAATGTTTTCCCAAAGAATGAATAGACACAATTTCTTTATTGGACTTTATTATATTCATCCTTAAAATTTAGGATATTAAAACTTTCAAATTTGATCGTGCAGAACATCAATCAACACATGAAAAGGAATTGCAAGTGTATTAAATTTATTTATGAAAAATAACAATGTTTTTTTTATTTCTTGCGTTAATGTTGCTCAACGTTACAAATAATATTTTTGTAGATATTTTTAGTAATGTCAAAATATAATAATGATAAAAAAAAAAAACAATTTCTATTTAACAAACGGATTTTTTTTTTGAATGTTACATAATTTGTCCTTGAAATTCATATAAAAATGATCCAACTAATTAATCAATGCATTATAGAATTGATTAAACAATTTGTTAGTACCAATGCACTGATCCTCGTGTGGGAATGAGAGCCAATGCAATTGTGCTGATGTAGTTGATATTTAATGATCTTAAGTCAAACAAATAAATGTCATATTTTGATCCAAAAAAAATGAGGTCAGCAATTTTGGCGGAAAAACGTGGCCAACTATCCTGTTATTATATATACTAGTAATCGCACCCGTGCGATGCACGGAATATATAATTGACAATTATTTATTGAATAAGTTGTATAAATACAATTCTCGATAAAAATAACACAATTAAAAAAAATAACTTGCATACACAAATTGTGAATAAATAATAAAGTTATGAATTGCATTTTTTTTAATAGTTAATTGTTTATTCTCTAGTTTTCTTAATTTATTTATTTATATAGAATTGATTATTCAAAAATAATTTTTTTTAATGTTCTAATTTTTCACAATTGCACATTCTACTTTTTAACCACACATTCTAAAAAAAAAAAAAAAAAATCAATTTTCAACCACTCAATTGACTCAATTGATTGATTTGACAATTATTTTATTTTTTATACTACCTTCTTTCACTTTCAATCACACATTTAAAATTATTTCTATAGTCTATATCAAATTTACCCCTATTCAATAATTTCAAATACACCGTGACATTTTATTTTTCACCAAGTATTAAAAATAGTCATGTTACACACCACACACACACACAAAACTATTTTTTTGTGCATGTTAAATAAATGTATTAACCATATTTTATTTTTAAATATAATCAGTTTGATAAAACCTTATATTTTTATTTTCTATAGAACTCAATGAATTAATTTTTAAATTCTGTAGTATATATTTTACAAATTGATGTTATTTTAAATTTATAAATATATAAAACAGATAAATGAAAAAAAATGAGTAAATTTATAAAATTAATTTCCTAAAGTTGTAGAAATTAAAATATTTTAATTGAATTTACTTAGAAAGATTGGATATTTATTATTTCTTTTAATTTGATAAAAAAAAAGATTTGAAATTAATCATTTATGTCAAATTGAAGTTATGTAAGAAAGGATAAATATCATTTTATGACTTAAATGACATAAATTTAAAAAATTGGATATTGGAAAAAAGTTAAAAGTATAAATAAAACTTTTATTTTTATTTTTTGAGACAATTTTACGAATGATATATTTAGACTTTGCTCTCATTTGTTAGCTTGTATTAAACATCTCGTTAATATCTTGAATTTGACACTCATATTGCATATTTTTTGACTTAAAAATATTACAATAATTATCAAAAGAATAAAAATAATATACAATTTGATCTTTTTATAATGTTTTTATTTTTTACAAATCAATAAGTCATTTATTACATGTCACCTATAATTAATTTTGCATTAATTGAAGTTTCCTAATTCAATTATTAAAATAATTAATAAAATTACAAAATTTCCTAAAATGGCAGGAAACTATGTGCGGATTTATGTGACGACTATGTTGTTATTATATATATTAAGATTAAGATTAAGAAAGATGATCTAGCGCCCACAAATGGGTTTCTTGTGAACCATACCCTACCCCACCCATATCCAACACCCACTCTCAACACTTGTCAAGTGGGTGCCATATCTAGGGCGATCACCTATAGTTTGTTTCATGCCCATTATTGATCGCTAGCATTGTTATCCTGACGCTTAGACTTTAATAAGGGGTTTTTCATTCATTATAATTAAGATTTGTTTGTTTAAACATTATTGATTGACTCAATATTTATAAAGGAAATGATTGTCTTTAAATTCATTCTTAATTGAACATCTTCAAACTTATCAAAGACTTAATCATCTTTGTGGCATTCAAACCAAATTTATCAATGGTGTGGACAACCTTTGTGGCATTTCTCTATTATTATTTTTGTTTCCGTATTTCAACAGGTCTAAGGTTTAATGTATTTTAGGTTATTGTGTTGTGAGGCTGAGGTCGTAGTATTACTATCTTAACCAACTTGAATTTGAAACTTTTCACGCGTACTTCGAGTCAGTTGGAGTTCTTCGTGATTCCCAAAAGGATTCACATCAAAATAATATAATTTCACTATATGCACGTTGAATTCGTTAAAACCTAGATAGGATCCATAGGTACATTTTTATTAATTGTCTAATTGACGCAGCTACTGTGTTTCCTTTCGAAGTGATTGAATTTCCTTCATAATCTCCATCTGATTCCAAGATCAATCTAATGACACTTGATATCTCACATCTCTCTTTGCAGTGGTGGATCCAGACATTTTGTTCATCATGGGTGAATATCAATAAAAAAATTTTAGTACGGGCGGACTTCAGTAAAATAATTGTACTTTTAAAAAAGTGTCAAAAATTCTCACTAATTTTTTTTCGGACGGATCCAGCACGACCGAGCGTGGGTGCTCGCCATGCTCTCAGTCCGCCCTTGTCTCTTTGCTTGTTAGTTTCACATATTAGGGAAGAACACAGAAGACAGACTAAACAAGAAAATACATATGTACGTCTCCTTCATATGGAATTGTCTTAAAATTTCTGTGAAGATTTCAATTGACTTCCTGATTGGAATTTTGAAATGAAGCTCGTCTCTTCAAGTGTACATGAAGTTCCAAGCTGCAAATCAAGCTGCAATGAGTTTTTTGTATTTGCGGGATTTCACCCAACCACAAGACTACAATGGATTCAGCCCCTGTTTGATTCCCTTTTTAACAAACTTATTTTTTTCTCATACTCATTTTCAACCACACTATCACACAATAAAATATTATATACGCAAATCCAAAACCTTTCTTTGTTTTACAACCACATATTATCCAAAAAATCACTTTCCCTCTAAAATGGACATCAAACAGAATCAATCCAATTGAAAATTAGATTTAGATTATTAGATAGGAAGAGAAAAGGATTGACAAATTTTTTGTATTCACCAAAGCTAAGAATTTAGACCTAAAATGAAGGGACCCTAATATCCGAGGATGACATTCTTCTAGGAAGGTCATCGACAGAAAAGGAAATGCACATGAGAGTAATTAAGAGACTCGTCCGTGCTCTCCTGTTCAAAAACCTCACAATTTTTTGAGCTCTTTGTCCCTAGCTGCTAGGCTGGATTGGTTACATATGCCGTCTACTTTGCTTTATTTACTCTGACTGGACAGCTTTTCACCGTGACTAGTCGAAACATGGTTAGACTCCGACGATTGCAATATCTACTGACAACATTAAAGGCCTCCATCAATGTGAATATGGAACACTCGACTGCAGCGAATTGTCACCGGAAATATCTTCACCGTGCAATGATAGGGAAAAATCAACGGTGGATCATCAAAGATAATTTATTTAGCTAAAATAGTGGCATAGAGAATGACGTTAAAATTTGATCATTTCGTCTAGGGGTGCACAAAAAAACTGCGAAACCGTAAACCAAACCGAACTCAGTGGTTTAAAACTGTTTGTTCGAGACTGCATGGAACTGTGGTTCTTTTTTCCTCAAATAGAACCAAACTGTTTCAAAATTGTTTGGTTTATGTTTTTATTTTCGAAAATCAGAAAAAAAAACACCGAGCCGCTTTAAAATTTTTAAATTAAAAATTAATTTATTAAATTATTATGAAAATAATTAAAAATTAATTTTATTAATTATAAAGAAAATTAAAGAAAGGTTAAATCATGTCTGTATGTACCTTATGTGTCGAGAGGAAATAAGTTAGAAAGATATCATTTTTTTGTCATGTTTGGAAACAGAATTCCATGTAAATTCTCTTCACTTCAAGTTCTAGAAGTAGCAACGACTCTTGACTTCAAGCCTTCACTTGATTTGTCGATTACAATGATGCAATCTGCATATGCCTTTCTCCATTCTTCCTCTCTTCCAATATTCAAGTTCACTTCAAGACTAAAATAAAAGGATGGAGAATCATCAAGACTTCCATTACTTGGGTTTTTTCTCTCCTCGTTCAGACATCATCTAAAGCCTAACATGAAATAGAGCTTATACAAATTGGCATGAGAAACCTTGCTCAGTTCATTATGAAAACAAAGTCACACGTCCTAAAAAACAATTTAAGACTTAAACATAGCTAAATAAATTCACACGAAACATAGCTTCTAATATTTGTTAAAATCCTAATTGAAAAACATAACTGCTCTAGATTTCCCACATCTGTCACCATAAAAACAAACAAGAATTAAAGAATCCCCTTCTAGTTTTTCAGGTAACTTGCAATAAATAAATCAATAATCCCATCACAGATACACAAACCAATTCAAGAATATTCCTTATTATATTCAAGAATCTTTCCCCAAAACTAAGTCAACAGAAAACACCAAAAAATGCAAATTCAGGAACTATCCAGCAAAGCTCCAAAACACTACACTGAACTACACGCATATTGCGAATGTGGATACCCAGCAAACTCCCAGATTCAAAATGGGACAGATTTGGCCCAAGATGAGAAGATTAAGGTAGAATGTAGAAAGTAGAAAAAGATTCCAACATCCAAATCTGCTTTAACCCTCGATTTGAAGGACCCAGCATCCCTTCAAAACCAAAGAACCTGTTGATTGTGAGAAAAATCGAAAAAGCAAAAAAAAAAAAAAAAAAAAAAAAGGCCCCTGGATCTAGCTAGTGCGACCGCTAGTGCTTGCCACCGGATCCATCACTGGGAGTTGAGGTGGGTATGGAGATGTAGATTAAAGGGAAGAAAGAATCCGATTTCTGTTTCACTTAAACCTTTTGATTTGCTTTTCAACAATTTATCGTAAAAAATTGGGCAAGGAAATATATCGTTGTAATTTGCTTCATCTCACGAGAACTCGGCTATTTATACACTAGTTTGTACAAAACGTTTGTACAAGTAGACTTATTGAAGGAAACAAAAGGTCCAAGGTATGGGATTTAGCCATGTTGGGGCCGTTGAGCCCATTCTTTATTTTTTGGAAGGTGGGCCTTGCAAGCCCTTTCTTTATTTTTCGTAAGGTCGGGTATATGCATCCACTGTTTATTTTTTGCAAGAGCCTATGATGGACAATATTTTTCCTTATTTTTTGGAAGGTGGGACCTGCAAGCCCTTTCTTTATTTTTTGCAAGATTGGGTCTACGTACCCACTGTTTATCTTTTGCAAGAGTCTATGATGGACACTATTTTTCCTTTTCAAGATTTTTTCCTAGGTAAGTATTTAACGAGGCCCACAAGTCAATCTAGTATTTCAATTAAAAATCTTTTCTCCATAAACAAGAATGTTCTCGTGGTATTCGTAAAAAGAGGCTAGGCTAAATCCCTTAAATAGGATGATCTCCCCTTGGCTAAATCCTTTAAGTAGGATGGCCTACTGATAGGCTAAATCTCTTAAATGGGATGACCTACTAATAAGATAAATCCCTTAAGCAGAATAGCTTGAAATTATTCACTCAAATTTAAAAAGTTAGAGGCTTGACCTTCATTTGTAGATCTAGTTTACAAGATTGATTCTCAACTCGATCTTAACATATTATTCCCTCAAACTTACAAGTCAAAGGCTATGCCTTCCTTTATAGATTTAGTTTACAAGATCGAGCCTCAACCCGATTTTAACATATTTTTCAATCAAATTTACAAATTCAAAGGCTAGGCCATCCTTGGTAGATTTAGTTTACAAGATTGAACCTTATAATGATCATAGCAAATTATTCACGCAAATCTACAAAGCCAAAGAACTGGACCTTCCTTTGTAAATTTGAGTTGCAAGGTCGAGCCAAACCATGACTCTAACACATTATTCAAACCAACGAGCTCCAGGGCCGAACCCTACCTTATAAAATTAAAGTTAAAAAGTTGTGCCACAAGTTCGAACTTGATGAATTGTTGATTCATATTTACCAAGGAAAAAGTCAGAACTCTATCTACCAACTACAGATGCAAGGTCGTCTAAAAGAACGAAAGAAACAAATTAGAAAAAGGACTTCATTTACAAAAATGATATACAAGAGGTCATCGGGCCATACCCTAGTTTTTGTCAAAAGTTTACAAAAGTTTTCGGGTCAACGCTGGAGATTACAATAGAAAAATACAAAAAGGCCTATGGTTGTGGCTCAGAAGTGCTAGCGTTGTCCGTCTCATCCTCGGACTTGATCTCCCCTTCCTCATCCTCAAAAGGAGTGAGGTATAGATCTTCATTGCCCAAGGAGAATTGGGCCATGGGGCTAGGGTCAAGATTGGGCACTTGGAGTCGGAACCACGCTAGAACCTGCTTTATGCCATGTTCGAAGCTCATCAGTAAGCTTGGCGATCTCCTCCCGTGCATGGTCGCACTCCTAAAGGGCAGTGGTCAAGTTAGCCTCGACTTCCCAGGCTTCTCCTCCGCGGCTCTAGCCTTTGTAGCTTCGTACTAAATGGAGTATACAAGTTGGTTTAACGAAATTACACAAGTCATTCATGTAGAATAGGGCGAGCTAAAGTTTAGAATCAGTGTAAAAAGAAGAAGAAGAAAAGATAAAGAGTATGGAAATGAGGTTTAACGAAACTAGACAAGTTAAAGTTAAATGACCGACTCTTACCTGGCTGCAGGTCGTCCAAAATATCACTAGAATCGATATCATAAGTGTAACACCCCAAGTTCAAGAATCTTAAACCTAGGTGTTAACTTACCTTTTTCTTTTAATGCGGAAATAAATCATTTAAAACCATGCGGAATTTAAAACGTTTGCACAATTAAAATATTCATTTATCTATTATAAATGTTTTACAGAAATTTCGGCAGAGTCTCCTCTATAAATTGGACATAGCCAACCTGTAGAGGGACATCAAGACCATTTCAAAATTCAAAGCATCAATCACATCAAAATCACATTCATCATCGCCAAAACCAATTCATTCATTCCCCAAACTCCTCAAGCATAATATTTCTCAAAAATCAACAGACATTGACAATTTCAATAAGAGGTAATTTAACCCCTAATACGTTACCCATACGTAATCAAAACTAACTTCAACCAAAACATTATCCGTAATAATAAATGAAGGAATAAATTTAATGATAACTTGAATAAATTTAAGTTTATTAAATAAAGCAACAGCAAGTACTGTCTGAGTCAGCCGCCAAGTGCTCCCCTCTGATCATTTAACTTTCATCACCTGAAATGTTGGGGAGAGATTGGGGTGAGCTAAAGCTCAATAAGTAAACTGTATGCATGAATGCATGCTTATGATATGAATGTTTTTCAAAAATTCCATACATGTATCCCCTTTTTCTTTACTTTCCAGAATATTCGAACATTTCAAACTTTCACTTAACATTTCAAAACTTTCACCTTACATTTCAAAACTTTCACTTCATTTCCATCGTGAGCTCACTTGATGTAACTTCTAGTCAATCAGAATACAGTGGGCAATTACTTATTTGGAACCAGATTAACATGCGCATTTCCACCGCGAAGCGGTGTAACATTCACTTTCCCACCGCGAAGCGGTGTAACATTCACTTTCCCACCGCAAAGCGGTGTAACATTCACTTTCCCACCGCAAAGCGGTTCATTACATTCGGGTACGCCGGTCCTCCGCGCCCCATTTCCCACTCGCATCTTTCATGAACTAGAAGCACACCCATTCATTCTTTAAAAACTTGGGATACATAACTTTTGAACAAACTTGCACTTTGACACATTTCTTTCATTTAAAACATTTGACTTCCAAATTTCGATGTCAATGCATGCTTGATGATGCAATGACATGATAATGTGCATGCTTAAACATTCTTCTCAATAACATATGCTTTCATAATGTAAAATGCAATTCATCAAAGCAAGTAAGTTGCACGACAGTCATTTACACATAACTTTCACATTTACATTCAACTTCTATGAAAATAGGGGGAAGTTTACTTATTTGACATCCTTAGAATTTACCGTTATCTGGATTTGCAAGTGGAGGAGCATCGACTGCCCGTGACGTCAATGTACCAAAATCCTAGTTGTATTCATTCATTTAATAAAATATACTTTTAGTTCAGAATCACATTTTAAACTCTAAGCAAGGTTGAAACTTTCATGTGACTTATAATTTAAATCAATTGGAATCTTCATCACAACTTGAATTTCACAAAGACAATTCCAATTAGCATGCTAACTATTCGCAATCTGTAAATTCTAAAAAATGACAGTAAACCTTTCAATTGAATTAACAAATTCATAATTTTGGAAATGTGAAATTATTCCATATAAATTAATAAATCTAAAAAAATAAGAACTATAATTAAAAATGTACACTAAAAATTCAATTTAAACAATCTTATTATTTGAAATCCCAAATTTAAAAATTTCTATTTAAAACAACCATAAGTCAATAAAAAGTCAATTAAATACCCTCATTAGTTAAAATTTGAAAATTACATACATTCAATAGCTAGACATAGATTCTAGCATCATCATCAAAATTTTCAATTTCGAAATATATCTATAAAAATCGCAGTTTAAATCTAACAACTGAAATCTGGAAATTTCACATATTTAATATGAATACATACATACATACATACACACACACACAAACACACACATTGTCCAAAATCCCAAATTAGCAACTTAAAATTCAAAAATCTAAACAAACCCATAATCTGAAATTTCGTATGTACCACATAACTAATAGCTTCTCATATCCATTTATGTATTTGGGTGTGTGTGAATCAGTGCGTGTGAACCCGTGAGTTTGTGCGTGCGGGTGTGTGCGTTCGTGTGAGTCTGCAGTGGCAAGGAGAAGAGAGAGCTCACCGAGGCTGGAAAGTGGTGGAGGCCGGGTTGTTGTAGTCGGTGGTGTGACGGTTGGCGGCAGGGGAAGGGTTGAGGAAGGTTCGGCTGATGAGTGAAGCGAGAGACGGTGAGACATAGCGACTGAGAGAGCGAGGTGCGAGCGAAACCGAGAGAGAGAGCGGGTGTGAGAGACAAACGAGAGAGCGAGAGATGGAGATAAGCTGAGAGACGGAGGGTAGACTTTTAGGTTTAAATGTGAGGTTAACTTTTGTATATTTCAAATTAGTCCCCCAACTCCCATCAATTGATACTCTAAGTCCACAACCTCAAATAAAATTCAAAGTGCCACTAAACTTTTCCAAACTTTCCATTTAACACAATAAAATAGAAAATGACATGTTTAGGAAATAAAACAATTAATCACATAAATTACACGTAAACTATTAAAATAAACAATTTAGAAACTTTTAATTGGCACATTGATCGAGACGGCATCCAAGTCCTTCCACTGCAAAATAATTCATATTATCGACATTAACATATCATTACATTTAAAATTTATAATAACATTAAAATAATTATTACGTGAAATTTAAGAATGCACGTAAAAATGAAAAACGGTATTACAATAAGTCTCCTCGATAAATAGAACGAAGTCAGATACCCTAATAACATTGGCCATAAGGTCGGCTATTGCTCCGCACTCACACTTCCCATTCGATTAAAATTGTCGACAGCGGGCATTCTGAAGGCCAGCCAAAATATACTCCCCCGACCCTTACTCTCGACCTTACAAAAAAGAACTTCTCCTTCCAATCTATATCTATAAAAATAACTGAGTTTCGGTCAATTTTGACTGCATTCTTAATTTTGAACAGAATCTGTAGTTTGAACGGAATCTGATTTTTTTTTTTGGCAAGACATGAGAAAACTGTTTTTTTCCCCTTATTATCCAATCTTCCATTTTTGCAACGGTTATGTACCACCACCACTAAATGTGATGGGCGGTTTGCAATTTACAGGTTCTTAATATGAAATTTATTTAGATCATTATAAATTGGACGGTTTTTATTTGTGCCCATTTCCAATGTTCCAACGGTTATTGCATTGATAATGGGCAGTTTTCACTAGGCATTTGTTTAGCATTGTAACAACAACTATATCAGAGATTTTTGTATACTAACTTTTTTTAAAATCCCACTCGCCACTTCCAAAACCCAGTCTCTTTCGCTTCACAATACCTCCTCCCACACCGTCCATGGTAGCGTAAACCCTTTATTTTCTTCATCAATCCCACTAACGACCCCAAATGGCTGAGAATGTGGCGTCATCCTTCGAAATGAGCAACGAACTCGTGCTTGGTGTAATCAACAAAAGTCTTCGAGTCCTCCGCAAAAGCAAAACCACATCCTCTAGATGGAGGAATCCTTTGCCCAAAGTAAGACTCTCAACAAGGAAAAAGAAGAAACACCACGTTCCAAATTTGTTGTCCTTTACAGAGTAATACTATGTGGAATATGATAGGGATTGTTTCTTCACTGAGGGCTGCCGAATTATAAAATGCTGGTAAATTTTTAATTCCATTTGTGTGTTAATTTTTTGCTTTCCTACTTATGCGTTCTATGTGTTTGTCAAAATGTCTTAATGAATATTGGGGATGAAGGGCGGAGTTTTCTTCTTTTCAGATTACATAGAGAGTGAATTAGGATTTCTGGATCATTAGGAATTAGTTGTGGTTTATCTTTATTGGATAATTAGGAAACCAAATCATTTCCGGGAAAAGCTTTCTCGAATCAATGCTGTAATTGAATTTATGGAAATTTAAATTTTTTAATCATTACTTGATTGAACTATAGATGATTTGTCTCTCTCAAGATAATTGATTAAAAAGCTGTTGATTCATCTCCTGAGAAAATCTTTAACCTTGACTGACTTCTTGGGACGATAATTCGAAGCCTCAATAGACTACTCGACATGTTCAATAAAGGTGCAGATTCATACCCAGCAAAAGGGGGGCCTATTTTGGAGAAGTCATAGCAAAAACTACAGTTTATACCTTGTAACATTAAGCAATTGTCTTTGTTTTACCTTTGGTGAGTGTGTTTTAATGTACACATCTTTGTAGAGTAATATTGAAAGAAGGAGAGTGGAACATATTTAAGTAAATGCAGATGCTATGTTGATGTAATATAACTCTTTTTAAGTCCATTGAAAAGTAGCTTGAAAAGTGGCTCTTCTTCTCAATAATAATTGAACTTTTCTTGTGCAAAATTTTAATATATGAATTTCATGTTTCTTTAACGTGTGCCCCATTTCTAACATTTATGAACATTACTTCACTTCAACATTTTTCTTTGGCATATTTTTCATATTGAACTGCACTCAATCGAATTGGACAGAAGGAAGGAAGAGCCGAATTATAGTTTAATTATGTGAGCGTTTGGTAAGGATGATTAAATATAAATGGATACTACGGAAAAATAAAGGTTAAAACTTTCTTCCTTGCACGTGAACTAATGGAAATCTAAAAAGCCAATAATCGATATATATATATATATATCCCTCTTTCAAGTTTATCCTAGCAAAAAGAAATTCAGGATTAGCTTTATCCCCGTACCAAACAAAACTATGAATAATTCACATTTCAAGAGTATCAATTCGTTATCATGAACACAAGAAACTTGACTCTTTAAAATATATATGAACAAGTAGTAAAGAATAGTCCATAACTTAGACTTTGATGAAATTTGGATATTACATATATAGATTATATTTTATTTCCACAAACAGAAGTTACTTTAAAGTAACTCTTTGTTTAAAAATGTGTTTTGATGACTTACATTTGAGGGGAAATAATTTCACTTAGATTAAAATTAAATCTTACGTTACTAACAAAATAAGTAAATTACTCATTCTAACCTTGACGAATGGAAGAACAATTTATTTCAAAATCTTATTTACATAAATGTACTATTTAAGCTTAGCTAAACCTGTTTTATCTTTTTTCATCTATTTTAGCATCCTTTTGTGTTCAAATGCTAGGTCATAGCATCTTGGTCAAAATTTGTGAACCTAATGACAATGAAAGCCAAAAATGTTCATCTAATTGGTTCACATGTTTAACAATCTCTCATTTTATGAAGGGCAATCGATTTGCAATGCCTATTTCAAGAGTCGCATTACAATCCCCTGCTGGAGCTACTCGTGGTCAGGTATGACCTTACTCCGTACTTATTTTTGTATGTAAAAGTGAGCTATAATAATTACTTAATACTTGCAGTAGGTCACTTATCAAAGCCATTTTCTTGAAGGCTGATGATATTTGTAATGAAGCGGATGAGCTGCTTAGGATAAGAGACTATCTTCAATATTATGATTGTCCGGTGGCATTTCTTTGATGACATGAATCTTGTGTGGAGATGAAATTTAGTCATAGCAACATTTCATGATATCCTCTTTGGTTATGTGAGATATAGTTTCTCAATCTCTTAATGTGCCCCTGCATTTCTTTCAAGTTGTATTGACATTGTGCTACTATGGAAATCAAAAATTCGTGTTTGAATTAATTTAGGTGCTCTTTTGATTTATTTATTTTGATTTTTTTGTATTGGTGTGTCGAATTGTATATCAGTATTGGAAATGTGAATTTGTTACTTCCATGACTATTGAATGGTAATTTTCTATTACACACATATTTAAGAAAAAAATTGGGGTTGTTTCTCATTTGTTAATATGTGATGCATCATGCATGTATGACTCCTTCCAAAACCAAACCAAACCAAACAAATTCACATAACCATTACTTCGACTTGGCTGGTTTGGAAAAATTTGGATACAATGTTTCTGTCCAAAAAGCAGATGATGATATGAATCTATGAATGAACAACACATCTTATTGCACATTATATGTTTGTAAAACATTAATCAATATAGTAAAACCTTGTGAAGTTTTAGTTGAATGATTGTTAAAGTAAGTCCTTTTTTCCCTATAATCTTTAGCCTCGTCAATTTTGACAAATAATGTTTCTTTGCAAGAAGATGTCCATGAAGTGAAGGTTTTATAATCACAATCTGACCATCTAGGAATGGGAAGTGATTGCTGTCCTCTGAACCTTCCTTGAAGCATTTCAACAATGGTGGAGTTAATATTGAATATTGATTGAACCCTTCTTCTTTTCTTGATTTTCTCACATGATTGGATCATGGAAGAACCCGAATCTTTATTGTTGCCCTCCACTTTAAGCCTGGGAACTGTAGATTTTAAAACATCATACACTAATTAAGTGCGTGTAGAGTGCGTATGAGATTTTTTCAAGCTGCAATTGGCTTGAAGTTAAACACACAATTTTTGTATACATAACATACGAAATCAGTCAAATCTAGAACAGTAGTTAAATATGTACATGACAAAGCTCCTGCCAAACTATGTCTTACTTGTGGCAGCCGATTATTATGTGAAAGGGAGGTTAGACGCGGATGAAAGTGCAGGGCATTTTAAGGAGATCTGATGGTTGGGGAAAGTTTGCTCTACTCTAAGCATTTTCTATGGGGAGATTGAACCACTAAATCCCGAGATTTCTTTTGTTCCTTCGCTTTCCCAACCGAACGTGTAGCCAAATCATTGTAGCTTTTTGTAGTTTATTATTTTTCAATGGAATATGTTCGTGCATCGCACGAGTGTGAAACTAGTACTTTATATGTGAAACTAGTACTATATTGGAATATAGATTATTTTCCAATATATATATATATATATTCGATTTGAGTATTTTAACCGTCAGTTATTGTCTTGCTATAGATTATTTTATATGTATACGGTAGTCCGATTAGAGGAGCTCAAAGTGGTGAGCAGATTCCCTCCAGAAGCGCGATTTTCTTCTATCCTTTCAAAAATCCCCAAATCTAAATAAGAAATCTCTCTCTTTGCAAACTCACCTACCTTATTTCAACTTCTATTGCATTTATTTCACTATATCTAGAGGCAAATTGCGATTCAAAGGACTGCAAACTTCTTGGTTATGGATTTTATGTGTTTCGATGGTTTTTGGGTACTGGGCTCAGTTTCCTTTACCTTGATTCATTTTTTTATCAAGGTTTTATTCACTTTGGAGTGGATTTCTTGAAGAAGCTGCACCGGTGTCACTGTTCAACCGAATTTACAGTTTGGTGTTCTTCTCTGGGTTTGTTGCTCGAGCTGAAGAAGACGAATCTACCTTGCTGGGCCTTCATTTTCTGGACTTCTATTGTACTTGGTTGCTCCTTTTAGATTGGTTTGGCTATCTTTATCTGGCCTGGTTGGCCTTTTATTTCAGTTCTGGCCTGGTCGGCCTTATATTTCTCTGTGTTGTTATTTTGTGTTTTTTGTTGGTGGGTTCTATTACATTCTAGTTTTGAAGTTTGGCTGGTTCCTTCTTTCATGATTATATTGAGAGGAAATTACATGCTGCCATATTTCTAAAGATCAAAATCCAAAAATCAAGTTTTAAGTTTATTATTACACAACTCAGGTCATAATTCAATTTTAATATCAAATTATTATTAACATATCTAATTCACTCATTTCTCCCTGTACCAAATTCAAACATCATCTCACTTCTCTCAACCCTAACTTCTCCTCACAGGTAGCACCATCAGTAATGGCGAGCACTTCTCCGGCACTAAGACGGTGACATCAACGACATTATCTTCATTGCAACGGAGCTCAGATGCTGCTGCTCGTCAACGACTGTGAGCGTCGTCTTCTGATGCTGCTGCAGCGACGATGCCCCCGTCGATCTGGAATCACTAGACATTGGTGAGTTCGATTTTTCTTGGTGGTGAGTTCGGATTTTGATGGTGGTGGTGAGTTCCGCTTTTGAGGGTGGTTATTTGTGAGTTTGCTTGTGGTTGCGATGGGAGTTTTACGTGTGGTTGTAGCAGAGGTTCCCGGTGGTGGTGGCTGGTGAGTTCGGCTTTTGCGTGTGGTTGTGGTTCGGGAGTTTTGCCTGTGGTTGCGGCGGAAGTTCCTGGCGGCGGTTATTCCTGGCAGTGGTGGTGGTGGTGGAACGGGGTTTGGGGCGTGGGTTGCAATGGGATGATTGAATAGGTTTGTGACCAATTATTAGTGTTCCCGACGGTGGTGGTGGAACGGGGTAGGCGTTTGTGTGGTTTGCGAAGTGTGCTGATATGTGGTGGTGGTGGTGGTGGTGGTGGTGATGATGTTGCAATGGTGTTTGTGTGGTTGCTGGTGAGTCGTGGTGGATGTGTGGTAGTTGTGACTTGTGGTGGTGTCGTGTGGTTGCGGTTTGTGCTGTATGGTGGTGATCGGGGAATATCTGTGTGTGATGTTGATTTGCGATGGTGATTCTGATGGCGGCATCGTGGATGTGGGGTTGGGTCGGGGGGGTGGTTGGGTGATAAAGGATAATTGTTACCCAAAAGTAAGTTGTGATCAATTAATTATTGTGACCTTAATTTGTGACCAATAAAATTTGTGGTTTGTGATCGAAAAATAGATTGTGACCAATTAAATCGATAATTTGTGACCAAAAAATGAATCGTGACCAAATAATTTTATAAATTGTGATCTGTGACCAAGAAAGCTAGTGATTTGTGAAAATTGTGACCTAAAAATTCTTGATTTGTATCGAGAAAAAATTGTGACCAATAAAAAAATTGTGACTCATAATTTGTTAAATTGTGACCAATTGACTCGAGATTTGCGATCGAAAAAAATTGTGACCTACGAAATTCGAAATTTGTGATTGAGAAATAAATTGTGACCTAAAAAATTGTGACTGTGACCATAAACTCGTGACTTGATTTGTGACTTGTGACCTAAAAAATTGTGATAAATAAATATATAATTAATTTATGACCTGATTTTTGAAATAAAACCTTAAGTTTCTTAATTTTGAAAATGTGCACTTTAAAAATCTTAGTTATGTATTCTTCCCTTGTATTGATGGCGAGGTGAAAGTTTATGGGCTTGATGTGGCTCGAGTTGGGGTGGATTCCCAGACATGTGCTACCCAGTCATTTTTTGTGGATTGCAAAACTGATGATGAAGTTTACGTATAGATTTACACTTTTGAGAGTATAGATATAGAATTTGAATTTTATTGGGCATTTTGTTCTGATTTGTGATCCTTGCTTTATTTTTCTTTTCATTTTTTCGGAGGGGGTATTCATTAAAGTGCAACGGAGGGTACCTTTAGTTTTGTGAGAACTTGATCAGTTTTAATGGTGGTTCTTTGTTAAATGACTAACTAAAAATATTATAATTTTTCAAGATCAGTTAAAATTTATTATTGACAGTGCTATATTTGAATGGATTGATAAATGATATGAAAAACTTGCTGCTTGGGATTTCAGATGAATCTTACTTTCTTGAGTTTTCAATATGATTTCCTTTTTAATCGTGAAGAAAATCCTAGATACTTTTAGTCTTGATTCTAATATGCACCTAGTAAAACAAAGACTATCCATGTAGAAATTTATATTGGGTAGAACATTGGAGGATATGGGAAAAACATATATCTGGCCTCGATTGCTTTGTGTTAAAATTATCGGCTGATCATATGGACCTTGTGGAATGCAGTGACAACACATTAGAGATGATTAAGCACATAATATTTAGAGGACTCATACTTAACCAAAATTCAGTCGCCTGATTGTTGGCCCACATACTAGGAAACAACAATGGGTACAAAAGTCAAGGACTATCTGAGTGTAGAGGGCATGATGATTGCTCATTCAGGTCAATCCAACGTTATCATCACTCAATTTGAAAGCAGGGCCGGTGATCACACGGATAGAGGAGACGTACACAATAGATGATTTAGCAGTGGATGTCCTTAGCCTTTCTATTGACTCCTTATTCCTCCAGAAGAAGTGCAAAAAACTATCCTCAAGAAAATCTTGATTGGAGATCTCCATTACATACATAATAATATTTTATACAATGAACGGTCATGATTGATTTTAACTTCTTTATATTGACTTAGATTTAGATGCTTGGCTCTATTTTGGGAGTGTATACGAATGAATATTCATATGCACTCAAGTGCTTGATGAAGTGAAGATAGTCTTTTTTCCTAATGTTTCTTCTTTCATATGATGTAACTGCAAATAATAATGTATAATATTGGCACACTACTTCCACGAACCTATATGAACCTTAAAAGGTGAACCAGATGTAAGTAACTATTTAACAATTGAATGGACAGTTTATTTTCATCAAAGTGGATACATCTCCAGTTTTTAGTGTTCTGGGTCTTGCATTTTGTGCCCCATCTAACTCTTTACTTTAAATATTCCTATCGGTCATTTAACTACCAACATTTTTTACTTACATTCCATCCATTTTCAACAATTGGGTTATGACTGTTTCTTTAGTACATAAGATGAAAGAACATGCTAAACTAACATGCAATCTTTCGTTATGTCTAAGGTATCTGTGAATGTACTCTAATGGCTATTCTTCTTATTAGGAAAGTGAAAATCTGAATATTGTATAAGTACCTTATTACTCGAATCTTTTTTTTTTCTGGCGTTATAAAAAAGTAAATAGAGGCTCGTACTTGGACGAGACACATACATTTCCATTCTTCTATTAAGCAATATATCCGTGAAATGTAACTATTACCATTTCTGATTGTAATTGTGCAGGGTGTCATGTAGTATTATTTGACATTATACCCGAATGTCATAATTATGATTACAAATCTCTACTTAATTATTTTCTTTATTTTCCAGCCTATCTTGGTTTTTATGTCAAAGGTGGATGGAAAATTCAAGTTTAACCCTATTAGTGTCAACTTTTTGGCTGAGGTTGTGAAGGTTATTTTTTCGATTGTAATCCAGGTACTATATCTTATGGGCATGTAATCACTCTATGCACTTTTTATTTGTGGACTTGGTCTGCACTTTTTATTGCTAATATTCCATCTGTTAAAGAAGCTCCATCCCTGATTTGTAATAATCTGTAATTGTAGTTATTGGTTACTATCTCTAATAATTGTAGATGTTTAAAGATGTAAACGTGTTTGTGTTCCATGGATGGATAATTTCCTAGAAATCATTTTCTGCTCCCACTTTGAGATGTTGACCTTGACGAAAATAGTTATCATTATTTATGTCTTGTGTTGAAGAAGGTGGTGGTTTTTTGTTCCCACACTCTACTTATGACTTTTGGTACAAAGCATATTGGGCTTTTACAGTTGTAACGTGAATGTCATGTTTGGTACTCAGACATGCTGAACGGGAGGAAAAACGAGACTATTACTCTTTTTTCCTTAATTCGTTGTTGTTGCTGCTTATTTTTCAATTGTACTTTTTCTTCTATTTAGATTCAATGAAAATGGAATATGTCCGTGCATCTGGTGAGAAACTAGTATTTTATGGAAGAAGGAACCTATGGGACGTTAAAGCGACCCTTCTCGCTTAAATACACAAAACTGGACTCCTACATAACACAAAAAATATACTAATAACCTCCACCCGTTTGGGCGAGCTAACCCGATTCAATTCTCGCCATTAACAAAAAAATCAACAAAAAAATGATGAATGAGCAGCCTAAGCCCAAACATCAAGGCATCATGAAAAACTACTACCTTGCCTTCCTGGTAATGGTAAGAAACATCATCTAATCTCAGGACTCTAGCTAAGTATCTGTTGGACAACCCGAACCTTCTCGTGTCCAAATCTATCTAGTGCTCCTTCGTCCTCTTCCTGGAGGAATGGAGCTCAAGATCTGGTCATCTTGGTCTTCTACCTAACCTTGGATTTTCTTATACTTCCTCCCCACTCTCTGACTCGTCATCCCAGTTTTCGAGTGTGGGCTGGTAAAAACTTAGAGGCTCGACCTCTAAGGGTTCATCTAAATCCTCTACTAGCCTAAGGTCATTCACATCCACAACACTTAACCATATTTTAAGAGAAATAAGTTAAAAATAAGAGTGGTTGAGATAGCGGTCGAGCTTACCTGAAGTTAGATGGACTTTTAGTTGAAGAAAAGGAAGGCCGTGCTAAATGCCCAGTCAAGTTCTTTGCACTCTCAAAATCTTTGTGAAGTAAAAAGAATGAGAGTGTAGGGACCACGTATATATAAGCATTTCTTGGCAGGAAAAGAAGATTTTTGGCCGGAAAGTTGAAGAATCTTCACCCTTCTCCTTGCCATGTGTCTAACATCTGGCTTGGGACTGTTCACCTACTCACAAGCAATAAATTAATAAGCATGCGTAACAGCGTCAATTTTGAATGCGTCTAGAGACCTAATACCGATCTCTGACGTATGGGGTCAATGATCGACATAAAATCTGAGGTTATCCAAAAGTGGAATAATTTGAAATGTTGGAGGTCATGATCGGCCTATAGGTCGACCTATCCCTTCTTGGTCAAGGTCGGCCCACTAGACCGACCTTGTCTAGTAGTCTCAATCACAAAGTGTCAAGCTCGGCCTATGGGCCAAGCTATAAGTAAGACCCTCGTGGTATTATCAATCCTATGTAGATTGCGTTAATGTGCCATGTGCCCAACCTTTCCAATAAACTGAAACAAATTCCTATTTAAATCCTACCTACCTAAAAAGAGAATCCAACTCACACAAGAAATTCTCCTCTATAAGGTAATTTTGTTCGATAACGACTTTCTTTCCTAATAAGAAGAGGAGACGCACTTTGAGCCATATAAATAGAAACTCCTTTAATTATAATTCAAGTACACATATATTCTTATTCACAAAAGTATTTTCATATATTCTCTCTATATTTTCCCCTTCTCCACCAAACTAATTCTTACAACAAAGCGATTCCCTTGCCGCCTTTTTTGTAAGTTCATTCAAGACCATTCAAATCATATTTTTCAACAATTTTTCAACTTCTCGTCTTGCTACATCAAGATCGATAAATTTTTGTAGCATCAACTATATATATATAATGATAGAATGAGGGTACTATTCATTCGTCGTTATGATTTAATACTGTTTTTAAAAAAAAAAAAAAAAAAAAAAAAAAAATAATAATAATAATAAACTTTATTAAATTGTAAGTGTTCTATTCATTGTCTATTGCCATTTCGAATTACTTTTGCATAAAAACCAACTTTTTTTAAAGAGAAGATGAAATGACTTCTATACAGTTTATGTTCTGCACCAATTAATAAATAAATAAAATTAAAAAAATCACTTTAAGGGTGCCTCAAAGGGGTTACTGTTCATGTATTAATATTTGAACACATATCTAACAACAAAACATCGTAAATAAATTTAAAAATTCTTACCATTTTTCACTATCACTTCGCTATATATTAAAAGACAGAATGAGAAGTTACTACACATTCTCAGCTATGATTTCACGCTGCATTTGTACAAGAAACGAGAGGATACGAAGGTTACTATTAATTTTGTGTTATGTTGAGTTTCACACTACCGTTGCCAAAAAAATATACTTTGAGGGCTATCTTGGGAGGTTACTGGTCATACATTAGTATTTCAACACACGTCCAACAATAAAGTACAAAATAATAATTCAAAATTCATAACTATCAAAAAAATAAAAAATAAAAAATTCTCCATCTATAAATCATTTACCACTCTTCAATAAAATCAAAACTTACCACCTGAAGTAGCTTAATAAATACAATTACACAATTTTTACATATATTTTGGCTCTATTTGTTCAAAGTTTTGTATTTAAAAATATGTTTTTTTATGTTTTCGAGGTAAAATATGTGAATAAAAAGTATATGAAGAAAATGTGTGATTAAAAAGTTATTGGAGAATTGTATCGTAAAAAACATGTTTGCCAAATAGCAAATAGAGGGTAAATTCTATGGAGTTGATAAACCTACAAATCCTACCAATTAAAAAAAAAAAAAAAAAAAATCATTTTAGAACCTTAAACTCTCATCACCACACTATTTTATTTTTATTAAATAAAATAAAACTTTGACAACAAAATACATGCACTTTACAAACCACGTAAAATCTACAAGAAAAAGCAACCTCCTCTGCATATCCCTTCATCGTACATGTAACATTCAAAAATTTCTTGAATTAAAAAAGAAAGCAAAATCAAATATCATTATGAATGGTACTCAACATAGAAATATACATCTAAAAAATAAAAAATAATGAAGAAGAAAGAAGGAAATTTTCAATTTATCATATATATGTAATTGACGACTAGTGAAGTAACTTTAACACAAATATCGTGAGCGTGGGATAAGGCTCTGTCAAGTTACGTCGCTGAGCATTATGGGGGAAAATATAAATCCTGAATCAATGTGATCATCCATATAATAACTGCAATGAGGTCAAGAATACCATCTTTTGTCCCCATGCAAATTCTAGCTTATAAAGGCACAAAAATAACTGGTTCGAAAAGTAAGTACCCATGATACATCCAATTTCGTGGGTGTAAATCCATCTCTCTTCTACAAGATTTTGCAATTTTATAATCAAAATTAATTTTAACAAGTCACTCCTCAAAAGTGGAACTAGAGCAATTATGTCATGCATCAATTTTCATATAACATTGCACAAATCATATAATGTATCATGAAATTGCAACATCTTTCGACGTACACCACCATCTTCACATTGCTCAATGGCTCAACCTGCCTAGAATGCAAATCATCCGTGTACGAATCTCAACTCTCCGTTAGAAACTGCCATTCATTCAACTCTAGTTCATTCTCAAATATAACCATAATAAGTATATAACACACAATACTTGCACAATTTCATTTTTTAGTATGCATTTTCTCTTAGATTCAGTTCAAACCCAGTAGAGAATGGTGTTCAAATCCATGCACACCAACACAAAACCACTTCAACCATCAACCACTGACCACTCCATTAACCTGAGTCTCTAGTTATAAAAATTCTTCAACTAAAACAAAATACACACAATTCAGTCCTCAATAGCAGTCTGGAAACTCGCAAAATATGCCAACATTCCATGCTAAAAATGGCCCAACTAGAGTTTCCAAACAAATTATATCTATACATAGAATACCCTTTCTATAAAGGGATAAAAAGACGTTAAAGCTTATCTACTCCCAGAACCAGCATTAAATAAAGGTCATACACTACATACTTGAGATAAGATAAAGGCGAGCAGAGTTCTTATTTCATGATCAGAGGAATTTCCCGGAGGCTGCAACTCTGGTTTCTTCTAAAGAGAATGGTGCCTGACCAGGGAGAAACAAAAAGTTTTAATGGCACAAATTGAATGAAAAATGCTGCAAATAGCAAGGTACAAAACCGATGAATTTCACTTTTATAATGAAGAAATGTCAAATATTAGCCTTTATTCATTTATAAGCTTCTACTTTTCTATTGCATACAATAACATATCATTTGTAAAGTGTTCCTAGAGCAAACTCTATTAAAACACCTGAAATTGGAGAAAGCAAAAATCCATAACCATATGCCCTAAGAAGTGTTTTTAATGATGAGAGCTGAGGTAAGACATTGTATATTTTGAACAAGGAAAGCTTTTAAGGCAGAAGGGATATGTAATTAATTTTATACTTCCACTTGACATGGCCTGGAGCGGGTGGTGGCAGATTTTGACGATGGCATATGGTCGGGTGTTTGGAGAAGATATTTACTTTTTCTGCGTGTTATTTCTATAACCTTTAATTTGTTGTTAATTTTAATTAAAAACAAGGAATAGTGTTAAGACCTTTTTGTCCCACACATAAATTGGCATGTGATTGCCACATACCAAAATCGACTGTTTATCTCTAAAAGAACCAATTATGCTCAGGTTGGAGACTAAATAAGATATATTCTCAATTCGGAATTACGAGTTCGTGTGAAATTTTAATGCACGTCCCATAGGAAAAGAACCCTTCAATAATCCATGTCAATGCCAATGCCAATGCAAAGCCAGGAGGAAGCGATAAAAAAACTCAGTAATTATATTACTAGAAAATCATTTTGAGATGACCTTGAAACCAATAATTGATGCACTAATTGTACATCATGGGCTTGGGCTTGCTTTTTCTTTCTGCAGGCTTCAGAATCACGAAAGAGCACTCGATGTTTTTATCAATGTTCATGATTGCACCAACATTGTCAAATTCACCACAGTAGTTGGGGGCTGAAAAAATGGTGACTAGCTGCCTGTCAGCAAAGAATTCATAACCATCCTCCACAACCTGAAACACAAAAAGTAATCAGGCAGACATCGTGAACTATAACAAGGACGGAATAGAAGAATCCTTTACCTGGTGAGCACGACATACAAGGTCCAAATTGTGCTTCGCCAAAAATTTTGTGACTTCATCAGGGCCAAAGGTGAATGAAACTCCTCTATCATTCATTCCCCATCCCTTAACATCCTTACCAGGGTCTGACCAGAGTAAATCACAAAGCAAACCAGTATCCGGGATAGCAGTTGGGCGAGGTAAGTTTCTAATTTGATCGAGGTTTGTGAGGTCAGGTGAGAGTCCCCCATGCATGCACAATATCCTGTCATCTATGAGTGCCGCAACAGGAAGGCAGTTAAAGCAATCAGTGAAGACTTTCCACAATTTCACATTGAACCGGCGTTTACATTCGTCATAAAAGCCATAAATCCTATTTATAGAAGCACATTCATGGTTTCCTCTAAGAAGGAAAAAGTTCTCTGGATATTTGATTTTATATGCGAGTAACAAGCATATTGTTTCTAAACTCTGTCTTCCTCGATCTACATAGTCGCCTAAAAATAGGTAGTTGGACTTAGGAGGAAAACCCTCAAACTCAAAAAGCCTTAACAGATCACTGTATTGACCATGAATGTCACCTGAAGCAAACAAGTAAAAAAGGACATGGTTAGTTTACTGATCTTAAAGAACATAGAACTGTAGGGATAATGGTTTACTAGTTCAAGGTTCAGCATGAACCAGCCATTTCTTTCAAGTTAAAAAGTAATAACCAATAACCAATAAAGCAAAAAGTTATAAAACTAGTCAAGATATAAAGAAACTCGACTACAAACACAAAAGAAAGACAGAGCAATGTTTTACCCCTGGTATAGTCAACATATTAACATGCGTATTCAGGCCATGCATACAGAAACAAGCATTTATCATTATAAAACTACTTGCAAGTTGCAATATTTTATACAATGGATTCACAAAAGAGAGTGATTGAGAATGAATTAAGGTGTAATTTGAAAAATAAAGATCTAGTTTAGTTTATGATAGGTAGATCAGTTGGGAAAGCCACTTAATCATTTCTGAAATTAAAGGATAAGTATATAGATAAAAGAAACAAAACTAACATATGGTTTCATTGAGTTAGAAAAAACATATGATATGATTTTTAGAGAAATGCCAGGTAGGTTAAGAAAAAATATCAATTAAATGTATCTATAGTTTTAAGAACTTGTACAAAGGACCAATCACAATCGTGAAATCTAGCAGGAAGGACTACTAGGGAATATCCTAGTAAAACAATATTGCATTAAGTTTCGCTCAAGATCCTTATGGAAAGACTTTACTCATCGACCACACACATCAAAGATGAAGTCCTCAGTTAGTTGTAAGCAATTCATTGATAATATAGTTTCAGCTGATTAGACAACAATAGAGGAATAATTCATAAGTAGGAATTTTGTAGGCTTACTTTGAAATCTAAAGATTTTAGGTCAAATAGACAAAAACAAAGAAATGGCATAACCGTTTAGCCTCCGTTTGGTAAACTTTGTTTATAAACAAGTTTAAGTTTACAAACAACACATTTCCCCAAATCACTTTTTAACCATACACATTTCTCAAAACCACTTCTCAACCACATATTTTACCTCGAAAACATCACATTATAAACAAAAATATTTCTACCAAAAAGAGGCTTAGTCATAAGAATGACGCAGAAATCAAAGGGAAGAATCACGTTGCCCATTTTTTTAGATATTAGAGCGTGTTAAACGAAATGGAGGATTGCTAATCTATGTGATAAAAGATATATTCAAAGTTAGAAGGAAAGTTCTGAAGACCAGTTATTATACGAGTTATGTCTTATCCATAATATATATACATGAATGAGGCTTGGCACAGACTGAAGATAATTTAAGAAAATAATGTCTTAGTTAGTGGAGCATGTTTTATATACCTAAAGAAACTCATTGACCAGAGCAATACAATCAAGAAGAACATGTTAAAAGAGGAGGAGTGAATGGAAATATCATTAGCAAGGGTGGCTGCATAGACTAGATTTCTTGGGCCATCTAAAGAGATTGATCTAAACTGAAAGGAACAAGAAAAAGGGAGTCGTGTAACCAACATTAAATTATTGGAAAATAAGTTTAGTTTGACATCATTGTCATTACAACTAATGAAAAGATATTTCAATTTAAAAGACAGCAGAAAACATCGAGCTATGTCCAAAGAAGCTATTTACCAAAAAATTATTACCTGAAGTTACAGTCAGAAAAATATGGTAAGAGTAGAAGTGTTAAATAAAAAGACTGTAGTTATGTTTTCAAAAGCAGCTATAACCAGCGTCGCTACTAAAAGCTGCAAACTTTGAGCCATTAAAACGATGGGACTTCTGAACTCATATCAACTAAACCTTATCCCACACTTACTAGGTGTGTAGATCCTCTTGTGCCCCACTACTCTATTAGGGTCATTTAGACCATAAATATTCAAATCCTTAAAAATATACCTCACTCAAATCCTTAAAAAATATACCTCACTAATGTAAAAGGGCAGTGCAGAAAAAGAAATTGAGGTTGGGGCAGGGACGGATGCACAGGAAGTGGAAGACAGAAAGACGAGAAAGAGGAGAGAAAGGAAAGATTGAGCAGTATAATTAGCTAAAGTTTCAGTTCCTGATAATACCTTCAATTTTTCATTCTCTAAAGTGGCATTAAAGTGGTGAGTTTTAACAGCATGTATATTGTGTAACTCACATTTTAGTGGAAAGACTACAATAGTTTCTAACCAACACTTAGAATCCACCACTGTAAAAGATGTATGTGTAGAGATAATCATTGAGTGCATGATGTGCATCCATAGGAAACAAGCTTCTATATAAATACTTTTTAGAGAATTTAATTTTTAACTTCACTAATGAAATGCCTACTATATCAATTATGGAAAGGAAGGAAACTAGAACAAGGAAAAGATTCATACAAATATAACTACCGGATCCTAAAACTTGGTAGGACTACAGATATTTATCAAGCAATCGAATACATACTACATAGTATTTTTTTAAACGAATGCATGCCATGACAAAAATTTAATCTGCATAGAGCCGTCAAGAACTTTGCTAACGATTCAGTTGCTTAATGATTTGAACTGAGTGCAGAAAAAGGATAAATGCAAGTGACCCCATTTTTAACCCCGAAATTATTTTCCTGGTATATGTTTTTGGTTAGTTATCATTAGCCACGAAAGGATCATATAATCGAGTGCTAATTAAATACATAATAGACACCCTGAAAACAATTTGGAGAACTTTGTTGGATAAATTCAATAATATGGGGCCAAACATGTATAAAATAAAATGTGTGGTGCTATTTTAAGGATTTAGTCAATAAAGTGATCCACTAAAGATTATTCGGGACTAATGGGTATTAAGTGTCGTGAGATTAAAGTGTAGAGACGGATTCAATGTTTTAAATTGATGAGGGGCCAATTTAATAACATTGAAACATGATAGTTGCCCTACAACTATTTATACAGGTCATGGTCCCCAATTGAGCGTGGCTTTTCATAATTCTCTGCATCCCCGTCAACAGAGAAGAAACAAAAGGAGAAAACCACGAATCAGTTGGAAGTCCATAACCCCGTTCAATCAAACGCAATAATGAATTCAGGTACGCTTCCGCTTCAGTATCGATCTTGATAATTACAGCATGATGTTCGTGGATTTTAGATGAACATTCATCTATATCAAAATTAATTTTAACAAGTGGTATCAGAGCCAACATCGTGTTGAATTATCAGATTAATTTTTTGTACGAATGTATGTGAAAATTGATTCAGGCCGTATTCTGTATATTTCAAAATTCAGATTCAGATTTCAAAATTAATGAATTCAGCATGGTTTCAAAATCGAGATATAAGTATACATGCGAAATTGGCCTCTGATTTTGAAATTTATACATACAAATATACACACGCACGGCATGAATTCAGAATTGAGAGATTGGTAAACGTGCGAAACCAAGGCTCTGTTTTTCGAATTGTTTTTTTTTTTTTCGTTGTGTATGCATTCAGTCAAATTAAGCCTCTGTTTCGAAAATACACACACAGAAAAATTCGAAAACTTGGAACATGATTTTGGATTCATATACAGCCGGTCGTTATCTCTCAGTAGGCATAAATGCGAAAATCTTGATTTCCAATTTGGGTTTTGAATCTGATTTGTATAATGAATTCAGTTTTTTTTTTATTTTCGAATTTGGGGTTTTGTAAATCAATGAATTCAGTTCTGCATAATTCGAATTGCATTATTGTGCATGGATTTGTGTTGATTATTTGAATTGTGGTTGAGATGTTGACGAGGATGGAGGTCGGAATGGGGTTGCGGCGTCGGATTTCGTTGGTTGCGCGCGATGGGGTTGCGCGCGGTGGAGTGCAGCCTCGCTGCGAGCGACGGATATCGCGGCGGTTTTGGGCTGCAGCGCCGGTGATGGCGCTGCAGGTGACGGGCGGCGCCAGCGATGGCGCCGCGTTCTTGGATGATGGAGCGGCGGCTAGGGTTTCAAAACCCTAGCTGCGCAATTCATTTTTTTTTTTTTGGGCAGGGACCTCATGTGTAAATTTGAAGTCTTGAGGGACTTTTCTGCAATTCACGAAATTAAGGTTATTGCACAATAGGTCCTCCTGGTTTGTTTTTTATAATTAATAAAACCCTAAGTTTATAAAACTTTTAAGTTAGCCCTCCAAACTTCTGAATTTACAAACTAAGTCCCTAAAGTTAAGAAATCATTTAAGTTGGGTTTTAAGAATACTGAATTTAACGATTCAGTCCCTAAAGTTTATAATTTTAATTAATTGGCCGCTAAAGTTTGGGAAAATTGCAATTTAGTCCTTCAAGTTTAAAATTTTTTCATAATTGGCCAATCAAGTTTAATTAAATTGCAATTTAACCATTCAACTTAATGATTACTTAATCCTAAAGTATTGAATTTCATAATTCAAATCCTAAAGCCTTAAATATATGCAAAACATTCAATTCAAGTTCAAATTTTGGTATGACGGACTCTTTTGAGAAATATAATATTTCGAAGTGAATTAATTGAAACAACATGTTGCCAAAGCAACCTCTCTTGTGGAAATTAATTAACTTAGAATATTAGAAGGTTTTGTGTGTGTGTTGTTCATGCGGATATTGATCGGCCCAAAGGAAGGTCAATGTTTGGCTGGAATTTCACGTGCACCTGTGGTAATAAACGCGTGACGATTATTTGGTTTAACGTGTGATCAATAAATCGGTCCAAAGAAAGGTTTATTGGTTGACATGTCTTATTGTCAGTGTTTGATTACTACATCGAGGTACCACTTACAAGTTAATATTTCTGTCCAAAGACTAAATATTGATGTTGTGCTAGGTATCTTGTGATGGGCCTTACCATTATTTGAAATTATTATTTGCATAATAAAGTACTAATGTAAGCTATTTTCATCTTCTTCTCTATACAGTTAATTCATCTGCTACCACAATATCTGCAAATCTTAACTCAATCCCCATGCTTGATGGGTCAAACTTCAAGGATTGGAAAGAGAACGCACTAATTGTTCTCGGCTGCATGGATCTTGACCTTGCTCTCAGGGTTGAGCAACCGGCTTCTCTTACGGATGCAAGTTCACCTGATGACAGGAGGAACTTTGAGAAGTGGGAACGCTCAAATCGCATGAGTCTAATGATCATTAAGCGCGGCATTCCGGAAGCCTTTAGGGGCGCAGTATCTGAAGAGGTAACTAATGCCAAGCAATTCCTTGCCGAACTTGAAAAGCGTTTTGCTAAAAACGATAAGGCTGAAACAAGCACGCTTCTGCAAAGCTTGATTTCAATGAAGTACAGAGGCAAGGGGAACATAAGGGAGTACATCATGAAGATGTCTCATACTGCTTCAAAACTTAAGGCACTAAAGCTCGACTTGTCTGATGACTTGCTCGTGCATTTAGTATTGATATCGCTTCCTGCACATTTCAGTCAGTTTAAGGTCAGTTACAACTGTCAAAGGGAGAAATGGACTCTAAATGAGCTCATTTCATATTGTGTGCAAGAGGAAGAAAGGCTGAAGCAGGATAGAACTGAAATTGCTAACTTGGCAAGTACCTCTAAGGATAAGGGCAAGAAAAGAAAAACAGAATATGAAGCTGTTAAGGGTCCAGATCAAAAGAAGCCACATAAGGAAAAAGAGGGTTGTTTCTTTTGCCTGAAACCTGGACATTTAAAGAAGGATTGTACCAAATACAACGCTTGGCGTGCAAAGAAAGGTACATTTCTTAATTTGGTCTGTTCTGAGGTTAATTTAGCTTCAGTACCTAGAAACACTTGGTGGTTAGATTCTGGTGCTACTACTCACATAAGTGTTTCTATGCAGGGTTGCCTGTTCTGCCGAAAGCCAAGTGATGCTGAAAGATTCATCTTTGTGGGCGATGGAAAATCGGTGGAAGTTGAAGCAATAGGAACTTTTAGGTTATTATTGGGAACTGGTTTTTATTTGGATTTGAAAGACACTTTTGTTGTACCGTCATTTAGACGGAATTTGGTTTCTATTTCCTTATTGGACAAATCAGGATATTATTGTTCTTTTGGAAATTGTCAGTTTAGTCTTTCTTTAAATTCAAATATTGTTGGTACTGGTTCATTATGTTCGTACGATAACCTATATTTGCTTGATACTATTGCGTCATATAATGAAACCTTGTATGTGGAATCACGTGGTACTAAGCGAAAATTAAATAAAGAAAATTCGGCAAAACTATGGCACAAGCGCTTAGGTCACATCTCAAAAACTAGAGTTGAACGACTTGTGTCAGATGGCATTTTGGATTCCCTCGACTTTACGGACTTTGATGTTTGTATTGATTGTATCAAGGGAAAACAGACCAAAACGAGAAGGTTAGGTGCTAATAGAACTTCGGACGTCTTAGAATTGATACACACGGATATTTGTGGACCATTCCCTACGGCTTCCTGGAATGGTCAACAATACTTTATATCATTCATAGACGATTACTCACGTTATGGGCATCTATATCTTATTCATGAAAAGTCTGAGTCACTGGACATGTTCAAAGCTTTCAAAGCTGAAGTTGAGAATCAACTCAACAAGAAAATTAAAAGCGTTAGATCTGATCGTGGTGGTGAGTACTACGGCAGATATGACGGTTCAGGTGAACAACGTCCAGGACCATTTGCTAGATTCCTAGAGGAATGTGGAATCGTCCCACAGTACACCATGCCAGGTTCTCCTAGCATGAATGGTGTAGCTGAAAGACGAAACAGGACTCTTAAGGATATGGTAAGGAGTATGATTAGTCATTCTACTTTGCCAAAATCACTCTGGGGAGAAGCATTAAAGACTGCAGCTTATATTCTGAATAGAATACCAACTAAAGCTGCTGCTAAAACACCTTATGAGCTTTGGACAGGCAGAAAGCCTAGTCTAAAGCATTTCCACATTTGGGGATGTCCAGCTGATGCAAGGCCTTATAGGCCGCATGAGGATAAATTGGACTCCAAAACAGTTAGCAGCTACTTTATTGGTTATTCTGAGCGATCAAGGGGCTACAAATTTTACAATCCCACACTTAAGTCAATTTTTGAAACGGGAACTGCAACATTTTTTGAGGATGTTGAGTTTGGGGGGAGAAATAAGGTTAGAGACATTATCTTTGAGGAAGAAGCTGAGGAAGGATCGATTTCGATTCCTACTGTTACTTTTGACAATGTGCAGGTTTCTATACCTGTCATTGATCAAGAAGTACATCCGGAAACTCAGCATGATAATGTTGAAGAAACTCCCATCCAAAATCCAGAAATACAAACTCAACAACCTCAACAAACAATACCATTAAGGCGATCCACTCGAGAAAGGAAAAATGCTATTTCGGATGACTATGTAGTATTTCTCCAAGAACATGAGGAAAATAATGGAATGATGGAAAATGATCCAATCAATTTTCATCAGGCCATGAAGGGTTCTGACTCTCAAAAGTGGATTGATGCCATGAATGAGGAGTATAAGTCTATGCAAGACAATAAAGTTTGGGATCTTGTCCCATTACCAGAAGGTGCGAAACCCATTGGTTGTAAATGGATTTTTAAAACCAAAAGGGATTCGAAAGGTAATGTGGAAAGATATAAGGCTCGTCTTGTAGCTAAAGGCTTTACACAAAAGGAAGGTATTGACTTCAAAGAGACTTTCTCTCCGGTTTCAACGAAAGACTCTTTCAGGACAGTCATGGCACTTGTTGCACATTTTGACCTTGAGTTACATCAGATGGATGTAAAGACGGCGTTTCTCAATGGAGACATTGATGAGACGATTTATATGGTGCAACCAGAAAACTTCGTGTCAGGAGACTCGAAGAATATGGTTTGCAAATTAAAGAAATCCATCTATGGACTCAAGCAAGCTTCCCGTCAGTGGTACTACAAATTTCATCAAGTGATCATCTCGTTTGGTTTTGAGATAAATGTTGTTGATGATTGTGTGTATCACAAGTTCAGTGGGAGTAAGCATATTTTCCTGGTTTTGTATGTCGATGACATACTGCTTGCCACTAATGATATAGGCATGTTGCACGAAACCAAGAGTTTTCTGTCAAGGAATTTTGAGATGAAAGATCTTGGGGACGCCTCTTTCGTATTAGGAATTCAGATACACCGGGACCGCTCTCGGGGTATTCTTGGATTATCACAAAAGAGCTATATCGATAAAGTACTTGTAAGGTTTGGCATGCAGGATAGTAAACCAGGGGACACCCCTGTTGCTAAGGGAGACAAATTTAGTCTCAATCAGTGCCCGAAAAATAATCTTGAAGTTAAGGAAATGCAAAAGATTCCCTATGCATCAGCTGTTGGGAGTCTGATGTATGCTCAAGTTTGTACACGTCCAGACATAGCGTTCATTGTTGGAATGCTAGGCAGATATTTAAGTAACCCTGGGATGGATCATTGGAAAGCAGCAAAGAGGGTTATGAGGTACTTGAAGAGAACAAGAGATTGCATGCTTACATACAGCAGATCGGATAAGTTAGAGATCGTAGGATACTCCGATTCTGATTTTGCGGGATGCCAAGATAGTAGAAGATCCACATCAGGCTACATATACCTGCTAGCTGGAGGAGCCATTTCTTGGAGGAGTGCTAAGCAGACACTCGTAGCTTCTTCCACTATGGCAGCAGAATTTGTAGCTTGTTATGAGGCATCTAATCATGGGATATGGCTGCGAAATTTTGTCACCGGGCTGCGCATTCTGAATGGAATTGAAAGACCATTAAAGTTATATTGTGACAATAACTCTGCAGTGCTATATTCCAATAACAACAGGAGTTCAACTAAATCAAAGCACATTGACATTAAGTTCCTGGTTGTGAAGGAAAGGGTACAGAGTAGACAGATTTCCATAGAGCATATTGGGACAAACTCCATGATTGCGGATCCGCTTACTAAGGGATTAGCACCCAAGGTCTTTCACGAGCACACTGCTCGTATGGGTGTAATATTTCTTGAGGATATCATGATTTAGTGGGAGTTTGTATTTTGGTTGCTTTATGTTTTGGTTTTGGACACATTTGTGTATTTGGATAATTTTCTGTACAGAAATAAAGTATTCAGTTCATTCTACTCTGTTACATTATGTTTGGTATTGATCTCACCTAAGGAATAAAGTCGGACCAATTGAAAATAGGCATGTTTGGATCACATAACATGTAATTTTCATACTACACTCTCATGATTGATCTATGTCATTTGGTTGTATTGGTATATGTGACCATTGATGGATTTAGTTACGATTAATGTAACGAAAGTCGCTTTGATCCTATATTGATATGATTGATGGACGAGATTGTTTGGAAATACCCTTAATAATGATAGCACATTTTTGAGCTCATAAGGTTGTACACATTTGTAAGGATACATGTATGGCCCAGTGGGAGATTGTTGGATAAATTCAATAATATGGGGCCAAACATGTATAAAATAAAATGTGTGGTGCTATTTTAAGGATTTAGTCAATAAAGTGATCCACTAAAGATTATTCGGGACTAATGGGTATTAAGTGTCGTGAGATTAAAGTGTAGAGACGGATTCAATGTTTTAAATTGATGAGGGGCCAATTTAATAACATTGAAACATGATAGTTGCCCTACAACTATTTATACAGGTCATGATCCCCAATTGAGCGTGGCTTTTCATAATTCTCTGCATCCCCGTCAACAGAGAAGAAACAAAAGGAGAAAACCACGAATCAGTTGGAAGTCCATAACCCCGTTCAATCAAACGCAATAATGAATTCAGGTACGCTTCCGCTTCAGTATCGATCTTGATAATTACAGCATGATGTTCGTGGATTTTAGATGAACATTCATCTATATCAAAATTAATTTTAACAAACTTTTCACACGTGACAGAATTGGGACTTACCAAAGAAAACCCTAAAATCCGAATTTTCGAGTTTGAAACTTCACACTCATTCAAGCACGATCACGCAAAGATAGACAGTCGAAGAATATAAGAATCGTCCAAAACAAAGCCAATTCATCTAAAAAAATAAAATAAAAAATAGTAATCATAAACAGAATTCAAAATCATCCAATAGCACTGGAAACAATTCATAGCGAAGAACTTATTGTGTTTATCACAAAAAGCAAATAAATTTTATACATAAACTACTTATAATAAGGGAAAAATACCGCAAATCTTGATTGGTGCTTCAAGTTCAAGAAGATTGGGATGACTAACAAAAATTTCACGAGCAGTGACACAAAGCTGCTTGATTTCAGGCTCTGATAATTCCACTAATTTCCCTGGCTTCGAGGATCTTACTTCTATTAGCTTCTCAATGATCTTATCCAGAACTGCAGGGTCCATTAGTCCCCTGCTACACCCCTTCTCTCTCTTGGATCCTCAAACTTTGTACAAAATATATTCCAGAATGGGTTTTTGCTTATAATAGGTCACGAGTGGAGGGCCTGGAACAGAATTGACGTATGTTAAAAAAGGTGCTTCCACATTGCCCGAACCGATCCTTTCAAGATTTTTTATTCGAGATTATATGCCTTTCAGGACGTATGTTTGTTTGTGAAAACAAAAGAGAGACGGGTGCCATATTACCACAATAAAAATTATTTTTCACATAACAATTTAAGACATTTTTCTTATTGATTAAAATAGACATAAATAAATTTACAAACATATCCTTTTATATTTCTCTCAATATTTCTTTTATATATACCACAATCTTGCAAATAAATACTCACAAGGATCGCATTCCTCATAAAATCTCTCAAAATATGCGGTGGGACTATACTAAGAGTGTGTTTGGTATTGTTTAAAAAGAGTTTTTTTTTTTTTTGAAATGTAGTGATTTTTAGGAGAATGAATGGTTAAAATTTGGTTAAAAAGTTAAATATTGTGAACTTGATTTTTAATGGATGGTTGAGATTGAATACTGTAGAAAAAAGATAAAATTTAAATGAATATCAAACAAGGGCTAAATCAGAATATAGAAACGACCAAATTGAAGAAGTGCCAAGATTTTAGAATCAAGAATTCACGTATATGCGGAGTCATGCATAATAAATATGTAATGAGATGAAAATGAAATCGAAAAAGAGATACTGATGGTGAGAGCTTTGATGATGCTAGCATGACGGCCATCGAACTCTTTGATGAGTGATGGTAGGCTCCTCGGTGTAGGAACCATGATAATTGGCGAATCATTCCGTCTTCTCATTCTGTGTGTCGATATGGAATACCCACAAAATTTTCCCGAATTTCTTAAGTTTTTCTCAATTAACTGAACACGAATTGACAAAGCAACTGTTAGTTCAAGAACTACAATCTTGATCATGAGTACCAGCCACTGTGAATAAATCTATCAGATTACATTGAATGGAGATTTAATATTAACAGATAGACATCAAATAATGAAAATGGAGATGGAGAGAGAGAGAGAGAGAGAAAGAATAATTGAATGATTATTTGGCAGAGGAATTGTAATAGCAAGAATTAAAGCAATTGCAATCTTCTAATATCAGCAATTAAAGTAACTGCAGAATGCTCGTTGACAGAGTTCTCACTGGTCAAAGAAGCATACTTATTATTCAAAAAAAAATTCTTCTTAGAGTTGCCAACACGGTGGTAGGGATGGGATCTGAGAAGGGGTGGAAGCTTTTGATTTGGGGAGTGTGGTGTACAATTTGTATCATTTTTTTGTTTTAAATTTAAATAAGGGGTATATATGTATTTGTATTGTGGCGTATTTAAAAAAAAAAAAAAAAAAAAAAAAAAAAAGATGTTTTATAGGTGGTGGTAATATAATGTGGTGTGTTAAATACATTTTGTAGTGGTAATATATTTTGCCAAGACAATTTTCCAAGAGGACGTGGAGATGAAATGGAAATAAAAAAAATTTATTTTTTATTCTCTTCTTTTCTTCGACTCTCTTTTCTGTCTTAATGACATCACATTTTTAAAAGATTTTTAGCACTGAAGGTATTCTTAGATTATTTTTTTTATTATTTTCATATCTTAAATGACAACTCAATTATGTGTTGATTCTTTCAATAATCATCCAACTTGTACCATGATCACGATTTACTTACTAAACTTCAAAGTAATAATGCTCACTAAACTTTGCCATTGCATTTCATTCATCATTGAAGAAAAAAATCGTTACCTGGTTTGTTGACGTGACTAACGAAATCTCACGTGGCAAGCTACGGTAGTTAAAGAAATTACAACTCAGTCAAACTAATGTTTTATTACTCATTCAACATATACTTGATCACAATTTACTTATCAAACTTTAAAATACTTCACAATGGTCACTCATCTTCGAGATGCTGCACTCCATCCAAATATACCACCACAAACTTGTCCAAGTATAGCTGTAAAATTCTGTTCATGAGCGTGCAAAATGGTGTCGGTCATTTATTAGGCCAAAAGACATAACCAACCATTTGTATGAGCTGTAACGAGTAATGCAAGCTGTCTTAACTCATCTCCTTCAGAAATCCGGACTTGGTAGAACTTTTGTAAACCAACCTTCATGTAGTACTTGGCACTTTAAATTCTATCAAATAAATTAGCAATCAAAGGGATATAATACTTGTTTTTTATTGTTACCCTATTAAACGCTCGATAGTCCATGCACATCCACAATGATCTGTAATGCTTCTTTGGAATAGGACAAGTGCGCATAAGGTGCTTTCGAAGGCCTATTATTTGCCTCCAAAGTTCTTCTAAATCAGGTTGTGCCATCTAGTAGGTTGCCACAACAGACTTTTTGCACCCGATTTCAGCTCGATTTTATGATTTATCTCCCTGCTTGCTAGTAATTTCTTAGGCAATTTCGACGGCATAACTTCTTATTTCCTCATGCCTCAAGGACGACCTTGATGACTTTAGGTAAGTCAACATCTTGTTGCCCTACTGTAGCTCCCTCCGTCTGGTCAGCGTCTTTCAATGCTGCTAGGTATGTTGGGTCGCCTTTCTTCAATCCCTTTGCAATCTGCATGACTAAAAGTTGTGTTGTTTTTTCCTCCCTAAAATTGTAGGCACCGAGCATTCTCCAAAATGCAAATCAAATTAAAGGCATAAGAATGACGTTTACCTTCCTTAAGAAGTGCATGCCTAAAACTATCCGAAAATCATCTAGCCAACGTGAGATCAACTTGGACGTGCCAAATGCCTAGTCAAATTTATACCCCACGAATGATACCATTTCAAGAAACCACTATCCTTGTAATATTGGGGTTCAACCACCTAGTCTTGTCTTCTCTTATAAAGTTGTGAGTAGGTTTAGTGTAGACTGAAGCTCGCATTGGTCGGTCATTAATATGAGCCTCCACGTTCATCAGCCATTTTCCTTCGTTGGTAGCCAAAATAGGCATTGAGGACATTTAGCAACTGCAATGAACCCATGTGTTGAGCGTCCCCTTGATCTTGGCCAAAGGATGAAAAATGTTCCTCCTCCATTACCGCAAGTGATCCAAGCTTGCGGTAGTCTCGCATATCATGTAGCCTTTTGCAAACAAAGAAACTCATCAAGGTATAAATGTTTTTTTCATCTTTTCTTCATACTCCTTTCAAGAGGATGAATGTTTACAGTTGCCACTGCTCTTAAAATATGATGGCTTTGTGTCTTTCTTTTCTTCCCCGCCTTTAGCCAAGTTACCTTTATGGCTTTTATTAATTTTCGAAACATCCGTGCTCTTTTTGAACTCGATCAAAGATTCAACCACCATTATAGTTTCATCTACTTTCTTCACTCTCCTACGTTTTAATTCTTGTTTTGCCCAATTATGAAGACCGCTGTTGAATGAAACAATAGATCTCATCCAACATGCTTGGGACTTGATGCATAAGTGATGTAAATTCTTTGACGTACTCCTAAATAGTTCTCTCATGTTTCAAGTCTCTGAGCTTTTTACGTACCTTATACACTACATTCTCGGGATATAATTGATGTTTTAACTCCTTTTTAAAATCATCCCAAGTATCTATCTTATGAATACCCTTTTGATCATCAACTTACCTACGTCACCACTATAAATTTGTGGTATCTGTAATATACATAGACAAAGTCCTTACTTTGATTGCTTCGTCCGAAATATTTACGCACTCAAAGTATACCTCCATTCACCATAGGGATTCTTCCAACTCCTTGGCATTCTGCTTGCCATTGAACTTCTTAGGCTTTGGATAATCAATCATTGGAGCTACCACCTTCGTGCTAGCACTCGTGCTAGCCGTTGTCTTTTTACACTAAGAAAGATTTCCACGTACCTCCTTCCAGTTTGTTTAAATGATCTTGGATCGCCTTAATAGCATTCATGACCTTTGAATCCAACCGTCCAATGCAGTAATTCCTTAAGAGTGGTTGTTCCTTTTTTACTGCTTTAATTTGCTTCAACGTGTGAGCCATAAGGTTGTCAAGGAACCTTCCAAGACCTCTACGCCTTCTCCTATGTAGCAAAGACATCCTTAATGTTCTCAGGTGCACCATCATGTTTGTTACTTTGCCACGTTTGCTTATACTCTTCATTATGGAAGAAACATCATATCCTCGTTCACCCTCTATAATGTCGGGACCGTATCCTTGATAGCCATTATGCCAACACTGACCAAGAGTCAAACCATTAAACGAGGATGGCGCAGGGCAAAGTCGTGCTAGGCAAGGATGTCCAAAATCCCTAATTCTTTGTCAAGAATTCCCCACCCCGTTCGGGTCAGGCCTCCGTCGGGTTTCCCGCCCTTTTGCCATCCCTAATTTTACTGTACCAAAGTCCATAATATTTTAACTGATGGCCACTCAGTTTCACCATTGATCATTCATATTTACATTATTTCTAGAGAAAATTGTAGCTAAGGTCTATGACCTTTACAAAACGTTGAAATGGATCACTAATCTTCAAATCTTGACGCCACAATCATCAACCCTCTATTAACATAATAATAACATGGTAGGCTAGGTCCTTCCAACTAAATAAATCTTAAAATGGCATGTACAATTAGTGATGGCAACAGTTTGGTTCAGAGTCGGTTCGTTCAAAACCATAACTGAACCACCAATTTCTTGTCCATACAATAACCACCCAATAACAACCTAAGTCAGGTCAGTGCGATTTCGGTGCGTGTTTCAGTTCGGTGCGATTCTGTGCGTTTAATATCCATTTAAATGTAAATTAATTTTTGCAAGTCCAAATGAAAAAAAAAAAAAAAAAACAGTTTATTAAAAAAAGGAACAACAAAACAATACTAAGCAAATTTTACAAATAATATCCAAATTCTCAAATTTAATATCTAAATTTAGTAAATAATATTACGAGCATAACAATATTAGTATATTACAGAACGATTATACAAAGATAAAATAAATTATTTTTCTAGATTTTAACACTTGAGAACAATAAATACTTTGTTTCTTGACCTTTATACTTCATTCTTCCCCGCCACAAATATTGTTAGCAGCATATGTCATTGTTGATTCCTATTTGATGAAAGAAAAACTTGACTAAGACCAGTGTAGAACTATCATCTGCCGAAATGGAGAGTGACGAAGGGAGTGGAGATGAATGAATCATATATTCAAATGATTACAGATCTAGGGTTAATGGATTTGGATTAGGCTTTGGTTATGTGAGTTAGGTTAATTGACTTTTAAATAGAGACTATAATTTTGGGCTTTTTAAGTTTTAAATTCACAAATGTGGAAATTACACCCACCCCTACTTTTAAATATCCAAATTCAAAAATCAGGTGAAACCTAAATAAATTCAAATTTCAGGTTTTATTAAGATTTTAATAATTAATTAATAAATCTAAATAATTTAAAATTAAACTAATTATTCATCTCAAAGTCACACAACACCATATGAAACCCTAATTATTTTCTCACTCATTTTCACCATCCATCACCGCCCATTTCACATTTTACTACCCAATTTGCCCATCATCATCAGCCTATCTACTCCTCCCTCTTCACCCTCTCTTTCCACCGGAACCATTATCCATCTGAGGCGGGCGGCACCACATTCAGAAACTGCATAGTAGCCCCCGCCCCCAAATCACTAAAGCCCGACTGTAAACCTCAATCTCCTCTCCATCTTTGTCTCGGGGCGTCAAAATTACCAGGCGATGCGTCTCCTCTATACGACGGGAACCACCTCTATGTGGTGGCGGTCTATGAAGCGGGGCGAAAATGGCAACAGTGGTGACAAAAAAAAATGTTGTGTTCACGGAACTGCGCACGACGCTACTTGCTGCCTCCTTCGGGTTTTTGATTTCTTGGTCGTTTTTGTGATTTTTGTTAGTGGTGGTCGTGGCGGAGGGTTATAAGTGGTGATTTTGGAAGCTATGTTGATGGTTTTCGACATCTGGAGATGGTTTGTGATTTTTGATTTTGAGGTGGTTTGGGATTTTCTGTTGGTGGGACAACATAGGAGGCCGTGCCGGTGACTGGGGCGGAGTATATGGGGGGTATTCAGGATACCTTGGTGATGGTGGACGGTGGTGGTGAGGTTGCTGGTTTTTGGCATTCGGAGAAGGTCTGCGTTTTTTTGATTTTTGAAATGGCCAGGAGTTATCTGGTGGCGGAAACGGCATCGAAGGTCATGTCGGTGGCTAGGGCGACGGAGATGGGCGAAATTTTTGCACACTAGATGGTGGTGGTTGTGAGATCACGGAGACTGAGGCGGTGACGATTGATGTTGAACATTAATTGATGAAGGTGACCTAATAAGTTTAAAATATAAAAGAATTGTGACCTAATAATTTAACAAATTGCGACCTAAATACATTTTGTGACTTAATATTTTAATAATTTGTGATTGTGACCTAGAAATAACTTTTGATTTGTGATCTAAAAGATTAATTCTGACATTTAAAAGATTTGTGACTTAATAATTTATAAATGTGACCTAAAATAAATTAAAATTGTGACCTGAAAATAAGTTCGTGACCTTAAAAAACTTGACTTGTGACTTAAAATAAATTTGTAACCTAAAAAATTTGTCTTTTGTGACCTGCAATTACAATATTGTGACCTTAATATATATTTATTAAAATATTTTTATTTCTTTAATTTAATTAATTGATTCTAATTAGAGACCTGATTTTTGAAATTATATAAGTTTCACCTTATTTTTGAAATTTGTATTTTAAAATACCTTATTTATGTATTTTTCCCTTCACAAATACTACTAAACACACCACTAATAAAATATAAGTTTTATAAATATACTACAATACAAATTCAAATATACCCTTGTCTAATTAATTATTATAAATAAAAAACCAAACTGATAAAATTTGTACACCCAACTTCTCCTCCTCCTCCTCCTCAAAACCCTTCTGGCTACCAGTCAATCCACTTGAAAATTTGCATTTCGCCGGCATGATTAAAATTATCGCATTGTAACTGCTGTTAAGATCCTCCTTTATTTCAGGCCTGACAATACCACCAACGACAAAAAGTACCGTGAAGTACTGTTGAGGATTTGGTGATTGACTTCATTCTACCTAATAGGTATATATAGCAAGAGTAGAAATACCGGTGCAGAAAACCATGGCACAGGTTCTAAGCCTCCGCCCTCGCCCGCCAATCCCCAAAACAGCTCAAATCCCAAACCACCAACCCGTTTCAATTCCGTCCAAACTCACCGCCCCGACTCAGCCTACTCGAAGCTGGACTTCTCTTCTCTAATAAAATCAATTATCTTAAACTCGTCCCGGTATCAAAACTTGCTCAATTTTTTTCACACATTTGAAGTAAAACCCTCCTAAGAAATACTCGAGCAATTTCACCCAACTAAATAAACGAAGTAGCAAAGTTCTTCACTATCCAATTTTTCCCAAATGAAATCACTGAATCCAAAACACACGTTTTCATAGAATTCACCACTGAGCATATGAATGAGTACTTGAAGCATAAGAAGAACCCTAAATAATCAAGAAAAAAGCTCGGATTGTTACTGGAAATTGAAAGATTTCAACAGGTATTGCTTGATCTACAGAGGTATGTGGCGAAAGGAATTGTAAATTGTGTATATGTTGGTGTATATAATATAGTGAATGAACTGTGTGAATTATTTTCTAGAGGACAGAAGAGTACGGGGACTTTGAAGAGTAGGTGTGGCCGGGGGGGTTGGACTTTGTGAAGATGCACACTGGACTAGGAGTGTACGACTGTGGAAGAACCGGAGTCAAGAAGGTAAATGTGGATTTGAGGTGGAAGAAATAAAAGTATTGTGTGTGGATGATTAGAATTAAAGTTATTTATGTCATTTTATAATGATTATAAATTTATAATAGTAATTGAAAAAATAAACTTAAAAAATGTGATGTGTCAAATAGTTTTGTAGTGGCTATATAATCATCCATAAGTGAATATCTTTTCAATTAAAATAAATGAAAAAAATAAAATAAAATAAACGTCTATATCTTCCGAAAATCGCGCCCCTCCACCTCACTCCACCCACCCCACCCCACCCCACCCCACCCCAACCCAACCCACCCGAAAGTACAATAAGTACATACGTAAATGAATCTGTTTCAAATAGATATAACACTATAACTTGTGTGTAAATTCATAGGAATGTAAAAGATAGATTAAAAACTCTCATACTTTTAAATTAAACAAGTTCACAAGTTGTCATTGGGGTGTCAAACGAACTGAGCAGTTCGAGAGTTCGGCTCGGCTTGATTCGTTAAAAGTTCGGCTCGGCCCGTTAAAAAAAGGGACTTGGACTTGGACCAGACTAAAAATTTGAGTGTTGGACAGTTCGGGTTCGGTTCGTGAAGTTCGTGGACCTGTTCGCAGACTAGTCCAACGAACAACCAAAATGGACCGGAAACGGGCCGGCTCGTTGGGCTCGTTTGAGCCCGTGCTCACGGGCCGGCCCGTGAGCCTCAAACGGTCTTGTGACCGTTTTTAATATTTTTTTTCTTCTATAAATACTCGTTTTTTATTTCATTTTTTTCACAATCTCAACTCAACTCTCTCAACTTTCAAGTCTCAAGTCTCAAATTCTAGTGGCTAGTGCTATAATATTTCACATACAAATATACAATATTGTCTCAAATTCCATTCCATATTTCATTTTCATCTCCAATTTTTCAATTCTATTATTTCTAATGGCACACTCACAATCTCATTGTTATTCTTCTAGCCAATTTGTTGATGAATTTGCACCTCTCAATGATATTCCAATTCTCGACAATTTGGTGGAATTTGAAAATGAGATCGAAGATATAGATACAAGAACTCCTATTGATTTGAATGACATAATTGATGAAGATGTCACTGCTACATATGAATCTGGCTCCGCTAGTACGACGGCAGGCTCCAGCAGAAATCCAAAGAGGACGAAAAAATCTCACTGCTGGAATTTTTTCGATGTGATTGAAACATCGGAAAAGGATGCTGAAAACAAACCGATATCCAAAGCAAAATGTAGAAGTTGCGAGGGACTTTTCTCTTGGAAGAAGGGTGGGGGCACATCACACCTCAATAGACACTGCAAAGGATGTCAAAAACCTGGCACGGTTGAAGTAAACCAATCAACTCTACAGTTTGGTCAATCAAGTTCGAGCCTAACCAATTGGGTCTTCAACCAAGATCTAGCACGTCGAGAAGGGATGGTCATGTTCGTATCGAGTGGTGAGTTCCCACTTTCAATTGTAGAAAGTTTACAATTCACGGAATTCATTCAGAAGTATCTCCAACCCAGGTACAAACTCGTTTCTAGAAATACTTTACGAGCTGATTGCATAGCTAAATATTTACAAAGAAAACAAAGTTTTATAGATGCTTTAAATAAATGGAATGGTAACTTGTCATTTACTTCGGACCTGTGGACTGGCAATAATCATAGAGGTTACGTAGCTGTTACTTGTCATTATATTGATGATTCTTGGGTAATACACAAAAGAATTATGGCATTTAAAGTTATTGATTACCCACATAACGTAACAAATATTTTCAATATACTACTTGCAATTCTTAGAGAATTTAACTGTGATAGTAGAGTTCGTGGTTTTACACTAGATAATGCTGCTGTTAATAAAGCGGTTGATGAATATAAATTTTATTCACACCCGAGCATTTACAAAAGCCTCAAGCCCGAGCTCTTTGACAAAATATAGTTTCCTAATCAAATGTGTAACCCTGAGGACCACCATGAACCCGAGGAGGACCTCAACCCCGACCGCGTGAATATCACCCTATAATATATTTTCTATCCCCGAGGAAGACCTCAACCTCGACCACCATAAATCCGAGGATGACCTCGAGCCCGAATACATGAATATTATCCCATATTACATCTTGATACCCCCGAGGAGGACTTCAACCCCGACAATCATTTATATCCCGAGCATATCATTTGTCCTCATCCCCGAGCACTTGAATATTTAGCTAGTCATATCTTGGTACCCCCGAGCAACATATGAACCTCGAGGCCGAGCACTTAAACATTACACCATACACCATATTGAGAACCCCGAGGACTTGAACAACCCCGAGGAGAATATAACCCCCGATCACACTTAAAATGCTCGTGGCAAAAACGTTGCCCCGACCACTCATAATACCCCTCGAGGATAGAATACCTCGAGTACATATATCTCACCAAAAAGGTGCATGATGTGCTCGGGGCACGTGATGCTCGGGTCACATCTCTCATTGATCGGGCATGACTTAATCTGATACGTGGAGTCTACAACCTCCTAATTCCAATAGAACTCATCTTCCAATAGAATCCTATTTGGGTTTTACAACCTCATCCCTAAAAAATAGGAGGATGATTCCTAACAGGACTCATGCAATGCAGGTATTTCAATCCTATCATAATTCGTCCATATATCACTATAAATATATGGCACTCAATCATAATTCAGGTACACAATTATCTCTACAATTTATAGCCTATTGCATAAATTTTCTCCTTCCTCTTTACTGACTTAAGCATCGGAGGGGAGATGAGGACACACCTCCTCGCCTTTATTGCAGGTATTCATAGATCCAGTTCGTGCTAATTTATTACTCAAGCTCGAAATATTTCAGGTGCAGTTTTTAGCATCATCATTGGCGCCGTCTGTGGGAACCATTACTAGAAGCCATGGTTAATACACGTTGTGGACTTCCACAAGCCACATTACCTGCTCATGATCATCCTGTTGTGGGGGAGTAGGTGGCCTCGACGTTCCCAGCAAACCCTACTACATTACCAAGAAATCAGACATCACACCCCCAACCTTCTGTTGATACCCAGGCAGCATTGGAGGAACTTCGTCAGCAAGTCGCTGCATTGACTCAGTTGCTCACGCAGCAGAACCAGTGTGCGCCAACACCCGAGGAAGGGAATGCTCACGAGTCCAACCACCGAACCATACTGCTAGGTCAAGTACCTCGGGACTACCCCCGTCACCACCGAACATGACGAGTTCAAGAACAGTCTCCATGCCCCCTGTCGATCTTGCGAGAATTATCCAGGAGGGAATAGCAGCCGGTATACGAAAAAATACTCATGGCCCAGCAGGTTTCACCCTGAACACTCCATTCACACCAGAGGTTCTAGCCTTTCCCTTACCAGACAGGTTCAAGTTCCCGAGGATAAAGAAGTACGATGGTACAATCGACCCCGTAAATCTTCTCAATGTGTACATTGACGTCATGAATTTGCAAGTTTCCCCCGATCAGGTCATGTGCAAGGCGTTCCCCCAAACCTTGACCAGTGCTGCTAGGGATTGGTTCTCAACTCTTGAACCAAACTCAATTTGACATTCGCAGATCTTGCCAATAAGTTCTCGGCTTTCTTTGCGAGTAGTAAGCGCATAAGGAAAACGGCTGCCTCGCTTATGAGACTCAGTCAAGGACAAAATGAAACACTGCGTGAATTCATGACCAGGTTCAATGCTGAAAGAATACAGATCCCTAATCTTCATATCTCTCCCCCTGTATCTGCTCTTACTCATGCTGTAAGATGCGAGTCTTTCAAGATGTCTCTATCGAAAACACCACCAAAATCAGTGACCGGGCTCCTTACTCGAGGAGTGAAGTACATCAATATGGAAGAAACAATGTACCTCAGGAAAAATAGCCCGAGCACTGAAAATTCAGATCATATAGAAAGTAAGCCCGAACATAAGAGACAACATGACCATGGTACATGGAAAGATCAGGCTCGGGGCAAGCAAGAGCATGACCCTCTTACACCCTTCACACGTCTGAATGCCATAAGGGCAAGTATCCTCATGGAAATCAAGGATCTGGAGGAGTTGAAGTGGCCATCAAGAATCAAGTCTCACCCGGACACGCGAGATAAGAGCAAGTATTGTGAATTTCATCATGACCATGGGCATACCACCGAGGAGTGCTATGCATTACAGCGAGAGATTGAATCTTTAATAAAAAACTGGTTTTTAAAATCTTACATCAGTACTGAAAAACGCCCAAGGAATGACCACATTCAATGAAAGTCCGAGGATGAAAAAAACCCACGGCCTGAACAGTAAACATCGTCGTTGGTAGAACAGCCTCATGGAGAAACTCACACAACGTCAGTCCAAGCCTTGCTAGCTACTGATCATGCGTTATTTTATAAGTTGTATGGGTTTTCAGACCCTAGTCTTTACCATTTCTTTTCGTTATTTCGTTTTTCTTTTCTTACATATAGCATCGGGGGCCTACGTGCCTACCTTTAATTTTACAGTAGATAGGTCGAGTCTATACAAGCAATATGGGATGTCATCCAAAAAAAACAAAAATCTCCATCATTGTTGAACACACAAAGCTTTGCCCCACGCAAGCATTCAAAGCCTTGCCCCTAGCAAGCACTCAAAGCCTTGCCCAGCGCAAGCACACAAAGCCTTGCCCCGCGCAAGTACTCAAAGCTTTGCCCCGCGCAAGCACACAAAGCCTTGCCCCGCGCAAGCACTCAAAGCCTTGCCCCGAGCAAGCCCTCAAAGCCTTGCCCCGCGCAAGCACATAAAGCCTTGTCCCGCGCAAGCACTCAAAGTCTTGCCCTGAGCAAGCCCTGAAAGTCTTGCCCCACGCAAGCACACAAAGCCTTGCCCTGCACAAGCACTCAAAGCCTTGCCCATGCGCAAGCACACAAAGTCTTGCCCCGTGCAAGCAAACAAAGTCTTGCCCCATGCAAGTAAATAAAGTCTTGTCCCGCACAAGCATACAAAATACTTGCCTGCGCAAGTACACACGGCCACCCCGAGCAATCAAGTAATCAAATTGACATAATTAAGTCCTCGGGTCTACATAAGCTCAGATTTATTTCCTAACATAAGCTCAGGCTTATTCTTTGCTTAACATAAGCTCTTGTCTATTACTCCTTATCATAATCATCGCATCATGATACCTCACTATTACGCATCCATCTCTCCCCTAAATTCGATAATGGATGCGCGGGGGGCCTATGATGAATATAAATTTTATTCACACCCGAGCATTTACAAAAGCCTCAAGCCCGAGCTCTTTGACAAAATATAGTTTCCTAATCAAATGTGTAACCCTGAGGACCACCATGAACCCGAGGAGGACCTCAACCCCGACCGCGTGAATATCACCCTATAATATATTTTCTATCCCCGAGGAAGACCTCAACCTCAACCACCATAAATCCGAGGATGACCTCAAGCCCGAATACATGAATATTATCCCATATTACATCTTGATACCCCCGAGGAGGACTTCAACCCCGACAATCATTTATATCCCGAGCATATCATTTGTCCTCATCCCCGAGCACTTGAATATTTAGCTAGTCATATCTTGGTACCCCCGAGCAACATATGAACCTCGAGGCCGAGCACTTAAACATTACACCATACACCATATTGAGAACCCCGAGGACTTGAACAACCCCGAGGAGAATATAACCCCCGATCACACTTAAAATGCTCGTGGCAAAAACGTTGCCCCGACCACTCATAATACCCCTCGAGGATAGAATACCTCGAGTACATATATCTCACCAAAAAGGTGCATGATGTGCTCGGGGCACGTGATGCTCGGGTCACATCTCTCATTGATCGGGCATTACTTAATCTGATACGTGGAGTCTACAACCTCCTAATTCCAATAGAACTCATCTTTCAATAGAATCCTATTTGGGTTTTACAACCTCATCCTTAAAAAATAGGAGGATGATTCCTAACAGGACTCATGCAATGCAGGTATTTCAATCCTATCATAATTCGTCCATATATCACTATAAATATATGGCACTCAATCATAATTCAGGTACACAATTATCTCTACAATTTATAGCCTATTGCATAAATTTTCTCCTTCCTCTTTACTGACTTAAGTATCGGAGGGGCGATGAGGACACACCTCCTCGCCTTTATTGCAGGTATTCATAGATCCAGTTCGTGCTAATTTATTACTCAAGCTCGAAATATTTCAGGTGCAATTTTTAGCATCATCAGCGGTGATTGATAGATTAGCAGCCCTCATAAATCCTGAGTTTGGTGGAGTCTTGTTTCATGTTCGTTGTGTTTGTCACATTTTTAATTTAATAGTTCAAGATGTCTTAAGTTTATAGAAAATCAATTGAAAAAAATTAGGTGTGCTTGCAATTTCATTATGATAGCACCTTCTAGAAAACAAGTTTTTGATGCACTTTGTGTAGAAAATGGTATGAACCCACGATCATTTATTACTGATGTAGGACATAGATGGAACTCAACTTTTTTAATGATTGAACATTGTGAAGGTTACAAGAATTTAATATGTGCATATTACAACGGTCGGCACTCAAACGGCTCAACTTTTGATTTGGGGACTAATGATTGGGAACTTGTAATTCATGTTAAAAAAATTTTGAAACCATTTTACGATGCTACAAACGAATTGTCCGGTGTTTATTATCCTACTAGTCCTTTAGTCTTGAAGCATTTTTATTGTATTGCTAATAACTTTAACAAGTACAAGACATTTCCTATTTTTTCTGATATCATTAAAGCAATGGAGACTAAGTTTAGAAAGTATTGGAAAGATTTACCAGCTTTGTTTCCATTAGCAACGGTTATGGACCCTAGAATAAATTTAGAGGGAACTAAACACACCATAAAGACAATATCAAATAAATTAACTTTTAAAACCCCTTTAACATGCACAGATTTAGAAAAATGTTTATGTGAAATGTACGAGGTCAATGCCCAAATGTCAGGTAAAAATGTTAGAAGAACTGCTCCCACCCCTAATGTGATACAAAATCAAGACAGTGATTTACTTTCCTACCTTATTACTATGAAGAGAACTTCTAGTTCTACTACACTTCCTAGTGGTTCTAGTTCTTCTAGTACATATAGTTCAGATGAAATTCTAGGAGAGTTAACTAGGTATTTCTCACATGACCTTCTTAGTATGTTAGACGAGGACGAAAGAAATAATTTTGACATTCTTAAGTGGTGGAGACAAAACGAGCGTCAATACCCAGTTGTTTCTATAATTGCACGAGATCTACTAGCACATCCGGTATCAACTGTAGCATTGGAGGCTGCTTTTAGTGCAGGTGGTAGAGTGTTATCTGAATATAGGTTAAGGCTTAAAGAAGACATACTGGAAGCCTTAATGTGTTTAAAGGATTGACAGTTTGCGGAGAAAAGGAAACAAGATAGGATATGTGAAATTCTTGCCGATGAATTCGGAGAACAATTGTATTGGTGAATAAATTTTTTCTTTTTCTTTTTTCTGAATTTTCAATTGTTTCATTTGTTTCTTTCAAATAAAAAAATTGTACACGTAACATTTTGTTTGTGTACAATTTTAGTTCCGCCTACAATAATTTAAATATAATCAGTCTCAAACCCGAATTAAAGGAAGAGGGTTTTTTAATGTTCAATTATTTAGCCGCAACCGTTAGAAAAAAAAAATTAAAGGGCCGACAAGCCGGCCCCTGAGCCAAACTTGGGCCGGCTTCGTGGGGGACGAGCCGGCTCGTCTCCCCAAGGGCCAGCCCGTTTCCGGCCCGTGGACCCGTAATGGACCACGGTCAATTTGACACCCCTAAGTTGTCATAATAAAATACTCCACTTGTTTGTTGCAATCAACCGATATTGAGATTAAAGTCATAACCGATTACCCAGTGCCACAATCGAACCAGGTGCAGAAACGAATTGTTATCCCATTAACTAGGTGTGGGGCTGAACATGTAAATGCCCTTCGCATAAAGAGAGAGGAAATAACATTGCAACAAGACAAGTGAAATCATATTACAGGTACAAGACTAAAAGCCCAAGCAAACGTGGTAAATCCATTTCTATCTCCAGATTATGACAAATGCTGGGTAATTCGATATTTACAAAAGCTGGGAACTCGTAAGAATACAAAAATTGAGCTAAACTGATTGACTGAGTGGAAAAATTAGTGAAAGCAAAACTCGAAATTCCATCATCACCAAAACCAGTTGCTACGGCTATCGACGGCTTTAACTGAAGTTGATACCAAGGGCATTCGCCCATACTCGGATGCAAACCAATTCACACAGTGGGTCCTCCTTTCGCTGTGACCTCCCAAGCTACTAATCCCAGTCGAACCAATCTCAAATATCTTACCTACATTATCACACCAGTAGGATATACTTAATTTGTGTATTTGTCTGAGATACAGATGTGCAATTATTTTTCTCAGAAATATATTATTATTTTTAAAGATCAATAAATTTCATTACTCTAGTACCGAGAGTCCGTGACAGAACAATCCATTGAAAAGGCTATGAAACAAAAATTACGGTATGAACAATTTAACGGAAGATATGATCCCCTAGTAACACTCCCTGTATAGCACTTTTTGCAATAAAGGCATCAAAGGTTTCTGTTAAATAGTCATTTCCTCTCATATTTGATCAAAACGGATAAACACTAGCCTAGTAAAAGAACATCAGTGTCTTGAAACTTAAATTTCAAAATAGAAATGGTATTAATCAATTTTAGCAGTTCTATCATGACATCAAAGGAATTGAACCGACTACAATTTGAGTATCTTGCATAAACATCACAACAAATAATAACTTGTATAAAGAAATTTCTTTACTTTATTCATACATCATAGGAGGCAAAGTCCATTTTGTCTTCTTTATCGTACATAAATTTAGAAATGCAATTGTGTCCTTAATTCGATTGGCATAGCAATTGGCAAAGTCACTCCTTATGTACCAAAAGAAAAGCACGACTGGAAAATTACTATTATCTTTGCTCATTTAATTTAAGGCAACAACAAATTAGAGCTTATTCTCAATAAATTTGAAGTCGGCTACATGAACCATTGTTCTCCATTTGATTCATTAATAGATCTACTAGAAGATCCTCAGTAACTAATTACATAAGCCCCCTTCTTTGATTGGAATTTGAACTAAAGTGAAAATTTCTATTTTTAAATAAAACCAAATGTTCCAATGTAATTGAAATGGGATTCTCTTAGGGGTCTTTTCTAGTTTTATTATATAATAACAAATCAAGTTATGGGAGGAATCTACAAATCGAGTTATATAACACCAATTGTGAATTTTTTTTTACTATTTTACTAAACCTCGGGGAGTGTTTTAGCTTTTCACTCGTGTTATTGTGAAAAAGAGCATACTTAACTTTTCAGATATATGATTTAGATGATAAAAATTCTTCAAAGCCTCGATACTTTTTAAGCATGGAACAAAATATTTTGTGTTTGTTTGAGAGAGATTATTTGAAATCAAAAGTAAATTTTTTAAGAATGTGCAGTTAAAAAATATGATAAAATTATGGATCCAGGTGCAAATTATTTTATTGGAACAACGTGTAGTTGAAAATGAGTTTGAATAAAATGTATTCAAATAAGTTGTGTCAATAAATGCTTCATAAACAAATGTTCAAAACATGAGTTCATTATCAGGGACCGACATAACGAGGCAAGCCTAGGCTCCAATTCATTTTCAATAAATAAATAAATAAATAATTTTCTACAGATATAGCCCAATTGCCCCAAGTCTACAAGCCCATTTGCAAAAAGTATATCGAAAAATTTATTTGGGACATTTACACAAGTTCCCAACTTTTGGTATCATAACTGAAACATATGTCCTTTAAAAGTATCATTGATTAATACTTATAAAAAAATGATTACCGAAATTTACGTTCTTCAAAATAAGTATCATAATATGATACCTATGATACTTTAAAAATATCACAACATGAGACTCACGATACTTTTCAAACTTTTGATATCACAACTGGTACTTTTTATATTTTTATGATACTTGGGGGCAATTTTAGTACCACACCTTGACAATTTCAACTTTTTGTGATACATTTTCACCATATTCAGTCAATTATTTCATCAAACATGTTATAGAATTGATAAAACTCAATGATGACGTCTTCTAATAACACAACCCATCTTGGAATAGGTCGCTGGAGCCTCATCGAAGAAAAAGGGAGGTGGCACAATAGTTGTGAACGGTGCTAGTGAGAATATTGTAGGATTTGAAGAAAAATAAAATAAAGTAAAAATCAATTAAATTTTTAATGCAAGTAAAACTCAATTAACGAATATATTAGTATGGAATGCAATTATCCTAATTCATTTTGTATTCTATAGCACACATCTAGTCTAACCTAAATTTAAATAGTTCACCCATCCTAATATCTAATTCCACATTTAACCCATTGCCTATACTCATTATACATCCCTTAATGCCATTAATTTCATTTCTAATTTCAGATTTCATCCTGAAAAACTCAACTTAAATTCAATTTCTAATTGTTGAGTTGTAAAAATGATTTTTTTTTTTTTTTTTTTTTTTTTTGGAAAATGACTATAAGTGACCCAAATAGTGCCTATTTATAAAATATTACTTAATTCTATTTAATTCAACTTACAAACATAACCTAGAAATTATTTATAATATCCATATTTTGAATATTACATTCTATTTCTGTTTCCTTGTGAGTTTTAAATTAATAAATTTAGTTATGACAAAAAGGAAAAAGAGTTTGAATGCAGACAATGACGGGGTAATTGCCTCAGGCTCTTTGTAATAAAATGTTTTCTACTTCTAGAAAATGCTGCGTGGTCCGTTTCCCAAACTTGGATTGTTTACAACTAACACGTAAAAGGATACAATAACACTTCCACCCAATCTTTAAGCCAAGCAAACAGTGTCCAGAACCAAACTCAGAACAGGAAATAACCAGATAACAGAAAAACAATAAGCGTCCACCTAAGTGGAAATTTGAAAACAATAATGAAAAAAAATCATAGAATCGAAAGTGAAAAGAAGGTCAATGGAACAGATTATTACCTTTTACCCAAATGGGAGGAGCACCAGTTGCATTTGCTATGAGGAAAGACATTGCAATATCTTCACAGTTCCTAGTAAATTTATCCATAAGATAAAAAATTGGTATTGGTTAAAAGGAAACGAGGAAGAGGAAACTGATAAAGAAATGACAAGAACCTGTTCTTGGTAACATATTCTCGAATGGAAGATGGCATCTCATAAGTATACATGCTGAGATACTTCTTATGAAAGAAGGCAGCTTTAGTGAGGATTATACTGTATGTTCCGGTCCACCAAACAGACCACCATCCGCTGTAAAGATAGGTATCCTGATTGCTTTTCTGCACCAAGAACGTCCAAGTAAATGCAAAGTTGGACTTTTTAGTTTACAAAATGAAGTCAATGCCTTGTTCATGAGAAAGAACCAATTGAAAAAAGAATAAATAAATTGGAAACAGTATTTTGTTGCATGAGTGTGCTGTGCCGAACGGAGCACAGTAGGAACACTGCACACACCACCGTGCACATTCATCACAACTTGGAGACTTATCCAATTCCAACTTCAAGTCGCCCTCACTTTAGAGCAAAGTCACTATATCCAACAGCCGAGAAAAGTTATTTATGTTAACAGCTATACCAACTAGGTAATTATTTCCTTGTTAAGAAAACTTTCTTTTGATTTCAAGATAGTTTCTTGAAACAGTGTGAACACTTTCAACGTCACTAGATCTCTTTCCACATATTGGATTCAATCCATGGCTATCAACTTGTGGAAGAATACACATCAAGACTAATTCAAAAGGCGCCTTAAACAAATAATATAAACTATGATTAGAAGGTGTATATACATCAAAGAAAAAGTACAGGCAATAATCTGTAGTTGCAGCACTTAAACATTGGTAAAAAGGTTTGTCATATTCCTACTAATTCATCAGCATATGGCTTACACTGATAAAGGAATGAGATTCAGAGTAGGGACTTTGGACTGTGTATGCAAGTATGAATTACGAATAAAATGATATATATTTTGTAGGACTATCTGACCTACACAATACTTAAATGGCGTAGAACTAAGGAAATCGCATGGACATAGCGAAGATCATACCAATTTATCAACCCAATGAATACGTGGTACATATCCAACCATTGTATCTGGTGCACTTTGCCAGACAGTATAAGCAAATTCCACTGAAGTGCAAGGAAATATGATGTCGTCATCAATTGAAAAAACTGCATCCATCTTCAAGTCCGTAATTTCTTTAAATCTGTTGTTCAAACTGTCTTCTTTATTGATATCAAATTTCAACTCAATTTCCCGACCATTGAGATGTATAATGTGGTCTAGAAATTTCCTAAGAGACTCTGAAGGAGGATCAGGCTCACTCCATACAATGTGTATAGAAGCAAGCCCAGGACACGATGCATAATGTGAAATGGACTGTTTCAGAAGATCATTTCTCTTCCATGTGTTAATCAATAAAGCATATCCTTTCCTGCAAAATCAAGGAGAACCATTATATGTGTATAACTTTTATACTTTTTTTTTTTTTTTTTTTTTTAAGAATGTAGTTTCTCATCTCTGGGTAAATCATTTGAAAATCCAAAAATACAAGCTTAACCAAATGCTTGAAATTAAAATTTCAACCAATTTCAACCAACTACAGAAAACAATCTTTTCAATGCAACAACATAGTAGAGCTTTTTCTCTTTACTTAAGAAAGAAAAACACAAATAAAGAAGCAACAAACTGTCAAATATCAAGATAGATGTTTTATGAGCTCTTTAAGGCGACCTGACAAAATTAGTGCCAATTTTTTCACTGAAGTTTCAACAACTGGGCATCAAAGGGAATTGATTTTCTTTTACTTTTTGGCAACAATTCTGCCTCATATTACGAGAATAGGAATCCATCCAAGAAAGCCCACTACATGAAGAGAGGGGGGGGGGGGGGGGGTGTGTGGAAATCACGTACAGGTGTGCTAGTCAAAACAGATTTTAACTAGGTCCACAAAATTCTCGTGCATAATGGAGTTTCAGATAACAGAAGACCAAGGACAGTAAGAAGCATGCGCAAAAGTAATATCCTCTAATAAAAACTAGATACTAGTAGAGTAAGTTTTATTAGTGGTTTGCATTATGCCCAAAAGAGAGAGAAAACCAGAGGGCGTGGAAGTGGGCATGAAGCCTCCAACATTCTGCGCTTTTCACGTAATATAATGACCAGTAATTGTTTATGTGCTAATTCAAAAACTGTCAAGAAAAGGGCCTAAGTTAAATTGCCAAAAGGAAATTGAATAACAACATTTTTAGCAGCTAAACCTGGGAAAGTGAAAAAGTGATTGAACAAGATGCTGCTATGCATACTTGCTCCTGATTCTCATGTTCCCATTTTCCCTTCTATAAACTTTTCCTTTTATTTGGGTAACAAAAACGACTTTAATGCGAAATTAATACTCAATAGTGCTGTTACTAAAAAGAGCAATAAAGATTTATAGATGTAAGCAATAATAATAGCATAGTAATTATGACGGCACAAACAGTGAAAACCTACATCGCGTAAGATCCCGATCATCCAAAAGTAATCTCACGTTACTGCAAACCAATTAACGAACTTAACTAAACATAAATAGATTAGTACACGCAGTTTGATAGTATAGAACTCTGATACTTACCCCGGGAGAGAAGATCGATGAAGAGAAGCCTCGTGTCTTTTCCATCCCATGAACGACGCCGTACGTCCGGCGAGAACAAAAAACGTTAAGCCGATGCAACAAGCAAGCAACAGCTTAATTTTTACAGATCCGACAGCTGAGATCGCGCCCTGCTTTATCGTCCGATGGCTGAAGAGGCTCGGCCTCGTCGTCATAGCTCTATACACTTTCTTGTAACTTAACAATTAAACAACTGTTTGAAGCGCTGCTGAGCGACTATCGCACCGATCCGAGTCGACTCAGTACGGGACTTGTCAAAGGTGAAGATTCCATAAACAACGACGTGTGAGTTGGAGTACCGTTGGAGAAAAGCAGTGATAATATCTCGCCTTCCGGTTTCTACATTCGCATTGAAATATGAAGATTTCGAGTTATTGTTGGGGCCTGGGGGAGCACAGCCACAATAATTTCAGATTTTTAGCTGAGCAGTTACCTTTCCATGGGAACAGATGTTTCGCGTCTGTGTATATAAAAATGATGAACGAGTTTATCACTTCGTTATTTAGAATAAAATAAATTGATTTAAGATTTATAAATTACATAGTTTTTCAAGTTATTTTTTAATAATATATTTTTTTTTTCTACAATTTTTAACTAATACATTTTACCTCAAATTATAAATAAATCAGTTTATAAATCACACATTTTTAAAAAACACAAATTTTAAAATCATTTTTAATCACAGGTATTCTTCTTCTCCATTTTTAACAACAAATTTTACCTCAAAAATATAAATAACTCAATTTATAAATTGCTAAAATGTTGCCGAACTCCAAATTACTAAATTACACTTATTTTTTCGAATTATTTTTTAACTATATATTTATCTTAGAAATAACAAATTCTTTATATATAAATATAAAATAAGGAAAAGATTCCAAACAAAGTCTAAAGCCCTGTCCTCTTTACTGTTTTGAGGTCGTTTATGTTTTTATTTTCGAAAATACTAAAAAAGCGTTCTCTTTACTATTTTCGGAAACGCATTTTGGAAAACAAAAAAAAAAAATTTGTACACAAAATGCAAAACGTCCAAAACCTTGTTTTGGGCGTTTTGTGTGTATTTTAACAAAAAAATGTTCAAAACGATAAAAATGCGTTTTGAGTTTTTTTTTTTTTAGAATTATCCTAACTTGGAACTAAACCTAAATAATTTTATTTTATTTTTATAAGAATTATCCTGACTTGAAATTAAGCTTAAAATAAAGTTGATTTTTTTTTTTTTTTTTGAGAATTATCCTAACTTGGAACTAAACCTAAATAAATAATTATCCTAGTTTGGAACTAAGCTTAAAATAAAGTTGATTTTTTTTTTTTTTTGGAGAATTATCCTAACTTGAAACTAAGCCTAAATGATTTTTTTTTTTAGAATTATCCTAAAATAAAGTTTTGTTGAATTCAATATCAACATTACAAAAAAAATTAAGTAGGAATTCTTGTTGTTAATATGTCTCTTAGTGCTCACATTAGTGCGTTGCAGGTAACCATGTTTTCAGTGTATCGTGAAAGAAAATTTGAGTTTGAGCCAGTAGTATTCTGCAAGCAAATTAATTAAATATTGTTTAAGTAGTATTCTGCAAAATTTCAAATAGAACGTGTTTTCAAGTTTTTCATTTTCAAAACCAGTTTTCAGAAATGACAAACCAAATGAGTTTTCAGTAAATTTAAAAACAAAAATAAAAATAGGAAATATAAAATATTTTCAAAAATAAAAATATAAAATAAAATACAAACAGAACGCCACCTAAGTCTATTTTCGACAGCCCATTTAAACTATTAAATTTTAATAACATATTTTTTCTTTTTAATTTTTAATCACAGATTTTACATTAAAAAACATAAATAATTAATTATAATTTCTTTAATGAGCCGTTGAAAACTACATTTCCTATGTGTAATGTAGACAGTTTTGTACTATCAGGAAAATACTAGTCCAAGTTGTTTATCTTTGACCTGTAATTTTAAGCACGCATACTGTATATATTGTTAACCATAAATTAGAAGTGAATCACTTTGCATTTGATGCATGTCGAAATATTAGTGATGGAGGCTGGTCTTTGACCTATCAAAGTTTGAAAAATGAATTATAATAATATTCCACATACTAACTCCATTTGATTGGATAAGAGAATACGAATCACGAAACTTTGAACTGAATTTGAACAAGGAGGAGTTCATCCTTTCAACTTCGACTGTATGCGACTAGATATTTAGAGTATCTCAAATGGGACAATGTTTACTATATATATGTAACAAAGATATTAATATTAATATTAATATTAAAAAATTTCTTCAATGCAATAATGTTCTTTATGCATACGTGATAAATTATTATAATTTCCAAGAAAAATGAAAGAGAGAGAAATGTTTTAATTGGATAAAAATTATTAAATTAATACTAGACATTGACATCCATTGTGCTAGATAATGTCTAGCATTAATTATGACACGTAAGGAATTCTTGCAATTTGTTAAAAAAATAGCTAGACATTGTATTTAGACAATATTCCATTGGAGATGCTCTTAGAGCATCTCTAATGATTTATGCATATTTTGATCTATGTAGCAATTAAATAGATAAATATCTCAATCATGTCTATAAAATAGATGATGAAATTTAAACCTTATCTTCAATGGTTTTTGTCTACAATTTTTTATGTGTACACATGTCATCAAATTAACATCATTTTCTTAGATTAAATAAATGAGAAATTATCATTTGTCTAGTCACTTTTTTTAATACATTATCTATACCTAGACATAGCACAAGATAATATTCATGTCACATCAACATTATATATGCTTGAAAACTAATCATTGAAGATGAAATGTTTAAATTATTATTTATTTTTTCTGTTGGTAATAATTTTTTTCACAATCTACAAATCATTAGAGATGCTCTTACGTAGTAACAAAATCACCATCCTTTCAATTTTAACTTAATATATATTTAATTATTATAAGTGAGTCTTTTAGTTTTTGATTTACTATTTTTTTTTTCTTTTTGTTTATTTGAAGAGAGAGGCAAATCTTTTATTTAGTCTATAGTCAAAATGGAGGAAATGAGAAATTTTGCTACATAATTGAAATGTTGTGCATATGAGCGAATTCAAGATTTCGTGTGAGTGCTAAAGAATTGTGGTGAACACGAGCGATCGTTTAAGGATAGGGAAAAGAATTTGGCCACAATTATAAGCCAAAAAAAAATAATTATAGATTCAACACGAACGGTTGCCTTGAATTGCATAGGGCTAGATCTATCCCTGGTTGGGTATAAACTAGTTTTACCACCCGTGCGATGCACGGTATTAGATATGAAAAAGAATATTATATTACAATAATTAATCAAGACAATCATAGGACTATAACATAAATAATATATAATCAACAATCTTCCAAATTTATTCTCAACAGATTTATTATCTCAATATACTTCATAATTGTAGACTTGATATTTATCTATGAAATTAAAATATTCATCCATGGCCTATTAGCAATGAAAAATGAAAAGAAATAATTTAGCTCTAACTTAAAACCCATTCTTGCAAATCTCATATTTCTCCAAACTTATTTTCAACCATACATTATAGGATAAAATAATTTCACATGTAAATCCAAAAATAATCCTACTTTTTAACCACATTCTCCAAAAAATCACAACTATAAATTCTATTTTTCCAAAAACTATAGATCAATCAAACCCTTAACATAAATCCAAGCAAATAATAGCGTTTCCTCACCTAAGAAATTTACATTTCAAGCAAAAATAAAAATTTAATTGGGTTCATAGACTTCTAATTTCGTGGTTCAAAATAATACTGAACAAAAGCAATGTACTTATTAATACAGGCTATCCAGCCATACGTTAAGACAATTTTCTACACCAAACATAAATATTAACCTTTTTGGTTGGCTCTTGAATTTCCAGAGTTTTCGCCTGTGAGTCCAAAGACAGTTTCTACACAAAACATAGATAATAAATGTACCATGTAGAGCCAACATGTATAAGATTTACCCATAGCAAAAGTCACAGTCCAGTCCATTAGCACAAACATTATCTTCCCATTTTGACTCAATCTTGTCCTCGAAACAGTGGAAGTCAACTCCAACTTCCAACTTGGATGGCCAGTGTTATTGTTTAAGCTACAAGACATGGGATTTGAGACGCGCGATGATAAATAAAAGAGAATGATTATAATAAGTATAGAACACCAAAAAAAAAAAAGGAAAATAAACAATTTACATATATCTAAAAAATTGGTAGGCTCCAACACTGGGAACTGGGAAGGAAATCACCTGTTGATCAAATCATAAAATCTCTTAAGGCCAGAAAGCAATGAGTACCTTCATCTCAGCACTTTCTTCAATGAGTACCTTGACCTCAGCAATGTAAAAGTCTGAAGAGGAGATGGGATATTACTCCCAGAAACATGAATATTTATGCATCTTAATAATGTACTTAATTGTAAAGAAAAAGCCTAAAAAATCCTCTCAAAATACCTTCAGGTCATTGTCATTGTTAATGAAGCAATTCTGCACCGTTCCAAACCATTTAATAGAAGCATATTGAGAATTAGTGGGAGAGTTAAAAGACATTAACCTTGTAATTGAGGAAAAATGAATGCACAAAGAGTACTCATATTGAAGGTTCCAATTTAGCAGAGGGAAAATGTAGCAGTTTAAGCAAATAGTTTTACTAATGCTAAGCAAGATAAACAAATCTTTTGACTATCCTAAAAGATTTTTATTAACATTATAGAAGTCAATGTTTTGGGCACAAAATTTTTCTCAAAAAATGTATGCAGAATGATAACTTCTTTTAAAGTACAAAAAATGTAATAATGAAAGATAAATTATGGTTAAAAATCTAAAAAATTGAATACCATCTTCCATTAAGGGCTTGACTCACTTGTTATAATAGATTTATTAACGATAGCACTCCTAGCTAAAATAAGCAAAAATGTTAATGCACAACCAATTGAGACAACCCCAGGAAGAATCTCAATCCCTAACATCTTCACCCACCAAAATTCCAACTTGAAACTCTCAATGCACAAAAATGTAATCATCCATACACTCCATCCACGATTGCTGCCATCAACTGGCTAACTATTCTACTACCCAAAACACGATAATAATTATATACAAATAAAAAGTTCCTAGCAAGATTTTAATAATCATAAAATCAAATTACATGAGTAAATATGATCAATACCAATTAATTTTATAAAAGTGATTATATATAATGAATGGGGAAATCTATATTATTCAAAAAATGGTAAAAAATATATACTAAAATTGGATGTTTTTATTACTGAAATTATAAAACATGTATGTTTAGAATCATCTTGAAGATCCAGAACATAAGAATAGCTATCATCCATAACTGCACCTGTTTTTCCTCTTTTATGGTACACTGAACACCCCTTCCTATTTATCTTCAACTCATTCAACCCGTGAACCTATCAAAGTAAATGAATTTAAATAAAAAAAAATGAGAAGCACATAATATACTTATAACATAATAAAACCACAAAAGTGTATATTCAAAACCTCAGTAAACAACTTTTAATTGCTGACTTCACTTCATCTTTTTGGAAGAAGATAAAATAAACAATTTTAGAAACTTGGCATCCCAGCAGTTGTTTTAATGAGTGAGCCTCTAATTCTTTCACGCTTTGTAGCCAAAAATTACATGTCATTAATTTATCCATTTCAATTTGAAACATTTTTTCTATATAATGGAGCTAAAAGTATGCATCACTTAACTTTATCTACTTCAACAACAATAAGATTTGAATATCATATGGTAAAGTAACAGTCATGTAAAGAGCATATATGCACGCACACTCAGAATTTATTGGTGGAAAATGACTATTATAAGCATTTCTGATGACTCACATGCTTCAAGGCCGTTCCAAGCATTGTATCACAAATTTAACAATTTTTCTTTGATCGTCCATGTAGTGTTCTTGTCAGAACTGAATTGGGAAAGTATACATGGGCACAAACTTAAGGCTTCCCTCTTCTTCCATACTTCAAAATAATGTTAGAATACAACCACATGTAAATTTTTTTTAAGAATGTATCTATTTAATCTTTTCTGTTGTCCATCAAACACATAAAATAAGCAATCTTGCATTTATATAGGCTCAATGGGATTCAATTGTATTATAAATCATTATATAGCCAAACGTGCAAGGAAATAGAGGACTTTGGTTGAGCTTTAAGATAAATCTCCTTTGATAAAGATTTTTTTAGTCCACAATTTAAAAAAAAAAAAAATCAATGTATATATATAACAATAATGAACAAAGAAAATTACCAAATTAAGACAAATCTAAGTCACTCAAACCTCCTGTGAAATTTAGCATGTTTCTTGTACTTCATAGGTACTCTGGAGAAAGAATGATTAAGGTCCCACAAAGAATTATTTTTTTACACCCTTAAACCATATGGGTCCTACACACTTAGGTCAAATCACTCTAATCAAGAGTCCACACTCATATGCTCCTAAAATCAAAAGTTATATAACATAACCTAAAAAATCAGATAGATGCAACTAACTCTTTTTTCGGATAAGGTTTAGAAAAGATCAATGAAAGAAGTGGACTACAACAAAACCAATTTGAAAAATGAGTTCTACTTAAATCATGTGTACTAAAGTCATTTGCAATTACATTTTGCGAAGAGCGAAGATTGCAGGTCACCATTAGCCAGGTTTGTAACATGGGCCGAGTTTTCCTCCAAATCTAACCATCATAAGTTTAGTTATTAATTCTTTATTACTCCACATCTAATTAAAAAAGGGAAAAAAATAAAGCAACAACAATAGACGTGCGCATCTTATATATGTGGATCTTTAAGTATTGAGTCTTCATATTATACTCTTTTATAAAATATAAATTATTTAATTCAAAAGTTTTTGACTCTAAACAGAATGAAAATATAAAAGAATGCACATAAAATCTAGTAACTTTGAGTAAATGTCAAATGTAACGAAGTGCCTCCACATATTAGTTGTTACTTTGTTTATAAATATAAGGCAATTGAAAAGCATAACGTTAATAATAAAAATTTAAAATATTTTTTTAGATTAAAAAGAAAATTTAGATTAAATAACCTTCAGACGCTTTTGATCGGGATAAGATATGCCACACACTCTTTGCAAGCTTTCACGGTCTTTGTTTCCATGCCAATAGGCAGATGAAAGCCTAATTTCACAAAATACAAAAACAGATAAATTTATCATTCTGCTAAACACATAAATATATAATTCCAATAAAAGCATCTAGATCTCACCTTCAAACAACTGATGCAAAAGATGTGTTCAGTATATGTGCCCTTGGAGTACTTGCTTATATCATGCCATGAGACATAAATGCTGGAGATGATCGAAGGTCTAGTGTCCATTAATTATTTTCTAGCCATATGAGACACAAAATAAAGTAAATTGTAAATGCCATACACAAACTTCTAGAGTCATGGTAGCTAAGTTATGAAGTCACATTTACGAAGCAAGTAGTCATATTTGGTGCTTTTGCAAAAAGAGCATTTGGAGGAAACTTTATTTTAGAGAGAGAAAAATACCAAATTTCATACCTCACAATCAAATGGACACTTATAGTTAAACTCAACAAAAGATGAATTTTGTTAAAGGAAGCAGGAACACCAAAGCACATATGATACCAGCTTTCTTTGGTCCAACAGTAAGTTTCATCTCCATTTTAAGATTTCCCAATTCTCGTTCAACACCACAAATCATGTAATATTTTATTTAATGTAAGATGTACCCGAGATTTCGTGAATATAAGCAAATTAGAAAAATTAACTTCTAAAGATAACTAATAGTAATTCCAAAATATCCAAGCATTATATAGCAAAAATTCTAATGCAGTTGAAAATTATAAAAAAATGTGAAATTTAGGGGAACTATTATATACTGGGAGTTCAAGAAGGTTATCATCAAATCCAACAGATTTAAAAATTAAAACTCATAGTAAATTTATCATTTCTAACGAAAACCTAATACAGGGAAAAATTAAAAAAGTGCCTCAATTCACAAAAAAAAATTGAATCAAGGGAAATGTTGTTTTTGCTTAACTATTTTATCTCTTCCTTCCAGTAGACAAATATGCAGATTATCTCTTCCTTCCAGTAGACAAATATGCAGATCCAATACCCACTCCAGCACAGAAAGCTACTGATTACCAGCATGTCACTGGACTCCCTGCCAAAAAGCTGCCTTCACACAAGCTGAACTATGATATCGAGCTCCCAAAATGGTTCAATGATGATAAGTTTCTATTTTGCAGCAAAAAAAAAAGGGCAAGAGACACCAAAAAATCAGAAAAATCCACAACACCGAAAATTCACAAATCAAACTCAAAGTCAAAAATTGAGATCTCTGATTCGAGGAAACGACCGACAAACCTTCGTAGGAAGAACCCATCAAATTCGAGGGATTCGTCGACGTCAAACCCAAAGCAGAGATGCAAATCCAATCGGCATAATTTGCTACATCTCAGATTTCGAGAATTTTGATGCCTGAAGTGCATCATCAATGGCGGTGTAGAGGCGAGGGAAGGAGTAAATTCGGTGTTGCCTCAGAGTCTCAGACGATGTTGCCTCGAAGTCTCAGACGGTGTTGCTCTGATTGAGAACAAAACCCATCTCTCCTGCTCATGCTCTGCTTGAGAAGCTGCCTATTTGATTGGTGAGAAAAAGAAACCGTGAGCACAATCAATTTACCACAATCAATTTAAAAAAAGTTGTGTCCATTAATTAATGCTGAAATTTCAAAATCGTAAGCACACGTTCCGAGGTGGGAGGGGATGTTGCTTTCAAGGGAAGACTCTGAACTTGATCTCTTATTTTTGGGGTTTCTAGTTTGGATTTCCAGGGATTTAACTTTGAAGGAAACTCAAATCAGAATGAAAGAATTGATGTGGGGGCCACAGCTTCGTTTTTGGGGGGAATTTTTGGGGGGAAACCAAAGCCAACTATTCTTATTTATAATAATAATAAGATTATGCTAAAAATAAAGATTAAGGGTGATGTTGTTTCCTTTCACAAAGATTGAAGACTAATAGCAATTTTTTCATATATGATGACAAATTGTCTGTGTTATCATATAGCCCCTCTTTCGCCCACATTTTTTCAAAATCAAATTTATTCAACACTCAATCTCAATCATCCATCTTAGTTAAGTCTACCAATTTTTAATTTTCAAACATTTTTTCACCACAAATTCTCCTAAAAATACTATTCAAAATCAAATTATTCACGAATTTTTTTCATAAAATGGGGCTCGAACAAGGGCATAATAACAAAATTTTTTATTGTCTCGATTTAGGTTTATTTTACAAATGGTAGGTGGAGTTGCACGAAAATTTTAAAACGGTTACTCAAGTTACAAAGCATTTCAGCAATTGTCACCGGGTTAATTTCAATCTAAAATTAAAGATTGAAGCCAAAGTAACATTTTACTCCAACACTAAAGTTTGCATAAGACCCCCTTCTTCAGTCATGGTTTTAAAATTGTATATCCTTTAATGACAAAAACAATCTCAAAAGCTATACTTCATCAAACAAGGGCAGAATTCAGCAAAATGATAGCATGAACCAACATCACCTTCAAAATTGAAGATTCAAGTTATGGGATTTATTCACAATCCCAGAGTGCTAATAATCAATATAGCCACTATCATTTGGTCAAATTACAGTGAATAAAGCCTATAAGAAAGTAAAAAAATATTTGATTTCCTCTCAAGGTTGTGGTTTAAGAATGGTAGAATGGAATCCGAATCCATGGGATTTATTCATGTTGAAAATTTGTTGTAATGGGTCAATTTTTATCAAATCTTTCGCCTCTGTTCTGAGGCTCATTATAATGAGCCGCCGTCATTTATTTCGGATTTCGAGGTAAATCTTCTGGTTGAAAACTGGAGAGAGAAAATATGTATAGTTAAAAAGTGATTTGAGAAATTGTGTAAATTATAATGAGTATTTATAATGAGTTTCCAAACAGAGGCTTCGAGTGGGTCTCGATATCCATTTTGTACGGATGAAGATGTACTCTACTCCATGAGTAGATGATCGTAGTATATTTGGATTCTTAAAACCATTTTTTGGATGAATGAGAAATTAATTATTAAAGTGGTGATGTTGAAATAAGCTTGTTTGAAATAAGTGGACTAAGTTTAACTTTGTCTCACATAGGAAAAAAAAGGAAAACTAAGGCTGCGTTCTCTTTGTGTTTCAGTTTCCTGTTTTCATTTTCGAAAATGTTTTCTGTTTTCCATTTTCTGTGACTTTTTTCGAAATTGCTGAAAACGCGTTTGGTTTGTTATTTCTGAAAACTGTTTTCGAAAATGAAAAGCTGGAAAACGCGTTCTGTTTAAAATTTTGAAGAAAATTATTTCATATTATTTGTGAATATAAATGAAATAAAGATATCATATTTTGAGTTATACAACAAAAATAAATGAAATAACCCCTATCACACAATTTGGTTATACAAAAAAAGTTCAAAAATTCATGTTGCCCTTCTAAAGTAATCGTTCCACATTTGAGTAATAATTTTCCCTTCTAAAGTAATCGTTCCATTTAATACTTTATATAGATACATCCTTCCAGTAAGCACTCATAACGTTTAAAATTTAAGTTTCAATAAAATTTGCAAAAATCAATTTACGTTAATTAATTATGTCCTTACAAAATAAGTGTCTACAATACAAAAGTAAAAAAGAAAGGTTTAATAATTAAGCACATGATACATCATCAGAAAGATGGTTGAATTTGGAGTTCTACGCAAAAAACAGAGTGCAATTTGGAGTTGTACATCAAAAGTTATACATGTTTGAAGACAATGACCTATAAAGCAAATACGAAAAGGACTAAATTAAAAGAAAAGTAAAATTTGTGAACTAATGTGCAACAAAATCTGAAGTTGAGGGACCTAAGTTGCAAATAAATTAGGATATTTTCGAAAGAAATTTCAAAATTTGAGGATTAAAATGACAAGTTTTGAAAATCAGGGACCAATAATGTAATTAAAAATGATAAATTTTGACAAATTTCAAATTTTTTTGATTATTTTAATTTTTTTTTTTTTAAGTGGAAAACGCGGAAAACGCGCGTTGAAAACGCGGAAAACGTGATTTTCACGTTTTCCATTTCCTTTACAAATTTTGAAAACGTTTTCGAAAACGTTTTCCGAAAACGGCTCAAGAGAACGCGTTTTCCGCGTTTTCGAAAATGGAAAACGGAAAACGGCTGGAAAACGCCAAAGAGAACGCAGCCTAAATTGTTTATTACCTTCAACTTGGACACTTGAGTTTTAGCCCTAAGGGGAACCAATAGTGTTTGAAGGAGGGTGGACCACTAGTACATTAAGAGTCAAAGGCATCGGTTGTACAAGAGACGCCTTTAGTAGCGACGCTAAAAGTGGATACTTAAGGCGTCGGTTGTAAACCGACGCCTTATCTTAACCAAAGGCGTCGGTTGTTATTCAAAAACCGACGCCTTAAGATACTTAAGGCGTCGGTTTTTGAATAACAACCGACGCCTTTAATATACTTAAGGCGTCGGTTTTTGAATAACAACCGACGCCTTTTACTATTATTTTTTATTTATTTATTCATTTATTTATATTTCCCTTATACCTATATAAACTATAACAATCACATACACATCAAAAAATTATCTTCAACAAATATATAATCGAGGAATGCAAAACAAAACTTAATAACTCAATAAACAGAATTTCGAATTAATTAATCTTGTATTCATAATATTGTTATACAACTTAAACACAACAAACAATTTTGTGAATTTCTTACATCAAGAAAATAAAGGTTGTTTACAATCATTAAACAAGCTATCGAAAATATGATCAGACTTTTCGATGAAATCCTCTTGTATGTCACACATCATTTCATCTATCCGATCACTATCCACATCATTCTGATCATTGTCCACATTATTCTCCTCTTGATCACCCTTATCATCACCGGTACTCGTCCTAGGAAGTATACTCTCACCGTGCCATATCCACCGTGCATAACCTTCCTTAAACCAACGACGAATCAAATGACTCTTGACTTGCTCAGAGCTACGGAACTTTCTCAGATTCTTACAATCACAACAAGGATACAAAAGCATTTCTTCACCTTCTTTTATTTTGTTTTCCTCGACATATTTCATAAACTCTTCAACTCCTTTCACATATTCATGTGTATTACGTCTCCCATACATCCAACTTCGATCCATATCTAATAACACATATATCAAAATATTCACCATGTGTTAAAACGAATGAAATCACCTTAACTTATTATTTACATTTTTATTTATAAATCTTACGAAAATTTTGACAGAATCTCCCCTATAAATTGGACTTAACCAACCTATAGGGGGAATCAAAATGCCACAATGAAACTAAAATATTTAACTTCAACATATTCAAAACTGAAACAAAACTCTAGTCGAACTTCAACATTATCATCCAGTCTAAAATATTCATTCTCAGCATATTAAAAACTCAAACATTTTTATCCCCTTAATTAATCACTATATATGCTCATATCTCCAAATTAACACAACATAATAATCTCAACTCACCAAATCATCCAACAAGTACAAGAAATCTCAAATAATTCACTTATAAATACCTCACAATCATTACTTATCCATAACTAATTCAAAACACATATATCAAGATATTAACCATGTGTTAATATGAATGAAACCACCTTAACTTATTATTTACATTTTTATTTATAAAATCTTACGAAAATTTTGACAGAATCTCTCCTATAAATTGGACTTAACCAACCTGTAGGGGAATCAAAATGCCACAATAAAACTAAAATATTTAACTTCAACATATTCAAAACTCAAACAAAACTCTAGTCAAACTTCAACATTATCATCCAGTCTAAAATATTCATCCTCAACATGTTAAAAACTCAAACATTTTTAGCCTCTTAATTATTCACTATATACGCTCATATCTCCAAATCATCACAACATAATCATCTCAACTCATCAAAACATCCAAAAAGTACAAAATGATGTCAAGGGATGTCACCTTGCCTGTCTTCTCACTATCTTCCTGTATAAGTTAACAGTGCCACAAGTTCATGAAACAAGATTTGTTGTTCAATTAATTGGGTGCAGAAACATTCAGTGCCAAGGGAACAGCTATATAAATATAAACATTCAAAAAACATAATGAACACCTTACAGTATTTAGAAGATTTCACTTTCAGAAAAGAAATAGAATTCAGGACCAACTGGTGATCCCCACACTCGGAACTTTAAAAGAATTTATTGAGACTAGATAATAAGTTTTTCAATAGGTTCATTTGTAAATAATCGGATATTTAGTCATATCTGTAGGCGTGAGTAAACTACCACAAAAATTCCTAATTCTAAATAAGCCCTAAATAAATAAAATGAATTAATCAACAAATTCAACCCTTAAAATAATTAATAACCAATAATTAAACTACCAAATTAAGAAATAACAAAAGTAAAATGTAACATAATCATTAATCAGGTTTTAAGTAATCGAAAGTATAACTCTCAGTCCACACCACCGTACCAAACTCCAGTGACTTACCACTAACCAATCGGCGCCTTCCCCTTGCGACTTGCGATTTGCGAACCACTGAAAGTCTGAACCAGTAATAGGCAGTAGCCAGCAGGAGCAGCAACACAGCACAACAAGGCAAGGCAGTAGCAGCAAGCCAACAACACAGCAAGGCAGCGAAATGGTGGCGCCGGTACACGGTGGTGGGCGTGGCGCACGGAGGAAAAGAGATGGGAGAGGGGTGGGGGTTGTGCGCGGCAAGAAGAAATGGTGGCGTCAGAGCTGCACTACCGGTCGGAGGTGACGGTGGCTACGGTGGGGGAGTGTGATGAACGAGACTTTGAGGCGCCGTGGAGGTGAGCAGCGGTGGGATTTCAAAATTAAAAGACTACAGCTGTTTTTTAAGACCTAGGCCGGTATAACTTAAAGGCGGCGGTTCCTTTCAAGAACCGCCGCCTGTAATTAAAGGGCGTCGATTTTGTTAAAGAACCGACGCCTATCATTTAATTATAAGTGTCGGTTCTTTAGTAAGAACCGACACCCTTAATTGGGCGCCTCAACCGGCGTCTAGTAAGAACCGACGCCTTTCATAAATTTTTATTTACAATTTTGCCACTGCTTTTTTTTGATGCGTCGTTTTTTAAGAAAAACGACGCTAATGTGTTATTTTTTTTTTATGTAATTTTGTACTAGTGGACTTAGATCGTACTGGGTTTAGTCCAAAGCTCACACGTGTGCGTTGTCGTCCAACCAGTCTACTTGGCACAAGCCCGAGTACAAGTCATAGGCCGTTTTATCTATATTTATTTTCATTTGGAGAAAATAAAAAATAAATAAATTATTTTTATTTCATTTTAAAAATAGGAATTCTAAAGAATAAGCAAACCGCTCGAGCAAAACTCGAGCATTTTGATTATGTTAAAAAAGCTCGAGCGTGATTCGAACCCTTCTTGAAAACCACTCGAGCGGGGTTGAGCTTGATTTGAGCATTGTCTGGAACATTGAGCATTCATGACTGTTCGAATAAGTGCCAACTTTGTGATGTATTTTTCCGGTCACACCACTTCAACATTTATAAATTCAACCCCCTATGTTTGGTTTATTCATTCCATTTTCATTGTGCATTACATAAACACTTTGAAAATCTCTTTGTATTCTTCAAAAGTCTTTTTTATTTTTCATTTAAGAGAGAACGAAACACTTTGGGTTCACCGTTCCTTCATGTTTGTAGTGCTGCTACCAAGAGAAGTTGATCGTTGTATCTTGTGACACATTTGCTATAACACCATTAGTATCGGAACGGGACAATTACGTCTTAAGGAAAGAAAGTCGAACTCTAGCCTCCATCTTTCATTTCGCTTTCAATTTTCTTGTTTCCAATACTAAGTAAGGTAAACAAATAAACTGATTTATAAACAAGTTTATAAACTATACAATATCTCATATCACTTTTTAACCACACACATTTTCTCTCTCCAATTTTCAACTACTACTTTTTACCTAAAAATCATAAATAAACTAGTTTATAAACCAAGCAGTGTTACCAAACAAAGGCTTGTGATTTATTTTTAATTTGTTATTTATTTGCACAATAACCACACTCGAACCACAGTTCCAACAATTCATAATCCCAGAATGCAAAAATTCAATCAAGTCACTACCATTATCGTCATCTTGAGCTTAATAATCATTGGTGGATATTTTATTTTTAGACAACCCAATAGTTTGCAATTCAGTAAGAGTTCATATTTTACTACGGGAGTGGAGAATTGCCTATTTTATTGCATAGTTTCCCTGAGAATTTGGAGTTCAAATTTGTCCTTCCTCTTTAACGAGGGTGAATGTAACCCTCCGTCAGTAACCTAACAAAGAAGTGCATTCCTCCCCCCCCCCCCCCCCCCCCTTATGATTACATTTTCGTACGAGATGGAATTCAACTTCCATGTTTAGATGTACCTACGAGATGAAATTCAACTTCCTTACGAGATGGAATTCAACTTATTAAATGTTGGATGGTGCATCACTACATTGAATTTTGTGAAAGCATTTGAACGAATGCAAGATGAGGATGGATTTTATTACAATTATTTTGGTGAGTGGGAAAATGGAAAAGAAATAGAGGGGCTGCATAGCAGTGAAGATTTGGAAAAGCTAGGAAATTTGCCAAATTCTTAAAAACATTTTATGACATCACTTTGAAATTTAGTTACTCCCTAAATGTTACCTCAAATCTTTACTTAAAAAAAGTTTGCAACATTGAACATGCATTGAAATTATTGAGCACTAAATATGAAAACTTGTTAAGTAGTATGACTCTTAATATGAAGGTCAAGATTGATAAGTATTGCGGTACATTTGAAAAAATGAACAAGATTTTGCTTTTATCAATTGTTCTAGACCCTAGGTACAAATTGGATTATGTGATATATTGTGTGGGAATTTTGTATGATGTTAATAAGGTCAACACTATAAAACATGAAATTACAAATTTGTTGTATGCCTTGTATGTGCTCATGAGTTGGCATCATAGTAGAGAAGTGCACCAAGAAATCGTGTTAGAAGAAGAAGAAGATGATGAGGACGACGATGATGATGATATGAATGCCTCTAATAAAGTTGATTTGGGGTATAAGAAATTGAAAAAAAAATAACATAGATTTATCTGGAAAAGATGAGATTAAAAAATATTTGATTGAAAGTACTGACGATCCCGAGATTGAAAACTTCAACATATTGTATTGGTGGAAAACTAATAGACCGAGATTTGATATTTTGTCCGAGGTTGCAAGGGATGTACTTGCCATTCTAGTATTGCTTCTGAGTCTGTTTTTAGTATCGGGGGTCAAATTCTAGATTCATTTAGGAGTTCTTTAACTCCTAAAAGCTTTGTGGTCTTAATTCAAATAGGTGATTAGATTTATAATTTATACATATTAAATGTTATAAATTGTTTCGATTAACGTTTGTTTTAATTACCCATTGCTGCCAGTTATGCTTAGAACTTCGCAAGTTACTTTATTGCCGAGGTGAAATATTGTTCGAACTACATATAGTCGAACTGCTTATTCTGAACTCATGTTATCTGAAGTACATGCTCCAGGCTGGTGACGATACTAGTAAGTGTGTCCGAGAGATGTGACCTTCGTGTCGTTGTGGTTTAATGCGACAGCTCCTTTAAAGGGATGTGATGGCTGTCACTTCCCTAAGATAGTTAGTAATGATTATGACCAAACAAATGGTTTACCTCTCCAACAGTTGGAACCTTGACACGTGTAAATCATAATACGTGCCACTACCCAGGATAATTATTTCCACCATAAATAGACTGCATTTGCCTCCAAGAAAAATGTTAGAAACTCTATATTCAAACTTTATATATAATCGCGCTCCCTTTTCTCTCTTTTACACACTTATATTTCTGGCATCCAAATCACATTTTACTCACATGGTTTCTGACTTGAGTGTCGGAGTGCAAACGTGAGCCACTCTAACCCCCGTTGCATATTGACCATTTGTTTGAGTGCACAGAAAGTCCACGTGTTCAAGAGGAAGGAACTGAGACGTGTTGATCCAATGCCCTATCATATTTTGTGGTTAACATTTTGACGTCATCTGTGGGAAACCACACTTCTAACCACGAATTCACATGGTAAAAAGCTATAAGAAACCTTAAAAACGGTTTAAAACTTTGAAATATAAGTTTATCAACCTTAAAAAAGGGAATATAACTTTGAAATACAAGTTTCACAACCTTGGAGAAAGGATAACGCTCAAAGCACCACAACAATGAGTGAGAGTGATAATGATGCCAACCAAGGAGAAGTAGGGAGGAACAATATAGCAATGACGAAGAAATGCACCCGAACGAAACGATCAACCTGAAAATGTCAACAAGGAGGTTCCACAGTATAACCCTCATTGCGGGCACCGGAGCAGGCATATGCTAAGGGACATGATGTGGATGGTTTCTCAAATGTTGGAAATGCAAAAAAATAAAAAATAAAAAATTGAGCAAACTGCTATCATGAATGCTTATATGACAAGGGGATATGCGATGAACGAGCGTGTAGTGCCACCGCATTACCCGCAAACTCAACCACATTATTCACCATATGATGCAGGCACCGCCTCACACTATTACAATGTACATCCAGGGTACACCGAGGTGAATTCCATCCATCCTCAAGTGGAGAACTTTGTATACGAAGTGCCAGAGGAGCATAGTTCCCCTGAATATCGTAGGGAAGTTACCCCACCATCAAGGTCTGGTAGTGTATTCATGTTTGACTTGTTTATTGCCTAGGAAATAATTTGGATTATCTTTGTACTTTAGCTAGAGTAATGAACAACACAAAACTTGAATTTTCTTGACTAGTTATTCATGTTTGACTTCATCTTCTTGCGCACATAGCCATTGTTGAATTATTACTTGTGTAGAAATATGATCGATATTTGCAAGGTACATTTATGCAACTTGAACATAGGAATGACTTGTTAATCCCAAAACTTAGATCTTTAGACATCTCGACCCTAAATTAGAACCAAACCTCTCAAAAACCCATTTGGGGATGGAAATGTTAGTATATGCATGTATTAATGGGTTGAGGGTATGTGGTTCTTGGTTTGGAAATTTTAATTGAAATGGTTTGGTCAATGGGTATAAACCAACTCTAGCATAAAAATAGAAAAATGCTACAAAGTCTTATTCTACTCTTTGTATCCTTTTTTACTCGAGCAAGTAAGCTTGTAAGGGTGTTAAAACCTAATACCATAAACTCAATTGAGTTGGGAGCTATCAGCCCAAATCTCATTACAGGGGTCAATTAGAAAACTTAAAGGAGAGTGTACTTACACATAAAACAATGAAACATCTTTAACTTTTCTTTGTCTCCTTTGTGACTCAAGTAATTAAGTCTGAGGGGTTCTTGAACCTGGTGCCCTAAATTCGTCTGAATGGGGAGTCATCGACCCAAAACTCGTTAAAGGGGTCACATAGAAAGAAAATAAGAAAAGTATTGTACAAAGATGATAAAAGACAGGGACAATAAAAAGAAAAAGTTGTCCTTAAAAAGAAAAAAAAAAGCATGGTATAAGTTGTGTTGACTGAAATTGTGGAAATTGAGGGTGTGGGATTGGGGGTTGCTTACCATCGATTTGTTGTACAGGCATATATCTAATTCTGACTATCTTGTGTGAAAAATGTTAAGTATATAAATGTACAGAAACCACAATAGAGGGAAACATGGGATTTGAGAGAAAAGCAGGCAGTTGTGATCATCCATGAGCGATGTAAGGAAAATCATTAGAATATCATAGGATGATTACATGAGATTTAGGCTTGCTTGTACATAATAAGCCACACAATGTTAAGCATGTTCTTGCATACATTTTCGTTTGACTTTGGTTATTTACACACATACTTGAAAGTCTAACATGGAATAACTAGAACTATTTTATTGTGTTGTTCAAAGTTTTGTGTTAAAGTATAATGTGATCTAGATTTTTGAGGCATATGGTAAACAAGTTGACATGACAAAAAATATTTGCTATTTTTATTTTTATTTGTTAGTCTAGTTTTACACTGTTCGAGGACGAACAATAATTCTAGTTTGGGGGTATTTGATAAGTATATTTTATACATTTATTTATATGTCTAAATTTGGATAATATGTTGTCGTTTTAAAATAAATTCTATTTATGTGTTTGTTATTTGTTTACATTGTAGAAAATATCTCAAAATCAAGTGAACAAAAGAAATGAAGCAAATAAAGATCAAATGGATGATTATTGGAGCTAAATTAGAGACATGAAGAAGTACAAGGAGTGAATTGAGAGCAAGGCAGAAAAGAAAAGAAATCAGAAGTATAAGAGCCAAATTGTCATAATTGAAAGTTGGGGAACTTGAATGCAAATAAAAAATGAGGGCCGACTAAAACAAGATCAAAAGTTGAAATTGCTCTTTATCGGTTAACTGCACGGCCACGAGCTTCACTACTGCGCGATCGCGCTACATCAGTGAAAATAATAGAACCGGAAATAGTTTAACTGCGCGGCCGCCAACCTTTACCTTGTGCGACCACGCAGTTATTCGGCCAAGTAGCGAAGTCAAACCCATACACGAATTTTCTTCTTGTTTGCTTAAGTTTTCTCATGCACCTAAATTAGCAACCTATGGGGTACGAATTCAGGGACCTTTGTGGGGCTTAAAACACCATAACCCCACGTTCTTAACATCAAATTCTCGGGAGGATATTAAAGGGAAAGGCTTGGGAATTGAAGATTATCAACGAGGACCGAATCTTGGTGTAAGACTTCCTTTTTTTTATTAATTTGATAAACTCAATACATGTAGTTATTTATATTTCTGCGTATTTATTTCTTTATTGATGAACTATTAATTTCAAAGTTGGGATATTCGATGTAGCCTAATTTTACGTTTTTAATTCTATGATTCTAGCTTTGTTATTGATTGAACATGTTGATTTTATTTTTTGTTTAATGCATGATTTAATTCATGACTAATTCATTGATTTCATGAGTATTTTTATAATCCAAGAGGTGAGTTAACACTTAGATCTATGAATAAAATTCGGTAATTCAACAATGATAGAGATATAGGTATGTTGTTATTGCGATCGCTACATGAATTCTTGTATTTCATGCACCTAATCATTACAACTTGTTGTTTAGAAATACGGTTGACTAATTAAGTAGAGTTGATTTAAACTCAACAGAGGAATTTCATTTGCATAAGTGAATTCGATCGAGCACAATAAGAGGAATAAAACTCGACATTTGAAATTAAAAGTATTGACTAATGTGAAATCGGATGTCCCAACACTTATAAACATCAATTTAGAATGTCTAAATGGCTTTACTTTTCTTTTACTTTCTAGTTTAATATTTTAGTTCAATTCAAAACTCCAAATTCTACTGTTCGTATAAGGCGAGAACCAATTTCGATACTTAATTAAAATATTTGTGGGACGATAACTCGGACTCTTTTGTCCACTTTATTACTTGGACGCGACATCGTACACATGCGATTTAGCACAACAAGTTTTTGACATCATTACCGGGGATTGTCAATTAATATTGATACCAATTAATTCTTGCTTTAGTTTGAACTTTTTCTTTATATTTGTTATTAGTTTTTGTTATTGAAACATTTAAAAAGCTGTGAATTGTTTCGTTTCCAGGGATAGAACATACTTGTAGACAATTTGGAGGCATCACAACAAGATAGAGAAGTTGAAATGGCAACAACCAATCATCAGTGGTATTCTGATCAAACAACACCTAGGATTGATGGGATCACAGCAATGCTTGCAAGAATTGATGCAAATCTAGCTTTGATAGAAAAATTACACAATGGGGATGAACAATCAGTACTGGCAGTTCAAGCTGAAATTAAAGATTTTGACAAGAAAGATTTGATAATAGAGGTTTTCCAAAATCAACAAGCTGAATTTAATGAAATCAAGAAGTTGATGAAATAGCTGAAGAAAAAGAAGAGCAATCTGATATAGTGGATCAACCAGAAAAAATTGTTTGTCGTGAAGAGGTTATTATCCAATTGTCAACAATACAAAATTTAGGACACCAAGCTTGAGGAAATTTCAATTAAAGAGAAAGAGTGCATCCAGTGAATGGAGGTAACAAAAACCATTCTGATAACCGATGCGGAAGAGGTTCACTCCTATTCCCTGAGTCTGAATCCATCTATGCTGCTGGAATCATGGAGGTTATCCCCAACTTACACTCCGCACTTCCTGCAATGGCACCTACCATCGTTTTGAAAGTAGCGGGAGTAAGTTGAGGTGGTAAAAAGCCCATGACCGGGGCATATTGCCCGTACCATCGATTTTATGGACACGCTACGAAAGATTGCAGAGACGTGCAAATGTTGGTAGAACAAAAAGACAACGAGAGAAAGGGGGGAGTAATACCCTGAACCAGGGGAGGCCAAATGATCAAAGTTTAAACGGGATTGAGCGAAGAGACAACAAGTGGTATCCTCCCAGAGGAGGAAACAATAATCACCGACGGGAGCAAATCCATGAAAGAAATAAAGCCCCGACACCTGGTGTAAACATCAGAGACCAAACCCCTCCCGAAAACGATTCAATAATCTGGGAAATTGACATCATTTTTTGGGGTCCGCACCTAGGAGAAAGTACATACAACTCCTAAAAGCGGTATACCAGGGAGACCAGAGAGCCCGCCAATGTGAATTGTCACATAAACTCGCACCCCGATGGGACTTCGAGAATAGAGGCCATCACATTTACCCTGGATGATGAGGTCAGGGTAAATTTCCCGCACAATGATGCGTTGGTGATTCGGATGATAGTTTCCAGGAATGGCTTATCCCGAATGTTGGTAGATGATGGAGCCTCATTAAATGTGATTTACGAATGATACGTCACTCACTCCAGTTCCGGATCATATTTACAGCTTCACCGGGGACTGCATCATTCCAAGAGTATCTATAGTCCTCATGAAAAAAGTGGGGAAAGCGCCCACCGTTTCCAGGATTCTAATGGAATTCTTAATAGTGGACAAAAGTTCGTCCTATCATGGCTCCATTGGGAGACCAGGTCTCATCGACTTCGAGATTGTCACCCACATAAAGTACATCTGCATGAAATTTCCAACAGAAAATGGGGTGACAACTGTCAAAGGAAGCCAGACTGAATTCAAATCATGTTATACGAATGCAATCAGAAAATTCCAATATCGGACTGTCAACATGATTTACGACGTAGCAATGATCGACATGGATCTGGACCCTGAAAAGTGGGTGCCAAACCCATGATAGACACAAATGTCACAATGATGGAAAGAGAGGATCTAACAAATTTGGATCCTAGAATGATGGGTGTAGATTGTCGCATCGCCCTGGCGGAAAAATTGGAGTGCTTTTTAGTCGACCCTTCTGAACCCATGAAATAATTGCAAGTTGGGAAAGACTCAACTTGCAAGTTTAAGGAGCAACTTAAGAGCTTTCTCTTGCAAAACCTCGATGAGTTCGCATGGAAGCATGATGAATGGTGGGCATTGACCCAAAAGTGGCTTATCATAAGCTTCAAATTGATCCAAACCACCCCTGACATAGGCAGAAAAGGAGGCCTATGAGTCCCGAGAAGTATGAGGCCTTGAAAGAAGATGTGTCCACATTATTGAAAAATGGCTTCATTAAAGAATCCCGATTTTCGAAGTGGGTTTCTAACCCAGTCATAGTCCCCAAATAGAGCGGAAAGCTGAGGTTATGCATTGATATTTTGAACCTGAACCAAGCATGTCCCAAGGACAATTTCCATTTGCCCCAGATTGTCCAGTTGGTTGATTCCACTGCAGGGCATGAAGTACTAAGATTTATAGATGCATGCTCTGGATACAACCAGATTCCCATGCATATATCCGATGAGGAGCACACCTCCTTTATCACAGATAGGGGGCTCTATTGTTACATGGCCATGCCCTTTGGGTTGAAAAATGCAAGAGCCACTTATCAAAGATTGGTAAATCAAATGTTCACAAAGCAGCTCAGAAATACCATGGAGGTATATGTGGATGACATGCTAGTAGAAAGCATGGTCGCATCAAAACATGTTGAGCACTTATATGAGACCTTCAATATACTGAGGAAGTATAAGATGAAGCTCAATCCAGTAAAATGTGCTTTCGAAGTTGTTTCCAAAAATTCCTTGAGTTCATGGTCAACAACATAGGAATCGAAGCCAATCTAGATAAAATTAAGGCTCTGCTTGAGATGCACTCACCTCGAAGAAGTGCAAAGCTTAACCGAGAGAGTTGCAGCTTTAAGTAGATGTGTCTCCAAATCTACTGATAAGTGACTACCTTTATTTAAGGTTCTTAAGGTTGGAAAAAAATTTCAATGGAAGGCGGAGTGTGAACAAGCCATCACGGAGTTAAAAGAATTCTTTAGGACGAGCCCTGCTACTATCAAAACCAAAGGCCGGAGAGCCATTGTTCCTTTATTTGGCTATTTCTAAAGAAGCTATGAGCTCAGTTTTAGTCTGGGAAAAGATGGGGGACAACTCCCGGTGTACTATGTAATCTAAGCTCTCCTGAATGCTGAGACACGTTATCCTGATATGGAGAAACTCGCCTTGGCATTGATCACGATGACCCGTAAACTCCTACCATACTTTCAATCACATTCAATCCAAATACTTACCAATTTCCCAATGAGGCAAATCCTACAAAATCCGGATGCATCCAGAAGATTGATGAAGTGGGCAGTAGAGGTTAGCTAATACGACCTGCAATATATGCCTTGGACGACAATAAAGGGCCAAGCATTGGCGGACTTTATATCTGAATTTACGCATCCACCCGAGGTGTAGATGACCAAAGGTACTGGGGACTCTCAGGAATGGGGCTATTTGTTGATGGGTCTTCTACTGAAGGAAGATTTGGAGCATGGGTGATACTAGTAAACCAAGAAGGGCATAAATTACATAGTGCAGTTCGCTTCGAGTTTTTAGCTTCCAACAATGTAGTAGAATATGAAGAACTTCGGAAAGTTTAAAACTAGAAATAGCATTGAAAATCAAAACATTAGTGGCAAACAGCGATTCCCAAGTCATTGTAAGCCAAGTCAATGGGCACTTTGTCGCAAAAGAGCCTAACATGGTAGCATATCTAAAGAGAGTAAAAGACCATTTTGAAAGATTTGAGTTGATCCACATACCCAGGTCCACTAATAAAAATGCAGATGCCTCGTCAAAATTGAAAGTAGCAAAGACGCTGAGCTACTAAATATAGTGCCTATTGAACATTTGGTGGTTTCTTCAATTGAGCCCGGGGAAGAACTTCTTTCAAGAGAAGACGAGGACTCGTGGATGACTCCAATTATTTCTTACTTGAAGCACTGGACTTTGCCTAATGATGTTGATTCAGCTAGGAAATTGCAAAGGTATGCAGTTCACTTCGTCCTAAAGGACGGGGTGTTGTATAAACGAAGTTACACAGCCCCTCTGTTGCGTTGTGTAGAACCTGCGGATGGTAAGTATGTCATGATGGAGACCCATGAAGGGATTTGCGGAAATTATGCCGGAGCACTATCTTTAGCAAGGAAGGCCCTGAAACATGGTTATTTTTGGCCCACAATGCTCAAAGATGCACATGACTTTGTTCGCAAATGTGATAATTGCCAGAGACATGCCACCATACCACACCTACCTCATCATGAGTTGAGAGTAGAGACAAGCCCCTGGCCATTTGCGAAGTGGGGTATTAACATTATTGGGCCCATGCCAAAGGGAAGAGGAAACAGCTGCGAAGCAATTATGCTTGTAGATTACTTCACCAAATGGGTTGAAGCGGAGCCTTTGATGAATATAATAGAAGCAAATACTTCCAAATTTATATGGAAAAACATAATATTTAGGTTTGGCTTTCCCCACTCCTTGGTGACGGACAATAGGAAACAATTCAGATACCAGAAGGTTGATGAATTGTGTGTGACTTGGGAGTCTATGAGCTATTCTCCTCCCTGCACCATCTACAAGCAAATGGGTAGGTCGAGGCAGTCAATAAGACAATAAAAATACTATGAAGAGGATCCCTTTTCAATGGTTTATGGATCTGAGGCGGTATGCCCAGTCAAAATTGGGTTGCCAACGCCCAAAAAATTCACTTCGACAAAGCGACCATGAGGAATCTCAGAGGGCAGAACTTTATTTATTCCTAGAATGAAGGAATGACTCACAAATTGTATTAGCTCGTTATCAAGAAAAGATGGCTCGCTATTACAATAAGAAAGTGAAGAAGAGGTTCTTCAGAATCGGAGACTTGGTTTAAAAGAAGGTTCATCTTAGAAGCTAGGAGATCGTGCTTCAACTTTTTATTATCCTTGATTATTGTCCAATTTTACTTATTTTAAATAGGTAAATATGTTGAGTGCATTTTACATGTATATTTCACATATTTTTTGTGGTACTTTTTGAGTAATTTGGACAAATACCTACTTAATTGTGCATATTTTGTGGTTAAATAGGTTCAACATTCAAATACATGGAGAAAGCACAAGAAATGAGCTAAATGGATGAATAATTGAAGAAATTGAGGAGAAAAGATTCAAATCCTTTAAAGAGTCAAACTTTGAGGACCAAATTGTCACTTTCGAAAAGTGTGGATCGCATGTGCAATTGATCGAAGGACTAAATTGCAAGTTTTCAAAGTTGAAGGACCCCAAATGCAACTTTAGAAGGGCTTAATTGAAAGAAATCGGAATATTTGGGGACCAAGTTGATCGACATTGAAAGTTGGAGGACCTCGATTGCAATTAAAAGAAGGATCAAGCTGCAAAACCACGCCCAGGTGAGCCACGCGATCACCTGGCTCAGTTCAGGTCTCGTTCGCGACTCATGCAAGAAATCCAACCTGAGAGTCAGCATCTGCCGCGCGATCGCGCTGTCATGATTTTGAAAAAATATTTTGGGCCGACCCAGTGCGACTCGGTTCGGCCCAAACGCTGAGAACGTTGATCTACGCTAAAATGGGTGTATTTAGGGCATTTTTAGGCTAGGGTTTACTCACTTTCTACTCCATTTTCATCCCAAAAACCCATTTCTCTCATTTGTTCTTCATTTTTCTTGTAAATTTCTCTTGTTTTTGTATAGTTGTGTTAATGAATGTTGATTTGGGGGGAGAAATACCAACATTATTGTGGAAGAATAGTGATATTTTGAAGCAAGAATCATTGGTGAAGGGAAGTATTATTGCTTAATCTTCATATTTCTCTATTTACTTTACTTTATAGTTGAAATGATGCATTTAATTCTTGAATTTTATTGTTATTTCACTATGGACTAAGTTATTTAGTGTTGGGATGATTGAGGAAGCTTGACCTAGCTTAGTTGATTTTAATGCTTGTATTAAGAATTTAAACTATTTATTATCTTGTGCATTTATTGTTATATTTATTGACTTGCATTTATTGTGGTCACATTTATGCTTGAATTTCATGGGATGTGCAATTATTGAGAAATTGTTATATATTCTAGATCAATACAATATTTTCTCTAGGTTCTTGTTTAGGATAGAGATATACCTAAAACACCAGATGATCCATTGAGCTATTTTCACAAAGGTTTAATGCAATTGATGTTTTTTAATCGACATAGAGACATAGTAGGTTAATTCCACTAATTAGGGTCAATTTCACTCGAGAGAGGTAATTGGCTAAACATGAAAAATCGGATCTAACATGCTTAGTAAATTGCATTTATATTTGCCTGTTGAGAATTCAATTAGGTAATGGCCAAGTGGAATCAAGAATCCAACACTCCTTTATCATCAAGTTATCACCATTTTTCTACTTATTTATTTACAGTTGTGGTTTTAATTCTAATAAGTACTAAAACATTTCCAAAACCAAAAATTTATTATGTGTATTTCTTGTTTAAATTGATTAAACTAGAGTGTAATTGAAATAGACAATCCTTGTGAGATCAATAAACATGACTCATTTAGTCCACTATTACTTGTATGCGATACGTGTACTTACGGTGTGTTTCTAGCGAACAAAATATATAAAAAATGCAATTTTGGGATATAAAATAGATTATTTAGAGTAAAACTTATAAGAGATTCAATTTTAATTCTTAGAGCTTGTTTGGTAAAGGTAAAAATTTTACCAAAACTTTTCAAACTCAATCTCAACCATCCATTTTTAGTGAAGCCACAAATTTTTACTTTTCAAATATTTTTAAACCATACATCCATAAAATATATAAAAAAAAAAAAAAATTCTAAAAAAACCAAAACTTTTCATGTTACCAAACATGCTCTTAAACTCTAAATGGACTTTATTTGCTATTAATCTCATTTATTTAATTGCTTGGACATTTTGGACGATATAATCTCGAAAATCCCTAACTTAATTGATTCGAAAAAACCCAAAATAGACAAAACCCATCTCCAACTCTTACAGTCGCACTCCCTATTCTCCCAGACTAAACCAAAACCTCTCTTCACACAACACAAAAAACCAGCTACCGCCATCTCCTAGCCCTCTCCTTCAAATACTGAAGACGGCATCCTCCATCACCTCCCTCACCACTCGGAAGCCCCTCCATCTCCCACAAACACTCAGCCGCAAACTCTGCCTCACAGACCAGCCGCAACCTTACCTTCTCTCCTCTCAACCAAACCACAAGCGCCAACCTCCAACACTCCATCCAACAGCAACCGTCCCCAACCTCCAACTCACCAAACAACACAGCACCCTCCACCGTTCCCAGCCACACACAAACAGCTAGCAATCTCACTGCAACACACAACTGAACCCAACTCTCCAGTCAACTCCCAGACAGTTGCTCCTTACACTCGATAGTCCCTTCTCCAACCACATCCAACCGGCGGCAGTCTCTCTAGCCCAGAAGTCGGCACTCATCTGCATCCCTTAAAAACAACAGCACCTCCATTCCTCCACTGCCAGCCTTCCTTTTGAGTTATTTGTTCTAGTTTAACTCCATAGCTTGCTTAGAATTTTAGTTGTTTCAATTATTATTTTAGTTATTTTAGTTTATTGATATTAATTTAGTTTAAGATATATTTTGGTTATTGAATTTTCATTTCCAAACTTCAAATTCATTTTCTAGTAATGTTTATTGTTTGTTTAAATCTTATTTTGGTTAATTTGATTATGTCTGGCTAAGTTATATTTGAGAGGAGTTATTCTTAACTTCAATGGGTATGTGTTAATTTCTTATGGATGAATTCTTGTTATCGATAAGGGTTAACAATTTTACTTGGGATTAATGTCGCTAATGTGGTATGTATTAAATATTCACACAACATGCTCGAAAAAATGTCGTAGAATAAATTGATTAATTTTCTTACTAGTATGTTTAAATCTTATCGGTTTCAAGAAATTCACGATAATCTCATTTGCAAAGCTCAATTGATAGTGAAAGAATAACTCTACTCAAATTTCTCTTTCATTACAATTTAATTATATCCTCTTTTTATTCATTTAAGCACAATTGAAATCATAGTTTAAGATTTGAATTTAGCAAATATTATTATAGCAATAAAATCTTTAGGAAGAATGACACTGGATTATTGCTAGGCTATAACTTGACCCCTTTATACTTAGAGGGTAGATTTCCATCGAATCAATCCTCCTTAAGGCGCTTGGAAAGGCTCTTCTCATCGGATCAGGACTTGCGAGCTATGGACAGCTCGTCTTTAAGGTTATTGTTCTGCCTCAGCATCTTGTCAAAATTAAGAAGGGATGTTTGAGCGTCCTTCTTATCATGTTTTGCCTCCTTGACAGAAGATTCTATTTCGTCAATCGAAATCAAGGTCCTAACACTCATGGCCTTGGCAGCAAGCAACTTCAAAACATAAGAGACACTCGAAGAAAAGGCACTCCTGTAACGACCCGAGTCCCACTTAACGAGCTGTCTCGTTCGTTAGATCAACGACGTACTGTCCCCACTGTACCAATATAGGTCTTTTCAGCATGCTTTGTTCTCACTCGAACGCTCCCCAAAAAAATTCCTAGGAGTCACCTATCATAGAATTACTCCAAGTTAAACACGCTTAACTGTGGGGTTTCTAATAATGGACTTCCGAAAAAGAAGGTGCACCTTGTTGGTATGATTAGTACCTATCAAATCTTTTAAGCTTTCCTATCCTAGGTGTTACAACTCCAACCCTCAGTCCAAAATTGTTTCGTAGCTAAGACAGCTCTAGCAGGTGGAGAGCTGGGACAGTTAAACTAGCTTGGATCAAAGACAACATCCATGGGGAGAACGCTGGTCATAATATGGCCAAACACATTAGCCACATCCGGAGTAACTTCGTAGCTCATTTCCGGGATAGAAATGGACGGCTCGTCCTTTCTTTTGGCTATTCAGACAGTGGAGGTGGAAGGACCAAGGAGCCATCCTTGCTCTCTTTAACTTCTTCAGAGGAATAGGATCGACATCAGAATCAATCAACATGACATCATCATGAACACCCTCCTTTAAGGAACTTCACTTTGAGGCCTTCTCACCCTTCTCTCCACCTAGCTCTGATCTTTTCCCCTTACCTCTGATTTGGAGCTGCTTGGAAGCATGATCCTTCTTTGCTTCTAGCAGTTCTTGGCCGACAGGTAATAGAGTGGGGAGAGGCAACAACGATGGAATAGGACCTTCGAGTTGAGCAGTAGGAAACCGCAATGACCCTCTTAGTCGCATCCACTTGAAGGCCATTAAGATCTACTTTCTGATTTTTCTCTCAGTTGCTTTTAGGTCGGAGAACTGGTGGAACTTTCTTTGCCATGAGGACTTTCAGAGAAATCTTATGAAACTCTTTGAACCTAATCACCACATAAACGGATAATCATCAGATAAACAACTCCAGACCAAATAGGATATAAAGATGTGATAAGAAGCTAACTTACTCATGGCTCATGCAAGTCCATGTCTGACAAAAGGTTTCTTCGATTGGATCACCTCTTGAAAAGTGCCCTTGAAAGAAAAAAGCCTCCTTACCACAGATATATTCTCTTCTGGGAGTAGATAAGCAGGAATTTGCCCTGCAAAAGGGAGAAACGAGATATGTAAACGCATAAGAAAAAGAAAGACGTGAAAGAAGCACGCACTCATACATATATACAAGAACAAAACAGGAACTCACGAGGCAATAAAAGAGTTCGGGGAATTGTAACTTCAGGGGCGAGGTCAATGGGCAAACTTTGCAACTCACCAGAAGCCCAGAACCATTGGCTCCTCCAGTTCTTTATGGACGTGGAATGTCCAGTGATGATAGGAGAATGGTGCCCTCGGGGAGCCAAGTATTACTAGTCCTTCACATCTGACCTCACATATTTTCCCCTCCTCACTGACTTCTTCAAAACATAGAGGGTATGGATGATGTGGAGAGAAATGGGGTGATTCAAACTGACTTCCTGCCATACCAACCACATACCCACTGCCTGGGTCCAGAAATGGAGGGCTAGTTGTTAAGGGCATAAGTTATAGCTCTGAGGTAACGCCCTAAAGAAGGGATAGAGAGGAAGTCTCATCCCACACACCAAAGCATCATAAAGAATGGCCACTTAGCCTGGAGGAGGACTGCAGGATCGGCATGATGAGGTGGGGTGTATTAGCCGAATTCCTTTTGGCAACCTAAATTTCGAAGGAGGCACCGCTAAATCAATTCCCCTAATCTCATATTCTACCTTGCTAGTTGCTACTCTCCCACGAATCCGAATTGGGCTTAGGCTTAGTATGATACCACGATACCATATTAACATAATTGACCCAACCTTCGACTTGGGCGACTTCTTTCCTGGACAAACCAAGTTCTTTCGTATGTACTCTAAAAGGAGCTCTAACTCCTAAGCTAGGTTCTTGTACCCCGGATGAAGAGCCCGCTGCTTCTTCCTTTCTCAAATCCCTGTTCTGTTTACTCCGAAGTTTCTGCAACGATACCTCCTCTTCAAATGATAACTGGGCCATATAGGGTTGGTTCTTTTCTTTTTCGCTATCAGAATCATCTAAAAAAATTACACTACTAAATTTCCTACTTCGCCTCCTCATACGCTCTCTAAAGAAACGGGAACTAAAAACTAATTTGGGCACAGGAAAAATCATCTGATTGAGTTCTCTATTACCACCAACTCCTCTAAACCCGCTCCCCCCAAATATTTCCATTTTTCTCATAATCCAAACTTACCCAAAGGAAAACACAAAAATATAGGAACTCTCAAACAAGCACTCAAGAGTTAAAAATTGAAAACAACAAGCATGCGAAAGGTAGAGAGACTACTTGATAAATGATGAAGATCAACGGTCTCTTGTTCAATGAAGCAGCGTGACAATGGAAGAATTTATGGTAAAGGGTTTTCCATGGAAGTTGTAAAGAAGGTTGCTGATGAGATTCTTCACAATAGGCGGAATAGAGGATTTTTGCATAACACACTAAAAGAATTAATGAAATGGCAGGAAGGGGAAAACTATGGGAATGGGCAGGAAGGGAAGGAAGGGCAGGAAGGGGAACACACTTAAAGGATTTTTGCATATCACACTTAAATGTTGGTCCCCCAAGATGGGGGATTAATCAGGACGGTCCATGTGTTCTATGGGAATGTAAGTTGAAGCGCCAATAGGCAATAATTCAAACAAGTAAAACCATTCAACTGTTAAAGTACAGTGCATGGGCAACTAAAACTAGTTCCTCTGAAGCAATTCTTGTGAATTAAGAATAATCATTACTTTGCCATAATGTGCCCCTAAGAAAACACGCTAGCTAGCTCCCGTAACAATTATGTTAAAGATCGAATAAGTCCAAAAGCCATTTTTGTGTATGTATCATAATCAACAAATAAAGGCCCCAAAACATCAAAATGTTACAACGTGACCCATGCATGATCCACTTCGGACTCATCGAGAAAAAACATTTAGAAAGGAGGCCAACTTCACATCGTTCCATAAATAAGCACCGCTCTGACCGTATGGACCTTCCAACTGACTCACTTTAGCTTGTCAATGACGAGTCTGATCCGCCCATGAACGGACTCGTCAAACTTGAGGGACTAGTGTTACGACCACGCCTAAATGAGCTTGATACGTCATCTACAAGGACCCGCATGGTACCCATTGGCTGCCAGTTATGCTTAGAAGTCCGCAAGTTACTGCGTTGCAGATGTGAAATATTTTTCGAACTACATACAGCCAAACTGCTTATTCCGAACTGATGTTATCCGAAGTACATGCTCCAGGCTGGTGACAAGACTGATCAATGTGTCAGAGAGATTTGACCTTCCTGCAAGTTGCGGTTGATGCAACAACTCCTCTAAAGGGATGTGATAGCTGCCACTCCCTAAGATATGTAGTAATGATTATGACCTAACAAATGGTTTACCTCTCCAATGGTTGGGAACTAGACACGTATAAAGCATAACACGTGTCACTACTCAGGATAATTATTTCCACTATAAATTAGGGCTACACAAAAAAAAAACCTTCAAACCACAAACCGAATTGAAACTGTTGGTTTGGTTCCACGTGGACCCACCAATATTTTCAAACCAAACCGAACCAAACCTATTTTAAAATGGTTTGGTTTAGGTTTCAATTTTTAAAAACCGTTTAAACCAAACCAAACTGCTAATTTTTTAATTAAAAAATTATTTTTTATTCATTTAAATTTAGAGATTTTTCACAAAAAAAATTCAAATTTATCTAATGAATAAAAATTCTCGTCTAGCTTCAAAAAAAAAAAGTTCTAGTTTAATGTCCAACCACAAAATCCCATTAACATATAACTCATACCACCCTTTAAGAACATATTCCAACCCTAAATGCCCATTTAATTGAGATTCAAAATGAAAACGTTCTCACTTCCTAATTCAATCAGTCATTTTTGTTTTCATTCGTCCTCCTTGCCTTCTTCCAACTTCTAAGTTCCTATCCGCTAATGTTAATTAGATTCTTAGAACAATTGACATAGGCGATACGTGTACTTCCAATTTCTTCTTGTATTTGATTTTATTTTGGAGTGTCAGGGAAGATTTTTCGATCGATATCAGAAGGTTCGAATCAATGTAAGAATTTGAATATCACATGTTTAAATTTATTTGCAAGCAATATCATTCGATTATCTTATTTTATTTTTTAGAATTTATTCCTTGTTGAATTCAAGAATCTGGACAACAAAGCTAAGACTAGCAAAAAGAGAGCCAAAGCAAAATGTAATTATTGTAAAAAATTGTATAAGCATCATACTAAAAATTGCGGGACTAGTACTTTATGGAATCATATCACACATTTATGCAAGAAGTATTTGCATATGGTTTCAGGCAAAAAGCAAAAAAGAATGACTAGCTATGGTATGTCTAAGACTAGTGATTTTGTAAAGGGTTTTGGTGACGATGACCTATCACATTTGTTCGGAAAGAAGTTAGGGAACAAATACAATTCAATTACAATTATTTTTTTTAACTTCATATTTTTATTTTGAATTGGAAACAAATACGAATGAATTTAACATCTAACATTATTAATTCTCGTATTAACTTATATATTAACTTATTTTATCTTTATATTAAAATATATGAATTAATTTAACATCTAAAATATATTAATATTATATTATGTTGATAAGTAAAAACCGCGAATAAAAACCAAACCAAACCGCGAAAAATGGTTTGGTTTGGTTTGAAAAAATCTTAAACCGCTTGAAATGATTTAATTTGAAAATATGTCAAAAACCACTCAAACCGGATCGCGTTCACCCCTACTATAAATAGACTGCATTTGCCTCCAAGAAAAAGGTTAGAAACTCTATACTCAAACTTTATATATAATCTTACTCTATTTTCTCTCTTTTATACACTTATATTTCCCGCATCCAAATCACATTTTACTCACAATGGATTTTGACTTGAGCGTTGGAGTGCAAACCGGAGCCACCCCGACCCCGTTGTATATTGACTGTTTGTCTACGTGCGTACGAAGTCCACTTGTTCAAAAGGGAGGAGCTGAGATGTATTAATTCAAGGTCCTACCAGATTTTGTGGTCAACAATTGTGATATTTTATTTACTTTTACAGAGATTTCAAATGTTACATATAATGCGGTGGAGGTGGTTGATTAAATACATGATCGAAAGGTATTTATCATAACATTTCATTTCACCAATATTTTAGTGTTTTAGACAACGTTTACTATCATTCACACTTAATATTTTTCACGTAGGAGGAGCTGGTGACGTGACCCCGTGAATTTGATGTTTAAAAGTTTTATTTATGTAATTTGATGATATAGTTCATTTTAAATTTTGTCATTCGATATGGTTGTATCCTATACTTATTATTAGGATTATTTGATTGATTCTTTTCCTCGAATTTGGAGTTTATATTTAACAAGTTCTTTTGACATATTTTGGATGCTCTATTTGACTGTATTTAGCTTTGATTTTTCAAATAATTAGATATTTTCTATGTTTGCATTAAATTTTTTTTTTAATAGGAACTGAAAAAAAAATTGAAAATCGAATCGAAATCAAACTAAAATTTTCGATTTTGTTTCAGTTCGTTCAATATTTGAACCGAATCGATAAACGCCCACCCTACATTTCATAAAGAGAGTTTGAGTTTCCTATTTCATATTTTCTAAATTATAAGTCATTTTTCTTATATATATATTATAGATAATATATATTCATTATATTTAAACATTTATTTAGTGTAGGAATATATTAGTAAAATTGTAGGAAAATTAATATTTTTCAACTATATTATTCCATTTTCTTAATCTGTATGAAAAAAAATCATATATTTTTATAGGACGGAGGAGTAGATATTAAGAATGGAAGTGCCTTGGGATGGTAACTGGGTGGATAGATGTCAATTCAATTTCATTCTGTAAAAAAATTGACCTGAACCCGATCCGTCCAGCTATCTGTCGATTCTCGAGGCAGATTAGGTTCGGGTCAGGGGTAGATCGACCCCTCAATCCACCCCATCAATTTTTTATTTTTTGTTTATATGATTTAAAATTAATCTTTAAAAAAAAATTGATTAGCTCAACCCTGATCAATATATCGAGATTTTTTTGGATCGAATGATCGATTGATCTGTGGGGCATATCGATTTTTTTTTTTTGCCATCTAGAGTTGTCATATGATATCTCATCTTTATCCAACCCCAATGCTTATTCTTAATAATAAATCTTAGGGTCAACCAAAGCAAATTAGGTATATAATTGTGTGTGTTTGATTTTAGTTAAAATGAGTTTTTTTTTTTTAAATGAATTGTGATTTTTAAGAGAATGGATTGTTGAAATTTGGTTGAAAAGTCAAATACTATAGGTTTCACTTTTAATTGATGGTTATGATTGAGTACTGTAAAAAAATCCCCTAGACATAGCTTAGTTGGTTGAATGGTGAAATTGAAAAATTTATGCTGAGCTTACAGCAGCAGGGTGGGAGTTTGAATCCTATCAAAAGTATGGATGATGATCCTTGCAAGCGCGGTTAAACAGCAAAATATCAACCCTACTCCACCGAGGCACATCTTGCGATTTACATCATCTACAAATCTAGGACATGGGTTGTAGGGGCTCCTAATGTTAGAGTTCAACATTTTTTTTTAATAATTGTAAAACATTGTGTTTGATTTTACTTTATTTGCTTTGAAAATGTCAAATTATGGAAAACAATTTTCACCTTTTGTATTAGTTTAATGTTTGATTGGAAAATTTGCATTGAAAAATATTTTCCATGGTACAACCCATTTCACTTTAGTCCATTTGCCTTGAAAATATTTTCTTACCTATCGGGTGAGAAAATATTTTTCCACCGTAAGTGGAAAAATCTTTCGGTCAAGTTTTATAATTTTCTTGTTGTCAATTAACTTTTTTTTTTCCCTTCAAAAATTAATATTACTATTATCAAGTAAAAATAAGTGGAAACATTTTAATTAAAATAGCTAAATTTTACTTTATTTGTCATAAAAAATAATGTTAATCAAATAACAAAACTAGGAAGATTTCCCACTTTTTTCACCCAAAAAATTAATGCAATCAAACACTCTCAACCAACATTTTTCAGGAAAATAATTTTCAGACAAATCAATTTTTAGAAAATATTTTCTTACCATCCATTCTTTATCTTTTCAATCAAACACGACCTTAGTTTTTTTTTTTTTTTTTGCATCTTTTGATAGATCTAGAAATAAGACAAATGGATATACATAGAATAATTTTAGGGAGACATTATTAATTAATATTTTTAAGTGAAATTGAGACATGTTGAACATGCATTGAATGACGTAAATAACTACCTCACCACTTACTTTTTCACCACGTCATGTCGTAACGGGCATTGTGTATGACTTATATCCTTGTCTCGAGATAGTTTGTCATGCGTATGTGACATATAGAAGTGAAAAGAGTAGTATTGTAAATTTCTCGAAATGCATGAATAAAAAGTGGTTTGAGTATCCATAAATATAGCCAAACATAGTCCTGATATCATCAGTCATTCATCGGAGTTGATCAACATTTTCAAGATTTTCATTCTGTGAAAAAAATTCCGTACACAACTTTCTGGATTCTTTTTCTTCCATAATAGATAATATTTTATACCTATCAAATGAGGAAATAAATCTGAAAAATTCACTTTAAAAACAAATATTAATGTGCGAATTCCAAAATAAATCATTTTCATATCTACAAAGTAGGTTACACATTCCCCGCCAGAGACTATATAAACATAACTGCGTGCAGTCTTCTCACTCAGGAGTTCCTGATACCCATACCTTACAACTGCTGAGGAAAATTGGAAAAAAGAACAAACCCATCCCAAATATAGAATCTCTCCTAAGAAACAAACTTTTCACATTACAATCTCTGGTTTCAAAATGCTAGATTTTATTTCTTTGTGAGGCAAAACCACGCCACCGTTGGTGTAAATTTCATCTCCAACATGAACATCTTCTCCAAGGATTGTCATGTTTTCCACACGAGCCCACTGCCCAATAGTTGAGTGCCAGCCAATGATGCTACTCGAAACACATGCGTGTTTCTTGATGCGGACCCCTCGCATAACTGTGCATCGAGACAGTCTAACACCCGATTCAACAACACACCCTGGCCCGATTGCAACATCAGGTCCAATCAAGCATCCCTCCCCAATTTTGGCGCTCTCGTCTACCAGAACATTTCCAATAATATGAGGTCCAAAGGCCAACTTAGGAGAAGATTTCTTCTTCAAGGAGTCCAAGTATAGTCTCAGGCCAGTGATGTAATCTCTTGGTTGTCCAATATCCATCCAAAACCCGGGAAGGACCATTGCATAAAGCTTCTTTTCTTTTGCAATATTCGGGAACACCTCTTTCTCAATTGATGTGGGGCGTAATTCAATGCGATCAAGAACTGAAGGATCCAGCAAGTAAATGCCAGCATTGATCTTGTTACCCACAAATAATTTTGGCTTCTCAACAAACCTCTCCACATGTCCTGTTGTTTCTTCCATAACAACGACGCCATATTTTGAAGGCTCGTCCACCTATATCATCAAAAAGTTTCAACTTCAATTATATCTGACTTCAAAAATAACCCTCCACAAAATTTAACTCGGGACTAAATATTAAACAGGACCTTACCTTGGTCACCATTACGGAAGCCTCACCACCATGGGATTTATGGAATTCAATCATCTGTTTGAGTGGGTATTCACTGATAACATCACTGTTGAGAACGAAAAAGGGCTCGCCAGAATCATCTATCAGTTTATCCCTAGCCAAAGCGAGGGGACCTGCAGTTCCGAGTGGCTCAGTCTCTTGTGAGCATGTAATCTTGATCCCAAGTTTCTCCTCAAAATCTTTCAAGAAATTCAACATTACCTGCAAAAAGAAGACCAACTTTCTGTTAACGACTACCTTTTTACTTGATCTTCTAATTAGTATTACTATTAGTAAACGAGCAAGAAGAGAATGAGAAGTAAATATGCTTACCTCTGGCTGATAATTGATAGCCAAGACTACTTCAGTCACTCCAATAGCCTTGAGAGCCTCTATCTGATTCAATAAAATTGGAATAATTAACATGGCATACACAAAATTAGGTGTGGGGGTGATGGAGGGGAGTCGGTACAAAATATTCATGCAAGAAAATAGGAACCACAATTTAGGTACCAAATCATTAACACAGATCAAAGTTATATTCCAATATTCATGTTTTTTCACACTACTCAACGAGAAATAAACTACCATATAAAAAATTGGGAAATTAGTATATTTTCTAAAGATATTGATAAACCTCTTATTCTGAATAGCAGCTTGTTCGAGAAAGTAACTTCCACTCAAAAAATTTTGAAACCGGAAACAAAGGTCGATATAGTATTTTATATATAACAAGTTTAAATTGGCAAACCCTGCTGAAATCTGATTACAAACAGGATCAGAAAATGTTCGTATTCAAATATGTACTCTTTAGCATGAGGTCCATGAGAAATTGAAGAGATGACTGTGAAAAAGATTAGATATAACTAAAATATGCAAAACAGAAAAATGAAATGTATCCAGAATACAGTACCTGATGCAAGATCATTGGCTTGTTAGCAAAGTCAACAAGAGGCTTTGGCACACTGAGTGTCAATGGCCTCAATCGAGTACCAAACCCTCCAACTAGAATTAGAGCCTTCATCCTTAGATGATCTCCTTTCTCGTACTAACGAAACAGCCTGAATTCAATCACATGTTATTCTAATGAGGTATAGCTTCTTTGTATTTATGCACAAAGAAAGGAAGAAGAGTGCAGCTCTACAGAACTCGTTGTTCACATCTGTAATGGTTTAAATCTACTGACTTTATAGTGATTTTCCTGCTTTAGACTACAAAGAGTGCACTATAATACATTGCATGCTATAGAAGAGTGTTGGAGTAAGTTATATAATACAACAAAGCTTTATTCCCACTAAAGTTGGAAATGGCAAAAATTTTGTTACATGTGACCATTGCATACTGAAACTATAGTATGTATCCTTTCTTTTTAGAGTGCAGAAATTAAGCTATGTTTCTTTGAATGGAAGCCTTGGAACAAGAATTCCTAAAAGACCTTTCCAAAGAGTGAATTAAGATATTTCAAATTCTAACACAAGATCGATAGAGGATAATCTTCAGATGTGGAAGTTTTAGACAAATATTTCTCAAGATCAGATGTCATAGTTCAAGTGGACAACTTCTCCTCTTCCACTGCTAATTTCATCTTGACCAATAATTTTCAATACTTTTTGGAAATATATAAATCACAAAATCAAGCATTTTTTTACCTCCAAGAGTTCAAGTTCTAAAATTCATGATCTACATTCTCACCAAAACAATAAATGAAAAATGAATCATTGCCAGCACAGTTAAACATCAAGTTCTCAATCCTGCTCCACTGAGACACATCCCGCAATTTACCTCCTCTACAAATCTCGGGGCAGGGATTGTATGCAGGGACGGATCCACAGTGGGGCCTGCTGGGGCACGTGCCCCAGTAGAAATCTGACCCTTTTTTTTTTTTTTTTTTCAAAAACGGATCTGACCAGCTTCTTATTTCCTCTCTCTCACTCTCATGTCTCACACAAAAACAATCCAACTCAAGTTCACATTCTCACTCCACTCTCAGCACGCCCCACAAAAAAATTATTATGTTATATGTATTTTTTTTTTGTTTGGAATTTGGGATTTGAGAATTTGAGATTTTAGGGCTACTATATGTTTACAATTATTTATTTGTATCAGTTATGAAACAATATTTTAAGCGTAAGTCAACAATTGTAATAATATTTTAAGTAAAAAAATCACAGGTTCATGTGTGCCCCAGTACGACAAACAGTCTGTGTCCACCGCCGCTGATTGTATGGGCTCCTAAGGTTGAAATTCAACCGTTTTTAATAATAAATAAATGAAAAAGTACGACGAAAAAGAATAGGCAGATTCGGACAAAATTTAACGCACTTCTCTACACAATTATCATTGTAGCAAGAACAAAGAAAAATTCATCGGAACCATGAAGATACAGGTAATAAATTATCAATTATATGACTTCCTACTTTGGGGGTGAGAGAAAGGAAATTATGAATTTGTGATTCGGAAACTATAAGTTCAAATTGACAGGATAATCAAATGTGAAAACTGTCATTAAGACCAGATCCAAATAATCACAACATATTGAATGCAGCAAAGACACTTTCTTCAACAATTAATCCAAAAGCCCTTTCTTTTTAGTTTTGTAAAACTCCAAAAAATGAGAAGAAATTTCCTCAGCATTGCAAGATTTCTTTCTAAAAAAAAAAAAACAAGTTAAACGGCATGGGCTAGTTTCCAAAATTGAGATTCAAACTAAACGAAAATTTGACAAAAACGCAAATTATATTTAACCAAAACGAAAGTTCCCAGATAAGAATATATATGTGTGTGTGCGCGCGCACCTCTTGGATAAAAGCAGATCTCGGGTGAATTGAGAAGTGGGTCGGCTCCGATTTCGACTTATTTTCCAAACTTTTTGACAAACCCCAACAATTCGTTATGTCGTCAAGGGATCTCCATTCCCCTCTACCGCTCGAAGAAAACAATATACACACGGTTGAGTAAATTTAATCGAGAGCCACTCAACTCAACAGCCACTCAACTTAGGGGGTTTAATTGGAATTTCGAAACATATTTAAACAATTTTTTCAATGGACTTTTTTTAATGGATTTTATTGAATTTTATTGACTTTTATGGATTTATATAAATTTTTAAAGACTTTCGTGGACATTTATTTAAAAGATTTTCATTTATTTTCAAAGACTTTTATAGATTGATTTAAAAGACTTTCAAATACTTTTAAAGACTTTTACAGACTTTTATTTTTTAATTGAAAAACTTAAACGCTAATAGATTAATTTTCGTATGATGTGAATATGAATCGTTAATAATAATTATATGTAAAGTGAATTAACAAAAAAAAAAAAAAAATACAGCGTGAGAAATATAAATAGTTTTAAGACAGAGAAACATTTGTGATTAAAAAAATGAGGAAAAAATAAAATCGCTTTTGATATCGACATAAAAATTGTACTATGTTCATAAAAAAATTTCTAGAGAAAATTCTAGAATCACTTTACTTATTATTATTTGTTTTGATACAATTTATTTATTATTCCAAATATAAAGAAAAAATATTTAAAAGAAAAAAATACAAAAAGTTGAAGAGAAGAGAAATAATGATTTGTTTAGTCAAATGTTTGAGGTTTCTAAAAATAACATGAAAGAAGAAAAATATAAAATAAAAAAAATTACAATTTAAAAGAATTTTTTTTTTATAAAAGTCTTTCAAAATCTTGGAAGTTAATGAGAGACAAATAAAGAAATTTTGTGGTTGTACTTTATGTTTAGAAGTTAGTACATAGAGGATTTCGTAGGAGTCTTTAAAAGTCATTGATAATTTGAATAACACGAGACTTTTAAAGACTTTTAAAAGTCTTTATACAATACACCATGATTTTTATGGACTTTTAGAAAGTCTTTTAAAATCTATATTAAATACATCAAAATTTTTATGGAGATTTTAAAGTCTAAATTGAATACACCTAAACTTTTCAAATCCTTTAAAATCTTTAAAAGTCATTCAAAATTTACATTGAATAAACCCCCCTTAGTGTGGGTTTGATTTTAGTTAAAATGAATTTTTTTTAAATGAATAGTAATTTTTAGGAAAATGAATAATTGAAATTTGGTTGAAAAGTCAAATATTGTAGGCTTGACTTTTGATGGATGGATGAGATTGAGTACTATAGAAAAATTTGATGAAAATCAAACAAGCTCTTAGTCAAGTTACGACTTAATCACCAACTTTAAAAAGTATCTCAATCATCATCTAACTTCAGTAAGATTTCTATTTGGTCATCTAACTTCAAAAAATATCTCAATGACCACCAAACTTACAATGTAATTTCTATTTTACCATCCAACTTCAAATGGTTAAAGTAATACTTGATAAATTAGTCTATACTAGTTTCACACCCGTGTGATGCACGGACATATTCTAATGACAAAAAATATTGTATTGAAACTGAACAATGGGAAAAAATCAACAAAAACTAATAAAAGTCAGTGATAATTTAAATAATAATAGGCATTACGTTATTAATACTATTACAAAATTTATAAAACCTCCTTACACACAACATTTGTCGTCACAATTGTTGGTTCCTATTTTAATCGCATATCAAATATATTATTACTTCCATCCCCAAGCACAATTCATAACTCTCGTCTACTATATACAACTACCCATAATTGAAAATCGTCTGTTTTAGAAATAATTTCAAGTGCGAAAGTGATTGACATTGACTCTTATTGATAGTTATAGCATATAACACAATCAAAAGAAACTAATTTCTTTTGAGCTTCAAAGGTAATCTCGCATACGATGAAGTTAATGACATCCTTGGAATAAATATTTTGTAACACATAAAAAACACATTTGTTGTGAAACTATCAAAATCTAACAAGAAATAGAGAGAAATAGATGGAGAGCTTAGAGAGAAACTCTTCTCATTCACACAAGTTCATTATAAAGAAATGGCTCCTATTTATAGGAGTGAACAATGACACAATCGTAATATGTAAATTTTACAGGGGTATAATAGTAATTGTCATTCATACCTAACTTCTTACCTAATTTCTTACCTAATTTATAACACTCCCCATTGAATGACATATTACTCGCTTGCTCAATTGTCTGCCTCTTTAAAACCTTGCTAAGAAAATTCAGTGGGATAAAACTTGAGCGAAGGAAAAGGAGTACAGCTGCTCCCCCTGATGTTGGCCATTATTAATTATTGAGTCTAATATCCAAAATGACATCAATGATAAGTAGTACAAATCATGTACTGAAATTTGAATTTCTGAAGTGCTTCAGTGCTTTAGTGCTGCCTCGTTAAAACATTGTCAGTAAAACCCAGTGGGACAAAATCTGAACGAAGGAAAAAGAGTACAGCCGCTGCCTCGTTAAAACCTTTTCAGGAAAACCTAGTAGGACAAAACCTGGATGAAGGAAAAAGAGTACAGCATGATTCTCCCCTTGAAGTGTGCAATCAAGTATTCATGAACCTTTTGAATAATGATATCATCTTTCGTCTGGAATATGTATATATAAAAATCTTTTTGTGTGTAGCCGATATCATAACATTCTTCATAAGATGTCTATGATTTTCTTCATTTGTTGATACCATTCCAGATGTCTATGATTTTCTTCATTTGTTGATATCATTCCAGCACAATTTAAAGAGAGAGCTTGTTGTTGAATTATTGCTTGCAGATAGGTGTGACAATATCTCAAAAACCTGTGCTAGGAAAACCCTGTAGGACAAAACCTTAAAGAAGGGAAAAAAAGTACATTATTCTCATTTGATACGCCATAATTGCCGCCTTATTAAAAACCTTATTTGGAAAACCCTGTGGGACAAAATCTCAGCTAAGGAAAAAAGAGTGCAGCGCGTATTTGTTCCCTTCATAGGAATATCACAAGTATATTAATGCAATCTCAAATTATTTCATCAAACATATAGTTTGTGATGAGCTTTTCTAAATAGTTTATAACTCATTTATGATGTCATAGCTCATTTATGATATACTGAACATGCTATACCAAGCAATGTTTAGTTAGTTGACTGATTGCATTACTCAAATCTAGAATTGATTAACTTCTGGTGAAACTATCAAAATCTAGAATTCACTTCTGATGAATAATTAAATATTCATTTTTAAATTCACTTCTGGTGAATATTCATTTTCGGTGGATAACATAATTTTGCATATTGAAAATCAATTGCATGCCCAAATATTCAAATATAATAATAGTACACTCCAATTTCATTTTCAACATATTATATTATGGGGTCATATGTATCATTCTTCATGTGATTTTATTTTAAGAATCACATTTTATTCTATAATGATACTATTCTGGGCAAATTGAATCTTTCAATGATTTATACATGTATGTTCTTGCACTTTATAAACTGCAATTTCTAATTTGCAGGAGTATAATCAATCATTGAAATAAATATCAATTTCAACATATAATCTATAATCATTTCGCTTGAAATCCCAACGTACCGCAATCAACTGGTACATCAAAGAAAACTCCCAAAGTACCGAGATGAGAATCACACTTTTTGATCTCACTCATTGGTATATCAAAGAGCTCAAACTAGTGATTTAGACTAGAGTCACATCCACCATATGTCATGCCAGTTCTTTGAAAAATTTCGCGCGCAACAAGTTGTCTTTTACGACTGTGTAATATTTTTCATTTGTACAAATAACTACTGGCATTACACATTTAAGTGTTTGGACTTCAGGTCCTATAACAATAATCCCTACATCGGGGTTTTATACTTGGCCAAAGTATTATAATTTCATCAACATCATTTTCATAAGAGGATTGTTTATGTATGCAGTTGACTTATTTATCGATTCCATTTCATCTCAATATAACATAGAGAGATCTCTGTATATGTTCTATCATCAGGTACCTGAATCTCTTATCATTTAACTATGTCCTTTTTACTCACTATGAGTATTCAGCCTCAAATGGATAATTTCAATTATTCAAGAGATATTTATTTTTGGAATCGATTATCATTATGCTTCAGGCATAATTAAGCTTTAAGCTTGATCACGCTTCATGCGTGTTATTGTTTAATTTCCCCATAATATTCAAGAATCTTGTATTATATCAGTCGGCTAAATATGCCGCAACACATGTCATACGTAATTATGGATATAATTACAATCATATATCAAGTGCGTATTGTTGGAGTGTATATAGATATCGCACTTTTTAGAAAGCATAAAGCTTTACAAGCTAATTTTTATTTCATCTTATTGACATGTTTGTATGTAAAATATTGTTGCATGAGAAATATTTATATTCAAATTGTTCTCATAGTAAATAACTTGAGGCATTTAATCTGCTAAATCATTAGCAATATAATATTCTATTATCTCAACTAATTCGTAAAATCATTAATGACTTTAAGATATATTCATGCTAGCATTTATTACTTTGCTCGTAATATCATTACTTGAGCAAAGAATCAGTCATTCATTTTCTTAGTGAGATAATTAAATTGCTTTTGAGAACAAGCAGCAATGAGAATTTGTTAACCTGAACAATCTTCTGGTCCTTCAATGAATGCCATTTTGCATTCTCAATAAATCTCATTATTGAATTGGAATTTAACCAATCATTATAGAACTTCTGGTTCAACAAGATATTTCACTTGTACATATGTATGAACTTCTGGTTCAATACAGTATTCATTTCATCAGTACGTATTTCTGTAAAGTTCAAATCAGTATACCTTTATTACTTTTAGTATACCAGAAAAATCAGGTACAATATCCAAGAAAATATCTCAATCTTGTCGCCAAATCTTCCCTTATATATAAAAATTTAATTACGCATTATCTCATTGTTCCCACATTTTCAATAATTTATTCCATTATTTCTTGATGGAATCGATATCACTAACACGCGGAGCCACCACTCTTTTACGCGTTGAATAATGCATTTAAATGGATGATTTGGGAAGAGATTAAATCCATAAACAAATGGATGTTATATTATCAAATATTCGCAATTATTATTCTAATCTTCCGATAAATGTTTTGAAAAAGATTTACCGAGTTCGACTTGAAAGATTGAGGCTACTGATGGATCAAGGTATCCCAGAAAGATGTTCGTTGGTTGATCGAAGCAAAAGTTCGTTTAGCTGGTGGATTACCAGATTCATTTTCTAAGCACATGTCTGGCTTAGGTAAGAGTACTTTTGCAAAGAAGTGAAGAGCAAAAAGATTGAATGGTTGTTACAAATGTGCTCGATGGACATGTAATACCCGTTGTAAGTCAGTAGGATATTCATCCATAAATCGAGATGATAAGATAGACTTCATTAAGGGTGGACTGAGTAAGGAGTCATTGGATGATATCCGATTGACTCTTGAGACGCACCCTAGTGGGTATGTGTAGCATGAGCTACTATCTTTATGGGCTAAATTCATCAGCGATAAAGAGCGTTATAGTCTCAAAAATATAATAGCAAAAGATCTTGTTTGCCAGGCTGTTATAAACAATGATGTTTTGGCTATTCAACAATGATGTTTTGACTATTCAGTATTGATACAAGGTAAATCAGTATATTGTGTGTATATATTTGCACATTTATTTGTAAAATATTTTCATGTTTCATTTCTCGAGCATTGATAAAGTATATTGAAAAATTACCGAAAGGTAAGCTTTATTAAAAGTAGTGTAATTTAGTCAGAAGTAGGTTTTCACTTTTTCAAAAGACGAACAGTAAATAGTGATTAGGCAATGTGCTTTTCAACTGGAAGAACCATCACTTCGTTAGTTTTTATTCCTACTGTTGTCGAACCCAACTGAAACGTATGTAATTGCACCAATTTTAAGCAAAACCCACTAAAAAACACCAACAAAAAGCAATCTATGGAATTACTTCAGATTCCACACTTACCTTGATAGCTTCAATGGCATATTCAACTTGAAAAATTGGCCTTCAAGAGAGAGTGTGAACTCTTCTATGATACACACTCCTTAAAATGCAAAACAATAAACAATTAAACAACTAAACCCAGAAAACTCAAAATATTTGAGTTTAAAAGTCAATATTTACTTTTTGAGAAACATTTTGATTAATTTTAACTTCAAAATTATGCTGCAAATAACTTAAAATGACAGAAAAGAAATAGATAATTAAACCGACTTTGTTTTATATTAGAAAGCTGTAACACCCAAAGTTCAAGGATCTTAAACATGGGCGTGTTCAGTGTTCTAAAAAGCGTGAAGCGTAATGAAGCGGGGAGCCCGAGTGTCAAGCTTTTCAAGCTTAAGCGGGAGTATGCGTTCAAAAGCGTTAAAAAGCGTTTTTCAATTCCTATATACAAAATTTAAATTTTGCACATACTTTAACCCCTAAAAAAAATTTTGAAAAAAATAAATAAATCATAAGCGAGCTTTGGCTCGCTTTGGGTCATGCTTCTCGCGCTTTCGCCGCGCTTAAGCGTGCTTACTCGCGCATAATGCGCGCTTTTTTCACGCTTTTTAGATAAAAAGTTTTTAGACGTTTTTCACTGTTTTGACACGGCTGAGGCGCGCTTCTCGCGTTGTGCGCGCGCGCACAATGCGCGCATTTTAGAACACTGGGCGTGTTAACTCCCCTTAACTTAAATGCGGAAACAAATCATTTAAAAATTTCAACCTTTTCATTTTCTATTATAAAATTTTACAGAAATTTTGGCAGAGTCTCCTCTATAACTTGGACATAACCAACATGTAGAGGGATATCATACCTACAATACATATACAATTCTCAATCCATTCAAATTCCACATTCAACATCCGACCACAATTCCAAAATTTAGCTTCAACATTAATACCCAAACTCCTCAACAATAATACTTTGAAGTATCACATTTATAAACTCATGAAACGTGATATAAACTAATCAAAAGAATTTATCAAATAAAAATTTATAACCAATGAATTAATTTATGAAAAACCCTTCATTTATTCTTAGAAGAAATAAAATTTGGAGTACTGTCTGAGTCAGCCGCCAAGTGCTCTCCTCGGATCACCTAACTTTCATTACCTGAAATGTTGGGGAGAGATTTGGGTGAGCTAAAGCTCAGTAAATAAACTTTATGGATGTAATGCATGCTTATGACATGCAATGCTTTAAAAATTTAATATATGTATCCCCATTTACTTTACTTTCCAGAACTTTCAAACTTTCACTTCATTTCCATCGTGAGCTCACTTGGTGTATCTTCCAGTTAATCAGATAACAGTGGACAATTCTTATTTGGAACCAGATTAACATTCAAATTTCCACCGCAAAGCGGTTTAACAATCCACCGTAAAGCAGTTGAACATTTCGTTGCAAAGCGACTTAATTCGGGTACGCCGGTCCCCTGCTCCCCATTTTCCACTCGCATCTTTCATGAACTAGAAGTACACCCATTCTTTCTTAAAACTTGGGATACATAACTTTTGAACAAACTTGCATCTTGACACATTTCTTTCATTTAAAACATTTGACTTCCCAATTTCAATGTCAATGCATGCTTGATGATGCAATGACACGATAACGTGCATGCTTGAACATTCTTCTTAATAACATATACTTTCATAAAGTAAATGAAATTCATCAAAGCAAGTAAGTTGCAAACGGTCATTTACACATTTTACATTTACATTTACATTTACATTTAACTTCTATGAAAATAGGGGAAGTTTACTTACCTGACTTCCTTAGTATTTACCGCCTTTCTTAAATAGGAAGTGGAGGTGTCTTTGTTGCACGTGATGTCAATGTACCAAATATCCTAAGTATTCACATTAATCAATAAAGTGTAATCGCTAATTCAAAAATGTGACCTCACAGTATATCAATTACATTTAACATCACATTCGAGACAAACGATCAATTTCAATGTACATTAGAAAATCGCTTATCCTTTTTATCATTCTTATCATTTATTTCAAACTTCGGCTCAACTCAAATTTACATAATACAAACAGTCTAAATTCCAAAACTACCAAATTTGAAATTTTAAAATATCCATACATACTATTACATATCTCCAATTTTAAAAGAACAATTTAATATTCAAAAATCTAATTATATCCAAATCTGAAATTTCAATTAAACTAAATTCGAAATTCTCGAACTCAGAAACTTCCAACTATATATATATATATCGTGCATATACATACTGATATTGGTATGTATAACTCAAAATACTCATTTATACTTAAAACCAAATTACTCATGTAAGTTCATATCTATACCAATTTCACATATATGTATGTATATATTTAAACACTAAATTCAGAAATTTTTCAAGAATTAAATATGAAAATAGTGATGAACTTAAGCACATCCATGAACACACATATATATACATCTATACATACATGTATGAACATTACTCAAATCTCAAAATTAACCTTTAAAATTCGAAATCTACATAATTTGAAATCTGAAAATTTGAAAATCTTAACATATATACATACACTCAACTCAAATATACAACATATACATACAATTCCATATATACATACACCAATTACGTGTGTGTGCGTTCGGAAATGGTGGAGTGCGGGTGGGTGTGTGCACAGAAAGAGAAGGGGAAGAGGAAAAGAGTGTGCTACCATGTTGGGGTTGGTGGCCGGTGGTCGGCGACGGCGAAGTGGTGGTTGGCGGGTCGAAGTCGTCGGGGGGTTGAGGCAGGCGGAACCGAGGGCGAGAGACAGAGACGCGAAGAGAGAGAGACGGAATGAAGAGAGAGACCGAGAGTGAGGTTAATTTAGGTTAGGGTTAAGATTTAATCTTTTTGAAATTTAAGAATTGGTCCCTCAAATCTCCTCCCTTGCATAACTAATCCCCTAAGTTCCATTTGTTTTCCAAATGCCACTAAAGTTTCCCCCAAGTTTCAATTTAATAAAATAAAATAGAAATTAGCATGCTCAGATAATAGAACAAATAATCACATAAAATTGCACGTAACCAATTTTATAAACTTTCAAATTGATACATTGATCGAGACGGCGTTCAAGTCCTTCCACTGCAAAATAATTCAAATTATAGACATTAAAGATCATAAATTTATAATTTATAATAACATTCACATGAATATTACGTGAAATCTAAAATTGCACATAAAATTAAAAATGGTCTTGCAAAAGCATTTGTGGTACCCGAATTTTTTATCAGCGGGATGGGGACGAGATTCTTGCGATCGACAGGAGTTGGTGAAGCACCCATTTTATACACAAGTGTGTTGAAGTTCTCTTCTAATAAATGATCTGAAATCCATTGTTGATGTTGTCCGACAAGATTTTCTTGGGAAATAGGATTTGTCGCGGAGAGAAATTGAAAGGGACATGAGATAAATTGGTAGTTGAGACATTTAAATGAGTGAAATCAATGTGAAGAAAAACCGCACCACTTTTGGTTGAGAAACCGTCCTTTGAACTTTGTTGGTGGTAGGCAGTTAAGAAGGAAATTGGGCAAGGGAGAATTACATTTCAGCCACATTATCATATTCAGATTCTTTTCACAACTGCTAATCCAGTCAAAATTGATTTCAATTAAAATTGACCAGGATCTCATTTATCTTTACTAATAATAATAATAATAATAATAATAATAATAATAATAATAATAATAATAATAATAATAATAATAAGACTGTTTTATTACGATTTTTTTTCCCAAACACAAAATTAATAAGAATTGCCTAATATTGTGAATCAGTTTCAGTTTTTTTAAAACATGCCACCAAATATATTCTGTTCACACAAAGGAATCTTTTCCAAATTGAAAAATTGAATTGAAGATTCCTAGAATCTCTTCTACTTTTATTAATATAATATATAGATTCTTTAACATAATCATTACAATTTATAAATCAATTTATAAATAACACAATTTCTCAAATTACTTTTTAACCATACATATTTTCTCTCCACTTTTTAACCACACATTTTACCTAAAAAATATAAATAAGTCAATTTATAATTGTTAAAATATTATCGAACAGAACCTTGCCTCTATTTGTTAAAAGTGTTTTGTTTAAAAACATATTTTTTAGATAAAATGTGTGGTTAAAAATAGAGAGAGGAAATATGTGTGGTTAAAAAGTGATTTTAGGAATTGTGTAGGAAAAACATGTTTAAAAACAGAGGCTTAATAACCTCAAATAAATAAATAAATTCATCGATTGTGACTCGAGGAAAGGGGATAAATTAATAATTTTCATGAATTGATAGGATAATATTTTTTAAAACTATTTCATTGAATTAATATCACATCAATGAATGCTATTTATAAAATAATTAAATACCTACGTTGAACTATGTATCAATTAATATCTTTTAATTCATAAATGTTCATTAATTTAGGGAGTGTTCGACGATTATTTAAATTGGATAGAGAAGATTTATTTGTGTTTTTTAGGTAAAATGTGTGGTTGAAAATTGAAGAGAGAAAATATGTTTAGTTAAAAGTGATTTGAAAAATTGTGTAGTTTAAATACCCCATTTAAACCGCCACCGAACAAAGTATGTTAGGTTGTTCGATGTCTTTTATTTGACATGTGTTCATTAATTGATTATTTATTAAAAATTATTAATTTATCGAGTATTACTTTAGAAGGTTATACTGTACTATTTGAAGTTGAGTGATCAAGTTGATAATATTGTAAGTTGGATGGCCATTGAGATACCTTTTTGAAGTTGGGTGGTCATTGAGATACTTTTTAAAGTTGAATGATTAAGTTGTAATTTTCAACAAGTTGAGAGGCCATTTGTTAATTTTACCCACACACGATCGGTTTCGATTTATGCTTCTTCTTCAGTTTTTTCCATTTTTGCATAAATTCATGTACTTGCGGCTTGCTTAAACGATGTTTATTTAAGAATAATTATAATGTATTTAATAAGAGGTTAATTTCACAAAAAATCATTCAAGTTTCTGCAAAATTTTAAATATATCACTAAAGTTCTATTGTTACACAAATTGTCACTCAAGTTTCAATTGATTACCAAAAATGCCACTTTACTTTCTTATCCAAAAATTGACGCAAACAGTCCCTACTGTTTGAAAAAATTACTCAAATGACCCTTAATTTTTTATTTTAATGTAAAAGCTCTTAATTTTTAGTATTTTTTTATTTCAATGACCAATATATTCTTAATTTTAAATAAAATTTTTATAATTGAGTCATAACTTTTGTAAAAATACAATTGGACATGTTAATAACTTTGTATTTTATATTTAATTAACTAGAATTAGTAGATTATTTTTTTCTCAGTAGGATTTTATTGATCAAATAGATAATATATGTTCATTATCCATTGGATTAATAAACTCTTAATTAAAAATAAATAAAATAAATAACTCGATAAATTTAGTTAATTAAATATAAATAACAAAATAAATAACTCGTTATTATCCATTGTATAACTTATTAATGTAAAAGCTCTTAATTTTTAGTATTTTTTTTATTTCAATGACCAATATATTCTTAATTTTAAATAAAAACTTTACAATTGAGTCATAACTTTTGTAAAAGTACAAGTGGACATGTTAATAACTTTGTATTTTATATTTAATTAACTAGAATTAGTAGATTATTTTTTTCTCAGTAGGATTTTATTGATCAAATGGATAATATATGTTTATTATCCATTGAATTAATAAAATCTTAATTAAAAATAAATAAAATAAATAACTCGTTAATTTTAGTTAATTAAATATATATAAAAAAATAACTCGCTATTATCCATTGTATAACTTATGAATTATTATGAACTAAATTGCATTAATATTTATTTAAAATAGTTTTTTTGAAAATTATTTCCCCCAAAATTTATTTTCGAACACACATTTTTAAGACGTTTATAACTTTTTCTTAATTTTCAAATACACATTATAATAATAAAAAAAAAATTACTTTATTTTTGAAGAGATTTATTTTGGTAAAAAAATATATATTTTTTTTCTTTTCAAAAACCTATTACAAACAAATATTAATTTATTTTATTTCATAATAATTTTTATTTTATACAAAAAAATTTATATGCGTGCTATCCTTTTGATAAATAAAAAATTACATCATTTGTTTATAACCATTTTTTTTAATTAATAATCAAATTATCGATGAAAATGAGATACAGTTTTTTTTTACGTTAATAATAATATTCAGTTGATCCAATCATTACTCTTCCCCGTCTCCGAACGGCGAACGCTAACCCCATAATTCCCCAAACAATTGCATCAGAGTTTCCCCATAAATCCGTCGTGCGAAACAATCTCCATTCTCTGTTTTTGCCCTTAACAGATCCCAAATTTTCCCTCCCTCCGTATTTTCCCATCCCAATTAAATGATCGTGAACTCCAGCGATCCCGGACCCAATTCCCTCGACTCTTCATCCTCCAAATCCATAAACGAAACTGTTAATGGATCCCACCACTTCACCATCCGTGGCTACTCCTTGGCCAAGGGCATGGGCCCGGGGAAATACATTCAATCAGACACCTTCAGCGTAGGTGGCTACGAATGGGCAATTTACTTCTACCCAGATGGGAAAAACCCCGAGGATTCATCCGTGTATGTATCGGTTTTTATTGCGCTCGCTAGTGAGGGTACTGATGTGAGGGCGCTATTTGAATTGACGCTGTTGGATCAAAGTGGGAAAGAAAAGCACAAGGTGCATAGCCATTTTGATCGGGCCCTCGAGAGTGGACCCTACACTCTTAAATACAGGGGAAGCATGTGGTACGTATTTCGAGGGATTGCTGATTCTTGATTTTATGTTTCTTGGAAATTTAACTGTAATTCTTAAATGTGAGTAATTTCTTGAATTAGGGTTTTGAGGTTTTTGTGAAATGACGTTAATTATGTGAAAATATCAATTTCTGATGCAACTATTTGTCATTCTATAGTTTTTTTGTCTCACGTAATTATCTAGTACATATGCACGTGCTGGTGATTTGAGGGTAATTTGTTTAAATAGGATTCCAGAAGGGATGGCTGCTACATAATTTTCAATGAAGTTATTGCGTAGTATGAGTAAGGTAGATTTTGTTAAAATGATTTAAATGGAAAAAGGAGGTAATATTATATTATTGTTATTGTCCTTGTGTCTAGCATATTTGACTAATGTCAAGCAATCTGTAACTGTAAGAAAAAGGTAATTGCAACAAAAAATCGTGGTTTAGGTTTTCAATTTGGCATGGTTTCATTGAGTTAAAATTGTATCATTAGACTGGGAGTTGCTTTTAGGGTTTCAGTTTTGTGTGGTTTGATTGAGCTAAAAAACTGTTGTATCTTTGGACTAGGATTTGATTTTGAGGTTTCCAAAGGAATTTCTGTTTTCCCAAATAAGAGGGCTGAACTGAGAGTGTGGCAGAGTGGTGATTAGTAGAAGGAAGCCCCCTGGCTGATTTCCTAATATCAATGCATTTGATTTGTTTAAATTTACTTTTGCAAGATAAAGTGAAAGAACCTTCATTACAAAAGAACTTTCATTCTGCTTCCCACATGTAATTTCATGCTTGTTTTTCAGGGGTTACAAACGATTTTTCAGAAGGACTGCTTTAGAAACTTCTGATTTTTTAAAGGACGATTGCCTTTCCATGAATTGTACTGTCGGAGTTGTAAGAACTCGTATTGAGGGACCCAAACTGTATAATGTTCCTGTCCCGCCATCAGACATGGGCGAAAATCTCAAATACCTGCTTGATTCTGAACTTGGATGTGATATAGTTTTCCAGGTTGGGGAAGAGACATTCAAGGCTCATAAGTTGATACTTGCTACACGTTCTCCTGTGTTTAGAGCCCAATTTTTCGGACTTGTTGGAAATCCCAATACTGACAAGGTGGAACTCGAGGATATTGAACCTTCTATCTTCAAGGTAATATTTTTGTTTCTCTTCCTAAATATTGACTATTGAGCATTGTTGTTCAATGAAGTGAAAATCAGGATGCACGTTCTTATTTAGAATGTAAATGAAATTCTTAGTGGTTCATAAAAGGTTTTTTTACTATTCTTAGTCTTGTCCCTCTGCATGATACACTTACACAATTGTTACAACTGATGCTCTGTGTCATCAAAATGAGATGATTTTATGAGATTGTTCTGCAGGTACTAGTGAAAGTTCACCATGAGCATCTTTATATGATCTAGGATGGCCTTATTAAAAGCAATTTTAGCACCTCTTCTTCACATAATTTTGAGGTTACAGATTTACAGTAGGTAGGGTGTAAGTGTTAAACAGCGTGTTAAGTAGATGGACCTTGAATAGATCCTTATTATCCTTTTGTGTCCGTCCAGTGCTTATTGATGGGAGACGTGGTTGTCCAAAAGGAATTTGAATCTGGCGGGAAACTTGAAAATTCTTTATATACATCAGACTGAATTATTGACCAAAAGATTGTTCTTTCTTTATTTTTACTTTATAGTCACCATGTAAATCAGCACTTCCTTTAGCAACATCAGATGAGGTTCTATCTTAAGCTTGATAATTCACTAAACATGGCCAACATACCATGCACCTGCAAGTTTAACTTTTATCTTATCTGGCTCGGTTGATATACATGGGCATACATCTTTCTGCAGGCAATGCTCCAATTTATCTACTCTGATGACCTTGTCAATTTACATGAAATCACTGGCTCAACATCTACTTGTACTTCTGCTATCATGATGCAGCATTTGTTGGCTGCTTCTGACCGATTCGGTTTAGATAGGTTGAAACAGTTGTGTGAAGCGAAATTGTGTGAAGAAGTCAGTGCTGAAACGGTGGCAACCACTCTTTCCCTGGCAGAACAGCATCACTGTCCACAGCTCAAGGCCATCTGTCTAAAATTTGCAGCAACAAACTTGGGAGGTGCGTGTAGTCCATAGATCTGAGCGGTGCAATGTTTCAGGTTATTTTATTTTTACTTTTTGTCTGTTATCTGCAGGCATAGTCTTGATGCTACTGAAAATATCTGAAGAATGTTGAAGCAACTAAAAATATTGTATGTAAACGACACATCAGGATTTTTCTTGTCAGTTTGTGTATTTATAGAATTGTGAATAGTTAATTTAGGACCTGAGAGGAGAGTGAACAATGGAGTCAGTTTTAGCGAGTTTTCTTCTATCTTCTTCCTTTTCTGATGACTCTTTTTCCTTTTCCCTCTTTTTTTGTGGGGTGGTAGCTAGAAGGAAAGACAAAAAATAATGGGAAGGTTAGGAATATTTGTTGAACTAGTTGATCTAAAAGCTTAAGCCGTTAAATAGAGCCACATGTATATAGGTTAAATAGTCTTCAACAGGTCACGTGTAGGCAGCCTGTTAACATGCTCATTTTGTTTAAGTAGGTGGCTGCGAGACTTAGACCCAAGATCCCTGCATTCTTTGGTACCATGTTCAATCAGTTGATTAGTGTTTCATTTAAGCCCTTGTTTGGTACCCATTATTCAATTTTTTTTTTTTTTTTCAAAATTCATTTTTCAACCCTACATTGTACCAATAAAATAAAATAAACTACACATAAACCCAAAAAAAATTCCTACTTTTTAATCACACATTTTCCAAAAATTTACTATTACAAAGCACATTATTTTAAATTATAGGTCTCAAACAAGGGCTATATATTGTCTTCAACAACAAATTTTCTTTAGTTGCAGTTGCTTTTTGAGTATCAGGGTTTCTAGTAGATAAACAAAAGTCTAGTAGGAAACCAACAAATATTCCATTATCATTTTATTACAATATGCCCTTCACTAAGGCAGCAGTAGCAGTACCTTTGTAAAAGTTTGTACTGCCTGCCATACTCATCTTCCTAATTAGAAGGAATTTGATGAAAGAACAACCGAATTTTTTAATTGTTAAGCAGTGTTTGGGAAGATTAAAAACTCAGTTTTACTGGGTAAAAGTTAAAATCAATATGCTGTGGAGTTTGCTTGACAAAAGTACTGAATGAAGACAAGTGGGTCAGTCTTTTATATATTCTGCCTAGTAGAAAGTATATCAAATTAAATTACTGTATATATTATTCCTAAATTAAGTGTTTATATTCAAGAACAATACAGTTTTTTTCACTGATGAACATTACCGTGAATAGATCACTCCAGATTGATGATTTGCTATTTGCTAATACGTGGGTGTTTGTTGTAGTGGTGATGCAGTCGGAAGGATTCAGACACTTGGAACAGAGCTGCCCGTCGCTGTTGTCTGAGCTTCTGGAAACGGTTGCATCAGTGGATGAGAAGTCATCAAATAAGAAAAGAAGTGGGAGCAGTATCTTTGGGGTAGATCTGGCGGCTGATGGTGGTGCAATCGAATCTTTAAACCCTAATGGGAGGCGTGTGCGTAGACGGGTATAGTATAGTATAGTATAGTATAGTATAGTATAGTAGTGTTGTGATTGGAATGTGACTGAAAATGTAGTGTTGAATTATACTAGTTAATCTTCAGTCTCAGGTTTGTTTCTTTGCTAACGATATAATACTTGCATAAGATTTGAAATTGTTATCACCAATATCAGCATGTCCTTGTTCTGTCCCTGACCTGACTCTTGACTCTTTGGACAGCTGAGATATTGGACGGTCAAAATGAAATCGAAATCATTTCAAATAATGAACCATTTGGTTTGTATTAAAGATTTTCTCGTTTAATTTATTTTCTTTTTTCAATAAATCTGAATGGTCATTCAAATGTGAAATGGATTTCTTGTTTTTCCCTTTGCCAATGAAATAAAACGATCATGTTTTATTATAAATAAATCAGAAAACAATTCAGATTATTTCAAGACCTTCTAACGCTCAATTATCGGCAGATCCGTTTGCAACCCTTTTGGAAATATTATCGGAATGGTATTTTTTTCCGTATTTCAAATACTTCGTACAGTGTCCAATAAATTATTGGATGTTCTTTTAATGGTTTTAGTACCTGCGAGATTATTAACAGTACCATTTTTAGAGAATGTTAATAAATTTCAAAATCCATTTTGTCGTCCAGTAGAGACAATCGTCTTTTCGATTGGTACTGCAGTCGCTCTTTGGTTGGGTATTGGTGCAAGATTACCGATTGATAAATCCCTAACTTTAGGTCTTTTTTTAATTTGATTCAATTGTGAAATAACACGACGTGTGTATCTAGGGAATAGTTGCTTGAAAGCGAATTCTCCCTAGATACATCTATTCAATTCTGAATTTCTTTTGAATATATGAATTGTGCTAAAGATTCAAAACCTATTTTCATCTTAATGAAAAAAAGACGAAAAATTACGAGGAAAAAAAATACCCCAATTTAGATTATTAACTATCCCAGCTCATTCTCTGTACCTTAGTTCGATTTTGAATGATGCAGACTATAAAATTTTGTAAACATAGTGGAGAATTTTTTGTCTAATTATTTAGTCAATTAAATGTTGATTTAATCATATCTCATCACATCATGTGTATGTACACAAATATGTGAGTGGTGCTATATATATATATATATATATATATATAGCACATAGTGGTCGATGTAGGCTTTTTGTAGTACTGGAGCACAAGTGAACCTATATTTTTGCCGATGGCCTGTATGACTATATGAGGGATTTTTTTTTTTTTTTAGGAAGAAAATCGAAAAATGAAAAAATACTTGAAATTTTATTACAATTATTATTTACGCGTTTTCATACTTTGATAACGTTCCATAATTACATCATTGTCAATATTAAGTACATCCTTCTCAATATTTGCTACATCAAATTCAAGGATGTCATTCCTAACATCTCCAACATTATCTCCAACGTTGAAACACATCTTCAAATTCATCATTAGTTTTTTCACCAAATTTCTCAACCCTTTCATCTCTAACTTCATTTTCATTACTTTGCTCATCAGAAGAAAACATGAATTTACGCTTAGAATATTTTCCCATTATTAATACAAACAAAAAAATAAATAAATAATTGTAAACACATATTAACCCTAAAATCTCAAATTCTCAAACAAACAAAAATTCAAATAAAATAATAATTTTTCAAATCTCAAATTCTCAATACTCCAAACTCCAAAATCTCAATCACAATTCGCAAAAATCTAAATATCTATTCCTAATAGACAGAGACAGAGCAAATAAATTAACAATAATTCAATATAATTTGAGGTTTTTTAAGCTTTACTGACTCAATGACTCAATTGAGTTACGAACTTCAACTCCGTTTTAAATTTCACCTGTGTCTTAAATTTCTCCTTCTTGGTCTTACAAAATTGGTAACCATATCACATATCTCATCTCATCTTCTACAAATACAAAATGACAAAATGAGAATTATGATAATATGTTATAAAAAGGTAATCTGTATTTAAACAATTTTAGGAGACATGTAATTTATCCAGTTTTGACCTTCTACATTGCACCTGTTTGGTAAAACTTTGCTGTTTATAAACAGTGCCCGCCTTGAGTATTAAGACTTGAGTTTTGAGCAGACCTCTAGCTCAAAAATTTATTGGAGCCTTAAGACAATGACAAATATTTTCACTAAAACACAAAATAAAAAATACACACACACACACATATATATACAAGCATGAAGAATCGAACTATTGATCAATAATAAGCACAAATTATGTCTATAAATAGTGTCAACCATGTTAAACTAAAATTATTAATTACAAGTTAATTTCAAAAAATATATGCAGTTATAAAGTTATTGAGTGAGAGGAATATACACTATTTATACAAGCATGAAGAATTGAACCACTGATCTATAATATAAGCACAAATTATGTCTATATATAGTGTCAACTATGTTAAACTAAATTATTGATTACAAGTTAATTTCGAAAAATGAATACAGTTATAAAGTTATTGAGTGGGAGAGGAATATATACTTACTTATCTATGTGAAAGCATCCTATAAATAGGTGAGAATAGGGCAGAATAGCCATCTCAAATGACATTTTTACGAAAATGACATTTGATCAAGTTAGTTACTAAAAAGTAAAAATTGATCTAAACTACTCAACCCACTCTTAAAAACAAAAATTGTAGCGATTAAGAATTTTCACGTATTTAAATAAATATTTTAAAATTATGAAAATCGTGCCGCTGCGATCTCACCCATTTTTAATTTGAAGTCATGACGTATTCGTCTAGCCAAGTCGAGAAATATTTTGTCCCTTCGATTTTAAATAAATTCCAAATTTCTAAAATTATATTATTTTACTTATTTATTTCCTTTAATTCCAAAATCATTTTTAAATTCCAAATTTCGTTAAGCTCATTTTATCAAATTCATTTTCCGACTCCGTTGAATTCACGCGTATTATTATTCTCGAATTCCGTTCTTTACTTGTCAAGATTTTCAAAATGCCTAATCAACCCATACCTCCACCAACTACACCAATCCCATAACCTATCAAATTCTCATACTCTACACCAACCCACTCCTCAGCAATTAGTCTCTCTCTCTCTCTCTCTCTCTCTCTCTCTCTCTCTCTCTCTCTCTCTCTCTCTCTCTCTCTATGCAAACCACAACACCGATCCCAGCATCTCCATTCATGACAAGTTGAAACTCGGCAAACTTCAAACCACAGCTCCACGATTATGATATCCCAGCAACCAAGCTTCAAAGGTAAAAATTTCCTCAACTTTTGGCCAACATTATTCACAGTAAGATTACCCAACCACCATTTTCGTCAATTCCACAACCTTCAATGACCACCTCCAACTCAGCCTCACCGCACCACCTCTATCAATCTGCCCCCTTCTTCACTGTCCCCTTCATCGCCACTACCAATTGCCATAGCTGCACCATCCAACCGGTCGTGCCATGCGATGAACACAATCACAAATCAAAACGCACCACCATTTTCGTCCTCTGCACAACCTCTCATCTCCAAACCATCATGAACATCACCACCATCACCGTTATTGAGAAGCCACCACCACAGCAGTGTTACCCACAACCGGCCTCACCTCAAACCACACCAACCCACCATCACTGCCGAACCTCAACCTCACAACTGTCACTACCGCCACCTCCATCATCAGTGGCGGATCCAGGATTTCTTATTGGACCGAGCTGAAATCAAATAGGAGAGTTGGTGCGGGAGTTGGGAGAGGGGTGCGCCCTCCTCTTTCGGGGGTTCGGGGGCAACGCCCCCGAAATTTTTTTCCAATGTTAAAGAAATAATGTAGTAAAATCTACATTACATTCTCAAAATCAAATAATCTAATATCTAAATCATATAATCTAAAACTAACCCCATAAATATCTAACATTATAACTACCACGAAATTAAAATCAAAATTTAAATAACATAATGCTATATAAATTTATAATATGCATCATATTCCCAAAATCAAATAACATTCTACAAATCAGATAATCTAAAATCACAATAATCTAAAATTGACCAAACCGATATCATATTTTCTAATCACATTCTTAAAATCAAAATCTCAAAATCAATATCAAATTCAACTCACGCACTAACCTTGCTGATTATAAAAATGACATTCGCAAAATTCAAATGACACGCACTGACATTCAAAATCACAGATTCACAAATAATCAATGTCAAATTAAATTCCAATAACATTAGGCATTTTAGGCACTAACCTTTTTATGATATTTATCAAGCTCAGGCTGCTCAGTGCTCAGCAAGACAGCAACTTTGCCAAATTTGAATAGATGATTGTAAATTTGAATTTGAAGATGCTTGATTTTCATTATGCGGAGTGGATAAACTAGGATTTAGCATAAAAGGAATCGGAGTTGCTTCATTAGTTGCTTCACTAGGTTGATGATCCTTTTTTTTTGAAAAATGAGGATATCAATAGTTCCGATTTCTTGCCCATTTGGTGCCGTTCCATTTTGTAGCTAAGTTGCAACGAAATTAATCAATATTAAAACTAAAAATCACATTCTGTATAAGTATTATTCTAATATCACATTCTCAATTCAAAAATTAAAAATTAATATCACATTCACAAATAATCAATATCAAATTAAATTTCAATAACATTAGGCACTATATAACATTGATATTAAAAATCAATCTGCCTGCAGCCATTTCAATTTTCAAATTGATATTAAGTATTACCAATTTACCATAAATAAGTTAATCACAAATTAACAATATAGTTATATAACATTAGCAATTACAAAAGCACAGTGCACAGAAGCAGAGCAGGCAGACGGCGAGCTGGGGAGAAGCACAGAAGAATTGAAGCACAGAAGCACAGAAGAAGAAGCACAGTGCACAGAAGCAGAGCAGGCAGACGGACGGCGAGCTGGGGAGAAGGCGAGAACTAGAAGCACAGAAGAACTGAAGCACAGAACTCAGAAGCACAGAAGCACAGAAGACTGAAGAAGTGAAGAAGAAGAACCTTTACCTCAGTCAGGCCTCAAGTCCGGCGGCCGGCGAGCTGGGCGCGGCGCGCCTGCGCCTGCGCGCCCTGCGGCTGCGTTGCTGCTTGCGCAGCGCTGGAGCTGGCGCCTGGCGACCTGCGTTGCTGCTTCAGCTTGCTGCAATGCTGCAGGGCGCAGGCTGATTGAGGCCCGGAGCGGCGCTGCCTGAAGGGAGCTTACTGCTTAGTGCTTACTTAGGGCGGAGTTCAGACCTCAGTGGTTCAGAGGAAAGGAAGAAAGGGTTAGGGAAGGAAATACCGCTTTGGTTGGGCTGCTGACTGAATTGGGCCGAGCTGGATAATCATTTGGGCCGAGCTATTAACTAATTTTTTTTTTTTAACAGAATCTGGCCCATACCAGCACTGGGCTTCAGCCCAGTATGGGCCAAGGCTAAATCCGCCCATGTCCATCATCACCACTTCAACCTGTACAATACCACAAATCGCTCCACCACCACCACCACCACCACCACGGCAAGTCCAACTCCAATCTCAACCAAATCAAACCCAAAATCAAGAACTAGGTTAACCCAACACTTACCTCATCCCTAGTCACTTTCGACAGGAGTGGCGCTTATTTTACATCCAAAAACACAGCGATTCAAGCCTTGTTTTACCTTGGTTTTTACACCCAATCTCGTACCAAACTCCCTCAAAACCTGAACCCCTCCTTGGCAGCCTCTCGCCGCCACCCTGCGACGGCGTTCCGCCGGCCAATCGCCGACTGGGGGCCGAAATTTCGCAAGGTGCTATCGCACCTCCTTCTCTCTCTCTTCTCTGCGTCGGACCAGAGAGAGAGAATGAGAATGAGAATTTTGTTTTAATAATTTTGATTTTTGAAAGTTGCAGCTTAGCCCCCAAGTTTGTAAAATGATTTAAATCAATCCTTATAGTTTTAAAACTAATCATTTCAGCCCATTACGTTTTTAAATGATTTTAATCAGTCCCTTCATTTTTAAAATCAATTATTTCAATCTCTACAATTTAATATCCGTTTTGAGCTTCAACCCAAGTTTTGAAAATTTACATTTTAGTCCCCCAACTTTCAAATCATAAATTTCAGTCCCTAAATTTTAATTTATCATTTTTAAACTATAAATTTCAAAAGATTAATTTAACTCATTTTCTATTTGGATAGACGAGGCGTACGGAGATTTAAAAGATTGAAGTTATTCTCGCTCAACCACACTCGTTAAGTTTAAGGTAGACTCGCTCCTATTAATTGATTTAAATTATGATTGCATGTGAATGTGTATGTTATGTGATTTAGGTGAAAATTATTTTCATGAAATGAGACGAGAGTATATTTCTTCGAAAATATTTATATTGTTATGTTTGTCATAACTTATATGCTTTTATACATGAGAAAGAAGAGAATATCTTGCAAGATAAATGATGATATTATGCATAACTTATGTGCCTTAAATGCACGAGAAGAAAGAGAAACCCACACCCTATGATTTTTAAAGAGCCTACAATTTTTCAAAGAGAAGCCATGTGCTTTGCACGAGAAGAGCAACTCACACCCTATGATTTCTAAATAGCCTGCATTTATGTGTTCAATTATAATGTATATTAATTAATTGACGATGAGTTTACTGAGTATTTCTATGAAGTGCTCATTTCTATTTTAACAATATTTGCATATTTCGGAGAGGGTGGCAAGTGATGGATGGTTGTGTCAATGGTCGTTAAATAGTTGAAAATCTTATTTTGATGATCCATATTTTCTAACGTTGGATATTTTTGAGATTTTCAATTATTTGAGAATTTATGATATTATCAATTGTTTTGTAATATTAATGACTCGATTTATTAATTTAAATTATTTCATAGATGTTTTCAAATTTTATCGACCATTACAGTTTATTTAATGTTGCCAAAAAATGAATTTTCAGCTAGTTCATCCGCTAAAATATTATTTTAAAATTTAGACCAGATAATGACATGGTGAACCGAGTATTTAGAACTCGGGGCGCTACAAAAATAGAAAGAATTTCTTCTTATTATCCGCAAAAGCTAGTTAACTGACCTTAATCGACCAAAAAACAGCCTCAAGCCGCCTCTCAAAATTGGTATCAGAGCCAAGGAGCTAAAGAAAAATTAGAAGAAAAATAAAATGAATAACAAAGATAAAGTAGTTTTAGAAGAAATTAAAAATATTTGTATTTTAAATAATAATAATAAACTACAAGAATTAACTGCAAAATTAAGATTAGAATTTTATCCACTTAGTATTGATAAAACAAATAAAAACTCTGAATAATAACAAAACGAAATAAAAAAAAAATATATAACAAACATTATTGAATCAGACACTAAGGAATCAAACTCTGGGAGATGAAGATATGATTATGAGAGAATTTAAAGAAAAATACGAAAGAAAGGAAAAATCAATATTACTAAGAGAGCCATCAAATCAAGATATAATAACTCACATGAGAAATATAGGACTGAACTTTGAGATTTTAAATAACAACATTAAGATAGGACCGAGCATATTATATGAACAAATAGAATCAAAATTTATATATTCTCATCTCATATAACAATAGAATCTCATATCATATACCTGCTTATATCATATATATATAGGAAATACTTTGAAGCAACAAGACAAAAATTAGAACTTAGAAGTCTATAAACAAGAGTTAGCTAGAAAGATTATCTATACAAATAGAATATTTATATATGTTATTGATCCTCATTCCAAGAGGGAAAAAGAACCAATAAGATACCCAACATGTCAATACACTTGTAGAAGAACCGTCTCAATCTAAAATAGAAAAAGGAAAAGAAAAATTGAAGCATATAGAAATAGAGAATGTAAGTTGGGATGATCAAATTTCAGTAGGAGAAGATAGAAAAATTATAATCTAAGAAAAAGACTTGAAATGATACCAACAAAACCTATAAAATATTCATGCAAAATCGATTCCAACAACTGAAATATGGCTAGGTATAGATGATATCACTAATAAAAGTGAAATGAAAGACTCATCGTCAAGGCTACTGATTTAGCACTCACTTGGAATTTCATGATTCACACTTTTAGAGGATAAACTACAAATATATGGAGAAGATTATCAGAACAATTTAAAGAGAGTATTTAAATACAAAAGTCATAAGGTTGCAAAAAATATAGATAATAAAGTAAGTCTTGATACTGAAGATTTTAAGGAAGTATTAAAAAGAATGAAAAATTGCTTTAGGCATCTTCTTTTAAGAGAATTAATACCAAATGCTATAAATAACATGTTTGATCAAGAAGCCTTAGAAGCAGAAAGCGAAATGGAACTATTAAAAATTTGCGACATATGTGAATTTAATAGATATACTAGTAAACTCGAAGAAATATATTACAAAGAGGTCAAAACAATACAAGGATGGAATATCTTTGAAGAGAATGTAAAATCTTTAAATACATATTTTCTTAAATTACCATGCCATTGGGGACAAGAATTATATGAAGAATGCTAGATTTATTGGAATAATATCAATTGGGAAACCAACACTCTAGGAATGAGAATTACGGTCGCTAAATGAAAAGTAGCAGAATGGTGCAAACAATCTATATACCAACATATGTTTAGATAATAAGGAAGAAAAACAAACTTATGTTGCTATGGAGAAATAGCAGAAGTACCATAATTTGGTTGTCACCAACCACCTAAAAAATCTTATTAGAAAAAGAAGTTCAAAAAACATCTTAAACCATGGAAGAAATATTATAAAGGATTCAAAAGTCTTAAAAAATATTTTAGAAAAAGAAAAAACATGGAAAAAGGAATATACTCAAAATAAAAAGTCTCGGAAGAAATCTAAAGAAGAATTTTGTGAGAAATGTAAGTGTTTCACTTGAAAGAGATTGGACATATATCTCCAAATTGTCCTAAAAAGAATGAAAAGGAAAATTTTAAGCTATAAGATTAATGGAAGAAGGAGAAACTAACTCAAAATACGAAATTGTTGAAGATATAGATAGATGAACTATTTGAGAGTGACTCTATTTATAACTTAGACATGGAAGAAATAGAACAACTAGAACATGAAGAAATTTATATGAATCAAGAAATAATAGATAATATAGAAACATCTTTAGACAATGAAGAATGAACTTTACAAACAAAGTGTTCGATGAAAAAAATATGAAGCTATAAAAGAAAAACGATTATCTTTGAAAGACAAAGATGTCTTTATAACACCAATTTTACCATGATTAAATAAAATAGTACATGTTGCTAAATATGATTAAGTGCCTATTAACATAAAAAATGTTAAAGGAAATACAACAATACCCGTTATAACCATAGAATGTGTTAATAAGGAAATAGCTTATATTAAAAGAAGTAATACAAGGAAAATTAAAGATATAGTGATTGAAGGAATTCAAATCACGAAAAAATGTTACTTTGGAGAATAAATGGATATTCCTATACAAATATATATAATGGATAACAAGATCCTTCATGATCCACTAGATACTCTACTAGGTGTGGTTTTAGGAAACCTTGTATTTAGATGAAATTTTTAAGTTTACGTTTAAATTTCTACCGTAAAATTGAGACTAGTAATGAAACCAAGAAGTAAAGCTATAACTTTACATTGTAATGTTTTATATGCTTTTACTACTACTCATCATAAATAAATATCAATAAAATCTCAGGAGACTTTATACAAATTAATGAAGAATTTAGAGATTTAGTTTTACACCTCCTAGAATGCTTAGTAATCAAAATATCACATTACTAGAATATGTATTGCTTGATTTCCCTCCAGGGTCCAGAAGAATAGACAATAATAATCAAATTAATCAAAGATTAATAACTCAAGATCCTTTAGGACAACTTATTGCTAAAATGCTAATGGAAGAAGTTTAAGTCCTAGAGAAGTCTCAAGCTCTAGTCGACAATCAATAACAAACAAAAAATATCCAATCATTCCTGGAAGAAGTATAGACCTTAGGAGATGTGAAAGAGATAATTTCCTTATCCTGGTAGAATATATTAATAGCGAAAATAAATATGAAGAGATTTGGAATGGCGATGGGGCAGGTATGCCTTTCCCCGTCCTCGACCCGTTAAAGATTTACCATCTTCATCTCCGCCCCGTCCCCATTTAATCGGGGACGGGGAGGGGCGGGGATGGGGACGGGTTGGGTTGGGTCGAGGATGTGCAAATCCTCGTTTACATCCCCATTTGTTATTAATTTTTATTTTTAAAAGTTCTAAAATAATTTTGTACAAACAATACAAGAAAAAAATACAGGAACAATTCTAATATTTTCTAAATCTAATAATCTTTACACATCCTTTGAACATTAATCGAATATATATATTTATCTTTGTTTGTGTCGTTAAATTTTAATGAAAATTGTTAATCGGGGACGGGGAGGGGATGGGTATAAGACGACCATCCCCGTCTTTGTCCGGGATTCTCCGCCGCGTTCAGGGCGGATTCCCATTGAATTCGGGTATTCCCCACCCCGTTGCCATCCCTAGAAGAGATTATAGCTGTTATTAACACGTGAGCTAGTACAAGTCATATTAGAGCTGATCTAGTAGATCATTTGATAGAAGAATATTTACCACAAGGAATAACCTTCAAAGACTATCATGAAATCAAATATGAAATAAGAATATTTGTTAATCTAGAATTATGTTTTACAGATATAACTGGAGAACAATTTAGTTTAACACTTAAGATTCATAAAGATGATAGAAAAGGAAAGATTCAAGCCGAATACTACTTGGAATGAACTTTCTCGAGAAAGTTTAACCATTTGATATTTAGAAGAATATTATATAAATAAATGTAGAAGGGAAAAAGATAATAATTTCTAGAATAAATAAAAATAAAGAAATCATATACATGATACAAGGAATAAGATCATTCAATACAAACATATTAAGTTCATACATTGAAAATAATCTCAATCTGAAAGACTATTGTATGATAAAATTTCATGCATTATTAGATAATGGATCAGTAATAAGCCTATGTAGAAAGAATGTATTCCCAGAACATTACTACAAGCAAGACTATAAGAAAACAACATAGGGCCAAGCTGCCAGCGACGTTGTAGAAATATATAGAGATTTTGTAGAAAATGTAACTATTATAATAGGAGATCGAGAATATTTTATACCAAGAATATATGCAACAGAAAAATCAGATGTGATGTATTATTCGGAGAAAAAATTATATACACATATAGTCTTTTTAGTCAATATAAGGATAGTTTCAAATTTACTACTCAATGTAATCATAAGATACATACCGAAAGGATATATAAAGCAATACGAATAGCAGACCAACCTATTCTCCATAAACCTAGAAATTAGAGTTCTGAAAGTAATCGTCATGGATGCTATACAAAAATTAAACTACAATAGAAAATTTTGATTTTAAATATAAAAAATCAAGATGAAGATTTAGAAAATGTTAAAAAGAATTAGAAGAATGTTACCATAAATACCCTCTAGCAAAATGGGATATGGATAAACCACATACTGTAATAGAATTATTATATCCTAAAGCCAAAATTCAAGGAAAGCAACTCCCTTATTCAGAAGAAGACAAAAAAGAATTTGAAGTCCAAATCAAAGAACTTCTCAAATTAAGAGACATAAAAACAATCAACCAATCCATATAATAGTCCAGCTTTTATGGTAAGAAATCATAGTGAAATGAAAAAGAGGAAAAGCGAGAATGGTAACAGATTATAGGAAGTTTATTGCTGAAACTAATCATAATTCTTATAACTACCTATTAGAAATATTCTTATCAAAGAAAAGAAACACAAACAAGTAAAATATATTTTAAATTTGATTGTAAATCAGGGTACTGACAAGTTAAATTAGATGAGAAATCTAAACTTCTCACTAGTTTTACTACACCCAATCAATTAGTACAATTCAAATGGGATATTATACTATTTGGATTAATGAATGCGCAATCAATATTCAAACAAAGAATGAATAGAATTATCAGACAAATTAAATTTTTTTGGTTAGTTTATGTTGATGATATTCTTATCTATAACCAGAACCTTAAGGATCATATTGAATATCTTAAAAAGTCTTGTTATTTATAAAAAAATACCGGTTAGCGTAATCCAAGAAAAATGCTAAAATGGCTAAAGAGAAAATTGAATTTCTCGAATATAAGTTTACCAACAATAAAATTATACAACAACCACATATAGGACAAAAGATTCTTGACTTTCCAGAAGAAGTCAAGGATTTAAAAGAATTACAAAGCTACATTGGAATTCTAAATTATTCATAAAAGTTTATAAAGAACTGTGGAAAGTATAAAAGTCATTTCACTAAGAAACTTAAAAATGGAGTAGAATTGAATAAAATCAAGAAGATAAAGCAATGGTTAGCAAGATTAAAAGAATTTATGAGAATCTATCAGAACTTGCCATACCTAATGAAGATGATTTCTTTATATTAGAAACTGATGCATCTCTATTATTTTGGGGAGCAATCCTCAAAAGAAAGGAACTTCATAAAGAATTTCTTTGTAGCCCAACTTGTTAATGTTCATAAGAACTTGTTGCTTATACTTCAAGTACTTTCAAGAACGCCAAAACAATGTATGATATCAATTAGAATGACTGTTTAGCGTTCAAAAAGGGAGTTGCTAAACTTGAACCTTATTTATTACCAAAGAAATTTCTTATTAGAATTGATAATACTCAAGTTAAACCATTTTTAACCAGTAAACTTGGAGCAAGTGCTGCAGAAAGACCTCTTATTTGTTTGCACCTCTTAAATTTGATACTATTCATATAAAAGGCAAGGAAAATATTATTCCAGATTCTCTTACCAAGTATGGAGAAAATAAAGAAGGAACTAGAAAAATTCAGATTCGAAATGAATTTGAAAATATCAACATTGGAAGCTAAAATGACATTAATGGAGAAGGCTACTAAGACAAGATTTGAGAAAGCCAATGAGGTGATATTAACTGAAGGCCCTAGTGCCAATATTGAACAAGAAGTATTCAAACTTCGTAAATTATCTGTATAAGAAAATATTACTTTGAAAACTACCTCACAAGAGACAAAACCTACAAATGACAGTATTTCTATATCGGAGCTTAATCGCTCTAATATCATCAAGTCTTGTAACACTCCAAGTGTTGTGGATATAAGAAATAAAAATGATTTTATTCAAGCATATATATTGTTTAATATGTATGCTGCTGGTTCACCAGCATTGAAAATTGGATGAAAATCTTAACATATGGAACATATAACAAAGTCAAAATATATCCAGGAGCTCCAACATATTGGGTTCGTACTCATTACGAAAGGGGGAAATATTATTTGTATTTATCTGTCTAAGTCGTTAAAAGAACTATCAATGTTACCAAAGGACCTTGTCAAATCTATTAAACGATACTGTGAAGCATTTAACACACAAGAACATTTATATTAGATTCTTTTTATGCAAGTCCTGAATGAGATAATGGAGAAGACAAAGTTCTACCAGAAAGTCGTGTCATAAGAATGACTACTACTAATACTACTACTAACAATTTCAATATGAAAGTAGTGAAATATATCAAACTATACCAGAAGATGTTATTAATATGACAACCTTCCGAAGATTAAATGGATATAAAGAACAGTTTGAACAATTTCAGGAGGTAATAAAAGAAAAATAAAAAAGATTTGGGTATACGAATCCTAAAATCATCACCAACAAAGACAGAAGATTGGATGTATCTTGATCGTGGTGTGAAAATATATTTGAAAATGGAGCTAGCTGAACAATTAAATGTGTGAAGAACTGTACAAACAACTGTGGTGTTATCAAAATCAAAATTATAGAATTTGTACAGATGATGGCGACCTATCACAAATTTCATTGGACCTAGAGGAATTCCTAGATGAGTGATTTGAAAGCAACATGAAGAAATAATTGAAGTGGACCCCTTTATCACTAATTTGTGAAAAGTTACTTTGACAAAGAAAAACAGTGGGCCTCTTCAATTATACACCACTATAGAACAAAAGACTTCATGCAAATGCGTTGCACCTAACCCACTTACCTTATCTTCACTATTATTGAAGGATAGCTATCTCTAAACAAATATTTATAAATACCATTGTATTTATAAGTTGAAGCAATCATATAATTCTTATCTCTCAAAAGATATTATATTATATAATACCCTCCAAAAAAATTTAGTGTGTGAGTTTTTCATTTTACATCTTTCAAAAGCTTTAAGTGTTGTGTAGAGAAAGTTGTAATAACTTTGATACTTGTAAGGTTTTTTCTTTAATCAGGAGTTGAAAAGAAAACTGTGATGTCATGCGATTTAGATTAAGATATGCAAAAGAGTCGGAAAGAAAAGGAATAAGTGTGTGAAAGTCGTGTTGGACCATAACCCACTTTTATATTTACAAATAACACCTATTTGATAAATCTGACTATACAACATATGGATGCAGACTCGAGGGAAATCATATTGTAGTCATACTCCTTTTTACCTTCTGCAAGCATTTGCTTATTTACTGCAAAATCTTTCTATTATCTGCAACTTGTTCATATCTATTACTCGTGTTAATATTTCTGATGAAGTGTTAGAATGTTTAATTGAATTTGAACGTTGTATTACTCTATCATTGTAGAAAAAGTCAAGAAAGTAGATCTTTCTATACAGCGTTTGAAGTTTTCTTAAAACATACTAGAAACAAAGGCAGCCTTGAAGGTGTAGAAGTGGTGCGACCGCACAGGATCTCAACATTATAGGAGCAACATTTTTTTTTTATTATAGGGCACTCAAAGAAAAAAATTGATTATAGGGACATGAAAAAATATTTTATAAGGCACCAAAAAAATTTGTGTTAATACAATATTAAAATTTTTTTTGTTCAAAATTTAGAATAGTTTTATTATTAAAATAAAAGTGATCCTCATTTTCCATAATATTAATAGAACCGATTCAAGTCCAACGATTCAACTTCCTTTTTTCCTCAATCCATTTCATTCACCTTTTCAATTGCTCTACAGACAACAATGACCACTTTTGACTTTGGGTTCCCGATCCAGACATTAATCAGACTTGGGCCTTAGCTTCAGGTACAAAGAGATGGAAAATATTAAAAGAAAATATTAAAAACTAATGTCAAGTCATTGTCGGCTACACGATGGGAAAATCACGTTGAAGTTGTTAAAGCAGTGAGATTCCAATCTCCTGAATTAAGAGAAGCTTTACTTGAAATAGCTGAAGTTGAAAATGACAATGGTGTGTGGTGTCGATCTAACACTTTAGCAACTCTTTATGTTGGAAATTTTGAGTTTTTAGTCACTATAATTATTTGGTATGAGATTTTGTATGCTGTTAACTAGATTAATAAACTTTTACAATCTAATGACATGCTTATTGATACTGCTATTGATGAAGTGAAAGGATTGATCACTTTTATCAAAAAGTATAGGGAAACTGGATTAAATGATGCTATAAATATTGCTAAAGAAATTGCTGTTGAAATGAAAATTGATCCCGTATTTCAAGAGAAACGTATTATTCGTAAGAACATTTTGATGAAAATACTACTGTAGAGGACAGATAATCACTTGAAGATTCTTTCGGGACCAATTATTTTCTTCATATAGTAGATCAAGCAATTGGCTCACTTGAGCGTAGGTTTGATCAGTTCAATGCATATGAAAAAACTTTGGATTTCTGTTTGAGAGGTTAAATTCATTAGATGATGCTAATTTGAAAGTATGTTGTGAACATCTTGATGTTGTTCTAAGACATGAAAATTGTGGCGATCTTGACGGAAAAGATTTATTTCAAGAGTTAAAAATTTTGCACAATCTTTTATCAAAAGAAACAAAGATGGCTTTTGATATTTTAACTTATTTGAAAAGACTTGATTGCTTCCCAAATGTATTTATTGCTTATAAAATACTATTGACCATTCCTGTTATTGTTGCATTTGTAGAAAAAAGTTTTTTAAATTTGAAATTATTAAAATCATTTTTCCATTCAACCATGTTACAAGAAAGATTGAATGGGCTAGCTTTGATATCTATTGAACAAAGATTTGCTAGAAAATATTGATTACAAGAGTTTAATTAGTCAGTTTGCTTCTGGAAATGCGAGAAGAAATATTTTTACATGATTGTTGCATTTCAAGGATTACTTGTATTTTTTTTTTATTTTAAGATTTGCTCATGTGGAATCGAATGAAGTGGTTAGTGGCTTGAATAATGCTTTATTGAAGACAAGTGTATTTTCAAAAGTTTCTAAGGCACTTTTGAAATTTACTTGTACTTTTATTTTTAACGAAGTGCAAAAAATAAACAATTATTTAAATATCATATTTTGTAATAAAATACTAGTATTGAAATATAATTTAATATTTTTTTAATATGTTTCTAAGTTAAATGAAATGGATACCATTTTGAATTATCGTACAGGGCACCCAAAATCTCATGACCGACTCTGATTATAAATATAAATGTACCTCAATATTAGAGAGAAATTATAGTTGAAATTTATACATTAATTCTTCAATAAGAAAATAAGCTAAAAACTGTAGAAAACTATTTAGAAATGATATATTGATAAATACGAGCTTAATTGATTATTTTATCTATTAGGAAAAATAGAAGAAAATATTTCTGTATTCAATTTAGAGGACCTTGACACAATGATCTAATCTAGTGGCTTGGGAATTGTAATTATTAGAATTCATTAGTCTATTAGTATTTTGACGGCCACTTTGGCTTCTTCCCATAAATACGTTTGCTCACAATTAGGGGTGCACAAAAAGACGCGAAACCACAAATCAAACCGAAATCATTGGTTTGAGACTGCATGAACCTGTGATTTTGTTTTCCTCAAATCGAAACAAACCGTTGAAAAATAATTTGATTTTCAAAAGTCCCGAATAATCGAATCGAACCGCTTTTAAAATTTTAAGCTAAAATATAATTTTATTAAATTATAAAGAAGAGAAAAAAATTAAAAAGTAATTTTATTAAATTAAGTGTTACATATCTGAAGTTTGAAGATGTTGGATTATGATGATTTTTTAAGAAAAAATTATGTTATAATTTTTTAAATTACTTTTTAGTTTTTTTTAGTCATGTTATCACTTATTCCAGAAGTAGATTGTTTTGGGAGGATGCAATTGTCATCAATATTTCATTTAGCTTTCTAATATCTATGTGTTTTTTATTTCCATTTATCATAATTCTTGACTTAAGGCTTACATTTGGATGATGAACATTCCTTACTTACATGACAATTTTCTTATTTAAACTTACGTTAACTCATTTTTAAAATATTATTATATTATAACATCAATATATAAATCGCAGATTAAAATCAAACCAAATCAAGAGTTTGAAAGTAATATGATTTAATTGATTTGAAAAAAGTGGCTCAGTTTATTAAGCATATGTTTGGTCAGAGTGACTTTATGATCCATCTAGTGGGCACTATAAAGAGAAAAATACATAAATAATGTATTTTAAAATACAAATTTCAAAAATAAGGTGAATCTTATATAATTTCAAAAATCAGGTCTCTAATTAGAATTAATTAATTAAATTAAAAAAATAAAAATATTTATATATATATATATATATATATATATATATATATATATATATATATATATATATATATATATATTAATGTCACAATATTGTATAATTGCAGGTCACAAAAGATAAATATTTTAGGTCACAAATTTATTTTAAGTCACAAGTCAAGTTTTTTAAAGTCGTGAACTTATTTTCAAGTCACAAATTTTAATTTATTTTAGGTCACATCTTATAAATTATTAAGTCACAAATATTTTAAATGTCAGAATTAATCTTTTAGGTCACAAATCACAAATTACAAGATCGCAAATTATCAAATATCAAGTCACAAAATGTATATAGGTAGCAATTTGTTAAATTATTAGGTCACAATTCTTTTATATTTTAAACTTACTAGGTCAAAATTTATCAGGGTAGGCACCAACACACCACCACCGTCACGAAGCCGCCGCCTCTGCCACCCTCCAAACGCCGCCGCGCCGCCACCCTCCCAAAGAATAAAAATAAAGCAGGCACCAACAACCACCACCAATCCACCGCCACCGCTCAACGCCGTTGCCGCCATCCTCCCAACGTCGTCGTCGCGGCGCCATAACCAAAAGGAAAAAAAAGAAGAAGAAGGAAGTGATGTTGCTGCAAAACCAACAGATCCACATTCCGCCAGCACTTCACCGTCGTCGCCACCAGAAAACTCATGAACGTATCAAAAACCAAAAATCACAAACCATCTGCCCCAGTCGCCGGCGCGACCTCCCATGTCGCTGCCTCCGCCAGAAAATCCCTAACCATCTAAAAATTAAAAAATCGCAGATCCTCTCCAAATGTCAAGGTCACAGAAACAACAACAACCACCACTGTCGTCGCCGTCTCCAACCATCGTCCCCGACACATCACCATCACCAAGACCACAGCAAACCAACACCACAAAGCACACCACGCACTTTCAAGTGTAGATGCCACACCAATCTCCCTATAGTGGGAGGGCAACCGCGTGGCGAAGTGATGGAGCTGGATAGGCACAAGGCTGAGCAGCAGCTGCACCGTCGCGCAATAAGTTGTTGCGGCTGGAATGGGGTGGGTTACTAGAGTGCCATCGCTATTTGTCGCCCCCACCGGAGGTGTGGATAGAGAGAGTAGAGAGTGTGTGCCGCCGCAGAGGTGTGGAGAGAGAGAAAGTAGTTTGCATCTGTTTGCAATGTTAGGGAAATAGGGTTTGATTTGGTATGAAATTGGGTATTTAATTTAATATTAGATTATTTTAATTTATTAATTAATTAATTTTTATAATTTTATTTATCACCTGAAATTTGAAGTTATTTAAGTTTCATCTTTAAAAGTAGGGCTCCTTGTAATTTCCACCACTATAAATTTTGTCCACCCATCATTTGGTGGGTGGACATTGGGTTTCGACGAGGCAGTGGGGCCTATTGGGCTTACCTGACACCCCCAATTGGGGCAAATATGTACCCCAAGTGGTATCATAAGGTATCCACTGGGGGTATTATAAAATTTCCATGTCTGGTGAAATATAAAAAATATGTTTTTAAATAACACAATTCTCCAAATCACTTTTAATTACACACATTTTCTTTCTTCACTTTTTAATACCAAACTTTGTTTGTTAAAAGTTTTATGTTTATATATATATATATATATATATATATATATATATATATGATTGATTTAGTGCCCACAATGGGTACTAGATATGGCACCCATCCGACACATGTCGAATAAGAATTGGTTATGGGTGGATGGGTCCACTGCCCACCCACCCATAGGAGGGGTGGTTGTGGGTTTTATAGTATACACATTATGGGTTTTATATCAATTTCCTATATATATATATATATATATATATATATATATATATATATATATATATATATATATATATATATATATATTTTATGTTTTCGAAGTAAAATATGTGGTTGAAAAGCAGAGAGAGAAAATGTGTGATGTTAAAAAGTAGTTTGAGAAATTGTGAAAAATTATGTCCAAAAAAAATATGTTTTTAAAATGATGTTAATCGCATGAAATAACTTGAGCATTCGTTTGGTAAATAAAAAAAATTGATTTATAAATTACACAATTTCCTAAACTACTTTTTAGTTACACATATTTTATCTCTCGACTTTTCAACCACTACATTTTAACTAAAAATTATAACTTTCAAGAGAATTTGAATTATTTGGTTGATTTATTTGTATTTTTAGATAAGACGTGTGGTTAAAAATGGAAAAAAGAAAATATATGTAATTAAAAAGTAATATAAAAAATTGTGTAAATTAAATTTTGTGTTTTATTAAATTAAATGGGATAGTCAAATAGACCTAAACCAATTTATAAGCCAAGCGGTCTTACAAAACAAAAGCGAAAATATAACGCAAACTAGGAGTTGGCACATTTTCTCGAAATCGATGGAACTGGACCTGTACCGATTAGAACCGGCCGGTCCAGATCCGGTTCAGCCAAGGAAAATTCTCGATTTGGTACTTGTATTTAGAATCGAACGAGAACCAGTCCGATTCCCAGTTCTTATTAATTGGAACTGACGGTACTTCGATTCCCTTGTATGTTGAATTTTTTATTTATTTTATTTTTTTTAATATAAATCGTGAAGCGGTGAAACCATTTTGAGAAGTTCCTATTTGACCAAAATTCCTTTCCATTCCCAACTTCCCATATAAACAGAATCATCCTCCAATTTCATCCAATCTCTTTTATTCTTTACTTTATATAATTAATTTAACTCCCAATTTTAGTTTTAACTCACAATTCCCAACCCCAAATCTAAATCTGTCCGCATTACCTAAATTATAAGTAATTTTACAAACAAAACTCTAAAAGTTGTTGATGTGGAATTCCAATTTTCGAAAGTAAATTTGCGCAAATGATAGAGTTGAAAGAATTTTTTTAAAAAATAGAATTGAAATTTTTTTTAATCTTTATTAGGAAACATTTTATTTTAACATTTTTAAATGTAAATTATCGAACCGGACCGATCCGGAACCAATTGGTTCCGGTTCCATAGTCAAATATGAAATCAATTTCATTATTAAGATTTTCATTGACAATCTATTCGGTTCGACTCCTTTTAAAATCGGACCAAACCGGATGACGCGCACTCCCTGCCTCAAGCCATCCGAATCGCACCGCACACTCACAATCATAGGATCCGCCAACACTGACAGAAGCTTGTAAAATTAGCCTCAGTTCAGATTCTAGGATCAAGAACAAGGATTTCCAGAAGCTCCATTCGGATATGAAATCAATGATCGATGGAGGAGCATCAAATATGTTCAAATCCTCCACTTTGATCAAAATTTCTGGAATTTTAATCACTTCTGCCATTTTTTTCTATTTTGGAAAGCATTTTTCAGATGGGTCTTTGCAGCAACTCGTTTTCTTCAATTCCCAGATCTCCAAAACTTCTTCTTCGGTTGCCCTTTCCCCGAACCTCAACAAGACTTTTGATTTCTCTTTGATCGTAAATGGGCCCGTTTCAGCTCCTGTTGATTCCGGGCAAAATCAACCAGAAGAGGGACAGAAAATCTTGAATTCGGTGTCTCCTCCGCCTCCAGCTCCAGCTCCGCCGTCACCACCGACTGTGCAGAGGCTCGGAGTGGTGGATGAGAACGGAATGATGACGGAAGATTTTGAAGTGGGGGAGTATGATCCGCAGGTGGTGGAGAATTGGGAGAAGGCAAATGAGACGGAAGGTTCAGAGAGTGATGGTAAGGGGGATGAGATTAGGGTTAGGGTTAAGAAGTTTCCCATGTGCCCGGAGAGTATGAGGGAGTACATACCTTGTTTGGACAACGTGGAGGTGATTAAGAAGTTGATTTCCACAGAAAAGGGAGAGAAATTCGAGCGGCATTGTCCTCAAAAGGGGAAGGAATTGAATTGCTTGGTCCCTGCTCCCAAAGGATACAGAACGCCTATTCCATGGCCTAAAAGTCGGGATGAGGTAATCTTTTTCATTGCTTAATGACGTTAGTTTCTGCCGTCAGCATAATATATTTTGTCATCTTATCGTTCTTTTGTGAAAATCTTGGTTAGATTGTTATATACAAGGAAAATTCATTTAATGCTGTTAGGGTGCCCTTTTTTTTTTTTTTAAATGAAGAAGTTCGGCAAGTTTAAAATGGGAATTATTTTTTCAGCATTTTATGGCCTTTTCTTACAATAAATAGGTTTGGTTCAGCAATGTTCCTCACGCGCGTTTAGCTGAGGATAAAGGGGGTCAGAATTGGATGATCGTTTACAAGGGGAAGTTCAAGTTTCCAGGAGGTGGCACACAGTTCATACACGGGGCAGATCAGTACTTGGACCAGATTGAGAAGGTGTTAATATATTCTTGATTGCACGAATGGTTTATACTCTATTCCAAAAGAAATGGCCTTTGAACTATATTTTACATAATGTCTAGATGGTTCCTCAAATTGCATTTGGCCGACATACCCGAGTTGCTTTGGATGTTGGTTGTGGTGTTGCAAGCTTTGGTGCCTATCTACTGTCAAGAAACGTTCTCACCTTATCTGTAGCTCCAAAAGATGTTCATGAGAACCAAATTCAATTTGCACTTGAGCGTGGTGTGCCTGCAATGGTGGCAGCTTTTGCAACACGGCGATTATTGTATCCAAGTCAAGCGTTTGACTTAATACACTGTTCAAGGTGTAGAATCAATTGGACACGGGATGGTATGCTGTTCTGTTTCATTGATGTTATCTAAGTACACTTGTCTGTTAGCACTTAGCAGCCTCCTGATGCCATTATCTTGTATGCAATATAACAATGATCTTTGCATATTGTACTTCAAGTTCTCAATTATTGCCATAACAAAATATTTACATACTGTGGAACTGAAATTTCGATATGCTCTATATAATGCTAATTGGTACTTAAATTGATGAAACTATGTGACCAAGTAACTATTTACATCACTCAAATTCATTTATAAACACTAAAACCTGAACTTATACTTTTTGTCCCTGTGGTCTGACTTCTACAAGTTTTGGCTCTTGATTTCAGAGTACTGCCTTTCTCCTCCAACTATAATATAATGAAAATTATGTATTTGAGAATTCAAGGGATCTGGGATGTCGGTTCTATAAAATGTCTTCTACATCTCCGACGCTTACTAATCATCCTTGCGAGAATGCTTAGAATATAAAATTGTCATTTTTTCTGATAGTTAGAGCTTGTTTGGTAAAGGTAAAAATTTCATTACAACTTTTCAAATTCAATATCAACCATCCATTCTTAGTCTAGCCCATAAATTTTAACTTTTCAAATATTTTTAAACCACACATCCATAAAAAAACTCCAAAAGCCAAATTTTTTCACATTATTAAGCAGGCTCTTAGATTAGGTAACTTAGCTAAATTGACAAATATCATAATATTTGGTTTAACAGTGACGAAATATATTTGCCTTTTGTTTTTTGGCGGTGGCAAAAGGCCTGCCATAATTAATAGTTGTTGATGTTAAAACCTCACATTTCTGCCTTTGTTTTCATATGTTGTGGTGAAGATGGAATTTTGCTACTTGAGGTCAATAGGATGCTCCGTGCAGGAGGATATTTTGCTTGGGCTGCACAGCCTGTTTATAAACATGAAGCTGTTCTCAAAGAACAATGGGAAGGTACGAGTATTTGGAAGTTTGTGAAATGATATTATTTTTTTCTTGAAAATTTTACAAGTACTTTTGCATCAGAGTTTAATAGTTCATCAGTTTTTTTTATCACATATATGGGAATATCGTATCCCTGAACATTCTGCAACTCACCTGATTTTATGTCAATTTTGAAACTATTTTGAAAATATTGCTTAGAATTTTACATAAATTAATACAGCTGGCATCACACCAAACTGGAGCAATTCCCTTTTTATTTATTAAGTATCTGTTTTTCATTGTTTGCAGAGATGGTTAACCTTACCAGTCGTTTGTGTTGGACACTAGTAAAGAGGGAGGGATACATTGCGATATGGCAGAAGCCCTCAAATAACAGCTGTTATTTAAGCCGTGAGGAAGGAGCCCAGCCACCACTATGTGATCCAAATGATGATCCTGACAATGTTTGGTATATCTTCCTTCATTTTGTTATTTTCCCTTTTTCTTTTTTCATATGATATATCAAAATACATGGCCTTGTATGAGAATATTCTTATCTTCGTTCATTTATATCTTGTTTACAGTAAATGGTTATATGAATGTATCTACATGATAATCAACTAGAGGAGAGGGGTTCTATTCAAGAGACAGATTCTATTACAATGTTGTTGCCATATTCTTCTTTATGCACTATCCTATGCATTTCTGTTGATCTAATGAATGTTCCATTTAATGTCTCATTGCCAGGACTGAACATGACTGGGTATAGTTAAGTATAATATTATCTGTTCTCTCTGTACCTACAGGAGGGGAGGTAGAAAATGTTTACTACCTCAGAATTTGTACTGAAGTTATTAGCGCTTGATCCTAAAATATATCTACCAATGATATAATATTGGCATCATTTAGGGTTTTTTCCACAGAAAATCGCATTATTGGACCCATAGCTCTTAGAATGAATAGATGGAAATTATGCAAAAACGGGTACGCGTGCTTCATTATAGATGAGTGATGGTACGGCTGCAGGGATATTTTGATTTGCTTGATCTGATAGGTTATGGCCCTAGATATTTTGGGATGTTTTTTAATATATCATATATGTACAAATATCACCATCCAGGATAATATTTGTAACTTCTCTTTACAATGAAACCAGACACAGAAAACTTGAACTTCCCTACTAGAATAGAAAGTACTATTACATACTTTTGAATGCATTGATTTGTTTTATTCTTTTAATCATCCCAAATAATAATTTACTGCATTCGGGATAGGTATTGCTATATTTATTTATGTGGCAGCTTCCACAGTAGGATACATGTCATGTTTAAAAATATTTGACCCTAACTATAATGAATGAAGTAAGAAATTAAACTTTATGCCATCAAGTCGAGGTCTCATACTTAGGGATAAACTAAGGGAAGAACATCGGAATTTCTTGTGTAGACTTAAAGAGGCTCTTATTCCAAAGCATGTGATCCCAATTAATGCGGGTTAGAAGAGTTGAGTGGTAGGTTAAAATCTCAGTAGCTTAAGATGGTTCCTGATTTGAGGATTATCCTGAGAATCAGGGTTCTACACCTGTCAAAATGTGAATATTTAATTACTTGAACAGAATATTTGTAATGCTGGCTCACAAATTTCTTGGACTTATTCAGTTAAAATTTTATTAGTTGAAATGGTTACAAGAGCTTTCCCTGCAGTTCCTAAGTTTTACCTTCTGTTATCAGGAGAAGTAATCTATTCTCATTCGGATTGTTTCCTTTCCCAATTATGTTAGGTATGTTGATATGAAGCCATGTATTTCACGGTTGCCTGAAGAAGGATATGGCTCAAATGTCGCAGCCTGGCCTGCACGTTTGCAGAATCCTCCAGATAGACTCCAGAGCATACAATTTGATGCTTACCTGTCAAGAAAAGAGCTATTCAAGGCAGAATCAAAATATTGGCATGAAATAATTGGAAGTTATGTTCGCGCTCTACACTGGAAAAAGTTCAAACTTAGAAACGTGTTGGATATGAGAGCTGGCTTTGGAGGGTAATTTTTCACTTGTTTTCTTGCATCCTTTTCTATAAAATTCTGCCCATTAATTATGACATGAAATATTGTTTAGTTTTGTTAAGCTTTATGGTTCCATCTTAAAAAGTCAACCTTGTTAAGAGGAGTAGCTGAAATCTTTATAAATTGATTTATGTTTTCATCTTTATTCGATGTGAGATGATATACCTCAACATGTCCCTTCAAGATGGTGGCTCGTTTGAGCAGATCAATCTTGAAATCCGTGTACTCATTTTTTAAGTCTTAATCGGATTGAATTGCTTGTTGGAGCTTAATGAATTCTGATACCATGCTAAGATTTGGGGTTCCATCTTAAAAGGTCAACCTTGTTAAGAGGAGTATTCCAAGTTCTTATAAATTAGTCTATGTTTTCATCTTTATTCGACGTTGGATTTTATCCCTTGACAAATTTCTTGTCAGTTATCCTTTATAATTAAGCATTAACCAGTTCATTACTTTTGTACTAGATTTGCAGCAGCACTAATTGAAAACAAATTAGATTGCTGGGTGCTCAATGTTGTCCCTGTTAGTGGACCTAATACTTTACCTGTCATATACGACCGTGGACTTATTGGAGTTTTGCATGATTGGTAAGAATTGACTCGAACATAAATTGGTTTGCTGCTGTTATTTTATTTTTATTTTTTTAGAAATGGATTTTGCTGCTGTTATTGGTACATGCTTATCACATAAATTTAAATATTTGTTCATAGTAACTTGCAAACAACTTTCCAGGTGTGAACCATTCGATACGTACCCACGAACCTATGACTTGCTGCATGCTGCTGGCCTCTTCTCCATTGAACAGAAAAGGTATTCATTAATTCCTCTCCATCTGCTACATATGCATATATCTTGCATGCATTTCAAAGCCAGTAAGAACTGGAGAATTTCAATCTTTATCACTGAGCTTAATGGAACTCTGGAGATCTAGGATTTTACCATGCCTCAATTTTAAGCATTCTACAACCTCGTGGAAATTTTTATCCACCTTATCGGCTGGCGGTGCTTAGAGCTCCAGATATGTCCAAGATTGTTCTACTTGTTTGCGGACGTTTGATGGAGAAATATAATTCGTTTTGTTTATTTCAGATGCAATATATCTACTATCATGATTGAAATGGATCGGATCCTAAGACCTGGTGGACGTGTATATATTCGAGATTCTGTTGCAGTCATGGACGAGCTTCAAGAAATTGGAATGGCCATGGGTTGGCATGTTTCAATGCGAGACACGTCTGAGGGTCCTCACGCCAGCTATAGGATCTTAACATGTGATAAACGTCTCATACGGCGCTGAACTGATGTGGCATACATCCAAATACGATAGGTATTTGTATCATATAAGAAGAGATTCTCTGCATATTATTAGCAGTGTAAAATGCGACCCGTTTTGCGTTAAACATTTTAAAAATCATCGCCCTGATTCTGTTTTTCTCTTGAGGGAGGGGGGATTCGTCCATTTAAGCAAGTTTAGAAGAAAATGTAAGCATAGTTTCAATTCCTGTATTTGTGCTAATTTCAGTTCAAAGTGTTGATGTAAATAATACACGATGCCATTGAATTATTTTGTTTCATTGGTGGAGGAAAATTTTAGTTCAAGTTTGGTCATGTGCTCCTATTTATTTCCAATTTTTTTATTCATATATATATATATATGTACAATCTAACACGTGATAGAAACATTTTAACATCTTAGTCGATACTAATTGGCACAACATCAACATTTGTAACACGTGATTCATTCTCTTCATAGATATAAAAATATGGTATGTGAATTCATTGATTATAAAATAACTAATAAAAGAAAATGAGTAGAAAAATCAAATACGATAATGTCATTTATAACTTTATTATGAATAATCCAATGCTTCTACCTCATCCAAATATCAATGAATTGCTGTAGTTTCGGTTCTTCCATGCGACCAATTTTATGAAAGATCAAAGCCTCAATCATGTTTGCACTCAACGAACTCCTTAAGAAATCAAGAATTCGACCACTAATAGGAATGCAACTATGCAAGACTGTGTTGCACGGTCAACTTTTGAGATATTTTTAAACTCTAATGTCAACTTGTGAAATATGAGAATTTGTAGAAATACTTTTATCTTTTTTTTCACAAGTTTTTCACAAGTCAGTGACGTAAACGACATCACTTAATTGAGATTTCAAAATCACTTTACTTTAAAATAAAATCTATTCATTTAAAGGTAACGATAAAATATTTAATATAAGATATTTACTTTAAAATCTTTTTGATAAACAATAAATAGCGAATTTGGCAGTTCAAACACAATATCTTATTCAGTGAGCCCACAATTTACAAGTCGTCACCTAGCGCATCACTATCTGTTTCGCCTTTGGAGATCATCATTAATTCCTTTTATATTTTTGTTATTACTTGAAATGTTAGATATCGTGGGATGAGTATACACGTATTTAGTGAGTGGAGTATGATGCACATGTGCTATTACGTAGATAAGTTAACATCACATATTCAAGATTTATACAAGTTTTACTTATTAAACTAGTCAAATTATATTTATATCTCATAGTCACGTCATATATTTAAGACAATCAAGTCGAGGCAAGTCAAGTCAAGTTCGAGTTTATGTATTCACGACCAATCATACATTCAAGTCGAGTCCTATATTCACGTCATATATTCAAGACAATCAAGTCGAGGCAAGTCAAGTTCGAGTTCATGTATTCACCACCAATCATATATTCAAGTCGAGTCCTATATTCACGTCAAGTCATATACTCAAGTCAAGTTCACATATTCCAGTCAAGTCAAACTTCATCAACATAAATGCATGCATTTTCATATTAATAACAGTAAACTATTATAATCAACTTAAATCTAATTCATGTGTTCAAGTCCATTTAATTTATAATTTCAAATCTGATGCAAGTACACATGTTTCCAGTTTATTCAAGTCATATAATCAAGACAAGTAGGTAAGATTTATATTCAAGTTGAGTTAAGTTAGTGTATTCAAGTTCATATAATTATGACTAGTACAATTGCATACTAATCAAATCGAGTCAAGTTCATACAATCAAATCGAATCAAGTTCATATATCTGTATGGTTCCATGTATGGTTATAGGTACGAATGACTTTTTCCTTTTTCAAATTGGAATGTATTTTATTTTAATTGGGTTGGATAAAACTTCAACATTTACTTATTTATTTATTTTGTAAACATTTTGATTCGAAGTGTGTTTGATTTGAGTCAAAATCAAAACATTGACAAATCCATGTGAACCCAAACCAATAGTTTTAAGAAGGCCATTTCAATTCGATTTTATGGTTTGATGATTTCATCGTTCAGCCTTAAAATTTACTCGTAAAATTTTATAGTCAACTCTTGCGAAACATTTGCATGATAAACCGATTTTGTAGAAAACACTGAGACTTTTAGCAAAAGCCAAATGGCTCATTTTAAAGTTTAAACACACAATTAAAGATCACAACATTTTTTAGATTAAGGCATTATAATACTATCCAAAAACAACAAGAAGAAAAAAAAGGAGAGCAATGGACATTGAAGCTTCACAGTTAGAAAGTGCATATAGCGTCGTTATTTTTCTTCACAACCCGAAAACAAGAATCGAAATAACAAGTCATCATAAAAGTCTTGGCCCCAAGCACATGGTCTATAATACCTCAGCAAGCATAACCAATGAGATCCATATCATCTTTCAGGAATTGGCCTCCATACTTGCTGTCTTTGACTAGTAGAAGCCTTGACCTGTCGATTCATTGTCCCATTTCGATTGCCATCAACTCTGATGTTTTGATTTTGACCGTTATCAACCCGGGTATTTTGAACCTGTCCATTCATTGTCCCATTTCGACTTTCATCAACCCTCTGCTGAGGTTGTCCAGGAGTCTGCTTTCTCCAAGCATGTTGACGAGACCCGGTTCCTTTTCTGCTTTGATTACTAGAAGGTGGGGTTCTTGGCATAGATTGTGGAGGCGCTTGGTGCATAACTGGCATTCTAGCCACTAAATGTGATATCTGTGGCCTGACAAGAGTCATAACGAGAGAAGTTTGACTTTGGTTGGATGATACAAGTACTTGGTGAGTTGCCCGAGCTGCTTCCAATATCTTCATCAACTGTTTACTGCCAACTGTCCTAGCTGAATTCGCTGGCTGCTCAAAGGGATCCTCCACCTATCCAGCATTTGCAACATAACTAAAGATTGGTAAAAATCGCACTATTATGGGAACGGACGTTCATGTTGCATTAGTTCCTCACGTGTTTGAGACATACAGAGAGAGAGAGAGAGAGAGAGAGAGAGAGAGAGAGTTACAAAAAGTGCATAAGTTTTGGGTAGCCATCTCATGTTGCTGTTGATGTCTTCCAACTGTCCAGCATATGGGCTGACGCCCTGTGCAGAAGCGCTTGAACAAATTTCAAAAAACTGAAAATGCAAAGAGGTTGAGTGATTGTAAATGTTGCTGAAATAACTCCATTATCGTAATATATTCAAGTTAAAATTTCTAAAACATTACAAGATCACACGTGCCACAGTAGTGACTTATGTTGATTTAGGAAAATGAAGTGCTGAAATTGTTACCTTTGCAAGGAAGGAAATAAAGAGTTCAGACATAGAGCTTCTGTTGATTAATCTCGACCTATCAGATTTAATTCTGTTTATATTTACTGCACACGTCTCTTCAATACGTTTCTCTGCAACAGCTCTCACACCTTCACAAGAATGATGAAGATTGTGAGAGTAAATGAAACATTGATCTACTATAAAATTTATTGCACATAAATATGTGCTTAATTATGTATAGCACATGCCCCATAATAAACACTGCTGCAAATGCTTTTTGAAAAATTGAGACGAATATGTACCTGTAAGGTCATCAATCATATTTCCTGGATATATTTCTTTAAGAGGAGGTAAAATTGCAGGTTCTAAAGTCTGCAAGGTATTAGGAGAAACCAGATAGAAAATAAGTAAACTAAAAACCTGGTAATAAACTGAAAATATTAACATATATGACTCAGATGTACAAATTGTAATGGAAATATGTGTAAACAAAAGTACTAAATAAATCAAAGATGGTCGTGAAGGATAACCAACAGTACCACATCAATTTGGTAGGGTCTTGCACGTTTATTAAGCCCCAGTTTGATTCCCCTTTTTTTCAAGTTTTTTTTTTTTTCAACCAAACATTCACACTAAAATATTTTGCACGTAAACCCAAAATTTCTCTACTTTTTAACCGCGCATTCTCTAAAAAATCTCTACTCAAAAAAATAATCTCTCTTTAAAATGGGCATCAAACAGGGGGCTAAGAGTCATCTGAAATGCGTTCGATATGTGATCGATCGTACTACTTTAGCCAACATACTTATTACTTCCTAGGTTTACTTATCTGTTCTCTGAATTCCCCTTGAATGTATTCCTTTTTACCTCCTAGGTTTACTTATTTGTTCTCTGAGTTTTTCCCTGAATTTATTCCTTTATACCTCCTAGGTTTTACTCATCTGGTCTCTCAGTTTCAATTTTTACTTATTTATTACTATACTTACTTTTTAGTGTAGAAGTGGAAAGTGACTTAACATATCCCTCTCCAGACTACCATGGTCCCTGAAGCCCCAAAAGTGACCCTCAAGTCATTTTCAGATTAAATAATGGCAAGCAAGGTTACCTGAAGATGGAAGACTACAAGCAAGCTGAGACTAAATGAGTTCATAGTTCCAGATTTTGGATCATTAATATTATGAGCTTTGGCCCATTCCTTCACCTGCATGTGGAGATTCATACGATCAAATTACAGCATACTTCTCTCCAATAAGCAATATCTTTCCTATGCTATGAAAACTTGCCAGTAAAACGAGATCACGGAAGCGTCCATCAATCTCATTGATCCAGAATAGCAGTTTTGACTTCATTTGACCATTTAAATTGTTTATCGAAATGTCACAAGAGATGTTGTATCTGCCCTCAAACTTCAGAATCGGTACCCTAGCATGGGAGATGAATTGCAGCTTACGCCACCCACCTGCAAACAAATGAATTGAGACAGAATTCTGTAGGGACGTGTATATTAGCCTAATGTAACACCTCATTATTTTTCTGCCATTTTTAAGTTTTCCTTGCCAAACAGATTTCTTGATATTTGCTGGGAGACATTGAGCATCTTATCTATCTCAGATTTTATTGCCTTATCAATAATTGTTCTTAAGAGTAGCTTTGAGAGACCACTATAGAAATCTTTTATTTTTAGCACATTAAGCATCTCATCTATCTCAGACTTTATTGTCTATCAACACTAATTTTCACAGAAGTAAATGGTAGCTTTGAACAGCCACATTAGAAATCTTATCTTTTTAGCTTTGCATCTTTTTCAGAAATCTTATCTTATCTTATACTATATTAAACAAGGATAGTTGGCAAAAAATCCACTCCTAAAATTCCCGCTCGAAGGAAAGAGGAAAAAAAAAAGAAAAGGGAAAGAAGCCAGCCATATTTTTCTGCAAAAAGACAAAAAAAATCCTTACCAATCAATCAAGTCACCATCAGTAAAATATAAATCAGCCAACACGCATTTTTTGAATTACATGGGTCCCACTTTTGTTATATTTTTTAAAATATTAAGCAATGTTTGTTTAAAGTGTTTAGTTTTGTGTTCAAAAATATATTTTTCATGTTATGTGTGATTTAAAAGTGGAGATAAAAAATATGTAGTTAAAAAATAATTCTAAAAATTATGATGTTTAAAAACATGTTTTTTTGTGATTTTCCAAATAGAGGCTTACATTTTTTACTGCCTCTAAAAATAAGAATGATCTACACATAACCCCTATTAAAGACCCATTATTTCAAAATAATGTGATTTCTAATGGTAAATTTTGAGTAATGTGTAATTAAAAAGTTGATTTTAAAGAGTTTGTCTGAAGCAATAAATTTTTCAATGGTAATTTTTCAGGATAATGTGTAGTTAAAAAGTATGAAATCTTTTATGGATTTATATGTAATATTATTTTATTAATAAATGTGTGGTTAAAAATAAAAGAGAAAAATTAATATGTTTTTAAAAGAGCCAAACGGGTTTAGAAAAGTAGTAAAATTTATAAATTGATTTATAAATTATAATAATTGTGTTAGATAATATCTCTGAAGCACGGACACGCTCAGCAAGGCGGCGAGTCCGTGTCCGACGCGTATTTGACACGGACACGAGCCAGACGCCACATTTTTCATGTCGGAAAATGGTTATTATATTTTACGGGTCGGACACGTCCAAGAACAAAGAAAAAAAACAGAGAGATCGGAAATTTGGAAGAAGATGATACATGTGTATTGAGTAGATGTTGCCCTACTTTACAAAAGCTCTAACCTTGTGTTTGCTTGCAGAATGAAAGGTGGAACGTGAGAAGAGTGAAGGAATGAAGTCTGAAAGAAGAGAAAAGGAAAGTTGTCTTACCTGTTGCAGAAACTGGAACGAACGAAGAAGATGGCGTCGACTTGCAGGGAAGAAGATGCCGCTGAGTTGCAGGGTCTTCGTTGTAGGGAAGAAGAGAAGACGGAGAAGATGCCAGACGGAGGAGTTGCCAGACGGAGGGAAGAAGACGCCAGAGAAGACTGCTTTTTGTTTTTATTTTTCAGATTTCTGTGTAAAAAAGTGTATTGACTCTTGTGTAATGTCAGATCCTTTTTTTTTTTTTTTTTCATAAAATGTCGGTTCATTGTTTTTAATTTAAAATAATAATAAAATGTTAAGAATTCTCCAACAAGTTATGTAACCACATTTTACTCTTCTGCCCTTATTTTAAAATTTAAAGTACACGGGCCAAACAAAAGGCAAATATCAAAGCAAAAAGTCATTCTTTGTCTTTCGGAAAGCTCACTGCCGATTGGAGAAAAAAATAAACTCCACACTTTATTCAACCCATTTCTTTTTCTTTGGAATCTCAATCTCAAGAATCATTTGCAAGATCAAGGTGATACTTCTACCAAAAAATATCGGGTAAAATCTTTGTCTATTGCTTTATTATTTGGTATATTTTATTAGTTTGAAGCCATGAGTACTAGTAACATGAATGAAGATTTAACCAAGCCTCTTTGGAAATATGTAACAAAATTTGATAAACTAAATGAAGGAGGTGGAAATATTTCTTGGCGATGCAACTTTTGCAATACAACAAAAAAAAAAGTTCATATACTAGGGTTAGAGCACATTTGATGAAATTGCCGGGTAGTGGTATAGGAACTTGTCCAAAAGTAACCCAAAGAGACATAAATGAAATGCAAAGATTGGAAGAAGAAGTGAAAATGAGGAGTAAAGAGTCAAAACGGGTCCCATTGCTAATGGAAAACTTGAGTTCGGTTGGTAGTTACATATTAGAGGAAAAGAAAAGAAAGGGTAGTTCAATTGAAAAGACCTTTAGCATCACATCACGTGATCAATTGGATTCGAAAATTGCTAGAATGTATTATTCAAGTGGTTTACCCTTTCACCTTGCAAGGAATCCTTATTACATGTCTTCTTATACCCTAGTCCCGAATAGTCCATTGTCAGGATATAAGCTTTCCGGTTATAATAAGTTTGAGAACCACCCTACTTCAAAAAGAGAAAAGAAATGTGGAACGATTACTACAACCAATTAAAAGCACATGAGGGGAAAAAGGGGTAACTATTGTGAGTGATGGTTGGAGTGATCCACAAAGAAGGCCACTAATTAATTTTATGGCTGTGACCGAAAGTGGACCAATGTTTTTACGGGCGGTTGATTGCTTGGGTGAGATCAAAGATAAATATTTTATTGCTAACTTGATAAAGGATGTTATAGAAGAAGTTGGCCCCGAAAAGGTTGTTCAAGTTATTACCGACAATGCGGCTAATTGTAAGGGTGCGGGACAAATAATTGAAGTGCAATATCCTCATATTTTTTGGACACCGTGTGTTGTACACACGCTTAATCTTGCTTTGAAAAATATTTGTGCGGCAAAGAACATTGAGGATAATTTGATTATATATGAAGAATGTAATTGGATAACTTGTCTTCATGAAGATATAATGGTCATTAAACATTTTATCATGAACCATTCTATGAGAAGAGCAATGTTTAATGAATTTGTGACCTTGAAGTTGTTAGCGGTAGTCGAAACACGATTTGCTTCTATTATAGTCATGATGAAAAGGTTTAAGCTTATCAAACGTGGGCTTCAAAACATGGTGATTGATGAGAAATGGTCAAGTTATCGAGAAGATGTTGTGCAAAAGGCATGTTTTGTGAAGATGAAATTACTTGATGATATATGGTGGGACTCTATACACTATGTTATTTCTTTCACTGGTCTTATATATGACATGCTTCGATTTTGTGATACGGATAAACCATGTCTTCACTTGGTTTATGATATGTGGGATACAATGATAGAGAAAGTTAAAGCGGTCATTTATAGGCATGAAGGAAAGCGTCAAGATGATGTTTCATCATTTTACGATGTCATTCACAAAATACTTGTTGATCGTTGGAACAAGAATAACACCCCACTTCATTGCTTGGCTCACTCATTGAATCCAAGGTAATTATTCTAATTTATATATTTATTTAAATTTTACATTGTTCAAATCTCTATTATTATTGATTAGTTACTTACTATAATTTGTTTTTCCTTTCTTTAGGTACTATAGTGAGGAATGACTTAATGAAGATTCCAATCGTACACCTCCTCATAGAGATGCCGAGGTTTCTCGAGAAAGGTTAAAGTGTTTCAAAAGATACATGTTGTCAAATGAGGAGCGAACTAAAGTGAATTTGGAGTACTCAAAATTCTCAATAATGGGAGAAGATTTTGGTGATATTGATTCAATCTATGACCGTTACCACTTGGATCCAAAGACTTGGTGGGTCATTCATGGCTCTAGTGCACCTAACCTTCAATTTTTTGGGTTGAAAATATTGGCACAACCATCTTCTTCATCATGTTGTGAACGGAATTGGAGTATTTATTCATTTGTGCACTCTCTTAAGAGGAATAAGTTAACTCCCAAACGTGCAGAAGATCTAGTATTTGTGCATAGCAATCTTCGTCTCTTGTCACGGAGGAATCCACAATATTTACAAGGAGAGTCTAAGATGTGGGATCTCGGTGGTGATGCATTTGACTCTTTTGAAGATGTTGGTACACTTGAAGTTGCTACTTTGTCTCTAGATGAACCGGAGTTGGAGGCTATGATAATCGCCGATGATGAAAATGAAGATGTTGAAGATTTAACTAGAGATGAATGATAATATTTATGTCATCTTTTGCTTTTTGTTGAACTCAAATTATGAGAAAATATGTATGAAATGTTAAGTTGATATATATGTCAATTAATTTGCTATACAAAAAGTGTTACAAAATTTTTTTTATTTAAAAAAAAAAAAAAATTAATAAATAATGAACGTGTTGTGTCCCAAGTTTTTTCGAAAATCACGTGTCGACGTGTCCGACACGTATCGTGTCATGTCCATGCTTCATAGGATAATATAGGCTTAGTTAAAGTAATTACTGTTTACGCAAATATAAAAAATGAGGTTTTGAATAATGGGTACCAATCAATGACTTTAAAGAATATCAAGTACACACGAAACAAAACAGTAATAATATGATGTTATTGTTATTTGTATATTTTTATTATAGTTAACATCAATTTTTTATTATTAGCTGTAATATTAAATGAATTAGTTATATTGTTTGTAAAATTTTAATATTTATTATAATATAAGAATATTTTTTATTCGTTTTGTATTTGTGTTGATTATGTATAAACATTAAAATTTTACAAATGTTGTTTATAAATAGTTTATTTGAAATGAATAGTAATTTTTATAAATAATATGAGGTTAAAAAATAGAAAATAATTTTTAGATTTATATGTAATATTATATCAAACATGATATATTATAATGAGACTCACTATTTCAAATATATTGTAGTTGGTAATAGTAAATAGAATTAATGAAAAAATCCCTCTAAACAGGGACAATAACAGAAACGTCTATCAAGATATTATATATCTATTATATTATTAATATTTTTCTGGAATAAAAATAATATTTCAACCGAGTATCATATCTCTAAAATATACAGTTAAAATACTATTTTTGTTTGTTGTTCTTAATATCATAGATCATATGTGTAGCTATCAGTATTAAAATTATATTTTGATTATTATTATTTGTTATTACAAATCATATTTTATAAATTATATATCTTATATATTGTTATTGTTATTGTGATTGGTGTTTTTTAATGAAGATTAACAAAAAAAAAAAGTTAAATACGAGATGCAAAAAATAATCATTTACTATTTATATAAATATATAAATTGCCTTTTACTATTGATGAAAGGAGTTATTATAATTTGAAATAATGAGACCCATTATTTCAAATAGTGTGGTTTTTAATAGTAAATTTTTGAAGTTATAATTTGAAATAATGAGACTCATTATTTCAAATAGTTTGATTTGTAATAGTAAATTTTATTAACATATATAGACAAAAAGACTCACTATATATATTTTATTTATATTTTCCTTAATAATTTTTTATTGACATATAATGAAACTTAATTCATGGTCTGTTTTCCCATAAAAAGATAAAACAACTCAACGGTTTACAATTTTATTAAAATATTAAAAAAATAATTATATGCCGTAAAAAATGGTGAAACTTTATTTCTTAATTTTATTAACATATATAGACAAAAAGACTATATATATATTTTATTTATATCTTCATTAATATTTTTTTTATTGATATATAATTAAATATACATTTAATTAGGTTCAATTAAATGTATCGCATTTAAAAATTAAAATTTATTAATTATGCGAAGAATCTCTTGAGTTGAATTCCACGTTCATGCACCACAAATTTCGAGGTTCATTTTCATTTTCGTGCATCATCAATATTACTTAATTTGTTACATTTATTTATATATAGGACAACATATATTTAATTTGTTACAATTACTTTATTTTATGTAAATTATAATATTTTGAGGGTTATTATTTCTATTCATATTAGTCGAAAATATTTAGACGGAATTTTTTAAATATTCTATACAACATATATTTGAAAAATTGCATTATTTAATTTAAATTTGAACATTTGTTTAAATATGTTTGTCTATAGCAATTTTCGTGTATCACACGGGTGTGAGCAACTACAAACTGTACAAACAATGTATTATATAAAGAAGTTTTCCGAAATTAAAGAGAATTGTAATTTATTTTTATTTTGAGCATCCGTTGACAGACTGTATCATTAATCAAAGTAAATTATGTGTTCAATTTTTTTTTCCTATTTTGTAATAATATTTACAGAAAAATTATTTCATATTGTTCTTCCGTGCAACGCACGGGTGTGATACTAGTGTGTATGATGCGACTATTTTCTTTAATCTTTCTTGTCTCACACTTTAATACATTATCACACGAAAGTGCAACAGCTGCATTTAAGGCCTTGATGAACATGAACTGCCCAGTCTTCATCATTCTGGCAGCGAGGAGTGGCTTTCAAAGATGAAAGCAAGAAGTGATGATAAGAAAATTACAGAAGTAAAATGCAAAAGAAAAATGTATTTAATTTATGGCTAACTGAAGCATTTAAGATGCAAAGCTAAAACAATAAGAAAAAGAAAAAAAAAATAAAGAAAAAATAAAGTGCAGATTATAGACAATGAGGTATTAGTAGCAGAATACCTTTCCTTCCCAAAGCTTGTAGAACATCTTCCAGTAAACTTTGCTTGTGCTTTTTCCCAGGGGATGAAATATATGAACCATTAGGTAACTCTATAGATATATCCAAATCTCCCCATCTAGTGAAAAGATTAGATGCAAAAGATCCAAATGGTTCCACAGTTGCACCTGTTTTCGCCATCAGAGACTTTAACTCATAAATAAAAGGTTATCAAACAAAAATCCTTTAACTACAAGCATATAGTTTTCTTTGTTATAGAAATTACGAAATTGTTGTAACGTGATTAATTCAACCACTAGAGAGCAGAACCTAATGTCAACAAAAAGAAATATTATTATGAGAAACATCACTGGTTCAACCTCAATATAATGTTTCTAATTAAAAAAATGATATCCATTTTTTGATTTCTTATAAGTTTCCACAACTAGAGATCAGCTTAGGACCTTTAGATATAAAAAATCATAATAATAATAATAACAACAATAACATGAATCTATAGCATCAGAGTAGTGAGTTTCCAGAATTTAACATTTTTATTAGAATGAAAGCACTAACTTGTATGGAAGAGGATTGGGAATATCAGGCTCAATAGTCATATATATATTTGGTAGAAAAAAAAAAATTGCAAGTATGTTGGATGTAATTTCTTTTGATTCCCATGTCATTATATTTTTTTAGAAGACAACCTTGCCTGAAACAACATTAAATTCAAATCAAATGATACCACCTAAAAGGTTTTTTGAGGTTAAACCCTCAAATAAATCCATGAGAAATATCTTTGGGAAACTACATGATTTAACCATAGTTTAAAAAAGCACGAATGGGTACTGACACGTTTTTTCCTTCGTGAGGCAAGGCACAAGTCCCGAGGCGCTATGAGGCGTAAGCCTCATCGTGAACCAAAAAAATTAGTAAAAATATAGAAATTTATAAAAATAAACATCCAATAACATCATCAAAATGTAAAAGTCTTTAAAAGAACAAATTATTAAGAGCCGTTTGGTGTAGAATATTTGGAGGAAATTTAGATTTTGAGGAGAGTATATGGTTAAAAAGAGGTTGAAAAGTGTGAAAGTGTTCAATTCTATAAAAATATGTGGTTGAAAATGAGTTTTTGAGAGGAAGTTGCAAAAAAATATCGGGACCAAACAAGAGCTAAGAATCAATAAAGAGAAGTAGCAACTCAAATCAAATAAAGTATCCATAAATTTTTCTTTTTTCCTTTTTATGATTAGTGTAAATTGTTTACTTTTATTTAAGCAAAATAAATAACAAAATTAGGTTTTAATATAAAGATTTGATTAAATTAGATATGCATTTGTGAGGCGCACGACTCTTATTTAATGAGGCGTAAGCCTCAATCAGTCGAGACGTAAGCTTCACTAAACCCTTAAGAAATAAAGGTACTGAGACCTTTTTCTAGTGCCTCAACTTGAGGCGGGCCACAAGGCACTGAGGCAGAATTTTTTTAAAACCATCATTTAACCAAAATAATAGTATGCCATTCAAATGAAGACAAAAGGAGTACCCATTAGACTTTCTTTTTGACACTTACAATTAGTTACAATACATTTTCCACTTGTGATATTAGATATAAGAAAAATGCATGCCTAAGTATTTTCATATGCTAAATGCAGCAATGCAATTTGACATCCCAGTTAAGTGGATTTTTCTTTAGAACTGAAAAGCATAAAAGATTAAATTCTTCCCCAGTGGATGAGGCTCCTAGAGATTATTAGATAACTCAAGCAATTCTTCCCCTCTTGAGGTCTCAAAAGCCTTAATTTATTTTGCTTCCTTTCAGTAACACGCTATGAGAAAGTTTTTATAAGAAATATGGAAACTAAACCAATATGTCCAGAAATGAAGTGACAAAAGACAGAAACGACATACATTGAAGCATCATATACCTCTCAGACTTTCTATGGATTCAACAACAGTTCGAAGCTCATCAATGATATGAAACCTTACATTCCAATCCTCTCTCGAGGGATTGATTGCATGAAGGACATCCCTGAGTGTAGTCTCCAACAAATTATATCCATTCATTTTGAGATAATGCTACCCGACCACCAATTACATGTCACACTTTGGATGAAAGAAAAGTCCCCCTGCACATACGAGGAAATAACACGAGAATGGTTACAAGCAAATCCGGCATAGAAAAGGTTGTCTGCTCTTCTCAAACAATGAATGTTATACGGTATGGAAAGGATAAAACCTATGAAGCAAGCAATCAAAGAAGAACCACAACAAGTTGAAGGTTATTTAGTTCCAAAATGAGTATAAGATGTACAGTTTAGAGTCCAACCAAACGATAATATAAATTTGACAAAATTTTGTGAAACAAGTTATTTTTCCAGCAATTTAAAGATGGCTACTTACGGAATCAGAACACGGCTATGGATGTGTGTGTGTGTGTGTGAGAGAGAGAGAGAGAGAGAGAGAGAGAACTGTAAAATGCACTGGGAGTAGTGACAATGTATTGTATGCTGCAGTTTAAGGACTAAAAAGACCCTGCAACTGGAAGTTCCCTCACCACCCACAAAAAAATAAATAAATAAAATTAAGGGAATAGATGAAGTAATAGTATGATAAAAGCATTCTAAACAACTACTGAGAAAACTTGTTTCCCAATTACTCAATATGCTTGCTGTTGATAAGTAGATTTATGGTGAAAAATAGTTTCCCCATCTATAAAAGAAAAAAACAGAGAAATGGTAAGAAAGAATAAGAAAACAATACTTCAGTGAAGTAACAACAACCAACAAAAAAAAGAAAGAAAGAAAAAGGAATAATCATACACAATCGCTTGCAATACCAAAATCATGACTTTCTAAATAACAATTTTCTTTACAAAAAATCAGTTCTCCGAACATACTATGTCATTCATTCGTGCTATGCATCTTGATATGTTAGGTAACAAATAGTGGGAAATGTGAACAAATACATCGAAAAAGTAAGAAATGTGAACATATATGCATAAGTTGACGTTCAAAGCTAGTCAAATATCCTTTCTAATTACTATATTATCAAAAGGAATCTGTTCATGGTTTGTACCATAATGACATTAAAACTTAATCAACGATGAGATCACAAATCAAGAAAGGTATCAAGAACATAAGTTGGGGTGAAAATACAAATCTTGAACATTCTGATATGACATACAAAACAAACAAAATTTAAGAATTTCACTGCAACCATCGAGAAAACAATGTTTAGGAAAAAAATCTAAGTAGCGAATTCATTTCACAATAATTCAACCGAATCATATTCCAATAGCTCCTTCCAAAAATCTTTTGCTTTCTATCACCAAAAGTAACAACCACTGACAGAGTAAATCAAAGGATTTATCTGCCAAATTCACACAGCAACCCTAATTGCATTTCCTCTGTCTTCAAATCATCTTCAACAATAAATATATTATAAAATCTCTTTCAGTAAATTGAACAGATAAGCCTCCCATACTTGTACAAAAACCATTGCTAAGCAGATAGAAACAATGACTTATCAACTCATACAATTCAGTATGTGCGCGTTATCGTTCAAATGGAGACCCCATATCCGCAAAAATCCAAACTCAAAACCTAATAGATACTAAACAGAACGAAATTTCAAAAATTTATACATACATAGAACAAGAAATTTCTCATCAAAAAAATCCACAAACATACAGCAGCAATCAATATAGAAGAGGATGAAATGTTCAATATACTGACCTTCTAATCTAGGGCTTTGATTGTCAAATAATTAAAGCATCCATGTGCAGTTGCATTAGACTTGTTATTAAAGGCAGGGTTTGCTTAAGAGCGCCTCTTTTTCTCATTGTGCTCTAGTACTGCAGTGGTATGTCTACAAAGGAAATTGTGAAGTATTTCATTCATTTTTTCAAAATGTTGGAGTTAATTGTTCCAATGGTCGGTGAACTTATGCCCATATATTTGATGGATCATTGAACTTTAAATTATCGAATTTTGACCACTAATTATTATTTAATTATCTCGATGAATTATATTATGTCTGAACTATATTTACGTCTTTAACTGATTACTGAAGTTTAAAATGTCGAATTTTGGTCATTAAATTTATGGATTAATTGTCACAATAATTACTGAACTTATCTTATTATTTAATTATTGCAATAATCACTTAACTATATTTACGTCTTCGACTGATTACTGAAATTTAAAATGTCAAGTTTTGATCTCTAAATTTATGGGTTAATTGTCTCAATAATCACTGAACTTATGTTTCTGGCTTTGATTGATAACTGAAGTCTTAAAGTATCGAGTTTTAATCACTAAACTTATTAAAATGGTGGATATTATTCATTGACTTAGGTTTCGTAACAGAATTGATGACGTGACAGACAGAATGTACACGTGGTGTCACCTTTAATCGATCAATCACGACACACCAAATTACAACGTAAGAAAGCTTTAATAAGGTTATCTTTTAGTTACTAATCTTTTAATTGATTCTAATAAAAAAAATGATGAAATATATAACGAAAATTGATAAAAGTAGCCAATTATATTTGCGTAAGTTTGACCTCCATTTAAATCAAAATACACTTTTTCTTTCCTACAAGTGCATCACTTGTGCTATGCACAAATTCGATCGTTTCTAATATAATTACTTGAACCGAGAAATAATATTTTTTACGTTTGTATATATACACTAATTTCAGTAACATATTGTCAATAATAAACATATTGTATTACAATAAAGTGCAGTTTGTCGACGAATCAATGTATACCGTCAAATTAGGTTCAAGCTCTAGATTTCGTTTGTACGATATAGTATTATATCTGACATTTTTCTGAATCGTGATTGAAGCTAACAGGTTAGGAACAAGTGTTGTTTCTATATGATCATTATCTATTAATTAACATATTGCTAACTCGACTAAAATAAAAATAAAAAAAATAAAATTGAACGAAAATGAAAATTTAATACATTATATATATATATATATCCCTCTGCAATAAAAGAGGCTTGGAGGACTTACTATTCATTTATGTAACCCCTGATTCCGCACGTGAGAGTTTATATAGTCGATATCATGTCTGTTTGAAAACTTTTATATATTCACACATACATAATAATATCTTCCTGTAAAACATCAGAGAGAATTTGCACCATGTATTGACTACTTCTTCTGTGGAGTACTATATAAATCTAAACCCACTAATATTTACGCTGAAATCCTAAATCGATTATTACAAGCAGAGTAAACCAACCTCGTTTGCCTCTCATCATCCAACGCTTATATATACTTATATGAAAATATTGTCTCTGAAACTGCCACGCCATAATCTCCGTCGATTCTATGCCCGGTCGTGAGGTAATTCCAATTATCAGTATCCTTCATGTTCTGTGCCGTTTAATATATTCAATTTCACTTCCAGTCCAGATTTCTTGCTTTGTGCTTATTTTATATCGTTTTTTGCTCACTCGGTATTGTGAAATTTCTTGTTTTGTGATTCTTTTATTTTGATGAAATTTTTGTTCCCTTTCTCTGGATTCTTCCATTTGCCTCGAAGAGCTGTGCATAATTGAATATACCTTTAATACAATCTTTGTTGTATCAAGATTGATAGGAATGTACTGTCTATTAAGAAATTGTATATTTAGTATAAAAAATTTTGTACTTATGAACTTAATTTGATGATTTGCTCAAACCAGTTTTAGTTTGTTCATCATGTACTCTATGTATATTCTACTTATAAGCACCATATCAAAACAACCTCATTCAGAAATATCTGTTCCTGTTTGATTTTTATTTTTTTCGAACCCACGTTTGTTCTTCGGTATTCTACTCATATGGCAACAAGCCTTACAAATTTATAGAGTACCAATTCATTAACAAATACGGCTGAAGAATTTTAGTATCATCTCTGCCATTCTAATTGCAGTTCCTTGATAAAACAAATATTTCAATGCTCTTTATGAATGTTGAACTTATGTAGTGAATATGTATTAGTTTAGTGTGTGGTAAAAAAATTTATTCTAAATTTTTATTTTTTACCATTTCAACAGATATAAGATATCAGCTATATGTCATTGGCAATGAAAAACTCTTTCTCCAGTTCTATGTGACACTTAAAAGAAATATATAGAGTTGACATCGATTCTAAGAGAATAGTAAGGATTATTTATTTATCATTTGAATATTTCTACTTCACACTTAATTATTTATATTTTTGTACTTCACACTAAATTATTTATATATTTTGTATGCATAATTCCCATCAGCAAATACCAGACAATTTTTGTGCGCATGAAATAGACAAAACCCGATTAGCAAGTTTCATCGTATCCGGTATAAATAAATTATTCCATAAAGAAATTGAAATTGACAATGGACTATGTTGGCTCGACAAAGGATGGGTGAATTTCATGCTTCAAAATAAAATACAATCAGGTTTTTTTTTATTATATTCAAATATTTGGGCTACTGGCATTTCAAGGCGACGATTTTTGGTTCATCATCGTTACAAATTATTTCCAAAAGAAGGTATGCATTTATTTAAAAGTTATATTGTTAGGTATTACACATTTTTAATTTTTATTATATATCAGTAATAAAAAATATGTTACCCCACAAAAATATATTCATCGCACTAATTTTATACAACAAATTTACTGCACTATGTTTATTATATGCAGTAAACAAGGCAATTTAAATTGCAACAAAAAATTTGTCCATACATTAAACATTGGAGCAGGAAAAGTTATTAAATTGGTAATAATTATTTCATTTATATTTAGTTACATGTAATTGCTCACATTACTCGTGTATTTTATTATTCCTACATAGAAATTGTCAACGAAATTCTCCCTACAAAATAGGCATGAATTGGAGAGTCCAATATCTGTTTGTACACAAGACAAAGATACTGTATTGATACATTTGGAATCAAATGACAACAAACAATATTTGGCTTAATGTTTGAACCGATTGTTAGCAAGGAACTGCATTCGATATAAATATTCTCTCGTTTTCAATTATACACAACAGTCAAGTTTCAATGTTAAAATATTTAATACATCGGGCTATGAAGTAATAGAATTCCCTCAAGTAACATGATGAACCAGTGTTCGTCCTCGAACAAAGATTTGCAAAGAAAAGAATAGGACTCAAACAATAGATTACAATTTAGAGACTTGAGGATGCAACCTACTTTTCTTTAACAAAAATGTTCCATTGCATGATCGGGTTGTGTTAGTGTGTGTTAGAGATGCAACGCCCTTTATTTCCCATCCCAATCATGGCTCGATATGGTTTATTTCCTTGCACCTCTCGTGTTCACTCACCTCCCAACCATTTATGAGTGACTATGAGGAAAATAGTTTCGCCCAACTCCAGAAGAAATCAGTTTCGTAAACCGAGTTATTCATGATGTGAATTCAGTCAACACAGTACCCCCGACCACATTCATAGCACCAACCCTAGACCAAGCAATTCAAACCACTCATAAGCATATGTAATGGGTTTAACACCCTCACAAGATATTTCTCTCTTCGCACAAAGTGTATAAGGGGTTGAATTTTCGCTCAGCTCTCTGCATGGATAAGTCCGTACCACGGATTGCCTAACTGTCATAACCGGAGCCAACAATAACACAAGTGCAAAGTGAAGGTCTTTAGTTGGTTGTAGCGGGGCTTCGGGTCAGGTAGGATAAAAGGATATATTTAGGCTAAGTTGAGAAGGAATTTCGCAAACTAAGTCAATTCAAAATACATCACTTCCTTCACTCTTAACATGAACTTTATTGTTCCCCGCTACCCAACTTTATTCACACTTGAATTTTTTTTTTTTTTTTCACAAGTTGAGTGTTTGACATCCTCAACTATTAATTTACATGACTAACTTCCTTTTCATTGCTTTTTCTCTTTCGATTTTTTTTTTCGATTATAGACTGCAACTTTTTTTTTTCTCTTTTGTTCAAATCATTTCGCAGCCACCAAGTGACACAAGATAGAATTACAATCCCCTGAATTCAGTCCGTTTCACGACCATTGCTCAAGACAAGATAACCCTTGCAACTTCTTAGACTTTGACCATAGCACAATCCTCAATCAACAAAGCTTGCGAATCCCTTCTCTATGGGTTCAAAACAGAGATGATGCAAAAGAAAGGGTATTCGTGGCTTGTAGCGTGGCATAAAAATTCAAGGAAAGGCTAAGGCTCAAACGGGCTTCTAATGGTCCATGTAGCAAGGTAGGCTCTTTTAGCAAGTCAAATTTGGCTTAACCTATTGTCTTTGCTATAATTTGCACTTGAATCAAGAAGCTACAACGGTATGCACAAGAAAGCACATCCAAGCATAACCCAACCATGCAGGACACACATCAAAGAATCACGAGCTCATAAATATTAAAAACAACTCTTAGGCTCAAAAGCTCACAAATTATGGTTTTCATGTGTTTCTCCCATCCAATTATGAGTTATAGGTCATTGATTGATCTTCATTCCAAATCTAAACTCATTGGTCGAGGATAGTGGTTAAAAGTATTCAAACCATGACTACTCACAAAAGTATAATAATTTCCGTTGGAATTGGGGCGCTCAGGTTTACACATGAAGGGTAATATGTCTGTTTCTGTTCGGGTTGACTAGGTTGTAGACATCTAACAATTTTACAATTCAATTTCAACCTATTCATGTAGGTTTAGGCGAGATCATCTCTATGTGCTCAATTAATATCCAATTATGCAATGATTTTTTTCAAAAAAAATGAACCAAAAGTGAGGTTGCTTCCTATCAAAGTATGGTTTAAAACCTAAGTAGCATAGATAGGTAACGAAAGTAGAGAACAAGATTAAAATGGATGCTGACTCAACATGAATATAACGTTTCAACTACAAAAAGTAGATAAAGACATTAAGCTCACAATCAATTCAATTCCCCCCCACACTTAGACAAAACAATGTCCTCATTGTAAAGCAAAACAATAAAATGGGAGTTATGCACGAGGGCTACGTGCTTTTAAAAAAAATTTGAAAATCCGAATGTACGGCCGTAAGGTGGGTTCTGAACAAAAGATAAAAAATTGCATTACGGCCGTAAAGTTATGTCTCACGGCCGTAAGCTGGCCTCTGATTAAACGTACTGGAATTGTGTTACGGCCGTACTTGAGTACCTTACGGCCGTAAGTTAGCCACTGATTTTTTATTTTTTTTGTGTGTGAATGAAATGACTAAATAAAATAAAAATAACCAAAAATGAAAATACGAAAATAAAGAGTCGAGGAGGTAAAGAAACTCCCCTCTCGGGTTGCCTCCCGAGCAGCGCCTTTGTTTACTGTCGTTGGCTCGACAGGTTGTTTCCTCCTTCAACCGGGATTAGGTGGATTTCCAAAGCTCAATTTCTTCTTCATACTCCTCATTACGGCCTGCAAAATAGGGAGTAGAGATTTTTCATCAGAGACGGGTAATGAGATGGATGAGATTTTACCTGATTTCGGTAACTTTGGACAGTCCTTTCCACCAATATCAAGAACTTCCTGTACTAAAGAGTCATTCACATTAACAGAATAAACAGGATCATCATCAAAAATTTTCACGGAATCATAAATATTGAATTGAACAATTTCATTATCAAATTCCATGGAAAGTGTGCCACTGCTAACATCTTAGTCTTAGATGTCTTTAGGAATGGTCTCCCTAGCAAAATAGGAGTGGAATTGGGGGAGTGGTCATCATTCATGTCCAATACATAAAAATCTGCAGGAAATACTAACCCTCCTACTTGCACTAGAATGTCTTCAACTACCCCGTCATGATAAGCATTAGAATGATCGGCTAGTTGAATTATAACATTAGTTTCAGTCAGTTTGGCAAGTTTTAATGACGCATAGGTGGACCTAGGCATTACATTGATAGATGCACCTAAGTCTATTAAAGCACGATTTATTTTTTTATTACCTATTTGACAAGGTATGGTAAACATACATGGATCCTTGCACTTGTGAGGTAATTTTCTTTGAAGAAATGCAGATACAGACTCACCCATTCTTACCATCTCATTTCCCACCAGTTTCCGTTTTCTAGTGCATAAATCTTTTAAAAAATTTGCATACCGAGGGACTTGCTTGATGGCCTCCAATAGAGGGATATTGATTTCAACCTTCCTAAACATTTCTAACATGTCCTTTTCTTTGCTCTCTTTGTTTGTCTTCGCTAACCTGCTAGGAAAAGGTGGGGGTGTTAGTTTAACATTTAAATGAGAGTTAGTTTTTACCTGAGGGTTTTGCGAAGTGTCGTTTCTCTTCCCGACTCCTTCCTTTCCATCTTCCTCCACTTCGGGTGCAGCCGGTTCCAATTGCGGACCCTCAATTTCCCTTCCGCTCCGGAGAGTTATGGCGCTCACGTTTTTGGGATTCACCTCGGGGTGTGATGGTAGCTTCCCTCCATATTGTGCCTCCAATCTATTTATGGCAGTGGCCATTTGGCTCATTTGATTTTCCAGATTTTGAATGCTTGACTTGGTATCCTGTTGGAATTGCATCGTGTTAGTTGCCAACATCTTAACCATATCTTCAAGAGACATACCTGAATTTTGAGGTTTTTGTTGATATTGCCCCTGTGGTTGGAAGGTTCCTTACTGCTGGAATTGTCCTTGTGGCTTGTTTGAAGTAAAACCCGGGGGTTTGTTATTTCCGTAGCTCAAGTTGGGGTGATCTCTCCACCCGGGGTTGTATGTGTTTGAATATGGGTTGTACTGTTGCCCTTGTAAAGGGAAACCTCCAGCAGCATTTACCTGTTCATTGTTTTCTTCTTGCAATACCGGACAGGTATCCATTGGATGTCCAAAGTTTGAACAGATTCCACAGGCCTTGGCTTGTTTTGAATTCCCTACAGCAAGCTGCTTAACGAGATTGGTTAGTTCATATAATTGACCTTCAATGTTGGTACTACTTACCTCATTTACTCGGCGGACTTGGGAATCTCGGGTTGAATTGAATTGCTGAGTATTTTCTACCATATTAGAGATTAAAGCCCGCGCTTGTTCCGGTGTCTTGTCCATCAGTGCTCCTCCACTTGCGGCATCTATCATGTTTCTATCCATCGGTGCTAAGCCTTCGTAGAAATACTGCACCAGGAGTTGCTCACTGATCTGATGGTGAGGGCAGCTCGAGATGAGCCTTTTGAAGCGCTCCCAATACGCGTACAATGTTTCGTTGTTGTTCTGGCGTACCCCACATATCTCCTTTCTAATTGTACTAGCTCTCGATGCAGGGAAGTATTTTTCCAAGAAAAGTCTTTTCATGTCGTTCCACGTAGTAACTGTTCCTGATGGTAGACAATAAAGTCAGTCGGTGGCGGCATCCTTTAATGAGAATGGAAAAGCTCTCATTTTTATTTGTTCCTCGGTAATGCCCGTGGGCCTCATACTGTCGCAAACCACATGGAACTCCTTTAGGTGCCTATATGGGTCCTCACCGGCATGTCCCCGAAAAGTAGGTAGAAGGTGGATCAACCCGGATTTTAGCTCAAAGGTTCTTCCTTCTTCTACCGTTGGAAAAGTGATACATAAGGGCTGTTGAGCCACATCAGGAGTAGCCAGTTGCTTGAGAGTCAGATTATTGTTAGCTACTGCCATTGGTTGTGCAACTCTTCTTTGCTGTTGAAAAGTTCTCTTGATTTCTGGGTCAAAATAAAAAAATTTAAAATTAGTTGATCGAGTTTTACGCATATAAGCAAAGAAGTAGACAGGAAAGAATTTTTTTTTTTTTTCGAATAATTATAGAAATAAAGTGAAAATAAAATTAATAAAATAAAATACAGAAAAAAAATTCTAATTAACTAAACAACTAAATTGGTTGACCGTTCCCCGGCAACGGCGCCAAAAATTTGATGCGTGTCGCAATGCACCAAAATAATAAATAATTCCTTACTCGCTAAATATTAATTAATAATGTAGTAGCGAGAGTAAGGGTCGATCCCACGAGGAACGGAAACTAATTTTAGTTGTTCGATCAATTAGAATTGAATGGAGGGTTTGTTGTTTGAAATTGCTTGAATAAAAAATATGCATAAAAATAAACAATTAAATATGACTAGGAAATAATATGAGAAGAAATCTTGTTCTCGGGTTCGGTTGTGCCCTCAATTAATGTTATACTTTTCCTTGTAACGTGTTTCTATTCCTAATTCAATTATCAATCATAAATAATCAACAAGCTCTGATTATCTAAATTCTTCCTTATGTGTATTGATTCAAAACAAGCTCTTCAAACCAATTCTAGTCACAGACAATCCAAACAAGGTCTTAGGATTTAATGCACGACTAGTATGAAAATTTAGAAGAATAGATTGAATTAGATCGTTAATTACACAAGCTCGAATTAATCAATCCAAGTTGAATTATTACTAAACCTGCACGAGATTTATTTGCTACTAAAGTAAAGATTCAATGACAATTACGGATCAAGAATCTAAACATAGCATATTCATGAATCCAAAGATCAATAATCCAATTGGCCAAATTAAACTATTAATCAAATAAACTCAATTGAACATTCAAAACATAATAATCCAACAATTGAAATAAAGGAATAAATTCACGCTACTAATTTGTAGGAAAAGAAAATAACATAATTAAATTGACACAACTTCCCCTTTGAACAAGATATGGAATTTAGCCTAGCATGGTTGTGGTAGATTTTTCAAGTTGCTTCATGAATTTCATTGTTGTTGATATTCTTGCACTTGAAAATCTCCCAAGAATGCTCTATAATTTTCTCTCAATTTTCCTCAATGTTCAGCCTCTTTCAAAAATAATAAAAGTCTATTTTTCTTGTCTGAAATTCCCTTTTTATAGCCTCAATTTCGTGCCATAGCTTTGGACTCAAGAAATCTCAAAATTATGGAAAGAATTAAAATAAGGAAATTTTTGACTGGAAAGTTACGACCGTGACTTTTACTTTACGGCCGTAACATGGTTTCTGCATATTTTCCTTAAATTGAGGTTACGGCCGTGACTGTGTTTCTGCACCTTTTTCACCCTTTGAAGGTTACGGCCGTAAATCCTCATTTACGGCCGTAAACGTGTTTCTGCTTATTTTCTTCTTGATTCATCATACTTTTACGGTCGTGACTTTATTTCCTTACGATCGTAACCTTATTTTAACCTAAGTCCCCAAACTTCAGTTTTGAGTGCATTTTGGTCATTTTTTTTTCTTTTCTCTTCTTTTATGATCCTATACAATATAAAACATAAAATGCATTAATAATACTTAGATAGAATCAAATTATTGCTTATTCAAGGATATCAGTGCATAAAATAAACGTAAATATAACACTTATCACATGACACAATTATCCAATTTCAGGTAAAACTTATTTCTGGTTATTTTACGTGTTGAGATAAATACATTCTTATTCTTAGAGAGATAAAAAAAATGGACTTTATTTATTATTATTATTCCATAAAATAATTGTTATTTCAATTTCAAGTAGACCAATACATTGTATACCTATGTTTACATTACGGGTTGCTAGCATTAAGAAATTACAATATCGTATTGTAAGTAATGTATTTGAATTTCCCCTATGCTGTTTATGATATGAAAGTAATAAATAAATTTATTTTTTTTTATTACAAAACGACTTACTATTGTTGTATCTTGATATGCAGTAGGTGTCATATCGTTTCTCAAAAAAATTTCTTCCACATAAACCATCGGTTGCACATATTCAAGATAGTAGTTACCAAATATGGGACTACGAAACATGGAAACATAAACACATTGGTCAAGTACAGGCTATAACAACTGGATGGTCAAACAACTACAAGGCCAAAAAAAATAAAAATAAAGACGTTTTGATGTTTGAGTTAATAACCAATTCACCTACAACTTTTGTTGTGTATAAATATCTGTACCCTACTAGAAAATTAAGTACAACTTAAAATTTTAATTATCGACCCTTGTATTTAATTTCTTGAGAATATGATATTTTCTTTTGTTTGTTACTTTAATTTCAATAGTTGTGGAATACGGATTTTTTATGTAATATAATAATAATAATAATAATAATAATAATAATAATCATCGATTTTATGAACATCTGTGATTTTGTCATTATTGCAAATATTAATGCACATATACGATGCTTACATCACACCCCTGTTAAACCCAATAATTTTATAATATTATATATATAATATATTGATTATTGAAATATTTGTGTTTAAAAATTGACTTGAAAAATTATTGAATCACCAATTTTTTTTTTTTTTTTTTATAAAAAATACATTCAAAATTTTAGTGCTGATTCGATGTATTATTTAAATATTTGCGTCGGAAATGATTTAGCTGAATGGTGGAAAATTATTTCTCTATTCGGAGGCGTACCAGTCGTTGTTAAACCATTATTTTTATTTTTTTCACGTATCTTGAGGTGATTTTATCGTTAAAAATTGTAAAGAAAAAATATTTATGGTTAGAGAATAATTTGGCGTACTAGCCATTATTAAATCAGTTTTTTTTTTCACGTATCTCGAGGTGATTTTATGGTTAAAAATTGTAAAGAGAAAATTTGTATGGTTAGAGATTGATTTCGGAAATTATATAATTTAAAATTTGTTAAAAGTTATTTTTTTGAATTTTTTTTTTTTATATTTTCGAGATAAAATGTGTTCTTGAAAAGTAGATATAGAAAATGTGTGTATTTAAAAAGTAATTTGTGGAAGTGTATTGTTTAAAAATATGTTTTTTTTTCCAAACAGAAGCTTAGTTTATAAACCAAAAAAAAATGTAAAGATCCGAACATAGGCTAAATTATTTTATAATGAACATAAGTACCTAGAAACGGTAAAACTTTAAACAGATAGATAAATGACATGAAATAGATAAATTGCAATAAATCTTCTAATATGGACAACTGTAATTTGACAAATCGAAAATCACTTTTTAAATTTAGTGACAAGTGACAAGGAATGGAATAATTAGAATATTGCGTCAACAAAGTCCAGATGTAACGACTAAAAATAAAAACTTGAAATCACAAGTCGCGAAAAAAAGGTGTTAGAACCAATAAATTGCAAAATATGGACATTAGTTTGTTTTGCATCATACCAAAAGCATGACGCAATTGATGAAGAAAAGCATCGCCCATCATTGATCCTGCAGCATTAAATTTGTTCTCACTAATAATGGTTAAATAAATGATTTTATGATTTTTACTGACTACATGTTAAGATTAGATTATTTGGAAATATGTTTGTGTTTCTTTTTTAATATTTTTTTTAATAAAAAATAAAAATAAATTAATAGTGATTTTTTAAAATAATGGATAATTGATATTTGATTGATAAGTTAAATATTGCATGTTTGATTGGTATTAAACCTCTGATCGGAGTGATTAAAAATCAGTTGTCCGTTTTTTTTTCGGATTTCAAGATAGATATAGGGTTAAAAATTGGAAACATAAAAGTTATATGTTTAAAAAACTGTATTAGAATTATAGTGATTATAACCAAAAAAAAAAATAAAATATATATTACAAAAAATCAACATCTGAACAGAGGCTGAATAATTGTGAATAATTATGTACATAAATAATTTTTTTTTTAAAAGATATCAAATTAAACAATGGTTATATATGTGGTTCAACACCTAAATTGGGAATTGAAATCATTTTTATATTTATTTATTATAATAAATATAAAAGATAGGTAGTTGTACTTTGATAGATATAGAGCGTACTAATTGTGGTGAACTTCTGTTTGGTAACATTTTGTTTACAAAACTAGGTTATATATTTCAGATAAAAAATAGTTGTTGAATATTAGTGAGAAAAAGTTTGCATAATTAAAATCTATGTTGCGTTTGACAGATCCTTATAAGCCAATTTAAAAGAAATGTTTAAACTACATAATTTCTTAAATCAACTTTTAATCTCACACATTTTTCCTTCAATTTTTGACTAAATATTTTACCTGGATAACACAAATAATTTTTCTTTATCCTAATTAAATAGTCATCGAACACAGCAACATTTGAAATTTTTTTTCCATATCTTGCCTTTAGAGACGATTTTTCGTCTAAAATATTTGTTACGAGGGCGAGAAATAATTATTTAACTCTCATATTTTAAATAATGAAAATAAATAATTAATAAAAAAGTTAAACAAAATATTTGCACATCTTTTCAATATAAATTAGTAGAATATTTTAATAGAATATGTGATTAGAAAAAAAAAATATGTTAATTAATTGAATGTTATAAAAAATAATGTGATGAAAAAAATTTGAAGACATAAGAGCAAAAATAAATAAATATAGAAAATATCTCTTGCAATTAAAGTGTGATGTAAATATAAAAAAGTGTTTTGTGAATATAATTACCCTCTATAAACTAGTTTATAAATTGTAATGATTGCGTTACAGAATATAATATAAATGAGATATTATTTTGTATATGATGCACATGCGAAATACTTGATTTGACAGGTGTCTAGTATTTTTTTTCAATACAAACTTGGACGGATTTGAAATAGATTTCATTTCTTTTTATAATGATGAGAACATATATCTTTCATAAAATGAAGATAAAAATCTGTAGTCTTTATTTAGTTTGGAACATATTTTTTCGTACACAATTTCCATATTACTTTTTAATATATCGTTCTTTTACATAATGATTATAATTTATAAACAAATTTATAAATAACACAATTTGTCAAACTACTTTCATGGGTGGGGTTGGTTGGTTTGACAGCTGAATCTATGGATGTTTAGTTAGGTGGCAAGCTTGATGGTTGTATACAAATTCCCCTCATAATTTTTTTTACTGATTTTATCTTTCTCATGATTTTGAGAGCTTCTTGTAGTAGACTTGTAATGAACTTCATAAAAGTTGTTTTACCAAATCGAATAAGAAATGGTTTTGAGGATCATGTGATGAGTTTAGCTGCTTATTTCACTTCAAATCACGTATATATTTTTTAAGAATGATTATTCTATTTGTCTACAATATTTTACAACAACTTAAATCATCAATATGGAGCTACACAGTTTGACATGTATTTTTATTCATATCTATTTTTTTAGCATCTTGATTATTCTTGAACAAGGCAGCTTTTTTTTTTTAAAAAAAAGATAATTGGAAGGATGCAACCACATATTTTACCTCGAAACATAAAAAAACATGTTTTTAAACATACAACTTTTAACAAACAGAGGCATCAATTTTTAATGTTTTATTATAAGTTTCATAACTTATTTTATAATGTTTTACTTGATAGAGATTGATATAAATCTTAGAAACTGATTTCATTAATTGGTCCAGCTATAGGCTACATATTTGCTTAGGAAGTCTCTAAATGACCTATTTCATATTTTTTCATCTGATAGATAATCACATACACTGAGCCACTTTAGGCTCTATCTTAAAGCTACTAATTACAATTTTCTTCAAAATTAGATTAAATATTTTGCCGTTTCTTCATTTGGGCTTGTTTGTTGAAATTTACATGGTTTTTTTCGTCTTTTTTAAACAGATGTTTGGTTTTTAATTGAAATCTTGGAAATTTGAGGAAACCCACTTCATGTTTTTGGATTATTTTAAGTTAGTTTCTCAGGTTGTAATTACGATATTTTTATTGTGAATTCCAATTGTTTTGATGTGATCTTTCTTCATCTTAACAATCAATGACTGTCAGTGAGAATCCAAGCGTTCCAATGACAAAAAGGGGATTTCTAAATATCAATATGGAGATCACAACAGCAACTGCCTCCTTGTCAGTCACATTGCAATATTTTTTTTTGTTTTTGTTTCCCCAATGCCGAGTTTTGAGCCATTTGTATTCAATTTTTGAGAACATTACAGCATGCAGTCCAAAAAATTCTGTCAGTTGCTTATTGATCTTCAATTTCAGTCAAAATAAAGTAGTGCTTTGTTATTTTATAATTTGTAATCAAGAATTGTAGATTTATATTTTCTGGAATTTAACCTTCCATAACCACTTAATTCTAACATTTTCTCTTCGAAGTGATTATCACCATCTGATGCGTTTTTTTATACCACTCCACTACCATTGACTAGCATCTTCTCTTCTTACACAAAATTTTTATTTTAGGTGAATTCACCCAACATCTCCTTCTCCATGACACGACATTGATTAGGGGATTTTCAAGTGAAGGTTTTTATTTTTTAAGGTAATATTTTTTTTGGAATCACAATGTTGTTGAATTATTATCAATATAACCAAGAGTAATGTGCTTCAATAAGACTATGGAATGTTAAACTTAAGTAAATTAAAAAATTGGTTAAGGGTATTGAATAATATGAATGCTCTTGCTGTAGATTTTATGAAATAATATGATTATATAAAATTATAATATAGCTCAATAAAAATGAAAACGATGGGATGTTGAATATAGATAAAATAATTTCACGAAACATAACAAGCATACGAATGACAAATTGATATGAACTTGATTCCTAAATACTTTTCTTAAAAAAAAAAGAAACAAGGTGTAACCCAACCTTGAGGACCCGAACCGGTCCTGCTTTGAGAAATTGGTTTGAGTGGTAAATCGCAGGATGTGCCTCCCAGAGGTCAGGGTTGAGTATACTGAAGGTCCCTACGAGTGGTGGTAACTCCCGCTTGTCACAAGGCTAAATCCATTTTCAGAATTCGAACACTGCACCCGACCGCGCTGAACGTGTTATCAGCCCTCCCCTTTGCCACTGAGAGATATGCCCTGGGACCTTAAATACTTCTCTTGATATGTCTTTTGTTGAACAATTATATTGTAATTAAATGTTCTATTTCTTTTGTGATTTTTTATTGTGATTTAAAGGAAAAGTCACCATGTACATTGTGCACACAATGTACTTATCTAAGAAAATAGGGGTGTAGACATATCCTTCAGTTTCTAATCTAATCTAACTATATACAGTGAGTGGGGATAACCCTATTCATTTTTTGTAGTCCTTTTGGTCTTGGAGTAATTGCATTTTTTTTTTGGGATCTTCTTTTCCTTTATTTGGATTAATTTTGAGCGTTCAAATAAATACGTAATAACAATATCTTAATATCGATGTGAAGCTTTTAGCACAATACTTTACGACATTATTATTTTTGAATTATTAAACTGTAGCAAAAATTATAGACGTTTTATCCATTAATAATGTATTTTATGTTTCAGTGATTTTTTTTTTCTTTCGCTTGATTGGATTTTTGGGCTCAAATGAAGTCATAATTATAAGATTTTTATATCATTTTGAATCTCTCGCGTAGTACTTTATCACAATATTTTCGAATTACAAAACCGTCAAATGTAGCAAAATTATAGACGTTTAAAATAGTCACTTAACATTCCTTTTTTTTTTTTTTTCATTTCTTTCATTTGATTAATTTTGAGAGCTCAAATAAAGTCTTAATAGTAGTATCTTAATATCCATGTGAAGCTTTCGCACAATACTTTACTAAATTATTTTTGAATTACTAAATTGTAGCAAAAAATTATAGCCGTTTAAAATGATCTATTAATAATATATTTCATCTTTCAGTAATATTTTTCTTTCGTTTGGCTGGTTTTGTGGACACAAATGAAGTCATAATAGTAAGATCTTTACATCAATATGAAGATTTCACATGATGTTTCATCACATTATTTTTGAATTATAAAACTGTCAAATGTAGCAAGAATTATAGCATTTAAAATGGTCCCTTAACTGTTGTTATATTTTTTTTTTATTGACTTCCTTTCCTTCATTTTTTTTAAAATTTTGTGGGATTCAAATAAAATCATAATAATAATATCTTAATATTGATGTAAATGTTTCGCACAATATTTTACTATATTATTTTCGAATTACTATACCGTAGCAAAAACTATAACCATTTAAAATGATTCATTAACAATTTATTTCATCTTTCAATGATTTTTTTCTTTCACTTGGTTGGGTTTGTGGCCTGAAATGAAATCGTAATAGCAAGATCTTTAGATCAATATGAAGCTCTAGATTAATTGAATATGTTATTGATAAGTATATTTTATACACTTATTTATCTGTCAAAATTAGGATATTATTTTAATTCTTGAATAAATTTTATTTAATTATTATTATTATTTGTCATTATTTCAGCTTTTATCTCAAAATCAAGAAAAATGAAAAATTGGAGCAAAAACTCAATTTGGATGCAATTGGATATAAAACGAAGACAAGGGAGTGACTTGAATAATTTGAAAATAAATGAGGATCAAAAATTAAACCTACCCTAATGTTAATTGGGCCTCAAAATTAGTTGTAAGAAAACTTTTTTGGCCCAAATTAGGAGTGGATTTTAGAGATATATAATTCTTTGTCCATTGCAATTGAACGGGGAAGCTACCGAGAGACAAAAAACTGAGAGACAAAGTGGAAGGCTGCTAGGAATAAAAATATATACAAACAGGGGGTTTACATTGTGATTGGTCGGCTAAGAATTGAATTCAAGGAAGAGAAAAATTTCCTTGTGCAAAATTAAAAATTGTGGTTGGCTGTGCACAAAAATTGAGAGGTAATTTTGAGGAACATATTTTGAAGGAGGCAGAGGGGAATATATACACTGTAATGCCCCGATTCCCTCGCTGGGGCCTTCTTCGTATCGTACTCATGGTCTTTCCACTCCCACCCTGGTCGTCCTGATCCTCAAGGACTGCCAGCCTCGTTTTCAGGAAGTAGAATTTGCGTTCCATGAATTTCGAACCTTGTGCCTAAGAGTTAAGTACAAATATTCTTAGAAACTCACTATTCTAATATTCTAATGGTAGCAAGAATTTAAGAATCTTAACACTTAACCCCTAGTTTCACGGATCGCAGGTTCAGCTCCCGAGGTTTCTCGCCTCTAGGTAGCTTACCTCTCATTCATTGGCCGGCAAGGCAGAACAACTGGCACACACGCACGCTGATGAGTAGGATGTAAGGGAAATACCTGCAATATGATCATATCATTAGAGCACTTCATGGTAAAATAGGCCAACCGTCTAGCTGTTGCCGACTTGCCGAACCGAATGGGGAGATAAGCATTTTCACTGCGTGACATTCTCCCCCATTCGAATCCGCTTACGTCCTCGTAGCGGGAAGTGAGTTTCGCATCAACACGCACTCCTCAATTGCAAAATTAAACGGCACCATCCCCTCATGGACGAGCATTCACACGGTGGTACTCCCACACTTGCCCGCTGTAACTTGTACATACCGCCTCCGACACCAACCTTCACCATCTGCCCCCATAAGCAGTAGTTCTTCGGTGGACGGCCTCCAGCCGCAGCGCCTCCAGCACATGTCGAAGCACATACCCACTACATTCTCGTAGGCTCTGCAAAATGCGCTCCTCAAAACTCCTTCTAAAGAAATCGCGCAACGCTGCCCAACACACCCATCTTCCCCAACAGCTTCCTTCTTCGTGTTCCGCCAACTTGCCGACACGATCCGTGGCCCAAAATATTTTCTCCGCGAGAATTCATGTCATTGATCTCCACAAGACCAACAACGCATTCAAGCGGGACCGCTCTGATACCAACTTTCACGGATCGCAGGTTCAGCTCCCGAGGTTTCTCGCCTCTAGGTAGCTTACCTCTCATTCATTGGCCGGCAAGGCAGAACAACTGGCACACACGCACGCTGATGAGTAGGATGTAAGGAAAATACCTGCAATATGATCATATCATTAGAGCACTTCATGGTAAAATAGGCCAACCGCCTAGCTGTTGCCGACTTGCCGAACCGAATGGGAGATAAGCATTTTCACTGCGTGACACCTAGGTACAAGGTTTGATCCCTGCGGAAGGAAAAAATCAACTTCCTGGAAACGAGGCGACAATCCTTGAGGACGCCTCGTTTCCAGGACGACTGAGGGGAGTGGAAAGACTATGAGTACGACACGGAGAAGGTCCCTACGAGGGAGCTGGGTCGTTACATACACAAACACGACAGGTTGAGGGATGGATTATTATTGTAATATACATTGAAGTTGGCAGATGACTTCTTGGAATATATACACAGATTATCGTAGAAGAAGAAAAACGTTTTAGTCGGCTAGAGCAATTGAAGCGCAATGCTGGGGTTATTCTTGATGGTGCAATTCTTCGAGCTCCAAGTTTTACTTTCATTAATATTTATTTCTTTTTCTCCCAAGAACATGAGTAACTAAATTGTTAATCGGGATTGATGACATAGATTTAATGTTTCTAGTTTAATTTTGATTCTCAAGTTGATGTTTTGATGTTTATGTATTGATTTTATTATTACTTTTAGTGTTTGAGTTGCTTGATCACCAATTCATGATATAATGGATTTTTCATAATTCAAAAGGTGAATTAAAAATTAGATCACGTAATAAAATTTGACAATTTTCAACAAAAAGATAGAGATATGAATTTGTGGTTGCTTGTGGTCACTTATGAATTCCTAGGTAATTTAATACATTTATCTAAGGAGAACTCTGACCCGCTGTAGAGATACATTGTTGACTTAGTTAAATAGACCTAATTTGAACTCAAGAGAGGTAAATTAGATATATGTGTGAATTCGATCAAATACAATTCTAGAAAACAATTTGAGATGATAAATTAAGTTAGAACATTATTTCGAAATAGTTAGTCTCAATATTGATTTAATTGTTCGAAAATCCTCCACTTTAGTTATTGCTTTTATTAGTTGCTTTTATTTTAAGTTTTAATTGCATAGTTTATTTCTTTAAATCTCTATTTTATTGTTATTTTGAATTCTGTTGCAATTTTATTTTCTTAGTTAGTTTTTGTTTTAGTTTAGGAATTTAGAATCAAAGTAAATTTATAACGAATTAACTAGTTCTCGTGGGATCGACAACTCAAGCTCAAAAGTCCACTTTTACTACTTATTAACGATATCATGCACTTGCGATAATCAAACCAACAGTTATCCTTCAATTTTGCAAATTAAAAATAGTAATAGTTGTTGTATGAGTAAATCTCAAATATCGACGCAGTTTTATACACAATTCTTATCGCATCCCGTGCATTACACGGGATGCACTAGTGTGTGTGTGTACATCGTTCAAAACTAATCCAGCATTTTTATTTAAACATACTTATATATTAGTAAGAATTAGTCTACTTTACCCACCATATTCTACCACATCGGGTGCCCTCTCTCACATAAATGAGTGTGGGACCAGTCTCATAATTAGCGACTCCACTTCAATGTGAGGATGTGACACCCAGTGTGGTAGAATAGAGTGCATAAAATAGCATGACTATATTAGTAAAAGTAAAAGTATCAGTATGTAAGAGTTCAAAAGTGCGGACGTCAGAAATTCTCCGTTTTGACCTTAGAAAGTTTCCACCCGGTCGATGTTTCCTTAAAAATTCTACGTTCAAGCATCAGTAAGTTTTGAAACATGAATACAAAGTATTCAGCAAGTAACAAGTTTTCCTTTTTAAAATATGATTTCATAAGGATCCGTATTACAAGTCAAGTATTATCCCTAGCGCGCAAGATTTCAAGCAGAGTTTAAAACCCCAATACATGCATGATATTTCACAACAAGTTATAGAACATCGAAATAATTGCACAAAGTAGCATTTAAGACCAATTACAAAATTGCAGTGTTACTTACCTTGTTTGAGACTTGAAAACAAGAAAGAAATCAAAGATCAAAGTTCTGTTTTTCTTAAAAATGGTTAAAGTATCGATACATGTTCATATATCTGTTTTTCATGTATCGATACATGAGGAACTGTTTGTGAAACTAATCTCTGATTTTTTAAATTCTCATAATTTTCTTTGGTTTAACACTTCAAGATCATTGCAGAAACATCATAGAACATATTATGATCTTAACATTGTCATAGCATGCCCTATTTCAAATTATAGATAAAAATTAGAAACTACATTTGAAACTTGAAGGTTGGAACCTTGATCTCAGTTTGTTCGACATTTTTACTGGAATTTCAGGGGTGTTTAAGTTGTCTGTTAAGTGCAGAATGATCCCTCTATATATACACGAACTCCAGCTTCCAAAATCAGATAATCCTCAATTAAAAATATAGTTTTTTCAGCCTAACAATTGCCCTAACTATAGATTGAGGAGTAAGAGCAGCTATAAGCAGGTGGTGTATCTCTACATGAAGTTGTCCTTTTCATGTCTGACAAGTGACACTACCTGGTTTAATAAAATTCATTAAACCACAACTTAAACACGTGTAAACCTTAACTGGGGTTTTTGCATGTATCTACATGTATCGATACATGAATTAGTGTTTCTAAAATAATTAATTTTCTTGGAAATTGAGGAAAATGGTAGATCGTTACAGACACTATTTATATGCAATGCTTAATTACGGCGTGTGACTCTTCATCTAAAATTGAAAATAGAATATGAATGTTAAATATGAAAATGAATCTGAAAGCAATAAAATTGGATTTAGCAGCAAGAAGATTCTTCAATATTATTTTAACATCAACAACTTTCTTTTGCAAATTTTTTTTCTTAATATATGATCGAATCTGAAATTCTTGTATTAGGCAATCCTTAAATATAATTTTTAGCTTAGTTTTTCTTAAAAAATGATTTATTTGCACAAATTCTAGCACATTTATTTATATTCAAATATATTAATCCAAATTTTTCATTCTCAATGTAAGACATTTACATAGAATATAACATTTATTTATATTCAAATATATAAATCCAAATTTTTCATTTTTCAATAAAACATAGAATATATTTATTACAACTCTTACTAAATTTATATATAAATATTAAATTTTCTACAAAAAATTATTTAGAATATAAAAAGTGTATTTTGACGGGAATCTATTTGTGTATTTTTCAATGTTTTGAAACCCGGCCCTGATGTCGACCCGGGAAAAGCAAAGGGTCAGTAGGTCGACCCGGAGTGTTAACTAATATTGTTAAAAAAAATGAAAAATCAAATAATAGGCATTTGGAATAATATTTTTTTTTATTTAAGATTTTTTAAATAAAAATTAAATATGCACAAGATATAATAATAATAATAATAATAATAATAATAATAATAATAATAATAATAATAATAATAATATTTTTAAACTTTAGAATTACCAAATCAACGAAAATATAGATTAATTGTTGCTAATTATATTTATTATACTATAATTTATTTCAAAACTTTGAATATTAAATTATTTTAAGTTTTTTACCCATAAAAAATGATTTTAAAATTATTAAACTAACAGTGAAATACAATATTTGGAGAATTGAAAGAAAAAAAATATTTTCAAATTGGAATGGGTTAGTTTAAAAAAAGAAAAAAGAGGAAAAGAAATACAAAAAAAATTCAAATTACAAAACCCACCAAATGCTACAATGAGGCTCTAACTTGGGTTTTGTCCCTGACAACAAGTGCCACAGGGAATTGGGCTAGCTATTAGTTTATGTTTCATGACCGAAACAAAAATTAAAAGCAAAACAAAACAAATTGTAACAACAAATCCTACATCGAATAAAAAAGAGTGAATATAGGCTGACCAATTCTATAAATACTGCTGTTTGGAATGCTTTAAATCAGTGTGGGGCTGTTATTATTAGCAGCCCCCACCAACTTGAGTTAAATTTGTTTTTAATTAATAATTGGAATAAAAAAAATTATAAAAAGTTCAAAATTTGACCTGCCAAAATCGGTAAACCTGGTATCGGGTCATCAGTTTACTCTAAACTCGGCCGGGTTGTTTAAGTTTCATCCGAGTTTCAAATACTCCTATTTTCAGTATTTTATGACCCTTTTTTTGGTCTAGACAGCGGGTTTCTCAGTCTGGTCCGAGTTTGACAACATTGAATTTTTGTGATGACTCTTCTATTATATCGATGAATCAATATATATTGTTAAATTAGGTTCACACTCTAGATATCGTTTGTACGATATAACATTATATTTGACATTTTTTTGATCTGCGCTTGAAGCTAATCGACTCAAACCAAATGTTGCTTCTATATGATAATTGTCTATTAGTTAACATATTGTTATTTCGACAAAAAATAGTAATAAAATAAAATAAAAGTTAATCGAAAATGAAAATTTAATACATATCATTTTATATTTATTAAGATTAAGATATAGATGAATGCAACATTCAATTTCTCAATGGCAATACTTTAATTTTCCGTCCTTTAACATTGTAGCATTTATAAATTAATTTGTTTACATCTTGAGGTAAAATGTATAGTTGAAAAGTGAAAAGAAAAATGTGTGTGATTAAAAAGTAGTTTGAGAAATTGTGTTTATAAATTATAATGATTACGTTAAAGAACATATACTTAAATCAAAATTATATTAGATACTAATTATCTACACTTCTTAATTACGGTACGCTAATCTTTATCTTGAATTGAAATTAGAATGAAATTAGAATATGTATATTAAAAATTGAATTTGAAAGCAAGACAATTGGATTTAACAGCAAGAAGATTCTTTAAAGTTATTTTAATAATGAACTACTTTCTTTTACAAATTATTTCTTTTTAATAGATGATCGAATTTGAAATTCTTATATTGAGTGACCCACCAAATGATTTTTAGCATAAATTTAATTAAAAGTAATTTATTTTCTCAAATTCTAGCACATTTATTTGCATTTAGATATATTACTCCAAATTTTTCATTTTTAATGCAACACATTTATATAGAATATCACATTTATTTATATTGAAATATATTAATCCAAATTTTTCATTTTCGATGTAAAAAATTTACATAAAATATATTTATTACAACTCTTGTTAAATTTTTAATAAATAATGAGTCTTCTACAAAAAAAAAAAAAAAAAAAAATTAATATAGAATGTGCATTTTGGCTAGAATCTATGTATATATTTTTGTGGCGGCTCTTCTATTATAACATATACTTATTCGCACTCCCAGTGATGCACAAAACAAAAAATTGTTATTAAATATTGAATAACTAAATAAGTATCTTAATTATTTAATAAAAATGTGAGAAATAGGAAGAAAAAAACAATTGAGTTTATATATTATAGAAAATAATATGAAGAAACTAAGGCTGCATTTGATTGAAAAAATAGAAAATGAGTGGAAATAAAATAATTTATAGGAATTGAATTGTCTGAAATTATTTTCGTGAAAAATATAATTGAAAGTATTTGATTTGATTAATTTTCTAGATGGAAAAGTGAAGATTTTTTCAAGTTTTGTTATTTGATTGACATTATTTTTCATGATAAATAAAACAAAATATAGCTATTTTAATAAAAAAAAAATTCATACATTTATACTTGATAATAACAAAAATATTAATTTTTGGAAAAATAAGTTAATTAACAACAACAACAACTAGAACTAAACGAGGTAAAAAGTATTTTTCATATAAGGTGAAAAATATTTTCTCAACTAAATTAAAAAAAAATATATTTTTCTTATTTTCAAGATAAATCACGAAAATCGAGATAGTATAAAAAATATTTTCAATGATAAAAAAGGTAATCAAACAAATTAAAATGTGGAAAATGAAAATATTTTACACCGAGGCAAATATGGGATTATCAAACACAGTCAATAACGAATTAATGCCAACACATATGTCAATCAACTTAATGATCAAAATAAATACATCACGCACATTCAACGGCTATTTAATGAACCAATGTACAGATAAACACCTGTAATTGTGGTTGTCTGGAATTATTTTTTAAAAAAATATATAAAAAAGGACTGTTTAGCCGGAAAAATTAGGCACACTTCGTTGTTATTATTTGTTGGGAGCTCGGGTTGCACTACTCATAAAAATTGATTTCTTGTGATAGATCATCACATTATAGGATTTTCTGTTCTATATATTTAACTTGAAATAAATAATTTTGCACACAAAAATGATTTTGAGAAGATTACCTTTGTAGCGTGCTTTACAATAATCTTCATCAACTGCTTCTTGATTCCACCAAAGCTTCAAACCCTCAAGCTTTCCCCGGTGTTCTCCAATGGCAGTTGTGCAGGTGTGTGGTCACCTTTCTCAAGACCTAGGTTAAACTAGGATTAGAGTTTCTTTTTAAAGAGGAAACACACACTACACACTTTAGTGTGTGTCTCGCCACTTTTCCAATTAGGTTAAGAAAAATAGTCTTGAGAGACTATTTGTAACCTCTTTACACTCCAAAATCCTACCAGGCCTAGTACCATAACTCAGACCCATTTCTGCACAGCCCAATACAGGTAGTAAGCCTGTATAAACCCATTATAGTGAAGCCACCGAGGGAACCTGATCGGACCCAATTAAACTAAGCTCCAATAAATTAATTATGACCCGATCAACTCTTGATCAGTCAAAATTAATTTATTAATCACATTCTATTCCACTAAAAGAACGAGATTGCACTCTTAGTAAAATTGAAATTACTGAAACAATTAATCAATAATTATATCCTCTGACTTATTGTTCTTACATGTTACCCCCGTCGATCAACTTGAATATTCGGAGCAAGTTAAAATGACCAAAATGCCCTTCTCTGAATATTCATAAATTCTCAACTCTCATCTTCTATCTAACAGTTCGATGTGATCACATCACATCATAGAATTCAACAGTCACTGTCGAATTACTGAGCTCAGATTCAACTGTCCACTAGAAGAACCAGTGAGATTATGATCATACCTAAAAGGTGACGGATTCCATAATACAAATATATGTTCCTCGTTAGTTCACTTTAATTCCCAAAGTGCCGAGATATTGATCAGCAATTGATCTCACCCATTGATACCTCAAAGAACTTCAAGTTAGTAATCGAAATCCATTATCCGATTAGGATTAAGGTCCCACGTACAATAGTCAAGTGAAATTAAACTTGTATGCTCAATGTCACAAATTAATTTCATGTGGTCCCGTCCAATACGTTCCAAACGTACTCTCAATTTTATTACCAAAGTCAAAGATAGGCTTTAATAAAACCGAGACGATCTTATCAAAATAAATTGTCCATATTTATTTACTGATCGTGAACGTTAATTTTAGATCGAATTACAAATTGAATCTTTCTGTGTTTAACAACTTAAACACTCAATCTGTAATATTAAATCGACTCATGGACAAACGCAACTTTATATTAATGCAATCAATAAACATTTTATTTTGAATGTCGTGAATTATACTCTATGGGCATATATAATTCCAACAATCTCCCACTTGCCCTTAGAGTATACATGAAACATCGAATAATCCATCTTGTCAACACCATCTTTACACTAATGATTATGTCCTCAACCAAGATAGTAAAAACAATCCAAGATTGTGTTATACCCAACCAATTAACCACATTATCTCCCAGTTATATTCCAATTTTGACGACTCTCGAGAGTCCTAATCAAATCAGATCTTAATTAGTTTTACTCCATTAGATCACTAACTGAATAGATAAGCAAATATTTACTTGTTTTCCGAAAACGTTTCAGTATATGCTTTACCTCTATTCAATGATCTGATCCTGGATCAAACTAATAATCACCAACAATATCTCCAACATAAGATATGACCTATCTAGTGCAAAGTAAGGCTTCCTATAGCCGGAGCATAAGGAACCTTCTCTATCTTACCATGAGTCTTAGGAGAATACTCATAAGATAGATAAAGTCCACAAAGAACATTATTCCTTTCAAGACTTCAATATTGCAAATATAGATAATATCTTATTATTACATGAAACTTGAGACTATTCTATTTCATTTTTCTCCCACTCCGAAAAGTACTGATGTCTAGAAAGAAAAAAAATAAAAAAATAATAGACAGTCATCTAAAAGTCCTTCAAGTCTAATTGATGGTGCCAACTACTATTTAATGAACATACTGTCACACATAAGTAGAGTGTCATTCAAATAAATAGTCGTGAAAACTATCTCATCTTTCTGTATACACGAGTATACTTAAGATATATCAAGATTTTGATCAAGAACATGTATCACAATGGTTCTATCAAATTCTATATTCCATAACTTGAACAATTACCCAAATTCAAAGTTGGAAACTTGTAAGTCATGAATTTTACTTTCATGGTCTTTAATATGAACTCATCAGATTACACTTTGTAAATGATTTCCTCAAGATGTATTCAAGAAACAACATCTTGACATCCATTTGTCGTACCTCATTTTCACAATGAACGACAATGGATAAAAGATCCAGGTAAACTTTTCCATGGCTATTGGCGAGAAGGGTTTCACAAACCCACAATCATAAGCCTTGCACTAAAGGTATCAACCTTTTCATCTACCATTCTTTTATCATCTTAAAAAATCATCACACCCTATAGGTTTGACCCCATTGGGTGCGTCTACAAATATCCAAACTCGTTGGATTACTAGGAATCTAATTCCGAGTTCACATTCACCTTCCATGATTTCAAGTCTATAACTTCTACCACTTCCCTAAATGAGGAGTTCTTCTCTTATTTCAGTAGAGACTGTCTAAAAAGACTCTCCGTAGAATAAGCGTAAAAAAAAGTGGTCTTACAACCCTCCCACTCCAATTAGTCGCTGGAAGTGTATTTCCATTATGTCCAAACAGAGTCCCTTCCTCTCCTCACACTACTTGGTACATCCCTAATTGGGATCAACCTCTTCACTGCCTCTTTATGAACATAAAGAAGAGACAGAAAAGTGAGAACAACTTCGACTACAACCTTTGGTTTTTCCCTGTCCATTGGGATCACCAGGCAAAAATAGTGGTTAAACCACTTGCCCATTCTCCCACTAGGATCAGCAACCATCGGTTCCGTAGGAAGTTCCAAATCATCAAGATTAATTCTATGCGGAAATCTGGAATCAAGTTGTTTGAACCACGTTCTAACATCTCATCCAATAGAATTTTACTTGTTGATTTATATTCTTCTATATGCCTTATCCTCTAAGAAAGCTACATTTGTACTCAACAAATACTTTCTTAACCAGAGGATTATAGAAGAAATAATTTCTAGTTTCGTTGCATGCCTTATAATCAAACCTTCATTGTTGCCTACATCTCGTCAATCCTTCCTTTCGGGTTGTGTGCCAAAAGTCCCCAAATCTGAATGTGGTATAGACTATGCTTGCACCCATGCCACAACTCTAGGGGTATTTCAGGAAATGAATTAATGGTACTAGGCTATGAAGGAACCTGACTATCTCCGGTATACATTCCCAAATGAAACTAGTAACGAGGATAACTCATCATTGATTTGGTATTATCTTGTTCTCCTTTTCCGATAAATGGTTCCTAAACTCATATGAGAGATACACAAACCTCGATCAAATCGAAGTATCTCGATTCTCTTAATTACTTCTCAACTTTTGTCCAAAATTCTAGAAATTCTTCAACATTTCAGATCAATGAGATATTAAGTATAGAATCGAGATCTGGAGTGATCATCAATAAAAGTGATGAATTACTCGTACTCTCTCGTATCTTGAGCACCAAAGAATCCACATATATCGAAGTGTATTAATCCCCAAACTCTTAAATCCATTTAATGTATAAGGACTGTTGGTTATCTAATCCTCTAAACAAGATTCAGAAAACAATATAGATTCCACCTCAGATCCTTTTGAGGTCCATCCTTTACTAGTATTAGAATCGAGTTTTGGATAAGTGTGACCAAGCCTAAGATCTTAATCATTTTACCCTCTAAATAAAATTCAAAAGCCCACATAGATTCCACCTCCAAAATACTTAGAGGCTATCTTTACTAGTCTTTCAATCTTATTTAGATAAATATGATTATCTTAAGATCTTACCAAAGAGTTCATTAACACAAGGAGTCATCTATCCCTTATCATTTGTAGTTATATTACACTTAGAACTATTTACAAGGCTTTGAGATTGTTAATCATCTGTCTCGCAATAATAAGAGCATTATTTAACTTAATTCCAACTAATAACTGGAGATTAAGTGCTAAATAATTCCGCTCAAATAATAAAGAGACAAAATAACAATCAAATTGTTTCGCAAACATAAAATCCCAACGGCTCTTTCCATATTACCTTACCCGTGCTTATCCTTATAGTATATTCTATCTCATTGTGTCATTTGGTCACCTAGGACCATATTGCAACAACTTGGAATAGTGATTAGTTATTCTAGAATCTATAATCAAGATAGACTCAATTACTAACCATAACACAATGAATAGAGTCTTACTCCATTATAGAGTTTCCAAGGAAGGCTACCTCCTCATTAATCTTATCTTTGCTCAAAAGCAAAAAGGTTAGAGGCCTACCATACTATCCGTTGCTTTAAAATAATCTCTTCTCTATGAATAGCTTACATTGAACCTTTCAGGGACACGTTCATCCTGGTGAATATAGTCCACACTGAACCGCAAGAGATCATCTTAAAAGATTTCTCAAGTATTATGTCACATGAATCAATATTTGCAAGTGGAACCTCCACCAGGTTAAAGTGACCAATCATGTTTTACCAAATGGTCTCTTGTAAAAATCGTGATCGGTTCATAAGTAGAGATATATTATAGCTTGATAGCATATTTTGTATAACTCCATAATTAAAATGTTCAAATTATCATAAATACCCTTCCATCGAGAAAATAAATATAGTTATCATATTCTGATTTTTTATTGCAAAATACTTGATATGAGAATCAATACTATGCAATAAACCATCTCATCAAAATAAAACCATTTTCATTGGAAGATTTATAATTACTATTGAACAAGGATCTCCTAGCACAAATAAATGTTATAAGTAGAAAGAATTATAACGAGACATGTTACAGTTTTCATAAATTAGTTGGTGATGTTTAAACATATAACTAGTTGTAGAAATACGACATTCAAATAAAATAAATGTATTAAACACGAGTTGCATAATTGATGAATACTTTCATATATGATGCATGAAGAAAAATTATGCACAAGTAGATCCAAAACTACTATAATATGACGACAACCTAAAACCCCAAAATCTTAAACACATTTCTCTATAGGAGAAATAAATGTGATTTATGGCTAGGCTGGGACCCTCCCACTAAATTAAATATATCTAGCATCTCATGCAATATTTAATTTATAGTCGTTAAAATTTGGCCATCATTGATATCGTTTGAATATTCTATAGGAAGTCCTCGTGATGTCCTTCATTTAAGTGTATAACCCCTATATTGATAATATTTCAAGTACCAAATTAATTACGTCACCTATAGGGTAATCATGATTAATTCACACTTAAAAAATTATAATCTAATTGGGCCCAATCTAGTAATCAAAACAGTGCAGCCCTCCTATAGGGAGACTAATTAAATTAGTACGAAGCATACACAAATTTTTACTATTGGGCTAATAGGGGAGGCCGTGGGTTCAAAAATCGCACCCTCGCTCACTTAATATTTTGAACTCTTGGATTTTAATTAATAATTACCCAATCAATTTTAACTCTTAAAATCAATTTAATTATTAATAAATATATTTATTTTCTAATCTAACATTTAGAAAATAAAATAAAATAAAATATAAAACAATGTATGACAGTATAGTATCTAGAGCGGTGTTTATGCGATCTACATGACATGTTATCTAATGAAATTCATTCACAATTTAATTAAAGCATAAAATGAATGCGATAATAAAATAAATATGAACATAATTTATGGCCAAACCTAGACACAAAAATTACAAATTAATTAAAGATTCAATTGAGCCACAAGTCGGCCCAATTCTTCAATTTCCATTTGCAAGTGTCCAGTCCAAATCTGCAAAGTTTCAGTCTTCAACCTAAATGTCAAAATGTAATGATCCAATTAAATATTCCAGCCCATTGTAAAATTCAGTCCACATTGCATTGGCCCAGCTAAACAATTTAGCCCACATCGCAATTAATAAAAATGGATCAATTTTACAATTTTTGGGCCATATTTAATTTCATCAAAATCTGGCCCAAGTGAATATTGAGCATTCTAGTCCGAAACCAGAATCTGGCCCAACTGATTAACTGCATGGATCTGGCCCAAATTGGAATTAATGGCCCAACACTGTGAATCCCTTCTCCTTTCTCATGCATTTGTTATGAACTAACCACAAGAACAAGTTTCAGCCGCCAACCTCTCCCTCTGCTGTCGCCGGGAAGTCTCATCGCCGGAGAACGCCTGGAACCATATCACCACAGCACCAGTCTCCGTGTGCCGTCGCCGCTACCACCATCAAGGTGGTATGAACCACCACTTACAGCAGCGGCAGCACCATGGTGGTGCTGCTGATCGACCGCAACACTGTACAGGCAGTAGCACTTGTGGTGCCGCTGCTGCCGCGATCCAGGTGAGGTCACGACGCCAGAGGCGACGCGATGAAACACCATCGCAGCGGTAACACCCACGGTGCTACTGACTGTGTGCAGTGGCACCTGTAGGTGCCTCTGCAGCCGCGATCGAGGCGAGATCGCAGCACAAAAAGCGCCACCATCAACCGCCGATCGTAGCTGCAGAACCCATGTGTGCCGTCGAGTCCCTTCATGTTGTTCATGGATGATTTCTGAAAATTGTAAGCAAAGTCCTCCTTTTGTTGAAGATGGTGAAGTCAAGTCCCTTGTCCAAAATTGCAACAGAGCCATCCGAATTTTGCAATAGCCCTGATTCAGATATTGCAGAGTTGGTCCCTCAATCTGAAATTGCATTACCTGGTCCTCCGAATTTTGCAAAAGAAGTCCTTCATTGAAACTTTATAATTGATCCCTCAATCTGAAACTGCAGATCTAGTCCTCAGATTTTATAATTACAACAGAAATTACACAAACCCTAATTCTATTGCAAAAATCAAAATCAAAGGGGAAAACTGTTGACCTTTGGTCAATTTGACCTTATTGTTTTGATCATAACAAACAAGAATTTATTGTGTTATTAACAAGTGTGCTTCTAGTGTTTCATGTAATGATAAATATTCAAAGCACTCTATGTTCAAATCGTCTCTCAAAGATATAAATCAAAATTTTGTGATCGAGCACATGAGACGCAAAGAAGATCATAAAAGAATTGAAGATATTCAAAGATCAAAATTGAGGTTGAAAAGCATGACATGAAGATCAAGAATTCAAGCATACAAGATTAGAGTTGATTAAACATATGTAAAGGTATAACACTCTCAATCTTTAGCGATGAAATTCAACGAGCTCAAACATGATTTTTATGCATCAAGAAACTTACTTGAAAATTCATCAATTGCATAAAAATGATTTTTCAAATCATATCATGAAATAGTTTTTGGAAAAATAAACTTTTTGATATTAAAATAAAAATTCCAATTTTTATACTTTCGGTCGACCGAAAGTATACTTCATCGACCGAAAGTCTGGTCGACCGAAATAGCTGATCAACCGAAAGTTCAACGGCTAAAATGTGTAACGGCTATATTATGATTCGGTCGACCGAAACTCTAGAACCGGTCGACCGAAACTGCCTGAACTTGAAATTCTTCATCTATAAATAGCCATCACATTTGCATTCATTTTCAACAACTTAGAAAACATTTTATACAAACTTTCTTGTGAAAATTCATTGTTCTTACTTATATATATTCATCTTTTATTTTCATAAAACTTTGATTGATCTAAACTTTGTTTTATCAAATTCATCAAAGTTTTTGGAAGAAAGTTTTGTGAAGATTATTGGTTTTATATTGTTTAAACTTCTTCAACATCTTCACACTATATTGGAATTGTAGAGTAAATCTCTCTTTGTTCTAAACTTGTTTTAATCTTTTAAAAGAGAGAAATTCCAATTAAGGAACTTTGATTATTTGTGCTACATTTTTCATCATCATTTGATTCATCAAAGTTCCATTGCCTAAACACTTTGAGCTTAACTCATTGTTAATTATTCAAGTGTGGCATCTCTTGGTACTTAATTTGATTTATTATTTTAACAAGAGATCATTTGAAAAACTTTGTTTGATTGCATTTAACTTTTCATTATCATTTGCATCAAAGTTTTTCTCTAACACTCGAGCTTAATTCATTGCTATCTATTGAAGTGTTAGCCTAACTCTCTCGGTACTTAATTTGAGTATATCATTTGTCAAGAGAGTTATTTCAATTGTAAATTCAATTCAATATATCTTATGGTTTCGAGAGCCTTGTGAAAACTCGATTGTTGGTTTCGAGAGCCGTGTGAAAACTCGATTGTAAAGGATAGGCGCTCCTTGTTGTAAGTCGCCTAAGGATTTGGTACTCCTTGTTGTAAGTTACCAAAATAGTGGATTTGGCCTTGCTCGTGACGGAGAGCTCGGTAACGGGGGACGTAGATCACGTTGGTTGATTGAACCTCCATAAATCGCGTTTGCACTCTCTCATCCCTTTTACTTACTTACATTGCACTTACTCTATTCTATCAATTTATATTGTGCAACACTATATCTAAGTGCTTTACTTGCCTTATCAATTAAGTTTACACATATATAGCACACTACATTGATAGTTTTGTTACTTGTAACACTAAGTGCTCATATTTGTACCCATTGATTTTTAAGTTTGAGATTATTATCGAAAAAGTTTTATAAACCAATTCACCCCCCTCTTGGTTAGTTTACTCTTGGGTCAACAAAAACATGGAGACGTAATCCACCCCCTTTGTTACATAACTCGATAATACAAATACAAGAATTTACAAAATAAAATCTAAGGCCATAAATTAGTTCAACAAAAAATCATTCATCCAATAACAAATAAATCACATAATCCTAACACCGCTCTACTAACACATGCAATAATAAAATAATTTATTCCTAAATACACAAAACAGTATCAAAAACTTGACGCTCTGATACCAATTGTTGGGAACTCGGGTTTCTCTACTCACAAAAATTGATTTCTTGTGATAGATCATCCCGTTATAGGATTTTCTATTCTATGTATTTAAATTGGAATAAATAATTTTGCACACAAAAGTGATTTTGAGAAGATTACCTTTGTAGCGTGCTTTACAATAATCTTCATCAACTGCCTCTTGATTCCACCAAAGCTTCAAACCCTCAAGCTTTCCCCGGTGTTCTCCAATGGCAGTTGTGCAGGTGTGTGGTCACCTTTCTCAAGACCTAGGTTAAACTAGGATTAGAGTTTCTTTTTAAAGAGGAAACACACACTACACACTTTAGTGTGTGTCTCGCCACTTTTCCAATTAGGTTAAGAAAAATAGTCTTTAGAGACTATTTGTAACCTCTTTACACTCCAAAACCCTACCAGGCCTAGTACCATAACCCAGACCCATTTCTGCACAGCCCAATACAGGTAGTAAGCCTGTATAAACCCATTATAGTGAAGCCACCGAGGGAACCTGATCGGACCCAATTAAACTAAGCTCCAATAAATTAATTATGACCCGATCAACTCTTGATCAGTCAAAATTAATTTATTAATCACATTCTATTCCACTAAAAGAACGAGATTGCACTCTTAGTAAAATTGAAATTACTGAAACAATTAATCAATAATTATATCCTCTGACTTATTGTTCTTACATGTTACCCCCGTCGATCAACTTGAATATTCGGAGCAAGTTAAAATGACCAAAATGCCCTTCTCTGAATATTCATAAATTCTCAACTCTCATCTTCTATCTAACAGTTCGATGTGATCACATCACATCATAGAATTCAACAGTCACTGTCGAATTACTGAGCTCAGATTCAACTGTCCACTAGAAGAACCAGTGAGATTATGATCATACCTAAAAGGTGACGGATTCCATAATACGAATATATGTTCCTCGTTAGTTCACTTTAATTCCCAAAGTACCGAGATATTGATCAGCAATTGATCTCACCCATTGATACCTCAAAGAACTTCAAGTTAGTAATCGAAGTCCATTATCCTATTAGGATTAAGGTCCCACGTACAATAGTCAAGTTAAATTAAACTTGTATGGTCAATGTCACAAATTAATTTCATGTGGTCCCGTCCAATACGTTCCAAACGTACTCTCAATTTTATTACCAAAGTCAAAGATAGGCTTTAATAAAACCGAGACGATCTTATCAAAATAAATTGTCCATATTTATTTACTGATCGTGAACGTTAATTTTAGATCGAATTACAAATTGAATCTTTCTGTGTTTAACAACTTAAACACTCAATCTGTAATATTAAATCGACTCATGGACAAACGCAACTTTATATTAATGCAATCAATAAATATTTTATTTTGAATGTCATGAATTATACTCTATGAGCATATATAATTCCAACAATTATTACTAGTAGGACTAGGATAGTGTTAGACTCGTATGATGAACGATCATTTGTTATTCATATATATCAAATTTATATGTTAAAATATAAAATGAATAATTAATTAAAAATAAGAAAATAATGAAGGAAGATAATTAATTATCAAAATTATGCACAATTAAAAAATTGTAATATTTTTTATGTTCGTATGTTCACCGTTTTAGGAATTTTTTTTTCCAGATATTATAATTTAAATTGACTTAAAGCATAAGTGAGAAAATAAAATTATATTTAAATAGAACTTGTAATAAGTAGAAAAATAAATATATCTGTGATATACGTTCAAAATTTTATCAAAAGGAAAAGAAAAAATAGATCGATGAAAACTCTTATTTTATTTTCTTTTATTTTCTATTTTTAAAGAAAAAATATTTATTTGATATTGAGATTTTTTTTTTTAATTTTTTTATGAATTTAAAAAAAATTATAATTGATTTTCCAGAGGAAAAGAGATATCAAGAAACTTCAGGACGATTTAATATTTGAGATGATTTTACGGACTATATATTTTCACTTTGCTCTCACTTATTATCTTAAATTAAACTTCTTGTTGTGATCTTAGATTTGACACATATATTATATATTTTTACAACTTCAAAATAATACAATAATTATCAAAAGAATAATAATTAATACAAAAAATAATTTATAGATAATATTATAGAACTTAAATGCTATAGTTTAAAATGAATGAGATATTGATGAAAAGTAAAAAAATATTAAAAACTTTTACATTTGATCTTTAAGATGATTTTACGGACAATATGCTCACAATTTACTCTCACTTATTATTTTGTATTACACTTCACATTGAGATCTTTGATTTGACTTTCATATTACATATTTTTCAACTTCAAAATAATGCAATCACTAGTACAAAAAGACATAAAAAAATGAGGAAAATACGTCGATTTTTCAAAAAATCGACGCATAAAATAGAATGGTGGCATTTTCGTAATTAAAATTTAGGAACAGGCGTCGGTTTCTATTTTAAACCGACGCGGAAAGTCGGACCGGCCGACTTTGCGCATCGGTTTTTCTCTAAACCGACGCAAGAAACGTCGGTTTCTCGAGTCGGTTTTTCCAAAAAAACCGACGCCTATTCTTATAAATTTTTTCCGGTATTTTCATATACACTCTCGCGCCTCTTTCTCTCTTTCAGTACACTTCTCTCTATACTCTCACGCCTCTCTCTCTCTCTCACAATTCACTCTCACAATTTCTCTCTACTCTCACGCCTCTCCCTCTCTTGTGAACGTCGCCGCCTCCACCGCCCTCACTCTTCTACCGCCGCCTCCATCGCCCGGTACACTTCTACCGCCGCCACCTCCTACATTGTAAGACCTGATTCTCATTTTTGTTTATAAGTATGTATATGTATTTGTGTATATATATTTATGTGTATATATATTTGTGTGTGTGTGTATGTATATATTTGTGTGTGTATGTATGTGTATGTATATATATATATATATAGCCTCTGTGTATGTGTATATCTATATATATTTGTTATTATATAAATATGATAATTACATGTTAATATTTTTAAATGTGTTAATTAAATTTTAATATACATAAATTTGGGTGTTAAATTTATATTGTTGATTTTAAGTTAGTAGATTGATAAATTTTAATATTTTAATTATTGGAGTTGAAATTATGAGATATTAAGTCATGAAATCTTAGCTTCACTTTTTAGGAATTGAGAATGGATTTCAAATTAAACTTGGAGTAGTTGATGATGTTGAAGTTTGATTTGAGTTGTATTAGATTTTTGAATATGTCGAGGATGAACATTTTGGTTTATTGTGATATGTTGATTATTCCTATAGGTTGGTTAAGTCCAATTTTTTGGGGAGGTTGTGTCAAAAGTTTTGTAAAATTTTGTAAATAAAAAATGAGAATTATAGTTTAAAGTGATTTTCACTATTACAGAATTGACCATACTAAATAAATATTTACTCAAAACTAATAAAAATTTTTAATTATATCTTCACATATAGGTCATTGATATGGATCGAGGTTGGATGTATGGCAGACGTAATAGACATGAATATGTAAAAGGTGTTGAAGAGTTTATGAAATGTGCGGATGAAAACAAGAGAAAGAAAGGTGAAACAATGATTTTGTGTCCTTGTTACGATTGTAAGAATTTGAGAAAGTTTCGTAGTTTTGATCAAGTGAAGAGTCATTTGATTCGTCGTGGGTTTAAAGAAGGTTATACACGATGGATATGACATGGTGAGAGTATGCTTCCCAGGACGAGCACTGGTGACGATGTTGGTGATCAGCATCAGAATAATTCAAGCAATATTTGTGAGAATGATTTGGAAAATGACGAGAATGATATGATAGACGATATGATGCGTGATATACAAGGGGAATACATTGAAAAACCTCTTGTATTAGATAACTTGGTCAACGAGTCTGAGAAGCCTTTGTTTTCTGGTTGTAATAAATTCACTAAATTTTCTGCGGTACTAAAATTGTATAACTTGAAAGCAAGCAATAGGTGGAGTGATAAAAGTTTCACTGCATTATTGGGACTGTTACGAGAGATGCTTCCGGAAGATAACGAACTTCCTAGTTCAATTTACGAGACAAAGAAATTGTTGTGCCCGATGGGTATGGAGATTGAGAGGATACATGCATGTCCAAATGATTGTTTACTGTATCGAAATGATTACAAGGACTTGCGTCTATGTCCAAAGTGTGGGGCATCACGATATAAACGGAAGAACGTGAATGATAATTGTGGTGATAAGAAAAGCCCTCCGGAAAAGGTGTTATGGTATTTACCTGTAATACCAAGATTTAAACGTTTGTTTGCCAATGCAAAGGATGCAAAGAACTTGCGGTGGCATGCCGACAGGAGAAAAGAAGATGGAAAACTAAGACACGTGGCTGATTCTCCTCAATGGAGGAATATTAATAGGTTGTTTCCCGAGTTTGGGGGCGAAGATAGAAATCTTAGACTGGGACTATGTACAGATGGGATGAACCCACATGGTAATATGAGTAGTCAACATAGCACTTGGCCGGTTCTTTTGACGATTTACAATCTTCCTCCTTGGTTATGTATGAAGCGCAAGTATATCATGTTATCTTTGTTAATATCAGGGCCCAAACAACCAGGTAATGACATAGATGTTTATCTAGCCCCACTAATTGAAGATTTAAAACTATTGTGGGATGAAGACGTGTCTGTGTTTGATGCATATACCCAGATGAATTTCACCTTACGTGCTATGATATTTTGCACCGTAAATGATTTTCCAGCTTATGGTAACTTGTCAGGTTATACTAACAAAGGACCTAAAGCATGTCCCATTTGTGAAGAAGACATGATTGATCTTTGGTTGAAAAACTGTAAGAAAAATGTCTTCATTAGTCATAGATTGTATTTAAAGTTGTATTTACACGTTCATAATACGTAGGAATCACTGGATGTTACTAGTTATTTCTCCTGAGAAGAATACGGTGTACTTCTTAGATTCAACTGCTGCATCTAAGCGTGACTTGGATATCAAGCCGATATTGAACACGTAAGTTAGGAAACTTTTAATGAAATAATTGTGGAGTTGTGGTGAAATTGATTGTGGAGTTGTGATTGTTGAGAAGTTGATAGTTTTGAATAGCAGGGTCCCCCTACAGGTTGGATAAGTTCAATTTATAGGGGAGACTCTGCCAAAATTTTTGTAGGATGTTTGAGTCTTAATTTTTTTGTAACTTGTTGATATAATTTATTGAAATTTTAGGGCTTTCAAAACGTATTGGACAGTTGGAGGCATGAGGACAAAATCCAATACAACGTGGAAAAACGTAAAAGTATGAAAACACGGATTTAAACTTTATTAAAAATCTTTGAATTATTTCTATATTTTATTTAGTTTGATTATTAATATTGTTATTTTTCAATGTGAATATTTCAGTGTCCTCAACAACCTGGAGGGTCTGAGTGTGGCTACTACGTTATGAGAAATATGTATGAGATAGTCACATAACACTTTCAACTTACTTCGTTAGAAAATGTATAAGTCATTGAAAATGAGAATTTTAATAATGACTTTATATTTTATGAAAAAATAACTAATAATTCATTTTGATTGTTTGTAGGCATTTAAAGAATATTATTCAACGGAGGAAGTAATCGAGATTCAAAACTTATGGGCAAAATACTTCGTTCATAGGTTTGTGTAAATCGAAGCGTAATCAAAACTTGCACTTACATATATATTTAATTTGTATCATAAATTAACACTTTGTAAGTATAATTGTTGTTAATTTAATTTTATTACGTATATATCGATTATATATATTTATTTGGTGATGCGCATGTTCAGGTTGTCGCAGACCACGTCCTGGTCACTGCAGGTCACGACCTGCAGTGGCCTGGGTCATTGCAAGTCACGTCCAGGTGATTGCAGACCACGACGTGCAGTTGCTTGGGTGATTTCAGGCCACGACGTGCATTGGCCTGGGTCATTGCAGGCCACTGCAGGTCACGACATGCAGTGGCCTGGGTCATTGCAGGCCACGTCCAGGTCATATAATATATATTCAAAAAAAAAAAAAGTTTAGGCGTTGGTTCTAAAGATAAAACCGACGCCTAAAGTCCCAAAAAAAAAAAAAACACTTTGTGCGTCGGTTTGTATAAAACCGACGCCCAAAGTTTTTTTTTTTTAGGCGTCGATTTTAAACTAGAACCGACGCCCAAAGCTGACTTTGGGCGTCGGTTTACAACCGACGCCTAAAGTCGAGACTTTATGCGTCTGTGTCATATGCGTCGCCGCTACAACCGACGCGTATTCCGTTTTCCAACCGACGCGAATTCCTATTTCTGTACTGGTAAAAAATTATTAAAAGAATAATAATTAATGCAAAAAATAATTTATAGATAGTATTATAGAACTTAAATGATATAATTTAAAATGAATATGATATTGAGGAAAAGTAAAAAAATATATAAAAAACTTTTATATTTGGTTTTTGAGATGATTTTATGAACAATATGTTTACAATTTGCTCTCATTTGTTAGCTTGTATTAAACCTTCATGTTGAAATCTTCGATTTGACATCCATATTACATATTTTTCGATTTCAATATAATACAATAATTATCAAAAGAATAATAACAATTATAAAACCAAAAAATAGTTTATACTCTATGTATTAAAATAAATTAAAATCTCCCCCATTTGTTTTCACTACTTTTTATATTTTAATCTAATTCAAAGTCAACATCTAATCTTAACCACACATTTTATGGGGCCTACAACTTTTCAACCACACATTTCATTAACTTTTATCAAAATCTACTAAAAATCTGATTTTAATGTCATTTATAGCATATCACGAATTCTAATGACATATACTATAATAATTGCCAAAATATTTATTACATTATCTTTTTTTTTTTTTTTTTTTACATAGATTTCCAGATTTAGAAAGTATTTTGGGTGGAAAGAAGAAATTTCAACAAACAAACAAATAATAAATAAAAATAATTTTTAAAAGAGAAAAAAAAATTTAAAAATAAAAATAAAAAGAAAAATCTTATAAAGATCAAGATTCTTATTTTTGATTAGTTTTGTACATGTTGTATTTTTTTATTAGTTTGACTTTTTTTAAAGTTTTGAATTCGATAATATTTTGTATTAAAATGTTATTTTACTATATTTTTATTTGATATATTGTATAATTAACATATTTTCATAAATATTGATTATATTATTTTTTTTGCAAAGATTTCCAAATTTATAAAATCATTTTGGGAGGGAAACTATGTGCGTGTTATTTTTGGCATGTACTTTGTTTTTATCAAGGTTCTAAAAGGCGTAATGCGTTGCGAGACGTCGATGTTGAGAATCAAGAATCACAAGCTTAGACGTGTCAATGCAAAGACTAGGCATCATAATGCGTTTCGTATTTTTAATATTATTTTAATTATTTTTGAGACATTAAATAGATTTTTATATAAAAAATATATATATTTTACATAAGAACTAAATATTTAAAAATATAAAATATATAACAACAATATTATTTATTTTTGGAATTATTATAGCAAAAAATATAGATTTAAGTTTGTTAATTTTATCTATCATATTATAGTTATTTTCAAACTTTTAAATATTTAAAAATATTTTAACCTATAAAAAATACGATAAAAATAATATTTAAATAACCTATTTGGGAAAAGAAAATCTAACAAATAAATAAATGACAAATAAAAATAATATAAAAAAAGGAACAAAAGAATGTAATATAATTTAAAACAAAGTTTGACTGTTATGCGGGTTTATTTGAGATTAGGTGAGATTAAATGCGTATAATCATGCCTAGGCAGTCAACGACAAAACTTAACGACCTTTTTACTCGCATACCCCTAATGCGAAGTGTTTCGTACACGCCTCGCGTTTTACTTCAAATTATAATAATCAAACAAGTTTTGGATAAATGTGTTGTTATAAGCTTTTTTATACACAAGTTACCAAACGCACTTTATTTTATGTGACAAAAGACAAGTTATATTTTAAAAAACAACATTTTACTTCAAATTATAAAAACCAAACAAGTTGGGGGCAAAATGGCAATTTAACACTTTTGCCCTTTAGGCTTAGGCAAAATTAGGGGTGGACGTTGTTCGATTTGGTTCTGGTTCCAAAAGAATCAAACCAAATCAGGAATCGATGGTTTTTTACTATTGGAATCAATTGGTTTTTGTAAAGATATGGAACCAAATCGCTCAGTTCTGGTTTGATCTGATTTGATTCTGGGACCATTACTTTGATTTTTTAAATAATAAATGCAAATTAAAACTTATTTATATCCACTTTTTCATTAGAATTCATTTATATCATTACTAAATAAAAAATAAAATTTTTAGTTAACAAAACAAAAATTTAGAAAAAGTAATATGTTATTCTAAATCAAAAAAGAAGAAATCTGTTTGAAGGAAACTCGTCGACTCGTCGAAACTTAGATAATCGATCATAAAGACTGTTTAGACTTATAGTTATACGTTACGATAAAGGTCTGACTTTGCTCATTCTACCATGACGCTGTGTGAGTTATGGATGAAATTTGCAACTTGAATTTAGGTTATGTAACACCCCAAGTTTACGAGTCTAAAACCTAGGCGTGTTAACGTCCATTCACATTTAAATGCGAAATTTAAATGGTTTACACAATTAAAATGTTCATTTATCTATTGTAAAATTTTACAGAAATTTCGGCAGAGTCTCCTCTATAAATTGGACATAGTCAACCTGTAAAGGGACATCAAAACCATTTTAAAAATTTAAAACATCAATCACATCTCAATCACATTCATTATCGCCAAACCAATTCATTTATTTCCCAACTCCTCAAGCATAAGATTTTTCAAAGTATCAACAGACATTGACAATTGAAATAAGAAGTAATTTAATCTCTAATACGTCATCCATACTTAATTAAAACCAACTTCAACCAAACAATTATCAATAATAATGAATTAAGGAATAAATTTAAAAAATAACTTGAATAAATTTAACTTTATTAAATAATGGCGACAACGAGTACTGTCTTAGTCAGTCACCAAGTACTCCCCTCTGATCATCTAGCTTTCATCACCTGAAATGTTGGGGAGGGATTGGGGTGAGCTAAAGCTCAGTAAGTAAACTGTATGCATGAATGCATACTTATGACATGAATGCTTTTTAACAATCCCATGTATGTATCCCCTTTTTCTTTACCTTCCAGAACATAAAACATTTCAAACTTTCACTTGACATTTCAAAACTTTCACTTCATTTCCATCGTGAGCTCACTTGATGTAACTTCTAGTCAATCAGAATACAGTGGACAATTATTTATTTGGAACCAGATTAACATGCGCATTTCCACCGCAAAGTGGTTTAACATTCACTTTCCCACCGCAAAGCGGTTTAACATTCACTTTTCCACCGCAAAGCGGTTTAATAGTCCACCGTAAACAGTTGAACATTCCGTCGCAAAGCGACTTAATTCGGGTACGCCGGTCCCCCGCGCCCCATTTCCCACTCGCAACTTTTATGAACTAGAAGTACACCCATTCTTTCTTTAAAAACTTGGGATACATAACTTTTGAACAAACTTGCACCTTGACACATTTCTTTCATTTAAAAACATTTCACTTTCCAATTTCGATGCCAATGCATGCTTGATGATGCAATGACATTATAATGTGCATGCTTGAACATTCTTCATAATAACATATACTTTCACAAAGTAAATGAAATGCATCAAAGCAATTAAGTTGCAAGACAGTCATTTACACATAACTTTCACATTTACATTCAAATTTGATGAAAATAGGGGGAAGTTTACTTACTTGCAGCCCTTAGTAATTTACCGTTTCTGAATTTGCAAGTGGAAGGGTCTCGGATGCCCGTGACGTCAATGTACCAAAATTCCTAATTATATCCATTCATAAATAAGGTATAACTTTAGATTTGAAACAAACACGTTCATCATCCTATTCAATATTATAAACAAAACTCATAACTGAGGTTAACATTTCTATTAGACTTACAATTTAACTCAAACGTGTCCTTAAATCATGTCAAACACATATACCATCACCTTCGAAATAAGTGTTTAAATTCAAGGGTAAGAAACATCGAAATCTTACTTATCAAATTATTCAAAAGTCAAACTACTCAATATTATCACAACTAGAAATTTAACTATTAATAAATCTGGAAAAATTAAATTTCCACTTTTAAGAATCAAGGTGAGATAAACTGCTGAGTTTCTACATTTTGAATTTTGGAATTAGTACACATTTAAAATTTTACTCTAAACTTTGAAATTATAAAGATAATTCCAAATTAACTAATTGAAGTAAATTGTCAATTACACTAATTAAAACTAAATTTCCTAATTCCAAAATACATTACAAATTTCAATTTAGTTATAAATTCAACAAAACCAATTAATTCAATGAATCCATAAAATCTGAAATTATACAGTATGACATTACATATCTCAAAATTTCAAATAAAAATTCAAGATTCAAAAAAATCTAATTAAGCCCCAAATCTGAAATTCCTTCATATACTATGAAAAACCCATATTCATATATTTGAAATATGACAATCTACTGTGAAATTGCATATCCATACATACATATATACATCAATACCCACATACATATGCATTACCAAACCCCAATTTAACGGTATCAGTCGAAATTAAGTAAACTTAAATCTGAAAAATATGAGAAACATCACATATTTACACACACTTAACTTATATACACACATCAATACAGAGATCGAGTGGCGTGTGAAAAATCACGTGTGCGCTGTGTGTGTTCGGTCGGGTGTGTGCGCAGTCGGGGAAGGGAACGAGGGAAGGGGAGAAAGGGGCTTACGGTGAGAGGGGGTGCACGGTGGTGGTGACCGGCGGTGCGAAGGGAGAGCGAGAGAGCGACGGAGGCGAGAGACAGAGAGTGAGATCGTGAGAGGCCGAGACAGAGAGTGAGAGATCGCGAGAGTGAGGGCTGAGAGATGAGGGATTATGTTAGGTTTTTAATTTTAGAAATTTGCAATTTAGTCCCTCGCTTCTCTCCACGTGCATAGTTAAGTCATAAGTTCTAATTTATTCTCCAATTGGCACTAAACTTTCCCCCAACTTTAATTTAACACAATTTAGGTCACTTACAACTTAATCAATTAAAAATTATAGTATGCTTAGGTAATAAAATAATTAATCACATAAAATTTTATGTAACCAATTTATAAGTTTTCTAATTGGCACATTGATCAAGACGGCGTCCAAGTCCTTCCGCTGCAAAATAATTCAAATCATAGACATTAATATTATCAATTTAAAATTTATAACATTAACATAAATATCACGTAGGATTTCAGAATTGCCCATAAAATGAACAGCGGTCTTACAGGTTAACTCCTGAGAATTGACGAATTAGGCTGATGTTTATATATAAATAAATTTTAAAAAATAAACATAAACGTTGTCGATGGTGACGAAGGAATGCACCGATTGCTGTGTTATAGGAGTACAGTAAAGTAGTGTGAATTTATGTCTATAATTGAAAAGAAGATAAATGAATTAGAGTTAAAATTTATATTTATGATTTAAAATCTTTGTTTGAGGTAAAATGTATGATATATAACATTTTTGTACATTTTACATTTATAATTTTAGATTTGAATTTTTTTGGTGAGATGAATATTCATTGATTTGTAAAAAAATATATATAAAAAATTGAGTTTGGTTCTTGGTTCTTGTTCTGGAGAGAGACTGGAGAGAGAACCAGAACCAGAACCAGAATCGAAATCAAATGGTTCTTGACTTTAAGAATCAAATTATTATTTTTTCGATGTAGAACCAAACCAAATTGCTTAATTTGGTTTGTTTCTGATTTGATCTGATTTAATTCGATTATTTTGTCCATCCTAGACAAAATATCCTCTCTTACCTTTGTTTATTTACAGGGGACTTTCTGTATAGTGTTTAGGGTATAGAGGCGTAAAAAATAGGGAATAATACAAAAACAAGGTGGTTATAATACCACATTTCAAACTTAAAGTAATAAGTTTAAAAACTTCACAAATCAGGTTATAAATAAAATAATTAATATATTATATAAATCACCCACCCCCCATCCCACTTCAAATCTGTAAATGATCTGCAGCTCTACCACCGACCACCACCAACCACCGTCGTCACCACCACCACCACCAACCACCGTCGTCACTACCACCGCCGCCATCGTCACCACCACCAACCATTGTTGTCATCACTATCACCACCTCCAACGTGACCTTCGACTCATCTCCACCACCACCACCACCACCACCACAAGAAAACTGATGAATTGTGAAATTAATAAAAAAATATAAAATCTGTAACTTACATTCAAATTTTGAATTAACGGACATCGCATCTTCACTAAAGCCAACACCACCCAACTCCGCCGCCACCACCACCTCCTGTCGTCACCTCCAGAATCCAGAAGAAGAAGAAGACTGGAACATTTTTTAACATGTGACCTATTGCACCTTATGTGACCCGTGACCTAAGGCGTCATATGTGACATGTGACCGCCATCTGGAAGAAGAAGAAGAATGTAACATTTTTGAACATGTGACCTAATGTGACATCTGGAAGAAGAAGATTGGAACATTTTTGAACATGTGACCTAATGAGTCATATGTGACCTGTGACTATTAATTGTCATTTGCAAGATGTAAAATATGACATGCGACCCTCAAATGTAATATGTGACTTAAAGTATGAATCAAGATGTGATTGTGACCTAAACTATAAAGTGTGACCAATTTTCTTGAATTTGTGTCTTGATAAAATTGATATGTGACCAAGGGATTTTATGGCTTGTGACCTGTTACGTGTGACCTCCAGGCTCCAGCATATGGACTGTAATGCAAGTATCAAATAGACTGTGACCTGAACAATTCTGAAGTGTGACGTGTGACTTTCTGCATCAAATTTAACACGGGACATTCGCATTTTGAAGTGTGAACAATGACATGTGACCTAATACATCAAACGTGACTTGAAAATTTAAAGTGTGACCTGCGACTTAATAAATTAAATGTGACATGTGACCTAAAACATTTAAAGTGTGACCTATAACTTAATACATTAAATGTGATATGTGACCTAAACATTTAGAGGTGACCTGAAAATTTGTTGTGTGACCTATGGAATATAGCTGTGACCCATTAATGCGTCAATGTGACCTAAACATTTAAAGTGTGACATGAAAATTTGTTGTGTGACCTGTGGAATATGATTGTGACCCATTAGTGTGTCACATTTGACATGTGACCTGAGATTTTGTCGTGTGGCCTGTGGAATATGACTGTGACCAATTACATGTGACCACACTGCACAACCAGTGAATGCAATGCACAATCACAACCACCACTGACAGCAAATGCACAATAAGTGACCGCACTGCACAACTACCAGTGACCACGCAAATGCACAACCAGTGACCACCGTCACCATCGAAAATTAATTTTGCACCACCATCACCTTCAAGCTCGAAATTCACATATTGATGTTGGAATATAGATTTCTAATCGTCAATAATATGAGAATAAACACAAACAAAATCACAATCCCCAATTCAACACCACATCATCATACCCGAGCCTTAACCATCATAGCAGACCAAAAACCCAAACACCACTATAACCTCAACGACGTACAACCCACCAACCTCCACTGCCAACCTGATAACCAAACTTCCATTTACCAAGCAACCTGCAATGGCAAACTCCACACACCCAACTGAGACAATTCCATAGCCCAATCGAGCTTCGAACCACCAATTCTATAATTTGTAACATCAGATTTCCCCAACCATGAACCACCACAAAAATCCCACAACCACCACACGAACACCCCCTCAACAATTTCCTGCTGCCACTTCGAAAATCCCCGCCTTTTTACACCCAAGCAACCAGAAAAGAACAAGAGATAGACTTTTCCCAACATCTTACCATTATCGCCGGACCATCACAGGAATCAAAACTCCCAAAATGAAATCCCTTTAGCATAGGTTTACACCAAAATTCGAGCCCAAACTCTCTTTTCTTCGCCTCCCATCGCTAGCCATCGTCCCGCCACTCGTTGGTGGGGTCGCTGCCAATGGACACTGGTGGAAGGGGCACCAATCAGCCTCTTCGCTCGCTCACCGGACATTGCCTGGGGACGGACGATTTCTCTGTCGGATGTTTACCAGATTTGGGGCTGAACCAGGGTGCTTCATGGGTGGGTTGATTAATGAATATTACTTTATCTATATTATAGTATTTGACACCTGATTTGTGAATATAATAGTATTATTCCGGACTTGGGAAATTGGGCAAAGATAACTTGGGTGTGGTGTAATTTCCACTATTAAAATTATATATACCAAAAAGAAGCCCAATTAAACAAGGCAACTTGCAAAAAAATGTGACTATAGACATTGGAGGGTACGTGGGAGGATTTTTTTTTTTGCTTTAGCAAAGTAGTTATATTTATAGGTATTTTAATAAGGTGAAGCGTGAAAAGTGATTGATTTAGGTTGTTTCGAGGATTACAAAATTCGAAATTTGATAACAGAATGTTTATTATTATTTAGATTGATACTGACTTTCGTTAATTCTTTCCGATTATTTTTCAATTGTTATGTTTCAATACATTGTTTGTTCTTAATATAATATGTTCATGTATCACACGGGTGTGAAACTAGTTATTCAATGAAAAGTCATTCTCCAATTTTATTTTGAGTTTGTTTATCTCATTCAAGCATTACAACAAAAATTAGACATTTTGATTATTGTGTCAACGAGTTTTCGAAGATCGATATTTATGGTTCATCAATAGGAAAAACCGGTTCTATAGTATAGGATTAAATAAAAAACATTTTTACAAATTTGGGTTTAGCTAAGAATAAAAACATTTAGAAACACAAACAATGTGCACGTTCGGGAGTCCGATAAATTGCAAAGAATTTTTAAGAAGGTTTAGACATTCAAAGAAGGCAATTCCCATATACTAATTGTTGGAATTATATATGCCCATAGAGTATAATTCACGACATTTAAAAGTAAAATATTAATTGATTGTATTAATATGATGTTGTGTTTGTCCACGGGTCGATTTGATATTACAAATTGAATGTTTAAGTTGTTAAACACGGAAAGATTCAATTTGTGATTCGATCTAAAATTAACGTTCACGATCAGTAAATAAATATGGACAATTTATTTTGATAAGATCGTCTCGATTTTATTAAAGTCTATCTTTGACTTTGGTAATAAAATTGAGAGTACGTTTGGAACGTATTGGACGGGACCACGTGAAATTAATTTGTGACATTGACCGTACAAATTTAATTTCACTTGATTATCGTACGTGGGACCTTAATCCTAATCGGATAATGGACTTCGATTACTAACTTGAAGTTCTTTGAGGTATCAATGGGTGAGATCAAATTGCTGATCAATATCTCGGTACTTTGGGAATTAAAGTGAAATAACGAGGAACATATATTCGTATTATGGAATCTGTCACCTTTTAGGTATGATCATAATCTCACTGGTTCTTCTAGTGGACAGTTGAATCTGAGCTCAGTAATTCGACAGTGACTGTTGAATTCTATGATGTGATGGGATCACATCGAACTGTCAGATAGAAGATGAGAGTTGAGAATTTATGAATATTCGGAGAAGGGCATTTTGGTCATTTTAACTTGCTCCGAATATTCGAGTTGATCGACGGGGGTAACATGTAAGAACGATAAGTCAGAGGATATTATTATTGATTAATTGTTTCAGTAATTTCAATTTTACTAAGAGTGCAATCTCGTTCTTTTAGTGGAATAGAACGTGATTAATAAATTAATTTTGACTGATCAAGAGTTGATCGGGTCATAATTAATTTATTGGAGCTTAGTTTAATTGGGTCCGATCAGGTTCCCTCGGTGGCTTCACTATAATGGGTTTATACAGGCTTATTACCTGCATTGGGTTGTGCAGAAATGGGCCTGGGTTATGGTACTAGGCCTGGTAGGGTTTTGGAGTGTAAAGATATTACAAATAGTCTCCCAAGACTATTTTTCTTAACCTAATTGGCAAAGTGGCGAAACACACACCAAAGTGTGTAGTGTGTGTTTCCTCTTTACAAAGAAACCCTAATCCTAGTTTAACCTAGATCTTGAGAAAGGTGACCACACACCTGCACAGTTGCCATTGGAGAACACCGAGGAAAGCTTGAGGGTTTGAAGCTTTGGTGAAATCAAGAATCAGCGAAAAGAGATTATTGTAAAGCACGCTACAAGGGTAATAGCTCTTTCTTTTTGTGTGCACAAAATTATTTATTCCAAGTTGAATACATAGAACAGAAAATCCTGTAACGGGATGATCTATCACAACAAATCAATTTTTGTGAGTAGAGCAACCCGGGTTCCCAACAATTGGTATCAGAGCGTCAGGTTTTTGATACTGTTTTGTGTATTTAAGAATAAATAATCTTTGTTTATGCATGTGTTAGTAAAGGGCGGTGTTAGGTTTTATGTGATTTGATTGTTATTGGATGAATGACGTTTTTTATTGAACTAATTTATGGCCTTAGATTTTATTTTGTAAAATCTTGTATTGTATTATCGAGTCTTGTAACAAAAGGGGTGGATTACGACTCCATGTTTTCCCTTTTGATTTTTTATTTTTGCAATAGAATTAGGGTTTATGTTCTTTCTATTGTAATTGTAAAATTAGAGGACCAGATTATGCAGTTTCCAGATTTTTGAAAAAATCAGAGCACCAGATGAGCAGTTCCAAATTCGGAGGACCATTGCTGCAATTTTAGAATAAGGTCTTCACTTCACCTTCTTCATAAGCCGGAGGACCTTCACTGCAATTTCAGAAAAACGAAAGCAAACCCTACTGGAGGCAGGTAAGGGATGCGACAGTGCCTTTGGATGCTGGCGCTGATAACTGAGATCGATGGAGGCATCTTAGGTGTCGCGATCTCGCCTTGACCGTGGGGGAGCGGAGCCACAGCGCCGTCGCAATTTCGACGTCGTGCCCGTGCGTGGCGAGTCTGTGCTTGACGTGGCCCTGCGGGGTGCGGCTGTGGTAGTGACGACGACTGAGGAGTGCGCGGCTGTGGGCATTGAGCAGCAACACCACGGTGGAGACAGATTCCGCGATCTGTTTCCCAGTGCATGATGCAGTGGTGCTCAAGGCACTGCAGTTGCGTGGTCATGGTGAAGATGGTGAGACTGGTGGATACCGCCACCTCTTCTGGTTCCATTTTTTTCCAGCCAACGCGTGTGAAAAGCAGCGGCACCCGTGGTGGCTGGTTCCATCGGTGGTTCGCACCACCTTGATGGCAGTGGTGGCGGCGGTACACGCATACTGCTGGGTTATCGGACAGTGTTTCCCTCCAAGGCGATTCCCCGGCGATGCCATGAGTTCCGGCAGATTGAGTGGTTGGCGGCTGTAGTTTTCAAACCTCCTTCGGTTACATGCTGAGAAAGGAGAAGGGTTGGGCCATTAATTTCAATTGGGCCTATTTTGTGGTATTATTCAATTGAGGCCAGATTTTGTTTTTTTTAGGCCAGAATTGTAAGATTAGTCTATTTTGATTAATTTGTAATGTGGGCTAAATTGTTTAGCTGGGCCATTGCAATATGGGCTGGATTTTACAATGGGCTGGAATATTTAATTGGATCACTGCGTTTGGAATTTGGCATTTGGGCTGAAGATTATAACTTTGCAGATTGGACCAGTTTGATGATGGGCTGAGAAATATTATTTGAAGAGTTCAAGTAATGGGCTGGACACTTGCAAATGAGAATTGAAGAATTGGGTCGGCTTGTGGCTCAATTGAATCTTTAATTAATTTGTAATTTTGTGTCTAGGTTTTGGCCATAAATCATGTTCTAGTTTATTTTATTATTGCATTTATTTATTGCTTTAATTAAATTGTGAATGAATGTCATAAATAACATGTCATGTAGATCGCATAAACACCGCTCTAGATACTATACTGTCATGCATTGTTTTATATTTTATTTTCTTTTCTAAAATGTTATATTAGAAAATAAATGTATTTATTAATAATTAAATTGATTTTAAGAGTTAAAATTGATTGGGTAATTATTAATTAAAACCCAAGAGTTCAAAATATTAAGTGAGCGAGGGTGCAATTTTTGAACCCACGGCCTCCCCTATTAGCCTATTTGTAAAAATTTGTGTATGCCTCGTGCTAATCTAATTAGTCTCCCTATAGGAGGGCTGCACTGTTTTGGTTACTAGATTGGGCCCAATTAGGTGATGATTTTTTAAGTGTGAATTAATCATGATTACCCTATAGGTGACATAATTAATTTGGTACTTGAAATATTATTAATATAGGGGTTAGACACTTAAATCAATGACATCGTGGGGACTTCCTATAGAATATCCAAACGATGTCAATGATGGCCAAATTTTAACGACTATAAATTAAATATTGCATGAGATGCTAGATATATTTAATTTAGTGGGAGGGTCCCAGCCTAGCCATAAATCACATTTATTTCTCCTATAGAGAAATGTGTTTAAGATTTTGGGGTTTTAGGTTGTCGTCATATTATAGTAGTTTTGGGTCTACTTGTGCATAATTTTTCTTCATGCATCATATATGAAAGTATTCATCATTTATGCAACTCGTGTTTAATACATTTATTTTATTTGAATGTCGTATTTCCACAACTAGTTATATGTTTAGACATCACCAACTAATTTGCGAAAACTGTAACATGTCTCGTTATAATTCTTTCCACTTATGACATTTGTTCGTGCTAGAAGATCCTTGTTCAAAAAAATTATAAATCTTCCAATGAAAATGGTTTTATTTTGATGAGATGGTTTATTGCATAGTTTTGATTCTCATGTCAAGTACTTCGCAATAAAAATATCAAAATGGGATACCATATTTATTTTCTCGATGGAAGGGTATTTATAATAATTTGAACATTTTATACAAAATATGCTATCAAGCTATAATATATCTCTACTTATGAACCGATCACGTTTTTCAAGAGACCATTTGGTAAAACATGATTGGTCACTTTAACGTGGTGGAGATTCCACTTGCAAACATTGATTCATGTGACATAATGCTTGAGGAATCTTTTAAGATGATCTCTTGCGGTTCAGTGTGGACTATATTCACCAGGATGAACGTGTCCCTGAAAGGTTCAATGTAAGCTATTCATAGAGAAGAGATTATTTTAAAGCAACGGATAGTATGGTAGGCCCTCTAACCTTTTTGCTTTTGAGCAAAGATAGGATTAATGAGGAAGTAGCCTTTCTTGGAAACTCTATAATGGAGTAAGACTCTATTCATTGTGTTATGATTAGTAATTGAGTCTATCTTGATTATAGATTCTAGAGTAACTAATCGCTATTGCAAGTTGTTGCAATATGGTCCCAGGTGACCAAATGACACAATGAGATAGAGTATACTATAAGGATAAGCACGGGTATGGTAATATGGAAAGAGCCGTTGGGCTTTTATGTTTGCGAAACAATTTGATTGTTATTTTGTCTCTTTATTATTTGAGCGGAATTATTTAGCGCTTAATCTCCAGTCATTAGTTGGAATTAAGTTAAATAATGCTCTTATTGTTGCGAGACAAATGGTTAACACTCTCAAAGCCTTGTAAATGGTTCTAAGTGTAATATTACTACAAGTGATAAGGGATAGATGATTCCTTGTATTAATGAACTCTTTGATAAGGTCTTAAGATAATCATATTTATCTAAATAAGATTGAAAGACTAGTAAAGATAACCTCTAAGTATTTTGGAGGTGGAATCTATGTGGGCTTTTGAGTTTTATTTAGAGGGTAAAATGATTAAGATTTTAGGCTTGGTTACACTTATCCAAAACTCGATTCTAATACTAGTAAGGGATGGACCTCAAAAGGATCTGAGGTGGAATCTATACTATTTTTCTGAATCTTGTTTAGATGATTATATAACCAAGAGTCCTTATACATTATATGGACTTAAGAGTTTGAGGATTAATACACTTCGATATGAATGGATTCTTTTGTGCTCAAGATATGAGAGAGTACGAGTAATTCATCACTGTTATTGATGATCACTCCAGATCTCGATTATATACTTAATATCTCATTAATCCGAAATGTTGAAGAAATTCTAGAATTTTGGATAGAAGTTGAGAAGTAATTAAGAGAATCGAAATACTTCGATTTGATCGAGGTTTGTGTATCTCTCATATGAGTTTAGGAACCACTTATCGGAAAAGGAGAACAAGGTAATACCAAATCAACGGAGAGTTATCCTCATTACTAGTTTCATTTGGGAATGTACACCGGAGATAGTCAGGTTCCTTCATAGCCTAGTACCATTAATTCATTTCCTGAAATACCCCTAGAGTTGTGGCATGGGTGCAAGCCCAGTCTATACCACATTCAGATTTGGGGACTTTTGGCACACAAGCTGAAAGGAAGAATTGACGAGATGGTGGCAACAATGAAGGTTTGATTATATATAAGGTATACAATGAAACTAAAAATTATTTATTCTATAGTCCTCTGGTTCAGAAAGTATTTGTTGAGTACAAATGTAACTTTCTTAGAGGATAAGGCATATAGAAGAATACAAATCCACAAGTAAAATTCTATTGGATAAGATGTTAGAACGTGGTTCAAACAACTTGATTCCAGGTTTCCGCATAGAATTAATCTTGATGATTTGGGACTTCCTACGGAACCGATGGTTGCTGATCCTAGTGGGAGAAATAGGCAAGTGGTTCAACCACTATTTTTGCCTGGTGAACCCAATGGACAGGGAAAAACCAAAGGTTGTAGTCGAAGTTGTTCTCACTGTTCTGCCTCTTCTTTATGTTCATAAAGAGGTAGTGAAGAGGTTGATCCTAATTAGGGATATAACCAAGTAGTGGGAGGAGAGGAAGGGACTCTATTTGGACATAATGGAAATACACTTCCAGCGACTAATTGGAGTGGGAGGGTTGTAAGACCACCTTCTTGACGCTTATTCTACAGAGAGTTTTTTTTAGACAGTCTCTACTGAAATAAGAGAAGAACTCCTCATTTAGGGAAGTGATAGAAGTTATAGACTTGAAATCATGGAAGGTGAATGTGAACTCGGAATTGGATTCCTTATACTACACTAGGGATTGGATGTCAAGAAGTTGTTTCTTGAATGCATCTTGAGGAAATCATTTACAAATTTTAACCTGATGAGTTCATACTAAAGACCATGAAAGTAAAGTTCATGACTTACAAGTTTCCAACTTTGGATTTGGGTAATTGTTCAAGATATGGAATATAGAATTTGATAGAACCATTGCGATACATGTTCTTGATCAAAATCTTGATATATCTTAAGTATACTCGAGTATACAGAAAGATGAGTCAGTTTTCGCGACTATTTATTTGAATGACACTCTACTAATGTGTGAGAGTATTTTCATTAAATAGTAATTGGTACCAGCAATTAGACTTGAAGGACTTGTAGATGACTGTCTATTTTTCTAGGCATCCGTACTTTTCGGAGTGGGAGAAAAATGGAATAGAATAGTCTCAAGTTTCATGTAATAATAAGATACTATCTACATTTGCAATATTGAAGTCTTGAAAGGAATAATGTTCTTTGTGGACTTCATCTATCTTATGAGTATTTTCCTAATACTCATGGTAAGATAGAAAAGGTTCCTTATGCTCCGGCTATAGGAAGCCTTACTTTGCAATAGATAGGTCATATCTTATGCTGGGGATATTGTTGGTGATTATTAGTTTGATCCAGGATCAGATCATTGAATAGAGGTAAAGTACGTACTGAAGCGTTTTTGGAAAACGAGTAAATATTTGCTTATCTATTCAGTTGGTGATCTGATGGATTAAAACTAATTAAGATCTGATTTGACTAGGATTCTCCAGAGTCGTCAAAATTGGAATATAACTGGGAGATAATGTGGTTAATTGGTTGGGAATAACACAATCTTGGATTGTTTGTTATACAACCGTGACTTACATCGAAAGGAGTTATCATCTTTGTTGAGAACATAATCATTAGTGTAATGATGATGTTGACAAGATGGATGATTTGATGTTTCATGTATACTCTAAGGGCAAGTGGGAGATTGTTGGAATTATATATACCCATAGAGTATAATTCACGACATTTAAAAGTAAAATATTAATTGATTGTATTAATATGATGTTGTGTTTGTCCACGGGTCGATTTGATATTACAAATTGAGTGTTTAAGTTGTTAAACATGGAAAGATTCAATTTGTGATTCGATCTAAAATTAACGTTCACGATCAGTAAATAAATATGGACAATTTATTTTGATAAGATCGTCTCGATTTTATTAAAGTCTATCTTTGACTTTGGTAATAAAATTGAGAGTACGTTTGGAACGTATTGGACGGGACCACGTGAAATTAATTTGTGACATTGACCGTACAAATTTAATTTCACTTGATTATCGTACGTGGGACCTTAATCCTAATCGGATAATGGACTTCGATTACTAACTTGAAGTTCTTTGAGGTATCAATGGGTGAGATCAAATTGCTGATCAATATCTCGGTACTTTGGGAATTAAAGTGAAATAACGAGGAACATATATTCGTATTATGGAATCTGTCACCTTTTAGGTATGATCATAATCTCACTGGTTCTTCTAGTGGACAGTTGAATCTGAGCTCAGTAATTCGACAGTGACTGTTGAATTCTATGATGTGATGGGATCACATCGAACTGTCAGATAGAAGATGAGAGTTGAGAATTTATGAATATTCGGAGAAGGGCATTTTGGTCATTTTAACTTGCTCCGAATATTCGAGTTGATCGACGGGGGTAACATGTAAGAACGATAAGTCAGAGGATATTATTATTGATTAATTGTTTCAGTAATTTCAATTTTACTAAGAGTGCAATCTCGTTCTTTTAGTGGAATAGAACGTGATTAATAAATTAATTTTGACTGATCAAGAGTTGATCGGGTCATAATTAATTTATTGGAGCTTAGTTTAATTGGGTCCGATCAGGTTCCCTCGGTGGCTTCACTATAATGGGTTTATACAGGCTTATTACCTGCATTGGGTTGTGCAGAAATGGGCCTGGGTTATGGTACTAGGCCTGGTAGGGTTTTGGAGTGTAAAGATATTACAAATAGTCTCCCAAGACTATTTTTCTTAACCTAATTGGCAAAGTGGCGAAACACACACCAAAGTGTGTAGTGTGTGTTTCCTCTTTACAAAGAAACCCTAATCCTAGTTTAACCTAGATCTTGAGAAAGGTGACCACACACCTGCACAGTTGCCATTGGAGAACACCGAGGAAAGCTTGAGGGTTTGAAGCTTTGGTGAAATCAAGAATCATCGAAAAGAGATTATTGTAAAGCACGCTACAAGGGTAATAGCTCTTTCTTTTTGTGTGCACAAAATTATTTATTCCAAGTTGAATACATAGAACAGAAAATCCTGTAACGGGATGATCTATCACAACAAATCAATTTTTGTGAGTAGAGCAACCCGGGTTCCCAACACTAATCACCAACCTGATAGACGGCTGTTAATAAAGTTTGAAGAGGAAGTCGTCTTTAGAGCTTTTAATAGCATCAAAATACTCCAATTGTCAATGATCACTTGATTATCACGCTAGCAAAATAAAAATATATTTAAAAATGGAAGTTATAATCCACGTCGTGTCATATTTTGGATCGTTCTCACTTAACGTGGCGAATTAAAATGTTACCGACTCATTAACTTTTGATTTTTTTTTTTTTTTTGGGAACGAGCATTAACTTTTGAAATTGCACGAACACTTAATTTATATTATTTCTCAAATAATAATAATAATTAATTTTCACTGTCATTTTATATCACCATCGTCGTCTCACAATATCTATCATTATCTTTTCCTATTATATAAAAGGGAAAATTACATGGAGGCCTACATTATAAGATCCATTTTTAAAAATAAGGTAGTAAAGTTTTCTTTTCTAAAAATCAGGTGCCAATTAGAATTACCTAATTAACATTTATTAATTAAATAATATATTCTTAAAAATCAAACTAAACTACACATATCTCACTCTCACAATTACAACCGTGGCTCTTCTCTCTCTCTCCACAATCACACGACCACTCTCTCTCTCAACTGACCACACCTCTCTCTCTGTATACCCACCCAGGCTATTGGCGACGAGTGACGAGATCACCACCTTTTAGAGGTGGCAGCGGCGATCTCCACTACAGGTACGGGTCGCGCTGCAGACGGGATCGAAAGCAGCGCCGCCGTCGCTTGATGAAGCAACGACGTCGAAGGCTGTATGCTTTGATTTTTCCGGAAACTTTTTTGGTGGTTGGTAGATTGAAAATGTGTGCTCATTTTGGTGGTATTAAGTTGTGGTGGTGAAGGTGGTTGTGGAGGTGGCTTGTGGTGGTGAATGTGATGATGGAGGTTGTGGTGGCCGTCGTCGACAGCGGTAGTGGCAGACAACAAAGCAGTGAGTGTCGCCTGCCGGAGGGCTCGCGAAGCAGTTTGTGGTGGTGGTGTTCCCCTGTCAGTTAACCAGTTCCAGATCTGCTGTTTGATTGTGGTGGTTGTTTTATCTCCGGACTCCAACCTCTCTCTACAAAACAACCGGTGATGGCGACGGTGGCGGAGTGATCTGCTGTGTGGTGAAGGTTTGGTGGATTGATTTGTGCTACACCGCTTCCATTTTTTTTAAGTGGTTGCTTTTTATGGTGGTGGCGGCGGCAGAGAGGTGGTGTGGTGATGGTGGTTGTGAGTCGGGGGTGGTGATGCTTGTGTGCTGTGTGGTGGTTGCTGGTGGTGAAAGCAGTGGTGGTGGCGGCCGATCTCGGTGTGGGGGCGTTGTGGAGTGTGATCGTTTTGGGTGGGGTGGATTTGGAGAGGGGTGGGGTGGGGTGGGGTAAGGAAGGGTGGGTCGTGCGTTTGTGATCAATTATTAAGTTATTGTGACCAAAACGGTTACTAAATGTGACTTTGTGTGATTTATGACAAGTACGGAATGTGACCAATTATTAGGTAATTGTGACAAGAAATTTTGACTAATCGTGACCAAGAAAATGAGTAAGTTGTAACCAATAAATAAATAATATGTGGCCAATTATGAATGAATGTGACCAATTATATTAGAGGTTGTGATCATATATAACTTTGTGTAACCATTTGACGAGGATGTGATGTGACTTACAGTTGTGTCAACTATGACTATGTGTGATCGAACTGTGACTTTATGTAAGCGAATTGTGACCTCGTGTGACTGGACTGTGACCTTGTGTGACCAAACTGTGACCTTGTGTGACCAACTGTGACTTGGTGTGACCATTGGACGAGGACGTGATGTGACCTACAATTGTGTCAAATATGACTATGTGTGACCGAACTGTGACTTTGTAAGAACGAAGAGTGACTTTATGTGATCGACCTGTGACCTCGTGTGATCTAACCGTGACCTCGTTTAACCTAATTGTGACCTCTTGTGACCTAACTGTGACTTCGTTTGATCAAACTGCGACTTTGTGTGACCGAACTTTGACCTTGTGTGACCAACTGTGACTTTGGAGGGGTGAGATTTTACAACTAAATTTGTAATTGTGACTCTGTGTGACATTGTGTGACTTAACTGCGATCTTGTGTCAATTTACGTGACTGACTGTGATTTTGGGGGTGGGGCTAGAAAAAGTAGAAGAAATCATTTTTTGTGGTGATGTAGGATCGGGGTGGGTGAGTTGGTGGGGTGGGGTCGGGGTTGGAAAAGTAGAAGAAAAAAATCATTTTTTTGGTGGGTGGGGGTAGGGTAGGGTAGGGTGGGGTGGGTCAGGGTGGGGAAAAGTAGAAGAAAAAAATCATTTTTTTGGAGCGGGGTGGGTGGGTGGGTAGGGTGGGGTCTAGGTTGGTTTAGGGGTTGGAAAAAGTAGAAGAAAAAAATTATTTTTTGGGTGGGTGGGTGGGTGGGGTTGAGATGAGGTGGTTGGGGGTGAAGTGTGTAAAAATAGAAGAAAAATAATTTTTTGATGGGGTATGGTGGGTGGCGGGATGCGGTGCGGTGGGATGGGGTGGGGCGGTTGGGGGGAAGTGTGAAAAAATAGAAGAAAAATCATTTTTGGGTGGAGTGGGGGTGGTTGGGTGTGATGTAAAAAATAGAAGAAAAATCATTTTTGGATGGGGTTAGGGTGGGATAGGATGGGGCGGTTGAGGTGAAGTGTGAAAAAATAGAAGAAAAATCATTTTTGGGTTGGGTGGGTTGTGGTGGGGTTGCTAGGGTGGGGTCTGGTGGGGTTGTTAGGGTGGGGTCTGAAAATATAGAAGAAAAATCATATTTGGGTGGCGTAGGATGGGGGTGGGGTGGGTGGCGAGGTAGGGTCGGGGCGGGGTGGGTAGGGGTGTGGAAAATTAGGACAAAAAAATTAATTTTGGGTGGGGTGGGGTTGGGGATGGGTGGTGGGGTAGGGTCTGGGCGAGTCGTGAAAAAGTAGTAAAAAAATCATTTTGGATAAGGTGGGTTGGGGTAGGGTCTTGGGCGAGGCTGGTGGGGGAGTCGAAAATTAGTAGAAAAAAAATTAATTTTGGGTGGGGTTGGGGTAGGTGGCGGGATAGGATAGGGTAGGGTCTGGGCAAGTTGTGAAAAAGTAGTAGAAAAAAATCATTTTGGGTGAGGTGAGGTAGTGTTGGGTTGGGGTGGGACTAGGAGTGGGTGGGTTTGGGGAGGAGTGGGGTGGGACGGGACGGGACGGGTGGGTGAGATGAGAAAAAAATAGAAGTAAAATCATTCTTGTGGTGTGATGTGGTGTGGTGGGGCGGGGTGGGGGTGGGGGTGGGTTTGTAAGGTGGTGCCGAGGGTGGGGGTAAGGGTGGGTGGGGTGGTGGGGTTTCCGGGGTGAATGTTGGGTTGGGATGAAGTGGTTGTGGATTAGATATTGTTTTGATTTTATTATGTAATATTATAAGTTTTAATTTAATATATAAACGATAATTATTATAATATTATATTAATTAATTAACTAATTAATACCTGATTTTTTTAAAAAAATCTTAAATTTGTTATGTTTAAAAAGTGAAAGTTTTAGTTGTATAGTTTTTTACTTTTTCCATTTTAATATTCCATAGTTTATAGTATCAAATAAGACTTGACAATATCTTGATAATATTGTATAAATCTCATAAAATCTATATGATTCATGCTCAACCATAATTAACAAGATAAGAATTGTATAATATATTAAGAACATTTCCAATAGATTCTCTAAACTTGAGATGCTCTTTATTTTGGAGAGTTAAGCCTTAAAATTTCACTTCAATAGACTCTCGAAGCTCTTTATTTTGGAGAGTCGAGCCTTAAAATTTCACTCTAATAAGCTCACTCTAATTTGGCATTTTAATGTAGAGAGAGTGGATTTTGCTCTTCAAATCAAATGGTCCATCTGTAACTGCCCCATCCTACCAATCGTGCAAGATGCCTGCAAAACCTCGATCGAGGATGAAAGGAAGCGATTTATGTTCACTTATCGGCACAACATTCATTACCCACTCTGATTTTCTTGTTTCGAGTAATGCAGCATTTAAACCTCCATAATTGGCACTCGTGTCCATCACATTCCGAATCATATTACATGGAGGCAACGGATCTTCATCACACGGCCTCTTTGGATGGTCAAAGAAAATCAATGTATTCACGATTAACTCATACATGCATGCCATTTTGAATTAGTATACCAATAATTTACAAGTTAAAGAAGCAGATTCTAGCATGTTATTTGAACTTAAGACGAGTCGGTCTAAACATGCAGTACTCGTAAAAGTATTGAAATTCTTATACTTACCATGGACTTCAAGCGAGAGGTGTCAAGACGGACGTGTCGACCAGACCCGTGAAAACCGGCCCGGATTAACCCGAGATCGCGGGCCGACCCGTGACTCGTGCGGGCGGTTCACGAGTCAAGAAGTTGTGAACCGCGGATTTTGCGGGTCAAACCTTCGCGGGCCGCGGTTAACCCGCTGGCCAGTAAAAAAAATAAAAATAAAAATAAATTGTTTTATTAAATATGGTAACATTAAAAATCTCTCTTCTTGTAGAAACTCTAATACAACTTTTAAAGTAAAATCTTATTTTTTTTCTCCCTAATAGCTAAAAAAGTAATGTTTTTTGATAATAGTAATTAGAAATACATTTATCATTTAATTGTTATTTGTTTATATTTTATTTAAATTTGCAAATTTAGAAGTAATTCATATAACATAAACTATAATTTTAAATTCTATGTAAATATTTTATGGTATAAATATGAATTTATCATTTTAATCATTTTGTATTTAGAAAATTGACAAAAAATTTGCTATAAATATGAAAAAATCTATATTTTTATTCATACAAGCCAAATCAGAACAAATCGCGACCCGCATGGGCTCGACCCGGATGGGCCAGCGGGCGGGCCGGGTTGTAGTTCAAAATTTGCGGGCTGACCCGTAACTGGCCCGTAACCCGTAGCGGGCTGACTTTTTTTCAAGCGGGTCGTTACCGGACTTTTTATTGACGGGCCGACCCGATCCGAACTACCCGGATTGACACCTCTACTTCAAGTTCAGGGAACCTAAAGTTCTTTTTTTATTCTAAATTGGGATCCATCTCTGGCTAGCTGGCCCATTTACACCTTTACATAATGTGGAAGTGGTTGATAATATGAATGGACGTCATCTCCTTTACAAAGTGGTAAAGTGCCATTTTTGCTACAGATTACAACCAAAATTAAAAGAAAAGCTTTGTATAAAAAAATGAATAAGAGTAAGCCTATGTTCGGCGGCCCCTTTGGGGAATTGAAACTATTTTGTTGATTTATTTGTATTTTTTATGTAAGATGTGAGGCTAAATTGAAGAGAGAAAATGTGGATAGTTAAAAAGTGGTTGGAAAATTGTGTAAATTAAATTTTGTGTTTTTTCTTATCTTTTCCTATTTAATTTGGGGAGCCGAACAGAGCCTAAGATAATGACGGAGAATCTGAGGGATAGAGAAGACGAATGAAAGAGCGACCGAGGAAATAGAAAAGCGCAAGTCAAGAATAAGTAAAAGTAACTTGTCTCACCTTGAATAAGTGGATCAGATGGTTTAGTTAAACTTTTTGTCAAGAGCCCAGTTTCAAATGAGTTTTCTCGTTTCTTCTCGAGAGAAGAAATAGAAAATCTCCAAATAATACGAAATCTATCATGCCACCAACCATATCAACTTCAAAGGGCACCTCTGCAACTCGAATTGGATGCTAGAACTATTGAAAAAAAAACTGGTTGCCTTTCTCCACGGCATTGGACTTGAGTCAGCTATTAAACTCCATTTTTCCATTGATATGTCCTTCAGACTTTCTTGGGTGCGTTTGATACGTATTGAATTCTATGAAAAATATTTATTTTCCAACTTTGTATTGTTTGGTTGCCTATGTTTTTCATGAAATTCATTTTTCCACTTGACTCGAAATTCAATATTTTCCTTATTTTGAATGAATTCATTTTCCAAGGGGAGGATGTTTTATTTTTCATGGAAAATCTTATATCATTTTCGTTAAGTTTGATCATTTTTGTTGATGTTAATTGATTTTATTTTTTTTCTAAAAATTAAAATTATTTATTATCAAGTACAAATGTGTGAAAAAATAATTTTTTTTTATTAAAATAGATAAATTTTACTTTATTTTCAGTGGAAACTATTTTCAATCAAATAAAAAAAGTTGAAAAATTCACTACTTTTTTCACTTAGAAAATTTAACCAATCAAACACATTAAACTTCCAATTTCCAATAATTCAATTTCCTGAAATTCATTTTCTTTCCACCCAAATTCCACCATCGCTATCAAATGCAGCATTATTGTAATGGAAGAATTTGTAAGGTGGGTGACCTTGCTGGCTTTGTGGCCTGAAACATAGAAAATAAGGTACAGATTCAGGTTACAATCATTTGAAAAAATGTGAAATCGCAAGACTATGATAATTTGGCAAAGATACAAGCACTATTTGTTGGTACTCCATGTAAATTTCTTCAGGTAGGCAATTTTAAAAAATGCCCCATTTTTTCGAATGAAAAGAAACATGTTTATGTAATATCATCAGTACCATGGGAAGGGAAATTAATCTACGGCAGGCAATGTGGGGGAGATAAAAGCTATGTAGCCTATGATGACTCAAAGTTGAACGTGGAGATACCATTCCCAGCAACTAAACTCATACTACTTTAATGGAAGACAAGTTTAATACCCTGTCCACTCTTTCTTGAAAAGCAAGGGCAACCAACATTTGCAAATATTAAAAAATCAAAGCAAATTAATAAATTCCATACCTAAGAGAATTGTTTCTTAAATCAAGTGTGGACCCTCCTATTTGTTCAAAAGAGAGTCTGTTTTTCTAGGATTCAAAGTCAACATACAACAATTAATCCACATCAAAATTCTAATCCACTTACACTTGAACAAAATTTTCAAGTTGGTAGAATCTAACTCCAAAGAGCAATGAAAAGTGGGAAAAGGAAAAATATGGAAAATCAAATAGTGACGGCCATGACACCTGAAGCCATGAACCTAGGCACTGGTCAATGAGGGGATATAAAATCAAAAAGTGCCATGAGAAAGATCGATTACACGATGAAACTTGACAACAGCCTTTGGAATGCTCAAAAACCCTTCCAAGTATGTCGATTTTTTTGACTTTCTAGCAAGAATCTGAAATCCCCCAATTTAAAACTCAGATCTATTCTAATTCAATCTATTAAATTAAAGAAGTTTACACAAAAAGATTAGCTAACGTGAATGGAATAATCAGCAACTGATACAAAAAATTAAAAAATTACTTGGACACACATAAAAAAAGAAGGGGCATTACCAGGCTCGAAGAAAATTGATAGCCCAAAATCAATAGCCTTTAGTGGAGATGCTTCCTTCTTATTCATGAACAAAATGTTTTCAAGCTTAAGATCACGATGTATGCCCCAATGCTTATGACACATCTACAGAACAACCATAGATATTAATTCGAACAGTGAAGCAGAATTTAAGTATGATTTCTTTGAAAAGGATGTAGGAGGAAAAAAGACAAGAAGAAAGAAGAAAGAATATGCGATTCTCAAGCTTAAGATCACGATGCATGCCCCAATGCTTATGACACATCTACAGAACAGCCATAGATATTAATTCGAACTGTGAAGCAGAATTTAAGTATGATTTCTTTGAAAAGGATGTAGGACGAAAACAGACAAGAAGAAAGAATATATGAGACTATGGAATGAATTGGACATATAATTGTTCATCTAGTATAGTATATATGATAATATGAACGAAGAGGTCCATCAATGCTTCTAAACACGGAGTAGAGCAAATAAATTAGATAATAGTGATCAAAATATCATTATCCTTGTTAGTATATGACAAATTCACACGTCCGGAATTACTTCCAGCAGATGAATGTGACCAAAAAATAGTCAGAGACTCCCCTAAAGTCCATGTGGTGAAACTTTTTTGGGGGTTAGAATTTGAATAAACACCTAGGAAATTACAGTATTCCTACACCACCAGTAGGAAATTAATAACTGCTCGTAATAGTCCGGAACTGCTCCTAGCCAGTAATATCTCACTTGAAAGGCAGAAAGAAGTATCAAAGTTTAAGTGTGGTGATTATATAAACTTCTAACAGAACAACATGTAATATGCAGTTAGAACTACAATTCATATAATTAGAAATGCAAAGCTAAATATTACCATTTTAGATAAGCAGGTCACAAGCATATCGCAAGTCCAGTTAACAACAGAAATGATAAAGATGATCAGACCTCCAATTTTGTGAATTGTAGGAAATAGAAAGGAAGCCTATACTGAAAACGTAATGCTTTATTTAATCACTAATTTCTCTACTTATAATTTTTTTTCTTTAATTGATAGCATCTATATCATGCTATATTTGTACTTCACATCAAAGCCAAGAGAAAACGCTAAAGCTTGGGGCTGGAGTGGGGGATGAGGTAATCATGCTTCGACCAACTAATAGAAAACCATGAGAATTTATTTCATATGAAAAAAATTATCCAAAGCTGAATATCTTTATATTGGTGTATGACAAAAACTACCATCTTGCTAAGTTTAGGTCCTTCCAAAATTGCTAATAAAACCATACACATAAGTCATCCCAGTTTTAAATGCATCTAAAAGAGAATTAACTTCCATAGCTTGTTAAGTCAAAATAAAAAGGTTGAATGCTAATTTCTGAAATCCAAACAGTCCTCAAAAATTGCATGGCTGTCAACATATGATCGTCATGAAAGCATCGGTAGCATCATGTCCACTATACAATTCACCCAAAAGAAACTTCAATAAAAATAAAGAGAAAAACAAATACTTGAAATCAGCATAGTTCGAAAAAGATGTGTTTCCAAGATTATTGAGACCTCTCAATCCCCAAGGATGATTTGAGTAGCCATCGACTAAACTCACCAATGAACGGTCTTGGTGCAGTAGGTTTACCGGGTTGAAAACGGTGGTAAGGGTGTGAGTTATTCGCCAATATGGCCTTCTCCTCGAGATCCGGGGTCCAAAACTCTTAATTCACGTGGTGCTGCTTACTAAAATTCTCAAACAGGCAGCGAATCTCAACCATTTTGAAACGCCACTACTTTCAGCATCTCCTTCTGGTCCTCCATAAAAAAATCCCTAGCCACTCGCCATTTTCCATCCAATGGAGAGTTGGAGAGACGGCGGACACAGCAAAAGTGGGAGGTTTGGGGTGAGAAGGAGGGTTTGTGGAGAGATATTTTGGGGAAATATCATGATGTCATGGGTGAGATGATGAGTAGTGTTTCAAATGGCAGTTAGCATTTTGAAATAGGTGAAGGAGCAACCGTGCGCTGCGTTGGTTCCTTAAAATTTTGTAATGCAGTAACTGTTTGAGACATGGGAAATATGGGAAGAAAATACCGTCTAGATAAAAATTGAGCGGTTGATAAACTGATTTAAAATGTAGGACGTGCACCATTTTGTACACTTTAGATTCCATTTGATTAGAATCATTGACAACTGAGATTTTGATCAAATTGATTGACCAGAATCTCATTTGACTTTAGTCATATATATACAACTTTGACTAATATATAGTCTTACAAGAATTAACAGAGAGCAAAAATACAACCCACGATATACACTAACAAAAACAAGTTAAAGTGCACAAGGAAAGAGTCAAAACAGAAGAACAAGTCACCCTATTTAATAGGGATTTATTTGAAATAGAAAGCAATCTTAAATAACAAGGGATCCTAATGTTACAAGGAATCCTAATACCTGTCATTTCCTCCCTTAAACTGATGTAGATAGCAATTAATTTATACTAAGAACTTCTTGAACATGTAGCAACTCCCTCAACTTCAGAAACAAGTCAAGCTTCAATAGCTTAGGCATCACATTTGCAACTTGATCTCGTGCACCACAATGAAATTAACTCCACAACTCCTTCCTTAATAAGATCACATAGAAAGTGAAAACGCACATCTATGTGCTTGCTCAATCTGTGCATCACTGGATTCTTTGAAAATTTAATTGTAAAACTATTATCGCGAGAAACAGTAGTACTATCACCTTGTGCATGACCAAGTTTCTCTAAAGTTCTTCTAATCTACACATCTTGGCACACACGAGATTCAATAGCTACAAATTTAGCCTCAGTCGTTGAGGTATGACAATAGCCTGCTTTTTAGAGGACCACGATATATCACCAGAACTTAACATACCCCGAAGTGCTTTTTCTACCTCCAAATCACTGGCATAGTCACTATTAGTAGATGTAACTAGTTCATCACTTCCTCCCTTTTTGTAAAATAGCCAAAGTTCTTTGTGCCTCTCAAATACCCCAACACTCTCTTTACATCGTGCAAATGAAGCTCTATTGCTTGTGCTACATATCTACTGATTAAAGAAACCACAAACATCAAACCGGACTTGGTTGCTGTGAGATACGTAAGACTCCCTACCACTTGCTTAAAGAATGTTGTATCAACCTTCACTCTATCTTCATCCTCGAAAAGTTTAAAACCTGGAACTATCGGATTTTTAAAAGGATTGCTCTCTTCTATCCCGAACCTTTTGAACACATCCAAGGCGTATTTATTTTGACTAATTTAGATACCAGTATTCTAAAAAGCTTAAAGTGTGATGAAGCGTTGGCATCTAGCTTCAAGCTTTCAAAGCTTAAGCGTGCTTAGGCGAGGCTCAAGCATTTTCAGATTTTAGTATCGTTTTAATTTCTTAATCAATCTACAATTATTAAATAATTAAAATAATATATAAAAAGCATCTTAAAATCCCAAACATTGTATAGTTTTTATGCTTTGAGAAGGAAAAAATTAGATAATCTTTAAAGTAATTTATGGTCAAAATAAATCTTTATAGATAAAAAAATAATTTATCAAATTAAACTTAATAAATTGATAAAAAATAAATAATTTATCAAAATAAATCTTTAAAAATTATCGTTGATAAAAAAAAAACTTAAAAAATTGAATTTTATATTCTTAAAAGCGTGCGCTTAGAGCTGGGCATTTCTGTTTTTGGTTCTGTTATTGAAGGAACTGATCGATTCAGTTCAGTTCTAGTTCCAGTTCTCAAAAGTCAAGAATCAAACGATTTCTATTCCTATTCAGTTTTGGTTATTTTTCGATTCTTTGTTTGGTTCTTTTATTAAAAAATTCAACTTTGAGCAAATATGAAAATATGTGCAAAAAATAAATAATTGTTGAGTCAAGATTTCCCAAAAAAAAAAAAAAAACATCCATATAGTAAAATATTCAAATTGAATATATTCGGGTTCTAAAAACAATAAAGACAGTTATAATATTCTGTATATTCCCAATAGCAATTAGAAAGGTAGGATCTTCATCTTCTGTTGTTCTATCTATAGCTTATGCTGGAATGCCTGGACCATTTGGACTACAAAAGTGATAATGATGGCATATAGACACATTTGTCATAACATAAAATCATTTAGGTCATTTGAACCTCAATATACTTCGAAGATAGAAATAATTTCTAATGAACTCTTGTCTTAGACTTCAATGTAAAATAACAATTCACTAATGCATCTCCACAAAACATTGCATAAAAAAGATACACTGAACCAGTGCGAGTGAGAGACCAGACATCCAATCTTCTAAAATTGTTGCACAAAATTTAATGTGAGATGTAACACGATATGAACAATTCAACAATTATCATAATACATATAAGTAAGCTGGATTTGTATACTTTGTCATGTAAAGCAACACAAAGTGTCATGCGGACTTAATTTTTAAACTAAAAATGTTCGGTTCTCGGTTCGATTTTTGTTTTTCAAATAGGAACCGATCGATTTTCGATTCTTCATTTTTCGATTTCGGTTTTCATTTTTCTCCTAAAGAACAGACTGATTTCGGTTTTTTTCTTGTTTGGTTCAGGTTCGATTCTCTTGGTTTCGATTTTTTTGTCCATCCCTAGTATGCACTTAAGCGCTCTTTTCGCACTTTTTATCCCTCTTTTTCATGCCTAAGCGTCGCCTAGATGCGCTTTCTAGAACACTGGTAGATACCATCGGCGTTTTACAAAACTTCAATTCCAATAAAGTACCTCATCTTTCCCAAATTTGTCATATCGAACTCACGCACCATTGAACTCTTGAACTCATGGAATATGGCCTCATCATTTTCAGTAAAAATGAGGTCATCAACATACAAGCTAACAATTAGAATTTTACATCCGTTGCTTGCTTTAACGAATGGTGTATGCTCATTGTGACACTTCTCGAACCCTTCATTCAAAAAGTGAGCTTCTATACGACTGAACCAAGCTCGTGGAGCTTGTTTGTCTCCGTATAAAGCTTTCTTCAACTTATAGACTATATGAGGGTTATCTTTCTGCTCATAGAATCTTGGTTGTTCAATGTACACCTCCTCTCTTAGTTCTCCATGTAGAAAAGCTAATTTTACGTCAAGTTGATAAGTTGTCAAGCCCTTTTGAGCTGCAAATGCAACAATCATCCAGACCGTGTCCATCATTAGCACGACGCAAAATTTTTTGTGTAATCAATCCCATGTTATTGCACATACCCTTTAGCCACAAGACGAACCTTGTACTTATCAATCTTTCCATGCTCATTCAGCTTTATTTTGTAAATCCATTTGACTCCTATCTTTTTTTCTCCTGCAAGTAGATAGAAACTTTTTTTTGATGGCTTCTATCTTAGAATCCATTGTATCACTCCACTTTGAACTTTTCATAGCCTCTTCAAAATAAAGAGGATCATCTAAAGTAAACAAAGCCATATTAGCTTTAGTTTCTTCTTCAGAAAAACCTCACCAGTTTCATAATCATCCATCCAACCGGGTTCCTTCGAAACCTTCCTTTGTTCACTGCATCTGGAGCAATATTATCAACCTCTTCTGCAATATCACTGTCTTCACTCTCGATTTCACCTCCGTTACTCACAGTAGCCTCTTCTTCATTGGTCTCCATTCCAACACAGCCACAAGCTGTTCTTCATAGATTTTGTCCTAATCCCAAGACTTTCTTCAAAAACTACATCTTTGCTAGTAATGATCCTCTTGTCTAGGCTTTAGACTCCTCACTAACTACCAACAATACACAAGCAATACTTTTTTCCTCCAACTTTGTTCTTTTGGTATTAGGTACGTGCAGTTGTACGATGTAACTAAACACTTGAAAGTGTTCAACCGAAGGTTTTACTCCACTCCATATATTCTTTTTTTACTGCCAAAGGAAGACTTCGGTTTAGAACATACACCATCCAGTTCACCGTTTATGGCCAAAATGTCTTCGGCGTCTTTTTCTTTGAGAGCATGCTTCATACCAAGTTCGTGATGGTTCAATTCTTTCTCTTTGCATTTTTGTTCTATTGTGGAGTATAAGTTATTTTCAATTGCCTCTTGATTCCATTTTCTTTGTAGAATTCGTTGAAATATTTTGAGGTGAATTCACTTCCATGATCAGTGTGTAACCACTTAATATAAGCACATGTCTCCTTCTCAATAGAGCTTTTAAAGTACTTGAAAGTAACTAATGATAAAGATTTTTCAACCAAAAAGTAAACCCATGCATTTCTACTAAAATCATCAATGAAGCAGATTAGGTATCTTTTTCTTGTTGTTTGAAGTGGGCGAGACAGGACCACATATGTCAACATAGATTAATTGAAACTTCTGCCATGCTCTCCAGGTGCTCTTCTTCGGAATTGAATCTCTATGTTGCTTGTCAATCATAAAATCTCTAAAATGGCAGATGAAACTTCTAGCTGTAGAAATCCATACACCATTTTTTGTATTAAAGAGTCCTTAGGCCATTGTGACTCAAATACCCATATTGACAATGCCATAAATGAGAGATGTCTTTTGTGGTTGTGTGGAAGCACGAGGGTTTCTTTGGAAGAGCCAGCCATAGTTAGCAGCATAGACATCGCATTAGAAGTTAACTCTGTTTGAATTATCAGACTCTTTTGAGGATGATATTCTATACATTCCATGTTGAATGAGAATTTCCAAACCCATTTCTTGTACCTCTGCAATATTCATTAGACTTTTCTTTTAAATCAGACATGAAGAAGACTACTGCGATTACATGGTTGTGGTCATTCTCCTTCAACCTCACATTTCCCTTCCCCATTACAAACATTCTTTTATTATTCCCTAGCTTCACCATCTGCCAAAAACTCCCATTGAGAGCATAGAACAAAAATTTGTCTCTGCAAATCTGATTGCTGCTGCCGGAGTCTAAAAACCACATGTATTCTCTTTGAGCTTTATTCATCTCCGCATAAGACATAGCAACATTTCTTTTTCTCTTCCAAGTTCAATGTAGTTAGTTTCTTTATTCTAGGTTGGACATTCATATTGAAAAAGTTTAAGTTGATGACATTTATCACACTCCACAGTCTCCTTATTGAAAGCTATAGGGCATCTTCATCTTCTTCTACCTCTGCATGTTCCACGATCACATCCTATTTACATCACCTTCAAGGCTTTCTCTTCTTCGTTGTGCTTGAAACTTTTGTTCATGGACAATCAAAGAGATCTACAATTCATCAATTGAGAGCTGATTGATATCCTTTGACTCCTCAATTGTACAGATGATATGGTTAAAAACTACTGAGCCAATGATTTTATCCATAATTTTGACATCTTACATCTATTCTCCATGCACCCTCATCTTGTTTGCAACTGAAATTGCCCTTGAGTAGTAACTGAACACACCTTCACTAGACTTCATCTCTAGGGTTTCAAATTCTCCACGGAGAGCTTGAAGATGATTTATCTTAAATCTTGCTTTCTCTTCAAATTTCTTCTTCATAAAGTCCAAAATTTGTTCCGAAGTATCCTTTTGGAGTATGGTTTCTAGAATGGTGTGATATATGGCCTGAAGAGATAATGTTTCACCTTTAAGTCTTTTAGCTTCACCTCTTCCAATCTCCATCATCGTTCTTTTGTTACCTCCACTCCATTTACTGGCTCAGAATAGCCAGTCTCCACAAGGCTCCAATATTCTTTCAATCTCAGAAAATTTTCCTTCAACATACTCCAATGATCGTAATGACCATTAGAGTGAGGAATTGCTAGTTGCACAAATTTTCCTTCAGTTTCCATCTCTTTTGCTCCTGCAAACCACAAAGACCGTTGCTTTGCTCGTTAGGCCCAGTGGGGGCTTTGATACCAGATTTTTGTAATGCTTGAATGAGAAAAACGAACTCGAAACAAAATGGGAGAATGGCATTTTATTGAATAACAACTTTGGATGATATATAGCCTTACAAGAATTAATGGAAAGCAAAAATATAGCCCATGAATTGCACTAACAAAAAAGTTGTCAAGTGGATAAGGAAAGCAATCCTAGATAGTAATCCTATTTGATAAAGTCACCTACTTAATAGGTATTTGTTTGAAATAGAAAGCAATTCTAAATAGCAAGGGATCCTAATGTTACAAGGAATCCCAATACCTATCATTTTTTTTTTTTCAGTAACATGATCTCTATTTTTTCTTATCACCAGAAAGGCATGTTAGTATTTTTATCTTATATGATTAGAGGATGCCAATGATGTCATTATTGTTCAACTATCTTTATTTTCTCTTTCTTGTTGAAGTGGAGTTTATTTATCATCCTAGTATGTTGCAATGAATAAAGAGGCGATTGAATGTGACAAATTGTAGGAAAGGCATTGGGTCAGGGCAAAGTCGGCCACTTTGTTGGGATTAATATTCGAAGCTGAGTCAACAATGGGAATTAAAATACATCTACTTATAATTTTGGTTAATTATTTACTTTTTAAATTCAATTTCTATTGAAATTATAATAAAAAAATGATTTAGTGAAGGTTCGGGAAATTTGAAGAAGGAACATGTCCTCACACTATTTGAGATGGGGCAATGCAGGATGAGTTAAGATAGGAAAATTTGGCATCTTTGACAAGTGATGAAATTTCAAACTTATTAACGTTTAGTTACACAAAATGGACACAAAGTTTAAAATTTTAAACCTAAATGTGTTACTTCCTTTCACTTTAATGCGGAAATAAATCATTTTAAATATTAAAATTTTCATTTTTCTATTGTAAAATTCTACATAAACTTTGGTAGAGTCTCCTATATAAATAAGACTTAACCAACCTGTAGAAGGACACCACAACAATTTAAAAACATTAATTCAAAATTCATTCAACATCCAAACCCAACAAAACCATTCGAGAATCAATCCATAACTCCACAAAAATGATAACTTAAGTCAATAAAACATGAATGCCTTATTTAAAATTGAATCTGACAAAATAAATTGAAGAATGAACAAATAATTAAGTAATTAACGAAAATCCAATTAAAATTCATAATTAAGTTTTTAAAAGGTTTGAAACACGAGCACTGCTTGAGACTACCGCCAAATTTTCTCATCGAATCATCTAACTCTCATCAAAATGAAAGAATGAGTAAAACTCAGCAAGTAAACTTCATGCACGTGATGCATGTTCATGACATGAAATGTTTTAATACTTTGAAATATGTATCCATATTTACTTTAACTTTTCAGAAAACTTTCACCTTTTAAAACTTTCACTTTAACCTTTTAAAAACTTTGTTTCATTACTTTCGTGAGTTCACTTGGTATATCTTGTAACCAATCAGATAGCAGTGGACAACTCTTTTATCAATAAAATCACAGAGCGGTCAACCATAACCAGCTCCACAACAACTTAAAAACAATTGGAAAGGAAATCTGAATCAACAGTACAAGAAGAACAAGTATTTTTGTAACAATTTTCTCATTTATTGGAATTGAAATAATATCAAATAAACTGAAATTTCATTAATTGATATTGCAGGAAATAAAAGAACTGAGACAGAGAAGGAGGAGAAACAGAGAAGAGTTAGAGAGAAAGGAAAAATGTAACAGAAGAAAGGGGAAAAGGGAATATGGTTTTTCAACCACTCAACAATACTTTTCAACTGATTTTCCCTTCCCATGTGCTACCTATTTATAGAGCCTAAGAATATTCTAGAATGTGAGAGTGGAGTGAGATGGTGAGGTAGGACGGAACTGTGACAACCATCCCCCTTAAATAAATCTTGTCCTCAAGGTTCAAGTTAAGCATCCCAGCTGCCTTGTTCTCTTCACTATCCTTGGATTAAGAAGGAAGTGTAAGGTGCTTCTAGTTAGTATCATTATATGCACAGAAATCTTATTCAACTAATTGTCATCAATGGCCTTTGAATCCTTGTTCTTCTTGCTCCTTTTATTATTCTTCTTCCTCTTACCAAAATCCTTTTTAGAAACAACAGCAAGTTCCACAAAAAATGATTCTTTGGCAACTCTAGAGTGACCTCGAACCAAGAGTTTTACACAATCCATGAGTTAATCCTCAATGGTTGATTGATTCTGTAGCTGCATGTCACAACCCCCAGTAGCCAATGGCAATAAATCAGAACTAAGGTCTTGAATAACATCCTTGCAATTATCTATTGATTCCTCCAATTTCTCCGAACTCCCCACAATATTTTTATTGACATTTGAGAACCTTTTGCAAATTTCAATTGAAAAGAGCTCCCAATATGCATTAGGATGGTTGTAACTGAAGCCGTAGAACCAGACGTAAGCCTTGCCCTCCATGTAATTCTTAGCAATTTCCACCTTGTGATCATCAAGGACTTGATGAACATGAAATATTTCCCCAACTTTTTTCAACCATTCCTTAGGTTCTTCTTCTCCAAATTCAGGAAGATCAATTTTAGGTAGTTTAATGCTCCTTCTTATTTCACATCTAGCATGACCACTACCACTATTGACTTCCATACTTCTATTCTCCTGTGCAGTTTTAAAATCTGCACATAGTTGGACCATTATAGCCACCATTTTTTCATGTTTTTGGTTTATGTCCAGCAAAGTATTTGCAATTTTTTCTACTCTAAGAATTACTTGGAGTGTGTCATTTGAGGACTTCATTCTGGCTTACAATTTGCTGCTAACAGCCTTCCAATCAACCATCTCTATATCCTGATTCTTCAAATCATCAACAACCTTTGCTCTTATATCCATGGCTCTAGTGATTACCCAGTCTGATATGCCTGCTCTGATACCATTTGTCATGGTTGAAGCTGAATTTCAACCATAACCAACTCCACAGCAACTTAACAACAATTGGAAAGGAAATCTGAATCAACAGTAAAAGAAGAACCAGTATTTTTGTGACATTTTTCTCATTACTTGGAACTGAAATAATATGAAATAAACTAAAATTTTCATTAATTGATATTGTAGGAAATAAAAGAACTGAGACAGAGAAGGAGGAGAAACGGAGAAGAGATAAGAAGAGAAGAGTTAGAGAGAAAGGCAAAAATGTAACAGAAGAAATGGGGAAAAGGGAATCTGGTTTTTCAACCACACAACAATACTTTTCAACTGATTTTCCCTTCCCATGTGCTACCTATTTATATAGCCTAAGAATATTCTAGTATGTGAGAGTAGAGTGAGATGGTGAGATAGGAGGGAACCGTGACAATAGGGAGGAGGGAAATGAGGAGGGAAGGGGGCTTTACCTTCAATGAGTGGTGGTGGTGGTGGTTGGCGACTAGCGGATTGGCAGTGAGAGGAGGGACGAGAGTGAGAGAAGAGAGATGACTGGAGAGGGGGTGAGGTAGGGTGAATGTCAATTTTGGGGGGTGCTTTTGGGTTTTGAATTTTAATAATCTTTTGAAATTTGCACTTTAGTCCCAGTTTTAGGTGAATGTGAAATTTAGCCCCAAAACTTCCATTAAATTTTGAAATGCTAGAAAAATCTATCATAATTTTAATTCAATGCAATTTAGGCCACTTAAAAATTAATTAAATTGAAAAAAGCAAGCCTAGTAAATAAAATAAATAATTACACGTAGAATTGTAAATAAACAACTTATAAACGTTCTAATTGGCATATTAATCGAGACGACGTTTAAGTACTTCAACTGCAAAATTATTTAAATTATTATACAATATTAATTAAAATTTAATTATTTCATAATTGCATCAACATAAAAATTACATGAAATTCAAGAAAGCACGTAAAAAGAAAAGTGAAAGTATTAAACAATAATAAATAGTACACGACCTATGCCTTTTCATATGCCTCTGTAAATCCAACGAATGCATCCTCTTCCACCTTCATATGTCACCTTTAAGACTTGCTCTTCTCAACTTTTTTAGTGTAACTTTTGTTCATGGACAATCAAAGAGCTCTACAATTCATCAACAGAGAGATGATCAATATCCTTGGACTCCTCGATTGAGCAGACAATATAGTTAAACTTCTCACTCAATGAGTAAAGTATTTTTTCCACAACCTTGGCTCTTACATCTTCCCTTCAGACATCCTCATCTTGTTTTCAACTAACAATGGCCTTGAAAAGTATTCAACCACACCTTCACTGATCTTCATCTCTAAGGTTTCAAATTCTCTTCGACGATCTTGGAGATGAGTTCTCTTAACTCTTGCATTCCCTTCAAATTTCTTATTCATAGAGTCCCAAATTTGTTTGGAAGTGTCCTTCTGGAGTATGGTCACTGGAATGCTGCGATCTGTGGCCTGAAAGAGATAATTTCTCATTTTAAATCTTTCAGCTTCACCTCTTTCAATCTCCATCGTTGTGCTTCTGTTACCTCCACTCCATTCTATTGCTCAGCATATCCAGTCTCCACAAGGCTCCAATATAAAAAATATAGCCCATCATTTAAACAAAAGAAAAACCCACCCTACTTAATAGGGTTTATTTGAAATAGAAAACAATCCTAAATAGCAATGGATCCTAACTTTACAAGGAATCCCAATACCTATTAGTTTTTTGAATAACATGATCTCCAATTTTTCCAATCACCCAAAAGGCACTTTAGTATTCATATCTCATACCATAGGAGGATGCACTAACGTTTTTACTATTCAACTATCTTTATTATTTCAGTCTTGTTACCATATCAAATCACATTGCTTCAACATTCTAGTTTGTTTATCCTTCGCCCTCGGAGAGCCACATTTTTACGTTCGGTCATTTATTGTGCCATGTGTTATGCTCCAAGTTAGCTCGTTTGACAACAACTTTACCACATAGACAGTTTACTATTCAACTTATTCCACTTCGATTCGATGAACAACAATCTTTATTATTTCTTTCTTGCTGAAATGGAGTCTATTTATCCTTCTAGTATGTTGCGATGAATATTGAATGTGACAAACTGTAGCAAATGCAATAGGTTAGGGTGGAGCCGAACCACCTTGTAGGGATTAATTTTTGAAGCTGAGTCAACAATGGGAATTAAGAGGTTGTTTGGTAATTGAAAAAAATTGTGACAAACTGTAGCAAATGCAATAGGTCAGGGTGGAGCCGAACCACCTTGTAGGGATTAATTTTTGAAGCTGAGTCAACAATGGGAATTAAGAGGTTGTTTGGTAATTGAAAAAATTTCGACACAATTTTTCAAACTCAATCTCAACCATCCATCTTTAGTCAAGCTCACAATTTTTGACTTTTCAAACATTTTTCAACCACACATCCATCAAAAAAAAAAAAAAAAAAAATCACAAAAATCAAAATTTTTACATTACCAAACAGGCTAAAACAACTCTCTTATCATTTTTTTTAACGCAATTTCTATTGAAAACATAATTAAAAAAATGATTTAGTGAGCATGTTGTAAATTTGAATAAGGAACATATCCTTACACTAATTGAGGTGGGGGCAATGCGTCATATATTATTTCCATTCAAAATAATAATAATAATAATAATAATAATAATAATAATAATAATAATAATTATAATAATTACTCTACTTTCCATATTATTAAATTAATCTATTAATCTTAACTTCCATAATTATTAGTTTATTTTAAATGTACCCACATCCCTAAAATTAAGGTTATCATATCTAATTAATTACCTACCATTTTAACCAGGTAGTCGTGTAAATATCTTAAATTTAAAACTTATTGAAGTTCAGTTACACAATTAGAGTAAATTTCAATTAGTTTTGTTGAAAGTTCAATGGTCTGAATGAAATTTACATTTTTATCATTTCAAATTGTAATTATTTTCACTTAAATTATGATTATAATCTGAGTTTAGTTCTACCTTTAAATAAGTAAACAATTTGTATCAATGTAGTTCACTAGACAGAAAATATTACCATAAAAATTAATCATATTATGATTACAATCTGATTTTAGTTCTAGCCCTATTATCTATCCATATCTTGAGAATCTGTAAATATTACCATTAAAATCAATCATAAATATGAACTAAATTAATTTAACATTGCAATGTACATTAATTAATTGGTGACGCGTCATATATTATTTCCATATACGTAACTGACATGACCAATATTACCATATACGGGTACCCTCCCTCCCTCTATAAATATATATAGAGCGATGATGCATATTTCATGTTACTGAACAAACCTGATCATAATTTCTACATATACATTCTTTGCAACAAAAATCAGATTGATTTGAGTTTTCACTGCTTTTTCCTTGATAATTTCCTAAGCAATGCAGGGAAGATAAATCTGTGAAAGTACGAGACACTAGTACAGATAGATTCATTCACGTCGGTTGTAAAACACAATACTTGCCGGTTGTAAAATACAATACGCATCAATTGTAGAGGCGATGTATATGACTTAGACACGTAAAGTCTTGACTTTACGCGTCGGTTGTTAACCGACGCCTAAAGTAACCTAACAACCGACACCTAAAGACTGACTTTACGCGTCGGTTGTAAGGTTACAACCGACGCCTAAAGTCTTTACTTTTTGTAACGACCCGGGTCCCACTTAACGGGCTGTCCCGATCGTTAGATGACGGCGTACTGTCCCCATCGTACCAACACGAGTCTTTTCAGCATACTTTGTCCTCACTCGCACGTTCCCCGAGAAAACTTCTCAGGAGGTCACCCATCCCAGAATTGCTCCAAACCAAGCACGCTTAACTTTGAAGTTTCTAAAGATGAACTTCCGGAAAAGAAGGTGCACCTTGTTGGTATGAGTAGTACCTATCAATTCTCTTAATCTTTCTTAGTTGGGGTATTACAATCACCCGCTGTTAGACTCGCGACATCCTCGTCGCGCTTAACCCATCTAAGGATCTGTTGGCGCCTGGCGTTGGGATTCTAGAGGTGGCTCCTGCCCTATGGCGTAGCACTTAGTTCCCGATTTCCGGCTAGCGGCCGGATCTGATACCATTTGTAACTACTCGGGTCCCACTTAACGGGCTGTCCCGACCGTTAGATGACGGCGCACTGTCCCCATCGTACCAACACGAGTCTTTTCAGCATACTTTGTCCTCACTCGCACGCTCCCCGAGAAAACTTCCCAGGAGGTCACCCATCCCAGAATTGCTCCAAGCCAAGCACGCTTAACTTTGGAGTTTCTAAAGATGAACTTCCGGAAAAGAAGGTGCATCTTGTTGGTATGAGTAGTACCTATCAATTCTCTTAAGCTTTCTTAGTTGGGGTATTACACTTTAGGTGTCGGTTGTAAAACACAATACGCATTGGTTGTAAAGGCGATGTATATGACCCAGACGCTTAAAGTCTTGACTTTACGCGTCGGTTGTTAACCGACGCCTAAAGTCTTGACTTTACGCGTCGGTTAACAACCGACACGTAAAGTCGAGACTTTACTTACAACCGACGCCTAAAGTCGATTTTTTTATTATTATTATTATATTATATAAATATACCCACTAAAGGTTATGACTTGCAATTATTTTAACGTGGCCTGCAATGCTGTAGGTCATGACATGCAATCACTTGAAAGTGGGCTGCAAAGACCCAGGTCACTATAGGTGCAATCACCTGAATGTGGCATGTGATCACCTGAACATTCTTTACATACACATCACCAAATATATCGCCATCGAATATTTATAATCGACATTCGTAATAAAATTAAATAAAAAAAATTATATTTACAAGATTGTTAATTTATTATACAAATATGTAAATGAAGTTTGAATGAAAAGTATTTTGCCCATAAGTTTCGAATCTCCACGATTTCCTCTGTTGAGTAGTATTTTTTAAATACCTACAACCAATTAAAATGAACAATTAGTTATTTGTTAATAAAATATAAAATTATAATTAAAAATTCTCATTCTTCTAAATTATACTTTTTCTAACGACTCGAGTTGAAAGTGTTCTGTGACTATTTCTTACATATTTCTCATAACGTAATAGCCACACTCAGAACTCCCAGATTGCTGAGGACACTGAAACTCTCAAATTGTAAACGATCATTAATAATCAAGCTAAATAAAATATTGAAATAATTCAAACATCTGTAATAAATTTTAAATTTGCGTTCTCATAACTTTATATTTTTCCATGTTGTATTCATTTTTGTCCTAAAGCCTCCACATTCCCAATATGTTTTGAAAACCCTAAGTTTTTAATAAATTATATGAATAAGTTACAAAATAATAATTAGACTTAAATTTTCTACAGAAATTTTGACAGAGTCTCTCCTATAAATTGAACTTATCTAACTTGTAGAGAAACCCTTCTATAGAATACTATGACAACTTCTTTACAATCACAACATAAATGCATCAATATCACCACAACTCCACAATTACTTCATGAAAATTATCCTAACTTATCCACTTATAAACGAAAATCATGATCAAGGAAATAATTACTTACGTGTTTAATATCGGCTTGATATCAATGTCACACTTCGATGCAACAGCTGAATCCAAGAAGTAGACCGTATTCTTTTGAGGAGAAATCACTAGCAACATCCAGTGGTTCCTACGTATTATGAACGTGTAAATACAACTTTAAGCATCATACGAATCAACTGAGGTAAAAAAGAGAGAATATTAGTGGTCTTACTCCTGAAAATACAGTGCTAGAATGAATTTCTTAGATTGCATTGCCTTTATGGTGTCGGCCATATAAGTTACAACACCATTCACATTTGTTTTGACCATAATCGACGCAATGTGTGTCGAAGATATGAATCCAATCGATTCAATACCGTATTGTTGATACAACTCATGGAGGTATCTGAAACAGGCAAAAGTAAGAAATAGAAATAAAATAATGATTTAATTAAATTGAAGTTATAATTTGTGGTCAGAAGACTTACAATGAAAATACTTGTAGGAAAGCTGTATCCAACCATTGCATCGTAAGCAAATCCGTGATGTCTTCGACTGTAACAAAAATACCATAGTCGAACTTACAGTTGAACACAGAGTCATCTACGTTCACCCGATAGAAGTCATCACCAACAGGCAATCGAATGATCAAAGTGTGTAACATTTTGCATTTATCACCTAGACGTTGTAACGTCTCATCGTCAACAATCGTAGGTCGCTGGGTAGATGACATTTCGAAACTTTGAAGCGTTTTCCCTTCGTTAGATCTTTTTACCTGTTTTGGTGCATCTTCCTGCAATAAGACAATTTTAAACATCATCAACTACTCCAAAATTAATCCAAATTTCATTCCCAATTCCTAAAAAGTCAAGCTAAGATTTCATAACTTAACATCTCATAATTTCAATAGAACTCCAATAATTCAAATATTACAATATATCCATCTACTAACTCAAAATCAACAATATAAAATTAACATCCAAATTAAACTAATAAAAAAGTCATTTAAATTAATTAGCATATAAAATCATAAATTCAATTAAAAACTAACAAATTAAATCAATTAACTATTTGAAATACCAATTATATATATATATTAACAATTAATTAACACATATATACATATTAACATTTAATCAACAAATTTATACACACACACACACATATAGATAGGAGGTGGGTCTTACAATGTGGGAGGACGGGGCGGGTTGAGGTGGAGGCGGCTGCGCGCGGTGCTGCCTTGGAGGTGGAGGCGCGGTTGAGAGAGGGAGGGAGAGAGGCGCTAAAGTGTAGGAGCTGAACAAATTAAGAAAAGAATTAAAATGACGGGTAAATAAAATCGGACTTTGCGTGTCTGCGCAAAGACGGTTCAAGCGGTTTTTCGCGTTGGTTCTTATTGAATCGATGCACAAAATATTTACAAAAATGCCACCGCCTTTTTATACGCATCGATTTTATTAAAAACTGACGTATATTCCCATTTTTTGGCCTATTTTGTACTAGTGAGAGAAAGGGACGAAAACGGACTTTGCTCGTCGGTTCCTTAAGAACCGACGCGCAAAATATTTATGTCGGCAAAATATTTACAGAAATGCAACTGCCCTTTTATACGCATCGATTTTATTAAAAATCAACGTCTATTCCCACTTTTTTTTGGCCTGTTTTGTACTAGTGAGAGAAAGGGACAAAAAATGGCTATAGAAGTGAAGATAATTGAGCCATTGCTTGGAGAAGGAACTGTGGAGTTGAGAAGATGGGAGTTGAAGAAATATTCAGAACATTCAAGCTCGTCGTACGTGTTGAATAAAACTTGGGGGACGATTTGTGAGAATAATAAACTTGAGCTTGGAGATGTCTTGCAACTTTGGGCCATTCGAGTCGACGGAGAATTGCTCTTTGTGCTTGTCAAGCTTGCCTAAGAGGATGAGAATTGTTCTTTGTGCTTGTCAAACTTGCCTAAGAGGATGATGACCGTATTTTGTAGTTATGCATTATAGTTAATTGTTTATTCTAGTTGGGTTTAACTGAAGAATTGTACGTTCATAATAAGTTTTTTGGAGATGATTAATTGCATGAATTCACTAATAATTTAGTTTTAATTTCAATTATCATAATAACTAGAAAATTAAGTGTGATTTTGTTAAATCTTTAATTTAAATCTTCGTTAAGTTGATTAAAAGGTGCCACGTCTCTTCTTAAAAATAACACAACTTACAAGTCAATAAATTGTAATAAGTGCACACAATTTGTGCATTCTTCAACTTGTAAGAAAATTAATTAATTTTTTTTTGGCCAAACATGTCCTAAGTAATGAATTCGAGGGTGAAGAAATTTAGTGAACTGTTGAGATGACTAATGATTTTTTAAACCAAGACAAGACTTAGTATTTTTGGGATTGCAAGTTCTTCGTGATAAAAGTTAAAAACTTGACTTGTTAAGCAAGCAGGCTCTATGTATAGTGCACGTAAACGAACTAGTCCACCTAGGCACACATTTTCATGGCTTTCGAAGTACTTCGGTTTATATGCATATTTATTCACTCCAGTTAGTGATGTTTCAGGATATGTAACTCAATAAAAAATCAGAGTATTGCTTCGGATTGCAAACTTTGGTGGAAGTTTAGAAAACAGGAGTCTCTTCGAAGCTGGGCTATGAAGTCCAAGTTCCTGTTTGAGCCCCATTATTTGGGAAATAATGTAGTTTTGAATAGTATTTTTGGGAGAACGTGTAGTTAAAATTTGTTTGAAAAATCAAATATTGTAGATTTGACTAAAATGGATGGCTGAGATTGAAAATTTAAAGAACTTGATTTTCAAATAATGGGGCTCAAACAATGAATCCGACTCTCCTCTTTGGAAAAGAATAATCAAGGCGACATTTGGTGGAGCCTAACATTGCTTGAAAACTGGTGGAGGGCAGAATCAATTTTTTGCGAGATCAATGGCTGAAAAGTGGTATACTTGAACAAAGACTGCTTCATACCAATACCGGAAAATACATTCTTGATTATAGAGAGGCATAAGGATGGAATAAAGTTAAGACTGGAGAACGATCTGCTGCCAACCGATGTAGTTAATGATATTTTGGATCTAATTACACATAAGGTTGATGAAATGTTTTGGAAGCCTATTTCAGATGGTGAATTCTCTAACAAAATCTGCATTGAACTTGTTAGAAATAAGATAACCAGTCAGCATTCTCTCCAATTCCTTCTAAGATATCTATTTTCGTATGGAGATTGTGGAATAATTAACTACCTGTTGATGAGGTAATGAAATCTAAATTTGGAATACCTATTGGATCTATAAGTGCCAATGCTGTGAGGATGAGGAAACTCTAAACCATGTTTTCATAAATGGTAAGATTGATGAGAAGGTGTTAGGTGTGGCAACATTTCCATATGGTTTTTAACATTGTGAAAAAGAATGCCTTTAACCCCAGAACCTTTTATATGTCCTGGATACTGAGAGGAAATGCTAGTCGTGGGCGTCGCTTTGTGGTTTCTATATATGGTGGGAAAGAAACTCTGCTAAACATAAAGGGGTTGTCATTAATGAGAAAAGGATAAAGTTACCAGCAACAGAGAGACAGAATTTGTTGTTGTCAGGTGGATAAATCCAAAGGATGACTGGTTTAAACTGAATACAGATGGTACTTTGAAAGAGAATTCTATGGCTGCAGGAGGGGGAATTCTCAGAATCAACTCTGTGGGCCTTTTATGAACATTATGGCAGATGTTCCATTCTTGAGGCAGGATCAAGAGCAATATACACTGGTTTGAGTTTATGCAGAATCAAAAACATGAAAAAAATCTGGGTTGAAGTAGATTCCAAAGGGGCATTACTCTTGTGCAATCAACAATGCAAAAGGGCCTTGGAGTGTTCAATATATTCTTGAGAGAATCCATAACCATACTAAGCATATTAATGTACAATTTACACACATATGGCGTGAAGGGAATGCTGAAGCAGATTAGTGTGCAAATCAAGGTTTCGAAAACAAAGTCTTCAAGCTTTTGGAGGTTAAAGAGCTTACTAGCATCATCAAAGATATATTACGTCTGGATAAACTGGGACTGGGGAATATCAGAATTATCAAGAAGAGAAAATCTGGGATGGAGTGAAACTTTGACCCTTAGCTTGGTTTATTTTTTTTGTGCTGCATTTAATATGGCTTTCCGAGTTTTTGTTATGTAGTTGATTTCTTGGGATTGTTTCTTGTTTTGAGGGAAAAGAAAAAAAATGGTAGTGACGGGAATTAGGAAGTTTATCAGGGGGATAAATACATATGTTAAGAGTTTAAAAGATGGAACTTAAAATTTAAGAAACTTTGGTTTTAATACAAAAACTAGGTTTTTAATTAAAAATATGTAATAATTAAGAGTCTGTTTGTTTCTGATTAAAAATTTGATTTTTATCAAAGTTAACAATTAACCACAATCACATATTCATGGGTCCCACACTTTTTAACCACACATCTCATTAACTTTTATCAAAATGCGCTAAAATGTAATTTTAATCTCTATCAAACAAGGGCAAAAAAAAAACAACCATGCAGCTACTCCACTTTGAACAACGCGGGCAGCACCTTTCCGAATAGGATTTTTCGGGTTTGTGCCCCTATAGCGGCCAAACCTAATCTTAGATCGTTTTTGCTTATTTATATGTTATTTTTTTCATTGTAATAGTTAGACTTTGATAAAATAAAATTGAATTGAGTGACTTTACTCTAAATCTTGTTCTTGAAATTTCAAACATACAAAAGATTATCAAATCTTTGTGGCATTCAAAATCGAACTTATCAAAGGATCTGGACAACTTTTGTGGCGTTCATCCATGATGGTTCTTGTTTCCACATTTCAACAGGTCTAAGGTTTGATATACCTTAGGTTCTTGAGTCGTGAGGCTCGATTCTTCATGTTAATGTCCATCCCCAACTCGAATTTGGAACTTTCTAGGCATTTTAATTACTATTCTGCTAGTTCCTCGAACGGGATCACATCACCTGGTATCAGGGCTGGACTCTGAATTCATGTTTTTTTATCCTAATTTGATTTTTTTTTTTGTGTTTATCATAAATTCTACCACATAAAAGCATCCAAGTGATACACAAGTAATACTTTTTCCCTCCAACTTGGTTCTCTTAGCATTAGGTATGTGCACGTGTTGATGCAAACAAACAATTGAAAGTGTTCAACCGAAGGTTTTACTCCACTCAAAGCCTCCTTTGGAGTTATATTTGTTTTACTGCCAAAGTAGGACTTTTGTTCAGAAATACACCGTCTAATACAATACTTCTGGCCAAAACATCTTCGACATCTTTTTCTTTGAAAGCATGCTTCGTACCATGTTCATGATGGTCTGATTCTTCTCCATGTCACTCCGTTCTGTTGTGGAGTATAAGCTGCTGTCAACTGCCTGTTGGTTCCCTTTTTTGGCACAATTCATTGAAATATTATGAGGTGAATTCACCTCCACGATCAGTGCGTAATCACTTAATATAAGCACATGTTTTCTTCTCAATAGAGCTTTTAAAGTACTTGAAAGTAACTAATGATAAATATTTTTCAACCAAAGGGGTAAAACCATGCATTTCTACTAAAATCAACAATGAAGCAAATTAGGTACCTTTTTCTTCCTGTTTGAACTAGGCGAGATAGGACCACATATGTCACATGAATTAATTGAAGCTTTTGTTATGCTCTCCAAGTGTTCTTCTTTGGAATTGAATCTCTATGCTGCTAGCCAATCATATAATCTTCAGAAATGGTAGATTAAGTTTCCAGATATGGCAATCCACGCACCATTTTTAATTGAAGATTACTTAGCCCCCTTGTGACTAAAATGCCTATATCGACAGTGCAATAATTGAGAGAGATCTTTCGTGGTTGTGTGGAAGCATGGGGGTTTCTTTGGAAGAGCCATAGCTAGAAAACGAACATCCTATTAGGAGTCATCTCCATTTGAATGATCAGATCCTTTTGAGGATGATTTATCCAACACATTCCATGTTGAATGAGAATTGACAAACCCCTCTCCTGTAGTTGTCCAATACTCGTAGATTGTTCTTTAAATCAAGCATGAAGAATACCTCTATGATTACATGGTTGTGGCCATTCACCTTCAATCTCACATCCCCCTTATTACAGATATTCTTGTATTATCCCCTAGCTTCACCAACCGTCGAAAACTCTAATTGAGATCACAAGACAAAGCTTTGTCTCTGCACATGTAAATACTATAGCCGGAGTTTAAAAACTACATATATTTTCTTTGTGCTTCATTCATCTCCACATACGACATAAGTAGCATTTCTTCTTCTCCTCCAAGCTCAACGTAGTTAGTTTCTTTATTCCAGGTTGGACATTCATATTGAAAATGTCAAGTTGATGACATTTTTCACTCTACCTCTGTAAGTCCAATGACTGCATCCTCTTCCACCTTCATATGCCACTTTCAAGGCTTTCTCTTCTGCGCTGTGTCGGTGAAACTTTTTTTCATGGACAATCAAAGAGCTCTACAATTCATCAATGGAGAGATGATCGATATCCATTGACTCCTCGATTGAGCAGAAAATATAGTTAAACTTCTCACTCAACGTGTGAAGGAATTTTTACACAACCTTGACATCTTGCATCTGTTCTCCATACGCCCTCATCTTGTTTGCAACTAACATAACCCTTGAGAAATACTCAGACACCTTCATCGGACTTCATCTCTAGATTTCAAATTCTCTACTGAGAGCTTGAAGATGATTTCTCTTAACTTTTGCATTCTCTTCGAATTCTTCTTCTCCCAATTTTTTTTTGGAAGTATTCTTCTGGAGTATGGTCTCTAGAATGGTACGATCTATGGCCTGAAAGAGATAAATTTTCACCTTTAAATCCTTAGCTTCACCTCTTCCAATCTGCGCCATTGTACTTTTGTTACCTCCACTCCATTCTATGGCTCAGAATAGCCAGTCTCCACAAGGCTCCAATATTCTTTCAATCTTAGAAAACTTTTCATCTACATGCTCTAATTATCGTAATAACCATCGAAGAGAGGAATAGCAGGTTTCACAAAGTTTTCTTCAGTCATCATCTCCTTTATTGCTGCAAACCACAAAGATTGTTGATTTACTCTTCAGGCCCAGTGTGGGTTTGATACCAGATTGTCATAAAATTTGAATGAGAAAAATAAACTTAGAACAAAATGGAAGAATGACATTTCATTGAATAACAACTTTGGCTAATATATAGACTTACAAAAATTAACAGAAAGCAAAAATACAGCCAATGATTTGTTTGAAACAGAAAGCAATCCTAAATAGCAACGGATCCTAATTTTACAAGGAATCCCAATACCTGTTAGTTTTTTCAGTAACATGATCTCCAATTTTTCCAATCACCAAAAATGCATTTTAGTATTTGTATGATAGGAGGATGCCATTAACATCATTATTGTTCAAATATCTTTGTTATTTCAATCCAATTACCATATCAAATATTCTAGTTTGTTTATCCTTCTCCTTAGAGAGCCACATTTTTCAGTTTGATCATATATTGTGCCATGTGTTATGCTCCATGTCATCTCGTTCAACAACAACTTTTCCTATAGACTATTTAATATACAACTTATTCCACCTCGATTCGGGGGACAACAATCTTTATTATTTCTTGCTTGCTGAAGTGGAGTTTATTCATCCTCCCAGTATGTTGCAATGAATAAAGAGGTGATTGAATGTAACAAATTGTAGGAAAGGCAATAGGTCAGGGCGGAGCTGAACCACCTTGTCGGAATTAATTTTCGAAGCTGAGTCAACAATGGGAATTAAAACAACTCTACTTATCATTTTTTAATGCAATTTCTATTGAAAACATAATTTAAAAAAAAATGATTTAGTGAACATTTTTTAAATTTGAAGAAGGAAAACGTCCTCACACTATTTGAGGTGGGGTAATGCGTCAGGAGTGGAGAATTTGGCATCTTGGACAAGTGATGAAATTTAAAACTTATTGAAGTTCAGTTACACAATTAGAATAAATTTCAATTCTAATTGAAATTTTGTTGAAAGTTCAATGGTTGTGAATAATTTATGTTTTTATCATTTCAAATTGTAATTTTTTTCACTTAAATTACGATTATAAACCGAGTTGGTTCAGCCTTTAAATAAGTAAACAGTTTGTATTATAGTTCAATAGGCGGAAATATGTCAATAAAGTAGGATTATATTCTTGCCCTATTAACTATCAATATCTTGAGAATATGTAAATATTACCATATGCGGGCAGTTTTTTAGAGTGTTGCTAAAAATTAACATGCATAATTATATTCTAACAACATACCTTTTATGTGCATAAAATTGGACAGAATTTCGACTTACCGAAATCGAATACATGAAGTAGAAGCAAAAAATGTATGAATATGAATTTGGTTGAGGCAAGAGTATGACTCTTTGACATTAAGGGTGCTAACGGTTTTTCTGCATTCGTCTTCCAAGATACAACGACCACATCCCGCAATAATAGCACTCCAAATTACGTAGATCAACGAACGTTACTTATACTTTGAATTCTCTTCATATGAAACTCGTCTTCAAATAAATGTAAAATTTATTTTTAAGTGAATATGAATCAATATAATAATGCAATAATGGAAAAGGAATGAATAAAAATCCAAATACATGGGTTTATTTATAGAAGTTGGAAAGTTGTGTCTCAAAAGAGACAACCCTTGAAATTTATCTCTAAATGAAGAGACACACCTATTGAAAATTCAAAAGTCATATCCTTTTAAAAGGACGTACCTCTTCATCTAATTAATGTTCTAGAATATTCAATAATATTCTACTAATTTTTCAACAATGTCACATTTTAAGTGGCTTAATTTTTCATTCACTACTAATGGTTTTACTTAAATTATCACATTAATTGGTCATAACCAATTTTCTATACAAAGTTCCAACAGAAAGAACGTGTTTTGTTGTTTTAATGTTTCCATCTAATACAAGGTGTCAAGGTTGGTAGTGAATGTTACTACATATTAAATTTATAGACTGTCATAGGGCTGTACAAAAAATCACGAAACCGAAAATCGATCCTAACTCGTTGGTTTTAGACCACATGAACTTGTGATTTTTTTCCTCTCAAACCGAACCAAACATTTTCAAAATGGTTTGGTTTAGATTTTGATTTCGAAAACCGAAAATAGCCAAACAAACCGCTGTTAGTTTTTTAATTAAAAATTAATTTTATTAATTTGGATTAACTGTCCCCCCCCCCCCCCAACAAAAAAAAGTCAAATTTAAATATTAAATATAATTCTCGTTTATATCTTTTCTAGTTTATAACTTTTTTTTTCATTGCATTGTGATGATCCCAAAAAAGAGACTACAAAAGTTTTTTAGCTTGCTGTTTGGGACATTCATGTACTGTAGGTAAAAAAAATGGGCTAAGCAAGAAAATTGAACAAGATAATGCAACAATAAACCATAACTCAACGAACTACAGAAAATAAAGAACTCAAATCCTTGACTAGAACTATTAAATCATCAAATGATGTTGAGTGTATATCGAGAATTAACGGTCTGAAAATCATGATCCCATATTTCAATGAAATTATTCACTCATCATAATACTTTTATTGTCAATCCAATGCAAGTGTAGCGAGGTAAAGAATAAATCAAAGAATGTTAATATATTTTAGCTTATATTAACACATGCGTTAGCTTTATATATTAAAACTAGTAGATGTACACGTGCAAAGCATGTGACGTTTCATTTTTGTGTTGATTCTCGTGGGACTGGAAGTTTAAAAAAAGCTGTTATTTGAACATAAACAATTAATGTTAAGATTAGATAATTGGAGTTAGCTGATAAAAATATTTAAAGAATAAAAATTGTAAGTAGATTTCCAAATGATTGAAATTAAACTACATTATTGCATCATATCCCAACTTTGCTGCAGTTCAGAAAAAGTACAAGGTACATAATAGCTTAACATTTTTGTTCACACTTCATACAAATGAAGAATGGAAATGAAACAAATATTAGATAGAATGAAATAATAGTCCCTATATCAATTAATCAAGTATCATGTTCCATTGTAAGTTTATGTATAGATTGCGCAAAAGGGCTTGGTAAGATGTGTGAAATAATTTGAAAAATGATTGTGGCCCCAATGCCAAAATGTAGCTCTGTGTTCACTATATACACTTGAATGGATGTGATGATTTGCACAAATCTGAATTTATAATACACGAGTAATATAATCATAAGAAAATAAGTTTGAATATCAAATTATAAGCATCTGGAATCCTCAAACATTGTAATTGTTAACCAGAGAATATTTCCCTAACTTTTGCACATGGATCCCTAACTTTTACCTACTTCTCTAAAAAAAATTTAAAAAAAAAAAAAAGAACAAAATAATCTCTTTTTGCAAAATCTATTCAAAAAATTGCATCAACCAGACCTTTAGTTTTCTTTCTCCGTTTGGACAGAATGCCTGTAAATGCTAGGAAGCCAAAAAATGACATTAACTCAAACAATTAAGCAGAGAAAAAAAATTAAACTTACCGCTGAATTCTTATTTTAGACTCAAGAAACCAAGGCCAAATTTTATTCATGGCAGGAAGCAATCTATTCTCTCATGCTTCATCCTCAGCTGCATTTAGAGTATCCTGAAGAGTATGGAATGAACATGAGTGGATGAACTCCTCAATTGATTAAAGTACTCTAAAACACCATAGTTTGACCATCAAATGAAATGCGTTCAACAAAAGCATATTTGGCCAACCCCCAAAAAAAAGGAGTTAATTTTTGCTTTTTTTTTTGTTACTAAAAGTATTATGGATATATTAATTTTCTAAAGAAATTTACTTAATATGGATGCATATCTGCACGTTATTGACAAAATTAAAGTAACTCAACTTTAACTGACAAATAAATTATTTATTGTAAATCAATTCATTACAAGCAATTGAATCTTATTACAAACAAGAACGGTTTAAAAGAGAAATTTTATCATAAATGATTAAAGATTTGACATTCTATTACGCAATCTAAAAGGCGTGTGATGCAAAAAAATCAAGTCATTTGCAAGATAAAGCTTAAAATTTTAAATAACAAAGCCAAGAAAATTGCTCCAAGTCACCTAACAAATTACTTGATCGGAAGTATACCTCAATTACATCGAGTGATGTCAAACATGCTGCTTGATCAGCAAAAGCAATATTGTTAATGGCTGACTCAATATGATCACAATTTACCAAGAACAAAACAAATGTGAAAAAAGAAAAAGGTGCAATGACTAAGAATCTAATATACATCAACACCAAAATGAATATATACATGGCCAAAAGCTCCTTTACTAGTCAACTACTCAAAACTTGATCCTCATTTGATACCAATTCCTCTTTTTCCCTCCTCTATGACACCCACCGCTTGAAAATTCAACCCAATTAAAAAAGAACAAAAAAAATCACACAAAAACAAACGCAACCTAGATGCTTCTTTTTAGCTGCAATATTTGGGAGTTGGAGAAGATACTTTCTTACTTAGCTGGCCATGTTAGAGAAAACATCACATTATGATGTTAAATAATTCAAAACCTAGAGCTCAATTTGTTATATATTTTTATAATATATAGAATATAACATGTATTCATTGTTCTAAGCACGCCATAATCTTTTGACTTTTAGTGTTCGGTTGTTGGAGGTTGTTACACCAAATATGTGTCTGGCATCTCTTGTCCAAGTCAAGGCCTTATATGGAACCTCTACTGAGTCATTTTTTGGAGAGCCACAGTAGGCCTTCACACCTACACCCTCCCATGAACTAAGAATGTTGATCCACAAATTAATGTGCTGCAGGCTGCAGACCTAGACCTACTTGATCACCCCAATTAAGTTGTCCTTACTAAGAATTCACTAATCCAGTTGTCCTTACGAAGAATCTATAGAATAATAATTCACTATAGTGTCAAAATTCATTCATAAATCTTTTTCAAAAATATATACATTAGTCCTCCTATACATGTATAAAAGTCAGTATGTATGATTTTCAACCAAAATCATCAGTAAATAAAGTTTATCTACTTGTATATAGATTTTCACAAAATGAGTTTTCTAAGTTGACAAAAATAGGTTTTGTATTCATTTTTATTTTAATCTGAAATATTAAATCTGTGCCTGACAAAGTAAATAGAGAATAACCAATTTACCAATAAAGAGTTTCTACATTATTCTTGAGATTCTATAATTTCTTAAATTCAAATAGAAGGAAACCATGACTAAACAAAATTGGAGGGCAATAAAATTTTTGATTTGATCATCCCCATTCACTACTCCCCAATCCTACAAGAAATAGGAAAAATTGTTAAAGAAATTTGATCCCCTGAAATTGCTAACATCGAGTGAAACACTATTTAGCTATTGAAGAACAACAAATGGACGCAAGTTTAACCCTTGTCATAAAACGAGAATTTTTGAAAATCAAATATTGAAAGATCAAGTTCAACCATCATCTCATCTCAATAAAAAAATTACCAAAAGCATGGACAGCCACCAAAATACCAAAAGCAGCATTTGCCAAAAAAAAAAAAAAAAAAAAATCGGAGGAAAACAGGATAAACATGCAGATCAAAAAATAATGAGCAACAAGAAAATACCAGAAACCCAAATTCTTTAAATGATGGTCTCGGAACAGGAAATCACAACATCTTCAAGTTAGGATTCAAGGGATAAATGAAAAATCAAACTCTATGAAATAATGAAGAAAACCCCATGGGGAACCATCAGAAGAGTCAAGAAAATACCGTTACAGCTCTAGTTACTCCTTCTCTTGCTTTCAAAGCTCTCGTTCTGGCCGGAAATGGAAGATCATAACGTGCTTTCTTCAGTGGATCTATGATTCCGTTTCGACTAACAAGTACATATTTTTACTATGTCAAGAGTCTTGAAGACTCTAATAAATGAACCTTATGATCTAACCTAAAGAATGATTTGTACAACAGTGTAATTTGATTTCCACAAGGCAAAATTGTGTCAAAATGTCGTATACCATTCCGTCAATTCAAGATTTTAATTATGCCTATGACAATTATGAATTATTTGAATTTAGATTCTACTACAGTAAAGTGCATAAAGATGTGAATTACTTCTACTAAAGCAGCAGCAAATTCATCCCTATTAGGAGCATTTTCATCATCAATGCCAAGCAGACGCCTCATCTCAACGTCCCTAGGATCTTCAATGGATATAGTTAACTTAACTTGGAAACCAAAATCGAAATTATTTTCATAGTTTGTCAAATTAATTCCCCTACTTAAAATGATATTGCAGGAGATTCTGATTCCTATAAATACCTCATTGAAGGCCATATCTTTGTTTTTCTTTAGAAGCTCCAAAACCTGGAAGAAAAAGTCCGATTAGTGAATTTCCTACATAAATGATTATGAAGAACATAAAAAATGATAATTGAGTTGGGATTCCAGTGAAGAATGTTACTGACTCTTTTAATTATGGAGACACATTCAAGGTCCTGAGGATCCGGGTCACCGTCTTCTTGGATACGAACGCAACGTCAAAGTGCGTAGAGGAGAGGAAGCATCACCTTGACTTGATTTTCTGGGTCGAAAATAGGTGGGAAGAAGATGATGTTGAAGGCAAGAGGACGGGCACGAAGAGTTGCACTACGGACAATAACGAGAGAGAAAATGGAGGAAGATTGTAGGCAACTTTGGAAGAACAGATGGAAGAATAAATGCGGTAATGGACATCAACAAAACGTTAGTGTTATTTCTTTTCAGGAAATCGTGGTTCATATTTGGTGAAAGACGCATTTTGTCCTTAGGAATAGTGAATCTTATATATAATAGTGAAATACGAATTAATTTGACATCTAAAATATGTTATAGTATGTCGATAAGTAAACTGTGGATTAAAATCGAACCAAATCACGAAAAATGGTTTGATTTGGTTTGATTTGTAAAAAGAAATTGTTTGGTTTGATTTGATTTGAAGAAATGTCAAAGCACTTAAAATGATTTAGTTTGAAAATATGTCTCAAACCGCTCAAACCAGACCACGTTCACCCCTAGATTGTCACTGTCATAAAATAATGTGCACTTAGTATTAGTAAATTTTAGACCAGATAATATTCTATCCAAAGACAATGTCATCTCACACTTATTTTAGCATCTTTAATTGTTTATGGATTGTGAAAAAAACCATTGCCACATAAGAAAACCAAATAGTAATTTAAACATTTCATCTCCAATATTTATTTTTCATGCCTATATGATGCTGATGTGGTATGAATATTATCTTGTGCTATGTCTAGGTATAGATAATGTGCTAGATAAAGTGACAGAAAAATGTTAATTTTTTATTTATTTAATATTTTAGCATCTCTAATTGTTTATGGATTGTGAAAAAAATCATTGCCACATAGGAAAATCAAATAATAATTTAAACATTTCATCTCCAATATTTATTTTTCATCCCTATATGATGCTGATGTGGTATGAAAATTATCTTGTGCTATGTCTAGGTATAGATAATGTGCTAGACAAAGTGACCAACAAATGTTAATTTTTTATTTATTTAATCTATGAAAACGATTCTAATTTGATGACATATATACACATAAAAAATTGTAGACAAAGACCATTGGAGATAAGCTTTAAATTCCATTATCTATTTTATGGACATGAGTGAGATATTTATCTATTTAATTGCCACATAGACCAAAATATGCATAAACCATTAGAAATGCTCTTAAGAGTATATTTTCATTCTTATCTTATCCATTTCAGCATGATCATTTTTTCCTGGACATTTTTATCTTCAACAACTCTTACACTTAGCGTTGATGACCCATAAGCAAGCAAAGCGCCGGGCAACGTTGCCCGGCGCGTTGCGTGCTTACGGGTCGTCAACACTTAGTATCACATATCATGAGCTAGCAGTAAATTAATTCAAGCCCTTTATTGTAGAGTATCAATCTTTTCATTAGTTATGCACTTAAGCATACTAGTAATGACCACATGATGCAATTACACTGGAAGACTGTCAGTTGTTTTCTTGTTGTTTCTTACTTACCAGATCATATCATGCACCAAACCTGTAAAGAAGAATTCAGTGATTGGCCAAATGGATTGCTTTCTATTGGAACATTTGGAAACAGCTCTCTAAAACATCAGAGAATCCCAATCTTCAACAGAACTTGTCCTCTTGTAAAGATCAGACAAAGGATAACCTTAAATCGGAGAAATACACAATTGTTTGCCTATCTTGGAACATAGTAAAACTTCTGAGAGTCAATTGGATTTTCTTTTTAAGAAAACACTCCTCTACGGAGGCGGATTCAGTTCAACTCAAATTTTAAAGGGTGCATTTCTAGAGCCAAAATTGGATAATCAAGAATGGAGAAGGTTTGGATTTAATTTTAAGAATTCATCATAAACCAATACTTGCAAATATAACGTGTGCAGTCTTTGTGTGATTTTCATTTTACTTGTCAAAGACCATGGATGCCTTTTCTTTGCAGATTTTAGGGGCTATCCTGCGGAAAAAGATTTAATTCCAAAGTTCATGGTTGCCTTAATGTGAAGTACACTGGTCTTTTATTAAAAAAATTATTTACTTTGAATTAGCTATATAATTAATACATTATCTTTTATATTGTTAATTGTTCACATGAGTAGTTCTGAGTATTCAATTAAAGAAGATGATAATCATTTAGATGTTGACATACATGAAAATGGTGGAGCTGAAAATAATGGTATCTGTTTCTTAAGTTATTATTCTAATACTTGATTTTTATTTATTAATCCCTATTCCCTTATTACATTTTCTTTTTTTGGAATCACTTATAAGCAACAACGGAAGGAGATTGAGGAGTTATGTCAGTTTCAAATTCACAGTCTCAAGACTCTCCATCCCAACATCGGTCATCTTCTCAACATTAGTCTTTAAATTCAGAGTCACAATATTCTCCATCCCAACACCGATTACCCATCCAATTAAGAGGAAGAGCATCATTCACTCTCGCAGTAACGTTTGGAGGAATAGTCAACATGATAATAGTTAGCATAAATTGTTCCTATTATGCATTTTTAGGAGAGATTTTGATACTACTAATTAATGACATTATTATCTACTTTTTCATTTAGTGTGATTTTTTATTATGTACTCTTCAAGACACATTGACATGTGGTTAAATTTCTATATTTGATATTAAGATTTTTATGTACCCTTAGGTTTTTTTAATTGAATATGTTTAACTCTATTGAATGTTCAATATTTGTATTTATAATAAATTATGGGTACTGAATTTAGTATTTATTTAATTAAATTTAAATGTATTAGGGGCACTATAATTAATATCAATTTATAATTTAATTATTGATAGGGGCATTTATGACTTATGAGCATCCTATTGTTTTAAATTTAATTGGGGCATTTAATTAAGTGCCCATAATAGAATTAAAAGAATAATAATCCTACATGGCATACATATTATTAGAGGCATTTTTAGTATCCAATTCGCCCTTATTTATTATTAAGGACTTCATTTATAGGAGCATTTACTAATTCGTCTCTCCTTCTCTTAGGGGCGTTTTAACTTTGTTTTCTACCTCTAATAACATTAAATGGGTCATGTCTAAATACCTATTATTCTCAATTTTAGTAGTTCGACGTTTGAGATTTCGTAATCAGACTAACTACAAACAAAAAAGATCGATTCCGATACCATTCCAGAAAAAAAGTTTTGACTCTTACATAATGGAGCCAAAAGAAGATCGGGCACGAGTGAAACATCTTTCTTCGGATACTTTTCTAAACCTTTTAAAGAAACTCCCAGGTCAGTAAAACAACAAGCTTTTAATTATGCTTTGATTGACAGCTATCGAGATTGTGAAGTAGCTAAGGAAGTGGTTATTCATGCCTAACGTAACTGACTTGATGAATGTAACTCTTCTGGAAAAGATTAATAATTAACTCTTACATCCTTGGGGGCAACCTTCGATTCTCTTTAATTTAGGTGGTTAGCCATGATGCGTCCACTCGCTGGCGAGATAGGGATACCCAGGTGGGTTTTCATTCTTCCCCTCACGGATATTCCCATAATATCTGACAAGACCGGAGAAGGAATGTATCATAAAATTGTCGGCTCCTTATTAGAATTTTTATGAGACATGATATTTCAAACATTTCTTACACCAAGTGTCCCATTGGACTGTAAAATTGTTTCGTGCTAACAATTAAAAAGGGACTAGAAAATGTGTAAGGGATAAATCTCTTGAGACAAAGTCTCAACAAGAGGTGTTCTACTAGAAAGATTTAATTTGAAATATGCCTCAGAGTGGCACAAGCACAAAGTTTAGCTAGAGAAAATTACTAAAAATCTAAGATAAGAAATTACATAATCTCTATTTGAGAGTTGATTTCATGATCATTCTTCCATATTGTTTTTCGTCCTTTATAATTTGATGGTCTCCACTTGCCTAACTTTCGTTCTGTAACTGCCATAACCGTCCACTATTTTGCAATAATTTCTTTCAGTAACTTCACATGATAGCAATCTTCATTACCCACATCCTATTAACTGTCAATAACTGTTTCATTACCGTTATTTTAGATCATGGGTTGAGTGGGAAAACTATCTTGTTAACCACACATTGCCCAATGCTCCAATTGTCCAAACATTGTCCTGCTTGCCCAAATGCCCAGACTCCTTGACATTCGCCTTGATACTCATATACTTGGGTTCCTTATTTTTGGGCTTTTATATTATGCCTTCAAATTGAGTATTTTAGTATGTCATCAATTACCCCCCCCCCCCCAAATATGGCTGAACTAATGTGTAATCATTAATTTTGCCATATTTAAGACATTTGCACAATTTCGCATCTTTGAAATCCCCAAAAGCACGAAACCCCTTGGCGTTCCCTCCAGCTTTCATCTCTAATGTGCATCCCCTTTCTGCGTCTAATCATTTTGTCACGCCACCCATCAGTATAAAATCTCAATTCTTCGTCTACTTTTTCTTTACTTGGCATTTCTGCTTTTAACGTTTTCTCTACATTTTCCCTATTCTCTTTAAGCATTCCATCTATTTCTTTGAGTGAATACTCCCCTTTGTCATAATGGCTACTTAAAATATTTCTACTCAAAATATTGCTTCTTTTGTCTATTTTCGAACTTTCCTTCAAAATTATTTTATTGATGTAGATTCTCTGTTGCCAGCGGATACAGAAAATTGTCATTTTTTTGTCTTGGTCCGACATTTAACGATCCTGAAGCTGTTGAACGTTCACCAATTGCTTAATCATTCCCTACGAGTATGACTATAACTTTTCAAGTTCTTTTGCGATTAGCCCCAATCAGTTCTAATATATGTACATGGCCAAAATTAGATATTATCTTCCAAAGTTGGTATAGACGCATGATTGGTCATGGACCTACCAAAGGACTTTTTTACCCAAGCTCAAAATTTGGATATGTTAGAGCTTACTCTAAACATTCCAACTTATCATCCTACTCTATTTTTCACCGCTTACATTTTTGGGCATTTGATTACATTACCTTTGTTTTTCCATTTGGCTCTTCGTCATTACTCTTAGAGACATTAGTGCCTTAACTAACCTTCCTTCAATAAGTGCCACCATTTTACCCTTTATGATAGTTACTAAGGTGCATGTTAAAATAGATAGGTAGTTCTTCAAGTCGTGTTGGCAGCTTCAAGATCTTCACGTCAAACTTGGTGTTGATCCTACCCCTTATGAACGGATTGCCTCCATCCACTGTTGCCTATGAAAATTCATCATTTGTGTCCCCAACATAAAACCTGCTATTTGCTACTTGCCACATTTCCAACGAGCTTGTCCATGGGAAGCCACTGAACTCATGCTCATTTGTGTTGGCTGTGCTCAAAGCCAACTTTAATCTAATGCTACTTCTACTAGTTCAGGACCTCTTTGGCTTGCCAAATTTTGACTTAGAGCATATTTTTCTTTCTTTGTTTCCTATCCGATAATTACTCGTCCAATTATTTGTTACAGACTCATAATCAATCGTTTTGGCTCTATAGAACAATCGCTTAGGGACATTTTCATTTATTTTTATATCCTTGAGTATTTTTCTTTTGTTATACATCAAGTCCCCTTATACATCAAGTCCCCTTATACATCAAACATCTCTCAACTTCTAAGAAGATAGAAGCTGCTTTGCCCATTAGGGCACAATTTTTAATAGGACGTGAACTCCTCCATGGCTTGATTACTAGAACAAATGCTAATGTGGGAGTAGAAATTTATACTCCTCAATTCTTTTCCCGTCAATTTGGTCTTGGCCAACTTGGCAATTCCTTTATGTTACTCCGAAAATCTCAAGGAGCGTTTCCACACCATCTCTCAATTTGATGCAAAATTGATTGAGAGATAGGATAAATCTTTATTGACTGACTTTTCCTTAATCTTATTCAATTCTACTAACTTAATATCGAACTAGCCCAAAAATCGTTTGAGTTGATCTCCATTCAAAGAAGTCCAAGATCCACCATTAAGGTTTTGTATTCCAAACCTATAAATTAAGCGGTCTTGGATGAATTTTATGATATATCCTTGAGAGATATCTTTTAAAGGAATGGTCTCGACCCACTTGGTGAAGAATTCCATAGCTATTATGATAAATTCGTGAGGAATGATAGATTTTTTATATCAAGTCTATTGCACATCTCCTAAACGATCAAGGTTTAAAGATGAATGCAATTTCCCTCGCTGACATTCTTTGAATTGGTCCATTTTTTGACATGATAAACAACTTTTAGCATATTAAACATACATTTATCCCATTTTTAGCCAGAAACATCCATCTACCATCTCATTTTCTGGCCTGCTTGGTGAGCTCCATAGATTCCTTCATGCACTTCTGCAATAATTGTCTTGACATCTAACAAACTCACACATTTGAGCATGAATCCATCTGCATGCTTCTTATATGATTCTCCATCTATTAATACATAATTTAGGACATTTAATTTTGTTGTTTTCTCGCCCTATTGATCAAGTTTCTCCAGGAACCTTTTTATTTTATTTTCTCTCCAATTCATTATCTCTTCATGTTCTATGCAATTGGTTAATTTCGCTCTATGTTATACTGCAAGCATTTTCATTCCATATTAACATACAAAATTTAAACGTGCTAGTCAATATTTAACCACCAACTAGGAATCTCCTCTAACAATTACATATTTACTACCATTTATAGTAATAATTACAGGCCTACGATGAGTGCTTCATACTCAGCTTGATTATTGGTAAGTAGACCATTTAAAGTGAAGAAGAGTTGATAATTCACTCCAAATGGGTCTATAAAAACTACATTAACTCCTACACCTTTAGCATTCTTTGAGTCATCAAAGTATAATGTCCAAGATTTCATTTCGCACAAGTCTATCTCTTATGGAGCATTAACACATTGATGATCAGCCAATGCTTGATTTTTAATGACTTTTTGTGGCGCATATTGTATTTAAAATTAAGATAAAGCTAAAGTTCAAATATCAATTCTTTGATGCAAAATAGGGCAAGAAAATATGTACTTGATTAAATTTACTTTTGATACTAAATACAAAGTAACAGGTCGAAGATAGGTTCTTAGTTTGGTACATGTAAAATAAAGAGCTAAGCATAATTTTTCTACAGATGAATAACTATATTCACACTTAGTCAATTGCCTACCAAGATAGTAAATTGCTCTTTCTTCGCCCAATTAGTCTTCATAAGCAACCATTCCAATTACAGACTCTTATTATATTGATATGCATACTTTTACTGGCCGTCCTTGAATAGTTGAGATCAACACAGGTGGACTTGATAAGTAAACCTTCAGGTTGTCAAAAGCCTTTTGACATTCTTCATCCCAGGAGAATTTGTCCTGACTTTTGAGCTTTAAAAAAGGCGAAAAAACTTTTATTTTCCTACACAATTAGAAATGAAACACCTTAAGAAGTTAACTTAACCCTAAAATCTTTGTAACTCTTTTTTACCGTTAGGCAGTTTGGCTCTAAGATGACTTTTGCTTTATTTTTATCAAGATTAATTTCTCTTTTATTTAACAAGAAACCTAGAAAGTCTCCTACATTTACACCAAATGCACACTTTAAAAGGTTAAGTTTCAATTTGTATTGTCTCATTCACTCAAAGGAGCGTTTGAGTTGGTGAAAATGATATTCTTCTTTAAGCGATCTGACCACTATATCATCTACATACACTTCAATAAATCCTACTTTTAGGTTATGTTTGGAAAACATGTTTTTTCCTATACAATTTTCGAAATCACTTTTTAATCACACACATTTTCTCTCTTCATTTTTCAACCATACATTTTACCTAGAAAACATAAAAAAGACATTTTTAAACAAAAAACTTTTAACAAACAAAGGCTTAGTAATCTCTCAATTTATTTCTTTATTTCAGGCAACACATTGGGTACAAAATGTTTAGGTGGTTGTTTGTGAGACATAGAATTTAGTTTGGTGGGCAATCTATGCTCTATTAACTTTCTATCTAAACCAGACATTTGTTGATACTCCCAAGCAAAACAATCTTTATACTCTTTTAACAAAGATATTAATTTGTTACTTACCTCTTTGTTGAGCAACTAGCTAGTAAAAGCTGGATGATCCTCTCCTTCATCATCAATGTTCACCATAGCCAAAAGGTCTTATGCTCGAACATATCCTGGCTTTGTAATCCTCATCAAACTACCCCAAGTTTTTTTTGTAGGATCTCCCTCTTTTAGGAAATCCACTTTGTTGATTTTGATTTGTAAATTTTGTTCCAGATTGAACACAACCATTTTGTCCTTCAATAGTTTTAGTGATTTTTCTCTTTGCATTTTCTTCAAATTCATTAATATAAGTCATTAATTTGGCTCTCAAGACTGTAATTTTTGCCAAATGCTTTTGTGATTAACCTTCCATCATATCTCCAAGATCATCTTCTTGCTAATTAATGGCCCCTTTAAAGCCACTATATTTGGCCTCATTTGAGTATATAATTCAGTGAGAGCCTCTACTAAGTATCGCTCCCTGTTCTGTGCTATTACTTGCATTTCTTTCCCTTCTTGAACGACACTGACGGGCTCATAAGTTCCTTCAAACATAAATCACAGGATTAAGTTAGCCTCTACAACAAAAGGCCTTTGGTCTTCTTGCACGGCTTTAGCTTCACCTTTATCGTTCCAAAATACTAAGCATTGATGGAGCGATGAAGGGATGCATTGATTTCCATGTATCCAATCCCTTCCCAACAATACATTGTAGCTTGTAGGACCATCTATTATTAAGAATATTATGTTCCTTGTTGTACTTCCAACTGTTATGTCCAAAGTTATACTCCTTTGGCTAAAATTGTCCTCCATTAAAGCTGGTTAAAACCACTTTAGTTGGGATTATGTCACTTTTAGACTTTGCAAATCATTGGGAAGGGAATAGTGTTTATGATAGCTCCAATATCAATTAAAACTTTGGCCATTGGGATGCCATTAACTGAGGCCTTTACATACATGTGTATTATGTGTTTGGTCAATTTCAAGGAAGATTTCTTGAATTTGACCTTTTTTGCTTCATCTATTTCTACTATTTGTTTATTATTTTCCAATCAATCTGTGCTTGACATGTTTACTTGCAGTATTTCTTCATTCTGGACTTCCTTAGCCCCTTGATTTTTTGATGGTTCTCCCCAACCCGTAGGTTTGAGCATTATTTTTGGCTTTGATGGCTCTCCCCAACTTGTGGGTGGAGGTATTATCTTTGGAGGTGATCCATACTTTTCAATGCGAAATATCCTTATTTTTTCTTTCAAGTGTTCCATACAGGACGTAGAGTCAAATGCTTGTCCAGATGATTCGCCCAACAAATCCACTGCTGGATTACCTTCTTGTTATAAATTTTTGAGGAGTTTACTGCATGACACCATTCTCATTTTGCATCTAAGTCGATTTCTTCCTTTATGTCAGTCATCCCATCATCTTCTATTTCGTACACTTCTTCTACCCGTGCAACCCTTTCACATTCCATAATGTCTAGAATGACTTGATTCTCATTAAAATTGATGCCTTCACATTTCAATGTGCATGCTGCTTCTTCTGTTTCTTCCAAGACTAATTCATCTCCCTCTTTGTTCTTAAAGTATAATTGTTCTTAAAGTATAATTGTTGGCCATGATTAGGGAAATGTACCAAACTGAATGATGTTTGATCACCCAAAATCATTCTCATCTTTCCTTCTGTGTTTGAACTTTGATTTCCCAACATATTTTCCTGTTGGTGGTTATCCAATGATTCCACTTGCATTTTCCTGATCCTTAATCTTAAGGATATTTTGATTTTCCACTCGGATCTCACTTGCAACTTAGAACGTTTCACAATCTTTTGTTGCCTCCTTATTCACTCATAATTTCTTTGAAAGAATCTTTGCTATATCCTTGTCATTTTGTTTAATGGGTTTACTTTCCTTGATTTGGGACTGAATAAGTGCCTGAACGTTTCAACATTCTAAAATGGGCCATACTGCTTCCAATGAAATTGCTTCATTTGTCCTTTAACTGGTTGAGAATTTGCTTTCACTATTTTTGTAGATTTTTCAATTTCCTTCTGGCACTTAGCACACAAACTTCCTTCCCCTTTCAATACAACTTTTTCCTTTCAAATGTTTAATGACACTAGGATGTGATTCATCCTCTCCATCATCTACACCAACTTGAACTAAGAAAGCTCAGTTTTGTTATATCTGGGAAGACCATATTGACATCTACTAGTTTTGAGAACAAATTCTCTTCCAGTGCCATCTCTTTTGACACAAAGGTAACCCTTCTTGATCTAGTAGCATCCTGTCCAATGATATCTTGAGTGAGTTCTCCCATCAGTGCATGCATGGTAAGTTAGCTTGGCTTCCTCATTACTTCATAATGACTACGACTGAATCCTTCCATCTCTAGTTTATTTTACTGATCCTCAAATTGTTCAATCACAGAAAGAACGTAACATGAAATTGTCGGCCCCTTATCAAAAGTTTTAAGAGGCATGATACATCAAACATTTCTCCCACTGAGAGTACCAAATTGTTTCACGCAGGTTTCTGCTAACAATTAAAAGTGGATTAGATGATGTGTAAGTGACAAATCTCTTAAAATAAAGCCTCAACAAGGGGTATTCAATTATAAAGACTTAATTTACAATATGTCTCCAAGGGGCCTCAAGCACACAAAGTTTAACTAGAGAAAATTATAGGAATTTTAAGATAAATAAATTACATAATCTTTGTTTGAGAGTTGATGTCGTGGTCAATCTTCCATGTCGTTTTTCATCATTTATATTTTGATAGTCTCCACTTGTATAACAGCTCATAATCATCCACTATCTTACATTAATAACTCTTTTCAATAACTTCTCTTGATAGCAATCCTCAATATCCACGTCCCAGCAGTTGCCAGTAACTGCTCAATTACTGTTATTTTAGATCATGAGTGGAGTGAGAAAATTGCCTCTTAACCAGATATGGCCCAACGCTCCAATAGTCCAAACATTTCCGTGTTCGCTCGATCGCCCAGACTCCTTGAAATTCACCCTGATACTCATACTTAAGTTCCTTATTTCTGAGCTATTATATTGGACCTTCAAATTAGGTATTTTTGTTGGGGCATTTGCACTAATACCCAACTTTTAGGATCATAATTGAAATTTACGTCATTTTAAAGAATTACTGAAAAATACTTCAATTTTTTGTTTTCACTGAAAAATACTTTCATCGTCACAAGTATCATATTATGATACTTCAATGATACTTTTAAAGTATAAAAATATGATACTTATGATACTTTCAAATTATTATCATAACCTGAAACTCTATCAAATTTTATGATGAACTTTAGTATCACACCTTGATACGTTACAAAATTTTTATGATACTTTGTCTTAGACATAAAATCAAACACTTTTCATGAACTATTCTTTACATTTTCAGGTATAATCCACAACTACCATCATCATTGCTAAACACAGGCATCACAAGCATAAAATCATTAAAAATCTTATTAGACCTGAAAGTTTATACACCTCTAACAATTGTAAGTGATGGATCTTAAGTTAACTAGTGTAATTACTGATTGTAACAAAAAAAACTAGTTTTAATTGTATTTCATTAGCTGGTTATGGATTTCAACCAACAGCAACTGACTATGCATGGAGTAGCAAATGATATAGGTTAAAACATGAGGGTCCTCTTTGTTTTGGCATGCAACAAGTTCCCATCTTGGGTGATCCTGTTGATCAATTCTTTTGCTTGTTTTTGGGTTACGGAGTACCTTGGCTTTCACTCAACTGTACTGTTCTTTCTTGATAGTTCTCGTCCTCTAGTCTATCTCAATGACTTGAATTATTCAATGCTTATTTATCAGCATTGATTCGGTGTTGGTGGTTGATGCGGGTGATGGGTTGTTTGTTGTACGGTGGTAGGCAGTCGGGGAAGAAGACGAGCAACCGATGGAGGTAGCAACGATGATGACGCTGGCAAGCAGTGGGAAATAAGATGATAGTATTTTTCAAAAAATTTCTTAAGTCAGTAATTGTGCAATTAACCCTAAAAATATAGTATTGAGTGCAATTAACTCATTTTTGTATGTCAACATATAGTGTTTGCAAGGCTCGGCTCGGCTCGACCCCTTAGAGCCCATTGCTCGGCTCATCCAAGCTCGTTCGGCTTGGCCATTGAGCTCGTGAGCTGAGCCGAGCCGAGCCGAGCCGAGCCGAGCTTGGCCCACTATACATTTATTATTATTATTATTATTATTATTATTATTATTATTATTATTAAAAAATGACGTTTTTTAGTATAAAAAAATTACGATCCACAAGACAAGCTCATGGCGAGCTGTCCTTGGAAAAATGAGCTAAGTCGTGCTTGGCTCGTTTCTTGGTTCGTTTGCTTGGCTTGTGCCCAAGCTCATGGACCGGTCAAGTCGAGCGACTTGTGACTCGTGTATTGACGAACCGGGCCCCGTTTGCTATCTCTATCAACATGTCAAAATAATTATTATGTTATGTACTCTTAAATTATGCTGAGCGGTACTTTCAAAAAGAAAAAAATTATGCTGAGCAGCGAGCACCATCTATTTCACGTGTCACACCAGTAACGATGACCAGTTAACAAAAGATATGGAGGCAGTTCCGATGTTTGGCCAAAGTTAGGCTGCCTTGACAACTTTTGTCCAAAATAATTATGCAAGCGACAATCTGAACAGGATCTTTACTTAAAATAATAAATAAAAAATGTGTTCTATTTTTAAAAAATTCAGATTTATGAAGTTACCTTTAAAAATATTTTAATAAATTTTCAAAAAATGCTTTATCTAATTACAAATCTTTTTAGAGAAAAATAAAGCAATATAATTTTCTAAGTCATCTTAACTATTGTTGGAAGATTATTAGCTTCAAGTTTGAAATAGTCGTTTCAGAAACATTGAATTGAAAACAATCAAATTTGAACATGAAGAGATTATCACCTTTGTCATCTATTATTTCCCTTTATTTATTCAAATTAATAAAAACAAACAAAATAAATCTAACAAAAACTGAACCCACTAGCCTTTTTTGGTACCCCAAAAGTTGATTAAAATCTAAATTTAAATCAACAATTAATTTTAATAATATATTTCATAGCACTAAAAATCTTTTATCCAAGATTATAGAAAATCTAATAAAATAGAATATATATACTATATGTAAATGATAATTATATTGACACTATAAATTTTGTTAATCACACCAAACTTTTCGTAATTATCAAATTGATTATAATTAAATTGACTTAAATAGCCACTACTATTATTTTTTCTTATGTACACTACAAATATTAAAAATCCTAAATTTTAAATATATTTACGTATTTCATCAGTACAAAGACAATTCAATTCAAACTGCAAATCCGATTCAAGAAATCAGAGCAAAAACAAACATACAAAAAAATTTGTCCTCGAGATATTTCATTTACACTATGTAAACTCTAATGACCACTGATTATGTGCATTCCATTTTCTAGAAATTTGGGTAAAATGCAATTGAAAAAATTGAGAAATTGCTGGGCTCTCCATTTTATATTAGCATATAATTCCCCAATTTGGTTAAAAATCAAACATGAAAAGATCTCATTTTATATTAGCACTCAATTGCCAAATCTCGTTTTGATTCGAGTTTTGATTTATTTATTTAATTTTTTTGGGCAGGGGAGGGGGGCAAATATCATATCTGAAAATAGAATGAATAAACATTTGTATTTTATAATATATTCTACATTTGAGAAAAAGATACAGTGTAATTTTTGTGATTCTAATTTCAAATGTTGAGCAAAATTGAAATATTTGATTTTTGTGTTTGTGTGTTTTCTTTTCGCATTGTGTCGTTTGTGTGTGTTCTTGGTGTACGTAGTGTATAAAAATTTCATATGTCTTTGTGAGTGTTCTTGGTGTACGTAGTGTATAAAAATTTCATATGTCTTAGTGAGTGTTCTTGGTGTAGTGTGTGTATTTTGTATGTATATATTAACTAATTAGTATGTGTTCTTGATATTGATGTGGTGTACCAAGTTTTATATTCCTTTTATTTAGTAAATGTTATATTTGTAAAAGGATTATAGCGTAATGATAAAATTCATGTTTTAATAAATGTGTATATATAATGTGGTGTAGCTAACAACATTAGTGTTGTCAATATAATTACCTATATGTAAAATGGTCGACAAGGGAAAAATATTTTGGACGACTCCACCCTTACAATTTTCTTATATTTTCATATTCATTCTTACAAGGAGAAATATTTTCGGACAATTCTCCTCTTACAATTTTTTTTTTTTTTTTTTGGCCTTCATATAAAATTGAAAAGGCTCTTAGCTTCTGTTTGGTACGAAAATAAAATCAAATTTTTTAGAAGATTTAGTAAAACTTGATTGGACGTGTGTTTGTAAAGTTAATTGAAAGGCCACAATTAATATTAGTTGTTTATTTATCTTAAAAGTCAAATTAAAATTTTGCTTTTGTTCGGTAAAAGGCACTTTTTAGTTTATAAACTAAATTATAATTTACACAATTTCTCAAATTACTTTTTAACTATAATTTTTTTCTCAATTCAATTTGTAACCCTACACCTTACCTCGAAATTTGTAAAAAAATGATTTATAAACCCTTCTTTGGATCCCTACAGAGGCATACCAAGTAGGAGCTTATCTTTTTCTCCTTCATCACCCCCACCTAGCCCCTATTTGGTAAAATTTGTTTATAAAGTCGCATGTCAATATTTCGTTGGATAATTTTTCCGAAAAGACACCGATCAAAGATTTTCATTCATTATTTTTGACTTTTCAAAAAAATAAATCAATAAAATTTTGACATGTCGCTATTTATAAATAATAATTATAAACAACTGAGTATAAACAATTTATCAAACAAGTTTAAACGTGACAATATTTCGTTGGTCCATTCAAAATGGTGTGTGAAAATTTTTAACGTGTCTAAATTATTGACAATTTAAAAAGATCTGTTCAATAAAATGTTATCACGTGATCATTTATAAACAAAATTTATTAAAAAAAAAAAAAAAATTATCAACAGAGGTATAGCATCAATATCTCAACCATGCAGCTTGCTTGGGCTTTACAACACTGCATTATTGTGTAATATTTCTCTTCTAGAACTAATTCAACTTTTTTACTCTAATTGCATACAATTTTATTTATTTATTTATTTTTTCGGGAAGATGTTGTAATGAATAGTACACATGTTCTTATTACTACTACTTGCCAATTTTAATGCGTAATGAAGAAGAAAGTCTTCACACATTTAATTTTTTTTTTTTTTTTTTTTTTTTTATGATTTTTCTTTTTACTATAATGATGCATAAAGTGGTTAACGATAAAAATTGGTTTATAAACTACACAATTTCTTAAATCACTTTTAACCACATATTTTCTCTCTCCAATTATCAGCCACTATTTTTTCTCTCAAAATCATAAACAAACAAGTTTATAAACTTAACAGTGTTTCCCAATAAAGGTATTATTTGTCTGATAATTTGATTTTATCAAGGACTCAGGCTATTTTGATTAGTTTGAAAAGAAAACACTATTTTTAATTTGAAAATAGACATGAAAACATGATGTTTTAAATAAAATAATATGTTAAATGTTATTTATTACTTTGGAATCTGTAGCAAGGAAATTTTTCTTTTTAAAAAAAATGTTCTCTCAATTAAATTGAATTAGACATGAAAAACAAAACATTCATATTGCTTAATTCCCTGATTCTCTTCATTTGGCGTTTAGTTTCACTCACATATTTAAAGATTCAAGTGACATGTTTATTGGTACTAGTAATAAGCACGTGCTTTGAACGTCTTCTATAAAAGATGAATGACACGCGTAATGTGTTTGAAATATTACTATTGTTTTTTAAAGTAGTTGAGATCATTGATATTTTTAAAAGACAAATTAAATTGTATATATCTTCTATTTAAAAAAAATTAATATAATATTGAAAAATTTCATCGATTTCCTCGATATAATATTTTAAAAGAGTTTTGAGATTATTTATTTATATTCTTAATTAGAATATAATTAAAAAATAATTTTTTTCTTATGAATTAATTAATGGTTTTAAGAAAAATTTAAGAGTGTTATTGACAAAAGATAAAAATATTTAAATGTATTGTAAATTAATATAAAAACTAATAATATTTAATGAAAATAAATTAAATTTTAAATGTAATATGACCTAAAACAAACAATTTAAGGCTAAAATTGGGAATCAATAGTTTTTCACTCATCCACACTTTTATATTATTATTATTATTATTATTATTATTATTATTATTATTATTATTATTATTATTATTATTAGTAGTAGTAGTAGTAGTAGTAGTAGTAGTAGTAGTAATAGTAATGTTGTTGTTATTTTTGTTGTTATTGTATATGTAGATATATTTTAAATGTAGATTAAATTAAATAAATGAAAAATATAATAATATGAAATCATATTACAACATTGTAAATTATTAGATAATAAATTAAATTAAAAAAATTAATATTTTATTGAAAAATTTCATCTTCTTCCCAACCTCATTCCCACACGTTCAGTTCAATTAAACCCTTTTTATTTTTTTCTAATTGCTGTAATTGCGCTAAGGGCATCTTTTTAGTGTTAAGGCAGGAAATGATTCAGATTGGTATGGTAGAAAACAACCATTTTTGTGCATTTACTTTATTACTGGAGATGGTGGAAATTTAGGGTTTCATATGTTTAGGTTTGAAATTGACGCAAAGAAAATGACATGCGAGAGAGAGAGAGAGAGAGAGAGAGAGAGAGAGAGAGAGAGAGAGAGAGAGAGAGAATTAGGGTTCTGTCTATGATCTACATCCGGATGCCCCGGGCACAGTTATAGAAATTAGAAAAAAATAAAGAGGATTTAATTGAACTGAACGAGTGAGAATGTGGTTGCAAAGAAGATGAACAGTAACAAATATTTTTTTGTTTTTTTTTGCTATTTCTTTTACATTATTTTAAATTAAATAATAGGAAATGACTTGTTTGCCCTTCATTAAAATAGTCAAAAAAATTATATAAAAAAAATAGTCAATAGGTGATTTTTGGATCAACTAACAAATTTTTGGATGAAATTAGATGGTAATGATGTTTTTAGCAAAAAATGGTAAAGATAAGGATGAATTTGCCAAAAAAAAAAAAAAAAAAACATTGGTACGAATTCCACAAGAAATGTGAAATGTAGGGACCAATTGTGCTAATTACCTTATAATTTTTGAGTCAACTAACGGTTCTTTGGATGAAATATAACGACAGGGACGTTTTTGGCAAAGAAAGGTGAAGGTGCGGGTGAAAATGCCAAAAAATCAAACATTGGGATGAATTGCACAAGAATATTCAAAGGTATGGACCTTTTGCGCCAATTACCCTTGAAAAAAGATAAAAATATCTAAATGTATTGTAGATAATAATAATAACTAATAATATTTAATGAAAATAAAATAAATTTTAAATGTAATATTGACCTAAAACACAACAATTTAATGGTAAAATGGGGAATCAAAGGTTTTCCACTCATCCACACTTTTATTATTATTATTATTATTATTATTATTATTATTATTATTATTATTATTATTATTATTATTATTATTATTATAGATGTAGATTAAATTAAATATATCAAATATATATAATAATATGAGAATAATAATATGAAATCATATTAAAAAATTGTAAATTTTTAAATAATAAATTAATTTAATACTAAATAAATGAAAAAAATATAATAATATAAAATTATATTATAATTTTGTAAATTGCTATGCATTAAATGTAATGAATTATTTAATGTTATTAAATAAAGAGGTAAGAATAAAATGGGTATAAAACTAAATATATGAGGGTAAAATAGGAATTCAAAAGTTTCTCCTCCATCCACTCTTTATATATACTAGTATATAACTCGTGCGATGCACGTGATGTTGTAACGATATTATGATATTTTTATTCAAGTATATATGTTTTTGAAATTAAATAAAAATTGTCCAAATTTTCTACATATTTTACTTAAAAAATATTCAAAGTGCTGATTCAAACAATTTCAATATTGAACTCAATTTACACTAAACATTATTTAAATTTCCAAGTACGCAATACCCTTATCAACAATACTACCATATTTCTTCTAATCATTGATTGTTGACTTCTTTAAATTTTGTATCTTTTAAAATGTATTCTTAGGCTAACTTATTCAAGATATTGGAGTTGAGAGGATTTCTTCTTCGGTGTGTATATAGTTCATAATCAATTCATTGCTACAGTAAAAAAAAAAAATGATAAATATGATTTGAAAATTTATCCAGATTTTAGAATCAAGATGAAAAAAATCAATTGTAATTTGGCGTAAAAAAAATGTTTATCATGCATGTGAAGTTAGAGTTCAGAATAGCATTTGATCATAAACGTCAGAGAAAAACTGAGATGCATCTAATCTATGTTCTAAACTAAGGTATGATTATTTGAGACATAGAAGATATCATATTTAATTAGAGTAATGTTTGATCAGGAAAATTATTCTGAAATCGGTACCTTCAAATTTCTGGCTCAACAAATTGATTTTCGAATGCAAGATAAAAATATATACATATAAATCAACTTAAAAGATAAACAAATGATCATTTCAAGAAATTTGCACTTCAGAATTTCAACGTAAACAATTAATACAATAAAAATATAAATTAATTAGAAAACAAAAATTAATTAATTTTTCATACAATTAATTAATATTTTAAAAAAGAAAATTTACACGCATCATATTCATACTTAAATAATTGGCTTAGTGGAAAAGTAAGTTTAGATTGTAAATATATGAAAAATATTTTTTTTTATCAACAATACGATTATAAAATAAATAAAATGTTAAAAAATTGTCATTAATTAAAATTAACAGTTAATATGATATTATTAAAATGTTTTAAGGTAAAAAAAAAAAAAAAAAAAAAAAAAAATCTCCCTTTAAGGTATTTTAGAAGTAGTTTTTTTTTTTTTAATATTATATGCATGTAAAAATTTTAATTCAAGAAGTACGCAATTTTTTCTTTTTCTCATATTAATTGAAGGACGTATTAGAAACTATGAATTATATGAGAGTTATTGATTTTATTTAAAATATTTTTAGTGAGAAAGTGAAGAGTTTAGACAGTAAATGTATGAAAAATATTTTTCTTGGCAATACAAAAATAAAAAGAAATAAAATCTTAAAAAAATATACATTAATTAAAATTAAGGGTGAATATGAAATTATTAAAAAGATGCAAGGGTAAAATAGTTCAAAAAGTTTCTCACTCTAATAGACTTTTAGAAGTAAAATGTTAATTAAAAGGTTTGAGGATAAAATAATAAAAAAAAGTTTCTCCCTTTAATGCCTTTTAGAAGTGTTTTTTTTTTTTAAAAAAAAAATTATAATATGCATGTAAAATAATTCGAGAAGTACACATTTTTTCTTTTTCTCATATTAATTGAAGGACGTATTAGAAACTATAAATTATATAAGAAATATTGGTTTTATTTAAAAAAAAATTAGTGAGAAAGTGAAGAATTTAGATTGTAAATGTATAAAAAATATTTTTATTGAAAATACAAAAATAAAAGGAAATAAAAGATTAAAAAATATACATTAATTAAAACTGAGGGTGAATATGAAATTATTAAAAAGATGGAAGGGTAAAATAGTCCAAAAAAGTTTCTCCCTCTAAGGGACTTTTAGAAGTAGTATATATATATGGGAAATTGGTGCATTTAGTCCCTAAACGTTGACATCTTTGTACAATGGGTCCTTAACCTTTCATTTTTGGTGCTAAAGTCCTTAAACGTTACATTATTTGGTGCAAGAGGTCCTTTTGGATGATTTCTTTCCATTTTAATGTTAAATTTTTTTGAAAAGACGAAAATGCCCTTATACATAATTGGCACAATTAGTCCCTAAACTTCATATTTGGTGCTTGAGTCCCTAACATTTTAATTTGGTGCAAGTGGTCTCTAAATTTAGCCATAATATAGCGCAATAAGTCCTTAACCTTTCAATTTGGTACTTAAGTCCCCAAACGTTGAATTATTTAGCGTCACGTATCCTTTTAGATGGTTTTCTCAATCCATCTTTAAAAATTCAATTTTATTTTTATCAAAAATATTAAAATACCTAAAGATAGATAAGATGTAGGGGCGAGAAAATTGAGCCCCACACATGAGCCTAGAAATAGGCGGGAGAGAAGAGCAGAAGCAGCCCGGTCCAGAACCCAGGGAGTCCTTCCGACCTTTCAAAGGCCAAATTACGGACAAGTCTTGCCACCACGGGGGCAGGATTACCTTCAGCCGTCCTATGACCAATATCATGACGCGATGAATTCCGACCATGACGAGAACAGTGAATTACCGTCACACGAGCTGGATGACGAAGAGAAAATAAGCCCCTTTACGGAGGGCATCCGAAAGGGCCTAATGCCCTATGACTTTGAAATGTCGGAAATAATAAAGTACTCTGGCAGAGGTGACCCCGAAGATCACCTGTTAAACTATCGCGCTAGTATGGAAATAGTCGGAGCCACACCGGCGCTGAAGTGCAAAGCCTTTGCTTTAACACTCAAGGGAGATACAATGCTGGGTACCCCAATGAAGCGAACCAGAGGAAGAGTGGCAATAAGGATAGGTTCGAAAATAACCGTGTTGGTGCGCCACTCCTGTTTCCAGGAACCGGATCCAGTTATGCAGATGAGATCATGGAGGCTATCCCCAATTTACACTCCACTACACTTGCACCGAATCCCCACACGACCCTAAGAAGAACAGAAGGTAACCGAAGTGGAAAACAACTTATGATTGGGACTGATATGTGTGCGTTTTACACACTTATTGTGCTTTTAAATAGACAATTTAATTGACAAATTGAGCAAATATCTACTTATAAATTGTGTTTATCTTGTACAATTAGATACAAACTCAATTGGAAAGAAAATAGACAAGATCGGAGAGCAATTGAGCGAAAATAAGAGCAATTTCGATGTCCAAGGACGTAACTGAAAGAAATCAAAAGTTTGGGGACTCAATTGCAACATCTCAGAAAGTTGGAGGACTAAAGATGCAAATATTTCAGGGGCATACTTGTAATAAAAGCCAAAATTCGAGGACTAAATTGAAGAAGACCAAAAGTTGGAGGACCTAGATGGCAATTAATTGAAGGACCAGACAACAAACACTCAGTGGAACCACGCGAACGCGTGGTTAAGCACAGGTCGCGTTCGCGAATCAAGCCTAAAATCCAACCCGAGAGATTTCAGCTTAGCCACGTGATTGCGAGGCACTCAGCCACGTGATCGCGTAGGCAACTTTCTGGCCAATACCGGATTTTATTTTCTGTTTTTTTTTTATTTTAAGTTAAGGGCGTGTTTGGCTCGATTGGGGACGCGTTTTTGGACCTTTTTAGGTCAGATTTTTGGGGGTATTTATACCCCTACTTCTCTCTTCACTTAGAATCCCATTTTTCTTGACAAAAACCCTAGCCCCCTTCCCTCTTTTCTTTTCCTTTCTTTGTTTTTGATTTTGTTTGTAAATTAGTTGTAGTTTATTTTTGTTTCTAAGTTACTAGCAACCATTGGAGCAAAGAAGCAAGAAGTAAGTGGAAATACAAAGCATTGTTGAAAGATTCTTGGAGCAAAAATCAAGGGAAGTGTTGTATTTCATTTTTCTTGTATTTTTATCCTTAATTTCTATATTTTGTGATGTATTTTCATAAACCTTATCTTTTGTGGAATATTTATATAATGGGCTAATTGTTTTATGTTGGGATGATTGATGTAGCTTAACTTAGTTTAAATAATTTTAATGTTTGTTTATTAATGTTGAGCTTATTTCATGTGTATTTGTTATTGAGATTATTCCATGTGTTTGATTGATCACCAAATATATGTTTTGTGAAGTGTATGATAATCGAGAGATATCATGCATTTTAGACCAAATAACAAATGCTCTAGGTTCTTGTTAAGGATAGAGATATACCTTAAACCCTAGATGATCCATTGAGCTATTTTCACAAAGAGTTAATGCAATTGATTGGGCCTTAATCGACATAGAGATATAGTAGGTTAGACCAATTGATTAGGGTTAATTTTACTCGAGAGAGGTAATTAGCTAAGCTTGGAAAATCGGGTCTAACATTATAAATGAGTAATTTATTAATTTGCATGTGTTGAGAAATTACTTAAGCGAGAGTTAAGTGAAATCATGAATCCCAACTATTTTTTCTTTTATTTCCTTATTTTAATTTGGTTTAAAAATTATTTTCTTTAATTTAGAATTTACAAAAATCCAACTTTTAATTGTGTGTTTCTTTTTATTGTTAGAATTGAATTAATTAAAGTTGTATAATCTAAAGTAAACATTCCTCGTGGGATCGACAATCCGAAATCAAAAAGTCCACTTTATTACTTGTACGCGACCCGTGCGCTTGCGGTACACTATTTTGAGCGAACAAGTTTTTAGCGCCGTTGCCGGGAAATGTTTTTTACTTTGATTATTACTTTAGTTGATTTTAGTTTTAACAATTTGTAATTATTTTAGTTTTATGTTTAATTTTGTTATTTTTAGTTAACCACCACAATTCTAATCTTTCTTGTGTTTGGTTTTCTTTCTATGTATATTTGATTTTAACATTGGCAAAATAGAAAAGCAATTGCATTGAACAATCTCAACATGGGTGATGAATACATGCTTGAAGAATATTCAAGTTGTGAAATTTGTTACAAGATGCATTGTAATAGACAATGTTTGTTTTCGGGGAATGATTTGATTACGTCGAAGCTTATTAAGTTTAGACAATATTTAAAATGCCGAAAACAAGCAATTGATACATTGGATGTGAGTTACATGCTCTTGGGAGATTGTGTACTGGATGATTGGGATGAAGACATCACTCTTGTGGGAGATGGTCCTCCACTATTGAATGAGAAGGTACTTGCAAAGTATTATATTGAGCTTGCCAATTTGGATGAAGATGATATGGTTATGGGGGATGCCATGTATTGGGAAGGATTCCAAATGTGGGGGTATAATCCACTCTTGGGAATTAATAGGAAAAACTTGCCGTTGCCCATGGATTCAAATTTTGGATCGGTCATTCAATCCAAAGAGACATCAACTAAAGAAGATGAGCTTGAAGAGAATGACAATTTAATCACACAAGAATCACATGAGGAAGTGGTAATTAATGAGGAAAAGATCAAATCAAATTCTCTCAACTTCATTGATTGTCCAATAATTGATTTTGTGATTAAGCCACTTGAGGAGGTGCAAGTCTATTTAGTTGAGTTTGAATTGGATGGAATAGGAAAGTCCCATGACTTTGGAAGGGGCAAGGTGCAAGTGTTTAGATCAAATGAAGAGTGGGGCAAAGCCAAAAGAAGCAAAATGGGGAAGGCATCAAAAGCTATGTTTAGAGTGCCATGAAGTGCTTATGCGGAGAGTCGAGCTAATGACTTTAAAATAAGCGCTTAATGGGAGGCAACCCATTCTCTATCCTTTACTTGCTTTATTTTTATTTTTTGCATATTATTTACTTTTTTGCATTTTATTTACTTTCTTGCAAATAAATTGGTTAGGCCAAGTCTCTATCTTCTACATTTATTTTCCTCAAGTTGGGTAGTGTGAAATAGCTCCAATGCATTCTCATTTAATTCTAACATATACTCATATCAAACTTTCAAAGTCAAATTTTGCTTAAAACTCATTTTTAAATCACTTGGTTCAAGTGTGATTTAATGTTGATGTGGATGGGAAAATTATATTGGATTTATGAGTTAGAATTGAGATGTTGAATGTGATTTAAAATTTTTGGGTCATTCACCATTTAATATCTACTCTTTTCTTGTGTAATTTCATAGGATGCTCACAAGGTGTTCGATGAAATGCCTCATTAGAGAAATGTGTGTTCAATTGATTGGAGGCTTCAACACAAGTTTGGGGGTGGATTGGTGGTGTTTGCAATGAGATTTTCACATGCCCAAGACTACTTATGAGTGCCCCTACCACTTCTTGGGATGTCTAGTAACTTCTTTCCTCTTACTTTGATTTTATTTTACACATTGAGGACAATGTGCATTTCAAGTTTGGGGGTGATTTTCTATTGTGTATTGACATGTTAGATAGCCTTGCCGGCCAAGATTACTTAGATGTTTAAAATTGTTATTGATTCATGATTTATGACCAATATGCTACTTGTGTCTACTTTTACAAAATGCTTATCCATGCAAGATGATATTTATCTTGAGCACAATAGTCATGATTGATTGTTGGTGAAATTTGGGAATTGTTGAAGGGTGAAGAGGTTAATGGAGTAGAAGAATTAGGTTGTGAGCTTGTATTTTTAATTTTTATCAACCTATCAAATGTTTCCCAAAATTCTAAATCTCTTGATCCTATTGTAAGACAAGTTTGGGGGTGGTCGACCCGGTGAATGAGACGATCTAGACATGTGGTGATTCCATGCATGTTGGAAATAAATTTTGTGTGGAGTGTATTTCGCCAAGTATAAGCTAAGTAATGACCGTATGCTAAATTTCTAAGCCCATTTTAATTTTTGCATTGCATTGCCCTATCTCGAAACCTTTTTGACTCGAGTAATTAAGCCCGTAGGAGTATCTTGAAACTTGGGAGTCACCGGCCTAAAGCTCGCTACATGGGTCAATTAGAAAGCTTAATGAGTAGGGTACTCACATACACACTTGAAAAAAAAAAGAAAAAGCACTTCATTATTGCATTTGTTTAATAAGTCTACCTCACTTCGTAGCCTTTTTGACTCGAGTTATTAAGTTCGTAGGGGTATTTTGAAACCTGGTACCCTTTGATCTTAAAACAATCGAGGAGTTGTCGACCTAAAGCTCGCTACATGGGTCAATTAGAAAGCTTAAGGGAGTGGGGAAGACACGAGCATTCATCACGCTAGTTGTTAGAAATCATGCATTTGTACTTGCATAAGGGCTTAGATGAATAGTGGGTTTGAATTGCTTAGTATAAACTTGAATGTCGAAGCATTCATTAGTGGAGAGTCACCGCATTTCTAGGTTGTCGAGATTGTCGGTAAAACGCACCCAAACTAGAGTGGAAAAAGAAAAAAGTGATTTGAGAGTGTCCTCTAGAATTGCATCCCGGGAGAGGAAAGAAAAATATTTATTGGGGGATGAATGTCACGAGTGGGAAAGGAAAGAATTGACCACTAATGGTGGGTAGTTTTGACTTGAAACCTCTTTACTCATCAATATTCTCGAAACTTAATTGACAATTGAAAGTGACTATGCACACACACACTGATCGAACATCGGATTAACTAAACTTCTTTTTGGTAGCATTATTTGGAATCATACTTTTGAATTGATTATACAATTTTGCACTCATGAGTAATTTGCAAGTTATCTAACATTGTTGATCTATATTTCACGTTACTTGATTCCACTAGTAGATAATTTTGCTCGAGACGAGCAAAAGCTCAAGTTTGGGGGTGTGATAAGTGTGCGTTTTACACACTTATTGTGCTTTTAAATAGACAATTTAATTGACAAATTGAGCAAATATCTACTTATAAATTGTGTTTATCTTGTACAATTAGGTACAAACTCAATTGGAAAGAAAATAGACAAGATCGGAGAGCAATTGAGCGAAAAGAAGAGCAATTTCGGTGTCCAAGGACGTAATTGAAAGAAATCAAAAGTTTGGGGACTCAATTGCAACATCTCATAAAGTTGGAGGACTAAAGATGCAAATATTTCAGGGACATACTTGTAATAAAAGCCAAAATTCGAGGACTAAATTGAAGAAGACCAAAAGTTGGAGGACCTGGATGGCAATTAATTGAAGGACCAGACCACAAACACTCACTCAGTGGAACCACGCGAACGCGTGGTTAAGCACATGTTGCGTTCGCGAATCAAGCCTAAAATCCAACCCGAGAGATTTCATCTTAGCCACGCGATCGCGAGGCACTCAGCCACGCGATCGCGTAGGCAACTTTCTGGCCAATACCGGATTTTATTTTCTGTTTTTTTATTTATTTTAAGTTAAGGGCGTGTTTGGCTCGATTGGAGACGCGTTTTTGGACCTTTTTAGGTCAGATTTTTGGGTGTATTTATACCCCCACTTCTCTCTTCACTTAGAATCCCATTTTTCTTGACAAAAACCCTAGCTCCCTTCCCTCTTTTCCCTCTTTTCTTTTCTTTTCCTTTCTTTGTTTTTGATTTTGTTTGTAAATTAGTTGTAGTTTATTTTTGTTTCTAAGTTACTAGCAACCATTGGAGCAAAGAAGCAAGAAGTAAAGGGAAATACAAAGCATTGTTGAAAGATTCTTGGAGCAAAAATCAAGGGAAGTGTTGTATTTCATTTTTCTTGTATTTTTATCCTTAATTTCTATATTTTGTGATGTATTTTCATAAACCTTATCTTTTGTGGAATATTTATATAATGGGTTAGTTGTTTTATGTTGGGATGATTGACGTAGCTTAACTTAGTTTAAGTAATTTTAATGTTTGTTTATTAATGTTGAGCTTATTTCATGTGTATTTGTTATTGAGATTATTCCATGTGTTTGATTGATCACCAAATATATGTTTTGTGAAGTGTATGATAATCGAGAGATATCATGCATTTTAGACCAAATAACAAATGCTCTAGGTTCTTGTTAAGGATAGAGATATACCTTAAACCCTAGATGATCCATTGAGCTATTTTCACAAAGAGTTAATGCAATTGATTGGGCCTTAATCGACATAGAGATATAGTAGGTTAGACCAATTGATTAGGGTTAATTTTACTCGAGATAGGTAATTAGCTAAGCTTGGAAAATCGGGTCTAACATTGTAAATGAGTAATTTATTAATTTGCATGTGTTGAGAGCATTTGTGGCAACCACGTTGGAGCATTATCATTGGCTCGGAAAGCCCTGAAACAGGGATATTTTTGGCCAACAATGTGAAATGATTCCCATAGCTTCGTCCACAGATGCGATAAATGCCAGAGGCATGCAACTATACCGCATTAACCTTATCACGAATTGACTGTGGTAACCAGCCCCTGGCCTTTTACGAAGTGGGGGGTCGATATTATTGGTCCTATGCGCCGAGGCACTGGTAACAATTGTTTCGCAATAGTTGCAATTGATTACTTGTCGAGGCAGAGCCCCTGATGATGATCACTGAAGCAAACACGTCCAAATTCATCTGGAAGAACATTATATGCAGGTTTGGAATTCCACACTCGTTGGTTAGTGACAACGCAAAACAATTAAAAAATAAAAGTATTGACGAGTTATGCGATGATTTGAGAATCTGTAAATTATTTTCATCTCCACATCACCTACAAGCAAATGGGCAGGATGAAGCTGTGAACAAAACCATAAAGAACACCCTAAAGAGGAAACTGGAATCAAAGAAGGGTACATGGGTAGATGAACTCCCATAAGTGTTGTGGGAACTTCGGACTACTACGCACACTGCAACAGGGGAAACGCCGTTCTCCGTAGCGTATGGATCCAAGGCGGTATGTCCAGTTGAAATTGGGGTGCTTTCCCCTCGCCAAATCCATTATGACGAGACGATAAATGAGGAAGCTCAAAGGGCAAACTTGGATTTCCTCCTGGAAAAAAGGAGTGACTCCCAGGTGGTGTTGGCCAGGTACCAGGAAAAGTTGGCCCGCTATTACAACAAACGGGTGAAAAATTGGATCTTTAGCATTGAGAATTTGGTCCTTAAAAAGATCCTTCCTTCTACTCAAGAACCAGGAGTAGGGACTCTAGGTCCTAATTGGGAGGGGCCTTATAAAATCACTGCCAAGGTAGTACCCGGTACGTACATGATCGAAGACCTATCTGGGGTCCCCCTGCGTAATCCTTGGAACACAGATCATCTTCGTCGCTATTTTCAATAAAACTAAGTTCTCTTTTTGGTGTGCAACATCTTGGAAAAACTCAGTGATTGTTGAATGATTGTAATATCCCCACATAGCTTAATGATAATTTGTGGCAGGTTATGCTATGGGAAATCTCCAACCAGTTAGTATGACGAAACACATCAATAAGCATGTAGTATTGAGCAATTGCATCAAATGCTTTCCGTCGAACGTGGCAGGTATTAAAAATGTTAAATTACTTTAGTTCATGAGAAAGTATAAATTTACCTATGATAATCAAGCGACAATAACACGGTAGAATACTATGTTTAAACCTCATGTACAAGGGACTCTTGTAAGCCCGCACTGCGCTCATTATGTTTTTGCTGAATATAATCAAATATTTATCAAGTTAGACCTAACCAGCAAACATGTCTTAAGCTGCTTAGGTCTGAGAGACTATCAAAGAAATTCACATTTTTTACATATCAATACAAAGCCTTCGAAGAGTTCACATCTTTTATAGACGATGTCATACAAATCTAGAAAATTATGTCATGCAAATGTTGAACTTCACAAAGTGATCAAAATATTGAATTAACGGAATAGTTACATCGTTTTAGTATTAATCATTACATTTCAAAATTGGAGAAATGTGTCCTAAAATAAATTAAAAAAAAATACACTTATTGAAGGACATCTTTTACAGAGTCTCCGCTTGGCACAATTTGGCAGGAGTCTGTGGGATCATCAGTAGGGTGGCCTTCCTCCGAATCTTGTGGCTCGGGGTATAAAGCTTCGATCTGGGAAATTTCTAAACTCGAAAAAGCCTCTTTTACATCCCCTAAGGCTATCCTAGCCCTATATTCCCCAAAACCCTCTGCATAGCTTCGTACTCAGGAGTCTCTTCAAAAGTATCCTTAAGATTCTGAACCGCCTCCGACACTTTGGCCCCCAAGACCTCCTCCACCCGAGCTGCAATGGTACGCTTAAAGGTTTCTTTAATCTTGGAATCAATATGCTTCTCCAAGGAAGTGTAACCCTCAGCCTTTTTTCGAACTTCCACTTCCCCCTCCAGCTTGGTGGTAATTTCTGCTATCTCGGCTGCCAGTTTACTCTTCATAGAGTTTGCTTCCACTAGGGCTTCAGCTGTAATGGACTGCGCTCGGTTGGAGTCGTCAAGCTTCTTGCATAAAGTCGCCACATCAGATTCAGAGGCCCGGAGGTCATGCCTTAGTTTCTCATTATCCTCCTAAAGGCGCTTCACAAGGGCCCCGTCCTCTGAGGAAGACTTGCGGGCTATAGACAATTGATCTTTAAGATCATTGATTTCTTTCAGCATATTGTCCATATGAAGAAGTGCAGTCCCCACGTTCTTTCTGTCTCGCTGCGCATCCACCACAGAGGATTCTACCTCGTTTATGAGGGCCTGCGCTCTGGCATTCATGGCCTTGGCAGCAAGTAGTTTCCGGGTTGGGGTGGCGCTGGAAGAAAAGGCGGACCATCCCTCTGTACAAAATTGCTCTATGACCAAGGCGGCCCTGGTAGGTGGGGAGTTGGGGGAGTCGAACAGGCTGGGATCATAAGTGACGTCCCTAGGAAGGACACTAGCTTAAATCTGGTTGAGCTCTTCAACTGCAGCAGGGGTTACATCGTATCCCAGTACCGAGATTGACACGGAAGGCTCATCTTCCGAGTCTTGCATCTCTGGTGGCGGAGGTGCGAAGCTGGTATCCTTGCCCCTTCTTAGCCTCTTCAAAGGGGCAGGTTCGTCCTCGGATATGGGCTTAGAAATATCCTCGGATAGGGAAGATGGTACCAAGACATTTTTAGGGTCCCTATCCCTCTTAGATCCACCACGATCTGACCTTTTACCTTTCCCCGTTACGGTGACCCTCTTAGGCTCGGTCTCCTTTACCAGATTTGACTGCTGGGGGCCTACGGGTAGTAAACTGGGGGTGACAGTAATGCTGGAAGAGGGCCTTCGAGTTGGGCGGTGGACGCTTCGGAGACCTCTTTGGCGACCCCCACTTACATGTTGGCAAGTACTGTTTTCTGCTTCCTCTCAACTTCACTGTCGTGGCGAAGGGTAGGAGGGATCTTCTTGGACATAAGGCCCTTCAGAGAGATCTTTGGAAAGTCCTTGGAGCCTAGCAGTAAAGAAAGAAAGATGAGACTCTGAATGCCGAAGCAGAAGTTATAAAGCCAATAAGAAAACTCTACTCACTTATGGCTCTCATAAGGCCGTGCTTGACAAAAAGTTTGTTTTGCTGAATGACCCTATGAAAAGTGCCGCGGAAGACAAATAGGCGCCTCACCGTTGATAAATCTGTGTCGGAGAGGAGACATGCGAAAGTGGACCCTGTCATAAGCCAACAAAGTAAGAAAATAAATTAAAAACGATGAGCAAAAATGGGAAGTAAGTAACACGCAACACTTGAAGACGCGAAACAAAAACAAGACTCATGCGGGGAGGAAAGAGTTCGGGGAACAGTGATTTCTGGAGTAGGGTCCACAGGTGACCTTTGCCACTCCATCGCAACCAAGAACCATTGGTTCCTCCAATTCTTTATAGAAGTAGGATGCCCAGTGATAATAGGAGGATAAGAGCCTCGAGGAGATAGGTAGTACCAGTCTTTAACGTCCGACCTCACATCATTATCCCTTCTAACAAATTTCTTCAGGGTGTATAAGATATGGATGATATGCAGCGAAATGGGGTAGTCAGGGTTGACCTCTTGCCACACCAGCCAAGTGCCGACGGCCTGTGTCCAGAAGTTCGGAGCTAACTGATAAGGGCATAGGTTGTAACTCCTAAGCAGCGCCCTGAGAAAAGGGTGTAGGGGCAGCCTCATCCCACAAGATAAAGCATCATAACAAACCGCCACCTGGCCTGGGGGAGGACTGCAAGGTCGAAAAGAAGGTGTGGGGTGCACCAGTCGAACCCCTTCTGGTATCCTGAACTTCGTCGAAGCGCTTTCCAGATCAACGCCTCGGATTTCTGAAGCAATCTCACTGCTTTCCCAGAACTCCGGGTTCGGATCACGATCCACGTGATACCCTGATACTTTGTTCACAAGGTCCACCCAACCCTCGATTTGGGCTATTTCCTCCTCTGATAATCCTAATTCTTCCCTATGCGCCGTAAATAGAGCCCTAATACTCAAGCTAAGGTCCTGCTGACCAAAAGAAGAGTCCACTGTCTCTTCTCTCCTCAAATCTCTATCTCGCTTGCTTCGGAGCTCCAGCAAAGAGACCTCCTCCTCAGATGATAAGTGAGCCATGTAGGTCTGGTTTTTTTTCTTCTTCACTGTCAGAATCATCCAAATTAATTATACTGCCATATTTTCTGTTCCACCTCTTAATCTATTGCCTAAAGAAGCGAGAACTAAAAACTGACAAAGACAATGGGCAGAAACTTCTGACAGGAATCGCCATTGTCAACAGTTCCTGTGAACCCGTTCCCCCAACTCTTTCCGTTTTTTCTTAAAAAAGTCCAGACTTACCAAAAACAAGACAAAAATGCAAAATAAAGTTTTCAAACTAGCACTCGAAGATTAAAAATAAAATTTTTTTTGCACATGCGGAGGAAAAGGAATTTTCCTGCAGAAAATGAGCGTTTGAGGTTGTAGACTCGAAAGAAAAAAGCGCCAATGGAGGGTGTTGGATGGTTAAGACGATTTGCTATGCTGAAAATCCTCAAGAGTTGCTAAAATACTCGCAAGAAGAGGGAAAACGGAACGATCTTTCACAAAAGAGTTGCTGATAAAATTTTAAAAATGTGGTAAAGGAGAAAGGCTGGGATGAAGGAGGCATTATAAAGAACCCAATAGTCTCAAACCCACGATCTTTGAGCAGCATGATTGATTTAGATAACCCACGTATCTCGGGGGAAGAACTAGATAAAGCGCCAACTATAAAGAGAAGGAGAGAAACCATTCAACTACTAAGGTGTACTCCACGCGCAGTAAGCTGCCCCCTCTCCTTCATATTTCTTGGAAACAAATGCCAGCAATCTCTTTGCCATAAATGCGCTGCCTAAAGGGCACGCTGACAAATCCCAACGTTCACCTGGAAGGGAAAATAGGAATAAGTAGGTGGACGTTACCTTGAGTCCGCGCCTTGCTAAGAATCACATCCCACCTCGAAAGTTCGTAGCGCTATATAATGATCCCCAACCCCGAATCTGAGATGGGACAGCGGAGAGTATCAGAAAAATATAACTTTCTCCAATTGACTATGGCTTGATAAGACATCAGGCATCGAAGTGTAAAAGGGAGCCACCTCGGCCCCCTTTGCAAACTGATTATTTTTCCTAGTTCGCAGGAGATCCACGTGTTTAACAGGAGGAGCTGAGACGTGTTGATCCAAGGTCCTACCAGATTTTGTGGTCAACAGGTAATATTTATCTCTGATCCTTGTTAATGGTAATTGCAAAACATGGCCATACATAAAATTGTTCATCTATCATTTGAATGAATATAGATAATTCATCATTTGCTGGGGTTTTGGAATACGTGAAAGGAAAATTTATTTTTCATCATGTTGTCCAACGATATTTTGGCATGGATAACATGTCTCTTTAAATCAAAATAAATCACTTTTGCTTCATTGCAAAAATCGTTGTCCATATTCTTGAAGAGCATAAGGCAAATTTTTTTCAATAGTAACGTATATGGTATAGTTATGATCTCATATTGATAAAATTGATTTGTATCATCAAAATCTTCACTTTCTTTAAGAAATAACTCAATTAGCTTGTCATTAATATAGTCATCGTACTCATTTTTTGTTGAAATAATTTCATGTTTTATCATAAAATCAGAAGAAATTACATGCAATAATATGAAATTATATAACATTGCATATTATTAAACAAAAAATTGTAATGAATTGTGTTATTAGTGTTATTAATTAATAATGATGGTATTGGTAAGAATTTAATGCATTCATTCTAATTGCAGTGTGATTATTGAATATGAGAATCAATGAAATAGTACATGTAAAATGTCATAAAAACATTAATATAATGTAATGTAATTGTGAATTGAAATTTATAAAATATTTTTTCATGTGATCAATGAAAATAAGTTACGAATTAATGAAATTGTAACATTTTGGATTGAAGGTCACGTAGTTATTACATTCACAATATACACATTCTAATCTATGAAATTTGAATAGAAAACTCCAATTTTAGAAATTATGAATGTAATATTATGAATGTAATTTTTTATAGTAAAAATATTTTTTTATAAAATCATACTCATATTGTAATAATAATATTTATTAAATGACGAAGTGATTTTTCTTCTTTTCTTGGTAAATAAATGAAAAAAGAAAAGTGTAAAAATATGATGATGATGATGATGATGATATTATTTTAATTTGTAAATTGTTAGATAGTAAATGAATGTTTAATTTTATTAAATAAGAAGGTAAAAGTATATTGGATATATAGCTAAATATATAAGTGTAAAATAAGAAATCACGAGTTTTTCACTCGCCCCAAATGGATAATATATTTTAAGTATTATATTAAGATATTATAGTAGTAATAATTTTTTTTTAAATGACGAAGAAATTTTTTTTCTTTTCTTAATACTAAATAAATGAAAAATATGATAATATGAAATTATATTACAAAATTATAAATTGTTAGGTTGTAATATAATAAATTGTTAGATAATTAATTAACTTAATACCTAATAAATATTATGAACTTATATTATAAATTTAAAATTTAATGTTATTAATTAAGGGGTAAGAGTATATTGGCTACATAACTAAATATGTAAGGGTAAAATAGAAAATTAAAAGTTTCTCTCTAATCCTCACTTTTAATAGATGATGATGATGATGATGATGATGATATAGATTTACCTTAATAGAAGATTGTTAAAATTTTGAAAATAAAAAAGTTGAATTACTAAGAGCATCTACACTGAATGTATTAAAGTGTTTGTTAGTGGGAAATGTTATCTAATAGTCAATTTTATATCTACATTGGATATATTAACTGGTTTGCTAAATGAATCTTTTTAGCAATATGTTAACCTTCTTGTTAAATTTAGTTAGCATTTTAATATTTGATGTTGCACTTTTGTCTTAAATTTCTCCAATAGCGTAAATATATCTCACCCCCAACCGTAACCCCTACCCATTCACCCACCAAATCCCTTATTTATTTATTTTCTTTTTCTTCTTATTTTTTTAATATCGACAATTTTTTTTTCTTCATATTATATGATTTAATGATATCTTAAAAATGAGTATCATATTAATCTATAAATTTTGTTATTATAGAAATAAGTATATCATATTCTTTGACTTAACTAGAAATTAAAACATCTATTGTAACAATAATAAGTAGTTAGCTTTAACATGTATACGTATCATTTAACATCTAGCTTTTACTTATATGGTGAGTTAAATTTAACACATTAGTGTAGGAATTTTTGAATAAAATTTGAGCTTTTGAAAGACTGTATGATTGAAAAGTGATTGAAAATTTTGAAAAGTAATGGATCTCATATAAATGTGTGGTTAAAAATGAATTTGAGAAAAATTTTGAAATTTTTTCCTTTTGACGAACAAGCTCTAAATTGAATCTAACGCTTCCAAGTGAATGAATATATAATTCATTTCATCATATGATACAACAACGGTGGAAGGTAGTTAGATAATGGAAGAATACATAAATAAGGTGATTATAAATGTAAATTTTAAAATTGCGATGAAATCTGTATAATTTTAAAAATCAAGTGTACAATTAAGATTAATTTATTAAATTAAATTAAATAATTATAAATATTTTATAAATTATAAATATTTATTTCATAATATTGTAAAATCTTAGGCCACATTTGTCATTTTATGAGGTCACAAAAAAACTTAGGTTACATTTTTATTGCAAGTTCACAACCAAAACCACACCACCTCCTCCGACTGTCGTCATAGCCACCATCGCCACCACCACATCATCTCAACTTTTTTAAGGTCACGAATAAGACTGTTAAGGTCACAACGTAAAAAATGGAAGGTCACAACCACAATCTTCTACGACTACCAAGTCCATGACAACCATCGCCAGAACCACAAGAAGAAAATTGAGACTAGCATGTCCCCATCGACATGTGACATGAGACCAATACACCTGCCGACCGATCTACACACTTGCAGCTTCCAGTCACTTAGCATATGTAACCTGAAGAAGTTACTACATCAATTTCAGATCTGAAAAATTTGAAAATGTGTGCCATTGTCACAGCCCCACAACCTCCTCCTCTGTACCACCATCACCGTCTTGTCCTCTACACCAATATTATCACCGCCTCAAATTCACCACCACCATCTACACTAGCACCATTACCACTTCCCATACACAAGCTTCTCACCACCACTACCACCAAGCTTCTCAAGAAACAGCACACAATGCTGTCACCACCACCACCACCACGAAACCTTCACAAGTACACAATAGCCAACATGTGACCTGATAAAATTGTGAACATGTGACCTAGTACAATATCCAATCCGTACACAATGCTCACACCACCACCAATTATCCCTCTGTTCCATTCTTCAAACATGTGGCCTTATAAAAAAAGCCAGCATGTGAACTGAGCATACTTCAGATTCATTTTTTCCCCCTCCATTTTCTCACACACGTAGTACACCCTCAGACCCCTGTTTTCATCAATTTACATCCTGATCAAGATTTCAAACTATTTCTCACTGGGCAGTTTCCCTTGCATATGCATTAACTCAGGCACCTGATCAGCAGCTCGAAACTGATTCACCTTATTCAAGAAATAGGAAAATCCATTGTAACAAGCAAAATCATGCTTGTAACCCTTCTGCTTACCAGTCCAATGAAATAATTTAGAAGAGATCCTAGGAGGCTAGGATCAACATTAGGAAACTTCAAAACCTCTACCACCAGCTTAGGCGTGGTACGACGCAACCTATTGAGCTCTGCTACTAGTGGAGACCCCCACTGCCCGTGTTTCCTGAATGCGTCTACTATATATGTAGCAATGGGGCGATAGATTTTTGGCCATGGAGAAGAATTGTTCCAACGGGTCCTTTGTATATTGTGATCTCTGGTTATTTTTGTCATTTAGCTCCCAGTTTTGGAGGTCAAAGGGCTCAGTGGTGTTTGGGAAGCTTAATTTTTTTTGGATTGAGTAATTAGCGGTCGGAGAACATGTCGACACACACGTTGGGGTGAGATTGAGTCGGAGCGATGTTGAAGTCAGATTCACTGTACCGACCTCCACTCCACTTGTCACGACCAGTCCCAGATTACCCTACTGGACCTGAAACGTGACGTGGGCCGATGGCAGGTGCCAACTAGACGTCGGGCCCACCATCAAGGCAATCTTGACTTTTCTTTGACTTTCAATATTTACTTTTAAAACATTTTGATCCCATAGGAATTTATAAAAATTTGACAGAATCTCCTCTATAATATTGACTTAACCAACCTGTAAAACAATGAGAAATCCTTAAACATGCAATCATATATAATTATATCACTTTCCAAATCTTCCAAACAAGACAATTGACATAATAAAATAACTACAGTTCTTAATCCACTTCTTTATATATACAATCAAAATACATCATCACCAGGCACATTCCTGACAAAGTATATAACTTATATAGAATAACTAGATAGTCCAATGCATCTTCCTAGAATATAACTTCTAAGAGCTTACCAAAGTAACTCCTGCAAATGACAATGTTACAAAGCTCCTCGAGAGTTGCAAGGTTCCTTCTATGTTACTGAAAATCTTATTTCTTCCTATACTGTAAAGGTGGGGAAAAACATGAGCTTGTGACTCAGTGAGTGGAATTTCTGAAATAAAAGTATTTTATAAACTATTTCTGAAAACATAATTTATTTCATAAGCTTTTGCCACTTTAAATCAAATCATACATACTAAGAATAATCATAAAGATCGCGGAATAATCATCTGTAGCATAACTGATAAACTGTAATAAATAATAAATAAGAAAATCACACCAAAGGTACCCAACTAAATCATCTGAAATCTGTATCTAGTCATACGCGCGTAGACTGCTAAGCACCTCCGTACCCGGCCCAAAGCCCCTCTGAGTACAAAAGTGGGTCCCAAAGACCTCATATATACACCCTTACACACGGGCCATAGCCCCCTCCGTGCATAAGAGTGGATCTTAAGATCATCTGAACACGGGCCATAGGCCCCCTCCGTGACAGAGCCTTAAGATCTCAAATAATATCCGCTAGTACACGGGCCCAAGGCCCCCTCCGTGCACTAATACAAGAACAGATAATCACATCGGGTACTTCTGGTGATTTTGAAATCATACGTACTCAACTTGACTAATCATGCTTGTAAAACATGGCAAAAAGAGTCATCATGATAAATAAACTTAATTTTAAAACATTTGTTTTGAAAATCATGCTAAAAGCAACTTATTTAAAAATCATTTGGTAACTTATGGAAAATCTGTGTGAATAACGTAGAAAAATCTTTTAAGTATTCTCCACTCACAAAATAATTGACCGTCCACTAGCTTGGTCGGTATATAACGCCAACTTCCTCGTCACCTCCTGAGATAAAATAAAATCTTCACATCATCTCCTGAAATCATAAAATAAATCTTTTGTATTAAACCCAATCATAACTAACCATTAGAAATCGACTAAAATCATTTATAACTTAATTCTTTTACATTTCATTCTTAAACGTGTATATATATATATATATATATATATATATATATATATATATATATATATATATAGTTACTGTCAATTGGCAATCAAATTACAATCCATTTGTTTTTCATGAGACAATGTTCAAAACCTGTTACTTGCTTATCTTTTCCCACTTATCTATTTTCTTCCAACATAACCATTGTACCATTAATTCTGGCTGGGTTATTTCCATTTACCAATTAAATTTTCATGGTTTATAGTTAACATACAAATCTGTTACTCTATATTAATATCTAATTTCCCATTTTAATTCTTTGTCCTTCAACCATTTTACAACTTTCATGTAAACAAAGACAAGGACTTACCCACCTATATACACAATTTTCTTGAAAGTTAAATCAATTTCTTTCATTTTTGAAATTAATCAATAACATTAACATAACTCCAATATTTAAATGAAAAGACTTCACTATGGCTTCTCAAATCAAGCCCAGCATACCAATCACTTACAAACCCAAAATAATTATATTCCATAATAAAGAATTTGCTGACCTCTTGAATATTAAGGAGAGATGAAGAATCCAAATTAGCATCATCCATCTACGGCAACCCATTTGCCGACCGCATCTTCTTCTATAATTTTTTTTTTTTTTTTTTTTTTTTGGTCTCTCGAACTCTCTGGTCCCTTCCCGACAATGAGGAGAAATGGATCTCCTAATCCATTTATTGATATATATATAAATAATTTAATTATCAAACAAGTCCCCACTTTTCATGTAATATAATACTTGGCCCTTAAATTTCCAAATAATATGACATTAAATCCTCAATTCAATCAATTGACCAGTAAATCCTTGATATTATAATATATTTCATTCATGCCCTTTAAGTATTTGTCAATGTAAAATAGAACCCATAAAAATCATTTAGATAAATTATGTCCTCGTGAAAATATTTTCTTCAATTTAAGTCCTTGTTTGACTTTAACTTTGACCAATTGGTTTTATGACTTTGAATAAATAATCTTGACTTTGACTATAAAGGAGCGGGGTGTAACACCACTGCCATCAGTCCACCACCACCACCACCATCATAAGTCCCGTCATCACAAACCCACAATTTCAAATCCACCACCACCGCAAGTCCATCACAAACTCACCATCACATATCCAAAACCATAGATCTATCACCACTAATTCGGAAAAACCAGCTTAAGATGCTACTGCGAGAGGGGCATGCCTACCAGCACGGTTGAGAGCCGCCATCGAGGTAGTAATTTTCTGAACTTTTACGACAATGATCACCTCAATCGTGCAACAATGGGGACGACTGTACTCATGAAGAGAAATGGAAGAGAATGTGTTAATGATGGCATCAAAGGAAATGGAAGAGGACTAGAGGTTGGTGGCGACTTGGTGGCCTGAAGAGAAGTGGAACATAGGGACCATTGATGGTGAAAGAAAAATCGATGAGTACGACAGTGAAGGATAATATTTAAATTAAAATTAAAGTTTAATTTAGTTTAATTTAATTTAATACTTTCTAAAATTTAAAATATTTTATTACAATTACATTTACATTTATAATAATGACTTAATTTTTAAAGTTATATAATTTTGTTCCGAGTATATTTGATAATGTTTAAAAATAGTTTTTTTAAAATGAATAGTAATTTTTATGAAAATGGATGGTTGAAATTTTATTGGTAAACTTAATTTTTAATGAATTGTTGAATTGATTTCAGTAGAATTTTTTTTTTTTTTAATATAAACCAAACAAGGCTATATTTGAATTTTGTTTCTTAAAAGCATGTTTTATTGTAATTTCCTCGTTAGATAACCATATGAGTGAGTTAATGTCCAAATTAGAAAAAGAAACGAATGGCCTTTTTGCCTTCACATCTATGACTAATATTACATTTTTAGGCTTGAAATAGAATCTCATTTGTTATCAACTCTTTTCGACACTTCCTTTTCAAGGAATCAAGAGAACAAAACACTATCTATATATAGAATAATTTTATTTTAAAAAAAAAAAAAGAAAATTCCCAATGATGTCCCTAATGCTTCCTTCTCAAATCAATCACTGCAACACTAATGTTATCGGTGCTATTTCGTGCCAGTGCCAACTTCGTCAACAAAATTGACGCATCTGAGCAAGCCTTGTGTGAGCTCTCTCCGACGGAGGTCGCAGTTGTGTCTCTTCCGTGGGATCTGGGCGGCGATGCTGGCTTACGCGATTGAAGACACATACGCGCCACCCCACAGGCAGTTTCGTTTGATACTACATCCCAGAGTCCATCACTAGCCAAAATCAAACATTCATCCTCCGCCGTCCGGTCAGTTACGGTCACCTCCGGCTCCGCTATAACATATGGCTTCAAGTAGTTATCACCTGAAGAAAATCCATAAATAAAAACCTATTAAGAGTCCCATAACTACGAAGAAATTTTCTTTCGAGTATGTCATGTGTAATTTTGAGCAATTACCGATTGCCCGAGACATAGCAAGGACTCCAAGAACTCTCGGTCCGTCCCAAAAGATAACACGGCCGCCGGCTTCTTGAATCCGATTCAGCTCATCGGGGCGGTCCGGTTTATGATCAGTGGAGAGTGGAATTGCCACACCATTGCGACAAAGAACTGCGCGAGAATCACCACAGTTGGACACAATTATCCTGTCCTGTGACAGCACCGCTACAACAGCGGTGGATCCGACTGCGTCACACTGAGGAGTCTGAAGTTCGCAGCGGCATGTGGCGGCTGAGACACCGGCTGCCCCACTGCTCCATTCGGTTATCTCCTTGTCCATCTTGCAAAAACTCCTAGTCATCATCTCCGTCCAACAGGCCTCGCCATTTTCGACCTCATATTTCACTATTTCATGCATCCGATCCTTGCACTTGGTGGCAACCTACAATCACCCAGATCAAAATTATTCAATATTAAAGATTTACAAGCAATTCTAAATGAACAAAGCAGCGGTAAAAAGAATATTTACATGTGAGCAGCCATGGCCATCATAAAGCCCGAAGAAATGTAGCCCACTTGGAAAATTATGGTTCTGGGCGCAAAAAGATGGGTGAATTGCCACAGCATCTTCCATATCTCTTCTCCGGCCGCAAATAGATGTCATGCCGAATTTCGGGCACTCTGGAACCACATCAGCCTCAATCCTAGACGGGGATGGAGATGCAGATTTATCCAAAGATCTCGTCTCGGGCTGGTCGACGGCGTTCGTGCACTGCCTTGGTGGCGTGACCGGAACAACAGCCTCCATCTTCCGCCGCTTCTTTTCGCCGTTTTCTAGCGGAGGAGCCACCGCAGCATCGTTGGGTACAAAGTTAAATTGGTGAATTTCCATCCTCCTCCTCCGGGCGGATTTCGAACTTGGCTCAACCGGAGCAGTCGTTTCTGTCTCACCAACATTCAATCCATAGAGCATACCCGCCATGAATTTATTTTCAAGAACCTCAAAATTAATCAAAGAAGGCTTTAGTATGCTAATTAAAATCTTGAAGAATTCGATGAAATCAACGAAGCCTTGGCTACTAAAAGCTTATGAAGAAAAAGAGAAGTAAAGAGAGCAAAATCGACCAACGCAAGATGCGAAAATCTGAAGAGGACCTTGTAAAAATGAAGCTTTTTGTAAACAAGAGCAGAGATCAATTATAGTTGGTGGGGTACGGTGGGGTCAGTGGGACGGGCAGATACCCTACACCGGTCAGGGCAGAGGGCAAAATTCAAAATTGCATTACAGTTGGTATGACGTAGAAACTTTGAATTTGACAAATGATCTGCACCGTCCATTTGGGCCGTTTTGGTAACTATATTCATCTAAACATGGCACGTATAGAGGGAGATTCTATGTAAACGGTGAACCAATGAGAGACGAACACGGAATAGGTGGAGCACCTTCCTTTCCCGACACGCATGTGGTAATGTCTGCTTTTTCTGTTTAGGTTCGGGTAATTTTCAAAAATGCTTTTTTACGAGGTTTGTTACCACGTGGCATCATAGTAGCATTGGAGATTCGTGTTCGGTATGCTATCTCTTGCACAACTGTGGCGCGTTACTTTATTGAATATTTTAAAAAATGCTATAATAATTTATAAATAATGACGTGTTAATATTTTATTTGTTATATTATTTTTTTTTGGTAAATTATTTGGTAGATGAAAGTCATAGATATGCTGAAATTATACCTAGGTATGGAAGTTTGTTGATTCAGTTCAATTATTGACGAAATCGAAACTCTCGTTTCAGTTCGATTTCTTTAATAACAAAAATTGAACAATTTCGATTTCGATTGGATTATCAATTATTTTTTAATTCTTGTTCGGTTTCTATTAGAAAAATGAAATATTATGTAGATACGAAAAATATCTAATTATTTGCAAAACTAAAAACTAAATAGAGTCAAATAGAATATTCAAAACATATCAATAAGACTTGTTAAACTTAAGTTCCAAATTGAAGGAATAGAAATAATCAAATAATCTTGGAACTAAATTTAAATCGAAATATATTTTCAAAATACATGAATAAAACTTTTTAAACATCAGATTTCACGAATTCTTCACGTTACCAACTCCTCCTATAAGCAAAAAAAAAATAAAAAAATTAACTGTGAATGATATTAAACGTTGTCTAAAATATTAGTGAAATAAAATGTTAAGATATATACCATTCGATCGTAATCGATTATTTTTTCGGTCCTTTCATTAAAAAAACTCACCAATTATAATGTAAACTAATACAGAAAGCGTCATGTGGGTTTAATTTAAATTAAGAATGTTCGGTTCTCGATTTGATTTATGATTTTCAAATAGGAACTGATCGATTTTCGATTCTCCATTTTTTTATTTCGATTCGCTTTCGATTTCGGTTCAGTTATCTCGGTTCCGATTTTTTTGTCCACCCCTAATTATACCCTTGTTTGGCCTCCGATTTTCGATTAGTGTTTATGTTTTTTTGAAGAATGTGTGATTTAGAATTATTTGAAAAGTCAAACAAAGCCTAAGCCTTTATGAGCCGATCTTTTTATGAAAAGTAGTGCTGGATCTAGGGATGAAAATGGGTCAGGTCAGCGTGCCTCACGCCCAGTCCCGTCTCCAATAATTTGCCCTGCTTCCGCCCCTGTGCCCCGCTTAAAGGCGGAGCGGATCAAAGCTGGGCTGGACGGGTTGGGGCGGGTCGACAAATCATCCAATTTAGTTTTATATTAGCGGGACGGGACGAGTTTCATAAAACTAAACTATTTTAAATCAAAATCAAATCATGAGCTTTACAAACAAATAAAAGGGTACCTACTTAGTGTTAAAATTGGTTGTTGTTATTATAGACTGCATCAATAAAATTGTTTGAAGAAAATAATTAGCCATCTACATTTTAGTTTTTTTGCTGCAACTAACAATGTTGAATTTGAGAGATATATATTAAATTACACTACACTAGAGAAGACTGAATTATTTTTTTAAGAGATTGACTTATTTTATTTGATCTTTCTTGTCTGTCTTATGCTTCTGATTCATTTTTATGTTCAAAGTCATTCTATTGAATGAACAAATTTGTTTTGTCATTCACTAAAAATGAAGGAAATGCAAAATAAAATAAAGATTGAGAATAAAAATAGTGAAGGATCCGTTGATTTCCACACGGCATTGATTTGTTAATTAGTCAAGCATACCTCATTTTTTTAAAACTGGAGATCGGGGAGGGGCGGGGCGAAACGAGGCGGGGCAGGAGAAAACCGTCCCCGGCCCGTTTAGATCGGGGCAGAGCTTTTTTGCTCCGTATCCACCACCATGATCCATTTATGCAGGGCGGTTTTGCCTCTAATGGAGGCGGGGCTTCGAGGGTCACGATTTTCACAGTTCGTTTTTCCATCCCTAGCTGAATCGTGCGTCGCACGAGATTTGATTTTTAGTTGGTTTTATTAGCGTCAAATATAAGTTAATTCAAAGCGTGAAATATAAGTTAATCCCAACTCAAAGTCCCTATTTGTTAAAATATTTTTATCCCATGACTAAGCAAAATCATAAGAGAATAATAAAAACAATTCTATTTTTTTTTACTGTTGACAAACTAGATAAAAAGGAAAATAATTTTTTTTTTAAATTTGTTAATTTGTGTGTGTGTGTGTGTTTTTTTTTTTTACTATTGTCAAACCAAATAAAAAGGAAAATAAATTCCGTGTTTTTAGTTTGTTAGTTTGTGTGTGTGTGTATTTTTTTTCCTGTTGTCAAACTAGATAATTGACTTAAGGTGTGAACGCAACCAACAAAAAATGAATAGTAATCTTTAAAGAGCCTCTTCTAATATGGGGGTATCAAATTAAGGAAAATATATTATAGCTCTCGTATTTGATTGATAAGTTTTTCATGTAAGAATTGTTTTAGGTACAACCACTTAAAAAAAAATTTTATCAATTTTTTAGTAAATATTTTTTATGGGTTGAGGAGAGAAAATTTAGATGGAATAAACATACCCACGAGTCTTAAAATTTGGAGCTTAATAAATTTTTTTATATTAAATTTGTTTTAATTTTATTTGTACTCATCATCAATTTTGCTTTTTAATGTATTTTAATTTTTGATTAAATTTGATTTTTAATGTATTAATTACATATATTTTATAAAAATTTCAATATATATACATGCATGCATACATACATACATATTGAAAATTTTATAAAATATGTATATATATATATATATATATATATATATGGTTTTACTCCCCTCCCCTTGGCAGGGTTTTTGTCATGGGGAGGGTAACATTTTCGTGTGTGTATATATTAATGAGTCACATTTATTGTTAATTTTCATTTAATACAAACTTTTATTTAGTATTAAGTTTTATTAATTATATTTAATATTTGTTTTTTGTTTTTTTTGGACAAAAAATTCTTGATTTAGAAAGGATTTTGGGAGGGAAAGTGTATGCGTAAAAATGGTGATGGTTAAGGTAAAATAAGTGGTTAAAAATCAGTTTTGAAAAACGTAAGTGGTAAACATCATTTAATTGGTTTTTAAATGGTTTAAGAATACAGATTCAACAAGTTATTTGACAAGAATCAAAATGTGAATCTTGGAGATTTATTAATTTCCATTGTAGATAAAATATTGGGACGGAGAAAGCTGTCCATAAAATGAGATGAGAATATCGAAGTGTAAAACTATCTTGAGATATCTTGCGATTGACTCTCATACCACGAATTACAACATTCTTTTCTTCAATTGAAACATACATTATTCCAATAATATGCTGTACTTTTTATTTATAAATGAATTTATAAATTACACAATTTTTCAACTAACTTTTGAATCATACACATTTTTGTTCTCCATTTCTCAATAATGTAAGGATTTTAATCAATCGTGTGGGCTTATATGTGAATTATTGTGTATTGAATAAAAGGCTATCAATTTTGGTTAAACCCATTTAAAGTGATCTAATAAGGATTTTATATATATCGGGCTTAAATGCATCTAAAATTAATGTATGGGCTTTTATGTGTAGATACCAGGCCATTACCTAATTCATGATGGGCCGGATTAGGTTAATTGGCAATTTAGTTTATAAAGTCGGTTATGGTCCCTGAATCCTACGTACTGTTCATCTTGTCTGACATCCCATCATCAGAGAGAAAATAAGGACTACGTATCGATTTAGAAGATCCAACCAACCGTAATCGTTTATCGTGAATCACGTTTGATTAAGGTACGCTTCCGCTTCAGTTATTTAATTCTTGATAATTCAGTATGATGATTTATTTTGGATCATAGATAAATAATTATCTGTGATAAATTTTCGAACAAGTGGTATCAGAGCCAAATTCATGTTGAATTATCAGATCAATTTTTGTACTCATATATGTAAACACCACATGATGCTGATTTTCGAAATTATATACACCCACAGCAAACTGAAAATCAGAGAAATATACATACAGCCGATCTATCTTCTCTGTGTATAATATGCGAAATCTTGTTTTTCAAAATCTTGGTTTTGAAACTATGAATTGGTTTGTGTATGCATACTGTATATGTTTCCTTGATTTCGGATTCTGTATGTATATGGATGTATATCTGGGTTTCGATTTTGGGAGATTGAGAATTGATTTTTTCGAATGGGTTGTGGATTATGATTGTGATATGGCCGGTTGACGATCATTGATGTTGGATTGGGGTGGCCTGCTACGGGTTCTTCCGGTATGCACAGGTGCGCTGGCTGCGCGGCGCGGAGACTGGCTGCGCGGCGCTGAAGTGTGCAGCGCCGGAGAAGGCGCTGCAGCCGGGGGAGGTCGCAGATAATGGCTTCGCTTCTGCCGGATTTGGAGGAGGCGGCGATTAGGGTTCAGTAAAACCCTAGCAGCTGCGAAAAATCAGATTTTGAAGAAGGGACTTTCGCTGGAAATTTGATGATTTCGGGGACTGAATGTGCAATTTCAGATTTTTGGGTTTATTGCACAATTAGGTCCCCTTATCTTATTAAGGAATTAATGTTTGATCCTAATGTTATAAAACCATTTAAGTTGGCCCTTAAAGTTCTGAAATTTATAATTAAGCCCCTAAGGTTATTAATTATTAAAGTTGGGGTTATAAAAGTTTTAAAATTTTATAATTCAGCCCCTATTGTTTGAGAATTTTCAAAATTGGTCCCTAAAGCTTGAAAATTCTCTAATTTGGTCCCTTAAAGTTTGAAAATTTTCATTTTCAGTCCCTAAAGTTTGGAAATTTTCTAATACAGCATCTAAAGTTCTGAAATTCTTTAATTTGGTCCCTAAAGTTTGAAAATTTTCTAATTCAGTCACTAAAGTTTGGAAATTTTCAAAATTGGTCCTTAAAGTTTGAATTTTTTTAAATTAAGTCCCTAAAGTTTGGGAATTTGCTAAATTGACTACTAAAGTTTGAAAATTTTCAAAAATCAACTTTTAAAGATTGAAATTTTCATATTTTGGACCTCTAAAGTTTGGTTTTGTTTCAAATTGGGACCTAAAGTTTAGAATTTCTCTAAATTGGCCAATAAAGTTTTAAGAAAATTGTAATTTAAGCCCTTCAAGCTTAAAATTTTACATAATTGGCCACCTAAAGTTTAAGAATATTGCAATTGACTCTCCTAACTTAAGGATTGCTTTATTCTAAAGTTTTGAATTCTACAATTCAAATCCTAAAGTCAAATATAGATGCAAATCAATGGATTTCAGTTTCAAATCTTGGTACATCGGAATCTTTTGAGAGATATAATATTCGAAAGTAAGTTAGTTGAAGCAACAAGTTGCCAAAGCAACCTCTCTTGTGGATATTAATTAACTTTGAATATTAGAAGGTATTTGTGTGTGTTATTCATTGCGGATATTGATCGGCCCAAAGGAAGGTCAATATTTGGCTCGAATTTCACATGCACCTGTTGTGATAAACACGTGGCAATTATTTGGTTTAACGTGTGACCAATAAATCGGTCCAAAGAAAGGTTTATTGGTTAACATGTCTTATTGCCAGTGTTTGATCACTACACTAAGGGAAAATCAGGTGTTTGTGTGTTATTTCATGCGGATATTGATCGGCCCAAAGGAAGGTCAATATTTGGCCCGAATTTCACATGAACTTGTGGTGATAAATACGTGACGGTTATTTGGTTTTACGTGTGATCAATAAATCGGTCCAAAGAAAGGTTTGTTGGTTAACATGTCTTACTGTCAGTGTTTGATTACTACACCAAGAGTACCACTTTACTACACCAAGAGTACCACTTACAAGTCAATATTTCTGTCCAAAGACTAAATATTGATGTTGTGCTGGGTATCTTGTGATGGGCCCTACCATTATTCGAAAGTATGATTTGCATAATAAGGTATTTATGTGAGCTATTCTGTTTAAGTGTTCTCTATCAGTTTCAAATTCTGCTCTCAAATTTAATCCCTATATTTATGGAACAAACTTCAAGGATCAAAACAACAACATTAACTTTTCGTTGGCTGCATGGATCTAGACCGTGTACTAAGGATTGAACAACCTGCTCCTCTTACGGATGAAAGTTCATCTAATCAAATGAGGAACTTTGAGAAGTGGGATTGTTTAAATTACGTGAGTCTCACGATCATTAAGTGCGGCATTCTGGAAGCCTTTAGTGGCATAGTATCTGAGGAGGTAAATGATGCCAATGAATTCCTTGCCGAAATTAAGAAACGTTTTGCGAAAAACGGTAAGGCTGAAACAAGCATGCTTATGCAAAGCTTGATTTCAATAAAGTGTAAAGGCAATGGGAAAATAAGGGAGTACATCATATAGATGTCTCACACTGCTTCAAAACTTAAGGAACTAAAACTCGACTTGTCTAATGACTTGCTCGTGCATTTGGTATTGATATCGCTTCCTGCACAATACAGTTAATTTAAGGTTAGTTATAACTGTCAAAGTAGAAATGGACTCTCAATGAGCTCATTTCATAGTGTGCAAGCTTCTTGCACAATTCAGTCAATTTAAGGTCGGTTGTAACTATCAAAAGGAAGAAATGAACTCTAAATGAGTTCATTCTATTTTGTGTGCAAGAGGAAGAAAAGCTGAAGTAGGACAGAACTGAAAGTGTTCACTTGGTAAACACCTCTAAAGATAAGGGCATGAAAATAAAAGAAATAAAGAACATAAAGTTGTTAAGGGTTCAGAACAAAAGAAACAACATAAACACATTAAGGCTGTTTCTTTTGTTAGAAATCTAGACATTTAAAGAAAGATCATACATAATACCAACTAAAGCAGCTGCTAAAATACCTTAAGAACTTTTGACAGGCAAAAAAAAAAAAAAAAAAAAAACTAGTCTAAAGTATTTCTACATTTGGGGATGTCCAGCTAAGGCAAGGCCTTATAGGCCACATAAAGAAATTGGACTCCAAAACAGTCAGCAACTACTTTATTGGTTATTCTGAGCGTTTAAGGGGCTATTAAATTTTATAATCCCACACAGAAGTCAATTTTTGAAACGGGAACTGCAACATTTTTGAGGAAGTTGAGTTTGGGGGGAGAAATAAGATTAGAGATGTTGTCTTTAAGGAATAAGTTGAGGAATGATCGGTTTCGATTCCTATTATTGCTTTTGACAACGTGCAAGTTTTTATGCATGTCATTGATCAAGAAGCATATCCGGAACCTCAATTAGACAATATTTAAAAACCTCCCATCCAAAATAAGGTAAATTTTAGATGTACAAACTCAACAACCTCAATAACTAAAGCCATTAAGGAGATCCACGAGAGAAAGGGAAAAAATGCTATTCCGGATAATTTAAATAGCATTTCTCGAAGAATATAAGGAAAATAATGGAATGGTGGAAGATGGTCCAATCAATTCCATCAGGCCATGCAGGGTTCTAACTCTCGGAAGTGGATTGATGTCGTAAATAAAGAGTATAAGCATATGCAAGACAATAAAGTTTGGGATCTTGTCCCATTTCCAGAAGGTGCGAAGCCCATTGGTCTTAAATGAATTTTTAAACCAAGAGGGATTTGAAAGGTAATGTGGAAAGATATAATGTTCGTCTTGTATCTAAGGGCTTTACACAGAATGATGGCATTGATTATAAAGAGACTTTCTCTTCGGTTTCAATGAAAGACTCTTTCAGGAAAGTCAGGTTATTGCACATTTTGACCTCGAGTTACATCAAATGGATGTTAAGACGACATTTCTCAATGGAGACATTGATGAGACGGTTTTCAAATTAAAGAAATCCATTTATGTACTCAAGCCAGCTTCTCGTTAAGGGTAATGCAAATTTCATCAAGCAATTATCTCATTTGGTCTTGAGATTGATGTTGTTGATGATTGTATGTATTACAAGTTCCGTGGGAGTAAGTATATTTTCCTGGTTTTTTATATGTTGATTATTGCTTGCCACTAATGATATAGGTATGTCACATAAAATTATGAGATTTTTGTCAAGGAATTTTGAGATTAAAAATCTTGGTGACGTCTCTTTTGTATTAGGAATTCAGATACACCGGGATTTTTCTCGGGGTATTCTTGGATTGTCACAAAAGGGCTATATCAATAAAATACTTAAGAGGTTTGGCATGCAAGACAGTAAATCAGGGGAAACCCCTATCGCTAAGGGAGACAATTTAGTCTCAACTAATGCCCAAAAAAAAAAAAAAAAAAAAAAAAAAAAAGGTTATCTTGAAGTTAAAGAAATGCAGAGGATCCCATATAGTTAAGCTATAGAAAGTCTGATGTATGCTCAAATTTGTATGCGTTCGGATATTGCATACGTTATTGGGATACTAAGGAGATATTTAAGTAACCCTGGGATGGATCATTTGGAAAGCAGCCAAACATGGGTTATAAAGTATTTAAAGAGAACAAAAGATTACATACTCACATACAGAAAATCGGATCAGTTGGAGATCATATGGTATTATGATTCCGATTTTTACTAGATGCCAAGAATGTAAAAGATCCACATAAGGCTACATTTATCTGCTGGTTGGAGGAGCTATTTCCGGATGGAGTGTTTAACAGACACTTTAGCTTCTTTCACTTGGCAGCACAGTTGTAGCAATTTTGGGGGCATCTAATTATGGAATATAGCTGCGAAATTTTGTCACTGGGCTGCGTATTCTGAATGGTATAGAAAGACCACTAAAGTTATAGTGTGACAATAACTCAGCAGATTTATATTCCAGTAACAACAGGAGCTCAACTAAGTCAAAATACATTGACATAAGTTCCTGGTTGTGAAGGATACAGTTCAGAGTGGACACGTGTCAATAAGAGCACATTGAGACAAACTCCATAATTGCGGATCCGCTTACTAAAGTATTACAACCCAAGGTCTTTCATGAGTACATTACTCATATGAGTGTTATATTTCTTAAGGATATTCGGTTTCAGTGGGAGTTTGTATTTTGGGTGCATTAGACACATTTATTGTCCTTTTGCATACAGTTTAAAGTTAAAGTTATTTACAGCTGTAAGGTTTCAGGTTTATTATCTCTGAACTCGTTTGAGGATGATCTCACTAAAGTTGGACCAGTTGGAAATAGGCATGTTGAAGATCACATTACATGTAATTTCCATGCTACACATCCATACTTGATCCATGTCATTCAGTTATGTCGATATACGTGACCATTGAAGGTTTAGTTACGATTAATGTAGCGAAAGCCGCTTTGATCCTATGTTGATATAATTGATGGACCGGATTGTTTGGGGATGCATTCAGTAATGATAGCAAAATTCTGAGTACTCATAAGGTTATGATTGATACACAATTGTAAGGTTACACATATAGCCCAAGTGGGAGATTGTAAGGATTTTAATCAATCGTGTGGGCTTATATGTGAATTATTGTGTATTGAATAAAAGGCTATCAATTTTGGTAAAGCCCATTTAAAGTGATCTAATAAGGATTTTATATATATCGGGCTTAAATGCATCTAAAATTAATGTATGAGCTTTTATGTGTAGATACCAGGCCATTACCTAATTCATGATGAGCCGGATTAGGTTAATTGGCAATTTAGTTTATAAAGTCGGTTATGGTCCCTGAATCCTACGTACTGTTCATCTTGTCTGACATCCCATCATCAGAGAGAAAATAAGGACTACGTATCGATTTAGAAGATCCAACCAACCGTAATCGTTTATCGTGAATCACGTTTGATTAAGGTACGCTTCCGCTTCAGTTATTTAATTCTTGATAATTCAGCATGATGATTTATTTTGGATCATAGATAATAATTATCTGTGATAAATTTTCGAACAAATAACACATTTTACCTTAAAAATATAAATAAATCGATTTATAAAGCACATTTACCTGCCAAACAACGACATAATTTTTCACGTAAATTCTTTTCCTAATTTTAATCACTTGTTTTAAAAAATCATTTTTTAAAATCTATTCTAGAAAAATGGGACTCAAGCTATATTAGAAAATAGTAAAATGACAAAACATGTCAAGTGTGACAAGAGATTGTAAGTCCCATAAGTTATTACAATTTATAATAATAAATTTTAGAGAATGTTTGGTTAAAAAATAGGAAATTTTTTTGGGTTAATGTTAGATTATCTTACTGGTAAAATGTATATTTGAAAATTAATTTTTTTTAAATGAAATTTTGAATAATGGATACCAAATATGAACTATTGGCGATTGTATCATTGTTTATAAATTATGTATTTATATTTTTGAGGAGAAATGTGTGGTTAGAAATTGGTTACGAAAAATTATATGATTAAAAAAAAGGTTTGAGAAGTTGAAACAGTGTATAATGCATTGAGGTGACTGAACAGTTTAGATAACAAGTTCACTCTTTTTTTACTTTTTCGAAGAAGAAATAGATAGAGATTTTTTCAAAACAGATTTTGCGAAAAAAATTATGGAGAATACCATGTTGTTAAAAGTATGAAAAATTATAAATTTATGTGTCAAATTATTTTATCAGCAAATTGTATTTTGTTAAATAAAAAGGAAAATAGATTTAGAGAGAAAAAGGGATGAAGCATGATTGTAAGAGTATGCAAACAATTTATCAAACATGCGCATATTGAAAACAATAAAATAAACATATGAAAACAAAATGCAGAAGCGTGAGTTGGATTTCCATAAATAATTGAAGATAATAGATTGATCGAGACTCTTAAGCCTCAGTTTGGTAATGTATTTATAATCATGTTTATAAGAGTTTGTTTGGGAGTGGTAAAATTTTTATCACAATTTTTCAAACTCAATCTCAACCATCAATTCTTAGTCAAGTCCACCATTTTTTACTTTTCAAATATTTTTAAACCACAAATTCATCAAAAAACTAAAAAAAAATACAAAAATAAAAAAAATTTCACATTACCAAACAAGCTCTAAATAAGTTATTTTTTCAAATCACTTTTTGATTACACACATTTCTCAAGTAACTTTTCTTTTAAATATTTTATCTCGAAAATATTACATTCTTTGTTTATAAAAGTTTTTCGTTTATAACCCTATTTGATGAACATTAAAATCAGATTTCAGTACATTTTGATAAAAATTGATGAGACGTGTGATTAAAAAGTTATGAGATTCATGAAATATGTGATTATGATTAATTATTAACTTTAAATTCAATGAAAAGTTGACTAATTTCCACCAAACATGACCAATAAAGAATGCGATATTTAAAGGTAAAAAATGTGATTGAAAAGTAATTTTGAAATGTGTACCTCGTTAAAAAGTGGTTTTTGAAAATATATTATTTTTAAATTTGGCCTTTGTTGGAAAACTGCGTTAAATTGGTTAATTTATAAGGTACATAATTTCTTAGCGTCAAAAAAATAAATTACATAGTTTCTCAAATTATTTTTTTCCTTTTCAATATTTAATCACACATTTTATTTAAAAAATATAAATAAACCAAAACAAATGATGATTATGAGTCGTCGAACAGAAGCTTGTTTATATTTGGTTTACCGAACAAATGCTAAATGATAATAATCTCATCAAATCAGCTTAGTTGAGAAAATAGATGTAGAATTTTCTTCTATCAAAATAGGGAGGATTTTTTTTTTTTTTTTTTTTTTTTGTGGACCTCTCATAATAATATAAATAAATAAATTTTAGAAAAGAAAACAAAGTGAGTGAGAACTACGCAAAAGTGCTGTGCGAGTAGGCCTGTATCCGGCTCTTGAGAAAGCTAGTAAATGGGTAGGGGAAATGGGGACACGTAAGGCGGTAAGTGTACCAGGGGTCAACATCGGTTTACAGCAAGAGAATATTAATTGTAGTGAAGTTAAAGCCAACACGTGGCAATCATTGACGTGGAGCTGAAGCTGCATACCCTCCTTCACTACAACGTGTCAACGATCACCACTTTCTTTAATCCGAGAAGACCTACTTTTATTTATTATTATCATTTTTAATTTGATTAAAATACCTTTGCAATATAAAGCAGCCACGTAACAACTTAGTTTGATTAGATTAGGTAAATGATTTGATTTTTCTTCGATAATGGTTTTCTAGATATTCGTTCTATCACGTGTATTCACAAAATTTATCATGAATTGGAAATTTGTGGATTTGGTACACCAATTGTATATAGGCAACAAGTTGCTATCAACTTTTAAAATAAGGGTATATATGATATAATATGGAAACCGAAAATGAAAATTATTGTAAATTTTTTTCACCAAGATATTTGATAGAAAATTAATTTATAAATCAGTTTATAAATTGTATAATTTTTTAAAATACTTTTTAACCACACATTTTTTTATCTAATTTTCAATAACTACTTTTTACCTCAAAATCATAATATCGATCAATTTATAAACTAAAAAGTGTTATCAAACAAAGGCTAAAACATATTTTATGAAAATGTTTGAATCAAACAAAAATCAAAGAAAATAAGTTATTTTGTTTGACATTATCTATCTATGGACAATGGAGGCTATCAAACAAATAAAAAAGAATTATCATATATCATAAATTTGTTTGATGGCCTTTGTGTTCATTGTTGATAAATTCAACCTCGCACAACATCAAGTAAAACGAGATTAGTCACAATACAGCAGAAGAAAATAATATAGATGGTAAAGTAATTAAATCAATATTAAAGTAATAAAAGCAAGTAATGAAAACTCCCTCTATTGCACCAAATTAGCCGATTGAAAGAGGTGAAAATCTAGGGCTCAGATTCTGCCCAATCTCCACAATGGTAACACCACTACACACGGCTTGAGAACACTTCTAGACACACCCAAACCAGCCAGAACCCACTGCCAACACACACCCAACCAACATCGAACCGAGGCTGCACAAATGAACCACAATAGGGCCGAACAGGGACTGCACCAAGGAGACCCAACAGGACACGGCCACAACCAGAACCTAATCAGCAAGAATCGAATAGAGCAAGAGGCATACAAGCAAGAACCAAACATAGCAAGTTCGGCCACAACAAGGCACGGTCACAAGGAGACACGGGTCACACTTCCAGTCACCAAGAGAGGAAGAAGAGAGGATGGGTCGGGTTCACCAAGAAGAGAAGTGGGGTTCTTCACAAAGAAGAGAGAGGGCGCTGCTTTCATCGAGAGAGGAAAGGGAAATGTCTTGAGTGAGTGTTCTGATTTGCCAAGGTTTGGGGTGTGGGTGGATATATGTTAGACATTTAATTAGGGAAGCCCTAATTAAGTAGGTCGTCTCTGAAGCCTACCCGTCGAGCAATAGGGTCGATACCCAATTAAAACCTCAAAGTGGACAATTAATCTCTTAGCACGTGGGCTTCCTAATTGTGGAAATTGGGCAATACTATTATCTTCGATCATGGGCCATAAGACCCGCGAAACATAATTAATTCGACAATCTGCAACACCAAAACAGTAAGTTTATTAGTTGCACAAAACAGTTCCAAACAAATTGGAACTCAACGTACCTTTTACCAATATTTCAAGTTGGAAACATATCTCATACCTGCTAATAGTACTCACCAAGGTCCAAGATAAAACCCAAGAATACACTAAATAATAGTGAGCCAAACTATGCATTTATATCACTTTAACAAGTAATACAACTTTAGATAAACAATGCATGCTTTCTAAAGAAAGAATGTAAACACATTACATTCATGCATGAGTAAGTCAAGAGCATTAATAACACGAAGTTATATGTGACTCCACACATGCGATGAGAGCACATCATAGGGCAAACCACAAATATTTTGACCAAGTTCACATAAAGAACTTAACATTAACACCAAATTAATGAAACAAGGTCAACACAAGCAACAGATGTAAATGACCCCCAAGAAAAGATATAACCACAATTACCCCATTTCAAAATCGATGTAGCTCTCCTCTTATCGCCATCTATGCTCACTAGACTACTCAACAATCACACCTAACTGGTAAACTAATAAAGATCCTAAGATAATGGATGTACCTCTATCACAACCTCACTTCTTACCCAAAAAAGATCAAACTTGAATCTCCACCTCACCTAGAGATAATGGGAGCGACGTCCTCCACCTAATCGAGATCCTCACAGATAGAGTTTAACAAGACATTTGACAACCTCACCTTTCGAGATCTACATGTAAAAATACACATCCCCTAGTATGTCACCAAATACACTCTTAGGCATCTAGTCCAACCTTACCAGCTAGTCTACACTTTTAACACAACTACTGAATAGTCCCCACCAAGGAAACGACATCCCACAAAGGAACACATATAATACCATCTAAAGTGCGATAACACACGAAGTGTCAAACCTCACACCAACCCCAAACCACCATGCATGTAACCATGTTATACGCAAAATAACATATCACACTCAAATTCATGCAAATGTTGAATCAACGGAAATGAAATGCAACATAAAGAATGCAACCGAATAAAGTGACCACACACATGAAAATGGTAAAAAATCAATCAGATGCACACAATTATTCAATAGTAACTACTAGTGAGATAAGAACATCAATAAACTCCACTCGGATCACCGTCTGACTAAGTAACTACATTGACCCCATTTCTATCCCCATCTCCTATTTTGTTTTTCTCTCCAGGGTAGTCTCTCTTATAATGGCCAGACTTGCCACAACCATAGCACTTCCTTCCCTTCGCCTTACCCTATGACTTAAAACTACTTCCACCCTTCCATCTATCATCCTCATTGTTTGAGTCACCTCTGTTTTTACCACGCCCACCTCGCATCATGTGGACCTCACTACTACCCCTCTCATCTCTTTCAGTTTTCACCTCCCTCTCCCTACTTTTCAAGGAATCAATGACAATTTCAGGTGTAAGAGTATCCCTCCCATATTTTATAGCATTCTTAACCTCTTTAAAAGCGTTAGGAATACCATTTAACAATATAACAGCTTTATATTCTCTAGGTATTTTTTCACCACATTTAGTGATGTCTTGTACAAGTTTATTAAAGACATCTAGTTTGTCATCTAAGTTCTTAGAGGAATCAGTTTGAAACTGAAAAAACTTTCAAGCAAGTAAAGCTTATTAGGAGTAGATTTTGACACATAAAGCTCTTCCAATTTGTCCCAAAGTTCTTTAGTGGAATCATGTTTACCAACTTTACGCAGAACATAGTCGATAGATGCAAAATGATAGAAGTGTACGCGAGTTCATCAAAATCCTTTTTCTCATCAGCAGTCACAGTATTTGGGAAAGAATTGTCAAAACTTTTGAAATCTTTTGATGTAAAAAAATACCTTTCATTTTCTGTTGCCACATTGAAAAATCACCTTTACCATCGAAGATGTTCAATTCAAAACGGTGTCCAGAAATCTTAACAAATAAGAAACACACAATGCAATATAAGCACCACATGGAAAATCACACAGAAGATTCTAAAGGTCGCAATATACAACGTTCTAAATTCCCAGGATTTCGTGAGACTCAAGGATCTCAGGTCAAGGGAATTTTTGACACGAGAGTCTAGGTGACGGTTCTAATACTAACGCAACAAGCAAAATAATTACAAAAAATATCACAAAACAAACAACGATGAAAAACACAGGTAATGGCAAATAATTCCTATAACTAGCAACAGGCAACTGCAAGCCTAATGGTCACCCATACTATGACCTGTTATTGCTGTAATTTAAAAGTGACCAAGCCAATTTACAAGAGCGAACTTTTTTGAGTCCGTAATATGGAGAGATGCGAAATTATTTATCGTTTTATGGTTTGCAATTAGGCAATTTTGATGCGTAATTCAGCACCAAGCTTGAGAACCTCCAAAATAGTACCTGGCTCTGATACCAATTGCTGAGAAATCCAACCTTGCAAAACACCAAGTAAAACGAGATAAGCGACAATATAGTGAAAAAAAACAATATAGATTGGCAAAGTAATTGAATTGAATCAATATTAAAGCAATAAAAGCAAGTAATGAAAACTCCCTATATTGCACCAAATTAGCCGACTGAAAGGGGTGAAAATCGAGGGCTCAGATTATACCCAATCTTCACAATGGTAACACCACTACACACGGTTAGAGAACACTTCTAAACACACCCAAACCAGCTAGAACCAACTGCCAACACACACCCAACCAACACCGAACCGAGGTTGCACAAAGGAACCACAATAGGGCCGAACAGGGACTGCACGAAGGAGACCCAAAAGGACACGGCCACAACAAGAACCAAACCAGCAAAAACTGAACAGAGCAGGAGGCGCACAAGCAAGAACCGAACACAAAAAGTTTGGCCACAACAAGACACGGTCACAAGGAGACACGGGTCACACTTCCAGTCACCAAGAGAGAAAGAAGAGAGGATGGGTCGGGTTCACCAAGAAGAGAAGTCGGGTTCTTCACAAAGAAGAGAGAGGGCGCCGCTTTCACCGAGAGAGGAAAGGGAAATGTCTTGAGTGAGTGTTCTGATTTGCCAAGGGTTGGGGTGTGGGTAGATATAGGTTGGGCACTTAATTAGGGAAGCCCTAATTAAGTGGGTCGTATCTGAATCCTACCCATCGAGCAATAAGATCGAGACTGATAAGTGTTATATTAACGTTTATTTGATGCACTTATATCCTTGAATAAGCAATAATGTGATTCTATCTAAGTATTATTAATGCATTTTATGTTTTATATTGCATAGGATCATAAAAGAAGAGAAAAGAAGAAAAAAGGACCAAAATGCACTCAAAACTGAAGTTTGGGGACTTTCATGCAAATAAAGTTACGGCCGTAAGAAAATAAGGTTACGGCCGTGAAAGTGTCGTGAAGCAAGTTGAAAATAAGCAGAAACCACTTTACGGCCGTAAAGGAAAAGTTACGGCCGTAACCGTCTTAAAGAAAGAAATCAGCAGAGACTTAGTTACGGCCATAAATCAAAATGTTACGGCCGTAACTCCAATTTAAGGAAATATGCAGAAACTCAATTACGGCCGTAAATCTTCAAGTCAAAAATTTCCTTATTTCAATTCTTTCCATAATTTTGGATTTCTTGCTCCCAAAGCTAGGGCACGAAATTGAGGTTATAAATAGGGAAGTTCATGACAAGAAAAGAGAATTATTATTGCTTTGAAGGAGGACGGCTTGCTTGAAGATTTTGAAGAAGAATTCAGAGATTCGAGAAGGTGAATCAAGACAGAAAAATATAGAATTCCTCATGACTATGCTCGGCTAAGCTTCCATACCTAGTTCGAAGGGGAAGTTGTATTTTCTATCAATTTGTTATTGCTTTTCCAAACTAGTAACGTAGTTCTAAGTCCTTTGTTTTGATTTGTTGGATTCTTATGCGTTTTAATTCAATCAATACAATTATTTATTTGATTAAGGCCTTATCATTTAATTTGTTGTGTTGTGTTGAGATTTGCTATTTTGAATGATTGGATCCGTAATTGTCTTTTTATTCAAATCATAGTAGCAATTGGAAATTTAATATTTTCATAAAGAATTCCAACTTGGGTTAATTGTCACGAGCTTGTGTGATTGATAATCTAAATCGTCCTAATTCTCCTCAACCAATATATAGTTGTTGTCTTAAATCTAAAGAGCATGTTTTAGGTTATTCAATGGCTAATATTTGATTAGAGAGCTTATTCTAATTAAATGCAATAAAGGGGGAATAGGAATAGTTAGAGCTTATTAACTATTTACGGGTGATAAATCAAATAGGGAATTTGAACACGCGTTACTTGGAAAGTGATAACATTGCGATAGAATACAACTGAACCTGAGAACTAGGGTTTGCAACCAATTGACTTTTATTTTATCTAATTTACGTTTTCACTTTATTTTCACGTTATTTACAATTCTTGAACATCGAAAACCCCCAATCTATTCTAATTGACAAAGCACTATTTTAGTTCCCGTTCATCGTGGGATCGACTCTTACTTCCGCTATTACAATCAAACCTGTTAATTTGCGAGTAAGATATTTAATTATTATTTTGGTGCATTGCGACACGCATCAAATTTTTGGCGCCGTTGCCGGGGAACGGTTAACCAATTTAGTGTTTAATCAATTAGAGTTTTATTTTTCTGCATTTATTTTATTTTATTTTTTTATTTTCACTTTATTTATAAATTTTACACCAAAAAACAAAAAAAAAAAAAAATTAATACTCAGCTGTGCTTCTTTGCTTATATACTTAAAACTCGGTCAACTAATTGTGAAATTTTTGATCTTGACCCAGAAATTGAGAGGACTTTTCGACATCAAAGAAGAGCGGCACGACAAATGGCAGCTAACAACAGGACTCTTAAGCAACTGGCTACCCTCGATGTGGCTCAGCAGCCATTATGCATAACATTTCCAACAGTGGAAGAAGGAAAAACTTTCGAGCTTAAATCTGGGCTCATCCACTTATTACCAACTTTTCGAGGAAACCCCGGCGAAGATCCGTATAGGCACCTAAAGGAGTTCCACGTGATTTGCGACAGTATGAGGCCCATGGGCATTACCGAGGAACAAATAAAAATGAGAGCCTTCCCATTCTCATTGAAGGATGCCGCCACTGACTGGCTCTATTGTCTGCCATCGGGAACGGTTACTACTTGGAGCGACATGAAAAGGCTCTTCTTGGAAAGATACTTCCCTGCCTCGAGGGCTGGTACCATCCGAAAAGAAATATGTGGGGTGCGCCAGAACAACAATGAAACACTATATGAGTATTGGGAGTGCTTCAAAAAGCTTATCTCCAGCTGGCCCCATCATCAGATTAGCGAGCAACTTTTGGTGCAATACTTCTACGAAGGTCTAGCGCCAATGGACAGAAGTATGATAGACGCCGCAAGCGGAGGTGCGCTAATGGACAAGACACCAGAGCAAGTACGGGCTTTAATATCCAACATGGCGGAAAATACTCAGCAATTCAACTCGAATAGGGATTCCCAAGTCCCCCGAGTAAACGAGGTAAGTAGTTCTAATATTGAAGGTCAATTATATGAACTAACAAATCTTGTTAAGCAACTTGCTGTAGGGAATTCGTAACAAGCCAAGGCCTGTGGAATCTGTTCGAATTTTGGACACCCAACGGATACATGTCCGGTACTGCAAGAAGAAAACAATGAACAGGTAAATGCCGCTGGAGGTTTTCCTTTCCAAAGGCAGCAATACAACCCATACTCGAATACGTACAACCCTGGGTGGAGAGATCACCCCAACCTGAGCTACGGAAATAACAAACCCCCGGGTTTTACTTCAAACAAGCCACAAGGGACTTTCCAACCACAAGGGCAATATCAACAAACATCTCAAAATTCAGGTATGTCTCTTGAGGATATGGTTAAGACATTGGCAACTAACACGATGCAATTCCAACAGGATACCAAGTCAAGCATACAAAACCTGGAAAATCAAATGAGCCAAATGGCCACTGCCATAAATAGGTTAGAATCACAATCCGGAGGTAAATTGCCATCTCAACTCGAGATAAATCCTAAAAACGTGAGTGCCATAACTCTCCGAAGTGGAAAAGAAATTGAGGGTCCGCAATTGGGACCGGCTGCACCCGAAATGGAGGGAGATGAAAAGGATGGAGTCGGGAAAGGAAACGACGCTTCGCAAAACCCTGAGGTAAAAACTGACTCCCATTTAAATGTTAAACTAACACCTCCACCTTTTCCTAGAAGGTTAGCAAAGTCGAACAAGGAGAGCAAAGAAAAGGAGATGCTGGAGATGTTTAGAAAGGTTGAAATAAATATCCCGCTACTAGATGCCATCAAGCAAGTCCCCCGGTATGCAAAATTTTTAAAGGATTTATGCACTAGCAAACGGAGATTGGTGGGAAACGAGAAGGTAAGAATGGGGGAAAGCGTTTCGGCTTTATTTCAAAGGAAATTGCCTCAAAAGGGTAAGGATCCCGGTATGTTCACCGTGCCATGTCAAATAGGTAACACCAAGGTAAATCATGCACTAATAGATTTAGGAGCATCCATTAATGTCATGCCTAGATCCACTTACATTGCATTAAATCTTACCAAAATGACTAAAACAGATGTTATTATCCAACTAGCCGACCGTTCCAATGCATATACAGACGGGGTAGTTGAGGACGTCTTAGTGCAAGTAGGGGGGTTGGTGTTTCCGGCAGACTTTTACATATTAGATATGAATGATGATTACTCCCCAAATTCTACCCCTATACTGCTAGGAAGACCATTTTTGTGGACCTCCCAAACCATTATTGATGTAAGGAAAGGGGTGTTGACTATGGAATTCAATGGGGAAGTAGTGCAATTTAATATCTACGATGCCATGAAACACCCAAATGATGTATGTGCTATTTATTCTATTAATAACATTACTCCTGCTGTGCAAAAAATTTTCGAGTTAAATTGTAGGGACGAGCTAGAAACAGCTATCATGGAGTCGCTAAGGCAAGATGATGACATCGACGTGGGTATAAGCAAGGAATTACATGATGGAATTACTGCACTTGATTCACTGGGACCTACACCACGCAGGTACACCGTAAAAACAATTCAACTGACAGACTATCCTAACAAATTGTTACCTTCTATCTTGCAGGCCCCAGTGGTGGAAATGAAATCTCTCTCCGCCCATCTGAAATATGTGTTTCTTGGTGATGAAGAATCGCTTCCCGTAATTGTTTCATCCAACCTCACCAATATGGAAGAAGACAAACTTGTTCGGGTCCTTCGGGAGCACAAGGAGGCGATTGGTTGGACCATCGCGGATATCAAAGGAATCAGCCCGTCAATTTGCATGCATCGAATATTGCTTGAGGAAGGTGCTCAACCATCGAGGCAAGCCCAGCGAAGGTTAAACCCAGCAATGATGGACGTGGTGAAGAAGGAAATTTTGAAACTGCTAGGAGCAGGGATGATTTACCCAATCTCAGACAGCAAGTGGATCAGTCCAGTCCAAGTGGTGCCAAAGAAATCCGGAGTAACGGTGGTGGAAAACAAAGACGGAGAACTTGTACCAACTAGGGTCCAAACTGGATACCGGGTATGCATCGACTACAGAAAGGTAAACGCTGAAACTCGTAAGGATCATTTTCCCCTTCCCTTCATGGATCAAATGTTAGAGAAATTAGCTGGTCATTCCCATTATTGTTTTCTAGATGGTTTCTCCGGATATTTTCAAATTGCCATAACTCCAGAAGATCAGGAGAAAACCACTTTCACTTGTCCATTTGGCACGTTTGCATATAGACGCATGCCCTTCGGTTTGTGTAATGCTCCTGCAACGTTTCAACGTTGTATGATGAGCATTTTTTCTGAATACATAGGACATATTATAGAAGTGTTTATGGACGATTTTAGCGTGTGGGGTGATTCATTTGACGCATGTTTGGACAATCTATCATTAATTTTGAAACGTTGCATTGACACTAACCTAGTTTTAAATTGGGAAAAATGCCATTTTATGGTAGATAAGGGAATTGTGTTAGGTCATGTAGTGTCGAAAAAGGGAATAGAAGTTGATAAGGCTAAGGTGGACATCATATCTGCATTACCTTACCCCGCCAATGTGCGGGATATACGATCTTTTCTTGGGCATGCAGGTTTCTATCGCAGGTTCATCAAGGACTTTTCCAAAATTGCATCACCATTGTGCAATCTGTTGCAAAATGATGTCCCATTTAATTTCACCGAGCTATGCAAAAAAGCCTTTGACCAACTAAAGGAGCGGCTAACTACGCTCCCGATCATTCAACCACCCAACTGGGATCTTCCATTCGAAATAATGTGTGATGCCAGTGATTATGCAGTGGGAGCAGTTCTAGGGCAACGGGTTGGGAGAGCAGCCCATGTGATTTACTATACCTCCCGAACCCTGAATCAGGCTCAAGCCAACTATACCACTACTGAAAAGGAACTTCTATCTGTGGTATTTACTTTAGAAAAATTTCGTCCTTATTTATTGGGTACTAAAGTGATTATTTTTACAGATCATGCAGCTTTACGGCACTTATTTGTAAAAAAGGATGCGAAGCCTAGACTCATCCGCTGGATACTTTTATTACAAGAATTTGACTTGGAAATAAAAGATAAGGCGGGGTTCGAAAATGTAGTTACCGACCATCTTAGCCGGGTAGTGAGACCCGAGGACGACCTACCTCTGCGGGAAACCTTCCCAGACGAGGGTTTATTTGCCATCGAAGCAAATCCCCCATGATATGCTGATTTGGTAAATTACATGACTGCTAAACTAATTCCTACTGGTTTTTCGCAGGTACAAAAGCATAAGATGAGAAGCGATGCTAAATACTACATTTGGGATGACCCGTACCTGTGGAAGAGATGTCCCGACCAAATCATTAGAAGGTGCGTGCCGGAAGCAGAACATCAATCCATCCTTACCTTTTGCCATTCATATGCATGCGGTGGCCATTTTGGACCGAGAAGGACGACACAAAAGGTATTGGAGAGTGGGTTCATTTGGCCGACCCTTTTCAAGGATGCATACATTTTCTGTAAGTCTTGTGACAATTGCCAAAGAACAGGTAACTTATCCCAACGAGATCAAATGCCTCAAAACCCCATTATTGTCTGTGAGATTTTTGATGTTTGGGGCATTGATTTCATGGGACCCTTTCCCCCGTCGTTTGGTTGTAATTACATCCTTTTAGCTGTCGATTATGTTTCGAAATGGGTGGAGGCAAAGGCCACCCGTACTAATGACGCTAAAGTGGTTGCAGATTTTGTAAAAACTGTCATTTTTAGTAGGTTTGGAATACCCCGAGCTATGATCAGTGACAGAGGCACGCATTTTTGCAACCGAACCATTGAAGCCTTGTTACGGAAATATGGAGTGATGCACCGGGTATCAACCGCGTATCACCCCCAAACTAGCGGACATGCAGAAATTTCCAATCGGGAAGTGAAGTCCATCCTAGAGAAAACAATTCGACCAGACCGAAAGGATTGGAGCATTCGCCTCGATGATGCTTTATGGGCCTACAGAACCGCTTACAAGACACCAATTGGTATGTTTCCATACCGATTGGTATTTGGGAAGCCATGCGTGGAACTCGAGCATAAAGCTTATTGGGCCATCAAGCAATGAAATATGGATTGGGGGGCAGTAGGAGACCATAGGAAGCTTCAATTGCAGGAATTGGATGAAATACGGAATGAGGCTTATGAGAATGCAATGATCTACAAAGATCGAACTAAAGCATTCCATGATCAACGCATTTCTCGAAAGAGCTTTTGTGAGGGCCAAAAAGTGCTACTGTTTCAATCCCGGCTCAAATTACACCCAGGTAAGCTTCGTTCTCGTTGGGTAGGTCCATTTGTTGTTACTAATGTTTCTCCTCATGGTGCAGTCGATATTAGGAGCTTGCACACGGATAAACAGTTCAAGGTCAATGGGCACCGCCTCAAACCATATTATGAGGGATTCCAAACTGAAAACTTGGAAGTAATTTCCCTGGAACCCGCTAACAAGGAGCACTAGTCCCGCGCGGACTCGGTTGAGCCAACAACAGTAAACAAAGGCGCTGCTCGGGAGGCAACCCGAGAGGGGGGGTTTCTTTATCTCCTCGACTGTTTATTTTCGTATTCTCATTTTGGTTATTTTTAGTTTATTTAGTCTTTTCATTCAAAAAATAAAAAAATAAAAAAAAATAATTTTCCAATGGCCTTGTTACGGCCGTAAGATAAATCTTTACGGCCGTAACTCATTTCCAGTTTTTATACAGAGGCCTCATTACGGCAGTAATTAAATTATTACGGCCGTAATCGTTTCTTTGTAATTTTTTTCAGAATGTGACTTACGGCCGTGAGTCATACCTTTACGGCCGTAAGTCTGTGTTTTTCAGAATTTAAACCGGTGAACCCACGCATAACCCTTTCTCTCCCAATTCTTCTTACTCTCCCACATCACCCCTCGCCTCCCTCTCTACATTTCATCCTCACCAAGCTTAAGAGGTATATATTTTATTATTATATGTTTTCGTTTTTTTTTTCTCTCTTCTTCGTCTTTTCTCTTTTTTTTTTTTTGTTGTTGTTGTTTTGTTCTCCTTCTCTTTTGTCTTTTGGTGCTTGTTATAGTATTTGGTCATAAGTTCTTTATGCTTGTCTTTTCTATTGATAGCTTGTGACTCGCTTGGATGTTTTGTCTATATAGGCATTTTTCATGAATCACCTATCCCCACCAAAACCTTTCTTATCCATTGCATGCCACCTGTTTGTCAAAATGTTTCAATGACAATGAACTAGCCAATTTCACCCCTTGTTGCCTTGATGTCCTTTAGGAGCTGTTGTGATCTTATAGCCACCATGATTAGGGTTCAATTAAGGGCGACTTTGTTATATGGGATTGATGTTTATTCCTAATACTAATTGTCACGTGGTTTTGGCAAGCACCGCATATGCATTTAGAGTGTGTGTTTCCATATAATTCCGACTCCAACCCCCCTATTGTGTTTGTTTAAGCGTACAATTGTAATGGTGGGAGTTCAATTGAAGGGATTGACTTGATGGGATACCTTGTTGCATGCTTAGTGTCAATAGCTAATACCTCATTGCTCTATATATATCTTAATGGATATGCATGTTTTGGACTCCAACTTTGGCTCCACACTAGCCTTGGGTGTGCCTGTACATCTTTGTTTTGGGTTGTCTTACTGGATATTGTCGCTTGGCTTTGATGTACTTCGCTTCACCCTTGCTTTTGCCATGTGTCATCTAGGAGAATTTGGTTAGGATTTGGCCCTTGTGCCCATTTTTATTCGTTTCCTTGCTGCTTAATCGGTTGATCGCTCATCCTATTTCTTGTTTTACTTTTCCCCATGGCATATGTATATGTTCATTATGATTCTTCATGCGGATTTGTTCTCGACTAATCTCCTCGTTTCTTTCACAGGATTCTCTATGGCCCCATCGACTAAGAAAGGAAAGCAAGTGGCGGGGGAATCCTCATCTGAGCCCCGCCAGGAGAAGAGCCAGTCTAAGCTTTGCATAAAGGAGCGGCTATTCCTCCCAGAGGACTTTCAGGAATGGAGGAGCGCTGACACCGTCATTGCCTCGAGACGATTTTGGGCCCGCTTCGTTGAATTCGGATGGGTCAAATTCGTGAGTGATCTACCGTTTGGGAACCCTCCGCTGGTGTACAAATTCTACACCCAGTTCAACAAAGAAATTGGTGACTAGGGTTCCCTTGACTATCACCACACCAGGGTGGCGGGGAAACGTATCAAATTTGATAAGGATGTGGTGGAACACCACTTGGGATTAAATAGCACTGCGTCGGTCCCCATGTCATCTAATGCGGGTGTTTTCTTTCCGGACCAAGAGGTGCTCCGTTGGGCTTTGAAGCCTGAACTCCATGACTCCCTGAATGTCATCCTTCTGCACTACAAGAATCGGGATCTATAGCGGGACGCCTGGTACCTGCACCAGTGGGGGTCGTGGAGTCTCTTCCCATCCACTAGCCTCACTACAATATCTGTTCGCTACCTCCGGGTCTACTACGCCATCACCATGGGAATCAAGTTTGACTTGGGGCAGTACATCTTTGATACGATTTCCACATACGCCAGCTTGATACCGCATAAGCGAGGCATGCCATTCCCATGTTTAATCATCGCCTTATGCCGGGCTCAAAGAGTTCCCGCTGCAGTAAGTGACGACACCTTGGGGCATGGGAATCGCCTCACGAAAGCGAGCTTGGAGAATGCTCGCAGGCAGATCATCGCGAAGTGGGGTCACGGAGATGATGATTCAGGGGACTCCGATGATGATCAGGGCGCCGAGGAGCCCGCAGCACGGGAAGCGCCGCAACGGCCAAATGCTCCTACCCATTTTGAGCTTCAGATGCTAGGCATGATGCAGACCTTCCAAACCCAGCTGAATGCTATGCAAGAAGATCAGCGGCTTCTATTGGAGGAGCAGAGGGCCATTCGGGAACAGATTCGGCAATTGCAAAGAGCTCGAGACGATCAACCTCCACAATAGACCGAGGGAGTTTCTTCTTTTTTTTCCCTTTTTATTGTTTTCTCTTTTATTGTTGCCCTTTTCAATGAGGACATTGAATTGTCTAAGGGGGGGGGGAACTGACTTGATTGTAAGCTTATCTGATTTATTTTCTCTCTGTAATCGAATCTGTAAATTGCATTTTGACCTTGTTATCTGCCTTTGCTACCTATCTATGCTACTTAGGTCCTTGACCGTATTTTGATAGGAAGCAACCCCTCTTTTGGTGCATTTTTTTGAAAAATCATTGCATGATTGGATGTAAAGTGAGCACATAGAGATCATCTCGTCCAAAACTTCATCAATAGGTTGGAAATGAAAAGTAAAACTGTCAAATATCTACAATCGAGTTAACCCAACCTACAATAGACAGATTAACCTTTCATATATAACCTTGAATGTCCCAAACTATTATACCTTTGTGAATAGTAATGGTTTGAATGCTTTTAACCATGACCCTCGACCAATGGACTTAGATTGGAATGAAGATCAAGCAATGACCTATGACTCATAATTGGATGGGAGAAACACATGAAAACCATAATTTGTGAGCTTTTGAACCTAAGAGCTATTTTCAATACTTATAAGCTCGTAATTCTTTGATGTGTGTCCTGCATGGTTGAGTTATACTTGGATGTGCTTTCTTGTGCATACCGTTGTAGCTTCTTGATTCAAGTGCAATTTATAGCAAAGGCAATAGGTTAAACCAAATTTGACTTGCTAAAAGAGCCTACCTTGCTACATGGACCATTAGAAGCCCGTTTGAGCCTAAGCCTTTCTTTGAATTTTTATGCCTCGTTACAAGCCACGAACACCTTTTCTTTCACATTGTCTCTGTTTTGAACCTATAGAGAAGAGATTCGCAAGTTTTTGTTGATTGAGGATTGTGCTATGGTTTGAGTCTAATTTAGTGGAAATAGTTATCTTGTGTTGGGCGATGGTTGTGTAATGGACTGAAGTCAGGGGGTTGAAATTCTATCTTGTTCAAATTGATGATTGCGTAAAAAAAAAAAAAAGGGTTGCAGTCTATACTCGAAGGAAAAAAAAAAAAGAGAAAAAGCAATGAAAATGAAGTTAGTCATGAAAATTAGTAGTTGAGGATGTCAAACACTCAACTTGAAAAAAAGAGAAGAGAAGAGAAGATATTCAAGTGTGGATAGAATTGGGTAGTGGGGAACAATAAAGTTCATAATAAGAGTGAAGGAAGTGATGTTATTGTGAATTGACTTAGCTTGCAAAATTCCTTCTCGACTCAGCCTAAATATATCCTTTTATCCTACCTGACCCGAAGCCCCGTTACAACCAAATAAAGACCTTCGCTTTGCACTTGTGTTATTGTTGGCTCCGGTTACGACAGTTAGGCAATCTGTGGTACTGACTTATCCATGCAGAGAGCTGAGCGAAAATTCTAACCCTTATACACTTTGTGCGAAGAGAGAAATATATTGTGAGGGTGTTAAACCCATTACATATGCTTATGAGTGGTTTGAATTGCTTGGTCTGGGGTTGGTGCTATGAATGTGGTCGGGGGTCCTGTGTTGACTGTATTCATGTCATGAACAGCTCAGTTTACGCAACTGATTTTCACTAGAATTGAGCGAAATTATGCTCCTCGTAGTCACTCATACATGGTTGCGATGTGATCAAACACGAGAGGTGAAAGGAAACGAGCCATGATTGGGATGGGAAATAAAAGGCGTTGCATCTCTAGCACACACTAACACAATCCGATCATGCAATGGAACATTTTTGTTAAGGGAAAGTGGGTTGCAACCTCAAGTCTCTAAATTTTAATCTATTGTTTGAATCCTATTCTTTTCTTTGCAAATCTTTGTTCGAGGACGAACAATGGTTCAAGTGTGGGGGGATTTGATAAGTGTTATATTAACGTTTATTTGATGCACTTATATCCTTGAATAAGCAATAATGTGATTCTATCTAAGTATTATTAATGCATTTTATGTTTTATATTGCATAGGATCATAAAAGAAGAGAAAAGAAGAAAAAGGACCAAAATGCACTCAAAACTGAAGTTTGGGGACTTTCATGGAAATAAAGTTACGGCCGTAAGAAAATAAGGTTACGACCGTGAAAGTGTCGTGAAGCAAGTTGAAAATAAGCAGAAACCACTTTACGGCCGTAAAGGAAAAGTTACGACCGTAACCGTCTAAAAGAAAGAAATCAGCAGAGACTTAGTTACGGCCGTAAATCAAAATGTTACGGCCGTAACTCCAATTTAAGGAAATATGCAGAAACTCAATTACGGCCGTAAAAGGAACGTTACGGCCGTAAATCTTCAAGTCAAAAATTTCCTTATTTCAATTCTTTCCATAATTTTGGATTTCTTGCTCCCAAAGCTAGAGCACGAAATTGAAGCTATAAATAGGGAAGTTCATGACAAGAAAAGAGAATTATTATTGCTTTGAAGGAGGACGGCTTGCTTGAAGACTTTGAAGAAGAATTCAGAGATTCGAGAAGGTGAATCAAGACAGAAAAATATAGAATTCCTCATGACTATGCTCGGCTAAGCTTCCATACCTAGTTCGAAGGGGAAGTTGTATTTTATATCAATTTGTTATTGCTTTTCCAAACTAGTAACGTAGTTCTAAGTCCTTTATTTTGATTTGTTGGATTCTTATGCGTTTTAATTCAATCAATACAATTATTTATTTGATTAAGGCCTTATCATTTAATTTGTTGTGTTGAGATTTGCTATTTTGAATGATTGGATCCGTAATTGTCTTTTTATTCAAATCATAGTAGCAATTGGAAATTTAATATTTTCATAAAGAACTCCAACTTGGGTTAATTGTCACGAGCTTGTGTGATTGATAATCTAAATCATCCTAATTCTCCTCAACCAATATATAGTTGTTGTCTTAAATCTAAAGAGCTTGTTTTAGGTTATTCAATGGCTAATATTTGATTAGAGAGCTTATTCTAATTAAATGCAATAAAGGGGGAATAGGAATAGTTAGAGCTTATTAATTATTTACGGGTGATAAATCAAATAGGGAATTTGAACACGCGTTACTTGGAAAGTGATAACATTGCGATAGAATACAACTGAACCTGAGAACTAGGGTTTGAAACCAATTGACTTTTATTTTATCTAATTTACGTTTTCACTTTATTTTCACGTTATTTACAATTCTTGAACATCGAAAACCCCCCATCTATTCTAATTGACAAAGCACTATTTTAGTTCCCGTTCCTCGTGGGATCGACTCTTACTTCCGCTATTACAATCAAACCTGTTAATTTGCGAGTAAGATATTTAATTATTATTTTGGTGCATTGCGACACGCATCAAATTTTTGGAATTCAAGGGAAAGGATGAAGATCTATTGATCAAGTAGCAAGCAGTCTAAATGCACACTCGTGTTGAATCCCAAGTTTCGAGCAATACTCTCTGAACTCATGTGAAGTGTATTCCCACAATTATCAGTTTTGAGGCCTTTTAAAGACTTCCATGTTTCTCGTTCCGTTATGGAAAGAAACTGTTAAAAAATCTAAAATACCTTATCTTTAGATTTCAAAAAATATAACTAAAGTTTCCTAGAAACATCATCAACAAAGGAAAGAAAATAATTATTTCTACCCATAGAAGCTACATCCAAAGAAGGTACATCTAGGAGAACACACATTATAATGCACAAGTTCTAAAATATTATATTTTCTTTCAAATGCGCTATTAAAAGAAACTTTGTGCTGCTTACCATATAAACAATTATCACATCGATTTAGAAACATAACATTGGCTAAGGGAATAACTTTCTTCTTAGTCAAAACATGCAAACCTTTTTTACTAATGTAACTAAGCCTCTTGTGCAATAAATCAGAAGAAGAATATTCAATTATATTCAAATTATTTTTACAAGCTTTTGCATAAGCCTTATAGAGTGTGAAACAAACTTTTCCTCTAACAACAATCAAAGTGCCCTTTGAAATTTTCCAATTCAAGTCATCGAAGTTGTTATAATAGCCCTGTGTGTCAAGTCAATGACTGAAATTAGATTGAAGCGCATATTAGTAATATGCCTCACATCATTCAGTATCAAAGAACAACAAAGTTATGTTTGCAAGTAAATGTAACAAATCCCAACAATTTTAGATTGATGGGTATTTCTCATCTTTGCAATACCAAAGTCACCAGATGTGTAATTAGCAAACAAGTCCATATTAGAACAGACATGGTATGACAATATACACAAGAGAGTACATCATCACTGATAGACACAAAAGCTGTAGTGTTCTTTTTCATCTTCCTTCTTCTGATTGCTGCATTCCTTTTGCTCTCTCAACTAAATCCGACAATTTCTTTTAATGTGACCCCAATTGCCACAATGGTAACAAAACGGCCTTTTATCTTTTGTTTTAGATTAACCTCTTGACTTGGTGCTACCTTTTTTCATCTATTATGGTTTTTCCCTGTGCCCTCTACAACAAGAGCATGTGCATGATTTGACCATGTATGTACATCTAAAGACATTCTTCTTGATTCCTCATTCTGTATATTTTCTTCCAAAGAATTCATAATCAAAACACCTTCGAGAGCAGAATTGCTGATCTTTACAACAAAGGTCTTTCAACTGTCTGGCAAAGAACTCAAAAGTAATGAAGCCTGAAATTCATCTTCTAGATCCATACCCATAGTCTCTAACTTATTTATAATATTTTGGAAGTTATTCAGTGCTTTGTCACAGCCATGTCTTCTCTGTATTTCATGTTGACCAAGTCTCTAACCGAAAAAGACTTTTTGGCAGTGTTCTAAAATGCGCGTGCCTGGGCACTAAGCGAGCCTCCGACTCTTTGAATTAACGAAAAAAAGTTTAAATCTAGTTTATAAGAATTGAAAAACACTTTTTAATGCACACTCCCTCTTAAGCTTGAAAAGCTTGACATCGGGCTCCACGCTTTTTAGAACACTACATTCTGGATGCATTCTTCTTCTCAAACATAGCCTCCACCTCTCTTTATGTACCGTATATATGTATAATATTAGAAAAATAACCAAAAAGCAAACCCCTTTTTTGGCCCAAAACCTTTTGTGCATTCTTGTCTTTGTAGCCAAGAAAGACGACTCACTGCTCTATTTCAACTTTGCGTCTTTTTCCATATCCTGGCTATTGTACATAATGTGTATATTCCCAAAAGTGAGAAATCCATTTTGGTTTTGACACGCGAAAACCCTTAAAAGAATTTGCATGCATGGTCCTCCAAGTTTTAAAGAAATAATGACCCATGTTATTATTAAATGGGCTGAATGTGACTTTTAGGGGGAATAAGCAATGGGTCTCTTGAATGATCAAATCTTCTTTGTAATACTCTAAGGAATAATTAGATTCTACACTAGTTATTCCTACCCTCTTTAGATAAATACCAACTTTTAATACAATTTAGAAATTTACGTAATTTTTTTAAAAATCTCTCTCTCTCTCTCTCTCTCTCTCTCTCTCTCTCTCTCTCTCTCTCTCTCTCTCTCTCTCTCTCTCTCTCCTCTCTTCCTTCTACCGTTTCCTCTCTCCTCTATCCATCATTCACGGTTTTTTCTCCCCTCTCCCCTTTCCTCTCTCCTCTATCCTAATTTTCTTTCTCTCAAACTCTCAATCAAGTCACAAATCACAAGAGCAACAAAGAATCGACGTCTCCTCTCGAAGGTGAGTTTCTCTCTCTAAAAAAGGCTCACCAATTGATTCATCTTCTTCTATTCTTTTGCATCAAAATTTCATCTCTAATCTGGGACAGTTTGATCATTCAATCTAAGTAAACGAAAACATGGAGCGAATAATTTTTGACGATGCCCAGATTAAGTGCAAAGAAGGAGACGAAGCTGGCTAAGGGGATGTAGTTGTAAAGAGAGGAGAGGAGGAGGGTCTGAAAGGAAAGTAATATGGCGTGTGATATTCATATTAGGGGACAAATTTTTGCAAGATTGAAAAAGTCAATAAGTTCACCGATATCCTTATGGAAAATCTTGGTTCAAATAAGTGTTCAAGCAAATCGAAGTCCCAGATCCTGATTTTTTTTTTTTTGAAGTTCCCAAATTGATTCAGATACATAGGGTTGTTTTTCCAAATGGAAGGAAGAAAAAGATGGACTCGAAGTATGTTTAAGGTTTGCTTTTTAATGTAAAAAAGTTTGAATGCCATTGGATTCAAACTGGGGACTGCACATGATCGACAGATTAAATTTGGTCATTCAACAGGGAGCCAATTTTTAGAGCACTTACTGTGGGTTGTATATTATTGGAGAATTTGAAATCAAAAACAAAGGTTGTAGCACGAAAATTGGAGACTCCCAAAAATGAATTGGTATGGTTTGTAATTACTGGTTATTCTTAGTTGAAATTGTAACAAGTCTTTGTGTTGAAGTTTTTTTATAAACATTGCAAGACATTACAAAGTATTATTGAACATTACAGCAAAAGTCAGAACATTACAGGGAGTGTAATAATTTCGTTTGTGATTGTAAGCACAATTGTAATGTTACAGTAAATACAGTTACACGATATTACATGGATTGTAATGTTAAATAATTCTTTTTTTGTTATTGTAAACACAATTGTAATGTTATAGTAAATACAGTTAAACTATATTACATGGACTGTAATGTTACATAATTATAGTTACACAAAATTATAATGACTGTAACACTGATTCAAATTTCAACTGACACAAAGAAAAATAATAATAATGAATATTGCATAAATGTGGTCGTAAATTACATGTTACATAACATTACAAAACGATAATTATTACGGATCATTATAGGTATAAATTAGTCGAACTTTGAATACAAAGTCATTGCATTGCATTGCATTACACGTCCGTAATATCGGTAACTATTACACAATGATTGAAATATTTAACATTACATAACATTACATGATTGTAACATTTACATAACATTACAAAATAGTGCCGTGATGAAGATGATTATTTAACCTGTAATGGACGTCGGAAATATAATGATCGGAGAGGTTGAAAATTACAGACTGCCAAGAGAGAGAAATTGCGTTGGGAGATTTTTTGGAATATTGTAACTGTCTAAATTAATCCCTACACAAATGGTAACTACTTCCTAATTAATAGCTTCCATATCTATTTAAAGAATCAAATAATTTACACACTCTCTCATATATTCTGGTATGTTTCTAAAGTTATGATAAGAAATCTAGTAATATTACGAATAGTTTGAAAATATTGTATTTTTCAATTAAAGGATATTACAAATAGGTAGTTATTCAATTTACCCCTAATGAGGCATGGTAAATCTGTTCAATGTTTCGGTTGCTTCTGGCCTTCTTATGCACCATGTTGTCTATGATAAAAATCTGCGCATGGTAATTCCTTTTTTCTTCTAAGTGATAACACATTTTTTTCTTTCTACAAACCACTTGTTGGATATCATATGAGTCATCTTCATTCAACTTCATGTGCATATTATTTTACTATGGGCTGTTTATTTTTTCAAAAAACCTATGGCTTGTCATTTCAGGACAAATGTTTCGAAGTAACCATTTTCTAGAGTTTGATTTTTTGGCTTGTGTATCTTATTTCATTTCATTTCGTCAACTTTTTTTTTTTCTTTTTTTTTTTTGGTGCACTGAAGGTAAGTTAGCTATTGATGGAAGAGTGCCCAAGAGGTCATAAACCCACTTTGCGGAATCAAAATATGACGACAGTGGAGTCTTCTCTTGAGGTGGAGCAACTGCATTAGGATGAACAAACAGATAACACAACTTAAGATGATACTACAGCTAATATTGAAACAGAAACTTTTGAACAACAAGATCTTGCAAACTATCAATTAACTACGGATAGGATAAGAAGACAAATAAAACCATCTACTAGGTATAATAGGAATGATCTTATATCTCTTTGTACTGCTGATGATGACTTTTGTGTTAAACATACTACTTATGAAGAAATTGTTGCATGTACTGATTTTAAAAAAACTGGCTGGCAACAATGCAAGAGGAAATAAATTCTTTATACAAGAATAAAACTTGCATATTGGTTAAAAGACCTAATAATCAAGAGGTTATTGATTGCGATTGTGTTTTTAAAATAAAAGAATGTGACTATAATAAACAAGATATCATGTATAAACTTGGTTAGTTACGTGCTAAAGGTTTCTCCCAAAAAGAAGGTATAACTTATAATGAAATCTTCTCGTCAGTTGTAAAATATGTTCTCGTCAGTTGTAAAATATGCACCAATCAGAACTTTTCAGGCTTTAATGACCCAGTTTGAATGGGAATTAGAACAGCTTGATGTTAAAAACGCTTTCCTTAATGGTGAACTAGAAGAAACTATATATATGCAACAACCTAAATGTTTTGAAATAAGGGGTAAAATTGATAGAGCTTGTCTTTTAAAAATGTTTATATACGGTCTAAAGCAATTATAATTCTTTCTTGTTTTATGATGAAAATGGTGGACCTAAACTTGTTTACTTTCTATTATACGTTAATGATTGATAAGTACGTTTTTATACTTATCTTGACCATAATTTATACAATTATGAGTTTTTTTAGAATGTGATAATGCTAGTTTGTGTTTATTTTAATTGTCTTAGGAAAAATTCGAATTTGGATGTATTTAGAGGTTTAAAGAGGAAAAAGCACCAAAACCGTGCAAAAATGGCAAAGTCTGTATACTTCCAAAAGTTGAAGGATTAGTGATGCAAATATAAAATGATCAAATCCAAATGAAATGAAACACTAGTACAGAAACAAGAATACGCGTCGGTTGTAGCGGCGACGTCTATGACGCAGACGCGTAAAGTCTCGACTTTAGGCGTCGGTTTACAACCGACGCCCAAAGTCAGTTTTGGGCGTCGGTTCTAATTTAGAACCGACGCACGCCTAAAGTCAAAAAAAAAAAAAAAAAAAAAAAATTAACTTTGGGCGTCGGTTTTAACATAAAACCGACGCCCAAAGTATGTTTTGGACTTCGGTTCTAAATGTAGAACCGACGCCTAAAGTCTTTTTTTTTTTTTTTTTTGACTTTAGGCGTCGGTTGTAATATTACAACCGACGCCTAAAGTCCTTTTTTTTTTTTTTTTTTTTTTTTTTTGCGGGGGAAGCATCACATTTCTTTCATCAATTCCGCTGCAATAGAAATTCAATAATTCAAATATTGCAATTTATCCATCTAATAACTAAAAATCAACAATACAAAATTAAATCAATAACTAGTTGAAATACCCATACATATATACAAACACATCTATAATATAAATACCCATATATATATATATATATATATATAGACATATATACATTTATATACATTATATATAATACATATATATACATATTATTTACATACATTATACATGCATAGATATTATTACATATATATAGATAAAAACATATGTATATAAAGAGGGAGGTGGGTCTCTTACGAGATGGTGGAGGCGCGCGGCGGTGGCGGAGGTGCGAGTCCGGTGATTCGGGGAGAGGAAGAGATAAAGAGCGAGGGGAGGAATGTGGTGATGAACGTTGCCGGGAAATGAAGGAATGGTGGTGGTGATGGCGGCGGCATAGTGCGGTGGTTCGGGTGAGAGAAAAATAAAGAGAGGCAGGAAGAGATCGAGTAGTGAAAAAAATAGAGAAACCGGAGAATGGGTATCGGTTGTAATATTACAACCGACGCCTAAAGTTTTTTTTTTTTTGTTCCTAAAAGAATACGCGTCGGTTCGTCGGTTCTTAAGAACCGACGCGCATTCTCCGGTTTTACGCGTCGGTTCTTTTACAACCGACGCCTAAAGTTTTTTTTTTTCCTAAAGAATAGGCGTCCGTTCTTCAAAAACCGACGCGTATTCTCCGGTTTTACGCGTCGGTTCTTGAGAACCGTCGGTTCTTGAGAACCGACGCTTATTCTTAAGGTTTAAACTTTACAATCGACGCCCATTCTTCGATTATATTTACAAAAATGCCACCGTCCTTTTATAGGCGTCGGTTTTACTAAAAACCGACGTATATTCCTCATTTTTTTTTGGTGATTTTTGTACTAGTGAAAGTATAAAACACGAATTAAATATTTCTTGTATTGAAAAATGTTTACGTAGAGATACTTGTTTTAAGGATTTTGCTTGTTGTACAATTATAGTTGACAAGTAACTTGACAATCTCGCGAGATAATGAGAAACGAAAATGTCGTGAGATTTTGAAATTTGAATTTTTTTGTTTTCAAAGAAAGAAACCGTATTGTCAAAGTTCCCAAATCGCCTTATTTCTCTCTGCTAATCGATCGATTTCCCTCTTCCACCTCACTATCCTTCCAACCATGATGGCCCAACCACCACACGACCGGAATCCGCCTACCAATCCATAGCCTCCAGCTGCTGAACTCTGACTACACGAACTCTGCAATGTCCGATTTTGGTAAGTAAATGACCTCCATATGGTAAGTTGGGACCGATGTTTAAAACCCCTAAACCTCTATATGGAATTTGTTGAGAACTATTTTGTGCATTTTGAGATTTGTGTATTCTGCCAATTTTTGCTACGAATTTGAGTGGCTCGATGAACTCTTAACCCCCCCACCCCCCCCCAAAAAAAAATCATACATCCATCACAATCGAAGGTTACGCAGTGACAATGAAGCTTGGATTAGTGAAGAAGCTGACATGGATGGACGGCACGAAGGTAAATTTAAAATAAATTTTTTGATTTCTTATGGATAGAAATTTTTGTTAATTCGTTGATGTTTAACTGAGATGAGTCAACTGACTGCTATTTTATTTTATTTGTTAAATGAAATTGTTATGATCAAAATTTTATCTATTATTTTCAAGTTCATTGATGCGAGAGTGGTTATCTGTAGTGTAAGAATAATACCTTTGTAGTTCACGTGTTCTTACACCATAATCAAGTTCATTGGTGTTCGACGCATGTTTCTGGACAAGAGCAGCAGTCTCAAACTGAAGATCCTGTGCCCGTTGCACAGTAACAATAACAAACTGAAGCAACTGCATTTTGTTGACATTTAGACTGTTTTCTTGCTAGTGTTTATGACTGATTTTGTCGTCCATAAAACTTCCTGCTCTTGTAGTTGACAGGAATTTAATTATTTAAACTCGTTTTTGGTTCCATAGATGGATGTTGGTTAGTTTTGGTGTTCAGATTGTAAGGCCAGTTCCTAAACATTTACTTTGTGTTGATTTACTTTTGATGAATGATAAGTTATTTTGATGTCCATATGTCTTGCTGAAATGTAGCAACAGTGATAATAGGTTCTTTCAAAAATTCAAATCATATCAACTGATACATCTTTAATTAAACATCAACATATATCACTCATACATAAGATTCAAAAGTATTGAAGATCAACAATATCCCTTGAAATTAACAACTACTTCTCATGACCTAAACATGAAATTAAAAGTTGAGTTCTCATAACATATAAATGACATTCAAAACTGCTACTTCCCATTCTCTTTCGAATCTCTTTTCACCTTGCGGATGGTTATATTCTAAGTTATATCGAAGTCCTCTTGTTCGGAAATTTGAGCAACACTTTTAAACATACGGGACTAATTTTCGATTGGATATAGTGGATTAGCTTTTACCGAACACTCGCATCTTACTTCATGTTCGTGCATAACACAGCTCGACTGACGTTCATCTTGTAAAGGTCCGAGCGACCCATCATCCATTTTACGTAGCCATTGCCAAAATGTGAACATCATCATTTTTTTGGGCATTCCGACAATTGATGCATGGCTTTCTACATCCGTGACATATTCCTTTGTTCTTTCCTATCATAAGAAAACATTGGAATGCATCAACAAGAATACCGGTGCAAAAACTCAATAAGGCAGACTCTTATGCCACTAATTGACAATATAATTCTAGTTTAATCGTTAGACAAACTGGAGTAGTAACAACGCTCAAACGACAATTCAAATTTCAAACTAAAACTAAACAGCAGCCATAAACAGGAAATACCTCCATGTGTCTTCTCCAAGTGGACGGCTAAAGCAATAAGTCTTCAATATCCTTCAATTGTATTGCAATTTCGAATTGAGCATGTGTTCAAACAATTAACTCCAAAGTTTTAACAAACATAATAACACTAACTTCACATAATAACACTAGTTTCACAAAATACTTAACCAAATAACACTAACTTCACAGAGTACAAAATACTTTTCCATATCCAAACCAAAAAACTGCCAAGCAATGGATAAAATCCTCCAAGTCAACTAGCACTTACTCGTATCTAATAAGAAGCAATTGTTTTCCTCATATTTTTAATGTACAGAATCATTGATGATTGATTTTGAACCATATTTGTTATAATTTACCAAGTAATTAACCTTTGTTCTACCAAAGAATTTTCTTTTTCAGAGCCCGGTGGAAGTGCATGCCTGCAAGAAAATAATTTAAATTCCAAAAACTTGAAGCAATTCCCAAATAAAATCTGAAATATACCAATTGGTTTATGCATTTACCAAGTTATAAACGTGAAGCCATTACAGAATCATAAAAATATTTGACCAAGTTCAATTTAGAATTAGAGATTAACATGTAGGATTACATAAATCTTACCCTAATTTAGACTCCCCTAAATTTCGATCGACACCAATTTGCATCGATGGGGACTACACCACTCCGACAACTGAGCTGGGATAGCACGACTATTATCTTCGACTGCTAACCCAACTTCAACGGGCCTCCGGACAACCAGATTTAGAATGAAAAACCGGTCGCAACTGACCAAATTTTGTATTTCAAACAAACTTCAGAATGATGGAGAAGGAAACTGCAATTTTGAACGTGGTAGGACATTTTGAACAAGTAAATGGCATTTCCGTGATTTTATAGTGTGGAAAGGGTTATTTGGCCATTTCACGAGAAATTGTCAAGTAGCTTGTCATATGTATTGTACAACCAGGAAAATCCTTGTTTTAATTCCAAACTTTGAATGATTCCTCTGACAAGATAAATAAATGGTGGATATGGGGTTTTTGGTCTTCACCGTTGATGTATATCTGCACAGAATGCAATTGTTATGTTGAAATCTTAGGGAACAATTGGAAAAATGTAACTCCATATCTCAGAAAATTATGGTATACTCCAAGTATATATTTTTTTGTGTGTCGAAAGAATCTGATTTCGGATTAAATTTCTTCCTAAGGTTGCCCCATAATAATACAAATGACTCATTAGGAGTTATGGTTCTAAGGTACTGATGATTCTTCACTGAAGCATGCATACAGATATTGGGTGTTATCTGGGTTCACAAACACCGGTTTCATGCTAGCTCAGTCTTGCTTTTCTCAAGCGTGCGTGTCTACCAACAATTCGATCAGAATTCATTCAACATTTTTTTTTAATATTAATCCATATTCTACAGCTTCTGGAAAGTCTCGAGCTGTTTCGCCAGAAGAAAATCAGAGCAATGAGAAAGAAGCTGGAATTAGAGAAAGTCTCACGTGGTGCAGTGCTGCTTGATGCAATGTTGGAAGATTCATTTTATGTCATGGTACTGTAGTGGTCGAATTTGAACACGATCCATATTGGAATTATTCAAGTATTTTTTTTGAAATGAATAGTGATTTTTAGGAGAATGAATAGTTAAAATTTGGTTGAAAAGTCAAATAATGTGAGCTTGACTTTTAATTGATAATTGAGATTAAGTACTATAGAAAAAAAAGATAATTTTAATGAAAATCAAACAAGGTATAAAATACAAAACCAAATTAAAGGTATTGGAAGAAAAATGAAGGCTTCAATGTGTTACGAAAACGTAGAACTAAAGGTGGAATTTGCCCTCTCTTGAGATTGCTTATGGGCACACTGGAAAATAGCTCAATGATTTAACTAGCCTGTGCGAGTTTGTATCAAGTAAATAGAGACCCCATAAAAGAACTATGAAAACGAAGAGTTCTAATTTGAGTCTTTTAATCAAGAAGATGAACAATAGGAAATTATATGCAAGCGTTCTCTTTTTTCTTCTTCGTGCTTAATTGCAAAGATGATGATTTTCTTTCAAAAAAGAAATTATTAAACTGTATTATAATACACTTTATTATATGAACTTGTAACATCTCCCATTCCTACTTGTGATACACAAATTTCACTAACAACAAAAAACGTCTTTAACTTTCACTTTTTTTATACAAAACATCCATATTCTCTAGTTTTTGGCAGTGGCGGATCTAGCACAAAACTTCAGCTATAGCGGTCGGGAGTTCACCGTAGATCGTTGACTGTTGTCTAATGCCATTGCAACTTGTTTTTTTTAGGTATTAGACTTCTAATCACTTGGAGAGTAGTGAATTTCACCTTGATTTGTGTAACGTTTACAATATTCGACGTGAATAAATTAATAAAATTTTGGATCCAAATATGAAACTTTCGTTTAGGTTGAAAAAATGTTCTATAATCTGTAAAGTCAATAATCACAATTCACATATCGGATCAAATATTCATCAAATTTCAATAATCACAATTCAAATAATCAAATATTCACCAAATCTTAACAATTCATAATTCAAATTTCACAATTCACAAAAAGGGGGAATACGAGATTCACAAGTGACCTCATTGCAAAATCTTTAAAACTATAATTCGAATTATTCGCCAAATCACAATTCAATCAAGAGGGATATGTGGCTCACAAGTGACCAAATTGCAAAAAAATAAATAAAAGTAACATTCATCATCTATGCATAATTTGCAAATAACACTTCAATAGAAAATACTAATGAATCAAATTCAAGAGTTAGCCTCAATACCTGATAATTTAGTCTTCACACGAGAAATTGAGAATCAGCCAAAAGTACCTTGCTAATGTTGATTGCTGCCAAGAGAATCAATATTCAAGATTAGAATTTATAAAACATAAAAATTACAAAACCAAGCTTTGATTTGAACCAAGTTAACCAACCACCGATTTATGAACTGTACAGATTGACGACTTTGAAACTGAAACAGAGGAGTGGCGACTGTCATCTGTAGCAACTGGGAAGTCATCGGATAGAGCTGAGGAGGGGTCTTCGAAGTCGAAGAAAGCTGGTGGAACTTGGAAGAAAAGGCAGAGCGCCGAGGACTGAGGTTTGACTGTCTAAGACTGAAGACTAGCCGCGAGCAAGCAGCGTCGATCGAATGTCGATGGAGAGTAGAGGAAGTTGATCGAGGGTTTGAAATTGGGGGAATAATTGGGATTTATTTGGTATTTGGTCAGGGGCTTCGGGGTTAAAAAAAAAATAAAAATTTGAAACCATTGCACAGCCGGGGATCTGCCGGCTGCCAGCTAGCGCGGCTGCGCTAGCTCGCCGCACGGTGGATCCGCCACTGGTTTTTGGTATTTTCACACTTAATTCCACCATTTACTATCACAATATGTCCTCATCTTTCACTTTTATTGTGCAAAGCGTCTATACCTTCTAATTTTTCCCATTTTCACTCTTAATTCCACATTTTATTGCACAAAACATCATTTTCGTTCATTTTCATCCAAATGCTTAAGTGAAGGATATTCTCGTTTTCTCACAAGAAAATAAATTAAAAAAACTAATATTCTTCCCAAACACCCCCACCCGCTCCCCCACCTAAATACCAAATAGTGTCGCCTCGAAATTTTTTTTATTGATCCAGATCCGCCAATTTTCTGGTCGGGTTGGGTGGGGCGGATCGGCCCCCTGATCCGTCTACAATTTTTTTAAAAATTTTTTAAATATAATTTAAACTAATCTTTTTTAAAAAAATTTCTATTAAATTTTATTTTTTAAATTTAAACGGGCAGATCGGTGCCGATCCGCCTTGCCCCGATCCGCTCCACCAATGGATCGAGATTTTTCGGATTGTATTTTTTTGTCATCTCTAACCCCAAGCCAAACAAACCAAAATAAAAAAAAACTCATTTATTTGTTTCAGAAATCATTTTCTTTTACACGTACTCGTCCACTCTCTTATTAGAATGGTGACATGATTCTCTCTGTTGGAAAATGACTCTACAATTTAGCAAGAGAGTGGACGAATACGTGTGACAAATAGTGATTGCTGAAACAAATGAGTGATTTTGGGGGGGGGGGGGGGGGTCGGGGTATTGGGGAATAAGACCCAATTTTCTTATTTACTTTCTCATTTTTTTTTTTTTTTGGTGGAAAGATGAGAATACTCTTTGTAGCGACCAAGAATTTTTACGCAATTAATAATTATTTTAATATTTAGAAAATCGTGTCGCTACTATTTCACCCATTATTTTGAAGTTAACGCCGCGACGTGTTCGTCTAACCAAGTCAAGAAATAATTGAGATTGTTCGATTTTAAATTAAATTCCAAATTCAGTAAAATATCCCAATGTTCCTTATTAAATTATTTTAAGTCCAAAATACGTAAATTAATTTTATCTCAAAATTTATTTATTCTCAAATTTATTTTCAGTCCAAAATATATCTATTTTAAATACGTGTATTAACCAAAATTATATTTAATCACCTAATCCAACCCCACCTACCTAGATTCCACAAAACACATCATCACCACACCCCCACACATTTTCTTTTCCACATGACCGTTTCAAAACCCCTACCTTTACAGCTTCATTTCCAGCTTCCCTGTTACCTTTAACGGCTCCATTTCCAGCTTCTCTGTCTGCACTCATCAATACACCATAACCCCTTCCCAGCCATTTAAGCTTCATCCATTTTCAATTCCAGAAAAAAAAAAAAACCATTTGCCATCCAGCCACAATACCACCACTTCCTGATCAAGTCTCAATTCATCACACTGCAGCCTCGACCCAAATCACCTGCAGTTCCATCACTGCCAAACCAACCCAAATTCTCTGCAACTGAGTTCCCAATCACAGCAGCAGCCACCATCATCCCCAATCTGCAAATCAAATTATCATCAACCATCACCATCAACCTCCAAGATCGATCACCACTCAGCCACAACCTCCTCCAACTCAACCATACCATACATCACGGCCACACACAATTCATTGACATCTCCAACCAATCTTGCAGTTTCTTCCAGCAACCCCATCATCATCATCACAACCACCACTGCTGGAACCACTACCAATTGATCACACCACCGCCTACACCTGCATCCAATGTTCATTGAACCACCACATTCGTCCCCCTGCATCGTCCTCACCAAACAAGCCGTCACCTGCAGACTCCCAACCACGATCACCTCCCTCAGCCCAGCTCAAATCCTAACCCAAAACCCAAAAATAGATGAACCCCAGTTGCTTACCTCAACGACCGCCGAAAAATCACAGCCCAAACTCGAACTTCAAGCTTCGCCTCAGCCCCGATTCTTGCTTCTGTTTTCAGACCAAACTTACATCTGGATCCCAAAAATATGCCCTTTTTCCTGCCCACTACTCGCCGCTGCACTGAGTGGCGTATCGCCGGCGAAATCGCCGGATTTCGCAGAAGGATTTCTTCCCGGCATCGCTGTGTTCTCGCTTCTCTCTCTCGAAACTCTCTCTCTTTCTTCGATCTGAATGAGAAGATAGATCTGAGGATGATATATTTTAATTTCCAGAAATTTCCCTTCGTCCTTAACTTTTAAGGTCTTTCAAATCAATCCCTATGTTTTTAAAATGATCATTTCAGCCCTAAATTTCAAAAGCAATTATTTTAACCCCTAAGTATCAAGACCATTTTATTTCAGTCCCTGCTGAATTACTTTATTTGATTTTAAGCCAAGTTTTAAAAGATTTACATTTTAGTCCCTGAACTTTCAAAAGTATTCATTTTAGTCCCTTAACTTTCAAAACATCATTTTCAGTCCTCAAATTATAAATTATTATTTTTAAACTATAAATTACTAAAGACTAAGGCTAAATTATGGGCTGGACGAAGCGTACGGAGAATTAAAGAATGAAATCATTTTCCGCTCAACTTTGCACTCGTCGGATTTAAGGTAGACTCACACTCAATAATTTATTTAGCTATGATTTGCATGTGAATCTGAAATTATGTAAATCATATATGATGTTATGTTCATGTGATTAACCATGAGGGGTAAGACGGGCAAATGCTCTCCCGAAAATGGTGTATGAAGAAGAAATGTTACATGCACTATAACTTCCATGCATAATTGCATGTTGAATTAAGACAAGACAAGGCTACTTTCCGCACTTATGTGAATATGTGTTATGTTATGATATTATGAGAAAAGTATGTTAGCATGATTACATGTTTATGTGCAATCTATGGATTAAGTGAATTATTCGGTTATGAGTTTACTGAGTATTTCTTAGAAATACTCACCCCGTTATTAACAATTTTTGCAGACTTCGGAAGCGGTGGCGAGTGATGGACACAAGTGGCAAAGAAATAATTAAATGTTATTTTTAAAATGTCCGTTTAAGTCGAACTTTATTTTATACTGACTATGGAGAATTTGGATTTTATTTCTATGAATGATTTGAAAGAATATTTTATGCAAAAATCTAAAATTTCATTTATTTTCGCTAAATGAATATTTTTTTTGAAAATGAGTTTGAGACGATGAAGTGGCGTTTCGAGTATTTAGAACTCGGGGCGTTACAGAATGGTATCAGAGCCAGTCTGCGTTTCTGTAGACTGAAAAATTTTCAAATAGAAATTTCAAGAAACATTTTACATTATTTAATTATTATTGATGAAGATTGCCACTGCCATCACTCGTCCCACCAACTCCGAGGTTAAGAAGTTTATGATGTTTAAAGTTATTTCAGTATTTCGTATACTTATTTTAATGATTTATGAGAAAGAGAAAGAAGATTTATGATGTCGTTATGCTTGTCAAAACTTACTTGCTTAAATGCATGAGAAAGAAAGAAAGAAAGAAATGAGTTTTGCGGTATAACGAGAAATTTTTTAGAAAAGAAAAGAAAGCGAACGAGTGTTGAGCATAATGGGAATAATATGATTTAAGAATGATTTCAAAATAGTTTTTGTCCTTGAGTTTAGAAATGACGAACCCTAGCTGGACTTTGCATAATTGATTTTAGACATGACACCATTTACGAAGAGTCAACAGAAATGATTAGACAATATTTTTGAAATATCTATTGTTTAGACTGACACCTCATGTAAATATATATGACCACACTATCGACTATTGTGTCGCGCATTATGAGACCATGACTAGTGGTTTTAGAGCAACTGTTGCGAAGATTCATTAATCACTTGTTGTCAACATTTTCAGTAAATCACCGAGAAATAGCAAGCCAGTTTTATGACGTTGTGATGAGATGTTGAGATTATGATTGATATGATTTTATTGAGACTTTTATGAGAAGAATTATGAAATTTGAGGTTTAAAGATTTGGTTTTTAATTATTGGGAATTAAGGACTTGATATTATGTTTGAGTAAGTTGATTATTCCTCTATTTTGAGAGAAATTTATAATGTTGTTTGGGTCTTGTAATTAAGAAATTTTGGAATTATGATTTGTGGCATATATGTTATAAGTATGACGACGAGTTGGAATTTGAGCCAATTAATGTATTGAAGGAAGTAGTATTGTGATATTGGAAATTATGATTTGAAATTGTCATGTTGAGGAATGATGAATTAAATTTCTGGGATATTTTGTGGTATTGAAGTTAGTTGAAATTGTTGTCAAATCATGGTGGTCAGATGTGGAATATAACTACATGTTGTTATTTTTGGTTATGAAGTATACCTACGGGTTGGATAAGTCCAAATTACAAGGGAGACTCTGTCCGGAATTTTATCATCTTGAGTTAAGAGCATGGTATGGTAAAACAACCCACTAAGAGTATTGAGGATTGACTTGCAGGTTCATTTACACCACGAGCGAGATTTGGTAAATGATGAAAAAGGGGTAATGACTCTTGAGACATTCTTGGCTTAGTCGAAGCATAATCATTTTGTAATGGATACAGTTCTATTGGGGGTACTCTCCCTGTCTCACAATTTCAAAAACAAGATGATGTATACAACTACTTGGATGTCAGGGTATACGTGGAGTTATGTGATGACTTGATGCATACATTGGAACGTGTCAAATTATATTTTGAAAGATGAGTGAAGACTAATATTATGGCAATATTGGGAAGAATCTTAATCATTTTTGGGAACAAATTGATTATTAGTATGGAATGATCATTGATATTGGAGAACATTATAAATTATGATGGTATGCTATATTACTGTTGATTTATTTTGGAAGTTGATCTGGTAGATGATGTGTTAAGGATTTGGTTATTTGCATGTACTATGATTATTTGGATAAAGTCAGTTATTATGAAAGGGAGATATTGACCATATTTTATAGTGAGATACCTTAAAGGAGAAACCGTTTATTCGAAGTGAGAATTTTGGGACATATGATTGAATGTTTGAGATTATGTGAGATTATGATGATTGTCATAAGGTCATTTGAGTATAAAAGGTTCAAGAGATAATTATAAGGAATAATGTGATTGCTCTTATGGGAGAACTGAAGGTGACGATATATTGAGATTATGAAATAAGTTGAGTTTCCATGAATAAGTAATGTTATTTTTGGTTCTAAGTGGAATTCGAAGAAAGATGAGTCTCAGTCCTGGAAATGAATCAGGGTTTCCTCGTAATGTGAATGATTCACCGATGTACTTTTAGATTTCTTTTATGATATTAGAAGATCATGAGATAAATTGTTGGATGAAATTGATGAAAGAAATTTTTATCAGGTCCTAGATTGGTACAAGTATTGCAGCGGTAATGCATTTGATCGAGGGAAAGTTTATGATAAGATCATACATTGAGATTTTGGAAATTGTTACCGATTGGTATCTTGGTTCGAAAATAAGAAATGAACTTTTATGTATTTGTCCTGGTGGATAGAATTTGTGGAAATGAGGATAAGACTTCACAGTGATGACTTATTATAGAGTAGTGTGCAGAAAGAGTGACATATGGCAGAATCTAAGATTTATTTAGTTTGAGAGATTGATATATAATCTTAACGAGCAGATTGACGTATAAGGTTCACATGATAGATATGATGGTTATTATATTGTAGTCTTAGAGAGATTGGTATGTTTTAATTGAGGTCATATGATACGATGATAAGTGACATGTTACATGATTACTCCAAGAAATGGTAACTAGACGGTTAATGGATGTTATGACTATCCCGTGAATGAATTATGTGAATATGTTGAGTCAATTGATCTTAATTTGATGATTATTGAAGTTATGGTGAAATGTTACCTACGATTGGGAATTTTCATTTTGAAACATAAAATATGAGTTTATTTGAAGTTTTGGTGATGCAGTTTCGATTTCTTATTATTGGTTGTGCTTCTGATGTGAGTAAATTATTTTGCTACAATAATGGAAAATCTGAGATGATCAGTTGTGTGACTTTTACTTATAATGAGATTGTATCTTTGAGTTAAGTAAACTTGATGAGGAATCTTATATGATTCACAGAAGTCTTGTTCAATGGTGATAGACTTAATCAGAGTATTGTTCAAATTGGGACAGGAATTGAAGTTTTGGGAGAACAAGGAAATTGAATCTTGAACTTCAGATTGGGAAGTTAGTGAGGTTTCTTAAGTTCGAGAATATCATATATGATCCTTATGATGATACTTTAAATTAGTACATTAGTCCTCAGCTGGATTGAGTATGTGATACAAGTACTTGATGCATGATTTAAAAGTATGGACTAAGGATTTAAGTTTGAATTTCTCCAATTTTGAAAAGGAAGTTTCGGTTGAGTTTGGAAATGATTTCGTTTGTGAAATCTTTCAGAAAGATTCTGCCAAGTTTTGGTTGTACTCAATATTTTGGAATTGATACTTGTTTCTATATTTTGGATAATGAGGTTTTATTTTTGATCAATCTTCCTGATTTTTAGTTTAAGCATTGGAATGATTGATATTTATATCGTGGATTCGATATCAGTATAGATTCTTGAAATGTTGGAAATAGAAGGTCAACGAATGAGTGTATAAGTTGGACAATGTCGGATGATTGATTGAGTTCTACACAATAGCTATCAAGCGTCTTTTATGCAGCTTTGAACGGTTGAAAATGTGTAACGGCTATATGCACTTTCGGTCGACCGAAACTCCAAAAATGGTCAACCGAAAGTTGCTGAATTTGAATATCTTGATCTATAAATAGCCATCTCATTCACATTCAATTGGAACAAGATAGAAAAGATTTTATAGAAACTTTCTTGTGAAAATTCATTGTTCTTATTTGGTTTATATTCATCTATTATTATTATAAAACTTTGATTGATCTAAACTTTGTTTTATCAAATCATCAAAGTTTTTGGAAGAAAGTTTTGTGAAGATTCTTGGTTTTATATTGTTTAAACTTCTTCAACATCTTCACACTATATTGGAATTGAAGTGTAAGTCTCTCTTTATTCTAAACTTGTTTTAATCTTTTAAAAGAGAGAAATTCCAATTAGGAACTTTGATTATTTGTGTTACATTTTTCATTATCTTTTGATTCATCAAAGTTCCATTGACTAAACACTTTGAGCTTAACTCATTGTTAATTATTCAAGTGTGGCATCTCTTGGTACTTAATTTGATTCATTATTTTAACAAGAGATTATTTGAAAAACTTTGTTTGATTGCATTGAACTTTTCATTATCATTTACATCAAAGTTTTTCTCTAACACTCGAGCTTAATTCATTGCTATCTATTGAAGTGTTAGCCTAACTCTCTCGGTACTTAATTTGAGTATATCATTTGTCAAGAGAGTTATTTCAATTGTAAATTCAATTCATTATATCTTGTGGTTTCGAGAGCCTTGTGAAAACTCGATTGTTGATTAAGGATAGGTGCTCCTTGTTGTAAGTCGCCTAAGGATTTGGTACTCCTTGTTGTAAGTTACCAATATAGTGGATTTGGCCTTGCTCGTGACGGAGAGCTCGGTAACGGGGGACGTAGATCACGTTGGTTGATTGAACCTCCATAAATCGCGTTTGCATTCTCTTATCCCTTTTACTTACTTACATTGCACTTACTCTATTCTATCAATTTATATTGTGCAACACTATATCTAAGTGCTATACTTGCTTTATCAATTAAGTTTACACATTTATAGCACACTACATTGATAGTTAAGTTACTTACAACACTAAGTGCTCATACTTGTACACATTGATTTTTAAGTTAGAGATTATTTATCGAAAAAATTTTAAAAACCAATTCACCCCCCTCTTGGTTAGTTTACTCTTGGGCTAACAGAAACAACAATCAAACTGAGGTTATAACTCAAAATAATAGCTGTGTAGTCTATGTGACAATTGTAAATGTACCAAAAGTGACTGGATCCTTGATTTTGGTTGTACTTTTCATATGTTCCCTGAAAGAGAATTATTTGTTAATTTATGTGATGAATCATATGGATCTGTTAAACTTGGTAATGATCTGACTTGTGAAATAAAAGGTGTGAGTAAGGTTCTGTTGAAACTTGAAAATAACAGACCCTTTAAATCATACAAGATATATTCCTGATTTAAAAAAAAAAAAATTTGATTACCTTGGGTATTTTGAACAATGTGTCATATGATATTAGATTGAATAAATGTTACTTAAGAATATTAAAGTAAAACACCTTACTTTCTTGTACTCCCAAAACAAATGGTATTTACATTCTGAAAACCTATCCTGGTTGTGTTAAGTCTTTTAATGCAGAACATATAAATGATAAATTGAACTTTAGCATAAAAGACTTGGACACTTAGGAGAAAGAGGTCTGAAGTTACTTGAAAAAGAAGGAGCTTTTAGGGGTGAACGCAGTCCGGTTTGGACGATTTGAGACATTTTCAAACAAAACAATTTTAAGTTGTTTGACATTTTTCAAAACCAAACCAATTACCATTTCATTTTACAAGCCAAACAAAACCATTATTTTTGTGGTTTGGTTTGGTTTAATCTACGATTTACCTATCGACATAATATAACATATTTTAGATGTCAAATTAATCCATATTTCTTCATATGTAAAGATAAAATAAATTAACATAAGCTAATGTATGGTAACATTCTTTGATTCTTTGTTTACCTCGTTACCATTGTAGGTGATAACATAGTACTAAATATAACATAGTACTAAATATAGCAGAGTCACATGTGTGTGTGTGTGTGTGTGTGTGTGTGTGATTTATTATCATTCATAAAACACACTATACTATTAACAATTTCTCTTTTGATGTCAATCTAACTGGGGCTATAAATGCATGCCGCTACCATGCAGTAGAGATGAACTTAAACAATTTCTTAGCTTTTGATCGATGAATTAAAATTATGACTTACTGGAATTGAGACTTTTTTTAAAGGGTGGTAATCTAAAATTTCAAGTATAATATGAAACTGATAATCCTAATTTTATTTTTCGATTGCCTTTTTTCGTGTCATATGGTTTTTAAGTATCTTCATAATGTAGGTAATTTGAGGTTATAGTAAATGGGATTGAGCAACTTCTTTGGTTGAGTGGTGTGTGGGTTTCCTTGCATGGGACTGGTCATCATATTGGTCCATAAAAGTCATTAGTTGGTAAGAAAATAGTGATGAATGTCGTAACTAATCCGTCTCTTAGTTTGATAATGTAACTTCTTTCTCAAACTATAGATGCCATCATTGAGGTATCAATTACTCCCAAGAATCCCCCCATTAAGGAGAAGAGTTTTCAAAAACTCTCATCTTACTTATATTGAATCATTTTTCTCTTACGAGAGTTGAGTATGAAGGGTATTTGCGATTTAGAAGGCTTACAAAACTTTGTGGAAATCCTTTATCATGAAACTAAGGTTACTGAACAGTTAATTGAGATTGTAAAGATTTCAAAGAAAATTCACGTTAGATGAATACTGAAATTTATTACTCTACAAAGAAGAAATAAAATTCTCAACTTCAAACACTAGCAGTCTTTTCTGGGATCATCACAATGCTAAGAAAACGAGAAAATATGTAAATGAGAATTTTATTTTATTAGATAAATTTGACTTTTTTAGGGGAAGTAAATTCAAATTAATAAAATTAATTTTTTAATTAAAAAATAAAAGGGATTTGGTTCGGCTTTTTGCGATTTTTGAAAATCAAAACCTAAATAAGCCATTTTGAAACAATTTGGTTCGGTTTGAGGAAAATAAAACCACGGGTCCATGCGGTTTAAATCAATGAGTTAGCTCAGTTTGTGGTTTCGCGGTTTTTTCGTTTTACAAAAACTTTCATATTGTAAAGACTGTGTTTCGAGAAAACAGAAAATATCTTCTTTTGGTAAAGGAGTTCATAAGTGGAGTTCATAAGTCTACTGATATTTTGGAATATTTGCATGCTGATTTATGGGGTCCTGTCCCTGTTAATACTGTTTTTGGCTCTAGATTTTTTCATGTTTATAGTTGATGACTATTCTAGGAAAATTTAGATTCATTTGTTGAAATCTAAATATGCTACTATATGTGTGTGTTTAAGAATTGGATTACCTTGATTGAAAATTTAAAAGGTAGGAAAATTAAAGTGATTAGATCTGATAATGATCTAGAGTTTTGTAATCTAGATCTTGACACTTTCTGTAGAAATCAGGGAATCCTTAGACAGAGTACTGTTACATATAGTCTAGAGCAAAATGTGATTGCTGGGAGAATGAACATAAATTTGTTTGAAAGAACTAGGTGCATGCTGCTTAATTCATATTTACCAAAATTCTTTTGGGGGAAAGCTGTTAAAACTGCATCCTATTTGATCAATCACCCTACAGTGCTATAGATTTCAAAACTCCTGATCAGATTTGGAATAAAACAATTCCTGATTTTTCAAATCTCAAAATTTCTGGATGTGCAGCTTACTAACATCAAATTGAACCTAAAACTAAACTTGATGTTAGATCTTTAAAACGTGTTTTTAATTCATATGATTAAGGTGTCAAGGGTTATAGATTGTGGGTTAAAGAATAAAAGGGTTTCAGGGTCATTTTCAGTAGGTAGGTTGTTTTTAATGAAAATGTTTTTCCTTGTAAAACTGAAGTTTTAGAAAATTCACTTAGTGATAAATATTCTCTCTCAACTGAGTTGAGTGTTGGTGACTTTCAGGATGAAATTCATCAACTTGATACTCTATTTCAGATGGAGCAACCCCCACAGTCACCTCCGCTATCTCTGAACTTGATCCTTCAATTCTTGAAACTGAAAATGATACAAACCTTAGTGATTATCAACTTACTAGGGATGCAACTAGAAGGAAAATAAAACCTCCCTCCAAATTTGAAGATCCTAATTTTGTATCAGCCTTCACATATTCTTAGCCCTTAAGAACTAAACATGAATCCTTTGAAGAAGCAGTTTCTTGAAAAGTCTCTAAATTGTAGCTTGCAGCAATGCAAGAGGAAATTGATTCTCTTAAAAAAATGGCACATGGACCTTAGTGAACTCACCTAAAAACAAGAGAATAATTTACTGTAAATGGATCTTCAAAATTAAGGAAAGTGACTCTGAAGAAATAAAACTTAGATATAAGACTAGACTTGTAGCTAATGGGTTTTCACAGATAGAGGGAATATACTACAATGAAATATTTTCACCTATAGTTAAATATACCCCCATCAGAATTCTTTTTGCATTAGTTGCTCAATTTGATTTGGAACTTGAACAAATGGATGTGAAACTGCGCTTGTATATGGTTCTTTAGATGAAACAATTTACATGTATCTGCCTAAAGGTTTTGAAAAGAATGGTAAATCTAATTTAGTTTGTTTATTTCAAAAATCTTTGTATGGCTTGAAACAAGTACCTAGACAATGATTTAAGAGGTTTGACTCTTATATACAAAGTCTGAATTTCAAAAAGAGTCAATATGATCCTTGCTTTTACTACAAGAATGGTAAATCTGATTATATGTATCTACTTTTTTATGTAGATGATATGTTAATTGATGGTCCTGATTTGCATGATATTATTTCTCTCAAACATAAACTGAAATCTGAGTTTGAAATGAAAGACTTATGGCATGCTAGAAGAATATTAGGTATGGACATTTTTAGAAATAAAGAATTTGGGAAGTTATTCATAAATCAAAAGCATTACATTGAAAAGTTCTAAAAAGGTTCAATCTTTATGAGCCTAAATCTATTTCTTTACCTCTGCCCAATCATTTCTAATTGTCTATTAATCAGTCACCGAAGTCTAAAGAGGAAGAATATAGAATGCATAATGTGCTATATTCTAATGCAATAGGATCTGTTATGTATCTTAAGGTGTGCACTAGACCTTATATTGCATTTTCTATTAGTGTGTTAAGTAGTTTATGAACAACCCTGGTGAAATACATTGGGAAACCATATTTTCCTAGCTTAAATATCTAAAAAGTTCTTCAAAACCCAGTTTTATGTTTTCGAAATCTAAAAATGAACTCAAGTTAAAGGACCGTGAACTTGGTTTTGCTTGTAATATAGACAACATAAAATCTACCTTTGCATATTTTTTTCACTTTAAAAGATTCATGCATTAGTTGGAAAGCACAATTGCAGAAATTGGTTACGCTGTCTTCAACTGAGGCTGAATATGTTGCACCCACAGATGTTGTAAAAGAGTGCATGTGACTTAAAGGTTTACTTAGTGAAATAGGTTGCATAGATGAATCTGTAATTGAAATATGTATGTTAGTCAAAGTGCTTTGCATTTGTGTATGAATCCTTTTTTCATAATTGGTCAAAACTCATTCATGTCAAATTTCATTTCATAAGAGATATTACTGAAAAAGGAATTGTCAAACTTCTAAAAATTCCTACTCAACTAAACCAAACCTATCAAACGCTAGCACTAAAGTCATTTACATTTCTAAGTTTAAAGATGCATTAGATTTCTTAAACTTAGTTGAATTTTGATACTGCTTATATTTGTTTTTGTAGGTACTGTCGATCCAATTAAGGTGGGGTTTGTGGATTAATTTGATCAATGAGACCAACCCAAGAATTTAGGAGCCCAACCCAGTTGAAGGATTTTGGAGCTGCAGTCCATTAACAATATGTTGGACCACAACTTGTGATCTGCTTCTGAAGAGACCGGCCCAACCTACTACAAACCAGATAAAGCCCATATTAACCAACTTTGGCTCCTAACCATTGGATACCAAGAAGGGGCGTTTGCAAAATACCAAACTTTTTGTATCATAATTGAAACTTACTTCATTTTAAAAAATCACTAAAAAATATTTTAATTTTTTTCCTTTTTTTTGCCTGAAAAATACTATTTTCATCACAAGTATTATGTTGTGATACTTTAAAAGTATCTTGTGATACTTTTAAAGTATCACAACTTGATACTTGTGATGCTTTCAAATTTTAGTATCATAATATGAAACTTTATTAAAATTTTATGATACTTTGTCTGAAATTTTAGTATCACGTTATGATACTTTACAAAAAGTTTTATGATACTTTGTTTCAGGAAAAAAGTCAGACAATTCTCATCCACTATTCTCACATTTTTCAGGTATAATCCACAAGCACCACCATAAAAATGATCATTTCTTGCCACTCATTACATTATCTGATTAAAGAAATGACCCTCTTGCTAGTGTTTGTGTTCTTGATGGTTCTCCACTGGTTTTGCTTTGATTCTCATTGTTTTGGTTGGTGTGGTTGCATTTATGGTCTATAATATCCTTTACCTACATTAAATCAACTATATTCAGCTTTTGGTACGTTGTTCTTGAGGAAAACAAAAATCTTCTATTTCAGGTTTTAGAAAGTCCATTGCGAGTTCTGTTCTCGGTCTTCGAACTCTCGATCTTCATGATTTTTTGATTTTCATCTCCTCAACAACTATTTCAAGACCCATTTCATTAGATTTTGGCATTTCTGGTTCGGATTTGGGGTTGTGGGTTCGCAACCACTATTCATTGTGAATCCATTATGACTTGTGTCTATAGGAAAATTGCTAAATCATGCCTGGTGGTGGTTGATGCGGGATGGTGGTGGTGGTAGTAGTAGTAGTGGTTTGGTGGTAGTTGATGCGGGTGGTGGCTTGTTAGTTGTGCAGTGGTAGCCTGGTAGGCAGTCAGAGAAGGATGAGTAGTGCAATCGGGAAGATGCCGATTAGGAAATATTTTTCATTATTCTTCTTGGGTCCGTGATTTTTGCAATTAACCCCAAAATGTAGTATGGAGTGCAATTATCCCTAACAAGAAGGAGCATTTGTACTATTTGATTGGATCTACAAATACTTGATTTGGCTTCTAGGGTTATTAGATGAAATCATGCCTCACTTCTCTGAGATTCCAAACTCTCTCTCTCTCTCTCTCTCTCTCTCTCTCTCTCTCTCTCTCTCTCTCTCTCTCTCTCTCTCTCCCCCCTCCCTTCCTCCCTCACGTATGATGAATGTAGGGAATTAAACGCAGATTCCCACTTTTTTTAACCTACATTATCTTTTGATGTTCAAGAAATAAATGAGCAAACAAGAAAATAAATAACAACGACACCATTTTCTCACAAAGAGTTCCCAAGAAACTACAAAGACAAAGCTCATAATTTTCTCTCTATTTGGTCACATAATTGGTCACAATATTATGGTTCCCTAACTATATTTATAGGTAAACATAACAACCCTAAAATATGTAGAAGTTGTGTCCAAGAAGATTTCCTCGTTGAAGTAGAATCCTAAAACAAAGTCTTTTATTTTCTTTCCTTTTCTTTCCAGCTTTAACCTTGTCTCCAAGTCAACCACTTTAGCAAAGAAATCAATTGTCCAAGATATTCTTATTCTTAATTTGGGTAAAATATCCCAACAATCTCCATCTGACACAAATTTATTCGAGTCAAAATATTCAAAAATTAATCATAGGGCAAACAGACAAGCTTTTTCCACTTTGATGATCACATTCTCCACCATATGAGTATAATCACTCAGAATTATCAACAAACTCTGAGTTTTTCATCGGCTCATGTTGAAACAAAATTGTTGAAATTAAGAATGAGAATATCTTAGACAATTGATTTCCTTGTTGAAGTAGAATCCCAAAACAAAGTCTTTTATTTCTTTCCTTTTCCTTCCACCTTTGACTTGGTCTCCAAGTTAACCACTTTAACAAGGAAATCAATTGTCCAAGATATTCCCATTCTTAATTTGGGTTAAATATCCCAATAATCTCCACCTTGACACAAATTCATCCTAGTTAAAATATTCAAAAATTAATCATAGGGTAAACATGCAAGCTTTTTCCATTTTGACGATCCCATACTCCACCATATGAGTGTAATCACTCAGAATTATCAACAAACTCCGAGCTTTTCACCGGATCATGTCGAAACAAAATTGTTGAAAAATTACGGTGCAACTCCTATTGTCTGATTCTCCATAGGAGCTCATCAGCCATCGAAATCAATTCAACCACACACCTTGCATCCAAGTCAAACCAATGTTGTGTGTGAACACATGCACCTGCCAGTAAGAATACATCCTCTATCATAGCAACTGGCATCATGCCATGAGGATGTCACATTCTTCTCAGAGTACATCATCACCTCCCTCTACCAGGAGAGTCACATTGTCCACCTTGGAGCAGTCAACTGAGTCCGCTCCACCTTTTAGACAGTTTCTTCTTCCGTGACCAGATTGTCCACAATTCCAACATACAACGTTCTTCTTCATGGAGTTACCCCTCTTCCAATTTTCAGTAACAAGCAAATTATTTTCAGATGAATTATCGCATCCACCTAATCTCCGTTCTTTGGAGATCAAATTGTAACTTCTGCAAAGTCCACCATTTCCTTCCCGTACATTAAAATCGGCTTGATGTGCTCAAACGTGGATGGAAGAGACCAGATGAGCCTCAAAGCTTTATCCTCATCTTCAACCTTGACTCCAATAGATTTCAGTCCAGAAACAATCCCGTTAAGAACATTAAGATGATCTGAGATTTTTATACATGCGCTCATTCTCAATGAATGAAACTGTTCCTTCAGATACAAGAGATTTGACAAGCTCTTCGTCTGATACAACTCTTCCAGTTTTCCCCAAAGTTCCTAGCAGCAGATATCCCATGAATATTTGCAAGAACATTCTTGGCCAAACAAAGTCGTATTGTACTAGCAGCTCTCATCTTTCCAATCTTCACCACTCTTGCTGGATCCAGTTTCTTTTTCTTTTTCATTGTCAGAACTTTCGGTTGGTTTTCCTTTCAAAGCTTTGTGCAGACCTGTCTGAATTAAAATATCATTGACTTGTACTTTCTACAAACCAAAATTAATTCTTCCATCAAATTTCTCCACGTCGTACTTGACAGACATATTTTCTTTTGCTTCAATAAAGTCTCCGAACCACCTTATTCTCTGATACCACTTTTAGGGAATTAAATGAAGATTCCCACTTCTTTAACCCACAGAATCATTTTGATGTTCAAGAAATAATTGAGCAAACAAGAAAATAAATAACGATGCAAAATTTTCGGATCGCCAAAGTCTTTCACTATATAATAAATTATTACAATTATATAGAATTTCACTCATCAACCCAATCCAACAGGCTATAGAGAAAATACTAAAAATGAGCTATTATCTATCACAAGTTTCTACCTCTTGAATTATCTCACAAAGAGTTTCCAAGAAATTATAAAGACAAAGCTCACAATTTTCTCTCTATTTTGTCACACAATTGGTCACAATATTATGACTCCCTAACACACATATTTATAAGTAAACATAACAACCCTAAAATATGTAGAAGTTGTGTCCAAGAAGATTCTCTTGTTGAAGTAGAATCCCAAAAAAAAGTTTTTTATTTTTTTTCCTTTTCCTTCCACCTTTAACTTGGTCTCCAAGTCAACTACTTTAAAAAGAAAATCAGTTGTCCAAGATATTTCCGTTCTTAATTTGGGTTAAATATCACAACACTGAACTCTGCTCTCTATCTTTTTCTCTCAAATTTGTTGTTCTTCGTGAAATTCTTGAGGGGTAATGTTCTTATAAGTGTGCTCCAACAAAACGTTGTATAATTTTTTGAGATTCCTGTGATTTTATTTTGAGAGAGATTATTTTCATTCGCGATTAGTTTGCTGAAATTTAATGTTGTTCCTTTGTGATTATTTCTTTTCAGTGATTAATAAGGTTTTATGTTCTTTGTGTTTACTCTACGTTTTGTGTTTGATTTTGTGATTTTGGGTTTTGTAAGTTCATAACAGTGTTAGAGATTGATTTGCGACAAAGATTGTTGTTGATTGCACGAATAGGGATAATAGTAAATTCCATGAAATGTGTGAAAAATATACGAGTCAGGGACAGACCCAAGTCACCCAACGAAGGCCTCATGCACGCAGATGCCTGCATTGAACTTTGGGCCATCCCATTTTTACTCGGTGAATTTACAGGAAAACTTATAGATGTCATGGCATTTAGAGAAATTGTTGGCGGCCAAGCACTCCCACGATCAGCAGAACTGGGGCAGTGTGGGATTATTGGCTTAGAACCAAACAAACAAGCCCTTAGAAATGTTATCTTGTTTAACATAAACTTGTGTGGCATTTTGAGGATTACTTAAAGTAATCGGGGGCAAAAATAAAAAAAAGGGCTTACGATCGTTAAAACCAATTGGGAAATAAAGTTTTTTAATAGTTGCATAAATTTGTTAAAATGTTTTTACAAGTTAATTTTGGACTTGGGTATTTTTTATAAAAGGGTGCAACAAGTTTTTTTAAAGGAGGGTGGTGCATATTTCTCTAGAAAATGGTTTTTCAAGTTTTCTCTCTACAAAAATATAACTTGTGGTTTTTCATCAAAAGGGTCAAGAAAAAGTTTATCTTCTTGATTGGATTGAGAGTGCATGATTTTGATTTTCTCATTGGTATGGTCGTGAGCCTACATTTCGGTCGGTATCGAATTTATTATTTTGGCGTTCTTGATTTTGGAAATCAAGGTAAAGATCCTACAGGCAGTGACGAGAAAATAGATCCACATGAATCAAGAATTGTAGGATTAGCATGTAAAGATCGTTGAGCTTGGAAGCTGTTTCAATAATGAAGACGGTAGGAGTGGGTTGTGATAGAGAGGTATTTAATATAGCATCAAGCAAATAGTGGTGCAGATGATAATAAATTGAAATGAAAAAATTGTCCAATTTTGAACTTGGTTGCTATCTAAAATAGGCATTGAGATTTTTCTTTTTTTTTTTTATTAAACCATTGTTTTAAGGTTTCATTTTGCATAACTTTTAATTCTGATTCTTGTAGTAAACGTTTTTGAGAAAGTTACCTAAGACAAGTTTTTTTGAAATCTCTAGAAAATTATTTGTTTAGTAACCAAAATAAACTGGTTTATAAATCAGTTTATAAACTACACAATTTTTCCCAAACTACTTTTTAACCACACACATTCTCTCTCTAATTTTCAACCTGTAGAAAGTGTTACTCACATTTAGCAAAATCGTTTTATCATATGGGCTAACTGACTTGGGCCTTTATATCTCTACTCCCTTTGGCTTCGACGCTAGAATTAGAACAGAACATAGGCAGAAGAATACAAACACACAAAAGGAACATAGCTTCTCTCTCTTGATAGGGTGATTTTCTTGGGCTCTAGAGGTGTTTGATTGATCTCTTGGTAAGATCAAAGTTGGCAGCTCTATCTCTCGGTTTAATAGCAGAAACGGGTGCCATTCTTCCAGTTTTAGAGAGGCGAAAATTAGGGCTACGAGTTTGAACAATTCTCTTGGTGAGATCAATCCTTGTCCTTCAATCTTTTCTTGGTGATTAGATTGATTGCAATAGGTGTAATCTTTTGAGAAGGGGAGTTTTATCTTGGTGATTTGGAATTGTGTTCAACAGTGTGTATAGCTTCGGGATGTTATTTTTTGGGGTTTCTTGGTTTATGATTGTATTACTATGAACATTGCTTTGTGCCCAGTGGAATTGAGCATAAATCCAATTTAATAGATTGCTCAACGGGGGAGTAGGCAATTCTTTGAATTACCGAACCTCCGGGTCTTCGGACCAAAAAAAATCTTGTGTTCTTGGCGTTTTACTTTCTTTTTATTTCGTTATTTTTCTTTATCGATCCATCAAGTTGTATCAAAGCTAGGTTAGGGGCTAAAAAACTCGTTTTTTGTGACTGTAGGTTCTTGTTATCTGTTACTGTCAATTTTTTTGGGTCACTTCTGGTTTTTATTGTCGTGGCTGCCTGCACCCTCGGTTTCTTGCCCCCATGTTGAACAATTTCGGATTCCTGATAACTTCTATCCTTATCTTGATTCGAATTTTGGAATTTATATATATTAATATATGTCTTGTTATCCAAATCTGTTTTTGATAAGCGAATATGTGAAGTTAATTTTAGGAAAATTACTCTAATCCGATGTCTTGAAATTCTTGCATAATTGATTCATCTATATAATTTTGTTGAAATATTGCACGTTATAATAATTTGCATTATTTTTAATATTTTTTATATACGTGATCTTGTTGCTTAGAATTTCTTGATATATCGATTAGAATTTGTAATTTCAAAATTTGGTGACATATTTTGTGAAACTTGGCGTTTTTCTCTTTCAAGATATCCCATACTAAATTTGATATAAAGGTATGAACTGGAAAAGGTAATTTTAGTCCGTGGAGACAAGATTAGAGCTCTTTTACTTCAAAAAAAATGTGCCTATGCTATTATTGGAAATTGACTTACTGAATTTAGTGCTTTTAGAAGGCAAGAACTGGATGAATAAATAATGAGCAATATTTTTCTTCATCTCTCTGATGTCGTCTTTAGGAAAGTACGTGAAACAAAAACGACTGTTGTATTATGGAAAAAGTTAGAAGAATTATATCTTTCTAAATCCATTCCTGATAAGTATTTTCTATTGAAACAGTTTTTGCTTTTTGGTTTGAACCATCTCAGGATCTCGAGTCTAATCTTGATAGATTTAATAAACTTACACTAGACTTGTCTAATTGTGATGAAAAGATATTTGAAGATCAGTTGTGTATTTCTTTATTAAATGATGTAGGTGATAGGTATAAGGACGTGAAATATGCTCTTGAATACGGTAGAGATACACTTAGCCTTGATATTATAACTTCTGCCTTAAGAAATAGAGACTTGAATTGAAATCTAAAATTAAAGGAAGTCATCAAGGAGAATTTTAATGGCTAGATCTAAAAGACCATTCAAACAACATCAAAATACCTATAACACTAATAGACAAAGAAAAGGAAAATTTCCTACGAATAAAAAACTTGATTTATCCAAATCTCGTGATAAATCAATCAAGAAATGTTATTATTGTGAAAAACTAGGACATTATATCAAAGATTGTCCCAAGAGATTAAATGATATTAAGACAAACCAAGATACAATAATGAGTGTGATGATAATGATGGTGCCATTTATACTGTGAATACACAAGACACTCATCAATCTTGGGTATTGGATTCTGGGTGCACATATCATGTGCGTCCTGAAAGAGAATTGTTCAATAATTTCAAACCTACGGACAAAGGGAGTGTTTACATGGGAAACAATTTTCTTTGGAAGATACGTGGTGTTTGTGACATTGTCTTAAAACTTGAAAATGATAAATTTCTCAAATTGGAACAAACTAGGTATGTTCCTGAAGTTGACAAGAACCTCATTTCTTTAGGCATCTTGGATTCTGATAATTTTGAGATTTGCTTTAAGAGTGGGTTTTGCAAAATTCAAAAGGATTCTTGTGAAATTATAAATGTTTTAAAGACAAATGGTCTTTACAAAATTCATATTATTCCGTAGAAAGAAGAATGTCTATCTGTCTTACATTCTCAAAACAGAAACTCTTCCATATGGCATCGAAGACTTGGCCATATAGGAGATAAATCTCTTAAGTCACTAAGCAATGATGGGTTATATGAAATGTCAATTTAGACAAGGAAGATTTTTGTGAAGAATGTATTTTGGGAAAACAAACAAAACTACCTTTCAAATCTAGTATTCATAAATCCACCTCCATTCTTGAATATCTTCATGCTGACCTATGGGGTCCAGCATCCACTCAAATAGTTTCTGGTTTCAAATATTATTTGTTGATTATTGATGAGTTTTCAAGAAAGGTTTGAACTTTTTTACTAAAATCAAAAGATACTTTTCAAAACTTCAAGGATTGGAAAACCTTAATTGAAAAAGCAAACCAACAAGAAAATAAAGGTTTTGAAAACTGATAATGGGTTGGAGTTTTGTAACACCATATTTGATGAGTTTTTTAAGCAAAATGGGATTTTAATGCATAGGACTGTCACCTATACACCACAACAAAATGGGACAGTTGAGAGAATGAATAGGACCTTACTAAACAAAGTGAGGTGTATGTTGTTGAGCTCTGGTCTCCCAAAATATTTTTGGGGAGAGGAAGTAAAGACTGCCACTTATTTGGTTAATTTGAGTCCTTCAAGGGCTACAAGTTTTAAAACTCCTGAATTTCTTTGGTCTGGTAAACACCCCAACTATTCCTTTTTAAAGGTTTTTGGATGTGCTGCATATGCACACCAAAACCAAGGAAAACTTGACCCCTAGTCTAGAAAATGTATTTTCTTGGGTTATGGAGAAGGTGTAAGAGGTTACAGGTTATGGATAAAAGAAGATTAGGGTTTAAAATAATAATAAGTAGGAATGTTGTGTTTAAGGAGGACTTGATGCCTTGCCTTGTCAAAACTTAATCTAAAGCTGATGATCTTAAAATGATGAAAACTATTATATGGGACTTGAATGATCTCAGTCTTGATAACACAACTACACAGGCTCCTCTGGAGGTGGAGCACTTGAATCAGAATGATCAAAATGAGAACATAGATCAAGAGGATACTGGTTCTATTCCTGAAGGTGAAATTGTTCAAACACATGATCTATCCAACTATCAGTTGACTAGAGAGAGGGTGAGGAGCAGCTAAGACCTTCCACTCGGTATAAAAATGATGATTTTCTATCTCTCTTTACTAATTGTGATAATCTGTGTGCTGAACTAGCTTCTTATGAATAAGCTGTTTCCTGTCCTAAATCTAAAAATTGGCTTGCAGCTATGAATGATGAAATGAATTCTTTACATAAGAATAAAACTTGGATATTGGTTAAAAGAAATAAAGATCAGAATTTATAGACTATAAGTGGATTTTAAAGATTAAGGAAGGTACTCCAGCAAACATGGCATTAAGTACAAAGCCAGACTGTAGCTAAAGGCTTTTCCCAAAAGGAAGGTATAGACTATAACGAAATTTTCTCACCTATGGTGAGGTACACATCTATTAGGATTCTTTTGGCCGCAGTTGCTCATTTTGACTGAGAGTTAGAAAATTTGATGTTAGTGAATTAGACAAAACTATATATATGCAACAACCTAAAGTATTTGAGCAAAATGGTAAGACTGAAGCTGTTTGTCTTTTAAATAGGTCTCTATATGGTCTAAAACAAGCTCCTAGGAAATGATATAGAAGAATTGAATCTTACATGAAGATATTAGGCTTCAAGAAAAGTAATTATGATTCATGCTTGTTTTATGATGGAAATGGAGAACCTGATTTTGTTTTTCTCCTTTTATATATGGATGATATGCTTTTAGCCTGTCATGATATGAACAAAATTAAGTCAGTTAAACAGAAATTAAATTCTGAATTTGAAATGAAGGATCTTGGCCCTGCCAAGAGAATCTTAGATATGAACATAAAAAGGGATAGGACTAACAGTATTTTGATTTTAAATCAGTCTACCTACATTCCTAAAGTACTTGAAAAGTTTTCTATGATCCATGCTACATCTTATTCATTACCTTTATCAAATCATTTGAAACTTTCATCTAATCAATCTCCTAAAACAGATGAAGAAATCATTATGATGAATAGAGTACCTTATGCTAATGTGATCGGTACTGTTATGTTTTTGATGGTATGCACTAATCCCGATTTAGCATATTCTATGAGTACTCTTAGTAGGTTTATGTCCAATCTCGGTGAACTTCGTTGGGAAGCATTAAAAGGTATGCTTAGATACCTAAAAGGCACTGGAACTGTTGGTTGCATTATTCCAAATGCAAAGAAGGTATAATCTCAAAGGGGTATTGTGACTCTAATTTTGCAGGTGATTTAGATAAAAGGAGAAGTACATCTTCATATGTTTTTACTTTATGTAAATCATGCATTAGTTGGAAATCCTAATTGCAAAGGGTAGTTACATTATCTTCCACCGAGGCTTAATATATTGCTGCATGTGAAGCATTAAAAGAGGGTCTCTCTTTGGGTAAGGGGTTTATTGCATGAATTGAACTTCATTGTTAAATAATGTACTTCGATTTTCGGATAATCAGAGTCCGATTCATCTTAGTAAGAATCACATGTTTCATGATAGGAATAAGCATGTAAATGTTAAATATCATTTCATAACAGACATGGTAGAAAAGGGAATGGTTAAAATTGAAAAGATACCAACACTTTTAATTCTTTCGGATATGGGAACAAAGGTGTTACCCATTAACAGGTTTAAAGATTGCATGAAAATGTTGAATATTGATTCATAAGAATCAATAATTGATCCTTGTCTATTTTTGAAAAGCTAATACTTTTTCTTTTCTTTTATAGGTATTTATGAGCAATATAATATTGAATTGGTTGCTCAAATCCACTATTTGTGCACTCAAGTTCGTAGCAAGGTGGAGAATGTAGAAAGTGCTACTCACATTTAGAAAAACACGTTTTATAATATATGGGCTAACTAACTTGGGTCTTTATATCTCTACTCCCCTTTGCTTCGACAAGAGAATTAGAACAGAGCACAGGCAGAAGAAAACAAACACACAAAAGGAATGCAGCTTCTTCCTCTCTCCCTCACTTTCGATCGGGCGATTTTCTAGGGCTCGAGAGGTGTTTGATTGATTTCTTAGTGAGATCAAAGTTGGCAACTCTATCTCTCGGTTTAACAGCAGAAACGGGTGCCATTCTTCCAATTTTAGAGAGGCAAAAACTAGGGTTACGAGTTTGAACAATTCTCTTGGTGAGATCAATCCTTTACTCTTCCTTTAATCTTTTCTTGGTGATTATATTGATTGCAATAGGTGTAATCTTTTGTGATGGGGAGTTTTATCTTGGTGATTTTTTATTGTGTTATGCAGTGTATATAGCTTCGGTCTGGGGGTTATTTTGAGGTTTCTTGGATTATGATTGTATTTCTATGAACATTTTTTTGTGCCTAGTGGAATTGAGCATCAATCCAATTTAATGGATTGCTCAACAGGGGAGCAGATGATTCTTTGAATTACTGAACCTCCGGGGTCTTCAGAACGAAAAAATCTTGTGTTCTTGGTGTTTTACTTTCATTTTATTTCGTTATTGTTCTTTATCGATCCAACACAACCAGTTTATAAACCAAATAGTGTTACCAAACAAATTCGACTTTTTCAAATTATAAGGTATTTCATTTTATTGTGTGTTTGGCCCCCTTTTTCTTGTGAATAATGTGGTTTTGAATAGTATTTTTGGGAGAATGTGTGGCTAAAAAATGTTTGAAAAGTAAAAAATGGTATGTTTTACAACCATGCCTAAATGGACTTAACACGTCATCAACAAAGAGACCATATGGGATCTGCAAGCATGCGTAGGACCTCAGACCCGAAGAACTATATGTTTGCTGAAGCGTCATGTTGTCCAAAGCTCTAGGTGTCCGTACTGAGATTGGATGGGGCTAATACCCTTGGATTGGTGACAAGACTATCTAGTGTGTCAAGAGATGTTGATGCGAACCCCTTTGGTGATTAAACCAAAAATTCCCACAACAATTTTTGTATCAACCCAAGAAAGCTAAAAATGTAATAAATGAAGAATCTTGACCCAAGTTTAATCCAACAAAAATTCTAAGGAAAGTTAACCCTAGCCCAATGGAAAGATTAAGACAAATACCAAGATGGTGTAGAATGAACAACAACATATATACAAGATAAACTCTCAATATATAAGTTGAAGAAAATTTCAAGAATAGTTACAGGTGAAGAAAAGATTTACCTCTCTAAGCTCTCAATGGAGTGTCTTCAATGCCAAAAAACTAACCTAGGGTTATGGGACCTTTACAATATGTATAGAAAAGTGAAAAACAAAAAGTTTGAGAATTGCACAAAAAACCCCGCTTTTACATTCGGGAAACTTTCGGTCGACCGAACTGGTCGATCGAAACTATTTCAGTCGAACAACTGGTCGATCGAAATAGCATATTTGGTCGTACAAAGCTCATTCGAACCTGCCTGAGGCTACCTCTAAAATCCCTGCAGAGTTTCGGTCGACCGGAGTGATTTTCGGTCGACCGAAATGTCCTGAGCTTCCATAATTTGGCAATTGACCTCAATCTTGCTTTCTTTCATGTGGACTTGATTTCGGAGCTTGAAAATGAGTCCTGCCATCGACTCTTGGACCTCTTTAGCCTTGGATCTTATCATAGGCCCCACCGGTATTCTTATCGAGGGTTGACTTGTTTGACTTTGACTCGATTGACTCCCTTAATTCTCATCATCCCCTCCCTCTTGAAAATGATTCGACCTCGAATCTTCACTTGCATCAAAAGGGGATAATTCAGAGACATTAAAAGAAGCCGATACATTGTACTCACCAGGGAGGTCAAGCTTGTAGGCATTGTCATTAATTTTCTCGATGATTTGAAAGGGGCCATCACCACGTGGTTGCAATTTTGATTTTCTTTGATTCGGGAACCGTTCCTTCCTCAAATGTAACCATACCCAATCACCGACCTCAAATGACAATCGCTTGCTACCTTTGTTGGCACTGGAGGCATATTGTTCATTCTTCTTCTCGATTTGGAGTTTGACGTTCTCGTGGAGAGATTTTACGAAATCCGCCTTTCTCTTCCCATGTAAATTACCTCTTTCATCAATAGGCAACATAATCAAATCCAAAGGAGTTAAAGGGTTAAAACCATAAACAATCTCGAATGGAGAAAAAGAAGTAGTAGAAGGAACACTTCGATTAAATGCAAATTCAACAAAAGGTAAACATTCTTCCTAATTCTTTAGGTTGCTTTTGATGACAGTGCGGAGGAGTTGTGTTAAGGTTCTATTAACCACTTCGGTTTGATCGTCAGTTTGGGAATGACAAGTTATCGAAAACAAAAGTTTAGTTTCCAATTTTCCCCATAAGACCTTCCAAAAGTGGCTAAGGAATTTAACGTCCCTATCCGACACAATGCTCCTAGGAACCCCATGGAGTGGCACTATTTCCCTAAAGAATAGGTCGGCTATATGAATGACATCATCAGTTTTATGGCAAGCAAGGAAATGTGCCATTTTATTAAACCTATCTACAACTACGAAGATGGAATCACTACCCTTTTTTGACCTAGGCAATCCCAAAATAAAGTCCATAGAAATTTCCGTCCAAGGTTCACTAGGGACAGGTAGGGGTGTATACAATCCATGTGGTTCTACCTTGGACTTGGCCTTTCTACAAGTTATGCACCTAGTACAAATTCTCCAAATGTCCCTCCTCATTTTAGGCCAAAATAAATGTTCTTGCAAGATTTCCAAGGTCCTCCTCACCCCAAAGTGACCCATTAATCCCCCTCCATGGGCCTCCCTTAGCATCAACTCCCTCAATGAGTAATTTGGCACACAAAGTTTATCTTCATGAAACAAAAACCCCTCATGTCTATAATATTTATCAAATGCAACCTTCTCACATGATACAAATATACTAGCAAAATCCGCATCATGCGCATACAAGTCCTTAATGCTCTCAAAACCCAACAATTTAGCACTCAAGGTAGTAATAAGAGCATACCTTCGAGAAAGGACGTCGGCTACCACATTCTTCTTACCTTGTTTGTATTTGATGACATAGGGAAAGTTTCCATGTACTCTACCCATTTGGCATGCCTCTTGCTCAACTTCCCTTGCCCCTTCAAGTGCTTCAATGACTCATGGTCGGTGTGGATGACGAACTCTCTAGGCCACAAGTAGTGGTGCCATGTCTCTAACGATCTCACCAATGCATAGAGCTCCTTGTCATAGGTGGGGTAGTTCAGGGCGGCTCCAATGAGCTTCTCGCTAAAGTAGGCAATCGGCATTTTCTCCTGCATCAAAACTGCTCCAATACCTGTGCCTGAAGCATCACATTCAATCTCAAAAGTTTTGTCAAAATTAGGCAAGGATAAAACCGGGGCGGTGCACAATTTGTTCTTTATTTCATTAAAGGGATTTTCTTGTGCCTCCCCCCATTTAAACCCAACATGCTTCTTGACAACCTCGGTAAGTGGTGAAGCTAGTGTGCTAAAAACCTTGACAAAACGATGATAAAAACTAGATAACCCGTGAAAGCTTCTTACCTCCGTGACACTTGTGGGAGTGGGCCATTCCTTAATGGCTTTGATCTTCTCCTCATCGACCTCTATCCCCTTAGTACTAACTAAAAATCCAAGAAAGACCACACTCTCCATGCAAAAATTACACTTGTTGAGGTTAGCATACATTTTTTCTTCTTTTAAGACCAAAAGTACACTCCTCAAATGCTCAATATGCTCATTCATAAAAGTGCTTGGTGCATTAGTGAGACCGAAGAGCATAACCAACCACTCATATAAACCATATTTAGTTTTAAAAGCGGTTTTCCATTCATCTCCTTCTCTCATCCTAAGTTGGTGGTATCCACTTCTCAAGTAAATTTTGCTAAAAATGCAAGACCCATGTAATTCATCTAACATATCATCTAACCTAGGAATGGGGTGTCGATACTTTACCGTTATGTTGTTAATGGCTCAGCAATCAACGCACATTCTAAAGGTTCCATCCTTCTTGGGTACTAGTAGCATAGGAACGGCACAAGGACTCATGCTCTCATGAACATATCCTTTGCTCATCAAATCCTCGACTTGTTTTTGGAGTTCCTTGGTCTCTTCCGGATTGCTTCGGTACGTCGGTCTATTTGGAATGACGGCTCTGGGGATGAAATCAATTTGGTGCTCGATGTCCCTAATGGGCGGAAGTCCACTAGGCATCTCCTCCGGGAAGATATCTTCGAACTCCTGCAACAAAGAAGTAGCTAAAGTGGGGAGGGAAGTGTGAGGTTCATCAAGTGTAAGGATATACTCCTTATACACCATCAAAAGAATGGAATGATTTTCCTTCAATGCTCTCTCCACATTACCTTTACTAGCATAAAAATTCATTTTTTGTTCGACATCTTTCGCCCTCTTTCTTTTTTCTTTCACTCCCTCATTTTTTCACCACTTTTCTCCCCCTTTTTTTTTTTTTTTTCACTTTCTTTTTGTCCTCCACTCAACTCCATCTTTTTTTTCTTCTTTCTTTTTCCTCCTCCTCCTCCTCCCTCTTGAGTTTCAATTGGTCTTTATAAACTTCTTCCGGACTCAAAGGTAGGAGTGTTACGAGCTTCCCATTCATTTGGAAGCTATATCTATTTTTCCTACCTTCATGCAATACTCTCCTATCATATTGCCATGGCCTACCCAATAATATATGTGTAGCTTGCATGGGAACCACATCACAAAGTACTTGATCTTCATATGTCCCAATGTTGAAAGTAAGTAGTACTTGTTTGCTTACCTTCAACTCACCATAATCATTCAACCATTGTAACTTATAAGGACTAGGATGTGGCATTAAAGGTAATCCCAACCTCTCCACCATACTAGTACTAGCTACATTAGTGCAACTCCCCCCATCAATGATGAGACTACAAGCTTGTCCCTCACAAGACACAAAGTGTGGAAAATATTCTCCCTTTGCTTAGCCGCCCATTTACCTTGGTTTGGGTGTTGAGAGATCTAATGGTGACTAAAGACTTGGGTGGACTAACAACTCCCTCCGCCTCTTCTTCCTCGCCATCACTATCTTCATCTTCCGAGTACCACTCCCCATTTTTAATAATCATCACCCTATTTTTAGGGCACTCTCGAGAATAATGCCTCCATCCTCTACATTTGAAGCATTCAATATCCCGACTCCTAGAACCGGTAGGAACAACCTTTGATTTATCCTTGATGAAACTCACTTCCTTCCCCTTCGAGGTTTCAATATTGTCCTTAAGTGGTGTTTTATCAACCTTTTCACTCCCCCACTTAGACTTCCAATTGGAAGTAGGATCCCCCAAAAAACTTTCTTGTCCCTTTCTTTTAAATTGCTCCTTCTTCTTCAATTGAGCCTCCACTTTAATGGCCCTGTGTACCAACTCCTCCATCTCTACATAATGGTGTAATTCCACCACATTAGCTATCTCCCTATTCAATCCACTCATAAATCGAGCCATAATGGCTTCTCTATTTTCCTCTATGTTAACCCTCATCAAGGCCTTCTCCAACTCCTTGTAATAATCTTCAACCCCTTTAGTTCCTTGAGTAAGAGTTTGTAACCTTTGATAGAGCCCCCTATAGTAGTGACTTGGTACAAATCTTTCCTTATAAGACTCTTCAATTCATCCCAAGTATCCACACTACCCTCTAGATTCCTTCTCCTAGTGAGCAACAAATTATCCCACCAAGTTAAGGCATAGTCGGTAAACTCCACTACCGCTAACTTAACATTTTTATCCTCGGAGTACCTATAACATTCAAAAATCAATTCCATTTTCCTTTCCTATTTTAAGTAGGCATCCAGATCTCTCTTCCCATGGAAAGAAGGGATTTTCATCTTTATACTTCCAAGATTACCATTCACTCCATCCCTACCCCTAGGGTTCCTCTCATGACCTCGACCAAATCCCCTCACATTCCTACCTCTTCTATTCCTACCCATGTTCCAATTTTGGTCACTACCCCCTTCACTCTCCAATTCTTCATCATCAACATCATCATCCTCATATTCATCTCTAGGCCTTCTCCTATCACCCCTCCTAACATTATCATCCCTTGGGGGTGGAACTTCCCTCCTAGTCTCCAACCTTGCTAATCTACCCTCCAATCTCCCCCCCATATCCACCATAGTAACCATGAGAGCTTGTATCATATCTCTCAACTTTTGAGTTTGTGCATTAGAATCTTTTCCACTTGAAGTATGTGTATTAGCCATGGAGTGTAAGTGTGCAAGTGCCCTCACAAAATATTTTTGCTCGTGTTTCACTCAATTAGGCTTTTTTCCTCTAATGAGCTCACTATTCTTGCCTTTTACCTCTCCTCACTTTCTTACCCAAACTTTCCAAGGAACGTAATTCAACTAAATAGAGAATTCAATTCTTGTGCAGCACAAATTCCACAACAATAAATGAAGCAAAGGAAAGATTGACACAATAGCAAGTAGAATTTAGTTGCTTGCTATTATACAAGGAAGTAAGGAATTGAACTTGATCAACAAGATTTTCAAGGGTATAGTCACAACAACTTGATGTAAGACACAAGGAATTCAACTAGGAATGTGTTTGATAGTTGAAAGGTAGGATTCAATATGAAAACACTCTTTTGAAACATTTTGTCAAACACTTAGGATGCAAATTTGAATAGTTTAGGATTTTCAAGTATTTGTTCAAATGTAACCCCAACAACTTTTCAAATTGATAATAACAACAATGTCCAATATGTAGGAATCATGAAATATTCATGGGCATACACAATTTCCAATTTTTCCCAATTTTCCTTTTTTTTTTTTGAATAGCAAGAACAACAACAAGAAATATAAAGATAGGACTACCAATTTTAGAGTCAAGCTCTGATACCAAATGATGCGAACCCCTTTGGTGATTAAACCAAAAATTTTCACAACAATTTTTGTATCAACCCAAGAAAGCTAAAAATGGTAATAAATGAAAAATCTTGACCCAAGTTTAACCCAACCAAAATTCTAAGGAAAGTTAACCCTAGCCCAATGGAAAGATTAAGAAAAATACCAAGATGGTGTGGAATGAACAACAACAAATACACAAGATAAACTCTCAATATATAAGTTGAAGAAAATTCCAAGAATAGTTACAAGGTGAAGAAAGGATTTACCTCTCTAAAATCTCTCAATGGAGTGTCTTCAATGCCAAAAAACTAACCTAGGGTTATGGGACCTTTAAAATATGTATAGAAAAGTGAAAAACAAAAAGTTTGAGAAATTGCACAAAAAACCTCGCTTTTACATTCGGGAAACTTTCGGTCGAACAGCTGGTCGACCGAAATAGCATATTTGGTCGTACAAAGCTCATCCGAACTTGCCTGAGGCTACCTCTAAAATCCCTACAGAGTTTTGGTCGACCGGAGTGATTTTCGATCGACTGAAATATCCCGAGGTTCCAAAATTAGGCAATTGACCTCAATCTTGCTTTCTTCCATGTGGACTTGATTTCGGAGCTTGAAAATGAGTCCCGCCATCGAATCTTGGACCTCTTTAGCCTTGGATCTTGTCATAGGCCCCATCGGTATTCTTATCGAGGGTTGACTTGTTTGACTTTGACTCGATTGACTCCCTTGATTCTCATTAGATGTGACCTATATGCAAGTTGTTGATTGATGTGATAGCCCCTTTTTAGAGGGATGTGATGGCTGCTACACCCCTATAGTAGGCAATGATGATTATAGCCAAACAATTGGTTTACCTCTCCAATGGTTAGAGGTTTGACACATGTAAAGTACGACACGTGTCACCATCTAGAATGATTACTTCCACTATAAATAGATTACTAATGTCTTCAAGAAAAAGGTTGGAAACTTTCGACTGAGATTCAATATATAAATCTCACTCCCTTTCTTCTCTTTTACACATTTATATCTCCCACACCCAAATTATATTTACTTGAAATGAGTACTGACTTAGGCATCGAAGTGCAAAAGGGAGCCACCACGGCCCCCTTTGCATACTGATTGTTTATCCTAGTGCGCGAGAAGTCCATGTGTTCAAGAGGGAAGAGCTGAGACGTGTTGATCCAAGATCCCACCAGATTTTACAGTCAACATTTTGGTGCCGTCTGTGGGAGACCACACTTTCAACCATGAAAATCACTTGGTACAAAGCCATCACAAACCTTGAAGAAAGGCTTAAAACTTTGAAAGATAAGCTTATAAATCTTGAAGAAAGACTTAAAACTTTGAAAGATAAGCTTATAAATCTTGAAGAAAGGCTTAAAACTTTGAAAGATAAGTTTGTCAACCTTGAAGAAAGGAATATAACTTTGAAATAAAGATTTCCTCACCTAGGAAAAGGATAGCACTCCCGGAGAAAAAGAGAAGAAAAATACGACCGCAACAAGGAAATGCACCCGAATGACCAGCCTGAAAATGCTAACGAGGAGGTTCCACATCCCAACCCTCCTCACTGGCACTGAAGTAGGTGCATGCTGCTGGACATAACCCGCATGGCTGCTAAAATGTTGGAGATGCAGAAACAACAAATTGAGCAAACTGCGGCCATGAATGAACCAATAGCACTGCCGCATTACTCGAAGTCACATTATTCACCTTTCAATGCAGGAAATGCCTCATACTAATATAATGTACCACCAATGTATGGTGATGTGGATTCCATACCCTACCACGAGAAGGACCCTGTGTATGAAGTACCAGAAGAACATAGCCCACCTCCTGAGTATCATGCGGAGGCTATCCCATCAAGGTTGGCAGTGTCTTTAGCCTGATAGCCGGACTATTCAGAAACAAATGGGGAGGCAAGGCGGAGGAAGCCCGACCCCAAGCACAAGCGCCTAGAAATAGGTGTGAGCGGAGGGCCGAAGAGGTCCTTTCGCCTAGTCACATACCTAGAAATAGGTATGGGACTAGAGCTGAAGGAGTGTACCTACCGACCTGTGGGCCTAGAAATAGGCGAGGGCTAAGAGCTGCAGAAGCTCACTCCCAAACCTAAGGGAATCCGTCGAACTACCAAAAGCCGAATTATGGCCAGACATTATAGCCTCGCGGGTGAAACCAGCCATAGCAAACCTATGACCAATACGATGGTATAGTGAAATCAGACTATGATGAAAATAGCAATGAAATTTCGTCATATGAAATAGACGACGATGAAGAAAAGAGCCCTTTCTGTGAAGGCATTCGGATGTGCCCAGTATCTACCGATTTTGAAATGCCTGAGATAACAGAGTACTCCAGGAGAGATGATCTTGATGATCATCTACTAAACTACCACTCTAGTATGGAGATAGCCGAAGCTAATCCTACACTAAAGTGCAAGGCCTTTGCTTTAACACTTGAAGGGAGCACCATACGATGGTATAAAAAACTCCCACCCGGTAGCATCCACAATTGGAGAGACCTAAAGATAGCCTTTAAGAATGACTTCGTCTTAAGGCCATGTCAAATTTCCCTCCAACGCCTACAAGATTTGAGGCAGGGTAGAAATTAATCTTTGAAGGACTACTTAGCTCAATTCACAAAGGAAATGCACAGTTGTGAAAATATCATAGAAGCAGAGATGTTCTCCGCCCTAAAAGGGGGCCTAGATATGACTAGCATGTTTTGGAAGGATGTTAGGAGTCGAAAACCAAGGGACTACAATGCCCTTATAGATTTGATGAAGGATGAAATCATCTCGGAAGAGATGGAAAGGGATAGAGATAGCCATCCTCAAGAGCGATATAACACCGGATATCAGTCCAGAGTGAATCCAGGAATTGGAGGTAATAAAAACCGGTCCGACAACCTCCGCGGAGGTAGTTCTCGCCCATTCCTAAGGTTCGGATCTAGCTATGCAGCTAAAATCACGGAGGCTATTCCCAACTTACACCTCGTATTGCTTGTGATTGCTCCCACCACCGCTCCGGAGGAAGCAGGTGGAAGCCGAGGTGGAAAGCAACCCATGACTGAGGTATATTGCACGTACCATTGATTTTATTGACATGCTACGGAGGATGTAGGGAAGTGAAAATGCTAGCAGAAGAAAAGGCCAAAGAGAAGGGGAGGAAATAGTACCCCGAATAGAGGAAGGCCGAACAGGCGTAATGACCAGAGGTCCAACCGAATTGAATAGAGAGACAACAAACGATACCCTCCCAGAGAAGGAAACAATAATCGTCGCAGGGAGTAGGGCCACGATAGAGGCAAAGCTCTGATGCATGATAGAAATATTAGGGACGCGCCTTTGCCCACACGTACCATTGATTTTATTGACATGCTACGGAGGATGTAGGGAAGTGAAAATGTTGGCAGAACAAAAGACCAAAGAGAAGGGGAGGAAATAGTACCCTGAACAGGGGAAGGACGAACAAGCGTAATGACCAGAGGTCCAACCGAATTGAATAAAGAGACAACAAACGATACCCTCCCAGAGAAGGAAACAATAATCGCCGTAGGGAGTAGGGCCACAATAGAGGCAAACCTCCGATGCATCATAGAAATATTAGGGACGTGCCTTTGCCCACTATGACCTGCCAATCCGTAAGATTGACACCATTTTTGGGGAACCACAGCCCGAGGAATACCAATAACTCCCAAAAAGGTACATCAGAGAGGCTAAAGAGCCCACCAACGTGAACTATCACATAAATTCACACCCTTCTGGGACTTTTAAAACGGAGCCCATCACATTCATGTTGGAAAATGCAGTCGGAGTACATTTTTCGCACAATGATGCACTGGTGATCCGGATGGTGGTAGTCAGGAATGGCTTGTCTTGGATGTTGGTAGATGATGGAGCCTTGGTAATGTGATTTACGGGGTCACCTATGACAAGATGAGAGTTGACACACTGCTAACCCTGGCTCTAGATCCTATTTACAGTTTTACTAGAGACTGCATTGTTCCAAGGGGATCAATAATCCTAATGGTAGTAGTAGGGCAGGAACCCACTGTTTCCAAGATTCCAATGGAATTCCTAATAGTGGGTAAAAGTTCATCATATCATGGCTCCATAGGGAGGCCAGGTCTCATTGACCTTGGGGCTATTACCCACACGAAGTACCTATGCATTAAATTTCCAACAGAGAATGGGGTGGCAATCATCAGAGGTAGCCAGACCGAGTCCAGGTCATGTTACACCAATGCAATCAGAAAGTTCCAAGATCGAACCGTCCGTATGATTAGCGATGTAGCCATTATCGACATTGCTCCAGACCCTGAAATAGTGGGTATTGATCCTGATGGAGATCTGGACGTTGTAATGCAGGAAGAAGCGGACCCAACGGATCTAGATCCAAGGATCATGTTATACCGCTCCGGCTAAAAAGTTGGAATGTTTCCCAGTTGATCTGGAAAACCCCATGAAAGAGCTGCAGATTGGACAAGATTCCCCGTATGAGTTCAAGGAGAAGTTGAAAAATTTGTTATGTCAAAACCTCGATGTCTTTACATGAAAACATGACGACATGGTCGGTATTGACCCAAGGATTGCCTGCCATATGCTCCAGACAGATCCAAACCTCCTCGGACTTAGGCAAAAAAGGAGGCTGAGGAGTCCTGAAAAATACGAAGCCTTGAAAGAGGAGGTATCGAACAATTGAAAAATGGCTTAATCCTAGAATTAAGGTATCCGAAATGGATATCTAACCTAGTGCTTGTCCTAAAGCAAAATGGGAATTTAAGAGTGTGTACTGAATTTTCAAATTTACGTAAACAAAGCCCTACTGGATGTGGAAATGTGATATCCGGATATGGAGAAACTCGTATTGGCATTAATCACAGCAACTCGAAAGCTCCGGCCCTATTTTTAATAACATTCAATCCAAGTACTCACCAACTTCCCCATGCGACAAGTATTACAAAAGCCAGATGCATTTGGAAGGTTGATGAAATGGGCTATAGAGGTTAGTCAGTTCGACCTTCAGTATATGCCTAGGACAACAATAAAGGTCCAGGAGTTCACGGACTTCATGGCAGAATTTACGCATCCCCTCGAAGTGGAAATGATTGAGAATATGGGAGAGGTTCAGGAATTGGAATTGCTCGTTGATGGATCTTCTATTGAAGGAATATCTGGAGCAGGTATAATACTCGTAAGCTGAGTGAGGCATAAATTACATATTGCCATCCGCTTCGGCTTTTTAGCTTCTAAAAATGTGGCAAAGTACGAAGCTTTCCTGGTAGGATTAAAATTGGCAATACGTTTAAAAGTCAAAGCCTGATGGCAAAAAGTGATTCCCAGCTTGTCATTAGTCAAATCAATAGGCAATTCGCCGCTAAGCAACTCACAATGATCACATATGTGAAGAAAGTAAAGGATCTTGTAATCCATTTTGAAAAATTTGAGTTGATCCACATAACTAGGTCCGAAAATACAAATACGGATGCCTTGTGAAAATTGGCAAGTAGTAAAGACACTAAACTCTTTGGCATAGTACCTATTGAGCATCTTCCAATCCCTTCTGTTGAGCCAGGAGCAGAAGTCTATGCAATAGAGGAGGAAAACTCATGGATGACTCCTATTCTCGCTTACCTTAACCATCAGACTTTGCCAAGTCACTTGGAGATAGTTCGAAAATTACAAAGGTTTGCAGCTAACTTCATCCTTAAAGATGGGGTACTCTATAAGCTAAGTTACACCACGCCTTTGTTGCGATGTGTTGGCCCAGCAGATGGAAAGTATGTAATGATGGAAATTCATGAAGGCATTTGAAACAATCACGTCGGAGCACTATCTTTGGCTTGGAAATCACTGAAACAGGGGTACTTCTGGCCTATAATGCGAAAGGATGCACATGACTTATTTCACAGGTGTGACAAATGTCAGTGACACGCCATCATACCGCACCAGCTACACCACGACTTGAGGGTAGTAACCATCCCCTGGCCATTTGTGAAGTGGGACATTGATATTATTGGTCCTATGCCAAGGGGAAGTCGGAACCACTACTTTGTAATTATAGCATTTGATTATTATTTCACTAAATGGGTTGAGGCCGAGCCATTAACGAGGACTACCAACACTAATGCTTCGAAATTTATTTGGAAGAATATTTTCTACAAGTTTGACATTCCACACTCTCTAGTGACTGACAACGCGAAACAATTCAAAAATAAGAAGGTTGATGATTTGTGTGATAATTTGGACATTTGCAAGCTATTCTCTTCACGACACCATCCTCAGGAAAACGGGTAGATCAAGGCGGTTAATAAGACCATAAAGAACACATTGAAAAGAAAGTTGGAATAAAAAAGGGAGCTTGATTGGATGAACTTCCCCAAGTCTTATGGGAGATCCTTACTACCTCGTACACCGTCACGGGTGAAACTCCATTCTCAATGGTTTACGGGTTTGAGGCAGTATGTACAGTGGAAATCGGGGTGCCTTCACCTCGCCAGTTTCACTTTGACGAAGCAGCTAATGAAGAAGCCCAGAGGATGGATCCGGATTTCCTCCTTGAAAGAAGGAACGAATCATAGGTTATGTTAGCTCGCTACAAAGAAAAAATGGCCCACTATTGTAACAAAAAGTGAAGAGAAGGTTTTTAAGAATTGGGGACCTAGTTTTGAAGAATGTACTTCTTTCAACTCAAGAGCCTGGAGTAGGGACCCTGGGTCCTAATTGGGAAGGACAATATAAGGTCACCATCGAGGTGGTGCCAGGGACTTACATGATAGAGGACCTATATGGAATACCTCTACCTAACGCCTGGAACACTGACCACCTACGCTGCTATTATCAATAAAGTCAGCCTTCATTAGCTTAAAGTATGCACCTCTTGTTTTGTAAAAGATTATCATGCAATGAAGGATTTCCTTGTGTAAGTTTAAATTAAGTGAATTCACTGTTATCATAGCAAAGCCAAGCGCCGATGCATCCTATTAACTTCTACATTAATGAGAAAATATCAAGAGACTGCTTGAATCCAAAGTGGAGCAGAAATAAATATTGCAATGCAGTTGGTATACAAAATGAATGACCCTTTCATACAAGGGACTTCGTCACTCAAAATGTACCTTGGGAGTGAAGTCCATCTAAAAATACGAAAGAATGATACTTGTAATTGAAGAAAGCATTTTTCAAACAAACCTAACCAATTAACATAAATGTCTTAATGCTCAGGTTTGAGGGACTATCATCATACTAGACAAACCCCCATGTGGAAAAATACTTACTCTACATTGCAAACTAATCATTCAGGTCAAATTAAAAGAAAATACCACAATAACACCACAGCGATTGAGTGTTTGATATTAAAATCGTAAAAAAAGAACTACGCATGGAAGGGAATCATACAAATACCAAAATATTCGATGTAGTCAATTTCAATTACAAAAGAAAAAAAATCAAGGAATAGGAGGAGTATTTCCAGCAGAACCATCACTAGGGGCACATTGGGTGGAGTTAGTGGGGTCGGCAATAGAATCACTTTCTTTTGCGTCTTGTGGTTCCGGGTATAAAGCTTCAATCTTGGAGAGGTCAAGTCAAAGCCTCCTTCACATCCCCCAAAGCAATCCGAGCAACAAGGTTGCCAAAGAACCTCTGCATCATCGCATACTCTTTTGTGTTCTAAAAAGTATCTTAGAAGCTTTGAATACCCTGGCCATCTTAGCCTCTATGCTTTGCTTTTGAAGGTTGTACCTCTCCTTTGCTAAAGCCAAAATATCCTTCTCTTTCTGCTTGACCTCCTTCTCTCTCTCTCTCTCTCTAGTTCTTTTTTTAGCTCGTCCACCTCGTCAAAAAGCTTGCTTTTCATGGCATTGGTTTCGGCTAAGGCATTAACAGTGACTTCCTAAAGCTGGCAAGCATTTTTGTATTTTTTTATGAGGTTAACCACGTCTACCTCTGCCAGAAGGAGGTCCTTCTTTAGTTTCTCATTGTCCTCTCATAAAGATTTTGCGGAGCTCCTTTCATCATGAAGAGATCTTCGAGCTGTGGCTAAGGAGTCTTTCAAGTCCTTAATCTCCTTCACCTTATTGTCTACATTGTACAGAGCTACCTTTGTGCTCGTCTCCCTTTGTTCAATCTCTTGAATGGACAACTCTGACTAATCAATCAAGGCTAGAGTTCTGGCAGTTAATGCCTTGATAACAATCAATTTCTGGCTAGGAGAACTTTTAGCAACGAAGGACTCCCACCCCTTTATCCAATAACAGTCAACGGAGATAACAACTTTGGCATAATATTCTGGAAGGGATGATAGTGCCTCGAAATCTAAAATTGATGGCTTAGGAACCAAACCATCTTTGATTCGGGCCAGCTCCAAAGCCACATCCTACTCCGATCTTTCATTGTACTCCGACGATGGCACCTTAGATGGCTCTACATCCTTGGACATTTTCGAAGACTTAGTGGAGGGACCATTCGAGGGAGCTTCGGCAACATGGGGTAAACCTCCCTTACCCTTCTTCAACCTCTTTAGAGGTGGTTGATCATCTATCACCACCTCCACTATGTCGTCATCATCTTCCACTTTTCCAATTGGGGCCTTTTTTAGCTTTTCACCTCTTCCCCTTTACTGGCCTTTCTTTCCTCCTCCTTGACTGCAACTAGTTTGGAACCATGTTCTTTCTTCACAGTGAGGAGTTGTTGAGGAGATGGAACTAGAGAAGGGGGAGCTAAAAGCTTTGGAGAGGCAGAAAAATTTTCAATGGCCTCTATGGAAGCTTCGGTAGCCTTTTTGGAAGCCACCAACTGAAATTCGGAAAAGACAGATTTCTACTTCCTTTCCTCTTCACTACCGACCCCTAGAATCGGAGGGATCTTCTTGGGCTTTAGGCCCTTCAACGGAATCTTAGGAAACTCCCTTGACCCTACAAGAAGCACAATAAGTCACTCACAAAGCTTAAAGGAGAATATGCACAAGTGATATACAAGCGAGGAGCATACCCATTTCTCGCATTAAATCATGTTTTACGAAAAGTCTTCTCGAGGAGATAATTTGTTGGAAAGTGCCTCCATAAGTGAACAGCTTCTTCACCACTTCCAATTCCTCTTTGGGCAGCAAGTGGGGACATATGTTTGACCTGCAAAATCGAAAAATGTATAAGTGAGGGGGATTGAAGACACACTGGCTTAGAAACATTATACGACCACATAAGAAAGCATAGAGACTCATGGGGACAAGAGAGGGTTCATGGAACCGTTATTTCAGGGACAGGATCTGAAGGAGTACACTACCAGTCTCTGGCAACCCAAAACTATTGAGTCATCCAATTCTTGAGGGAGGTCAGATGCCCTGTGATGATCGGTAGATACTATCCTCTTGGAGCTAGATAATACTAGTCTGTCATGTCTGATCTGACATCTTTTTCCCTCCTTCCAGCCTTCTTTAGAATGTGCATAGTATTTATAATATACAAAGAAATCGGATAGTCTGGATTAACCTCTACCAAATCAGCCAGGTTCCCACTACTTGAGTCAAAAAATTTGGCGACACTTGGTAAGGGCACACATTGTAGCTTCGGAGGAGAGACCCTAAAAAGGGATGAAGTGGCAAGCGCATCTTGCATTGAAACGCGTTGAGGAGTACTACCACTTGGCCATCCGGGGACAACAAGGCCTGCAGGATGGACTGAGGTGTATGACCCGTATTTCTCTGGACATCCTATACGTGGAGGATACTTCCGTGATACCATTTTCCCTAACCTCCGTCTTGACTTCGTTGGACTCCCACGGCTCTGGATGAGGTAGTGGGTCAACATGATATCCTGAAGCTTTATTAACATAGTCCACCTAGTCCTCCACTTGGGAAATTTCCTCTTCTATTAAACCCTACTCCCTATGCGCTCTAAAAGGGGCTCTAACCCCCAAACCAGACTCTTGTGCCTTGGATGAAGAGCCTACCGCCTCTTCCCCCTTAGGTCTCTCTCTCGTTTACTCCTGATTTCCCGCAGTAACGCTTCTTCCTCAATTGATAGTTTGGCCATTTACTGTTTATTCTTACCTTATTCACTATCAGAATCATCCAAACTTATTACTCTACAAAATTTTCAACTTCGTCTCTTCACTATCAGAATCATCCAAAATTATTACTCTACAAACTTTCCAACTTCGTCTCTTCCTATGCTCTTTAAAAAGGCGAGAACTAAAGACTAAGAAGGACAAAGGGCAGAAGCCCCAAATTATATTTACTTGAAATGAATACTGACTTAAGCATTAGAGTACAAATGGGAGCCACCTTGGCCCCCTTTGCATACTAATTGTTTGTTCTAGTGAGCAGGAAGTCCTCATGTTGAAGAAGGAAGAACTGAGACGTTTTGATCCAAAATCCCACTAAATTTTGCGGTCAACAATATGCTTGACTAAGATGGATGATTGAGATTGAATGTTGAATAAATTTTGTTTTCAAATAATGGGGGCCAAATTGGGTCTTAGTATAATATTTGTGTGTGTGTGTGTCTATATATATATATATATATATATATATATATATATATATATATATATATATATATATATTGTAGAGGGAACTGATCATACAATTGCATTTTGTTGTTTTGCAATCAAGAATCAATTATTCGAAGTATTAATTATAGTTATCCTCATTGTATCAAGTTGAGAATGAAGACATTAATCTACAATACAAGAAATATACAAATGGCCAAATAGCTAGGGTATAGTCATCATTAGTCAAAGAATTGGTTAGGGATGGAATTTTTAGTAGTTCTTGGAATCAAGTGTTGTGAATGTGAAGAAGTCACATGGAATCAAGTTCTAGACCTCAGGAGTCAAGATGGGACGAGTCGAGGAGCCATTCGGTCCAATTACCATCCGTAAATATAGACGAAAACTTGTCGCAACTTTTTTTTATTTTTTATTTTTTATTGAATTATCAAAATGAAAATCTGTTACATAAAGTCCTTTACCTTGACCCCGATTAATTGCTTTACCTAGTACGAGATCCAAAGATATAGTAACAACTTACAAATAAATTATCCATATATTCATTGTTTATTTCTTCAAATACCATGTATACCTAGATGAGATGTTTGGCACAATCTTCTACCTTTCATTATTATATGAAAAATGGTGCAATAATTAAAGAAGAACACAATTATTATTATAGGTGAAATTTCACAAATCTTAAATATACAAATTATGATGAACGTAAAAAAAAAAAAGTGTAATTCCTTTTGACAAGGTTAACCTTTAATGTGGACGTAAAGACTTGACATCGGAGAATGAGCAATAAAATTCCAAGGCTAGCTACTTTTCTTAATTGAGGCACCATCTTGGTGAAACAAAGATTTGGAAGAGAATTGAATCATTCCACGGTGATTAGAAAATGCTCCACTTGGGTATCCATATTGTAACTAGACAACCATGCATTGCCTAACTATCAATAATAATTAAGAATGTTAATTAATTATTGAATATTTGACTTTTGAATTGACGTGATCTAGTAGGAAAGACTATCAAGATTCCGAGACATTCACTACGCAAACAAAGGCTAATTTTAATGAACATAAATGTTAGAACTCTACAGATATGAATGAAAAATATGTCTTTCATTGATTTGTGTTGGACCTACATTGAGAGCTTTATATTATAGCAAGGATAAAACTATGGAAAGTAAATAAACTAATCTAGGAAGAAAATATGGTAATGAATTACAAGGGAATAGAATCCCTTACATATCTCCAAAATATATTCAATACTCCCCCTCAAGTTGGAGCATGAAGATCCGTAATGCCCAACTTGCGAGTGAAATATTGGAAAAGATCTTTGCTGAGGGCCTTGGTGAAGATATAAGCTAATTGAAGCTTGGTGAAAACTTAAGTAGGAAGATTAAGACCTAACAGAAATTTTTTGCGGACAAAATCGAAATCAATTTCAATATGTTTAGTGCGTTTATGGAAGACCCGGTTGCGAGTGATATCGAGGGCAGCCTCATTATCACAATAGAGTGGGATACGCTGCGAGTGTAACATGGCTAGGTCACAGAGCAGAGAGTGTAGACAGGCTAATACACAGGTGGTCATGACCATTGGACGATACTCAGCTTCAACAGAAGAACTAGAAACAACAGATGCTTCTTCGTGTGCCAATAGATAGGACCAGAACCAAGTGTGATGAAAAAACTGGTGGTGGAGTGTCAAGTGGTATGACAACTAGCCCAATCAGAGTTTGAGTAAGCTGAAAGCTGAAGATCACTCTGTGTAGAGTAAGGAAGCTCATAACTTGTAAAACCTTTCAATTAACAGAGAACATGAAGAGCAGCTTGGTAATGTGAATCATGAGGATTTTGCATGAACTGACTCAACATGTTGACAGAAAATGAGATGTCCAGGTGAGTGATGGTCAAATATAGCAGCCGACCTACTAACCACCTGTATTCGATGGGATCAGAAAGGGCAGTGCCATTATCGGGGTTTAGTTTCAAATTCTGATCTATGGGAAAGTGATTAGGTCAGGAAACCAAATGGCCAGAGTCAACTAGAATATCCAAAGTGTACTTTCTTTGATTGACAAAAATCCCAAGTGGAGATCGAGCAACCTCGGGTCCAAGGAAATACTTCATCATGCCTAAATCATTGATTTTAAAATGAGTAATGCTTTGAGTGACGTGATGGCAAGGAGATCATTGCCTGTAACCAAAATGTCATCAACATAAACTATAACCACAATAAGAGAAGAGCCATTAGTTAGAGTAAAGAGAGAGTGGTCAAGTGTAGATTGAGTGAAACCATCAGACAATATGACAGAGGATAGTGTAGAGTACCAACTACGTTAAGCTTTCTTAAGACCATAAAGAGATTTGAGGAGACGACATACACGAGTCTCCCCTTGTTGACCATATCCGGGAGGAAGTGTCATGTAGACTTCCTCGTCCAAATCTCTGTGAAGGGAGGCGTTATTGACATCAAGTTGATGAAGATGCCAATTACGCACTGCAACAATGGCTAAAAGTGACAAATTTAGCCATGGGCGCAAAAGTGTCATGGTAATCAAGGTCTTCAACCTAAGTGTAACACTTGGCCTCTCCACCGAGCAATACCGTCAATTAATGGAGCTTCTGAAACCTTTGCCCCTGTCCTTCGCAGGAGGTGTAGATATTACAACAAGGATATATAAAACTATGGAAAGTAAATAAACTAATTTAGGAAAAAAATATGATAATGAATTACAAGGGAATAAAATCCTCGACATATCTCCAAAATATATTCAATAATAAGCTCCAACGTTTGCTTGAAGATTTTGAATGATGGGGAATCGATCAGGAAAATCAATCATACTTTTTTTACCTTTATCCCAAAGAAGACAAATCCACAATTGGCTAGTGACTTTAAACCAATCAGTCTCTGCAATATCACTTACAATTTGAAGTGATGCATGGCTGGCTCCACATCACTTCATCTATAACTCTTCATCATCTATAAATAGGACCCTTGGGATATCCTATTCCTTACACCAATGATATGTAACAACAATATCATTCTCTCTTCTCATCATCTTAATCAAATTTCTTGCATTTTGTTGCATAATTTTTGATTTTCTTTCATTTTCATTTTGGAGTACAAAAATCATAATTTTGGTTCGTTGTACTTGTATTTTGGAGTGCTACAAACACAAGTCATAGTCGTTGTATCTTAGGAGTTGATTGCCATATACCGTAGACACCGTTGTGGGGGTAAATTCGACTTAAAGACAAATTGTTCAACATTTGCCTCGAATTTGTCTCTTTTGTTTTTTTGTTTTTTTTACTGTTTCCTTGTCGTTATTCTGTCCATTTGTCTGCAGGGATTACATATAATTATTTTATTTCTTTAGCGTTACTATACACAATATATTTCAACAAAAATTTGATATTTTCGAAATAAAATATGTTGCTGAAAAACAGTTTAAGGAAATTTGTGCTGTTAAAAGATAATTTGCAATAATGTACTTTTTAAAAAGTTGTTTATAAACAAGTTATCAAACAAACAACCTTGCTTTGTCTAGTGACTATTATTGTTAAATTTTACCGAAAGACTTTGTTTGGACAATATTCTCAAGACAAACAGAGGATTCAAATACGTACAAAGTTTATTTGTTTGATTAATTAACTTATACTTGAGAATAAGGAGGACAAAATTTCTCTTTTATAAAATAAAGATGGTGGCAACTATAAATAATTTTATATTGTATAAATTGTAGATTACACCACTTAGCAAGACTGTGTTTTAGGTTTGTTTGGTAAGGGTATTGTTTATAAAACAGTCACGTGGAAGCATTTTATTTAATCAAAATTTTTTTTTTTTTTTTTTTAAAGTCAACAATTTCAGTTAATTAAAAATTATGTCTACAATTTTTCGTCTTTTGGAAAAATAGATCAATTAAATAATGACACATTATTGTTTATATACACAATATATATATATATATATATATATAAACTGTGATATGTCATTATTTAATTGATCCATTTTTTAATATAAACAACAATCTATAAGCAACATTTTGTCACTCTTTATCTATATACACAATCTATAAAACAACATTTTGTCAAAAATAGGTTAATTTTTTTTTTTTGCCCCTAGAACACATCTCCAAGTGATAAAAAGGGAAGGTGGTAAAACCCTAACTTTGCTTGAGGCTGTCGCGTCAAGGAATCGAATCCTGGAATATGAATTTGGCATTTGGGTAAGTACAAGTGTACAAGCAACCTTCCACCATATACTCTTGAAGGCATAACCTGTAATTTACATCATTTACCAAGACTCAGGATAGGTGGGGGCCGTCAGGGTTGTTGCTCAATCTTTTTTTTTTTTAGTTTAATTTCTTCTTCATTTTTAATTCAATGTACTGTGCCTTCTAGAGTGAAACGGAATTTCTCATAAGAGGGATATCGATCAAGATTTCCTTGGCCTCCTCGAATATGATTCGAAGCCAACAGATATTATTATTATGTTTATCACATCTATAACTATTTTGTTGAAAATAATTTTATCCTATTATTAATATCTTAGGATCTTTTGTAAAATTTGTTTACAAATAATTACATGACTATATTTTATTGGACAATTTTTTTAAAGATTAACAATTTTTAATGATAAAAAGTTTTTGCCCACAATTTTTTACTTTAAAAAAAAATTGATCAATAAAATGTTATAACGTCTCTATTTATAATTTACAAATAATGTCTATAAGCATTTTACCAAACATAGTTATAAAATAGTTTTTTAAAAAAAATCAAATTCCTCTAACCATTTTTTAACCTCACTTTTTTTTTTTTTTTTGCAATCACTTTTCAATCACAAATTTTTAAGGATGACAACATGACGAGTTTGGAGGGGGGATGTCATTCCTCGTTCCCGTTGAAAATTTACCATCCTCATGCCAAAATCCTCATTTACACCCTCATTTATTATTACATATTTTCAAAATTTTAAATTATTTAAAAATTTGTCGAAATGAACTCTAAACTCTATTTCATTTTTACGCATAACGAACATCAGTCAATTGACGTCAACAAAATTATATAATGCACCATTGGAGATGATTAACATATCCTCATTTCGACTTTCAAACTCACAAGCAATTTGTAACTACATTAAACATAACTTCAATCTGGGGATTCATTTCTAGTACAATCTTCTCTTGGTTAATGGGGCTCAAACAAGGATCATATAGTCTTAGTCAAGCCTACAATATTTGACATTTCAAACAATTTTCAATTGCACATTTAAAAAAAAAAAAAATCACAGAATCTACACAAAAACTGGGGCCAAACAGACGCCATATAAATCAGAAAGAGGTGCCCCTTGGATCAACTTTTACATTATCCCCATCTTTATCCTCCGCAAGCTTCAAATGCACAGTGGTTGTACATATTGATTATAATAGTCCTCTGTAGAAATTGCCAAACTAAGTCCTGTATACTTTTAAATTACATTTATGAAAAACCAGCCAAATCCAATACAATGAAAATTCCATACTGAAAGAGCCAAACGAGAGCTACCACACTGCAAACCAACAATCCAAGTTTTTCTTAATAGTAGATTCTATATTAACTTTTTCCTGCATTCAATTTTCGTCTCTCTCTCTCTCTCTCTCTCTCTCTCTCTCTCTCTCTCTCTCTCTCTCTCTCTCTATATATATATATATATATATATATATATATATACACACACCCAATCTCCTCTTCTAGGACAAACTGTTTCATTGCATTTTATATATACATAAATATCGGTATATGGAGAAGTACATGCAGTATAATTTGATGCAGATGAAGAAGAAGCATGTCATGAGTTCAATGAACAGTTCATGGGAGGAAGAAGCTTTTGCAGAAGACTCCATGGGTCCTCTTGGAGGATTCTTGTGGCCTCCAAGAAGTTATTCATGCACCTTTTGTAATAGAGAATTCAGTTCTGCGCAAGGACTTGGTGGCCACATGAATGTCCACAGGCGGGATAGAGCTAAACTTCAACAATCTCCTGATCGGAAAGACGAAGTTCATAATCCCAATTCTCCTGTTGCTAAATCTAGCTTCTCAGCTAGGTTTTATCAAGAAAATTCATTTCATCGTGATCATTTGCACGGCTCTCCTTCATCTTCTCCGCGAAGAACAGCACTGGAAGAGAATACGAGAAGAGGAAAACAAGTGTTAAAATACGATGGTGAGATGATTAGCTGCAGTAATAAGAGGCCTAAGAAAACTGGTGTCCCATCAATGGAAATATTTCAGAAAAACAGCTCCCTCTCCCTGGAGGACATTGATCTTGAGCTAAGGTTAGGAGATCCTCCAGCAGTGAAATAGATTAACATTGAATTGAAGAAGAATTATCTTTTGGTTGAAGGCCGGAGAATCATATTAGTAGATTTTATTTTCTGGTTGTTACTTACTGAAATTGAATTTGAGTAGTGCTCGTTAACTTAACTTCATGATTGGTCAGTGTTAAATTTCCATTATAAATATTAATTGCAGTTTAATGTTAAACAAATGCTTAATGGCATTAATGATGGATTTCAGAGTATCTCCAAATGGGATTGATAGTAAGTTGTATGCATAAGTATGCAAATTAATACAAGTATTTTCGCTTTTAATACGATCGTGATCCACTTATAGATACCAGTACATATTTTGACATTAGCATCTTAATTTAAATCCTTTACTGCTCACAAAATATAAACATGAGTCTGAGCAAGTAATAGAGACAAGTATACGTATGATGCCTCCACGGACATGGTGCAGCTGTAAAGTAGGAAGAGTTAGAAACTAAATGATTGAATGTTCGAATCTCTGCTCTTGAAAGGCAATATTTATTATATGCTAGATGATAAATGCTTATATGGAGGCAGAGTCATGTGCTCATTGTCACCCTTTCGAGGGTTCCGTCCGCACGACATAAAGAGAGGAAAACATTTGCTCGAATGTATATTTCAAGTATGCATAGGCTGTATTCATATTCAGGTTCACATGAAAGGCAAATCTGGGGAAAGGTCGTCTTCTCTCAAGATTAATAAGACGAAATTTGGACATTTGAATAATAATAATAATAATAATAATAATAATAATAATAATAATAATAAAGGCAAGTACACGATGCTCAAAATTTTCAAGTTGTTCACAAATAAACCAATACCTATCGTGCACGTTAATTAATAAACTTTTTAAGCCCTTGTTTGATAAGCCTAATTTTTCATTAAAAAAATACTACTTTTTTCTATAGTAATCAATCTCAACCATTTAAAAAAATCAAGCCTATAAATTTTTACTTTTCAAATCACTTTTTAACCACATGATTTCCTAACACTACTATTCAAAACCCACTTTTTCCAATACTATAGAAATCAAACAAGGGCTAAGTTAGTGAGTGTTTCAATAATCTTTTGTCTTTGTATGTTTAAAAAGATTTTTTTTGAAATGAATAGTAATTTTAAGAAAATATGTGATTAAAATTTAGGGAATTTTTTTGAATTTATATATAAAATTATTTTATTAATAAATAAATGATTGAAAAAAATAGAGAAAAAGGTGTACAAAAAATTGAACGGGATCAAAGAGGGGATATAAACTGCCGACGAAAAGAAATTGGAGCAAAGAGAAGGGAGAAAGATGAATTCTTGGGCGAAAGAAGTGACAGTTTTTTGACAATTGATTAATCACACCGTTCGTACACCGTCAATTCTACTACATCACTTTACGCAATAATTATAATTTATAAATTAATTTATAAATAATATAATTTTACAAATATTTTTTTAAACTTATATATTTTTTCTCTTCAATTTTCAATCACATATTTTATCTAAAAAATATAAAAAAAATTGGCAGGCAGAGCTGTCAAACAGTCCGTTATTTCGTCCAATTTTTTCGTCAGTTCATTTTTCTCCTTGAAACTTCCAAAAACCCCTCAAGTCATGCAGAATCATTCATTGTGAATTCTACGGAAAACCCACAAAACTTTTCAAAAAATAGATTTTCCACTGGGGCTAGAATAGGCAAAAGATGGAAAACAAAAATGAATTCTATTTTCATAGAAATCTTTTTCTTCAAAACAAATAATATAAAACAGTGTTAAGAGGGGTAGTACCATGAAAAATCTTGAGACATTTTGCGTGAAAAAATTTGTGAAACAAACATGCAAAAATGTAAGATATTTTCGATGAAATTTTTTCATAGAAAATCCCTTCAATCTAACACACTTATAACTTCATTTACTCCATATTTATCTTCATATTCTAGAAGTCTGGCCCCCCAACTAATACTTTTCCTTCTTGTCATTGATAAAAAAAAAACTCATTTGAGTTGAAAAAATAATAAATAAATAAAATTATTGACACTAAGTAGCCGCATTTGTTTTCACACTTCTAGATATGCAGCATAGGAACGTGCACACCCTAAATTTTGTATTCTAAAATTGAATATGAGGCCCTAAAATCCTAGCTACAGTAGTCCCTAGTTGACATTTGCACCCAAAGGTTTCTTGCAGAATTTACGGAGATTAATTTCTCGTGCAACATAATTGTAATTTATACTTAAATTCTTTATAAGGAAATTTGATGGAACATGGCCATTGACTTAAAATTGCTGGTGTTTTCATTAATAGTACTGAGAAAATACTATTACTGTCTCTATAACTATATATATATATATATATGGGCCATTAAATGATACCCGGTGGATTTATTCCATCACAAGACAGACGGTTAATTACTGGATACAGATTCAAGGGTTCTGATTTTTCTACACAGGTTGTAAGAGATCAATATGGTCTGAAACAGAGGTTTTTTGAGTACATAAAAACTGATATTCGGTTTCTTGTATGAAGTAATATACATACTAATAATACTACTATTCCCTGCTACATCGTCTGTGCTTTTTAAGAACAAGGGTTTAATGAGTAGGGTTTCATTGGAACAAAAAAAGACTGGCAATTAAGGTTCTGACAATAACCAGGAGAGGATTTAAGGATGTTCAGTTGGCACATGGGGCATTGACATGTCTGTTGTTATCAAAGAATAATGGGAAATTTGTGCATTTGTCACCTCGTATTGGTCCAGTAACAAATTGGTACGAAACCTTCAAATCTTCGTTCAATTTTCATGTGATCCTCACAAACTTAGGATGTGTTTGATTCATACGTTTTCAATGGAAAATGTCACATATGAGAAATTATTTATCTACTTCTATTTTATTGTTAGGTGCGAAGTTGGAAATGAAATTCGATTTTCATAGTACAATCATTTTAAGGCTTAAGCTTGTTTTTAGCCAATTTCATGGAAAACGAATTCTTAAGGGTGTGTTTAATTACTCTGGCATGTAAGTTAGAAACTAATTTCCTACGATCCCTTAAGAATTCATTTTCCATGGAATCGGTTAAAAACAATCTTTAAAGTTATTGTACCATAGAGTTAAAAATATAATTCTTGAATGTAACATTTTTCATGCAAAACTCACGAATCAAACAGACTCCTTAATGCTTTTCACCATTAAGAACAGATATTTGTTCAACTATAACAGAAGGTTAGGATGAAACATATCACTCATATAATAAGTTAATTGGCACTAACATTGCAATTACACCAAGAATAATTGATGAAGTTCCTGAGGGAATTTGGCAATTTGCAGTGTTCTCTATATCACCTTGGGGCTTGGGAAGTTGTGGGGGGTGAGGGGTAGGGGTAGGGGTAGAGAGAACTGCATGTGCGACCTTGGATTTATAAGTCAATTGGATGATCTCATAGTAGAACTGGAAGACAGCTACTAATCTTTAGAACTGAGGATTTTTCAAATAATCATTTGCTTACAAGCTTGGTTAATTATGTTGAAATTTGTAGTTTGGAAGTTAATCACACGATCCTTCGCTTTCGTTGACAAAATCTTGATACATTCTTTTTGTGTTGATTTCGTGCAAGTAAACTTAATTAGGACCTTAGGTAATTGAAAGAAATCAATATTAATGTCTATTCCGCTAATTTATAAATTGTCAAATTTTCTTTTCAACCATACACTTTAATTGATTACAAATATCATCCACTTAATTATGCCCTAGCTAGTCATTTTTTTCTATTTATATATTAAACTTTTTTTTTTTTTTATATAAATAAATTCTTTCCTACGTTTGAAACATTTAAAAATTATTTAGAAATATGGATAATTATATCGGATTTCTCTTAACAAGTGGATAACAATGAAAATGTATTATAATAATTAATACTTAACTTTGACTCACCTTTTAAACTATAATTTATAAATTGTATTCAAACTGAATTTAAGTTTACTAAATATCAGTGGTTGTTGCATATAAGGAATGTTAAATATAAGATTTAAATGATCGTATGGCAAATTCAAGAAAGAATAGAACACAAATGACTCATTCCTAACACCTTAAATTAACTTTTAAATAAAATGGTTAAATTGTTTCGATTGTGATGACATCAAATTTGAGAAACAATGTAGAATCCTTAGCAGACCTCATTAAATTTCAAGATTTGGCTTTACAGTCCTTTAATTCAACCTTTTGTGTCACTTTTCATCCAACTAATTATTTGCTTAAGTTTCAAACGAAGAAAACTTTTTTAATGACATTGGAAATTATGATCATCTTATTGTAAAGACGTTTTTCTTCTTCTAATTACGAAGCAATTGAAGAATACACAATAATTGACTTTCTCTTCATAATATTCCAAATTTTCATATTTGGATTTTAAAGGAACACAAAAACGCCTCAATAAAAATAAAATATATATTTATATATATTGTCCACCGGACACGTAACAGCTCGACATTGAATGATGTCGAGATGTATCACGTAATTTGCACATTGACAGGTTGATATCATCTAATGTCTAAATGTCATGTGTCCGGAAGGCAACATAAGAGTTCTCCATCATGAACAACAGATCATATATGTAGGTATATAGTGCCGACCCAAAAAGCACATATTGCGGATGCAAAAAATATAGGGGTGGAAGAGGGAGGCCCCTTCCCTGGGGTTCTAGGATGGAGCCCTCGATTTATTTTTTTAAAGCAAAATATTGAAATCAACGATTTTGAGTATCAAATCTCATATAAGGTAGTCATGTATAGGTTGAAATAGTCCAATTTTGATCCTTTAGAATAACCCTAACCCAATCTTTCTTCTTCTTTATGTTATATATATAAGCGTGCTTGCGCGCGCGCAAAGTAACGTGCATACACACATATATTTTATTTATATTTATGAAGGGCGAATTACGCGTATATATTTGGGGAGCGCAAATTCTTAGTTTCGTTTTCTTTCTTGATGATTCGTGTAGCGACCAAGATTTTTACGCAATTAATAATTATTTTAATATTTAGAAAATTGTGTCGCTACTATTTCACCTATTATTTTTGAAGTTAACGCCGCGACGGATTCGTCTAGCCAAGTCAAGAAATATCGAATTTGTTCGATTTTAAATTAAAATCCGAATTTCTAAAATTATGTTATTTTAATTATTTATTCAAAGTATTATTTTCAAAATCATTTTGAATTCCAAATTTATTAAAATATCTCAATTTTCCTTATTCAAATTATTTCAAGTCCAAATACGTAATTCAATTTTATCTCAAAATTTATTTATTCTCAAATGTATTTTCAGTCCAAAATTATATCAGTTTCAAATACGTTTTCTAATCAGAGTTAGTCCAATTTTAGTTATTTGTCATAATCAAAATTTTACATCTATTTTCTATTTCATATTCCACCTAATTCTACACTATCTTATTCTACAATACCAAATCAATGCATATATTCTTCCTTATCCCAACTCACGTCCCCTACATTCTTTTTCTTCCTTCTTTATTACTCTTTCCACCTCAATATACCATAATCAAAGCATCTTCATCATGTCATTACAACAACTCCACCACCCGTATGCATTCATTATGTTGCAAGAACATAATGATTATATTCTCCATTATCATCACAACACATGATCACAAACACAAAATTATTCATAGCATCTCTCTGTAGAATTCTTGGTAAGCATCACCTATATAACCAATAGCTAAAACCAAGAACCACCCAATACCACGATCACCTGCAGCAGCGCTGCTTACACCAATCCGCAGCCACTGATCAACCACTGCAACCAGCTCAACTCCATTGCAATCAGCTCCATCACTGCCAAGAGCTAAACCGAGATTTACAACCAACCTTCACTTCCATTTTCATCAACCAAACTGCACAATTCAACCACCACTAACCAGGTTCCAGCCTACAATCAATTCAGACCACCACCTCGCCATTTATCATCATCACCAATGAATCTATATCAATCCACCACTTCCATTCAACACCAAATTGAATCATGAACACCAACTTCATCAAGCTTTCAGAAATCATTCTCATTATCAATAAGTCAATCCCCAAACCGTCACTGATTTCCATCACTTCACCAAACGACCCAACGACTGCCCCTCACAAATCAAAACCCAAAAACAAGAAATAAGTGAACTCAGTTACTTACCTCACCTCAGACCACCTCTTCGCCGGAAAATCACGACCTAAACCGCGAACCCCAGCTTCGATTTTGTTTCGATTTCGCCCTTGTTTCTCGCACCAAATCCCGTAACTAAGCCCTAAAATCAGAACCCTTGCTTTGGTCGCCACTCACCGCCACCTATGCCGACGTTTCACCGGTAAATCGCCGGCATCGACTCTCCCCTAGCACCTCCGTCTCTCGCTTTGCTCTCCCTCTGTCTCCTCTCTGATCTGAAATGAAAAGAGAAAGAGATTGATAATATATATTTTAAATTTCAGAATCTGCAGTTTAGTCCCTGAAGTTTTAAAGCCTTTCAATTCAGTCCCTATGTTTTAAAATGTCTTAATTCAGCCCTTTCAATTCTTTTAAAGGTTTTCAAATCAGTCCCCAACTTTTAAAGTTATCCATTTCAGTCCCAAAGTTTTAAATGAATTTAATCAGCCCTTTCATTTTAAAAATCTGATCAATTCAGTCCCTGCTGATTTACTTTATTTGATTTTAAGCTCAACTTTCAAAGTATCAATTTTGGTCCCTCAACTTTTCAAAGATATTCATTTTAGTCCTTCAACTTTCAAAACATCAATTTTAGTCCTCAAATTATAATTTATCATCTTTAGCTATATATTCGATAGACTAAAGTGACTTATTGGCTAAGACGAAGCGTACGGAGAATTTAAAGAAATTGAAGTCATTCCCGCTCAACTTTGCACTCGTCGGATTTGAGGTAGACTCGCACTTATTAATTGATTTAAATTATGATTTCATATAAATGTCATGTGACTTGTGAAAGTCAATTTTTATGAAAAGAAAGTATGTTTTTATGAAAGGTAAATATACCTTATGTTTTTATGAAAAGAAAGTATGTTTTTATGAAAGGTAAATATACCTTATGTTTTTATGAAAAGTAAGTATGTTTTTATGAAAAGAAAATATACTTTATGTTTTTACGAAAAGTAAGTATACCCTATGCTTCACGAAAATGTTTTTTTGGATCATTGCTATGAAATCAATCTACCAAGATTGCTATGGGTCCCATATGATAAGTTATGATATGTTAAGGGGACCGGAGTTTTAGTAGCGCTACACATAAAAATTCTTGCCACGAAGTTCGGTAAAATTCCTATGTTTCCATATGTTTATGAGGATTTGCCACCTAAGTTCGGTAAAATTCCTGTCTCATATGTTTATGAGGATTTCGATCCTATCTTATGTTATGATGCAAATGATCCCTATGAATTTCAAAAATTATGCTTGGTATACTTACTGCATAAGAATTCTTGCCACCGAAGTTCGGTAAAATTCTTATGTTTATGAGGATTTCGATCCTATCCTATGTTATGATGAAAATGATCCCTATGCTTTCAAAAGAAAATTATGCTTGGCATAATTAAAATGTTTTTATAAGTATATGGTTTTCAAAGAGTTATTTTCAAAGAACTGTTTTCAAAGAGCTGTTTTCAAAGAGCTATTTTCAAAGAACTGTTTTACAAGAACTGTTTTCAAAGAGCTGTTTTCAAAAAGCTGTTTTCAAAGAGCCTATGATTTTCAAAATATGTTCCGTGCTGTAATGCACAATATGAGTTTTATCAAGAGCCGTTTTATAAAGAAGCCCTATCAATGCCCGTTTTATAAAGAGCTGGGATTTATGTGTGTAATCATCTTATAAATTAATTAATTTGCGATGAGTCTACTGAGTATTTCCCCCATGAAATACTCACCCTACTTTTAACAGTTTTGCAGATTTCGGAGACGGTGGCGAGCGATGAATGATGGTGGCAATAATCGTTAAACGGTTGAAAGTTTGACGTTAATGATTTTCGTATTTTTCCAAACAATCGAATAATTTAGAGAAGTTCATTTATTTGAGAAATTATGACATTGTCAATTTCTTTACAAAATTAATGGTTCGATTTACTATTTCAAATGGTTTCATAAATGTTTCAATTTTATCGGCCATTACAGTTTATTTAATATTGCCAAAAATGAATTTCAATTATTTCTTCCGCAAAAATATTATTCGAAAAATTTAGACAGAAAATGACGTAGTGAATCGGGTATACGGAACTCGGGGCGCTACAAGTTGGTATCAGAGCTAGTCTGCGTTTCTGTAGACTGGAAAAATTTTCAAAAAGAATTTTCAAGAAATATTTTTCATTATAAGATTTTTATTGATGAAGATTGCCACTGCCATCATTTCGCTCCACCAACTCCGAGGTAAAGAAGTTTATGATGTTTAAAGTTATTTCAGTATTTCGAATACTCATTTTATTGATTTATGAGAAAGAATGAAGAGTATGTCGGATACTTATGATTTATGAGAAATTTTTCAGAAAGAAAACGAGTGTTTAGCATAATGGGAATAATATGATTTAAGAATGATTTTTAATAATTTTTGTCCTCGAGTTAGAAATGATGAACCCTAGATGGACTTTGCATAATTGATTTTAGACATGGCACTAAGTATGAGAAGTCAACAGAAAGGATTTGATTATATTTCAGATTATTTATTGTTTAGATTTAAACGAGAAATAGCAAGCCAGTTATGAAGTTGTGATAAGATATTAAGATTATAAGTGATATGATTTTATTGAGACTTTTATGAGAAACATTATGAAGTTAGAGATTAAAGATTTGGTTCTTAGTTTTTGGTAATTAAGTAATGGATATTATGTTGAGTAAATGAATTATGCCTCTATGTTGAAGAGAAATTTATTATCAAGTTTGGCTTTGTGAATAAATTTTGGGAATATGATTTATGGCATATATTTATAAGTATGAGTAATTTTTGAGCCAATTAAGGTATGGAAGGAAGTGATATTGTGATATTGAAAAATATGATTTGAAATTGTATGTTGAGGAATTATGAATTGAATTATGGGATATTTTATGATATTGAAGTGTTGGAATTATTGTCAAATTTAGATCGTTGTGATCAAATGTGGAAATATTTATTATTGTGAGTTATGAAGTATGCTTATGGTTTGGATAAGTCCGAATTACAAGGGAGACTCTGCCTAGAATTTTATCGTTTGGAAATAAGAGCATAGTATGGTATGCAATCACTAAGAGAATTGAGTTTAGAATTGCAAGTTCATAAGCAAGATTGAGTAAATGATAAGTTATATTTTGAAAGACGAGTGAAGACAAGTATAATGGCATTATTGGGAAGAATCTTAATTATTCTTGGGAATTGATTTATCACTTGTAAGGAATGATCACTTGTATTGGAGAGTATTATAAGGATATGAATTTTGAGGAAAATAGGAATAAGATTTTACAGTGATGATTTATTTTGGAATGGTGTTCAGAAGAGGGACCACGGTAGAATCCAAGATTTTTTTTTAGTCTGAGAAATTGATATATAATATTAGTGATCAGATTGACGTATAAGGTACGTGATAGATATGACGACTAGACGGTTAAAGAATGTTATGGTTATCCAGGGAAGAATCGTGTGAATATTTTTACGGTTGACCGTATTCCGTTCCGAAAATGATGCGGGAAAGCAAGTCGAGAGTATTTCAAAATGGTATATTGAAAGCTCAGTTTTGATATAAAAGTCCCAAAAAATAAAATGAAAGTAGCCAATTAAATTCATTCATAATTATTATTATTTATTTATTCATTTATTTATTTTTATTATTATTTTTTTACGTATACGTGTGTATATATGTTTTGCGTTGATATTATTTCACTCGTGCTAACAATTAAAATGAATTAGACGATATAAGAGACAAATCTCTTGAGACAAAGTTTCAAAAATGAGTATTTGCACTAAAGAAAGCTTAAGTAACAGGATGCCTCCAAGGGCACAAGCGTACAAATTAAATTAAGATAGTTCTGAAACTTAAGATAAGAAAATTACATATCTATTTTGAGAGTTTTGATTTGTTGGTCATTCTAAATGCTTAACTTTCTACTATATATACAAATTAGCATACAATTGCATGTTACTTCGAACTTCCAATTTGCCGCCTTCACTTGATAAGTGGTTTGTAGCTGCTAGATACTATGTTGCGTAAAGTAACGTAATCTACTTCCTTTCTAAACCGTCGTCCGCTTGACCACTTGGATGGGTGGGGGGCATTTGAGTTGCTCCGAGACAAATTGGAAAATGACTCCATTCTAATTTTTTATTATTGATTGAGTAGAGTACATTATTAATAAATTTTAATGATTATTATTATTATTTTTTTACCAATAATAAGATTTGGTTGACTTTAATTTATTATGGGTTCGTATTAACATTATGAGAGGGAGATTTATATTATAATATAATTTTATTTTATTTTTAAACTTTATATGTCAGATGATTAACTTTTTCCCCATGAGATACATCACTATGAGTTTCAATCTGAATAAACAGTGCAATGCTGTTTTAATGAGTTTTTAAAGTCCTCGGAAGTATTTTCGAGCAGTACTACAGTGCGGGACTTGTACATACATACGTGCCCCTATACAAATGGAATTTTCCACTTTTAATTCTATCACAAGGCATAATGAATGGTTGTTGAATTTAATGGAATAAAATAAGATTGATATTGTGAATGGGAATAATTGATTTTGGTGACACTATTATCAATATAAGTGAGATTTCATAGAGAAGATTTTGTTAGATATATATATATTGAAAGAAAGAAATAAATTACGTAAAGTGTCAAAGTGGTGAAAAATGTGAAATTTATGTGGGAGGTCGGTAGTTCGATTCACATTCCACGCGCATATTTAAATAGTCTTTGATAGGGCATTGGGACATGGGCATTGGGCTTCTTTGATTAAAAATAATAATAATAATATTTTTATTATTTATTTTTAATCATTTCAGAATTAATTTTTATTATTTCTGACTGTTGAGGCAGTTTCTTTTGAAGTAATGAAATCCATAAATTTTCAGTTTTTCTTCATTAATCATGTGAAAATTATGAATATTTTCTCTATAAATTCTAGTTACTTTTTCAGAATAAAATACAGAAAAAAACAACTTATATGAAAAACAAATCTTTTTTTCTTGTTCATCTATTTTACAATACGCTATTCTGAAGTAACTTGAGAGTTCTAAAATCACTTGTGATTGCTGCACATAGTGATTCGATCGTTGTATCCTGGGAGTGATTGTCCAAAGAAGTCGCAGCAAATTACGGCGGGCAATTTCACTTTAGGACATCGTGCTGTCACGAGTCTCGATCGATAAGTTTTTCTTTTCTGAAATATCATTGTTCTAAATAACAGTGCCGCAACTAGTTTTGCTTAACAATCTAAAGTGAAATTCTTTCTATATTAAGTTGTAATGGCTGTAGTAGATGTTCCTCTGCCTAAATATTCTGAAAAGCCTGATTTATTTGATGGAAAAAATTTTAAGAGATGGCAAATGAAATTACGATTTTATTTGACAACTCTTAAAGTGGTTGATGCTATTAAATCTGAAAAACCTGTTGCTGCAATTCAAGATTATCCTACCAATGAGGAAACTGAAGTCCTAACTGCTTGGGAACATAAAGATTATATGTGCAGAAATTATATCTTGAATTGTTTTTCATTAGATTTGTATGATGTTTATTGGTCGTGTAAATCTGCTAAAGAATTATGAGATTCATTAGAAAAGAAGTATGCTACTGAAGATGCTGGAACTAAGAAATTTGTTGTAGGGAAATTTCTTGAGTTTAAAATGGATGATATTAAAACTTTTGTTAGTCAAGTTGAAGAATTACAGATTATAATTAATGAGATTCTTGCTGAGGGATATAAAATTTGTGAGGGTTTTCAAGTATCTGCTATTATTGAAAAATTACCACCTGCTTGGAAAGAGTATAAAAACAGTTTGAAGCATAAGAGAAAAGAAATGAAATTAGAGGATCTGATTGTCCGGATTAGGATTGAGGAAGACAATAGGATGGCAGAACGTAAATAGAAACCAGATATGCGTGTCAAAGCTAATCTTATTGAGGGAAATTCTAGTGGTAAGAATTTTGTTGGAAATTCTTCGAAGACTCAGAACTTTAGAGACAAAAACAAGAGAAAGAAACTCATTGAGAAAAACAATCGGTCTAAACCCCAATTTAAAAATAAAACTGTTGGTGATTGTTTAGTTTGTGGTAAAACAGGTCACTATGCAAAAGATTGCAGAAATAGGAAAGGAAAAGCTGTGAAGCATCAGGCGCATGTAGTAGAGGATGGAAACTTCTCTGCTATGGTGACAGAAGTTAATCTAATAAGCAACATGACAGACTGGTGGGTAGATTCTGGAGCTACCAAGCATATTTGCTGCACGAGAGGTGCATTTTCTTCATTCACTCCTGTTAGTGATGGAGAATGTCTGTTCATGGGAAATGCTTCCTCCTCCAACGTCGAGGGAAAAGGAACTGCGACGCTTAGATTTACTTCTGGAAACATACTTAGTTTGAAGGATGTTCTTTACGTGCCTAATATTAGGAAAAATCTTGTGTCTGGTTTTATCCTAGTTAAAAAGGGGTTTAAGATTGTATTCGAAAATGATAAAGTTGTACTATCTAAAGGTGGTTCTTTCGTTGGGAAGTGGTATGCTGATGAGAGTCTATTTAAACTCAATATTTCTGTGATTAATAATAATGCATCTACTTCTTCTTTTTACTTGGTTGATTCTTATGATATATGGCATGCTAGACTTGGACATGTTAATATGACTTCTATTAAAAAATTGATGAGTCTAGGAAATATTCCTAAGACTGGAAAATTTCCAACCGCTAAATGTGAAACATGTGTTGAATCTAGATATGCTAGAAAATCATTTCCTAAAGTTGATAGAACTACTTCATTATTAAGTTTAATACATTCTGATCTTTGTGATTTAAAAGGATATGTTACTCGTGGTGGAAATAAGTATTTTATTACTTTTATTGATGATTATTCCCGATATTGTTATGTTTATCTTCTTAAGAGCAAAGATGAAAGTTTTACTGAATTTATTTCATATAAAACTGAAGTTGAAAACCAGCTTGATAAAACTATCAAAGTCTTAAGATCTGATAGGGGAGGAGAATATACTGGGGATTTTGAAAAATTTTGTGTTAATAATGGTATCATTCATGACGTTACACCCCCTTACTCTCCCCAGTCTAACGGGATAGCTGAACGGAAAAATAGAACTCTTAAAGATATGGTCATTTCAATGCTAAATTATTCTGGAATGCCTTTTCACATGTGGGGGGAAGCTCTTCTTACTGCTTCTTATATTCTTAATAGAATTCCTAGTAAGAAAAATGATAAGTCCCCTTATGAAATGTGGAAGGGTAGAGCACCTTCTTATAAATATCTTAAAGTGTGGGGGTGTTTTGCTAAAGCTTCTATTCCAGCACCTAAGAGAACTAAGCTTGGTCCTAAAACTGTAGATTGTGTTTTTATTGGCTATGCTCTTCATAGTAAAGCCTACAGATTTTTAGTCATTGACTCAAAAAATAGTCTTATTGATAAAAACACAATTTTTGAAACCAGAGATGCTGAATTTTTTGAAAATCGATTTCCTTTTAAAGAAAAATATGAAGGACCTAGTAGTTCTATTAGTGTACTCCTAGAATAAGAGAGGAGCCCTATGAATTAGAAGAAGCTGAAATTCGAACAAGTAAAAGACCAAGGACTGCAACATCTTTTGGTCTTGGATTTTTGACCTACTTAGTAGAGGATGATCCTAATACTTTTGGTGAAGCCATAGCTTCGCCAGATTCCATCTTTTGGAAGGAAGCCATAAATAGTGAATACGATTCTATTGTTTCTAATAACACTTGGGAGCCGGTAGATTTACCTAAAGGATGTAAGCTAATCGGATGCAAATGGTTCTTTAAGAAGAAACTTAAGGCTGATGGTTCAGTTGATAAGTTCAAAGCACGACTTGTAGCTAAAGGATATAGACAAAAAGAAGGAGTCGACTTCTTTGATACTTATTCACCTGTGACTAGGATTACCTCTATTAGGATATTAATTGCTATTGCTTCTTTATATGATCTTATTATTCATCAAATGGATGTCAAAACTGCGTTTTTAAATGGAGACTTAGAAGAGGAGATTTACATGGACCAACCTGAGGGATTTGTTGTAGAAGGCCTAGAAGATAAAGTATGTAGACTTAAAAAATCTCTTTATGGCCTTAAACAAGCTCCTAAGCAATGGCATGAAAAATTTGATAAGGTTTTGACATCTAGTGGTTATGTTATAAATGAAGCTGATAAATGTATATATAGCAAATTTGGAAATAATTGTGGTGTGATTATTTGCTTATATTTTGATGATATGCTGATTATGGGAACTAGTTTAGATGTGATTAATAAGACTAAACAGTTTCTGAAAAAGCACTTCGAGATGAAAGATATGGGTCTTGCTGATGTTATTTTAGGAATTAAAATATTAAGAAATTCTAAAGGAATCACTCTAACCCAATCTCATTATGTGGAGAAAGTGCTTAAGAAATTTAGTCAATATAATTGTGTTCTTGCTAAAACACCTTATGATGCAAGTATACATTTAAGAAAACACTCAGGTCCTGGTGTTTCTGCGTTAGATTATGCTAGAGTGATTGGTAGTCTCATGTATCTCATGAACAACACAAGACCTGATATTGCATATGCGGTGAGTAGACTAAGCAGGCATACTAGTAATCCTAATGGTGAACATTGGGAGGCTCTTATTCGTGTATTGAGGTATTTGAGATACATTCTAGATTGGGGAATACATTATACCAAATTCCCTGCTGTACTAGAGGGATATTGTGATGCTAATTGGATTTCGGATACGAATGAAACCAAATCTACGAGTGGATATGTTTTCACTTTGGCTGGCGGTGCCATATCATGGAAATCCACAAAGCAAACCTGCATTGCGAGATCTACTATGGAGTCTGAATTCATAGCTTTAGATAAAGCAGGTGAGGAGACTGAATCGTTAAGGAATTTCCTTATGGATGTTCCTTTGTGGTCAAAACCACTTCCAGCTATTTCTTTTCATTGTGACAGTCAAGCAGCTATTTCGAGAGCTCAAAATTCATCCTACAATGGAAAGTCTAGACATATCCGTAGGAGGCAAAATACTGTGCGTCAGCTGCTTAAGGATGGGGTTATAGCTATTGACTATGTAAAGTCAAGTGATAATATTGCTGACCCGTTAACAAAAGGATTAGCTAGAGAGCTAATTTAGAAATCATCGAGGGGGATGGGGCTAAAGCCTATTATAAAAAATAGATCATCTATAACGGAAACCCAACCTTGCGAATGGAGATCCCATGGACAAGGTTCAATGGGACAACAAAGTTATTGGAGTGATCTGTGGGGGTACTACATTGGATTTATTCTAAACCCCTCCCTATGATGTTGTAGTACCGACTGTATTGGTTAGAGGATGAGATAATGCTCTTAATGCTTACTATAGCTTTTATCAGTGGGGTGTTTAGATACAGTACACTCTTGATAGAAGCACCTATTTGAGTGTGGAAGTGGGCCGCTTCCTATGAGAATTAAGGCTAATTTTCTAGAGCGCTCAAAGAAACTGGGAAAGTTCATGGCCGAAATGAACACAACCGCGAGAACTCAATGATTGTCTTAGAAATTATGTGTGTCTTATATTGTCCAAGTTTGCAATCATAATTGATGAGTTCAAGATATAATTCACTCTACAATTAGCAAACTCGATAGAATATACAAAGCTAAGGTTCAAGTCGAAAGACACCTAAGCCTGAATGATTTCTTCCTTACTCCAGAATAATATTTATAATTATCTTATTTCTTTCATGTGGGGATTGTTAGATATATATATTAATTAAAAGAAATAAATAAATTACGTAAAGTGTCAAAGTGGTGGAAAATGTGGAATTTATGTGGGAGGTCGGTGGTTCGATTCACATTCCACGTGCATATTTAAATAGTCTTTGATAGGGCCTTGGGGCATGGGCATTGGGCTTCTTTGATTAAAAAATAATAATAATAATAATAATAATAATAATAATAATAATAATAATAATATTTTTATTATTTATTTTTAATCATTTCAGAATTAATTTTTATTATTTCTGACTGTTGAGGCAGTTTCTTTTGAAGTAATGAAATCCATAAATTTTTAGTTTTTCTTCATTAATCATGTCGAAGTTATGAATATTTTCTCTATAAATTCTAGTCACTTTTTCAGAATAAAATACCGAAAAAAAAACAACTTATATGAAAAACAAATCTTCTTTTCTTATTCATCTATTTTACAATACGCTATTCTGGAGTAACCTTGAGAGTTCTGAAATCACTTGTGATTGCTGCACATAGTGATTCGATCGTTGTATCCTAGGAGTGATTGTCCAAAGAGGTCGCAGCAAATTACGGCGGGCAATTTCACTTTAGGACATCGTGCTGTCACGAGTCTCGATCGATAAGTTTTTCTAATCTGAAATATCATTGTTCTAAATAACAGTGCCTGCAACTAGTTTTGCTTAACAGATTTTACACAAATTTGGAGCTCGGTGACTTGGAGTTGATATTAGCACCCAACTGGGGCTAGAGGTGGCAGCGCGTCAAACTGATGAGTCGAGCTCCAAACTCATTGCTCGTGGGCGAAGTCGAGCTTGGCCCACGAGTCTTTCTTTTTTTTTCCTTTTTTGTTTTAAATTTATTTATACAATATTACAATCATTTAAAAAAAAAAAAATGTAGACTAAATGAAAACTCTCCTCCTTTTTCGGGGTTGGAACTGGCTACTTAATTAATTTCTTTAGTGGGCAGAGTTAAAATTGTACATGAACAACTTGTCACGTGTACAATTTTTCTTTTGAAATAAAATGTATTTAGATAAAAGATGATTAAGTAAAGTAAAGAGATTAAAACTAAATTAAATATTATTTACTTGACTACATGCAAGTTCGGCATACTTATTTTATATGCGAAAAGTGAGTGTCATGTCAATCTTTGACACATATTAACGCTTTCAATATATCTTATTTGAGTCGGCTTCTTACTTCTGACAAAATCTTTTTACCTGTACTAAAAGCAGATTCCGAAGCTACTGTGCTAACCAGAGATGTTAGTAGATCTTTTACTATGGTGGAAACAATTGAATATCTCCTTTTGTTTGCTAGCCAAAACTCAACTAAATCAAATTCTAAATAATCAACAGGCTCTACGTTCCTAAGTAATTATTGTTTAAAATAATTTTTCAATTCTTCAGATATTACAAGTGGACCACGTGATACAAAATCGTTACGAAAACAATGGGACATACTGTAATAAGAAGAAGTTCCTTGTGTATCACTAATTTCTTCCATTAGGTCTAATAATTCTAATCCATCATCTTTTAGTGTAGTGATACGCGATGGTGCGAATGGTGTATGACTAACATTAGTACCTAATCTTACCGAAAATGAGTTATACGTGCTTACTAACGTGTTTTCTAATTATTATAGGTGATAGTAGTGTCCAAAATCAACGCGTTACTGATTTTTTAAACAAGAAGTTCCGTACCCTTTAAATTGTAGCACAGGTTTATTACGAACACTAAGGAAAATAATATAGGCAAATCTTTTCAATATTTTCTAAATTTTATTTCCATAGCAATTATAATATCAATAAAAAATGAATAATTTCTATATCTATGAAAATTTTTGCAATAATATAAAGACGTTCAACAACTCTTGAACTAGTGGGTAGTATACTATTGTTGACCGCAAGTGTAGGATTGCACAACTAATACAGTGGACTTTTGAGTCCAGATATCACACCGACGGGGATTGAGTAATTGTATTTTAGACTATTTACCTTAACCGGAACTAAAGAAGGATTGATTTGAGATATATTTGTATGAAAACTGAACTAACAATTAAACTAGAAAGCAAGAAAATTTGATTTATGAAACTATGAAATAAACATGTTAGAATTACGAATTCACTTTAACTCTATCATCTATATTTTGACTTAGACATTTAACAATAATTTATGAGGTTTCAAAAATCTATGTTCGTATAATTATTAAAACCTTCTTTTGAATGGTGAATTAATTTTTTTTCCACAAGAGATCAAACTATATTTTTATGACAAACCCAAGCATGTAGAAAACCATTATCATTTTATGAACACATTTTGGGATTACACAAAGTATAGGAGTATATTTCTATCTCCTATCGAATTTCGTGGCAATTAATTCCAAATCTAATGTAATCATAATCTTTTGAACTTAGAAAAAATCACAAACATCAATAATCATGCTTCCAAAATTAAAGATGAAAATAATCAATAATTAATTGCATCAAACCCATAAATTTTATAAATTAAACATAAAGTCAAAACATGGAATCAAGAAATTAAAGTATTATCACAATTCTAACAATGAAACACCTAGCCTTGAAACATTATGGAAAATAAATTACTAGAATAATAAAAGGATGTTACCCCATTCATCTTCTTGCTTTTGTATCTTTAATCTTAATTCTGATGTTGCATGGATTCCCACACAATTGGACAACGTTTTGGCATGAAGATATAACAAGTGAGAACCTCCAAAAACGCGCCTCAAGTCAGGTATATATACGTTTAGTCGAAAACCTAGGTGAAAAGATGAAAATTTTGTTGAAACTTGCGCAAAAAGCCCAGTAGTCAGCCCAGACGGATAACCATGCGACCGCATGGTAGAAATCCATGAGATTGCACGGTTATAAGTTTTTCGGTTCTGCCTATTTCTAACATAGTCATATGATTGCGCGTCTATCTTCTATGCAATTGTGTAGTTATACAGCTAAAAAACAATTTCCATCTTTTGATTTCCTTTAATTGGTGCTCATCCTTTATGCACAGCAAGTCCTCCATCTTCCAATTTGATTTTTCTTTCAATTTGCACTTTGATTTACATCATCAACTCTTCATTTACACAATTTGGTTCTTTTATCATCCAATTGATTTGATTTTGGCTTTAACTGCTTTATTTTCTCAATCTTGGAATATTTTCGAAATATAAACAAATAATAATAAAATGAATAGAAAATATTTTTAAACGAACCTATAAAATCCTACTTTTAAGATATAAATAAGTGTATAAAATACACTTATCAACACCCTCAAACTAGAACTATTGTTCATCCTCGAACAAATTAAATTGAAACTATAAATACAAATACAAATAGCAAATATTCTATTAATGCCTTCCCAAAGACCAAAATTAAATGAAATAACACCACAATTTTTATATAAATCGGTTATTTATTGTTTCTTAATTTTAATAAAATATTCTAGTGTCAGAACGAAGCGTGTTTCTACTAATACCAACATACCTCAGTTGAAGATATCGTTTGACGTATATAACGAAGTTTTTGTTGTTCACTATACTTAGTGGCAATTCCGCCACCGCAGCGAATTGAACCATTTCAGTTCGATTTTCTTCTTCAAAATACATTCACATTATAAATGTAAATGTAGAATCACTAGCGGATGAACCAAATTATAATTGACTTTGATTTGAATCAACATACACATGTTTGGTCACACACTTGTGATAGTGATGGTTGAAGTGTGTAGTACATATACCATTTTGTCTTGCCAACTATTGTGCACAATATTTGTACACTGCTTTGAACTCTAGATTTCCGTAAGTTGTACGCCCAGATGAGACCGATTTAAATCTGAACACTTTATAGCTTTCTTACCTCTTTCGACTTTTCACTTTCCTCTTGCGTCGGGAATATCGACCACATCATGTTCTAAAATTTGAACATCTTCTTCAATATCATCCAAATCAATTCGGCTAACCACCGACCTCATCAATGTTTTCTACAATTGGAATGTCATTCGGACTGACAAATTCATCATTGAAGTGAGATTGTAGGGTTGAGTCGTGTCTCTCAACTCCAAGTCCCCTGTCGAACAATTCTTCAACAAATATTCGTTTGGGTTCGATTCTTTTTCTATGTTGAAAAATGAAACTCAAAAAATAGAAGAAGTGTAAGTGAATGTGGTGATTGTAGAGTCTAACCAAAGAGTTTTAGTATTATAGTATGAGAATTGAGAATAGAATTTTGTAAGAATGTTGAATGTAGTAAAGATAAAAAATAATAATGAATTGAAATGTATATAATGTATGTAGTAAATTGATATTTGAATTGGATTAAAGTAGAAGAAAATATAGATTAGATAATTGTAGAGAATTGTGGTGAAATTGGAATGAAAGAAAATGTATTTATAGATGGGAAAAAAAAAAAAAAAACATCAACATGATTGTTGGGGACTCCAACTGTCATGTTGAAAGTTTTGTGACCGTTAAAAATCCGTCAAAACACTTTCAATTGTGAACAAACAGTCACATTTTCAAAAATATGACCATTTGGTCACATTTATCGAGTTGGCTCATGGCTCGTTGCCACGAGCCGCTCGTCGGGTGACGAACTGAGCCCATGCTCGGCTCGTCATCCAATGGGCGTGATTGTCTCGTCCTATGTGGCGAGCCAAGCGGCTGGGCAAATGAACGGCTAGGCCCGTTTATCACATCGACCTGGGCGTACGTGCATGGTCTACGCTACTTTGTGCTCTTATTTTGAATGTGTATATGTTTTGATTAATACATCCAAATTGAGATTCGTATTTTGATTTGAACTTGAAAACAATTATCGTTCTAATTTGCTATGTGAAGATCTTTACCCCAAACTTTGTCCTCTTAACTTTCTCACGTGATTCACACCTAGGTTCTTCGTTTTGGTTCTTTTTGTCAATTTAAAGCCCAAAATCACTACCTTTTGGTTCAATCATCCTTAAATTCTGTTTTATCTTTTAAAAAAAGATACAAATTGCATAAAAATCTCTAAATTAATTCAAATTAAACATAGAGTTAGGCTCTAGATATGCATGTAAAACGCACTTTTCAATAATGATATCAACAATGAAATATATGACTTAAATTGCCATACTTATTTATTAGAAAATGTTCATATTTCCTCCTATATTCCTCCAATTGATTTTCTTGTTCAGTGGATATTAGTCCTATTTGATATATTCAATACGTTGAATAATGCATGCTGTAAAAATGGACATCGATAACATTTGCTACTAAAAGAATTGGCTAGAGAAATTGTTGGTCAAATCAGAATAGACATTTAGGGTTTTACTAGTTTTAAATTGCGAAATGCTTCTTTGTTAAAAGCAATTTTATAATTCATTCTTTGTAAATATGTTTATAAGCAGAATATTAATCTTTTCATTGAAGAGGAAAAAAATTGGCGGGTTGATTCCAAACATATCTATTTAATTTGAGTAAGGCCGGTAACTTAAAAATACCCAATTTTGAGGTCCAATATGGGAGTCCAAATCATGAGAAACCATTACAAATGACACGGCGATGGGGAGGGGGTTTAGGCGATTGTACAAATAGAGCATATCTTGGAAATTAAACGAAGCGTAGGCAAAGGGGCAGTTTCCACAACTCACTCCACAATCTAAGGTAAATCGTTGGAGCCATTGCAATCGGTTATCATATTTACATGGACAATTATCATAATCATGGACAGTTGATACAACAATGAAAGTTGATGATAATGTGAGCACTAGGGATGGTAAAAAAAATTCGACCCATCCCGAACCCAAAGGGGCCCGACCATAATGGGGGAAAAAACCTGCCCCACGAGTCAATGGGGGCAGATTTTGAATGAAAATCATTGACCCGAAGCAGGTTCGGGACGGGTACTCCTCTCCTTCTTGTCCGAAACCGCTCTCCAGATGACCATCGTTCTCCGCTCACTTCAATAGCTTCCTCAATCCTTTCTTCTCCCATGACGGCCTCTCATCTACCATTGTCGATGACTCTACATAGAATTGTAGATCTGCATTTCATCAGTATTGGCTAAGAGGTTTTTCGTCAAAAAATCATTTAGACAATTAGAGTCTTTTTACTATATTTTGAAGGACGATCTGATTCTTCGTTTTTTTTTTTTTTTTGTGAGTTTTTTGCTTTGATTTGCATTTTCATCTTAATTATAGAAGTTAAACCGAAAGCTCGAGGTTATTTTTTGTATGAATCTTAATGTACCTTCAAGATTAAGAAATTCAGACAAACAAAATTGATTAATTGAAGCATTAATGATCTCAGTATATGCTTTGATTTCAAAATCTGGTGAAAATTTTGTTGGGTAAAAATGTTAGAGAATCAAATAAATAAATCAAACCGAAAGCCCGTGTTTACACGGTTTCCTTAAATTGAATTCGTCGCCTCACCGGGGTGCACGAGGTTTTGATAGATGTTCGATTCCCAGGATACAATCGGTTGTCGGTTTACGTTGCACTACGCTCACCGCCTGTCGAACTAGTGTGTCTATCTCTCGAAGAACTTTGGCAAGGAACGAAGAAAGAAAAAGATATAGGCTGCTACAAATTAGAAGAGGAAGCTGGAAATTCTTTGTGTTTTTCTATGGTGTCTTTTTTTTTTAGCAGCCGAGAGGAAGAGGTAATTTATAGGCCAGCACCATTGAGTTCCTTTAATCAGAATTTGAACGTAAGAAACTGATGAATTGATGAAAAGGATGAAACTGATGCACATTTGTGAAACTGCTGCTGAAACTTTAATTTTCATTCAAACAAATTTTTGTAACTTCTGGAAATGAATAAGAAATGAAACTGATGGAAATATTAATATTGAAACTGGAAATCAGTTTTCCAACAATCCCCCACATGAATGAAAATTTGCGAAAACCAGAGACCCAAGAGATAAGGAGAGAGAGAGTAAATCGAATCAATCCTGCATAGGATAGGTAGCATTTTAGGTTTGAACCTTCCCTTGTGAAAATCTATCGGGTATTACTAGCAAACCAGTGGATTAGATGCCTTGAACTGTTTCGCCATTTGTGTAAACCAAGACAATAGATCTCACACAGGACCATTCTAGACACTGCTTAGTTCTCAATGTTGTGTTCGTTTTGGCCATGAACACATCGCCTGGTTCTGCAAGTGTTTTTTCAAGGATGTTTCCTTCCCAATCCTTATAGAAGCGGCCCCACTTCACACTCACATAGGTGATCTCTTAACTCAGCGTTTCACCATCACGCTTAAGAGTCATTAAAAGCATAGCTTAACCTGCATCTTTTAATCACTGTAAGCACCATAGGAATGAGTAGAAGGAGAACCTTCTCAGTGATTTACACTGATATGTATGGTTTAGTTGTCCCTTTGAACCTAGATCCTGGGATCTCCATTTAGCTAGGTTGGGTTTCCACCATGACACCTTTCAACGTCATAGGCTGCAAGCCCATTCCCCTCGATGCTTTGACAACTAGTTCTCGAGTTAACCCTTTGGTTAGCGGATCCGCAATATTATCCTTTGACTTCACATAGTCCAGAGTGATAATACCTTGTGAGAGTAGTTGTCGAATGATATTATGTCGTCTTCGAATATGTCGAGACTTACCATTATACATATTGCTCTGTGCCCTGCCAATTGCTGATTGGTTATCGCAATAAACACAAATTCCAGGCACAGGCTTTGACCATCTTGGAATATCTTCAACAAACTGCCGAAGTCACTCTGCTTCCTCAACTGCTTTATCCAACGCGATAAATTCTGATTCCATTATAGATCTTGTGATGCAAGTTTGTTTGGACGATTTCCAAGAGACAGCTGCACCACCAAGAGTGAAGACATATCCACTTGTAGACTTTGAGTCAGACATATCTGATATCCAATTTACATCAGCATACCCTTCGATTACAGCTGGGTATCTAGAATAATGCAGTCCAAAATCACGAGTGTACCTCAAATAATGTAACACCCTGAAAATGGCTTTCCAGTGGATAGCACCTGGGTTACTCGTGTAGCGACTCAGTCTGCTAACTGAGTATGCTATGTCTGGTCGCGTACAAGTCATTAAATACATTAGACTCCCTATTATCCGAGAATATTCCAACTGTGACACGCCGTCACCAGTATTCTTGGATAAATGGAGACTCAAATCCACTGGAGTACTGGCCACAGTGGTATCTGATTTGTTGAACTTGTCTAGTATCTTATCAATATAATGAGATTGAGATAACACAAGTCCATTCGGAGTTCGAGTAATTTGTACTCCCAAAATGACATCCGCGAGACCTATATCTTTCATGTCAAACTTTGAGTTTAACATATTCTTAGTGGCTTTGATAATCTTATCAGAGCTGTCAAAAATGAGCATGTCATCGACATACAGACACAATATGACATATCCATCATTAGTGTCCTTAATATAAACACACTTGTCGCACTCATTGATTCTAAAACCACTAGAAAGTATAGCATTATCAAACTTCTCATGCCATTGCTTCGGCGCTTGCTTTAGTCCATAAAGTGATTTAACCAGTCTACAGACTTTCCTTTCTTGACCTGGAGCCGAAAACCCCTCTGGTTGCTCCATGCAGATTTCTTCATTCAAATCTCCATTTAGGAAAGCTGTTTTTACATCCATCTGATGTATTTCCAAATTTCGCAAGGCTGCAATAGCAATTATCATCCGGATAGAAGTTATTCTCGACACAGGAGAATAAGCATCAAAGTAATCTAAGCCTTCTTTTTGCTTATAACCTTTGATTACTAGCCGAGCTTTATATTTATCAACGGATCCATCCGCTTTCATCTTCTTTTTGAAGATCCACTTGTAGCCCAAAGGCTTACAGCCCGGTGGAAGATCTACCAATTCCCAGGTATGATTCTTTAGGATAGAATCAATTTCACTTTTGATGGCTTCTTTCCACATATGACCATCGGGAGAAGATATAGCTTCTTTATAGCTTTGAGGATCATTTTCCATCAAATATGTGAGAAAGTCAGGGCCAAAAGTCTTAGAAGTTTTGGTCCTTTTACTCCGTCTAGGCTCATCATCACCTTCTTCAACTGGATCTTTACTGCTGCCAGAAGCAGAAGATTCCATAGTCCGTTTAATAGGAGTTAACTGTTTAGGAGATTTACAAGGAAATATATTCTCAAAGAATTGTGCATTCCTAGACTCCATGATCGTGTTCGGATCAATATCAGGTACATTCGAATAATGCACAAGAAACCTATATGCACTACTATTTTGTGCATAACCAATGAACAGACAGTCAACTGTCTTAGGTCCAATCTTGACCTTCTTGGGAGGAGGCACTGCGACCTTCGCTAGACACCCCCACATTCGTAAGTATTTATACGAAGGTGTTCGGCCTGTCCAAAGTTCATAGTGAGTCTTATCCGTATTCTTTCTTAACACTTTATTCAAAATGTAATTCGCAGAAAGAATAGCTTCTCCCCACATGTTCTGTGGTAATCCAGAACTAATCAACATAGCATTCATCATTTCTTTTAAAGTTCGATTCTTACACTCAGCGATTCCGTTCTGCTGAGGTGAATAAGGTGCAGTGGTTTGGTGAATTATTCCATGTTTAGCACAAAATTCACCAAATGGTGATTCATATTCACCACCACGATCACTTCGCAGTACCTTTATTTTCTTGCTAAGTTGATTTTCAACTTCATTCTTATAAAGAATGAATTTTTCGATAGCTTCGTCTTTGCTTTTAAGCAAGTACACATAACAGTATCTCGTGCTATCGTCGACAAAAGTAATAAAATAGTTATTATCGCCTCTTGTTTGGACAAATTTCAAGTCGCACACATCACTGTGGACTAGTCCCAACGGCTCGGTACTTCTTTCAATACTATGAATCGAAGACCTTGTAAGCTTTGCCTCAATGCAGGTTTCACATTTGTGATTCGAATCAATTTGAAACCTAGGCAAGTAGTTTAGCTTGCTTAGCCTACGAATTGCATTATAATTTATGTGACCTAATCTACCATGCCACAGATTAGGAGACTCAAGCAAGTAAATAGAATAAGTTTTCTCATTATTCATAACAGTTGGGGTTACAGCAATTACATTTAATTTAAATAGGCCATCAGTCATATAGCATTTCCCAACATAAACTCCTATCTTGGTAATCACTAGCTTGTCCGCCTCAATGACCATGCGGAAACCATTTTTGCTCAGAAGAGACCCAGAAACCAGATTCTTGCGAATCTCTGGCACATACAGCACATTGGTCAGAGTAAGCTCTCTACCAGAGGTCATCTTCAGGATCACCTTTCCTTTACCCAGCACTTCAGATGTTGCGGAGTTTCCCATGAACAATTTTTCACCATTTGTAACTGGTGTAAAATTAGTGAACATGCTCTTGTTGTAGCAGACATGGCAAGTGGCCCCAGTATCCAGCCACCACTCTTTTGGGTTAGATCCCACCAAGTTAACCTCACTAATCACCGCTGTAAGGTTTAGGTCAAACATGTCATCTGAGAGATGATCTCTCTCATTTCCAACCATATTAGCTTGAGGACGCTGCTTGTTATCCCTCCGAGGTTGGCGACAGTCTGCTGATCGGTGCCCAATTTTATCACAATTGAAGCACTTTCCATTGAACTGGAACTTGGCCTTCTTTCCTACCCCACCGGTAGGCTTCAACTGAGACCCTTATGTGGCCTGCTTTTTATCATTTCGATTCCCATTACCTTGCTTGGCTTTAAAAGATTGACCTTTCTTGGTACCAGAACTCTGGCCGTGCTCCAGTACATTAGCCTTTTTCAGAGTAAGAATTCTCCGATTTACATTCAACCAATTTGTTATCCTCCTCAATCCGCAGCTAGATAATTAAATCCTCGAAAGACATCTCTTTCCTCTTATGCTGCAAATAGCTTTTGAAAGCCTTCCACTGAGGAGGTAGCTTGTGAATACCAGTAGCCACTTGTAGGGATTCTGACATAGTCAAACCCTCAGCATGCATTTCCTGCAAAAGTACTTGGTACTCCTGCACTTGGCTCATCACTGAACGTGAATCCACCATTTTGAAGTCCATGCACCGACTGGCTAAGAATTTCTTAGACCCATCATCCTCGGTCTTGTACTTCTTTTCTAAGGACTCCCAAAGCTCCTTAGCAGATTTCTTTACCACATACACGTGATACAGAGAATTCTGTAGGCCATCCAGGACATAGTTGCAGCACAGAAAATCAGCACTTTTCCATGCATCCCAAGCAGCACGCCTATGCAAATCAGTGTCGTTTTCAGCCACAACAGGGGCATCCTCGGTAAGGAAACGTGCAAGGCCCAAAGTTGTAAGATAAAAAATCATATTGTTCTGCCATGTCTTAAAACAAGTCCCCGCAAACTTGTCCGGTCGAATAGCATGATTCACAGGAAATGGAGCCGGAAATGATGGCAAAGGTACCGAGGCCGCAGCCCTAGGTACTGGCAAAGGTATTGTGCTAAATTGAATTGCCGAGGTCGCAGCCGTAGGCAAAGTGAGGTTCACTCCAACATGAGGAATACCGCCACCAAGTGTCCCATCAACCGGAGAAACATCAGTCGAGGTCTCAACAGGGTTAACCGCAGTCATTGTAGGATTTGGTACACCAGTACCAACAGTGTTGCTTCCATTGTTCATATCGTCATTTCCATGAGACGTCATTTAACCTTAGAACAAGCAATAAATAATTTAGAATAACTATAAATTTGTAAATTGTAAATAGATTCAAGATCTATTCATCCGTTCAAAAAAAATTTCTGCAACTTTAAAATTGTAGGAACAGATTATTTTGTCAAATTATAAACAACTTAACAATATTTAAAATGAATTATATCAAAAAAAAAAAAAAAAATTAATTGAGACAATTATAGCAATCATTAACCAATGATTTGAATAATTATTACAAGTAAAGGTAGCAATCATTATAAATATGATGAGGCAATTATAAAATGATTTAAAAAATCATTACAAATGCATGCATGAGGGGAAAATCCATGCAAAACCATTTTTTGAGATAAATCATGTAGAGACAAATAATCTGACAGAGAGATAGAGTGAGAGGGAAACCATGCATAGAGGAAAACAAAACCACGAAAAAAAAAAATTCTTAGACACGATTTTTTTTTAAACAGTACACAGTAAAGGATGATTTAAAACAAACTGATTACTGATGCAGGAAACTATAACACAAAAGCAGAAAACAGAAGGAAACTATAACACAAAACAGAAAATAGATTTCTTCAGATTTTTCAATTGGAAGCAATCATTATAACAATCATTACCAAATGATTCAAAAAAAACATGCAAGTTGATAAACCACTATTAAACCATGCAAGACCACTTCAAAGAAACTTCCCATAAATTCATGTTGAAACGTTTGCAACAATATAATCATTAACTAAATGTTAAATTTATGCAAATAGCAAACTGTTGAAACCATGAAACGAGAAAATGTAGAAACTGATGATAGCAAACAAACTGGTCAAAACATGAGCCGAGAAAATTATAGAAGCTGATGAACGAAGAAAAAAAAATTGATTCTCAGAAAATTTCCAGGAACGATTCGATTTAAGCTTGTTGGGTAAAAATGTTAGAGAATCAAATAAATAAATCAAACCGAAGGCCCGTGTTTACACGGTTTCCTTAAATCGAATTCACCGCCTCACCGGGGTGCACGAGGTTTTGATCGGTGTTCGATTCCCAGGATACAATCGGTTGTCGGTTTACGTTGCACTACGCTCACCGCCTGTCGAACTAGTGTGTCTATCTCTCGAAGAACCTTGGCAAGGAACGAAGAAAGAAAAAGATATAGGCTGCTAAAAATTAGAAGAGGAAGCTGGAAATTCTTTGTGTTTTTCTATGGTGTCTTTTTTTTTTTAGCAGCCGAGAGGAAGAGTTAATTTATAGGCCAGCACCATTGAGTTCCTTTAATCAGAATTTGAACGTAAGAAACTGATGAAAAGGATGAAACTGATGCACATTTGTGAAACTGCTGCCGAAACTTTAATTTTCATTCAAAAATTTTTTTGTAACTTCTGGAAATGAATAAAAAATGAAACTGATGGAAATATTATTATTGAAACTGGCAATCAGTTTTCCAACAAATTTAGACTTCAGCAATCATTTTGGAGCAAGGTGATGTTTGCTAAATATTGCTCTAACTCCCATCCTCAATTGGCTAACTGTCCAACATCGGCATCTCATCTATGGCAAAGAATGACTCTGATCAAACACCAGGTTGATCCCCATATCAGATGGATTGTTGGAGAAGGACAATGTCATGCGCATTTAGACACATGGCTACATGGGAAATCTCTTATGGAATTTCAACATGCTAGAGACGAAGTCCAACTTGTGGCTGATTTTAGAAATGAATCTGGCTGGAATATCCAAAAACTTAGAGAAATATTCCCTCTATATATTCAGCAGGAGATCCAACAAATCCAACCTATTGATGGTCCTAATAAAATAGCATGGTCTCTCACCAGCAATGAAAAATTTTCCGTAAAATCTTGCAGTGAGCTTATTAAGCAGAAAAAGAATAAATAGATAAGTTTATGGTATATCTGGAATTCAGCTGTCCCAGCTAAAAACTCGATCTTCATTCAAAAATTATGGAATAGCTGGCTCCCAACTGATGATGTAGTGAAGAAAAAATTCTCTCTACCTCCAACCTCAAAATGTATGTGTTGTTTTCAAGAAGAAACAATCAATCATATCTTTATGTCAAGCAACTTGGCTAAGATGGTTTGGGCTCATTTTTGCCAACTGAGTAATATTAACATGGATGCCTGTGAATTGCCAAGAAAAATATTTCTCAAGTGGATCATTCATTCATGTGGACAACTACGTAATGCTATAATCTTCACTCCGCTTTTAATCATGTGGTATCTATGGCATGAACGAAATAGAGCCAAACATGAAGGGATCCCTATTAGCAGTCATAGAGTTATCAGAAGGGTTAAGTTTCAACTGGAAAGATTTATACAAGCTGGCCACTCGTGGAACAATGCAAGGAAATGATTTCCAACCGAGGTAGGTTAAAGCAATGGACGATATTCTTTCATTAATTAGATTTCTAATCTTTCTGTTGCATTTGGATATGGATTCTGTAAAGGGGGTAGTACCCCGAACTTTCTTTTCCAGCATGCATATTGTTGACGTCCCGTAAGCATCCCAGAGGCTAGACACCGTTTTTATGTTGACGATGCCCAGCCTCGGGGGTACTTACAGGACGTTAACACACGAATTGTCCACCGCGTAGTGTGAATTTGTTCCACGCGAGGTGGACGCGTCCCCAGGGGGTTTCGAACCTTGGACCTAAGGAACTTAAGAATTTCAAAGGCCTCCCTGGTACTACTAAGCTAAATAATAGAAAGTCATCACCGAATTAATCAATAAAGGCAATTTGAAATTCTACCTTTAATTTCTTCTTCGTAGAAGCCGCCGACCGCCTTTAATTCCAACCAAACTCAGCCAACTTTTATCCTCTTCTCCAAGAATTATCCCATGCGAGACTCCTCTCTTTTTCTTAATTCCAAGTTTTGCACTCTCTTTTTTCTTGAGAAGAATTCTGCATTTTTAATTATCTTTGGACTCACCCTCTCAATTGCACCGTCGACCTCCTCAATTAATAGGGAGGCCTTTGGAATTCTTAAATTCCATAGGTCCAAGGTTCGAAACCCCCTGGGGACCCGTCTACCTCGCGTGGAAAAAATTCACACTACGCGGTGGACAATCTTTGTGTTGACGTCCCGTAAGTACCCCCGAGGTTGGGCAACGTCAACATAAAAGTAAGCATTTTTATGTTGACAGTGCCAAGCCTCGGGGGTACTTACGAGATGACACATACAGATTGTCCATCGCGTAGTGTGGATTTGTTCCACGAGAGGTGGATAGGTCCCCAGGGGGTTTCGAACCTTGGACCTATGGTATCGGGGAGGCCTTTAGAATTCTTAAGTTCCATAAGTTCAAGGTTCGAAACTCCCAGGGGACACGTCCACCTCGCGTGGAACAAATCTACACTACGCGGTGGACAATCCGTGTGTTGACGTCCCGTAAGTACCCCCGAGGCTGAGCATCATCAACACATATAATATAGTTTCCTTTGAGTGTAACCAGCCGGGGCATCCTTTTTTTGGAGGTAAGACCCATATCGCCCTCCTTTTAGGTGTAAAAAAATTGAAGCTTTGTTTATTGTTTAAGGTTGCTGTAGCGAATAATTTGATATACTGTTGAGTGCAGTTTCATCGAAATTATTGTGGTCTTCTTGTGAATTTGTTAGGTTGTTTTCTGTGAGTAGATGAAAATGTAGAAATTCAGGAGCTTTTTCATTTCATTTAATTATTATTGGATGTGTTTAATTTCATGCTTGCCAAACATAATCCTACGAAGTTGGCCTGCCTTTCAAGTTTTAAAAAAATATAAAATAAATAAACGGGTCAACATACAGGGCGGCAACATGCCCCACCCTGAATAAAACCTGAACCCTCCCTGCCTCGAATTTGGGGGGTTGAGGGGCAGAAAAAGGACAACAAGCAGAATGGCCTACCCGTCTCGAACCCGCCTCGTTGTCATCACTAGTGAGCGAAGCTAGTTAGATCTTCATAGGAAGTCACTAAAAGAAGATACACAATGCAAGGAAGTGGGTAGTAGTTGCTTCAAGTCGGTTACGAAGTAAAGAAGAAGTTTTCAGCAATAATTGCATATATCATAAAAACTTAGGCATTTAGAAGGACGAACAAATCAAAACTCTTAAACAGAGATGTAATTTTTTTATCTTAGATTTTTTTATAACTTCCTCAGTTTAATTCGTATGCTTGCGCCCTAGAGACTTTTAGTGCAAAACACCTATTTTTGGGACTTTGTCTCAAAAGGTTTATCCCTTACAATTTCATCTGACCCTCTTTTAACTATTAACACGAGTAAAACAACACCTGCACTAAACAATTTGACAAGCCACCGATGTGCTAAATCGCAAGTGAACGATGTCGCATCCAAATAATAAAGTGGACATTTTATTTCGGATTATCACCCCACAGAGATTGTAATTAAGTATCGAAATTGTGTTAGTACTCGCCTTATCTGAACGGTAGAATTTGGATTTTTGAATTGAACTAAAATATTAAAATAGAAAGCAAAAGAAAATAAAAGACATTTAAATATTCTAAATTGATGTTTGTGAGTGGAGGCTCCCTAATGGATAAAACACCGGAACAAGCACGGGCCTTGATATCTAATATGGCTGAGAATACTCCGCAATTCAATTCGAATAGGGATATGCAAGTTCTCCGCGTGAATGAGGTAAGTGGTTTCAATATTGAAAATCAATTATCTGAACTAACAAATCTTGTTAAACAACTTTCATAACTAACAAGCGTCAAGGGCAGTTTCAACAGTAAGGGAATTTCCAACCTCAAGGGTAATATCAGCAAAGATCCCAAAATTCAGGTATGTCTCTTGAAGATATGATCAAAGCATTGGCTTCTAACACATTGCAATTTCAACAGGATGTCAAGTCCATCATTCAGAAATTGGAGAACCACATGAGCCAAATGGCTATAGCCATTAACAGACTGGAGGAACAATCCGGAGGAAAATTACCATCTTAACTTGAACTCAACCCAAAAAATGGGATTGCCATAACCGAGTGGAAAATATATTGAAGGTTCACGAAAGCAACCCCTAGTAAATAAAGAAGAAAAGGAGAAGGAAATTGAAAGAGAGGAAGCCACTTCAGAAAATCGTCAGGTAAAATCTGACTCTGTTTTAAATGCTGAATCAATCCACACCCCCTCGTTTGTTTTGTATTGTCAACTTTCACATTGAGGACAATGTGGAATTCAAGTGTGGGGGGGTGGGGGTGATTGAATTTTGGTGATTGTCTTTTGGTGAATTTCTTTTGTCTTTTGCTATGTTTCTTTCTATTCTATTTATTCAGCTTTTGTCCTATTTATTTAGCTTTTGTGATGGTCAGACTCGCATTTTGATTTAATAGGAAACGGCCTCACTTATGATAATATTTATTTAGCTTTTGTGATGGTCAGACTCGCATTTTGATTTAATAGGAAACGGCCTCACTTATGATAATTTTGAACCACCAACTTTCGAAATTGCATAATCGGAGAAGAATGAGCAATATGAGATGATTTTTTCCAATAAGTTATGAATAGATTTAAAATGCGGATTAAATTGAAAACTTTTGCAACCTAATTGAGCCAAACTAGAGTAGATTTGATAGAATACCTTGAGCGACCAAATTCTAGCAGATATTATCAGGCTTGTGTGAGTAGTTGTGGTTTGAATTTGGTAGGACACTACACTTAACAATTAAATTTTGAAATCGGGACCAAGATTAAGCAATGACCTATACTTCATAATTGGATGGGACGACACACATAAACCTTAATTTGTGAGCTTTTGAGCCTATGAACTGTTTTTACTCTTTATATTAAGCTCTTACTTCTTTGATGTGTGTCAGGCATGGTTGGTTTGTTCTTGGATGTGCTTTCATGTGCATGTTGTTGTAGCTTCTTTGCTCAAGTGTAAAATATAGTAAAGGCATTAGGTTAAGCCAAATTTGACTCTCTAAATGGGCCTACCATAATGAAATTACCAATAGAAGTCCCTTTGAACCTTAGCCTTTCATTGAAATTTTGATGCCATACTACAAGCTATAATTACCCTTTCTTTCATGATATCTCTATCTTGAACTTGTAAGAGAAGATATTCACAAGCCTGCGTTGGTTGAGAATTGTGTGGCGGACTAAGTTTCAAAATTGTCAATACCATCTTATGTTGACCAATGATTGTGTAGCAGTGTGGCCAAAAGAGAAAAGTTAAATGATTTTTTTTTAAAAAAAAAAGAGAGAAAAGGAAAGTTCAGTCAAGTGCTCAGTTAACGGTATCAAGAAAATTTGTCGGCGAGGAAAACAAAACTTCAAGTTTAACAAAACCAAAATCAAGTGTTAAATCAGTTGGATAGTAGGAAACCATGAAAGTCACACTGAAAGTGGAGGACGAAATGTTCATGTTGAACCAATTTGGCTTGTGAATTATCTTGTCAACTGAGCCTAAATGTTTCCCTTTTATCATATCTGACCCAAAGTCCTATTACAACTAAATAAAGACATTTACTTTGCACTTGTGTTATTGTTGGCTCCAGTTATGACATTTGAGCAGTCTGTGATAATGAATTATCCATGCTTTGAGTTGAGAAAAATTCTTACCCTTATACACTTTTGTGTGAAGAGAGAAAACATCTGGTGAGGGTTTTAACTCCCTTTACATGAACTTATGGGTGGTTTGAATTGCTTAGTCTATGATCTGTGTTTTTTATTTGGGGTTAAGGGACTTGTGTTGGCAAGATTCTCACCATGAACAACTCGTCTTGATCTGGTGGCTTTTGCTTGAGTTAGGAGAATCTAACACTCTTCTCGTAATTCATTGATATATGCTAAGAGAGAACTCACGAGAGGTGGGAGGACACAAGCTGCATTTGGTGATGAATTGGGCCGGGGGGCATTGATTTTCATTTGTGTTTAGAAAGTATTGGAAGATGCATCACATGCACACACTAACACACCCTGGTTATGCAATTGAATTTTCATGCTAAAGAGAAGTGGGTTGTGACCTTGACTTTTCGAATTATGGGTCTATCTTTTGGCTGAGTCATGTGCATCATTGTTTGAGGACGAGCAACGGTTCAAGTGTGGGCGGATTTGATAAGTACTTTATCAGCACTTATTTAGTTCATCTATTGTCGTATTTTGTTGTTCGTTTAATTCTATTGAAGTATCGTTTAATGCATTTTTATATATTGTGTGGTGTAGGATCACAAAGGGCGAAAAGAAAGAGAAAAGGGCCAAAAAGTGCTGAAAAATGAAAACTAGGGACCAAGGCTACAAATAAGTTACAGCCTAAGTTCCAGACTTACTGTAGCACACAAAATCCACCTCAAAACTTTTTCATTTAAATATCACATATGTTGTTTTATATAAAACCAGACCTTGCTATTTTCCTGTGAGTATCGATACATGTATTAATACTGGTTAAGAAAGACAGATATCTGGAAAGTTGCAATGTTTGTCTTTCGTCTTGTAATTAATTTAGTTGGCTTAACATTGGTAGAAACCAAATAATAGTAAAACTTTGCAATTGAATATTCCAAATATTGAAATGAAGGGTAGACATATAAAATGGATATACCAAGTCCGAAATTTAAGAAGCTAGAGGTTATAACGATATCGTATAAATGGTAAATGTTTAATTTAAAACTTAGAGAATAATGGATCTATATTATACTATATATATTTTAGTTTAAAAAATATAAGTATGATAGGCATTTTAGATAACTTAGAACTTATGAGCATCGCATGAATACAATTTATAATAGAACATTCTTTAATAGCTCAGTTAAAAGCATAAGATCTACTAAACATCTTTTTGCATCTATCGATACATGACAGTTATTTAGTTACTGTTAGAATTTTAAAAGTTTGTTAGATAAAACTATATAAAAGTATCGATACATAAAACAAAACTTTTATAAAAAATGAATAATTTACATATATATGTTATTCTAAAGCCGATTTCGAGGTTTTTATATTCTTCCCAAAATAAACCTCCTGCCCTAACTACTTACATATTAGTAAAATTAAAAACATCTGTATAAACAAACTCAAATGTATTTATATTATAATATTCTACTTTTATCTTGGTATACTCGTAGCAATACAAGGTAGGATGGCCCGGAGGATAACTCAAGATTTTCGTCTCTGTTATATACATATGAGTCAGACCATCTTTCGAGGCTTTCCACCCACGAGTAGTTGATTTAAAATATGCAAGATCAAGCATCTACAATAAAAATGAAAAATATGAATACAATGGTATTCAGCAAGTAACAAAATCTTCAGTTTTAAAACATGAGCTTCGAGAGGGCTCGTATTACAAACCATATGTTATCCTGTGCGCGTAATAATTCAAGCAAGATTTACAATCCTGATACCAATTCAAGTATAACAAGTCAAGCGCCATAGGGCGTAATATCAAGTGGGATAACATAATAAATGTAATAATGCAAGAAAATATTTCAATATGGCCAGAACAAGATGAATCATCAATAATTTTTGCACGAATTAGAATTTAAGACTATTGTAGTGTTACTTGCCTTATTTAGAACCTGAAAATCAAGTAGGAAGCAAAAATCAAACTTCTATTATACTGAATTTAATGAAAGTATCAATACTTATTCAGACCCTGGTTCTTCATTTATCGATACATGAGGAACCGTTTCTGCAGTTTGAATTTTGAACTCAACAGAATTATTTCTTTGTTGATCCAGAATTCTTGCAGAACTATCCCATGATTTTAACAAAATTTTTATAAAGCTATGATTTAAGATCAAAAACTACCTTTGGAAATCCAAGATAAAATGGAAACCATGCTCTCTCACGTTTTTAATTGAATTTTCAGGTGTAGTTTTTAGATTGAATAGTTCACCTACTTATACACAAGCTGAAGCACTACAGTTCAGATTTTCTTTAATTAAATTAATAGTCTTAGGTTATAATTACCCTAAACTAGCTTGGAGGAGTAAGAGGGGCTATGAGTTGGAGGTGTTAGTCTGCATAGCAACGCTCCCTACATGTTTGACAGGTGGCTAAATATATTAGTCCCAACAAGCCATACTAACCCACGCGTAAACCCTACCTGGGTTTCTGCAAGTATTGATACATGAAATTCTTGTATCGATACATAGATAAAATATCTTAATTCCTGTATTTGACTTCTGCATGTATCGATACATGGATAAAACAATTTCAGAATTTTAATTTCTTAAAATTTGGGAAAAATAGTGAATCATTACAATCTTCCCCTCTTAAAAGAATTTCGTCCTCGAAATTACCTGAGAAGATTTTCGGATATTTCTATCTCATTTGTTCTTCTCTTTCCCAGGTTTCTTCTTCGATTGTCGTGGTTTTCCATAGAACTCGTAGTAAAGGTATGGTCTTATTTCGAAGCTGTTTGACTTCTCTTATTATAATCTGAACAGGTTTTTCTTCGAGAGTTAAATCAGGTTGTATGTCATTCGGAACATCACTCAAAACGTGAGATGGATTAGGAATGTATTTTTTGAAATATGAAAAACAATATGCATTCGTTGCAACTTTTCTGGTAATTCCAATTTATAGGCTACTTCACCAATTCGTTCCATGATGGGGAAAAGACCGATAAATCTTGGAGTTAATTTGTCTTTCTTTCCAAATCTTAATAATTGCTTAATTGGTGAGATCTTTAAAAATACTTGATCCCCCACTGCAAATTCAAGAGGTCTTCTTCTTTTATCTACATAACTCTTTTGTCGATCTTGAGCTGCTTTCAAATGACTTTTATCCTTTCCACCACTTGTAACATTTCTTGCAACATATCTGAATTTGCTGTCGAACGTTCTTCTGTTTCATTCTAATTCAAAGGAGATCGACACTTTTTTCCATACAAAGCTTCATAGGGTGGCATTCCAACAGATGCTTGATAGCTGTTATTGTATGAAAATTCAACTAAAGGTAAGTAGTGATCCCAACATTGTTCAAAATCCAGTACACATGCTCTCAGCATATCTTCCAATGTCTGAATTATTCGTTCTGATTTTCCATCAGTTTGTGGATGGAAAGCGGTACTAAAGTGTAACCTCGTTCCAGATTCCTTATGTATCTCTTGCTAAAACTTTGATAGAAAACGATGGTCACAATCTGAAGTAATGGATAGAGGTACATCATGTAATCGAACAATTTATTGAATATACAAATTTGCAAGCTGCTCCATTTTATAGGTCATTTTGACTGGAAGGAAATGAGCTGATTTTGTAAGTCTATCCACAATCACCCAAATTGCATCATAGCCTTTCGTTACTCTTGGTAAACCACTGACGAAATCTGTAGTAATCTTATCCCATTTCCATTCGGGTATCGAAAGTGGTTGTAAAGTACCGATGGGTTGTTGAAGTTCTGCTTTTATTTGTTGACAAGTCAAACATCTGGCAAAAAAGTTTGTAATTTATTTTCTCATCCTTGGCCACCAGTATCGAGATCGAAAATCTTGACACATTTTTGTACTTCTTGGATGGATTGAATACGGAGTATTATGTGCTTCTTCTAAGACTTTATTTCTGACTTGTGGTGGTACATAAATTCGGGCATTACACCTAATAACCTCTTCACTTGAGATATTAAAATTAGAAGATCCTTGACTTGTTCTATGTCGTAGCTTATCCACAAACGGACCTGTTTTCTGAGCTTCCCGTATTAATTCTAGTAATGTTGGTTGTACTACTAGAGTATACATTTGAGCCTTTTCAGATTCTAGAACTTCAAGTTGTAATTTTTCCATGTCTTTTTGAAGTTCTTTTGGTCTTTGCTTTACAGTGGGTGTTTTACGGCTTAATGCATCTGAAACAATGTTAGCTTTTCTTGGATGATAATTGATTCCACAATCATAATACTTCACTAGCTCCAACTATCTTTGTCTCATATTTAATTCTTTTTGAGTAAAGAAATACTTGAGACTTTTATGATCTGTAAAAATCTCACAATGTTCACCATATGAATAATGCCACCAAATCTTTAAGGAAAAAACTATAGCGGCAAGTTGTAAATCATGTACTAGATAATTATGCTAGTAGGGCTTTAATTGTCGAGATGCATAAGCAATTACTTTTCCTTGTTGCATTAATACACATCCAAGACCATTTTTTGATGCATCACTATATATTGTAAATTCCATATCTCCGCTAGGAATAGTCAACACCGAGGCTGTAGTTAGCCTTTCCTTTAATTCTTGAAAACTCTTCTCACACTCTACTGTCCATTTAAAAGGTAAGACTCTGTTCTCTTTGCTGTTTTGAGGTCGTTTTCTGTTTTTATTTTCGAAAACGCTAAAAAAGTGTTCTCTTTACCATTTTCGAAAACACATTTTGGAAAAAAAAAAAAAAATTTGTACACAAAACGCAAAACGTTGAAAACCTCGTTTTGGACGTTTTGTGTGTATTTCGACAAAAAAATGTCCAAAACGCATTTTGAGAATTTTTTTTTTTTAAAGAATTATCTTAACTTGGAACTAAGCTTAATATAAAGTTTTTATTTTTTTATTATTTTCTTTAGAATTATCCTAGCTTGGAATTAAGCTTAAATAATATTTTTTTTTGGGGATTTATCCTAACTTGAAACTAAGCTTAAATAAAATTTTATTGAATTCAATATCAACATTACAAAAAAAAAAAATTAAGTGAGAATTCTTGTTGTTATATTTCAAAAAATGTACTGATAAATGGACTCTGATAGTTTTGAAAGAACTTGCATTTTCTGGATTTTAATAGAATTAGAGCTTTCTTAAATCCCGAACCTGAGCAAGCTATGTTAATATAGATTCTTAATACTCACATTAGTGTGTTGCATGTAACCATGTTTTCAGTGTATTGTGAAAGGAAATTTGAATTTGAGTAAGTAGTATTTTGCAAGCAAATTAATTAAAAATAGTTTAAGTAGTATTTTACAAAATTCCAAACAGAACGTGTTTTCCAGCTTTTCATTTTCAAAAACAGTTTTCAGAAATAACAAACCAAACGCGTTTTCAGCAAATTTGAAAACAAAAATGAAAACAGGAAACACAAATCATTTTCGAAAATGAAAATACAAAATAAAATACAAACAGAACGCCACCTAAGTTTTTTCTTGTTAATCTGGTTAATGGTACTGCTATTTTTGAAAAATCTGGAACAAATCTCTGATAATATCCTACTAATCCCAAGAAGCTTCGTACTTTTGTAGGTGTAGTGGGTTGTCTCCATTGAGAAAATGCCTCAATTTTACTAGGATCTATCGATTCCTTCTTTTGATGTTACATGACCCAGGAAAGTTACTTTGGCCAGCCGTAATTCACACTTAAAAAATTTAGCATAAAGTTTCACTTTTCGGAAAGTTTGTAAAGCCAATTTCAAATGTTTAGCATGTTGAGGATGATCTTTAGAGTAGATCAAGATGTCATCAATGAATAGTATAACAAATTTATCCAAAAACTCTCAAAAAACACGGTTCATCAAATCCATAAATGCTACTGGAGCGTTTGTCAATCCAAATGGAATTTTTAAGAACTCAAAATGTCCATATCGAGTTCTAAAAGCTGATTTAGCAATATCTTCATCTTTTATTCTTACTTGATTATACACGGATCTTAAATCAATCTTCGAAAAAGTAGTTGATCCTCGTAATATATCTAACAGGTCATTAATTCTAGGAAGAGGATATCTATTCTTAATGGTAACTTCATTTAGCTCTCGATAATCAATGCATAATCGCATTGACCCATCCTTCTTCAAAAATAATACTGGTGCACCCCAAGGTGAAGTACTGGGGCGAATAAATCCATTTTCCAGTAAATCATCAAGTTGATTCCGTAATTTTTTTAATTTTGTAGGGGCCATACGATAGGGAGTTTTGAATATAGGATTTGTACCAGGAACAACTTCAATATTAAAATCAATTTCTCGTTTAGGAGGTAATCCCGGTAAATCCTTGGGAAAGACATCAGGAAAATCTTGGACCACGGGGAATTGTAGATAACTCTGGAAATGTATCAGCTTTAACTTGATATAAACTCATCCAATATCCACTATGTCCTTGGGAAATCAATTTTATGGCTTTAAATGACGAGATGATGATCTTGGAAGTTTTTGCCGGAGGTGGAAATGATATAGGTTTATTTTCGAGAAAATTTAAGGTTCTTGCTTTACAATTCAAAATCACCCCATAATTAGATAACCAATCGATCCCTAATATGATATCAAAATCTTTGATATCAAACATGATAAGTCTGATAGGATATTTACTATCCTCTATTTGAATTGGAGCTTCTGATATATGATTTTGAGTTTGGTATACCTTTCCATTAGGTAAGGTAATTTCGCAAATACTAAATAATTGTTTAATAGGTATTTGGTGAATTTGTAAAAATTGGGTAGATACAAATGAATGAGTGGCACCATAGTCAAATAAGGTATAAGCCGGTTTGGTAAGAAGGTAAATCGTACCTGTGATCACTTTATTGCTTTCCAATGATTCCGGTTGTACAAGAGCATAAACCCGGCCAGATTGCGGTAAAGCTTTGGTCAGATTAGCTTTTTACTTGGGACAATCTCTCAATAAATGACCTTTTTCTCCACATCCGTAACATGATCCTAGCTGGGTTCAACAATGGCCTTGGTGTGGTTTTCCACAATAAGAACAAGATAGTGGATTTACTTCCGACATCTTTATTTTAGGTATCTTGATATTTGATTGGGGCTGGAGTGGCCTTGGAAATTTATTGCCACTATTCCTATTGGAAAATCGAGGATTCCATCGAGTTATCAGCCTCTGAGGATTTTGATTTCGAGCTTCTCTAGCTTTCATTATTTTGATCTCGGCTTGTTCGGCCGTTAATGCTCTCTCTACTATACTTGAAATTGTAGCCGTAGATGAAGAAGACATTAACACGTCTCTACTTAGTTCAGGTTTCAATCCTTCCACAAATCGATCTATCTTATGTCGAGGTTGACTCACCATGTGTTCCGCAAATAGAGATAACTCTTCAAACTTCTTCAGTTACTCAATCACCATCATGTACACTTGCTTTAATTGGATAAATTCATTAAGTTTTTTATTTTGAACAGATGAGGGAAAATATTTGTTACGGAACTTCTCACAAAACTTTTTCCAATCATAAGTTACAGTTCCATCTAATTGAAGCAAGATGTCCCACCAGTAACCAGCATTTCCTCCTAACATATAGGTGGCACAATTTACTTTCACTTCATCCGATGTATGCTCGTATAAAAACATCCATTCTATTGTTCTAATCCAATTCTCAGCATCTATCGGATCCTTAGCATCTTCAAACACAGGAAGCTTTAAGCGTCGAAATCGATCAGTAATTGCTCCACCATCATTTGAAATTGGATTTTGTTGACTATCGCCATTATGATTTATTAACTGTACAATCTTTCGAGCTTGTTGCTAGAGGACTTGAGTCAAATGGTTCGTTGATGCAGCCATTTTCGTAGGTCGAGATGAACTCATATGCGACATACTTTTAAACCCTAATATATACATCAAAAAATAAAAATTATATCAAGATTCAAAAATTCAAAATTTTACTTAATGTATCGATACATAGTATCGATAATGCTTAAGTAGAAACTTTGTACCACTTCGATGTATCGATACATATAAGTAATGTATCGATACATCATCGCGATTTAAGAGGGTTTCTGGGGTCATTTTTATTCGTAATTTCAAAAATTTCCGCAAGTTTCTCTCTCGTTTTTCTAGGAGTTTACTCTAATTCTTCATAAATCTTATTATCATGCCTCGAATTAAACATTGTGCAAAAAGAAGTAAACAATCAAGCAGTTTAATTCCTTATATTACGCCAATAGAAGAACTAGTTGCTATTTCAATTTCTTTCTCAAGTTCTGAAAAACTTCTTCTAATTCAAAAAAATATTCGTCCCATACTGTTTCTCAATCACAGGGTTTGAGTTCTACAGAAATTTCTTCTCCAGAAGTGCGTGACCCACACACTAAATGAGTTCATGATGTGGATGTCAATTCTCAACCTACCCAATGCCCCAAACGAGCTGCTATTGCTTCAAGTCGAGGTAGGCTGCTTCTTCATCTAGTCGTGGTAGGGGTAGGGGTCAAGGTAGTAAGGGTAAGGAAAAGGTTGTTGAGGAAAATAGTGAAGATGATTTTGATGGTTTAACTACTTTTTTTAGCATATTTTTCCTTAGTGCGGAGACTCAATCCCATTTTCTACGTTGAAGAAATTACCTATAGTACCGGGAAGATTTCTAAAACTTTCATTTCTTCGTTCTTTTGAATTTGAATTTCTACCTTATTTCAAGCATTTCGGGTGGTTCAAGTTTCTTGAGAATGGGGAAAAGATATGCGAGAGGTTATGATGAGAATCATAGGAGGCTCGACAAGGAAAAATCAATTATGCAATCCAAACAAATTTTAAGTACATTTTGAATGATTCCCGAGACATCAAAGAATAGTATTCGAGGCTAAAATAAGTGATTCAAGTAAAGAAACAAGACGAGAATCAAGTTGGAGTAAAAAATCATGCGTGCTGGAATTTACTCCACGAGGCTGCTAGCTCTCAGCAAACAAAAAAAGAACTGGAAAATGGACTCCTACGCGGCCACGAGAATTTGCGTGGCTGCATAGTTCAATTGGACCCAGAATTCGCGAGTTTTTGTATTAATTCCGGTTTTCTTTATTTCTTTCAATATTTGTACTATAAATACCAAATTACACTCAAACCCTAAAGAGTTTAAGATGTTTTGGTATTGAAGCCTCTTTGGGAGCATTTGAAGGTGAAACCCTTTTCCAATCTTGTGCCTCTTTGAGGTAATATTCTCACTTCATTAGAATATATTTTATTCTTGTGTTGTTAAAAGCAATCTATCAACTTGTTTATTTCTCTCAATTGGGTTAAGGTTTATTCCTTGAAATTTTGTTTATAGTAAACTTGGGTATAGGTTTATTTTACCATTTTAGTTTTCTTGGGTTTGATTTCAAATTGTTATGGGAATTTTTGGTTTAAACACCAAAGGAGTTTGCATCATTTGGTATCAGAACTTGGCTCTAAAATTGGTAAATCTATCATTTATATTCTTGTATTGTTGTTGTTCTTCATATTCAAAAAATAAAATAAAATAAAATAATAAAAAACGAAGATACAAAAAATTTGGGGAAAATTGTACGCCCATGAATATTTGTTGATTCTTAGATGTTGAGTATTATTATTGCTATCATTGTTGAGATTGTTGGGGATTTTTCATAACAAAAACACTTGCATTTCCATAACTTGCAAAGTGTGCCTACCAAGTGTTTGATAAATTGCTCTAAAGAGAACTTCCATGTTAGAATCCACTTTTCTCAACACCCAAACTAGTCCTTAGTAATTCCTTGTTCTTTTCCAAGCCCTTTGTGAAGTTTTGTAATCCAATACATTGACCCATAAATCCATATTACATCTCCTTTGTTCTAGCAAGTTATAAATTCTACTTGCTATTTGTGCTCATCAATTTCTATATCTCTTCCTTGATTGTGCTTTGAATCTTCACAAGATTTAATTTTCTCGGTATAGTTGATTGTATTCCTTAGAGATTGAGTGAAACACGAGTGAAATGAATTCTATGTGAGGACACTCCACACTTGCACAACATGATCCATCCAAATACTCAAAATGAACAAAACCCCAATGCCCAAACTCAAGACTTGCGTGAGATGTTGCAAACCCTTTACACCCTCCAATTTACTAGAAAAATAGAGGAGATGGGAGGGAGGTTGGATATGTTGGAAAGGTTGGAGGAAATGAGGAACATTCCACCACCTAAGAATAATGGTGAAAGAAGGAAAATTAGAAGAGTTAGGGGGTAAACTTGATTGCGATGGTGGTAATGATCAACATTGGGGCATGGGTAGGAATAAAGGAGAGCGGAGTGAAACAGGGCATTAGAGGAGATTTGATAGGGGGCTCATGAAGGAGGAGAGTGATCCCGTGTGGGACTTTAAGAGCCAAATGAAAACTTTTGAAGAAAAGTTTAAGACATGGGAGCGTGAAAATAATGAAAGAGGGATGGTGGTTGAATTGCAAGAGGTGCCCCTAGATAAGAAAGTTGAGAAGAAGGGGGGAGACTTGAAGATTGGAGTAGTTGAACAAACTCCAACTTTTCATGTGGAAAATAAAAATTTGGGAAGTGAAGAATTGCATGAATTGGGGGAGGAAATTATTGGTGAGATGGTGAATGAGCTTAAAAATGTGGGAGAGTTGGTTGAGCTTGATAATGTGGAGGAGTTGTTAAAAATAAAAATTTTGAAGTGGTGAGTGAGCAAGAGAGTAAGAAGGTAGGAGGTGAAGAGAAGAGCCTCGACATGAGTACAATGATCCATACCTTGTACTTGAAAGAACTAATGATCCCCACCCTATTTTATTTAAAACTTTCTTGCAGGTTTGACACGATTGGGGGGCTAGATCCACATCACTTGTGCCCAATGAATTTCTTGATTCAATCCATCTACATAATCAACTTGAAGGTTTCATATTGGTTTATCATGAGGCTTAGAAGCAAGGACTTTCCATTTGACCTAGGGGGTGCAATGAAGCACCATGAACAAATCTATGATTCGGGATGAATCATCCTGAAGAAGGAGGGTATGATGAGTATCATAGGAGGCTCGACAAGGGAAAATCAATTATCCGAGCCAAACAAATTTTAAGTACATTTTGAAGGACTCCCGAGACATCAAAGAATGGTATTCGTGGCTAAAACAAGTTATTAAAGTCAAGAAACAAGCCGAAAATCAAGTTGGAGTCAAAAATCACACGTGCTGAAATTTACTCCATGGGGTCGCGAGGTAGAAACGAGGCGTGGTCGTGCTCTCTCAGCTAAAATAACAAAACTAGAAAATGGACTCCAGCACGGCCATGAGAATTTGCCTTGAGCAGCCACGCAGTTCAACTAGATCTAGAATTCAAGAGTTTTTGTATTAATTCCAGTTTTCTTTATTTCTTTCAATATTTGTACTATAAATACAACATTACACTCAAACCCTAAAGAGTTTAAAATGTTTGGATATTGAATTATTCTTCCCATGGGATGCTGGGATCTTCATTTTAACTTTACCAATATTTTCATCTATCCCATCCCTACCCTTATGCTTTCTTAGATGACCTCGATCAAATCCCCTAGTGTGCCAATCTCCTCTATTCCTTCCCATTCTCCACTTTTGTTCCATACCCCCCATCATTTCCCAAAACATTATCAAATTCATTCCCAACTTTTCTATTCTTCCACTTTTGAAGTGCTTGTTCGAAGAGCTCCGGGTCAATTATGGACTATTTTAGATGAAGATTCAAGGCTAAACAAAGTGATTAAGTTAAAGAAGGAGCCAAGAATCAAGTGGAAGATCAAAACCACGAGGTGCTGAAAATCAAACCACGTGGTAACGTGGTTGAAATGGGTCGTGGTCGTGTGACATTTGCTGATTTAACAGAACCAATAAATGGCCACCTGCACGGCCACAGGAAATTACTCTGGGCGGCCGCGCTCTTGACCCGAGACAGATTTTCGAGGATTTTATTTTAAGTTTGACCCATTTTGTTCCTTTTTCTATTGTACTATATATACTTGTTAAAACCCTAGAACTTAGTAGTCTTGGTTGTATGAAATTAAAGCCTCCTTGGGAGCAAAATTAGAAGTAAGAATTCCTCTTCAAATCTTGTTGCCTCTTTGAGGTATTATTCTCAACTTCATGTAGAATGTTATGATTCTTGTGTTTTTGGAAGAAACATTTGAACCTGCTTATTTCTCTCCATTGGGTTAAGGATTTTTCCTTGAAATTTTGGTTAGATTAAGCTTGGGTTTAGGTTTATTTTACCATTTTAGCTTTCTTGGGTTGGTATTAAATTGTTCTGGGAATTTTTGGTCCAAACACCAAAGGGGTTTGCATCAGGTTAATTCAATTCTTTTATGCAAATGCAAAGATCCAAACAAGTTGTGATAGGGAGATTGAAATTGAAAGGAGAGCTCGAGGTGATGGGATCTTAAAATCAATGGTGAAAGGGAAAACTTTTTGGGTCGGTCCATCTAAGATTCGAGAGATTGTTGAGCTACAAGAGGGTGGAGAGATTTATGATTACACCTTCGAGAAAGTAGGCGCATGTAGGTTTATTTTTGATGATCCTACCCTCATGGATATTTCTGATCACTCGTTACTTTTGCTATTCCATCGAAGATATCTTCATCTTATGTTTACTCACTTGATCAAGCCTCGTGGGTATAAACATTCCACTTTGCAGGCTGAGGAATTATGGTTTTTGGAGAAAGTTTATAGGGATAAATAGGTGGATTTAATGAATCTTATTTTGGATGGTTCGATTGAGAGTGCGAGCATCCGAGGTAGCAGGTTATTATGTGGGTGGGTAGTGATGGTGCTTTTACATCATGAGGGAATTAGCTTTGAAGGAGATTTTTTATAGCCGGTTCATCTAAACAAAACTTTTGGACCGGCCACATTGGCCAATAAGGGATATACTAAGTCATGCCCTTGATTTTCGGTCCCAAAGCCTCATGTTGCAGGTGGGCATAGACAGGGAATTGGAGTTGCAGGCGAGGGTGAAGATGCTAATGTTGGTGCTGATGTTGGTGCTAGTGTTGAGGGTATAGGAGTTTTGGCTGAGGCCAGTTGAGTTGGAGAGGAGCATGCTACCGAGGCTCTGGGTACATAATCTCAAACTCCAGATTGACTGGCATTTATGGAGGAGTCAAGGAATGCATGGACGACTATCTTGCAATCGATCTAGGATTTATCTGCTTGAGTTAGTGTGATAGAGAAACACTTATCCATCAAGACTCGAGCCACTGATGTTCCTGTGGATCCCCCATCCCCCGGGACTTAGTTTATCTCCTCCCCCTATTTAAACATGTATCCCTTCTTTTGATAATAATTTGGATGTATAAAATGATAACTTTAACTTTTATATCTATGTTATGAAATGTTCAAGTTTTCCCTTATTTGCTATACTATCTATCATTCATATAATTTCAAGTAAACATACCTCGATAGGTTGGAAAGAAGATGTTGACTCATATGTATATGAGGGTCAACATAACCTACAAATCGAAGCTCTGACAACACTTGTAGCATAAAAAATCCACTTCAAAATTTTTCATTTTAAATATCACATATGTTGTTTTATATAAAACCAAACATTGCTATTTTCCTGTGAGTGTCGATACATGTATCGATACTGGTTAAGAAAGACAGATATCTGGAAAGCTGCAATGTTTGTCTTTCATCTATCTAGTAATTAATTTAGTTGGCTTAACATTGGTAGAAATCATAATAATAGTAAAACTTTGCAATTAAATATTCCTAATATTGAAATGAAGGCTAGACATATAAAATGGATAATACCAAGTCCGAAATTTAACAAGCTAGAGATTATAACGATATCTTATAAATGGTAAATGTTTAATTTAAAACTCAGAGAATAATGCATCTATATTATATAATATATATTTTAGTTTAAAAAATATAAGTATGATAGGCATTTTAGATAACTTAAAACTTATGAGTATCGCATGAACAAAATTTATAATAGAACATTCTTTAACAGTTCAGTTCAAAGCATAAGATCTACTAAACATCTTTCTACAGGTATCGATACATGACAGTTATTTAGTTACCGTTAGAAATTATAATAATTTGTTAGATAAAACTATATACAAGTTATTCTAAAGCCGATTTCGAGGTTTTTATATTCTTCCCAAAATAAACCTCGTGCCCTAACTGCTTATATATTAATAAAATTAAAAACATCTGTATAAATTAACTCAAACGTATTTATATCATAATATTATACTTTTATCTTGGTATACTTATAGCGATACAAGGTAGGATGGTCCGAAGGATAACTTCATATTTCCGTCTTTGTTATATACACATGAGTCAGACCGTCTTTCGAGGCTTTCCACCCACGAGTAGTTGATTTAAAATATGCACGATCAAGCATCTACAATAAAACATGAAAATATGAATACAACGGTATTCAAGAAGTAACAAGATTTTTCAGTTTTAAAACATGAGTTTCGAGAGGGCCCGTATTACAAACCATATGTTATCCCGAGCGCGCAATAATTCAAGCAGGATTTACAATCTTGATACCAATATCATATATTTCAAGCAGGAAAGAACTTCTCATAGTTCAAGTATAATAAGTAAAGCACCATAGGGCATAATATCAAGCGAGACAACATAATAAATGTAATAATGCAAGAAAATATTTCAATATGGCAAGAACAAGATGAATCATCAATAATTTTTGCATGAAGTAGCATTTAAGACTATTGCAGTGTTACTTGCCTTGTTTAGAACCTGAAAATCAAGTAGGAAGCAAAAATCAAACTTCTATTATACTGAATTTAATGAAAGTATCGATACTTATTCAGACCCTGGTTCTTCTTGTATCAATACATGTATCGATACATGAGGAACCGTTTCTGCAGTTTGAATTATGAACTCAATATAATTATTTCTTTTTTGATCTAGAATTCTTGCAGAACTATCCCACGATTTGAACAAAATTTTTGCAAAGCTATGATTTAAGATCAAAAACTACCTTTGGAAATCAAAGGTAAAAAGGAAACCAAGCTCTCTCACATTTTTAACTGAATTTTCAGGTGTAGTTTTTAGATGGAATAGATTCACCTATTTATACCCAATCTGAAGCACCATAATTCAGATTTTCTTTGATTAAATTAATAGTCCTAGGTTATAATTACCAAAAACTAGCTTGGAGGAGTAAGAGGGGCTATGAGCTGGAGGTGTTAGTTTGCATGGAAACACCCCCTACATGTTTGACAGGTGGCTAAATATATTAGTCCCAGCAAGCCATACTCAGCCACGCATAAACCTTACTTGCGTTTCTACAAGTATCGATACATGCAATTCATGTATCGATACATAGATAAAGTATCTTAATTCTTGTATTTGACTTCTGCATGTATCGATACATGGATAAAAAAAATTTAGAATTTTAATTTCTTATTAATTGGAAAAAATAGTGGATCGTTACACTTATGGCCGTAAGTATCTCTTGGGCTCAAACATAAAATTGGTAGAAGTTCACTTACGATTCTAACGTAAAATTTACGGCCGTAACTTTCAAATCCCAAAAAATGTCGAGTAAGCAATTTACGGCCGTAACTTTTTTCATGAAATATTTTCCTAATTGATTTAGGAGTCTATCTTTGGTATATTATCTTGGGAACCATAGGGCACGATATTGGAGGTATAAAAAGAGGAAAATCACTATGGAATGGAGGCTGGAAAAAAAGAGGGTTTACAATAGATAATTCTTGGGAGATTTTGAAGCACAAGAGCATCAACAACAAAGTGAACTTGAAGAAGTCAACATGTCTATGCTGGTCAAATTTCATTGTCTTGTTCAAGGGGGAAGCTGTGCCATTCCTTTATTGTTGTTTTCTTTTCCTACAAACTTGTAATGCTGAATCTATTCCTTTTCCTTGAATTGTTGAATTATTACATATTGAATGTCAATTTAGTTTACTTGATTAGTACATTTAATTTGGCCAATTGAATTGTTTAGTATCTAAACTCATGTATGTGCTATATTTAAATCTTTCGATCCGTTATTGTCATTAGATTTCAACCCATAGTAGCAAATAAATCTCGAGCAGGTTTAGTAATAATTTGACTTGGATTAATTTGTTCGAGCTTGTGAAATTGATAATTCAATTCAATCTATTTCTTCTCACTTTTCACATAGCCTTGGATTAAATTCTAAGAGCCTGTTTAGGATTACCCATTGGCTAGAATTGAATCAAATAGCTTGTTTTGATATAATTTACATAAGGAAGAACTGAGATAATCAGAGCTTGTTGATTATTTACGATTGATAAATTGAATTAGGGATAGAAACGCATTGCAAGGAAAAGTATAATAACAATTGAAACTCGAGAATAAGATCTTCTCACACATTAAGAAGCTCTTTAAACACATTTATTTGTTATTTTTATGCATAGTTCTCATTTAAGCAATTCCAAACAACAAAACCCCCCATTCTTTTTTAAGGTTCAATGTTCCTTGTGGGTTCGACCCTTACTCTTGCTACTACATTATTAATTGATATTTGACAAGTAAGGAATTAATTATATTTTGGTGCATTATTGTAACGACCCGGGTCCCACTTAACGGGCTGTCCCGGCCGTTAAATGACGTCGTACTGTCCCCACCGTACCAACACGAGTCTTTTCAGCATGCTTTGTCCTCACTCGCACGCTCCCCGAGAAAACTTCCCAGGAGGTCACCCATCCCAGAATTGCTCCAAGCCAAGCACGCTTAACTTTGGAGTTTCTAACGATGGACTTCCGGAAAAGAAGGTGCACCTTGTTGGTATGAGTAGTACCTATCATTTCTTTTAATCTTTCTTAGTCGGGGTATTACAATCACCCCCCGTTAGACTCGCGACGTCCTCGTCGCGCTTAATCCATCTGAGGATCTGTTGCCAGGCGTTGGGATTCTAGAGGTGGCTCCCGCCCTATGGCGTAGCACTTAGTTCCCGATTTCCGGCTGGCGGTCGTCTCTGATACCATTTGTAACGACCCGGGTCCCACTTAACGGGCTGTCCCGGCCGTTAGATGACGTCGTACTGTCCCCACCGTACCAACACGGGTCTTTTCAGCGTGCTTTGTCCTCACTCGCACGCTCCCCGAGAAAACTTCCCAGGAGGTCACCCATCCCAGAATTGCTCCAAGCCAAGCACGCTTAACTTTGGAGTTTCTAACGATGGACTTCCGGAAAAGAAGGTGCACCTTGTTTTTTATGAGTAGTACCTATCATTTCTTTTAATCTTTCTTAGTCGGGGTATTACAATTATGACATGCATCAGAATGCGTGGTAGAATTGTTTAGGGTTTTGCTATTTTTCTTATTTTTCCCAATTTTAATGTTTTATTTCCGTTTTAGGCCTATTAATGATGGCTACTAGGTTAATTTTTGACCCTTAAACTTATATAAGGGTTTTTCTTCATTATAATAGTCAGATTATTAGTTTTCTTGTTGATTAAATATTATTGAGTGATTCAATAAAATTAAAGGTGATGATTCCCTTTATTTTCTTCAAACTTATCAAATAGTGAATTCTTTGTGGCGTTCAAGATTTAACTTATCAAAAGCGTGGACAACCTTTGTGGCTCTCCCCAATGGTGGTTCTTGTTTCCGCATTTCAACGAGTCTAAGGATTAATATTCCTTAGGTTCTTGTGTCATGAGGCTAGGGACTTCATGTTACCGTCTACAATAACTAGTGTTGGAAACGGGGCGGATCGGGGCCCGATCCGCCCCGCCCCGAAATTATTTCAGCAGATCCAGATCCACCCCGCGATTCGCCATTTTTCTGGTCGGGTCGGGTCGGGTCGGGTCGGGTTCGGGTCGGGGCAGATTGGCCTCCCGATCCGCGGACCGATCAGCAACGACTTTTTTTAATTTTTTAATATATAATTTAAACTAAATCTTTTTAAAAATATTTAAATTTTTTTTTTAATTAACCGGGGCAGATCGGTCCCGATCCGTTGACCCGCCCCGCCCCGATCCGTTCCGCTGATCCGCGGATCGGCATTTTTTCAGATCGGATAGGATCGGGTCGACGGATCAGTGGAGCGGATCGGATTTTTTTGCCATATCTAAGAATAACCTGAATTTGGAACTTTTAAGCGTTCTTTGAGTCAATTACGCTAAAAAGAAACAGGAAAGCGATTGCGCTCTACACAGCAATGTGCGATTGATGTTTCAAAAGGCAGTGTGATTTTTAGATAACCACACGAACGTGATATGGTGTGCCACGCGATTGCGTGGGTGTCACCTAGGCAGATTTTGGCAAGAGTTTCTTTCCTTATTTTGATTTATTCTACCTCAACAAGGAAATATCTTAGGACTCAAATTGTGCATGTTTTTGGGCTTATCTTTACCTATAAATATATATGTTGAGTAGCCAATTAATTACACATTAGAGAGTGCCATTTCTGACCAAATAGAGAGAAAATTGTGAGCGTTTTCTTTTGTAGTTTCTTGCAACTCTTTGTAGGATAATTCAAGGGGTAGAAACTCATTTTAGATAAAAGCTTGTTGTTAGTATTTTCTCTGTGATATGTGGGACTCGTTTGATGAGTGAAAGTCTATATATTTGTAACAATTTAATGTATAGTGAAAGGCTTTGGCAGTTTGTAAATTTTGCGTTGTTATTATTTATTTTTTCGTTTCCTTATTATTTCTTGAACATCAAAAGTTCCTATGGGTTAAGTAAAGATCGAATCAACGTTTAATTCCCAACAAGTGGTATCAGAGTGTTAGGTGGTTCGAAGAATTGAAGCAAAAGACAGTATGTCTGTCAAGTATAACGTAGAGAAATTTGATAGGAGGATCAATTTGGGCTTGTGGAAATTACAAGTGAAAGATGTAATGATTAAAGTAGGACTGCACACTACTTTAAAGGGAAAACCAACCCTGAGTTCTGAAAAAGAAACTGAAACCAATAACAGTGAAGAAGATTGGGAAGATTTGGAATTGAGGGCTGCTAACATAATACAAACTTGTTTGGCCAAATAATGTTTTTGCAATTATCCATGGAATAACTGTTACTAAGGAACTTTGGGAAAAAATAGAAGGGTTGTATCAAATGAAGAGTCTGTTAAATCGATTGTATCTGAAGGAACAATTTCATTATTTTAGAATGAATTCCGGTACAAAAATTTTAGACTATCTTAGTGTTTTCAATGGAATTGTTTCCGAAATGAAATCTATTGGAGTTAAGGTTGAGGATGAGGATAAAGCATTGAGGCTCATCTGGTATCTTCCATCCACGTTTAAGCACATCAAACCTATTTTGATGTACGAGAAGGAAACAATGGATTTTTTTTTCCTAGAAGTTACAAGTAAATTGATCTCTGAAGAAAGCAGATTAGGTGGAGGGATATTTCATCTAAAATAATTTTCTTGTTACTAAAATGTGGAAGAAGGATCCGTGAAGAAGAAGGTAACATGTTGGAACTATGGACAATCCGATCACGTGAGAAGAAATTGTACAAAAGGTGGAGCAGACTCAAGTAACTGCTCGAAGGTGGACAATGCGACTCTCCTAGTGGACGACGGTGATGATGTACTTTGAATAAGATGATGACATCCTCATGACATGATGCCATTTGCTATGATAGAGGATGTGTTTTTCCTGGTGAGTGCATGTGTTAACACATAGGCATCGTTTTGATATAGATACAAGTTGTGTCACAGAATTGATATCGATGGCTGATTAGCTCTCAAGGAGAACCAAACATGGGAGTTGAGAATTGGGACCATCAAAAAGTATCAAAGGATAAACCTATTTTTTTCAAGTATTGTGAACAAAAGAAATAATTGAGTTTTGGCTCATTTTTTGCAAGGTAGAGATTGTTGGGTAGTTGCCTCAAATTGTCAAAAGTTGGAGGACTTTAATTGTAATTGGAGAATTGATTTTGTAATTCAACATATCTAAACATGAATGAAATTGCTCCTTGAAGTGAATTATGAATTCTTCTACTATTACGTGTCCTAGTGTATTGATGTAATTATTAAATGGTAATTAGTGCTTTCCTCTATAGTTTCTATTCCTAGTGGGATTAGTTTAGCGACCAAGAAATTTTCACGTATTAAATAATTATTTTAAATTATGAAAACTTGCCGCTGCGATCTTACCCAATTTTTAATTTAAAGTCACGACGTATTCGTCTAGCCGAGTCGAGAAATATCGAGTCCAATTCAATTTTAAATAAATTCCGAATTTCTAAAATTATATTATTTTATTTATTTATTTAAATTATTCTTTTCAAAATCATTTTTAAATTCCAAATTTTATTTAGCTCATTTTATTAGATTTATTGTTCCGACTCAGTTGATTTCAAGCGTATTATTTTTCTCGAATTCCGTTTCTTGCTTGTCAAGATTTCCAAAATACACTAATATAATCTAAGTTTCCACCAACCACATCAATTCCATTACCCATCAAATCCTCTTACACTACATCAACCCATTCCTCACCAACCCACTCTTCACATCAAGCTTCCTCTCTCTCAACACAGCTCCATAATTCTGATTTCCCAGCAGCCAAGCTTCAAGGTAAGAATTTTCCCCAACCTCACGCAACCATCTTCCTCACTCAGCCAACCTTACGCAGCCATTGCAGCAGCCTCACTGCACCACCTCTGCCAAAATCGCGGCCAGCCTCCATCTTCAACACCATCACCGAGACCACAACCACCAGCAACCTCGCCGTGCGTCACCACCGCCACCTCCAACTCACCACCTCAACCTGCACATACTACCTCCTCAAAATGTCGCACATCACCACTGCCCAGCCACAACCAAATCACCTCCAAACCATCATCAGCCACCACCTTGACTGCCTACTGCATAATTCCAGTCAAGCACCACCACCACCACCACCACCACCACCACCACCTTGGTTAGCTACTGACTGCCACCATCACCTGAATTGAACCTCAAATCCAAACCCGACAATAGCCACCACCTCCATCTCCATTTCACCTTGAACCACCGCCTGTGAGACCAACCCAAAACACTACCACATCCGCCGCTAACCACCGCGGCCACAACCTCCCCAAATCCATTTCCAAAATCAAACCATAAACCCAAGAATCAAAAGAAAAACCCATAAATCAAGAAGCTCAATTTCTTACCTCGACCGTCAGAATACTCGCCTGAAAAGTCATGACCGAACCTCTGTTTTTCCTCAAACTTCACACCCAAAATCGTCCCCACCTGAACCTCGGTTACCCCTAGGTTTCGTACCCAAACTCGCACCCAATTCCTCAAAATATGCACCTTTCCATAGCCCCGTCGCTCGCAGCCACTCGACTGTGGCGTTCCGCCGGTAGATCACCGGCGATGGAGCCGGTTGCGCAAGGTCCTCCCCCCTCTCTTCTTTGTGTTACGACCAGAGAGAGAGAGAATGAGAATTGGTTTTTAATATTTTGATCTTTCAAAATTTGCACCTTAGTCCCCCAAGTTTCAAAAGTTATTTATTTCAGTTCGGCAGATTTAACTCCTTTGATTTCAGCCCCAAGGTCAGTCATTTCTGTCCTTTCATTTTTAAAATCGATTATTTCAACCCCTATAGTTTAATATCCTTTTTGAGCTTCAACCCAAGTTTTGGAATTTTACATTTTAGTCCCCAAAGTTCCAAATATTTCATTTCGGCCCATGAGTTCAAATATTTTAAAAACTCTATCCTTTAATTTAAAAATCTGTTATTTTCTGCCTAAATATTTTAATAGCATTTTATTTGAGTCCTGAAAGTTCTGAAAAGTTCCATTTTAGTCCCCAAAGTTTAAAGGTATTCATTTTAGTCCTCCAACTTTCAAAATCAGGGATTCAGTCCCTAAATTTTAATTTATCATTTTTAAACTATAAATTTCAAAAGACTATTTTAACTTATTTTTCTAATTGGTTAGACGATACGTACAAAGATTTAAAGGATGAAAGTCATTCCCGCTCGATTTTGCACTCGTTGAATTTAAGGTAGACTCGCCCCTATTAATTTATTTAAATTATGATTGCATGTGAATGTGTATGTTATGTGACTTATGTGAAAGTCATTTTTATGAAAAGAGACGAGAATATATTTCTTCAAAAATATTTATTTTGTTATGCTTGTCATAAATTATATGCTTTTATGCATGAGAAAGAAAGAAGAGAATATCTTGCAAGATAAATGATGATGTTATGCATAACTTATGCGGCTTAAGTGCACGAGAAGAAAGACTACCCACACCCGATGTTTTAAAGAGCCTATGATTTTCAAAGAAAAGCCATGTGCTTTAATGCATGAAAAAAGACTACCCACACCCTATGATTTTTAAAGAGCCTATGATTTTTCAAAGAGAAGCCATGTACTTTAATGCACAAGAAGAGCAACCCTCACCCTATGGTTTCTAAAGAGCCTGCATTTATGTGTTCAATTATAATGTAGATTAATTAATTGGCGATGAGTCTACTGAGTATTTCTATGAAATGCTCATTTTTATTTTAACAATATTTGCAGATTTCGGTGAGGGTGGCAAGTGATAGACGATTGTGGCAATAGTCATTAAATAATTGAAAATCTTATTTTGATGATCCGTATTTTCCAAACATTGGATATTTTTGAGATTTTCAATTATTTGAGAATTTATGACATTGTCAATTGTTTTGTAATATTAATGACTCGATTTATTATTTTGAATTGTTTCATAAATGTTTTCAAGTTTTATCGACCATTACAATTTATTTAATGTTTCCAAAAATGAATTTCAGTTATTTCTTCCACTAAAATATTATTTTAAAATCTAGACCAGACGATGACGTGGTGAATCGGGTATTTAGACCTCAGGGCGCTACAATTAGAACTTGAATTGTCAAAAGAGAAATTGACTAATGTGAGGAGTCTCCAAGCTGAATTAGGTATCAGGCCATGATGTTAGTTGATTCTATAAATACACATATTATTCTATTTTGTTGAAGCACAATAGCTAGTGAGTCATGTGAGGGAAAATCGTAGTCTAGATCTTGAGTTTTCTTGATTTCTTTATAGGTTTTACAAAGAAGTAGAAATTAGTAGATGTGGTAAAGCTTGTGTATTTTTCCTACAATATTTGGGGATATGGTGAGTGAAATTCTATATAATTGTAACAATTTATTATATAATAAAAACGTTTTGGAGGTCCATAAATTTTGCGTTGCTATTTTATTTTCTTGTTTTCTCAATTATTTCTTGAACATCAAAATTTCATGTGGGTTAAGTAAAATGGCAATCAACTTTTATTCCCAAGAAAGTAGAATTTAATTTTTTTTTATATTTTTTTGGATCAAAGACTCTCAAACATGAAGAACACGAAAAACACGAAGAACCGAAAACAAGACTCAACAAATGAAAAAAAAAGATATGGATGATTCTATGTGATGCACTATATGATGAACACGTGGAATCAAATTAGGATAGAAAAAATCTGAATTCAGATTCTAGCTCTAATACCAGATGATGTGATCTTGTGCAGAAAACACTACGAAATCGTGGGATTCCAAATTCAGGTGGTTGTAGACGGTAACATGAAGACCCCGGCCTAAGGACACGAGAATCTAAGGTATGTTAAAACTTAGACCTATCGAGATGCGAAAACAATAACCGACATAGGGAATGCCATAAAGGTTGTACACGGCTTTGACAAGTTCAGTTTTAAAAGCCACAAAGATTTACACTCTTTTATAAGTTCGAAGAAAATAAAGGAAATCATCACCTTTAATTTTAATGAATTACTCAATAATGTTTCATCAACAAAAAAACTAATAATATGACTATTACAATGAAGAAAAAAAAAACCTTATAAGTTTATTGGTCGAAAATTAACCTAGTAGCCTTCATTAATGGGCCGAAAATGGAATTAAAACATTAAAAATGTAAAAAAGAAAACTCAAGGGGCTACAATTCTTTTAAAAGTAGAAATTTCCGAATTCGAATGTTTATTATAAAAAAATTGAGTCTCAACCTCTGAATCATAATCCTTGTGGGTTTTTGTTTTCTATTTGATTTCTAACTTGATTTTTGGCTTGTTTCTTGGCTCGATCACTTGTATTAGCCTTGAATATTCTTCGATCATGCTATGTTTTACTTGAAGGCCTTCGACCATTGTTCACCTATTATAACACCGCAAGTGTATGAGTCGTGACAAGTAATAAAATGGACTTTTTGAGTCCAAGTTCTCGTTCCCACGAGGAATTGGGATTAATTATCAAAGTTATTCTAATTCTCACTTTATTTCAATGAGAAGTAATTGAAGTTATTATGAATCTAAAGATTAAACTAAAAAAAATAAGCAAGAAATAAAAGTGTGTTTTGTAAACCATTTATGTAGAGTTGGGATTTCACAATTTCACGTTGTCCATACCTTTAATCTTACTACTCAAGTCTTAATCTCCTAATGTGATCGGTTGAGTTCACTTATGAAAACGAAATTCCCATCTCGGGTTTAAATCAACTCTACCTAATTAGTCAATCGTGTTAACGAACAACTAGTTGTAATGATTCGTTGCATGGAATACAAGAACTCAATCAAGACCGCAATAATAACGATCGTATATCTCTATCGCTCATTCAATTATCAGGTTTTATTCCTAACTCTAGATCATTAGCTCACCTCTTGGATTATGAAAACAATCCAATTAATCAATGAATTAGTGTCTAGTTAATTCACGCATTGAACACAAAATAAAACCATACACATGCAATCAAACCGTAAAACTTGAGTAAAAAAATTAAATGTGTAAAACTACGCTACATCATTTGATCCTAACAAGTTTAGTTACTCAAAATATAAAAAATCAAAATGAAGTAATAATCTAAACTAAACATCATGAATAATTTGAAGAAAAAGAAAATAGAAGAACTCTTGCACCAAGAATTGTCTTCTAGAAGTTATCTCCAAATCTCCTCACCTTTGCCTCCAAGTTTTGTTCCAAACCTCCAAGCTTTGATGATAAATTATGCCTCTAGAGTTTGTGTGCAAAGGTCTTAAATGAGCATGATAAGTCTCTTTTTATAGATTTTTCAAGAAACCTAAGCTAAACCACGTTGAAATCCGCGCACGGCTTTTCCCCGCTGGGCCTCGGACAACTGCGTGGTCGCATGGTAGACTGAAAATTGGTTCTGTTTAATTCATAAATCTCGATCAGCCACTACATGGATAACCCGTGGACGCGCAATTCAAATCTTCAATTGCAATTTCCATCTTTTCGGTACATTTAAGTTGACCCCTGAACTTTGTTTACATGCGAGTCCTTCATCTTCTGATTGCGACTATTAAGTCCCTCAGCTTTCCAAACAATCTAAATCTTCTTCCAAACTTCAATCCATCTTCAATTAAGCTTTCAAATCTTGATTTCTTCCACTCAAATCTCCGTGGAATTCCCGATTGACGACACCATCATCTATTTTGCTCGTTTAAGCTTCAATTAGCTCTGAAATGCTCATTTTTCCACTTTAGTGCTTCATTCCAATGAATTTGGGAAAATTCCTAAAATATAAACAAATATAAAGCAATTAAATAGCAATTATTCAAGAATGACAATAATGTAATCTAATTTAGATATATGAATAAGTGTATAAAATGCATTTATCAAATACCCCCAAACTAGAATTATTGTTCGTTCTTGAACAATGCGAAAATAAACTAATAAATAAAATTCGAAAATAGCTAATATTTTTGTTGTATCAACATGTTCACCATACGCCTCAATAATGCAAATCAATTCACATCTTTGGGAAAGAGTTTTGAACAAAAAAATACAAATACTTCTAGTCTAGTCATGCTCAACTTTCAAGTGTGTGTCAATGTCAAACTCCTACTCATGCAAAAATGTACTTAACATCAGTGTGACTTATTATGCAAAAGCAAGCCCAAATCCCATGAAGTCATCCTATTATTTCTAATGATTTTCCTTTCAACGCTCATGGATGATCACAACTGTCTGCTTTTCTCTCAAATCCCATGTTTCTCTCTATTGTGGTCTCTAAACATATGAATATTGTATTTTTCCACACAAGATAGTAAGAATTAGAAGTATACATGCACAAGAAGATAGAAGTAGGCAATACCCAATTCTACAACCTCAATCTTTACAATTTTAGTCAACAGGGCTTATACCATGCAAAAAATTCTTTTCTTTTTATGGACGACTTTTTTTTTCCCTTTTAATGTCCTTGTCTTTTACCATATTTGTGTAGAACTTTTCATACTTACTTTTTATATGACCCCTGTAGCGAGCCTTAGGTTGGTGACTTTCAAGTCAGACGACTCCAGGGAACCAGGTTCAGAGAACCCCTCAGACTTAATTACCCGAGTCATAATGGATTAAACAGAAAAGTTAAAGATGTTTTAGCGTCTTATGTGTAAGTCCACTCTCCTTACTTGCTTTTTAATTGACCCATGTAACGAGGTTGTTAGCCCAAGAGTAAACTAACCAAGAGGGGGGTGAATTGGTTTATAAAACTTTTTCGATAAATAATCTCAAACTTAGAAATCAATGTGTACAAGTATGAGCACTTAGTGTTGTAAGTAACTTAACTATCAATGTAGTGTGCTATAAATGTGTAAACTTAATTGATAAAGCAAGTATAGCACTTAGATATAGTGTTGCACAATATAAATTGATAGAATAAAGTAAGTGCAATGTAAGCAAGTAAGTAAAAGGGATAAGAGAATGCAAAAGCGATTTATGGAGGTTCAATCAACCAACGTGATCTACGTCCCCCATTACCGAGCTCTCCGTCACGAGCAAGGCCAAATCCACTATATTGGTAACTTACAACAAGGAGTACCAAATCCTTAGGCGACTTACAACAAGGAGCACCTACCCTTAACCAACAATCGAGTTTTCACAAGGCTCTCGAAATCACAAGATATAATGAATTGAATTTACAATTGAAATAACTCTCTTGACAAATGATATACTCAAATTAAGTACTGAGAGAGTTAGGCTAACACCTCAATAGATAGCAATGAATTAAGCTCGAGTGTTAGAGAAAAACTTTGATGCAAATGATAATGAAAAGTTCAATGCAATGAAACAAAGTTTTTCAAAAAATCTCTTGTTAAAATATTGAATCAAATTAAGTACCAAGAGATGCCACACTTGAATAATTAACAATGAGTTAAGCTCAAAGTGTTTAGGCAATGGAACTTTGATGAATCAAATGATAATGAAAAATGTAGCACAAATAATCAAAGTTCCTTAATTGGAATTTCTCTCTTTTAAAAGATTAAAACAAGTTTAGAACAAAGAGAGACTTACACTTCAATTCCAATATAGTGTGAAGATGTTGAAGAAGTTTCAACAATATAAAACCAAGAATCTTCACAAAACTTTCTTTCAAAAACTTTGATGAATTTGATAAAACAAAGTTTAAATCAATCAAAGTTTTATAATAATAATAGATGAATATAAACCAAGTAAGAATAATGAATTTTCATAAGAAAGTTTCTATAAAATATTTTCTATGTTGTTGAAAATGAATGTAAATGAGATGACTATTTATAGATCAAGATATTCAAAATCAGCAACTTTCGGTTGACCATTTCTGGAGTTTCGGTCGACCGAAACATGCATATAGCCATTACACATTTTCAACCGTTGAACTTTCGGTTGACCAATTTTGGTTGACCGAAAGTTGACTTTCGATTGACCGAAAATGGACTTTTGAAAAACATGAAAATGTACGATTTTTAGGTTTCTAACTTGTTTTTCAAAGTGGTTTAACATAGTATAATAATGATTTAAGATCAAATAACATTTGAAAAGAAATATTGACTTAGATAAAAATATTTTATGCAAGTGATGAATTTTCAAATAAGTTTCTTGATGCATAAAAATCATTTTCGAGCTCGTTGAATGTCATTGCTAAAGATTGAGAGTGTTATACCTTTACATAGGTTAAATCAACTCTTGAACTTGAACTCTAATCTTGTATGCTTGAATTCTTGATCTTCATGTCATGCTTTTCAACTTCAATTTTGATCTTTGAATATCTTCAATTCTTTCATGATCTTCTTTGTGTCTCATGTGCTTGATCACATAGTTTTGATTTATATCTTTGAGAGACGATTTGAACATAGAGTGCTTTGAATATTTATCATTACATGAAACACTTGAAGCACACTTGTTAATAACACAATATATTCTTGTTTGTTATGATCAAAACAATAAGGTTAAGTTAACCATAGGTCAACAGAGCTTTGGGCTGATAGCTCCCAACTCAATTGAGTTTAGGGTACAAGGTTTGAAGGACCCTTAAAGCTTACTTGCTCAAGTCAAAAAAGCTTTTGAAGAGTATAATAAGACCTTCAACATTTTTCTATTTTTATGTTGGTTATGGTTTATACCTGTTGACCAAACTGCTTAAACAAAAGTACAAAACCAAGAATTACACACCTCCAACTCATGAGTACGTGCACATTCTAATCATTCTACCCCCAAACTGCTCTTTTACTTGTTCTGTTCTATTGTAGCAAAAGGGCGTCTAATGATTTAAGTTCAGGGATTTTTAAGTCATTCCTAAGTTCGAGTTACATAAATGTACCCCAAAAATATCAAACATACTCCTACACAAGTAGTAATTCAACAAAGGCTATGTGCTCATAAAGATGAAATCAAACAAGTCATGACTAGTAAATAGAATTCAAATTTTGATGTTGTCCAATTATTCAAGCCAAAGCACAATTTGATACATACTATATCCTAAGCAATAAACACGTTAACACAAATTTTCAAAATTCTCAATATATATATATATATATAATCTCCCAAATCATAGAAGTGAAGCAAATGAAGCATCTTAACAAATGAAACACATGAAGCATTAAACATGAAATAGTAATTTTCACCCCCAAACTAAAACTATACATTGCCCTCAATGTATGTCATGAAGACATGATACATAAAACAAAATAATATAACAAGGAGGGGTTCAAGTACTTCAGCATTTGAGGGTGCAATGTCTTGAATTTGAAATTTCTTCTTGAATGTCTACTTGGATGGTGTCTCTTATTCATTGTTTTCAACTTGATGTGTACCTTGCATGAGTGGAACAAGCACATTAGAAGCATCAAATTTACAAGAAAATATAGGCAACCATGTCCACAACCCCCAAACTAAGAGCAAAACATAAGTATGAATGTGATGTGAAAGTGGTCAACTACCCCCATTTGTCCTTTGGTATGGCTATGAGAAATTGAAATTTTACCGAGCCATATTTGGGCACATGAAAGTATGCAGTGTGATCTCAAACATATTAAAAATTCACATCATTTGAAGTCCAAAAGAGTTGTGACATGATGTGGCAAAGTGGTCATACAAGTCTGAAATGTTTGCACAATGCTTGCACTTGCCTTAATGTTGTTAAGCTTCAATTAGCTCTGAAATGCTCATTTTTCCACTTTAGTGCTTCATTCCAATGAATTTGGGAAAATTCCTAAACAAATATACAGCAATTAAATAGAAATTATTCGAGAATGACAATAATATAATATAATTTAGACATATGAATAAGTGTATAAAACGCACTTATCAACCATGCAAGTTTAAGTTTTGTTTGACTTGAATATTTGATCTTTGCGCCAAGCCTTCTATGATTCACATCATATTTCGTCCCTTAATGGTTGAGGAGAACCACCAGTAAGTTCCATGCAAATCCATACTGAGGAAATGTTGCGTGTTCTAGCAGAAATGAAGTAGATAAAGGTAAGCAAAAGGCAGAGGTTAGTCAATAGAGAAAGTCATATTCAAGAAACCTTCGTTGAACCCAACTAAACATTTAAGGCCCATGTATATAGAGGCTTTAATAGATGACATTCATGTATCCAAATGCTCAATGATAATGGGCCATCCATAAGCACTATCCCATACGGAATGATAAGAAAAATTCCCAAGTCTGCTGCAGATATCATCCCAACATAATTAGCATTGACCAGCTTCAATGGAGAGCAACTTCAGCCAAAGGGTGATGCCTTTAGAGATAACAGGGGGGAGTACAACCAACACGTTGTCTTCTTCATAATAGATGGACCTTTCAGTTACAACATACTATAAGGAAAGGATTGGATACACGATAGTCAATGCATTTTGTCATCACTCCATTAGTGTTTTGTATTTTGAAATGATAAAGATGAAGCTGAGGTCGTGTAGGCTAATCAAAGACCTTTTGTTGTAGAAGCCAACTTGATAGATTGATTTATGTACGAAGGAAATTACAAACCACTCAGGGTGGTTCAAAGAGAATAAGAAACTCATGTGGTATCGAAAAGTGAAGAGCCATACTCACTGGAAGCTCTTACTAAAATGTTTACTCAAATGAGGCTAAACATAGTGGCCTTTGAAGAGATAATAGTTTGCAAGAGAATAATCAAAAAAATGTAATACAGAACCAATCACAAAGTATTATGGCCGACATTGCTACCCTTAAAACCAAACTAATGGTTTATGATAAAGATTCTAAAAAGAAAGTAAAAAGAGAAGATGTGTTGGCACTACAAAAGAAAATGGCCCTATTCAGCTTGGAACACAACCTACATAGCGAGGTGAACAATGTGAATTACTTGGAAGAAGGAACCTCTACATGCTTGGGGGTAATGTGATGAAGATTAAAAAGTCGAGGTATGCTCAAGCACAAGATCCGTTGGTGAGAATAAACATTGAAGATGATGGAGAAGATCATCCAACCTTCATTAGCCAATTACTTGATGAAGAGTTTAGTACCAAGTTAATTTCTTTATTGAAAGAATATAAATATTGTTTTGCTTAGGAATATGAACAAATGCCTGATTTAGATAGGAGTTTGGTATATCATAGATTACATACTAAACCTAACTTCAAACCTCATAAAAAACCACCTAGGAATTTTGCACCCACTGTGTAGCCGAAATAAAGAAAGAAATAGAGCGATTACTAAAAGCAAGATTTATTAGAATAGCCACATACGTGGAATGTTTGTCTACCCATCTTGAAAAAGAATGATAAAATAAGGGTGTGAATAGAATTTATAAATTTAAATCTTGCTATGCAACAGAAAATGGACGCCTAGGTGCCACTTATGCAGTGCCTAGGAACTGCACCACAGAATTTTAGGTCTATTTTGATGTTTTAAAAGTCTAATTGATCCAAAAGTTGAGAGAACCAAGAAAAAAAACATAAAAAAGTTTGGAGAAGATCTTGGAGGATTACTTTTCAACTGCGGCTAATCAAGGGAACAAAGAAATTGAAGGAAGAGACTGTGAGAATGAAGAGAGATTCAATTTCAAAATAGTTTTTTGCTTTCTCCTTTATGCTTATGATTATGAACTTGTTATTTATTTATTTTTCCATCATGAACTAAGTTAATTATTTAGAGGACTGATGTAATCTTACATTGATACTATGTTTTAAATTGTCATTATTCTCTTTGAGGTTCTTTTCTAAGTTTATTTATGTTATTAGCTTTTAATGGTTTCAACTGACTAACCATTGATTGATTGATTCAATATCTAATATTCGGAACTCAAGAGAAAGAACCTTAGATGTGATCTAGAATAACATAATCTAGGATTTTATAGGTTTTGAGAAAAATAATAGATCATTAGAACTTAATGAATTCTTGAAGGAATAGAGATATTGAAATCATATTTTAGGAGTGATTTTTACTTGGCACTCGAGAGAGGGAGGGAAAATACAATCAGGTTCTTTGCTTATAGATTGAAATACAACCAATTGAGGATGAATAGAGAATTAAAAGACATAATTGAGAGTACGATGGAATCAAAACCCTAGACTCTTTATATATTATTTGAATCCTAATATTAAGCGACTTCGTTGATTTAGTCTTCTTGAATTTAGAGTTACTAAAAAATTCATTGATTTAATAATTCAATCTTTTAGATAAAATAAATTTTGTTATAGTTATGGCATCTAGTAGAGATTTAATTACCAATCACTGTGGGTTAGACACCCTAACTAATAGTTATATTATAAAACTTGACAGCACGTGCTTGCAGTTATAATTTTATTATTTATTAACCTTGAATTTATTTTAGAATACTTTACTTTTAATTTATTTTATTGGTGTTTCAACTATTTATGCAAAGATCGAGGAGTGTTAGAATAACTATCTTTTGATTCTGAGATCAAGAGAACCTTCTGGAGATTAAGGACTCTAAGAAGAAAAGAGATCGAAGAAATGGCTACTCATGACAACCAACAACAGTGGGCTATTAGAGACTATATCTGAACAATGGTCAATGATAGCTATCATGGCATTATTGGTCAAGCTATCACAACAAATAACTTTGAACTAAAGCCGGCATTGATCAGGTTGGTACAGCAAAATCAGTTTGGAGGAGATCCAAATGCTCATCTTGCTACATTTTTGGAGATCTGCGATACTGTAAAGATGAATTGTGTTCCTGAAAAAACCATTGAGTTGCGTTTGTTTCCATTCTCATTGAGAGATTAAGCAAGGGCATGACTCCAATCATTGCACTTTTGAGGGGATGGCTAAAAGATTTCTCATCAAATTGCTACCAATAGTTATCAATGGCCAAGTGAGGCTTATAACTAGCTGGATGAAATGGATACCAATAGTTATCAATGGCCAAGTGAGGGTCCTAGTGCAAAAATAGTGGTCAGTCTTTATGAAGCCGACCCAATTACCGCTCTTGCACCTCAAACGCAATCACTCACCAGTAAAATATATGCATTAACTACAAAGGACAATCAATATAAAGTAGAGTTTGTTATAGCTATTTCCACACCAAACCAGGAGACTAAAATGGAGAATGAGCAAGTTCAATACATTGACAAAAAAAAATTCAACCAATGAGGAAGCAACTCTTCAAATTACTACCATCCGAGGTTGTGAAAATCAATAAAATCTATCCTGTGAAAATAATAGGAATATTGATGCGAACCCCTTTGATGTTTTGATCAAAAATTCCCACAACACTTTGAAATCAAACCCCAAAAAGCTAAAATGGTAAGAAACTGATAAATCTTGACCCAAGCTCACCCTAACCAAAATTCTAAGAAGAGTAAACCCTAGCCCAATGGAGAGAATAAAGCAAATTCCAAGATGTTTGTGGAATCAACAACAAATACAAAAGAACAATATTCTCAAATATAAGTTGAAGAAACTCAAAGTAGTGTTACAGGATAAGAAAAGAGATTTACCTATCTAAATTCTCCAAAGAGTCTTCATAATGCCAAAACTAATGAACTAGGGTTTCAAAAGTCTGTTTATAAAATAAGAGAACAAAATGAGTTGGATTTTAAAAAGAAATTCGCGAATGTTTCTTCCAGCATAACCGCACGGTTCAATGTCACGCAGTCACATGGTTCACTCATGAACAATAACCTCAACATTCTGCCAAACCCCTACTGAAATGGTGTAAGCTACCCCGAGGTTGTTGCACTGTGTGGCCGCATGATTTCACGGCTTGTCTCCCTTTTCTATTGTGATGCAAATGACTTCAGCTTCGAGATTACCTGCTAATTGGGCTCAACTCCATAATTTGTGAACGAGTCCCGTCATTAACTCTTGAACTTCATTGGCCTTGAATCTCGTCATGGGTCCCACTGAAACGTTTATCATGGGTTGACTAGTTTGACTTCCTCGATTCTCATCATCTCCTCCCTTTTTGAAAATGATTCATCCTCGAATCTGCATCTGCATCTGCATCAAATGGAGATAAATCAAAGACATTAAAAGAAGCCAAAACATTGTACTCACCTGGAAGGTCAAGATTGTAAGCATTGACATTAATTTTCCCAATGACTTGAAAGGGGCCATCACCACGCGGTTGCAATTTGGATTTTCTTTGGTTAGGGAATAGCACTTTTCTCAAATGTAGGCATACCCAATCACCCGGTTTATATGACACACGTTTTCTACCTTTGTTGGCACTTGAAGCATATTGGTCATTCTTCTTCTCGATTTGGAATTTGACCTTTTCGTGGAGAGATTTGACCAACTCCGTCTTTCGGTTTCCATCTAAACTACCCCTTTCGTTAATAGGCAAAGGAATCAAATCTAGAGGAGTTAGTGGATTAAAACCATAAACAGTTTCAAAAGGAGAAAAACCAGTAGTGGAAGGAACACTTCTATTATAAGCAAAGTCAACAAATGGTAGACTCTCTTCCCAACTTTTAAGATTACTTTTAAGGAAAGTGCGAAGGAGTTGTGTTAACATTCTATTAACCACCTTGGTTTGGCCATCAGTTTGGGGATGACAAGTTGTCGAAAATAAAAGTTTGGTACACAATTTTCCCCACAAAACCTTCCAAAAATGGCTAAGGAATTTGACATCTCTATTCGACACAATACTCAAAGGGACTCCAGGAAGCCTTACTATCTCCTTAAAGTAAAGGTCGGTTATGTGATGGACATCATCCATTGTGACAAGCAATGAAGTGTGTCGTCTTACTAAATCTATCAACAACCACAAAGTTGGAAACACTCCCCTTCTTAGACCTAGGTAGACCCAAAAAAAAGTCCATAGAAATCTCGGTCCAAGGTTCGCTAGGAACCAATAGGGGCATATATAACCCATGAGGTGCTACTTTGGACTTAGCTTTCATACAAGTGATGCACCTAGAACAAATTCTTTCTACATCCCTCATCATTTTAGGCCAAAAGAAATGTTCTTGCAAAATTTCCAAAGTCCTCTTCATACCAAAATTCCCCATAAACCTCCCCTATGGGCATCAACAACTCTCTCAACGAGCAATTAGGCACGCAAAGTTTATTGTCGCAAAACAAAAACCCCTCATGTCTATAATACTTGTCACATGCAACCTATTCACAAGACACAAATATTCTTGCAAAATCCACATCATGCACATACAAATCTTTAATACATTCAAAGCCTAACAATTTTCACCCAAAGTAGTGATAAGGGCATACCTCCTAGATAGTGCATCGACCAACCACATTCTCCTAACCTTGCTTGTATTTGATGACTTAGGGGAATGTCTCCCCATACTCCACCCATTTGGCATGCCTCTTGCTCAACTTTCCTTGCCCCTTCAAGTGCTTCAATGACTCATGATCAGTATGAAAGATGAACTCCCTTGGCCACAAGTAGTGATGCTATGTCTCCAACACCCTTACCAATGCCTAGAGTTCTTTGTCATATGTTGGGTAGTTCAAGGTGGCCCCATTGAGTTTTTAACTAAAGTAAGCGATGGGCGTCTTCTATTGCATTAGCACCGCTCTAATACCTATCCCTGAAGCATCACATTCAATCTCGAAAGATTTGTTAAAATTAGGTAAGGTCAAAATGGGTGCGGTGCAGAATCTTTCTTTTATTTCATTGAACATTTTCTCTTGTTCGTTTCCCCATTTAAAACCTACATGCTTTTTAACTACCTCGGTAAGTGGTGTAGCTAGTGTACTAAAGTCCTTAACAAAACGACGATACAAATTAGCTAGTCCATGAAAACTCCTTACCTCGGTGACGCTTTTTGGTGTTGGCCACTCCTTGATGGCCATGATCTTTTCATCGTCAACCTCAATACCTTTATTACTAACACAAAGCCAAGAAACACAACACTGTCCATGCAAAAATAATACTTTTTGAGATTGGCATACAATTTTTCTTCTTTTAATACAAAAAGCACACATCTCAAATGTTCAACATGCTCATCCAAATTCTTACTATAGATCAAAATTCATCAAAGTAAAATACCACAAATATTCCAATGAATGCACGCAAAACATAATCCATTAATCTCATGAAAGTACTCGGTGCATCAGTGAGACCAAATGACATAACCAACCATTCATATAAACAGTACTTAGTTTTAAATGTGATTTTCCATTCATCTCCTTCTCTCATCCTAATTTGGTGGTATCCACTTCTCAAATCAATCTTACTAAAGATGCAAGAACCATGCAATTCATCTAGCATGTCATCTAAGCTAGAAATGGGATGTTGATACTTTACCGTTATGTTGTTGATGGCTCGGAAATAAACACACATCCTATAGGTTCCATCCTTCTTGGGCACTAGTAGCATAGGCACGACACAAGCAATCATGCGCTCACGATCATACCCTTTACTCATCAACTTCTCAACTTGCTTTTGGAGTTCTTTGGTCTCTTCTGGGTTGCTTCGGTATGCCCATCTATTTGGAATGATGGCTCCGAGAATGAAGTCAATTTGGTGCTCGATGCCTCTAAGTGGTGGAAGCCCACTAGGCATCTCCTCCGGGAAGACATCTTCGAATTCCTGCAACAAAGTGGTAGTTAAATTGGGGAGGGAAGGGTGAGATTCATCAAGTGTAAGGAGGGACTCCTTGTACACCATCAAAAGTATGTGTTGATTTTCTTTTAAAGTCCTCTCCACATCACCCTTACTAGCATAAAAAATCATTTTTTTCTCAACCTATTTTACCCTCTTTCTCTTCTCCTTCTCCCCCTCACTACTCTTCTCACATTTTTTTCCACTATCCCTTTGCTCCCTACTCACATCCACTCCTTGCTTCCTTTTCTCCTTACCCTCTTCCAACTTTCTTTTGAGCTTCAATTGGTCCTTGTAAACTTCTTCTAGACTCAACGGTAGTAGTGTCACAGGTTTCCATTCATTTGGAAGCTATACCTATTTTTCCTCCCATCGTGCACCACTTTCCTATCATATTTCCAAGGCCTACCCAAAAGTATATGTGTAGCTTGCATGGGAACCACGTCACAAAGCACTTGATCATTATATGTCTCAATGTTGAAAGCAATAATTATGTGCGTACATACCTTCAACTCTCCATAATCACTCAACCTTTGCAATTTATAGGGACTAGGATGTGACATCACCGGCAATCCCAACTTCTCTACCATGCTAGTATAGCCACAATTGTGCAACTCTCACCATCAATAATGAGACTACAAGCTTTATCTCTTACAAGACACCTAATGTGGAAAATATTTTCTCTTTGCTTAGCCGTTTCATGAACTTTAGCTTGGGGTTTAAGAAACCTCATGGTAACCAAAGACTTTGGTGGACTAACAACTCCCTCCACCTCTTCCTCACTCTCACTATCATCTCCCCCTTGCACCCTTTCTCCCTCCTCTTCATCTTTCGAGCACCACTTCCCATTCTTAATGAACATCACCCCCGAGAATATACCTCTAACCCCCTACATTTAAAACACTCAATATCCATACTCCTATAAGTGGTAAGAACAAGCTTGGGCTTATCCTTGAGGAAGCCAACTAGGACACCCCAAATATTTTTGTTGTCCTTTCTTCTTAAATTGCTCCTTCTTTTTCAATTAATCCTCCACTTTGATAGCCATGTGCACCAAATCCTCCACTTCCACATAATGGTGCAACTCCACCATATTGGCCATCTCCCTATTCAATCCACTCATAAATCGAGCCATGGTGGCCTCTCTATCCTCCTCTATATTAGCCCTCATTAATGCCTTCTCCAACTCCTTGTAGTAATCCTCCACTCCTCTAGAACCTTGAGTAAGAATTTGTAGTCTTTGATAGAGTCCCCTATAATAATGATTAGGGACAAATCTCTTTCTCACTAGACTCTTCAACTCATCCCAAGTATCAACACTACCCTTCAAATTCCTCCTCCAAGTGAGCAATAAATTATCCCACCAATCTAAGGCATAGTCGACAAACTCTACTACCGCTAACTTGATCTTTTTATTCTCGGAGTACTTATGGTATTCAAAAATCAACTCCATTTTCCTTTCCCATTCTAAGTAAGCATCCGGATCACTTTTCCCGTGAAAAGAAGGAATTCTCATTTTTATGCTTCCAAGATTACTATCTACCATATCTCTACCTCTATGGTTCCTCGCATAACCTCAACCAAATCCCCTAACATTCCTACCTCCTCTATTTCTATCCATATTCCGATTTTGGTCACTTCCTCCTTCACTCTCTAATTCATCATCATCATCATCTCTAGCCCTTCTCCTATCACCCCTCCTATCATGATTATTCCTTGGTAGTGGGATTTCTTTTGTAACACCCAAAGTTCAAAATCTTAAACCTAGGCATGTTAACTTCCATTCACTTTAAATGCGGAAATAAACATTTAAAACTTCACCCTTTCCATTTTCTATTATAAATTCTTACAAAAATTTAGGCAGAGTTTCCTCTATAAATTGGACATGGACATCCTGTAGAGGGACATCAAAACCATTTTAAAGCATACATCTCAACTCATTCAATCTCAAACATCATCAAAACCATTTCCAAAGTCCCAAACTCCTCAATAATATAATTCAAAGTAAATAAACCTTAACAATTTAAATAAGAGGTAATTTAATCTCTTAAGCAATGCCAATACTTATTTAAACTAACTTCAACCAAATAGTTATCAAAAATAAATGAATCAAGAAATAATTAATGATGAACTCAATTATATTCTAATTTTAACTTTATCTTTAAACAATTTGAAGCATTGTATCCTGAGTCTGCCGCCAAATGCTCTCCTCGTCTCATCTAACTTTCATCACCTGAAATATTGGGGAGGGGTTGGGGTGAGATAAAGCTCAGTAAGCAAACTTCGTGCAAATGATGCATGCTCATGACATGAAATACTTTAAACTTTGAAATATGTATCCACATTCACTTTAACCTTCCAGAACTTTCAAACTTTTCAAGCTTTCACTTAACATTTCAAAACTTTTACTTCATTCCATCGTGAGCTCACTTGATGTAACTTTTAGTCAATCAGATAACAATGGGCAATTCTTATTTGGAACCAGATCACATTTACAAGTAAAATCGCAAATCGGTTAACATTTATTCCATCGCAAAGCGGCTCATTCACTTTATTCCACCGCAAAGCGGCTCATTACATTCGGGTACGCCAGTCCCCCACGCCCCATTTCCCACTCGCATCTTTCATGACTTAAAAGTACACCCATTCTTTCAAAAAACTTGGGATACATAATTTTGAACAAATTTACACCTTGACACATTCCTTTCATTAAAAACATTTGACTTCCCAATTTCAATGTCAATGCATGCTTAATGATGCAATGACATGACAGCGTGCATGCTTGAACAGTTTCTTAAATATACAACATGTATAAAATCAATGAAACTCATCACAGGAAAGTAAATTATAGGGATATCATTTCAGCACGTTAATTCCACATTAAACATTCTAATTTGATAAAAATAGGGGAAGTTTACTTACTTGACGTCCTTAGCATTTACCGTTATCTGGATTTACAAATGGAAGAGTCTTTTATGCCCTTGACGTCAATGTACCAAAAGTCTTAATTATAATCATTCATTGAATAAAATATAACTTTCGATCGAAAACACTTAATCATTATCAATTATGCAAAACAAGGCTTTAAGCTATGCCAAAACACACTCATACCATACTCGAACAAGGAATAAATTTTCAAGGGCACAATTTGGAACTTCACTTATCAATTTACACAAGCCAAAACTAGCACAAAATTTGATTCGGTATAAAATCCACATAAATATCAAATTTTTAAATCCCTAACTTGTAATTCCAAACTGAAGCATAAAACTAAATTAACAAATAAAAATTTAAATTCTAACCCAAATAAAAATCATAAATTTACTTTTATGTATAACATTACCCAATTCAAAAGAATTTATGGTTCTTCCTAAAATTTAATATGAAACTTCAATTAAACAAATTTAAAATTTTCGAAATTTAAAACTTACTATAAAATCTTTCGCACATTTGAAAACATCATCATTCCAAAAAGTGAAACAGAAGCAGTTAATTAAACGATTAATATCATGTTTCCAAAATCTGAAGTTGATATACACATTCACACAATTTTCCCCCAAATTTCGAAAATTGTACCATTCCTAAATCAAAATGAAATTAAAAATTTCAATTACACTAACTAATTCAAGAATTTTGAATCTGAAAATTAATCCATATAAACTTAAAATCTGAAATTTACACGTGAGAACCATATACAGTCATCAATATATACATACAACAATTAGATGTGTGTATTGTGTGTGGGTTCGACATTGTGTCCATGCGGGTGTGTTGTGTCTTGCGAGTGTGGGTGTGCAATCGAGGGAAGGAGTGTGCTACTGTGTTGGGTTGGTGACCGGCAGTCGGCGACGGTGGGGGTGGTGGCAGTAGCGGCGTCACCGTGAGAGGAGAGGCGAGAGGGCGAGACAGAGAGAGGTGCGACATGAGACCGAGAGAGAGGTGAGTCTGAGATCGATTTTCTAATTAGGTATTGGATTAAGGTTTTAATCTTTTGGATTTTGCCAATTACTCCCTCAAGTTCCCTCATCTGTCTAATGAAGCTCGTAAGTTTAACTTACTCCCCAATTGTTGCTAAACTTCTCCCAAATTCAACTTAATGTATTTAGGCCAATTACAAATTTAAATAAGTGAAAATAAGCATCCCGAGAAATTAAAATAAGCACTAAGACACATAGTTGCACGTAACAATTTATAAACTTTTTAAATGGTACATTGATCGAGACGATGTTCAAGTACTTCCATTGCAAAGGAATTCAAATAATAGACATTAAGAATCATAAATTTATAATTTATAATAGCATTCACATGAATATTACTTGAAATTTAAAATTGCACAAAAATAAAAAGCGGTCTTACATCTTCTCTAGTCTCCAATCTTTGTAATCTTCCCTCCTACCTTCCTCCCATTTCATCCATTCACCTTGCCATTATAACGGTGAGAGCTTGTATCACGTCTCTCAATTCTTGAGTTTGAGCATTAGAATCTTGTCCACTTGAAGTATGTGTATTAGCCATGGAGTACAAGTGTGGAAGTGTCCTCACAAATATTTTTCTCGTGTTTTCACTCTATTTAGTCTTTTACCTCTAATGAGCTCTCCACTCTTACCTTTTTTCCACTCCAATTTTTCGTACTCTAACTCTCCAGGGAATGTAATCAACTAGACCGAGAATTAAATTCTTGTGTAGCAAAATCTCCACAAACAAAACAAGTAGAGAAAGATGGACACAATAGCAAGTAAAATTTCTTTGCTTGCTACTGTACAAGAAAGATAGGAAATGAATTGGATTGACAAAGTTTTCAAGAGTATGATCACAATAAACTTGATAAAAAAGGAACAAGGAATCAACTAGGAATGTGTTTGATATTTGACAAGTAGAATTTAACATGAAAGTGTTCTTTGAGACATTTTATCAAGTACTTGGCATGCGAACTTTGAAAGGCATAGAAATTCAAGTGTTTGTTCAAATGTAACCTCCAACAATCTCAAATGTGATAACAATAACAATACCAAAATGTAAGAATCAAGAAATATTCATGACCCACAATTTTTCCCCAATTTTTTTGAATTTTCTCTTCTTTTTTTTTAAATAACAGCAACAAGAAAGAAATATAAATGATAGATTTACTAATTTTAGAGCCAAGCTCTGATACCGAATGATGCGAACCCCTTTGGTGTTTGACCGAAAATCCCCACAACACTTTGAAATCAAACCCAAGAAAGCTAAAATTGTAAGAAAGTGATAACCCTACCCAAAATTCTAAGGAGAGTAAACCCTAGACCAATGGAGATAATTAAGCAAATTCCAAGATTTTTGTGGAATCAACAACAAATACAGAAGAACAATATTTCTCAAATATAAGTTGAAGAAATTCCAAGTAGTGTTACAAGATAAGAAAAGAGATTTACCTCTCTAAATGCTCCAAAGAGTCTTCACGATGCCAAAACTAATGAACTAGGGTTTCAAAAGTCTATTTATAGTACAAAAAAATAAGAGAACAAAATGGGTCAGGTTTTAAAAAGAAATTCACGAACCTATCTTCCAGCATAACCGCGCAGTTCAATGTCACGCGGTCGCGTGGTTCACTCGTGAACAGTAACCTCAACATTCTTCCAAACCCCTGTTAAAATGGTGCGAGTGACCGTGAGGTTGTTACACTTTGCAGCCACATGGTTTCACGGTTGGTCTCCCTTTTTCATTGTGATGCAAATGACTTCGGCTTCAATAATACCTTCTAATTGGGCTCGACTCCATAATTTGTGAACGAGTCCTGCCATTAACTCTTGAACTTCCTTGGCCTTGGATCTCGTCATGGGTCCCATCGACACGTTTATTGAGGGTTGACTAGTTGACTTCCTCGATTCTCATCAAATATCCTCCAACCTTCTCGTAAGTTCAATGATTTTGTCACTGAAAATAATATTTTAGGAACCTTTATTTTGGAAACAAGGTCAAAATTTAGCAAAGATGAGTAACGTCTGGACAACAATGAGACTCACATGAACAACATGGAAGCCACGATGAAAAATCTTGATGTAAAAATAGCTATTGGAATAAATTCTTAACTTAAAGGGAAGTTTCCTAGTGACAAAGAGGTAAATCCAGGGAAACATTCCAATGCCTAATGGGGCTTTGATTTCAGCTCCTGATTCCAATCAAGAAGCACGAAAGTGTGCTGAAGAATGAGAAATTGAAGCAAAGAAAATAAGGAATGCGCACCCTATTCAATCTTCTTTCCAGATAATCCACCAATTATAAAACTATCACTACCATACCCATAGAGATTCCAGAAAAAGACTTATGCTCAATTTACAAGATTCCTGTATATTTTCAAGAAGATTAATGTAAACATGCCTTTTGCAGATGCAATAGAAAAAAGGACACATTATGTCAAAATTTTAAAAGAAGTAATGTCAAATAAGAGGAAGTTAAAATATTATGAGATCGTGAAGCTAACATAAGAATGTAGTGCTTTCTTCAAAAGAAGCTTTCTTTAAAGTTAAAGAATCCATGTGGCTTTAAAATTCCTTGCACAGTTTCAATTTGTCCATTGATAAAGTGCTAGGTGACCTAGGGACTAGCATCAATTTAATGCCTCTCTATATTCAAGAATTTGGGTCTTGGAGAAGTGAAGCCGACAACCATTACTTTGCAGCTTGTTGATAGATTTCTCATTTACCCATGAGGGGGGGGGGGGGGGGGGGGAGGGGTCATTCAAGATTTTTTTAGTAAATTTGATAAATTTATTATTCCCGTTGACTTTGTGGTGTTGGACATGGAGGAACATCAAGAAATCCCATTAATTCTTGACTGGCCATTTTTAGCAACTGGTAGAGAATTGATTGATGTTCAATAAAGTACAGTTGACACTGCAGGTTGATGAAGAAGAGGTCAAGTTCAAAAAATACCAAGCTACAAAATTCCATGAAGATGTCGATACTTATAGATAAGTGTATTTTATACACTTATTTCTATCCTAAAAGTAGGATTTTATGTGTTTGTTAAAGAATATTTTCTATTTATTTTGGTTGTATTTGTTTATATTTCAGGAATAATCCAAAATCGAGAAAACAATGGAATTGAAGCCAACATCGAGCGGTTGGATGATAAAAGTGTCAAAGTGTGCAACTAAAGAGTTGATGCAGTTAATCAAAGGGTCAATTAGAAGAAAATGGAAGAAGAAATCAAATTTGGAAGAAATCAGAAGCTCAGGGGCTAAATTGCAACAATCGAAAGTTGGAGGACTTACTGTGCAATTAAAAGACAAGGATGGACTTGTAACATTTAAAAGACGAAAATTGCCTTCAACCGCAACACCGTGCGGTCGTACGGTCATAAAAATCCTCTACTGAAGCCAACCTGCAGAGTAGCGCGACCGCAACATTTTGAACCGTGCGATCGCACGGTAGAAATTATGGGCCACAGCTGGGCTTTTTCCGTGTAATTCAGCTTTCTTTCTCCCCAAGTAACTTAAATTCCGAGAACATCTTTAAATACATGGCTTGGGACACGAAATTAAGGGTTCTCAACTTGCTCAATTCATGCCAAAACGCTGTCAAAATGCCGAGGGATCCATACCACGCCAAGAACACAATTGAAGACTGAAGATCAAGGGATGAATAGGGTGACATCTATCCATTTTTATTGTGATTTTTATTCAATTGTGTATCTAGGCTAGGTTTTAAATGTTAGAATTCTGATGAAGCATTGAATTCCAGATTTTATGTGTTACTTTGTTGTTTAATTTAGTTAATTCATGGGTTTGAGCAATAGATGCGTGCTTTTCTTATTGTGCAATTACTTGATCACTAATTATATAATTTTAGGTTATGTTTTTTTAAGTTCGAAAGATTAGGAATTCATTAGACTAGCTTCAATTGCCACAAAGTCCGATATGGGATAGAAATATACCCCTATCCTTTGTGTTATCTACAATAGTATTCACAGTTCTTCAATGCTTTCTTGCACATTCGTATTCAACATAGAAATATAGTTGGATGGTGTGTAGGAATAAGTGTTAATGCTTGTCCGAAAGGGAGTTTTAACAACATTAGGAATATGGATTTTCAAAACCACGTGAATTATCATTAGACAATTGGAGTAATGCATAATTGATGGAACTAATGTGGATTCTCAATTCTAGCATATTCATTTTTATTTTATACAATACAAATTTTCTTATTCTTTTTTTAGTTAAGTTTAAAATCAAAATTTTCAACTCAATCAAATTTCTAGTTCCGGTTAAGGAATTGTAATCTAAAATATAATTTACAACAATCTCTGTGGGATTGATACTTGGACTTACGTCCACTTTATTACTTGCGCGACCCGCGCACTTGCGGAGCGCACAAGTTTTTGGCGCCGTTATCGGGGATTGTAGTTTAAATTTATTTTTAGATTACTTTCACTAATTCGAACTTTTTACTTGTTTTATTTTATTTTTATTTTTATTTATCATTTTTATTTTGACTTTTGGTTACCCACCACAATTCTAAGCCTTTTTATGATTGGTTTTCTTGCGAGGTATATTTGATTTCACCATTGGCTGAGAATGAACAGTTTGATCATGTCGAAACTCATAGTGTTTGGAGAATATTTAAAATGCTGACAACAAGCGATCGACACGTCGGACACAAGTCACATGCTCTTTGATGAGTGTGTACCGAATGATTGGAATGAGGACATCGCTCTTGTGGGAGATGGCCCTCCACTATGGAGTGAAAAGGTGATTACAAAATACTATCAAAAGCTAGCCAACTTGGATGAAGATGATATGCTTATGGGAGATGCCATATATTGGAGTGAATTTCAAAAGTGGGGGTATGATCCACTCATGGGAATTACTAGGAAAGACCTGTAATTTCCCATGGATTCAAATATTGAACCGGTTATTCAATTCGAGGATATATCAACTAAAGGAGATGAGTTTGAGGAGAATGAAAAGTTAATCAAACAAGAATCACATGAAAAAGTGGACATCAATGAGGAAGTGATTAAAACCCATTATCTCAACTTCATTGATTGTAATGTAATAGATTTTGTGATTAAACCATTTGAGGAGGAGGAAGTCTATTTGGTTGAGTTTTAATTGGATGGAATAGGAAAATCTCATGATATTGGAAGTGGCAAGGCACTAGCTTGGAGATCAAATGAAAAGTGGAACAAAGCCAAATGAAAGAAGATGGGAAGGGCATCAAAAGCTCTCTTTAGGTGCCCGTGAAGCGTTTGCCAAAAAATCTAGCTCTAGACTATAAATGAAGTTCTTGTTGGGAGGCAACCCAACTTCTCAAACTCTTTTTCTTTATTTGTTCTATTTATTTCTTTTAAGTTATTTTATTGTTTAGTTGCTTTATATTGCATTTTAGGATTGCTAACACATTTAGAATTCACATTTTGACATGTTAGTTGCATTGAATATTTCATTGCACCCATTTTTGCATGTTTTAGCATTTTTTGGATTTGTCAATTTTCAACGTGATAACCTAGCTTAGGACATGCGCATATAGTTTAGAAGTTGGTTGCATGCATTAGAAGGCATTTAGGAGCCAAAGAACGAAGTAGGAATCAAAACAAGGTAAAACGTGCAATTTTGGGCTTTCTGCCCAGAATTACATCGTGTGGTCGCATGGTATTAAAACCGTGAGGTCGCACGGTTATAATCTGGGCAGTTTGCCCAGATTTATACACATACGTTTCGTTTCTTTTACACTTCCAACCCATTTTTTCCCCCAATTCACCCAACATTAAGTCCCCAACTATTCCCCTATATTTACACAACCTATTAAATTAAAATCCATGTGTTGCATCACATTAAAAACATTCAAAAGGTATGGATTCATTCACAACTTTACAAGATCATGCATAATTTGATGTTCTTCATATTTTTATGTGATTTGTGAATTGTGAATAAATGGAGATGGGTTTAGGATAGTTGATGGGAGTATTGAATTGTGTTTATTAGGTGAAAATTTTGGGTCAATTCAAGTCTCCAACTCTATGAAATTCCTTGATTTCTTAATATGCATGCAAGGCGTTTGATAAAATTTTTCATTGAGTTTTTTTTTGAGTTTTTGCAATTCTTTTTGGATGATCACCTTCACTACATGTTCTAAATCATTTGTGCATCATCTATTCTTTTTTACACTGATTTGGGAAATAGAACTCAACTTGAACATCATTGCACCACAAAACACCTCATTGCAAGGCCATTGCAGGCACCATTGCACCATTTTAGCTTCACTATACCTACTTTGTCACATTTTTTCATGACCCAAATGAACTTCACACGTGATGAATTTTTGATATTTTATAGAACAAGTTATGTACTTTCTTATCCCCATAACATGTCTCGGGAAATTTTCATTTTTTCGAGGCGATGTCAAGGGCTGAAAAATCAGTGGTCGACCACTTTTCAAAAATTTCAAAATTTTTCTAAGTCCTAATTTGGGTGTGTTGTGTTGTTTTACTTTAGTTCCTATGTAATATTTATACTTCTAATGATCATTAATTCTTGTTTGCAAGGAACTTATCATCATGGGACATTTCAAGCCGAACATAGAAAAGGAAGTAAAGGTCATTTCATCCAACCAAGCATTCAAGTCAAAGCTTCAAAAATGGGAACACCAACTCTCCAAACCCGAGAAGTACATTAACCCTCTTTGTTATTTTGTGTTTATTTTCTTTATTTGTTTTGAATACATTGAGGACAATGTAGATTTCTAGTTTGAGGGTGGGAATCTCATTCATGTGCATTTTATTTCAATGTTCATTCGATTTTGGGGTAAAAAAAAAATGAAAAATTGAAAAAATAATAAAAATTGAAAATTTTGTTGATTTATGTATTGGTTATGACATAATTTGAATTGACTTTTTTCTTTAGTTAGAAAATTGGTCAACATGTGCACTAAAGTTTTTCTTAACATTCATCCATGTAAGACTTCCATCAAATTTGAGCACATAGCCACTTTCGAATAATAACTTTTGTAGGAAGATGTTTGATACTTGTGGGGTAAACTTGTGCACTTTGAACATAGAATTGGCTGAAAAATCCCAAACCTTAAGAATTTAGATCCCGACCTAAAATGTAGAACCAAACTACTCAAGAAGCAGTTTGGGGTGAGAAGGTTAGTATGAGTAGGCATTGATGGATTGAGGATCTGAAGTTTTAATTTTTGCATCTTTAGTGTAAGAGGTTTTGATCAACAGGTATAAACCATAATAATCAGCATAAAAACAGAAAAATGTTGAAGGTCTTATATTGCTCTTCAAATCCTTTTTTGACTTGAGTAATTAATTCTGAGAGGTTCTCTGAACCTGGTACCCTAAACTCAACTGAGTTGGGAGCTTCCGACCTAAAGCTCGCTACCTGGGTTAACTAGAAAGCAAGTACGGAGAGTGGACTTACACATGAGATACAAAAACATCTTTAACTTTTCTGTTTAAGCCTTTATGACTCGGGTAATTAAGTCTGATGGGTTCTCTGAACCTAGTACCCTAAGCTCAACTGAGTTGGAAACTGCCGACCTAAAGCTCGCTACAGGGGTTATATAGAAAGCAAGTATGAAAAGTATTGCACAAAGATGGTAAAAGACAAGGCTATTAAAAGAAAAAGTCGTCCAAATAAAAGAAAAATGGAATGAAAATGGTATAAGCTTTGTTGGTTAAAATCCCTAACACTTTGTAAATTATTCTTGGTTAGTCATGCATAATTGTCTAGTCCTAACTGCCTTGTGCGGAAAAATGCAATTTATACATGTTTAGAAACCAAATCAATAGGAAAGACCTCGGGATATGAGAGAAAAGTAATAAGATTGTGATCATCCATGAGAGGGTAAGAAAAATAAAAAGAAAATCATTGTTGACCACATGGGATTCAGGCTTATTTCTGCATGACTAGTCACACGTTGTCAAGTACACACATAATGAAGTTGAGCATCAGATGAATGAAAATAATTTTTTTTTGTTCATATTTCTTCTCTAAAGTGAATCGTCAATTTGGATTATTGAAAGGCATGGTAAATGAGTTAACAAAAACAAAAACATTTTTATTGCAATTTTATAGTTTAGTTCTATTTTTGTTCGAGGATGAACAATAGTTCTAGTTTGGGGGTATTGATAAGTGTATTTTATACACTTATTTCTATCCTAAAAGTAGGATTTTATGTGTTTTTTCAAGAATATTTTCTATTTATTTTGGTTGTATTTGTATATATTTCAGGAATAATCCAAAATCGAGAAAACAGTGGAATTGAAGCCAAAATCGAGCAGTTGGATGATAAAAGTGTCAAAGTGTGCAAATCAAGAGTTGATGTAGTTAATCAAAGGGCCAACTAGAAGAAAATGGAAGAAGAAATCAAATTTGGAAGAAATCAGAAGTTCAGGGGCTAAATTGCAACAATCAAAAGTTGGAGGACTTGCAATGCAATTAAAAGATAGGGACCAACTTGTAACATTTAAAAGATGGAAATTGCCTTCAACAGCAACACCATTCGGTTGCATGACTTAACACCACATGGTCACACGGTCATAAAAATCCTCGACTGAAGCCAACCTGCAGAGTAGCGCGACCGCAACATTTTGAACCGTGCGGTCGCACGGTAGAAATCATAGGCCGCAGCTGGGCTTTTTGCGTGGAATTCAGCATTCTTTCTCCCAAAGTAACCTAAATTCCGAGAACATCTATAAATACATGGCTTGGGGCACAAAATTAAAGGTTCCCAACTTGCTCAATTCATGCCAAAACGTTGTCAAAGTGCCGAGGGATCCATACCACGCTAAGAACACAATTGAAGACTAAAAATCAAGGGATGAATAGGGTGACATCTATCCCTTTTTATTGTGATTTTTATTCAATTATGTATTTAGGCTAGGTTTTAAATGTTAGAATTGTGATGAAACATTAAATTCCAGATTTTATGTGTTACTTTATTGTTTAATTTAGTTACTTCATGGGTTTGAGCAATTGATGCGTGCTTTTCTTATTGTGCAATTACTTGATCACTAATTGTATGATTTTAGGTTATGTTTCCTTAAGTTCGAAAGATTAGTAACTAATTAGACTAGCTTCAATTGCCACAAAGTCCGATAGGGGATAGAAATATACCCCTATGCTTTGTATTATCTATAATAGTATTCACAATTCTTTAATGCCTTCTTCCACATTCGTATTCAACATAGAAATATAGCTGGATCGTGCATAGGAATAGGCGTTAATGCTTGTCCGAAAGGGAGTTTTAACAACATTAGGAATATGGATTTTCAAAACCACGTGAATTATCATTAGACAATTGTAGTAATGCATAATTGATGGAACTAATGTGGATTCTCAATTCTAGCATATTCATTTTTAGTTTATACAATACAAATTTTCTTATTCTTTTTTTAGTTAAGTTTAAAATCAAAATTTTCAACTCAATCAAATTTCTAGTTCCGGTTAAGGAATTGTAATCTAAAATACAATTTACAACAATCTCTGTGGGATCGATACTTGGACTCATGTCCACTTTATTACTTGCTGTTGTATGGAATATCACAAGTGCATGATATCGCAACAAGCAGTAAAATGGACTTTTTGAGTACGGATATCAATCTCACAAGGACTAAATTATTTATTATTAGCTTGGATTAATCGGTTCCTAAACTACAAATAAATGTCAAGATTGATGTTTTTGAATTTTTATAAAAATAGTGAAATCAATGAATTAGAAAATAAAACACTTGAAAAGATTTGATTTTTGGATTTTTCTTATGAATTGAAAATATTGGGACTCACGATAGTAATATCCTATTCAATTTCTCTTCTCATGCAATGTTTCGAAATTAGTGTTTAATCGAATTCACACTTTTATCCAAAACTCCCCTCTCGAGTTTAAATTGGTTCTATCTAGATAGGTCAACCACATATCTCTATGATGGTCAGAATAAGCCCTAAATAGATGAATTTAATGTCAAGAATTCAAATTGATTACAACAACCACAACCATATATCTCTACCCTTTTGTTAATTGCCGGATTTTATTACTAGGTCTAGGTGTTAACTTTCCTCTCGGATTATGAAAACAACCCACAAATCATCAAATTGGTGATCAAGCAATTTATGCATTAAAACACAATAATAAAATCAACACATATCACAATATGCCCAAAACATGAGAATTGAAATTAAATAATCCAACAAAATTACATCGTTCGTCCCAACGAGTTATTTAGCTACTCATGCTAGAACATAAAATAATAAAACAATAAAATATAAAATTCAACATGTCTAGAATTAACGAGAAAGAGTTGAAAATCTTGCACCAAGAAAATCGAGCCCAAGCTTGAACAATATGAGAAACTTGATTTTGCCTCTAGTCTTCTGCCTCTCTTCCTGTTGATTTCAGAACCCCTCATAATGATTTTTATTGATCTTTATATAGGGTAAACTAGGTTTTTACGATTTTTCCAAGTTGGGCTCAAAGAAATAGGAAAGAAAACACGAAATTTGGAAAAATCTCGCGAAATTGCCTTCTCCAGCCGGACCGCGGCATACAGGGGAAGTCTGGAACCGCGGTCTAACCGCGGTTTTCCAATTTTTAACTTGTGCATTTCAGTCCCTATGTAATTGCATGTCTAGACCTCCAAATTTCTGACTTCTTCAATTCAGTCCCCATACTTTGACTTTTATTACAATTTAGTCCTCCCAGAATTGCAACTCAAGTCCTCCATCTTTTTTTCATTTACAAATTGGTCCCCATACTTCATATTTTGTACTCTTTTAGTCCTTTTTCCTCATTTTTGTCCCCAAGTGCATTTCAATCCGCATTATCCCTGAAACAATTAAAATAAACATGCAACTTAGCAATATCATATTCTAAAATACTCACATTAGTGCAAATTTAAGCATGAAATTAAGTTCAAAATTGCACTTATCAAATCCCCCAAATTTAAACTCTTGTTCGTACTCGAATAAGATAAAGCCAATATATTCATGCAAGTATGAAGTGGAGAACTTTACTACTATTTTCACATCAAATGACTGTTAAATAACCTGCTGTTTTTGCTTCAGGATTTAAAACTCCAGTAATCCCTTAAAAGTATTCAAACAATGCTATACAAGTTTTAATTCACTCCATGCTTAATGTGTGTGTGTGTTATCAACTCGATCATCTTAGTGTGCATAAGTGATCTCCCGACCCTTAGTGGTCAAATTTTGCTTTCCCTCTCGTGAGATTCACTTTCCCCCCAAACTTGTGATTTTATCTCTACCCCGGGGGTACACATTCTAAGGTTGCTTCCTAAATAACTAATTCTTCTCCCCCTCGAATTTAGGTTTGAAAACCGATAACTGCTACTACCTAGGACTGCGATGATTCTCCTTTGATTGAGCGCCCCACCCTTCAGACATCCACTAGGTAATTCAAACCCACTAGTTATCTTAATCCCAAATGTGCAAAAATAACAACTAAATTTAACTATCATGCAGTACCCTTCTCCATTAAGCTAATAATGACCCCTGTAGCGAGCTTTAGGCCGGTGGCTCCCAAGTCAGTTGACCTTAGGGCACCAGGTTTTGAAATACCACTACGGCCTTAATTACTCGAGTCACTACACTCCGAAGAAAGGTGTCAAGTGAATGCAATGTCCTATATATTTTTTTTCTCCCTTTTTTTTTAACAGAAATAAATCTATATGAGTTACCTCTCTCTCTTAAGTTTTCTAGATGACCCCTGTAGCGAGCTTTCGGCCGGTGGCTCCCAAGTCAGTTGACCATAGGGCACCAGGTTTTGAAATACCTCTACGGGCTTAATTACTCGAGTCAAAAAGGCTACAAAGAGAGGTAAACGATGCATGCATGTTCCTAATTTATGCAAGGGATTAGATTACCAGCATTTGGTCATTACCTAGCTTTCTCCTGTCAGCCAAGGTCACTCCACACAAAAATTTTGCACACATGGAATCAACACACCCCAAACAGTAACATTATCAGTTTTTACACCCACAAACTGTCTAACTAACTGGTCATAGTGATGGAATGACATGTTTCGAGTCGGAATAAATCTTAAGTTCATATTGACAATCTACAACCAACTATTCCCATGTAACCACTATGCGCAATAATCAAGTTGATGTGCTCAAAGAATAATCAAGCATAGCGAATTACTACAAGTATAGCACTTCTGTCCCTAGTTCATGGATTACCGCAGTTTCAAATAATTAACATCACGAGCGGCACGGCTATTCAACACAAACAAAGTAGAAACATTCTTTTTTTTTTTCCAGCTCGACATTGAAAACCAAACCGAAACATATATACAACTCAAACTTGAAATACACCCTCTCCCCCAAACTTGAAATACACATTAGTCCCTAATGTGAGAAATATAAATACAAGGAGAGATAGTACCGGGCACTTAAAACTCGGGCGGTGGTTGAGGATCTTGCGGCCATTGAAAACGTCTCAGTAGCATCATCATCTCCTCGTGATCTCGACGTTGACGGTCATCGAGGGACTGAAGTGTAGCAAGGATCATGTCTTGCCCTTCTTGTAGATGAATCTGACCCTCTTGCAGCTGGCCAATGACTTCCTCTTGATGTTGGAGTGATGATTGCATCTACCTTAATACTGGCCCAAAATTCACACCTCCTCTACTGCCAAGTCTATGCTGGAAAGCTAAAGTAGGTTGATCAACTGGCACTTCCTCTTGGATGGGTATATTTTTATTTCTATGTCCCCCTTCTTCTTCATCTTCCTCTTCTTCCTCATCATTTTCATCTTCCAAGATAGTTTCCCTTCTTGCATTCTGATGTCGAATGACCTGAGCCACTGATTTCCTCATAGTTACAAGGCGTAATACTGGAGTAGGTTTCTTTTCGACTTCGGATGGGAGCATGGGGACCTCCGCTCTTTTGCACAATGTAGAGATTAGACTGGGCATGATTGATTTCGTTCGACTCCGAGGTACCAATGCTGTATCTTTTACATTGTAGAATATAACCTCAAGAAAATTGTTATTCCACCCAGTCGCAAGTCTATTTAACAAAGTCATTTTTGGAAGGTGTATGTGAGTAGTATGCGTTGTAGGGACGACGTTCGTGCTAAGAAATTGATGCAGGAAGCGCATCTCAGTAGTCATTTCCCCATGATTCACCACGTTGTTGAGTGGCCAAGTGTTCTGGTAGTTTAATGGGTAGATAAATTGTGCCACCTGCAAAAAATTGGTGATAGGTGGTGGAGTAGATCCTTCTTCAATATTGTAATATTCTTGAATGATTTGGGGGCTGAATGGGACCCAAATTCCCCTCACATATGTCGGGATGTAGTATTCACTGTCCTCATTCAGGATATCTGCATTGAAGTTACACATAAATTCCCTTACCACCGTCGTGTACACTTTGTGTGGTTTGGCGCATAGCTTGGTCCACATCTTTTGCTTTATCATATTTGGAATTGTAGAAAATTCCAATTCATTCAGCCGAACTTCCCTTTCCATTAGGGGAGCACTGTGCTCAAAATGTTCAGCACGCCGTTCAACTTCTTCTGAAACATAGGTCTTGTATGACTGTGACTCTAATCTAGTGCGTTTTCCAGTGTTAGAAGGTTCTGCGGTTCCCTTTCCTTTGGTGGCACGAGATGGGGGTGCTCTTGGAGGCATTATAGTGGAAGATCTCTACAAAAAGAGTATTGAAGTGTGAGTTCAAGTAGAGTATTGAATGCACACAGGGATAACATGATATTAGATGAAAACTTAAGTATAATGTAAAAGAGTATGAAACACACTAGTTTCCCTCAAACTTGAATGAAAATTGCACGAACTAAGGTTGGATCATATAATGGCATTTTCTTAGTCAAGTGTTTGATGCAAATATAGTAAGGGCAAAAGAAAGTGTTAGGTACCCATAACTCACCAACAAATATCACACAATCAATTTAGGTTTTGAACAAGCTTTATGTATGCAAGCACAAGGTTAAACAACTTTCCACAAAATCAAAATTGTGTAAAACATTCATAATATGCAATGTCTAAGAAACTAAGTTAGGTTGGAACTTGAAACAAACACCTAAAGTGCATAATGAGGACAACTCTAACTTATTTAACAAAGACCACTATAAATACTCATGAAATTCTATCGCCAAGAAAACAATTCCATTGAGGTCTTATATCAAACACATTTTTTGCATACCCAATTTTATCCTAATTTCAAAAAATGGAACTACTCTAAATCCCCAAACATTAATGAACAAAGAAGGCAAGGCTAACACAATCCTCAATCACATATCAACACTATGACACTCTTCCTACCAAATCCATACCAATTGTGAACCACACAAAAGTTACAAAAAATGTAAGTGAAAAGTGTAAAGAGTATTACCTTGGAGATATGTTGAAGTGGGAGAGTTAGAGATGTTAACACCTTGAAATACTAGAACTACTCCACTTGCAAGCAATTGATGTGAATGTAGGAGGAGAGGGTTGCTGTTTAAGATTTGTGGAGAAATGTGAAGAGAAGGGTTTGTGAAGAGAGAGTGGTGAGAAAGAGGAGAAAGAGACGTCTTTAGAGTGTAAAATCTGATTTCAATTTTTTTTTTCTCGTAGTGACCGTGGTCAGACCACGGTTTGCAAACCGTGATCTGACCGCGGAAAACAGGCATTAAATGGAACCGCGATCGAACCATGGTTTGCAATCTGCGGTTTGACTGCGGTTGCACCATTTTTTTTTCAAATAAAATAATAATAGAACTAAACTAAAATAAAATAAAATACCTAAATATGAATCAATTTAGAGAAATAAGTCCTAATATCTAATGCAGTGTTAAATGCAAACTAAAAAAAAAAATAGTTAAATACAAGTGTAAGGGTTAGAATTCGGGATACCGCCCTATAGTTCTTAATTTATAGTCTCTAGCTGGACTTAATGATGGGATCAGTGTGGCACTTCAACATCTAGTGTCTCTGTTGCAGTAGGGAAGTCCTCCATGTAGTGCTTCACGCGTTGTCCATTTACTTTGAAATTTCCCTTGATAGGATGACGTAGATCGATAGTCCCATATGGAAAGACTTGAGCGACAGTGAAAGGTCCCGACCATCTTGACTTCAGCTTTCCTAGAAATAGCTTTAGCCTCGAGTTGTATAATAGGACCCGATCTCCAATTTTGAATGTCCTGTGCTGAATATTCTTATCATGCCACTGTTTTGTTCTTTCCTTATAGATGACTGCATTTTCATAAGCTTCCCATCGAAATTCTTCCAATTCATTCATCTACAATATTCTTGTTTCCCCAGCTTTTTCTAAGTCCATATTTAGTTGTACCAATGCCCAATATGCTTTGTGCTCAAATTTCACAGGCAAGTGACATGCTTTCCCAAACACTATTCTGTATGGTGACATTCCAATTGGTGTTTTGAACGCTGTCCTATATGCCCACAGTGCATCATCTAAATTTTTGGACCAATCCTTTCTTGATGCATTCACAGTCAATTCCAAAATTTTCTTGAGTTGTCTGTTTGAAGTCTCCACTTGTCCACTTGTTTGAGGGTGATAAGGTGTGGCCACTCGATGTTGGGCTCCATATTTGTGAATTATTGTCTTGAAGAGCCTATTGCAGAAATGAGATCCCCCATCACTTATGATAGCCCGAGGTGCTCCATATCTATTGAAAATGTTCTTCCTCATAAATTCCACTACAACTTTCGAATCATTGGTGGGAAGGGCATTTGCTTCTACCCACTTAGACACATAGTCTACAGCTACGAGAATGTAGCGATGGTTGTATGATGGTGAAAAATGCCCCATGAAATCGATGCCCCACACGTCAAAAATATCAACTTCCAAAATATTGTTGAGTGGCATCTCATGTCTAGCAGAAATGTTACCTGTTCTTTGGCATCGATCACACGATCTGCAGAAGCTGTGACAGTCTTTAAATAATGTTGGCCAATAAAATCTACATTGAAGAACTTTTACTGCTATTTTTGTTGGCCCAAAGTGTCCTCCATATGCCGATGTATGTACCCGAGACAATATTGGCTTCATCTCCTCTTCTGGTATACATCTTCTAATAATTTGATCAGCCCCTCTTCTATACAAATGTGGTTCATCCCAATAATAAAATTTGGACTCGTGAATCAGTTTCTTCTTTTGTTGGTACGAGAATTTTGGTGGAGTTGTTTGACTTTCCAAGTAGTTGACAATATCTGCATAACACGGTAGCTGTGCAATAGCTAGTAACTACTCATCAGGGAACACTTCATTGATGTCAACTTTCTCAACTTCTTTTTCTGGTTCCAGACTTGACAAATGATCTGCAACTTGATTTTCGATCCCTTTTCTATCTTTGATCTCAATGTCAAATTCTTGAAGGAGAAGTACCCATCGAATCAACCTAGGTTTTGCATCCTTTTTCTCAAAGAGATACTTTAGGGCTGAGTGATCCGTGTAGACAATTACCTTCGATCCAATTAGATAAGACCGAAACTTGTCAAATGCAGAAACTACTGCAAGCATCTCTTTTCTGTAGTGGTGTAATTGATCTGAGCATCTATCAAAGTTTTGCTAGCATAGTATATTGCATGTAATTTTTTCTCCCTACGCTCTCCCAACATGGCACCAATCGCATAGTCACTCGCATCACACGTCAATTCAAACGGAAGATTTCAATCTGGTGCGACTATGACATGGGCGGTGATCAGTTTCTCCTTCAAAGTGTTAAAAGAGTTTAAATACTCTTCAAAGAAATGGAATGGTGTGTCTTTCTCCAACAAACTGCTTAGTGGCTTTGTAATCTTGGAGAAGTCCTTAATAGACCTCCGGTAAAATCCTGCATGTCCTAGAAAACTTCTAATTCCCTTAACTGAATTAGGAGGCTGTAGTTTCTCAATCACTTGAATCTTAACCTTGTCTACCTCTATTCCCTTTGTAGAAATTCGATGCCACAAAACTATCCATTCTTTTACCATAAAATGGCATTTCTCCTAATTAAGCACAAGATTTGTTTCTTGACACCGCTTCAATACTTGAGCCAAAATTTCTAAACATTCATCGAAAGAGCCTCCAAACACAGAAAAATTGTCCATAAATACCTCTATATAATGTCCCACCATCTCTGAAAAGATAGCCATCATACAACATTGGAAAGTGGCTGGTGCATTGCCTAATCCAAACGGCATTCTTCTAAATGCGAAAGTACCAAACGGGCAAGTGAAAGTGGTCTTCTCTTGATCTTCAGGTGCAATCGGGATTTGATTATAACCAGAATAGCCATCCAAAAAGCAGTAATGTGAATGACCAGCTAACCTCTCCAACATCTGATCAATAAACGACAGTGGGAAATGATCTTTCCGAGTAGAGGTGTTCAGCTTCCTGTAATCAATACATACCCTCCATCCAGTGACAAGCCGAGTTGGAATGAGCTCATTATTCTCATTTCTTTGAACAGTTATCCCTCCCTTCTTGGGTACCACATGTACTGGACTCACCCAAGAGCTGATTGAAATAAGATATATTATACCAGCATCAAGCAGTTTAAGTACCTCTGCCTTGAACACCTCTTGTAACGCTGGATTCAATCTACGCTGATGCTCCACTGATGGTTTGCAATTTTCTTCCATGAGAATTTTGTGCATGCAAAGACTCGGGCTAATTCCAAGAATATCCGCAATTGTCCACCCAATAGTTGCCTTGTATTCCTTCAATACTCTCAACAATTTTTCTTCTTCCTCACCTGTCATATCATTAGCAATAATAACTAGAAGAGTAGATAAATCACCAAGATAGGCATACCTCAGGTGAGACGGTAATGGTTTGAGCTCTAAAGTTGGAGCTTTCTCTATAGATGGTGTAGATTTTTCTGAGCTTTCGCCTATAGGAGTGTAGAGCTTGCTCTTTTGCAAAGTTACTGGTGGTGATGCTTCCAATTCATTTGCCCAGTCTTTCAAATCTGATTTTTCTGCATTTGTTGTTTCTGAAGTCATGAGGCAAACTGTTAACTTATCTGCATGATGTTCAATTTCCATCGCCTCAGCCACCCACTTGTCAACTACATCTATCTGATAGCACGAATCCACTAAAGCAGGGTATTTCATGGCTTTGAAGACATTGAATGTTACTTCTTCATTTTTCACCGTAGAATCATTTTTCCTTCGCAAACATCTATCAATGCCCCTCCAGTTACCAAGAATGGTCTCCCAAGAATGATAGGAATGTCACTGTCTTCTTCCATGTCTAGTATGATAAAATCAGCGGGAAAGATAAATTTATCGACCTTGACCAATACGTCTTCTATTATTCCTCTTGGATGCTTGACTTGACTGATATGTCGGCAAGAAGTAATGAGACAGGAGTAGGCCTTGGTTCACCTAATCCAAGTTTTCTGTACACAGATAAAGTCATAAGGTTAATACTTGCACCTAAATCACAAAGTGCTTGATTAAAAGAATGAGAACCAATGGTGCAAGGAATAGTGAAACTCCCTGGGTATTTTAATTTTGGTGGAAGTTTCTTTTGTAAAATGGCACTGCACTCTTCTGCCAGGCACACTATTTCATAATCCTCCAACTTTCTTTTATTTGATAAGATTTCCTTCATAAACTTTGCATATGTTGGAATTTGAGAAATTGCATCCGCAAAAGGGATGTTGATGTGTAGCTTCCGAAACACCTCCATAAATTTTTCAAACTGCTTATCCAGTTTGTGCTTCTGATATCGTTTATGGAAAGGGATTGGGGGCACATAAGCTTTTACAGGTGCAGGTGCCTTCAGTTCAATTTTTTCATTCTTTTCTTTAGATGCTTCTGCTTCTGCTGATGTTGTACTGTTTTCTTTATCCTTTTCTGCTTCAACCTCCAATTGCTTGGTCACTTTTCAGGCCTTTTTATATGAATCTATGGTAGCTGCACCCCACTTCTTGTTGTTATGGCTTGAACATGCTCCCTAGGATTTTTTATTGTATCACTGGGTAGAGATCCAAGTGTCCTTTTTGAAATTTGATGAGCCAATTGCCCAATTTGCGTTTCCAATTTCTTGATGGATGCCTGTTGATTCTCAAACACTTTGTCAGTTTTCTGCATCTATTGCTGAAACATCTCTTCAAAATTCGGCCTCTTATCTTGTTGTTGGTTGTTGGAGATTCTCACATTGTTTTGAAAACTAGTGGCATTGTTCTGATTTTCTGTCCATCTGAAGTTTGGATGTTGTCTCCAACCCGGATTATACGTTTGAGAATATGGATTGAACTGCTGTCTGTTAGTGTTTTGAACAAAGTTAATATGTTCGTTAGCAGTGGCCACCAGAAAACACTGGCCTGTAGGATGATTTGCTCCACAGTTTTCACATGCTAAAGTAGCTGGATGTTGATGAATGGCGTGGACTACTTGCGATTGTGATTTAACTAAGAGTTCCACTTGTTTGGTTAGAGCAGCAATCTGTGATGCAGTATTCTGAGTATTTGAGTCATGTACCACTGGTGCTTTCTGATGAACTACCCTGTCAGCTGGGAACATCGTGTGTTTCTTGGCTATCAATTCCAACAAGTCCCAAGCTTGGTTGACATTTTTATTAGTGATGGATCCGTTTGCAGAAGAGTCCACTATTGATTTGAATTGCGACGCCAGACCATAGTAGAAAAATTGTACCTGAAGCCCCTTTTTGAAACCATGATATGGACATCTTCTAAGCAAGTCTTTGAATCTCCCCCAAGCTTCATGAAAATTTTCCGCGTTATATTGTTGGAATGTGGAGATTTCTAACTTAAACTTTGCTACCTTAGCTGGTGAGAAATATTTGTTGTAAAATTTCAAGGCCAAATCATTCCATGTGGTAATACTCGATTCCGGTTCTGAATCCAGCCATTGCAAAGCAGCATCCCTTAGAGTGAACGGAAATAATCTCAATTTAACCTCATCCTCATTTACTCCATCCAACTGGACATTATGACACATTTTCTGAAAGCTGGCTACATGAGCATTCGGGTCTTCATGTGCTTTTCCATAAAACTGCATGTTGTTGCTGAAGAGATTTATCAAGTCTGGTTGAATTTGGAAATTATTTCTGGAGCGACTAGGAGCTGTACCTGGTGTCAGAAAACTGAGCCATGGGTAGATTTCCTTCGTCCTCCTCTTCAATTTGATAACGGGGTTGAATATTTGCATTAGCAAGTTGAGCAACCAAAGCAGCCACCCTATCAGCTTCTTGTTCATTCTCCATGTGAACCTGATTGTCAGCCATTGTATCTTGTTGTAACCTTTTCAGTTTTTGGTTGTGTTCTTTGTGTCTTCGTCTAAAAGTGCGTTCAATCTCGGGATCTAAGGACTCAAGATTTTGGCCTTGTGAACGGAGCATACAACGAACACTATTTTCTGTAAAAAGAAATAAGGAAAATCAAAGTAGTAAGAAAAAAAATAGTAGACGTTGAACTAAAATAGAATAATAATAAAAAATAAAAGAGATTAATCTAAACTAAAAAGAAATAAAAATTAGTACCCGGCAACGGTGCCAAAAACTTGTTGTATGGAATATCGCAAGTGTAGGATATCGCAACAAGTAGTAAAATGGACTTTTTGAGTCTGGATATTGATCCCACAAGGACTAACTTATTTATTATTAGCTTGGATTAATCGGTTTCTAAACTACAAATAAATGTCAAGATTGATGTTTTTGAATTTTTATAAAAATAGTGAAAGCAATGAATTAGAAAATAAAACACTTGAAAAGATTTGATTTTTGGATTTTTCTTATGAATTGAAAATGTTGGGACTCACGATAGTAATTTTGTTATCCTATTCAATTTCTCTTCTCATGCAATGTTTCGAAATTAGTGTTTAATCGAATTCATAATTTTATCCAAAATTCCCCTCTCGAGTTTAAATTGTTTCTATCTAGATAGGTCAACCACATATCTCTATGATGGTCAGAATAAGCCCTAAATAGATGCATTTAATGTCAAGAATTCAAATTGATTACAACAACCACAACCATGTATCTCTACCCTTTTGTTAATTGCCATATTTTATTACTAGGTCTAGGTGTTAACTTTCCTCTCAGATTATGAAAACAACCCACAAATCATCAAATTGGTGATCAAGCAATTTATGATTTAAAAAACAATAATAAAATCAACACATATCACAATATGCCCAAAACATGAGAATTGAAATTAAATAATCCAACAAAATCACATCGTTTGTGCCAACGAGTTACTTAGCTACTCATGCTAGAATATAAAATAATAAAACAATAAAATATAAAATTCAACATGTCTAGAATTAATGAGAAAGAGTTGAAAATCTTGCACCAAGAAAATCGAGCCCAAGCTTGAACAATATGAGAAACTTGATTTTGCCTCTAGCCTTCTGCCTCTCTTCCTGTTGATTTCAGAACCCCTCATAATGATTTTTCTTGGTTTTTATATAGGGTAAACTAGGTGTTTACGATTTTTACAAGTTGGGCTCCAAGAAATAGGAAAGAAAAGAAGAAAATTAGGAAAAATCTCGCGAAATTGCCTTCTCCAACCGGACCGCGGTCAAACCGCGGCATACAGGGGAAGTCTGGAACCGTGGTTTGCCAATTTTTAACTTGTACATTTTAGTCCCTGTGTAATTGCATGTCTAGTCCTCCAAATTTCTGACTTCTTCAATTCAGCCCCCATACTTTGACTTTTATTACAATTTAGTCCTCCTAGAATTGCAACTCAAGTCCTCCAACTTTTTGACATTTACAAATTGGTCCCCATACTTCATATTTTGTACTCTTTTAGTCCTTTTCCCTCATTTTTGTGCCCAAGTGCATTTCAATCTGCATTATCCCTTAAACAATTAAAATAAACATGCAACTTAGGAATATCATATTCTAAAATACTCACATTAGTGCAAATTTAAGCATGGAAGTAAGTGCAAAATCGCACTTATCACTTGCGCAACCCGTGCACTTGTGGAGCGAACACTTATCATAGGATCAAGTCTATAGATGCAGTTGTAAATAGAGTTTATAAAGAATATATTAATTGAAGATCCTTTATAGCAGTGTATTATGACTAGGGCTTCAAGAAAAGATATAACTACTACTGGAGGTTATACTTGGAGTAAGGAAGTAGTTGATTTTATCTTTCCTCTTAAAGCTTTATCGCTTAAAAATAACTTGAAACAAAAATATCTTTTACAACCAGTCAACACTGTCGAATTCAAAGACAATTTGACCACTATACCTGAGTTGAGGACGCTTCCTGACCATCTTCACTATGATAGTTCGGAGAAACATTCTAGAGTAAAGAAGTCAAATTTTGATTTGAAAGTGGCATACGTTGATTATCTTTTACAATGTTATGAATTGAAGGAGTTCCACAATAACACATATGAAAATTCAAAAATTCACAAAGAAAAGATCAAGAAGTGGTGTGACAAGATGATATTGGGTTTTATTTCATCTCCTAATATTTTCCACTTATAATTGTAGATAATTGCTCAAGTTTGGAGGTGAAACAAATTTGAGGAGAAAAGATGTCAAAGTAGCCAAAAAAAATGACTATTCCTGAACCTAGTGCATATGTGCTACCTAATTGAAACTTTTACTGAAACATGGCACCTAAGTGCTACCTAAAAAAATCTCGAGCTGAATAACAGCTCCTAGGTGCTACAACACCCCAGCCTCTTCAAAATAACCCATAGTCCTAAATTCTTTCATTATTTTTCAATTCATCTCAAGTCAAAACTCTTGTCTCCCCCTTCACTTAACTTTACAATTCAAACTCTTCCTCAACAATTTAAGCCTTTCTAAATTAGTGTGGTCTCTTAGGTGTCAAAGAATCGTGACATGGATTTATTAGATATTAGAAACCAAACTTCAACAAGGTGAGACAAGAAGAAATCGCTTGATATATAGTTCAATCATGATTCCTCAAGCTCCGTTTTTCCTTCCTACCCATCACCACACCATGACGATGACGAAAATGAAGACAATGATTTCTTCACTCGTGGAAGTGGTTTACCTCTATCTTTTCTTAACATTGAGGATAATGTTTAATTTGAGTTTGGGGGCATTGGAACATGAATTATTTCTTATATTTTATCATATAAATTGTGTGAAATTTTCTTGTTATGTGATTGATTTGTGTGTGAAATTTTGTTCTTTATGTTTTTGTGTGAATGTTAAAAACATAAAATCTAATTTTTTTCTTGCTTGTGTGAGTTAGATAGTCTTCCCGACCATGATGCATATACTTTAGACGATGTGTTAATTTATGAGTTGTGAATGAGTTATGTGCTTTAGTTGGAGTTTTTTCTCACCAATGTGAAACACGACATTATGTTTGCATGCGGATTAAATGAAGTGTTTCGCAATCGTAGGTTGATTCACATATCTCTTAGGCTGAGTTATTGAACTTTGATGCTTAACTCTTAAACCACATTATTGTGCAACCTTGAACTAATACAAATTGGGATTGGTCAAGCAGATGGAAGAGATGATTTAGAATTTTTTTTTTATTCCATATGTGTTAAGAAGTTTTTTGGAGTGATCTTGGTTGATAGATGGAAGCTAGGTAATGATTGAATCCCGGTTATCTAATCCCTATTATTAAATTCATGCATAAAGTTGAAACTTCAATGCATCTTACCTGTTTCTGGATCATTTTTTACTTGAGTGATTAAGCTTATAGAGGTATTTAAAAATATGGTACCCTATGGTCATTTGACTTGGGAGTCACCGACCTAAAGCTTTTACCCTTTGTCATTTAGAAAGCTTAAAGGAGAGAGATAATCCCATTGAAATAGTTATTGCATAAAAAAAAGTTTGTATACTACATATATCATACACTTCTCTTTTAGGCCTAGTTGAATCAAGTTATTAAGCCAGTAAGGGTATATTAAAACCTAGTTCCCTATGATCACCTGACTTTTGGAGTCACCGATCGATAGCTCACTATAGGGGTCATCCAGAAAGCTAAACAAAGATAGGTACTTCACATAAGATATCCAAAAAAAAAAAAAAAAAGCATTACAATTGCATGATTAGTTGATAGATTGCATAAATGGGATTTAGATAACTAGGGAATTTGATTTGCCTAATGAATGTTTGATGGTTGAGACACTCAATAAAAAGAGAATCCTCACATGCATAAATTGTTGAAGTTACCAGTTTGACTCAAGCAAACTAAACTAATGAAATAAATTAGGGAATTGAAAATTAAACCTTAGGATACATCTTGGGAAGAGAATAAAAGAAAATGATTTTGGAACTATGTAGCTCACGAGTGAAGAAATGATAAATTTGACCGTTCAGGGTCGAAAATAAGCCAACTTGTGAATTTGCAATGTTTTACTTGATTTTTCACACACACACACACACCCGTTTTCATTTGAATGCATGAAAAATTGACTTTTGCATGATATTTGAAGTGATTCATAGGTTTGACATAATGTTGTAGATCCTGAAGCAAATACGATAAGCTATAACAAGTTAAAGTTTTCAAGTGTCATAGTTCATTGTGTGATTGTGAATTAGTTGTCTTATTCGAGAATGAACAAGGGTTTAAGTTTGTGGGTGTTCGATAAGTGTATTTGTACACTTATTCGGACAATCAAAAGTGAGAAATTGTGAGTTCTCTTAATTTTATCTATGCTTAATTTTATGTTTGTTTTGTTATTTTAGGTTAAAACTCTAATTTTGATGGGATTGGAGCAAAACAAGAAATCTACATTCGGAGCATATGAAGAATTAGTGAACAAATTTGAGTATAAATATCCCCATGATACCCATAATATATCATTGAAAAGATAATTGAATTTGGAGTTTGATGCAAACAACATAACACAATTCAGAGTTGTAGATCGAAAATTATGCAAGTTTGAAATTAAGTCAAGAAAGCTGAAGAAAAAATTTGACATAACAGGTAGGGCCTAGATGCCACCTGTCTGCCTAGGCGCTACGCAGGGCCTAGGAACTGTGTCGCGGGTTTTAGGTCCATTTTGATGTTTAAAAGCCCAATAAATCGAAAAATTGAGAGAACCAATAAAAAAGGCATAAAAAAGGGGTTAGAGCAGATCATAGAGGAGAACTTTTCATTAGCAACTAATCAATGGAACAAAAGAATTGAAGGAAAAGATTGCGAGAAGGAAGAGAGATCCAATTTCAAAACAGTTTTTCCTCTTCTCTTTTATGCTTACGATATAGAACTTGTTATTTAGTTATTATTCTATCATTAACAAAGTTAATTATCTATTCGATTGATGTAATCTTACATTGATAATATGTTATAAATTGTCATTATTTTCTTTGAGGTTCTTTTCTAGGTTTGTTTGTGTTATTAGTTTTTAATGCTTTCAATTATCTGGCCATTGATTGATTCAATGTCTAATATTTGACACTCGAGAGAGTGAATCTTAGATTTGATCTAAAATAACAAACTCTAAGATTTTATAGCTTTCAAGAGAAATTATAAATCATTTGAAGCTGTTTTACAAAAGAATCATAGGACTTGATGAATTCTTGAAATCCTGGTTCGGAATAGAGATATTGGAATCATATTTTAGGGGTAATTTTTACTCGGCACTCGAGAGAGAGAGAGAGAAAATACAAATATAGAATAAAATACAACCAATTGGAGATGATAAGGAATTAAAAAGACAAAGTTTATAGTACGATGAAATCAAAACCCTAGACTCTTCATCTATTACTTGGATTCTAAGATTAGGAAACTTCATTGATATAGTCAATTCCTCAATTTATAATTACTAAACAAATCATTCATTTTAATAATTCAATCGTTTAGATAAAATAAAGGTTGTTATAATTTAGTATTTAGTAGAAATTTAATTATCAATCCATGTGGGTTCAACATTCTGACTAATCGTTATACTATAAGATTTGACATTGTGCACTTGAGATTATAAAATATTTAACAAGTGCGGTGTAGTGATAAGTGTGTTTTATACACTTATTTTGCTTTTAAATCGACAATTTAATTAACAAATTGAGCAAATTTCTACTTATAAATTGTGTTTATCTTGTACAATTAGGTACAACCTCAACTGGAAAGAAAATGGACAATATTGGAGAGCAATTGAGCGAAAAGAGGAGCAATTTCGATGTTCAAGGACCTAATTGAAAGAAATCAAAAGTTTGGGGACTCAGTTGCAACATCTCAGAAAGTTGGAGGACTAAAGATGCAAATATTCCAGGGACATATTTGTAATAAAAGTAAAAATTCGAGGACTAAATTAAATAAGACCAGAAGTTGAGACTTGTGTTGCAAATAGTTTAAAGAAAAAGAAAAGACAAAAGGACAAAAATAAAATAAAATAATATAATATTATGTATTTATGGCATGGGCTTTACGCCCATGCCTTTCTGTAAATGGGCGCTCATTATTTTTCGGGCTAAGTACACGACTACACAAGTTGAGGGGCTTGTATTTTAAATATCAGTTATTTTAAAACAAATCTCGACATTAGAAAACTTATTTCTGAAATTTAGGTAAAAACATTAAAACTATTCTTACCCTAAACAGAGCGGTGATCTCTACCAGAATCCATCCAAAATCATGCTAAAATCACGAACCGCGGCTACATTGATGTCTTAAAAATCGATCGGCGACTAGCTGTGACCGCCTTTTTCGCACTGATTTTCGAAAAATGTCAATTGCAGATCTGTTCTTATTTCAAATCCGTTGGCGAGGCTGATTATCAACATAATTGCACTGAATTTTCAAATTCTTACCGAGATACATATTTCAAGGACATTATACTTAAATTCCAAATTCGTCATTTCCATTGCAGAAGTATTCCGAGAGCACGATAGATTTTATAAATAAAGTTAATTTATAACTAATTACAAATTGTAACTATAATGATAGTTCATATATGGAATTACAGATTTGTAACTAGTTACAAATTGATTTGTAATTGCATTTGAGTAGCTTTGATTGTTGTATGTTATTAGAAGTGATTACTTGAATTACATTTATTTTGTAACTAATTTCAATTGTAATTACAATTAGTTACAATTGTAACTAAATACAATTGTAATTAGTTACAATTATTTGTAACTAATTACAATTGTATTTAGTTACAAAAAGTTACAATTGTAATTAGTTACAATGAGTTACAATTGTTACAATAAGTTACAATTGTATCTAATTACAATTGTAGCTTATTGTAATTAGTTAGAAAAAGTTGCAATTGTAAATAATTACAATTGTAGCTTATGGTAATTAGTTAAAAAAGTTACAATTGTAATTAGTTAAAAGTTACAATTGTTAATTACAAAAAATAATGAATTACAACTATAACTAAACAATTAAAACCTCTTGTCCTAGATTAGGGGCAGCATTGCACTGACTTCTTATCCTTCACCCCTTCTTTTAAAATTACTTAGTTACAATTGCAACTTGATTACATTTAAAAATAAATTAGATTTTGTTTTTATGTTACAACTTATTACATTCTGTAAACTGTAACTATTACGATATACATATTCATACCTAGAATTACATATTTGTACTGGTTACAATTTGTAATTTAGTTACAATTTGTAATTACATTTGGGTGGCTGGATTGTAGTGTGTTATTAGAAGTAATTACTTGAATAACGTTTATTTTCATAGAGCATGACATAATTGTAGTTAGTTACAATTGCAAGTTGATTACATTAAAAAGATAAATTACATTTTTGCTATTTGTTACAACTTGATTGAATTTCTGTAATTAGTTACAAACTTCATTTTTTATGTGCAGCTATGGATTCACTGAATGTCTTCATACATTATGGTGGATTTTGGGATGAGTTCAATAACTACATAGGCCTAAAGGTAGCAGGGATCCTCCTACCCACTACAACTACATACTACAACATGTTGGATGTTGTTTTCACAAGATTAAATTTGGATCCAATGTTAAATAGATTGAGAATACAATATACAGTGGACCAAAACATGGAGCCAATGAGTATTGTCGATGATAGTTCCCTGACTTTCTATTTAGAGCTGAAAAAGAAGGCCAAAGTTCTAACAAGTTTTCCAATGTGTGTAGAGGTTGAGCAACTTTATGGTGGCACAGACCTTTTACCACCAGTTCCTAATGAGTTAACCACTATACCTACTGACTATGGGGCAGCAAGAATACCAACACTAGATGAGGTGGCTCAAGAACTTTGTGAAATGGTTGAAACCACAAAAATTACCCCTATTGCAGATGATAAAGAGGTGATTACAGATCCAAGAGGCGATGCAATTGAAAAAGGGCAGATATTCCGCACTAAGATTGTGTTAAAGAAGAATATGGCCCTATATGCTATAAACAAAAAATTCCAGTTCATAGTGAAAAGATGAGACAGAAAGGAGTATGTTCTTAAATGTTTATGTACTGATTGTGACTGGATGTTTAGGGTATCAAAGTTTTGTAGAACTGACATGTTCAAGATAAGAGATATAAAAGAGGGTCATAAGTGTGGATTGGATGTAATGTTGGGAAATCATAGACATGCAACAAGCTCAATAATAGGTGATGTAATTAAGCATAAATACACCTCTACAAAGACCATATACAGGCCAACTGACATTATGCATGATATGTTAAATACATATGGTCTGGATTTGAATTATCAAAAGGCTTGGAAGGCAAAGGAACATGCCTTTTGTGCTATAATGGGGGATCCTGAAGATTCTTATGGGAAGATACCTGCTTATTTAGAAATGCTGAAGGAAAAGAATCCAGGATCTATTGTAAGATTTGAAACCAATGAAAGCAATCAGTTTAGGTATCTATATATAGCTTTAGCTGCTTCAATTGATGGCTGGAAATTCTGCAAGCCTATTGTTGTTGTTGATGGTACATTTTTGACAGGGCATTATAGTGGGACTTAATTAACGGCTTGTGGACAAGATGCAAATAATAACATTTATCTACTTGCATTTGGGATTGGATATTCAGAAAATGATAACTTCTGGGAATGGTTCTTTTTAAGGTTCAAAGAAACATACAGTGAAAGAGAAGATTTGTGTATAATATTAGATCGATGCCCTAGCATTAGGAGCCCAAACAGTTTTCCAAAATGCATTTCATGGACTGTGTTCTTATCACTTGTTGAAGAACCTAAAGAAAAAATACTCAAAGAAATCTAAAGAGATAGCAGTACCATTCAATGCTGCAGCCAGAGCATATACAATAGGTGAATTTGAATATCAAATGAAGCAGCTGGACAAAATTGACAAAGATATCCGACGTTACCTGGTATGTTTGGTTTATTTGTGCTACTTTTTACATGTATTTTTTGCAACTGTAATTAGGTTACAAAACTACAACTACTTTGTTACAATTTGTAACTACAAAGCTGCAAATTGTAATTAGTTACAATTTTGTAACTACAAAAATTGATTAGTTACAATTGTGACTAAATAGTTACAATTAGTTACAAATTGTAAATTATTTAAAATTATAATTAGCAACTGTTATTTCTCTGAAAATATTGTTGTTACATACACAAGTTTTTGACTTTTTGCATACAATAGCATGAGGAAGTTGGTCATGAAAGATGGACAAGGGCATATATGGCAAGAAATCGATACTCAACAATGACATCAAACATTGTTGAATCAATAAATGCAGTAATAAAAATAGCAAAGAAACTAACCATTGAGACATTGTTGGAATTCCTAAGGCGTACATTACAAAATTGGTTTAAAAAAAATCGTACGAATGCTGAGGCTACATTCACTAGACTAGCTACCAATCCAGAAAAAGTGTTACAGGCAAACATTTTTGAGTGTTCAAAGATGAAGGTACGGAGTACAATTTTTTGATTAATGTAACAATTTTTTGCCTTAAAAGATGTTATTGATGTGCCAATATTTTCCCCCGATTCATTCATCAAGTCAAGCACTATTTGAAGTTATTGATGGCGTGACATCCTACACAGTACATATCCAAGACATGACATGCACCTGTTTGCGATTCCAGGTTGATGGACTGTCATGTTCCCATGCACTAGTAGTGATAGGGAAACGAGGGCTTGATGCATACAATTATTGTTCAAGCTACCATACAAGTGAGTTCTACGTATCAGCATACAAAGGGGACATTTTTCCGCTTGGAGACAAATCACAATGGATATTGCCTGAATACGTAACATCACTAGTTATACTTCCTCCCTCTACAAGAAGAGCACCGGGAAGGCCTAAAGAAACAAGATATAAATCGGTGGTAGAAGGGTATAATGCAACGAGGTGTAGCAGGTGTGGTGAATATTCACATAATAAAAGAACATGCAAAGAACCAATCCCATTGAAGACAAAAAAGAATAAGAACTGTGGGGTGCTGAAATTGTAGCCAGATTAACCGTTACTCTCTTTTTATATTACTTGATTGATACTATTTGTTCTTTACATTAGAAAGCTTGACATTATACTATTCCTTATATCAGATTCTGTCAAAAAATATTGAATGTATACTATATTTGACTCTCTTTATATTTGTCAGTTTGTTGATTGATTACAATTCAATATGGTTATATTTTTCAGTTTGTTGATTGATTACAATTCAGTTAATTGATTACAAGTTGCCAGTTTGTACCTAATTATACATTGATTTTAATCAAAATGTAACTTCATTTTTTATTTGTAACTATTTACAATTTGTAATTAATTACAATACAGTTAAATGATTACAAGTTTCCATTTTGTAGCTAATTATACATTGAATTTAATCAAAATGTAACTTCATTTATGTAATTTGTAACTAATCACATACTGTAATTAGATAGTACAATTTTTATTTGTAACTATTTACAATTTGTAATTAATTACAAATCAGTAAATTGATTACAAATTGCTAGTTTGTAGCCAATTATATATTGAATTTAATCAAATATAACTTGTAAATCACATACTATAAAATAGGCCTAAGGATCAAAGTAAAAAAGAACAAAAGTAGATTAAAGCAAAATCTACCACCAGTCTATCATTAGCTACTGCTTGACAAATCTGTAATGTTCAATATTTACATATCTACTACGTTTCTGACTTTACACAATGTTAACCCAGCATTACAAAAAGGTCAGATAGATCCATACAGCTGCTTTACAAAACCTACATTAATTTCTGGTTTCTTCACAAAAAGAATCAACAAACGATCATCTTCTGCACATCTTTACAAAAAAACTTTGAACACAATTATTATGCATCTTCCATCTTCTTCAGCCTCCCGTGACCATGTTTTTTTGGCACATCTTCACCGCGCTTTGCATATTTGAACAATTGTACTGCCATTTAGTGTCTTGCCTCTTCTACGTCAAACTCTTCAATTTTCTTTCCATTAATTATAAACTCTGCAAACTTGATAATAAAGATACCACAGTCATGCCTGTATGTTCAAAAAATAATAATAATAATAATAATAATAATAATAATAATAATAATAATAATAATAAGAAGAAGAAGTCAGCCACATATTGTAACTATAATGATAGTTCATATATAGAATTACAAATTGTAACTATAATGATAGTTTATATATGGAATTACAGATTTGTAACTAGATAGAAATTGATTTGTAATTGCATTTGAGTAGCTTTGATTGTTGTATGTTATTAGAAGTGATTACTTGAATTACATTTATTTTGTAACTAATTTCAATTGTAATTACAATTAGTTACAATTGTAACTAGTTGCGTTTTGTAATCACATATAATTGTAATTAGTTACAAATAAGTTACAAAAAGTTACAATTGTAATTAGTTACAATGAGTTACAATTGTTACAATAAGTTACAATTGTAACTAATTACAATTGTATTGTAGCTTATTGTAATTAGTTAGAAAAAGTTACAATTGTAATTAGTTACATATTTCCATTTGGTGCATTAAAAAAAAATAAGTCAGATACAAACCCATTATCCTGCTGTGGAAGTCCACGAACAATATTCACTTGTAGAGGGTCAATGTGTTCTTTGCCATCAACAATTTCTGGTCTCCAAATGTCAAAAATGATCATTATGTGAGGAAGCATTTCAGCAAACGGTAGGACATCCCTTGTCAAAGTGTCCCCCTTAAATGAGCTATCCAAAGAGTTGTATTTATTCAGACACTTCTTTGAGATGTCAAACTCTCCAAGAATCCAATGTGCATGATCCTTCATGCACAATGGAATTAAAACAATATCAACTTCAATCCAGCTGGTTCCATCCAATAGTTGCTCACCAAATGCATAAAAGATAAGGGAATCCTAGTTCGCGAGTTTGGAGTGATCTTTAGACCATTTAGGGTAAATTCCTCTAATGCACGAAACAAAGCAACAGTCAGTAGTTGTTATCATATTCTTCGTATTTTTCCCAAACTTTGCCATTTTCCGCAGGTGATAAAAGCATTCATCAATGTGCTGCACAAAAATGACAAAAACAATCAAAAAACAACTCACATACCCTTCAACCCATACTTATCAACAAATATAAGTAATGAACAAATTGTACCGTGCAAGCCAGTGAGTTCTCCTTCTCATGGAACTCATACCACCAATATTTTGAATTGCTCTCCATCACACCAAGCTTTAGAGGAGGTTTAATGTCGGGATTTGGGAACTTTTTCTTCCTACAAAAATTACACATTTTTCTTAAATGTAATTAGCATACAAAGTGTAATCAGCTACAATTGAAATTAGCAAGTAAGAATTGTAACCAATTATAACTAACAATAGTATTTATTTTAAAAAATGTAACTAGTTACAAATGACAATTGTAATTGTTCTAACCTGTTATTTTTCTTAAATCCAATATTAAACCATTTGTCAAATGCAACAACGTCTTCCTCATTTGGCTGATTTAAACCAAATTGAAAAGCACATTTTGCTTCTTTGTTCAAGGGACTTCCCTCTTCTTGTGGGGTAGACAGATTACCGGTAAAAGGGGATTGCAAGAGTCTGGAGTTTCACTCTCACCAGTAGGTCTACAGATTCAGGGGTAAATTCAATCACTTCATCGGGACCCTGAAAAAAATTATAAAAGTATAAATTTCAGCTAATGAATTGTTAAAAACTAATTATAATCAACTGATAAATTTACATACAGGATCAGGTAAAGAACGGTTAGAAACTTCAGTTGAAATAACTCTAGGAACCAGCTGATTGTCCTGATCATCCTACAAATGAGGGAAAAATAAAATCAATAATAAGAAGAAAAAAAACCCATTACATTGTTACAATTAAAATAATGCAAGGCATTTATTTATTTGTAATCAAAACATAAAAAAAAAAAAAAAAGACAGACCAACTTTTTCTCTATAAAAAGCTTCTCACTTTTCTCCAGCTCTTTCAACATTTCTTCTGTAAAAAACAAATCGTAATCATCCGGATCACCACCACGAACATCTGCCCTTAAACTACTAATGCTAATATTAATATTACGAGAAGGCTTCTCACCATCTAAACTAGGATTTTCTCTCTCTCTCTCTCTCTCTCTCCCCGACACCCTCAAAGGTGAGTCCTTTTCCAGATCTTTTGCATCAACATTCTTCACAAAACATAGTAAACAAAACAAAAAATTACTCAATAAGATAACAGATTCTGAGAAACTACAACTTAAATTAGTTAGTTACAATTGCTCTTAATTGCAATCGTACAATTGCAAATAAGATACAGTTGTATTTAGATACAATACAATACGCAATTAAATAATAGTTACCTCAGTTCCCAATTTATTTTGTTCAGCATCTTGAGCAGACTCCTCTAAACTACTAATACCAAGATTGAACTTAGGTGAAGGAATATCATCATCTAAAACACGATTTTCTAGCTCAGGCTGCAACGCCCTTGAATGTGGTTCCTTTCCCGGATCCTTTACATCAACATTCTTCGATAAAAAAACAGTAAAAAATAAATATTAATCAATTTAACTACAATTCAAATTATTTAGTTAGATTGTAACTAATTGTAACTAATTACAATTAGTTAGTTATATTGTAACTAATTGCAACTAATTGTAACTAATTACAATTAGTTACAGTAGTATTTATTTTCAAAATTGTAGACAGTTATAGTTGTAATTAGTTACAATATAGTATGCAGTTTATGACAGTTACTTCAGGTCCCAATTTATTTGGTTCAGTGTCATGAACAGACTCCTCTAAACTACTAATGCCAAGATTGAAATTAGGTGAAGGAATATCATCATCTAAAACACGATTCCCTAGCTCATGCTCCAACACCCTTGAAGGTGAGTCCTTTTCTAGATCCTTTCCATCAACATTCTTTGAAAAAAAAACAGTAAAAAAATAAATTTTAATCAATTTAACTACAATTGAAATTATTAAGTTAAAATGTAACTAATTGTAATTACAATTGAAATTAGTTACAACTAGTCACAATATTATTTATTTAAAAAATTGTAACTAGTTGCGTTTTGTAACTAAATACAATTGTAATTAGTTACAAATAAGTTACAATTGTAACTAATTACAATTGTATTTAGTTACAAAAAGTTACAATTGTAATTAGTTACAATTGTAATTAGTAACTAATTACAATTGTAGCTTATTGTAATTAGTTAGAAAAAGTTACAATTGTAATTAGTTAAAAGTTACAATTGTTAATTACAAAAAAATGAATTACAACTGTAACTAAACAGTTAAAACCTCTTGTCCCAGATTAGGGGCAGCATTGCACTCTGACTTCTTATCATTCACCCCTTCTTTTAAAATATCCAGAAAAATCAGAAATCATTGTTTTGAATTCAGTTGTCAAGCTACAAATTTTAGATTTCATTGTTGTCATACTACTAGCTAGCACCTTCTGCCTATCTTCGATAGCAGCCAGCCGGTCACTACGTTCACATTCTAATCTCTGAACCTTTAATTCAATATACTCTAACTGTTTCCTTAGTTCCTCCATCAATTGTGCATCATCCCCCTGTAACACAACAAACACACATCATATAAGCTCGTGCCCATTTTCTAAATGTGATCTATGTTTAGATTATTAGTATTCAGAAAAATAAAAATAATAAAACTTATTTCTTTCATCAGGAGAAGCTGATGGCTGTGCACCCTTCCCAGGATCCATGTTCGGTAATTGTGACTTCTCACCAATCGTGTTCTCAATTGCAACATTCGTCTCTGGCGTGAACTCAACTATGCATTCCACGCCATCTTCAAAATCCAATGGCAAGCTTTGGAAACAACCCCTCACAGTATCTTTGGACCAACTTCAGGTTATTAGGTTAAAAAAATTTCACCTCCAGCTGCAATTCATGAAAGGAAATTTATGAGTCAATCACATTACAAATTATAATAAAAATAAATATATTTCCAAAAATGTAATCACCTCACTATCTCCAAAAAAATTGTCAGCAAAGGTAGTGGCAGTCACATGTGCTGAAGATGACCAGCTGACAATCCTTGGGAACGATTTATCAATCTTCTTACAAATATTAAGCCCCAGGCATGGAATTGTTTCATATATCCATACTTGAAAGGCAAGTATGAAACCATTGAGCCTGTAACTAATGGACGGCTCCCTGCCCAAAGCAACCTTCTCAACAGATTTCTTCATTACAGTCTTCAGAGATTTCAGAGTTACATTGAACAAATCCTTGCCCCAAGGAATTACATCCCTCTCTTCTGAATCAACCATTCTGATAATAACATCATCAAAAACCTTGCGGGACTTGCTCGTGTAAAAAAATGAAGATATCAGATACAAAATGGCAAGCAACACCCTATCTTCATCAGAGATAATATTTTCAGAAAATCGAAATCTGTATTCAATATCCTCTTTGTCCACACTATCCAACTCTTCAAAGTAAGCTTGCCTAATTCTACAAATACCAAACATGTACTTTGACTTGTCAATCTCCCCCGAGCATCTCAACCCGGAAATTACACAAAATTCCTCTATCCCAAACTTCACTCATTTCCTCCCAATGTCAAACCACATTTCTTCACTGTTTGGTTGCTTAACTTCCCTAAGCAACATAGCATGAATAAGCTGGGGCTGCAGAATGATATCCAAATATCCAAATATCTTCCAAAACATGTGCACTGAAATAAATTTTTTTGTACATTGTTTAATCTAGCATTTAAATTCCTAATCACATCATTAGGGCTAGCCACCATCATGCTAGATCTAAACCAGTGTTCCGGTTGCAATATAAAGTCTCAATCCTATACGTGTGATAAATTACAATTAATAAATTCTTGTATTAAAAAAAAAACAGTAGTCTCTGTAATTTCAAAATGTAACTAATTACAATTTGTAACTAGGTTACAAAACTACATATGACTGCATATGTAATTAGGTTACAATCTTTTTCAACTGTAATTAAGTTACAAAACTACAACTACTTAGTTACAATTTCCTTACTTCTACACATTAAAGTTAAAACGAGTTTACCGCCGTTATATTCTTTGATTTCTTGGACACATTTCCACCAGACCACTTCTTCTCAACATTCGCTTTTGAAGAACTTATGTCAACGACCTCGGCATCTACTCTATGCCTCTTCTTTGAAGCTGTGCTTTTGGACGACAATAACTCGACAACATCTCTAGATGTTTTTTTCGGAGTCAAGCGAGTATTGTCCATAGGAAGAAGATTAGAGAAATAACATCGTGTTCGGTGAATGTAGGAATGAAAGATGACTCGACTGCTTATTATGGATACAGGAATGGAGGTATTGCGGTTATCAGAGCACCCACGACTAGACTGAAAGTGCACGAATAGGGCGTGGGAGAGCAAGGGTTGAAGACTCAAGAAGGGATAAAGAATGTACTGACTAGGGTTTTGACTTTTTGTTTGTATATACATATTTCCATACCTGATTTAAAAAAATATTTTAAAACTAACTGATTTTAAAAAATTAAGAATAAAAGGCATTATGGGCCGTAATTAGCCCTTATTTTTCAACAGGTTATTTTGCTGTTGCCCACGCAATCGCGTGGGTTTATTCCACGCGATCGCGTGGTTCATTTTCGGCCCAATTTCGATTTTAATTTTCTATTTTTATTATTTTAGTTTAAGGGCGTGTTTGGCTCTAATTGTACGCATTTTTGGAACCATTTTAGGTCTAATTTTTGGGAGTATTTATACTCCCATTTCTTAACACCAAAAAAACACAATTTTCTTTACCAAACTCTTGCCCCTTTCTCTCTTTTCTTTTCTTCGTTTTTGATTTAGTTTGTAATTTAGTTTGTAGTTTGGTTTAATTTTCAAGTTGCTAGCACCCATTGGATCAAAGAAGCAAGATGTAAAGTGGAAATACAAAACAAAGTTCAAAGAATTCTTGGAGCAAAAATCAAGGTAAGTGTTGTATTTCATTTTTCTTGTATTTTCATCTTTAATTTCTATATTTTGTGATGTATTTCCATAAACCTTATCTTTTGTGGAATATTTATATAATGGGCTAGTTGTTTTATGTTGGGATAATTGATGTTGCTTAACTTAGTTTAAGTAATTTTAATGTTTGTTTATTAATTTTGAGCTTATTTTATGTGTGTTTGTTATTGAGATTATTCCATATGTTTGATTAATCACCAAATATATGTTTTGTGAAGTGTATGGTAATCGAGAGATATTGTGTATTTTAAACCAAATAACAAATGCTCTAGGTTCTTGTTCAGGATAGAGATATACATTAAACCCTAGATGATCCATTGAACTATTTTCACAAAGAGTTAATACAATTGATTGGGCTTTAATCGACATAGAGATATAATAGGTTAAACCAATTGATTAGGGTTAATTTCACTCGAGAGAGGAAATTAGCTAAACTTGGAAAATCGGGTCTAACATTGTAAATGAGTAATTTATTAATTTGCATGTGTTGAGAAATTACTTAAGCGAGAGTTAAATGAAATCATGAATCCCAACTATTTTATCTTCCATTTTCCTTATTTTAATTTGGTTTAAAATTAGTTTCTTTAATTTAGAATTTTCCAAAACCAACTTTTAATTGTGTTTTTATTTTTATTGTTAGAATTAAATTAATTAAAGTTGTATAATCTAAAGTAAACATTCCTCATGGGATCGACAATCCGGACTCAAAAAGTCCACTTTATTACTTGTACGCGACACGTGCGCTTGCGGTACATACTATTTTGAGCAAACACGTAGCATGACATTGTGCGGCTGTGGAGTTGGAGAGGTGGTCATTTACATTAATAGTGGTAGTGGTAGTTGGGGTGGTGGTGGTGGTGGTTGTTGGTGATGGTTACAAGGTAGTGGTGGTGGTGTTTGTGTGGTTGTGACGGCAGTGGTGGTGGTGATGTTGTCGGCGTTCGTTGTGGCTGTGGAGTAGTGTGTCAGAGATTACTATAAATTCGTTATTTGTGATCTCTAAATAATATGTAACCTAAAAAATTTGATATTGTGACTAAATTTGTAATTGTGGCGCAACTCAGCTAAGAGTGCAACGTTGTTGATAGTCAATAAGTTTTGGGGCTGTCCATACGATTTGTTAAGTTGTGGCTAATTAATTTGAGATTTGTGATCATGAAATAAGGTGATCTATAAATTTTTTGAATTGTGACAAAAAAAAAGTCATGAAATAAAATCGAGATTTGTGACTTAGAAATAAGTTATGATTTAAGAAATTGTTAAACTGTGATCCATAAATAGGTCATGATCATTTATTTTCATAATTTGCGATCAAGAAAAAAGCTGTGACTTATAAAATTTGCGATTTCAGAACAAGAAATAAAATGTGACCTGTAAAATTTGTCATTTGTGATCGAGTAATAAACTGTGATCTATAAATTTAAAATTTGTGATCGAGAAATAAGTCGTGACCAAATAATTCTATAATTTGTGATAAAGAAATAAATCTTAACTAATTGATTTGATAATTTGTGACAATAATTTTATATTATTGTGACATTAACATACTTAATTACCTATTTAATTAATAAAATATATTTAATTATTATTATCTTTAATTAAAACATCAAGATATTTTAGTCTCCGTTTGGCAAACATGGTTTTAAACATATTTTTTCCTACACAATTCCCAAATAACATTTTAACCACACATTTTTTCTCTCCATTTTTCAATTACATAGCTTACCTAGAAAACATAAAAAAATATATATATATTTTTAAACAAAAAAAATTTAAAAAATAGAGGCTAATTTGAAATTCAATTTTTAAAACACCTTGTATGTGTATTTACTATTTATCCTTATGAAAAGTGCAACCGTGGGTAATGGGTAATAACTAGTTCGGGGATTTTTTACTGATACTCATGTGTGAAACTTGTCTTTGATATTTGACACATTGAAGTTTTAAATCTTAAAAAAACAATCTTTGAATAAACAATTTGTAAAATTATCATGTTTAATTAGTTAAGATAAATTTGGGATAAAATAATTTATTATTAAATTAATCAGCTATAACACATACAATAAACGTAACTGCCTCTGATTCCTTCTTATCATCACTTGAAAGACGCCTATGATTACTGAAACATTAATTTAACCCATTTAAGAAAAATTAACCTACATATTTTGAATCTTTTTTCTTCAAACTCAGAGACAATCGACACTTATATTCCAATGAAATCTCATGGATGGTAATAATTGGAGGGCAATGTTGGGTCAGGCACAAAGTCCCAGGTAAGGTTATGAGTGGCAAAGTTTCGATATCTCCGATATGGATACGGGCGATTGGAGGACTCAATAGCAGTCTATTGCTCAACAGATTAGCCTCCCAAATGTGCATCAACAACATTTAGGCCCTCAAAATAATGTTTCTAGATTCCAACAACAGCAAATGGTTGGAATTCAATCTGATAATTCTGCCTTGCAAAATAATCAGCAATCTATTCTTATGTTACCACAATCTAAGGTAGCAAAACATCAAGAAATGCAACAGAACATGGGAAATTTATTGCCTACCAAACGTTAACAGTCACGATCAAAGTCATAGCCCCCACAACAATAGATGATGTCATATATCCAATCACAACCAGGACAACAACAACACCACCAATTGGGATTGCAAAAGCAGGCAAATTCGTTATAAATAGACATGCACCAAAGGATTCAAACATATGATCCTTTACTTCAACAACAAGTTTCACTTGATCAACAAAATTATTTGGTCACGACTTATTTTTCGGTCAGAAATAAAAAATTTATAGTTCACAACTTATTTTTGATCACAAATTGTCAAATTCATAGGCCTCAGACTTAATTTCATTCATAAATTGTCAATAGGTCATGACTTAATTTCCGGTCATAGTTTATGAAATTAATCGGTCACAATTTATTACTTGGTCACAAATCACATATTTGGTTACGACTTATATTTCGGTCACAATTACAAAATTATAGGTCACAAATTATTTCTTGATCACAAATCACAAAATTTATATGTCACAGCTAGTTTTTCGATCACAAATTATAAATTAATCGACCACAACTTACTTATCGATCACAAATTACAAACTTCTTCAGTCGTAACTTTTATCTTGACCCGAATAAAGAAATTATAGGTCACAACTTATATTTTGGTCGCGAATCACGAATTTTATAGGTCACAACTTATTTTATGATTACAAATTTCAAAGTAATTGATCACAATTAAAAAATTGAAAGTCACAATTACCATATCTAATTTTTTTAGGTCACAATTATATAATAATATAATAAATCGGTCACGAACACAACCCACCACCACCCAACCCCGAAACCCCACCCTCAACCCCTAAATCTCACTTTGTCACAACCACCCAGCGTCGCCGACATTCCAACCATCACCATCACCCCCACCCCTCCGTCATCGAAAACTATCACCACCTCGACACCACCACAATGAATACACATCACAACCCTCCACCGCCGCTATCGTCTCAATCACCACCAAAACCACACCTACACCACCCTACCTCATTGCCATCATCACACACCGTCGCACTGCACACACACTGCACTGCACCACACCACACCGCCTGACCTCCACAGTCACTCACCACCATTTGAACCACCATTCCGCCACTAGTACAGAAAGTGGAAAAGGCGTAGGTTGTAAAAGGGCATAGGCGTCGGTTGTAGGGGCGACGCCTATGACGCAGACGCCTAAAGTTTTGACTTTAGGCGTCGGTTGTAAATCGAGGCCTAAAGTTCGACTTTATGCTTCGATTTTTTAATAACCGACGCTTAAAGTTAAAAAAAAAAAAAAAAAATTACTTTTAGGCGTCGGTTCAAACTTTAGAACCGACGCCTAAAGTTCGACTTTATGCGTCGGTTTTTTAATAACCGACGCTTAAAGTTAAAAAAAAAATAAAAAAATACTTTAGGCGTCGGTTCTAAAGTTTGAACCGACGCCTAAAGTATTTTTTTATTTATTTATTTTTTTTCCCGTTTTCACACCTACAGTGACCCAGGCCGCTGCAGGTATTAGCCTGCAGTGACCCAGGCCGCTGCAGGTAATGGCATGCAGTGATCCAGGCTGCTGCAGGTAATGGCCTGCAGTGACCCAGGCCGCTGCAGGTCATGACCTGCAGTCATTTGGACATGGCCCGCGATGACCTGAACATTTTCCACATGCGCATCATCATATATACATATAATCGACATATACATAATAAAATTAAATAGAGAACAATTATATATACAAGATTGTTGTTTTATTATACAAATATGTAAATTTAAGTTTGGATACGCGTCATTTTACACACACCTATCAACGAAATATTTGGCCCATAAATATTGAATCTCAAAGATTTTCTCCGTTGAGTAGTATTTTTTAAATGCCTACAAACAATCAAAACATATTATTAGTTATTTTATAATAAAATATAAAGTCTTAATTAAAAACTCTCACTTAAATTACTTATACCTTTTCTAACGAAGGAAGTTGAAAGTGTTCTGTGACTATCTCATACATATTTCTCATAACGTAATAGCCACACTCAGAACCTCCAGGTTGCTGAGGACACTGAAATTTTCACATTGAAAACTAAAATGAATAATCAAACTTAATAGAATATGAAAATAATTCAAAACATTACAATAAATTTTAAATGTGTTTTCGTACCTTTATTTTTAGCCACGTTGTATTGCCTTTCGTCCTAACACCTCCTTGGGCCCAATACATTTTGAAAGCCCTAAAATTTTAATAAATTATATGAACAAGTTACAAAAAAAAAAATACTCTAAATTTTCTACAGAAATTTTGGCAGAGCCTCCCCTATAAATTGAACTTATCTAACCTGTAAAGAGGCAAGTTGCTATTGAAATAAATTCTCAACAATCACAATAGAAATTCATCAATTTTACCACAACTCCACAATCAATTTCACCACAACTCCACAATTATTTCATGAAAAATTATCATAACTTATGTATTCAATAGCGGCTTGATATCTAAGTCACGCTTACATGCACCAGCTGAATCCAAGAAGTACACCGTATTCTTCTGAGGAGAAATCACTAGCAACATCCAGTGGTTCCTACGTATTATGAACGTGTAAATACAACTTTAAACATATATGATTCAAATTAGGTAAAAAAAGAGAGAATGTCAGTGGTCTTACTCCTGAAAATACGGTGCTATAATGAACTTCTTACTTTGCATTGCCCTCATGGTGCTGTCCATGTAAGTTACAACACCATCTGCATTTGTTCTTACCGAAACCGATGCAATGTGTGTCGGAGACATGAATCCAATTGATTCAATACCGTATTCATGACACATCTCATGGAGGTACCTAAAAATAATTAAACCAATAAATATAAATAAAATAATGATTTAAAGTCAAGTTATAATTTCTGATCAGAAGTCTTACAATGAAAATATTTGTAACATAGATGTATCCAACCATTGCATCGTTAGCAAATCGGTGATGTCTCCGACTGTAACAAAAATACCATCGTCGAATGCACAGTTGAACACAGAGGCATCTATGGGTACCTGGTAGAAGTCATCACCAACAGGCAATTGAAGGACTAGAGTGTTCAACATTTTGCATTTGTCACCTAGACGTTGTAACGTCTCATCGTCGACAATTGCAGGTCGCTGGGTAGATGACAATTCAAAACTTTGAGGGTTTTTCCGTTCGTTAGATTTTTGTAGCTTTTTCGGTGCCTCTTCCTGCATGAAGACAATTTTTATCATTATAACACTTCTAACACAATTTTAAAAGAAATTAATATCAACATAATCTTTTATGTAACTAAACAGTATTACCTCTCCAAAAATAACCAACTCCTTCGGCCATTGAAAAAAAACTTCCAATACCTTCCCCCACCGTGGTGTGATGTTGAGATGGCACTGGAAGATAGAACGCTTCCGCACCATCTACGACATGATCAACGGACACCTTCACATGATCAAGCCAAAGTGGTTGATGATGCACCACAGTGTCGGGTCCCGACGGATAAACCATTCCGCTGGCCACTATTTGTTTCTCACCATCATGACTTACGGCGAGACGACAAGGAATCGGCTTCTATTTTTCAACATATATAATTGAACATATAAGTCATCACTTTCCATTTGAAATGAAATAAGCAATATTAAAAAAAAAAAAAAACTTAAATAATTTAGCATTAAGTACCTGAAGCCCATCAAATGGGTCTAGATTCACGGAATGACAACTGCTTCGAGTTAGAGGTCGGGGGTGTGGAGTTACGTCCACCTCGGCATCAACATTTAGGCCCAAGCGCTGGAGGATAGCATCGTATTTACTCTGCATACTATGGTACGCACTTTGCATACTGTTGAATTTACTTTGCATCTCTGACATGGTTTGATGCCTGACCTTCTCGGTAATGCTATCCTCCATCTCGTGCCTGATTATCTCCTTAATGTCATCTACTGAAACAACCCCACACAATCGTCTGAGGTAATCGTCCGCCTTGCCGTAAACATCCCTCGTGGTGACATACACGCCATACCCCCTCACCCTACCAGGATGATCCTCCTTCCCAAGGGCTTCACTTAAAATATCATGTTGCCTACTTGCCACAAATGTCCCCTGTGTGGCCTGCTCAGCTTTTTCTACCTGTTTAAAAAAAAAAACTGAAAACTAAATACAAGTATTAAAGTAAATTTGAATTGAAAATATGAAAAACCGGGAAGATATACTTACAATTTTGTCAAACACCCCTCTAGTTTTCTCATTGGGGATGTAGTAAGTTCCATCTTCTTTCTTTTTTGATCTAGCTCGAACCCAATCTAAACTGCGATCCTCGCTTACAATTGAGGAGCTAATCATGTCACATGAAGTGCTAGAAGATAATGGGTAGCTTACTAGCCATTGTGGCTTCATCCCCACATAACCTGCTGAGCCCAAATAATGGGGATGCTCATTTCGCATTTGACTATCTCTAGCCTTCTTACTTTTCTCCTGAATAAAATAATATATTTTTAGTTTTTCAACTCAATAAATCATATGCGTACATTTCAATATACCTTAAATTGCTCCGTTTGTCGTTCTTTCTTGAACAACTCCCATTGCTCTTCAGATAAGAAATCATAAAGCTGCGTAGGGGATTTATATTTTGGGTGGTCATGTGTAATGTACTTATGAACCAGCCTTGTCTTAAAATCTTTCCATCGCATCCCCGCAACTTTCAAAACACTTGATTTCAGACGACGATCATCGGGGATGTTGAACTCCCTCTGAAAGTTAAGGATAATATGCGATGTTATAAAAAATATTACGATTAATGTTCAATTCATTATGTATAAAGTGATAGTACCTTGATTTCTTCCCACATCATATCCTTAAGGCCTTGATCCACTTTGTGCCAATCACTGATATTTATGTCAACGTGAATACGGACCAAAGACCCTATAAAAGCTTTGAAATTATTCTTTCCTGGTCCGATCGGCCTATTTTTTTCATCGAACTCAATAACATTGATTTCTGGCCCTGCCTTCTTAATTTTCTTACACATAGTCGGCCCTCTTGTCCTTTTTGTTTGGGCAGTACTATGATCGTCTGAAGAACTTGAAGACTCCGCCATTATGTTAAAACAATATAACACGTACCTGCACATATGACAATCAATATTCATGTTAGAAATATATATATCAAATTATTGTTATCAAGATCACAAATAATATTAACAATGTATAGCGCATATATAAAGAATACAAGAAAGTTTAATAGTTGGAATCAAATAAGATAATTTACGACCTATATGTGAAGATATAATTAAAAAGATTAAAAGTTTACAAGGATGATTGTATTTTATATAGTTATTTTTTTAGTATGGTCAATTTTGTACAAGTGACAGTCACCTTAAATTATAATTTTCATTTTTTATTTGTAAAATTTTACGAAATTTTCGACAGAGTCTCCTCTGTAAATTGGACTTAGCCAACCTATAGGGGGAATGAAAATACTACAATAAAACCAAATTATTCACCATCGACATATTCAAAACTCAAACGCAACTCCAATCAAACTTCAACATCACATATATATATATATATATATATATATATATATATATACACACACACACGCACACACACACATATATATATATATATATATACACACACACAAAGATATACATACACGCACATACACACACACATATATATATATATATATATATATATATATATATATATATATATATATATACATAAATATATATACACAAACATTATATAAACACATAGATATATATGTGTGTATATATATACACACACACATTTACAAAAAAACTAAGTAGGGGTAGAGATTTAAGGTCACCTTGTGGCGGCGGCGACTTGGCGGGGCGACGACGGGCGGGCGGTGGCAGCGACGGGGCGGGCAGTGGCGGCTTGGGCGTGGAGAGAGTGGAGAGAGTTTGGGCGTGGAGAGAGTTTCGTATGTGAAGTGAGATACGCGGATTATACAATTGAAAAGGGTGCGGAAAAGAAGCCGGGTTTGGGCGTCGGTTCAAGAGGAACCGACGCCCAAAACCCGGGTTTGACGGAGATGAGATTCACGGCTCTGTGCACCCACTACGAAGGAAAAATTTTCACATCCTTCCGCCGCATTCCATCACCCACAATCTCAGAGAGGAGGAGAATTGCTGGACGTGCAAAAACATTGGTTTAATTTCTTCTTCCCCAATAAATTGGAATGAGTCTGTCACAGCCTAGATCGGGGGGTGGGTGAGATGATGAAGGGTTTGATTTAAAACAATTAATTTTATAATATATTTAAATTAAAAATCTTGAAAAAAAAAAAAAAAAAAAACTGATTTTTGTATTAACACCATGAAGTTTTGATATTTGAAATTTGTTCATGAAATGTAGGGTGGGTTGTAATTTTCTCTAGTTTTAAAATGACTTCTACTTGTTTCATGTTTTTTTTTTTTATTTTTTTTATTTTTTATTATACATGTACATATTTTAGAAGTGATTAATTTAAAATTAAAGTAATTATAAGTTACGAGTTCTATCGAACATATTTATCAAACCCGATCTAAACATCGATCTGACCAAGGCACTAAATTATCAGGTAAGTGATGACAACATTTAAAATTTTCAACATATAATTTTTATTAGTACATATTGAAATCTTTAAGTTATTCATCACTAATTACTATAAACTGTTTACATTTTAACTTTATAATTCTTTATTTAAATAGGAAAAAAAATTCTAATAGAACTTATAATAGTGTTATCATTTTTGTTATGTTCAAACATTGTACTTGTTATTAAAATATAATTAATTTATTAAAGTATTTGATTCATCTTATCTTAAAGTAGAAGATACATAACAAATCAATAAAAATAATAATTTGATATTAGAAAACTAGTTAAATGTTGGACTGCAGTTTTCATTTTATGTTCCGTGATTTTATTTTATTTTACCAATAGGTTGAACTGTTAAAACTGTGATTTTTTGTTAAATATTTTATTGTGCACTTTAGAAATCCAGAATAAACTTTATTTTTTTAAAATTCGTTTTCAACTACACATTTTATCGATCAATAAAATAATTTACACATAAATTCAGAAAAAATCTTAGTTTTTAATAGCGTTGGAAATGGGGCGGATAGCCTCGATCCGTGTCCGCCCCGTCGACAATTTGTACTGGCCCGATCTGCTGTGGTCGGGCCGGATCACATCCCGATCCGCCTATCCGATCCTTTATTTTTTTTTTTGGTGGCCACCCTGTTTAACAAATGAATTTGCACATTCAACAACAATCAAACGACAAATTGAAGAACCAAATTAACATTACATATTCAACAATCAACATCATTCCACATTCAATAAAATAATCACCTGATGCACCCATAATTCAACAACACTAAATGTGTTTAAATATCACTTGAACAAAAGATAACATATTAAAACACAAACATTTGGCAATAAAAATTACAAAAAACAACAAGATTTTGCATCATCAAGTTTCACTTCATTTGCCCAAGAATCAAGAGTGTCCATGTTTGAGCTAGAGATGACAGCAGACAGTTCCTGAAATAAGAAAATATGTATGCATCACATAACATTATTTAAATTGATTTTTAAATGATATGAAATGGACATTACACTTACCTCCTCGATTTCCTCGTCCCTGAACCTTGTGCAACATCCGACGTATTGAGAAGGAGTTGAATTTTCTATCAAAAAAACATAAATATTTAGTCATCACACACATTAACTTAAGAGTTAAAATGCCAGTATGCCACATCAAATGTAAATGGAATGTCTTACTGTGAATTTCGGCTCATAACCAATCTTGAGCACACATCAATGCCTTCAAGGTTTTGGGGTGAAGCTGTTCTGGTGTGGACTCACAAACCTACCACTAGTACTGAAAGCGGATTCTGATGCCACGGTAGACACCAGAATGGCCAACACGTCCCGTGCAAATTTAGATAAGGTAGGATATTTGATTGCATTTACCCTCTACCATACTAAAATGTCAAAATCATTTGACCGAGGCAATATAGGCTCTTCCAAAAAATTATCAAGTTCAATTTTCACATTTCCTGTAGAGGTAGTAGAAACAAATTCACAAAATCCCTCCAATAGACACGATGTTATACTAGTAGACAACTCAGGTTGATAATGACTAGAAGAATTAGAAACATTGCCACTAGAAGATTATGAAACATGCAATTTCAAATGGCTACAAAAGGAACTTCTATTATATAATTTAAGATTTACAATAAAAGGATTTTCATTGATTTTTGAAAATTTGAAGTTGTCTAAATTTTATAAATAGACTGTCACGGATAAGTCTGAACAGTAACCAGTTAACAGTAAATCGTTAAGTTCTGATTAGCGCAATACCAGATGAATCTTCCGAAGACAGATTCGTCTGGATTGTAAAACGTAAACAATCAGAATAAATTGTGCGGAATTGTAAATGGACAAGAATACAATAATTTGAGCTTAACGTGGGAAAAACTTTAACAAGGACAACCCACGGTTCGCATCCTGCGAACAAAAACCAATCACTATATAAGGAAAGAGTTTACACAGATGAATCTAAACTACAGGATAAATCTACGCATAGACTTTATCAAACATCCAAGAAATAGATCACTCCTTGATCCTTCAGTGGCATGTAATGTGAGCTGGAGTCCCACCACTCTTCAGTAATTTTCTTTGACTCTGCAACACTTTTCAGCAACACGAACTCCCGTTCGATCTCGATCCAAACCTCTCATTTGATCTTCACGCTGAAAATATTTCCTTCTCTAAGTGATTAAATCCTCCTCCCGGAGTATTGAAGTCACAACACGATTGAAGCTTTTTTGTATTTGTGCACACAAGAAAATTAGCTTCAAGATTTCTAAAGTAGACGTGTATGTTTGTAGAGCTCCACAAGATTTTTTTTATTTTCACGTCTCAAGAAAAATGCCCCGTTTTTCTTCTCTTTATAGTGCAATTAGGTTTACTTGACTCCCAAGTTTCCTTATTGCACAAGATCTCTACTACCTGCAAAACATGGTAGAGATAATTAGTAAAAGGTAAGATAATTATCCTTAAATAAATCTTACCATGAATAATGATAATGATAAATCATAGAAGATATTACCATTTATCAATCAAGTGATAAACATTGATGTTTATCACCATATTTTCGGCATTATCAAAGTTCTTCATGATCAAGATTTTCGACCAAGATACTCTTACCATATGTAAAGATAAGATTGAAATATTCTTGACCGTATTAGGAAGATACTTACCATATCTTGAATAAGCTTGTGTATCAAAAATAATCACAACTGATTATCAAGAATATTACCAAAATATTTTTGAGATTGTGATAAAAATTTTCGAGATTAAGATCAAATATATATCAATATTTTCTTGATCATTATCTTTAATAAATTACTAAATACACGTATTTAGTAATTAAATCAAGTTTTATTAAATTACACATTCGTGAAAAATAGGAAATGTCAATATCATAAAATTAACAATTTTGAAAATAAATTCTCTAACTTTGAGCATTTACATCCTGAGCCAACTGCTAGATGTATATTTTCTAATATCGAGCCTGGTCCACTAATTTATTTTCTCTTTCAATAAATTTTAAAATATCATAAACTGCAAAATAGGAGTGGAAGACAAGATTCTATGCTAAGTAAAGTTAAGGCGGAGAACTAGCAATTTAGCTACAGAAAAAACAGTCATGTATTCAGAATTCCCTAGCGGTAAAAATTGATGCCAGACAAGAGGATAATGATATTTGGACAGTATATTTAAGTTGGTGGGCTTATGATGAAGATCATTAGAAGGTACAAAGTGCCGGATATTAGTGATGCAATTGATTTAGTGTCGGATATTAAATTGATTTAGTACTGCATTTGATTTAGACGAAACAAATGGATCCTACTTCCCACTAGATCACATGATATTAAATACTAGTTTCCAATTTATATTTCCAAACCTGCCATTTGATCAAGCAAATGGTATCAAAAAAAAAAAAAAGGAAGGCTTAGATAACCTATTCAGGGGAAATAAAATTTGGAACTGATTAGGGAACTGGATATCTGCAATCCACATTGAAAACTGATAAATTTGTATGGTTAGAATACTATATGGATCTAAAGTAGGGGAAAGGGGAGAGATTGTAGATTAGAAAAGCAATTGAGAGCTGAAGAAGAGAATAAAGAACAAGGATGAAGCAGAGAGACTTATGAGAAGCTGCGTGCGAGGCTGCTTTGCGAGGTTGTGTGCCAGCGTTGGCGGAGAGGCTCTGTGTGCTTAGCGGTGCGCCGGTGCCGCGGTGGCGTGGAGATTGGATGGAGAATCAGAGATGGCGATTTGGAATTGGAGAGGAGAATGGGGTTAGAGAGAACTGAAGCAGTAGCGAGTGGGTGGATTATGGAAATTAGGGCTCCATATAATTTAACTTTGTGTTTTATTTTTATTTTTATTTTATTTTTTGGTATAGTAACGGGTCGGGGAAGATTTGATCAACCCCGATCCAAATCTGCTCCATAAATTTTCAGATCGGGGCATATCACATAAATTTCAATCCATCGATCCACGGATCGGGATTTTTTCAGATCGGATCGGATCGGATCAATGAATCAACGGGGCGGATCGGATTTTTTTGCCATCCCTAGTTTTTAATCCCAAATTCTTCAAAAAACTATAACTACAAATCACATTATTTGAAACAACTGGTCTCAAATAGGGGCTTGATATGTTAGAGGCTAAATACGCAAAGCGTTTGTAAGTCACAAACTAAATATACCAAACATGAGCTTAATATGTTAGGGACTATTATCGCAAGAAACTCAAAGGTTAGGGACGATTTGTGTTATTTACACATTTTTAATGGTGAGAACTAACGAAATCTGACTATAGGGACCATTTGCGCAACGTTTGGTGATTCTGAGGGTATAAATGTCAAAATCTAAACGTTGGGGGACCATTTTTGTACGGTTTATCTGATGATTAATCAATCAATTCAATCGTCCTAAGTTGAGTTACTATAGGTATAATATTGTAAACAACAAATTGACGTCGATATAATGACGGGGAAACCCAAGATGAGTAAAAACTCCAGAACCAAGTAAGTCACCTCCACTATAAACAATATAGTTTACATGTAGATACTATCTAGCAACTCCACTAAATTTCCTACACTACTTCTGCAAACCCCAAGACACTGCAGTTCACTTTTCTAGCTTCCCAATTTTATCCAAATGTCTCTTAATTCATACCTAAGAATCTACAATTCTTCTTTGTAATTCATGCGCTTGTAGTCCAGTCTTCCCCAGTCTTCAGCAGGCTCTGAAGTTCCAATTGAGAAAGTGTCTTCCTTTATGTGTTAAGGAAGTATGTGATTTAGATTAGGAATATTGATGTTTTTCTAATGTGTGGTTGTTTGGATTCAAGAAATAAAGGATCGAATCTTTGTATAAAAAGATTCTTGGATCTCGAAAAAAATGTATAGAAATATATTATAATGTTTAGGCTAAATCAACAAACACACATTGTTTCGTGTGCCCAAAAACTGCTAAAACCGCTCGACCAGAATTCGAGTGGTCTTCAGTATTTTGATCATAAAATTCTCTCCTAATGTCAGATTGAAGTGATTCAGAGTTTTTTGAAAATCTAACTCAAATATATACAATTCTTCTTGAAATAGAAATTTCCAAATTCGAATGTCTTCTATACAAAAAATGGATCTCAACCTCTGACTAAAAATCTGAATCATAATCCTTCCAAGTCTTTTTTATTCTTCTTTGACTCGATTTCGAGCAAACAAGGTCAAAGAAGTGATGGGCAACCTGGTCCAAGCAATGATGAATAAAAACACATTCTTGGTGACCAAAGAAGCAATTTTAATATCAAACTCGAGTCGAGAATCCAAATGGAACAACTTAGTCCAAGCGTATCAAGACGGAGAATCTGGAACTACACACGATTGTGTGCAAAAAAATATTGTGATTGCGCGATCGCTTATTGCATTGGAAAAACATGAAAAAACTTGACCAAGTGATCGCGCGCATCAATACCAAGTGATCACTTGGTTTTCCGGCTAAATGAATTTTCGCTAGTGTTTTTTTTTTTTTTTTTTTTTTATAATAAAATTCCGTTTTTATTTTGGTTATTTCCAAATTCTAATTTATGGAAACTTCTTTTAGTCACGAATTCCAAATTTTCCTAATTCAACCCTTATTGTTATAAAAAGGTTTATTTTATTTAGATTCCTAATTTGATTACGATTATGTTTTATTACTTTTCAATTAAATTAGATTGTTATTCTAGTTTCCTTAATAGAATATGATTTTATAATTTTCTAGCATATATAAGGGCTTCTTCATTGTACTTTATTACACACAATTTTCGTTAATATATTTCGAAAGGAAATTTTCTTTTAATCCATTGTTCTTCATTGCACTACTCGCGAACTTTTTAAGGTTAATAATTCTTGTGGCATTCAAAAAATTCGAGTGAGGTTTTCTATTCTTGTGATCAAGAGGTCAGCATATCTTATTGATTATGTTGGTTGCTAGATTCAAAAGTTTGGAATCAATCTCTAAACGTTAGTTCTTGACTTTCTTGGGTTTGATGACAATCTTGTGTGGATTTTGTAGCTAAAATTGCTACATGGGTTCACATCGGTAAGCCCTACATGATTCAGGCATGAGCTGAACCCAGTATCAGAAGGTTCTAAAGGGCTAAAAGGGTCTAGAAAATAGAACTAAAAATCAATAGATTTACATGTTCCATCACATCTCAAAGTACATGACTTGTGCTGCAAAATACAAAACAAAACAGGCTCATGCTTGAGTTCAAACAATAAAAATGGAAAGGACTATCACTTGATGTTCTAAATTATTACTCCATCCGTCTCAATTATATAGGCTTGTTTGACTTTTCACACAGATTAAGAAAATATATTTAATATTATTGAAAAAGTAATTTTTGTAAAGAAAATTCTCAACTTACCCCTATTTAAGTATCAAAACTATTATTATTGAACTTAATGAATAGGGGTACATTAGTAAACAAATAAAATAAATACTTCTCAATAAAGAAAAAAAGTCTATATAATTGGGACAAGAGAAAAAGGAAAGACAACTTATATAATTGGGACGGGGAGTAAATGTCTAAGAGAAATGTGACTGATAACTTGCTTAGGTGCTAATTACAGTAATCATGATAAATGCTTGGTTAATTATAAGACATACTCAAGTGCTTATGGTAAAATTATTAAGCCTTGAGTCATAAATAACAAAAAGTATAACTTAATATTTGTCAAAACATTTTTTCGTTGCAGAATGGAAGGTACAAAGGTGGAATGCTAAGGCATTACGTGAGAGGTCAAAATTAAAGGCTTAAAAGAGCTAAAACTAAAACCTAAGGAGCAACTCTAAGTTTTGACATCAGCATAAGCATCCTTAGCTTGTTGAACGAGTTCAGCACTGTAACGATTCGAAAACTTTGACGTCCTTTATTGTCCCTTATGACATAATAAAAGTATTTAATAATTTATGTAATTATTTTGGAATTTAAAGAAAAAAAATGTGCTTTAATGAAAGAGAAATGAAAATATTAAATAAAGAAAAGTTACGTAAAAAACGTATTTAAGTGTCCCTTTTCTCGAGACATTTTCTAGCACTTCCAACCTAATTTGATTACATATCATATATGCATGGATAAGTTTTCGGCGTGAACTTCGAGAATATAAAAACGGTTTATCATTCCGATCTACAGTTAGCCCTCGGTGGATTTTTAAAGTTACGACATTAAAAACGGTTAACCGAAAAACTGTTTTGAGTGGCCTATTTTTGAAGGCCATAACTTTTTCCTAGGCTATCCGTTTCGCGTGCCTTAAATTGTGTTTGAAATAAATCCATGAGTACTTCAAAATGGTACCAAGAAATCAAGATTTCGACCTCATTTGATACCTCGAACTAGTGCCCAAACATCACTCTCTGAAACTATTTTTTGGAAAATTGAGGTGTCAAGGCTATTTCCACCTCCTCCTTCATAGCCTTGATGACCCATTCAATTACAAGACTCCAGCGCCTGCTTGCATGTAGTAGATCTTCCTCGTCCAACTCTCTTTCTTAAACTAGAAGGTCGGCTCTTTCCTTAATCACAAAGTAATAGATTTAATAGTGTATAAGTCGTGTTTTTTATATGTTGGTGCACTCATATTTTTCTATAAAATGGACAGGATATTGAAACAAAAACACACACTGAATATCAAGCAAGAAAATAGTTGAGAAAACTATAACTCTTTTCTTCCAAAATCCTAGTTCGAAGTTATAATATGGGTTTTATCTTTTGTTGGAATCATGATATGTTAATATAATAACATGTTCCTGATTATCCTAAATGAAGTTCTGTTCAACTAACACGTTCTTGAGTAAAGTTTTGATCAAATAAAAATATTTAAAGCCTTGAAGAAAACCTAGAAAATAAGTCCGGAAACATTGAAATTTCTGAAAGTATCGATAAATGGTACCAATACATATACTTCTACAGCATATATCAATACCTCTACTGTATGTATCGATACATGTACAGTAAAAATTCGGACATACTACATGTAACAAAAATCAATACATCTACAAAGTAAAGAACTTCTTTCCGACCATTCTGGATTGAGATGAGTGAAATATGTTTAATTTTTATTTGATTACATGATCTAGTTATAATTCCATATTTAATTGTTATATCATCATTATCGATATCTTGACATTGATTAACAAGATTATCCCTGTTATCTTGACATTAATATTATGTAGCGATACATTACTTGTAAAAGATTAATATTATGTATCGGTACATAACTTGTAAAAGATTAACATCATGTTTTAGACCACATATAGTACAATTTGCAAGATAAGTAATAATAAACTTGTGAGTATTACACGGAAGATAATAAATGTTATTAGATGATTGATTTATTTATAAATTATCTTGAATCTGAAGTGTCTACCTGGATCAATACACTGTATCGATACATGAAGAATAGTATTCAAATCTTATTTTCTCAATTCAATATAGATGACAATATGATCTCAAAAGTTATTATGCATAAGTATTGTGTTACATGATCATCCGAACACATAAGAACATAAAGTAATGTATATCTAAACGAGATTGTTCTTGCCTTGCCATTTACTTGAAAAAGGGTAATAAGATTAACTAATGTGATCTAGTAAGATATTATCATTTTTCATAATCATTGCTTCTGTTAATTGTTGTTCTTGTTTATGTGATATAACACTTATTCTTGATTATGTGATCTTAGACTCGTCAATGTGATAAATATAATAAATTGATTTGTCATCTACTTGACACAATACATGATTATATCCATTTGACTTGACTTGAGAAGATGAACTTAAAGTAACTTGAATATTACTCAATCTTGATTATGTAAGAAATTAATTGTTTATGTGCAATCCATGAATATACGAACCTGTCTTGACTAGATTCACTGGACTTTTACTTGATTACGTGATCTTAAATGCTACTTCGAGTTATGTGTCCATTATGCATTGCATAAAAAAGGGATTTTCATGTTTTTCCTTGTACTGTTGTACATTGCATAGAAAGGAACTTCTTGCATTACAGTCATACTCTATCCCGCTTGTTAATATGCCTATGGCACTTGTCTTGATATACGTGCCACAGAGTCTAGTATTTGGATTACAATGTGGTTACGCTTGTTAATAAATTTCAGGGATCTCGACTCCTTGTTTGAAATCCATGGTATAGTAAAAGAATTCATGGAATAAACTCCACGCTTGAACTCGGGGATACATTCTCTTCTTGCGCTCTGGATAGTAGTTGATTAGTAATATGGGCCTCATTAAAAGTCATGCTCTCTTAAAAAGACATGCATTTGCACCAATCATGATTATATGAACTTGACTCGATTTGATTAATATGCAAATGCTTATGAACTTGAATACATGTCTTGCCTTGATTTATCTTGTCTTGTATGTTCTTGATTATCCGACTTGAATGAACTTGGAAACACGTGTACTTGCATCAGACTTGAAATTATAAGTTAACTGAACTTGAATACATGAATTGGATTTGAGTTGATTATTGGAATTGACTGGTTTTTAATATATAAGACAAGCATTTACGTTAATCTTAAATATATGACTTAAATATTGGAATTAGACTCTCGACGTAAATATATGAAATTGACTTGACTGAATTGGATATAACTTGAAATACATATAATTTAAAATGACTTGACATGAACTTGATTTGGGTCTAGACTGGATTTGGAATATGACTCAATGTGAATATTGGGTTAATTGGTTTAACAATTAAAACTTACGTAGATCTTGATTATGTAAAGTTAACTTGTCTACGAGCAATACAACATGCGCACATACTCTACTTACAAGGCTAGTGTATGCTTATTCCACGATATTTCTAATAATTCAGGTAATAATAGACATGAAAAAGGAAATTGATGCGGATCTTCGGAAGACGAGATAGATAGTGCTGCGCTACGCGACGACATGTGAGTTGTGGATTCACTGAATAAGGTCTTGTGTTTGAACTGCCAAACTCGCTATTATTATTATTATTATTATTATTATTATTATTATTATTATTATTATTGTTGTTGTTTTTGTCGTTGTTGTTGTTGTTTATCTAAAAGATTTTATATTAAATATTTTATCATCACTTTTAAATAAATGAATTTTATTTTAAAGTAAAATAATTTTGAAATCGCAGTCAAGTGATTTCGTTCACTTCATCGACGTATGAAAAAAATTTCCACAAATTACTGTACGCTAGGTGTTGGCATCGAAACTTGAAAATAAAAGAGAAATTTGGCCGTACGTCACAAGGTGGTATCAGAGCTAAGGTTATAGATTATGTAGATTTCCTAGCGCTCATATCTATCTAATCGTCGATTGAAGGTCCGCCAATCAAGTAAGTAAATGCTTGTTATACTTGACTTATGTGAAATTACTTAAAAAAATTTAGAGCCCACAAAATAAATGTGGTATTAATATTTATGATCAATAGAACTAGAATTCATGTAAATATGTATTTATATCACATATCAAAAATAATTGTACTTGAAAATAATGTGATACACCAGTTGTCATCACTTAAAGATGTAGTATCAAAACTTGATTCCTTATGTGAATACATGAATAGTTTCAATCATTTCTGAAAAGCTTTGCCATGTTATGATCCACATATTATAGAAACCCTGAGTACATGATTATAATCGTGATACTACATGCTCATAAATTTGCGTAACTTGTCTTTTCTTGCAAAGTTCTTGTAAAGTTATGATCTCGACTTTTACATAAAGTTACACACTCGTGAATATTCTCGTAAAAGTCATTCTCTTGTAAACTTGCACAAACTGATTTTTCTTACATGTGTCATAAGTTACATTTCTATCCATCTTGTTAATCTTGTATACTCTTGTAAAATTTGGAAACCCTATTTTTGGGAAAAAGTTCCAATTTTGAGAATCAGGAACCCTAGTTAGGGCAAAATTTCCTTGATTGGAAACCCTAATTAGAGCAAAAGTCTCATCACAACTTGACGTGATCCTGTGAGTCTTGAAAACCGTAATTCTGGTAAATCTTCCATTTCCACTTAATACTTGTATATAGCACTTGGGATAGAAATTGTGATCATGATAAGGGTCCCACAAAATAATTTTGCATGAATATATGAATTTGATTTGAATATGTGGGATTTTACGGCTCATCTTGTTAAAAGAATTTGTCATGTGGATACTAGACTACTGTTTCTCCAATGTACCCCACTTTTTGATTCTTGATATGTTGTCAAATACCTAGAGCTTGCCTAATGATCCTAAGGCATGGACTTATATTGATATGGAAATTCGTGAAATCCCAAGTAAGATCAACTTGGGTATATATCTCGGGGTACGAGACGAGAATCATAGGAGGCCCATCGTGTCATTACAGTATAGTATGCAGTCATCAATATCGAAAAATATCTATGATGTGCGTTTGTTAGTGATATGGTACCTTCAATATATCTCAATTATAATTGACTATTACAATATGGATCAGTTGTTTGAGCAGGCGGTGATACGAGCTTACAATACATCACGATCCGAATTTGTCGATTATTTTGGATGTACGGATATTTGGCCCATATATTGAATTGTATCACTTTGATTGACATACTATAAAAGACACTTTTCAAAAGATAAAGGGTCGTTCTCTTTGTATTTCGATTTTGAATTTTGAGTTTTGGATTTTGTTTTGAATTTTGAATTTTGGTTGTTTGTTTTGGGATTGCTGAAAATATGTTCTCTTTGTGATTTTGGAAAACCGTTTTCAAAAATAGAAAACTTCAAAATACGTTTACTTTGTAATTTTCTGATATATTTATTTTGTGATATTTTATATTTAAAAAATGGTTGATTTATTGAATTACATTAATTTTAATGTCAATAAATCAGTTAGTTCTCTATGTCAATAAATTCATCATTATTATTGTTTCAGCTAAATTAAAATCCAATCCACACCAAGAAAATCTTAACATGGATTTATATATAATGGCAAAATAACATGAGAACTTCAAGTGAAGAAAGTGTCTCACATTTACAAAAAAAAATATAAAAATAAAATAAAAATAAAAAAATTTACAAAAAAAGAAATCTTAACATGGATCTATATATAATGACAAAATAATATAAGAATTTCAAGTGAAGGAAATGTCTCACATTTACCCAAAGAAAAAAAATTACAAATAAAAAAAAAAAATCTTAACATGGATATATATATATATATATATATATATATATATATATATATATAGTGCCAAAATAACATAAGAACTTCAAGTGAAGGAAATATCTCACATTTACAAAAAATAAATAAAAAAACCTACCATGGATCTATATATAATGGCAAAATAACATAAGAACTTCAAGTGAAGGTAGTGTTTCACATTAAAAAAAAAAGTCCAAAACGCGCGTTTTGACGTTTTGGACTTTTTAAAACAAAATATCAAAAATGCAATAAAATCGTTTTGATTTTCCTTTGTATTTTTTTTTTGGAAAACGCATTTCTAAAAATGGCCAAACTGAATGTGTTTTCGATATTTTTGAAAATCGAAAACTCAAAATGGGCTGAAAATAGTAAAGAGAACGAGGCCTAAGATTTTGAATTTGAGAAATTCAACATACCCAGAGCTTGTTTTACAAACATGTGCATAAAGTGCTCCACTCTTTTTGGCAAAGTACGTGTTCATTTGAATACATTTTCAGCAATAGGGAATCGTTCATCAACTTTCTTGTCCTCACACACTTGAGCAACCAGGCATCGTTGAACGTTGTCACCGTACTATCAGAGAACTTGGGATGACTATGATTTTTCACAGTGGAGTACCTAAATTTTTATAGGTTGAGGGCTTTACTACGACAGCCTTTTTAATCAATCGTTTGCCTTCTTCCTCTATTAATTTTAATTCTCCTTATTTTCGTTTATATGGTGCTAATCCTAATTACTCTGTTTTACGTGTGTTTGGGACTCGATGTTACCTATATACGTGGGATACTAAGAAGAATAAGTTTGATCCTAAATCAATTCCTTGTGTGTTTCTAGCTTACAATGACGAGTATAAAGGGTACCGATGCTAAGATCCAAAAACCAACATGATATTTGTCTCTAGACATGTCAAGTTTAGTGAGAATTTTTTCCCTTACAAGACAAAAGAGTCATTGTCACCTTCCAGTGTTTGCATAACAGATTTTCTCGATTCCTCTCTTCACACTTCAACGTCCCAGACTCCTCCATCCACTGCCATGGATTAAACGACTATTTTGCTCCCATCCCATGCCTGAAGTACGCCATCCACTGTGCCAGAACACACCACCTCAGATGTGCCACATGTGTCACCTTCAAATCTTGACAATGATCCCACTATACAACATGCCACCCTTGATTCTTCATCTCAAGATCATGACATGCCTATTGTGATGTCTCCTACCATAGTAGACAAACATTCGGTGAATGAGGATCCTAACTCTTCTCATCTTTATGAACAAGTTCATTCAACTTCTCATCCTATGACTACAAGAGCGAAACACAACATTTACAAGCCCAATCCACGTTATGCATTAATTCTTGAACGTCATGATATACCAAGCCAGCCACGGTCTATCAAAACAGAACTTCAACATGATGGTTGGAGGAAAGCCATGCTCGATGAACTTGATGCCTTACATCAAAATCGAACATGGACCTTAGTTCCTAGGGACTCTCATATGAACATTGTAGGGTCCAAATGGGTTTTTAAAGCTAAATTAAAAGCTGATGGAACTCTTAACAGGTAGAAATCCAGGCTCATTGCAAAGGGCTACCAACAAGTTGATGGAGTAGACTATATTGAAACCTTTTCTCCAGTTATAAAACCAGGTACTAATCGATTAGTCCTTAGCCTAGCTCTTGTTCGAAAATGGGATATTAGGCAACTTGATGTTAGAAATGCTTTTCTCCATGGTTACATCAATGAAGATATTTATATGGAACAACCACCAGGTATGCATGATTCTAAGTTTCCATCTCATGTTTGTCAACTTCAAAAAGCTCTTTATGGCCTTAAGTAGGCATCTAGTTTGATCGTTTTAGTACCTTTTTGCTTAAACATGGGTTCTTTTGTAGTTTGGATGATCCGTCTTTATTTATCATGCACTCAGCGCATGGCACATTGGTCTTACTTCTTTATGTGGATGATATGTTGTTGACAGGTTAGAATTCCAGGTTACTTGCTGACTTTATTACACTTCTGCATTCTGAATTTGCTATGAAAGATCTTGGACCAGTACGTCACTTTCTTGGCATAGTAGTTCAATGCCATACCAATTCGTTGTATCTTTCTCAGACTCACTATGCTCAAACTATTCTTGACAAAGCTCAAATGCTGGACTACAAACCCATGCATACACTAATGGAGTCTAAAACTATCTTAATGATGATAATCCATTCTTTGATCCTACCTTTTATCGTAGCATTGTTGGTGCTTTACAATATTTAACACTTACAAGACTTAATCTCTCTTTTAGTGTTAATTATGTTTCTCAATTTATGCAGTCACCAACTGTTGCTAGTATGAAAATGGTTCGGCGTATTTTGAGATATGTCAAAGGATCTCTTACTTTAGGCTTGCATCTAACGGGAGATACTACACTTGATCTTTTTGCTTTTTCTGATGCAGATTGGGCAGGTTGTCCTACTACAAGACGGTCAACAATGGGCTTTTGCAAATTTTTGGGGAAAAACATTATTTCACGCTCGAGTATTAAGGCCGAATATCGTGCTATAACCAATACAACAGCCGAATTAACTTGGCTCGCATTCCTTTTACGTGATCTTCTGGTTCCTCAATGGGACTCCTTATTACTCACCATGTCTCCTCCACCTTTAGTTGCGGACATCTTTACAAAACCACTGTGCAGGGCCAGTCTACATTATTTTCGCAGCAAACTGTGCCTTCAACCTCGGCACATTTTGAGTGAAGGTATTAAGCAAGATAAATGGAATGATAAAGAAGTTGATCAAGTCATGATTGTTATTCCTAATATAGCAGATCATGAGAATAATTCAAGGGGCTGTTTTGGGACTCAATCATGCCAAAATGGTAAAATAAAAAATGACAGCAGAAAATCCTCCATCCCTCCATTCATGGAAAGTGATAGCAGGAAGAAAAAGAATCCTCCATTCATGGAAAGTGACAGCAGGAAGGAATAGGGATTAATTGACTTAAATCTTGTATTTTCCATTATTTGTATTAATCTCCTATTGTAATAAGTCTATAAATAAAAAATAAGAGCAGAACTCTCTACTCTCACGTGGAATAGAGAAACCATTTAAAAAAAATAAAAAATATATCCAGTTTCAAATGTTCTTTAATACCAATATTTTCACTTTCGCTTTAATCATATCTTATTTATTTTTCATTATGAATAATATCTCTCTGGACATCCTACTCATAAGACATCATAGGATTTAAAAGTAATTCCACTAATTCACTATTCATAATCCTCTGCTTATAAACGATTTATTTATTTAATTATCTTTCAAGAAACACCTTTAACACTATTTGGTTTATAAACTAGTTTATTTATGATTTTGAGATAAAAAGTAGTTGTGAATTGGAGAGAGAAAATGTGTGTGTTTAATAAGTTGTTTGAAAAATTGTGTGTTTTATTTTATAAAATGATTTATAAATCATTTTCTAAAGTTTACCGAACACATTTAGTTAATAATATTTTCACCTTCACTCCGTTAACATCTTGTAACTCAAGCATATTAGAGCATCTCCAATGGAATAATGTCTAGCTATTTTTTGACAAATGACAAGAATTGCTTACGTGGTATAATTAATGCTAGACATTGTCTAACATTAATTTAATAATTTTTATCCAATTAAAACATTTCTCTCTCTTTCATTTTTCTTGAAAACTAATAATAATTTGCCACGTACGTGCATCGAACATTTTACATTTGAGAAGTTTTTTAATGTTAACGTTAATTTTTTTGTCACATATACATAGTAGATATTGTCCCATTGAAAATGTTTTTATAGAGGAGAGTCAAAATTAAACATTTTTCTTCATTTTCCACCTTCCAAAGAAAAATGAAAAAGATAAAATCTCGGATACGAATAAGGGAATTTCAGTATATGAAATAATTAGTCTTCCTTTTAGGTTTCGTTTGGCGACTGAAATAAATAGAATTTGATTAATAATATGTATTATTTGAATTTTCTATGTAAAATGTGTGGTTAAGAATTGAAAAGAGAGAGAATGTGTATGATTAAAAAGTAATTTTGAAAATTTGTGCCAATTATAATTTGGAATTATAATGTTTACCGTAAACTAATTAAATGCAATGAAAATAAAAAGAATACGAATCTAATTAACAACCTACATGGTCAAGTGTGAATCTGAGAGTATCTCCAATGCACTCTGTCAATTGGGCAAAAAACTTGACACATTAACAAATTGACGAAATATGTTAAAAATGTTTCTCCAATGCACCATGTCAATTATAATGTTAAACTGACGTGACTGAAAAAAATGACAATATCGAGTACTCCGTCTACATAATAACGCTCCGTGTTACTGAATAAGTCAGCATTAATTTATTTTATAATTATTTTAACTACATATTTAAAAGGGACATGGACGTTATGATATGAAGATTTTCGTTGAAAATTATTTCTGATCAAGCAATTTTTGATTACTTTCATTCAAAGATTTCATATTATATTAAATAAGATTAATAATTTAAAAAAAAATGCATTTTAATAAATTTAATTTATTAATAAAAAAAAATTTCTAAATAAAGTTATATAAAAATATTAGTCATTGAAATATCTTAAAAAATAGTAATAAAGAATAATAATTTAAGATTAATAAATAATTTTTTGTCTATAATAACTAAAAAAAATCTCATAATAAATTTAACTACTAATAGAATATAAAAATGAAATATAATCCAAGAAAATAACATTTCATTTATAATAACGAAAAGTTTAATATTATATTAATTATTTTGTGAATTAGCCTCTGTTTGGATCAGAAATTGGTGATTATAAACTAACTTATTTGATTTTTCGAGATAAAATGTGTGGTTAAAAATTGAAGAAATAAAATATGTGTGATTAAAAAGTGGGTTGAAAAATTGTGTAAATTATAAATTGGTTTATAATCACTTTACCAAACGGGACATAAGTTATTTTTAAATTTAAAAAACATATCACGTAATCAACAATATTTAAATTTTAAATGTAGACAGAATCATGGCGATGAGATTTAAGACTTCTCCTTCAATTTATACATGTTCTCTCACCACGAGAATTCCGCCCTACAGAGACGACAAAAGTCGTATCTAAAGGATCTAAAGTCGTCTCTATTTATTATTAGATACGACAATCAATAGAGACGACTTTTCGTGTTGTCTCTAATTTTTCGTCTTTTTTACTTATTTTTTTGTAGTGTCTATAAGTCCGTTAATTTTATTATCACGTAATCTCAATTGATCTTATTATCACGTAATCTCAATTGATTTAATGCGTTGGAGATGCTTTAAGAAAGAAAAGATCAAATCACAAATTGTGTTTTTATTTTTTTTATTTCTGAAATAAAGTGGGAAAGTTGAGGACACGTGGAAAGTTAGTACGAGGTTTTGAAAAAGAATCCAAGGACTGCGTGGAAAGATGTCCCAGGCACTACTTCGTGTTCAACGCTACAAACACAGACACAGTTCAGCCTTTTCAGTACGCCAAATATCTCTTGCACTTGCACCAACGCACATCAATATGTCACTTCTTTTTTATTTTATATATTTTATAGAAAATTTAAGGAATATAATCTAAAAAAACTACAAATTAATTCATTATATAGGTTAGGTTCCACTACAACTAGAGATTTCTTTTTCTTTGATGGATTTATGATTAGTATTGTAAAATAAATTTATAAGACAGTCCACTCGAACTTGTATATTATCTATAGATTACGCCACAATCGATTCAAGAGACAAATTTTTCAAATATAATACAATAATAATGTGATTTCTTGTCTTTTTCCAATCGAATATAGTCATGTGATCATGTCTCTCTTTACGCATTTGTCTTTTTCCTTGATATCAGGTCGGCAATTATAATAATCTAGAGTTAAGAAGTGATGACTATTGTCATTATGTAATTATTAGAGGTCACTAAACTCCACTCCCCGCCACTTCTTGTAAATATACAACTTGTTTTCATGAATATAACTTTCTTATTGAATCTATGCATAACTTATCATTTTTCCAATTGAATCTAGCCATGTCATCATGTCTGTATATACTAAATTTTGACGTCTTTTTCTTTACTGTTGGTGTTAGTAATTATAATAATCTCGAGTTAAAGAGGTCCTGACTATTGGCCCTTCCACTTTCCTTATTGCATAAAATTTAAGAGCATCCATAATGGATGTGTTCACTTTTATTAGTTAAACAATGTCACATATATAATAAGTAGATGTTAAGTGTCATATCTACATATTAATTTTCAATAATTCTAGAGAGACATTTTTAATTGACAATGTATGTCACACATTTATTGGAAAGTGAAAAAAGTAAAGGGAGAAATTTTTGGGAACATATCACAATGTCACTTAAAAATGTCCCAAAAAAATGTCTGTCTAGAATTACTCATTAATTTTGACTATTATTTGAATGCCACTTTGAATGTACTAAATTTATCATAAATAACTATTTAATATTTCTTTTTGATTGTTTGTTTATTCTGTTTTCAATTCAAATTGTCATGACAGGTATTAAAATAATTGTTAACTTTAACAAATAAGTTAACAATATACTTAAAAAATCTCATTTAGCAAACAAGTTAACATATCCAAATAAACATAAAATGAATTATTAGTTAACATATAACAGTAACAAACACTTTAACACATTTATTGTGGATCCTCTAACAACATTAACTTTTCACTCAAATTTGAGTTTCCAAAAGATTTTTCATTTCTTAAAAAAAAAAAAAAAAAAAAAAAAAAAAAAAAAAAAAAATTGCAACTAGTCTATATCTCAAGATTTTTGACCTCATCATCCACAACAAAAAGTGATGAGATTCTAGTTGAATATTATATTAGAAAAAGCGAACTACGTAAAAATTAGTGGGGTACGAGATGATTTCGAAGGATTTGGCATCATTAACTTTTAATAGTTGTAATAGTAGATCCATAAGACGACAAAAATTACATGTACCCAAGAAATGCAAATCTTTAATCAAATCTGTAAGGAATACCCAGCTATTCAATCGGGGGACTATGGACTCAGCCGTTGCACATAAAATTTAATTTGCTGCTTCAAAAAACTGCAAAGAGTGCTAGAAACATGTTTATGAGAAAATTTACTCAGTGTCATGATGGTCAGTGTTTTGCTATATAAAATCACATATTTCAAGGTACTCGGTCTCCAACTTGAAATTCACGAGTTATTAATCAACAATAAACATTCAGATAACATTCTTAAAAGGGGGGAAAAAAAAAGGAAAGGGAAATTGTTCCGATTCGAATATATTCACGAGGCTATAAATCGAAAATAACAAAATATGTATTTTAATACGAAATCATTAAAATTGAGAACGCAAGATGCCGAGGATTTATGCCTCTGTTTGACAGGCGTGTATTTAAATACAAAATTTATAACAAACAGAGTTTATATGCATGGAGTACGAGAAGTGTAAAATTATAAGAACTAGAGATATGTTGCCTAGTGCTCACTGTGGACAAGTGTTACCACAATAGGAGGGTGTCAAGTGGGGCCCAACGAGCCCCACCTAACAGCCACTCCCCACTTGCCAGCCACATGGTGGATGGAAAGTTTTATGGTGTCCCAAAGGGGACACAATAAATGTACTGAAGAACTAGGACAACTACAAAGTCTTAAGATGGAACTAGTGATGATTATTAACTTCCACAGCCGTTACTAAGAAAGGGGACACATTGCTTAGTTGAGTTGTAATGACTCGTCGACTCCTACTTCATTTGTGGTCGTGAGAGCCCTAACCAGATAGTGAGACATGATGACAAGGCCAGAGATACCGTTCTTAGGTCAATTGGGTTTTCTCCCCCTCATTACTTAACCTCTGTTAAGTAGTGTAGGGAAAGAGGGGAATAATCCTATTTTGGAGTGAAAATCAATGTTTTTAGATCTTGCCCGTCCATCGACCAAATCGAGGGATCTGGCAAGAGTTAGAGTATCGATTCGTAGTCGACTCGAGGTCAACCAGGGCATCAAAATAATAATAAAATTAAAAATTTTAAAAATTATATATAAAACCCTGGTTCGGGTAGACCAGGTCAACCTGGTTTCTCGAGTAGACCCATAAAAAATTATATATAAAACCCTGGTTCGGGTAGAGCAGGTCAACCGGGTTTCTCGAGTAGACCCAGATCATTGTTTGAATTTGACCTAGGGGTGGGAAAAAAATCGGAACCGATATGATCGAATCGGAATGAACTGAAAAAATCGGAACCGTATGATTTTTTAAAAAATAAAATAGGAAATAGGTTTTGAATCGGTTCTCGGTTCGGTTCTCAGTTACTCCTTTAAAACTTAAAAATCGAAGTTGGAACCAGGTCTTTGATCCTTACTTATTTTTTTTTATGGTTTTAGAGGTCACCCGATCTGATATTTTGTCCGGGTCGTGGGATCTCTCGATCGCCCGGATGGCCAAGTCTGGGTTTGAATGCAGTGGTGAAAATTGTAAAAGAGAGAAATTTGGCTCTTGTTTACAGAATTCACCTTTGGGATTGAGTTTGAGTTTTTCCCCTGAAACATTATTTGAGATTGAATTTTTTGCCACTAAATCTTTTCCCTTGGATTTTTCCCCCTTAGAATTTTTCCTTAACACTAGTTTTGCTCTTATGTAGGCAATCGATAAACCGCGCGAGCAAGCCAGGTACCCCACCCATAAGGATGCGGGGCACTTGAGTTGATAAATGGTCAAGTAAAGATCGGAGACAGTGGGCACCACTATTTTTCATTTCTTATTTTATATGCGTTAATTACTATTTTTCCCCTATGATTTTATTCTTGAAGTATATCTTGAGGTTTTTTATTTACATTAATAAAATCTCGAGTTTATCTCTGAACTTCTTGTGGATTCCAAATTTAGCATCTATTCGGTGGCCTCAATTGTAGTTTAAAATACAATTTAAACAACACAATTTTTCAAATCACTTTTTAACATCAAATATTTTCTCTCTAATTTTTAATCACATATTTTATCTCAAAAACACTATAAATCTTCTCTCTCCCCATTAATCGACCTCCAAATAGAGGATATTTTCTAAAGGTTTTTGCTTGAATTATTTGCTTCGTGTTGCGTCAATAACTAAGGACTACTACATGGATTATTACATTAGGATACATCATAAGTTATAAGACTATCAGATTCTTAGTGACGATCCCATGTGCTAGAGGTCTTGGTACACTATATTTTATTCAACAATGCTAAACTCACTACATCATTAACCCCGAGCTTTACCACCCATTCATGTGAGTAGATGGTCAAACTTGGGATTAAGGGTGGGGGTGGGGGTGGGGGTGAGAATAGACTAAGGCTCCGTTCGTTTGCAATTTATTTCACTACAAGATAAAAAAGATACAAAATTAATATACACAATTTTTAATACCACTTTTAACCATCTATATTTTCTCTCCATTTTTAACCCCATATGTTACCTATAAAAACAAATAAATCAATCAAATAATTTCAATTTACATACAAAAAGCAGCTGAACATTGCCTGAAAGAGACAACTTTTAGGGGCCACAAAATTCAAACATTCTTTAATAGGCAACTCCTCTTCCACAGGTGTATCTCAGACATTTGTATACATGTTCTTCTAAAATTTTCCAGTTTTTCCTTAGTTTCCCAAAGTTCTAAGTAGCATAAGTAGGAATGATATGAAGTAAGATCATAGTAATAGCTAGTATGCTCTGCAGTTGCACCTTCATGGTGATCTTCTGCATCAGAAAACTCTACTGATCATTGATCCGTCCGGAGTTATGGTAACTTACAGCAAGTCCATAAGCCAGGCCCTTTATCCAGAGTTATGGCAATTTACACCAAGCAAATCCAAAAGCCAGGCCCTTTGTTGAGCCTATTAAGGCGTTTTGTGGGCTAGAATACCGCGATTTGTTTAACTGTAAACTCCCATCAACTTCGGTCTGTGGGCTATTGAATGTCTATATCTTTGATTTGCTGTTAAGGTATCATCACCCCGTCTAAAATGGTAAATCCAAAAGTCAGGCCCTTTGTTGAGCCTATTGAGGCGTTTTGTGGGCTAGAATACCGCGATTTGTTTAACTATAAACTCCCATCAACTTCGGTCTGTGGGCTATTGAATGTTTATATCTTTGATTTGCTGTTAAGGTATCATCACCCTGTCTAAAATGGTATCAGAGACATGTTATTCTCTTACTCATATCAAGATTATTTATGTTACTTAGTAACTAGAAGAAATTAAGGAAGAACACTCTTCAGCCATGTCTTCAAACTCTTTTTCATTATCAAAATCTCCTTCTACTTCTTCTTCGTCAACTTCTTTTAGAAAATATAATGCCTCAAAAATGGACTATCTATATGAGATATCCTATCTTTCAGAATCTGACAAAGTTCCACTCACAGATCTACCCCTCATAAATCCATATCTTCCATATACAAAACCTCGTCAGTCCATAACCAAAATTGTTCGCAGTATTATTTCCCCTGAAAAATCCCAAGTCAAAGAATTTGTTCAAGCCTCAAAATTTGATCAACACTTTTTGCCTGCAACAGAAAAAGAACAATTTGTTACTCTTGAATTACCCGCTCATCTACCAAAAGTTTGGCTATCTGAAGGTTACACTCATCTCCATTTTGGAGCTGTCCGATTTGCTTTAACCCTTCATGGAAGAAAAGGACTTTCTACAGTTTCAAGAATTGCCTTGTTAGACACTCGGTTCTCTGAGTATCAACATGCCTGCATAGGAACTGTCGAAACTACTCTTAATGCTGGAACTGTTCTTGTTACTATGTTTCCAAATTTCAATATGCCTATTTCTGATCCACAATTACTCTCAGCCTTGAAAGTCCAAATCCAAATTGTTGGAGCTGTTCCAACATCCCTCACATATGCAGCCACTCTTCACTACCAAATGGTGTACAGAATCCAAAATCATTCTCTGGATTTTGCCCAATCTCAAGGGACAGATGATGCTTTACTTCTTCATGTAGAGTCGGATCATGTCCCCAGTTGTACATATGTGCCTAGACAACTTCCACGATCAGAATTGGTCAATCCACTGAACCTTTTTTCAGAAAAAAGTCTAAGAAAAACAGTCATAGGAGATTACATAAAGCCTTCTACAACAATGATCCAGGAGTTGGATTACTTGGAGAGCCATCGGGAAAGTTTGACTATTATGTCAAATATACACCACCTCCCACAAATGATGATCCAATTGTTCCTACTAGATGGGATGATGATGACGATGATTGCAGCAATTATCATAAAAAATGGGATTGGGATAATAATCCTCCCCCATCTTCAATATCCATGTTTCATCCCCCAACTAGAGAGGATTTTCCTCCTTCGGAGACATTTGAAAAGGATCATTCCACTCATTCATGGAAGATCAAAAATCCAAACATCAGGAAGTCAGATGGATCAGTGCAACCACTCTCAGCAGCAGAAACCACTTTGAACTGGCAGTCAGAAAATGCAACACAACAAAATGCCCTGTTAAAAAGAATTGACCAAAGTCAACAGAGGATTGAACAGACTCTTCAGCATCAAACTCAAATTCTTCTCACACCACTCCAAGCCTGTAAACAAAGAATTGAAATTCTCCATGCAGACATAATGTCTCGTTTACAAAACCAACTACCTTTTGATATTCAAGAGAAAGAAATCAGAAGTCTAAAAACTCAGCTTGCATCCCTTGAGTCAAATTCATTGATCCCTCCATCAACACCATATTACCCGTCCTCATCTTCAACCTTTCAAATCTCTCAAACAGGACCTTTGATTTCCTCCACTTATGAAGGATCCACATCAACCCTTTTCACACCTGAAGAATGGGAACAAAAGAAAAAAGCTTCTATGCCTCCTAAAAAGACCAGAGTTATCCAACGAACAAAACCTTTATCCATACAAGAAACTCCATCCGAGAAACAACCTCAAATGATGATGAAGAATCCCATTTCCACATTCCTCCAACAAGCCCATACTCTTCCTATCCATACTGCCACCAACACCTTTGAAACTACCTACAATACTGAATCCTCTGAGTCTGAGTCTTCTCAATCTCTTGAAGAAACATCTAGTGAGTCTGAAGATAACGTTCCACCCCTCTATATGGCTGACCAGGAACAAACAAGTCAATCCCAAACAGGCCAAACTCAAAGAACAAATGATCCTATTATTGAAGAAACTGAAGTTGTTGATGAGGAGATGGAATCCCATACGACTAATCATTATCATTCTTCAAATGGTGCTACTCCTCCAAAGTTTACATTTGATGATATCCCTCCTCCACAGTGGAAATATAGGATGCAAGAAATGAAAGCCTGGTGTACTGCTGAACTCCTAAAGCCAAACATGACCCATACAAAGGTCATAAAAGCTTTTTGGCAAGGATCACAGGATTTTTCAGAGATTGGTATGATTCAATGGGAGAATACAGACAACGCCAACTCACTCAGGAGACAAACACTACAGATGCATTTTTAAATGCACTATATTGGGAATTCTGTGGAAAATCTGATCATGACAAGGAAATTGCCAAAGAAGACTTCTTCAAATTAAAGTGTTGTTCCTATAATCCAAAAGATCTTGAAAAACATTTCAAGAATGCTACTCAGAGATACTATCTCATTGGAGGACCAGATGATTCAAATATCAAACAGGCATATCTGGAGTCAATTCCATAGCCTCTTGGGCAAGAAACACTAAGGACCATGGAGTTAAGAGGACAACCTTTAAATGCCACTTCTTTTGGAGAACTTCATAATTGGATAATGAAAACACTGAAGAAGTTGTGCAACCAAAATGCTTTCCTCAAAGATATCAATGCAACTGGCAAAAAACTGGAAAAGGCTTGTGAAAAGCCTTATTTACAAATCAAGTGCGGCAGAAACATGAAAGATTGTGGATGCAGAGGAAAGAAGAAATTCCATAAAAGAAGATTAAAGCTTTCCCGAAGAGAAGCTTTTAATCCTTTTCAAAGAAAGAAAAGATTTTTCAGGAGGAAGTTCACAAAGAATAAAGAAAACAGGTCCTTCATCTGTCGAAAGAAGGGTCATTTTGCAAAAGCTTGTCCAAATAAGAAAAAGGACAAGATTCTTCATCAAATTTTCACGGCCACAAAGATTGATTATGATGATGAAGACCTTGAATCATTATTCTCTGAAGAAGATGAGCAAACTCAAGAAACTGTCTTCACCATTGAATATGATTCTGATGAATCCACTGACACAGAAGACACAGGAGAATGTTATGGCGTGCAACTTGTTAATACAACCTTTTCATCCATATCAGTACCTATGATTAAGGTAAAAATTTTGACAGGAAAATATGAAAGGCCAATTACTGTTGCAGGGCTATTTGATACTGGTGCTGCATGCTCCATTTTGAACCCTACCATTCTCCCTGAGCATATGTGGCGAGATCACAAAAAAGCTTTTCAGGCGGCAAATGGAGAAAGTTTCTCAACAGAAATAATCAGCAAGCCTGTTAAAATCCAGTTTTTCCCTGAACTCAGTATTTCCCATAAATTAATAGGTTCATCTTTGCCTGGTAAAGATATTATCCTTGCATGAGATATTATTAAACAGTTATGGGATAAGAAAGTTTTTCCTCGTTCTAATGGTCTCAGGTTCAAGTCCTATTTCCAGCCATACATCCAAATGATATCCTATTTTTCCTACACCATTCCAAACATCACTGAAACACTTATCCGAGATTGTTGTGCAGAATCTCATTCTGAATTCCTTACTAAATGCACAAATCCCCTCTGGAAAAATTCACATTTCTTCATTTCTCTCCCTTTTAAGAAAAATGAAGATATTAACCCCACAAAAGCTAGCCATCTTGGAATGAATCCAGAACATCTTCAACTTGCTACCAAAGAACTTGCTCAATTGCAAAATGAAGGACTTATTGAACCAACAAATTCACAGTGGGCATGTCAAGTTTCTATGTCAATAAAAGAAGTGAACAAGTTCGGGGGAAATTAAGACTTGTCATTGACTACAAGCCATTGAATGTCTATATCTTTGATTTGTTGTTAAGGTATCATCACCCCGTCTAAAATGGTATGCCATAACACCATTAATTGTACTCTGGAAATGCACCTAATCTGTGGGGGCGTCATTATACTTGAATTTTGAAGAAACAGAAAAATATATATATATCATTCTTTATTTATAAACAAGATTTTTTTTTTCCAACCACGCAGATGCTAAATTACCTTGTTCGAAATACATTTTTTTTTCAGCAAAAAAGGTGTTCTCTAACTGAGGCATTAAGCATATTTATCCCCTGTTTAGTTGTGATAAAAAAATTCAATAGAATAAAACTTGATAAAATGTATAATTGAAAAATTTTAAAAAATATTATGAATTGATAAGTGTATTTTATACACTTATTTATATGCTAAAAGGAGGATATTATTGTGTCATTCGAGAATAAATTCTACTTCAATTGTTGTTATTTGTTATTATTTCAGAAAATATCTCAAAAGGTGAGTGAACGATACAATTGAGGCAAATAAAGGTCAATTGGAGGGCAATTTGGGCTAAAATGTACAACTTGGAAGTTGGTGAGATTAAAAGTAGGCCTGGGCATTTTAACCGGAACCGAATCTTCCAAATCGAAACCGATCAGAAACCGGAGGTTCTGGTCCGGTTCCAAAAAATATATATTAGGAACCGGAACCGGAACCGAAAACCGAAAATCAACTGGGTCCAGGTAAGTTCTTGGTTCTTGAAATAGAACCATGGATATCCGAATGGAATCGATCTTTATATAGATTTTTTATGTTTTACAATTTATACACTAAACAATAAATACATAACTTAAAAATATAATTTATGAAGTAATTTTTCTAAAATTCTAGACTATAACACTAAAAAATCAAGACTTGCTCATACTCTTTTACCTCTAGTCTCACATTAGTTGTTGCATTTCATGGGTTAGTTTAATAATACTTACAATTTGAGCTTTCTACTAAACAAAAGTTCAAGATTGGGTTGTAATTTAAGTTGATGAATTAAAGTTTTCATTTTTTTACAATTTAGACTTTTATTTTCATGCATTGTTTACAAACTTAAGTGATTTTTTAATTTTTTTTGTAATGCGTTACAATTAAATTTGATATATTCATAGTTTGGATTATGATGTACATTTCTTATTATCTCGAGTTCATTGTTCTCTGTTTAAAATATAATTACTCTATTATTGAGTTAAGTAATTGAATTTCTTAGCTGAATTTTCTCCCTTGCACAAATATTGTCGAATAGTAATGTGTTTGGTATACATATCGAAAATGCTTATATGAAAATATTTATTTAATATGTATATAAAGAAAATATTATGGGTATAACCGAACCGGAATCGAAACCGAAGGTTCGGGTTTGAGTTTGGTTCCAATGATTACAAAGACCAGAACGGTTCCAATTTTGAAATACCCGAAGTATAATGGGTGGTTTTGGGTATTGAAATACCCGGACCGACCCACCCGACGTCTAGACCTAATCAAAAGATGATCAAGTGGGTGCTAACATGGAATAAAACAAAAGTTCGAGGGCTTTCTTAGAGAAATCAAGAGAAGAAATAACTCAATTGAAGATATTCGGAAGTATAAGGACTAAATTGCTCAAATTAAGAGTTGAGGATTTGTCGTGCAAATAAAGGACGAGGACCAACTTAAATGGAATGGAAAAGTTGAGAATTGCATGAAATCACGCGATTGCACCTTCATGTGATTTAAAGACCCAAGGATAAAGTTGATCTCCACCCTATCGTGGCCAACTAAGGCACGCGATTGGGCACCTTTCCGCGAGACAAAAACGACTCCTTATTTGACATGGTTTCTTCCACTTTTTAAAACCTAGTCTCAGCCATAACCAAAGGAGGGCGATACAGAGAACAGAATACTCGATTTTGGGTACTCTTTCTCTCGCAAGTTCTTACACAAATCATCTATCTATTGAAGAGGCGAGAAGGGGTATAAAAGAAGAATTTAACGACAAATTTGAAGACTGTATGGGAGGATAATTACTTGGTACAAGATAGTTTTCTTCTTTATTGATTCAAAGAACCCGGTCATATTTTCTCATTTTTAATGCGTTTATAAATTTTTTATGATGTGTAACTAATTTAATAGTTGTGATAAACGATGTAGCCTAATTTTATTTTATTAATTAATTTCAAACTTCAAGTTTTGCGTTTATGTTGTATGTGTTGATTCTATTATTATATTTAATACTTGAACTAATTGGCCACTAATTCATTGATATTGTGAGTTGTTTTCATAATCCAATAGGTGTGTTAATAACTTAGACTATGGTAATAAATCCGACAATTTCAACAAAAAAATAGATATATGAATTTGTGATTGCATGCAATCAATATTGAGTTCTTATGTCTGATATATTTAGCTACAGAATAATTCTGACTCTCTATAAAGATGTATAGTTGACTTAATTAAATAGAATTGATTTAAACTCGAGAAAGAAATCTCAATATACATTCGTGAATTCAATCGAATACATAAATAAGAATAAAACTTGAGGAATGGAATTAATATTATTGGTTATGGTGAAATCATGAATCCCAACATTTTACAATCACTTTAGAAAATCTTATCATTTGTGTTTTCTTAATTTTAGCATTTATTTAGTTTATGTTCTTAGCTTAGCTGGAAAAAAAAATTCATTTGTTTATTCAAATAAGTCTAGAAATAATAATTTAGATAATTAATAGTAGTCTTCGTGGGACGATAACTTAGACTCTTTGGTCTACTATATTACTTGTAATAATTCGTACACTTACGGCGTATTTTGTATCTGCAACATACGTGAACGTGAATAACGTGAAATGAAATGTGTAATTTAAAATAGAGTTTGAGAAAAATGAGTTTTAAGAAATGAGGGTCAATCAAGAGCTTAATGGTACGAAAAGAAAGGTCATAACAGCATCATCTACATAAGTAAAAAAAATAAAATGGTGTAACCCACACCTTGAGGGCCCCAACCGACTCTTCCTTGAGCCATTGATTGAGGAGGTTAATCACATGTTATGTCTCCCAGAGCCAGGGTGGAGGACTTGATGGCAAGCCCAAAGTTTGGGTAACTCCTGCTGACGACAAGGCACAAATTCAATATTTCAAGATTCTAACCCAGCACACCGCTGTGCTGAGCCTTACCAGCCCTCCCCTTTGTCACTGGGAGATGTTCCCTAGGGGCGCAATATCATCTACATAAGTACTACTCCATATGGGAGAGTTCGGAAATTTTAAGACATAATTCTATTCTAGTCAACTTTACTATGGACAAAAGATGTAATCATTAAAGGTTGGAAAAATAACAAAGATTAAGAAAAATTGATTGAATACTAATAATGTGAATCCGAATGGGAATTATCAAGAACTCGCGAAATCAATTGATTGAACAGGTATAGAAAGTCCAAATTCAGATTTATAGATGATAATATGATGATTCGAGCCTCACAACTCAAGAAGTTAAGGTATATTAAATCCTAGACCTGATGAGATGTGAAAACTAGAACCATACTTGGGTACGCCACAAAGGGTATGTAGCGACCTGGAATTTTTGTTTCTTTCTAAATAAAATATTTTTAGAACTTTAAATGCGCGTCGCTACTACTTTTTCCATTTAATTTAAAAGAGTATTCTTCTAGCCAAATTATAAATGGAATTAAATTAATTTTCATCGCATTTAAATTTCCGAATTTTATTTATAATATTCCAATGTCACCATTTAAAATCTAAATTCAAATTTTAATGATTTTAAGTCCAAATTCATTTACTTCAACATTTTGATCATGTCCAATTTAAATTTCTTTAATCCCCAAATTTAGTTACTCATCACAATCCCAATGGGTATGAAGAAAATCCATTTTTCCCCACACGTTAATTCCATTTCCACTCCCTGATCCTCTCCCTTATTTCCCTAAAAAGAACATTTAAAATTCTGCAATGCCTGCAATCATCCCAATCAGACATTTCCATCTTAAAAGGAATTCACACACGTTTATTTTCACACCCAATCTGCATGATTCCATCCTCACATCCCTAATTCTCTCCCTCTTTTCCCTAAATCACAATTATCATTCTACTGCAAGTTCCTACACTTCATCCTCAATCAGCAGACTCCCTCAACTTACCAAAATACAACAGCAATTTACCAAACTTCAGCAAACGGACTGTAACATATACTCCATTCTTTCTTTCCACACGAACTCACCCAAAGCTAGACAATCCTTCTGGTAATTTTCTACTGCATTGCCTCAACACCACCATCACGACCACAACCAACCTCTTCCACCTTCATCGCCAACTGAACCATCAAACACCACCACTTTTATCATCACTGCCAAATCAACTCAATCGAATCAGAATCTACAAACCAGAGCCTTCTTCCTACACGCAAATTCCACAATTTCAAAATCCAATCACCTCTATTTCTCAGCCACTCCTGCCCATCGCCACTGTCCTTGCACCATCACCATGAGAACCATCGTTGGTAGCTAACCCCACGCACACCGTGGCCAAAACCATTCCAATTCACAAATCACCCATGGCACCACTGTTGAACGGCTGCACCGCCACTGCCCCTCCCATATTCACATCATCAATCCTCAAACAATTTGCAGTCAACCATCAACTGAACCAAAATACATCCAAACCGCCACCACCAACTCCACGGCCAAACACCGATGGTAACACCCAACTGGACGTCACCTCCACCTCCTACTGCCCGACCTCAAATCCCCACCATTTTTCCCAAATCAAACCTAAAACCAAGTTAAAAACATTACCCATCACTTACCTCAAACTTTACCGGAGTTTCTTCGCCAGAAATCACCAAAACATTACCCACCATTTTGTCACGTTTAAATCGTTTAAATTTATAAAATACTAATTTAATTAATTTACTTTTTGGCTAGACGAAGCAGTTGGTGATTTGAGAAGCTGACGTACTATACTCGCTCTGATTTTTGAGAACTCGTAAAGTTAAAGGTAGACTCGCCCCCACTAATTGATTTATATTATAATTGCACGTGATTATGTAGATTTGTGTGATTGTTATATGCTTAATTGCATGAGAAAAGAAAAGAATATCTCGTATGAGATAAATTTGAGAATTTATGTTATGCATGTCATAACTTATCTGCTAGCATGAGACAAGAAAAGAATGTGTTCATTTCCACTCATTTTATGATGCTTATGGATAAGAAAAGAATATCACTACATTATTTGCATGATTACTTGTCTAATTATCTTATAGATTAATTATTGGAGTTGAGTCTACTGAGTATTTCATTTTGCAATGCTCACCCCGTTGTTTTAACAATTTTTTCAGATTTCGGTGACGGTGGCGAGTGATGGTGATAAGTGCTTTACTAGCACTTTATTTCTTTACTTGTTGCCTCGAATTACTGTTAGTTTAATCCTAATTAAGTATTGCTTAACGCATTTTATGTTTTATATTGTGTAGGATCGCAAATGACAAGAAAAGAAGGAAAAAGGACCAAAAAGCACGCAAAAAGGAAGTTCGAGGACCTGGCATGTAAATAACTCACGGCCGCAAGCAAATATCATCACGGCCGTAAGTGCATGAGTGAAACGGGCAAAAATTCAGCAGAAAAGATGTTACGGCCGTAAGAAATATCTTTACGGCCGTAACCCTCAAAAGATAAAAATACGCAGATACCCAATTACGGCCGTAAAAGAAATATTTACGGCCGTAACTCCAATATGATGAAATATGCAGTAACTCAATTACGGCCGTAAAGGAATAGTTACGGCCGTAAATCTTCAAGTCAAAAATTTCCTTATTTCAATTCTTTCCATAATTTTGGATTTCTTGCTCCCAAAGCTAGGGCACGAAAATTGAAGTTATAAATAGGGAAGTTCATGACAAAGAGAGGAGGAGAATTATTTTTGAAAGCCACCAATATCAAGGTTTGAAGAGAAGAAATTCTGGGCAAAATCAAGGTGAAACAAGACAACATTTTTGGGGAATTCTTCATGGAAATGCGTGGCTAATCTTCTCAACCTAGTTCAAGGGGGACGTTGTGTTCATATTATTTTATTATTCATTCCTCAAACTCGTAACGTAGTTCTTGTTTTTATGTTTTATTTATTGGATTTCTCATGAACATTAATTTCGTCAAGACAATGTATTAATTGATTAAGGCCTTGTCTTTTAATTATTGTGTTGATGTTTGCTAATTTGGGTAATTGGATTCGTATTTGTCTTGTTATCCAAATCATAGTAGCAATTGGTAATTTTATATTTCCATATGAAAATCCAATCTAGATTAATCAATTCGAGCATATGTAATTGATAATTTAGTTCACCTAATTCTTCTTGTTTTTACATAGTTAATGAATTAAATCTAGGGAGCTTATTCTAGGTTGTTCATTCACTCTAAATTGATTGGAGAACTAATTCTAATCGATTATTATTAAGGAAGAATTGGATTAATTAGAGCTTTTTGATTATTCCGGGTGATAAATAAAACAAAGGAAATAGTACATGCGTTGCTTGGGGAATGACAATATTATGATAGGGCACAACCGAACCTGAGAACTAGGATTCTTTATTATTTGATTTTTATTCCAGCTATTTTACATCTTTATTTGATTATTTAGATTAATTGGAATTTTCAACTCAAAACCCCCCTTATAATTCTAATTGACATGGCATTAAATTAGTCCCGTTCCTCGTGGGATCGACCCTTGCTTCCGCTATCACATTTAAATTTGAGTTTTGGCAAGTAAGGAAATTCAATTAATTCTTGGTGCATCGCGACGCGCACCAAGTTTTTGGCACCGTTGCCGGGGAACGGTTAACCAATTTTCTGTTTAATCAATTAGAATTTTATTTTCTGCATTTTTATTTATTTATTTTTATTTTCGGTTTAATTAAAAAAAAAATTTGAAATTCCGAAAATTTTATTTATTTATTTATTTATTTATTTATATGCATAAAACTCGATCCACTAATCCTGAATATTTTTTATTTGATCCAGAAATCGAGCGAACTTTTCGACAGCGAAGAAGGGAAGCACTAGAACAAATGGCAGCTCATAACCTCAACAACAGGACACTTAAACAATTGGCCACCCCAGATGTCGCTCAACAGCCACTCTGTATCACTTTTCTGACAGTGGAGGAGGGAAAAACTTTTGAACTCAAATCTGGACTCATTCACTTGTTGCCAACTTTTCGAGGACATGCTGGTGAAGACCCTTACAGGCATCTCAAGGAATTCCACGTGGTTTGTGACAGTATGAGACCCACTGGTATTACCGAGGAACAAATTAAAATGAGGGCCTTTCCATTCTCGTTAAAGGATGCCGCTACTGATTGGCTATACTGTTTACCATCCGGATCAGTCACCACCTGGAATGACATGAAGAGGCTATTTTTGGAAAAATATTTTCTTGCATCTCGGGCTGGAACAATCCGAAAGAAAATTTGCGGGGTTCATCAAAATAATGGTGAATCGCTGTATGAATATTGGGAGCGCTTCAAGAAGCTCATCTCGAGCTGCCCCCATCATCAAATCAGCGAACAACTACTGGTGCAATATTTCTACGAAGGACTGCTACCAATAGACAGAAGTATGATTGATGTCGCAAGTGGAGGTGCCTTAATGGACAAAACACCGGAACAGGCTCGGGCTTTGATTTCCAACATGGCTGAAAACACTCAGCAATTTAATTCAACCCGAGACTCCCAAGTCCGCCGAGTGAACGAGGTAAGTAGTTCCAATATCGAAGGTCAATTATATGAACTAACCAATCTCGTTAAGCAGCTTGCTGTAGGGAACTCGAATCAGGTCAAAGCATGCGGAATCTGTTCGAACTTTGGACATCCAACGGATACATGTCCGGTATTGCAAGAAGAAAATAATGAACATGTAAAGGCCGCAGAAGGGTTCCCATTTCAAAAACAACAATACAATCCGTACTCAAACACTTACAATCCTGGCTGGAGGGACCACCCGAACTTGAGCTATGCAAATAACAAACCTCCGGGTTTCGTCTCCAACAAGCCTCAAGGGAATTTTCAACAACAAGGAAATTTCCATCCACAGGGACAATATCAGCAAAAGCCACAATCATCAGGAATGTCTCTCGAAGAAATGATGAAAACTTTGGCCACTAACACTCTACAATTTCAACAGGATACCAGATCCAGCATTCAAAACCTGGAAAATCAAATGAGTCAAATGGCCACAGCTATCAACAGACTGGAAGCACAAACAGGACGAAAGTTGCCATCTCAACCCGAGGTGAATCCGAGGAATGTAAGTGCAATTACTCTTCGAATTGGAAAAGAAATTGAGGCGCCACAATCAAAGCCAACCGCGAGTGAAGAGGAGGAGGTTGAAGAAAAAGTCGAAAAGAAAAACAGCATTCCACAAAACTCTCAGGTAGAAACCGAACCTATTGTGAATGCGAAACTAACTCCACCGCCTTTTCCGAGCAGGTTAGCGAAGGCGACTAAGGAAAGCAAGGAGAAGGAAATTCTGGAAGTGTTCAGGAAAGTGGAAATCAACATTCCACTGTTGGATGCCATCAAGCAAGTGCCCCGATACGCGAAGTTCTTAAAGGAGCTGTGCACCAACAAACGGAAGTTGATGGGAAATGAAATGGTAAGAATGGGGGAAAATGTGTCAGCACTCCTCCAAAGGAAACTGCCCCCAAAATGCAAGGATCCAGGTATGTTCACTATACCATGCCAAATAGGTAACACTAAATTGGATCGTGCATTAATAGATTTAGGTGCATCTATAAATGTAATGCCTAGGTCTACATACAATGCATTAAAACTTTCCAAACTGACTGAAACTAATGTTATAATTCAACTAGCCGATCGTTCTAATGCTTATCCTCATGGGGTAGTTGAAGACATTCTATTGCAAGTGGGCGGGTTAGTATTTCCTGCAGATTTTTATGTATTAGACATGAATGATGACCATTCCCCCAACTCTACTCCTATTTTGCTAGGTAGACCATTTCTAAAAACATCTAAGACCAAGATAGATGTTAGTAGTGGTTCACTTACCATGGAATTTGATAATGAGATTATTCAGTTTAATATTTATGATTCTGTGAACTACCTTGATGATGATAATCCTGTTCATTCTTTTAATGTTATTGATTCTTCAGTACAGGAAACTTTCAAATTTGGTGGAAATGGTGGAAAGCCAGGTAAAATCTCGTGTATTACATTGCCATCTTCTGATGACATGCTTTTGCCCCCTGTCTTACAGGCCCTGATGAAAAATATGAAAAAGAAGTTGAGCTTTGGAAATCCACCTAATCCCGGTTGAAGGAGGAAACAACAAGTCTAGCCAAAGACAGTAAACAAAGGCGCTGCTCGGGAGGCAACCCGAGATGGGAGTTTCTTTACTCCCTCAAATTTTTATTTTTTTATTTTCATTTTTGTCATTTTCCTTATTATTTAATTTCATTCAAAAAAAAAAAAAATTGTCTAGTAACTCAGTTACGGCCGTAATGCATTAAGTTACGGCCATAACCCCAATTTTTTCAAAACAGGCAGTAACTCAGTTACGGCCGTATTTAAAATGTTACGGCCGTAACTCCATTTATGTGTAATTCTCCAGAGCCTCCGTTACGGCCGTAAAGACATGAGTTATGGCCGTAAGTCTGGTAAATTCAAATTTTACATATTACAAATTCCACTTCACATTCACGGTTGCATCCTCACAATTCTCTCCCGACCCCTCTTCAAACTCGCATTACTTCTATTTCAAAGCAGCATTGTGGGTTGTTACTTCCTTCCCCTTCACTTCAATTCATCCTAATATTCACAGAGGTTCATTCGAAAGGAACTCCAGCGTTTGCAAAGGCTCCATGGCGGGCCCCCTCCTCAGTAAAACCCGAGGGAGTCTTCTAACCCCCTCTTTCATTTTGTACTTTCTAGTTCCACTTTGAGGACAATGTGGGTTTTAAGTGTGGGGGGGTGTCTTCTGTCAATTGCTGTTGCATTATCTTCCTTTTATGTTTAATTTTGTATCTAACTTCTGTCAATCATTTAGTCTTGCTTGTCATTTTTCTATTTTGGTCCTCTTTTATTTACACTGGTTGGATAGGAAGCAACCCACTTATCATAATTTTTGAACTACCAACTCCTAAATTGCATAATTGGACATGAATTGAGCACGTAGAGATGAATTTTCCAATACTTTCCGAATAGGTTTGAAAATGGGGACAAAATGCCATATCTCTGCAACCTAGTAGATTCAAACCCAAAATTGATATGACTGATAACTACCCCGAGTAAAGAGATTCACCCCTTGGCCACTAGATTTTTTGCATTTTTCAATTCGACCCTAAGACCGAGCAATGACCAAAACTCATAATTGGATGGGAGACACACATATGAACCATAATTTGTGAGCTTTTGAGCCTATGAGCTACTTTTACTCTTTATATAAAGCTCTTATTTTTCTTTTAATGTGTGTCCTGCATGGTTGATTTGTTCTTGGATATGCTTTTGTGTACATGCCGTAGTAGCTTCTTGGCTCGAGTGCAAAATATAGTAAAGGCACTAGGATGAACCAAATTTGGCCTTCTAAATAAGCCTACCATTGTACATTTACCAATAGAAGACCCTTTGAGCCTTAGCCTTTCTTTGGAATATTAATACCACACTACAAGCCACGAACACACATTCTTTCATGTTATCCTTTTTCTTGAACCTATAGAGAACGGATTCACAAGCTTGTGTTGGTTGAGAAGTTTGAGGTGGATTAAGTTTCAAAGTGGAAATTCAATCTTGTGTCATTGGGGATTGTGGGGTGATTTGACCAAAAGAGAAAAAATTGCAATACATGTTTGAAAAAAAAAGAGAGAGAAACAAAAAAAGAGAAGTTCAGGCCAGTTCTCAAATTACGAGGTCATGATCATTTGCTAGTAGTGAAAATAAACACTCAAGCTGCACAAAATAGAAGTCTAGTGTTAAACCAGTTGGATAGCAGGGAGATTATTAAATTCATGTTGAAGAAGAAAGAAGGAATGTTATAATTGAACCGATTCGGCTTGTGAAACTCCTTCTCGATTCAGCCTAAATGTTTCCCTTTTATCCCACCTGACCCGAAGCCCCGTTACAACCCAACAAAGACCTTTGCTTTGCACTTGTGTTATTGTTGGCTCCGGTTTTGACATTTGAGCAATCTGTGGTAACAAGTTTTTCATGCTGTGAGTTGAGCGTAAAATTCTCACCTTTATATACACTTTGTGTGAAGAGAGATATCTGGTGAGAGTGTTGGCTCCCATTACATGTACTTATGAGTGGTTTGAATTGCTTGGTCTATATTTTGTGCCCTTTTGATCTGAAACTGTGTATTGACTAAATTTTTACCATGTGATAAACCGCACTAATCTGTTGGCATTTACTTGAATTAGTCAAAACTTACATTTTTATGGGGAATTGATAAATTCAGAGAGAACTCACGAGAGGTGAAAGGATATAATCCACATTGGGGTATCAATTTTCATTTTTGTTCGGAGAATATTGGGTGATGCATCTCTTACACACACTAACACACTCCGATTATGCAATTTGATTTTCGTGCTAAAAAGAAGTGGGTTGTGACCTTGACTTTCCATATTTAAAAGTCTAACATGTTCATTCGAGTCGTGCTTTAGTTCTTTTCTATCATTATTCGAGGACGAACAATGGTTCAAGTGTGGGGGGATTTGATAAGTGCTTTACTAGCACTTTATTTCTTTACTTGTTGCCTCGAATTATTTTTAGTTTGATCCTAATTAAGTATTGCTTAATGCATTTTATGTTTTATATTGTGTAGGATCGCAAATGACAAGAAAAGAAGGAAAAAGGTCCAAAAAACACGCAAAAAGGAAGTTCGAGGACCTGGCATGTAAATAACTCACGGCCGCAAGCAAATATCATCACGGCCGTAAGTGCATGAGTGAAACGGGCAAAAATTCAGCAGAAAAGATGTTACGGCCGTAAGACCGTAACCCTCAAAAGATAAAAATACGCAGAAACCCAATTACGGCCGTAAAAGAAATATTTACGGCCGTAACTCCAATATGATGAAATATGCAGTAACTCAATTACGGCCGTAAAGGAATAGTTACGGCCGTAAATCTTCAAGTCAAAAATTTCCTTATTTCAATTCTTTCCATAATTTTGGATTTCTTGCTCCCAAAGCTAGGGCACGAAAATTGAAGTTATAAATAGGGAAGTTCATGACAAAGAGAGGAGGAGAATTATTTTTGAAAGCCACCAATATCAAGGTTTGAAGAGAAGAAATTCTGGGCAAAATCAAGGTGAAACAAGACAACATTTTTGGGGAATTCTTCATGGAAATGCGTGGCTAATCTTCTCAACCTAGTTCAAGGGGGACGTTGTGTTCATATTATTTTATTATTCATTCCTCAAACTCGTAACGTAGTTCTTGTTTTTATGTTTTATTTATTGGATTTCTCATGAACATTAATTTCGTCAAGACAATGTATTAATTGATTAAGGCCTTGTCTTTTAATTATTGTGTTGATGTTTGCTAATTTGGGTAATTGGATTCGTATTTGTCTTGTTATCCAAATCATAGTAGCAATTGGTAATTTTATATTTCCATATGAAAATCCAATCTAGATTAATCAATTCGAGCATATGTAATTGATAATTTAGTTCACCTAATTCTTCTTGTTTTTACATAGTTAATGAATTAAATCTAGGGAGCTTATTCTAGGTTGTTCATTCACTCTAAATTGATTGGAGAACTAATTCTAATCGATTATTATTAAGGAAGAATTGGATTAATTAGAGCTTTTTGATTATTCCGGGTGATAAATAAAACAAAGGAAATAGTACATGCGTTGCTTGGGGAATGACAATATTATGATAGGGCACAACCGAACCTGAGAACTAGGATTCTTTATTATTTGATTTTTATTCCAGCTATTTTACATCTTTATTTGATTATTTAGATTAATTGGAATTTTCAACTCAAAACCCCCCTTATAATTCTAATTGACATGGCATTAAATTAGTCCCGTTCCTCGTGGGATCGACCCTTGCTTCCGCTATCACATTTAAATTTGAGTTTTGGCAAGTAAGGAAATTCAATTAATTCTTGGTGCATCGCGACGCGCACCAGATGGGCAATGGCGACAAATATAAAATTTGATATTATTTTTGAAAGTCGTGAATTTCGAAACAATCATTTTAATTTATCAAGAATTCTCATTTTTATTAAGTTTGTAAGAATTATTTTATTATCGCAAGACTTTTATCCACTAAATGTGATATTTAATATTTAATCATTTCCGCAATAAAGTTATTTAAATTTAGAAAAATGACGCTCCCACGTTTCTCGGAACTCGGGGCGTTACAGCGTGGTATCAGAGCGGGTCTACGTTTCTGTAGACTTGCAAATTTTTTTTATTAAAACAAGAAAATAATTTTTTTCTAAAAATAATAGAAAATAATGTTTTGACGACTTTTTGCCATTGCCATCATTTTCCGCCGACTCCAAAGGTAACGAAGTTTAGCATGTTTGTTTTATCTATTTATTTCGGATACTTGAGAATAAATGTTTTGAGAATTTGACGATAAAAGAAAGAAAAGAGAAGACGAGAAAGAATTAGAAAACTAGTATCCGAAATAATGAGAAAGAAAGAAAGAAACAAGTTTTGGAGCATAATGGGAATTAGTACGATTTAAGATATTTTTTTCATAAAATATTTCGTCCTTAGATTTAACTAATTAATAAAATCCTAACTGGACTTCACAAATTGGATTCTAGACATGGCACCGATTGACGGGATATCAAACCACATCCTTCGATTTTGCGCCATACGTCATGACGCCATAGCTAGTGGACTTAGGCTGACTGATGCTCAATCTATTAGCCGCCTTTTGTCAACATTTCCAGAATGTCAGCGTGGATTAGCGATCGAGTTTTATAATGACGTGAAGAGACATCTAGGAGAGGACATGAATTTTAGACTGTCTGTGACGAATTTGTAATGCGGTGGGACGACTACCTAACCCATGCTCCAGCACCAGAAATAATTATTCTATCAGATGACGAGGAAGAACCAGTTGAGATACCGGACGATGAGTCAAGCATATATGACTATACTCCTATCTCACCGGGTTATATTTTTGACTCTCCAAGTATGACACCGGGTGCACCCGACTATACTCCTGGCTCACCAGGGTATACCTTTAACTCACCGACTATGACCCCGGGAGCACCAGATTATACCCCCGACACACCAGGATCAATATCTCCTATGTCACCACCAAAGATGTAGAATATATGATGGTTTTCTAAAATTTTTGTCTAGCATTATTCCCATTCCCAGTATTGGTAGTTCTATATTTTGTATCCTCAATTGAAGGAAATTTAAACTATTAATGAGAATATTTCAATTTTTCATTTTTTGTCCATATCGGAGTTGAATTTATTTCTATATCTAGTTCAAATTTTATCAGAAGTTACAAACATACTCCTTGTTTTCATTTTTAAGGGAATGGCGGTTACCATCAATTGTTTTGGACTCGATATGGACACTATGAGTTCACGGTGATGCCATTCGATCTTACGAACGCACCTGCAGTATTTATGGACTTGATGAACAGGGTTTTCCATCAGTACCTGGATAAGTTCGTCATTATCTTCATTGACGATATTCTAGTATATTCCAAAGATTCACAACAGCATGCAGAACATTTGAGAATCGTATTGGAGACACTACGGGCAGAAAAGTTATACGCCAAATTTAAGAAATGTGAATTTTGGCTTGAGAAGATAGGCTTTCTGGGTCATATTGTTACAATCAATGGCATCGAAGTTGATCCGTCAAAGGTGGAGATAGTGAGTAATTGGACTACGCTAGCAAATGCTGGTGATGTAAGAAGCTTTTTGGGACTAGCTGGATATTACCAACGATTTATAGAGGGTTTCTGTAAGATAGCGGGTCCCATGACTCAGTTGATACGAAAGGGTGTAAAATTCCAGTGGACAGAGCAGTGTGAACAAAGTTTCCAGGAATTGAAGAATAGACTGGTTTCAGCACCAGTATTAGCAGTGTCGGATGAATCTGAAGGTTTTGTGATATACAGTGATGCCTCGACACATGGTTTAGGATGTGTGCTAATGCAGAAAGGAAAAATGATCGCTTATGCTTCGAGACAGCTGAAGCCATACGAGAAAAACTATCCAACGCATGATCTAGAACTGTCAGTCGTTGTGCACGCTCTTAAGATTTGGCGACATTATCTATATAGGAGTAAATGCGAGATTTACACCGACCATAAGAGTCTCAAGTATTTCTTCACTCAGAAGGAATTGAACATGAGACAGCGTCGATGGTTGGAACTGGTGAAGGATTATGATTGTACTATTCTTTACCACCCGAGTAAGACTAATAAGGTTGCAGATGCACTAAGCAGTCAATTATCAATTTTGGGAATAGTACAAGAACAGTTGATTCGGGATTTTCAAAACTTGAGAATTGAAGTGAGAAAACCAAGAATCCAAAGTTCTAGCAGATTGGAAAATTCGACAGTTAAGCCAGATTTGAGAAGCAGAATTATGATGGCTCAGGAAAGTGATAAGTTTTTGGAAAAGATCAAAGACGAAGTTGGAACTGGCAAGAGAGCAGATTTTGAAATCGGAATTGATAAGGCACTATTATTCAAGGGTCGCCTGTGTGTACCAAAAGATGATTAGATCAGGAATGAAATATTGAGGGAAGCCCACTCAGCTCCATATGCAGCTCATCCAGGAGGAACCAAGATGTACCGAGATTTGCGTACTACATTCTGGTGGAGGAATATGAAAGGGTGTATTGCCAAGTTCGTCTCACGATGCATGACCTGCCAGCAGGTCAAGGCTGAACATCAGAGACCGTCAGGACTGCTAAATCCTTTAGATATTCCAGAATGGAAATGTGAGAAAATTTCCAATGGATTTCGTGACAAGCTTACCAAGAACAGTGAGGGGACATGACGCCATCTGGGTTATTGTAGACCGACTTACAAAGTCAGCCCATTTTCTTCCAGTGCGGATGACTCTCAGTATAGATCACTTGGCCCAGATTTACATCAGGGAGATCGTTCGGCTTCACGGGGTTCCAGCGTCTATTGTTTCAGATAGGGATCCGAGATTCACTTCGAGATTTTGGAAGAGCTTACACACAGCTATGGGGACTAAATTAAATTTTAGTACCGCTTACCACCCGTAGACAGATGGGCAGTCTGAACGCACCATTCAGACTTTAGAGGATATGATTAGAGCTTGTGTACTAAGCAGAAATTGGGAAACTCACTTGCCATTGGTGGAGTTTGCTTACAATAACAGTTTTTAGGCTACCATTGGTATGGCACCTTATGAAGCACTGTAAGGGCGAAGATGTCGATCGCCGGTATATTGGGATGAAGTTGGCGAGAGGAAGTTATTGGGTCCCGAATTAATTGAAAAGACTGTAGAGGCTATCGAGAAAATCAGATTGCGAATTAAAGCTGCCGAGGACAGACAGAAGCTATGCCGATCAGAGGAGAAAAGACTTGGAGTTCGAGATTGGAGAGAAAGTGTTTTTGAAAATCTCTCCCATGAAGGGCACTATTCGTTTTGGAAAGAAAGAAATTAAGGCCTTGGTTTATCGGACCTTTTGAAATATTGGAGAAAGTAGGTAACGTGGCTTATCGTCTAGCATTGCCACCCGAACTCTCGGCTATACACAATGTTTTTCACATCTCTTTGTTGAGAAAATATGTTCACAATCCCAGTCACGTGGTGAACTTTCAGTCAATCACAATTCAGAAGAATCTATATTATGAAGAGGCACCCATGTGCATCATCGATAGAAAAGTCCATGTCCTAAGAAATAAAGAAATCTCTCTAGTCAAAGTCCAGTGGGGTAGACATAGTAGCGATGAAGCTACATGGGAAAAAGAAGAAGAAATTCTGGCAAGCATCCAGATATTTTAGACCAAGTAAGTTTTAAATTTCGAGGACGAAATTATTTTAAGGTGGTAGAGTTGTAGCGACCCGGAATTTTCGTTTCTTTCTAAATAAAATATTTTTAGAACTTTAAATGCGCGTCGCTACGACTTTTTTCATTTAATTTAAAAGAGTATTCGTCTAGCCAAATTATAAATGGAATTAAATTAATTTTTATCGCATTTAAATTTCCAAATTTTATTTATAATATTCCAATGTCACCATTTAAAATCTTAATTCAAATTTTAATGATTTTAAGTCCAAATTCATTTACTTCAACATTTTGATCATTGCCCAGTTTAAATTTCTTTAATCCCCAAATTTAGTTACTCATCACAATCCCAATGGGTATGAAGAAAATCCATTTTCCCCACACGTTAATTCCATTTCCACTCCCTGATCCTCTCCCTTATTTCCCTAAAAAGAACATTTACAATTCTGCAATGCCTGCAATCATCCCAATCAGACATTTCCCTCTTAAAAGGAATTCACACATGTTTATTTTCACACCCAATCTGCATGATTCCATCCTCACATCCCTAATTCTCTCCCTCTTTTCCCTAAATCACAATTATCATTCTACTGCAAGTTCCTACACTTCATCCTCAATCAGCAGACTCCGTCAAATTACCAAAATACAACAGCAATTTACCAAACTTCAGCAAATGGACTATAACATATACTCCGTTCTTTCTTTCCACACGAACTCACCCAAAGCCAGACAATCCTTCTGGTAATTTTCTACAGCATTGCCTCAACACCACCATCACGACCACAACCAACCTCTTCCACCTTCATCGCCAGTTGAACCAACAAACACCACCACTGTTATCATCACTGCCAAATGACTTAATCGAATCAGAATCTACAAACCAAAGCCTTCTTCCTACAAGCAAATTCCACAATTTCAAAATCCAATCACCTCCATTTCTCAGCCACTCCTGCCCATCGCCACTGTCCTTGCACCATCGCCACTGTCCTACGCACACTATGGCCAAAACCATTCAAATTCACAAATCACCCATGGCACCATTGTCGAAAGGCTGCACCGCCACTGCCCCTCCCATATTCACATCATCAATCCTCAAACAATCTGCAGTCAACCATCAACCGAACCAAAATACATCCAAACCGCCACCACCAACTCCACGGCCAAACACCGATGGTAACACCCAACCGGACGTCACCTCCACTTCCTACTGCCTGACCTCAAATCCCCACCATTTTTCCCAAATCAAACCCAAAACAAAGTTAAAAACATTACCCATCACTTACCTCAAACTTTACCGGAGTTTCTTCGCCGGAAATTACCAAAAGAGTCGAACCTCCAAGCCTCAGTTTGCTCCTATTTCGCACTCACATGCGAACCAAAATCACCCCCAACCGCATCAGCGCCACCACGCGAAGGTGGCGCTACCGCCGCCTCCGGTCGGCGGTGGAAACCGGAGAGCGGAGTCCCTCCTTTCCGTCGCTCGCCCTCGCGACCTCTACTCTGCGCCCTCTCTCTCTCAATTCTTGTTTTGGGAGAGAGAGAAATGAGGGATGAGTTTTATATTAAAAAAAAAAATAAGTTTTCAAAATTTCCCTTTCAGCCCCAAACTTTGATATATATCTGTTTCAGCCTCTTCTTTGAAAATGATTCCCAATATAGTTACAAATGTTTTTATAATTAACGAATCATCCCTTATTTTTGTAAAATACTATTTCAGTCCCAAAATTCTTATAATTCAATTTTCCCAAAATTTCTATCTAGCACTCAAACTTTATTTTGTCACGTTTAAATCGTTTAAATTTATAAAATACTAATTTAATTAATTTACTTTTTTGCTAGACGAAGCAGTTGGTGATTTTAGAAGCTGACGTACTATTCTCGCTCCGATTTTTGAGAACTCGTAAAGTTAAAGGTAGACTCACCCCCACTAATTGATTTATATTATAATTGCACGTGATTATGTGGATTTTTGTGATTGTTATATGCTTAATTGCATGAGAAAAGAAAAGAATATCTCGTATGAGATAAATATGAGAATTTATGTTATGCATGTCATAACTTATCTGCTAGCATGAGACAAGAAAAGAATGTGTTCATTTGCACTCATTTTATGATGCTTATGGATAAGAAAAGAATATCACTACATTATTTGCATGATTACTTGTCCAATTATCTTATAGATTAATTATTGAAGTTGAGTATACTGAGTATTTCATTTTGAAATGCTCACCCCGTTGTTTTAACAATTTTTGCAGATTTCGGTGACGATGGCGAGTGATGGGTAATGGCGACAAATATAAAATTTGATATTATTTTTGAAAGTCATGAATTTCGAAACAATCATTTTAATTTATCAAGAATTCTCATTTTTATTAAGTTTGTAAGAATTATTTTATTATTGCTAAACTTTTATCCACTAAATGTGATGTTTAATATTTAATCATTTCCGCAATAAAGTTATTTAAATTTAGAAAAGTGACGCTCCCGCGTTTCTCGGAACTCGGGGCGTTACAGGGTAACTAATCCTTTGATAAGTTCAAGATTTGTTAAATGGAGAACTAAGAAAGGGGAATCCTCACCTTTTGATTGAAATAATCACCCAATAATAATCAAAATTCAATGAATCATTGTTTACAATGAAGGTACTTATATATAGGTTACATGAATCAAAAGTCATAATCTACTTAGGAAACTAAATAGACTATAAAAATAGAGTTCTAATTTAATTGGAAACAATAATAAAGTAAAAAGGAAACTTAATCTTGAAATTATGGGGATGTTACAAATTTGCGTCAAAATAATTAAATTACTGATTTGACACCCCAAGCAATGAAATTTGGTTATAATTTAGTGGGCTCAAGGGCTTTAACAAATGAGTTCCGCTCAATAGCCTGTTTCTGCTTAGAAAACATATATTATGGATTTTCTTCCATCACTGCTTTAGCTTCGGAGCTTTGAATATGCACTTGAGGTCTTGTTTGGCTTTAACAATGGGCCTTCATGTCAAGCCTGCTACAATTCTCGATTCTCATCATTCTCTCATTCTTCAGTATGATTCGTCCAGAATTATAGCTCGGTTAATAGCGTATTATTGCACCACTTGGAAAAAAATAAAATTTGCTTCCATGACATAGAATCAACAAATGATACTCTTTCACTTGGTATTTACAGATGTATCGAAATATGAACTTTGATCACAGATGTTGTGGTTTAATCTCCTAAGTAAATCATCAATCTATAAGAAAGAATTAAGTAAAATATGTTGGGAATTGTTAGTTTTTCCAAGTACAAGATATTTATCATTATACTCATGATGTATCATCTCCACGTCATATTTCGTAACAACGAGGCTTTTCTCCTCACCTCCTACAGTATTTTCCCTCTCTTGCTCAACCATCTCCTCCATTATATCACTCTTATGCACAACCACCTCTTCTAAAGTCATATTCTCTGGCTCATGCACCTCCTCTTCACCCTTCAAAATTTTATCTTCTACCTCCTTTTGCAATTCAACCACATCATCTCTTTCACTCTCATTTAGTAATTCAACTCTCTCTCTCTCTCTCTCTCTCTCTCTCTCTCTCTCTCTCTCTCCCCTCTTTAGTAATTCAACCACAGCCTCCCTCCCTCTCTCCCTCTCTCTCTCTCTCTCTCTCTCCCTTCCTTAGGGATGGCAACGGGGTGGGGAATACCCGAACCCGATGGGGACCAGCCCCGAACAAGCGAGGAATCCCCGACAAAGGCGGGGATGGGGACCAAAAAGTATCCTCGAACCAGGGACGTGGGGGGACAAGGATGGCCATCTTAACCCCATCCCATCCTCGCCCCGTCCCGGATCCTCGTCCCCAATTAACAATTTTCATTAAAATTTAAAGGCACAAAAAAAGATGGATATATATATTCAATTAATGTTCAAAGGATGTTCAAAAATTATTAAATATAGAAAATGTTAGGATTGTTCCTGTATGTTTCCTTATATTGTCTGTAAAAAATTATTTTAGAACTTAAAAAAAAAAATTAATAACAAATAAGAATGTAAATAGGGATTTGCACATCCCCGACCCACCTCACCCCCGCCCTGTCCCCGATTAAATGGGGATGTGAATGATATATCTTTAACGGGGGCGGGGATGGGGACGAGAAAAGATATCTCTGCCCCGTTACCATTCTTATTTGTCCGGGTTTCAAAGGCATAAGTGTAATTACTTTTCCATCATTAATAAACTTGTACATGTTCCTACCTGTATCATAAAATACTTTTCTCTCATACTTCCATGGCCTACCCAACAAGATATGACAAGACTTTAGAAGCACCACACCATTATTCATCACTATATCTTCTAGCTGTGAAAGTCACTTGAACCACCTTGGTCACATTTACATTTTCACACTGTTTCAACCACGTCACCCTATAAGGATTAGGGTGTTTAAAGAATCTCAATTTCCCAATCATGGTGATACAAGTCAAATTAGAGAAGTATTATCTAAGAACATGTTGATTTAGATATTGATGAGCAAAAAGGAATTGGTTATCTCAACTCAGGATAAATCAAAGGTAAGAAAGAAATTTGAAGAATGTCAAAGATTTAAAGAATTTCAAGAATGTGTGGTTCTTAAAATTGAGGAATGAAATCTTTTAACACAAGAAAGATTATGTCAAAATATTATGGAGATACTTGATGACACAAAGATGACTAAAGAAAAAAAATTTGTGTAAGGATAGTTGCAAGAAATTCAAGAACTTCATAAACTTCAAGAAAATGGTTGTTGAATTTTCGAATTTTTTTTTTTGCGTGATTCAACAAAACAATAATCATGGGGGAAAATCACCTGCTTTAAAAACCTTTAACTTTTTCTTGAAATTGCAATCTTGGTTTAAAGAAAGAAACTATAAACTAGCTAAAAACCGATAATTGGATGTAGATTATCTTGAATTTATAAAGAAATTCAAGGGGAAAAAAACTAGAATTAATGAAGGAATGACACAAAAACAAAGAAAATGAGAACCTGAATTTAGAGCCAAGCTCTAATATCAGATGATGTGAATCAGGATAAGATTCACCAAGAACTCTCAAAATTAATTGATTGAACACAGCTGAAAAGTACAAATTCAAATTTATTGATGTTAACATGATGACTCAAACCTCACGACTCGAGAACTTAAGGTATGTTAAATCTGGTTGTGTAATACTATTCTGAATTACTGTGTTAAACTTTTTAAACATTAATTATAATAGTTGAAGAGAATGTTGGAAGTTTCTTTTACATTCAAAATCAAGTTTATTGTATAAAATAATACTTTATTAGAAATAAACTTTATTAGATGAAAATCTTTTTATCTGCAATTTTTTTTTTAATATAACACTTGAGGATTTGACAAAACCTTCGTAATTCACATCTAAATTATCCATCAGTAGAAATGGACCATAAACACATTTAAGATGATAAAAACTCTAGACCACAAATTCAGAGCATGTTCGGTCTTAGAAAAGTTGGTGAAATTTTCAAATGTGTTGTTAAAAAATGTGAAAAGTGATGGACAAAATGTGTGGTTGAAAATGAATTTGAAGTAAAAAAAAAAAATGTTATAGGACCAAACAAACTCCATAAAATTTGTCATTTGGCATTTTACTGTCAACCACAAGTGCAAAATTTTAACCTAATGAGTATAGCACTCACAATTGGTCAATAAATTGAGAATATCTTCGAAAAAAAAATATGTCGACAGAAATATGAATCATCAACCCAATGAATTGTAAATGTTGCAGAACTTAAGTATAGTAAATTTGTGGTTGATATCTATTCATATATAATAGGATAATCATCACAATTTTACGCACATAGTTTCCCGTCCATTTTCATCTGTCATTTTAGGAAATTTCTTATTTTTATCAATTTATTTTAATACATGAGTTATGAAAGTTCAATTAATGCATGTAGTAAATGATTTAAGAATTTGTGAAAAAAAAAATTATCTATAAAAAGTCAAATTATAGTTCTCTGATGTGGTGCCTCCTCATATTATACAAGAGATACTCTGCATACAGCTTACCCAGGAAGAGGATCAAATATTGTGGAAAAATAGTTCTGATGGAGCTTTTAATACCAAGAGCTACATTGAGACTTTCAGACAGAAGCAGGAATCTCAGATACCCCATAATTTTATATGGAACAAATGGCTCCCTCCCAAAATTACGATCTTCATCTGGAGATTATGAGGCAACAGAATATCAGTTGATGAGATCATCAGAAAAATGTTTAATGTTCAGATGGCATCTAAATGCCAATGTTGCTGTGAAGAAGAGACGGTTAAACATTTATTTGTTGAAGGAAAAGTGGCGAAGGAGGTTTGGAGACTTATAAGTTCTAAAGTGGGGATTAGTATCAACTCTGAAAGGGAGCCTACTGAAGTTGTCTTTTCTTGGATTCTACAGACCAAAGCTAAACCCGGTGATTTGATCTCTTTGGTTCCATTCATAGTGCTCTGGTTTATTTGGATAAGTAGGAATAATGCCAAATACAATGGCATGAAAATGCAGGTTCAAAGTGTCATCAAACGAACCCAATACCTTTTAAATATATTGAATCTTGCTGGAAATCCGCTTGTGAAAAAGATTAAGTGCAGAAAAGTTGTCATTGTTAAATGGATCAAGCCTCAGGCTGGTTGGATGAAGATTAATACTGATGGTGCTCTCAAGAAGGAGGGTTTTGCGTCTGGAGGTGGAATTTGCAGGAATCACTTTGGTCAGGTTATGTGGGGATTTTATGATTTTTATTGTCAAATCCTGATTCTTGAGGCAGAGATAAAGGCCATTGATAAAGGATTACAAATTGGAATCGAACATGGTTTCAATAAGATTTGGATTGAAACAGACTCTATGGCTGCCTATACGCATTACAAGAAAAATGGCCTTTAGCAACATGCAAACGACAACATTCGCTAATTGCATGTTGCTAAAGGGGGTCTACCGCAACATTCAGTAGTTGCATGTTGCCATTGGTTGAATTATTTGACATTTAGCAACATTCAGCAAGTGAATGTTGCTAATTATAGTCTTTTGCAACGTTCATTGCGCGTTGCCAAAGGGTTACCCTTTGGCAACGCGCATTGCGCGTTACCAAAAGGTTACCCTTTGGCAACGCGCAATGCGCGTTGCAAAAGGGTACCTTTCACAACGTTCAGTGCGCGTTGCAAAAGGGTACCCTTTTGCAACGCGCAGTGAAAGTTGCCAAAGGATAGGCTTTAGCAACGCGCAGCCAAAGGCTACCTTTGGCAACGTGCAAATTGCGCGTTGCTAAATGATTTTGGGACTTACTTGTTCACATGAAGAGAAATGAGGGATCAAATTACAAATTACCAAAAAGTTAAAAATCAAAATCAAAACCTAAATCCTATTTCATACACTCTCGTCCCTTTCACTCAACTCCCGCAGGCCGCACTACAACTTCGACCCGGACCTTCAGCTCAGAGACGGATCCACCGTCCGACGAGCTAGCGCAGTAGCGCTAGCTGGCCGCCGGCGGTGCCGCAGTGCCCCGGTTTTTAATTTTTTTTTTACTTGCCCGATTGAAACCCCCAAATACCCAACCCATTTCAAGCTCAAAATTCCAAACCCTCGACAATCGGCTCTCCACCACAGAACGGCCTTCTCCGGCCACCTCGTCCATCCTCCAACAGCAAGATTGTGTGGTAACTCCCAAATCACAGTTCACACACTTCGCGAATCATTGTTCGAAGTTCAAACCCTGGTAATTTATAATTTTTATGTTTTGTAATGTAATTTCTAAGTTATAATGTTGAATCTTGATTCTCATCTACTTCTTCTTAGCTCTTGCCTCTTGGTCTTGGAATTTGCAGGGCATAGCAGGCTTAGCAAGTAGCAACCACTACCAGCCAGTGCAGAGGTGCAGTCAGCCAGGCCAATTGCAGCAAAGGTCAAGGAAATTTTTGATTGATTCTCGATTTTTGATTTGAATTCTCAGGTATTTTGGCTGATCCTTGATTCATTAATATTGAAGTGTTATTTAGGAATTATGCATAAATGTTACTTTTAAATTTTTGCAATGTTGTCACTTGTGAGCCCTAAAAAGGTGCAGTTGACAGAAAATGACAATTTGATTATTTACTTAGTATCAAGCTTGGAGTAGTAGGATGCCCAATTCTTTGGTTGATTTTTATAGCTGCCCTTTGTTTTGAGTGTCCGTGTGTTGTTGTCGGAGGCTTTTTGGATCGGGGTCGAGATGGGGGTTGGGGGTGAGATTCACCTTGTTCTGTTTTCTTCATGGTTGTGGGGGGTAGGAAGCATTTCTCAATTTGAATATTAATCTTTCCCTGCATCAATGTAAACTATGTTTTGGTATGTTGAAAATTGCAAACTTAGTTTCTTTATGAATCAAATAATTATTTATTGATGTTTATTTATGACTTGCAGGTCAGAAGATGGTCTTATATTTATGAATCAAATAATTATTTATATTTATGAATCAAATATAATCATTCACATTTACTTCAAGATGAATTTCACTCTTTCTTTCTTCTTAAACTATATTAATGAAGAGATTTTAAATTTTTTCTTATTGTCCTGTATCAGCAAGCTTAAGAAGAAAGATTGAGTTAAGAGTTTGAATTTGGGGCAAATTTATTGCATAAAGAGAAGCCCAAGACATCCGATTCAAATGTCAATCACCCCTGGCAAGGCTGTGAATATTGATCATGTAAATTCCCTCTTAATTCAATTTCATTTTATTTACCTTCATAGGATAACATGCATTTGTAGCTATTAAGTAGTTTATTATTATTGCAGTTATTTCCACCACAGAAGATCAATGGTTGAAGTCTTGTATGACAGATGACTTGCAAAAGTGTTGTTTATGAAGAAGTCTTTAGGCTCATTTGACGTTAATATTTAAGGTAATCATTCTTTCCTTTCTGAGGCTTGTTGATGATAATTAAGTATTCTATACGGTATAATGTATTTTCCTGATTGCATTTTAGAATAAAATTACCGGATGCATAAGCATGGTCTCATTTCTGTTTTATCGCCACATTGTTTTATTATCTATAAAAATTGACTATATTTCTTGATTATTGTAAGCCATTTTCCTCTAATTCAACTTATGCCTAATTTTTTCTATGTCGGTCTTTAATTTTTTTTCACCAATTTCTCTTTATGTAATGGTTTATGATTCCCACACATCTGACATGTAGTAAGGCTCAAACTATAGAGGTGACAACAATGGGGAATTTGCTGGTGATGGATTGACAGCTTTGGTTGGGCTCAGTCAGGGAGCAAGTATGTATCTAGCGTTCTTGGAGAGCATATGGAACGAGACTACGAGACAGATCAGCAAAGAAAACTGGCAGGAACCTCGGTTAGTGGGCCAAGTACCAGTGGTATTCCTTTGCATAAGATGGACTCATCTGAGCATGCCATTGGGATTGAGTGGGAGAATTCTAATAGTTTGATATCATTAGATCTGAAGACACCATTGAGTCACTGCCCTCCTTTCCGATTTTCGTAAGCCATCCTCTCTTCTAGCATTGCTGTTGACATATATGCTTTGAAAACTTACTACTTGCAATTTTAAGAACCGATTAAGGTGAGTATATTTGACTGAATGTCTGACTGGTTAACAGGATTGTAGGATTGATGATTAAGCTACTAGTCACTTAGTAAAATTTGATTGTTTCACTTAGTTAGTCACTTTCCTTTTAGAAAGAGATGTACGTTCTAGAACAATAAAAAGTAATGAATGGTTAACATTTCTGTTGACATGTCTTTGTTTAACCATTTGAGGGTTTATTCGATGTGGGTGAAACTCATGCTTGAAAATATGTAAACACAGCAGCTATTTCTCTGATCTGATGTTCATCAATTGCTAGAATGAATTTACAGAAACAGCAGTATAATTTTTTATCATCCTCCACTGGTTTCTCAGGGTTGAGTTTCAGGATTTGCACAGGCTCTGTGATGGTCAAGTTAAACACTCTCCTGAAGTATTCTATGCTGGTTCCTTGTGGAAGGTTCTTGAATACAGCCAAATCAATTTTATATTTTTTCCCTGTTAATTTTATATTTAGATTGCTCCAGCAATTCATTATTTTATTCAGGGGCTGATCTTATCCGCCAAGGATGGAGTAGAAGGGGACCAAATGTACTCCAAGAAGGTTATGGAACTGCAACAGTGTTACCTGAACAAGGCATATATTTAGCTGCATCAGTGTACAGGCCTGTTGTTCAGGTATGGAGTAGAGGATGGAAAGAGATGGCCTTCGCTGGTATGTTTTACCTACAAAAGACATTTTCTAATTGTCCATTTTTTCCCCCTGCATCTGCAGTTTACAGATAAAGTTACATCAATGCAACCTGAAAAAATTTGTCAACTTAGGTGAGTGTATCACACACCTTTCTTACAGTTAACAGTGCACATTTTTATTATTTTTGTGAAAATATTGCTGTAATGAAGTAAATAAAAACTGAATTTGACAAAAGTTTTAAGATGGCAGAAGTAACACATACAGGATATTAACTGAGAAAATTGTATAATGAGTTTACGAGTTGATAATAAATTTTTTGCAAGTCACCGACTTTGTTTTATGTTTGGAATTAGCATGTGACAATCACTCCGATGACTGTTAATCTATTATTTGGTTTCCCAACATTTCTCGTCTGCAGATGCCTTTGAAGGCCACAGAGAGAGATGTTTACGAGTTCTTTTCACAAGCAGGAAAGGTATGTAAATCTTTATTGAAAGATGACATGGTTTTACCATTTACATGGACATCTCCTCTTACTCGTGTATTGTTTTATATTAAGTCCCTGTTTGGTACATATTCAATAAAACTCATTTTAAGCCAAATATTTTTCTAACAAATAGTTTTGCATGTGGACCCATATCTCAATTCCTAGAAATCTCTAGTACTCTTCTGTTCAAGTATGTTTCTATTTAGATCATGCATCAATTTTCATTGACAATTCTAGATTATTGTTGGTGTGGAGTTGAGGATGGATTTTGAATTGACTTGATTGTAGTTTGATGATGAATTAGTTTTTAATTTGATCTTTTAAAGTATTATGGTGGTTGTAATATCCCTCTATAGGTTGGCTAAGTCCAATTTATAGGGGAGATTCTGTCCAAATTTCTGTAAAGTTTTACAATAGAAAATGATAATTTTAATATTTAGTATTATTTATTTCTACATTTTTGCATTCAGTGCAGTTGTAGTCCTAATGATTAGACTTTTATAATGTTTTTGCAGGTAAAAGTCAATTTTGTAGTTCTCTCATAAAATGGTTTGTCGTGGGCATAGTTCGAGCTAGATTTCAGAAGCCAGGGAAGTACTCATCTTCAATGATGATTCGTGTTGAAAATGGTTATAGTAGCTCCTTTTTGTATGACTGTTGGTCTGCTAGAGAAACTGTTGCAATTTAGAGGGATAGTAAATATCAAACTTTAGATGTGTAATCAAATAGGTAAAAAACCTATATTGCAGATTTTGTTTTAATGTAGGAGAACAAAGTACTGTAATTTTTCTTAAGTATTTATTTTGAATAATTGATTTATTTTTGTAGCACGCGTGTTTCATATATTATATATTATATATATGTTTGAGAAATTTGTTGGTTATCAATGGAATTATCTATATTGATTTACAAAAATTAAAAAAAAATAATGTTAAAGATCAAGGCAACGCGCAAAGAGTGTTGCAAAAGTATCAACGGAAACACGCAAAGAGTGTTGCAAAAAGTATTAACGGCAACGCGCAACGAGTGTGCAAAAAGTGTCAACGGAAACGCGCAATGAGTGTTGCCAAAAGTATCTACCGCAACACGCAAAGAACGTTGCTAAAGGGTCTACCGCAACATGCAAAGAACGTTGCTAACGGTCTACCGCAACACGCAATGAACGTTGCCAAAAGTATAAATGCAACGCGCAATGAATGCTATCAAAGGTCTACGGCAACCCGCAGTGAACGTTGCCAAATGTCTACCGCAACGTGCAATCCATCCTTTTGCAACACGCAATGAACGTTACCGTATCCTTTCCCTCTACGGCAACACTGCGATTTGCAACATGCACATGAACGTTGCAAAAGGCCTATGGCAACATTTTTTGCGCGTTGCCGTAGGCTGTTTTTGTTGTAGTGACGCTTTGTAACTCAACTATCAGTGGTCCTTGATATATTCAGTATCATCTTGGAAAAATTAGATCGTGCATGGGGTATATGGAAGTGAAGATTACTCATATATGGAGAGAAGGGAATGGAGTGGCTGATTGGTTTGCTGCATTGGGATATAAGGAGAAGAGCTTCAAGATGGTTTTGGAAAGTCAAATTACTGGAGTGGCTAAAGGTGTGATCCGAATGATAAACTCGGTTTCCCTTCTATGCGTTTGACAGATGAATAAGCTACTGCTTGAGGTTGGTTTTTTTCATTCTTTTCTTAGTGCTAGGCTTGCATTTTTCTTGGTTTGTTGGTGTTGCATGCATTTTTTCATTTTTTTTATGTATGTTGGCATTCCCTTTAGGATGTTCGGATATTCCCCCCTTCTTTTAGGTGTTTTCTTTTGTTTTGAATAAATTGGTAGGGGCATCCAAACCCCCCCCCCCCCCCTTGGAATAGGATGAGGAAGACCTAAAACCTCCTCACTTTTTCTGGGGGATTTTTCAAAAAAAAAAAAAAAAAAAGAAGTCAAATTATAGATTTTTTTCTTTTGATAATTATTGCATTATTTTGAAGTCGAAAAATATGCAATATAAGTGTCAAATCTAAAATTTCAACAAGATCTTTAATACAAGCTAAGAAATGAGAGCAAAATCAAAACATACCATTCATAAAATTGTTAAAAGTTTTACTTATACTATGTACTTTTTTCAACATCAAATCTTTTTAATTTATCTCATTTAAGTCCTAAGAGGATATCTATCATTTTTTACCTAAATTCAATTTGATTTAGATGATTAATTTTGAATTTTTTTCATATCAAATTGAAAGAAATAATAGATGTTCGTTATTTTTAAATAATCCATACATATATAATAATAGGATAACCGTCACCATTTTACGCACATAATTTCCCACCCATTTTCACCTCCCATTTTAGGATATTTCTTAATTTTATCATTTTATTTTAATACATGAATTAGGAAAGTTCAATTAATGCACATAGTAAATGATTTATGATTTGTGAAAAAAACTATAGAACTGCATATAAGTTTGTCACGTGTAAGTTTAACAAATTGCAACATTTAATTTAAGTTTTAGCATTTTTTATTTTTTAAAATGTTTGGTAAATTCAGTTCTTAATGTATTTGCTTTTTATATGTAATGAAATGAAATATTTGTTTAATATATTTAAGTATCAATTATTGCATTAAGATAGTTAGTACAAATTCTTATAGTGTTATACTGGGAGTCGATAAATTAATTATGTAAGTGTCTATTAATTAGTCTCTTTATTTCATTCTACTATTTAAAAATTGCAAACATTTCAACTTTTAGAAATCAAAAAATCGTAAGCTTGACTTCAGTCATCAAATCAAGATTGTAATGTATAGAATAACTCACATGTCCATATCTTAATTCGCCTAAATATACTTAAAAAAACTAAAGATTGAACAATTAGCTGCTAAAAAAATATGCAAGTCACAATTTTATATCTTACTTTTTTTGAATATTTTTCATTATATATGAATGCACAATTTATGTCGGGCATTGTATTTTTACAACTTATTTAATAAATAATTATCAATTATATCTTTCGTGTATCGCATAGATGCAATTACTAGTATATGTTGGAGGAATTCGTGAATAGTGACCCCAAATAAGTAAAATGATGGTTTTGTAAATCCAAGCCGAAAATTGGACAGAGTAACGGCAAGGAAACACAAACAAAAAGAAGAAGAAGAATAAGGACAAAGCCGAGGCAGGAGTTGGACTCTTTGTCCTTAAGTCGAATTTGCCCCACAACGGTGCCTACGGATTTCGGCAATCGACTCCCAAAATACAACGGCTTCACTTGTGTTTGTAGCACTCCAAAATACAAGTACAACGAACCAACTATAGGCTTACGTACTCCAAGGATGCAATGAAGAAAATCAAAACAAATGAAATGAATTGATTTTGGAGACAAGTGAGGAAGAGAGGTGTTTTTGCATATCAAAAAGTGAGGAATAGGACACCCAAAAGGTCCTATATATAGATCATCAAAGGGTGTGGACGAAATGGTTTGAGGCCAAACCATGCACCATTTCCAAACAATGCACATTTGTGAAAAGGTGCCTCCTGGCTGGACAACCGTGTGGCCGCACGGTTATAGACCGTGCGGTCGCACGGTCTTACTCAAAAATCCAAAAAATAAATTGATGTGTGGTCGCACGGTTTACGAACCATGCGGCCGCACGGTCAAATATTTTGACCTGATTTTCGTCCTTTTCCGTAATTTCTCATTCATCCGATATTGGTTTTCGAATTGTCAAATATACCCTTCAATACATACAGAGAAATCAAAATTCTCTTTCCGTTTGTGTGCCCCGAAGCGGCGAAGTGGCAAACAACTTTTCCTAAACGGATTGAGCCGAGCTTTTGAGTATTTGGCCGAAGTCGACACGAAGTCATTTTAATCGATTTTCAATTCTCGATTTATTAACCAATATCCAACAGTATAAACTCAAAACAACAAAGTCAAACTCAACATATTTAACTGCTCCAGAAGATGGCACAAATAAATAACTTGTTTTAAAAACAATTTTATGAAAATATACCAATGATTTATAAACATTTTTCCCCGGAAAGGACTTGGATGAAAATGATCCTAAATCCCCAGTTGCTCATGATCAACAAATGACTTTTAGAAATTTTAATATCACAAAATACCTACAAAGACAGCTTGTGCTTCCTATTTGGCATCCTTTTTTAGTAGTTCATTTTATGGCATAATATGTATGCACTTCCTTCCGGTACATTGCCTTGATATGCATGTTTTCAATAACCAATAAAAATTAAAATGGAGTTGTTAGGGTGCGTTTGATTTGTATGTTTTTCCATGGAAAAGAATTTCTTTTCCCACTCTCTCAATTTTTGGGTGTTTGATTTGGATGATTTTCCATATGATTCAAATTCCAGCTTTTGCATCCACGCACGGCTTTTCTAGTTTTTTAAGCAATTCGTTTTCCAGCCTATCTAGGAGGTTCTATTTTCCAGTCAAAATCGCGTATCAATATTATATATTTTAGATGTTAAATTAATTCATATATTTTAATATAAAGATAAATAAAGTTAATATATAAGCTAATAAGATAATTAATAATATTAAATGTTAAATTTATTCGAATTTATTTTCAATTCAAAATAAAAATATGAAGTTAAAAAAACAATTGTAAATTTGTAATTCTATTGTACTTATTTCCTAACTTCTTTCTGAACAAATATGACAGGTCATCGTTATCAAAATTCTTAGAAAAATCACTAGTCTTAGACATACCATAACTAGTCGTTCTTTTTGTTTTTTATCTGAAACCATATACGGATATTTTTCTTGCATAAATGTGTGATATGATTTGATAAAGTACTGGTCTTGCAATTATTAGTATGATGCTTATACAATTTTTCACAGTAATTACATTTTCTCTTGACTCTCTTCTTGCTGGCTTACCTTTGTTGTCCAGATTTCGTAATTCAGCAAAGAATAAATTCTAAAAAATAAAATAAAATAATCGAATGATATTACTTGCAAAGAAACACTACAAAAAAATGACTTTTTTCGACGGAAAAATCCGTCGGTAAAAGGGCAATTTCCGTTGGAAGTGCCTTTTTCCGACGGACTTCAACCCGTCGGAAATCTGTCGGAGAAGCACGCGTCGGTTATACTTTTTCGGTAGGAAAATTATTTCCGACGGTTTTTTTCAACGGCTACTATATGCCTCGGAAACTCCCAAAAAATTAAAAAAATATATTTTGGAAAGCCCCGACCAAACCCGACCCGCCTGGACACTCGCTAACCCAGGTTTCACGGGGCATCTTTCTTCTTGGCACAGAAAAGGGCACTATGAAGCAGTAGTCTGCTTCGCTAGACTACCTTCTGCCTTTTCTCGTTTTTCTCGGGACTAAAGTAGATTTGATTAAAAATTGAAATAAACTTTACAATAGAAAATTTGAATGCATTGCAACATGATTGTTCATTGATTGCAAAAAGCAGTAAATTACAATGATCGATGAAAGCAGTAAATTACAAATGTTGGTGCAGGGGTGGACACCAAAAGTTTGAAAGTTTTAAATTCTATTACCTCTTATAATAGACTTCTGAGAAAAAAATCTAGTGACAGAAGTAGACATAAAAGCTGAAGAATCATAATAAACTTTTACAATTAAAAAGGAATTAAAATAATTACATCAATATTTACAAAGTACGGTTGGAGTTGGGCAAACTGCGGCTGCGAGTGGGTCAAGGGGCTAAGTATTAGCTGCGATCCTTGACACGAGGACCCTACTTATCCACTCCGGAAGCCCATCTTGAACTTTAATTGTTTTTTACAAATTGTGTAGTTGGGGGGATTCGAACCCTTGACTAAAGGGTAAGGAGGAAGCAATCAAACCATTGGGCTAATTGAATTTTTTTGAATGAGCTTGTTTTCATAAATATATATTAGTTATTTATGTTAGTTAATTGAACTCAATTATTTTAAACTAATTATATAAAATGATAGTTATAATTTGTAAAAAATAGTTACATTGTTAATAACATTGTTAATTACATTTTTGAAAATTTCCGACGGAATACGTATTCCGTCGAAAATTTCCAACGGCTGAAATTGCCGTCAGAATTTTCCAACGACTAAAAATATTCCGTCGGATTTTCCAACGACTAAAAATATTCCGTCGGATTTTCGACCACATCTGCATTCCGTCGAAAATTTCCGACGGTCCCGACCTTCGTCGAAAAAAAAATCGTCGCTAAAAGTCCGTTTTCTAGTAGTGAAACTTAAACACGTGATAATTCAAATTCTTACCCTGATTCGAACATTCTGATATAAATCGAAAAATCTTCCATGACTCTCTAAAATAAAATCAAATGTTGGAAGAAATTGGAAGTATACCTATCGCCTCTGTCTATTGTTCTGAGAAATTGGAAGTACACCTACTCCTCACCAATTGATCCCATCAATTTATTGCATAATAATAAACTCCAGTACTGCTAACCTCACATTCTTTTTCTCCGAATAATTGTGGTAATCAAACATCAACTCTACCTTCTTCTCCCAATCTAGATAAGCCTTCGGATCACTCCTCCCATGAGAAGGTGGAATAGACATTTTTATAATATCTAGATTACCATCTACTTCATCTCAATCACCCCGATATCTCCTATTATTTCCCCTTTCTACCTGTTTCCTCTATCCCTTCTCTCCTTACACTAGCCATCAAAGATATACTACCACTCTCACCACCCTGACCCTTATCATCCATACTAACCTCATGTTGATGACCTCTTCTGACCCTAGAACCACTATGAGATTGTTTCCGGTGTCGTTGATCACGTTCTGCATCCCGTTTCTCCATCTGAGCCATCAACCTCTCAAATTGCACCTGCATCGCTGCAATCTCATCATTACCCTGCTCAACTTTCCTATTCACACCTCTGAATTGTTTTTTATCACTCACAGAAGATGATAATGCAGATTCCTCTTTGTAAGATTTTTTTTTTTTTTTTGTTTACAACTAGTTTGACTACGAGTATGGCAAGAAAAAGGGATTTGGATTTGGATGAGAAACGAACAAGAAAAACACTTATGAAATTTTTGGAAAGATTTTTATGAATCAAAACTAAGGAAAACTGAACTGGTACGAAGAACAAGAAAAATAAGAAAACTCAAGAAATATCTAGAACTGAATTTAGATCCAAGCTCTGATACCATCTGATGCAATCCCACTCCAGAAAAGCGACGAAGAACGTGGAAATTAAAATACAACGATAGGAAAGATCTAAATTCAGCTAAAAACACAAAAAACAAGAAACCAAGAAATAATTAATGGAAAAAAAATATTTGATGATAGGACATTGACCCAATAATCACGGCACAATGACTTGAAGATTCTGAATGAAGAACCAAAGTTTTCGAAACATCACAAGGGATGTCAACTTCCTGATAAGTTCCTTATTGGAACGTTACAAATATTTTACAATATCAATTGTTCTTGAAGAACAAGAAAAGTGTAAACTAGAAACCAAGAAATAAATAATGGAAATGAAAAGATTTGATGATAGGACATTGACCCAACAACCACCACACGATGACTCGATGATGCGGAATGAAGAATCAAGGTTTTCTAAATGCCACAAGAATTGTTAACTCCCTTGATAAGTTTCTAATTGAAACACCACAAATATTTCACAATATGTGATAAGTTCAGAATTGTTCTTGAAGAACAAGAAAAGGGTAAACTCACCTCTCAAAGAGAAATGCTCTAAAAATTTCATTCCATATCAAAGTTGTCTAATGTTCATAATGAAAAACAAACAATATAAAGTAAAATACACCAAAAACTAGACCTAGTCGCATTAGGGTTAAAAATTATGAAATAAAATAATTAAAACGAAAATTAATTAAAAAAACGCGTAAAATTGTTCCAGTTGAAACGCGCGATCACGTGTTTTAGCGTAGTGATGGCAACGAGGCGGGTTCGGGTCGGATCCCCTCGACCTATGCCTCATCCCGCTAGATTTTTTCAATTCCAAACACGCCCCTGACCGGAAAATTCCTGGTCGGGGCGGGTTCGGGTTCGGGTTCGGGTTCGGGTTCAGGGAGGGTCAACCCCGTCACCCCGTTTACCTGCCCCTTTTAATTTTTGTTTTTTCGATATTTTTTTCCTTATTATTTTTTATTAATTTATTTAATCGGGGTGGGTTGGGGTAGGGACGGTCAAACCCGCACCCGCCTCGCGACCGGCTCGGGTAGTGGGAAACCGCTTCGTACCTGCTCTGCCGACCCGCAGGGAGGGTTCGGATCGGGTTTTTTTTTGCCATCTCCAGTTTAGGGCTGTAGCTTCTGCCTTGTTTTTTATGTCATCGCGCGATCGCGCCTCTTGTGGCCTGCGCGATCGCGATTGCGTGGCGACTCTGGCTGCATCAATTTTTGTTCCTTTGAAACAACTTGATCCCGTTCAATTCTTAACTCGTGTTCAAAACAAAATTTGCTCGTTTTCCCATGTAAATTGTCGTGACATCATCCGTATCTTGATTTCCCCTTTTTATCTACTATCTTGGATCACATCAGTATCCCTTATTTCCTCTATATATATGGGGACTTTGGTTCGTGATGATACACAGAAGTTTATTGGCCTCTTTATTTCTTTTCTATATTATCTCTAGTTTATAACACGTTATCGGCATGAATCTCTATCAAATTATGTTAGGAAAAAAAATCTCTGAAATCTCATATATCAAAATATGAGTTAGAAGGTAATATTATGTGCCTCCAAATTAATTTGATTTTCAAATTTTCGAAATTCAACTGAGTTATTCAATACTTTTCAATTCGTTGAATTCTGAGTTCAGTTGCAATTGTGAGTTTTGATTCCGTTCCAATGGTCAATCCAAGCCAATACTCTATAGTATGTACAATTTATTCCTTTCAATTCCAGCTTTCGACTGAATACATATTCCAACCACGCCTATAACTGTACACAATTCATTGCCCGACTTTAAACTTCATCAGTGGGGTCCTATTGATGTGGTGTAGAAATCAAATTTTTTTGGCAAGGTTAATCGCGCCGCTCTTAGACACGTACGCCTATGTTGTCCAACGTTTAATTGGTATTAGAATTAATTAACAGATATTTGTTTCATTGTTTAATTGATATTTTATGTTATCCTATAAGTTTTTAATTGATAATTTATTACGTTGTTGCTTCTGAAGTAGCATAATAATGTAATTAATAATTCAGAAAAATATTAATCATGAAATTAACTATTATAAATATTTTGTTGTTGCTCTTGAAATATTACAACATTATAATTAATATTTCGGAATACTCACAAGATATCGAGATGAGAATACAATTTTGGTCTCACTTCTTGGTATATTATGTAGCTCAAACTAGTGATTAGATTATAATTTCACGCACCACATATCATGCTAGTTCTTTGAAAATTTTGCGTGCAACAAGTCGTGTTCTACAAATATATAAGGGTATATTTGATTGTGAGAGTGGAAAATGGGTGGAATTTTTTTTTTTTTTTTTCACAGAATTGATTTGCCTAAAAATTTTTTTGTAGAAAATATCAATTGAAAGTGTTTGATTGGTTTAATTTTCTAGGTAGAAAAAATGTAAAATTTTTCAAATTTCATTATTTGATTGATATTATATTCTATGACAAATAAAGTAAATTTAGCTATTTTAATATAAAAAAGTAACTTTTTCAAAACATCTGTACCTGATAATAATAATGTTATTTTTTGGAATAAAAAAAGTGAATTAACAACCACAAAACTGATCAAACGTGAAGGAAATGGAAATTTTTTTCCCACCAATAGTTGAAGAAAATGTTTTCCTTCCAAACTAAGAAAGCATGCGCGTGAAGGCTGAACCAAGAAAATATTTTTGAGTCAAAAGTTGTGCAATCAAATACCTAAAACTAACAAAGTTGGAAAATCTTTTCATTTGAGAAAGAAAATTTAGTCCAATCAAACGTACTCTAATATTTTTTTATTTGTACAAATACCATTGGTTTACACTTTTAAGTGTTTAAGCCACAATTCTTATAATAATAATTTCTACATTGAGATTTTCATCTTTGGGCAAAGTTTACATGTAACGCCCCGAAACCTGTGTTTCAGAGGTTACTCAAATCATTCATTCATTCGTAAAAATATTGACTTAAAATAGGATTTAATAACAATTTTAAAGATTAATAATGCGGAATAACATAATTAAACTTTATGTCTTACAAAACATCAAATAATTCAACATCATTCTTGAAATCTAAATAAACTTTTATTTATTAACACTAGTATAAAAAAGTATAAAAAAAAAGGGGGAATACACGTCGGTTTTTCAAAAAATCGACGTGTAAAAAAGGAGGTGGCATTTTCGTAATTATTTTTTTAGGAAAACGCCTCGGTTTTTCCTTTGAACCGACGCGCAAAGTCGGACCGGCCGACTTTGCGAGTCGGTTCAAGAAAAAATCGACGCGAGAAACCTTGGTCAGTCGTCCTTCAAGGCAAGAGACGCATTGTTTGGATTGATGATGTAGTAGATGAAGAAGATTATGATCACTTTGATGAAACCCCTCCATTTTCTATCGGTATACAAGTGAGTGCAACTTTAGGCGAAGATAACATTGAATCAAATTATATGCGTTGGGATCATGAAGAAGGATTATTGATTGACCGTCGTTCCTGATTATTAATTGTATGAGTTTATTTAAATAGTCTTTGCTTATAACTTTCTTTTATTTTTCATATATACTCTATACATTGTTAATAATTTCATTTGTGATTTTGATAACAATAATTTATTAATACGTTATTATATGTGTAGGTACGTTCACAGTGGTCTCAATATAAGGGCCGAGTCTTCATCATCTTCAGATGATCATCGTACTACCAGCAACAAAAGGACTAGAGGGCCAACAATGTGCAAAAACATGAAGAAGTCCGGGAAAGTGAATGTCATCGAGTTCGATGAAAAACATAGGCCAATCGGACCAGGTAAGGGGAACTTCAAACATTATGTAGGGTGTTTGGCCCGTTTTCACGTTGACATAAACATCAATGATTGGCACAAGGTTGATCCCGGCCTTAAGGACATGATGTGAGAAGAAATAAATGTACTATCACTTCATACATGGTTAATTGATAACGTTTCGTAATTTTTTTCTATAACATCACATATTATATTCATCTTTCAGAGGGAGTTCAACATCCCCGATGACGCAGCCAAAAAAGGGTGTTGAAAGTTGTGGGGATGCGATGGAAAGATTTCAAGACTCGGCTGGTTCATAATTAAATTACACATGACCACCCGAAATATACATCTCCTACGCAGCTTTACGATTTTATAACTGAAGAGCAATGGGACTCTTTCAAGAAAGAACGCTAGACTGAGAAATTTAAGTTATATATATTTAAATGTACAAATGTGATTTATTGAGTTGAAAATTAAATACTTGATGTGACATATTTAAGAATAAAAGTAAGAAGGTCAGGGATGTTCAATTGCGAAACGAGCATCCACATTATATGGGCTCAGCTGGTTATGCGGGGATAAAGCCACAGTGGCTAGTCAGTGACCCACTGTCTTCTAGTTCTTCATGCGACATGATTAGCTCGTCAATTGTAAGTGAGGATCGAAGTTTAGATTGGATTCGAACTAGATCTAAGAAGAAAGAAGATGGAAGTTATTACATCCCCAACGAGAAAACGAGGGGGTGTTTAATAAAATTGTAAGTATATCATGATTATTTTTTCATTATTTAAATTCAAATTTACTTAAATATATACTTATATTTATGTTTCATTTTTTTGTTAATAGGTTGAAAAAGCTGAGCAGTCCACGCAGGGACATTTGTGGCAAGTAGATATCATGATATTTTAGGTGAAGCCCTTGGTAAGCCGGATGATCACCTTGGTAGGGTGAGGGGGTATGGCATCTATATGACCACGAGGGATGTTTACGGCAGGCCTGATGATTACATTAGACGTTCGTGTGGGTTCGTCTCAGTAGACGATATTAAGGAGATGATCAGGTAAGAGATGGAGGATAGTATTTCCGAGCGGGTCAGGCATCAGACCATGTCGGAGATGTAGAGTAAATTCGATACTATGCAGAGGGACTACCATAGTATGCAGACTAAATACGATGCTATCCTCCAGCGCCTGGGCTTAAATGTTGAGGCCGAAGTGGACGTAACTCCACAGCCCCGACCACCAACTCCTAGCAGTTGCCACTCCGTGGATCCAGATCCATTTCATGGACTTCAGGTATTTAATGTTAAGTTATTTAGAATTTTTTAACATCATTTATGTTATTTCAACTGGAAGTTGCTAACATATATGTTCAATGATGTTATACAATAGAAGCTGACTCCTTGTCATCTCTCCATAAGTCTTAATGGTGAGAAACAAATAATAGCGAGCGGGATGGTTTATCCAGCCGACCCGACACGGTGGTGCATCATCAACCTCTTTGGCCTGATCATGCTAAGGTATCCATTGACCACATTGTCGATGGTGTAGAAGCGTTTTGTATTCCAGTGTCATCTCAATACCATACCATAGTGGGAGAAGCTATTGGAAGCTTCTTGCAATGGCCCAAGGAGTTGGTGATTTTTGGAGAGGTCCAAACATTTAGTTATATAAAAGTTTCTGTCAATATTAATTTCTTTTAAATTTGTATAACAACTGAAGATGATAAAAATTATCTTGTTGCAGGAAGAGGCACCACAACAGGCAAAAAAATTGAACGAAGGAAAAACACCCAAAAGTTTCGAAATGTCATTCACAAGGACCTGCGATTGTTGACGATGAGACGTTGCAATGTCTGGTTGATGATTGTAAAATGTTACAGACTTTGGTCATTCAATTTCCTGTTGGTGATGACTTCTACTAGGTGTCTGTTGATTTCGTCGTGTTCAATTTTGCATTCGAGGATGGTTTTTATGTTACAGTCGAAGACATCACCAACTTGCTTACGATGCAATGGTTGGATACATCTATCTTACAAGTGTTTTCATTGTAAGACTTCTGATAAAAAATTATAACTTCAATTTAAATCATTATTTTATTTCTATTTATTGGTATTATTATTTTTTAGGTACCTCCATGAGTTGTGTCAGGAATACGCTATTGAATCGATTGGATTCATGTCTCCGACACACATTGCATCGGTTTCAGTAAGAATAAATGCAAATGGTGTTATAAATTACTTGGGCAGCACCATGAAGGCAATGAAAACTAAAAAATTCATTCTAGCACCGTATTTTCAGGAGTAAGACCATTGATATTCTCTAATTTTTAACCTAATTTGAATGATATGATATTTAAAGTTGTATTTACACATTCATAATACTTAGGAATCACTGGATGTTGCTAGTTATTTCTGAGAAGAATACGGTGTACTTCTTAGATTCAGGTGCTGCATCTAAGCGTGACTTGGATACCAAGCCGACATTGAACACGTAAGTTAGGAAACTTTTCATGAAATAATTTCGGAGTTGTGGTGAAATTTATTGTGGAGTTGTGATTGTTGTGATTGTTGAGAAGTTGATATTTTTGAATAGTTTGATAAGTTCAATTTATAGGGGAGACTTTGCTAAAATTTCTCATATTATTTTTTTGTAACTTGTTGATATAATTTATTGAAATTTTAGGGCTTTCAAAACGTATTGGACAGTTGGAGGCATGAGGACAGAATCCAATACAACGTGGAAAAACGTAAAAGTATGAAAACACGGATTTAAACTTTATTAAAAATCTTTGAATTATTTCTATATTTTATTTAGTTTGATTACTAATATTGTTATTTTTCAATGTGAATATTTCAGTATCCTTAACAACCTGGAGGGTCTGAGTGTGGCTACTACGTTATGAGAAATATGTATGAGATAGTCACAGAACACGTTCAACTTACTTCGTTAGAAAAAGTACAAGTCATTGAAAATGAGAATTTTAATAATGACTTTATATTTTATGAAAAACTAACTAATAATTCATTTTGATTGTTTATAAGCATTTAAAGAATATTATTCAACGGAGGAAGTAATCGAGATTCAAAACTTATGAGCAAAATACTTCTTTCATAGGTTTGTGTAAATCGAAGCGTAATCAAACTTGCATTTACATATATATTTAATTTGTATCTTAAATTAACAATTTTGTAAGTATAATTGTTGTTAATTTAATTTTATTACGTATATGTCGATTATATATAAATTTGGTGATGCGCATGTTCAGGTTGTCACAGGCCACGTCCTGGTCACTGCAGGCCACGACCTGCAGTGGCCTGGGTCATTGCAAGTCACGTTCAGGTGATTGCAGGCCACGACGTGCAGTGGTCTGGGTCATTGAAGGTCATTGCAAGTCAAGACATGCAGTGGCCTGGGTCATTGCAAGTCACTGCAGGCCACGACCTGCAGTGGCCTGGGTCATTGCATGCCATGTCCAGGTCACTGCAAGCCATGACCTGCAGTGACATGGTCATTGTAGGTCATATAATGGAAAAAAAAAAAAATTTGGGCGTCGGTTCTAATTTAGAACCGACGCCTAAAGTCAAAAAATAAAAAAAAATAAAAAAAAAAAATTTTGGCGTCGGTTCTAAATTTAGAACCGACGCCCAAAGTTATTATTATTATTATTTTTTTTTTTGACTTTAGGCGTCGGTTCTAAATTAGAACCGACTCCCAAAACTGACTTTGGGTGTCGGTTGTAAAGTCGAGACTTTACGCTTCTGCGTCATATACTTCGCCGCCACAATTGACGCGTTTTCCGTTTTCCAACCGACGCATATTCCTGTTTCTGTACTAGTGTAAACAATTGACTAATTAAGCCTTGTTTGATTCTCTATAAATTTTTCTCTTTTTTCTACAATACTCAATATCAACCGTCCATTGAAAATCAAGTCCACAATATTTGACTTTTCAACAAAATCTCAATCATCTATTTTACTAAAAATAACTATTCTTTTCAAAAAAACTCTTTTTAAACACTACCAAACACACAATAAATATTGAAAGAAAAATTTAGTTTTCTTGATCCAGCGACACGGGCTCTGCTAGCAGTCTCAACCCCCAACTTTGATCAATCAAGCATCTGTAAAATATTTTTAAAATATGGAATGAGCATATAAATATACTCAGTATAGATCTCATACCAGTATTTTCACAACTTAATATAAAAAGCAAGTAAATTACGCACATAACATACTTTCATAGTGGAATAGAAACCATCTCATTCTCGATTTAGGTCATACCCATTCTCAATCTCAATTTAGGGTCTAGTCCTTTGACTGATTTCTGTAGATCTACATAATACCCTTTGGTATTACCCACAAGATCTCCTTAATTCGGATCACATAATAACGCATAAAATACTCAAACATAGAACATTAAAGAGCGAAAACATAAACCACTTGGCACATAGGGAAATCCATACCTTGTTCGTTAAATTGATTGTAAACTTGAGTTAAAGGACTGGAAATTATTGTCAAACGGATCACGAACGCGTAGAAAAACTTTTATTCTTTTCTTTCACTTTTTCTGTTTGACTTTTCTTTCCCTCTCTCACTCTATTTCTTTGTCTCGGAACAATGTGAATAAGAAATCGTGTACAACAAGTTTCTTTAAATAATTAGAATTGGCGTGAATTCCATGCAAATTGGAAAATCCATTAGGTAACGGGACTGATTTTTGGCGTGATCATTGATAATACTATACACATGTATGGTATGTTAAATTAAGATAAATGACATAAATAGAATTTGAATAGGAGTCTTAATATAACTTTATTTGGACTTCTAATAACAATCAATAATGCATAAAATTTATATCTGAGAGAAATTCTAATTGCATAAGATTAAATTCTAATGTGGATATGTGCAAATTACTCAAGTTCATCTAAACATTTATCCGATAACTCGTGAAAACAAACATTTCAATAATGCATGAATATTAAAATAATTCAAAAATTAATAAATATTTAAAAATTTAATTAAATTATAATTTCTTGGAAAAACTTAAATTACCAAATATTAAGACTATTAGCACAAGGTTTCTATAAAATTCGGGGTGTTACATTACAAGTTTTAACATCATAATAGAACTTTATAATGTATGTTGTTGACTATTATTTCTTTCTTGATTCCTTATGATCTCAATGTAAACATAACGTATAGATATCTCTTTGTATTTTCTATCAACGGGTACATGGATCTCTTTTTATGTATTAATTAGTGATATCATTTTACTTTCCACGAGTAATTGGACCCAGTAGGATCATCACAGTTATTCAGAGATATTTTTTGAGAATTGATTACTATCTCGCTTCAAGTATGTTATAAATTTATTAATTGTTTAATCCCCACTAATGCTCAGGTTGGCATATTTTACAAAATTTGCTGCATGTGAAATAACATTTTTCACTCAAATTGTTCTATATAAACATTATATCAAATAATTAAATACATTTAATTTTGCTAAATAATTGGCAATACAATATACTTATTATTATTATTATTATTATTATTATTATTATTATTATTATTATTATTATTATTATTATTATCTCACCCAATACATAAAATCATTTAATGAGTTTGGGGTATGAACTCATTAGCATTTATCACTTTGTTTTTAAAGTCTTATATATATCTCGTGTTTAAGTTTTGAATAACATGTGTAACAACTTATTGGATCCAACTTTCAAAATTATAATATGGTGAGTGAGCCCAAAAAATTCACCCTTAAATTTTTTCAAAATCAAGAATATCAAGAACTCAATTTCATAATTAGCTAGTGAGATAATTGGTTTTCCTTTCAGAACAAGCAACACATGAGAAATTATTAACCTAAAAGTTTTTTTTTTGTTCTTCAATGAACATCCATTTCAATTCTCAACAATTCTTACTAAACTGGAGTGATTCGATCAGTCTGCCAAATTATAAAACATTAACTTTCGATTCAATACAATGTTTGTATCAACTGTACTAATACTACCAGTATAGCGCACCAATTGAGAAACACTCTTAGAAACTTTATAAGTTTTTCTTTTATTAATATTAGTTTGATATACATAGAGGGTGAGTAGGCCTACAAAATTCACCCTTAAATTATTTCGGAATTGGAAATATCAGGAACTCAATTTCATATTTAGATAGTGAGATAATGAGTTGTCCTTTAAGAATAAGCAACACATGAGAATTTATTAACCTGGAGAATCTCTGATTCTTCAATGAACGTCCTTTTGAATTCTCAAAATTCACATTATTGAACCGAAATGATCCAATCGGTCATGCCAAATTATAAAATATTAAATTTATCGAACTTCTGATTCATACAATGTTTGTATCAATTGTACCAATACTAGCATTGTATGCCAATTGAGAAAATTGTTAGAAACTTTGTAGGTTTCTCTTTTATTAATACTAGTAAAGTATACATGGAGAGTATTATGGTACACATGTAGGGTGAGTGACCTCACAAAATTTACCTAAAATTATTTCAGAATTAGAAATATCAGGAACTAAGTTTCATATTTAGTAGTGAGATAGTCGATTTTCCTTTGAGAATAAGCAAAACATGATAATTTATTAACCATAAGAATCTCCTAGTTCTTCAATGAATGCCCTTTTGAATTCTCAAGAATTCTCATTATTAAACTGGAATGATCCAACAGGTCATGCCAAATTATGAATTATTAAAGTTATCGAATTTGTAGTTCAATACAATGTTTGTATCAATTGTACTAATACTAGTATAGTTTACCAATTAAGAAACACATTAGAAACTTTGTAGATTTCTCTTTTATTAATATTATTCGAATAAAAGCTTATATTTAGTTGTACTCTTCAGGAGTAATAACATATATTCTTGTAAGATATCGATACATATAAATTTATATTTTCTTCGGGAATACAAGGTAATATTCTTCAATAACACTAATATAATTTATGTTTCCTTAAGAATAATAAGCCAATATTCCTTTGGAATATTAAATTTGTAATATATATAATGTTTTTCGGAAGCGAAAAATATTCTTCTAACATATAATAATGTTTTGCTACTTTAGGAGCAATAACAAATTAATATTTAAAACATTAATTCTTCATGAGCACATTTTCTACATAATGTTAGTATTTTGTAGAATTGTACTTCTTTAGGAGCAATAATATGATACAAAATAAATTTAAATTTTGTAAAGAATATCTATAAATATTTAATCAGGAATACAAAGAATGTTCAATGATTATCATGAATGTATATATTTTGCAAGCATGAGTAAAAATAAAGCAAAGAATATGACAGTAAGACACATATAAGATACATAATTGATGAAGAGAGTATAATTTAGAATATGCATATATATATATATATATCATCTGCTTTAAATAAATAATAAATACAAGTGAACAATTATGTTATGTTTATTGAGTGCTTTAAACCTTTGAAATTTTTTTAAATAAAATATCAGAATGTACCAAACTAATTTTTGCATGTCACAAAATATACATACAATTACAACTTGCACGGACCAAAAATCAAATAATAAAAAAAAAAAAAAGGCCATGCATGCCAAGTAAGAAAACTAAAAAATTCTGTAAACTGTATAAAAATACAAAATCGAGTGCGCCAAAATTGCATGCATGTATTTCGAAATGCTGGGGGTAGAAACAGAATTTGGACTTGCTCCTATTTTGACGTTATCATGCATATATGTACAGAAATAATTCACCTTTTGGGGAGTTGTAATACGAAAATGAATTATAATTGAAATTTTTTTTAATATACAAATAAAGTAATGTCTCCATTAATTTATTTCTAAGGAATATTAGACTTTGAGAAATTAAAAATTAAACACAATAAATTAAAATAGAATACAATTAACTTCTAAGAACTTTATTTAACATAGTATAATTACATAATAACTAATTAAGTCGTCAATGCCAATATGATATGAGTTATATTTGTCCTTCAGGGATGTAGAGATCTGGAACTCAGAATACACAAAAATGCATAAACATTATTTCAAAATCACAAACAATTTCAGATGAAAACTGTGTAAAGTTTTACAAAGAATCTCAAGAATCACAAATTTAGATCGTACAAAAAATTGATAAAAACGTAAGGAAAAACTCTCAAATCCTCAACAAAGTGTGCTAACAAATCGCACTGAAACAATACTCTCAAACTACTAACAAGATGAAGAAAAGATCAAATATTTCTTCAAAATAGAAGGTTTGCGTAAATCAGTATGAATCGCCTCAGAGAAAGAAGAGAGAGAGAGAGAGAGAGAGAGAGAGAGAGAGAGAGAGAGAGAAATCAGAGAAGTATGCGTATGATCTGTCTCTCCAGATCCTTCTAATGCCCTAGATATAGGATTTTGATCTAACGGCCTCAACTCCTCCAAGTGGTATGAATCAACGGCTGAAACACATTCAGTTGCAAAGATAAAAGCGTGAATTAATAATACACGACTTTACACCGGGTTGAAGAGTGAAATGGGCTCATCATGTGGATAAAAATAAGAGGTCCAGGTTCTGATTTCTGGGCATAATAATGAGCTGAAGAAATGGACTGATGGACTAGGCCAATTGACTCTACAAATCTTCCCCTCAATTGGTTCAGACTGCAGCTTTGTCATTCCAGCTCCTGTGATCAGTTTTGAAATCCTTCAGCATCTTCAGGCTGTTTTTCCAAAAAACTTAGTTCCCTGCAAAGATATAATAATGCAGTATCAAATTCCAAAATATTAAGAAAATTCAGTGCATCTTTAAATTTTGTAATAGGTATGATTTTAGTTCCAGCATCTGCTGGATTTAACTGAGTATGAATCTTAATCATTTTCACAAAACCTTTTTCAATGATGTCTCTTATGAAATGAAATTTGACATCTATATGTTTGGACCTATTATGAAACACAGGATTCTTAGAAAGATATAAAGTACTCTGGCTATCAGTTCAAATCTCAATTTCAGGTTTACTCAAACACCCAATTTCAGAAAGCAGACCCTTCAGCCACATGCATTCTTTAACTGCATCAGTGGCTGAAATATATTCTGCTTCAGTTGAAGAAAGAGCAACCAATTTTTGAAGTTGTGCTTTCTAACTGATGCAGGCAGAATTTAGAGTAAAAAAGTAAGCAGAGGTAGACTTCCTGTTGTCAATATTTCCAGCAAAATCAGAGTCTACAAATCCTTTAAGTTCAAAGACAGTTTTGGATTTAGAAAACACAAGACTCAAATTCAAAGTTTCTTTCAAATATTTTAATAAAGATTTAAGAGCTTCCCAGTGGGGTTCCCTTGGATTACTCATAAATCTACTCAGAACACTGACAGAGAATGCAATGTCTGGTCTGGTTGAGACCATTAAGTACATGATAGAACCTACAACATTTGAATAAGGAACATTTTTCATTCTATGAAATTCTTTTGCAGTTTTAGGACACTGATCACTAGAAAGCTTAAAATGAGAAGGCAGTGGAAGTGAAATAGATTTAGAATTAGATAGAGAAAAATTTTTCAAAACTTTTTCAATGTAACTCTTTTGATTCAGAAAAATTTTCCCTGTAGATTTATTTCTATAAACATAAATACCAAGAATTTTCCTAGCTGGTCCTAGGTCTTTCATTTCAAATTCTGTTTTCAAATTCTGTTTAAGACTAGAAATAGCCTGCATGTTCTTACCAGCTATGAGCATATCATCCACATACAAAAGTAGATACATAGGATCAGAGAAGTCATTTTTAAAGTAAAAACATGAGTTATATGAACATTTCTGAAATTTTAGGCTTTGAATGAAATTATCAAATCTTTTATACCATTGTTTAGGTGCTTGTTTCATACCATAAAGAGATTTCTGAAGCAAACACACTAGATCAGGTTTATTTTTCTGTTCAAAATCTTTTGGTCGGGACATATAAATGGTTTTGTCAAGCATACCATACAAAAATGCAGTTTTCACATCCATTTGCTCAAGTTCTAAATCATTTTGAGCAACTAAAGCAAACATAATTCTAATTGAAGTATATTTCACAACAGGAGAAAATATTTCAGTATAGTCTATGTCTTCCTTTTGTGAAAACCCTTTAGCAACTAACCTAGCCTTATATCTAGGTTTACCCCCTTCAGAATCCTCATCTTTAATTTTAAATATCCACTTGCAGTCAATCAGTTTCTTGTTAGGGGGTCTATCTACCAAGGTCCAGGTCTTATTCTTAATTAGGGAATTCATTTCCTCTTGCATGACTGCAATCCACAAGTTTTTATCTTTTGATCCCATAGCTTTTTCAAATGAACAAGGTTCAGAATCCAAGCAGGTAGACAAAACAGAAGCAGAATAGGATTCAAAATCATCAAATCTCACAACGGGTCTAATTTCTCTCCTAGTTCTGTCTCTGGCCAGTTGATAATTATCTAAAACAGGTTCATCATGTTCAGACAGTGTGGGTGAAGTGGGTGCAGGTGATGCAGGCACATTGTTATGCAAATGTTGGGGCTGCTCAGGCTGAAGGTAAGAATCATCAAAGCTTACTTCAGTTGTCAAAAAATCCTTTTCACAAAGTGGATTTTCATTCTTTTCAAACTTGCAAGGAAAAATATTTTCATTAAAAATAACAGCCTGCTTAAACTAACTTTGAATCCACTTTGTTCTTTGACCCAAAGTCTGTAACCTTTAACCCCTTCCCCATATCCAACAAAAACACATTTTAAGGACCTATGTTCAAGTTTGGACTGAACCTGATGAGCATAGGCAGAACAGCCAAAAACTTTTAAGACAGAATAATCTGGAATTGCATCATTCCAGATTTGATCTGGAATGCTGTAGTTCACAGCACTAGAAGGACACAAATTGATTAAAAAACATGCAGTCTTAACTGCTTCGCCCCAAAAAATTTTTGGCAAATTTGATTGGATTAACATGCACCTTGTTCTTTCCAACAAGGTCCTGTTCATCCTTTCAGCAACCCCATTTTTCTGTGAACTGTATGCAACAGTCCTATGTCTAAGTATGCCTTGGTGTTTACAAAACTCATCAAATCCAAAATTACAAAACTCCAAACCATTGTCAGTTCTGATCACTTTAACCCTTTTGTTTTTCAAATTTTCAACCAAGGTGATGAAATTTTTGAAAATTGTAACAGTTTGGTCTTTGGATTTAAATAAATGAACCTAAGGCTTTCTGGAATAGTCATCAACAATCAACAAGAAATATCTAAAACCAGAAACTGTGTTAACAGGAGCAGGACCCCAAAGGTCTGCATCCAAATATTCAAGAATTACCTTAGATTTATGAACAACTTTACCAAATGAAGAAGTTTGTTGTTTTTCCAAAAAAATCCATTTTTCTCTAACCTTTTAAGTCATTTTTCTCCTACATTTCCTAATCTTTTATGCCACAAATCAGACAGATTAATGTCAACAGTTTCAATAGTCAGATATGTAGGAGGAGAATATTTCACAGACAAAATATAAATGACATTGGTCTTGACTGTACTTAAACACAACAAATTGTTTTTCAAAATATTTATGTATCCACTACTGAGTCTTATTTCATAACCCTCATCATCTAAAATACCCAATGATATGAGGTTTCTTCTTAAATCAGGGACATACCTGGTTTGATTTAAGATCAAATTGTTATTGTCAGCAAGTTTAAGAGTCACATTTCCAATCCCTTTTATATCACATGATACATCATTCCCTAGTTTTACAGAACCAGAGGCATGTACAGAGAAGGTATCAAATAATTCCCTATAAGGGCACATATGGAAAGTACAACCTAAGTCTAGAATCCATTCATCTTTCATATTAGAAGTGGTTGTAACATAAACAAATCCACTATTGTTTTGAATGTCTGCAGGTTCCTGTGGTTTATTTCTAGCATCATCTCTTAACTTCTTAAAGCACTTCTCAACCAAATGACCTATCTTACCACAATAAAAACATTTTCTAGTTTCATCAGGCTTCCTATCAATTTTATTATCATACCTTTTAGTTTCAAACCTGTTTTGATTAAAACTTTTATTGTCATACTTCTTATCCCTAGGTTTGTTTGGTATGAAACTTCTATTTTGATAGTCTTTAGCCTGTCTAGGATTGTTTTTATTTTGGGTCCAGGCTCTTAAATTTCCTCTAAAGGAGTTTCTGACCCTATATGATGTAGACTCAACATTATAGGCCTCTTTGTGCTCAGACTTAGATTCTAATTCCTTATTCTTAAGAGATGTATATATTATTTCAACAGACAATTTTTGCCCTCCATACTCTAAAGCATTTCTAATGTCCTTATACTTATCCCCCATGCCATTTAACAAACACACAACATTCTGGTCTTCAGTGGTTTTCTCTCCTGCATTTAGAAGATCCTGGGTTATCCTATTAAACTTGTCTATGTTTTCTTTAGCACCTAAAGTTGGATCAAACTTGAAGCTAAAAAATTGTTTCCATAAAAAACATTTGTTTGGTAAAGAAATAGTAAGAAAAAGCTCTTCAAGTTTGTCCCATAGGTCTGCAGCAGTTTTGGTATCCCCTACTTTCATAATCACTGTATCAGATAGGTGAAGGAACAGGGTACTCCAGGCAAGTTCATCTAATTCAGTTTTTCTTTCCTCAGTCATAGTTTCAGGCCAGGTTTCATCTATGGCTTTAGCACATTTTAGTTGAAGTAATAGGGCTTTAATTTTCTGTCTCCATAAACTAAAATCCCCTTTCCCATTCCATATTTCTACTTCGACCTTAACAGTATTCATGTTTAAGGCAATAATGGGAGTCAAAGAATGCACAATTAAGAGCAGGAACTGTACAAAGTAAGCAAATTATGCAAACAAGTGTAAAAAAGAGTTTTACCAGTTTCAAATTGTGCAATATACAACACAATGCACAAAATTAATACTACAGATAACAAATTATATAGTAGTGGATCAAACTATGTGCAATAATCAGTAAGGGTAACTTTCTTTCCCTCAACCCTACTTGGGTCGGCCAAGAACTCCCTCAGATTCCTGGATTCTCAAAAAGGAATCCTGGACAAAGGTGAGTAAAAGGGCCCAAGAGGGCTTCAACGGAGGGAAAAAGAAAGAAGGATAAAGGAAATTAAAGAAAAACCCTAAAGAATTTTCAAGATATCACCTGATTGCTGCGATTTTCTGAATTTCTTTTTGAAATTTCCAAGCAAAGTTAGATCTGACTTCAGATCTTTCACGATCAAGTACCAAGATGCCAAGATACCACAAGATCCGTAGCCAAAATATACAGATCCTTTAAAAACTCACAGGTTTCAGAACAATCAACCATGAGTTCGTAAGATCTGGGGTTTTTCACAAAATTTTTGAAGTTTCAAAAGGAAGAACAAAGATCCCAGAAACCCAAACGAAAAAATCCCCCAAAAATTTCCCGTATCAGAAACCCTAAGGCTCTGATACCACTGTAGAGATCTGGAACTCAGAATACACAAAAACGCATAAACTTTATTTCAAAATCACAAACAATTTCAGATGAAAACTGTGTAAAGTTTTGCAAAGAATCTCAAGAATCACAAATTTAGATCGTACAAAAAATTGATAAAAACGTAAGGAAAAACTCTCAAATCCTCAACAAAGTGTGCTAACAAATTGCATTGAAACAATACTCGCAAACTACCAACAAGATGAAGAAAAGATAAAATATTTCTTCAAAACAGAAGCTTTGCGTAAATCAGTATGAATCGCCTCAGAGAAAGAAGCGAGAGGAGAGAGAGAGAAATCAGAAAAGTATGCGTATGATCTGTCTCTCCAAATCCTTCTAATGCCCTAGATATAGGATTTTGATCTAACGGCCTCAACTCCTCCAAGTGGTATGAATCAACGGCTGAAACAGATTCAGTTGCAAAGATAAAAGCGTGAATTAATAATACTCGACTTTACACCGGGTTGAAGAGTGAAATGGGTTCATCATGTGGATAAAAATAAGAGGTCCAGGTTCTGATTTCTGGGCATAATAATGGGCTGAAGAAATGGACTGGGCCAATTGACTCTACAAGGGATTAACATTAATTTAAATTAGGGTTGTCCAGATAAATACCCTAATTTTGGGAATAAAATTGAAATTTACTTCAATTTTATAAATTTTGAAAATTACTTATACTAAAATTTTTAAAACTGAAAAATACTTATGATACTTCTCAAATAGGTTAGTATCACAGTATGATACTTATAATATTTTTCAAAATTTTTTAGTATCACAATATGATACTTATGATACTTTTTCAATTTCTTCTATTATCACATCTTGATACTTTACAAATTTTTATGATACTTTATCTCAAGCATAAAAACAAATAGTTTTCATACACTTTTTAAGTATCACAGCTTGATACTTAATTTTAATGATACTTTGTCTTAAGCATAATGTCAAACACTTTTCCTACAAATATTCATTGGTCACTACATTTTCCAGTATATCCCACACAAAACACAAAGTAATCAAATTGTGCAATTGAGGGAGCTCCCGCACTAAGACCACTGCATTCTGATGCATATGTGAACGCTGGCTCATCAATCACAGGGAACCCATTATGCCTGGACATCCTAAGAGTTCAAAAATTCAAGTCCTAACACTAACAAATATGCATGTTGGCACTCTCCCCATAAAATAAGAAATTTCTTCTCATTTGTGATTTACACTTCACTTCACTCACCAATTTTGTACATCACTTACCAGAGTTATAGAATTGATATATATATATATATTGGTAGATGAAGTGTGAAAATCACCCCGTCGACATTTGTGCCTCCTTCCTACGCGAACGTCTATTTGCACTTGTCACCGTCCAGGCTAAGAAAGAGGCCCAAGAAGGTTGGCAGAATTCCGATACTCAACCACCGGATCTTGCTTTTCCCCGGTCTGTATCCCCTTATGTAGCTTGCTGGAAATCCGACGTCGCTGCTGTGTTGCCCCTGTGTTACACTAGTCCCTATGTGGCACCCGTCAATTCGGTAACAGTTGAAGTCAAGAAGAAAAGCAGTGGTGGGGAGTTGGTGTGACTCGACCTCTCGGGGAAGAAGAGCCCGTATTATTCATTGTATTTTTTTGGTGAAGTAAATATCAGTCTCATTACATGAAAGGAGTAATTAGTGCAATTAACACTTTAAATTATGTATATGATATGTTTTTCAATAGATGTGCTATTTCGGGAGCACAATGAATTTTGTTATTACTCCTTCAAGAGTATGAGTCAATATTCTTCTGAAATATTGAAAATTATAATTCATACTATCTAGGAGAAAATAATATTCTTCTTTAATATTAATTATAATTATAATATTAAAGTTACTTTAGAAGTAACAACAAAATAGTTTTCTAAAATATTTATAAATCTAAATAATAAGATATTTTTCTAGAATATTGAAAACATTTAATTGATATTTTGCAATATTCTTCTCGAATATGAACAATATGAGAATATCAAAGGTAAATTTCAAATTCTCAAAAAATTGACATTTATTCCCGTTTTTAAATTATAGTGTTTCTTTAAAAACGAGAAAGCGATATTCTTCTAGAATATTGATTTGTATAAATCCATTCTTCTTCAAGGGTAATAACATGATAATATGATTTGTCTTTTCTTGAAATATTACTCTAGAATATTGATATATAGAAACTTGTGCTTGAGTAATAAAAATAATATTTTTCTAGAATATTGAAACTAGTAACAATACAACATTCTTATGAAATATAAATTTTAAATTTATACACATTCAATTTTAATAATGAAACAATATTCTTCTGAAATATTGAGCAAACATTGTAAAAATCATAACCCCAAACAACATCCCCAAAGCTTTTTTTTAGCACCCCAATGGCACCACCTTTAGCGAGATTGTTAGATTTCCACTGCTAAAAATCGGGTCTTCAGGCACGAATTTTCAGTTGCTAAAGCCCCGAATTCAGTTCCTAATGGATTTCACCAATGAAAATTTTTCAACTCAATCTCCGTTGCTATTTTGATGGTGTCTGAAAGTTACCAATAAAAATTCCGTTGGTAACTTTTACCAACCAAAATTCCGTTGGTAATAGTGTGCCTTTTTACCAACCAAAATTTCGTTAGTAATGGTGAGCCCTTTTACCAACGAAATTTCTGATGATAAATACTACTTTTAATTAAAAAAATTAAAAATAATACCCGATTTGACTCGTTCCCTTTGGCCCAAACCAACAACCCAACTGACTCAGCCGTCCAATCAACTATTTTACTTTATTTTTATACAAGTGAGGATTGTTGCATGTGTGATTCGAACCCATGACTTGAGAATTGCGAAAATGTAACCCAACCAATGGAGCAATTGTATTCTTGTTGATATTTTTGTTTCGAATTTTATATATTAGTTAAATAAACAATATTTATATAATACAATAATTAAAATTACTTTTACTAACCGAAAATCTGTTGGTAAGAATCTACATTTACCAATAGATATTTCGTTGGCAAAAAGTGTTTTTCTTAGGTTTAACCTTTTACCAATGGAAATGTTGTTGGTAAATGTTTTGCACTTTACCAACGAAAATTTCATTGGTAAATGTAGTATTTCGACTTCATAAAAAAAATTCTTTTACCAATCAAATATTCGTTGATAAATATCTACCTTTACCAGCCGAATATCCGTTGATAAAGAGTTACCTTTTACCAACGGATAGTCCGCGGGTGAAAGTATTTTTCTTATGTTTTACATTTTACCAACATTTAGGTAAAGATTTTGCATTTTATCAATGAAAATTTTGTTGGTAAATGTTTATCCTTTTACCAATGGATGTTCGATTGTAAATGTAGCATTTCTATTTGATAAGAAAAACTATTTTACCAACCGAATATTCATTCGTAAAGAGTTACGTTTTACAAATGGATATTCCCTTGGTAAAAGTATTTTTCTTATGTTTTACCATTTACAAACGAATTGCCGTTGATAAAGGTTTTGCATTTTATTAACGGAATTTTTGTTGGTAAAGGTTTCACCTTTTACCAACGGATGGTAAAACCTAAAACATTTATCAACGGATATTCCATTGCCGATGATCGTATGTAAAAAACATAAGAATAACTTTGGTACAGAATATCCGTTGGAAAATAGCTTTCACATTTCACAATGGGAATTCCATTACTATATATTTATCGTAGGTGAAAGACATAATTGTTAAACAAATACATTATGTACGAAATATCTGTTGGTGAAGAACTATCACATTTATCAAAAGAAATTTCGTTGCTCATTACCGTAGGTGAAAGTTTTTAACTTTTATCAAAAGATTATCTGTTCGTGAGAAGTTGATTTTTAGTAGCGTTCATGGAGCCATTAGTATTAAGTTTCATCCACCCCATTTCTAGTTTTTCCCATCTGATAGCAATATTTCGAGTTAATCTTTTTCTGATGCTAGAGTTGATTTTGTCGGGTCCTTGAAGGAAAGTTATATGGAACAATTAGTGAACGCCATAAATATTATCCAATTTCTTATATAAGTTTTAAGGTTGGAACGTCGCAAAAGAATTAAATTATTTTATAAGTTCAATTTCTGGAATGAAGAATAGATGGAAGTGTAAATCTAAACCTTTAGATTTATAGCCTCTCAAAATAATGTCAAATTTGTATTATGAATGAAGAAAAATCTATGTTAAAGGGACGATCTAAATCCAAGGAGCTGTACACAATTGGCTAAACACATAAATAAAGAGTTTGATTTGGAAAAGGAAACAAAATAACCGGAAATTTGCATTTTGAACTGATTGGTTCAAGTTTTGGAATCCCTCCTAAAAATTGGTTTTCGGCTTGATTCTTGGTTTGAATCACTTAGTCTTGGACACTTTTCCATCACACCGTGCTTAAATGTTTGAACGATTGGAGCTTTGAACGTGCACTTTAGATCTTGTTTGGCTTGAATAATATGTCTTGTGAACAAACTCTGCTACAATTTTCATCAATAAATGTCATTCACTAAAATACATTATTTACAACAGTAAACAAGATATCTTCTTAATTATTCAATGATACTAATTTCCTCTCCATGTTTTTCTCCCAGCTTCCAATTTTTCTCTCATATTATTATTATTATTATTATTTTGGTTATCTGATTTTACAACAAACATTCGTCGTCATAAATAAAGAAGAGAAAGCTTTCACAATCCGAAAAAACGAAGAGAACAAGTTCCAAAAAAAATCGCAGTATTATTATTGCATTAGTTAGACTTGACAAAAGTGCATATGAAAATACATTAGTCTTGGCAAAAAATCACGAAATGATAGAATCAATGAGTCAAAGTTACTTAGTTGGAGGTTAGAATGAGAAAGGAAAAAAGGCTAAAACTACCCAGAAATGGCAAATTAGGGATGAAATCAAGCAATCTTGAAAACCCTAGTAGATCTTACACTCTCTCCTCAATTCCAGGGCTCTGTCGAATGTCAATTCGCAGCCCAACTTTGAAAATGCTTGGGCAGGACGCAATGTGTTCTCCAATCTTATTTGCACTATTTTCTAGTAGTTTTCAATTTCCATTCTCACAGATGTGCTAATTATTCAATTGATACGTGGAATTACACTAGAGAACATATTTTGCCCTTAAACATATTTTTTCATAAAAAATACTACTTTTTTTTTTCAGTAATCAATCTCAGTCATCCAAAAAAATCAAGCCTACAATTTTTTACTTTTCAAACTACTTTTTAACTACACGATTTCCCAAAATTACTATTCAAAATCAACTTTTTCAAAAATTATGGGAATCAAACAAGGACTTTATAAGATCGATGATATAATAGGACAATTTTTTTTTTTTTTTATCTTGTTTAAGGACTTTTTGATAGTGCGATAGTCAATTGATCATGCCCGTAACAATGAATTTCATATCGAATAAAGATGAAAACATAAATCAATTTATAAGGATTTGGGTTACACTTCTTAATAAAGTTGAACTTTTAAGATGAATCCAAACCTTTACATTGTATCAGAGCTCATTAAGTTTCAACAAACAATTTCATCCGATTAAGACTAAAAAATGAGCACACGAATTTGAAGAATGGTCTGCTCAAACGAGTCATCATCTTGAGGAGGCATGTTAAGAGATAAAATTCTATATCGAATAAAGATGAAAACATAAATCAATTTGTAAGAATTTGAGCTATTACTCTTAATAAAGTTGACCTTTTAAGAAGGACCTTCGAATTTTTACAAACAATATGACCCATATAGGATTGAGATGCATGATTGGTATATATACAACACCATGTATCTATATACATCATCTCCCTCCCTCCCTACAGTTCTCAGCCATACAATCCATAAATCTCGCAATCAAGACTCATCCCTTCCATCAACTCTATAAATAATCACCCACTTTATCAATAGAAATCCCATTTCTACTTCTACAGACCTTTCTTCTCTTTATCTCCTTTCTTCTTCGTCTGTTCGTCCATTTGTTCTTCTGCAACAATCCCTTGTTATCCCATATCTATATACTTTTTTCTTTTCCTTTCTTTTTTTGTAGCCAATGCATATAAGGAAAAAACCTTTTTCAAGTGGATCTGACTCATCGAGCATAATAATTGATTACCTTTGAAGCTTTATTTCTTGTCTGTCCCTTCTTTTGTTTCAAAATACAATTAGGGTTTCCTTCCATGTACTGATATATATGGTGATATTCATTACTTCCAGTCAGTTTTTGCTGTTGCAGCACCATCAAGATTCACATAACTTTTCGAGGGTTTTATGAGAATGGTCCATTAGTCAGTATATATGAGAATCTTGATGATGCTGCAGTGGCAATTAATGACTTATTGCAGAGAAACTCTATGATGCTGAACACAGGTACAGCTGTATAAGTTCATTCTTGGTGAGTAAATCTTTGATGTCTGATTTTATAATACAATTACAAAAGCTCTTGTTTTAGAAATTTTTGTTCTATTAGCGGATCTATATACGCAAGAATATTACCATTATAGAAAAAAATAAAAGCAGATTTACTAGTATGTATATATATATATATATATATTATTAGGGTCTTGAATTTTTTCGGTTTTCTTTTGATTTTCTGATTATTTCTCATTTATCCCTGATTAACTAATTTATTTAGTTTTTGTACTGGAAAAAGCCAAAAGGAAAAGAAAGTGTTTCTAGAGCAATAGTTGATGTTTTTTTTAATTTTGTTTCTTAAATCTTTTCCCGTCCATTACTTGTTGCATTACTTCATTTTTTTGCAGGAAATTCTAACCAACATACTTCTTTCACTGATGTTTCATTGTGTATCAATAATTTCTTTTTTCCTCATCCTTTTCTCCTTCGAATGGCACATATGGCTAGAGCTGGGAAAAAGAATCGAACCAGTGGTTCGATTTAGTTTGCTTCTGTTTCGGTTATAGTTCAATTCTTTTTAGAAATTTTAAACGATTCTAATTCTAAAAATCAAAAGAACGATTTGGTTCTGGTTTCGGTTCTAGGTTTAGAACCGAAACCAGAAACACAATTTTTAACTATGAAATTTGATTTTTGTCATGGAAAACTTGTTATTTGTGTTTCACTATGTTTTTTAGTTTGACAATCTATGATTGGTAATGTTTGAGATTTTGATATTTGAATTTATCATTTTTTTTTTTTTTTTTTGAATGATAAGTGATGTTTATTGTTTTGATTTTGTATGTATATCAAGTAGTGATACAACTTATATTAGCATTAGCAATTTAATTTGAAAATTTAAGTTTATGGAACCAGAATCAAATTAGAACCAAATGATTTGATTATTCTCTTACAAAAAGAACAAACAATTTGTTTCGGTTTAATTCCCCTTGAACTAGAATCATATGGAACTACACCAAGACATACATATAGCCAAGTTGTCTAATAGGACCATTTTATTACAACTAGAGTCCTTGAATTAAGTCACTATTTGGTGGAAATTAAAATCTGGTTTTTAACAAATTTTGATAAAAATTGATAAAATGTATGGCTGAGGCCTGAGAAGTTGTGAATTTTTTGAAATATGTGGTTGATATTGATTGTTGATATTAATTTAAAATAAAATTTAGATTAAAATTTTCACCAAACGATGACTTAGTATAATAAGAGGTAGACTGAACAGTATAAATTAATTCATAGTGGGCTTAATTTATTTTTTGCTAGAGGAAATCGCACAACATGACCTATCCACTAAATTAATTTTAATTTTACATCAAACGTGTTTTAATTCCATTAGTACCGTATTGTAAAAGTAAATTTGATAAATTAAAAATCACCTCGCTCCTAAACTAAGCCTCCAATCAGGTAAATTATTTATAAATAAGTTTATAAACAACAAATTTTTTTAGATCACTTTTTAATCACAAACGTTTTTTCAAACAAATTTTCAACCATATATTTTACTTCAAAATCATCACATTATGAATCAAGTAAAAAATTAGTTCTGAAATGCTAAAATCGATCACTTTCACCTCATTACATTCACTCGATATCCATCAAATCCTTTTTTTCCTTCATTACAAACCTAGCTACATCTCTCAAGATTTAGCTATGTACTTTGAAATCTTTCAGTTTCATATCATTATATCCAACTCAATATCCATCAATATCGTGTTTTTGAGAAGATTTGGTGGTTGGACAAATGTGAATTCCTAATTCAAAGTCATAAGCTCACGAATATTTGAAGGGTCACCAATCAAGGGTACGCCGGTCAAATAATCTTCTACTCTTAGAGAAGAAGACACCCCAAAACACCAGCGGTTCAGAGAGGCATACAGAAACCACTCGAGTTCGAAGAGGAAAATGTTGGTGCTATACTATCAACTACATGTAAAAAGAATCAACTTTATTTTTCATTTATATGTATTTCAGTATAATCTTGAAGAACCCCCTAGTTATCTGAATCATTTCAATGTTATGTATTCTAATCTGCATTTTTTCTTTGCTTGATATATCATGTGTTCCGTAACACACTTTCACTACACCATTACCAAAACAAGCCACATGTCTAGTTTCACTATAGTCGAGCCATGAACATTCCAATCCAAACAAAGTATTATATTTTAATGCTTCCACTACAATACATGATATTCAACATGTTATATGATATTTATGAGATTTTGTTACAAATATTATACATATTATATTTAGTGATGTTCCTTAGGCACAAGGCCGGACCTGTGGTAAGCAGGGGCTTGACTCAAAAAAAGGGCACCTATAGCGTGTCAGTGACCCTTTTTATAAATATTAATTCAAATATAGAGCCAAAAAGTCAACAATAATACTAACTAATCCATAATAACCAAACAAAACAACTACTTAAATTGTTGAATAAAAAAGAAGTCAAACAACAAGATCCATCAAGAATAATTAACTAAAAAATTAATATTCACATAAGAGGGGGAAAAAATTGGGCCCTTGAATTTTTGGGCCCTAAGCACTTGGTTGCTATGCCTATCCATAGCTCGACCTTGCTTAGGCGCGAAATATTCCAGGTAGTAGTAATGTTATCCACCCCAATATTGCAACTTAATGATCATCTCGTCAAGAGTTTTCCTTTCCAAATGGCACATGTATCACACCACATGATGCTCATTAGACGCATTCATAAGCACTCAATGTAGTACACTTAAGTTATATATGCAATCTTCATTGTCACACACTCATCAGCCATGTATATGTATTATATCCTTATTCCATTGGTGCATATTCATGATAAGATATGCTGAGATCATAATCTTTTCAAGACATACCAGAAATCTTTGTTCCAAATATGGCTAGGTCATACGTAGCATCTTAACTGCACAAATATGGAAACGAAAAGGGCATTGAAGGATATGAAATAAACGAAATTGCTCTATTGCCCACATCCATTGTAAAACAGCAAAGTATCCTTAATATTTAAAATTCGACATTTGACTGTTTTTCATTGGATGTGGGCAATTGTTATGTTGCTCACGGTGGGCAACAGTGCGGGACTGACGAAAAAAATGCAGATCTCATTTCGAGGAGTCGTGTGAGGAAGGCTAGGAATGTGGATTAACACATATAAGACAAAAAACAAGTTTATTTTTTGGTTTTTGTCTCTTCTTTTTGTCAAGTCAGTTACTGTAAATATTTTGCCTAAACTTGTGGCGTATTTAGTTGTACTAAATCAAACATGTATGGTTTTGTGCATCTTGATAATTTGGAAAGATGTAGCTGATTTAATTTCAAACATAAGATTGGAATATTATTTTGACTTTAATGTTTATCATTAATCTTTATCTTCGAAATTCAAGCAGGAAGGTTTTATAAGGTATATTTATGCTACACATATGTAACACTCATGTTTACGAGGAAAATGCACGGTGGGAATATATCAAGTCCTCTTAGGCTGAGATTATTGTGCACTATTTCTTTAATTAATGAGCATCCTTTCGATGTCGATTTTTCATGTGATATCCCCATTAAAACAACAATAGTGATACATATTGCCTTCGACAGGTTTCATGATCACTTAATAAATTATATGATGTAATTTTGTGGTATGTGAAATAACTGTTGGGTATTTGACCCAAATTAATCAAGTGCCTAGTGAAACATAATGAGTGCCTAGTTGAAACAAAGGATGGTGGAGCTAATTATGGTATTTGAATGATAATTAGTCTTGACTAATTATGATGTCTTTGAATGATAATTAGTTTTGACTAATTATGATGTCTTTGAATGATAATTAGTCTTGACTAATTATGATGACTTGGAATGATGATTAGTTTGACTAATCATGATGTTTTGGTGTTAAGAGAATTTTTCATGTAGAATTCTCTCTATAAATAGAGAAGGAATTCAAGGAAGAGATACACCACCACAAACATATTAGAGAGTGCTAATTAGTGTCATATTGTGATCAAAGAGAGAAAATTGTGAGCCTAGCATATTGTGAAGTTTCTTGTAACTCTTTGTAGTGTAAGTCAAAGGGTAGAAATTATATGTGGTAAAGCTCGTTTGTTGTATTTTCTCTGTGGTCTGTGGGATTGGGTTGGTGAGTGAAAGTCTATATATTTGTAACAATTTAATATATAGTGAAAAGTTTTGGCGAGGGTCCGTGGACGTAGGCATTTTGCTGAACCACGTAAATTTCTGTGTTCGTATTTATTTTCTTGTTTGCTTATTTTATTTTGAACATTGAAAGATCCTGTGGGAAAAGTAAAGTGGGAATCGACGTGTCGAAATTCCCAACAATAACTAGAAGACAATATTGTGCTTTACAAATTATTCGGTTGATGTTTTATAGTATATGTTAGGAAGAGGATGATATGAAAATGAATTTTAGAAGAGTATTGCGGCTTTTGTTTGGAGGAACTTGGGACTTCACTAGATTTTTTTTTGTTTGCTTGCTTAGAAATGACAATGAAGCACTATTTATAGTGCTCAATGGATACTTCTACACATCTTTAACTACATTATTTAATTTCAAATTCTACAGACACTTCTACCACTTGCTCAACAATGGAGAACTCCAAAGCTAAATCTTCTAGAATCCTTGCACTACAAGAATTTTACTTTCCGCATATAAAATTATTTTGTAGGGAAATGTCTTTATTTGTAGGTAAAAACCTTTCCATACAAAAAAAATTTGTAGGGAGATTTGTGTGGCAAACATCGAGAGAAAATGTATTAGCCTACAAAATTTCGAGATTTGTCTGCTAAGGTTTCCCCAAGGACCCTTTGGACACAAATACAATTCTTAACCTATTTCTTTTCACGACAAAATTGTTTGTCTACTAAGATTATATTGGCTCACAAAACAAATTTTGTGGGCATATGGTAACAAATTATTTTGTGGTTAAATCCCGCTTTTCTCCACAAATAATTTTTGTAGGGAAAGTGTATTTACAAGCTAAGATACTATTTGTATGGAGAAATTAAATCATTTTTAGATATTTTATTTTTTTATTTGTGTCAAATTATTAATATTTTTTTTTGAATTATTCAGAATAATATAAAAACGTAGAAAGACAATAAATTTTATTAAGATTTTAATGTCAATAAAAATAACATTGAATTCAAAATATTGTACCAAAATACAAATAAAAAATATTCAATACTTGAGGTTACATCTAAATCTAAATTTATAAAAAATAGCAAACATACTTTGTATTCATTATTATGCATCTAAAAAAACATATATCTTCATCCTTATAAGTTAGATTGTTGATGATCACCACCAAAGTTGTGTGCTCCTTATCAAAGTTACCAGCAGAGGTCAAAGAAATAACGACCAATACAAGGGCAGAGAGCAAGAACCATCCTTTTCCACTGCAAACTCTCACTTTCTAGGCCTGTATTTAGTAGACATCTATCCAATTATAATTATCATCAAGAAGGCCTTCTAGTCCTGTTCCACTGCAAACTCTCAGTTTCTCACTCCATTTTTGCTAATATCTTTCTGTAAATCAACCCAATAAAAAACAAAATCGTATTAATGTACTTTGAATTTAATTCATTACAATAAACAAAAATGACGCAAACTGTCTAAGATTTACCATTTATTGATGACATGATCTTTAGAGTCGATAAGCTCAGATCCCTCACTGCTTCTTGGACTAGCTGATCCCAACAAGCCATTAATTTGTGAAGGATTTTCAAGAAAGGTCAAGCAATTAAGTTCAAAAACTCAAAAAAGAATATGAAACTCAAAAACTTTGATTCACAGATTACATTTAAGTTCCTATAGACATGCATTAATAGTTAATTAAATTGGATCACACAAAAATTCCAAATATTTTCTCCACTAAATGGTTCATTGTTAAGCCATCCTAGTGCTCTCACTCATATCTTCAATCAATAATATCCCTTGCCTTTATAAGCTGACTAATTCTCATGAATAGTAGCCATAATTAATTTCTAAATCAATCAGAACCTCTAAAGAATGACCAAACATATGCTCGTAGTGAAGTTCCTCAAATTTCAGAGAGATTGAGTGAGAGAAATGATACAACAGAGTAGTTAAAAGGACAAGTGAAAAGAAAGTTTCATATTAAAATACTAATAAATGGAGTTTAACAACAAAGGATGCAATAGCGGAAGCCTGATAATGTCAACTGATAGAAACTAATTCTGTTTGTCATGTTGTAAGTTTGATTTCATTGCGTTATTTCTTTGTGATTTGTCCAATATAGTAGCCTACATCATGTAAAGTGAACAAAGAAAGATCAAGATGTGAATAAGTGGAAACCTGAAGATCCAAATATGAAGTCCCAAATGCATAAGCTTGATGTGTATGTTCAAAAATGAAGTAGCATAATCCTTCCAATGTTCATTCACCTCGTCACTGCTAAGATGTGATCATGTGAATACTAATTGTTTATAACATGTATCAATCCAGAAAATGCAGTAATATCATGCGATAAATATCAACTACCTCAATAATAGCCAAGAAAGTGCTAGTTTTCAAGAAAAAAAAAAAAAAAGATATACCAAACTCTAATCTCCTTCCAGAAACCTTACGTTTTCAGCTGCATAAAGTGTTGGGGGAAAAAAAAGAAGATTAACAGAGAGAAATTAAGCAGAAAGAAGAAATCAATAGTTTCAAACTACAAATACATCTGACCCATACCTTCGCGACACCGATGACTCATTCCTTGCTCGAACGACTGCAGCTCTTGTCGGAGAAGAAAAATTAGCAAAAGAACCCCCGAGTCACATCTGCAAAATTGTAGAGGATGGTAGTAAAAAAAATACAACTATGCACTAACTGAGATTAGCAAAAAATACCACTATGCAGTAACTGAAATTATCCTCAACATTTTCTTCAATAGAATTATTAGACGTTCATTTAAAATATCTCAACATTTCATCCTACAAAATTAAAATCAAACAAAGCTAATTGAAAATCCCCTTCAGTGAAATCATGACTTAACATCCGAAGACTGGAAGTGTTACCTAGGCTATGCACAAACTGAAATTAGTAATATATGAAATCCTATTCTTAAAGGAATCTGCTTTCCCCCTTCACAATTCACTCCTTTTCTAATCATACCTCGGTTCCTCACCCATGTAATTCTGCCAACGTATCTTCTCACAACAATAAAAAATCAAACAAAATACACATTACATTAATACTTAAATGAGAAATCAAAACAAAACAATTAAAAGGATCTAAAATTAATTTCCATCCTCGAAAACAAAATCAATTTCTCACACGAGGGCAAAGAGCAGGTTTGGCATTTGTTTGGCACCAAATACCTAAACGAAATTTGAAGGGCGATCTGCCAATATCAATACTCACTTCTCACTTGCTTCCTTCGGATCATTTTCCATCTCATCAATCGGCAGGGTACAACTCTACACAGCAACTTTCAACGCTAGCTTCTTGTCCCCTAGGGTTGGTTCTGCTCTTCCTCAATCTACGCCTCCTCCGCTTCATACGTGTAACAGAGTGTGCGCGTGTGCAAACCATATGTGTTTTTGTGAAGGAGAAGGAAGGGGGAGCAGCTTACCGGGGTGTGGCTAGCGTTGAGAGATGAGGCGAGAGGAGAACTTGAGAGGGGGAGATGAGGCTTGAGAGGAAAACGCAAGAGAGATATTTGGGATAGGGGTTAGGGTTTTAAAATATTTAAGTTTTTGGTTAATTTTAAGTTTAGTCTCATTTGTATCCCTACAAAAATACATTTTCATAGGAAAAAGTTGACTTTGCATACAAATAAAATTTGTATGCGAAAAATTTGTAGTTTAAGTATAATATTTTTGGAGCCAAACTTTTGTGCCTACAAAAACTCGTTTTGTATGAAAAAGTGAACTCCGCATACAAATTTTATTTTGTATGCGAAACTTTTGTAGGATAAGCTTAATTTTGTTGTAGTGTTGGAGAGTTCTAGCTATGAAGGATTCTAGAATGTGAATCACACATGGACTACTTATTTGGACTTATAGACATTACAACTACATATGACCCAAGAACTTAATAACACATTATCAAGTTTACATGTCAACACCCTACTTTAAACTTTATTTTGGTGACTCCAAGCATTTCTCGTAACTTGAAGAATACTTCATGCTTCAATGGTTTCGTGAATATATCCGCCACTTGATCTTGAGTTTTCATGTATTTTAGCTCCACCTCTTTTCTTGCTATGCTCTCCCTTATGAATGATACTTTGTGTCAATATGCTTGCTATGATCATGAAACACAGGATTCTTTGATAGTGCAATCACCGACTTTTTTCAACAACAATCTCCATTGTAACTTCTTGTGTCATGTTGACCTCCTTCATTAAGTTCCTCAACCAAATTGCATGGAAAATGTATGAAGTTGCGGCAACATAATCTGCTTCACATGATGAGAGTGTGACAATTGGTTGCTTCTTCGAATTCCAAGTAAATGCGATATCTCCCACGAAGAATGTAAATCCCATTGTGCTTTTTCCTTTATCCAAGTCTCTGGCTCAATCTCTATAACTATAGCCAACAAGTTTGAAATTGTTAGAAGATGAATAAAGTAAGTCATAATCAATGGTACCTTTGATGTAACAAAGTATCCTCTCTGCAACTTTCATATGTGTAGCTGTTGGTGACTCCATGTAACGGTTTATAGGACCAACTCCATAGAGAATGTCGGGTCATGCGAATGTCAAATATTGCAAGCTTCCAACAAGACTTTTGAAACTTGTAGGGTCTACCTTTTCTCCTTAATTTCTTGATAACTTGGTTCCATAATCAACACATGTGTTTATCGTTTTGCATTCTCCCATGTTGAATTTCTTTAGAACTTCTTTTGCATAGCCTTATTGTGAAATGAAAGTGCCTTCATCACCTTTCCTCACTTCTATCCCAAGATGATATGCCATTAATCCAAGATCGGACGTTTCAAATTCTTTCGTCATGCTCCTTTTGAACTCCTCGAACATCCTTGGATTATTTCCAGTAATGATCAAATCATCAACATATAAGCATAAAATCAACATATCAACATTTTAATTCACCTTAACATAGACAGCATGTTCATATAGGCACTTAACAAAACCATTTTCTTGAAAATATTGGTCAATCTGACTATACCATTCTCTCAGTGCTTCTTTCAATCAATTTTAAGATTTTCTTTTGTTCTCCTTTCACTTCATAACCAAGAGGTTATTCAATATAAACTTCTTCTTCAATATATCCTTTAAAAAAGGTAGATTTCACATCCATTTGATGAATTTCCCATTTATTTGTGCGACCAAAGAAATAATTAATCTTATGGTTTCTAAAAAAGCAACGGAAGCAAATATCTCGTCATAGTGAATGTCGGATCTTTGGTTGTATCATTTGGCAACCAACCTTGCTTTGTATCTCTCAACTTCTCCTCTAGCATTCTTCTTAATTTGCTTTATAGACCCATTTCACCTAGATTGCCTTTTGGCCTTTTGGAAGTGTTGCTAGTTCCCATGTATCATTCTTTATGATTGCTTTAATCTTTTCATCCACAGCCGCCCGCCATTCCATGCTTTGCACTGCTTCTTCTAAACTTGTGGTGAAGATGGTGGGGTTGTATGCTCTTGCATTTCCTTCCTTCCTTCCTTTCTTCTTCTTCTTCTTCTTCTTCTTCTTCTTCTTCTTCTTCTTCTTCTTCTTCTTCTTCTTCGGTAAATGATGGGAAAGTGTAGTCATCCTCTCGTGTCTCCCATCTCCATAGTCTTCTTCATTAAACTCAACATCTTAACTAATGACAACTTTCTTTGTGCTTGGATTGTAGAGCTTGTATCCCTTAGATCTTAGGTCATAGCCAATGTTGAGAAATTTTTCACTTTTGTCATTGAGGTTGAATCTCCTTTGGTCATGTACATGGGCATAGGCAATGCTTCCAATGACCTTCAAATGTGATATGTCTAGCTTTCTTCCACCCAATACTTCTTAAGGCGTCTTTCCCCACACACTTCATGTTGGTGATCGGTTGAGCAAGTAGACTGAACAATCTACAGCTTCGGCCAAAAACTCTTTTGGCAACTTCTTAATCTTTAGCATAGTTCGAGCCATGTTGAGGATGATTCGATTCTTCCACTCGACAATTCCATTTTATTGGAAGGATTTTCGAACCACAAGGTATCGTCGAGTTCCATTTTCTTCACAAATTTTGTTGAACTCCATTGACATTAATTCTCCTCCATGATCAGATCTAATGACTTTAATTTTGAGGTCACTTTCCTTTTCAACTAATTCTTTTAATTTCTTGAAAACTTCAAACACCTCAGACTTTTTCTTAAGAAAATAAACCCACGTTTTTTTACTAAAATCATCAATAAATAGAAGGAAAGAATTTCTCTTACCAAGAGATTTAGGATTGATTGGGCCACATACATCCATATGAATGAGTATTAGCGGATTCTTTGCTATTGCTGTTGCTTCTTTTGGAAAGCTCTTTCGACAATGCTTTTCTAGTAGGAATCCTTCACAAGATTGATTTGGGTGCTTAGTTGAGAGTAGTCCCCGCACCATTTGTTTCTTCGATAACAACTTCAAGTCACCAAAGTTGAGATGCTCAAATCTTAAGTTCCATAGCTATGATGTGTCTTTCACACAAGCTTTCAAACATTTTGCAACATCACTTTGAATATTTAAAAAAAAAACATTCTATTATTCGTCATGGGCACCTTAGCAATCAAATTGTTTTTACCATCTTTTAGGAAAAGAACCATTTCTTTATAGTGGATGTCATAACCTTTCTCAATAAGTTGTCCCAAGCTGAAAATGTTATTTATCATGTTAGGCATATAATAAACATCAGAAATGAATTGGTGACTTCCATTGTAATACCACTTTTGTTTTATGTACTTTCTTGAATTTCATGTAGTTTTTATATTTTTATGTTGATGTCATTATGAATTATTTAATTATAATTATTATTGCTAATAATTTGATTGTTTTGTAGTGGAAAGACTTGGACGTTGTCTCGATCAATGTGGCAATTAGCATTTATAACTTGTTTACGTGAAATTCTATGTCTAATTGTTTATTTTAACTGTTAAACTTGCTTATTTCTATTTATCTAAATTTGTAAGTGGAGAATTTTAGGGGTGTAAACGGTTCAATTTGAGCGTTATTTGATAAATTTTCAAACAAAACCATTTAAAATGATTTGACGTTTATCCAACCCAAACCAAACTATTTAATTTCCTAAACCAAACCAAATCCAACCATTTTGGCAGTTTGATGAGGGTTCAAATCATGGTTTGCAAACGAAATTAATAAAAAAAAGTTTTCAAACCACGAATGGTCACGAAAATCATTATAAAATCTTGTTAAAAGGCTTTTTCATTAGTATAACATAATAACATACTATGATAAAGCTCATAAATAAGTTACACATTAATTATGAACCAAACATCAAGATGATTACTACCGAAAAGAAATTAGGTCTGGATTAGCAGAAATGTATGTCAAACTTGGAATTGGATTTAGTATTTTCACTAAATCTAGAAAACAGTGAAAAGAATAAAATGTTTTCAACTTAAATCACTGATAGGGTGCATAATTGTTGTTTTATTAGTGATTCTTCTTCTTAATTCAATGACTTTAAACGCTTAAATTTTGGATGTTAATCATATTTTATGTTTTGTGAATTAGGTGAGGAATTGAGATCAAATTGACTCAAATATCACAAATTAGGAAGAAGAAATTTGGAACTTAAAAGCACACAATCAGATGAGCACTTGACATAAGGCGTGGGCACGCCTTATTGTTGTGGAAGTCAGCTGTCTCAAATTATTAAGGGGCTGTACACAATCTTGTTGGATAAAATTAAAGGCCCAGCTATTGAACCTAGACTAATTTCTCGACGACACATGTTAGGTGAAAAGGGTTGACATATATATTTAAGGAAACAAGGCACCACAAAGAAAAAAGGAATTATAATTGGAAAAGGTAAAAGTAAGGAAAGAAGGAAAATGCTGGGAAAGGAAGAAACAAAAAGGAAAGAAAAAGAAAGACAAAAAGACAAAGGCTGGGATTTTGCTGGACGTTGGAAAAGAAGAGAAAAAGGAAGAAAGAAAGGAAGAAGAGAAAAGAAGAAGGAAGAAAGAAAAGAAAGAATAAAAAGCAAGGAGAAGAAAGAGGAGGCTGCAACACGTTTCGTCAATTTTTAGAGTTTGATATCATTTTTTATTAATATTTCTTTTAGTTTTTATTTTCCAAATGTTTATGGATAGCTAAATTTATTTTTCTAGTTCAAGGATATTCGAAATTTTGATTCACCAAGAATTGTGAGATCTAATTAAATTTATTTGTTTCTTTAATTATTCTCTATTTATATGTCTTTTGATTGTGAATTGAAGTTGTTATTTTGATTGATTAATACAAAGTGTACGTTGTTTTAATTGTCAAAACGATACTTAGCCAATTAGGAATCTAAATCCGTAATTGTTTAGGTTTTCTAATACAAGTGGCAAATAACATGGTTAATTATAGACTGATTTTTGACTCATGTTATGAAGATACATAACCTAGCTTAAATAAATCACGCGTGTGAATTTGTTGGTTAGAATTGGTCGTCTCTCTAGAAATTAATGCTATTGGTAAATTAAATCCTATGATCGTATCTAGGATTGTTTATTGATTAGGGAAATAATCAACGAGCGTCTCTTAATTATCGATAAAGTAAGGAGAGATGGGTTGTTAGATCGTATCAATGACCATAACCAATTTAGAGAATGAGTAAAGGATTTTATTTTTGCATCTATGATCAATTTCATGAATCATTACTGAGATTATACCTTGGGCTGGATATTTATTTAATTTGATATTTTCAACAATTTTAATTTTGCATTTGTTATTTACAAATTGATATCACATTCAAAAACTCAAAACCCCCACTTATTTTCAATTCATTGCTTTTAATTTTTTCGAAGAATTAAATCTAACCAGTCCCTGTGGATTCGACCTTACTCACCACTATTGCAATTTATTTTTACAAGAGCGAGAAAACATTATTATTTGTTGGATTCGACACCCACCAAATTTTTGGCGCCGTTGCTGGGGACTGGTGTTAATCAGATATAATTTTTCATTTATTGTTATCTATCTATTTGTTTATTTCTTTTTATATCTTTTACTAATTTATTTATTTCTTTTATGCCCCGTTGTTCTCGTACAGGTGAGTTGCCATACGACCCTGAAATTGAGAAGACATCTCGGAAATTGAGGAAGGAAGCCAAGTTGCGCAAACGAACCAGATTGAATTTAGTAGCTGACCCGACATATTCAACAACTGATTTTTCTAGTGGTTCTGAAACTGAGCAAGAGAAAGCAATGGCCAATGAAGAACGAACTTTACGGGAACTGGCTGCCCCAAATGAAAATCAACAGCCACTTTGCATTCAGTATCCAGTCCTAGATGTGGAATTTGAATTGAAATCTGGACTGATCCATTTGCTACCCAAGTTCTTTGGGCTCGAGAATGAAGATCCCCACAAACATCTGAAGGAATTCCACATGGTGTGTTCAAGTATGAAACCACAAGGAGTGACTGAAGAACAAATCAAGCTGCGGGCTTTTCCATTCTCACTAGCTGACAAAGCAAAAGATTGACTGTTATATCTACTACCAGGTTCTGTAGCTACATGGACAGGAATGGTCATATTATTTCTTGACAAATTTTTCCCAGCCTCAAGAGCTGCAAACATCAGGAGAGAAATTTGTGGAATCAAACAGAGTGATACTGAAACACTTCATGAATATTGGGAAAGATTTAAGAAGCTATGTGCAAGTTGTCCTCAGCACGGGATTTCAGAACAATTACTCATTCAATACTTCTATGAGGGATTGTTACCAATGGAGAGGAAGATGATGGATGCAGCTAGCAGAGGAGCTATAGTGAATAAAACCCCAACTGCCACTAGGGATTTGATTTCTATCATGGCTGCTAACACACAGCAGTTTGGATTCAGACAAGACACTCCTGTAAAAAGGGTGGATGAGGTAAATGTATCTTCTCTTGAAAATCAAATAGCAAATCTAACCTCTCTTGTTGAACAAATGGCTGCAGGAAATATGCAACAGGTTAAGGCATGTGGAATTTGTGCTGCCACTGGTCATCCAACGGACACATGCCCAACTCTCCAAGAAGATTCATTTGAGCAAGCTAATGCAGTTGGGAGATTTCCAGGCCCACCTCAAGCGAATTATGATCCTTATTCAAATACTTATAACCCAAGATGGAGGGATCATCCCAACTTTATTTATCAAACCAGGCCACAATTCCAGCCTAGACAACCTACTCCTCAACCACAACAACCCTCTTCAAGTTCAGGTATGTCTCTAGAAGAAATTGTTAAATCACTTGCAATTAATACACAACAATTTCAACAGGAGACGAGGACGGGCATTAAGAACTTGGAGAATCAAATGAGTCAATTGACATCAACTGTGAGTAGATTGGAATCCCAAGGTAATTTTCCTTCCCAAACTATTGTTAACCCAAAAACAAAATGTTAGTGCAATTACCTTGAGAAGTGGGAAGGAATTGAAAGAATCTAGCAAGATGAAGCAAGGAAATTCAGGGGAAGAATATGAAAAGGAAGTTATCCCACAACATCAATCTGATAAGTCTGAAAGTCTCAATAGAGAACCACCGAAAGTTTATGTGACAACCCCTCCTTTCCCTACAAGATTGATTAGATCCAAGAAAGAGGAAGACGAGAAGGAAATCCTTGAAACTTTTCGCAAATTTGAGGTAAATATTCCCTTACTTGATGCAATTAAACAAGTACCTCGTTATGCTAAGTTTCTCAAGGAGTTGTGCACCCACAAGAGGAAGTTGAAAGGCAATGAAAAAGAAAGTATGGGAGAAAATGTTTCGGCTGTCCTCCAAAAGAAACTGCCTCCAAAATGCAAGGACCCAGGTATGTTCACTATCCCTTGCAAAATAGGTAAAGTAAGGATTGAGAAAGCAATGTTAGATCTAGGAGCTTCAATAAATATTATGCCCCTTTCGGTTTATTCATCTTTGAATATTGTTCCATTAAAAGAAACGGGTGTGATTTTGCAACTTGCTGATAGGTCTAATGTTTATCCCGAAGGAGTTTTAGAAGATATTTTAGTGCAAGTAAATGATTTTGTTTTTTCTGCTGATTTTTATGTACTTAATATGGATGAAGACTCTTCTTTTAATTCTACACCAATTCTTCTAGGAAGGCCATTTTTGAAAACATCTAGGACAAAAATTGATGTGCATGATGGTACAAATAAATCTCATTGTCGTTGCAACCTGCCGGAGTAATCCCTTTGCCAATGTGAGTTGCATCACGAAAAAAAAAATCAAGAACACATTTTGACGTAATCTACATAATGGTTAACTAGTATTTCTTAGTTATCGACCATAAAGTCGGTATTGGTCATTTACTCAATGCTATGTATAAATTGCGAAATTTGTAATCTTTGCTATTGGTAGATTAATAATTGATTCATTCTTGCATTATCGTACAAGAATGTACATTGGTTTAGGATCTACTAATTTATTTGATTGTAAACCGCGATTTTAAACCGCGCCTAACTGCAAAACATGATTTTGGTTTAGGAAATGAAATAGTTTGGTTTGGTTTGAAAATTTTTCAAATCGTTTTAAACGGTTTGGTTTGAAATTTTGCTACAAACCACCCAAGCCAAATTGTGTTCACCCCTAAACCAAACTATTTGAAAGCGTTTGGTTTGGGGCAAAACCAAAACGTTGACATGTATGCTGGACCCGAACCAACGGTTTCAAAATTACGATTTCAATTCGATTTAGCAGTTTGGCGGTTTCAATTTACAGTCCTAAAGAAATTGAATGAATTTGGAATTAAGAAAAGTTAAGTGGCATTTCGAAACTAAATGGAAGTTTTGGGGCAAAGCTACACATTTACCTAAAATTGGACTTAACTTGCAATTTACCAAAAATTAAGGGGCCGTTCTCTTTATGTTTTGATTTTGAATTTTGTTTTGAATTTTGAATTTTGGTTGTTTGTTTTGGAATTGTTGAAAACATGTTCTCTTTGTGATTTTGGAAAACTGTTTTCAAAAATAGAAAAGTGAAAAATGCGTTTACTTTGTAATTTTCTGATATATTTATTTTGCGATATTTTATATGTAAAAAATGGTTGATTTGTTAAATTACATTAATTTTAATGTCAATAAATCAGTTAGTTCTCTATGTCAATAAATTCATCATTAATATTGTTCCAGCTAAACAAAAATCCAACCCCATACCAACAAAATCTTAAGATGGATCTATATATAATGGCAAAATAATATAAGAATTTTAAGTGAATGAAGTCTCACATATTAAAAAAAAAAAAAATCTTAACATAGATCTATATATAATGGAAAAATAATATAAGAGTTTCAAGTGAAGGAAGTGTCTCACATTTACCCAAAAAAAATCTTAGCATGGATATATATATAATGGCAAAATAACATAGAAACTTTAAGTGAAGGAAGTGTCTCACATTTAACCCAAAAAAAAAAAGGTCCAAAATGCGCGTTTTGAATTTTTTAATACAAAATATCAAAAACGCAATAAACTCGTTTTGAGTTTCCTTTATATTTTTTTTTTTGAAAAAAGGAATTTCTGAAAATAGGGAAAGTGAACGCATTTTAGATATTTCTGAAAATCGAAAACTCAAAATAGGCTGAAAATAGTAAAGAAAATAGGGCCTAAACTTTTAAACCTAGACCAAAATACCCATCTCGTCTCCTCCCCCTCTCTCTCTCTCTCTCTCTCTCTCTCTCTCTCTCTCTCTCTCTCTCTCTCTCTCTCTCAACTCCCACTCCTCCCCCCCCCTCTCGCACACTCCCATCGTCAATCATCGGCCTCCACCATCATCCATCGTCCCCACCACGATAAAGTCCCCCTCCCTCTCTTCCAGCACACCTATCACAAGAGCGCACACACACAGTCACACTCACTCTCGAACACACACACACGTATGCACGAGCACACACATTCACATTAACACCTACGTTAACATCCTCATTATGTATAGATTGAAGTGTATATATTTATATATTTTTATAGTTCAGATTTTGGATTTAGTTTATAATTCGAATTTTAATTGTTTATTCAGTTTTTGAGTAATGTGTATGTGTGTGTGTGTGTGTAAATTTCAGGTCTGGAATTTTAGAAATTAGATTTATTTGGTTGATTTTAGGATTTAGTTAAGACTTGAATTATGATTTTCAGTTTGGTATTGCAATTTAGGGATTTAAAATTTTGATATTTCTGTGAATTGTAGAATGAATCAGATTTTTGCTAGTTTTGGCTTTTGTATATATTGGTAAGTAAGGTTCCAAATTTTGTCCTTGAAATTTAACCTTGACTTCGAGTATGGTATGGATTTATTTGATATAGCTTAATATTTTGTTTGGAATGAATGATCACAAGAAAGAACAGGAAAAGAAAATTCATTTTTGTAACTTTTTTAGTGTTAAGAGAATGATGGATATGTGATTTTGAACTAAAAGTATATTTTATTTAATGAATAAATATAAATTAGGATTTTTTAGCACATTGACGTCACCGGCACTTGAGACTCTTTCACTTGCAAATCTAGAAAACGGTAAATACCAAGTACGTCATGTAAGTAAACTTTCCCTATTTTCATCAAAGTTGGATATCAATGTGGAATTAATGTACTTAAGAGACTGTCTTGTAATTTGCTTGCTTTGATTTATACATGTATGTGTAATTAAGAAAAATGTTCAAGCATGTATTGTCATCAATTTGAAAAGTCAAACGCTTTGAAGAATGTTGAAAAGTACAAGTTTTCTCAAAATTTACGTATCTTGAGTTTTAAGAATGAATTGGGTGTACTATATGATGAAAGAAGTGAGTGAAAAATGGAGCGCGGGGGACTAGTGTACACGAATTAAATCGCGTTGTGGTGGAATGTTCAATGGCTTTGCGGTGGACTATTAAACTGCTTTGCCGTGGAAAAGTAAATGTTAAACCGCGTTGCGGTGGATAAGTTATTATAAAACCGCATTGCAATGGTTTTACAGGTAAATAAAATCTTGTTCCAAATAAGAATTGTCCACTGCTCTTTGATTGGCTAGAAGATATACTAAGTGAGCTCACAGAAGAAATAATTTGAAGTTTTTAAATGTTAAATTGAAAGTTTGAAAAGTTAAAGTAAATGGAGATACATATTTCAAAGTATTAAGGCATTTCATGTCATAAGCATGCATCACGTGCATAAGGTTTACTTGCTAAGATTTATATTTCACCCCTCTATTTTTTCCCATTTCAGGTGATGAAAGCTAGATGATTCAAGGAGAGTATTTGGTGGTAGACTCAAATAGTACCCGAGTTCGGAATATTTTCAAATTGGATTAACGGATTTAAATTTCATTTTTCATTAGTTGCTTCTTTATTTGTTGATTCTTTAAAATGTTTAATTAGATCTAGTTCTGATTAAATTATGGTATTATATTAATAGTTAATAATTCCCTATTTAGTTATATAGGATTTATGGATTTTTTATTGCTATTGTTTTGGAGTTGGAGATTGATTTCAAAATGGTTTAGTTGTGGTTGGATGTTGAATGGATTGTGGTTTGATATTTTTAATTTTCATTGTGGTTGTCATGTCCCTCTATAAGTTGGTTAAGTCCAATTTATCGGCGAGCCTTTGTCGAGATTTCTTTAGAATGTTTCAATAGAAAAATTATTTTTTTAATATTTATAATGTTTTAGTTCCTCATTTAAACTAAAAGAAAGAACGCATCTAAGTTTAGGATTTTAAACTTGGTGTTTTACATCCATCCTTCAAGCGTATAAGAATATATCACATTTGCTTTTTACCGAAATTTTGGATTCATCTCCAAATGTGACATTTCCACTCACTGATTCATCAAGCTCCACGAACATGCTTCTATTTCCACACATATGATTGCTAGCCCCGGTGTCAAGTTATCACGAGGTGACTTTCCTTTCTTCTCTTCCTTTGTATGCCAATAGCAATGTGGAGTCTAGTTTCTTCTCATCTTCTACATTATTTGCTTCTTCTTCAACTTGATTATTAGCTCTATATTCCCAAGTAAAATGTCCAAACTTTTGCCAATTATAACAGTGAACTTGATATTTTTCATGCCTTTTCCTTGGATCCAAGACCTCTCATTGAAAATGTGTTTATCTACTTTATCATTGTTGATTTTCTTGTATTCTCCTCTAGCTCGACCACGATCATGTCCTCTTCATTTTCCATTATTGCATGTATCTCTTTCCTTCAATGTGAGCTTTGTTTATAATACTCGCTTCAACGTACTTTGTTTCTTCTTTTGACGTTCTTCATATGCTTGGAATGACCCCATGAGCTCCTCGATGGTCATGCTTTCTAATTTTTTTGATTCTTTAATTGTGGCCACAATATGCTAAAATTTTGGGTACCATAGATTTTTCTCCTTAATTCTAACATTATCCAAAATTTCTCTATTTGATTTTAATTGGTCAACTACCGCAAACACTCTAGAAAAGTATTCAAAATTAGTTTCGTATTCTTTCATTTTTAGAGATTCAAACTTGCCTCTTAGAGTTTGCAAGCAAACCTTCTTCACCTTATTCGCCCCTTTGTGCCGGGTACAGAGGTGCTCAACAGTCTACACGTGTATGAATAGATACAGATTTCAGCTTTAGCAGATGATTTAGTTAGGTAACTTTTGATGTGGTGTATTATATATTACACTTATCATTTTTGTCACAAATGATTATTTCATGATCCTTATGAAAAATTATTTTTAGCACGTATGTTTTGATTTTAAGTTGCAAAGCTTTTATGAAATAAATTATATTCTTAAAAATGGTTTACAAAATATAATTCATTTAGGAATTTTCACTCACTGATTTGAAAGCTCATGTTTTTCCCCATCTCTTCATTATAGGAAGAAGTTAAGATTTTGGACAGCGTGGAAGGAGCTTTTGCAGTCCCCGAAGAGCTTTTAAATGTAGGCATTTTCATGTCCTTTTTCGATAAGCTCTTTAGAAGTTATCTTTTATGCATATATATAATTTTATACTGTATTTTGTGGAAGTTACGCTTTTTTCAGTAATGATTATGGTGATTATGTATTTTGGATTGTATATTTATAAAGGAGTCGACTAAGAATTGTAGTTATTTTATTACATCTATTGGCATGCTTGGAAGACTTGAGAAGTGCTATAAATTTTGATTCATGGTTGCTTGAAGATTTGTGATTGTATTACAAGTTGATTATATCAATGTTGTAGGGGAGACTCTTATCTATTTTTTTATAAATTTATACGGGATCAAACTTATTTAAAAAGAGATTTTGAGAAATAAGAAAAGCCAAGATAACCTTAATGGTGGGTCCAGTATCTACCTGTCACCTTCCATTAGCAAACTTCACGTTTTAAGTCCAATAGTGTGATCTGGGATGGATCGTGACAATTGGTATCGGAGCAAGTTCATTATCCTTTGGGCAATACATGATTATTTAGTCTACAAGTTTGTGTTATTCTTTTTTTGATCCGTCAACCTGTAATGCATATTTTTAGGTACATGATGCCTCGAGGTGGTAGGACTCATGGACGTTTAAACCCAAAGCTTCGAAATCAAAATGCTCTTCAAAGAGAAAATGTTAGAGTATTAAATCAAGCTGAAGAATTTGTCCACCAAACACCAGTACAATAGAATCGAGGAAATGCAATCGGGAATTACTACTTATCTGAGAGAATTGATATGGTCATTGCCTCTCTTTTACCAAATTCATTACAAAACACAGCTAGAAATGATAGTATTGAAAGATAAATTAAGCTTGGGGAAAAACATTTTGAAAGTACCTACAATCTAGGTGATGCTGAGATTTGGATGAAGAACTTGAAGGATATCTTTGAAACTATGGTATGCTTAGATGTTACTAGTTGCGTCTTGCCACTTTCTTGTTAAAAGGAGTTGTGGCAAATTGGTGGAGTACCTATCGAGGTCGATATTGTGATCATATTACTATCACTTGGACCATTTTAAGGAAGCTTTTTATGAGTCATACTATCCTTCAACCTACCATGCAGCTAGACAAAGTAAATTTTTGAATCTTGTTCAGGGATCATATAATGTAGCTGAGTATCAGAGGTGGTTTGTGGAATTATCCAAATATGCTACATTTTGTGGCTGATGGAATGAACAAATCCAGGTAGTTTAAGGAAGGATTGAGGACGGAGATTAGGGCCATGGTGACGGGCCATGTCATCATAGTTTCAGTGAACTTGTAGAGGTAGCCTCAAGAGTCGAGACGACAATTTTGGAAGGAAAGAATCAGGGAGTACAAATGATATTTCGTGGTGATAACAGTTAGACAGGGACATATAGTGGACAATCTAAGAAGGATTAGAAAGGATTTTGGTCGGGTGTCACGCGCTCTAGGAGCTTTAAATCTAAGTCTTGGGGTTCGAGATTTAGTGGAGGATCTGGACGTAGTTAGAGTTATGTATGGCAGCTAGGACATGGCCGTTCTCACGTGTAGGTTTCTTCTCTAAGATTTTACTCCTAAATAGGTTAACATTGTTAGTGGTCCCAGGTTTCCGCATTGTCAGTCTTGTGGAAAGTGTCATGCGGGAGAGTTCCTTAAGAGTACTGGTGGTTGTTTTCATTTTAGTCAGATGTGACACTTGAAGAAGAATTGCCTAGGTCGATTCTACGAGAGTAGTGCATCACAGATGGCTCCACAAACTGAGTTTAGCGACACGAAACAGAATCAGAATAAGAAAGATAATGTGGGATCAACAAGTGGGATACATTCAAATCTTCTAGGCTCTGGTAAGAGAGGATAGGTAGGACATCCCAAGTCCCAGAGTAGGATTTTTACAATGACACAGCTGCAGGCAGAGGAGTCGCCTTATTGTTGGTATGATATCTATTTTTAGAAAAAGATGTTGTATAATTCGAGTGAATGATTATGAACTGAAATATAATCTTATTCCACTTGATATTTGTGACTTCGATGTTATTTTGGGCATTGATTTTTTATCTATGAATTGTGCTTCAGTTGACTATTTTAGCAAGGAAGTTACCTTTAGGAGGCCTGGAACCCTAAGATTATTCTTTAAGGAAAAAGGAGAATCTTACCATCATGTATGATATCCACTCTTGATGCTTGAAGACTTTTGAAGATAGGTTGTCATGGATATTCAGTTCATGTGATTACTCAAATTAGTAAGCTTACTGTAGAATCTCAGATTCCATCATTGCAAATCACTATTCAAGAAGGATTGACAACATAAGAAAAATCCAGTCTTCAACTCGAAGAGCTAGAAGCTTTGGATGAGAATAGATTAAAAGCAAGGATGCACTTGGAATGCTATCAAGCTTGTATGGCTAAGTCCTTCAAAAAAAGGGTTAGGCCAAGTATCATTTCAAACCGGCTATGTCAATTCCATACAATATAGGGAATTGATATACACATACATGAAGAGAATATTGTAGATTGGTCTTTATAAAATGAAGCCTCTATCTTTATTCTAGAGTATAACTTTATAGACTAAGAGATAGATAGTAATGCTAACCAATAATAATAACAAGAAAAACTAGGGGCAAGTTCCAGCCTAAATATGATGGTCCAATTCTTTTTACTCACGTGTTCACCAGTGGAGGATACAAGTTCTTAGATAAAGATGGATTGCAAATCAGACCTATCAGTGAAAAATTCCTGAAGCGTTTTTACGCTTTCTTTATAATTTTCATTGTACATAAGTGTACTACTCCTAGCCTGGAAGAGGATAAACTATCCACAGTCCTATATAAAAAAAATATTTTAATAATCTACTTTTTGACTTGATACTGCGTAGACAACTTGGATGGAAAATATAAAACCAAGTTCAGTAAAAATCAATTAATTCTTTCTTTTTTCTCTGTATTTATCTTTCTTTGTAAAAAAAATGTAAAAGAGTGATGAAAGAGAAAAAAACCAATAAAGAAAGACGTTGATGAATCAAAGTTCGTACAATATAGCAAAACGAAAAGAAAGAAGAAAAGAAAAGGATAAGAAGAATATTAATTCTCTCAATTTATCTTTGTCAATCAACTGTAAGAAGCTATCTTTAAGAACCTTCCTTTCTTGGTCAATGGAGTCTACAATGGTGACATCTTTAATTTGTGCTTGATCCAATGTGGTCTTCTTCATCTTAAGTAAACTGATATTTTCCTAACAAGTTTGGAGTTCATCACGGATTCTATCCAGCTCGAAATTCAATTGACTAATTCGAGCTTCCAAAGAAGAACACGTGGTATTCTTTGCTACTATCTGGATATAAAGAGATTTTAATTGCTTAGCCTTTTCTTCCGCGGTTAAACACTCAGGTAATGCTATCTTTTAACAAGATAAATGTCAAATTCTCCACACAAAAAAAAAAAAATGTATTCACGTATCTCATCAAAGGCAGTGGATCTGCACAAAATTGATTGGTGATCAAATTTTGAAGAGTTGACTTGCTGTCATTCCACCAATTCCGAATGTTAGAGAAATCATGCTTCAAAACTTCCTTATACAATGCCCGCAAGAAATTAGTCATGGCTTCTTTTATAGCATTCTTCAAGAAAGAAGAATCTTCAGTAAATCTATTCAAATAACTACAGATGGAAGAACAAAATGGCATCGTCTCACAATTATTTTTCTTCTAGCCTGGGGCTAGTAATGCCAATATAGGTGAGATAATTTATGTAGCCCATCCAATCCCTAAATTGTTGACGCGCAAAGCCTCATAATTCACCTCGTCATCAAGATCCACTAGATTAGGTTATTTAATACCATTATTAATACTGCTTGGATACTTGCAAGGAGACTTGTACAAATCGTGAATGCCATAAATTTCATCTAGTGCATCAATCATCTCGCGATTCTCATGAGTTTGATCTATTGAAATGTTGGGAATTGTAAAGTAATCCACCCCTTCAGGATCTTGTGGAAACCCTACAAAACGGGGGGGGGGGGGAGGGAGTTGAAGAAGATTTATAACAATTTATTATACCATTAAGTAAGCTGAAAAATATATATGTATACCTGCGTTCTGTGTATGAAGCGTCATATCTAAATTTTCATCGACAGATGATACGTCTGGAATGCTCAAGTCAGGTCTAAATGTTTTATAACAAGCTTCCTTGGGATTCTCCATAACTTGAGGTGTTTGTTCCCTAGAGCCACTACTTTTGGAAATTTTAATTGACTCATGTACTTGTCTACATGCTCTAAAGTAGAAGCGCAATCTCTGGAAGAATGCATTATTTTAATTTCCTTAATACCTCTTTCATTTGGAACATCCAAAAGTCTTTTTTGGAGTGTTTCCTAGGAAACTACACAAGAAGCGTCCAGCTCATTGACAATATGTTTTCTTGTTTGTTCGGACACAGATTGGGATTTACCAGGTACAAAGTTATTATCCTCACGGGACAATAAATCATTCACTTTAATCTTGTTCATGTTAGGAAATACTTTATCCTTTGACCAAGCCTTGTATGATGGATCAACTTTATGTTGTATGTCATCAATATGCCCTAGATTGTGGAAGGTTCGTTTAATCCTTACTGGTGTCAAAGATAACCAAGCATCGTAAAAATTTATTGCATTAGCTGTTGGCATCATTTGTTTTTAGTGAGCCCGGAATGGTTTGCCTAAAGCTCTATTGCCTTGTAAATCTGTGAGGGCCGTAGGCCTAAAAAACGAACAAATTATTTCCACGACAGTAAGAAAGGAACTCTGGTCGGATACTTATCATGAACTCTAAAGTTTCCATAGACCTCTCACTATTATCTGTGCATATACCACCATGAGGCAAACGAATAGGATTCCATGAAAAATCATCAGAATCAATTCTTTTGCAAATAAGTTCTTGACAATAAAATGCATCAACCTCCTAATGCTAGAAATCATTTAAATTCCCGGACATATATTTGGAATAGGACAATCAATGTACATGTCAATGTTGTCATAGATGCCCCGAACAAAATAATTCACAACCTAGGCATACAAAAAAATGTCCAAAAAATGTATATTTAACTGATTCAATGTCATGACCAGTCGCACAATTTGTTTTCTATAAGTCCTCTATAAATGCAAGCTAAGATGGGAGGTACCAAGTTGTAAGTCAATTTGGTAGTCATTATGGAAGCTACTTAAAAGTTCCAACTCTGAGACAGTCAACCGTAGAAGGAAAAATAAAACTGTAGAGCCAAAGGGAAAGATAATTCGTTATATCCAATTCTTCTTGTTCTTCAACGGATAAAGAAGAATTCCAATAATCTCTGTCAATGTGCAGAATATCATATAATTTTCTATAAAAATAGGTCTTTGTATTTTGTCTTTGGTTGCTGACTGATCTCCTGAAGATTGATTTGCTTCCATAACTTGCTTAAATGCCTTACTTTTCCTTGGATTCGAAACAAAATCGTCAGTTTTGAACAAAAAAATCAATCCAATCACTGTGACATACGCGATCACTCTTCTTCTTGTCCATGATCAGTGAAAAGACCTTAAAAAAATATAAACAAGATTTGTGGAGGTAGCTTGTTAGCTCCAAAAGACTTGGTACTACCTCCTCGTAATAATCACCTTTGATGGAAATTCCAGTAATCTCTTGGATATTCCAAAGAAAAATGTTGATCTCTTCATTGACAGTTACAAAAGTATTGGTATTTAGGCATCAAACTTTCCAAAGAGCTCAATAAATAGAGTCAAGATTAGAATAGTCCTTAGTGGCAGAGTAAAGTGCATAAGCCAGCTCAAGAAGATTTTCTTAATAAGGAGCTTATGAATCTAGAGGGACCATTCCCAAAACTTCGACAAGTAAGAAAATTCTCCGCGATAATGGAGTGTGCTTCCCCATATAATCTCCCTTGATTAGTTCTCTCAGAATCAACTTCTCTTTGAACCAACATTTCTACTAGAGAGTGGTGGAGAGGAAGACATTAACAAGGATGTCTAATACAATCTGAATTTCTCTAACTAATACGGAGAATACGCATGTACATCTCCTTCAAAAGAACTGCATGGACGAAGGAGTATGTCATTGATTTATGGATTGTGAGCTTATAATCTCTCGTCAAGCTATTTGGAAGCTTCGTGGCAGCCAGTGGCGGAGCATCATGGGGGCTAGTGGGGTCCCTGACCCCACTGAACTTTTGGGATTTAAAAAAAAATAAATTGAATATTAAATGTTGTATAAATTCCAATTGAAATGTATATTATAGTTTTCTAACTTTATTATATTAATTCATAAATTTTAGTTTACATTATTTGTTTGTTCAATATTTAGTCTTAAATCTTGGACATGTTTTAATATTTATCTTTAATGCTTACGTTGAAACTCCACCTTATTATGATTTATTTTAGCACATTCTTGTTAAATATTTTTTTCTTATTCCTTCTTGTAACTGGATTTGCTTAATTTGAGTGGATTATTGTTAAACTTAATTTGGGCATATTTTATTTGATTTTAATATTATTAACTATTTTATTTTGTTTCAAATATTTTCTATAGTTAAGGATCTATTCGACGGCTTTTGTGGATAATAAATTTAGTTTATTTATGTTTTCTAGGTAAATTATGTGATTAAAAAGTGAGAGAGTAAATGTGTATCGTTAAAAAGTAGTTTGAAAAATTGTGTACTTTATAAATTAGATTATAAAACGTATTGATTGTTTAACCAAACACAATGCAACTTGTGCCCCAACTGAACTTTCTTTCTGGCTCCACAACTGATGGCAGCATTGGGAAATAAAGGATTTGGCTTCTTCGTGTGGGATAATAAAGTTCCTTAACTTCATGTGACTTCAAGTTTCCTTGTCTTTGAAATTTGGTTTTACCATCCCTGAAAATAAAACAGCTAACAGAATAAAAAATTCTTTTAATGTAAAACAATTCGTAAAATCAAGAATAATCTTCTAGTGAATATCTAGAAAGATACATTCCATGTATAATATTTGAAGTCTTCGAAGTATCTGTCCTAAAAATTAAGTATGTCAGACAATATCTAAAATGATACATTCCACATTTTTTTTCAAGTCTTCTAAGTGTCCATCCTGAAAAGTAAGTATGTTGGGGAGTATCTAAAATGATACATTCTGCATATTTTTTAGGTCTTTCAAGTGTTCATCCTAAACATTAATTAATTATGTCGAAGAGTATTTAAAATTATACATTATGCATATTTTTCAAGTCTTCCAAATGTCCATCCTGAAAAGTAAATATGTCTGTGAGTATCTAAAATGATACATTGCATATTTTTCAGGTCTTCCAACTATTCATTCTGCAAATTTAATATGTTTGAAAAATATCTAAAATAATACATTCTGCATATTTTTCAGGTCTCAAGTATTCATCTTCAAAATTAAATATGTAGGGGAGTATCTAAAAATATATATTCAGCATATTTTTCAGATCTTTTACGTATCCATCATGAAAAGTAAAAATGTCGAGAAGTAATGATACATTCAACAATTTTTCAAGTCTTCCAAGTATTCTGAAAATTAAATGTCGAGGAGTATCTAAAATAATACATTTCGCATATTTTTCAGGCCTTTCAAGTATTCTTCCTGAAAAATGAATATGTTGGGGAGTATCTAATAAAATACATTTTGCATATTTTTCAGGTCTTTTAATTATTTAATAATTAAAATAAATTTCCCAAAAAAAAAAAAAAAAATTATTCACCCCTCTAGGTGTTAGTTGAGTAAAAATAATTTATATCAACATATATGCTATGTTTTTGTATATTGAAGTGCTCATGTATAAAAATGTTAACAGAATGTCCTTTTTTTTTTTTTTTTGGGAATCGTGTGTTAATTGATTGTTGGACAAATATTTTGCACTGTTTCATATGTACATGTGGGTAGCAAATGTTTGTTTCTCATTATATATATGTTGTCTTTGTTTTCTTTTCTTTTTTTTTTTCATTCTTTTAGTGGATTGTTATTGTGGTTAAATTTTGAATTTGAAACCCAAAATTTCTGAAGGTTCAAGGAAATTTCTAATTTGTTGTATATAATCTCAAGTTCAATCAGTCAAATAACGAGTTTTCACAAGACAATTATCGAATTTTGCATACGTCCAGAAAGTATGTCAAATCTCGAGTTTGTTATATAAAAGTCGAGTATGATTTACTATGCTAATCTCGAGTGAGTTGCGCAAATATCAAGTTTTCTATGCAATTCTCAAATTTTAACGTTGAACTCTAAATTCAATTTTCATTTCAACGGTATGTTATTTCTCTTATGAAGATCTGTATAACAAAATTTATGCACTAATTCTTGATACATTTCACACGTTGGTTCCTCATTTTGCCTCTTTTGATAATTTTATGTCCAAATTTTCTTCTTTATGTATCAATCATCTTTAAGTTCAGGGTTTAACCTATAATGATTATTTTTACATAGTATTAAGTAGAAATATGTTCAATCTGGTACAAAATTCAAAATTTCACAACACTTCGAGATTCTCTAAATTTAGAAATATTAAATGCCTATCTAAAACAGATTTCCCAGATCGAAATCTTCGTGGCGCAACTCGAGATTTCTCAAAAATATAAGATTTCATCCACGATTTGATATTTTCAATAAAAATTGACATTTAGTCGATGATTCTAAAATTACACGTAACTTCTGTACTTGGGAAGTATAGAGCTTTCTTTGCGTATCTTGAGTACATTGGACAAATATCTAGTTATGCAAATTTAGAAACACTACTAAAATTGATACTATTAGGGACGCCAAATTAGGGGCATAATAAGTGATGTGCCCCTATTAATAATTTATTAGGGGCTAAATTTTATTCAGTCTCTGTTAATACTAATTAGCGCGGATATAAAGGCTTATAATAATTTATTAGGGACAAAACTTTATTTAATCTCTATTAATACTAATGAAGGCGGATATAAAGACCCTTAATATTTTCAATATTAAATAGGGAAAATAAAAATGCCCCATAATATTTTACCAAAAATTCTCCTACCAAAATTTTTGTCTACATGACAATTACTATAATTAAAGACATAAATAAACACCTCTAATAGGAATTTGTCATATATATATATATATATATATATATATTTAATTATTTTACTCCAAAACTCTAAAATTATACCAAAATTCTTTTTTCCCCTCTCTACCCAGCTAACCCTACTTTTTCATCTTCACAAATCATATAATGGAGAATGGATTTTTTGATCTCAAAAAAAAAAAAAAAAAAAAAAGAGAGAGAGAGAGAATGGATTCCAACCACAAAAGCCCATTCTATTGATATTCCAAAGCACAGCCAAAGTCTACATTACTAATTCAATCATTCCTCTTTTATTTTTATCAAAATATCAAAAATTTGAGTACAAACCCTTTACTGTCTAAACATAAATTTAAGCGTAAATTCTACGAGAAAGACATTATAAACGTTTCAACAAGGTCGAAGGTCACATTTTGGTCACAATCATCACCAAGTTTCAACATAAAACTTGGATTGATGATGCATCTGATCAGCAAGTAGGGGTAAGTTTTTTTTCCTAAGGAAATATTTTCTATTTCTTATTGCGCACACTTTAATTAGAGAAAAAAATATTTTTATAGGCTAAGATATCGCAGGAAATAACACAAATAGTTGCTATACATGGCGAGGAGACCCGAGAACAAAGGTTGCGAACTTATGTAACATCGAGAGAGATTTTGATGTTATTAATTAATGACCTTGTAGTTATTTGTTATCTATTTTTTCATTTAGTGTGATGTTGACATCTGATTAAAAATTTCTATATTTGATATTAAGATTTTTATGTACGTACTCTTCAATTTTTATTTTATTGAAAATATTTAATTCTATTAAATGTTCAATTTTTATATTTACTATAAATTATATGTGCTAATTTATTATGTAATTAATTAAATATAAATGTATTAGGGGCATATATATGTGTCTCTATAATTACTATTAATTTATGATTTAATTAATGATAGGGGCATTTATAAGTGCCCTTATTGTATTGCATGATGGGAAAATTACACTGAGACCTACTTTTAAAGATAAGATTTTAAAAATAATGCTATGAATTTTATATTTGTGAAAATCAGGTCCTAATTACCATTAATATTAATAATAAATAAATATTTTAAACTCAATCCCCCCCTCTCTCTCTCTCACCAATCCACTCCCGACCCTGCAACGTACTCTCACCATCTTCTCCAACCACAATGAATTCCTCCCATGGCTACTTCTGCATCTTGCACAGGCCAATCCACGGTTTCAATCAGTTCTGTTAAGGTCGTCGCTGCTTGCAATCTCTAGTGGCAAGGGTAGAGGGTCGCTGCTTCTGCTAGCAATCTACACCCTCAAAGCGATCTGCTAGCAGTGAGGATTGCCGCTGGAGCAGCTGCGTGTAAGGATTTTAATCAATTGTGTGGGCTTATATGTGAATTATTGTGTGTTGAAAAAAAGGCTATCAAATTTGGTTAAGCCCATTTAAAGTGATCTAATAAGGATTTGATATATCGGGCTTTAATGCATCTAATTAATGTATTGGCTTTTATGTGTAGATACCAGGTCATTACCTAATTCATGATGGGTCGGATTAGGTTAATTGGCAATTCAGTATATAAAGTCGGTTATGGTCCCTGAATCCCACGTATTGTTCATTCTTTTTTGACATCCCATCATCAGAGAGAAAATAAGGACTACGTATCGATTTGGAAGATCCAACCGTCGAATCGTTCATCGTGAATCACGTTTGATTAAGGTACGCTTCCGCTTCAGTTATTTAATTCTTGATAATTCAGCATAATGATTTTGGATCTTAGATAAATAATTTATCTGTGAAATAAGTTATCTAACAAGTGGTATCAGAGCCAATCATCGTATTAATTATCAGATCTATTTCAAGCGCATATATATGAAACCAAATCGATATTTTACGTGTGTATTTTTATGCGAATAGTGGGCTGATTAAATTTCGTGAATTGATAAAATCTGCAAATTCGTTTTCACTATATATCATATATGCATATTTAATTCTGATTTTGAAATAGAACTGGATTAAAATCTGGACTGCATATATGGTTGTAACGCATGAAATATAGTTTGGGTTGTTTGAAATTGATCTCACGGTTGAAATATGGATGTTTTCGGATTTGGGTATGGATTTTTCTGTTGAATATGGTGTTTTGAAATCAGTGAGGGTTCGAGTTTGGTTGATTTTTTGGATGAAATCGGTTGTGGTTGAGGTTTGAATGGCTGACTATGGATTAAACCGCCGCTGGCACTGCCGGCGATGAACAACCCGGTGCCAAGGAGTAGCCGCTGTAGGAGCAGCGGCGGTGAATGCGCAGCGCGCGGCGCTGCAGGCGCGCAGTACCGGGGCTGGCACTGCGCGCGAAGCTGCTGGTGAGAAGCGTTGGGAGTCACTGGGGGATGCGCCGTGTTCTCCCATTTGACAGGCGGCAGTGGAAGCTAGGGTTTGCAAAACCCTAGCAGGTGCGAAATCTGGTTTTCTGAAGAAGGGGCGTTGGTTGGAAATTTGAAGCCTTCAGGGACCACAATGCAATTTTTTGAATTTTTTTTAATTTGCATCTCAGGTCCTCTTTGGTTGTGTGATATAAAACTTAAATCCTAAAGTTACAAAATAATTTAAGTTGGCCCTTCAAGTTCTGAATTTTATGAAGTCAGCCCCTAAATTTATGAAATTATTTAAGTTGGCATTTCAAGTTCTGGATTTTTATAAATAAGCCCCTAAGGTTATAAATTATTAAAGTTGGGGTTATAATAGTTCCTGATTTTATATTTCAGCCCCTGAAGTTTGAAAATTTTCTAATCCAGCTCCTAATGTTTGAGAATTTTTAAAATTGATCCCTAAAGCTTGAAAATTCTCTAATTCAGTCCCCTAAAGTTTTGAAATTTCCTACTTTGGCTCCTATAGTTTGAAAATTTTTATTTTCAGTCCCTAAAGTTTGAAAATTTTCTAATACAGCACCTAAAGTTCTGAAATTCTTTAATTTGGTCCCTAAATTTTGAAAATTTTCTAATTCAGTCACTAAAGTTTGGAAATTTTCAAAATTGGTCCTTAAAGTTTGAATTTTTTTTAATTAAGTCCCTAAAGTTTGGGAATTTTCTAAATTGGCTCCTAAAGTTTGAAAATTTTCAAAATCAACCTTTAAAGATTGAAAATTTCCTATTTTGGACCTCCAAAGTTTGATTTTTTTTCAAATTGGGACCTAAAGTTTGGAATTTCTCAAAATTGGCCAATAAAGTTTTGGGAAAATTGTAATTTAAGTCCTTCAAACTTAAAATTTTAACAATTGGCCACCAAAAGTTTAAGAATATTGCAATTAGACTCTCGCAACTTAAGGATTGCTTTATTCTAAAGTTTTGAATTCTATAATTCAAATCCTAAAGTCAAATGTAGATGCAAATCAATGAATTTCACTTTCAAATATTGGTACATCGGAATCTTTTGAGAGATATAATATTCGAAAGTAAGTTAGTTGAAGCAACATGTTGCCAAAGCAACCTCTCTTGTGGATATTAATTAACTTTGAATATTATAAGGTATTTGTGTGTGTTATTCATTGCGAATATTGATCGGCCCAAAGGAAGGTCAATATTTGGATCGAATTTCACATGCACCTGTGGTGATAAACACGTGGAAATTATTTGGTTTAACGTGTGACCAATAAATCGGTCCAAAGAAAGGTTTATTGGTTAACATGTCTTATTGCCAGTGTTTGATCACTACACCAAGGGAAAATTAGGTGTTTGTGTGTTATTTCATGCGGATATTGATCGGCCCAAAGGAAGGTCAATATTTGGTCCGAATTTCACATGAACTTGTGGTGATAAATACGTGACGGTTATTTGGTTTTACTTATGATCAATAAATCGGTCCAAAGAAAGGTTTGTTGGTTGACATGTCTTACTGTCAGTGTTTGATTACTACACCAAGAGTACCACTTACAAGTCAATATTTCTGTCCAAAGACTAAATATTGATGTTGTGCTAGGTATCTTGTGATGGGCCCTACCATTATTTGAAAATATGATTTGCATAATAAGGTATTTATTTGAGCTATTTTATTTAAGTGTTCTCTATTCGGTTTCAAATTCTGCTAGTAGTATATCTACAAGCTCAAATTTAATCCATGTATTTATGGAACAAACTTCAAGGATCAAAACAAGAACATTAACTTTTCGTTGGCTGCATGGATCTAGACCGTGTACTAAGGATTGAGCAACCTGCTCCTCTTACGGATGAAAGTTCATCTAATCAAATGAGGAACTTTGAGAAGTGGGATTGCTTAAATTACGTGAGTCTCATGATCACTAAGTGCGGCATTCCGGGAGCCTTTAGTGGCATAGTATCTGAGGAGGTAAATGATATCAATGAATTCCTTACCGAAATTAAGAAACTTTTTGTGAAAAAAACGATAAGGCTAAAACAAGCACGCTTATGCAAAGCTTGATTTCAATAAAGTATAAAGGGAATGGGAAAATAAGGGAGTACATCATGTAGATGTCTCACACTGCTTCAAAACTTAAGGAACTAAAACTCGACTTGTCTAATGACTTGCTCGTGCATTTGGTATTGATATAGCTTCCTGCACAATTCAGTCAATTTAAGGTTAGTTATAACTGTCAAAATAGAAATGGACTCTCAATGAGTTCATTTCATAGTGTGCAAGCTTCTTGCACAATTCAGTCAATTTAAGGTCAGTTGTAACTATCAAAGGGAGAAATGAACTCTAAATGAGCTCATTCTATTTTGTGTGCAAGAGGAAGAAAAGTTGAAGCAGGACGGAACTAAAAGTGTTCACTTGGCAAACACCTCTAAAGATAAGGGCAAGAAAATAAAGATGTCAAGGGTTCAGAACAAAAGAAACCACATAAAGACATTAAGGACTGTTTCTTTTGCCATAACTCTAGACATTTGAATAAAGATCATACATAATTTCAACTAAAGCAGCTACTAAAACACCTTATGAGCTTTTAACATGCTTAAAGCTTAGTCTAAAGCATTTTTACATTTGGGGATGTCCAGCTAAGGCTAGGCTTTATAGGCCACATAAAGAAATTGGACTCCAAAACAGTCAGCAGCTACTTTATTAGTTATTCTGAGCGTTTAAGGGGCTATTAATTTTATGATCCCACACTTTAGTCAATTTTGAAACGGGAAATGCAACATTTTTGAGGATGTTGAGTTTGGGGGGAGAAATAAGGTTAGAGATATTGTCTTTAAGGAAGAAGTTGAGGAAGGATCGGTTTTGATTCCTACTATTGCTTTTGACAACGTGCAAGTTTCTATGCATGTCATTGATCAAGAAGCATATCTGGAACCTCAACTAGACAATGTTGAAGAACCTCCCATCCAAAATAAGGTAAATTTCAGAAGTACAAACTCAACAACCTCAATAACTAAAGCCATTAAGGAGATCCACGAGAGAAAGGGAAAAAATGCTATTCCGGATAATTTAAATAGTATTTTTCCAAGAACATAAGGAAAATAATGGAATTGTGGAAGATGGTTCAATCAATTTCCGTCAGGCCATGCAGGGTTCTAACTCTCAAAAGTTGATTGATACCATAAATAAGGAGTATAAGCATATGCAAGACAATAAAGTTTGGGATCTTGTTCCATTACCAGAAGGTGCAGAGCCCATTGGTCTTAAATGGATTTTTAAACCAAGAGGGATTTGATAGGTAGTGTGGAAAGATATAAGGTTCGTATTGCATCTACGGGCTTTGAACAAATTGATGGCATTGATTATAAAGAGACTTTCTCTTCGGTTTCAATGAAAGACTCTTTCAGGAAAGTCAGGTTGTTGCACATTTTGACCTCGAGTTACATCAAATGGATGTTAAGACGACGTTTCTCAATGGAGACATTGATGAGATGGTTTGCAAATTAAAGAAATCCACTTGTGTACTCAAGCCAGCTTCCCGTTAAGGGTAATACAAATTTCATCAAGTAATTATCTCATTTGGTCTTAAGATTAATGCTGTTGATGGTTGTGTGTATTACAAGTTCAGTGGGAGTAAGTATATTTTCCTGGTTTTCTATGTTGATTATTTCTTGCCACTAATGATATAGGCATGTCACATAAAATTATGAGATTTTTGTCAAGGAATTTTGAGATTAAAAAAATCTTGGTGACGTCTCTTTTGTATTAGGAATTCAGATACACCGGGATTGTTCTCGGGGTATTCTTGAATTGTCACAAAAGGGCTATATCGATAAAGTACTTAAGAGGTTTGGCATGCAAGACAGTAAATCAGGGGACAGCCCTATCGCTAAGGGAGACAAATTTAGTCTCGACTAATGCCCGAAAAGTTATCTTGAAGTTAAAGAAATGCAGAGGATCCCATATAGTTCAGCTATAGGGAGTTTGATGTATGCTCAAGTTTGTATGTGTTTGTATATTGCATACATTATTGGGATACTAATTAGATATTTAAGTAACCCTGGGATGGATCATTTAGAAAGCAGCCAAACATGGGTTATAAGGTATTTAAAGAGAACAAAAGATTACATGCTCACATAAAGAAAATCGGATCAGTTGGAGATCATATGGTATTATGATTTTGATTTTACTAGATGCCAAGAAAGTAAAAGATCCACATCATGGTACATTTATCTGCTGGTTGGAGGAGTTATTTCCGGAAGGAGTGCTTAACAAACACTTTAGCTTCTTTCACTTGGCAGCACAGTTTGTAGCATTTTTGGGGCATCAAATTATGGAATATAGCTGCGAAATTTTGTCACCGGGCTGCGTATTCTGTACAATATAGAAAGACCACTAAAGTTATAGTGTGACAATAACTCAGCAGATTTATATTCCAGTAACAACAGGAACTCAACTAAGTCAAAATACATTGACATAAGTTCCTGGTTGTGAAGGATACAGTTCAGAGTGGACATGTGTCAATAAGAGCACATTGGGACAAACTCCATAATTGCGGATCCGCTTGATAATGTATTACAACCCAAGGTCTTTCATGAGCAAAATACTCATATGGGTGTTGTATTTCTTAAGGATATTTGGTTTCAGTGGGAGTTTGTATTTTGGGTGCATTAGACACATTTATTGTCCTTTTGGATACAGTTTAAAGTTAAAGTTATTTACAGCTGTAAGGTTTCATGTTTATTATCTCTGAACTCGTTTGAGGATGATCTTACTAAGGTTGGACCAGTTGGAAATAGGCATGTTGAAGATCACATTACATGTAATTTCCATGCTTCACATCCATACTTGATCCATGTCATTCAGTTATGTCGATATACGTGACCATTGATACGTTTAGTTATGATTAATGTAGCGAAAGCCGCTTTGATCCTATGTTGATATAATTGATGGACCGGACTGTTTGGGAATACATTCAGTAATGATAGCAAAATTCTGAATACTCATAAGGTTATGATTGATACACAATTATAAGGTTACACATATAACCCAAGTGGGAGATTGTAAGGATTTTAATCAATCGTGTGGGCTTATATGTGAATTATTGTGTGTTGAAAAAAAGGCTATCAAATTTGGTTAAGCCCATTTAAAGTGATCTAATAAGGATTTGATATATCGGGCTTTAATGTATCTAATTAATGTATGGGCTTTTATGTGTAGATACCAGGCCATTACCTAATTCATGATGGGCCGGATTAGGTTAATTGGAAATTCAGTATATAAAGTCGGTTATGGTCCCTGAATCATACGTATTGTTCATTCTTTTTTGACATCCCATCATCAGAGAGAAAATAAGGACTACGTATCGATTTGGAAGATCCAACCGTCGAATCGTTCATCGTGAATCACGTTTGATTAAGGTACGCTTCCGCTTCAATTATTTAATTCTTGATAATTCAGCATGATGATTTTGGATCGTAGATAAATAATTTATCTGTGAAATAAATTATCTAACACTGCGATCGTTATAGCCACTAGTAACTGCGCCGCTACGATTTCAACGAGCCGATAGACAGATAGCTACTGAGATGCATCATTCAACCTGCACAGACGAGCTAGTTCCAGAGCTTCTATTTTTTGAAAGCTATCTAGACTTCAAATCGATGGTGGCAGGCGAAAGTTACAGAGGTGGAGCGTGAGGTGGCAGCGCTCAGCTGTTGCGCGCGGCGGTTGCTTTTTCCGCTGCATTGCTGACATTCTTTTTTTTTAATTATTTTTTATTTTTATTTTTATTTTTTGTGTTTGTGTGTGGTGATGGTGGTGGTGGTGGTGGTGGTAGATCTTTCAGTTGTGGTGCATGCTTGTAAATCTGGAAGTTGGATTAGTGGTCAGATGGCGGTGATTTTTTCTTTTGATTGTGGTGGGGATTTTTGGTGATGGTTGTGGTTGTGGTGGTGGCGGTTGTAGAATTGGTGGTGCAGGTAGTGACGATGTGGTGGTGGTTCTCAGCTGTACATGTGACCAATTATGGGTAACTGTAACCAATTATTAGAAAATTATTATGATCAAAATATTGACTTTGTGATACTTGTGATGAATATGGAATGTGACCCATTTTTAGGTAAATGTGATCAAGATTATTTTTGTGCAACTTGTGATAAGTGTGACATGTGACCAAGAAAATGAGTAAATTGTGACCAATAAATAAATAATATGTGACCAGTTATTAGGTAATTGTGGCAAATATGTTGATTAACTATAATCAAGAAATGAGTATATTTTGACCAATAAATAAATAATATGTGACAAATTTTGGATTATTGTAGTCAATTATATTAGATATTGTAACCAGTTGTGACTTTGTGTTACTATTGGACGATGTCTTGATGTGATCTACAGTTATGTCAAATATTACTATGTGTAATCGAGTTTTGTCTTTATGTGAGCGAATTGTGACCTTGTGTAATCGAACTATGACTTTATGTGACCGAACTATGACTTCATGTGACTGAACTGCTACTTTTTATGACGAACTATGACTTTACATGATCAAACTATGACTTTGTGTAACCAATTGGACCTCGTGTGACTGAACTACGACTTTATATGATCGAATTGTGACTTTGTATGATCAAACGGTGACCTTGTGTGATCAACTGTGACTTTTCGGGTGAGTGTGGGGTGAATTTTGAAACTAAATTTGTAATTGTGACTGAACTGTGTCTTTACTGATGTGATGTGGTGGGGTGGGGGGGTTCATGAGGTTGCGGTGAAATTTACGATCAAATTTGTGACTGAATTGTGTCTTTGCTGATGTGATGTGGTGGGGTGGGGGTCATGAGGTTGAGGTGAAATTTGCGACAACTTTGTAACTGTGACTGGAATATAATTTTGTGTGACCAAATATCACTTGCAGGTGGGGTGGGGTGCGATTGGGTAAGTTTTGCCACTAAATTTGTAATTGTGACTGAAATGTGATTTTGTGTGACCAATTGTGACTTTTCGGGTGGGACGAGGAGGGAGCGAGGTGAGATTTGCGATAAATTTGTAATCGTAACCGAACTGTGATTTTCTGTGACCAACTGTGACTTTGCATAGTGGGGTGGATGGGGTGAGTGGTTAAGTTTGCAATTAAATTTGTTTATATGATCTAATTGTGACTTTGTGGGTGGGTGGGGTCTGGGTGGGTGGGATGCAGGGGTGGGGACGGGAAATATTAAGTGTGTGTGGTGTTCGGGTAAAATTATATTATCTTTAATTTAAAATATAATAGATAATTATTTTTTTATTATATTATATATTTTTATTATTATTCACACCTGATTTTTAAAAGGAAATCTTAAGTTTGTTAACTTTAAAAAGTGATAGTTTTAGGTTTGTAATTACGTACTTTTCCTGGGATGAAATTTATGGTTAAATTTGTAATTTTGATCTTGTGTGACCAATTGTGACTTGGAGGGGTGGGTGGATGGGTACGATAGGGATGGGTGGGGTGGGGTGGGTGATTTTTGCAACTAAATTTGTAAATGTGATCGAGCTTTGATTTTGTGTAACTAGCTGTGACTTTTCTGATGGGGTGGGTGGGATGGGGTGTGTGTGGTTAGATTGCTGTGAAATTGTGACTTTTGTGTGACCAATTGTAACAGTTGGTGTGGGGGTGGGTGTTAAATTTGTGATTAAATTTTATGTGATTGAACTGTGACTTTGTGTGACCAATTATAATTTTGTGGTGTTGTGTAGGACGGGGTTGGGTGGGTGAGGTGAGGTGGGGGTGGGGTGGGGTGGGGTGGCAGTGAAATTTGCAACTAAATTTGTAATTGTGACCAAAATGTGACTTTTGTGTGACCAACTGTGATTTTGGGGTAGGGTGGGTTGGGGTGGGGTGGGGGTGAAATTTGTTAGTAAATTTGTAATTATGACTGAAAGATGACTTTGTGTGATAAAATGTGACTTTGCAGGGTACGGGTGGGATGGGTGGGTGAATTTTGTAACTAAATATGTAATTATGACCGAAATGTGATTTTGTGTGACCAACTATGACTTTGTGGGGGTGGGTTGGTGGGGTGATGTGAGGTGGGGGTTGCAGTGAAATTTGCATCTAAATTTGTAATTCACTTTTTATGACGAGCTGTGACTTGTGAGGTGAGACGAGGCGAGGCATGGTTAAATTTGTAACTAAATTGATAATTGTGACCAAAATGTGACTTTCTATGATCAATTGTGACTTTGCGGGGTAGGGTCGGGGTGGTTGGACTGGCGTGATCGATCGGAGTATTGGTGGGTGAGGTTCACCTTTCTCAATGTCTTAGTCGGGAAGGAATTTACTTTTTCTAAGTTGCGTTGAAATTTTCAATTAAATTTGTAATTGTGATTTCTGATGGAAACATGACTTTGTGTGACCAATTATGACTTTGTGGATGGGTGGAGTGGGGTGGGGTGGGGTGGGATGAGACGGAGTGGGGTGGGGTGGGGTGGGAAAAAAATAGAAGAGAAATCATTTTTGGGGTTGGGTGGGTTGTTGGCGGGGTAGGGTCGGGGTGGGTGGGTGGGTGGGGTGTGAAAAAGTAGAAGATTTTTTTTTTTTTTTTTGGTTGGGTGGGGTGGGGTGGGTAGGAGTGGGTCTGGGTGGGTGACGTCGGGGTGTGGGAGCTTTGATGGACATATATAAGTTATTGTTTGATGACTTTTTTAATTTAAATTTTACATTAGCTTTAATTGAATATATGATGGATAATTATTTTTATATTATACAATATTATATTTATTAATTACTAATTAACACCTGATTTAAAAAAAAAATTCAAAGTAGTTAGTTTTAGAAAGTAGTAGTTTTAGGTTTCTAGTTATGTACTTTTCCCTTAAATGATTGGGACATTTAAGTAAGTGTCTCTAATAGAATTAGAACAATAATAATCTTACGTGGCATATATATTATTAGGGACGTTTTTAGTGTACAATTTGCCCCTATTTATTATTAGGGACGCCGTTTATAGGGGCATTTACTAATCCGTCTCTCCTTCTCTTAGAGGCGTTTTAACATTGTTTTCCGCCCCTAACAATATAATTGAGATGCTTATAAATGCCCCTAATACTCTCAATTTGGGTAGTAAATAGTTTTCTCTTTTGTCAATAACACCCTTAAATTTTTAATACAATAATTAATTAAGTTTTATAAAAAGAAAGTTAATTTTTTAATTATATTCTAAATAGGGTTAATTGTATATTTAGTCTCCAACCTTTAAAAAAGGTTGCAAATACATCTAAACATTTGATTTGTTGTACTACACATCCCCAACTTAATAATGGCAATCTTACAACAAGTCACGATATTCTAACCCACACAATGCCTCAATAGGCTCAACAAAGGGCCTGACTCCGGACGGATCAATGATCAATAGAGAATTTTCTGATACAGAGGGTTACCAAGAAGGTGCAACTGCAGAGCATACTGATTTCTACTCTGATCTTACTCCATATTATTCAAACTTATGTTATTCAGAACCTTGGGAAACTAAGGAAGAACTAAAAGGGTTTTAGAGAAACATGAATATAAAAATACACTGAATTTTATTTAGCTGAACTTTCGATGCCCTTACAATGGAGAAGAGCTCCCCCTATATAGAGGGAGGAAAGCCAAAAAAGACACACAAGATATGGACACGCGTCATTATTCAAATACAAACCTTATCAAAATCTTACTTTGATAAAAGCAAGATTCTGACAAACACAATAATACAGAAAAATGACTTAAAGCATAATCTTACTTTTAAGAAAAGTAAGATTTTGATCGATAATAATACAATACAGAAAAACAACTTTAAAGCAATAATTTTGCATACTGGCAATTTAAAAGATAAAAAGAAAGATTCCTACTTTAATAAAGCTGGGCTTTAATAAAGTAGATGTGGATGCTACTTTGTCATGGTTCATCCAGGTTCATGGTGTCTTCTTCGTTTGAGTCTTCTGGGATTAGGGGTAGTCCATGTTGATTTAACCATCTAGTATTATGACGATTTTGTTTGTTTTGGTCCCATTCTTTGGTGTTTTCAAGAATTTTTAGTGTGTCAGAATCAATAACCAATTCTGGGATCATTTGAGACCATGGGTCTTGTCTTGGAAAAGGCTGTCTTGATAGTTTATTTGGTTGGTTTCTTGGTTAGATTTGCTTGATTCTCCTGTTTTTGCTTTTTCTTTTTGTAAACGTTGTTATCACTGGACCAATTTTTCCACCATAGGAATGTCTTTTCCTTCTGCATACTGTAGTGCAAGCTGTTAAGCAATTTGTCAATGATTTCCATTTGTTTTTTCCTTATTTGAAGTCCTTCTGGAGTCTTCTCTGAGAACCTTGATGTTTCACCAAGACTTTTTGTAGGCCTTCCTTGGTATATTTGTCTATACTGCATATCAAATGCATAATCATAATCTGCAGTATATGAATTAGGATATCTTTGCAGATGAGTATCCTGATATGTCTGGATATCTTGTTGGATCCTTCGAGTGTACTCAATTGGCAAAGCTTCCCATGGGGCATCATCTGAGTAATCTGGCCATAATTGTGGTGGAATTGTTTGATTGAGTTCTGCCATGTGGCTTTGAAAATCACGAAACTCCTTTGGATAATGCTCCCAATCCTTATGCATGTTGAAGGGCTGAACTGCATACTCCTTGACACTGCTGAAATGAGTGTAGACCTGTGATTCAGTGAAATAACCTTGTCTTTGAAAATTAAGATCACATAAACATTTTGTGTAGAAGTCCTGAGATCTTTAAATTTGAAAGAAAAGGCTTTGAACATTTTTATCCAGTGTGAGATTGGATAGAACCATTCAGAAAACTTTTTTTCATAATGGTCCACATGTCTAAAAGGAAAATCACGTTGCATCTAAAAGAAAGACTTAAGTGTACTTTGGACATTGAATGACATTCCAATTTGTCAATTTTCCAAAAGGTACCATAAAAAGCAAAGAGTTTCTTTTGAGAATCTGACAGTTAAATGCCTGGGATCAAAACGGAATAGAGTGAAGAAAGTGTAATCTGGATGAAATCCAAGACCTCCAAGTGTTTCAATTCCGGTTTGTCGTATGGCAATGGACTGATATTTTAGCATGAGTTCTTTAGATCTAGACTTAAGAGTTTTGGACCTTATGAGATCGTAGAGTTCAGGAGGAAAAGGGGAAGAGTTATTGAAGGGGAATTGGTTTGAATCCATCATGTAGATGACTGGAATGGTTAGATTGGATGAAGGAAGTATGAGGGAAACTTTTGGGCGGGAGAGAAGATCTGGTAAGAGGTTTTGTTTTCCTTTGATATGTTTGACTTCAATTCAAAGTTTGAGAACCATTCTGCCCATCTGAGTAGTTGAGAGTTTGGGATTTGCTTCCTTTTAAAGGCGAGCATTTTTGAAAAGCTGAAATGTCCATTTCCTCTAAGAATTTGTGCCCAATGAAATGAAACTGGAATTTCTCAATTCCTCTTTTTACTGCCAGAATTTTATTGAAAGTGGAATGGTAATGCTTTTCTGGCTCAGTGAATGATCCACTTTTGTATCCGCAGATTCGTCTTTTTCCTCCTTTATCTTCAAATAAGACAGCTGCCCAAAAGCAATCACTTGCATCTGTTTGAAGGAAATGTTTTCCATCTGTAGGGATTTGTAGGGATAGGAGATCTTTCAACTTTTGTTTGATAGATTTGACTGCCTGAGTTTGAGTAGATGACCAAGGAGGAGGATCTTTTTTGAGCATGAACTGTAGTTGTTTAATTATGGATGAAAGATGATCAATGAATTCCGCCATATAATTAACAACTCCAAGGAATTGTTGAACTTCTTTTTTTAACAAATTTTCATCTGGAAATTTAAGGAGTTCTTGGCCAACATGAGGCTGGAGTGAATATTGACCATCTTTAATATGCATCCCTAAGAAATCTGCTTCACTAACACCGATCACCATTTTCTTTTGGGAAAACATAATACCATATTGTTTAACAAGATCTGTGAACTTAGAAACCAAGTGGGCATGGGACTTTTCATCTTCAGAAAATAATAAGATGTCATCAATGGAAACCAATGTTGTTTCCAATAATGGATCAAAGATTTTTGTCATTGCTTTCTGAAAGAGCGAAGGGGCATTCTTTAATCCGAAAGGCATCACTGTCCATTGGTAGTGATGATTAGGAATACAGAATGTTGTTTTGTGCCTTTCTTCTGGTTTAATCCCCAATTGCCAAAATCCTGCTTTAAGATCAAACTTTGAGAAAACCTTTGCACGATATAGATTTGCAAACATTGTTTTTCAATCTGGAAGAGGGAATTTATCGTCTACAAGGAAAGCATTCAGTGGCTTGTAGTCAATGACTAATCTCAATTTTCCTCGAACTTGTTCACTTCTTTTATTGACATAGAATGCTTGACACGCCCACTGTGAATTTGTTGGTTCAATAAGTCCTTCATCTTGCAATTGAGCAAGTTCTTTGGTAGCAAGTTGAAGATGTTCTGAGTTCATTCCAAGATGGCTAGCTTTTGTAGGGTTGATATCTTCATTTTTCTTGAAAGGGAGAGAAATGAAGAAGTTTGAATTTTTCCAGAGGGGATCTGTGTATTTAGTGAGGAAATCAGAATGAGATTCTCCACAACAATCTCAGATAAGTGTTTCGGTGATGTTTGGAACAGTTATGGAAAAATAGGATGTCATTTGGGTGTATGGTTGGAAATAGGACTTGCACCTGAGACCATTTGGATGAGGAATAACCTTCTTTTCCCATAACTGTTTAATAATATTTCATGCAAGGATGATATCTTTACCAGGTAAAGAGGAACCTAGTAATTTATGGGAAATACCAAGTTCAGGGAAAAACTGGATTGTAACAGGTTTGCTGATTGTTTCTGTTGAAAAAATGTCTCCATTTGTCGCCTGAAAAACTTGTCGATGATTTCGCCACTTATGTTCAAGGAGAATGGCAGGGTTCAGGATGGAATATGCAGCACCAGTATCAAATAATCCTGTAACTGTAATGGGCTTTTCATACTTTCCAGTAAAAATTTTAACCTCAATCATGGGCACCGATATGGATGAAAAGGCTGTATTGACAAGTTGCATGCCATAGCATTCTCCTGTGTCTTTTGGGTCAACGGAATCATTAGAATCATTCTCAAGAGCGAAGACAGTTTGTTGAGTTTGCTCATCTTCCTCAGAGAATAAGGATTTAAGATCTTCATCATCATAGTCGATTTTTGTGGCTGTGAATATTTGATGAAGAATTTTGTCCTTTTTTACTCGGACAGGCTTTTGCAAAGTGACCTTTCTTTCAACAGATGAAGCACCTGTTTCCTTTATTTTTTGTAAATTTCCTCCTGAAAAATCTTTTTTTCCTTCAAAAAGGATTAAAGGCTTCTCTCCGGAAAAACTTTATTCTTCTCTTATGAAATTTCTTCTTTCCTCTGCGTTCACAATCTTTCATGTTTCTGCCACAGTTGATTTGTAAATAAGGCTTCTCACAAGCCTTTTCCAATTTTTTGCCAGTTGCATTGACATCTTTGAGGAAAGCATTTTGGTTGCACAAATTCTTCAATGTTTTCGTTATCCAATTGTGAAGTTCTCCAAAAGAAGTGGCATTTTAAGGTTTTCCTCTCAATTCCATGGTTCTTAATGTTTCTTGTCTGAGAGGTTAAGGAATTGACTCCAGATATGCTTGCTTGATGTTGAATCATCTGGTCCTCCAATGAGATAGTATCTTTGAGCAACATTCTTGAAATGATTTTCAAGATCTTTTGGATTATAGGAACAACACTTTAATTTAAAGAATTCTTCTCTGGCGATTTCCTTGTCATGATCAAACTTTTCACAGAATTCCCAATATAATGCATTCATAAATACATCTGTGGTATTTGTCTCCTGAGTGAGCTGGCGTTGTCTATATTCTCCCATTGTGGGTCAGATATGGGCATATTGAAATTTGGAAACATAGTGACTAAAATAGTTCCAGCATTAAGAGTCATTTCAACAGTTCCTATGCAGGCATGTTGATACTCAGAGAATCTAGTATCTAACAGAGCAATTCTAGAAACTGTAGAAAGACCTTTTCTTCCATGAAGAGTTAAGGTAAATCTGACAGCTCCAAAATGAAGGTGAGTGTATCCTTCAGATTGTTGGATAGTGTATGCCCGTCGAGTTAATTTATTTGTACTCGTGAAATTTTTGGAATAAAATATTATTTTGATTATATTATTTTGAGCATACGTTAGTCCATAGATCGATTCGATATTACTAATTGAGTGTTTAAGTTGTTAAATACAAAAAGATTCAATTTGTAATTCGATCTAAAATTATTGTTCACGATCAGTAAATATGGACAATTTATTTTGATCGTCTCGATTTTATTAAAATCTATCTTTGATTTTTAAAATGAAATTGAGAGTATATTCGATATGTATTGAACGGGGCCACGTGAAATTAATTTGTGACATTAACAATGCAAATTTAATTTCACTTGACTATCGTACATGGAACCTTAATCCTAATCGGATAATGAACTTCGATTACTAACTTGAAGTTCTTTGAGGTATCAATGGGTGAGATCAAATTGTTGGTCAATATCTCAGTACTTTTGGAATTAAAGTAAACTAACGAGGAACATATATCAGAGGATATAATAATTGGTTATTGCTTCAGTAATTACAATTTTACTAAGAGTGCAGTCTCGTTCTTTTAGTGGAATAGAACATGATTAATAAATTATTTTGACTGGTCAAGAGTTGACCATATCAGAATTAATTTATTGGAGCTTAGTTTACTTGGGTCTGGTCAGGTTCCCTTGGTGGCTCCAATATAAAAGGCATATACAGGCTTACAACTTCTATTGGGCCGTGCAGAAATGGGTCTGGGTTATAGTATTAGGGTTGGTAGGGTTTTTAGATGGTAAAGAAGTTATAAATAGTCTTCTAAGACTATTTTTCTTAACCTAATACACTTGTGTGCGGGACACACACTAAAGTGTGTAGTGTATGTTTTCTCTTCTTGATTAAAACCCTAACCCTAGTGTAACCTAAATCCAGAAAAAAGTGACCACCCACTTGCATAGCTTCTGTTGGAGAACACCAAGGAAAACTTTAAGGTTTGGAGCTTGGTGAAATCAGTTTGGAGCTTGGTGGAATCAAGAACAATACAGATAATTGTCATAGCACGCTACAAGGGTAACGATTACTAAACTTTTATCTGTTCAAAATTATTTAATCTAGTCAAATATATAAAACACTGAATTCCTGCTATGTGATGATCCAAATCACAAGAAATTAATTTTCGTGATTAGATATCCCATTGTTTTATTTCCCAACAATGGTATCAGAGCCAGGTTTTTGATATTGTTTTATGTATTTAGATTACATAATTTTGTTATGCATGCGTTAGTGGAGCGGTGTAGGTTTTATGTGATTTGATTTGTTATTGGTTGAATGATATTTTATTGAACTGATTTATGGCCTTAGATTATTTTGTGTAAATCATGTATTAGTTTTATCGAGTCTTGTAACAAAGGAGGTGGATTACGACTCCATGTTTCCCCTTTTGATTTTAATTTAATGCAAAATAGAATTAGAAATTAGTTTTCTATTTCAATTCCAGTCGCCAATCCCGTATCAAATTAGGTCTCAAATCGAGGCTGCTGCTTCAGATGATGTGACTTTTCAGTTCGTACTTGATTTCTAGCGATTTCCAGTACTATTTCACTAATAGACGGCCCTATGTCAGTAATAGTCAGTAAGGCAATTGAGTGAAATACACTTGTGGAATCGGCATGAGTTAAGCATTTTTTGAATTACCTTTTTCTGTATTAGTCGAAGCTTTTTTTCCAGAATCAATCATTGTGGGTTTGGGTATATTTTGTTGTAATCAAAATCCTGAGGACCGAATCATCACAACTGAAATTTGGAGATCTTCTGCTACAATTTAAAGGGCTGGACCAGACTTCATCTTCTTCATAAACGAAGGACCTTCTCTGTAATTTCACCAAAAATCACACAAAACCAGTCTGGAAGCAGGTAAGGGTACGCAGCAGCACTGTGGATTCTGCCCTGCTGTCGTCGATCGATGGAAGTACCTTCAGTACAACGATCTCACCTTGAAGCGGCGGCGTCGGGGCCACAGCACCGCTATGTTTCGTTGTCGCGCCCATGAGTGGCACGACTATGCGCGGCATGGCTTTGTTGTGCTTGCTTGGAGTCGCAATGGCTCTGGTTGACTTCCCTTCTGGAGGCTGAGGTCTCTTCCGACAATGGCATGGTCCCCAGTGGCGGCTGAATTTGCAGAGCGAGAGACATGGATTTCGGCTGGGTAGAACAGAGAGCAGTCAATCGGGCCGTTACTTTCAATTGGGCCTTGACTTCTTCATGGGCCGAATGGACTGAATTAAAATTGCAGATTGGACCAGTTTGTGCATGGGCCAAATTATTATTATTTGAAGAGTTCGAGTAATGGGTTGGACACTTGCAAATGGAAATTGAAGAATTAGGTCGGGTTGTGGCTCAATGTAATCTTTAATTAATTTGTAATTTGTGTCTAGGTTTTGGCAATAAATCATGTTCTAGTTTATTTTATTATTGCATTTATTTATTGCTTTAATTGAATTTTGGATGAATGTCATTTGATAACATGTCATGTAGATCGCATAAACACCGCTCTAGGAACTATATTGTCATGCATGGTTTTATATTTTATTTTCTTTTCTAAATGTTAGATTAGAAAATAATTTTGATAATTATTAAATCGATTTTAAAAGTTAAAATTGATTATGTAATTATTAAACGAAAACCCAATAGTTTAAAAATATTAAGCGAGTGAGGGTGCAAATTCTTGAACCCAGGGCCTCCCTTGTTAGCCCATTAGTAAAAATTTGTGAATGCTTCGTGCTAATTTATTTAGTCTCCCTATAGAAGGGCTGCACTGTTTTGGTTACTGGTTTGGGCCCAATCAGGTGGTGATTTTTTAAGTTTGAATTAATCATGATTACCCTATAGGTAACGTAATTAATTTGGTACTTGAAAATCATCAAGATAAGGGTTGAAACACATAAATCAAAAACATCGTGGGGACTTCCTATAGAATATCCAAACGATGTTAATGATGGCCAAATTTTAACGACAATAAAAATTAATATTGCATGAGATGCTAGATATATTAATTTTAGTGGGAGGGTCTCAGCCTAGCCAAAAATCTCATTTATTTCTCCTATAGAGAAATGTGTTTAAGATTTTGGGGTTTTAGGTTGCCGTCATATTATAATAGTTTTGGGTCTACTTGTGCATAATTTTTTTATTCATGCATCTTATATGAAATTATCGAATGCATAGCTCATTTTTTCTTTATTTCAAAAAAATGTCTGGAAATTCACTGTCCATTATCTTGAACTAAAAATCAACTGGTTGGAGAAAATTTCATTGATTGGAAACGTAATTTGATGTTTGTTCTCACCGCTGAGAAGCATAAAATTGTGCTAACTGAACCTCGTCCCAATGCACCTACTCGGACTTCCACACCTGAACAGAAGGCCGCATATGAGAAGTGGATCCATTCTGATGAGATGGCCCGCTGCTACATTTTGGGTTCTATCTCAAATGTGTTGCAGCAGAAACATCAGAATATGGAAACTGTTGCTCTGGTTATGGAGAGCCTTCAGAAAATGTTCGAATATCAAGGTCGTCAGGCCTGTCATGCTGCCATTAGGTCCATTATGAACATGCGCATAAAACCTGGTACGCCCGTTAGAGATCATATGCTTGCATTGATTGGTCAGTTTAACGTGGCTGAGGTTTTGGGGGCTAAAATCAATTCGGAGATGTAGGTTGACATGGCTTTAGAGACTCTTCCATAGATGTTCTCTCAGTTCAAGGTTAGTTATAACATGAACAAGCTGGATATGTCACTGACTGAGTTGATGCAGGAGCTTCAGAATGCTGAGATTGTTCTTAAGACCGGGGCCAATGATGTGCAGGCTGTTGCTTCTACTGGACCATCCTCTTCCAAGCCGAAAGGAAAAGGAGGCAACAAGAGGAAGAAGTCTAACAAGAAGGGACCACAGCAGCAGGTTAAGAACGCAAAGACAAATGGCAAGCAAAAGGGGAAATGCTTTCATTGTGGACAGAAAGGTCACTGGAAGAGGAATTGCCAAGGATACCTAGCTTCCAAAAAGCAAGGTAATGGTAAGTTATCTTATATTGAGTCTTGTTTAGTGGTTGATTCTACATATACTTGGATAGTAGATTGTGGAGCTACTAATCATGTTTGCAATTCATTGCAGGGGTTCCAAGTAATCAAACAACTCAGTGAAGGGGAGCATACTTTAAGGGTTGGCACAGGAGCAGTGGTTTCTGCGAGAGCTGTTGGAGAAGTTTATCTTTATTTTAATAATAAACATTTGGTTTTGAATAATTTTTATTATGACCCGGATATTACCCGAAATTTGATTTTGGTTGCATTACTTTTTAAACATGGTTATTCTATTTATTTCACTCGTTTGACGGTGAAAATTGTTATGAATAAAGTTTTAATTTGTGAGGGACATATGTTTAACAATTTGTATACTTTGAAACCTGCTGATAACTCACTATATCACATTGCATCTAACAAACACATTAAGTTATCTCCCACTAATGAGACTTGGTCATGTTAACCTACATAGGATTCAAAGACTTGTAAGGGATGGTCCTTCGAGTGACTTACAGGTGGAGTCCCTACCAATCTGCGAATCGTGTCTAGAAGGAAAAATGACCAAGAGACCTTTTACTTTAAAGGGGTATAGGGCCAAAGAAGTCTTGGAATTAGTACACTCTGATGTATGTGGACTCATTAATGTCCAAGCTAGGGGTGGGTATGAGTACTTCGTCACCTTCACTGATGATTACTCTAAATATGGTTATGTTTACCTAATGGCACGCAAGTCTGAAGCTTTTGAAAAGTTCAAAGAATTCAGGACTGAAGCAGAGAAGCAATTAGGTAAGAACATTAAAACACTTTGATCAGATCGAGGTGGAGACTATCTATCCCATGAATTTAGGTCATATCTATTAGAAAATGGGATTGTATCCCAATTAAGTGCACCAGGTACTCCCCAACAGAATGGTGTATCTGAAAGGAGAAATAGGACCTTGTTGGACATGGTCAGATCAATACTAGGCTTCTCAACTCTCACATCATCCTTTTGGGGATATGCTCTACAAATTGCGATATACTTGCTTAACATGATTCCATCTAAATCTATCCCTAAGATACCCCTGGAATTGTGGAATGGGAGAAAGCCTAATTTGGCACATATACGAATATGGGGATGTCATGCACATGTGCTTAAGGGAAAGGTGGAAAAGATGGAATCAAGATCACAAGTATGCATTTTTGTAGGATATCTAAAGGGAACAAGAGGATATTACTTCTATAGTCCTCAAGATAAGAAAGTTTTTGTGAGTACAAATGCAACTTTCTTAGAGGACAAATATATAGAAGAATGTGAATCAAAGAGCAAGGTTCTTTTGGAAGAGATGAAGGGAAAAGTTCCCAATTCATCAACACAGTAATCCGCATTGAACCTACTCAGAATGAATTCACGTCCCCACCAGTTATGGTACCTGAATTCAGTAGGAGACAAGTGGAGGTTATACCTTCCATGTCTGCTAGATCACTGGCACATAACTTGGAGGAGGATCAAGTCCCCATTGCATCACCAGTTGGTATTGAAGTTGGAAACGAGGGACTTGATACCAGAGAGGCGGTGGTAGAACATATACGAATTCCAATCAACCAGGAGCCTCCTCAGCATAGACGTAGTGAGAGAGTCATTAGACTACCCTCCAGATACTTGCTCTATGGAGAGTCTTTCGAGGCAGTCTCCACTGAACAAAAGGAGGATCCTACCTCGTATAAAGAAGCTGTGGAGGATGTAGACGCTGATCATTTGAGGAGTGCCATGGACTCAGAAATGAAATCCATGTACACTAACTCTGTCTGGGATCTTGTAGATGCACCTAATGGGGTAAAACCAATAGGATGCAAATGGGTCTATAAGAGAAAAAGAGGGGTAGACGGAAAGGTAGAGACCTTTAAAGCTAGACTGGTCGCTAAGGGTTTCACCCAAAGAGAAGGTATCGATTATGAGGAAACCTTCTCACCTGTGGCCATGTTTAAGTCTATTCGGATCCTCTTATCCATTGTAGCTCATTTTGATTATGAGGTGTGGCAAATGGAGGTCAAGACAGCATTCCTTAATGGAAATCTTGACGAAAGCATCTATATGATGCAACCAGACGGTTTTATCCAAAAGGTTCAAGAGCATAAAGTATGCGAACTGCGTAGGTCTATTTATGGACTTAAGCAGACATCTAGGTCTTGGAATATCAGATTTGATCAAGCTTTAAAAGGTTATGGTTTTGATCAGAATCTTGATGAGCCTTGTGTTTATAAGAAAATTAAAGACAACAAGGTAATTTTTCTCATACTGTATGTAGATGACATCCTGCTCAATGGGAATGATGTAGGAGCATTAACATCAGTTAAAAACTGGTTGGCGCAACAGTTTGATATGAAGGACTTGGGAGAAGCCAATTATGTTCTAGGAATCCAGATCCTTCGGGATAGGAAGAACAAGAGAATTGCGCTATCTCAAGCTTCATATATAGACAAGATTGTGGTGAGGTTTGCTATGCAAAATTCCAAGAAAGGTCAAACGCCTTTCAGACATGGAATTCACTTTTCACGGGAGCATTGTCCTAAGATTCCTAGTGAAGTGGAACACGTGAAACAGGTTCCTTATGCCTCGATTGTAGGAAGTCTCATGTAGGCTATGCTATGTACTCGCCCAGATATCTGTTACACTGTTGGGATTGTCAGTAGATATCAGTCAAATCCTGGACCAGAACATTGGATCGTTGTAAAGCATATACTCAAGTATCTACGCAGAACTCGAGACTATATGCTGGTTTATTCAGCTCCAGATTTGGTGCCAACAGGTTACACTGATTCTGATTTTCAAGCTGATAAGGGCTCTCGAATCTACATCTGGATCAGTGTTCACACTGGGTGATGGTGCCGTTGTTTGGAGGAGTATCAAGCAATCATGCATTACTGATTCCACCATGGAGGTAGAATATGTGGCAGCTTGTGAAGTAGCCAAAGAGGCAGTATGGTTGATGAAATTCTTACTGGACCTTGAGGTGCTTCCATCTGCATCTCAGGCCATTACTCTATATTGTGATAACAGTGGAGTAGTGGCGAATGCAAAAGAGCCCTGCAGCCATCAGCGTGGAAAACACATTGAGCATAAATACCACTTGGTTAGAGAAATCGTTCAACGGGGAGATGTGACAGTGTGCAAGATAGCATCAGCAGAAAATCTTGCAGACCCTTTTACCAAAAGCTTACCAGCTAAACGTTTTGAGGGTCATATTGAAAATATGGGTGTACTTAACATGTCTCATTTACTTTAGGGCAAGTGGGAGAATTGTTGGATAGTGTATGCCCGTCGAGTTAATTTATTTGTACTCGTGACATTTTTGGAATTAAATATTATTTTGATTATATTATTTTGAGCTTGCGTTAGTCCATAGATCGACTCGATATTACTAATTGAGTGTTTAAGTTGTTAAACAGAAAGATTCAATTTGTAATTCGATCTAAAATTATTGTTCACGATCAGTAAATAAATATGGACAATTTATTTTGATTGTCTCGGTTTTATAAAATCTATCTTTGATTTTGAAATTGAGAGTACATTCGATATGTATTGAACGGGGCCACATGAAATTAATTTGTGACATTGACCATGCAAATTTAATTTCACTTGACTATCGTACATGGAACCTTAATCCTAATCGGATAATGAACTTCGATTACTAACTTGAAGTTCTTTGAGGTATCAATGGGTGAGATCAAATTGTTGGTCAATATCTCGGTACTTTTGGAATTAAAGTAAACTAACGAGGAACATATATTTGTATTATGGAATTCGTCACCTTTAGGTACGATCATGATTTCACTGGTTCTTCTACTGGACAGTTAAATCTGAGCTCAGTAATTCGACAGTGATTGTTGAATTCTATGATGTGATGTGATCACATAGAACTGTCAGATAGAAGATGAGAGTTGAGAATTTATGAATATTCAGATAAGGGTATTTTGGTCATTTAACCTTACTTCGAATGTTCGAGTTGATCAACGGGGGTAACATGTAAGAGCGGTAAGTCAGAGGATATAATTATTGGTTATTGCTTCAGTAATTACAATTTTACTAAGAGTGCAGTTTCATTCTTTTAGTGGAATAGAACGTGATTAATAAATTATTTTGACAGGTCTAGAGTTGACCAAATCAGAATTAATTTATTAGAGCTTAATTTAATTGGGTCCGATCAGGTTCCCTTGGTGGCTTCAATATAACAGGCATATACAAGCTTATAACTTGTATTGGGCCGTGCAGAAATGGGCCTCTGTTATAGTATTAGGGTTGGTAGGGTTTTTAGAGGGTATATAAGTTATAAATAGTCTTCTAAGACTATTTTTCTTAACCTAATACACTTGTGGGCAGGACACACACTAAAGTGTGTAGTGTATGTTTTCTCCTCTTGATTAAAACCCTAACCCTAGTGTAACCTAAATCCAGAAAAAAGTGACCACACATTTGCATAGCTTCTGTTGGAGAACACCAAGGAAATCTTGAAGGTTTGGAGCTTGGTGAAATCAGTTTGGAGCTTGGTGGAATCAAGAACAATACAGATAATTGTCAAAGCAGGCTACAAGGGTAACGATTACTAAACTTTTATCTGTTCAAAATTATTTAATCTAGTCAAATACATAAAACAATGAATTCCTGCTATGGGATGATCCAAATCACAGGAAATTAATTTTTGTGATTAGATATCCCGTTGTTTTATTTCCCAACACAGATAACCAAACTTTTGGTAGGTGAGAGGGTAATTCAAGGGTAACAAACTGTTCCTTTTCTATTGTAGGCAGAAAGTATTGATTCAAATTTTGAGGCTTGAACAAATTCTTTGGCCTAGGGTTTTTGAGGAGAGATAAGACTACGAACAGTTTTAGATATGGACTGACAAGGTTTAATGTATGGGAGATATGGATTTGTGAGAGGTAGATCTTTAAGTGGTACTTTATCAGAATCTGAAAGATAGGATATCTCATAGAGATAATCCATTTTTGAGGCATCAGATTTTCTAAACGAAGTTGAAGAAGAAGAATAAGAAGAAGAAGGAGATTTTGACTGTGAAAAAGAATTTGAAGACATGGATGAAGAGTGTTCTTCCTTAATCTCTTCTGGTTACTAAATAACATAAATTATCCTGATATTAGTAAGAAAATAACATGGCTCTGATACCAAAATGAGCGAAGAGATGACAATCTTACAATAAGTCACGATATTCTAGTCCACATAACGCCTCAATAGGCTCAACTAAGGGCCTGATTTTTGGACATGTTGTAAATTACCATAACTCCGGACGGATCAATGGTCAGTAGAGAATTTTCTGATGCAGAGGGTCACCAAGAAGGTGCAACTGCAGAGCATACTGATTTCTACTCTGATCTTACTCCATATTATTCAAACTTATATTATTCAGAACCTTGGGAAACTAAAGAAGAACTAAAAGGGTTTTTAGAGAAACATGGTTATAAAAATACACTAAATTTTATTTAGCTGAACATTCGATGCCCTTACAATGGAGAAGAGCTCCCCTTATTTAGAGGAAGGAGAGCTAAAAAAGACACACAAGAGTGAAGGAAAATGTGGAAAAGTCACTTAAAATCCCCAAAAAGAATGATTAATTAATGATTTAGTCCTCAACCTTTTATTTTTGGCGTCATAAGTCTTTAACATTTTGTTTATTAGCGGATTATGATAGATTTCATCATTTTTTACAGGTAATTGACTCACATGCACTGTCACAAGACATTATAGGGGAAATTAAGAAATGGCATTATTGAAAAATCACTAAAAATCCAAATATTTAGAAAAATTATTGTACAACGCCATCACTATTCAATTAAATAATTAAATTCTCAATTCATATCAGTTAGACTACATTATACTCATAAATTATACAAAAGTGAAAAAAAATTTGAAATCCTCCCATTGCATAACCTTGAAACCGAGTATGTGGAACTTCGATCTATAGTTCCAGGTTGTTTTGTTAAAATTGAGATAGTTGATGTTGTTGTTGTGGAATTTGAACCCGCGTTCTTGCTTTTTGATTTTCAACATTTTCATATTCTAATGGTTCATCTCTCTCAGATACACTCACCAATGACTTCTTCATGCTACGAAATTTCAGTTGCGTAAACTTAAAATATAAAAGTGCTGAAAATCGGACAGCAGTAACAATAGGTATAAATTCAACTACAACAACATCGGCTACTTCAATTTAAACAAAACAAGCAAGACCTATATATGTGTGTGTTCCCCAGACTCAATTTCAAGAATAACTCAATTTTTGAATTCCCATTTTTTCATGTGCTTGTGTGTGTAATAGTGTTTATAATCTATTCAAATTGATATGAATTGAGAGTTTAATTGATTACTTAACAGTGATGTGGCGATGTACTGTATTTTAAAATATTTGGATTTTTAATGATTTTTCAATAGTTTCGTTTCTTACATCTCCTATAATGTAATACGAAAGTACACATGATTCAGTTACGGTTAAAATTAATTGATTATGTTATAATGGATGTAATTTGATAATAAATGAAAGATTAGAGACTTATGGGGCAAAAAATTAATGTTTAGGCTAACCCTTCTTTTTTGAATTTTTAAGTGACTTTCTCATTTTAAACTTCACTTTTGTCAAAATGGAACTAATGGTGCTAATAAATGATAAGTTGGGATGTATGGTGTAAAAAACCAAATGTATGCATGTATTTGCAACTTTTTTAAATGGTTGAGGATATAAAATAAATAATAACAAAAAATCTTTTGAAAAGACAAAAACTTAAATTTTAGTTTAAACTTAAATGATATTTAAAAAAATTATTGTAAAATATGCTTCTAAATTAATTTGATTTTCACAACTTTTTCACATTTTTCTCCTACTTATAATACATAGTTTATAAATTAATTTTCGATTTACTTGATATGTTATGAGTCAGATTACTTTTCTGTATATGAAACATGATTTTTTTTTAAAGGAAATTAGGCCTACAACCACTTTATTGATAATATTATTGATATTTGACAACTATAAGTAATTTAGTTTGATATATGCTACATGAAGGTAAACAATTCGGTAATATATCATCCAATTTAAAAAAAAAAAAAAAAAAAACAATATTCAAATATCAATCCTATATCTTAATATAACTGATCTAATTAGTTACCCCTATATCAAATGCTAGTATGCTAGTCAAAAAAATGAAAATGAAATATCCCAATGAAGAGAAATGTTTAATCTGAGCCTCTTATGTTAATTTGCATCGAGCTCCTTCCTCACTCCTCCTCTTCTCCTGTATAATTTTAGGGCTTCTTTTGGCGGATCCCCATTTTCTGAATTTGTTAACTAAAAATCTCATTTATTCCATTACCAAATGGAAATTTTATGGAGAATTCATTATAGTGCTTGATTGGCTCTTTTTCTTCTTTTGGGAAAGCTAACGTTCGCCAACCCTGATCCAAACCCACGTAACAATTATAGCTACGAACTCACACAAGATTGACACTAATCCAAGAAAGCCAATAAATCACGATTTAGAGATTGATCCAAAATAATTGAATTAAGCAACCAACACAATCAAAAGATGTACTGACCTCTTGGTTACAAGAGTTATAAACCTCACCCAAATTGTTTGAACGCCACAAGAATTAAATCTCACAAAGTTTGAATTAGTTCAACGAAGAACTATGTTTGAAAGCAGATATGTCTTTCCTGTTATAATCTCAAAATTGTGTGTAAAAAAATTCAATGAAGAAGCATTTATATTGGCTAGAAAGTATAAAATCCTATTCTGATAAGGAAACTAGAATAACAATCTAATCTAATCGAAAAAGTAATAAAATATAATCATAATCTAATTTGGAATCTAAATAAAATAAACACTTTTAAAACAATAAGGGTTGAATTAAAATTTTAGGCTTACAAACGGAATTAAAAATAATATAATACAAAAAAAAAAAAAAGGAATTAACTTAAAATTCTAAAAAAAACCATCCAAATGCCTAACTTTGCGATTGCATAGTATTTTGGTCATAACGTTCGTTCCTAATATCCAATTGCAATGATTCAAAGTTGATTGGAAATATGACTCGAAATGCTACAATTCTTCCAGAAACAGAAATTTTTCCATTCGAATGTTTTCTATAAGAAAATTGGATCTCAGCATCTGACTAAAATTTGAATCGTAATCCTTGTGGGTTTTTTATTCTTCTTTGATTTCTAATTGCATTGTAAATCTTTTTTATCTAAAATTTGGCCTCTAGACTTCTTCTTCATAATTTGTGATATTGATCTTCATGTCAAGCCAACTATGATTCACATCATTCCCTCCTTCTTTATGATGATTCGTCCTGAATTATAGCTTGGTTCATGAGGTATCAATACATCCCCTGGATCAAATGAGAAGTTGTTGCTTCCATGACACAGAATCAACAAATTGCACTCCTTCAATTGATAGATACTAATGTATTGAAACATGGGCTTGATTGTACATGGTTGGTGTGATTTTTTCTACCAATTATATGCATCAATCTGCAAGAAAGAATTAAGCAAAATACGGCGGAAAATGTTAGTTTCTCCATGTACAAGGTATGAATCATTGTACTCATGATATGTCATCTGCACCTCCTCTTTTTTAACAATGGGACTCTTCTCTTCACATCCTTCAATCTTTTCACTCTCTTGTGCAATCATCTCTTTTATCTATTTACTCTCAAACTCCGCTACCTCTTCTAGTTTTTCATTCTTCGGCTCATGCACCTCCTCCTCTATATTTTTATCATCATGTTCATGCACCTCCTCATCACTCATCAAGATTTATCTTCCACGAATTGTTCCACCACTCCATTATTCAATTCACCCTTCTACTTCTCAACATTCCTATCCCGAGGCTCTTCTTGCCACTCAACTACATTTTTACTCTTCCATGCAATCGTACTTTGTTCTAGAAGTATTAATTGATCATTCAATATAATTAATGGATCTCTCTCTTTCATAACTTTCTTTTGATCTTCAAGTGATTGTTCTAGTGTTAAACCAGCAAGAGTGATTGATTTTTCATCCTTAATAAACTTGTATCTATTCATATTCTTATCATGTAGTGCCTTCCTCTCATGCCTCCATGGTCTCCCCAACATGATATGACAAGACTTTAGATCAACGACATCACAAAATACTTCATCATTATATCTCCCAATGGTGATATTCATTAGGACTTGCTTGGTCACACTGAACTTCTCACTTTCCTTCAACCACGTCAAGCTATAAGGCCAAGGATGTTGTCGTAGAGGCAATCTCAATTTCTCAACCATGGTTATACTAACAAAATTAGAGAAGTACCCCCTATCAATATCCAAACTACAAACCTTATCACCCAGATAACATCTTGTTTGGAAAGTAGAGCCCAGATCACCATCCATCCCTTTTGTGGATTTTAAAGAATTCAAGAAAAATCTAAGGAAAAGATGATCTAGACATTGATGAGCAAGAGTGAATTTATTTTCTTACTCGAGAAAACAAACGGGAGAAAAAAAAAATCAAGAAAGTGGTTCTTGAATATATATATATATATATATATATATATATATATATATATATATATATATATATATATATATATATATATATATATATATATATCATGTATATTTCCGAAATTTTGGAATATATATTTTTTAATTTAAAAAATTCGTTGCTCGAAAATTCAACCACGAATATAGCAAATCAAAAGAAATTTTTTTTGGACATTAAGCGAATACAATAACTTTCGAATTTTTTTTATATTTTCTGGATTAGAGACTCAAGAATGCGAAGAATGGAAACAAAGACTCAACAATGAAAGAAAATATATAATTTTAATTTTTAGAGCCAAGCTCTGATACCAACTTATGCGAACGCACGTAACAATTGTAGTTACGAAGCCCCGGGAGATTGACACGAACTCAAGAAAGCCAAGAAATAACGATTTAGAGATTGTTCCAATATAATTGAATCAAGTAACCAACAAAATCCAATGATATGTCGACCTATTAACCTCACCCAAATTGTTTGAACTTCACAAGAATTAAATCTCGCGAAGTTCGAATTAGTTCAACAAAGAACAATATTTGAAGGCAAATATGTTTTTCAGATTATAATCTCAAAATTTTATTTAATAAAGTACAATGAAGAATTCGTTATATAGGCTAGAAAGTATAAAATCATATTCTAATAAGGAAACTAGAATAACTATCTAATCTAATTGAAAAAACAATAAAACATCATCCTAATCTTACTAGGAATCTAAATAAAATAAACCATTTTATAACAATAAGAGCATCTCCAATGTACTCCGTGGATTGGGGTTGACGTGGCAATAAAATAGACGGACTTCTAGAGAACGTGGATAAATAGACGGAAAAGTAAAAAATTTACTCTCCAATGGTTCCTTGTTCATTTAAATAATATTTATTATGTGGCATTTTTATTTAAATTTAAAATTAATTACTATGCATAAATTGAGCTGTATCTGAAGGATTTCTCACTATATGAAGAGTCCAAATAGAAATAACTTGTATCATAAAATCTGATTGACCAACGTCCTTATTTATAATAATTAAATAATTAAAAAATAAACATTAATGTTGAGTCAACATATCTCACGGAGCGCCTAGATGTAGACGCTCCACCCCCATAATGTCTATTTTTTTTAGTACCACGTCAATCTAACATCTTAATCCACATTGTGCATTGGAGAGGGATTTTTAATATATTTTGTCTATTTGTTGACGTGTCATGTGCATTTTCCCAATCCACGGAATGCATTAGAGATGATCTAAGGGTTAAATTATAATTTTAGGCTAACAAAACGGAATTTTTAAAAAAAAAAAATTAACTTAAAATTCAAAGAATTATCAAAACGCCTAACTTTGCGATAGCATAGTATTTTGGTCATAACGTTCTCTCCCGATATCCGATTATGATGATTCAAAGTGCATTGGAAAGATAACTCAAAGGGCTACAATTCTTTCAATACATAAATTTCACAATTCGAATGTTTTCTATAAGAAAATTGGATCTAAACATATGACTAAAAATCTGAATCATAATCCTTGTGGGTTATTTATCTTCTTTGAATTCTAATTGCATTACAAGTCTCTATTGATCTAGAATTTGGCCTCCAACTTCTTCTTCATAATTTTTAATTTAGATCTTTATGCCAAGCCTACGATGATTCACAACAAACCCTGTTACGGCTTCGTCAATGCCAATTTACCCCTTAGAATCTGTCTCAGACTCCATCTCATGGTCCCATGCTTCCACATGGGGTTTGGATTCAAACAAATCCCTTGTGTATTTAGAGCAATGTCGTGTAGCCATGGTGATTCGAAAATTATCCGAAGGTTCCTCTTTCTTGCTCGAAAACACGCTTTAGACGTGCACTCAAAGGTTATTTTATTGGCTTGGTTGAGGTATGGGAGAGGAGTACGGGAAAAGGGTTGGTCAATACCAAAAGGCATCAGTCATGTCAAGTTTGAATGGAAATGGAGATACTCGTTTGTTCAAAATTGATGAAGATTTTTTATTTTAATTGTACTTGTAAGATCAAATTCGGATCCAAGAATATATTGTAAACAACTAAAGGGATCGAATATACAAGGATTGAGAAAAACCTATGCCATTGATGCACTGAGTTTCTGGTGCTTCTTGCTCTTCTCTGTTTTTGGTGCTTCCAGACTCCAAACTCTCTCTATATGATGGTGTATATCTCAAGATGTTGAGTGAGTGAGCCTAGGGACGAAAACGTGTATTTATAGCCTAGTTTCTAGCAAACTCAAAATGGCAACGTGGTCAGTTTATGTGCCACAAAATCAGGGAAGATATGGGAAGGTTACAACCGCAGCGGAGACTTGATGAAGACTACTTCAACATTGGACCACATGTGAAATCTATCCGGAGTGGTTCCTTGAATCTCTGGGATAAACTCCAACATTCTCCCACTTGGTCCACACGTTGAACTTGATGTCTTAATTTAATCCTATGTTATATTTTTCTTAAGAAATAAATAAAAGAATCATGGCGATAAGTCCTCTAATAATGAGTATTACCTTCCATGTATTACAATGCATTTAGTTTCTCAAGTAACATTCTATATGTGGCAACATCACTTAATGAATAAACCTATGTTTATTCTTGGTCCTATACAGATGAATTTTCTCAAATAAATTAAAGTGCACATCAACATGAGAAAACATCACAAAGATAACAGTTTCATTTAAAGTAACATTGTCAATAGAATGAAAACTCATATAATGGAACCAAGTCCCATTTTCACTACATGATCCTTAAATTTCGACGGTGACATGCCCTTATTTAAAGGATCGACGACCATCAATTCAGTATTAATATGCTCAACGACCACTTTCTTTTCCTTAAAACGTTCTTTTATGGCTAAATACTTGATGTCGATGTGTTTACTTTGACTACCACTTTTGTTGTTCTTAGCCATAAAGACAGCAATTGAATTGTCGCTATATATTCTCAATGGCCTAAAAATAGAATCCATAACTCTAAGTCCAGATATAAAACTCTTTAGCCATACACCATGTGAAGTAGCTTTAAAATAGGAAACGAACTCAGCTTCCATAGTGGAAGTAGCAGTCATAGTCTGCTTAGCACTCCTCCAAGATACAACTCCGATGACCATTAAAAATATGTACCCAGATGATGATTTGCTTGAATCAACACAACCCGCAAAGTCCGAATCTGAATAGCCAACTACTTCCAGATTGTCCATTCATCTATACATAAGCAAGTAGTTTTTGGTTCCTTTAAGGTATCTCCTCACTTTCTTTGCAGCTCTCCAGTGGTCTATACTTGGATTACTCCAATATCGTTCTAACATTCTTACAGAAAATGCAATGCCAGGCCTTGTGCAGACCTCAGCATACATTAGGCTTTCAACAGCAGAAGTATATGAAATATTTTTCATTTGTTCCCTTTCCAAATCATTTTTCAAGCATTGGTTCAAATTAAACTTATCACCCTTCACAATGAGAGCTACACTTGGTGAACAAACTTTCATTCGAAATCTCTCTAAAACTTAATTAATATAGGTTTCTTGAGACAAATCCAAGATGCCTTGAAATATGTTTCTATGGATCTTAATTCCAATGACATAAAATGCCTCACCTATATCCTTCATGTCAAAAAAATTAGAGAGAAATTGTTTAACCTCATGCAACAAACCCTTAACATTGGTTGCAAGCAGAATATCACCCACATATAAACCAAGAAAACAAATCTTACTCCCACTGATCTTTTGGTATATACATTGATCTATAATGTTTTCTACAAATTCATATGAAGAAATTACATTATGGAATTTAAAATACCATTGACGGGACGCGCTTTTTATAAACCATGTGTGGATTCTTGAGCTTGCGTACCAAATGTTCACCATCACTAGAGGGAAATCCTTCTCGTTGTTTCATATAAACCTCCTCCTCTAGATTTCCATTGAGAAATGTTGTTTTCACATCCATTTGTTGCAATTCCAAATCAAATTAGGCTACTAATGCAAGAATGATACTTAAGGATTCCTTCTTGGATACCGGAGAAAAGGTTCCATGTAATTGATTCCTTCCTTTTGAGTGAGTCCTTCAACAACAAGTCTTGCCTTATATCTCTCAATGTTGCCCAATGAGTCCTTTGTTGTCTTGAAGACCTATTTACATCCAATGTCTTTTGCACCATCAGGAAACTCAACAAGATCCTAGACTCCATTACTCTTCATGGAATTCATCTCTTCTGTCATGGGATCGTACTATAAGTTTGATTCTTTACATCTTACGGCTTGCGAAAAGAGATTTAGGATCATTTTCGGCTCCCATTTTGTAGTCAGATTCTTGTAGATATACGACATAATTACTAGGAATTGCTGATCTCTTTTCTCTAGTAGATCTCCTTAATGTTGTACCATCATCCTCCTGAGAAGTATGTGGTTCAACTGTTTGTTCAAGAACTTCTGGAAATTCTTGAACTACCTGATCTACCGGAATGTTGTCATCAATTTTTGGAACTTCAATGAGTGGTTGTTCAACACCTGTTTGTACTTGAGGGGTGCTATGAACTATAATCAATCTATCACTTAACGTGGAAGGTTGAGATTCTGAATAATCATTCCAAGAAACTATATTCCTAATTTGATCACTCCTACTGATCAAGTAATTCTCAAGAAACTTTTCATTTCTCGATTCCACAATCCTAGTGTTGTAAGATGGACAATAAAACCTATACCCTTTAGACCTTTCTACATATCCAATGAAATGCCCACTAATGGTCCTTGGGTACAACTTTCTTGTTTGTTATAAATTCTTACTTCAGACAGTCATCCCCAAATGTACATATGTCGTATACTCGGTTTCCAACCTTTCCATAACTCAAATGGCGTTTTAGAAACAGCCTGTGTTGGTACTCGGTTTAATATATACACTGTCGTCTTAAGAGCTTCGGTCCACAAGGATTTAGAAAGATTTGAGCTGCTAAGCATACTCCGCACCATGTCCAATAATGTTCGATTTCTTCTTTCTGCTACACCATTCTGGTCCAGTGAACCAAGCATGGTGTATAAGGCAGATATCCTATGCTCTTGAAGAAACTTTGCAAACGGACCAGATGCTTGTCCATCCTCTGTGTATCTACCATAATATTCTCCACTTCTATCTGATCTCAGGATCTTAATTTGCTTTCCACATTTTTTCTCTACTTCAACTTAAAGATTTCAAAGGCATCTAATGCTTCGTTCTTATTATGTAGCAAGTAGAGATACATATATCGTGAATAATCATCTATAAATAAGATGAATTATTTCTGACCATGTGAGTCCATGTCTGGACTAAATATATCAGTATGTATGATCTCTAATATGTCAGAACTCCTATTGGAACCTAGGGATGACAGTAATACCCACAGACCTGATACCTGTTGGAGACCTTACATAAACGGGCGGGGATTACCTGACTAAATGGGTTTGTGGGTCGAGTATATAGGTAAATGTTAAAACCCGACATGGGTATGGGTAGGGTGTGGATTTTACTATAAAACTCATACCCAACCCGCATACCCATTAGTTTCTTTAAGTAATTATAGAATTTAAAATAAAAGTGAATGTGTGAAAAAAAAATTCGTTAAAAAAATAAGGGAGATATGACCATATATTGTCATCGGGAAGTAATTTTTTGAAATAGTAAAATTATTAAAAAAATAAGTACAAGTGTATTATAGATAAGATTAATTTCTCTAAACTTCAATATGTCGTATCTGGTAGCGATTTTTTAGCTAGTTTTTATCAGATTTTGATAGTTTTATAATAAAATATTATATTTTTTTATCAACGGTATTTGCTACCTGTGGAAAAGAGTCAAAAATTCATTTTTTAATATCTTGCAGAGACCATTATATATCAACGTGAATCATGAAAGTATATATATAGTTTTAGAGTTTCTCATACCAACAAATGTATTAAAATAAATAAATAATAGTTAATGGGTTTCAAATGGGTATGGAACCCGACCCGCCTCCGACCCATCCCTGACCCTCCATTTTTAAATGGGTAATGGGTAGGGTATGAATGTTGTAAATATCTAGTGGGTAGGGTACGGGTTTGGCAAACCTGACCCATACCCGACCCATTGCCATATCTATTGGCACCTTTCTTTGACTTGTTGGTTTGCTTTCCCTTAATGCAATTCACACAAGTCTCAAAATCAGTGAAATCCAGTGTCCTAAGTACCCCATCATTCACTGATTTATTCTCTTTATGGAGATGTGTCCGTGCTAGTGTGAACATGCATTGAACTATAAGAGGCATTATTTTGTAAATTAATGCAATAAAGACCATCAGACAAAACACCATTTCCAACACAATTAGATTTATATAATAAACTGAAAGATGTTTATGAAAAATAGAAAGAATTACCAAAAGGCACGAGTCTAGAAATTGAAATCAAATTTCTAGAAAAACTTGGAACATAAAAAGTCTTTTTTAATTCTAAAACAAAGCCACTATTTAAATTTAAATAATACGTTCTGATAACCTCCACATGCGAGCCCATCTTTTTTCCTGAAAAGATGTTCTGCTCACTTCCCACTGGCTTCCTTAGATTTTCCAATCCCTGTAAGGAATTCGAAAAGTGGATTGTTGATCTAGAGTCAATCCACCATGTATTTATATGAACATTAACCATATTAGATTCATAGAAGACAAACGAGATTGGATTACCTTTGGTTTCAAGCCATTTCTTAAATTTGGCGCAATCCTTCTTCACGTGTCCTTTCTTTTTACAGAAAAAACACTTGGATTCCTTCTTGATATCAACTTGAGGAGGTATTTTACCTTTTCCCTTCTGATCTGCTTGAGCCTTGCCCTTTCCTTGCGTCACCAACATTGAACTTTCTCCCACTTCCATAACTAGCCTCCCTTCCTCTTGAACACACATGGTCGTAAGTTTATTAATTGACCATTTGTCCTTATGTGTGTTGTACAAGATTTTGAAAGGTCCATATTGTGGCATAAGAGTGTTCAAAATGTAGTGAACCAGAAAGGAATCTAACATCTTAACCTCGAGTTTTTTCAATTGAGCTGCAATGTCCCTCATCTGCATGATGTGCTCGCGCACACCTCTCACGGTGGTGAACTTCATAGATGAGAACTTCATGATTAGGGTGCTTGCTAATGCCTTGTTTGAAGTGACAAATTGATCATCTACGTCCTTAGCAAATCACGGACCTTATCATGCTGATCGACCGAACTAGATATCTTAGTCTTTATGAACATTACGCTGAGGCGATTAGATCGCTCCCATTTCTAATAAAGCACAATGTCCGATGGAGTACTAGTATCTGTAACTTCAGGTGGTTGGTCTTTCCTGATTTTATAATCAATGTCCATCCACCCCAAATGAAGGAGAATTCTCTCCTTCCATATTTTATAGTTATCACCCTTAAGCTCGAGAATATCACAACGAGTTTCAGAAAAGTTTGCAAGTTGAACAACTGCATAAAATTTAAAATACATGCTCATGTTAAATAAATGAAGCTAAAACAAATTTCATGCTTTACCAATGTAAATCATGCTAAAATGAATCTATTTATTTAAAAATTGTCTGTAGGCTAAATTTTTAATAAAAGTAGATTCAAAATTTACTTTATGATAGTATTATCAAATTATTCACTTAATTCATAATTTTACGAATAAAGTATGATAATAATATGATGATTCTATCTTCAACTTCATGATAAACTATCAAATTGTATTTTATTCCATAATTCCTGTGGATACATTATGAAAAACAATTTGATATTTTATCCTAATTAATTATATAAATATAATAAAAGTTCCTGTGGGATAAAGTTTATTATATTAAGTATAATTACTCACAATTAATGTCTACGAGTCCTTTTGTGATCCTAACGATACTAATATATAAATTTATTTAATTAGAGATGTTGTGGCTAATTCTTAATCAATAAAAATTATATGAATCACTCGACGTTAAGATTAAAGCATAATGAGAATAATGCTACATTGCATAATTTAACAATGACTAAAATACAACTAGCTATTATATGCCTAAAATGTCCTCATAATATAAACATAAAATAAAATCGAATACTGCATAACGCGAAAATTATGCAAAACATTTGATTTTATGCCTAGAAACTAACCCAATAGAATTAAGTTAACTTTATATTTAGAGAGTCGTTTTCTCCAAAAAAAACAGTGAGAAGTTTACAACATTTTAAAGAGTCACTAAAAAAATACTTTTACCGAAAATATAATTTCATCACAAGTTTCATATTATAATACTTATGACAATTTTAACGTATCACGACATGATATTGTTTGGTTCTTTTAAAAAAAAAAAAAAATTAATTCTACAGTACTCGATCTCAACCATTTATTGAAAGTTAAACCCACAATATTTGACTTTTCAACCAAATCTCAATCATTCGTTCCCCTAAATATCAATATTCATTTCAAAAAACTCTTTTTAAACAATACTAAACACACACTTATGATACTTTCAAATTTTTGGTATCATAACTTGAAACTTTTTCAAGTTTTTATAATACTTAGGGCGGAACTTTGATATCATACCTTGATATTTTTAACTTTTTATGATACTTTTATTATATTCAGTTAGGCATTTCATCAAACATGTTATAAAATTGGTGAAAGTGACACAATGTTGGTGAGAATATTGTATGTTTTTTAATAGGAAAAAGAAAAGTAAGTAAAAATCAATTAAAATATTAATATAAGTAAGATTCCAATAAGGGATAAAAATGTAGTATGGAATACAATTATCCCACAGAAGTGAGCCTCTAATGTAGCGAGATCTTTACATTCATCTGCATGATCTTCTAAAAGAGATATCACCCTCTACTGGGCATTGAAGTCTACAACTAAGCTATGAACACTACGAATATTGGGGAGAAATCGTCTGGAGATTCTTGGATTTTCCACACTTCCAAAATTTGTGGGATTTTCAAATTCCAAATTGGAAATAATGTTGTAAGTTTGTTTTGTAGGGATTTGAGAGTGATATAGATGAATATTAATATTAGATTATTTCAAAATTATCTCATATGGTTGAACATGATAAATCAAGAGTATGAAGACCGACAAGTTGTTTAAGGTAAATGGGCACCGTCTCAAACCGTACTACGAAGGGTTCCAAATGAAAAACTTGGAACTTATCACATTGGAGAACAGAAAGAAGAGAAATGATCGCACCATGACCAAGTCGAGCCAACGACAGTAAAAAAAAATGCACTTTTTGGGAGGCAACCCGTGAGGGGAGTTTCTCTATTCCCTCATTTTGTTATTAGGTAGTCTTTATTTGATCAAAAAACAAAAATTGGGACAAAAGTTCAATCACGGCCGTAACTTACTCTTCATCAATTTTTCACAGCACTTTTATTACGGCCGTATGGACTGTATTTATGGTCGTAACTCTTCTTTCATCCATTTTTCATAGGACTTCAGTTATGGCTGCAAGTCCTACTATCACGACCGTAACTACCTCAACGTTGTTGGCAATCAACAAGATGGTTACGGACGTAACTTAATTCCATTACTGCCGTAACTATCCCGGGTTTTAAAACACGCCCCCTCCCCCTATTTTGTTATTTCACTCTCTCCACTCTTCACTCTCTTCTCTTAAACCCTTGCCACCATTCCCTCAAACTCTCTAAAAATTCATTCACTTTTATTCAACTTTGGAAATTTCCTTCTAGTATCTTAGGCACATCTACATCTACATTTTTTTTTTCTTTTCAACATATATCCAAGGTAATGCTCTTTCAATTCCTCACTTTCTGATTTCTTGCTATAATTGTGAAATTAACACTTGGTGTGATATGGGTATGGTAAGTTGTTATTAATTCTTGATATTTGATTGAGGCTTTTATGTGATGTGATTTCTTTGGGAATTGATTTTTGGTCATCAAAGATTTCTCCCTATTAATTGAAATTGATGAGAATTTGGACATGTGCACAATGTGTTTGGTAAAAGGCCCCAACTGAATTGATTTTTTGAAAAGTACAATTTTGGGAGGTGTTTCTCGTTCAATGAATTAGGGTAAATCTCTTTATGCAAACAAGATGTTTCTTTCCTAAATTTAATTTGTGACAATACTGGTGAGTTATGGTTGCCCATGCTATAGATGGATTTGAGGAATCTATCTGAACATCTTGCCTACAATGTGTTAGCCTAGAAGATTGCTTAATGTGCCTATGTAGGAATTGGTGTGTGTGCCATCCCGGATGATGAACTTTGATTTGATTATTCTTTTGTTCATGATATGTCATATCCATCTTTTAATATTGTTCATTCTCCATACATGACACTCTATGGCTCCACCGAAGAAGAAAGGAAAGCAACTAATAGGGGAATCGTCATCCGCACCCCATAGAGAGAGGGAGAGTCCAATCCAAGCAATGCATAAAAGAAAGGTTGTTTTTACTAGAAGACTTTCAAGGTAAGAGGGATTCTAGAATTGCCATTGCACCTCACCCCTTCTGGGCCCGTTATGTTGAATTTTCAATGGGTGGAGTATGCTAGTGACCTGCCAAGCGGAAACCCACCACTCGTGCTCAAATTCTATTCATAATTCAATGCTGATATTGGTGATGAGGACTCCCCCAATTACCATCACACCAGGGTCGTAGGAAAAGAATCAGATTCTCCAAGAGTGAAATTGAAAACTACTTAGGACTTGATAGCATAGGGGCCGTGGACTTTTCCTTGACATCATCGGAGTTCTTTCCGGACTCCAAGGTACTTCGGTGGATGCTCAGACCTAATCTGCACAATACTCTTGATGTAGTCCTTCCCCAATATAAGAATCAAGGTCCGCAAATAGATGCCTAGTACATGCACCAATGGGGATCAGGGAGTCTATTTCCATCCACTAGCTTGACTATTGTCTCTATCTGATACCTCCATGCTTACTATTCTATGTGCAAGGGTAGAAAGCTTGACTTGGGACAACATATTTATGACATGATCTGCACTTATGCCTGCATAATGCCACAAAAGCAGGGTATGCCTTTTCCATGTCTCATCACTGCATTTGTCGAGCTCAAAGAGTCCCTGCATCTGTGAGTGATGATACTTTGGGGCACAGCAATCGCCTCACAAAGGTCAGCTTAGAAAATGCGTGTAGACAAATTGATGCAAAGAGAGGTAGAGGGGAGGAAAGTTCTGGAGATTCTGACGATTATCAAGCCGCTGAAGAGGCATCCATTGAGGAGGCGGCACCCACCGAACCGGCTTACTCACCCTTTTAGCAACAAATGTTGGATATGATGCAAGAGCTCCGGAATCAGATGACTACTATGCACGATGATCAACGAGTGATACTGGACAAGCAGAGGACCATTCGAGCAGAGATTCGGGAGGAAATCTGTAGGCTACAGAGGCTCCATGGCAGACCACCTTCCCAATAGACCCCAAGGGAGTTTTCACATCCTCTCTATTGTTTTGTATTGTCTATTTCCACATTGTGGACAACATGGAATTCAAGTGTGGGGGGTTGGTTGTCTTTTATCTTTTGTTTTATCGTTTGCCATTTTTCTTTCTACTTTATTTAGTCAACTTTTGTTGTGTTATTTAGTTTTTGTTATGTTCAAACTCATATTTTGGTTTACTAGAAAGCAGCCCCACTTATTCTAATTTTTGAACCACCAACTTCCTAAATTGCATAATTAGACAAAGAATAAGCATATAGAGATGACTTTTCCAATAATTTTAAGAATGGGTTTTAAAATGAGGAAAAATTGACAAATTTTTGCAATCTAATCGAGTCAAACTGAAATTCATATGATACATTACCACCCCGAGTGACCTAAGATTTTGAGTTCAAAACTAAGATTGAGAAAATGACCTATACTTCATAAATGGATGGGAGCAACACATATAAACCATAATTTGGGAGCTTTTGAGCCTATGAACTGCTTTGACCCCTTATTTTAAGCTCTTATTTCTTTGATGAGTGTCTTGCATGGTTGGTTTATTCTTGGATTTACTTTTGTGTACATGGTGTTGCAGCTTCTTTTGCTCAAGTGCAAAATAAAGTAAAGGCATTAGGTTAAGCCAAATTTGACTCTCTAAATGGGCCTACCATAATGAATTTACCAATAGAAGCCCCTTTGAGCCTTAGCCTTTCGTTGAAATTTGAATGCCATGTTACAAACTATAAATACCCCTTCTTTCATGCTATTTCTATCTTGAACCTATAGAGAAGGGATTCAAAAGCTTATGTTGGTTGAGGATTGTGGGGTGGACTAAGTTTAAAAAGTTGTAATTCTATATTGTGTTGATAAAGGATTGTGTGGTGATTTGACCAAAATAGAAAAGTTGCAGTCTATCTTTGGGGGAGAGAGAGAGGGAGAGAGAGAGAGGGAGAGAGGGGAGAGAGAGAGAGAGAGAAGAAAAGTTTAGTCAAGTGTTCAACTTACCGGACCAAAGAAAATTTGTTAGTTGGGGATGACAAATCCTCAACTTACGCGAAATAAAAATCAAGTGTTGAGTCTGTTAGATAGCGGGAAACGTCAAAGTCCATATTGAAAGTGAAGGAAGAAATGTTTATGTTGAATTGATTCAGCTTGTGAAATTCCTTCTCGACTCAAACTTAATGTTTCCTTCATCCTACCCAAACCCAAAGCCCCATTACAACCCAATAAAGACCTTTACTTCGCACTTGTGTATTGTTGGCTCCAATTTTGACATTTGAGCAATATGTGGTAATGAATTATCCTTGTTGTGAATTGAGTGAAATTCTTTCCCTTAAACACTTTTGTGCGAATAGAGGAAACATCTGGTGAGGTTGTTGACTCCCATTACATATACTTATGGGTGGTTTGAATTGCTTGATCTATATTTTGTGTTGTTGGTTTGGGCTAGGGATATTGTGTTGACTAAATTTTCACCATGGATAACTCTTACTAACTTGGTGGCATTTTCTAGAGTTGATCGAAACTAACACCCTTGTAGTAAATCATTGAGAGATGTTAAGACAGAACTCACAAGAGGTGGGAGGATACAAACTACATTAGGTAATGAATTGAGCCGGGAGTATTGATTTTCATTTTTGTTCGGAAGATTTTGGATGATGCATCTCTTACACACACTAACACACTCTGGTTATGCATTTTGATTTTCATGCTTAAAAGAAGCGGGCTGTGACCTTGACTTTCTGAGTTATGAGTCTATCTATTTGTTTGAGTTATGTTTCTTTTCTTTTTAAATCATTGTTCGAGGAAGAACAATGGTTGAAGTGTGGGGGAATTTTGATGAGTGCTTTTAGAGCACATATTTGATTCACTAATTGTTATGTTTTGTTGCTAGTTCCATATCATTAAAGTATCATTTACCGCGCTTTGTGTATTGTGTTGTGTAGGACCATAGAGAGAGAGAGAGAGAGAGAGAGAGAGAGAGAGAGAGAGAGAGAGGCCAAAAAGTGCTAAAAGTCAAAAATTGGGGATCGGAATAGGAAGTTACTTACGGCCGTAACCGTAAGTCATTGTCAAAGAGAAAAAATTTCAGAGTACAAGTTACGGCCATAACTCCATTATTCACGGCTGTAACTGTTGCGCATAATATTTTCCTAATCTGATTTGGGGTCTATCTTTGCCAACTCTTTACGGGACTATTAGGGCACGATTTGGAGGTATAAAAAAAACACACACACATACACAAAGGGAGGCTAAAAAATATAAGGTTGAAGAGAGTTTTCTTGAAGCTTTGGAAAAAGAACAGATTCAACAAGAAGGTGAAAACAAGAGTGAAATATCTGGTTCTCCATGACTATGCTCGGCTAAGCTTCTCCACCAAGTTCGAATGTGACGTTCTATTTTATATCGCTACTTTATCACTTTTCCCAAACTTGTAACGTAGCTTCTGATTTCTATGATTTGATTGTTGGATTTTTATGAACTTTTCAATTCAATCGATGCAATAATTTATTTGATCAAGGAATTATCTTATATTTTGTTGTGTTGATATTTGCTAGATTAGATGATTTGATCCGTAATTGTCTCATTGTTCAATTCAAACTAGCAATTTGGGAATATTGTGTTTCTAATGAAAATCCAACCTAGGTTAACCAATACGAGCTTGTGTGATTGGTAATCTAGTTTATCCTATTTCTTCTAAAAATTCATCTAGTCATTGCATTAAACATAAAGAGCTTATTTTAGGTTGTCCAATAGCTAAGGTCTAGTTAGAGAGCTTATTCGAACTAAATACGGTTAAAGAAGAATCGGAGTAGTTAAAGTTTGTTAACTACTTACGGGCGATAAATCAAGAAATAGAATAGATACACGTTACTTGGAGGTGATGACAATTGCGAAAGAATACAACCGAACTTGAGAACTAGGATTCCTTAAAATTTAATTTTTTTCAACAAACTTTAAATACTTTGCTGTATTATTCAAGTAATTTACAAATATTTCGAACTCAAAACCCCCTTATTGGTTCTAATTAATATTAACCCTACTTTAGCTTCTATTCCTTGTGGGATCGACCCTTGCTTCCATTAATTCATTCTTAGTTATAGTAAACGAGGAATTTGAATTAAATTTTGGTGCATCGTACACGCATCAGTATCACAAGTCACTCAAAATTTCATCTTTTTTAAATTAATTGAATTCTTTACAAATTGTAATTAATTACAATTGCTACTTAATTACATTTTATAATTAATTACAATTGTAACTTTATTTCAATTTTGTTATTAATTACAGTTGTAACTAATGAATTCAAACTAATTGTAGTTTGTAATCAGAATAATGTTATTTGTAGTTGCTCACTACTCGTAGTCACCCGCATGGAAACATGTGTGTGGTAGTTGCATGGTGGTTATGGAAATAAATTTTATTTTCCTTTTTTTTTAATGGTTACAACCACCACTCACATTAAGCCACGTAGGGCAACTACGAGTAGTGAGTGACTATGAATAGCATCACTCAATTAGTTAATTACATCTAAAAACTTTATTTCAATTTTGTAATTAACTACTATTGTAACTAATAAATCTGTAAACATAATATATTTTTTTGCTAAACTAACTGAATTAATTACATTCACCTTAATTCTAAGTGCAATTAGAACTTAGTTACATTTTATAATGAATTATACAATTAATTATTGGAAGTTTATTTCAATTTTACAATTAGTTACAATTGTTAATGAATTTGTGAAACATAAAAAAAAAATTGCTAAAATTCTGAATTAATTACATTTACCTTAATTACAACAACAATTGCAACTTAATTATATTTTGTAATCAAATGCAGTTTACAATTGATAATAATTGTAACTTTATTTTTTCATTTTGTAATTAATTACAATTGAAATTTTGTTTCAATTTGTAAGTAATTACAGTTGTAACTAATGAATTTCGTAAAACTAATGTGTGAATTTGTAATTTGTAATTAAAAGAATGAAACATATACTTTTACTCGAGTTTTATTCATTCTATGAGGAGAAAAATAACACTGAAATGAGTTTGCACTAAAAATATTATAGTGGGATCATTCATCCTAAGAATACAAACTAGACATATCATTCATCCTAAGAATAAAGGGCTTTACATTTCATATATCTGGGCATTTGAGATCCCAACTGTTGGATCATCAATAAGATCCTACTCCTGATTTTTTATGTTTGCAGTGTATCTTGGCTAGTGACTGTCATCGGCACTTGAAAAACGACCTAGAACTCCGACCAATCATCTTTTCGTACGGTCCACGAAAAATGCTTCTTGTGTGCAAAGTTCATTGATCTATAGATGATATTGGTATAGCTACCAAGTCAAATTGAGCTGAAACTTTCCGTCTGAAGAAAGGAGATTTCTCTACGTTTTCGTTGCTGTAGAAGGTCTAGTTACAAAACTTTTGCCTTCGAAGGGAGTTGAAGATCGCCAATTCAAACCCGTTCAACATGATCGGACTCTAGTTGGATTACGCTCAGGCTTGCCCACATTGGATGCACAAAAAGCAGAAAACGGAAGATCGAATGGAGAGAAGTGGTTGAGTTAGGGCGTGACTTCTTCTTAATTATAAATGGCTTAAAATTATAACACTGATTTAGTAAAATATTATCAGATAATCTAATTTTAAAAGTTTTAAATCTAAACATGTGAGTGGACCTAATTAACGGGGAAAAATACATAACTAATGTTTTTAAAATTAACATTTTCAAAGATAAGACACTTAAGGTTTTAATCCAAAAATTAGGTCATAATTAATTATTTAATGAATTAAAAATATTTTATTATTCAAATAGATAAAGGTCACAATCCTATAAATTTATGGTCTATAAATTTATGGTCACAGTCACAAAATTTTTAGGTCACGGCTTATTTCTCGGTCACAAATCTTGAATTTTGTAGGTCACGATTTTTTCTCGATCACATATCTCGAGTTAATTGATCACAACTTAATACATTATGAGTTATAATTTATTTATTGTTCACAAATCACAAATTTCATAGGTCATAATTTTTTTCTCAAGCACAAATCAAGAATTTGTTTAGGTCACAATTTTCACAAATTATAAATTTTATTGGTCATGATTTATTTCTCGATCACAGATTACAAATCTTATAGGTCACGGTTTATTTCAAGTTACAATTTATCGAATTATTTGATTACGACTCTTTTTTTTTGTCACAAATTATCAATTTAATTGCTCACAATCTATTTATTGGTCACAACCACAAATAGGTTACAAATTATGGTAATTAACAATTAACAATTATCAAATTATTAGCTCCCAATAATTCAATTAAAGGTAAAAAATTATAAAATTTCATAGGTCACGTACTATTCACTAGTCACAAATTATGTATTAATGGTCACACACCAGCAACACCACCCCAACCCCCCCCCCCCAACACTACCACTACCACCGACTGTTGCAGCCACCGTCTCAACACCCACAACCATAACAACCACCACTTAACCCAGAACCACACACAACCTTCGACACCCACAACCAACACCACTTGACCCACAACCACATGCTCCACCTCCAATCCATCTTGACTGCCATCACCACTGACCACCACATTACCACCATGTAACCAATACCTGTAACATGCAACCACCATGCAACAACCACCACCACATCCATTTGCACCACCATAATCAACGACGCAGTCCAACATAGCCACCACTACTTCCTCCACCACCCACAACCATCCCACTCCTGCCACAGATTCACCCCCACCCATTGTCGGCCTATATCCACCATAAATTTACTACCTATTACCGCTAGAAACCATGAACACTACAACCACTTTTCACTTTATTTTGCCAAGTAATAAAGTGAACCTAAAAGTCTGGATTATCATTCCTATGAGTATTGTAATTAATTACCGAAATGTTTTAGTTCTCACCTTATTTGAACAAACGAGTTTAGATGATTTATTTAAACTAAAATAGAAAATTAAAATAAAAGTAAAAGAAAAGAAAATAATACACTTTCAAAATTTTCAAATTGATGTTTGTAAGTGTTGGGATATCGAATTTCACATTAGCCAATACTTTTAATTCCATTTATCTAGTTTTATTCCTATTTATGTGCTCGATCGAATTCACTAATGCATATGAAATTCCTCTCTCGGGTTTAAATCAACTCCACTTAATTAGTCAACTGTGTTTCTAGGAAGCAGATCATAATAATTAGGTGCGTGGAATACAAGAATTCATATGGCGATCGCAATAATAATAAACATATCTCTATCGTTTATCCAATAGAATTTGAATTTTTAAATTGAACTAAAATATTAAATTAAATGACAAAAGAAAAGAAAAGACATTTAAATATTCTAAATTGATGTTTATAAGTGTTGGGACATCCAATTTCACATAGTCAATACTTTTAATTCCAATTGTTTAGTTTTATTCATATCTATGTGATCGATAGAATTCACTTATGCATATGAAATTCCTCTATCGGGTTTAAATTAACTCTACCTAATTAGTCGATCGTATTTATAGACAGCAGGTGTAATGATTAGGTGCATGAGAAACAAGAATACATGTAGCGATCGCAACATTAACAAACGTATATATTTATCGTTCGTTCAATTACCGAATTTTATTCCTAGATTTATGTGTTAACTCACCTCTCGGATTATGAAAACACCCGTTAAATCATGAACAAATGATCAATTCATTCATGCATTAAACACAAAAAAATCAACATATGCAATCATAAACGCAAAACTAGATTTATAGAATGAAAAGCGTAAAACTAAGTTACATCGAATATCTCAACTATGAAATTAATAGTTCATCAATAAAGATATAAATACGCAATAAAAATCTAAAATACGGATGTTGAGTTTATCAAATTAACAAAAGAAATGAAGTTTTGTACCAAAAATTTGCTCCCCTTTGATAATCTTCAATTCTCAAGTATTTTCCGTCAATTTCCTCCAAGAACGTGGAGTAATGATGTTTTTAAGCTCTGCAAAGGTCCCCTAATTCGTGCATGAGAAGTTGTATATATAGAGGAGAAGAAAACCTAGTTGAATAAGGAAACAAATCAGGTTAAAATCCGCGTATAGGTCTGGACCGGAAAGTTGCAAGGTCGCGCAGTAGAAATGTTGGTGGACGCGCAGTTGAACAAAAAACGATTCTGTAAATTTTGCAATTGTCGCGCAGCCACTAGGATGGGAAGTTGTGATCTCGCAGTAGTAACTTTTCAGCGCGATTTCATCTTTTCCCCTACGTCTAAGTAGGTCCCTATAGTTTTATTGCATGACAGTCATGCAACTCTCAATTACTCCATTTAGGTTCCCACACTTCTAAATTCTTCCAATTGACTTCCTCTCGTCCTCAATTGCTTTTAAGCCTTTTCAAAGTATACTATTCAGCTTCAATAATCATCAATTTAGCATTTATTTGCTTCAATTCCCTTGTTGACTTGATTTTGGGATATTTTCTACAATGTAAACAAATAACAAATAAATAAATAGAATTTATTCTAAAACGACAACATATTATCCTAATTTAGAGATATAAATAAGTGTATAAAATACACTTATCAATTGCTACTTAAACCTAACCACCATCTCAACCTCCATACAATGAGATGTACACACATACACCACAAATCGAAAAATTACACATGGAGATCTACATACCCACCGAGATCGAACCACTAGCCGTGCGAAGAAGACAACCTATAAATAAAAAGTCAAACTGCAACCTACCGAGATCGAACCACTCGAATGCCAAGGTCAGCAACTCCAACTGCAGGTTGTTTCGATCTGGTCTTCGATTGTAGTAGCGGCGGAGTTGCAACGACAATTGCAATTCGCAGTGAAGCTAGCAGCGTGATTGTTGCTACATTGCGGCAGCCTGGGTTGGTAGACAACTAGAGGTGTCAAGACGAACGAGCCGACCAGACTCGTGAAAATCGACCCAGGATCGCGGGCCAACTTGTGACCCATGCGGGCGGTTCACGGGTCAAAAAGTTGTTAACCGCGAATTTTACGGGTCAAACCTTCGCGGGCCGCTGTTAACCCGCTGGCACGTAAAAAAAAAAAAAAAAAAAAAAATTGTTTTTGTTAAATATGGTAACATTGAAAATTTCTCTTCTTCTATAAACTCTAATACAACTTTTAAAGCAAAATCTTATTTTCTTTTCCTCCCTAATAGCTAAAAAACGTAATATTCTTTGATAATAGTAATTAGAAATACATTTAGCATTTAATTGTTATTTGTTTATATTTTATTTAAATTTGCAAATTTAGAAGTAATTCATTTAACATAAAATATAGTTTTAAATTCTATGTAAATATTTTGTAGTATAAATATGAATTTATCATTTTAATCATTTTGTATTTAGAAACTTGACAAAAAATTTGCTATAAATATGAAAAAATCTATATTTTTATTCATACGGGCCAAATTAGAACGAACCGCGACCCGCACGAGCTCGACCTGCATGGGCCAGCGGGCGGGCCTGGGTTGTAGTTCAAAATTTGTGGACTGACCTGGAATCGTCCCGTAACCCGCAGCGGGCGGACTTTTCTTCAAGCGGGTAATTACTGGACTTTTATGTTGGTGGGTCGACCTGGCCCGAAACACCCTGATTGACACCTATATAAACAACGTCGGTATGAGAGGGGTAGAAAGACAAAGCCTCTTGTGTGTTCTTATAGTTTTATTGGATTTTTATTTTTTAATTATAAAAAATTTAATTAATAATTGATAATTAACACCTGATTTTTAAACAAGTAAACTTCATCATCATATTTTTAAAATATGATCTTTAGATATAGAAGTTTGTGTAATTTTTCTTTTATAATTGCTACAGTTTTAACGATGGAAGCCTTAATGTTTTTGGCCCAAGCTGAACCTATTTTTTGCTCATTGAATTTGAGAAAAGTATTCACAACGTACCACGTACGTAATTGCCAGCGTGACCTTACCCTGATTCAATATTATATATATTTCTTAATTATACTAATATTTTAGATAAATCATGAAAAATAGTAGTCCCATTTATACCTCAATTTTCTGAAAGAAAATAAGAAAGATTAATAAAATATGAAAAATTAAAAATAAATTACTTCCTACAATCAATTTTTATGTAGTAATAATAATCAATATTTCTACGGACAAGACAAAACACATACTTTGTAATATTTGGTTTTGATTTTAATCTCCTGTAAAAATCAATAATATATTTTAACCACAAATTTTACGAGACACACAACTTTTCAAACATAAATATTATCAAATTTTATCAAAATCTACTAAAAATCTTATTTTAATTTACCAAACGGGGTTTGATCAAATATAAATGAAATTAAACACTTTAAATATCAGTTAACTAGTTCCTCGATTGCCACAATATTTATAAATATATTTTTTATTTTCAAGATAAAATATATATATATGATTGAGAACCGATTGACAAAATGTATGGTTAAATTTAAAAATTACTTTGAAAAATTATATTATTTATAAAATTAATTTATAAATTGTTTACCGAACACAGTAACATGATGGGGAAATATAAGAAAAACAGTTTGTCAAACCAATCCCAAGAAATAAAACATTTATAGGGATTGTTCTCTGTGTTTTATTTTCAGTTTTGAGTTTTTGAATTCATTTTTGAGTTTTGTGTTTTAGTTTTTGTAGCGTAGATATAAAAAAATGTTTTGTGAATATAATTACCCTTCTATTAATAGCATCAAGATTTTATTTTTTTTAATGTATAATTTTTTTTAATTTTTTGTTTTGTAATAATTATTATTTTTTGATAAATATGGTTTTTTTTTTTTTTTTTTTTTTTTGAAATCGGAAAATATGTAATACGGGCATCAATTATTGAAAATCTCAATGAAAATTTTAATATAAGTTTTCAAGTAAGAGCAAACTAAAACATATTATCCGTAAAATCGTCTCAAAGATCAAAAGAAAAGTTTTACTTTATATTTTTTACTTTTTATTAATATATCATTTATTTAAATTAAATTATATCATTTAAGACCTATAATATATACTATCTATAATTTGTTAACTAAATTCAATTTAATCATGGATGATTAATTTCAGTTCGAGTTTTTTTTTTTTTTTTGTCAAATTAATACAAATAATAAATATACGCATTTTCTAAGTAAATTCAATTAAGTTGTGTTAATTTTCAAAATTTGAAATTTCGATCAATTCAATCTTCATTTTGACATTACTTTTATTCATTTACTGATTCTATTCATTTTATCTATTTTTCATATTATAAATTTAAATAATCACAATATGCAAAATATATATTACGCACTTTAACAATTAATTCATATAATATTTATTAAACAATTGATTGATCTGCAATTTTTTATTAACATATTAAAATATGAATATGAATATAAAATATGAATAAAGAAATTATCAATATGAAAGAAAAAAAAAAAAAAAGGAAATCCATCCTACATCTCGTTTTGTTACACTTTGTATTTTTCGTATTTTGCTCTAATTTAAAACTATGAGGAACAAATAAGGAACAAGATATGCTATTGTTAATGATACGATCAACCAAAAATAAAAGACAAAAATGTAATAATGAACAAAGATCGAAGATCTTAAGCGTAATTAAAAAGTAAACAAAACAAAAATTGTTAAATTCAAACATAGAAGTCCCATAACTTTTTACTGTGAGCTCTCTTATCATTAATTATCATAATCTTATCTTAAATTAATCGTGCGTTTGTCTGCAAATCTTTCAAAGATCACATGGCCCCACGGGCCCACTCCCACGTGGGCACGATGCTGAAAAGCTTTCAAGTTTCATGCATCAATGATCTTCTGGTTCTAGTCTTATCGGCAACTATTATAAATAGTAATGATTAGTGTTATTTTTATTTTCGATGTAAAATTTGTGATTAAAAATTAGAGAAAAATATTTATGTGATTAAAAAAATAGTTTAAAATTCTTACTGATTATAACATCCTTTTACCAAATGCATTCCCTCCGTAAATTTATTTATAAATAAGTTTATATATT